>JAWWNH010000066.1:26967500-29467500 GCA_034641385.1 Darevskia mixta
GGGATACAATCTATTTCAGAGAAATAGACCAAACAGGAAAGGAGGAGGAGTGGCATTATATGTCAGGGATGTGTATACCTGTGAAGAGATCCATGATTTAAAACTTCAAAGCCAAATTGAGAGTATCTGGGTCAAAATTAAGGGAGAGAAAAATAACAGTGATCTCATTGTGGGAGTTTACTATAGATCCCCGAGCCAAACTGAGGACATAGATGATGCCTTCCTGGAACAGATGACCAAGCATTCAAAAGGAAATGAGATAGTAGTAATGGGGGATTTCAACTATCCTGATATTTGTTGGATGTCAAACTCAGCCAAGAGCATAAGGTCGAACAGATTCCTCACTGGCCTTGCAGACAACTTCATTGTCCAGAAAGTGGTAGAAGCAACAAGAGGATCAGCCATTTTAGATCTGGTCCTAACCAATAGTGATGACCTGGTTAGTGGGGTAGAAGTGGCAGGATCATTAGGTGGGAGTGATCATGCTCTTCTGGAGTTTATTATACATCAGAAAGGAGCAACCAAGCATACTAAGACTCAAATTCTAGACTTTAAGAAAGCCGACTTCAGAAAACTTAGGGAAATGCTGGATGTGATCCCATGGTCAGTAATACTAAAAGGGATGGGAGTTCATGATGGATGGGAGTTTGTTAAAAGGGAGATATTAAAAGCACAACTTCAAGCAGTACCAATGCGACGAAAACATGGAAGGTGCCTAAAGAAGCCAGGGTGGCTATCTAAAGAACTTTTAACTGAGTTAAGATTTAAAAGGGATATGTACAAGAAATGGAAAAAGGGGGAAACCACCAGAGAGGAATTCAAACAAATAGCCAGCACATGTAGAGACAAAGTCAGAAAAGCTAAAGCACAGAATGAACTCAGGCTTGCTAGAGAGGTTAAAAGCAATAAAAAGAGTTTTTATGGGTATGTCCGTAGCAAAAGGAAGAACAAGGAAACAGTGGGGTCACTTAGAGGAGAAGATGGTGAAATGCGAACAGGGGACGCAGAAAGGGCAGAACTCCTCAATACCTTCTTTGCCTCAGTCTTCTCCAAAAAAGAAAACAATGCCCGACCTGAAGAATATGGAGCAGATGATTCAGCAGGGGAAACACAGCCCAGAATAAGTAAGGAGGTAGTACAAGAACACTTGGCTAGTTTAGATGTATTCAAGTCTCCAGGGCCAGATGAACTACATCCCAGAGTATTAAAAGAACTGGCAGAGGTGATTTCAGAACCACTGGCAGTAATCTTTGAGAATTCCTGGAAAACAGGTGAAGTCCCAGCAGACTGGAGGAGGGCAAATGTTGTCCCTATTTTCAAAAAGGGGAAAAGAGAGGACCCAAACAATTACCGCCCAGTCAGCCTGACATCAATACCAGGAAAGATTCTAGAGCAGATCATTAAGCAAACGGTCTGTGAGCACCTAGAAAGGAACGCTGTGATCACTAAAAGTCAGCATGGGTTTCTGAAAAATAAGTCATGTCAGACTAATCTGATCTCATTTTTTGACAGAATTACAAGCCTGGTAGACGAAGGGAACACTGTGGATGTAGCCTATCTTGATTTCAGCAAGGCCTTTGACAAGGTGCCCCATGATATTCTTGTAAAGAAGCTGGTAAAATGCGGGCTAGACAATGCTACCATTCAGTGGATTTGTAACTGGCTGACTGACCGAACCCAAAGGGTGCTCATCAATGGCTCCTCTTCATCCTGGAGAGAAGTGACTAGTGGGGTGCCACAGGGTTCTGTCTTGGGCCCAGTCTTATTCAACATCTTTATCAATGACTTGGATGATGGGCTTGAGGGCATCCTGATCAAGTTTGCAGATGACACCAAATTGGGAGGGGTGGCTAATACCCCAGAGGACAGGATCACACTTCAAAATGACCTTAACAGATTAGAGAACTGGGCCAAGGCAAACAGGATGAATTTTAACAGGGAGAAATGTAAAGTACTACACTTGGGCAAAAAAAATGAAAGGCACAAATACAGGATGGGTGATACCTGGCTTGAGAGCAGTACAAGTGAAAAGGATCTAGGAGTCTTGGTAGACCACAAACTTGACATGAGTCAACAGTGTGATGCAGCAGCTAAAAAAGCCAATGCAATTCTGGGCTGCATCAATAGGAGTATAGCATCTAGATCAAGGGAAGTAATAGTACCACTGTATTCCGCTCTGGTCAGACCCCACCTGGAATACTGTGTCCAGTTCTGGGCACCACAGTTCAAGAAGGATATTGACAAGCTGGAACGTGTCCAGAGGAGGGCAACCAAAATGGTCAAAGGCCTGGAAACGATGCCTTATGAGGAACGGCTTAGGGAGCTGGGTATGTTTAGCCTGGAGAAGAGACGGTTAAGGGGTGATATGATAGCCATGTTCAAATATATAAAAGGATGTCATATAGAGGAGGGAGAAAGGTTGTTTTCTGCTGCTCCAGAGAAGCGGACACGGAGCAATGGATTCAAACTACAAGAAAGAAGATTCCACCTAAACATTAGGAAGAATTTCTTGACAGTAAGAGCTGTTCGACAATGGAATTTGCTGCCAAGGAGTGTGGTGGAGTCTCCTTCTTTGGAGGTCTTTAAGCAGAGGCTTGACAGCCACCTGTCAGGAATGCTTTGATGGTGTTTCCTGCTTGGCAGGGGGTTGGACTGGATGGCCCTTGTGGTCTCTTCCAACTCTATGATTCTGTGATTCTGTGATTCTGGGAAGCTAAGCAAGCAAGGGGGACTGACTCAGTGGGGAACAAAAAAGGTGGAACATTTATCAATCTTTCAAACTGCTGGAAGATAATCATGAGTCTACTAATTCTCAGGCAGAAAAGTAGCTGAACTGGATCAATGCAGGTGTTTCCTCCTGGACTGTTCGTTCTTCTGTACGGAGCATCAATCTGAAACTTCACCTCTGAGAAAAGGAGCCCCTTCTTAGTAGCAATTAATTTATCTGCAGGGAAACAATCCTGCATGCCTGTTGTTGTGGGTCTTCCTTCCAGAATGCTTTTTAAAGGGGCGGGGGATGCATATCAAGGAAGGAAGCCGGATGTGGTGCCTCTAGTGCACCAACCTTTTGTGCATTTTCGGACAGGAGAAACTGTCACGGGAATCACCGCTGCACACTGCAACCAAGCAACACTCCACAACCTATTTTATTATGATGGAATGCTTCATTCTAGCCCGATTTCAGCATAGAAGCCTAATATCATAGAATATCCCTCTGGTGAACTCCCTAGTTGACCAGTTTTCTGATGCACCAGGGTTTTCTGAGGCTGTGAGCCTGCAGTTGGGGCAGGTGTAGAAGGTTGCACTATGCCAGTGGTGTCCAATTTTTTTTTCAAACAGGGCCAGATTTGATGAAGTGAAGGGCCCTGAGGGCCGAGCAAAGTTGTTCACCCCAGGATTTTACCCCAGGAAACAAACTGCTGCAGGGGCCAAATTAGGCCCCTGAAACAGACTTTGGACATGCCTGCACTATGTGGATTCTGATCCAATCTTACAGAGGTGGGGGAACTTTCAGCTCGAGGGCCACATTCTTTTCTGGGGGAGCACATGTAAATTGTACCTTTAGACAGTAGGCTAGTTTCTGAACCCACCCGCACCCTCTCTGTCCTCCTCCTCCCTAGCAACCTGCCATCATGGCCAAAGACAGAAGGACTATGGGCTTCAGAAGGCAGCTCCTAACGAAGGCTCAAAAATGATGAGGGCCTGCCTCTTTTTTGATGAAGCAAAAATGAAAATGAAAAAGAGCAAGCGAAAGAGAAGCCATCCACCATGGACACCCAAGTCAGAAGGTCTGCATATTCCGCTGTTTGCTATTAAGATTGACATTTTACTAGTAAATAAAGAGAAAAATTCCCTACCATCATCAGCTTCTGGCCTTTGGTGAATTTTAAAAGGATGTGAGAGAGAAGTGGCAAAGCAAACAGAGACAAGGGAATGTGAAAACAAAGACATGGACAAACACCTGTATTACCAGGAGGTAAAGAACCAACACACTCCAGAAGAACTCTCTTAAAAGCATTCAGCCATTGCTTTGGGGTGTATGGAGTTGTTAGGGGAGGGATGGTACCTCTGGTGGGGGACTCCTCCTGGGGTAATTTGTCCAGTTTTGGTCCCCAACTTGCACTCAGATCTTTCTTGTGGCTCCTAGCATGCAACAGCAGCCACAACACGGGAATGGTTTTGACTGGCAGGCTAAACCAGGTGAGGGTAGCTGATGGAGTGGGAATGTTCAGGGTGGCAGGAGAGGATACATTGTTTATTAATATCCTTCCTAACTTGCGCTAGCAAGTTCCTTTACTTAGCAGAGTGCAGTCCCCTTTACACAGCAGAAAACTAGTTGCAAACTTCTGTGAGTTAAGACAATAAACAATTCAATCTGGCTTGTCCAGATTGAAATGTGTTCTAATATTTTCCTGGTAAGACCCCTTAAATCCCTCCTAAAAGAATAAAGACACCAGAGTCTTATTCATAAGCAATAAAAAAGAAGTTTACTCACGATCAGGCAGAGCAGTGTGATCCCTGAAGGCAGGCTTTAGGCTTCAAGTTACAAATGTATAAAAACAGCCTTACCCCATAAGGGAGATGACTTGGCTGGCAGCCAGCAGTTCATTCCAGGAAGTTCGCAGGACGAAAGGAAGATGGAAAAGAGAGAGTGGCAGCATGCCTTGGGCTTTTACCAGGTCTGGAAAGGTGACGCCCACCCACTAGTCACATGAAAGGAAGGATGCTCCAGGCCAGGAGGAACAGGAAGTTTCGACTGCCTGGACCAAACACTCCCTTGTATGTCCACTCTAGCAAAACAAGGAATGTTGTATTTGACTGCTCCCAGTGGATTAAATCCCACAAATGGGTCTCAAACCCACGGTGAGTTAGGGACTTCCCTGTATGCAAAGACAGGCTCTGGTAGATGGAGCAGACGAGACCAATAGTGAGTCCAAGAAGGCAGTTTCTGCGTGTGCTCTAGAGGGAAGCTTGTCAACCTGGGAAGATAGCCTTGTACATCTCCTTTTGGCAACTCCTGCAGCCAAGCTGGTGCCAAAAGTATTGCTCTGCTTTCCTTTGGACTGAGGGCAGCCCAGCACTTCCATACAGGCTGCCCAGGCTTGCGCCCCAGGGAGGTCATTTCAGTATTGCTAACACAGCAGTTTGTCTTCACCCCCGGAGGCACACTCCATTGCCTCCCGAGACAGACAGATGCCAACAATTGCCTTGTTTGCATCTTTACTCTTGTTCATGTTCAAAAATTTGGGCCCAGTGCTGGCTTGGACTCTGAACATCCTCTACTGGGGCTTTAAGGAGTTTCTAGCCAACCTTTTGCAGTCATTGCCTAAGAGGGTTCTACTCTGCCTTTTTCACCATTAAGTAGTTTTCCCTTTTTGCCAGCTCTTAACCAGAGTTCCACAACAGCTTAGCATTCCCAGTTCCCTCCTCCTCTTGAGTAACCTAGATAACTGTGTGTCATCAGCAAGTTTCACTGTTCTGCTAGCACCCTTCTTGCCGTTCATTAAGACATTTATAGAAAGTGGCCCTTGGTTTAGATCCTTGGCCCAACCTATTATTAACCTTTCACGCTGAGAATTTATTTCGGCTTCCTATCACAACTGGTTTTAATCTACAAGAGAACCTTACCTCTAACCCTAAAGGTGGTCATATTTCCTTAAACACCTGCCTTGTGTGGGGGCTTTTTTATCAAAAGGCTTTTTGAAAGTTTAATACATTTTCTCGCCAGCCTTCTCCTTCATCCATGCTTCTTAAGATGTCTAGCAGGTGGCTGAACCAAGAAAAGCTTTGCGTCTTCAGATGACTCCCTGCACCCAAATGATAGATCTCTCATTTCATTCCCAGCTGTGGAATCTGGGAACATCAGCAAACAGTAGGAGCACATAGTCAGGTTTACCAAGCCAGGTTTTGTTTAAATGTTACGAGTTGTCACCTCCAGTCAATGGAAAGCTGCATGTTCTAGTGGTGCAACACAAGACCAGTACACCACTCAGAGATACCTGTTCGTCAGGTAGTAGTCCTCAAAATAAATAACGTTGGTCTTATGAAACCCATCCTTCCCATTTGTGGAAGGAATAGCTAATAGGTATGTGACTCGCTGTGCAGAGTAGACACCAAGGGAAGGGTTAGTCAATGCCAAAGGTGTAGCTCCTTGGCACTACCCTGCTCATGTGTGAGAACACAAACAAAATACATCTGCAAAAAGCTAGTGCTGCAACTGAATGCAGCGAGAAGCTATGGAGATGTAGAGGTGCAGATACAGTGTGAGGGGAGGGTGGTAAACCTGCAGCCTTCCAGATGTTGCTAGATTGCAATTCCCACCATCTTAGAGCATTAGCCATGTTACATGGAGCTGAAGGGAGCTGGAGTCCAACAACATCTGCACAGGACCACAGGTTGCGCTTCCCTAGCATAAGAGGTGGGCTCAGAGGTTCCCACTGCCTTTTATTTATATCCCACTCATCAAAAGGCATTTCCAAAGCAGCTGGAGGACCAACTCAGATATACCAGAGGCAAAGGTATGCAATATGACATGGTTATGTATGTTTGTGTGCACTGCTGTCATCCCAAGCATTAGTGCTTGAATTATAGAGGAAAGTGAGCCGGCTTAATGAAATCAACACCCCCTCCCTGTTTTAGTTCCATCATGCTTTAGCTTTCTAAAAAATAGTAACTAAGGGGGACATCACAAAAGGGGTTGGGTCCCCCTGGCACCCCTGTAATTCAAGCACTACCAGACTTTAGAGGCACCAAGTCTACCCACGAACTCAACAAAGTAAATTGGCTGTAATCAGTACAACTTGGGGGGAGTGCGGAAAGAAGTGGTACCTATCCACTGCTCATTACTGCCTCCTAGGTTGTTCACATTTTGTAGTCCATCCATCCAGCGTTTGCATCTTCATCACAGATGTTGTCTGCAGCATTGGCAGATCCTATCTGCTTTTCATACCCCATGCAACAGGATTCAAACTTATTATGTTTTTTAAAACATTACCTAGCTCTTAAGAAAGTTTTCATGTCCCTTTTCCAGAGGAACAGAGTCCATTAAGAAAAGCTGATTAGGCTGCAGCTACACGATCTGATTGGTCAGGCTTCCTTCACATTCACACCCCACAGCATTTGAGTTGAATATGGAGTGACCCCACACTACAAATAACACAGAAGCAGCACATCACATGGGCAGGTCTAACTGTGCACAGGAGGAGGCTTCCCATGGAATCAGCACCCTTGGTGGATGCCAATTCCGTAAGACGGACCTATGTGTTCAACCCTACCATGTGGGTTGCACTGTTCAGACTTTATTTAAGTGTGATCAAAACCAGGGAGGAAAGAAGTTCACTTATCATAAGAACCTGTGTATTTTAAATAAGAGACCCACCAATATCACTCATAATGTTCCATATTTTTGTTCTGTCTCCTGGCTTGGTAATGTCAAAAATGTGTTGCCTCAACCCAGATATTGGAAAACACTGGCTCATTATGAAATTTAAAATCTATGTGCAGCTCAATAATTGCAAAAAACAAAACAAAAGTCCTGGCCAGTCTTCTGAGAAGAAAAAAACAAACCTGAGGCTCCAAATTCCTTTCAAGAAACGGCACCAAAAGAAATAATAAGTTTTCTATTTAACACCAGGACCTTCAACCTTGCTGTTTGGTCACCAGTGGCAGGGAAAGGCAATTAAGAACTCGTCTGGCAGGTATTCTCTGCAAGATCTTAGGGAAGAAGGAGACTTTAGAAAAAATGTAGTCTTTTGCATGAAACACTCTGATTCACTCTCCTGCTAATGTAATGCAAGTCTTCCCAATCCACCACACCCCCATCTCACATACCCGCTTTCCTCCAGTGTAGTGAACCATTTGTGAACTCTGGGCATTAGTCTATTCCCATGTAGGCATGTGGCAAAGCTATAGATGGGAATTCCATTATCTGGCCGAGGCTCCTGTAGCTCAGAAGTGCAACTGGCACAGGGCAGATTTTAGTGCTTCATTAACACTCTGATGAGGCCTGGCAGCCAGCTGATTTGATTTAAAGTTCATTTCCATGCTGTGATTTAAGGAAACGTTTGCTTAATGTTCTCTAACAGACTCCTCTGACTGTGAGCATAAGAGCTACTTAACAATAGGCTTTATTTATTGTCATGCACTCATGGTGCTGAGAAGACACAGGAGCTAGGCTGAGGGCAGTCTCTTGCAGGTGCTGTGTAAGCATTTCTCAGAAGTATCAGGGTAAATTCACTTTCCTGCACCAGCAGGGTAACTAGCTGTTTCCTTTCTTCTCCTCCAAGATCTGGTTTTTTAAATAAAAAAACCCAAAGCTTAAAAGAATTCAGTTTCTTAGCAAAGCAGAGAAGAACCTCTCCCACACATTTTTCCTGGGACTCTCAGGAGAAAGCTCCCCTCTTTCCCCAAAGTATGGTCAAGTGAACAGGATGGCACAAGCATGAGCCCATTATTCCAAATACGTTCAACCCACAAGAGAAGACAGGAGTCCAGAGAAGGGTTTGTCATATTTTAATGACGTTGATCTTTGGTGTTTCCCTCATTAGCACACTCTCCCCCTACCTTCCTGCTACAAGCTCACTGGGATGGAGAGTTACAAACGAAAAGGAAAATCACATTTTAGACTAGAAACAAAAAAATATCAGCGCCTTGATTTCTCCACTAGAAACTACATGTACAAGGTCAAGGTTTTTCACATGCAACACCTTACATCACAGACACATACCTCACGCTCTGACGCGGAGCTAACCCTCTCTTCCCACCCGCCCCACCCCGCCCCACACAGGGAAGTGCAACCTGGCCATGGCACCATGATCCCGCCAAGCCTCGCCAGGTTGAATTACTATTATTGGCACAGCAAGGGGTGTGAAGTCCTGGGCAACTTCTGTCTAAGTGCCATCTTTATTGGGGTGCGGTTCCCACCCTACCCACATGCTTTACAACTATAATGTTGCCCCACCCACAGCAGTCCCTAAGAGGGTCCTGCTTGCATACAAAGTAGATACTCTTAAAACAAAAGGCCCACACTCCCGAGAGGTTCCTGAGCATGAAGGGATGGTGAAGCCCAAGCACAGCTCTCCCCACCTCCAGTTCTGGGCTGGAAAGAAGAGTAGAACAGAGCCCTGGAGAAGACTACCTTGCCTCATCCAGTCTGCATTATCTCAAGCCAACCAAATCTTCAACTCCTGAAGAGTTGCCTAGCGCTTGCTAGCAGGGTGGCAGGGAGTAGAACTCTGGCCTGGAAGATAAATCCACTCTGGTAGCAGAGCTGGGGTGCAAATCCCCTCCACAGTAGCACTTAAACATACACACTCAATAAAGGTTGCAGGTCTCCGAAAGGAAGAGACTACAGTCCTTTTTTATCTGATTAGCTGGTAAGTCAAAAGAAGGGAAAGCGTTTTTTTAAAAATAAAAAACCCAAAACAAAGAGTAACATTAAAAGCACTGCAGGGTTAGGGCAAAGCTTAATGGATTCCTGTAGCCAGTGAGCTGAGAAATTTACATAAGGCTCAGCTGAATATCAAGGTTTATTACAGCTACTGTAGAAAATGTGCAGCAAAACGGATGCGGGAAGCTAAGACACAGAATAAAACCTCTTTTAAGGATACTCCTATACAACTGATGGTCTCCCTCTCATCTCCCACCCCTCTATACCAATGCCCACCGAGTTACCAGCATCTGGTCAGAGCCAAAATCTCCTACTCCTTCAGTTCCTGGTCAGCTGTGAGGTACAAGTCCCTGCTTAGCAGTACAAGAGTAGCACCAACATACAATTCACCTCTACCTGTTCCGAGATTCTCCACTGGTGCCACCGTTACTGTAGAAGTTGGTATTGTCAGGAAGATGGTTGTTATTATTACTTAGGTCACTGTACTCAACTGGTCCCTCAGTGTCCATAGAGGACTGAGCCTGCTCTGACAGGCTCTGCCCACTAGCTTCTTCTCCCTCCACCTCATCAGAGGACGTCCGTGGGCTCAAGCCACGCTCTGTCACCTGCATGGACTCAGAAAGGGTTCGTCCTTCAAGCTCAGATAACAGCTCCTGGGAAGTGGACGGCTGAGCTGAGCTACCATCTGTTCCAATGGATTCAGTGCCAGTTTGAGAACTGCGGTGGATCCGGTGACTCACAATGATATTGTTGCCAAAACCACCCATGGATGCCATGGTGGTGCTTTGCTCTCGCTGGACCACAGCAGTCATGCCACCCTCAGCCATCAGCCTTTGGATTCGGATCAGAGCATCCTCCCCAGAAGCCCCATATTCTGGACCACCTGGAAGAGAGGAAGAGGGAAGCAGCTTAATTTTTGTTCAGAAGATTTGTATCCCTATCTTTTCATCGAAAAGGCAGCTGACAACATTATTTAAAACAGCCGCACGCACACATACACACACTACAATAATACAACAAGGTAAAACAGAAATTAATATTATACCAGAAAATGTATGGATAAAATCTCACCAAACTTAAATGCTGTCAAAAGCCTGAGCATATAAAAATAGCTTTCAGCCAATGCCTGAAAGGCAGAAATCTGGGCACAAAAAAGGCCATGAAATACGCAAGGAGAGAACAGGATGATGCACACCAGTTGGGAAAGGAAGCAGCATGTATAGGATGCTACTATGTCCTAAAACATTCTCAAATGCTTAAAATAGACAAACAACAGTCACACATTTATTGCTGGGCTGCACCATTACCTTCCACAAGTGTGTGAACTGATTGTTTGACCACAAAAGCTAACATGTCATGGCATGAGAAGGCTAATGAAAAACCTTCTCTTTAACAAGCTAATTATGTAAGAGCTCTGGATACATTCAAACATCCATCCCCGCACCCACAGTATGCAATGGGGTCATCCTGCAACAGTTTCTGCTCCTCTGTTTAAGTTCTGGAACATGGCTAAGTTTTCACACAATGGGCACCTACTGGATACGACTGTGAGACTGTTGGTATCAACCAGCATTTCTTAAGTGTTGTGTGCCCCACCAAGACCTCTTCAGTTCCATTGTTTGAAAGGCCAGCAGCAACCTACCCCCTCAGCCCAGCACCACATCAAGCCTATTCTCCCAACAGTGATGGAATATTGTACATAAGAGGTAGAAGATTGGGACCAAAGGAGTTCAAGTGTTAAAGCAACTAGCATACACTAAAGTACTATTTGACTGCCTACTGGACCACTGCATGCTACTGTCAGTGATAAATAACCAATTTCTTTCCTATTAACGTTTCATTTGAGTTTTTGCTTAAAATAGTACATGTTGTAACATTAAGTGGTTCATGAAAACATCTACTACAGAAACAAGGTACCAGCCACTTCCAATCCTAGCAAATCTTCCACCTAGATAATATCCAGCAATAGACTCATAGGGTTGAATCTAATGTAGTTATAAGAGTAGAACCACTGAAATCATAACTAGCTTAAATTTAATTTATTTCAATGTTGCTACCCTAAGGACAGCGAAGTATGGAACCAGCATATAGCCTTCGACCAAGAAAATAATTTTTCACACTGTTATAAAAAAATAGTAACTAATTTCATATTCATTTAGGGTGTGTGTGTGTGTGTTTGTAAATGAGCTCTTATTTATAGGTTCCCATGTAGCATGAGACTTATCCCAATAAATACTTGAAAATTGGCTGAACATTCTGAAGTTACCTTTCAGCCACAAAAATCATTTGGCAGTCAACTAAGCTGTGGAGTACACAACTCAACGCAGGTTTCAAGTAAAGGCATCCTTTTTGAAATCAACATTTTAAAATGGGATTAGCAGAATAATGTGCTTTACAGTCCCAAGGCCTACACAGCAGAGAACCCTCATAACCTGCATCCAAATGTGATGCAAAAAAGTGGTCTGCTGTTGGATTACTCAGCCAGAAGTGGAAATAAGAGGTATGCACATTTTTCAATTCTGTCTGCTTACTAAATAAGTCACTGCCCCCTTTCCTCTCAGACTGTGGAAAAAAGCACGGCCTATTCTTCAAGCCCTCAAAGAATCATGAATTGTGGAAAGAATGGTGCCCCAAGGAATAATTGTAGCTAGGAAAAAAAATGGCTCACTGGAACAGCCTGGTGGAAGGATCAGCAATTAGCTGCCTCTCACTTATAGGCTGCTGAAAAGAAATATCCTTATTCAATGAATGTTCTGAATTGCTCCATAGAGGGATGCAGCAGCCACAGGCTACCTGATCCTTATTAAAGATATAAATCTTTCTTCCAGCCTTCAAAGAGCCATCAGGACCAATTACAAGAGAGGAAGAAGTGGCCAAATGCTTCCTAAGCAACAGGCAAAGTGAACAGAACACTGGAAAAAACAACAGCTTAAAAACTAAGGTTGAATGAAAAGCAAAATAAACTACCACTTAACACACAGTTATGTACCCAATATAGCTTGGAATTATTTGCCACAGTACAAAGATACCAGAAGCACAGGTGTGCAGAGTATGGAAGCAGATTTTCTGTCAAGTTTGTACTAGGAAAGCATGCAATGTACCATCAAATGCTCCTCTAAGTTCCCATAGCATTAAGCAAACAGAAAGGAATTCAAGTAAGCTACATGAGAATGTTCTTTTCTAAGGAAAATGCTTTTTACATACTGTTTACACTACAGCTTTCCCCTGGGATGAAAACTGTTAATAAGCAATACTGACATTAGGTGCTAAAAGTAGATAATGACAAAGAATCTTAATTGGAATCAATGCTATTTAGCTCATAAAGTGATCTGGAGTCAGAGGTGAGCAGTAAGTTAGCCCAGTTTATGGATGACACATTATTCAGGATAGCAAAAACCCAAGAGGACTGTGAAGAGTGTTAAAAAAAAAACCTCTTGAAACTGGATGAATGAGCAACAAAATGCTGGATGAGGTTAAAGGCAAGTTACATACAAACTGATATATACTGAGACAAAGATAAGACTTCAGTTGATATCTGAGATAGCCAGGAAAGAGATGTTGACATTGTGGCATATAAAAACATTAGAACCTGCTGATTGGATCAGGCCAAAGGCCCACCTAGTCCAGCATCCTGTTCTCACAGTGGCTAATGAGATGTATATGGGTAGCCCACAAGCAGGACTTGAGGCAGGCCTCCTACAGCTGAGGTATAAAATAGCTATCATGGGTGGTAGCTCTATGAAAAAAATGGCAAAAAAACCAACTGGGAGATTGCAGGAAAAGGAGGGACACTCCTAGAGGTGATCTTCTCTTCTTTTATACAAATATATATTCTATCCTGAGCTGTAGAACAAAATATATACACCCAGAGCAGCCTTGGTGATAACTTGGAGAAGTTTATGGCCATGTTCTACCATGAGTTTGGCATTCAAGTTTCTCAAAGCATTCCCCAATAAACTCAGAAGAAAAGATTACCCCAGTCAGCATGTGCTTAGTTTAAACATTGCAAAATTCAGAGTAGTCATGATAGTCTGCTACATGAAAAACAACAAAGTCTTGTAGCACCTTAAAGACTAAAAAAATATTATGGTATAATACATGTTAGTCATGAAGATGCTACAAGACTTTGTTGCTGCAAAGTACTAAAATGGCTACAAGAAATTTTGTTCTTTCTCCATCATTAACATCTACATTTTGGGAAGCTACCCTTCTTTAGCTTTATCCCAGTTTATGCGAATCACAGCTACAAATGTAAGAAGCTGTATTTAAGCAAATTATATTACACAAATGAGAAAAGACGAGTAAGGAGTAACATGACAGAAGTTTATAAAATTATGCATGGCACAGAGAAGGTGAACAGCTTTTTCATTTCAAGAAGACTAATTTCAAGAAGTAACTAATGCAGTATTACTATAGCTAGTGGACAACAAGGAAAAGGGGAGGGGGGGTCCATGTGGTTTCTCCACTCTGAAGCTATTCATAGAGAACAACTTCACTGCACTTACCCATCTGCTGAGAATACATCAGGAAAGGGTGACCATCTTCAAGCAAGGAAGACCTTCAGGCATTCTCTCTTATTAGCAAATCCTATCCTTATCTCAAGGGCATTCAAGCTTTAGCTAAATCTAGCATCTTTCATTGGATACTGTTGGAATGACTTGAGTGAGGTAGATATTAACTACACCCATAGACCTTCTGCTTTATGTTAACAAAACCAGCCTCAAGTACCAGAAACCATCTAAATATTTCTTAGCACCTGACTTCTTCCCTTTGTACATCTTTGTCATATAAAATGACCTCATCCTTTTTAGAAATGTAAGTCTACCACACTTGTCAGCTATTGCTTCACTTGCAGGCTCTAGGATGATCATGTGCTGAGCCTTTCAGGCAGAACATGCCAACATGCTCTTCCTTCCTGGCTTCCTCTTCCACACAAGTCATCTGTTTTAATTCTGCGGCAAGGGCAAAATTCCAGGGGCTGGGGCTGTTGCCTAGTCCCAGAAGCAGCAGGTGCTGATTCCACAGCAGGGCTGGCTGCTTGGTAATTTATCATGTCAGGAGTAATCTGATTAATAAAGACTAGGAAATGCAGAGAAGCCGAAGTTAGCATTTTTAACCAAGGGCTTCATTTTCAGCAGCATTGTTAGGCCCACAAGGCATCACCATTTGCCCTGTTGCTCTCTTGGCCTAGCTCATTCCCCCTCTCCCTCCCCTGAATGTATTAACACTTCCATCTCACAAATTTCAGACAGGAAGCAGTTTTCATCATGTGCAGCAAGAACAGAGAGTCCCGCGACATCTTTAAAGATGTACACATTTATTGTGGCATGAGCCAACTTCAGCAAATGCAACAGGTGTTTCCCCAGATGACAAGAATTGAATTGCACATTATAAAAAGGTGCAGCACTCTTTCCTCAGTGTAAGAGAAATGGATGCAGCACATAAAGGCTGAATGTTTGGCTGAATGTTAACCATTACCCAAAGTAACAAGCAGCAGCAATAGAAGAAAGTATCTCAAGAGGTTTTCCAATGCTGTTTTGCATAGATATTCATTCCTGAACACTATCCCGTTTTCAGGCTTTATTAGTAATTTAGATGTACCATGCTTATGTATTGGTGATACATGACAATTCTGATGCCCCACCTGCAAAGAAGGCTCAACATAATCAGTTGGAACAGCATGAGAACTACTATTTTATGAAAAAATTAAAAAATTGTCCAGTATCACCTTATAGACCAACTAAGTTTGTTCTGGGTATAAGCTTTCGTGTGCATGCACACTTTTTCAGATACTGAAGAAGTATCTGAAGAAGTGTGCATGCACACAAAAGCTTATACCCAGAACAAACATCTCTGAGGTGCTACAGGACAATTTTATTTTTTAATTTATTTCGACTGCGTCAGACCAACACGGCTACCTACCTGAATCTACTATTTTATGGTGCCATGCAACTCCTATAAATTTGTTAATCTAAGCCAATTATGCAGCTTGTTATTGGCATATTACAGAGCCAGGAGGGAGGGAGACCATATATTCAGGTGGGAAAGAGTGATTCAAATGGCTCCTGGTTATAAGCATGTATTGAGTCACAGTGGAATTTCAACATAAGGAAGCAGTTCACGTGCGCTAATGAAAGTGCAGCTGAGCTCTGAGTCCCAAATATCTTTTTATAACGAATGAAATTATAAGCAGGTGGGTGCCATATGGTATTTAGATCACAGTTTTATAAATTTGCCTCTAATCATGATTGTATAAATAAATGAAATAGCATTGTTCCATATGGTTCATTGTTCAGGAGATATTTTTTCTAATCGAGTAGTTTTTAAAGTTCTTGCTTTAAAAAGCCCTGTCTACATAAACTCATCTCCCAAGGAAACACTAATATCTGCCGTGGAATACCATGCATGTTGCAAAAGATTATATAAAGAGCTCTAGAACACACATTCTGTCCATGCAGAATACTGGCTAGATTCACTGGGACTCAACATTGCTTCATACAAAATTTGTAACCCAACACACCAAACACCCTGCACATGCAACTTTGCATTTAGAGGAGGATCAATAAATGTGGGCAGGTGTCTTACTAGGATTGTTGCTCACCATTACTGATCTTCTCAATGAATAGCCTTCAGTAAACACGAGGAACCCGAGGGTTGTTTACAACAAGACAAGAAACCACCAGCATAATCAATTATTTCCCCCCAACATGACAAAGACTGGTCTTGCATCTAAAATAAGACTAATTAGTTTTCTATCTACTTAAACTAGCCCTTGGAGTCCTTTTGCTTGGTGTTATAAAGACTGATAATTTACTGCTGTTTGCATGACATTTATTTGCAAATATGAAAAAGTGGAAACAACTATATATATATTTAAGTTCCGTTTCTCCATGGTGAAAGAACATTTGCAGTCCTGCTGCATCCTTTTTCTTGTTAGTTTTTTTTTTTTTAAAGCAGAGTTTTGAATGTTTAGAATTCCACCATTGGTGATAATGGATACCCAGCAGCTACATTCATGGAGACCTGAAATCCTAGGTGCAGGATTCTTAACTCAGATCACTGGGCAGCATAAATGATTGCTTGGGTACTTTTTGGTCTTCTTGCTTGTTTTGATCACCTTGCTATCAGACTGCAATAGCCTTTATATGGGCCACACAGAAACAATAGTTTGGACAACAGACATCGCCAGTAGTCCATATATTATAACCCTGTTAGAAAAAAGAACATTACTGTATTTAATACCAGTGTTTGGTGGTGGGTTTGTTTTTTTTATTTAGAAAAATAGGTGCTCGTTCTCACCATAAAGTTGTTACAGTAAGTGCCACACTTTTTAACAACAAAAAGAGGTGCCAGTACTGCATACCCTTGAGTACCCCCTTTAAAAAGCACTGCTTATTAATTGTGTGTGTGTGTGTGTGTGTGCAGGTGGGAGCGATTTTTAGAAGCAGATTCATTATTATACATGAAATTCTGTCCGGGAAGGATACTGTATAATTTCTTTAATATTACAGTGGATTTTAAAAGTTTAATTAAAGGTAGTAAGTTGAGTTCTATAGATCTTTTATACTATTTGATAAGATGATTGCAAGGTATTTAATTTTTGCGCTTCACTGCATGCATTTTACCCTTAGAAGTAAATAACTTTGATTTAGAATAATTTTATGACAAGGAACCTTTTCGTCTCTTTCATAATAGCTGGGGGGGAAAGGTTAATAAATCTAAAATGGTTAGAACATCTTAAGTTCACTAGTTCCTAAATATACTATCCTCTTTTTCCCCTGCTACCCATAAATCCTTTTTAGCAAAAGGTTCTATAAGTAAAGCAAAAAGGGTGCCTAGGGGCATCCTTGACATAACCCTCTAAAAAGGTGAAAATGAAGTCTGCTATGTGCCCTTAAACCTCATTCAATCTTATAAGGGAAAATGACAGTGACTAAATGGTTAAATTCAAACCAGCCGAAAAACCAACTCGGAAAGACGACACTGGGTGATGTGAGCAGATGTAACACAGAGGGAAAAGCAGCTGCTGTCCTTTCACTTTGGTTGTTCCCACATTAGAAATCACCTTAAAGCAAAATCTACCTTTCAAACACCTGGGCTGTTCTGCCATTTGCTCTAGGTGGATGCCATTCAGAGAATGGACTCACCAAGTCTTTGAAACAGCCCAAAGCCAGCCTCTCAATGAGCACAACTGAAATAAAAAAAAAAAAAGTATCCAGTGCAACACAAAAACAAAACCCTATTGCCTATACATACAGTCACCATCATGGTATCTCATTCCACAGAGAGGGACACTGGTGCGAGTCCACAATTCCAATCCATTTTGCTCAGTCTGAAAGAATGATCAGGTACTGGATACAAAATTCAGAAAGCAACTACCAGATTCCTCATTTAAAATGACTTAACTGTATTTGAAGGAGGACTTAAGTCCTGAAAATCTGATTCCAAAGCAATTGGCAACCACAATGGAGGCTTCTACGATTAAAGGAGGTATTTTCCAAGGAACTGGGGAAACTTTTACATCCAGAATGATTTTCCTACATGTGTTCAACACACACTACATGAACCTGAATAACTGCAGAAGCAAGCTCTGAAAAATGAAGTGTCACCCTGCACTGGAGACCCCCAGAAATGGACAAAGATATTCAAGGTAACAGACCACAAACTCATTCAAGGATGATTATCACTAACTCATATGCCATATGACTTCTCATTGGGCTTTGAAATATCTTGGCTACAAATCTCAAGTCATGGAAGAAACCCTGACATCAAGATGACAAGACGCTGCACCATCTCCCTTTGCAGCATTGCAAATTATTTAGGAATTTGATTTTAAAATTAAGAATAGTTGCTCTCGTTATTAAGTCAAAGGCTTGACAACTTGCTAAGGATGGGGTATATGATCAGCTCCCCTTCACTGTTCTGCCAGTGCCCTCATATTTGTAAGGGTTGACAGCCTCAGTATTTGGCCAGAAGTGATAAGAATAATAGCCATTATGAGCAAAATCTGTGTCTTGTTTATGTCAACGAAAGAGTTAAACATGCTTAAATCTCCCCCATGGAATCAATGGGACAGAAGTGTGGAATTTTGGTTGGATATTGCCTTGTACTAGAAACATTTTTAACCAGCAAGAGATCTTTGAGCCTAACATTTGTCATTTTCATTTGCCTAAACTTACATTTCTTTGATTGATGCAGGCTTCAGCAGCAACAGAGAACACAAGACAGCAATTAACTGACAGAAAAGGAAACATCTGCACTAGAGGGATTCACTTTTAATAAGTTTACTCACATTATCGTCATCCTTCCAAAGAAGGAGCAGAGACTCTCAGAAAGACAATCTCTGCAGAACCCTGCAGAAGGGGAAAGGGGCTACATTTACCAACGTGACAAAGACCTGTTTCTAATGCTATACTGTAGGTCTTTCCACATGACACCTGTGATAAAAAGTGGCAAAGTACAATGCATATTACTTGTACTGGCAAAGTACAATGCATATTAAGAAAGCCTGCAATGCAAGCCATTTGTAATACACATTTCTCCTTTTCTGTCTTCTTCCAAAGCAGTCACTGAACCAACTGAGTAATCTTTTATCATCCTGCTGAGTGCCACCAATACTATTCAGTCTCATAATGATTTACATCAACAAAGCTCTTTACAAATACTAATTAATCCACAAAACCTCCTGGGGAAATACTGTAGGAACTGTTTATTCCATTTTACAGACAAATTCAATCATTTTCAAAGGCTGCATGGCGAGTTCATGGCAGAGTTGGGATATTCACTCAGGAATTTTTGAATCCTAACTGTGTTACTTGATTGGCAGAGAATACTGCTTCACTTTTATAGTTATGGCTGAGCTTCTCCTCACCCCCTGGCTTACCTTGTAAGCAGTTCAGTTGTTCTAAGCTTTCATGGAAAATTCTTGGGGGAAATGTGGTCTTTCCAGGCTTTTTCTGAGAAAGCACCAAGCCCAGCAGTGCTTGGAGCCAGCCCTCTCCGCTGGTCCCCTACCCTTCCCAAAAGCTTACAATTAGGGGTGAGATAAACTGTAGTAGTGAGGACTTGCAGAGGCATCCACACCTTTATCTTTATAAACTATCAAATTACTGATGGGAAACCTGGGAAACAGGAATTCTAAATGCTCTCAGTTTAACAGATTAAAGTGGAAGTCGTTAGGAACTCTGGTACCCAGTAGCAATCTGAGCATGTTTAGACTGAACGGTAAATATTTAGTTCTAAAAGATGAGGTCTGAATACTGTTTCAAGCCCTCCATGTCAGTCTTCTTTGTTAACTTTAATTTTGCCTGTTCTTTCTCCTCCTCCACTCCCCACACCCAGTCCGGAGGTAAGTTGCCATTAGTTAGTGTGGACATATTTCAAATAAAGGAAACACAAAATTTGACTCTTATTGTGTCTTGTGGGTGAGAGTGGAGCATGGTTGCTTATCTTATGATGTGGCACTTAGTGTGAATGGCTACTAATATTTTTGTGTGGGTGGAGTCTATTCCAAGGACCCATCACTGTATGTATTAGTTGTGCCTTAAGAAATTTCCTACCTCATCTAAATTAGTATGTGCTTTTGTATGTTAGGTCTGGACTGATGTTTTGTCCTTCCTATGTACTGGCTTATCCCAGCATCATTATCAGACTTTTTTATTTTTAGAGTTATTCTTTAGCAGTGAATATGAGTCATTACAAGGACGTGGGTGTCGCTGTGGTCTATCTAAGCCACTGAGCCTAGGGCTTGCTGATCGGAAGGTCGGCGGTTCGAATCCCCGCAACAGGGTGAGCTCCTGTTGCTCGGTCCCAGCTCCTGCCAACCTAGCAGTTCGAAAGCACGTCAAAGTGCAAGTAGATAAATAGGTACTGCTCCGGCGGGAAGGTAAACGGCGTTTTACATTCCAAGGGCCACTTTAGCACATCATTAATTTTGATCTTGGTCACTGGCCACTGTATCATATTTTCTTGAAGTTCTTCAATCTCTTTTTCAATGTTTATTGTGAAAAAGTATCTAGGAAACAAAATGCTACTGAGTCTAATTTTGGCAGGAAGAAGCATGTGGAGATTCATAAGGAGCAAAAGTGAAATGAAATATATGTAGAATACTAGTGTGGGTTTACCCTTAGTGTTTATCTGTCTTCAGTTAAAATAATAATTGGATAAAATTGCTGCCACATATCTTCTTCAATAGAGCTATGCGGAGAAGAAACAATAACTTTATAGTATTTACACCAACCCCCAACCCATAGCATTAGTCAGTTTCTGTGGTCACATGTAACATTAAACCATGTTTTAATATTATAAAGATGAGCTGCAGCAAGCCTCAGACCCTCCTCCTTTGGTCAATGTCAGAAAGAGAAATTGGAAAGTTTCTCCTTCTCATTTTTGGATATATTCATACAATGTTGTTGTCTCCCCCCCCCCCGCCCTTTACACAGTTGTGTGTTTTGTTCTTTTTCATTTACTGCTTTATATTTGAAATGTTTTCAAAAGAATATCAATTTAAAAAAAAAAAAAAAAGTTTATTCTTCAGACTGTGACATCCAAACCTGGACAAACTATGGTTTGTCTTACCTATGGTTTACTAAAAGAACTCAACGTCAAACTGCATTTTATGAAGAGGGGTTGCTTTATTAAGCTATACTAAAGACTGAACAGAATTTAGGGTTCTCAAGTAACATTAACTATATATAATAAAAAATAGGGAAAACAAGCTTCCAATTTTCTCCTGGTGGTCATGCTGGGAGAGCAAGGGGTAGGGGAGCTACAGTTCAGCATTAGAAGCAAACACAATTATTATCCACTCAATCTACTGACAATGTGGTGGTTCCTGATATCTGATGCAAATCTACTTTCTGAATTTATCCTCAAATAGAAACCTGAAGGAAAGATTGCAATCACTTCACAGTAACTGATTTTACAACTGCTGCGAGTGGAAGCTGTGTCTGTAACAAAAAGTGAATTGCTTACTGAGATGACAAGTCAAGGTGTTACGTCCTACAAACTAACATGCTCCATCTCTATTAAGTGCAAGTGGAAAAGACCCCTATATCTTTGTTCAAAGGAAGCCTAGCACCTATGATAGGGCAGCTGATAAACAGGAGCACTATAGAATTGTTTTAAGGATTTACTTTAGTATGGATGACTACTTTAGTATGGATTTTCTGGTGAACCTTCCTAAGTGCACAGGTTGATGCATTCTGAGTCAGTGGCCTTTTACAAATGACACCAGTGGGAGGAATCTGGTTTCCAGCTTGAAACCCAGCATGTTCACAAGAATTTCCAGAATCCCAGCTTTAATTTTTAAGTCTCTAGCTCTCAGGGTTGCACAGGAATAATAATAAAAACAAATCAAGATACTGAAGTCAGAACATAGGGTGGGCAGTGTTTCCAAACAGCTAGTGGAAGGGAATGATTTGCCCTATTAGTATTCAGACAGTCCAGATCGAACCAGTTCTTCAGTATCTCTTGAGGTCTGGCTTTCTGGTACTTCTCTCCCCCCCCCCCAAAGAGTATACCTAAGGTCTAAGTGAAACATATGTTCCCAAGGAGACTATGGTTAGGTGGCAAGCATTATTTCAGAAGCTAAGCATCAAAACATTATTTAGATGTGGGCACCTGCTGGCAGAAAAACAACAACAGAGAAGAGAGCAGGAGGAGACACAGTGCTGGCGACCAACAACTGATTTCCATCAGTTGCTTGTCATCATTCAGTGAAGTCCCCAACATACTTGCAAATGTTTGCAATTCACACAATGTTTGTGGTCTGTTATGTGTGAGAGAAATGTTTTCTAAACCTCCGCAAGTGACACAGAGAGGAAAAGTATCCTTTGATAGAATCTTGGCACACTTTAATCTGAGGAAGGAGCAGCAATTTGTTGGCTTATTGATAGATGCAAGCCTCTTTGGACACAACAAGCCCAAGAGGTGTGAAGACCAAAAGGAAGGTAACCTATACTGGAAAAATTACAAGCTTCTCTCACTCTGTCAAGGAAGGCTGTGGCTATGGATAAGGCAGCTTCTATATGTAGATAGATTCTACTTTTAAGAATGTCACATCCCATGTTCCCTTAGACAGTGTATAAGATGACAACTTTTGGTTATTTTACATCAGTTCTAACCTTCTGCAGTCCCTGAAGCAGAACCTCCTGGTTCCTGAACTTCCCTCTCCGTTTGTGTCTCTGCATTCTGCAGCTGAGGAGCCAGAGTCTGTGTGCCCTGTGATGTCACAGAAGTGGTTGGGTTCCGTGGCTGCAGGCCTATGGCATTCATTAGACCCATGTCCCTATCTGTCCTCCATGTGGCTCTGCTAGTTCTAAAGAGAGAGAAAGAAATTGAAGGGTAAACACACAACATCCTCTATGTCCCTGAAAACAGTAATTTATCAGTAATTTGTCCTGCACTTCAGTGAACACCATAAGCATCTTCTTTGTACAATGATCTAGATCAAGCATAGGCAACCTTGGCTCTCCAGATGTTTTGGAACTACAACTCCCATGATTCCTAGCTAACAGGGCCAGTGGTCAGGGATGATGGGAATGGTAGTCCCAAAACATCTGGAGAGCCAAGGTTGCCTATGCCTGATCTAGATGTTGTGGACTATAGTTTGCATCATCCCTGACCACTGGCAATGCTGGAAGTTGTCATCCAAAACATCTGGAGGACACTATACTGGCTAAACATGATCTAGAGCAGGGATGTCCAACCACTCCATGCACGCTCCTCCTCCTTCCAAGGACAATGGGTAGATCACTTACAGTTTTTTTATACTGGGAGTAGATCACAGTCTCTGGGGAGTTGGACATGCCTGATCTAGAGGGTAGTTAAAATGTCTATTTAGCTATCCTCTACCTTTTATCTCTTCTGATCGGCAAGCCCTAGGCTCTGTGGTTTAGACCACAGCGCCACCCACGACAGGGTGAGCTCCCGTTGCTCGGTCCCAGCTCCTGCCAACCTAGCAGTTCGAAAGCACGTCAAAGTGCAAGTAGATAAATAGGTACTGCTCCGGCGGGAAGGTAAACGGCGTTTCCATGTGCTGCTCTGGTTCGCCAGAAGCAGCTTTGTCATGCTGGCCACATGACCCGGAAGCTGTCTGCGGACAAACACCGGCTCCCTTGGCCTATAGAGCGAGATGAGCGCCGCAACCCCAGAGTCGTCCGCGACTGGATTTAACGGTCAGGGGTCCCTTTACCTTTTATCTCTATGAATGATTTTGGTTAAAGACCTCAGTGTTAGTGCCAGATTCTATGTTTTAGGTTGTAACTAGTCTCGCCTTGCAGCATTTCCCTTACCATCATTTATTTCAATTTCATGTAACATTTTCACACAAAGCACATATAGCTTCTCAAATGACTTAAATGAGGGTATGATTGGCAGCTAGAAGGACCGCAGTTGACAGATGTATTTTAAAATTTCAGCCTGCACCAGTGAATAGACCCAACGTAACCACTGGTAGTCAGTCAAGTGCTAAGGGGAAGATAAGTTTTAAATATTCAGCCATCGTAAGAGGGAAACAGAGGGATAACCAGCCCTTGTAAATTCGATGGAAGAAACATACAGTTCAGCATGTGCTCCCAAGCTATGACTGATTGCCCCTACACTCATCCTCCAAGACTCACCCAGGCCGCTCGGTACTCCTGCTGTTGGAATGCACAGTGAAGACGGTCTCATTCAGCTGGTCCCAGTAGTACTCAACCCCAGAGTTTAAGGCCCTGCCATACAAAAGGAAAATGGGAAATTAAGACATTTCTCTCCATAAGACTTCTATAGGAAGAAGTAAACATGCTACTATACTTGGCAAAATAATCAGTTTCAGAACTTGCAGCATATATTGCCAAAATGTGAACTATATAATCAGGCCGGGTCCCACAAACCTGTTCGTTCACCTGTGATCATGGTTGCTACTATGTGGAGAGTCATTTGCATTCTGAGATTTTCTACTTGGATTTGGTTATTTTCAGCACATTGCTATGAATGTCCAGAAGTAGCGAGGTATAAATCTTATTTGCGTGAAGAGCGGCTGTAAACCTTGGTAGATACATTTAAACTAACCCGTCAAAACATTCAGTGGCAGCGCCCTATGATGCCTAATGGCAGCAGAAGGCCTTCTTAAAGGATCAGGCAGTAGGACTACTGAGGAACACATGCATCCATAAAGCTCCATAAACAGGACCATATTGCTCAGGTGGAATTTTGCATGCAGCTGTTTGTATGTATGGCCCTTATAAGCAGCCACATAATTATTGCCTGGTTTATTTATGGCATTACCATTAGTCTGGTAGCTAACTGACAAATGGATTAGGCCTACCTGAGTCAAGAAAGTGTAGTTTTATTTTACTTTAGGTTTATCAAGAAGCACCTGTCTGATACACATACACATACTTCAGTATGCTTCCAGTTCCCCTTCAAATTTCATCTATTCTGCATTGAAGTCCTGGAAACTAGTAACAGCTGTGCAAATTACCCACCCAAGACTCCAAGGAATTGTGGAGTCCTCAAGATAGTGCCATTAGGGACATTCCAAGATGTGGGAGCAAGAAAACTAGACAATCATGAAGCGCATCTAACTAACCTAATGGAACTAAAATTTAAGACAGACATAATATGCTTTCTGTAGTCCCTCTTTAAACCCATGTGACAAGCAGCAGCCCCAGCCCAGCCTTGCCCACAGCAACAAAAACTGGAAGTACGGCATATTGAGGGCATATATTAAGAGCTTCTGAGTAGGGAGAAGTTCAGTCAGGTGTGAAAAGTCCCCAAGGTCAGCTAGACAAATTTTGTGATTGCATAGGTTCCTTGTTGACTTAAGACACATGAAGTACCACTGAAGAAGTGTTCCACAAGTGTCTTGAGCACTGTTTAGCATAATAAAGCTCTGGAAGCCAACTGTCTGAACATGTGCCCTACAATAAAAGCAACACACTTCCATTAATAAGATACATGCCTGTTAAGGAGTGCTTGCAAATTTTCTACAAAATACAGACAGCCCCGTTTATGTGGGGGTTATGTTCCGAGGCACCACGTGGATTGGGGAAATCGTGTATAACTGAAACTCATTGAAAAAGTCTGCCAACACCCCATTCTGCCCTTTTAGTGACGTCTTTATGACGTTTCTGGGTCACTTCCAGGTTCGGCACAATGTGCAAATACATGGTTGCACACATATTGAACGTGCGTAAATGGGGGGCTTTCTGTATTTCAGTGGTGAAAAAATGTGTAAACTGTGTGAAGATTGTTACTTGCGACGCTCACACACGTTTTGTACTCTGTGCAAACATAAACAAAATGCAGAGCAACAACTGAACGTATCTACAGATGTGTCATGTAACAATTTTCACACTGTCCCAACAAATGCTCTTCCACGTGGGAAATTTGTAACCTTTGAAGCTACCTTCACATGTGGTGTTAAAATGCTTATGCTATAAAAACTACTGGATGCAAATTTGGATTCAGCTATGACAGTGAAAAGCACAAAAGATCAAGATAGCAGGCCTCTGTGGTTTCATTCCAAATTCTCAAACTTTCCCCTTGTAGATTAACTAGCATATTTGCAGTCTCAATGTAACAATCGAATACCAAGGTGATTTGGCAGGATACTAGGAATAGGTTGCCACCTGTCACTTAAATCCGAGGAAGATGTAAATCAAAATCTCTGCATTTATAATATCTTACACAGAGTGAAATAAAATAAAAACTAAAAAAAAACTTGTTTCCCATTTTTAATTTTGGGATGCAGCAAACAAGGTATTCCAGCAGAGCCTGTGGCTCCATAATAAGCTTCTGTCAGGCACCCTTCCCAACACAAAATATTGGCAGCAGGGAGGATCTTAATCCAGTCATTATTTGAGCTTTTATTTCCCCCACTGCACCATCCCAGCCAGAATAAAGGAGGTACAGATTGACCACCTTTTCAGATACGTGATCTGGAACTTAGTTTGCTCTACCAGCAAGAAAGCAAAGAATCCAGTGTCATTACTTGCCCTCATAGTTTCAAGACAATGTAAAATAAGCATTTTCATCCCTCCCCTGCTTTTTTTGCTAGATGCTGTAAACGCAGCCTTTAACACCCCTGTATACTCTGCTGCAGTGCTGGAAACTGAGATATGAAAGCTAGGGGCTAAATTTCACCTTAAACCTAGGTTATGGGCGCCGCAACGGAACTGTCCAGGTGTGCTTTTTTTAAAAACAAGAATACAAAGCTGAAAATGAATGAACTGCAACTAAAATCTTATATTCATTTTTCACATGGTCTAGTCCTCATCTGAAGACTGCAAAAAACAAAGCCATACGTCCCGTCCCATCCCCCCAATATTCCTATGTGAGTTCCTATGGAGAAACCCAACCAGATGGGCGGGTTTTAAATAATAAATTATTATTATTATTATTATTATTATTATTATTATTATTATTATTTCTCCAGTCCTCAGAGAGCGGCTAGAAGTGGGGAGGAATCTTAGGCACAGTACTGCTGCCAGAGCTCAGATACTGCTCGCATTAATGAAATTCCCAGTCGCAAACTGCGCCTAAAACAATGGGAGTTTTGAACGCTGCTCTGCTGCCAACTGAAAGAAGGGAGACTTTACAAGAACA
Source organism: Darevskia mixta (assembly GCA_034641385.1). Lineage (NCBI taxonomy): Eukaryota > Metazoa > Chordata > Lepidosauria > Squamata > Lacertidae > Darevskia > Darevskia mixta. Next base: position 26,994,481 of record JAWWNH010000066.1, read on the forward strand.
TTTTGGCCCTTGCAAAAAGCAGGGGACCAATCATTTGACTGACTCGAAGGGGCTAAAAGCAGACCACTAGTCTGGAAATGGTAATTCGGCAGGATGTGGAGATCAAGGGTACAGGTATTGGAGGTGCCAGGCAAGCTCCTTCGGGAGCCATAAGTGGGGAGCCCAGTCTTGTGTTGCCACCCTCTGGACCTCTCACAGAGGAGGCACTCAAGTGACAGTCGCAGGGTCTGGGTTGGTTAATATGGGGAGAAGCGGTCCTTGAAGTATTGCACTCCTGAGCCCTTTAAGGCTTTATAAGTCAAAAACAGCACTTTGAACTGGGCCCAGAAACTAACTGGCAGCCAGCATAGTAGGGCCAGGATTGGTGTTATATGTTTAAACCATCTTGCCCAGGTGAGCAACCTGGCTGCTGAATTGTGCACTAGCTGACGTTTCTGAACCATCTTCAGAGAAAACCCCACATATAAGTTGTTGCAGAAATCTAACCTAGAGGTTAGATTTACTTGGAAGGATGTGAACTATAAATTTTAAAAGGCATTGGGAAAGCCAGAGGAAAAAAAAACCCCAAAACAAATGAGTATCCAGGATAAGTCTCATAACTGTTTATTCCATGCTTGTTCCATGCTTTCCCAGGTACATTGATTGGCAGAGTAAATAATGTAATTGCATAGGTGATTCAAATTGTGCTTCTTTCTGGAAACAGGTGAAAACACTTGTAGCTATCTGGCATCACATATGCAACCTGGTTATTCTCAGCTACATTCCACATGAGCAATTCTTCCATGCTGTGGGGTAAATGCTTACTGCTGCTCATATGACACACATATTTAAAAAAAATAAAATAAAATCAGGGACAACTGGAGATTTAAACATGAGGCAAGATCTACAGGAAACAAATATACAGCTGCAATTCTGCCTCTTCATGAAATGAACATTTATTTAGCCTCTATTGAAGCAGGCTTCAGGATTTTAGAATAAAGGTAAACCTAGAGCAAATTGGATGCCATACAGACCTAAAGTCATAAGGCAGATTCCTGGAATGTCATATGAAGATACAGTCTCCATTCTGGGTAAGCTAAGAAATGCCATTGGTGTGTCTGTCTGAAGAGCTGAGGTGGTTGAATGGGCTTCAAGGTAGAAGATGATAATGGATTCTTAATGCAAAAACTTCCACTTAAGACCCATCATGTGCAGAATGTGGACTTGTTTCACTCATCCAAATAAGTCATTCCCTTCTAATGTGCATGCATACAGAAACACTAGGCAAAGGAAACAAGAAGCCCATATCCTGCAGTTTTGGTGTTTGTTTTAGGAAAGACGCCAATACTGTTAAGATAATTGGCTGAGCAGTAAGTGACTGCACAAACAGGCTTGCTAAGGAAACAAATAGGATTAGCAAGTGGATTCTGTTCAAACTCATGCTGTTTTTTAAATCAAGACCAGCACAACAGGCATAGGTGACCACTGACATTTTACTGCCTTAATAGCAGCATACTGTATCTTCTCCTAACAGCCATTGTACACCAGCTACTGCTTGGATCAAATTTACCAAACAAGGCTTAAGAATGGAAAATTTAGTCGTGTCAAAACAACATTTTTATGAGAATCCCCTGCCAAGGCAGTAAGGATGCTCTACATTCAAGCAAAGCAAGATGAGAGAGAGAGGTGAAATGAGATTTGGGAGGACAGTTTAAAATCATTCAGAGAACAATAGCAGCAGTAGCAACAAATGGAATGGCTGTAGGGCGTTTCTGGAAGTATACTAAAAAATGTGCCTTCATGATCAGAAATCAAATCTATAAACCAAAAAGATATGCATCCATTTATTCATTTACCCAGTAAATCTTGTCAGTAAATATAATTTCAGTTTTCATGTCATAACTAGAGACTGTACACTGGCATCTAAGGGGCAAAAGGTGTTCTACAGTGGAAGGGCAGGGCCCAGGAAACATAGTAAAGAGGTGACACTTATAATGATGGGGATGGTATGACCTCTTGCCTGCTAGAAACACTATCCACACGTTTGATATATATTTTTTAATTAAGAAAAACCCTCCCGTATGACTTTAACCTTTTCTCAGCAGCCATGAGGTCTAAAAACTTGCTGGACTTGAATGCTAAACTTCCTGATTTTATGTTCAATGCCATATTTAACATTTATTAAACTGACCCTCTAGAGTTTGCTTTGCATTGCTTCAGTCTCCAGAAGCCCAAACAGTTGGTACTGAAGGAGTATCTTCTTTTTTAAAAAACCCCTTTACCTCCAAGAATCCTCTGAGATATGCTAAATTATGAATGGGAGGTGTCTCCTCTGGATCATAGTAATAATTTGTAGTAGGGACTATGGCTGCTTCTCAGATTGTAATCTATACACAGTGGAAGTGATTCCCCCTACACACGCACACTTTATGGTGGTACTGGACTTCCAGCAATAACTTTTTCTTTTTCTTCTTCTTCTTGCTGTTTGAAGAGTGTCTGTTAATTCCTAATTGCAATCATTTCCAGTCCCCATGCACAGTGATGAAGTGGCAGAATTCAACTTCAAGTAGCTTCTACTCTAGTCAATTTCACTCTGAAGAATTAATATTTTCTTCAACAGCAAGGCACTGCTGAAAGGAGACACAACTGTGTGTAACACACATCCCACTCTTCCTCCCAAAGTTGCCCAGGTAGTAATCTTTAAAGAACTAGTGTAAATGCACATATTCTTGTTTTCCATAGACTTAAGGGAACTATTTCAAAACTTCTCTGGGCATTTTATGCAAGACTCTCTCTATGGGCACTATCCAGTAAGTGCCTGCAATTTTCACACCACAATGCAAACGTCTACAGCACTGGAGCTGGTCATGCTGCTGGAATCGAATCCCAGCTTCTCCTCAAAACCTGCAAAATGAGGTTGACAATATGTATTTATTTCTCACGTTTTTCAGACGCTCAAGGTAACTCACAAACAAACATGTTTTTAAATGATGCCATGAAAAGTTTGATACTGATAGGCACTGAACTGACCCAACAGAATAAAATTTGAAAAATAAGCAAGTCCTTTTACTGAAGCCAGTTGAATTGGTGATGCAAGCCTTAAGCTTGCCCAGGGGGAGTGTGTGTGTGTGTGTGTGTGTGTGTGTGTGTGTGTGTGTGTGTACGTGTAAATAAAAATATAAATGGCCTCATTCTGGGCTAGAAAAAGAGTGTTGCATTATTTGACTGTAAACTCCACAGCCCAAGTTTATTGCATAGATGTTCTACAAAACATGGAGCTTGTTAGTTTACTGAAGAGATTAAAAATCAGAATCTACAAACTGAACAAACCATTTAAACCATGCTGATAGCCTAGAACTTCAGCTACTTAAGATGATAACAATGCTACCACTGCTTACATTGTTTTGATCCCTTGGAATATCTTAAGCTATTTAGGTCCTGTCAGAGCAGAGCTACTTAAAACCTTTAAGCTACTTGAACTGCTCTAAACCTTTCAGCATATTTTAAATTGTGTTATGTTCTTAAGAGCATCTTAAACTTCAATGTACTCTTTAAGGCTAGGTAGTGTTGAGGCGATTTTAAGTTCCAAGAATGATCAACCCAACCTTAACACTTAAAGCTAACAACTTCAAAACTTTTTTTTCTTAAAACCCCCCAGCTTACAGCTCCCAAATTAAGACGCCCCCTTGTATAAGGAAACCCCCCACCCATTTGGGGGGACTAAATTTTAAGAAAATGAGGGGAGATGGCCCAAAGTTGTTGAGCCTCTTCCCCCCCCCCTCCATGCAGCTGCAGGCAGGAAACACTCCCTAGATCGTTTCCCACGCACAGCGGCATCGGGTGAATTTGCGCTCCCCCCTGCCATGCCTCTACCTGTGTATTGGACAACCCCATTTTTTTGACGTGATTTTTGAGTCAAAAAACCTCATCCAATACATGGAAAAATATGGTATTACTGTACCATGATTATATACAAGTAGTAGCAAGATCTTTGAAGTAAGCTGCAATTTGAATCTTAGAAGTCTTCACACACACATATACACATTCTCTATAACAGAAAGAGATAGTATAGGATAAATCCCTCCCTAGTGCATCGTCCCAATTGATGACCAAGATTTGAGTCATGTCACCAGTCACATTATGTTCATTTCCAGTTAGGGGGCTGTTTCTCTTGCCATTCTGTCTCCTACTCAATTGAGCAAATGGAGAAACTGCCTTGTCCCTTATTCCTCTTCTCCACTCAGCCATGTTGTAGAACTACAGCTCTCCTCCCATTACCTGGCTATTCCAGTTGTGTTACCCCAACTTCTGAAATTACATTACAAATCAGCATGTGCTATCTTCCAATTACACCTTCAAATTCAGGGATGACATTTTGGGGGGAGTGGAGGAGGACATGGCAAAAAGCAACAGGCATTAAAACTATGGAAAAGTAGGGCTATTTAGGCTTTCCTCATTATTTTTATTTAGTGTTTTTATTTGTCTTTATAGAGAAACATGCAGAACCTAACTCTTTGCATTAAAATTTCCCTTAAAAGGTGCAAGGAACAGTCAAGAGAGAAATGGAGAACCCACGAAATATACTGATTGGTTAATAGCACCATAAACTATGAGTTATAGCTGTTGCATAAGCCACTCACACATGGCTTAGAGTGCATTTGATTCCTGTTTCCACAGTGGTGGTAGCAGACAAGACAGTTTACTTTTCTGCCACCATTTCGTCTGCACAGTGCCTTCCAGAGGAGCTGCTCCAAAAGGCAAAAGACCTGTTACAATCTGACCCTCAGAGGGAAATAGTGACATCCTAAGCTGCTTGTTGTGACCAATATGCAAAACTCCTTGTGGATAAAACAATTTCATTCACTCAGACAGACTCCACATTAATTACAGAATTGCTTTTGGGTGTTCACACTGTCTCCGACTGACATGTTCATATGGATTTATTTTGGTAACCTTTTGCAGCCCGAGGATGTGAGTAGAGTCCTTGAGAGAGGTAAAAGTGACCACTTGCATACTTGATCCTTGCTCATTCTGGCTCATTAGACTGGCTGAGGTTGGGAGCAGGGGAGACTCTGAATGACCGAGGTTCTTAATGTTCCATTGAGAGAGGGGTCTATTCATGTGGCATAGAAAGCAAAGGCTGATCCAACTACTTATCAGTTGCAAATATGTCATTTTGGGAAGAGATATTCAAGCAAGATGTCATCTTCTTTTATATGTATCCATCCTCCAGCTCTTGCTTCAATTTCATCGTTTATTTTTGTATATTCACTTTCTTGGTCTTCTGGCCCTCTGTTAGTCATTACATCTCATTTCTAATTCTGTTTTCAAATTTTTGTGCCTTTTTGCTTATTATTCCTTATTTATAGCATACATTACCACCTGATATTTGGTGAATTGAATCTTTTCCCTCACCTGTTTGTTAATGTATGACTAAGATGCTATTGTTTTAACTTTGGCATTTTCTTTCCAGTCTATTTTGTTTCTGCCAAGTGCCTATTTGCATAGGCTATATCCTCTAATGCAGGGTTGGATAAGTGGTGATCCTCCATATAATTGTTGGGCTACAACTCCCAGCAACAGTCAGGGATGGTGAGAGTTGTAGTCCTGCAACACTCACAGGGCCAAAGATTCCTCACCCTTGCTCTAAACGTGATCTTTAAAAAAAATAGTTTTCTAGGTATTCAGTGAACAACATTACAACACCAACGTTCAGCTGATCATAATTTAGAATATAAAATATGTGAGTCACTAAAGCCCTCTCCAGGCATTCTTCCTGTTGTGCAGAAAAAAAGGGGGCAAGGGGGCTAGCTCTGTCCCTGTGTTGCCATCCTGTAACTCTCCTGTCCACATAGAGGCTCCCAGCTTCAGAAGTTCACCCTCCAACTTGTGGAGGGTTATGAAAGAGTAATGAGGAAAGAATTAGTGCACTCATCCCTGCTACCCCCCCCACCCACATGTTTACTTAAAAAGAAAAACCTAAAGAGGGTTTGAGTAACTATTGCGAATTTGCCACAAGTGAATAGGCATTACACATTTTATTACCTAAGAAAAAAGAGTTTTGAAAGCTGTTTTGTGTGACTTCATAGTATCTTGGGATAGATGCCTGTAAGAAACGGTCAATATATGCTCCAGATGTGTCCTTTGAATAAACTAACACAGTTTATCAGTACCATCAGGGGAGAAATCCTGGGAGGCTGGGATTTGGACAGCTTGAGAAACCTAGACTGCAGGAACGTGCCACTTTCTGACAGCAGTAACAAAAGAGCTACTGAGAAAAGAAAAGAAAGAACTACATAGAAGGACTTCAGCTTGCCAAGGTGAAATAAGAATATTCTAAATACGTTAGGGAAGAGGTGAGCTAATAAGAACGTCCATTCATTGGTGAAGAAAAGGAAAAATGACTCAGGTGGCTTTATTTAGCAAAAACAAAAAAAGCTAGAGCATCTTGGACAATAAAGGAAAGAATTTTAATGACAAGAGTTATCGTCAAAAGGAGGTAATCAAATAAACCAAACTTGTATTTGATAGCAAGTACACAACACAAAGGGGTATTAATAAAGCTGGTAAATGAAATGCATTGGATTTACCTATTGATTCTGTCATTATATAAAACTGGAGGGATATTCAGAACCACATATGAATAATAACTCCATAAGGAAATGGCAGACAGAATTTGTCAACTGGCAGTCTCCTGGATCTTATTAGAAAAGTAACCAAATAAGAGAAAAATAGATCCATTAACATCTAAAAGGAGAATGAATAACCAGAAAGATGTATATGTTTGCTTGTTTGTTTGTTTGTTTGTTTGTTTGTTTGGATATATAGATATGAAAGTAGTGATATGTTAATATTATTAATATACACTACCAAGTACCAAATATACTCAGAGAAGTCATTGGCGTACTCAGAGAAAGCTGCTCAATATGTAACTATTGTATGTGGATGTTCTTCAGCATACTGAAATGATTTAAGATCCGCAAAGACTCCAGGGTTTTATATTCAACATGACAAGCAGACTGGACTGCTAAGTTGCCCATTTACTTCTACATTGAAAATATCTGAGCTGTCTAGCTACAAGCAAGAACTATCACATTAGTCAATGCTTTAACATATCCCAGGGGTACAGAAAGCAGCAAGCAAAATAATTCATATACACACTGTACAAGAAGCTTGCGGCTATTAAATAAGCTGATCCTAAATCCATAAACATGTAGGAAAGGTACCACAGGAATGCAAGGGCAAAATTTCCTTCTTTTAAATGCTTGTGTCCACTTTAATAAAAGTAGTATGCCACAAAATTCTCCCATTTTGTGTTCTGTCAGCAAAGACAAACATAGTAATGCTTGGCCCAACCTTCTATTGCCATGGTAACTTTGAAAATAAGGATTCAATCTATGGGATCTCTAAACAATTTGTTGGGTCCAACGGCTAACCTATCTCAGCTAAGAATGAGACCACTACAGAACCTCCATCTATCCTTCAACAGTCACCTTGGCCAAGAATGATTACACTTAAAAGGTAAACAATGCATCAGGGTCTCTAATGACTGAATAGGGTGGCAGGTAAATGGTGTTAGCCACCAGACACACATGACAGATAGATACATTGGGGCTATATACCCAAAACTAGGTGAAAAATAAGCTGCCCTCACACAATGATAGGTGGTTGTGAAGAAATGAAGTGGCACAGAAAAGCAATCTCAGGATCACAGTATAATTGTATTTTAAATTACTTTTTTAACATTTGTGCTTATGATAATTCTGTATTCTATATCATGCATATTAATATAATGTTTAGATCACTGACACAAGCCCATAAGCTAGGATTATTCTTTTCAGCTTAGTCAACAACACATGGGGGAAATCCAATCTTTGGCTGAAAACTTTACAAACTTGAAATAAATAATGGTTACTCCTCTCTTTGGAGTCACTTCATGATAATTGGATATATTTCCTTACTGCCCTTCGGGGAACATATGTGCACATCTAAGTACAATTAGAGAACCATTTTTACTTAAGTCTCCTGTTCACAAAACATCTTACAGATAAAAATGAAAGAGGAACCTGGTGCACAGGACAGGCAAGGGTTTGGGTTCATGAAAAGGATGAGAGCCTTGGGCATTAATTTGGGGTATACCAACTCTTGTTATTAGCTGTATTATTAGCTACTTCCACAAACAGGGCATTTTCTGTGGTAGTAGCCCAACTTTGGAATGAACTAAGGAGGCACCCTGCCACCAACATTACAAATTTTTCACTGCTATTTGCCCATGCATTTTAGATTATTGATGGTTCTGAGGAACTGCATCTTTTTATTCCATTTTTAAGCTTTTGGGGTTTTTATCTTGTATTTTGTTGCCAGTTTTAAATTGTAGCTTTATGTTGTGTGAATCTTATTCATACTTCTGTATGCTAACCTGGAGTCCCTGGTTAAAAAATAATGTAATTCTAAATCAATATAACCACCAAGTAGCCCACACAGCAATAAACAAACAACTTTGACGCCACAATGTACCCTGGCCAAGATACAAATGGATTAATGAAGTTCTTTTAATCACACTCGATTCCTTTCCTTTCTCCCTCCCTCCCCCTCCCTCCCCTATGGTACTTCTTTTGTATATTTAGGCTATTGGAAGAAATCAGCTTCCTGTGCAATCTCATACTTTTTTCTATTAGACATTATGGCAGAGGAAGCTAGATGTACAGCAGACATGTGTTTAGCTTTGTTACATCGGACCATATTTATCTATTATCTGACACCGTAATATTCCAAGCTCCCCTTGCTAGCCAGTAATGAGAAGGGATGGTGAGGAAATAAAGATTGTTGATAACAGGACAGAGGGGGTAATTAAACATGTGACTGCAGTTTCCTACAGCAGCTGCATGTTTAGCATGAAGATTTGTTTGGGTCATAGAAAACAGACATCCACACATGAACAACAAATGTGTGATTCCAGATAAGTGAATGTCAACTTTTCAAAGCCACCATGAAAAAGTGAAGACAGGCCAAACCAAATAACTAACAAGGTGACCCAAAATTTAGGGAACTTGGGACGTGTGATTTGCATTGTACTGAATACTACATATATATTGGGGCTTCTTTCCTATTAGAAGTCATGTTTAAGCCCAGGGACAAAGATGTGAGAAAATATAGAAGCCTAAATGAACATTCCTCCAGTTGATTTACTCATTTACCATTTATAAGCTGCTGCCTCTTAACAAACAAACAAGAAAAGTTAATTTCATAGCTATATTATGAGTCACCTGGGTCAGCATGCCGGGGGCGGCAAGCCAAGCGGCACCCTCTGGGGGCGGGGCGTCACTCCGTAGCGTATGCGTCGTGATGTCATGACGCATGTGTTGTGACGTCACGATGCAAGCGCTACAGAGCGCAGTCTGCTCCTCGGCCGCCACACTTTTTTTTCTCCCTTCCTTCTGTGCCCAGGTTGGGCGGAGCCACGGGGGCAGGCCAACGAGGCGTCACGCTTGTGGCTGGCGTGACGCCCCTCGCTGGCCCGCCCCCACGGCTCCGCCCAACCAGGGGACAGAAAGGGAGAAAAAAAACCGTGCGGTGGCCGAGTGAGCGAAGCCAGCCGCGGCGGCAAAAGAGGTTTTTGCCGGGTGGTGGGTTACTGCCCAACAAAAACCTCGCTTGGCACCGCAGCTGGCTTCTCTCGCTCGGCCACCGTGCGCTTTTCTTCTCCCTTCCTTCTGTGCCCTGGTTGGGCAGAGCCGCGGGGGTGAGCCAGTGAGGCACCACACTTGTGGCTGGTGTGACACCCCTCGCTGGCCCAGGGGACAGAAAGGAAGGGAGAAAAAAGCCGCACGGCGGCCGAGCGAGGAAAGCCAGCCACGGCAGCAAACAAGGTTTTTGGGAGTCGCCGGTCGTGGGGGGGCGCCCATAGTGTCACCCCCTAGAGGCTGGAACCCAGGGCGGCCCACCCCCATCGTCCCGCCCCTACTCCGCCCCTGACATGGGTAAGAGAAGGGTACAGTATTATCAAATACAAAAGGAAGAAAAAACAGGGTGGCTGACACAAGAGTTTTGGAAAGCTATATTATACCTGCTAGGTATATTATATTTGCTCAATGGTTCCTGCTTTTCATAGACTTCAAAGATTAAAGATGAAATATGAAGTTATGGTAATGTTAAAGGAGGAAACGAACACCACAATAGTTATCGGGGGGGAATTAATCACTGAAGGTTTCGTTATAATTGAGAATGAACTGCTGATAGAAAATTCCTATGAACTAAGGGTAAGAAGGCCCTCAGGCTCTAAACCAAGCACTTACTCCGGTCGGCAAATCACCAGGTCCCCCTTATTAGTGCCATATGCCAATCCCAAGCCTGGTTCAGGCAGCCAGCGAGCAGAATTTATGCTGACGTGTCTCCTTTGGTCAGCAGGCATTGGGTACAAGACGTTGAATACTCTCTGAAAGGGAAAACACATACACATTAATGCTTCAAACAGGTAACAGCAAGTTGCCAAAAGACCAAAATTATCTTAGCAATTCAGGAACAAGGACAATAAACATTAAAGAACCTGAATAAAAAGTTAGCCACACAGCAGTCTTTTTAGAATGGGGACAGGGACTGCAAGATGCTGTTGGGGTAAGAAAATGGGAAGAGCTGGATCAGGTTAATGGTCGAGCATCCTTTTTCTTACAAGGGCCAACCATAAGTTAACCATGTGATGTACTATCAGGAAGTTTTTAATGTTTGATGCTTTATTATGTTTTATATATTCTGTAAGCCATCCAGAGTGGCTGGAGAAACCCAGCCAGATGGGTGGGGTATAAATAATAAAAATTGTTGTTGTTGTTGTTGTTGTACATGTAGGATGCAGAACTTTAGTGATGTATGCAGTTCACTACTGCACAACAATGCAGAAGTTAGAATGCACCAACAAAATGAGACAGCAGAGAATACAATACTGCTGGCCAAAAATAAGGGGAGGTGTTCAAGACAATAACATATTGCAGTATACGTATTGTGATAGTTGATATCCAGCAATGCTTATATTCCACTGTATCTTGATGAACCCCCTCATCACTGCTTCCCATCCATCATCTGATCCTCTAGGAATCTCTTTTGCAATATATCTTCTACCATACCTACCATTGTGAGCTTGTAGGTCAACATTTATTGTCTATAGAAATATAGCAACAACAATGACACATAGATAATGTTGCACACCAACAAAAGGCAACCCTACTAGAATATCAAGTGACTCTTCCCAAATGTTTCTGCCAAAAGATATTCATCAGTGCTCTTTGGCCTTTTATTTTGCTCAGCAGAGTAAGAGACATTCAGTGTCAATTGAGCTGCTGTCTAGTCCCTGGTGTTCTCTACAATACTTACACAATCTCAGCATATTTGCCCTATTCTTCTCTTCTTTTGACTAGGTAGTGAAGAATCCTATGTATACTGATAGCATCAGTTGCCATGGAGATTATGTTATGCACTCCAATTTTAATGGGGTTATGATAGCAGAAAGGCATTTATAAGAGCAAAGCAGCACTTATTCAGAAAACAAGCATTGTTTGAAGTGTGACAGAATGAAAAGAACACACCCCATGATTATACTGCAAACCTATTTCATAAACAAATAGTTTCTCCTGGGCAATTGCCTCCTGTTAAGGAACAGTAGCTAGCAGATCTGGTTTCCAAGGCTTACCTCCATGTCTTGCATTTGCTATACTACACACTCACTGGCCTTGTTCACATGTCACCTAAACCATACTGAATGCCTGTACAATCTGTGTTTATCCTCCTTGCTAGCATGAGGAAAAAGCAAATCATAGTTTTCAGTTTAGTGTTAAGCCTCAACCAGAGATCATGCTTTCTTAAGTTCCCAAAGCATGATCTGTAGCTAAGGTTGGCTCTCGTCTTACTGACTGAAGTTTTTGGGAGCAAAAGTACATAATCCCTAATTGACTGTAACGCTAAGTCAGGGATCATGGTTTATTTCCTCTGCAGGCTAGTGGGAAACAGACATACAGACCAGAAGAACATTATCACAGTACATCAATAACTGTAGTTTACTCAGATATGCAAACTGAGTGTTTGTTGCACTGTTAATTGCTGTACATCTTCCTCCAATTGAAGACCTCAGGTTTCTCAAGAACATTTATCTGGGCTAATGCTTTAGGTTAGTGGCCAAGTAACATATATACACACCTACTCACAGGCTGGCACACCTAAATTTAACAACTGTGTTCCCTAACAGTTTGCACATGATTTTAAAAAAAACCACCAAACTGAATTCAGGTAGATAGCCGTGTTGGTCTGTCATAGTAAAAACATTTTTATTTTGTTTTCACCAAACTGAATGAATTTCACTTGCATGCACATAAAAGTTACCAACAACTTATTTGTAGAGATGGGTTGAAGGGGTGCTTAACTTTCATACGTTTCCCACATTACCAGCAGCATGATAGCAGTACACACCCCACACCCCTTCTACCCTTTTCCCATTGTGGCTTAATACATTCTACATCAGGCTTCCTCAACCTCGGCCCTCCAGATGTTTTTGGCCTACAACTCCTATGATCCCTAGCTAGCAGGACCAGTGGTCAGGGATGATGGGAATTGTAGTCTCAATACATCTGGAGGGCCGAGGTTGAGGAAGCCTGTTCTAGATGCACAACACTCACTTTACTAATACAGGGACCGATAACTGCAACAATTCGTAAGACTATATAGTACACTCTTGGTCACAAAACTATACGAAGTTTGTAACACAGTTCAGAATTCTCAACCAGATTGATTTCATAGTAAAACAGTACTGTATGGCATAATGAGCTCTTAGTGTTGCTGCTATAATGTGAAATATATGACTGAGAAGAATTATATTCAAGTAAGGAAATTTACTTGGTGAGGATTCATTTTGTCACACAGCAGTGCTCACCAATCTGTAGCGAATCTGTAGTGCCTGCTTTGTCATCATCTTAAAATCCATGTAACTTTGAGTCAAGGTCTTGAGTATGACTTAACTGAGTGTATAAGAGTTAAGCAGTCACTCTTCACTAGTGTACAGATAGTGAAACTGTGGCCCTCCTGATGTTGGTCTACTATGCTGATCAGCCCCAGCCAGCATGGACAACAACCAGGGATGATGCAAGTTGTTGTCCAACAACATCATCCCAAGAACCATGGATTCCCTACTCCTCCACTGGTGGGGGAAAACCCCTCCCAATTCTTCCTGTCCATCTAGGTTTGACTAGCAGTCATATTCCATGATGGCAGCTGAAATATCCTTCTCCTGTCCTAGCTGGCATTAAATGCAGACATAACAAATGCTTTCTATCTAGCAGCAGAAGCGCCTAAGATTTCAGTATCAGACCCCGTGGAGCTATAAGGGAGTTGATGGATAGAATAGCTGATGGCAAAGGCAGAAAGAAGAGAACAGTGATAGATGGCAGAGGACAGTGTGACATGGTCAGTGAAAGAGAAAATGAAGGGGCAAGTAAGTTGGAAATGGAACAGCTTTATGTGATAAGCTGGTTAAAGTATTTCACTGATGAGTTTGAAACTTGGAGGCCATGGACAGTTTTTTCTCTCTTGTCCACTGTGCCTCCATGCGCTAGTGCTTTTTGACACAGCAGTCATAGTGTCACTAGAAATGTATGTCTCAGATTATTCCTAATAATCATTGTTATTGCTTGCCACTTAAAGCAGCATTTGAAGGCAGGCACCGAAGTCTGTGAAGAGAAAGATATAGACTCAAAAAACAAAGTGATGTTTGCAATAGAGTAAGCATTGGTCATTTCTTCTTTTCTCCTACCTATGGAGAAATTTCAAATGCACTGTGCACTTCAGGATAGCTAAAAGTGGAGTAATAGTTTCTTTGCTTTCCCTGAAGCTATGCAGCCAAGTATAGGTAATGGTGACCTCAAGATGTTTAAGAACAAGACACCATGACTCAGCTTTTTCAAAAATAGTACTTTCTGTTTTACAAAGGCTAGAAATTTTCAGTTCTTTTCTTCATTTACTTATTCTGCTACGGACTTCTGCCCAGATGGAATACATATCACTATGTCATCAATATATTGTTGACATATAGTCTTGCATATTGTTCTACTGAGGCCCAGCTGGCTGAGAGGGGAGGATGAACTGACAGCTGTAAGTACATCCTATGCTTTTGTCATTGTAACTTTGGCCATATCTTTACCAAACTGGATTTTTGCTGTATTCTGTATTTTGACAGTTTAAGCAAATTGCTGAAAGGTGTAGTTCATAAGATGTTGTAGGTACAGCACTAAGAAAAAGGACTGTCAATATTTTTTGCCAGTAAAATGACCATTTTTGCTAGCCTATTATAAGATTAGTGGCTGTTGGAACAATTTGCTAGAGATCAGCAGTAGCTTGGAGCAGAATCCTGTTTGGCTCAGTTCCTATTTCTATCTGAACTAGCTGCCAAATACTCATCCATCTCCTGTCATTCAATGGCAGGATCTTCAAGATTTCTGCTGCGTTTCCTCTTTGATCTGCCCTCCACCCCCGCAATGAACACAGCCTATTGTCTAGGTTAGGTCTATTTTCTAGATTCACTTGCTTTCCGATTTTTAGTTTCAGGAATTGCTTGTGCAATTGGGCTACTGGGAGAAACAGGCAAGAAAGTGAACCAATGAGACACTCAGTTAGTCACAAGCCAAGTACATTTCCCAGTGGAAGTTACATTGTGTGACTGTTCCCCTGAAAACCAGTCCTTGTCAATTTCCTTTTAACTGCCTGCTAGTCAGTTAAAAATACCTCCTTAAATGATTATTTCCTTGCTCTCAAGAGATACCATGTGGTGCCTCCTAAAGCACCCTCAGAGATAGCTTAATGAGTGACTCAACAGTTGGCAGGACAGCAATAAACTATGATTTTTAAAAAGTAGGATTAAATAAAAAACAACTACCAAGAGATGGCAGTGCTTTAGCTGTATTTGTTGTGCAGTATTCGTCTCATGGTCCATATACATATTAGAGAATAAATGAGCACATAGCTCTATAGCATATATTCGTAAAACATTCTGAGCAACTATTAGCATTCTCAGGGCTGTGCTGTTTCAGTTGTTTTGGGCAAATAATGCACCCATCCATTTTATATTTGAAGTTGGCTTTGTCACATTTTATTGATTTTCTAAGGATTAATTTCAGACTCAAATCCACTTCATTCAAACCATGCTTCCTAAGGACAAAATGAATATACATTATATTGAAGGCTTGAATCTAGTTATAATTTCTTATGATACCTGAGCCACTTTCTTGGGGTGCTATAAATCCAGGGCTCACTCCGGTGCTTAGGATGGTTAGCATGCCTATAAATTTGGACATAGCCTCCTAGCCAATGATTTGTGGAGTAAGGGCATCTGTTGAACAGAGCGTCTGTCTGTCTGTCTGTCTGTCTGTCTGTCTGTCTGTCTGTCTGTCCTAAAGCCCCAGGAAGCTGCCTAATAGATTGAGCACCTCTCTCCAAAATCTTCCAGATGGACTATGATTCAACATAAACAAGCCAACAGCCACAAATACGGATACAGTTTCTTAATGCTACCTTTCTCAATATGAATTTAGTTTCATTTGACTGCATTTAATAAGATTGATTAGTATCTTGTAAATGAGTAGTACCTCCATTACAGCAAAAAATTCTACTAGAATTTCAAGAGGAATAAAGGCAAGTGTTCCTGTGAAGCCTCATTATCTGTCTTCTTTCTCTCTTTCTTGCTTTAACTTATTCATGGATTCCGCCATCACCCCACTTCTTATAAACACAAAATAAAGGGGGGAGGATCTGTTTCACTATTCTTCCTTTGCACAAATAAACTTGCTCCTTTTAAAACTCCCTTGAGATATAACAGGGTCCTTGTTGGGATTTAGAGGCTTTCTACATTGGCATGGCACGTAATTTACCCCATAGGCAGGACAGTGGTGGTAAACAATGTTCAACTGGGTTTAAAAGCAGGGAATTTATTATGCCTTTCATGGTGCCAAAAAAAAAACACGCGGGAGACCATATATGAATGCTTTCCCCAGGTGTTATTCCAATCTGAACAAGCTGAAAGCGACCAGGGCTGTGTACATTTAGGTTGCCTGAAAAATCTTCCCATTCTCCAGCACAGGGGTAGCTAACCTTTTTCAACCTGAGGGCTGCACTGACGATCAGCCAGCCTTCCATGGTCACATGCCAGTGGTTGGTGCAGCAAATGTATAGCCACATGCTTATACAGTGGTACCTCTGGTTAAGTACTTGATCATTCCGGAGGTCCGTTCTTAACCTGAAACTGTTCTTAACTTGAAGCACCACTTTAGCTAATGGGGCCTCCCACTGCCGCTGCGCCGCCAGAGCACAATTTCTGTTCTTATCCCGAAGCAAAGTTCTTAACCTAAAGCATTATTTCTGGGTTAGCGGAGTTCTTAACCTGAAGCGTATGTAACCTGAAGCGTATGTAACCTGAGGTACCACTGTACTGTGCTCTCTTCTCTATCTTTCTCAGATACACAGTCATACACACATAAACATGCAGGCAGACAAAAGTGCACACATAGTGTTTCCAGCCTTCTCTACGCTAGTGATAGGATGGTGGCGACAGCTGGAAATGCTGGGTTGTTGTTGTTGTTTTTCATTACACAGATATTTTGTGCAAAGGGAACAGGCAACATTTCTCCCCCACCCTAACTCTAGCACGGGTATACCACTTTGAGCTCCTTAGAGGAAAGGCAGGATATAAATATATTGAGAAATTATTTTTATTTTATTTTTAAGGGTGAGAAACATTCAGATTCTGAGACAATGTTATATGCAGGCTATTTCACAGGTGGCTAAGTGTTCATAGTCATTTCTCCCCGACTTTCTTCCTCCTGCTGTCTGCGTAGTTCAGATCAAATTACCTTAAGCTTGAGCATTTGTTGCAGCTTAGCTGTAGCAAATCCTCTTTTATTAATAGAAGAGAAAATTTTACATTCATTCCTGTTGGAAAATAAATAAATAAAAATAAACCAATTCTAAAAAATAAATTACAATACTACAGGAATAATAATTATAGTAACTAATTCTTCAGCTCACTTCTGCATTTTCTCTAAGGGAGAAAACATGGGAAAAAACCTATGAAAACATAGGTCATCCTTCCTATATCACCTTCCTATGCAAATATCCAACTCTCAATATTAAGCAAACAGAATATTGTGCAAGGTATAAAGCAGCAGCTCTCCAAAGGTCTTTCACAGACCTGCTATCTGACCTTATTTTCATTAACTGGAGATGCAGGGAAGTGAAGCTGGGATGTTGTACATGCAAAGCATATAGTATATCATATACACTCAGGTAGTCCTCCTATAAAATACACCATTGTATTCTAGAATAACCATGCTAGCTTGTTGCTGCAAGACACAGACTTATAGTACCTTACAGGATAAAAAAATAAAAAAAATTCCTTCCAGTAGCACCTACAATTCTTCAGATACAGATCGTGTGCATGCACACGAAAGCTCATACCAAGAACAAACTTAGTTGGTCTCCAAGGTGCTACTGGATTTTTTTATTTTGTTTCAACTACGGCAGACCAACATGGCTCTACCTTACAGGATAGCATGTTTATAATTTGGACATATGAACCTGCCTTAGGTTAGTCTATGATAAAAGTCTCTCACACCACCCAATTGATCATGGCATGCATTTCACAGGAAGGAGTTTACTGCATCTCTTGATATGTGTCATTCTAAAATCCAATTGCTTTCAGGGCTTGAAATGTTTTTGGGATGAATTCAACACTGCAATATATTGATCGTTCTGCAGGGCAAGCATTTCTAGGGGGTTCCCCCACCCCCCACAATGTATATCAAAGTGGGTTCTGAGAAGAGTTTTAAAGAACCCACTGCCCTGGAACAGTACACAGGGGGAGGAAAGAGGGGATTGCTCCATTTGGCAAGCTAAAATGCTTGCTCTGAGGAAACAACTGGAAGGGCTTGTCGTTGAATTGCTCCCGAATACTTCACAAATTATTTTTCTTGCCTAGCTTTTCCTGAGCTACAATTGGGGAACACCCAAGAACCACTGAGTCTTGTGTTGACATTATTTCATTAAGTCAAAAGTGGGAAACAGTTGGTAGGGCAGATCCTGAGCTCTCTTTTCCTCCCTGGGCCACTTTAACTGGTGGACAGGGTTGTCCTTTTTGTCAAACACCTGACTGTCAAGTGACTCAACTTCAAAGGAAAGGATCAGCAGCACATTCCTTTGCAGCCTGGCCTGAGTTCAAGCAGTCACTTCAAAGGAAAAAAAACGTTCCTTTGGTTTGATCTTAAGATGGACTTGTCTTTGGCACCAAACTTAAAAGGTGCCAAATGCAACTCCTACTTGCCAGGGAACAACTGGACATGCACGTTAAGGCTCCCAATTGCACGTTTTAAACTTCCACACACCTGGTGTCACAGATGATATCAGGTGTGGGGCAAGTAGGCATGGTTTGGTGAAAACAAACTCACAGGCCAAATTAGTTCCCCTGCCAGGCCAATTTGGCCTGTGGGCTGGAGGTTCCCCATTGCTGCATTAAGTTAAAATACTTTAACCTGAATTGAATCAGGACATGGTGTTTGGCCTTTCAGATAAATTCAGTTCCAACAATAGAGTACATCTTTGCCAAGATTAGCTGCAAGCTTGACTTCCTATATTTATACCTCGACCCCTTTCAAAGTTTCGTTCAGGTAGCAATTTAAAGCCTTTTACAGCACACTAAAACTCTAACCTTCCTGCAAGCTTAACCCTAGTACTGAAATCCAGCCCCAAAGAATTACATCTTACAATATTTTTCTGAAAGATGCTCAGGATTCCAGCAATTTCAAAGGGAAGGAAGCTCTGTAACTGAGTAGGGAAAGCAGAAGAAGCAAACTAGTCCAAATCCCTCTTTGCACCCTGCCCGAATATAGCAAAATATGGTCTCTCAGTTATCCAACCAACAGCCAGCACATTTCAGACCTATATGACTTATTTCATAATTGTAGAATTTAAACCTCATAAAATACAAATAATGAATGTGCAATAGACCCAAAATCCACCTACATGCCAAAACCAACATCTAACACATTGTGGCCCACCAAATGATTAGCTTACCTATTCAGGCTATAGTACCATGATCAACAAGCAAACATTTAAAAAACAACCTTAATTAATATTGTGGTTTTATTACAAAGCTTGAAAGTACACAGGGTTACATTCAAAACTTAAGAATGTATGCCAATTATCAATTTATGCACTTTTTATTGTTGAGCTCAAAGGTGATCATTAAAAGATAAATTGCAGTTTTATTGTGTTCCCAATTGTTTGTCAGGTCTTTGATTACAAAGTGACAGAGGGAAATTAATGAAGCAGGGGGGGAAACTTCAGAGAAACACTTGATACCATGAAATCTAGAAATGTCATTCAAACTTTCCCAGACTTGACACAGTCACAAACATGAGATATTAATTAATGAGCCAACCAACAGAAACAGAGGTCCCTAAATTTGGAACCAATTATATTTAACTTTTTAGTTCATTCATATGTACAAAGGGGAAGAGGAACATCATATTAGTGGAAGTAAATACTCTTAACATTTTTAAAGAACAGACAGTACTAGGCTGGAAAAGACCAGAAGCCAAATGTATACTGGTGGTGGTGGGGAACTAATACAGTATGTTACTTCCTAATCAAATTCTCATGTAACCTTTAGAGCAAGAGATAAGGAACAAACCATTAGACTTGAAGGAGTTAGCATGAAGGTGCACACAACATTGTTTAAGTGTGGTTTTCCAAAGCATAATCAGGTATTACAGCAGATTAACTGGAGTTCCACAAGTATAGTCTGGTTATCTGTTCAAAAAGGTCTGGAGGAAAGTGTGATCAGCACAACTTTCACAGTTAATTGTAAACTGGTGTGGGTATTAGTGTGTGCATAGTAATTAAATTTTTGAGACATGCCAGAAACAGGAAGCTCTCAAGAGAGATTGAAAGTGACCAATAAAATTGAATGCTAAACTCATAATAAAAATGAAACTAGATAAGAATCAATGAGATAAAACTCAAAATGATAATTCAGGCTGAATACAACAGGTTATTTGAATATTTAATCTACAGGGATCATGTTCGTCACAGATCTACAAAGAGATTAATTTATAGTAAAGTCTGTGAAGACAATTTTCACTGAATAATCTTATCTTCAGGGTGCTCCTCTAAAATTATTCCACAATACGTGAGTTAGGATGTTAGGATCTTATCTATACTTACATGGAAAAGGCCATAAGATTAATGAAATCAAATAGCTGGAAATGGGAAAGCTACTTTGAGGTTCAAATAACAGTCACAAGCAGCAGTTTCTTCCTTGGCAACAACACTGAGATCTGCCCCAGACTTTGTTAAATCATTAAGTGAGCAGTTCTAAAGTACTAATTTCTCTGCATTTTGAACAGTTTGCAAACTAACAATAGAACCAAGAGTGAAATCTAAGCAGTTAACCAGAACATAAGAAGCTGATATGTTCCCTGCATTTCCTCAAAGAGCTAAATTTATGGTAGGAACAATGCTGCTAAAATAGATGAAAAGTTCAGAAGAGATATTGAGTACTAGGGGAAAATGTTTTTTCTTGCTTTATCAGTTATGCAATTCTAATTCTGAAATCTATTCCGAAGTGTCCAGCTGTCAGCCAGCCAGAGGTCAGAACTAGACAGATTAAAATAGGGGTAATTTTTGGGAAACCACTGCAAAAGGAGACAAAGTATATATTTGTTGAGGAAGCACTGTTCCGAATTCTCTTTCTGCCTTAGTGACTTCATCACATTCCTGACTGGTCAACACGACAAGTCCAGGAATCACTGTCCTTGCTTAAAATCAGCTTGTTTTCAACTCAATGGCAACAAGCTGGGCTCACCTTTTAACACTTTTAGGGATGGCTGAATGTGAGTTTTCCCTTCTGTAATTGATGCTGTAGTCTTTTAACTTTTCTGTTTTATTCTTTATTTTAAATATAATTATATGTTTATTTTTATTGTACCTTGTCCTTTGATTTTTTTGTAAACAGTGGGTAATAAATATTTATAACAAATGAACAGGATATAGTCAAATCTGGTTATGAAGCACTGTGACATGACTGATTAGGATCAGCCTAGAAAGGAGAAAAGCCAAAGCAATGGCTGATTTTGAGTAAGCAACAACCTGGTCCTCACATAACGCTACCCCAAGGTATGTCTTAGTGTGAACAAGGAGCAAGCTAGTGCCCAGTTAAAAAAATCAGTCACTTCACTTCTCTCCTCCTTCTCCTGTGCTATCCAAACCTAAACCACAATTTGGCTGAGTGCTATGTCCAAACTCCGGCTTCTCAATTGTCTTAGTCCAAACAAGACACAAACTTTAACCAAAGTTTGGTTCTTATATTATTTTTTTTAGGGGTGGGGGAAAGAGACAAGAAACTTGGGTTCAAACATAACATTAAACTTGGCTTAGCATGTGTGAATGAGGCCACTGACAGAGAAAGTTTTATATATATAAAACTTAGTTATGCTAACTGTTTTTGTGTGCAGGGGAATTACTGTAATTACACACAACATTCTTATTCTTTCTCAACTTATTTTTCAGGAGCCACTTGTATATTCCTGTTTAATCTCCAGGTCAAAATGATAATGCATGCATGGGCTGATTAACCCATAAATAATATAGGAAACTTTGTTCAGAACAGCATTTTTAAAAGTTCAGGCAATTCCCAATTTAATCAATTGGTCTGTTCAGGGAAGAGCTCTAGTTAGATTTACAGCTTCCTTTATCTAAAGAGCTCAGGGCAAGTAGCAATTATATCGAGATGTGGTTCCTTGACACTGAAGGGCTCACAATCTAAGTTTACTGGTTCCCAGATGATGAAAGCAACCTTGGCTGCAAATAGGAAATCTTAAAGCAGATAATACCCTCCTAATTTATGTTTGGACTAAATAAATATTATTCATTTATAAAGCACATTATAAGTGGTACTTCAGAAGTGGGTTTTTTCTGTTTTACTGAAGGATAACTAAGGCTGAACGATAATGATTTATCAAATGCCATTGAGTAATCCATGGTCAAGATGGATTCCTTGCTCTATAATTGCCCCCATTCAGACTGGACCATGCAGACCACTGATATAACAAAACACAGAGCATTACCATTAGATAAAACTAATGACCCTACAATATGGTCTGAAGGCAAATGAGACCACTACCTTGCTGAAGCTAAGCAGAACTTGGTGTGGTTGGTGCCTGGATGGGCTACTACTTTGGAACAACATATACACACCACCTTGGGTTCCAATTTTACAGAGGCATCATTGAAACTGTTCTCGGTAATTCTATTACTGCTTGGTATGGCACAGCCTCCAAGATAGACAAGAAAAAGCTCCAACAAGCAGTAAGAATTGCAGAAAGGGTAATTGGTGCTAGCTTGCCTTCAATAGAGACACTCTATGCTACCCGAGTTAGGAAGAGAGCAGAGGGAATTGTCGCAGATCCTTTGCATCCTGGTCATAATCTGTTTGATTTACTTCCATCTGGACGTCGCTACAGGACTTTATACACAAAATCGGCCACGCACAGGAATAGTTTTTCCCCTTGTGCCATTAAATTGTTAAATTCGTAGTTGTGTAGCGGAAGGGGAGGTCAGTAATGGGTGGGGTTTCTTTGCTGTGTCATTGTATTGTTAGTAGAACAGTGTTTGTATAAGGTATGTTTACATTGCAATGTAGCCGAAACAAAATTCCAAGTATGTTGGAAAATGTACTTGGCCAATAAATTATTCCTTATTCCTTATTATGGAAGCAAGACAAGAAATAAATACTTAACAAACAAACAAACATCATCAAATGCTTAGCTGGTAATCTACTAATTTTCAAGTTATATAGCCTTTTAATGTTATTTGGTTTAGAAAACTGTTTTTTCCGCAGTGGTATCTACTATCAGAGGTACACCGTGGGGGTTGCTGTGGGTGCCGTGGCCCAAGGTGCAATTTTGAGAAGGGAAAGAAACAGGCATCCCCACAGCAGGCTCCTTCATCTGAGCCTGGCTCTGTGCCAAAGGAGCTGCGCTTTGGCTGCGGCACTTGTGCCTGGCGCAGCTCCGCCCCCTGACCCAGGAGAGGAGAGCAGGCACACGTCAAGTCTGGTGGCAGCAGCTGTGCCGCTAGGTCACTTCTGACCCGGCGGCGGAGAACATCCTACCTCGGCTGTGGCGAGGCACGTCCAGCCGCAGCAGCACTGCCTCCCCCTGACCCGGCGGCGGAGAACAGGGGGAAAGTGGGTGGCAAAGCTGCTGTCTGCTTTCCTCGACCGTGGCCTGGCTGCAGAAGCTCCGCTGCGGGGTCAGGCAGAGAGTAGGAGGAGAGTGAGCAGCTTCCCCGCCCCTCTCCTAACCCTGAACTGTGGCATGCAGAGGGCACCCTCCATGCCCCACCTCTCTCTGGGGTGTGCCATGCACACTCGTTCCAGGCAGCTCCGTCGCTGCATATTATGTGAAACTAAGACACTGGACAGTGAAAGCTAAACACATAACTAAGGCTGGAATCCACTGCCTTACACAACACAGTAGTGTTTACTTCCACGCAAACATACCTAGTTGTAAGACAATGAAACAATAATACAGACATGGAGATAAACAGCTGGAGAAGCTAAGAAATAATGTACTACTTACCCTCATTGAGGTCTCTCCTCCATGTGGCTGCTGCAGCCTGAAGACCTGAGCCACCATATGTTCTGTGGAAGGGTGCAAGAGGATGCGACGGGATGCCAGTCCTACCATGACATACCTGCCCATTGGGGACAGGCTCACAGAAATAGCATTGGGACCTAGAGATAAACACAAATACATATTTGCTTTCTTCACTTAGGGACCTGCGTGATGATTTCCACCCTCCTTCGTGTCAATTTCTGCAACTGGGGCTGTAACAAATTCACTCTATGAATCCTTGTAAAAACAACCATGCAAGATTACCAGTTAATAATCTGCAAAAAGATTATTTTTTTATTGCAGAATCATTAAGGACAAAAGAAATAGAAAACAAAAGAGCAAAAAATACAGGGAGGGGAGGAAAACCCAGCAGCTCACATTAACAAAACATTTAAACGTAAATACATCCACCTTAGTTTATACATGAAGTTCAATGCATGCTGTCCAAATATGTATCCAAGCAAAGTCGGTGTTTATAGAAAGTACACTAAAATGTACCAAGGGTATTAAGGTCATCAAAACATTGCATTAGAGCTGGCAGATATTTATCCTTCCAGACTCATAATATAAGTCTCCTAGTGATTATTAGGGCATATAAGATCCATTCTTGCCATCCTGTTGTTTATCCTCATACTAGAGGAATATAATTCAGAAGTACATAAACACCTACAAATTTCAAGGATTTTGCCAATACAAAATTGGAGGTGACTACAACTTCAGAACCCGCCACTGTCAATTTCCTCCTACAGGATCACATGTGTCTCAGCATTGCTTTTCCAGCATCTATCTGAATTAGACAATGCCTTTTTTCAGAATCAATCTCAATTTTAAATCTAAAGAAACATTATATATGGACTCTAAAGCAATTTCCCATTGTTTAGGTAGAGCATATTCCGGTTCACAGAAAGCCAGGGCTTGCAGTTTGTTGCTCCAAACTTCAGGAAAGGTCTAGAGAAACAGAAGTGATTCAGTAGTATGTACTCGTGCTCAAGGTAGGTCATGGTTTATGGTTTGCTGTGATGTATGAAATCTACTGTTTTATCAGTTTGATCTCTGGAACATGACATTTTCATTTCGAAGTGTATCCAAGTATTAAAACCCTGATCCCCCCCCCCGCCCACCCCAAACCACTTGACCCATCAATGAGCTCTTACCAAATCGCTTTGTGTACAGCATCTCGCCCAAGTTATGTGGTGCTAGGGAATATACTGCCAGTATTCCCTCATCAGGAAAGCCCCGTTGACTACTAGGAATGAAGGCTGCCAGGAGCTGCCCGTCTGCAGAAATATCACAACTGGCATCATTGTATATCTTGCAGTTCTGAACAAGCACATTCACAGAGGCTGAAAAAGAAAAAAGAAGGATCAAGAATTTCAGCTGGAAATAAGGGAGAATAGAAATCCACCCATAAAAAACACTGCATTTTATACAAAAGGCTGTGGAACTTGGGCTTTCCCAAAGCTGTTCAGAGGCATTACTTTTCTTGCTGGATTACAATATCTCTCAAGAAGAAGATGGCAAACGTGAAGATTGGAGATCCATGCACTCTTAGAACCAAGCATGAATGAAGCACTTTGGTCCCTGAGAAATAGCTGTTCACAAAGCTGAAAATTAAAAGCATTAGATCTGACAATAATAAAAAAAGCATTTCTTGCCTCGTTACTCTCCTTACATTATTGCATAATATCAATTGCAGTCGTTGCTATGACAATGCAATGAAGGGCAGAATGATGACAAATTGGCACATTTAAGAATTTGTGGACATCTGCGACCAATGCAGGAGAAGCCAAGAAATTCTTTTGTATGTACTGGAATTACATATATAGGTAGTAAATGAACATACTAACATGTTATGTGAGAAAGCCCATTTTGGTACCACCACATACAGCCTTGTCATGTCTGTTAGGTTAAACACACTCATTTCTTCTTCAACATCCAAACTTCAGCCAACTGCTGCCACTTTTACCTAGTGATGTCTGTGAACTTCTCCAAGTTTAGGCTCAGAGAATAACATTAGGGATTTGAAAAACCTACCTGAAATGAGTATTACAACCCTCTAAAGTCTTCTGCACCCCATGGCCATCTCCACCAGTGCTCACCCTTCAGAAAATCTACTCTCCCCTTCTCTTGCAAGTGATAGGGAAGAGAAAAAATTGTGAACACACAGGGGGATTTCTGCCATTCCCACCACTACCACTCCACTTTTAGTCAGCCAAACCAGCTTTGTAATGTCCCTCACAGTCTATCTGCAAGCACTCTATTTTGCCTAGTTTGTATTCCTAACATTCTACGCCACTGTTGCTGATGCCCCCACCCTTACATTAAAATATATAGACTAACACGTTTCTAGCAAGATGCTTTCAGAAGTGAAGAACCTGTGCTAATGAAACATTCGCTAACGTGAGCATTTAGAGGAGGAAGAATTGCCTACATCAGGGAAATTGTTGCAACTCGACTGCCTTTCATCTCTGGTTTTCTTTTACATTGTTAATGATGCCAAGATCAAAGATCAATTGGGACACCAAGGAACACTTACGTATAAAACGGGGGGAAATCCAGACCTATCAGCAAGAGACAAACTCTGTTTCTTGTGAAAACACAACTATTAGTGGCAACCACAATACTCTGATGATTCTCAACAACTGGCTTTTCTTATGGGCTGTTTATTTTTAGACATCTCAATCCCTGTTTAACATTTCATTTCTAATTGGGTTATTTTCAATCTGTTGTGTGGTGCATTAGCAGGAGACACATTTATCAAATAACCACTACTGACTCTCAATTAAACCTTGACTTATGTTAACATGAGAGACAGGATTTCTAGCTACTAGTTGAATGATGGCCTCAAAGTAGCATTAGCTACATGTTCACCACTTAAACTTAATATGGTGCACATGCAGCCAATCATGTGCAACACTGACCACCTAATATTTGAGAAGGCATGGAATGTGGTAGAAATCACATCAATGCAGGCAAAGGACTGCACTATGTTTACTGGAATTGGAGTCAAAATCCAAATTCTGAAATTGCCAATTCCCCTCCCCCATCCTGAAAGCCTTAAGAGAATTTAAAAGGCTTTCATTTAAACTGTTTGATGGAAGACAATATCACATATTCAACTCATCTGACTAAGAATCCCATGTTAAAGGGAAAGGACATATAGTATTCACTCCAGTGTTAGGAAAATGAGCACACGATGGGATGACATTTTATGATATGGCTGCCCTATCTGGGTGGATGGAGCAGCCAAATAATTTCGTTGTCCCCAAAGGGGACAATGACAATAAAATATTCTATTCTATTCTATTCTAAATAGACACTTAAAATTTCTGATTATTTAATTAATCATACAAGTTTATCTTCTCTTCTCTTCTCAAAAGGGGTCTGTTTTATTCATACCAAAATCCATTCTCACTCTGTTCAAGCCTATATCTAGCTTTACTGAATTCAGAAAGCATGAATCTAGCAGTCATGATTAGCTGTGAGTCACATCAGCTTTTTAAAGTCTAGTACTTGAATCTTCTGACAGCCGCTCCTATTACAAAGCTGCTGTGACATATGCTAATTTTTCAGCAAGATTACTGCTGCCAAATTGTAAGTGTCCATGAAGGTGAACCTCTGTGCTGCCATTCCGTACCTGCTACTTTTAGTGCAATTATTATTTTACTTTATCTGTTTCATAAAATCTATATACCACTTGGTTGTAAAACAACAACCCCCCTCAATTATGAAATAAAACACATTTTGCATACTTGTTAGAGGCCGCACCTTTTCTGGTTTGTCTCCTGGAAACAACTGCTTTATACTAAGATATTCGAGGTACTGCTGTGAACCGACTTCTGAAGTTCTTGCCTACTGACACATCAAGCAGACACCTCCACTGTACTCTTTTCAAAGCCTGCTAAAAACATTTTTGCTTAGGCAAGCATATCCAGACATGTAGAATGTTGACATGTGTTTTAATCTGGTTTTCAGTTTATCACTGATTTGTAATTATTTTTTGAAGGCAGAACCCATACCCCCACTGAGAGATGGCAACAGGCTTCGCACAAAATTGTTTCATTGCCTACTCGAGAAAGTTCTAAACACTGCTATGTGTAGGTGAAGAACTCATAAATAAGACTGTACGGAGATCATGAAGAACTACAGTTTGCTGCCAAGTGCTGTGAAAAGGTGAGCTGCGTAAAGCTTGAGTGGTGTTTTACAATCTGCAGAAGCTGCCCTCTCACCTTAACATGTTCAAGAGGAGAATTTGGCAAAATTCTATTCAGAATCCAATTAACAACTGAAATTATAAAGGATTATGTATGCTATGTCTGTATGAACGGGTTTGTCATTGGTAGAACGGCAATCTCCCTCTCCTCCTGCTTCACAAGTTGCCTTTGCAATTCGACTCCCTTTCCAGCTTACCATTGCTTATTTCAGGTAAGTCAAATTTGGTGAAATCCCACCACTGAAGCCGGTAGGTGGTGTTGGCAATATTACTCGCTACAGCAGACTGCCCATCTCCAATCACAGCCCCTAGGGACAAAACGAAAAGAAGATTAGTGAAGTTGAGCGATTGATTTAGTAAACAAAGCAATCAAAACACACCAGCTGGAAGGGATGAAGTCTTCAGAGTCCAAAGGTTTTTTGACTCCTTAGCAAAATCAAAGAGGCAAGTCAGAGGATGCATGAAAGCCAAAGAAATATGAAAGGTGCATCTAAAAACCCAGTCAAACGATAACATCATTGGGAGACTTTAAATGGTAAGCAACAATAAATCGTCAGGATAACAGAGTTGTATTCACCCTGGAATTGTGAAAAATACTGAAAAATTGCAAAACCAGTAACTATAATGCATAATCTTGCACTAAAATGAAGATAACAGACAATGAATTTATTTTATTTAAATAATTTATAAAATAAAAAATCTAATACAGCATCAATACAAAAAACACATTAAATCCATCTGTAAAGCCAACATAAGCAATATCCAAGAATGTTACCCAAAAAAAACACTCAGGCTAAAGAACAAATTATTGTTGTCATCCAGATTTCCACAGGGCATGTATTCTAAAGTCTTTTATTTTTATTGTTTCATAGCACAATCAATCTGTGCCTGTGCCAATATGCTGCTGTGTTATGATCCAAGCATATATTCACTCTAAAAAGTTCCTCCCTGATGCAGACTGCAAGCCAGCCAATACCTCTGCCATCTTGGAACCTTCAAGCTTCCAACAGTGGCATCCCTAGTGCCAAGGAAGCATAACTAAGTTTTCTGTCCATACAGATACACTACCTAATGCCTTAGCATAGAATGGTCAAAATAGGCAAAAATGCATGGGCAAAAATAGTCAGGTCTCTGTCTTCAAGGAGTTTACAATCTAAAATAAGATAGTGGGGAATGCAAAAGCTGTGCGAGTTAAGTGTTGAGACGAATATGGGGAAAGGCAGTTACATTTATTTTTCAAAGATCAGTTGCAGCTGAAAATAAACATAAATGTGATAAAGCTAAAGGTGATGTGGAAAAGGAGAGTTTTGAGGCGAGGAGAAGAGGCAGAGCAATCCACCCCACCCCACCCAAATTTACCATGCAGAATTGTGTTTGGATGAGGGAGAGGTGATCCTCCTAGCCCTGCCCGGTTTCATCACTGAGCAGTGCTCCAAAGTGCTTGCCCAAACATAATAAGAGCCTTCTGGAGCAGTGGCCTACCAGATACATATGGGAAGCACACAAGTAGGACTTGAGAGCAACAGTGCAACAACACTCTCCCTTCCCATGGTTATCAGAACTGGTATTCAGCAGGGTTGGCTGGAAGCTCTTCTAAAAGGGGTGTTTGTGGGGCTCCGACAGCAGAGGATTTGCTGGATCCTGAGCTGGTCCTGATACCAACATGTGACTGCATCGGCCTGGGAGCTGGAGAAGCATCCCCCCCCCTTCCACTCTCCACCACTTTCTGCCCATCTACCCCTCTTCATTCAGCCCTGATGATGCCAGATGGCAGTTTGAATTGCCCCCTTAGATCTTGTGAAGCCTGCAGTTAGCTAAAACATTGTGAACATTATATTTCAATCACTATATTCTTTGAAGGAAGCTACAGGAGAATTTGCAACTCCAATGCTGAACAAAAAAAAATCCAGGTAATTCAGACTGTGCTACATGCCAGACAGTCCAATTGTTTTGGCAGATGATTCAAGTTTGCTATGCACTGCTAGGCATGAAAGCATACAAGGTGAACAGGCCTAGTTGTCTATATTCTTTCCATTCTTCTCTCCTTTTGGCCTCTGCTTATCAAAACCTAGCAAGAAGCAGGGTACTGTGAAAGAAAGGCACAGGGAGGGGGAACTCTTAATGTCCTCATAGATATATTTTTTACAAATGAAAAAGAAAGCCAGAAGGAAAGAGAGACAATGAATTGAAGAGGGAGATTTTAAAAATGCATCTATCAGCCCTTTTGCATGAACTAGTCAATTTTGGGCAGACACATAATTCCACAACAAGTTTAAGGAATACCGGTATATCCTAGCAAAAATAAGGGCTTTCATAATGTGCACTCTGCCACATCAAACCTGTTCTCCACAATACACTGCTTGGTCTATTTCAGTTGCATTTGTAGGATATGCAGGTAAAGCAAATGTAAGAACCAAACATTACTGAGCAAACATAGTAAGTTAACATCATTTTACTCAGCCATGTTGCTTCCTGCCCCAGTACCTTAGAGGCTACGTGGATTGTTAGCAGAAATCAATGGGATGAAATATTAATTGCAACTGCATAAAGCAAGGATAGGAACCTGTGGCCCTTCAGGTGCTCTTGTATTCGAACCCCCATTAGTATGGCAAATAGTCAGAAATGATTAGTTACGAGCTGTAGTCCAAAAATCTCTAGCATCAACCATTCCTAACTTAAAGTGACCAGTAGAAGTATTTTAGCACTGATGAAAGCTCAATGGTCTGCTCCTTGCCACTGCTGTGGGGAAAAAATCACAACCTCTATTCAAAGATTATTTAGATTTCAAAATCCTGAAGTGGAAGATGAAGGGCAATTGAAATGCAGTAAACGTGGGTTTGATTGGCAACTTTCCTGCGTCTGTCTATCACTGGATAATAAACACTGGGGGATGACAGAAATGAAGATAAATCCTTTCTGCAGTACCCCTCCTTCTCCAACAGCTCTCAGTCAACATATGACAGAAGAGTCATGGGAGGAAATCAGCACTTCAACAACAAAATGGGGTTGTGCTCACCCTGTTGCGCAATGCCTTCATGCAACTCATCCATCCATCATTTAGAAGATGTGTGCTTTTGAAGCATATTGTGGAATCGACAACATTTGAGTGATACATCACATGTGCATGTATATAAACTTGGACCAGCCCAGATGGTGTGCCTTTGGAACAGCCAAGTGATGGTAAAGAATGGACATTCTGATCCAAATAGAACATTCCAAGAATTCTTTGCTTTTGGTTTAGCAATCTTGGTCGTCATGGTAAAAAGGTCTATGCATTTTTTTTCTTATCCACAAGTCTAAGGTGAAGAAGCATTTTAGAAAGAAAAGTAGGGGCGGGGGAGGCAGAGAGAGGAGTAGCTTCCTTGGACAACTTGCTTCTATGACAATTTTCTGCGATTTGAACGATTTGACAGTTTTACTATTCCAAAAATTAAACTTCAGGAGTGCAATGGAAAGTCCATTTGTAAAATATAGTACATTAAGGTAAAGGGTCCCCTGACCATTAGGTCCAGTCGTGTCTGACTCTGGGGTTGCGGCGCTCATCTCGCTTTATTGGCCGAGGGAGCCGGCGTACAGCTTCCGGGTCATGTGGCCAGCATGACAAAGCCGCTTCTGGCGAACCAGAGCAGCACAAGGAAACGCCGTTTACCTTCCCGCCAGAGCAGTTCCTATTTATCTACTTGCACATTGACATGCTTTCGAACTGCTAGGTGGGCAGGAGCTGGGACCGAGCAACGGGAGCTCACCCCTTCGCAGGGATTCGAACCGCCAACCTTCTGATCGGCAAGCCCTAGGCTCTGCGGTTTAACCCACAGCGCCACCTGGGTCCCTTAGTACATTAGGATCTGTTATATTCAACCAATATGATGGGGCTGCATGTCCTCTGAAGGAAGGCTCATTTGACAGCAACAGTAAACTGAGCCTTTAGCTCTGATTTTTTTAAAAAATATCTTTATTAATAAATATATAAAAATATTGGATTAGTTGAAACTTTTTCCACAAGGATAATCTATGCAAATCAGGGTGCTTTTGTTTCTGCTAATGAGATAAACTCAAATACATTGTACTTAAAAACAGACACACAACAGGGCTGCTCCCACTCCGTTATTGTTTTATTGAATCCTTAGCTGAAGCCACAAAATGTAATAAAACAATTATGGTGGTTAAAGTAGGATTCGAGGAATGTAAAGTCAACTTATTCACAGACTATGTAGCATTATTTGTAACTAATAGCAATAATTCACTTTAAAAGTTATTAATTTTGATTAAGGATTTTAGTGAAGTCTCAATTTATAAAAAAAAAAATTTTACAAACCCAAATGGAAAGCTTTAGCATGGGTGAAAGAAAAAATACCCAAATATAAAATCCCATGAAGAGATTTTCCAATTAATTACCTGGGAATATGGTTTATACAAAAATATCAAAGGCTTAATCCAAATATAATCATGTTAAATTATTATAGGAAGTGGAAGGTGATGCAAGTCTATGGACAAAAAAAAATCTCCTAGATTAGGGAAAGCATGGCTTAAAAAAATACAGTCTTGCCAAAGACGCACATTTTTAGTTTTAAATATACTGTTATTAGTTCCTCTGAAGTAGAGGTGATATGTCCTATGCTTGTTCATGTAATATAATGCCATGCTTTAGTATTACGTCCATATATAATTCCCCCCTCACACTATCACACAACTTAAAAGGGTAACCAACAATTATTCACAGGTACAGAGAATTTGGAAGACTTTGGACAGCATTGTTCTCTTAGCAAAAACTTATCAATGCCAATAAAAGAATTACTCAGAAAAATTGCTATTTTATCTTACTTTGGAAAAGCTCAATTAAACTTTATTTAACTGTCACTCAGATCAAGTTAGGTATTTTAAAATTGGCTTGTGTATTAAATACATCCCGCACAACAGTCTGCTGATGTTTGTTTCCAATTTATTTTTGCTTTTAACTAGTTTTTCACTTTCTATGAATATATATACACACAGTATATATATACCCCTGATGTACAGCCACACAGCCATTTCAAAAGGTTGTTGGCCCTTACTGATATGTTGAGAGCAGCCTGATAAAGGATTAGGGAATGAAAACCTAACTCTGGGACATGCAGCAAATGGTGCAGGCATGTTCAATTACCCCAAAGGTGGCACATTTTAGAAAACATTAGGTTGGGGAATACTATTTGGCAGACAGAAGCTTCACACAAGGAAAAATCAAATTTTCAAACAATTACACAGGCTGTTTGTTGTTATATAACCTGTTCCTCAGTAGGCTCTGTAGACAAGAAACAAAAGAATAAGTTAATCAGTGTGCTCTTCCCTGCTTCTAGGTTTGAAGGATTTGCCAGAATATTGAATGATAGATTTTAACTTGACTGGCAAGAACAGTTTTCAAAAAGATATGTGTTTCCTAAAACTGCTATAGCATAGATTCCAATTTAGATGAAGATGTTTTTCTGTTTTCATTTGGCAATGATTTGTGATGGGACCTACTGAATGCAACTGATTTTATTTTATTTGCAACATTTGTTTTCCATGAGCAAATTGTAGGCTCTTCAACACATCTCCAGAGTATTCATGAAGTGCTGCATTGTTTTCCAGAATTTTATTCCATTAATTGTTAGTTCTTTGTACAATGCATTCTGCTGCAATTGTATTTGCTATTGGTCTAATCCCAATCTTTTTTCTTGATACATCAGGAAAGATTAGTGATATGAACAACTGGCTGTGTTTGATCACGGGACATGATGATTCTATCTGTTTTTAGTACAAATGGGACAACAGTGCTAATAAAACATGGGCTTCATATAAAGAGCATATTTTTGGCATTGCCATGCACTCCTTTAAATATCCACCAGCCATTTCACACACACACACACACCGTCCCCACCATTGTTTGAGAGTGCAGCCCCCCACCGTCCGATTCATCACTGCCATACACCTTGATTTTGCAATGGTGCCTTCAAGGATCTTTCTATAAGTGCCAAGCCGCAATTATTTGCCTGTAGTTTCACAGGTATAGATTCATCTCTTCTGCAGCATCTCATATGCTACTGTGGCATTTGCCATGCACTGGCAGTACAGAGCATCAAAGGTGACCTCAACCGGTACAGTTTTGCTAAACTGCAAGTACCTGATTGTAAAAAAGAACAAAAGAATAAAAGTTACATGTAGATCTATCATGTGAAAATCGTACAGGCTTTTTTCCCATGCAGAAGTGCTGTGTAGAAAAGCTATCGTGTTTAAGAGACTCACCGTAAAATCACATTGGGAAGGCTATAAAGCAGGCTTCCTCAAACCCGACCCTCCAGATGTTTTGAGACTACAATTCCCATCATCCCTGACCACTGGTCCTGCTAGCTAGGGGTCATGGGAGTTGTAGGCCAAAAACATCTGGAGGGCAGAGTTTGAGAAAGCCTGCTATAAAGGAAAGGTGAATTTCTTAGAACTGCAACATATCTGGTTGCCAAAATTAAGTTCTCTGTCAACCATGTATGCCAGGCAACTGAACACAGTATCTTGCTCAGAATTAGCTTCGCAAAGGTTATCAACCACTATGACCAGAAACTGAATTATTTCTGGGAGGGAGCACACACTATTTTTTCAGCACATAAACAAGTATCAACAAGCTTATGCACTGAAAGCATACTGCTAATACATTTTAGTCTTCCAGAATAATCCTAAAAGTCAGAATTGGAAGGGACTTGTGTGAAATATAGTTCACATGTAATGGATAGGGAAGATGTAACTCCTTTTTGGCATTAATTTGCAGTCTAGCACACAAGCAGTAAGTGATATGGAATTTTTTAGAATTTCTAGAATTTTTTACTATGCAAATTAGGGTAATTTGCATTAGAAAGTTTTCAGTTTTCAGTGGAAATTTATCTGATGCCCTAGAGTGTGACCTAACTTAGCATGTTTATTTCACTTGTATTAACTAAACAAATCTAAAAACATTTGAATTTGTTACGCTTGCCAGGTATCATATTTGCAGCTAGCATCCATTCATTGTTACTAATGACCTTATGAGGTGGAAAAAATTCCGGAGAAAAATAAAAGCATTGGAAAATTTTCAAGAATGTTTTCCACCCCACATCACTGCACCGCATGAATGCTTGACCTGCAAAGAATACAACTTATGCAAGAGCTGAAGCCAAAGAGCCTCAAGTCCTCATCAGCTTCACTTTAGTTGCAAATCCACTGGTCTTGGGCAAAATCTGAAGCCTTCCTAAAACTGCAGTTATGGCCAGCTTTAGATACAAGCAAGTCATCTCTTCAGCAGATGGAGTAGTGTTAAGGCATGCTGTTTCTTGCAAGTATGGAAAAACAAACAGTTGCTTGTAATAATTTCATTTATCTGCACTATCAATGGTTGCCTGCAAGGTTCACATAGTTCCAGAGCTGTCTTCCCCAACCTGATGCCCTCCAGATGTTCTATGTTACAGTTACCATCAGCTCCTGCCACCACAATATAGTGTTTGAATGGTACAACAATGCAGTATCCTTAAATCAGCTTCAATTCCATGAAATAATATAGGCAAGAAGGCATGTGTTATACTACAATCTGAGTTCCTGGAAGGGCTCACCACCCAGATACACTGTCCCATTTAGCCACATCACATTTAGCCACCCTTTCCCACATCACAAGATATAGACAACAATGGAAAATGAATAAGATTATGTTATCCTGCAGTTCAAGGTTAAGAACGGGTTCATACTAACTGCAAACAAAATTAAAGACATTTATATTTGCCTAGCTCATCTAGCACTTAACAAGAGTACAGGTTCACACGTCTCCTTTATTCACCTTTTCAACTTATAGGTGAAAGCAAAGAAGTGAAGTTCTTCTGCGGGCTTCTGAAATCCCTGTGAACTGGCAGGGTCTCAGAAAACTGATCTGTACATTGTTACAGAGCCTCTCATATAAAAGGCTGTTCTCTGTAGTTCAACCCCTTGATCTCACTGCCTGGTTACTTTTCCATCTTCATTAAATGCTGTAGAAATCTGGTTTTTAGTCTACACATCACTGTTTATACTTTGCACAAAAACAGAGCAAGATCTATGCCTGGCAGGCAGTTCTTTGTGTAAAGCTCTCTCTTCCTTCTTTCTGACTTTTCAGAGCATGAAATATGCCTGCTAATTCTAAATGCTTCACATGGCAAGCCTTGCAGTGCGGGACAAAGGGACTAGCCTTCTTCTAGTAAACTTTAATTTGTATATTTTCTTCTTGTAGGAAACAACTGGAGAGCAATCACGGTAGCTATTCTTTCCTGCTTTACTGACTACTAATAAGGGAAGCTTGCTGTAGAGTCTTTAACTATACAGAGCTTCACTGACAAACCATCTTTATAGAACTGCTTCATTTTCCTGCTGTAGGGTCAATGGCTCAAGATAACAGAGTCCAAAATATTTATGTTAATGTTCTAATCTCACCAAATTATTGTGAGAGCGCTCTCTCCCACAAAGTATTATATCTGTCAAAGAAGAATATCAAGGGCTGTGTGAGAGAACTATTCCATAGAGCAAATGTAACTATTTTTGTCCCAATTTCTCAACTGCCTTGTCCTTAATGCTCAGAGGGAACTATTGTTGATGTTTTAAACAGCATTTAGCTCAAGACAAAAATCAGGCAGAATACATGCCAAATGCTCAGACTTCTAAGAACCTAACGTGAGCCACCAAAAGCTGTTCAAACACAAAAGCGATCTTGCCTTTCCAAACTCCGCTCTGGCTTAGGTTTTTGCCAGGTCTTCAGGAGACTTCTACATCTGTTCATAGAAGCACACAGAAAGGCCCTCTGCGTTGTTTCATTGTCTCAGTTTGTGTGGGCATAACTGATAGAGTGGTTAAACTTACCCAAGATTCTGAAGACTGAGGGAATATGGTGGTCACCAACCTGTTGCACACAAAGGCCTTCACTGCCGTCCACAGACTCTGAGCTTTATTAAAATTAATAAATTTTAATTTTAACTAGAGAAATATTATATTCCTGCAGATGGAAGAGTCCGTGCTCTTCCACTCCAACTAATAGGGCAGTGAACTCTTCCCCTCCTCAGAGGGACCAATAAGGGGTGGTGATGGTTTCCCTGCTCCCTTCATGGTTTGACTTCCTACTTTTACTACAACCGGAAAGTGTATTTATTGGGGGGGGGGTGGAGTGAGGAGGCTGTCTTCCCCCTTTGCTTAACCCAAATGGTATTTTGATGTGGGGGTGGGAGAAGAAGTGAGGGGAGATGCCTTTCCAGACATGGAGAGCATTTTGATAGGTGGGGAAGTGTAAAGACAACGTGCCTTCCTCACTTACTTTAAGGGCTGCCTTCCTGATGGTTCTTGCATTTCGATTTAGAGTGGGTAAGGGGGGGACAAAAGAGATGTCTTCCCTACTAGGCTTAAGGCTTGTCTCAATGCTTTTCTTGCCCCAATGGGAGTTTTTATTTGGGGCTTTATGTCCTCACTATCAGGTGCACTGTGTACCCATTTAAAGTAGCCCCCCGACAGAAATGGAAGGTGAGTCGCAGTGGATGCACATTACCTGTCTCACTCACTGGATCATCACCGTGTCATGGTGAGTGGGTTTGCATGTTCCTATGACCCTTGTGAGCGAAGCCATAGGAAGTCTTGTACTCCCAGCAGGGTCGCCCAAGGTGAAAGTAGAGGAGCTAGACAAAGAATGATCCAAAAAGTCCTCAGCAGCAGAACAGACGGAAGATAACAAGTGGTATGTTACAATGGCTGTGAAGATGGATGAAGGCTGCAGCAGATAAGAATCTACCGGTCGTCGTGATACTCATGCCATCAGAATAGAGCCTTACTGTGAAGACTGTATTGGTCAGCGTGCACTGATCTACACACATAAAACAAATTTACACACAGGCGTCTTCCAAAAACCCACCCGAAACCCAAACCCAAAAAAGTCCCTTGGTGATCGGCAAATGGTAAGGGGGGGCAGGACCGTGAAATCCGGAAGACCTTAGTCATGAACCCGCACATGGGCAGTGGATACAGATTCAGTCGTTCTGACTCAAGGAATAAGGCAGTTGAGTAGTTCAGCAGCTGTATCCACGACTAAGCAGTCCTATTTAGGATCCACTCTGCTCACCCCAAATAGGGGGAGGGGCTAGAAAAGGTCTCCTAAACATTTGTTGTTGTTTAGTAGTGTTCGACTCTTCGTGACCCCATGGACCAGAGCACGCCAGGCACTCCTGTCTTCCACTGCCTCCCGCAGTTTGGTCAGGCTCATGTTGGTAGCTTCGAGAACACTGTCCAACCATCTTGTCCTCTGTCGTCCCCTTCTCCTTGTGCCCTCCATCTTTCCCAACATCAGGGTCTAAACATAGTCTTCCTTTTTTTTTCCCCCTGACTGGATTACCGTGCCCAGCTTTCTCCTGACTGAAGTCCAGAGTGTTTGAGGACCGGGACATTCGCAGGGAAACCAAAATACTTGTTTACAAAGCTATTGTACTACCAACCTTATTGTATGCTTGTGAAACATGGACCACTTATAAATGCCATTTCCAACTCCTCAAAAGATTCCATCAACGGTGTCTCCGAAATTTTTTACACATCACTTGGGAAGACAGGCAAACTAATGCCAGTATACTGGAAGAAGCAAAGATCACCAGTGTCGAAGCAATGATTCTTCAACATCAACTTCATTGGACTGGTCATGTTGTGTGGATGCCTGATTATCGTCTTCCAAAGCAGCTATTCTATTCCCAATTTAATGTGGAAAGCGTAATGCTGGTGGTCAACAAATGAGGTTTAAAGACTCTCTCAAGACAAATCTAAAAAAATATAGTATAAACACAAACAATTGGTAAACACTGGCACGTGAGCGCTCCAACTGGAGAACAGCTTTTACCAAAGGTGTCATGGACTTTGAAGATGCTCAAACTCAGAATGAAAGGGAGAAAAGTGCTGAGAAGAAGGCGCATTAGGCAAACCCTCGTCATGATCAACTCCCGCCCAAAAACCTATGTCCGCACTGTGGAAGGACGTGTGGATCCAGAATTGGCCTCCACAGTCACTTACAGACTCACTGTTAAGACCATGTTCATGGAAGACAATCTTACTCGGCTACAAGTGATCACCAAAGAAGCAGCAGCAGCAGAAGAAGAAGAAATTGCCTGTATTGCTCGGCTGCAGGACATTTGAGTTTCCTTTCAGTCTATTGAGTCCCTTTCTTTCTATTGAGATTCGCCTCCAACTTTCAATCCTGGAAGCAGCAAATGAAATGCAGAGCAACTGATAGCATGAGTCCAACAATCCCTTCCCCTCTGTTCCTCTGCTGAGTCTTTCTGTAGATTTCCTGCTCATGGTTGATTTTTCTAAGTTACATACAGACAAAATCTGACAAATTAATATAAGATATTGCCAGTCAGCAACATGCCCGAGTTAAAATATATACACTACACCCGATTAGCATTGTATGACTGGAGTAGTTCTGCTCTACAAGTATTTACTTGAGCTGAATTCATACTAATGTGAGGGGATGTTAAGGCTAATAGCACACCCATAGGGGAATAGGAGCTTCATTAATAAAAATGAAGTTCTTGACAACTTAAATAAACCCGCTTTTGTAAAGATGGTCATGAGGGAAACCAGTGCTGACAGCTCGTGCCTACTATAGATTACACACCTAGAGCACTCTGTGCTCAATAAGAGCCACTACCCAGTGTGATGGCTCCCAGGCCAGCTGCTGAGCCTGAGCAGCATCATTCACCTTGTCTGAAAGACACTAGGCTGAAGGACAGTGCCTGAGGGAGTAGTTTACGATTCTTCCCAAATTTGATGGCAAGGGAGCTTGAGCAGATGCTAGGGTATGGGCAAGCGTCAAACCTCTCTTGCGGGAAAGTTGGGACAAGAGAACAGAATAGTATAGGAAAAGTAAAGTGGCAAATAAGTGGGAAAGACAATAAAAACAGAGGTATCAAGAGATTAGGTAAGACCAGAGGGCAGCAGACTATATCTAGGAGGAATCCCAATTGGAAGAAATTGTTGTACACCTCAAATTCTAATAGGATGAAGGATGGCACATAAATGCTTTAAGTAAGAAAAATCTGAAGATCTACTAGTCCTAAAGTTTTACGCAATCTGACAATGACCTATACAACCAGTCTGTAAACACAGAGCCTCTTTGGAGTGTTGTAACCCACCCTGAGACCTTATGGTAA
Source organism: Darevskia mixta (assembly GCA_034641385.1). Lineage (NCBI taxonomy): Eukaryota > Metazoa > Chordata > Lepidosauria > Squamata > Lacertidae > Darevskia > Darevskia mixta. The sequence goes on from JAWWNH010000066.1 coordinate 27,034,545, forward strand.
AGAGTGGGTAAGAAGTAAAATAAATAAATAACTACTAGACCACACTAGTACAAGAAATTCAGTGTTTGTTAATTTTTCTGTATTTTATGAGTCTATAATGTTTTAATGATGTTCCCTGTTCTAGGCTCAGCAACTCCTAACACCTTTCAAAAGATCTGGTTTGAAACATGTCAAAGCATTTATACCCCAATCTCAGTCAGAAACTCCCGGAGTATTTTAAATATCAGCTAACACAATACAATCCCTGCCCCCAGGCTTACAATCTAAAAATACAGAACACAAAAGGAATAAGGGACAAGTAAGGAAGAAAACACAGCCAACTGCTGCATTAGATTATTTATATTGTGAAGTTCTTACAATAACCAGTTGGAATGGAAACGGGGCCTTCTCGGGACCTGAAAAATAGCAGGTGACTCAACCTTCTTGAAAATGGCTGAAATGCAGCCAGAAGTTGTTGACTGTACAGGGTGGGACCTAGGTCTTCTGGGGCCTAGCTGGAAACTTTTATTTCCCATCTCAGGAGGTAGATTCATAGGGTCCCAATTTATACCACTGCCCCAAGAACAGAAAGTTATAAAAATCCTATGGCACCATAAACCAGTTAGCTCCTAAGACGTGACCATACTTACTGTTTTAACATGGTCACTTTTCACTCCGGTTTGTGAGGAAAGGAAATTTGTGAGCTAAACTTGACTACCTGTGATACAAAGGAATGATACAAGCATTAAAATTAAAAATAAGCTGGAAGGATGAAGATCTGTGGACTTTAGGGAAGGCCCTGAATAAACATTAGTGCCATCTGTGATATGAAATTTATACCAATACAAAAGGAAAGGAAAGCTACTTAACAGGCAGAAAATCCAGCAAGTTAAAGTGCTTGGATGTACAGTTCAGAACAACAGGTAGAATTACATGTCAGTACCTAGTTAAATGGTTAATTTATCCAATATCTGCTTATGCTAGTGGCTCAGCAGAATGTCAGTCCATACCTGTTCCAACTCAGCAGGATTTAACATAATTGAATAATAGATACACAAGCCAGGAGAGAAGTATGTTATCTCTTTATATATTATGACCACAATCTCAAACAGACTTACGGTAAGTCCATTGGAAGTCAGTAAGTTTAAGAGTGCCTATCTATATCAGATCATGATCCAGGGGTTGGGGTTGGGTTTATTTTATTTTATTTGTTTAAGTCATAAAGTTGAAAAATATGTCTCAGGCAAGTTATAAATCAAACTTCAGCTTAGGGCAAAATACAGAGGAGCTACTCAGCTTTTGGCCCTTGGCAGGAAAAAAAAAAGCATATTTCAAGTAAGTTGAATTTCTTTTCAGGGCAGAGTTGACCTTAATCCAACTTGAATTAGTTCAACATATTTCAAAACACCACTAAGCAGAACTGACCACAAAGTGGCTATCCAGCATAACAGCAACATTTTTCTTTGAACAAGTTGCTAACAGGAAATAGTAAGAAATTTTGACAGGAAAAGAAATGAGCTATTACTGTTAGTAAGAAAAAAGTGTTTACAACAGCTACATCCATCAAGATAACTGACTATAAATTCCATAGTAGTTTATAACAGAAAGTACAGAGCAACATAAAAAAGAAAAATAAATTGACTTTTCACAGGCCAAGAAACTACAGATTTAGGGCCACCAAGCATCCTGCTCATTCTAAAAGTCTAAGGACACTGATGCAGTTTGTATGTGGTGGACCCTCCTCTCCACCTGCAAAAGAGGATACAAGTTTGTATATGACACAAAACATATGCAAATTTTATGTAAATCTGTGTCTTCTTTTGCAAGTGAGTCAGAGGGGCCAATGCATATAGAGTGTACTTGACCCAGAAAATGCTGCTGTCAACCTGACCACAAGTATATCTTTTGCACTCTTGGCAATTCCAAAAGAAACCAAGTTAAAATAAAGTAGGAACAGCAGCAGATTAAAGAAAAGACTGCTAAGCCTGTTGACTTGGTAGAACAGGAAGGAAGGAAGGAAGGAAGGAAGGAAGGAAGGAAGGAAGGAAGGAAGGAAGGAAGGAGGCAATCTGGTATTAGAGACTGCAGATTACCCACCCACCCCTAAAAAACACTATGTAAGGAGAGAACTTACTGAAGAGACACACAGTCAGGACACACAGTAACAGCAGCAGCAGGGAAGCAACAGCAAAACTCAGGGGTAAGTATGCACCAATCTACCTGCCAGTGATGAGTGCCTGTTGACTTATAGTGAGAAGAGTTCCCAGCAGCCTCAGACACAGGAACAGCCTGTTCCATTTCATCACCAGAGGTAAAATGGGAACTGCTGCCCTGCCTTCTGAAAGCATGGTGCTCCAGGTCTTGCTAATCTTGGCGGGAGCTGGGGGTTTCCCCCAATGGTTGCTGATCAGCTCTCCACCCCACCCCCTGTTGCAGCTGAGCAGCAACTGGTGCATAAAAGCACCCTGATTCCTGTCGTTCTTGGCAGGAGCCAGGGCACTCCACCAAACGCTGAAGCACTTCCCTGTAGCACTTCTAGCACCTGAGTCGGCCTGAGATGGGCAATTCAAGCTGCATCATGGGCGGGCCAGTTCTGTTCAAACAGGCAATCATTTGCAATGCAATTTAAAGAAAAAGAAATCAGCAGGTATTTCTCCCACTGCTTCTTTCCTTATCCAAGATTCCACCATTCCCCACAGCACTCTGTGCTGGCTAGAAGGTCCAAGGAATTTATAGCAATTAGAAATGGAGTGGATCCATGCCAGATGGTAGGTATCCTTTGCTGAAGACCAAATGTGTTGTACATACTAAAATGTATTTCTCCCAGTACAAGGTCTGGTCTCACAGCACAATTGTGGGTTATACGTCTGCAAGTCAGGATGAACAGGGTTGTTCAAAAGCAGGCATATCGCCCTTAAAGAAATGCTGGAGGCTGTTAACCCTTTTGGTCTAGGAGGTAGGACTACATACTATCCTGGATATAGTCCTGCATGTACGTGCCCTAAATAATCTTGTTGGCCTCTGGTATTTATGGAGCAGTTGTCTTACCTACAGCCGGACTGGAAGGATCCATATACTACCAAGCTAAAGTCTTTCTGTGTAAACACATGAAAAGGATACAGCTACAAGGGGAATCACACGTGATGGCAGAAATAAACACAAAAGAATGGTCACCAGATGCGCTTTAAGATCATTTAATTTAAAAAAAATAGCTTATGAGATGTACATGCAGCATTGTTCAGGGCCTAATCAAATCCATATGATCTTCATTTCTGTTTAACAAAAAGCTTCCCTAAACCTGATTATGGGCTCTGTAAAACAAAGAAATAAGGGTGTGAACAATGTGAAGCTTCACTGTATTGATCAACTAAGATCCTACCCTTTGCTCATCATCTTTGCGTTATGTATTCAGTCTGCTCAAGGAACAGAAATTAATAACAATATTTGCACAAAATATTCAATACAGGCTTCCATACATGTTTAAATAAAGTTATAAAGTGTACAAATTCCCTGGTTATAAGGTCGTCCTGAGAGCATTCATACTTAGAAAGGATATATTGTGTGTGTGAATAAAACAGGAGTGCCCTCCAATTTTGATATATTGAGTGGGGTACAACCTTTATCTTTATGCTAGCCTTCCAGCTTTGAGTTTGCATGGGAAAAGTTTTTTTTAATGCTTTTTCAATTGCCCATCTATAGTACTACTGGCAGCAATGTGAGCCACTCGGGGGGGGGGGGTCCACAAACTCATGCATAGTTTCAATGGGCTTCGCATTAGTCATTATTTTCCTCCGTGCAAAAACTGTGTGCTGCGGGTAATGCCCTCTTAAAAGATCCAACAGAATGTGAGAAAGTACTTTTATGGCTGACTAAGTGAGCTTTAACGCCTACAAAGAGACACAAAGTCCCAAGGGGCTTCATCGCCCACAAAGATTGGAGCAATGCTGCAAATACACATCCCTTCCAGCTTACTGAAAACTAGAAAGATGCATTTTTGGCAAGATAGTGAAGCGGTAGAATAATGCAACCCTTTGATCACAAATACCTTTCTGTCTTTACAACACTTGCTCAGCCTCTCTTAACCTGATATCAGTATCATGTTACAGGTTGTACTGTGCAGCTCCCTATTTACACAATCACAGAGAACAAAACTCTGGAAGCTCCATTTTTAAAACCTGTAACAAGGTAGAGCTCTGGCTTTGACTCTTTCGCTATGTTGATACTGAGCAACCTCTAGGCCAAACATGGAGAACCTCCAGCCTGGCAGGCCTCTTAATCAGTCTGCAGCACCCTTCTTAAGTTGCATCTGTTCCTCCAGGTCAAACTTGTGATCCAAGGTTCCCAAAAATTGTTTCCCCGCTAACATACCGGTAACTACCATATTGCAGAGCCTAACAGAGCGTTTGTATTTTAATTTAAGGCTGTAGTATTACTGCATTTGCTCTTTTGACATGTAAATTGGTTTCACTAGATGCTATTTAATCTGCCTTTTCTGCTGTTTTTAACTGGTCATGTTTTGATTGTAATGAATCATAGTGTTATATTGTATACAACTCTCAGACAAATGCTATGCAGTGGGTTCAAACCTTGTAAAATAAAAACTTCCCACTCTACTATTCTTTGAAACAAAACAAAAACAACCTGGTGAAGTCTCTCACTCTCACTCAGCAGATCCATGAACGAGAAACATTAGGCCTAAACTAGGTGAGATGTTGGCAGTTCTGAGTGTTCAAATAAGGAATTACCCCATTGTGACCCTCATATTTCTGATGAGAATTTTAAATGTTAAAATGTTCTGTTTTAGAAACATCAAATTGCAAATAATTAACTGTGTGAAAGAAGAAAAGTCTGGTTTTGTACTTCAAACAGAAGTCAGAGTTATGTTGTATTGGGGTTCAGCTGGCTGTATTTGTTGTTGTTTAGTCGTGTCCGACTAAGTGCAAGCTCCGAACTGTTTCATGGTCTGAAGTCAGAGAGCGACTTGGCCAGTCTTTGGGAGACTATGAAGAGTTTAACAAGACTCTTTAAGAAGTGAGAATCAAACCTGAGAGAATCAGAAACTGGAAGAAGCAATGGGGGGGGGGGCCACAGAGGGACCCGGAGCTGAGGAAGTCTGGTAGTTAACTAGCAGATGACAAAGAGGAGAGAGCCAATGCCCTAAAGATGAAATCAATAAAGGCAGAAGCTAAGACAGTTTGCAAAGAAGGGAAGAAGACTGCAGCAGCCCTCCTTTGGGAATTGCTAAGGGATGCGGGTGGCACTGTGGTCTAAACCACAGAGCCTAGGGCTTGCTAACCAGAAGGTTGGAGGTTCCAATCCCCACGACGGGGTGAGCTCCCGTTGTTCGGTCCCAGCTCCTGCCAACCTAGCAGTTCGAAAGCACGTCAAGTGCAAATAGATAAATAGGTACTGCTCCGGCAGGAAGGTAAACGGCATTTCCGTGCGCTGCTCTGGTTCGCCAGTAGCGGCTTAGTCATGCTGGCCACATGACCCGGAAGCTGTCTGCAGACAAATGCTGGCTCCCTCAGCCAGTAAAGCGAGATGAGCGTCGCAACCCGAGTCGTCCACGACTGGACCTAATGGTCAGGGGTACCTTTACCTTTACCTATATCAGCAGGTAGCAAAAACAGCAAATATCCAACCAGAGACAAGACTTCTGGTAAAGACCATGCAAAAAGTCTGTGAGGAAGAGAAGACTTTGATGCATCCTTACCAGTCTGTAATTTAACTAAGGGAAGAGCTGAACGGGTAATGGGCTAATGGTGGTGGTGGTGGTGGTTGTTATTGCTACAAACCACCTATTTAAAGCAACAGCAATATCACTAATGCAAAAGGAACATCTTTAAAGCAACAGTACTATATGCAGTTATCAACTATTGCTATGTAATCAACCTGTGAATAAACATTATTTATATTATTTTTAAGCTTTAACAAATTACACTATCACCAATGTCTCACAACAAATGCAACTGAACTGTAAAAAACACAACCTGAAAAAAAGATGCACATACTTTTGTAAACTAAGAAAATCTTTAATAAAAACTATTTCAAAAAAATTACAATATATTTGTTTTCTATTTCAAGCCCTGGTCTGTCTTTCCCATGCCTATAGACAAGTACTATATGGGTTTGTTTGTTTTTTAAGAAGGTTATATATTGGTATTTTTTATTTAAATCCTAATTACTGTAGCAGGAACATAAAAAGGACAATAGAAGCAAGTACATTAAATATATGGTTATGTGACAGGGATCCAGCATGTTATACTATAATGGTGGAATCGTAAACCCTAGCTTGTCCACAGTACACCACATATTTGGTGACAGATGGTGGAATAAAAAAAAATGCACATCATGACCACTATCCAGGATAGTTCAGTTTTAAAGACAAAAGGAGCTTTCAGAGTACAAAACCAACCAAGAACAATTCCAGTACTGAGCTGTACACAGAGGGTTCTTCTGCAGTCCTTGCCTGTGTGCCCCTTTTGCTTTTAAAATCAAGTCCCTATTCCCCTCTTTATGGAACCGCCCATCATGTATAAACACAGAACTTCCATTAGTGCATCTACCGGGTAGTTGAATGCTTATTCTCATTGAAACAGAGGCAGCATAGGTGCAATGCTGGCTCTCCAGCCTGCTTAGGAAATTTGTAATGATTAACAATTCCTAAATTCATAATGATTAGCAATAATTAAGAAATTATTTTGCATTGTTGGCTACTGTGATTGTGATGACACATTCTAGAGATTGCTTACCACAGTTAGCAAAACAGAAACCAGAGAGCCAGAGTTATGTTTACACCAGCCTAAAGATTGAAAAACAAAAGGTTCTCCATAATTAGGCTTGCTCGTTAGTTTCTTTCAAAAGACATCAAAGAGAATTATTAAATAATACTTGGTTGGCATAAGCCCCAAGTCACAATAGCAAGCAATGTAAAGATCAGGAGGAAGGATGCTAATTAGAACAGGGCCTGTGAGCTATAGTCTCTTCCAAACAGGCTCCTGACTCTCACCTCAGCCCCTTTCCTCAGAAACAATTGTAGAATATGAAAATACAGAGAAATACCCACCTGCTTTATCTAGTCCACAGGAATGACAACACTGTCAACCTTTTAAAAGATAAAACAGCTAACAAAACCAAGCAACTGCCTATCTTTTCCTCAGAGTAAAGTTGGGACTAAGTCTTGAGTGAAAGCATTAAAAAAAAAAACTCCCATAAGACACTTAGTAAGACAGGGACTGGTGAATTGGTGGTCAGGGCTGCCTTCAACATTCATTAGGTCCCTATTAAGAAAACAAAATGAGAAGAACTTGGAGGAACTACTGGCTCAAATGGCAGAAGCAGCAATACACAGTAAAAGTAAAACCGGTTTACTCACTCTTCAGGTATTTATTTACAGTGAAGCAGCCTTGCCATTCAGATAGCTTCTGCCAGTTACTATACTTTTGTTCTGGAATTCAAACTAAACTAATGTCATCTGAAAAAGCTTCAACAAGCAGCTACCGGTATATTCTTTCAAATAAAACTATTCACTGAAGAAAGCTGCCTGCAGCACCTCAAAAGCCTTTTGACCAACTTGGCCTTGCTTAGATCTTTCAAAAAAAAAGTCTCTTTTAACTCCTAGTAATAGAATTCTTGAATAAGTAAGCATGAAGACCAAAGGTCTATATTCACAGACTGAAAAAGCAGTGAAATGACATCCTCTGATCTGTCATTAGCAATGTAATCATGATGCCAGTACCCACTTCCCCATATGATAGTGATAATTACCAAACAGAAAGCTAATAATTTCCTAACATTCTCCTTTACAGTGACAGAGACATGCTGTCACGGAATATCTCCTCCCATGTAAAAGGAGACACAGGCATGCTAAAAACATTTGCATATTCCTAGACTCTTTTGGTGTATCCTTCTGAACACAAACCAGCACTGCTCAAAAGACTATCCTCCATACTGTTGCAATAATCTCCAGCATGCAAAGACCAAAATGGAGAACATGGAAACAGGAATATCAGCACATTTAAGACACAAGCTGGGTTAAGACATCACTTTAAATACTGTAACGTGCATCTTTAGTTTTACCACCTACTGTTCTCCAGAGCCCGTTTCTGTCCACCATACATTGATATAAGTAAAAGTTGGCTATGCTGTACTATAAACCATGGGAACTGGCCAGTTTATTATGGATTTAACTCAACACTTAAAGCTTATGCATTTACCCAATGAGTCTCAGTACATTAATTAATATGCAGATGATTTGTCGATTCACTTTTGACATCCTGTGTGATTCTGCCCCCAGCACAGCAGATGGTTAAAGTTAAGTATGTCAATTGGCCGGCCTGCGCCATGGACTACAACCACCTTATTTAATAGAAGATGTTTCAAGGATCACTGTGTCAGCTTCTGTTTACTGCTTAGAAGAGGTCATCTGAGACAATAGAAGTATCAAATATCTTACATCAATTATTTCATTTGTAGAAAACCTGTCTTACAATAGGCTTGGTAGCACTTGACTCACTTCTACACAGGTATCAACACAGAACAGGTTTAGAATTTTTAAAGTGATGGTTGGCCCTGTTTTATAATACACTTAGTGACATAACATTACGGTGAAAATCCCAACAAGTCAAGATGACATTAGGGAAACAAAAGAGAGGAAAGGCAAGAATTTGCAATATTGGTTGAACTCAGTGTTTTATATCTGGTTGGATATTTGCTGTTTTTGCTACCTGCTGATATAGTGGCCTTAAAGGTAAAGGTACCCCTGACCATTAGGTCCAGTCACGGATGACTCTGGGGTTGCGGCGCTCATCTCGCTCTATAGGCTGAGGGAGCCGGCATTTGTCCGCAGACAGCTTCCGGGTCATGTGGCCAGCATGACTAAGCCACTTCTGGTGAACCAGAGCAGCACACGGAAACACCGTTTACCTTCCTGCCGGAGCGGTACCTATTTATCTACTTGCACTTTGATGTGCTTTTGAACCTCTAGGTGGGCAGGAGCTGGGACCGAACAACGGGAGCTCACCCCGTTGCGTGGATTCGAACCGCCGACCTTCTGATCAGCAAGCCCTAGGCTCTGTGGTTTAGACCACAGCACCACCCACGTCCCCTTTATATAAGGGTACATGTGGCCTATTACATTTGTCATGCCACATACTGGTTTTGCTGTCCAACTAATAGTACCAGAGATACTGGCTCTGGGTAATAGAGCCTAGGAGATTATAACATAAAATCTGTCTTACCAGAGACCCTTAACTGAAAGGAGAAAATTTAGTATTAAAAAGGTTGAATGCAGAAGAAGTGTCATTCCAGTACATTGAGAAAGTCTGAGTAGCTACTTGGAATATGGTTTCCAAGGCAACTAAACCAGCTTGTTAACATGCTCACTTTCATCATTAAAGAAAAAAGTTAAAGGTAATTGGGTTAATTATTGAAGCAACAGCCAGAATACAGCCAGCATACCACCACTAATTGTCCATTTACCTAAGGCGTTTAAACAGCAGTTCAAATTCCTACTGGGGTGAAATGTATCACAATTCATTCACTTGAATGAGTAGCTTACATAAAAAGTGAGTGGATAATCAATTAAAGAGCCATGCACAGATGCAGAATTCACTAACAGGAAATCATTTCTTACAGACCACAGTTGCTGTATTCAGATGATCTCCAAATCCTCGTTTGAATATTGCAAATGAGACTTTTCACCATATATGACTTGAGCACAATAAATAAAAAATATCAAAACCATTACTGAAGGGATAAACCAGTAGATAAAATAAAAAGTACACCACTGCATTCAACAAATAAAATTGCAGTTAAATAATCCCCAAAGCCAAAAGCCAAACTATTAAGCCAAAACAAGCATACAGATATCGTGAGAACATACAGTAACTGAATATAAACCAGCTACAAAAAGCCCAGAGCATCAGGACAAAGTTTGTCTGGCTTCCGAAGCATAACAGAGAAGGTGGAAGGCAGATGTCACATTCCATATATGGGATACAATAAAAGAAAAGGCCCTCCTTCTGGTAGCCATCACCTAACCTAAATACCACTGGAAAAGGCACCCACAGAAAGACCTCTAATAGCACTCTTAGTTGCCAGGTAGGCAGACACAGTGCCATTCAGGGGGTGGGGGCCTAAGAGGGCTATTTGGCCTGGGCCAAAAAATTTAGACACATTAAGTTTTTGGCATTTGATAAGTTTCACAACTTGTTTTTCTGCAGGCTGGACCAAATTGTGACACTCTCCCAGTTTAGAGATGCAAACTAAAAGAAGAGGTGCAATTTGGTAAAAGACTCTTCTTGTTGCTGTTAAATTGTGTGTATGCTTAGCATCAACTGTGATATTACACAAAAGCTCTCCTGCTCTCGTCTGTGAGAAGAGGCTGTTGTTTGCAAGGAGGAACTGGTGGTGCTAATGGTTAAATGGTGTAGGATACATCACAATTTGATTGGATAGAATATTGCCTGCATAGTCCCTGTCTCTTCCTTTTGAAGAGTGTGGTGGGTACAAGCCATAGCATGGCAAACAACAGGCATCTCTGGTCTGGGCAAATGGACACTTTTGCTAGTGGGCTGGGCCTGGAAGATTTGTTTGCACCAGCCTCTCTCGTGTCTCTGGCGACAAAGATACTGATTCAGTAGTCAACTTACTCTCAGGTGCCTCCCCAAGAGGAGCCTCTTTACTGACAGGACTGACATGAGTGGTGGCCCTTTAGGAGGTGCCTGACAAGAGGTCTCTGATATCACAGGGGTGAGACTCCTTTCTGAAAAACTGCTTCAATCTTATTACAGTGGTACCTTGGTCTACGAACAGCCCTGTTAACGAACTATTTGGTGAACGAATTCCACAAAACCGGAAGCAGGTGTTCCGGTTAGCGAACTTTGCCTCAGAAGATGAACGGAAGCCAAATGGTGGAAGGGCACCGGCGGCGGGAGGCCTCATTAGGGAAAGCATGCCTCGGTTTAAGAATGGCTTTGGTTTCAGAACAGACTTCCAGAAAGGATATACCGCCCTATACCTGCAGGTATAGTTCCACCCAAGAATACTTGTGCTATCTGAATTCAGTTTCAATCTATGATCCCTCAGTCATCCCATTGCTGACTTTGTTGTTGTTCAGTCGTTCAGTCGTGTCCGACTCTTCGTGACCCCATGGACCAGAGCACGCCAGGCACGCCTATCCATCACTGCCTCTCGCAGTTTGGCCAAACTCATGTTAGTAGCTTCGAGAACACTGTCCAACCATCTCATCCTCTGTCGTCCCCTTCTCCTTGTGCCCTCAATCTTACCCAACATCAGGGTCTTTTCTAGGGAGTCTTCTCTTCTCATGAGGTAGCCAAAGTACTGGAGCCTCAACTTCAGGATCTGTCCTTCTAATGAGCACTCAGGGCTGATTTTTTTAAGAATGGATAGGTTTGATCTTCTTGCAGTCCATGGGACTCTCAAGAGTCTCCTCCTCCTCCATTGCTGACTATAGGATATTAAAGCGAGTATGAACTGTGTTGCCGTAGCTCGATAATTCAAATGTGAATTTAGTTCAGTGTCAATCTCTACTGTAGTGATCACATAAGGAAACAACAATAAAGTACCTAGAAAATCAGAGTGTATTTTTTAAAGCAATGGTATTTACATGCCTAGCACTGTTGGTAGGTAAGGCAATTCAAATGTTATCTCGTTCTGATGGGGTGGGTTCCCAAAATGCCTTTCTGGGGTGCCAAATATTTACTTGTATCCAATGCCTAGGTTCAAAGATATCAACAAGTATAAGCACACTCCATCAAAGGAACATGAAAGGAGACTGCTACTAGCAGCTAGAAGAATCTGCCTTTCGCCCTCAAAACTAGATAACATTTCTTGTTATCACCACAAGCAGCTGAAAGATTCTTAACAGGGAGCAGAAGCAGATGTCTCCAGCTAAGCAGAGCTGGGGGGAAATTCAGCAGCGTTGCCTGGCAGCAAATTATCATCATCTCCTGGTGAGCTATTTCCATATTCCTACAACAAAATCCCACACAGAAAACCAGAATAGGGAAAGGATGCATCTCGTCGAAAAGCAACAAGCACTAGCAAAGAGGTGCTTAGCAACCTTCAAGTGTTGCAAGAAAAATGTAAGACATTGGGATATTGTATCATACCTGGTAAAGTCTCCTTTCCACAGATGAGCAAAGCGACAAGATCACTTCCTCAGCAAAAAGGAGGCAGAAAGTTAAAAGTGCCCTTATCTGATAGAGGGAGGCTCCTACCCTCAGTCTGGAATAGCAAAAGACTTGAAACAAGAACTTTAATGAAGAACAATGCCAGTCAAACAAACAGCCTCTCAAGAATTTTTGAGCCATATGGAATCTGAAAGGGTGGGGTGGGTGGAATGGCCCTCCTCCTATTCCCAGAATATTTACCAGATAAGACAAAGCAAAATTTCACCTAATCATGTCTACTGCTATTCAATGGGTCTTACTCCCACATAAGTGAAATTAGGAACGCATTATTAGTAAGTGGTCAACAGTATTATTATCATTATAAATATGTGCCCAGATCTTATTTGGCATACCTATTCACAGACATCACGCTCTTGGTTATAGTCTTCTTATACTAACAGCATACACAAAAAGTAGAACAGCTCTATACCTTTTCATCAGAATGCAACAAAATAAATACATTACAATAGTGGTAGCCTTCTGTATGTTGTTAGCCTACAACTCCCATCAGACCTAGCCATCAAGGATGATGGGAGTTGTAGTCCAATAACATCTGAAGGACATTATGTTGGTCATCTCTATGTTAGAGGATTTCCAAGAGATCAATAAGGCAAGAAAGTCCCTGAAAAAGAACATGCTTATTTAACTTACTACAGCACCCTTTAAAATCCAAGAGCACATTGCTATAAGCTTAATCTAGACAAACATTAGATCATTCTTGCATTAGGTACTAACAAATACCAAATTCAAGGTCCATGAACCACCTCTATAGAAATTCTGTCATCCACAAAAAAAAATTATCTACCTTCTACCTACTCACACACAAAGTACTTTCTAGTTGGCTGTGCACTATTCGTATATATTGCCAAAGTTTTAATATGCACCTATTAGGATCCTAATTGAATCTGAACTGCTCTTGAGAAGTTTTACAGCCCAGAACATGAACAAGGCACCCTATAATTGAATTAGAGGGACCTGCAGCAAACTGATCATTAGCTTGTCAGAATGTTAATTTTTAAGAGAAAAAGAAACAGAAACACTTATGCTTTTGAAAAGAAGTTTTCAAAAAAAAAATCTGCCTATCCTTGTTCTTGAATTCAATTCTAGGATTTCCCTGCATGCAGCTTTCTTTCCAAAAGAATGTGCTATCAGTAACCACAAAAAATGTGCACACATGTAATGGGGGTGGGGTAATAAGGAACAAATATGAATTTTTGTATAAGGATATAATGACTGTTTATGCGTGTTATTATGTGATACAAAAATGTGTGTGTGGACTTTGTACATGGATTTTAAACAATAAAATTTATTTTATTTTAAAAAAATGTGCACACATGGATAATACAGTCATTCTGGAGTCTATCTTTGCATTTATAGATTATAGCCAGGTCAGTTTTGATTTTCATACCCATCCTAGCTCACCTATGTAAGTATCATATTCAAAAAAAGAGGAGCAGGAGATCCTTACCTGCCAAAACCCTGTTAACAGAGGAATGAGTGGCCAAACCAGGCTGTCCCCGCTCATGGAAAATCCCAGCATAAGGCAAGTACTCTGGCAGCAAGAAACGCCTAGAAGGGGAGACAGAATCCATGAAAAATACTACCAAACCACTGAGACCAGGGTTAATGCATGCCACATGTGCAGGTCTTACCTGGGGACAAAGCGCCCAAGGGATGGAGCAGACATGCGGGCATTCCGAGGAGCTCGATGTCTTGATCTGTCTCCGTTGTCCCTTAAGGAGGAATAAAGAATATGTTAATTACAGATTCCACATCGCCAGGTTAAGACATGAGAACTCTTCTAAGCCATTTCTACTGCACTACAGTAAAGGTCACCAATTTAATACACTGATCTCACTCATGCCTCACATGTGAGCAGGAAGTAGGACAAACTGTGGAATAATCCACTACTCCCTCCATAATAATCTGGACCAATATTCCTATTTTGGCAATTTTCCTAAATAAAATATTAAAACTGAGGAGACAGGAGAGACACTTGTACATCCTGAACATACAGTATCAGAGTTTAGCTGCCTCCACATATTGCTTTGAATGATGATGGGTTCTATAAAATGTACTTTTACTCCAACACCTTACATAGATAGCTAAGGCTCCACAGGCTTGCAGAGAAAAAACAGGTTACTGTTCATGCTTCCCATTCCAAGACATCTCCATCTCATTAAGCAGCAGATCAATTGTGCACCACCATTTAAGAGCACCTGCAAGGAAGACATGCATGCCATATGCCATACAGCTTAACACTAAACCTACACAAATCTCTTCCTAACACTTTACCCTAGTATGTTTCAGGAGCCCACTACTAAAAATTTAAAGGCTCCTATTCTATTTAATTCAAAGATTAACATTTCATTTTGATTCTCCCATGCCTAAGAGACACCACAGTGAAAGATGGTGGCATTGGTACTCCTCTGAAGAGTGTTTCTGAGAGGCAACTAGACCACCACCAGGTGGGTATTGTCTAGGTCCTTACTCAAAGAGGCAGAAAATGTCATCCTTTCTGGATGTGAACTCCTCCTCTTCCTGAAAGAGGCAGTTCCCTTTCTGCCTCTCCCCCTCCCCAAGCTATGTTGAGTCTTAAGTCATTCATTCATACAAGGTTCATACACAGGATTCAACAAGTCGGTTCTTACTTAGTGTTCATATAATACAGCAATGCTATTGCCTTGTTGTGTGAAAGGATAGCTGTACATTTCTCAGCCAGCACCAGGCACAAGCTAATGGTGCCTTAGTGCACCTTCTTAAAGTGACACTCAAGTTAGCTGCTCACCACTGCCTTTCCCATAGCTCCGCAGGAGCATCTGGGTGATCACTGCTGGAAGGTGGAATGCTAGTCTGATCCAGCAAAGCAGTTTCAATATCCTTATGCCTGTCTGAGTTTTTCTATGGTATGAAAACATTCAGCATTTAACAACAACAATAAAAGGAAATGGAGAAGCTGGTGTTGCTATGTTGCCAGCTCAAGGTTAGTTCAGCCCCTTCAGAAAATAAAACTCAAGAACCTTTCAACTGCTCAAGATTGGTAGATGGCATTTATGTAGCATATCAAAACTGCCAAGAGAGGGCAAGGAAAGCAGAAGTTATGATTGCAGTGCAAAGACAAAACAATGCATCTCAGGTTTTTAAAGTGCTATAGTACCGTAAATTTAATAGCTTAATTTTTACTCTGACAGAGTTCAATGGGCCTGTTACCCTAAAGGGAATGTATATGGGATCGCAGCATATACAAACATTGAATAAATTATGTATGTAAGCTTGCAAAGGTAATTTAGCAGCAAAATGGCAATTAACAGGACATAGTATACTGCAATATTTTGAAGGTTTTCCCAAGAACAGAAAAAGATGCTACAGGATAGGAATCTTAGGGGTTTTCCTGCCCGATGTCAGCTGTAACCCAGGGCATAAAAACTGAGAATTCATCTGAATCAAGTAATACCTGAGGGCAGGAATCTACTGTAAAGATAGCCATCGGGTTTCCCCAGGTGTGCAAATCCGGGGGGGGGGGGGAATCCCAATAGACATAGAAGAACAGGAAAACCAGCAACCAACTGGAGTTTTGACATCTGAAAAAAGGCCACTCAAGGTCAGGGTACCAAAAGCAGGAAAGAGAAATAAGAAGGAGAAATCAACAGTCTTGTAGAATGTAGGCAGAGAAGGATCCGTTACACCGATCAGAGGTTCTCAAAACTTTCTATCCCCAGGGCTCACTTGAGAACACTGAAAATTACTGATGCCCACCAGTAACAACAACATGGCCATCCACAGAGAGAATCAGTCACAAAATTATGGCTGATTGAGGTCGAACTTGCATATTTGGAAATTGCTATTTTTCTCCTCATAGGATTATCTTGTGGCAGGGACTTGTATAGTTCAGCTTTCCTTATGCTAAATCAAAATACAGGAAGGAATTCAACATCACACTATGACAATCGTTTTGGGGTAAGCATTTCAGCTTTCCAGAAAGCTCTCCCCGGCCCCGAGGTGTTCCAGGGGTTCTTCCAACCCCATGAGAGCCAATTTCATGGGGCTCAGTGGAGGAGATGGGGGAAAGCCCCACTGTGCAAGCAGAAATCCTGGAGCAGGATTTTTGCTTATTGGACTCATTAGTTGAATCGTGCTCACAGGTTCTGAAGATACTGCGCCTCATTCTCTTCATCTTAGGCAGAAGTTGCTGATCCAGAGGATGATCAAAACAATTAAAGCTTTTTATTTTATATTTTCCTCCTGCTGCAACATGCCTCAAAGTATTTTTACTCCGCTCCTGCTATTTCTTCTCCACTTCCCCTTTCATACTTAATTTGTACCGCAGTCTGCCTGGAGCTTCTGAGTTTTCATCAATATTCCCCACTTTCCCTCTCTTCTTCTTTTTCTTCTTTTCTTCTTCTTCTTCTTCTTCTTCTTCTTCTTCTTCTTCTTCTTCTTCTTCCTCTTCTGTTGTTATTGTTGATGTTGTTAAAACCAGTGCTCTGCAGCTCAGAAAACTGAAGCCATTCAAAAATTGCCTGCTTTTTATAGAGGGCCCTATAAATAGCTAAAAGAATGAGATATTCATGGAAGTTCTTAACCAGTTTTTCCAGCAAGTTTATTTTTTAAAAAAATATCTCTTTAGAATTAAATCACACTTCCATGTTCAGCCCTTTTCAAGAAAACAGCTGGAAGTGTGGCAGTTTGTTACAATGTTCTGCCCTGGCCCAGTATTACTGTCACCAAGAGAGATACAAATAAAAGTGTTGACAAGACTCTTATAGGTATTTAACTCTCATTAAAGACCTATAAATGAACCTGTCAAGAACCACCGTTGGCAGGACTGGCAGCAACAGCAGCAGACATATTCTATGTTTATAATATTTTATTCTCTTGCCAATTATTCAGTATCAAATGTGCATTTTATATTTGATTTCCTTTTGAAACGTTTAAAATAAAAAAATAACTTTGTTGCATTAAATGTGCATTCTGTAGTTGACCTCTGTATTGTGTCTTCTGTATACAGTGTCTTCTTAATGGACTGAACTATAAAGTTAAAAGTACCACAACTTAAATATTTTAAATACCTGTTTTTTGCACTGACCTAACACTCTTGTCAACCCTTTTTTAATATCCCTCTTGTTGTTAGTAACTTCCCTTCATTCAAATCAAAATGGCTGAAATGATAAGTCCACTCTAATATTCTTCGGTTATCAGGTTCCCTTCCTTAAGCAAAAGGAGGATTAATCTAAACTACTAATTTATACAACTAGCCAATTAATACAACTGCTATGCATCTAAAGCCAAATCATCAGAAAGTCCATTTAGAGTAAAAGGGAGAGGCATCTTAACAGATTAATCTGAAATAGCTCTTCCTCCCCAAATTATCTAAAAATTGTACTGATCAGTTAAAAGGAAATAATTAAGTTAAAAATAAACTTTTAAAACAATTGCTAAGATTTTGAAGGATTTATCACCATGGAGAGGAAAGAAGAGAGAAGTATGCTGAATAAAAGAACATTCAAATTACACAAAAGCATTTTCCTGACAGGATATGTATTAGACTGTGGAAGCAATCTCCCAAGAGATGGACTAAAAATGTAATAAAATTTAAGAGGAGGGGAAAAACACTAGAAAAATGCAAGGAACAATTTCATATTGGCTGTAAAAATGCTAGTAGATTAGATTCTCCTCTTGCCACTCGAATCCCATTTTCGTACCAAATTTAATTTATATAGTAGCAGCCAGGTAGAGCCAGATTGCCATACTCACCAAGTTTTAGACAGCCTTTCCCAAATGTCATTCCCTCCCTACCAGTATGACATGGGAAACACCAAACTTGCCAATTTATCAGTTAAAATTTTAAGCCAGCAGGGCTGCAGATAGTGGGTTATTAATGGCTCTCTCAAAGAACTGGGGGAAAACACAAAACTACAGCCTTGATTACGTCTCACATGGCCATTTAAAGAATAAAAAGATTTCTACAACATAGAAAAGCACTTCACAAGATCAAGTACCTCTGACAAGTACCAAATACAAGAGGATTCATCACCTGGTCAAATGATATGCAGTGCAGCAGAGCCCTGCTAAATGCCAAAGATGAATTGCTATAGGAAAGCCAATTTGAAAAAATGAAGTCACAAGTCTGCGTCCTGACCCAGAAACTAAATGAGTCTCCTCTGATCCTACTTGTCTCACTGATAAATAATTAGCAAGACAACAATGAACTGTTATATTCAACTGTAGCAATGGGTCACTGGATACCATGGCAATTGGAAGTTTTCTAAAGGGAAAGGCAGAACACTTGGCAAAAACACACCCATAAAAAGCTGAAGTGTTAATAGCCACCATATGAAGGCAGCATCAGTACAGATTAATATGGTAATAGGGATGTTTCTCTGAAGAGGGAGCTTGCAATGGTGAACAGATACTCTTCCCTTATTTGTCTGAAATCTTCATCTCCCCTGCCCTACCTCACAGCAAGCAGGTAGCAACTGTGGCTGGAAGGGGAAATCTGCAAATATTGGACAGCAGAATCTAGCAGAGGGCTTCAAATGGTCAAAGGGCTAGAAAGAACCATTTCTATCCCTGCAGGTCTAGTATAAAGAATTGAGATCACTTGTTTAAGTCTCCACAGAAACCAAAGAAAGGAAGATTTATTCCGTAGAAACAAAAGAATGTTCTTCTCAGACTTCATTAGAAGTTCTAGATTTTGGTTACTTCCACATCTACTGCTAATATCATTCCATGGTTGGGGGGGGGGAGGAAGGAGAGAGAGAGAGAGAGAGAGAGAGAGAGAGAGAGAGAGAGAGAGGCAGGCCGAACAAGTTCTGTGTAAATTAAAAAATACTAACTCGTACTATACAAAGAACATAGGAGGGAATTCAACACTGTGCTATGGTGAACATCCCGCCAACACAAGCACTGCAGCTTGCCAGGTGGAACAATTCTCTGTTTTGGAAGCTCTCTTGCCCCCGCAAGCCAATTACAGGGAGCACTGGGGGGAGGAAGGGGGAGGCCCCACTGTGGAAGCAGAAGCCCCAATGCAGTAGTATACATGCCTACCGTGTTTAATGGGCTTACTCCCAGGTAAGTGGTTAATGGACGGCAGGCTAGGCTTTGGTTCTGGGTTGGCATTGAGGAAAACAGGGTTCTTGTGTCTTTAACAGCTGTATCTCCACAATCAGGACCAGCAGGATATACCCGGTGGCTTACTTCCTATGGTAAATATGAGGTTGCCCAGGATAGGGGAGAAGCAGCAACAACTGTATTCTCTCTAATTCTGTGTTGTGCATTTTGTGACTGGTGCCCACTGCACACTCAAAGTTCAAAATGGTCCACTGGTCCAGAAAAGCTGGCGAGACCTGGTGTACCCCATTCACAACAGAAAACCACTCAGAATGGTTAATTTGTCTCATATATGTTAGACAAATAGGCCCACTTTGTATTTAAAAAAAGGAAAGGCACAAAATAGTTTGGCTATAAAACATCATTTGAAGAATATGGAAGTAACTTAGATGTCATACAACCACTGATCCAACAGCCAAATGAATGAGAGGGCATGAAAAGTAGAGGAGATACAATTTCCGAACAAATTATTTTATATGAAGTTGTTTCTATTACCGTATTTTCCGGCGTACAAGACGACTTTTTAATCCCAGAAAATCTTCTCTAAAATCGGGGGTTGTCTTGTACGCCGGGTATAGTTTTTCAGGCGACACGACCCGCCGCTGGCTGGGTGCGTGCGCCGCCTCAGCCACCATGGAGTGCGACGGGCTCCTGTGCGGCGAGAGGGGAGGCTCTCCCCGCCGCTCCAGCTGCCGCCGCCGCCACAGAACCCAGGCTGGGCATGGGCGGCGAGCGCGACGGGCTCCTGTGCAGGGAGAGGGAAGGCTCTCCCTGCCACTCCACCTGCTGCCACCGCCGCCACAGAGCCCGGGCTGGGCATGCGCGGCGAGCGCGACGGGCTCCTGTGCGGGGAGAGGGAAGGCTCTCCCCGCCGCTCCAGCTGCCGCCGCCGACACGAAGCCCGGGCTGGGCATGGGCGGCAAGCGCGATGGGCTCCTGTGCGGGGAGACTCTCCCCGCCGCTCCAGCTGCCGCCGCCACGAAGCCCGGGCTGGGCATGGGCGGCGAGCGCGATGGGCTCCTGTGTGGGGAGAGGGGAGGCTCTCCCCGCCGCTCCAGCTGCCGCCGCCACCGCCACGGAGCCCGGGCTGGGCATGGGTGGCGAGCGTGATGGGCTCCTGTGCGGGGAGAGGGGAGGCTCTCCCCGCCACTCCAGCTGCCACCGCCATCTCAGCCGCCTCAGAGCCCGGGCTGGGCGAGTATACCCCAAACTCTGTTTTTTCACATGAAAAGTTGGGGGTCGTCTAATACGCCCAGTCGCCTTGTACGCCGGAAAATACGGTAAGTAGCTCACTCTTGAATGCAGGCATGTTTTATGAAACAGTGATGAAAAATTTCAGAGGTTTTCAGACAGAGCAACTCATGGTCCTGAGAATCTGTATTTCTGTGTGTGTCAAAACACAATAAAATCTGCATATTTTTCCATCGCTTGCTGAAGACAGATGGCAGAATTTAGGACATTGCCATATTTATATGCAGAAAATTTTCAGTCTAAGAATGTAACCTTTCTGCGCTCAAGGAAACTACTTACAGCAGGTCCAACTCCTGTGAGATATTTAGGAACAATTATGTTACTGCACAATACTTAACATACATGCAAGAAAAATTAGATTATGAGCTTCACAGCTCATGCACCTAATACTAAAAATGTGCTGGAGAATTCTGGAAAATCCCATGAATGAAACTCTTCAAGCTGGCAGTACATGACAGTGGCTTCTTGGAGAAAATAATAATTTGAAGGTTATGTTGAAGAGATTTTTCCCATTCCCAAACAGAATCTAGTGAATCTAGTCAATGTTCAAAGGAGCATTTTGCGACAACGAATTTCATTAGCGCGAGCAGTTTCTGAGCTCTGGATACAGTACTGTGCCTAAGATTTCAGATTAAAACTGTAGAATGGAAGGAAAGGAAAACAGTTTTCTGCATCCCCACTTCCAGGTACTGTCTGAAGATTGGAGAAGAGACCCTCTTAAGAATATTAGAGGCGTGGGCAGGGGGAGGACGAGACCATGTGAAAAATGAACATAATATTTTAGCTGCAGTTCATTCATTTTCAGCTTTGTATTCTTGTTATAAAAAAGTGCGCCTAGACATTCTGTTGTTGCGTCCATAACGTAGGTTTAAGGTGCCATTTAGATCCTAGCTTTCATATCTCAGTTTCTAACACTACTCTAGTCAAACTGTAGGTCTGTGTCTCTCTCTTATTTTTAAAATCCAGCATGGTATAGGAGCTAGATAAGAGACTGGAACATTGGAGACTTAAGTTCAGGTTCTCCACTCCTCAATAAAGTGGGCTAGGTAACTTAGTGTAAAGAACTCTAAGCCAACCAACCTCATGGTGCTTTGAAGTAAAAGGCAGGATACAGATTTAATAATAGACCATCTTGGGTGCTTTGGCAGAAAGGTGGTACATGCAATAATAAATAGGTGTAAAGTAATACACAGAAGAGTGTAGCAATAAGTATTATCCTGACCAGCAATGTATGTATGAAGTTTCAGGAACAGAAACGGTTCTCCCAAAACACCAGAAGCAACACCACCTACTACCTAAAGAAGGATGTGCACAATATTGCTGCTATCACACAAGAATGATCACTTGGAAAATATGAGAAAAGTCTATATCATATTAGAATGTAAGAAAAACCCTGATGGATTAGACCAAAGGCTTAGTCAGTTCAGCATTTTGTTCCCACAGTAGTCAACTAGATGCCAATAGAAACCACTTTATGGCTAGAGCTCCCCAGCAACTGCCTCCGCTACTGGAGATGGCTATATAGCCACCATGACTAGCAGCCTTGATAACTTTATGCTCCATGACTATCACCTTTCCACTCTATAAACAGGTTGTTTAAATAATTAGCCATAATTTATATTTTATATAAATAAATGCAAAAAAGGGAAAAAATGATGCCAAGAAATTCAGAAACACAAAAACTTCAGTGAGGAAAGGAAAGGTTCCACCTAAAAGGGCCCCTCTACCAGTTTCCCAATCAGCCAAGAAGGGTAACAGCATAGAAGAGAATACCTCAAACACATAGAGGAGCAGAGATCACAATGGAACATTTGTTACCAAAAAGCACAGCTAGTGCATAGGACAGAAATGCACTCCCTTCCCTACTCAGCATGAAATGAAAGGCAGTTTGGGTATGGCTGACTGAATCACTTTCCTGAATGGACCCCTTCCCTGTTTGAATATTATCTGCAGGGGAACACATTTCTCCACAGGTATCTGCCTAGCCCTGTGAATGAAGAATGTACCAATTCTTTTTAGCAGTCAAGCCCCCTTCCCTAGAGGATGAATAGGAGGCAGTAATGGAAATAACTGAGGGTTGCTCTTGCTGAGCTTTCCCCATCACAATAGGCCTCAGCAGGCTGCCTCACTCCTACTCCTCCAGCCTGCAGTGCTGCTTAAGGAAAGCTATTAGGCGGCTGATGCTTCTACATATCTCCCCTCATTTACATCTTACACAAACAAAACCACAATGAAAGGGGGAAGACACATTCATTCCCCTGCGCTTCCAAGTAGTTAATTGCTAGAGCATGAAATGACAGCTCCAAAGAACAAGGGTTCTGCCTCCACCATAAATTCTCTCCCCATAAGGCCATTTCCTGCTGCTCTAGGAGGAGCCCAGTTCAGACTACCTGGTTCAACTGGAATTCAAGGGCATGAGCAGTATAGATTTTTACCCGAGCTGATGGCACTATAGAATCAACATGGATTGTGATGGAGTACTCCATCTACTCAGTCCCAGCTGGAGAGCATTTTTGAGGAGGTAAGAAATATCTATCCCAGTCAAGCAGTTTACAGGTCATATGATTGCTAAGAACCACAGAGAAAACTATTGTGGAGACACGCTGTACTGTACTTTGAGATTAGCAAAGAGTCTTGTGGCACCCTAAAGACTAACATATGAAGTAGATTCTAGACGATGAATAAAATTGTTAGCTTTTAGGGCACTACAAGATGCTTTATCATTGATGTAAATTGTTACTTATCTGTTTGTCATCAAGAAATTCAGGAAGCAAAAGTACCAGCTTAAGGAGGCAGCAGGGTTGCAGATATTCATTATGAAAGCCATAACATAAGAGACTGAGCAAATCAGACACGGATATCTAGCCAGCCTGGAATTACTGTACTCTTCAGCTCTGATTAGGGGGCTTTTTACATTGGATCAATATTCTCAGAATATGTGAATCTAAAGCCCTATTTCCAAAAAGTCATTTTATCTTCTTTCAGCCCCCTGCTCATACAACAACCACAACTATTGGTTACTGTGGCAATGAACATTACCAGTTATCAGGTGTTCTCTACACTTTTGATAATTATAAGTTCTGTAGCATATTAAAACATATGACTGAATTAATACATTCAGGGAACTGACATAAGCTTTAGTTAATAAGTGATTCTTAAGGAAAATATGAATAGACAACAGAACACCAAAATGACCATTCTCCTCCATTGCACCAGTACTAACCTTGGAAAGCTGAATAGGGTTCAGGTTTAGCCAGCTAGTGTGTCTACTTACCCATCCAAATGCAAAACAACTTGAAAGGTTGCAGCAGTTGCCTTCCATTTATTAAAAATAGACTGGTTAATGTGTTCAGTTATTGAGGAAGGATTCATCTAACACAGGGGTCGGCAACGTGCGGCCCATGGGCCGTATGCGGCCCAAGAAGACCGTTTTACCGGCCCACAAGCCACCCACAAACCAAGCCGCCCGCTCGGCAAGTCCCCCGCATGCTGCGCTCAATCAGTGCAGCGCGGCATGGGGACTTGCTAAGTGGTGCCGGAAATGGCATCTGCGGACGCGCAAATACCAGAAACCGTGTCTGCGCATGTCCAGACACCCAAAATTCCTTCTGCACAGGAGCAATTTTTAGTGTCTGAGCATGCGCAGAAGTGATTTTCGGCGCCGCAGACATGCACAGACGCGATCTCCGGCATCGTGCTGCACCACTCCAGCCCACGGACGATCTCCGTGAGAGTGATCCAGCCCATGGCTGGTAAACCTTGCCGACCCCTGATCTAACAAGCTGCATCAGTGCAAGGCGAGGGATTCCGCTTACTCCACAAGGCTTCTCCTCCTCTCGACTCAAACTGGCTATGGCAGGAGGTTGGGAGAACCCCCAGAACAGCATGTAGCAGGAGGAGAGTGGGGATCATTCCATCTGGCAAGTTGCAGCACTAGTTGATTCTCACCCATGGTCTTTGAAAACTATGAATGAAACATGCTATCTTATTAAAAAAAACCTCAAGGTGCTTATGAACAGAAGAAGAGAAGAAAAGTCAAGCATGGTGAAATAAGAACGGACACTTACTCAAAGTCTTCAAATTCCAGATCATTTCCTTCTACAGATGGACCTGTATTCTCAGAAGTGGAAGCAGAAGATGAAGATGAACGGAGCCGATTCTGCTGGTATCGCATGGAGCGCTGACGAATACTATCTCTGCGTGAAAGGTACTGGATCATTCTCTGGGCATAATAAGCAGCAGGAGACAACCTGAAAATATGAGAGACCACTGTTAGTTCACAAGCAAGTCTCACCACATACAACTGAACTTGCTTTCCCATTAAATGTTTAGCATTGCAACTTTATTGTCCAAATCTGTATCTGCAGTTAAAAGATTTCTCCCACTTCCTGAACTTTCCTGTATCCATAATTCATACAACCAATATCTAAGGTAGGTCAGTGACAGTGTTACACCCTTATTACTTTTGTTATGGGGGAGTAGAGACTGAGAAATAGTGCACTGCCATCTAAGTGAGTTCACCAACCAAGGTGACATCTACAGTTCATATTTCCAACTTTCATTCTTGGCTGCCCTGTTGACAGCCAGTTGGGACAATTTAAAAAGTGTCTCAGACCCCATAAAGTTTACTCTCAGTTTCAGTCTCTCCCCATCCCACTAAAATATAAAGAAAAAATCAGCCAACTACTTGGATTTCTCTCCCCGCCCTCCCCAATTTTCTGCTCTTCCTTTCCCTTCCTATTCCTCGTCCCTATAAATATGTAATGCATGGAGAATGTTGATTTCTCTTTTGATGTTAAAAAATGAATCTCTCAATCTGTTTTCTACAAGTTCAGGTAAGATCTATGTTTAAACAAATGATCTACCACCATCGTGCCTAGCTTGGCCCTAACTCTTTGCTCAGACAGAATAGTTCCCATCAGCTATATCCAAGGAGTCAATAACTACTGGTCATAATGAATATATCCTGCCTCTAAATATCAGTTGCTGGGGAGAGCTATTGCTCACAAGCAGAACTTCCTAAAGGCACTTGGTTGGCCTCTATGGAAAAGAGGACTGAGGACTAGATGGACCTTTGATCTAAACTCCAGGGCAATTTTTGTGTTCTTGTGTACAGTAGTAGACATTTCCTCACATTTAGAAAATAAATGATTCAGATTCTTGTAACTCGAATCCATTGGTTTGAGTCAAATAAGAATAGTCATGAACTGACCATTGAACCTACCATCCAATAACATTAGTGTATACAAGACATAGTAATACAGTGGTACCTCGGGTTAAGTACTTAATTCGTTCCGGAGGTCCGTTCTTAACCTGAAGCGTACTTAACCTGAAGCGTACTTAACCCGAGGTACCACTGTATTGGCATCTCTTAAGTAATATACTTGCATTCCAGAATTTAGCTGTCCTGTGCAAAACACATTACTTGTTTGTCTTTTTTGGTAATCATTCTTTATATATGTGCAATGACAGACCTAAAGTGCTGCCAGGATGGAGAACTCAAACAGGTCATTTATCCTGTAAGCCTTCTGTTTAATTGTAAGCAGGCAGCAACAAATTTTTTTGTAGGTTAGGAAGAACAGATCCTTAAGTATTTTTATTTCAAATCCCAGTGATTTATGATAATTTCAGGAATAACTGTTAGCAATTTTTTTGCCAATTCCTTTATCACTCTAATTATATCACCTTTCATATGGTCAATTTTTCAACACTCTCATTTGATTCCAACAATAGTTACAAAGTTCCCATTATCTCAAAAAAAGCCAACCTTGCCTTCTCTTCTTTGAACAGAGATTTTAATCAATCACTCTAGACACAATTGATTTTATCTTGGCCATATATGGATCAGCCTACTTTTTCTGTAGGATTTGCCCTGCCACCAATTCACTCACACAAAGCTGTTTTCATTACTCATTTTACATTACGTTTTTATTTACTTAACCATCTATCCTCCTTTCCCTGACTTACTTGCCTATGCCTAGTAAGGAGTTTTTGTGCATTTTTTTTACCTTTAATACAGTATTCATTTTTTCAAGCTACACTGTTCACTTTATTCTTTGTAGAGCTGTGTTTTTCAAAAAGCTCTGTCATCAGTGGCACCTTAATTATAGCACCCAAAGAATTTCCTACATCAACACTTCCTCTCATTACCTTATTATTTCTTAAATTTTTCAAAAGATGCTTTCTACAAACCCCTCTTTCTGCACTCTGAATTCCTATGTCTTACTCGGATCCAAATAAGTCATCATCAACATTATTCCTTGTTACTACATCATTCATTCCCATCCTATTAATAATGTAGCATATCTAAGAAGACTTGTGTGCTTCTGATCACAGCATTATCTTTCACATTATATAAGGAGTTCATAGTCTCTATTTGGCTCTATAGATGCCTCTACTCTTTCACTAACACCATTCAAAACAGGCTCTGCACAGTCCAGACCACTGCAGGAGATGATTCCTTAAACACAATCCCTATTATTTTTTATAGCAACAACAACATAGTTGGTACGTCATCTGTAACTATGAACAAGAGGCAGCTTTAGGCCCGGAAAAGTGTATGAAACCTTTTCTTCTTCGTTTTGCAACATGGGAGTGAAAAGCAAAGAAACTGACAGGCAAGGATAACAACGAACCAATGTGAACAAATGCTAGTAGCATATATACTTAGTTTCCATTTCAGGAAAAAGGGAAATGGTTAAGCTAAAGGTTTTATGAAACAAGTGTGTCTTGAAGGGAGAGACAACAAACAGAGTAATTTTCCTTTGCATTCTCTTCTCTCTAGGTATGTCTTTTTCTTTAAATGAGTGGTAGTGTAAAAGGAATAGTCAGAGCCTGAATACAATGAAAAGCACGTCACATACTCCTCTTATTTTGTGGTTCACAGGAGCCCATAAAGTTATCTTTGGATTCAATTCTGTCCTTACCTAGCTGGATCAGGATAGATTGGATGTTCCCGAGATCCTGCCCCATCATAACGGGATAATGAAATGAGTGAAGACTCCAATAGCCTCCTAGGGAAGAAAACAAAAAGCTTTAACTGGAAAGTTGAAACTACTAGCACCCCATATGTCCACCTTCTTGACTTCTCTCAAATTAAAATGTCAAAGTCTATATATTATTTGGTGTTTTTTTACCCACCCACCACATCTTCATAGCCAATGTAACAATGGTAAAGGTAAAGGTAAAGGGACCCCTGACCATTAGGTCCAGTCGTGTCCGACTCTGGGGTTGCGGCGCTCATCTCACTTTATTGGCCGAGAGCCGGCATACAGCTTCCGGGTCATGTGGCCAGCATGACAAAGCCGCTTCTGGCAAACCAGAGCAGCGCACGGAAACGCCGTTTACCTTCCCGCCAGAGCGGTTCCTATTTAGCTACTTGCACTTTGACGTGCTTTCGAACTGCTAGGCGGGCAGGAGCTGGGACCAAGCAATGGGAGCTCACCCCGTCGCAGGGATTCAAACCGCCGACCTTCTGATCAGCAAGCCCTAGGCTCTGTGGTTTAACCCACAGCGCCACCTGGGTCCAATGGTACAATGGTAGAACTCAATTAATTTCACCTTCTAGTGAAGTCATGGCCCAGTTTCTTTCACTGTTCACGTTATTAAGAGCCTTACAAGTAAAAAAAAAAAAAAAAAAGGACCTTTATGATATAATATTCAATGAAGTACCATCCTCTATCGGTTATTTTAGCACAATGTCAACAAACACAGATTACCACGCAATGCACATAGGCTGGGAGCATGGAAATAAATCAATTATATTCAATTTCCAGATACCACTCCCTCGCAGGGCTGTTTCAGATGTTAAAGATCCATTAAAAACATTAATAGAATACATATAGTCACACTTACAATCTAACACATTCTCCCCTATGCACACACAGTTGGAATAATATTTGTCATGGTTCCTCCAATGAATGCACATCTCATGAACAGGCAGCAAAAGAAATGCACATGGAATTGTTGGGTGTACATAGTTGCTGCCGCTGCCACCCCACCCAATGATTCGTGTTAATTTTCTGTATGCCACTTAAATTACTTAAAACTATTTAGTATTCCACTAACAATCACAAAAGATATTACTTTGTTTTTTGTCCAGCCAGCCAAAATTACCAAATACCATAATAGACATAGAAACAAATTATGCAAGGCTGTTGTTAAAGGGATTGTTCTACATCAAGTAAAGTCTATGGGCTGCATCCAACATTCTCTGTACACTAATGCAAGGGCTATTGTGCTAGCAGACAGTTGACCTTTATTGTTGCATGACAGAGAGCTCCAATACCACAGTTGTGCTTCTAGAGACTGATGGAGCTATTGTGCAACCAAGTTACCAACAATCTGCTTTTGCAGAACATTATGCTGATGTAAACAACTTCATCAGCAGAACAAGTATACCACTTAATGACTTTAACTTAGTGCTACATTCCTTTAGCAGGTTTGTCAGACCTGGAATATGGTTAAATTTATTAGGTTTAAGATTAAACATTAAACTCCTGGGCTGGGTGGGGTATTGTTTAGGGGGAGGTTGTTGCTGTTATTTATATTAATTTTTTGTATCTTTGTTTTAGATCTTATTATGATTTATGTGGAAATTGTTGGATTTCATTGTGTATTTTTATGTTTATTGTTTATGACTACTTTTGTTATATTTGTAATCATGTGTTTTTTCATGTTGTAAGCCGCCTTGAGCATGGTTTGAACTATGGAAAGGCAGCATACAAATAAAATGATATATGTATGTAAACATCTCCTCCCATATGATTTTCATTGAAACTTTCTTGGGAGACCTGCTGAAATGGTCATCTTTAGATTTGCTTTATGGTACTTTGTTTATTATGTTTTATGTTATTATACATTCCTTGCTTTGTCCTTTGATAGAAAGGAAATAAATAAGCTGGATAGACAGATAGATAGATAGATAGACAGACAAACAGACAGATAAGCCATTAAAAATAAGGAACTCTTGATTTCATAATAACTGACCATAGTGTAGTATGGAGCTGGATTAATATCATATTGCCATATTAAAAATGCAAATATTTGCATAAATGAACAAGCTTGACATAACTTAGGAGTCTCTGGAGTTTAATGATTCAGAGAAACTGGCTGTTAATAGAAAAAAGCAACCGTGTTTTTTCAGAGAACAAAGCTTTCACATAGAACTACATTCTATGTACACACAATTATTTCAATTACATGTGAGTTGCACACACAGCTATCATGGATAAGGATTGATAATTTTGTATATATAATTTTTATTAAATTTTCTGTTTTACCATTTAAAATACTTATTTTACATCCTTAAGATATTAATTACTTCCCTTCTTCTCTTTCCATGGTTCATTTTACATATCATAAATCGCGGGGCGCGGGTGGCGCTGTGGGTTAAACCACAGAGTCTAGGGCTTGCCAATCAGAAGGTTGGCAGTTCAAATCCCCGCGATGGGGTGAGCTCCCGTTGCTCGGTCCCTGCTCCTGCCCACCTAGCAGTTCAAAAGCACGCAGTGCAAGTAGATAAATAGGTACTGTTCCAGCGGGAAGGTAAACGGCGTTTCTGTGCGCTGCTCTGGTTTGCCAGAAGCGGCTTTGTCATGCTGGCCACATGACCCGGAAGCTGTCTGCGGACAAACGTCGGCTCCCTCAGCCTATAGAGCGAGATAAGCGCCACAACCCCAGACTGGACCTAATGGTCAGGGGTCCCTTTACCTTTACTTTTTTAAATCCCTGCATATTTTACAAAAACTATACCATTTAGTATTCCATTACTGCATCCATCAAAACGTATTTACACAGTTGAATTTATCTTAATGCTGCCAGCATTTTCAGCTGTACACAATTATTTCCCATATATTCAATAAACGTTTTCCGATCTTCTTCAATCTTGTTCTCTTATTATATATGTTAAGTCTGCAAGTTGTGTATATTAAGGATATATAATTTTGGTAATTTGAAAGAGATGACCCTGGCCTCTTTCAGGCCAGGGTCACACAAGGCAGTAAACCAAATTCCCTGGTCCTTTTAATGGCCCACTGCAAATATATAATTAGTCTGGAACTGTATTTCACATCTCAGTTATCCTTCTAGATAACGGATCAGGAACCTTTGGACCTCCATGCAAGCATGGTTAGGGATGATGGGAGCTGTAATTCAGCAACATCTAGAGGACCAAAACTTCTCCACGACCACACCTGTTCTGGACCATGCACCAATCCTTAAAGGCTCCTTCTTTGGTAGTTCTGTTTCTGTTAGAACTGTAAGAGGCTTAGGTCTAGAATCTCTACCCCAAAGGATGGCCAGTCCCAATTAACATGATTTCTAACAATCAATACCACAAACAGGCAGCATTAGATGATGTCCAGGTTTCAAAGAACATGAACACCACTGTACAGGTGTAAAATGTACAGAATTGGCAGTGGGAAAGGGATTTCTTGCCCAGGCAAGTAAACCGAGCTAGGCTCACAGAACAGCCCCGGCATCCAACCAGACTTTAGGTCCACAGAGCCAAAGGGAAGGTTCACTGGATTATTCCATCAGTTCTTGAATTTACTACAAAAGCTAGAAATCTGGCATCTGAAGAACCTTAGCAGTTTTAATTCCATCAATCACACTTGCAGACAATGCTTCAGGTTAAGGCTCAGACTGAGATAGGATAGGACATGAAAGAAAATAAAAAAGGGACAAACTTCACAAGGCGCTGAAGGAAAAAAATATGACTCATTTACAAAAGTGCCCCAATTTTCTATTTTTGTGCCTAAAAGGTTTCAAGTACAACAGTTTCCCTTCAGAGGCAAAGGACAAACACTCCACATTCCAGAGAAAAGAAACGACTATTACCTCTGACAAAATTATTTATACTGCAATGACGCTAGGCACAATTGAAAATACTTCAGTTGCCTCCACCATGTGGAGGCCTTTTCTGTGAAAGTGGCAACAAGTTTGGAATGCCATACCAAGGAGACACATCTGTTGCTAGCATTACAATTTTCAGTGGCATGATAAAGTCATCATTTTTACTCAGACAATTTAGATAGGATTTTAGTCTGAACTGCTTTTTCTGTTCCTTAGTTTTGCTTTGAACCCACTATTTATTTTGTTTTTAAATAACGTCTACATGTGCTATATAAATGATTAACACCCTTCTGTATACTATCCTTGAATCTTCAGATGAAGAGCTATTGAGAAATATTCTAAATAAATAAATAGTTATAGATAAATAAATAAATAGTTATAGATAGGTAGTGGTGATAATTTCTTTCAATTTATAACCCCATTCCATTTTTGCCAGGAAACACTAAATATTATTTTGAAAATTTAGTTCCTCTCAGATGAATTTATACAAAATCAAACTAAATCTATTGCATAACAATAGATTTCTGTTCGCATCCTGGGGCAAGTTCACAACCAGGAGCAGCTACTTCCAGGTTAGCGGAGCTCGTAACCTGAAGCATTCGTAACCAGAGGTACCACTGTATTGCGATCTGAAATGAGATGGAGCTTTGTAGAGGCGAACATGGTAATGTCCTAGCAACTGCTACTAAGTTACGGGTCTAAATCACCACACACTGATGAAATCGTCACTTTCAACAGTAGGCAAGGCAAAATGCATCCAAACAGGAATTTGGTTTGGGGTTTGGATACCAAATGGTGGTATTCAAGTCCAGGACAATCCAAAATACAGTGATGAGTCATAGTGAATACAAATAACCTGGAAAAATATCGAACAACAACAAAAAAAATCTAAATTTGATTCATATAATTATATGAAAATTAACTCAATGATAGCATGCTTCAAATAAACAATTAAAGATTTCTGGAGAATTTAACTTGCATATGATTAACAATTTAATCTGTTTTCTACTAATTTAAGAGTGATTTATGTAATTTACTAGTGTCAACTTGCATCTTCTTCCCCACTCAGAGGACCAACTGCAATTCTATGAATGAGTAAGCACCACTCATTTCAACTAAACTTACTTCTACTTTCCTTGGTAAGTCCCATTGAATTCAGTAGGGCTTACTTCTGAGAAGACATGCATTTGCCTGCACTGCTTAAGGACAAGCACCCACCCTCCCCATCATTCTCACCTCACAACAACCACCCAATCTCCCATTTCAGCATAAGGCAGCGACAGTTAAAATCTCCCCCCCCTCCATTTCCCCCTTTTGTAACACCTCAACTCAAATTATTTCTGTCCCAATGTTCCTTTGTTGTGCTTTTAGCAAAATATAGACATCTGTTTAAAAGGAAAGGAGAGCTGGTCATCTCAAATATCTGACCAAAACTGGCTAGCTACCATGTACTACCGGTATCAGATACATGGAAGGATCAGAAGTAGGGATACCAAAGAATAATCCAGAAATTGGGGAAGTTAAAAAGATCTGTTGCTAATCAATGTTGAATACCTAATCCCGTTTTGAATAATATTCAAAAGCACAGGTTGTTATCAACCAGTCCTGTTGAATCCTTTTCCCCATCTAACACAAAACGATCTCTGAAGTGCTTCACAAAGCTCAAGCCTAGGGCCTCTGCATAACTTTTTAAACTAGCACCCCACAATGCATACTGAATGATCCAGGGGTTTCCAACAGAAACATTCTGCTGAAGATTCATTTTCACAACAGTCTTCAAGATACAGCCTATCATTTATTTAGATTTATATCCCAGCTTATCCCTGGAGGTTCAGAGTGGGCAACATTTATAAAACATCATCATAAAAAATGTATGTAAAGATACTAAAATAAAATCCCTACTTATCCCTTGGCCTCTGAGGGCCCATTTATACAATCAGTAGAATCAAGCAGTAAAGCTTTTCCTGAACAGTAGCATTTTCCAAGCACAGGGGTGAGTGGGGTGTGTGCTTATTTGAATGCTTCCTCTCTCCTCTACAACCTAAAATCCCCAGATACAGAAGTAGCTTGTCAGAGAAGGGCAGGCTGAATCCTTTTCCTTGAGAGATTTCCCTATACATAAGGGATTCCCCTCCACCTCTTTAATAGTAAAGGCTATAGAGTTGAGGTGCAACAGAAAACTTGACAGTACCATATCACCAACAAAACCCAGTCTCCCCTGCATTCACACTCACACAGAAAAGTCTTCGTGCATTTCCAATGTTTCCTTATTTCAGCTTGAAGAAAACTTCTGTGCCCTTACTTCTGTTAAGAGCCCTGACAAAATATCAAGAGACACCAAGACATGCTATGAACAACAGACACATGAACGCCAGGGTCCAACAAGGAGAAAACTAGGTTGCAGAATTCAGATAATCTCTACACAGTGCTCCAAGGGACTGTTATTATTGTGCCCAAAACCAACACCAACATTTTATTAGTTAAAATAAATTTGTTCAGGGATAAAGCTAATGTTGTGGGTCAAGCTAAACTAAAGAGCACCTCCTAAAAGCCTGATAAATGGCTTCAATAATGCAGATGCTTCTACACTGAAAGACTCTGTGACCTGTAACACTAATAGAGTCATCAAAAGCATTCAAGGAATCAAGCCTTGCTTTAAAAAGGCCCATGTGTTGCTTAGCATGACAAAGACATTACCTTTTGGAATATGTCCAGTTCCAGGAGTCTGCAAGCAGCAACACCAGTTTTAACGTACTCTAAAGCATGAAGAGGGCATCTGTGGCCCTCCAAATGTTGCTGGACTACAACTCCCAGCATTCCTGATCCTTGACCATTCCCATGCTGGAATGATAGGTGTTGGAATGCATAAACATCTGGAGGACCACAGGTTCCCTACCCTGCTATAACTATAAAGCTTGAATTCTCAACCCAACACTACCCATGCATGCCACAAGGACTATCAAACAAAGGGTAGGAGGGGGCACCATGCCTCTTCAGTGCCCCAATGCAGACAACCCCTCTACTTCATTCCACACAAAACACCTTCAAAGCTAGAGAGCACAGGACAAAGGAACTGACCTACCAATAGCTACTACTGCATTGTTCAACACCAGCCCCTTGTCTATTCAATTTGTCTAATGCAGGTGTATAGGAGTGTTGAATTTGCAACCTGCCAGCAGTAGCAACCAAGTGGGAAGAGTGTGCAAAGGGTAGTAGCGATGTTCTTCGCCAGCTGACAAATAAACTGAAGACAGAGATGACACAGCAGAGATGGGCTGTTTGACATGAAAGAAGATTTTGGATAGCAAGTAGTGGCACATAGGAATGTCAAGCCTGAAGTAGAGAGCAGGCAAATGGGAGTAGCACCAACGCAAGGATTTTGATGCATTCAGGCTGGATTATGTGGAGCATATTTATAAGTGAGCTACTGAGCCTAACTACCTTCCCCATCAAAATCAGTATTTTCTTTGGTGGCAGAGTGAAAAATTATTCTATGTGTAATCCCTGGATATCTTCCAAGTGGTGAGCTTGGTCCTTCAGTCCATTCCAGTTGATGCCTCTGCAATAAGAAATGAAAGCTGGTATACCGCCTAGTGTAAAATGTTGATTTATGAACACAGAAGAGATAAGAGATACATAGCCAGGGATGGATTCAATGACACGAGTACAGGGATGGGGGACACACAACTGGTAGAACTGGGCACAGAATTCTGCTGAGAATTCCCAAAAACAAACCAGTGTCTAGCTGTTATGCTACAAATATATGCTAGAAAGTATACAGACCATGTCTACTGAAACCTCAGAAACCAGAGGAACATCTAAATATGTTTTCTAGTGTTGGGGACAGGGCTTCAATGCCCTGCATGTTTCCTAACTCATTCAAGGACAATCAATTACAATCAAAACAAAATTACTTAATGCTTACATTAAGTAAGTGATTGTGTTCAATTTGTGTAATTTATATAGGCTGCAGAGTTCCACTCTTGTTGGTGAACAATTTCAATAGCTTTTAGTATTTTCAGCTTATAGAGCCCTGAGTATAGGAGAGGAGAGATATACCTTGTCATCCATGCCTCTAAACCAGAGGCAGCTAACCATTTTTTGGCCAGAGGATTTGCCTGGCATCCATCTGCCCTCAGGGTGTGTGACCTCACGCTCTTGCATATACACATGGCAGACACATGTACTGGTGGGGGGGGGGGGTCCCAGAAAATATTGCTTTGGGGTCTGATGTTGGCTCCAGGCCAAGGGCAGCCACTCCTACTCTAAAACATTTGGTGATGGCACCTGAAGATTTGAATATTTTTCTGCTAGAAAAAGAGAATCCAGGAAAAGAGGCACATACCAAGTACATTTATCACAAACATGCTTGAAGGGGTTTTGGTGGGGGAGGGAGAAGAATCAAAGTAACAAGCACCATTTGTGCATCCTCTTCCTAAACCCTTTTTTAAATGTAGGTATGTTTGATAGCCAGGTGGCGCTGTGGGTTAAACCACAGAGCCTAGGGCTTGCTGATCAGAAGGTTGGCGGTTCGAATCTCTGTGATGGGGTGAGCTCCCGTTGCTCGGTCCCAGCTCCTGCCCACCTAGCAGTTCGAAAGCACGTCAAAGTGCAAGTAGATAAATAGGAACCGCTCTGGCGGGAAGGTAAACGGCGTTTCCGTGCGCTGCTCTGGTTCGCCAGAAGCAGCTTTGTCATGCTGGCCACATGACCTGGAGGCTGTACGCTGGCTCTCGGCCAATAAAGCGAGATGAGCGCCGCAACCCCAGAGTCGGACACGACTGGACCTAATGGTCAGGGCTCCCTTTACCTTATGTTTGATATCACACCAGGAGTGCCCCCTTTGAATTCCAAGTTTTTCCTCAGCCAGACTGTCCAGATCTCCATCTGGCTAGCAATAGGCTCAAGAACCAATTGCTCTGCAAGCTGTCTAGACAACATGAAAATTGTCACAAATGACAGCTAAAGCACAATTAGCCGAGAAACTGCAATTTCCATTCTGTTCCCCCGCTCAGCAGAAGAATCGCACATTAGCATCCTCCAGATTGTCAATCAATGCCTCAGTGATGAAGATTAACTCTACGCACTGTGAGAGGTGCTGTAGATCTAGCTTACTAAATTAGCCTTTGTCTTTTAAAATTTCTTTTACTATCAAGAGACAAAAATTTCTGTCTGTTCAATAGTGCTCTCTGTTGCGATGTCAACAAATTGTCTGCCTCCAGATATTAGTACCTGTGGAAAGGGCTTTGCAAGACCACTGCACCTGCTCAGTGTTATTCCGAGGGCTGGAAGTATACACTGCTGCTGAAAACAGAAGAAAGGGATCTGAAAGTCCCAATTACACTGCTAATAAGTTTTCAAAAGCAAATTTTTCTGAGAGCTTCTCTTTGCCCAAGAACACTGTGATCTGAATTGCAATGGAATGGATTAGAATTAAAAACAGCAAACAGAGTGAAATATTAAAGTGACACAATTAGAACTGTCAAACTGCCAGGGAGCCCAAGACAACCATTCCTTGGTAAAACTAGAAAAAGGGAGTCAACATAAACACTGTTCCCAGTATTTTAGTTCTTCATGGGAGAGTCATTTTAAAAGCAGTTCCCATTTCACAACACTGCAAGAAGCAGTCTTTCCATACCTGCCTAAGATGCTATGGAGCAAGAAAGCCGATGGTTACCTTTAAAGATTTAAAGACATTCCGCATCGGGCCTTCCTGGCAGAACAAGATTTTTGGAGGTAGCATCTTAGACCTTCTCTTCATGCCCAGAAAGTAGGGAGGAAACTAAACCAATGCCATCTTAAATACAAGATGTTGTGTTGGGCAATGTATGCTTATTTTGCAACTTCTTAATCCTATAGACTAATAAACTAGCTCACTCTCCAAACAGGTATCCATACATAGTAATAATGACACCATGTACATATAATAAAAGCTCAACTTGTTTTTAGATGTGTCTATCACAATATGGGTGACACTCTTTGAAAAAAGATACTCCCTTCTGTGTAAGTGGAGGAATGCATCTTCTAAGACTGCACCTATCTGCAGGGTTTTGTAAGTACTTTAATTGCCCAATTAAAAGGTTTTTAAAAATACATTACTGAATAAATGCCTAAACACTGAAGGCTTATATAGAAAGCTTCAGTCTTACTCTGCTCCCACATCTAGACATTAGTTGAACACACAAAGAGCAAAAGGACTCTGACTGATACCACAGTTCCAAGGTTTATCAGGTACACAGAAACACTGCTATATAAATACATATAGAAAAGATAGTGTAGTATAACAGCAACAAGACTGAGGTGCAAAATCAGGATATAGCTAGCTCACATTTTGCCTCTGCAATGAAATCATTAGATTGCCTTAAACCTCAGTGCGCACACCACAACACCATCTGCAGTATGGGAGATAATCCTGATTTAGTTTGGAGGCTCTTGTATGGATTACAACTAGATAATTCATGTGAAGCACTTTGAACACTTGAAAGCACTACACACATTAAGTATTGTGATTGCATGTAGCATTGAAACAGAATAAATAACAATAGTAGCTCTGCTGGATTAGGCCAATGGCCCATCTAATCCAGCATCCTGTTCTTACAGCGGCCAACAAGATGCCAATGGGAAGCCCACAACCAGGTTGTAAGCACAACAGTACTCTTCCCTCCTGCAGTTTCCAGCAATTGGTATTCAGATGCATATGGCCTCTCATCATGGAGGCAGAGTATAGTAGTTGTAGCTAGTAGCCACTGGTAATCTAATTTGTCTAATCCTCTTTTAAAGCCATCCTAGATGGAGGCTATCACTGTCTCAAATGAGAGTGAAGAAGTACTGGTACTTTCTTTTGTCTACCCTGACGCTTCCTACATTTGGTGTCATTGGAGATCCACAGACTTTAGTGTTGTGAGAACACATATCATGCATAACTTTTTATCATTCTATCATGTCTCCTCTTACTTGCCTTCTCTCTAAGGTAAAAAGTCCCCAAAGCTGTAACCATTCCTAATGGAAGAGTTTCTCAATCCCCTTCATCACTTGAGTTGCTCTTTTCTGAACCTTTTCCAACTCTACAATATCCTTTCTGAGATGAAGAGATCAGCTACAGTCACACCATAATGTGTATAATGGCATTATGGCATTGACATTATGATGGGGTGACATCTTCATTGAGCTATCCACTACAACCCCAAAGTCAGTCATTGCCACTTCAGACCCCATAAGCATATATGTGAAATTAATAATTTTTTGCACCTACATGCATCACCTAACACTCATTTACACTGAATTACATTTGC
This sequence comes from Darevskia mixta, assembly GCA_034641385.1. Lineage (NCBI taxonomy): Eukaryota > Metazoa > Chordata > Lepidosauria > Squamata > Lacertidae > Darevskia > Darevskia mixta. The sequence continues at coordinate 27,073,225 of JAWWNH010000066.1, forward strand.
CATTTTACCACCAATTCACACAGTTTGGAGAGGTCTTTTGGGACTTCTTTCCAATGGCCAGAATTACCAGCACTCAGAAGACTCTGTCTATTGTATTTCAGCATGAGTTAGTCTTCTTCCAATAAGGCATACAAAGAACAGCAGCACATACAGGAATACAAGAGGCAACTCTTACTTTTACAAAATCTTAAGGGTAAAACATATCAAATGCAATAGTGAAGTGTACTTCTCATTTTAATTCAGAAAAAATAAAACAAATGTTTCTTGGCTGTGAGAGATTTAGGAACCATGAGTAAAATTGGTCCCTTTTGGAATTTTTCTTTAAGATAATGCAGAACTAGCATATGTCCTGTGTTAATTCCCCTTCTGTGGTTCAATGCAGAAAGGATGGGGTGGGTTATATCACTGCAGACTAAAAGCTATCTGGAGCAATCAGTTAAACAAGCATATGGAAAAATAATTAGAATGCACATTAGTTACCCAACAGACCAGAATGGCTAAATTGGAGAAAGCCAAAGTCATCACTTTTCTACTTGAACTCACCGAGTGAAGCCACAGATATCTCCACCCACCTCTGCATTAGGCAGAACCCTGCTGGGCGTAAGGTCCCCAGGTAATTGGATCCCAAAGCTGCAGCTCTCCCCATTGCAAAATTCTATAATGAGCAAATAATTACATCAACATGGTCCAGTAAGACAAAAGCTGCTCTGTGCAAGTTTTATAGACAGGTACAAAAAATAAAACAAGTGTATAGCTAAATTAAATCCTGCCCATTTTATTCCACCACCACCCGTTCCGGTACTTCCGGGTTTGCCACGGACGTACGCCAGAATGGATGCTAGACGAGGCGGACATTCGCGGAGGTATTACTGTACCACAGTGAACTGGTGAGCTACCAAATGGCATCTTTTTAGCAGAAACAGAATATGCCAAGAAATGTATTTTAGTGCTTTGACCCAAGGTAGAGCATACATAGAAGGCTTAAAAAGGTGACAAGGTGGCTGTAGAAAGGTACCCCTGACCATTAGGTCCAGTTGTGGACAAATCTGGGGTTGCGGCGCTCATCTCGCTCCATAGGCCAAGGGAGCCAGCATTTGTCCGCAGACAGCTTCCAGGTCATGTGGCCAGCATGACTAAGCCGCTTCTGGCAAACCAGAGCAATGCATGGAAACGCCGTTTACCTTCCCGCCGGAGCAGTACCTATTTATCTACTTGCACTTTGACATGCTTTCGAACTGCTAGGTGGGCAGGAGCTGGGACCGAGCAACAGGAGCTCACCCCATCGCGGGGATTCGAACTGCCGACCTTCTGATCGGCAAGCCCTAGGCTCTGTGGTTTAGACCACAGCACCACCTGCATCCCTGGAGTTAGAATAGATGTTGCTAAAGTCTGACCTTGCATTCCTTTTTGGAGGAGAGAAAATATAGCTCCTGTATCCAATAGTTTAATCAATGTACCAAGTAAGTACTCAACATTCAGTTTGAAGAGTCAATTGTTAGTTTGCAATCTACTTCCCATCAGGATAGTCCCTGGTGCAGTGTCAGCATTATTATGCTTCTATTGTTTGTGGTGTATATTCTGCGTGCTCCTCACACGCAATCTCCGACACACACGTCATTTTCAGCCCAGCCCCAGAATGGGGCGGAAGCATAACAGGATTATGTACACAATGACCTGGAACACAACCCACACACAAACGGGGAGTTGCCTGTACTGTGATACACTTAAAGAACCCATTGGACTGAAAATATAAGAACACCCATCCGTACTGCAATCTCACCTAGTACCTCCCCTCTTAATTGCTAATTTCCAATCTTCTCTCAAGAGGGCTGTCTATTACACATAGGGTAATGCACTGGATTTTTTTCATTCGCTTCTATGTTTCAAGAATTCCTAGATGAACTACAGCAACCTTCTTGCCTCTCTTTTTGGATGCTCAGCTACAGCCTGAGATGGTGTTTGATCATTCAGAGTATGTTCCTAAAACACAAGCCTCAAATTATTCTTGTTTCATTTGGTCATTGCTCCAGTTCACTGCATATTGTTTTTGCAGTGTACACATATATATTCACTCCATTACAGTATTTGCTGAGGGCACATACTACATTTTTAACAGGAAAGTTGTTTCGTGTACATGGTTGTTTCTTATCTCTGTTGCATTAAACTGATTTTGAAAATGCCTGTCCTCACTGGATAAAAGGGAGAAATCAGTCCTCACAAATCTAAAATTTAATATGTTTGTAGGCTGTCTGGCAACATGGAACCTTTACAAACACCTTGTTTAAAAAAGCCCATGCATTTCAATTCAGACTGTGAGCTATTACCAGAGTGGCAGGAACAAAATTCCTGCTTCTACCTTAGATACAATAACAATGAAACCACATCTAGGCCAGGAATGGTTCAGATATTGCCCCTCCCTTATCGGTTTATAGCACAGCTCAGAGAGAAGCAGGCACAGAAGCATAATGTCCTCTATTAGTCATTATGAAAGTGAGGGAGGAAGAAGCATGTATTTCTCCCACCAAACTTCAACAACAAAAGGAATCAGAGTAAAAGGGCAAAAGTAGTGAAATAGCAGTAGCGTTAGTGTTCCCAAAATAGGAAGCTACAGTGGGTGCAGAAAAGATTGCGAAAAGAGAAATCTCAAACAGAACCATGAGTCAAAAAGGAACAATTGTGAATAAAAAAGCCTATCTTTCTTCTATCAGCAGTGTTGTTATAACACAATTGGGGGTGGACAAAGGACCATTTCCTAATTCATTGTGATGAAGACTGATGCTTATTCACTTTTTAAAAAAAAATTGTGAAACGTTCTGCATCAACCTTCCCCAACCTGGTGACTCCCATCAGCCACAACTTCCATTAGCCAAAGCCATGCTGGTTGGGGGGGGGGGTGATGCGAGTTGCAATCCAAAACATTCAGAGGCCATTGGCTTGGGGAAGAAGTCACTCTACATTCTTGACAGACTTTCAACTTGTGAATCCTTCCTTACCTGTCCACTTTCAATCACACTTTTAGTATTTGCCCTCTGCGATCAGACCCAGTTTGTTTACTGCATTGGAGTTGGAATGTGGGTAAGCAACATGTGAGCACAAGTAATGCATAAGCCACAAGTAAATCTGCAGAGGGAATGCAATGAGTAAGTATCTGGTGTTCAAGCTAGTGTCCAATAGCTCCATTGGCCTCTTTACAATCGTTCTTTGCTGATGGGGTGATCAAGTTAAGATAAAGAACAACCACCATAAAATGGGAGAGACCAAGACCCTTATATCTAGAATTCTCCAATATCTAAGGTCTCCAGGTACAAATTACACATGTTGCACAGAACAGAGATTGCACATGTTGCAAGGTGTACAGTTAAGACAAAAGACAAGACAACAGAAACACAGTAGACCATTCCAGTTAACAGATACCCAGCTTAAACAGGAACAAGAGAGTATGCCATAAAACCTTTCAATACAAGTCAGGTAAGTCAGGTATGCCTGGTCTAAAGATGTTACTGCAAGCCATATGAACTGTCAAGTGCAAATATAGTATTAACCAACCTAAAGCTGGGACAGGCAGACGGTAGATAAAGCAAGTAAAGTGAGTTATCTGCCATGAATGGTCTTGTGTTAATCACTTATCTTCCTGACTCAGTATGCCTTACCTACCAAGTGACCAGGTCACTTTGGCTTTATTCCCTTAATCATCATTCTATATCTAGCTCCTCCCTCCTCACAACAATCTTGCATCTGGCTCTGGTTGACAGACCCTGGGATTCAAGTGAAAAACAACTTCTGATCTAGAGTATTGATTACAGATTTACTAAGTAAAACTTCAAATGTAGGAGGTCTGAATCCGTAAGGGTAGCTGAAATTTAATTTGACTGTCTACATCATTCTACATAAGAACATCACATTTTATTACAATCTTAATCCCATTCATTTTTATTTAAACACAACATGTATTTAGAGAAACATTCATTTTGGACATAAAAATGGCAAGTAAAAACAAAATCCCCACCTCTACCCACTGGAAGTGAAGTCTTACTTCACCTTTCTATTTTCCAATTACAAAATGGGTTTGCTCAGTTTTCAACTTTCAGGTATTGGTTCTTATATTAGCTTCTGGACTTCTGTATCCAGTCTACTTCTACCTTCTTTTAAAATAATATTACATTATTTTAATATCACATGGCAATGCTAACATTTCTTTTTTACATTCATCTTTTCTAAAAGCCTTAAAAATGTTGTGAATGAAAACATGCCAGTATTCCAACAGGCATAGATGCTTCCAACATGCACAAGAGCAAAACCACTTTCCTTCTTCCCACTACACTAAGGGACTCTGTGGGTCATTTCAGATGGCTTATTAAGAAAGAGAACTCAAGCTGAATTGTTGAGTGCTGTCCATGTAGAAAGACTGGATCATTACAAAGAGATTTAATGGTTCTTAACTGGATGGGGAAGTGGGAGTGTTGTATTGCTGTATTATACACAAATTGATTTTTTAACAAAGGGTCATTGTGAGAAATTCGGAGTTACTTTTGTGGACGAGTCTGGAATTCTGAAGTTAAGGATTCGATTGGTATAAGTTTTGTTCTGCCGAGCTCGTATTTTGCACAATTTGTATACAGAGTCTGTCTGATAACATGTGGTTTGCTATGCCTAATAAAGGATATTGTATTATTGTATTATTGAACTCAAGTGCAGATAGATTCATTTATTGTGCTTCTTGTCTGCCTTTTGCCACCTGCAATCTACACCAGGGGTCAGCAAACTTTTTCAGCAGGGGGCTGGTCCACTGTCCCTCAGACCTTGTGGGGGGCCGGACTATATTTTGAAAAAAAATAATGAATTCCTATGCCCCACAAATAACCCAGAGATGCATTTTAAATAAAAGCACACATTCTGCTCATGTAAAAACACACTGATTCCCAGACCGTCTGCAGGCCAGATTTAGAAGGCGATTGGGCCGGATCCGGCCCCCAGGCCTTAGTTTGGTTACCCATGATCTACACTATGAAGCTATGTGTTTATAACACTTTTAACAGCCATGGCATCCTCCAAAAGAATCGTGAGAACCTGAACTGCTTGAGAGCAAAGAATTTTTAGAAATCCTTAGCTGCCCATCCATCATCCAACAGAATAGAAGCCAGTGTAGATCTGTTCAAAGAGGGAGTGACTCTCAAAACTAGTTTAAATCTACAGTGTGGATAAGCTCTTTAACTTGAATAAGGAGATAGTTGAAGGCAAAAAATATTAATTCTAAATTGTATGAATACAGAGCTTTCAGAGCTATCTGTGTCAACACTTAACACAAATAAGAGTAACCTCACTATGAGTTCACAGCAAAGAATGTCTTGTAGTAATAATAATGACAGAAAATCCTTTACATCTAAAGAAATATCAAGTTACTCGCATACAAAGCAAATTAAGTTCAAAGTCTGCCCTATAATGTTCACTGGACTGGCACAGAATCACAGAATCATAGAGTTGGAAGAGACCACAAGGGCCATCCAGTCCAACCCCCTGCCAAGCAGGAAACACCATCAAAGCATTCCTGACAGGTGGCTGTCAAGCCTCTGCTTAAAGACCTCCAAAGAAGGAGACTCCACCACACTCCTTGGCAGCAAATTCCATTGTCGAACAGCTCTTACTGTCAAGAAATTCTTCCTAATGTTTAGGTGGAATCTTCTTTCTTGTAGTTTGAATCCATTGCTCCGTGTCCGCTTCTCTGGAGCAGCAGAAGGCACAGTTAGCACATGCCAGCCTACGGTTATTTCATCCTTTTTGAAGATATTAGGTGCTTAACATACATTTAGAGAGGCTTCATTGGGATAGATTCTGCACATTTTTTCCCAAATATCCTGTCACTCTACAATCCAAAAGGCATCAAGCTGGGACATTCTATATTAACAACAGTGTGTTGACAAAGAAAGGAGACTTAACTAAAACAGCTTCATAATAGGGATGTGTCTAATTTAAGAAAACGTAGTTGAACCTCAAATCAATTGTATCTGCACATGATTAAATCTATTCTGAAGGGGAAAGCACTGTTTTTACATGAAACCTGTGTTTTGCAGCACACTCTGTTTTAGAAGAAAAATACTTTCCCTCCTGTGAGACAGAGGAAAGGAAAAAGTTGAAGTATGTGATGTATACCATTATCAATAGATCAGTGTATTAAAAACTCTTAGTTGTGTATGTCCAGATTGGGTGAATTGATAATTTGTCAGTTAGGCGTACAGCTTCATTTCATCACCTCTAGTTCAAGTTTCAGCTAGAGTGTGTGTGAGTGTGAGTGAGGACTCAACTATACAGCTGCAAATAAAATGTTTTAAATGTGTTGTGAGGTGCAATATACAAATGTGACACAAGATGGCGACAGTGAGCCATGCCAAATTCAATGTATTTTTCATTTTAAAAGCATTTTCACAGCCTCTTTTTAATGTGTTGTAAATTCTACCAGAGAGATGGAGAATATGAATGTGGTTCAGGCATGAGCATCTGCCCAATGTGGCAAAGAAGGTACAAAGAAATAATTCAGCTTTCCTTCAACTATCCTTTCCTCTTTTTGCAACCCTTCACACTTCTGTTATCCAAAAATCAAACTGGCTAGTTGACTGCTGGTAAGGACCCCTGACCGTTAGGTCCAGTCGCAGACAACTCTGGGGTTGCGGCACTCATCTCTCTTTACTGGCCGAGGGAACCGGCGTACAGCTTCCGGGTCATGTGGCCAGCATGACTAAGCCGCTTCTGGCGAACCAGAGCAGCGCACGGAAATGCCGTTTACCTTCCCGCCAGACTGGTACCTATTTATCTACTTGCACTGCGTGCTTTCGAACTGCTAGGTTGGCAGGAGCAAGGCCCGAGCAACGGGAGCACACCCCGTCGCGGAGATTCGAACCACCGACCTTCTGATCGCCAAGCCCTAGGCTCAGTGGTTTAACCCACAGCGCCACCCGCCTTAGTTTGTGGTTATTTTTGTTTTCTTCAGTTGGTCAAGCCTTCTACATTTAAAGGGAAACCTTTTTGCCTTTGATTACTGTTTGCTTTTCTCAACAACCATTTCCCTGTACTTGTTTCTACCTTTCTGAATCTGCGGAAAATATTCTAGCTATGATTATATTATTTTGGTTTCTAATCAAGCTCTAACCATCCTAAAGATATTTGACCTCTTGCCTCTTCCTTGCAACTGCCTTATACCGGTAGCTAATTTTATTCTTTAAGGAAACTTTAAAAAACATACAATGGCGATAGATTTTCTGGACAACCTTCCATTTGCATTTATGTTTAATTTGATAATACTATGGTCACTCTTCTTGAGCAATTCAGGAACATGTTGTTATATCATTGTCTGGAAGACCTCATTGTTCTCTTTGTACTTGAGCATTCAATGTACCATCAACAGCAGTTAACCACCACTTAAGACTGCAATTCTATGTTTAATTTCCTGGGAATGTCCTATGGAACTCAATGCCATTTGCAAGGACTGCTGAAGAAGCATTGCTGAAGACAGCAGTGGTTTCTACAGGCTGGGGCAGTCATTCCATACATACTCTTGAAACTATAGAGCAGGCACAAAACTTAAAGTACACTTTTGTTACTCTCCTATCCTGCACCCCCAGGGAGCATTGCTTATAAATATCCATATAAAAAAGTGTTTGGTGTGTGCCAAGTTTCATATTTTTATTCCAAATAATGCAATTTTGGCTTAACTGCTCAACTAAGCAGCAAAGTTTGCTGATGATGTCAAATTATTCAGTATAGTGAAAATCCAAATGGCCTGTGAAGAGGTCCAAAATGATCTCCTGAAATTGAATGAATGAGAAGGAAATGACAAGAGAAATTAAAAATAAATAAGCACAGTAAGTGATGCACAATTGGGCAAAAAAGTTAACTTCACATTTACACTGGTGGAGTCTCACCTAGCAGCAACTAGTGAGATAAGATCTTGGTTTGTGTTTCACAGCTCACTGAGAAAAATAATTTTATATCAATCTCTGGATGCAGCTACAATTAGAATTCTATACACGTGAGACAGTCTTTTTGAGATGGGATTATCAGCAGAGGTGAAGAACAACCAAAATCATCAAGAAATTGAAGCATGTCCCCCACAAGAAAATGCTGAAGCATTTGTTGTTCAGTTTTAGAAGATGACAACCCAAAGTGATATTTGTAAAGTTACACATACCATGAAGCAAGTAGACTGAAACATTTATCTCCCTCTTTCAACAGGCCATCCAATGAAATTGACCACAGATTCAGGAATTTACATAATGCATAAGAAATTTTCTGTAACAAATTGTGGTGCTAGCCACTGATTTAGATGGCTCTAAAGGAGACCACAACTAAACGACTAAATAACAACAACCAATGAGACTAAGACAAATTCACAGATGAGTTTATCTATTAACTAGGGAAGTTTGTGGAACTTTCATCTTTCACTCAACAACTGCAGAGTTGGGGGGTGGGGCGGGGCAGAGAAAGGGAGGGGGAGAGGAAACAGCACAAGAGGACTGTAACCTTCATGGCCTGTTTGTGGGCTTCTCTGAAGCTCTGGGCGCATCACCTGTGAAATATAGGACACTGAACTGGATAAAATATCCCTGCTGAATCAGACTGTTTTTATGCTTGTGTCTGCCATTTTAAATTTCTGTAAAGCACTTGTATTAAGAAATCAAGATCAATTATTTTAAAAACTCAACTGATGTAGTCAAATAAATGTTCAGGCCCCACTTAACAAATTACATTTAGATCCTGTAAGGCAGTGGTTTTCAACCAGAATGTCATGGCACCCTGGGGTGCCTTTGAATGATTGCCAGGGGTGCCACAGGCAACACTGGCCTCTGTCCCTCTTTCCTTCCCTCCCTCCTCTGATGCCCTCTTGCATCTCTGCCTCCCAAAGGCTTGCACAACTGTTTGTTGCAGCAGCCGTGGATACAAGCTCCCCAGGCGAATGGTGCCTCTGGGGTTGGCCATGGGGTGCTTCCCAGGCCCCTGTGGGGCAGTGTGAGGAGGCACCTCTCTTTGGGGGGGCAGCTCAGAGACCAGGGGTGGCAGCAGTGACTTGCCAGGACTCCCAAGAAGAGGGGAGAGGAGAGAAGAGAAGAGAAGAGGCTGAGGGAACGCTCCACAAGGGTGTTTGAAAAAGGGTGAGAGGCTGCCAATTCTGCAGGCAAGGGGTGACATAATCAGACTCTTGAGCCCCACAGGGGTGCCACAGAAAGAATGCAGTTGGTCAAAGGAGATGTGGACTCAAAAAGGTTGAAAATATCTGCTGTATAGGGAAAGTTTAGGAATGTATCATCTAAATATACATACACAGTGACTAGGCACCTGGTGATCTTGCTACAAAGAAGGTAACGTTTATACCACATCCATCTGGGAAAGGGTTGGTTCAGATGACCGCCACTCTGGGAGGCTCCCAGCAGAATAGGAAAAACACAATAAAACATCAAACATTAAAAACTTCCCTAAACAGGGCTGCCTTCAGATGTCTTCTAAAAGTCAGATAGTTGTTTATTTCTTTGACATCTGAAGGGAGGGCATTCCACAGGGAGGGTGCGACTATCGAAAAGGCCCTCTGCTTGATTCCCTGTAACTTCGCTTCTTGCAGTGAGGGAACCAGCAGAAGATCCTCGGAGGAGGACCTTGAATGAAGATTTCTTAAAATTATATTCAGCTGGAGAAAAAGCTGTTTTTGCTCTATAATGCTGTTTCACAGTATTCTTGTACCATCTTTAAAGATGTTATCAACCCACCATTGAGTTTGAGAGATGCACCCTCTACTGGCAAAAAGAAAAGAACACTGTCTTGCATAAAGTAAATCATGCTATTTTAACACAAATATACATGGAGGTTACGGCCTATAGATCTATGTCAGTGTTAAAAGGTGGATTAAGAACCAGGGGTGTTTGCTGTCATTCGGCTGTCTCAGGAGACAATGGAAGATGCAGTCCTGACGCTGAAAATAAAATCTCCCATCACATTTCTGCATGTTAATTTATTAAAAGAAATGTTACTGGTATTAATGTGATCTGCTTGGTGGTGGGAGAAAAGTACTGAACAATTAAAATATAATGGCAACCAGGCATTTGTCTTGCATGTCATACCCAGAATGTATGTCTTCTTTAGTATTTTAGACAGTGGAGCTCTGGAAAGTGAAATATGGCTTGTAAGGAAGGATGAATGAGTTCGAGTCGGATTGAGTTGAGCTTAATTTGTTGGTGGTGGTTTGTCCGTTGTTGGTATCCATTTGCCTCAGGATACAATGGAGGAGTACGCCTTTGGGGGTGAAGTCAAACCGTTGGAGACTTACAGCGCCTGCTGTGACTGTAGAGACCAATACAGGAGAGACATGTTTTATTGCAGGTGGGGCAAATGAAGGCATCCAGTTTTGCTGCTACAGGTGCACTGTTGTGTTTCTTCTCTGCGCTCCTTTCAGTGGTTCGTTCATCCTCCTCTAGTCACTACTGTGGATACACAACCTGTCTGTCTCACTAATTAAAAAACTAGAAAGCAAAAAAACTTTCTTTACACAAAATCTTTAAGCTACTCAGGTCAGACAGAAGATGTAAACAATTATATAAAGTAAATTAAATACTGGATAGGAATTCCCACAAAACATGCAGAAATTTAAGAGGAAAGTCTCCACACACAGAAACATGTATGTACATTCAAGAATACACAGGGAAAATATAAAGTACTAAGAAGTCACTAGCAGCAAGGTACCCCTATGGTTTTGGAAAATGGCAGACCTCTCTTTCTAAAAGCTTTTTAAAGCAGATATTGGATGACAATCTATCAGGATGCTGTACTGGTGAATTTCCTGCACTGGCAAAGGGTTGGTCCAGATTACCTTTTCCACTCTATAATTCAATACAATAGTACTGTTAAGTTTCAGTCTCAAATCTGAATGGCATTTCAAGATGGCCAGAAAATACAGAAATCAAAATATGAGAAGGCCAGTACAGTCAAATCAAAACGCACCCAAACGTCTGGTTTTATTCCCAACTCTTCTAGTCATGCTGTAGAAGTTTCTACAACCCTTCCAAAAGTTGGAGGGTTCACCTTCATCAATGAAAGCAACATGAACATCATTTAGCATATAAAGAAACATCAATAAACAATTGCTGCAGGCAGAGATAAATGTATTAAAACATCTGAATATAAATATTTACATTTCCCTATCTGAGCAGGAACAGTAGCAATGCCAGCAGCTTGGCTTGAGAATTGTGTCTGGCTCATCACATCTGATGCCAGGCCAAGTTATAAGCTGGTTACTTCTGTTTCATAAAAAGAAAGATCTGAAATCTTGTGCTCTGCTCCAGCAACTGACAATCTCATTGTGGTGGTGGGCAGAAGTCAGGCCAGTGCTCCATGTCTAATTGCATGGCTAATGCCATGACTAAATGGCAGAACATCTGTTCTGCATGCAGAAGGTTCTAGTTTAATCTCTGGCATCTCCAGATAGGGGTAGTAATATCCTGTTTGAAACTCTAAAAAGCCACTGCCAACTGTTGCGAACCTCTCTTTAACACAGTGAGCCACTCCGTTACAAATATTTGTTGTTAATGCAGGTGCACCGGTTATAACTTAAACCCCTCACACCCTGACCTCCGAGGTTCAACTTAGGACCGATCTCCCTCAACTCTCTAGAGATCCCTGTAACAAGAGTGCTCCCGTCCAGCTGGTGTGACCAGTTATACCCCCTGCTCCAGGCTACCCCAATGAAAACCTCTTAAGCCTACAGCCCTGGGTTCCTTTTACTATGAACCCCCCCCCCTTGCTGTATCAGCTGCCTAGCCTCTGCTAGCAACTCTTTGAGGTTTCCACCCTCTAGCCCCTCCTTAATGAAACTCCAAGACACAAACTATCCCCTCGGGTCAGGTTTTGCCTCTTCGCTGAGTTCACTATATTGAGCCTCGATATAACACGCTGGACTTCATAGATGACGATACTTCAATGGCTTAAATGAGAACAAGTTTTTATTATGTAACAAGCATAATGGTTTCAGTATTTATTATATGTAGAACTTGGTTTCTTTACAGCATAGATCTTAGTCAGTTTCTTAAGCTTCAAAAATCCTACCCATAAACCTCCCTCAGTCTACTCTATCTCCTCCCTCTCCAGATCCTCTCTATCTCTCTCTCAACTCCCCCTGACCAACGTTCCCCCCTTTTAAACCTGAGGAGGTTCCGCCTCCTCGGAGTGAACTGCCATTTAACAGGTTCTATAGTTTAACACATTAAACGCTGGGGAAAACTCAACATTCTATCAGCCAGAAGGGCTGGTTCGTTACACCAACCAATGTAAACAATACTGAACTGGACGGACCAATGGTCTGACTTGGTGAAAGGCAGCTTCATATGTTCCTAATTTTCAGTGGGCTACCTACCACTTGCTAAGTGTTAGGATTTTTGCAACAAATACCAGCCTGCATAGATCAAGATTGTTCAAGAAAGGAACTTAAGATGTTTTAGAACAAGTTCCCAAGTGTTTTTTGCAAAAGAAAAAAAAGAGGAAAAATGAACCTCAAGCTTTTGACTGCTCTCTTTAGCACTGGTGGGAAGAGATAGCCGGGGTAGGGTGCTGTAAGATTCGTAAGCTTCTGTTCCAACTATGTGTACAGTGTTAGAAACTCAGATATATAAGCTAGGCACCAAATGGCTACCGTACTTAAACCAGGGTTACAGTCGCCAAAATGAAATGTCTAGGTGCCATTTTGGGGCCAGACAGCTCAAAAGCTGTATTTTTCAATACGAGTTTTTGGTTCCTGAAATTTGTTCACATTGTACAGAAAAATATTGTGGATAGAATGCTAAATGATGTGTTGTTAGTGTGCAAAAACAGACAAGATCTAAGGATCCCCAGACATGCACCTCCAGATGGTGGAGATGTCAGGCACTATCCTGGCGCCCAGGCATCTGCACTTGGTTGCAAGAGGCCATCAGCCAGGTGCAAATTCGCCTAGTGCCTGGCAAATTTCAAACATATGTGGACTCCTTCCTAATTTGGGGTTTGACTGCCTCCCCCGTGCAGACATGGTGTGAGAGGCACAGCCTTCTTTAAATAAAAAAAAAATAGTCCCTCAATTAAAATTATCCATAGTTAATGAGGTGATTCAGCTGAACTCAATACCCAGGAAAGATTATATGGGTTGTCTCTATGATCTTGCTCCTCCTCTCATTCCTTCTTACATTGCTACTTGGACCTTTTACTCCATCAGTTCCAATATGCTAGAGTAGTAGAACATCATATATGCTACTGGCAAACTCAATTATCCAAGTGCCAGTCCTCATGTAGTCAAAATTATGCCATGGACACACAACAGGGAAGTATTAGCATGCCTATCGGAACCCCAATATTTGCAAAGCACAAAAACCCTTCCTTCATTACCTTCTATCACCACCTGTATTTTTCTCTTGCAGTTCCCCATCACATGGATGCCCTTTCCCAATGAAACAACCCATCTTTTTCACCCTTCTACCTGACATCCAGCTCTCAGCCTCTGTTACTCAGATAAAAAAGTTAGCAGGAGTGGGAAGGAGATGATTTTTCTCCAGCTTGGACAATCTTAGCTAACAAAAAAGAACAACCTGGAAATCATAATGTTCACCTTAGATTAGAGTTGAATGAGTTGCCAAAAAAAGGAACCTTGGAAGTATTGATTAGCAAATGAAGAAATCTGCATCTACAAATTATAGCAGATTGCATTACAAGTGTGAACCAAACATTACTGTTTCGTGCTAAATGAACCTACAATTAAAACAAAAATTAACTGACAAGGAGGGTAGGCAGTCACAATCTGCTAGCTCAACACTTTCAAGAAATGTAATGTTAACAAACTGTGTTATCCCCAAACATGGAAAATAGTTACAGGCTTTATCTCATTATTTGACAACACTTAAGATGCAATCCTAGCCACACTTACTCAGGGATAAGTCCCAAAGTCAGCAAGACTTACTTCCAAGTAAACATGCCTAGAAAAACAAAGATAAAAACACTGCAAAAGGCTACCAGAAGATGATCAGAGTACCAACTTTGTGTCTTGCTTAGTGATTTTCCTCTCACCCACCAGCATACTTAATGAAGTAGCTTGTGCACTGACACAGCAGTATTTCCAAAATTCAGTCACCCTGGGGTCCAACGGAGAGACAGGCAGGCAGATGGTGAAAGCATCTGTAAACAAGAGGTCCTGTCCTTCAAACAGCACCAATCAAAAGATCACTGGAGAAAATTAAGTCTTCATATCCCTCATTGCTTTGAAGCAGACATATGGCCTTATTTCACCTTACAGTGTACACATCCACAAAATATTGCATTATGCATTACCTGGAGACCAAAGTCCCATGGCTAGAGCACAGTGTCTGTGCCAAGTCATGCTAAGCAGCCTATCCTGTCTTTTCCGATAAAACTGTCTGGAAGGGGCATGTGCTCTTTTTATTGGGGTTCTCGCTTATCTCCTTTGATTAACAAAATGAGACCAAGGATAAGATCAAGAAAACCAATTAGATGCTTATTAATGCCTATGTTATTAGCTTAAGATAATTAACCCAGAGCAGTCAAAAATCAGAACTCTCTTTTCATACATGGCCAATCTGTGAAACATGATTCAGAGAGGGACAGCCTTCATTAGCTCCATTCACCCGGTGCAGGCGCACACTTCACAAATAAGGAACTTCTCAAACAGATAAACGAGGTCAAGGAAATGAAGCCCACACACAGGTAGCAAGCACAACCTGTCTTCATCTTTCAACCTTCTTTTAAGGCTTTCAGCTACCAATTCAACAGCTGCATTGCTAAGTGTGACATCTGCTGGATGAACTAGCAACAGACACTATTTAATACCAGAATTTATTTGCTGATCCCTCACCTCTAGTACATCATCACAGCCACATGACTTTCCTTGGGAGTTCTGCACCTTTCTTTGTGTTCTCTGCTGCTCAAAATGTGTGTAACACCGCAGGGTGAAATGCATTAGTAATCTAGAGTAAGGTGACAACAGTAAAATAATAACCAGCTCTTCCCTTCATATCTGACCTTGGTTTAGCAGTTTTGATATTTAGAGGCTGCTGCTGCTGAGAGCTGGTTCAGTTCACCAATAGTAGACTCTGGTTTCCTTTAGCCATTCATAAACTCTCAGTCTGGGAGAACTCCCATATCCTGGATTTCTAGTTGACAGCAAAAGAAGGTTGCAATATAGTACACACACTTTTGGCTTTTATGAATTGATAGAGGACTGCAGTGCCTTATTTCCCACTTTGACATTTTAGCAATTATTTAGATCAACAACATTACCTCAAGATTTCAAGTATTGGTCTATAATGGGAACTGCCCTGGAACGCTGCTCAGAAGCTAGACCTGGGGCATAATAGCCCACATCTCCATAGGGATGGGTGAGTGGGGGCACATTAACGATCAGGTTTCAGCCTTGTCACTGGCTTTCTATTGCCTTCCTAGCAATGTTCAATGTGCCAACTGAACCGCAGAACTGTTACTAGGTATGACTTTACAGAACAGCTTCACTCCAACACATCCCTTCACAATCAGTGTTAGAAACTGGGATAAAAAAGCTAGGAGCCAAATGGCTTCTGGGACCTGGGTTGTGGGCACCCAAACAGAATGTCTAGTCGCCATTTGTGGGGGGGAGGGTTGGCAGCACTTTTTATTTATTATTTTGATAAACATGAACTAATATGCAATTCACTTAAGTGACACATTGTTAATATCACATTTTTAGCAGAAATTACAATAGAAATATTGGTACCATGCTTCAGTTTTCAAAACACTCTATTATGAAACTCCTTAACATATTGTCTATCCTTGACATATACTTCAAGGCTTCAAAGAACATACATTTCAGTAATCCTTGAGTGTCAGCCAGGTGCAAAAAATGGCACCCAGACTTTTTGAGGTGCTCACAAATGGAGAATCTTTAGGCGCAAAATGTGCCTGGTGCCCTGCTAATTTCGAACCCTGTTCACAATTGTAGTATCCTGTCACAGCCTTTGGTCTCATTCAATTTTACCTCCAGTTGCACAAAAAGAGTTTTACCACAGTTTCTACTTAACTCTGTTGCCAGTAACGTCTGAAAGAGAGAAGTGGTCTACTCCCTGTGTCCTGCCCACCTGATCACTACCCTCCCTCTTTGCCAGGTAAAGGTCCCATGCAATTGCCCCTTCACATACATTCCTAGATTTAAATACTCCTGGCATAGGACCTCAAACTAGTAACACACTAGTAACAGTAAGAGTAACTGAGGCACCAGCTCCTGATTCATACTGAAGGAAAATATTCATCAGAGAGTCAGAAGTGAAGAGAATGTGAAATAGTGTTTTGCACAGTGAAAAGCTACTGAAGCTTTGTGCTACTGGAATTCTTAAGGACTGAATACCAAAAACAAGCCTGAGCACTAGGCTGCATACTATAAATTCATTTACCATAGCAAGAAGCATCTGGTCAGAGAGATAAAATGTCAGTCACAGCTGCCAGCACCTCAGAGGGGATGGCAGGAACATAAGCATCTATGACAGTTAAGTCACCCCAAATATTCAATCAGCTGGATCATAAGCAACAGAGAAAGAGAAGTCCAAATAGGTCACAATGACCATTCCCTAAGAAAAAACCAGCTTGCCTTCTAAACTATAACTGCACTAGAGAAAAGGGAGCCAACCTGAAGCTCTCTAGATATTTTGCACTGCAACTCCCATCAGCCCCAGCCAGCACACCAGGTTGGCAAAGACTGCCTTGGAGGCTTTTAAGTCTTCCAAGCATTTCTAGGAATAGTTATGTCCCTCTCATACATCTACCTTCCTCTTCCCCAATCCAATTCCATGGCCCCACAGATACTCTCCACAGCTTTCCTATGTTTGTTTGCATGCACAGACACAGGTACCCTTTCACTCAGCCCCCTTGTCCCTGTTACTATGTATCTTATATGGCTTTTTCTTTGTGTATATATATATATTTTAAATTGTATATGAATGTTTTAAGATTATCTATATCTGTAATGCCTAATAAAAGTTTGGAAAAAGAAGGCAAGCACTGACCACCTCTTCTGGTTTCTTATGATTAGACAATGAGGCAGCATAACAAATGGATACTTCCCTGAGACTATACTTCATCAATACTTTAATTAAATGCAATCCCATTCTTTCTAGTTTAGTCCTCTAGGTAAGAGGGTCTACAGATCACTTTCTAGGCCTGTTACACACAGCAAATGCTGAAGGGCCTCCTGCATATGGTAATCATTGTTCCTTGCCGTTCAAAGAACATCACTAGTTCAGCCTAAGGTGAAAGCCCCTTGGTTGCTGCAAAATGGTTTGAACTGATGCAATACCTGCATGCCATTTGGTGGGTGAGGGCTTGTATAGGTATGAAGAGGACAGCTGCCAATTTCAAAGGCATTCAAGGTAAGATTAGTCATTCATGAACAACGGGCACCTGACAAGATGAGTGTTAGGTAAACTTAGGAGAAGAAAATGTAATCTTACAAGCAGCCAGCAAAACGCAGGGAAGTGGGGGAATAGAGGCAGGGATTTTAAAATAGGAGTTATTCTGTCATCACCAATATTCATCGTGCAGCAAAGAGAAATGTTATTCTCAAATCAATTCAGGAGCAGATTTCCTGAAGCAATAAAGGAAAGAGATATAATTCTCTCAAAATATACCATCAGCATTCCTGTTTGTTTTCTTTTGTGGTGATCAGGCATGATCCAATACCAGGAAGAAATGTTTCAGATATTATCTCAACCACCTACAAGTCATTGGCAGACATACAATTCAAGAACAGGGTGACGTAAGAATTGGCATTATTTCTCACAATGGGAGAAGTGATTGTCACATGCAGATGTATTAAGTAGTTGAACCATCTTAGATTCAGAATTATTCCTGAAAAGTAAGGAGCTACTCATCCCATCTTTAAGAAGAAAATCAAGTTTTCCCTATTCTTAACAACTGGGAATATATGAAAAGCCTAGTGGACTGCATTTGTTGCCATTGTTAACAAGTACTACAGTTAGCTGTTCTAAGCAATGCCTCAACGACATAAGAATGAGACTTGGGGAGAATAGTTACTTTCAGCTAGAAATTATAGTTCTCTCCTCTGAATGTGTACAGGCTTACTCTATGCTTTAGATAGGAGCCGCACTGCAGCCATCAACTGATCCCTGAATCCAATATTGCTACCAGCCAGATTCATGACAGTATCAGAAATGAGTACCTCCAGATCTTCAGTAGTTCACACTTCAATGGTACAGCTTCAGAAAGACTGAGGAGGAATTAGAACAGTCTAGCAATCTTACCTCCTAAGCGAATCCTCCTCTGAACTTTCCTCAGGCATTTCCTGGTTTAAGGCGTCCTGTGATACATTCCCAGGTCTATTTGAAGCAGATTGGCTGTAAACTCTTTCCCAGTGCCCCGTCTCCTGGTTAAAGACCACTCCCACGGTCCTTTCCTCTGGCGGATTAGAAGATCTTCCCAGTGGCAGTCTGCTAGAGGGAGAAGTTCTACTTTCCATTCTCTCGGAAGGTGGTAGCTGGCTACTGCTGGATGGCACACCTTCAAATGTGCTTTGGACCTGCCCTGGTGCATATCTAGGTGTACTTCTTTCCCAGCGAAGTGTGTCATTGTTAAAAGTCAGCAGGTTGTGACAGGCTCGACAGCGGTTCAGGTGGCCCCGTGACAAATTGGAATTGTTTTCACTGCTATGTGGGGTCTGTTGATGAGAAGGACCAGGTCTATCAGGCTCGATGTTGTTATTAAGCATCTCCTGGGCTTGATGTGACTGACTGGGTTCACCACCTATCCCCTGATCTAGCTCCTGAAGCCTATCATATTCCAAGAAGAACCGCCTCAAGTCACACTGAAACTCATTGCGAATGCTGGTTGGATTGCTTGGACCAGCATTGCTAGTGCTTTCAGCTTCAGCACTAGGAGCTGGAAAACCCCTCCCTTCTGTAGCTGAAGTATATACAGAGGACTGGGAGCTTCCTTCCTGCTGTCTCAGTACCGACAACAAGCTCACTGAAGAGGCACTGGTTCTAGGAGGAGGCATACCTTCCAGCTCAGAGCGAGGGCCCATATTCAACACTGTTCGAGTCCACTCAGAACCCTCCAACCCAGAGGCCATCTCTCTTGTAGACTGGTGAAATCTGGACGAGTGGCCAGACAAAGGCCCACTAAGGGATCTACGAGTGGGGCCGAGGCTAAGGTTGCGCAGGGTGTTGCCCGCAGTACTGCTTTGTACAGTGCTGAAAGCAGATGGTCGGTTAAGGAGTCCCTGCTCCTGCTGTGCTGTAGTTGCCTGCTCCTGGGGCTGGTAAGGCTCCATTTGCACAGAAGAAAAGGAAGTGCCAGTGGACCCAGAGGATGTGGAAGGGGTGTTGTCCTGGGACGGAAAAAGAGAAGGAAGTCTTGCACTAGAACATCGCCTGCAAAGGCACAGCACCCCCAGATGTTGGCAACATTTTACTGAGGGGAAATTGACAGGCTCACTGAGGCCATTATAGGCAGATGCTCTAGAGGCTTCACTAGCTGGAGGTGGTGGTGGTGGAGGTGGAGGTGGTGGTGGTGGAGGAGGAGGGAGAGGAGGAGGAGGGGAGGGAGTAGCCGAGTCTTGCATGGCGTTTTGCTCTCCCACCTGGATACCAGAAGAACGTGAGGACAGCATATGCAGGAAGTTATGAAGGAGTGGTGTGCGTCTCACAGGCTGAGATTGGAGGATGGAACGCTGACGATAGTGTGGCATTTCGGTACTATCCACAGGTATTTCCACCTCTTCGTCGTTCTGCAGAAGAAAGGTCAAGTGATCAATTACATTGTATCAAAATAAGATGATGCAAAAACAGAATGCACTTTGCCACAAGCAAAGCAGAGACTCTGCCCTTGGGCAGGACAAAGTTACTGAGAGACTCTCTATTACTATTATTTTTAACTACAGTACTCAGATCCAGGAAAGAAACACAAAAGTAACTCATGTTGTTACAGTTAACTCCAACAATGGCAATTCTGCCAAAGGTGGATCACAACTTCCATTTTATACAAAGAGCAGGTAGCCTTTTTTGGCCTGAGGGTCACATTCACCCTCAGTCAACCCTCCTGGAACCATAAACCTGTAGTGTATATGCACATGTGCATGCATGCATGCATGCGCGTGCGCACACACACACACACACACACACAGAGACAGAGAGAGAGAGAGAGAGAGAGAGAGAGATCTCCCTCCTCAATTGCTCTGTGCAGATCAGCTGAGGATACCCTGACTCTGCTTCAATGATCAAGCTGATGACTAGGGAGAAAATTATTTATATCCCCATTCAGGGACTAGATCTGCCCACCTCAGAGCTATGCTTATTTTTTCTTTTTACAAAAAAGAAAAAGAAAAAAGCTGTGTGCTATTGGCAGCTACAAGAGCCAGGCTGCCAGTTCATGAGCCTGGGAGATACCACACTCCAATACCGTCTATATGATTTTTTTTTTAAACTCTGCTTTTATTGCAAACTGAACCAAAAAGAAGCCAAGAGGCTGCTTGAGATCTGCCTGAGGGGGGGAAGTAGCTGAAAGAGTTAAATTGATCGCCTCAAGGAATATGATGTCACAAGTTATTTGTATAGGACATGACCTTGGGCAATATGACCTAGTCAGCCATCAGTACCATAAGGTACCCCCTCCAGATTCTCTCTGAACAAGCAATAGGTACCATTTTAAGACCTGAGAGAGAAAGCAGAAGATTGTCAAGTGAGAGGGCACCATATTAGTCTTACACAGTTCACAGAAGTGAAGTGCTAATGCAGCTCATAAACGTCATCACAAACAAGGAGGCATTGGGCTGACCAGTATGGATAGCTACAACAGCAAAGCAATCAGCAGCACAGCAAGGCCAAGTATTCTTGAAACTTTCTGAACTTTGGGTATGAATAAGCATTTATTCTGTAGTACTATATCCCAGCCTTTTTTCTTTTCTTGGGAAGCTGTGACCAAATTACCACGTGGTTTTCTATTCAGGTGTCACCAGATTCATACATATTTAGATTTAACCTTCTACATCAAATACACCTAGACCATTCATATTCAGTCAGTTTAAAAACAGCAAATATCCACTGTCTATTTAGTAAGAGACAGAACTCTAACCCAGGAAACACCAGTTATATGTCTAATAACTGAATAAAACAGTTACCTGTTGATTGGAAGGGTTAACAATTGCTGTGAGTAAATAATGCCCAAGAGGATCGAACCGAACTAGTCTGAAACAAAGAAGAAAGGTTTAATTTTAACAGAACAAGCTGTTCCATCAAATAGTACTATTGAGGACTTCTTGCATTTCTGTAGTGTGCCACAATGTAAAGAAACACCAAGTTTCAGATTCACAAATAACAGGGAATGGGAGATGTTCATCCATCCCTGAAGTGCACCCAATTCTCACAATGGCCAAACACTGCCATGCACATGAATGAGGAAACACTGTACACAATTTAGCAAAATGAACATTCAAATAACAGGAACTGCTAAGGAAGACTGCATGGTAGACTGAGGAAGCTGAATGGCCACAGAAGCATGTGGACCTGCCACGTTTCAGACTCCACGGTATATTGTTTTTAGAAAGAAAAGAAAACAACTGACTGGTTTTATATCTCCATATCTGAGCAAGAAATCTGAAGAGAAGGCTAAGAAAACAGGAATCTGAGCACTGTATCCAAAGGCCCAAACAGCAAGATCTCTGCACATTGCTTTATTCAATTCTTGTTTATGAATTCCAATTCAAGAGTAAACTCTTCCAAGTCCAAAAAAGAAGGACCTCCAAAATGAAGTTACATATTACAAAATTTCAAGAAAAGAAAATTTTACTTCCCAAAATAGAAACTTGCTTTATGGTGCTTTAGCTTAATTATTTAAGCTAAATATATTTATTTAGCCCAATATATTGTCATTATAATCTCATGTTTCCTGTATATAGTGTTGAGTATATTAGCAAAGAATTAACCTTCCATTAGCTTTCCAGGACCGCCCTGAGGTCTATGGATAAAGGTTGGTATACAAATTTAAGTAATAAACAAACAAACAAATTACTTACTTACTTCATGGCTACCTTTTACTCCTAACTGCCATTTCTCACTACCAAAACTTCAAAACAAATATGACAATTAGCTTCTCTTCCTCTAATGAGTCATTAATCTATTTTTCTTCCTGCTCAACAAAGGCTAAGCACCACTATACTTTATAGTTAACAAGAAACTACAGTGGGGAAATCTAGCATTAACCTTACTTGGATTGCCTAGAACTTGTCCTTTGTTAAGACAACCCACAGTTGCAGCCTCCAAAAGAGCAACCACATGTTCACCTGTCTGCATCATTTTGTACTCCCTCATAAGCCCCCTCTCTCTAATAGTACAGAGCTGCTTCTAGCCATCTTCAGTTATTTTCTGTTAACTTTATAGGCTGCATGACCAAGTCACACGATGGAATCTGACACTGTCTGTCTGAGATATAAAAGTTGGGCTAAGCTAGCTCTGACTACCAAGAGATCCTGAAATAGTAGTAACAACTGGAAAATGCCTCCCCATGTCTGGATTTTAAACAGATATTCATGCTCTGGTATACATTCTAACAATAAGTACCGCAATCTCTGTCCTACATGATTCTAAGTAAAACGTTCAATGAATCCCATATTACTGCCCAATTGCCTGGTAACAGTATTAATAAAATGCTACAGTTGTATGAAAAATGTACCTACACAATGAAAAACTTTAACAGGTGAAACTGTAAAAAATGACACATTTCTCTGCTCAAGTAAAACTCTAGATAACTAGTCTCTTGCTGCTCCATAATAAATACATTGGTAATAGCAACTACCAGGGATATTCTATGGCAGGTTTTATAAATACTGCCAAATTGGGTGTAATTAACCCCACAAGTTTGTCCCACTATTTGTCTGGAAAAATATTTGCTTTAGTCCTATAACAAGAGCACATGGCAGCTAAAAACACAAAATATGTTTAGAATACATTAACAGAATAAAACCATCAATTAAAACCATATCAAATCACAGCAGCAGAATACTCTAATACTTGTCCTGTAACATCAGAGTTAGCTTATACAATTTTCCTATAGATTATTGTAATACATAATTTGTGGTGCTGCCTTTGAAGGCTTGCTGGAAACTGCCATCGGTACAGAATATAATAAAGAAATAGGAGTCCTTGGAGAATTCAGGAAATACAATAGCAAGGTTGCAAGGACTCAGGCCAGGACGGCAATAAACAATAATTTCTTCTATTTTTGTTGTTTCAAGTATGACACAAATTCCAGTTGCAATGATTTTTAACTCCAGAACAAGGCCTTGTTTCGTTTATTCTTCATCAGCTCTAGTTTCTTAGTTTCATAGTCAAAGTGTACCGAGTGTGTCATACTTGAAACAACAAAAATAGAAGAAATTATTGTTTATTGCCGTCCTGGCCTGAGTCCTTGCAACCTTGCTATTGTATTTCCTATCGGTATAGAATATGGCTGAAAGAGTACTAACTAGGATTGTATTACACAAGGACTTCATCATCTTCACTGACTCCCAGTCCAATTCCAGTTCCAATTCAATTCCAGGTTCTGACTTTTAAAGCCCTTCATAAGCTTGGGAACACAATATACAAAGGATCATCTTTTCCCATATGTACCTAACAATGACCTATTATCATTGTGTGCCCCCATAAGCTAAAGAAAGGTGGGTGGCCAGGATAGTGGCCCCTTGCTTGTGGAATGCTTTTCAAAATCAGTGGAGATGTTTTTATTCTCACAGGCCTTTAAAATCTTATCTTTTATTCCTATTTTTAAGGTGGTATTTCTATGGCCATAATTATCTGTTTTGAGCTTATTATTTCAATGCTACTTCTTAGAATTAGAAACACAGTAAGCAGATAAATAAATATGATCTCAGGCAGTCTATAGGGCCAGGCCTACTTGACTTGAGCAGTGAAACCACACTGTGTGCCTTCAAGACCATACTTTCATCTTCTGGTTTACCAGTGAACCCTGGGGTGCAATTAAGGGATTTCCAAGCTGTCTCCAGTGTCATAGGGTTTTGTTTTTTCCATTTCTGGCTAAAACTATGCCCCAAGCAATTACCTTGAGGATTTCTCCTAAAGATTGCTCCCTCTTATCTTCCTCTTCAACTAGATACACTCATGCAGAAGGATTACTCACCGGACTCTCTCCATTTCACTGGCTGTTTTCACAACTGCAAAAGGCTCCCGGCGACTCCAGTCCCAGAAGTGGATCTCATTGGCTGTTGCAATTAGCAGGAGCTGGGCCGTTGGATGGAAAGCCAAAGATGCTATGGCATTGTTGCTATCTGTAAACCAGCTCTCACTTCCACCCTGGGAGCAAACCAATCTATGGTCAATGGTACTGAAACACAGTAATTCCAAACAGGATCCCATATACTCTATATGGTGACCTAGATTTATATCACAAGCATCATTGCATGTGCTTCCATTTTATATCATTGCATGTGCTTCCATTTTATATCACCCCCAACTGCATAGACAAATTTTAAAGACCTTTGTCTCACTAATTATAGGAAAATCATTATATATTGTTTGTATAGGCTGTCTGAGACTCACTGAATGTTCCAGAGTAATTAAAAGAATTTAATTATGTAGAAACATTTCAGCCCTTCAACATTAGTGTGGATAAAGGTCATGACACATTACAGTACAACTTAGGGAAAGCATTTTTTAATTCTCGAAACCTATAGTAATCTTTCACTGAAATGTTTGCAGAAATTATAGGTCATCCAAAGGCTTTATCATTAACTAGCAAAGGTATCTGCTACAGCCTGCCAATAAGGCTCTCATCTGGCAGAGTTGGCATTTCATGATCAGAAAATAAAACAAATCCATAACAGTAAGGTAAGCAGGTGATATTTGGAGGTATGGAACCATGTATTTGGGTTTATCCCTATTACCAGAGTAATATGAGAAAATGCTACAGTGAAGAAGGTCCCACACCAGTGTGGCAATGCATGGATTAGCCTGGCATAGAGTGAGGTAAAGAGCATTAAAAGGAACTTACGTGCAAATCCCAGATTCTAACCTCTCCATCAAGGCACCCTGAAGCAATAAGCCCTGGAATGGTAGGATGAAAGGTTACACACCATGGTGTGCGTCGATGCCCAACTAGAGAGTGAACACATTTGCCCGTTTTCACCTCAGTGATGTAAATATTGTGATTCACATGAGTAGAAGCCATAAGGGTCCTGGGGAAATTAAAAAGCAACATAAAAGAAGGGGAGGGAGGGTGGGAAGAGAAGGTTGTTTAGCAAGCAATTTTGGATGTAGAAACAGAGGAGAGAAAAATATGAACCTGTACAGATATGCCTCATTGGCTGTCAAGCCCAACACCCAAACCACTAAGACATCACAGCTCCAAGACCAACTTTCTAAAAATAAGTCAATGATACTTCAATCTAACCAGCCTCACAGCACACATACTTGAGTTTTAGAAAGCTTACGTAAGATTGTTAAAAGTTAATAATTATATTTCCAAGATTAACAGCTAAGAGAATAGCTAGTTACCTGTTAATAATTAAAGTACATTTTTGTCATTCTAATACAGTAAATACTCCAAAAAGACTTAACCTTTATTCAAGAATAGTAGAGTCGTAAACTCAGCTATATTTTTAAACTGGGCAAATGCTCATAAAATGATAGGTTCTCCAAATGGTGCTTTCTACCTTAATATCTATACCATACCATCCCTACAGGGTGAGTCACTCCCAATTTTCAAACATCACTTCTTTCTGATATGCACTGCAACAATCTTGCTTGTGGTACATTTGGACAGTGGCCAGGCCCTAAGCTCTCTTGTATATGAAAGCCAATTCCTGGTTCTCTTCTGTCACACTCTAGAAAAAGGGTAATCAATGTAATGCTCTCTAAATGTTCCTGGACTCGAAACTACCATTAGTCTCAACCAGCATAGCTGATAGTCAGGGATAGGAACAACCTCAAGGACACCATGTTGGCTACCCCTGCTCTGGGGTGACCAATTAAAACAAAATATGAGGTGGCTATGCAAACAGGGATGGAAGAAGTTTTCATTGGCTCTGCCTTGCATACTGTTCTATGAAACAAAAAGCAAGCGGACTACAATGACATTTGAGAGGGTGGAGGAGCGAAAGCTGTATTCACTAAAGGAAAATTGATACTACCACAGTAGGGACAAAACCTGCACAGGGCTCTCAAGGACTTAGCACCTTCCCTGTAGGGTCCCTGAACCAACCAACACAACAGGCATTTCACCAGTTTATATGAACATCTCCTGCTACCAAGTTCTTTGCAAGTCTACATTCTGTCATTATCACAGTTCAAAAAGAGTACTCCATGTACACAAGTAGTTTCAAATAATCAAAAGAGTGAGCAGCACTTGGTATAGCGAAGCTGGAAGACTCTTTGGAAGCTCTCACAGGTATGCTGAGGAACATTTCTCTTCACAAATCTTCCTAACAGATAGAATAATTAAAAGGGAACAGAAAATAAATAAAAAGAGAACAGAAAATATATACATAGATGTGTACCTGTCTGGACTGAATGCCAGCAGAAAGGTGGAGCGTGGACTGTCTGGCAGCTCAACCTTCTGAAAGTCAAAAAGAGCACAAAATATTTTCTGAGCTCAAAGTATCAGTGAAGTATACCAGTACCCCTCCCTCTCGTGAAGTCTGACAGAAGAAATGATACTTCTGCACAATTGTTCCAGGAGTATCAAAGTTATAAAATTTTAAAAAGGTTCTATCCATTTATTCAGAATCTGGCACATACCAGATAAAAATATTTAATTCAAATTCAGAAACCTAAGAAGTGTATATAACTCAAATTACCCACAGGCAGAAGTGTCATACACAGTCTGAAGCTCCATGGTTAACAACTTGCTTTGTATGCCTAACTATCCCAGATCACTGCATGTCCAGGTAGAACTGGGTAAGACCCACATAGGGAACCCTTAAGTATTGTCAGTGTAGACTAGATGAACCAATGTTCTGATTTTGTGCAAGGCAGCTTCCTAGGTTCAGTTGACTTGTGAGTGCGTCATAAAGAGCTTTACCTTGCCCTCCCATTTCATCCAACGGGTTTTGTCTTCCACCAACTCCTGCAGAAGACGCTGTGCTCCCAAAGCTTGTGTGCCCCGTTCTCGGCCCCAAAGGATTCGAACAGCATTCTTCTCTGGTACAACCTTCATGGCTTTTACTGTCTCAGTGCAGGGGAATGAGTCACCGAGAGACACCAGATCACAAGTGCCAAAAATCTACACAAGTGCCATCCACTCCTTGCAAGGCTGTCCTCATGGAAATCTAGATAGTGAAGATATATTTCAAGGAACCCAAGTCAGAAGTTTCCAAGAGGTCAATACAAATTGGTATCTCTCTCTGTAATTGTTAACATTCCATCCCCACCAAAACAGCATTACTATTATTATTATTATCATCATCATCATCATCATCATCATCAGATTCTCAAGAGAGACCACTGTAATTGCAGCACATTCAAGACAGAACTCCCTCAGGTTGCAGAATGATGGGCCCAGGTCCAGCATTTTCATGCCAAATCTAACACATAGTAGATGGTCTGCAAAGTCTTACAAGAAAAACTTTGTGTGGTTGGAGATTTAACAAACAGCAAGTCACTCTCTTATTAGCTATGGTTCACTGAACACCTGATTCATGTTCACTTCACTACATGGATACTCTTGTCAAGCTTTTTTAAATAACTCTTCGTAAGAATTGATTTGTGGCAATTTCATTTCCAAATGTATTTTGTAGTATTTAGAATAAAAGTATTTTCCAGTCAAGAATTTCAGCTTTAAAAAAAATACCTTTGAGCAAGATAGAACATAAAACAGATTACATTTACTGCTGCTAAATCACTTCCTGTCATCATAGAACTCACCATATGAGTTATGTCACAGGCAGAATTAAGTGACCTAACCCAAATCACATAGCAAATACACCACCGAGGTTGGATCTGAATATATTTCCAGGTCAAGCACACTATCAACTGGATTTATGAAAGCTGGTCTCATCAAATACTACAAACTAACAAGGCATAATATGAAACTAGGGAGTTCTCATTACAAATTTTACTTTATTGAGAACAACTTCCAGACTGCTGATCCAAGACAACAGCTGCTTACCAAGACAGATATTTTTAATCAATCGCAAGAAAAGAAACTTTCCTTATTAAGGAAAGTTAAGAGAGAGTTCTCAAGGGAATTTTCTTGAGGAATTGCTTTGCTCACCAGTGTAATAAATCAAGTTTACATAAAGTTAATGTGTATACATTGGATTAACTTTCATAATCCCTTCTGAGTGCAATCTGAGAGTGGTGTTTTTTCTTTATGACTGGCCCCAGGGGTGATGGTGCTCTGAATGGGCGAAACACCTATGCTTAATTTGTTTCAAACACTGATGTTTTTAATTTTTAAAAGAATTACGCAACTGTATGATCACATGGGTAAAGCCAGTCATCTTTAAGATTTAATCTAACTAAACCTTTTACAAAGAAAATACGAATACCATTATACAGAAGACTAATGTGTTAATTCTACCCTCAACCATTTACAACTGCACTTCCTCATGTCCTGTTTCCATTGCTTGTGCAAATTGGGAACAGAGAAAACTCCCCCTTCACACTTGATCCATAATAGGAAGAAGTTGGAGTCATTGACACTTTCTCTTTCCACTTCAAAAGCAAATACACATACATCAACCCCTTTGGGAATCTGATCTGGCATAAGAGTGTGCCCTGGACATTCCAAGGGATATCCCATCACTATTATACATTGGTTTCACTCATCAATATTCTGAAAGAATGCTAGATATCTACCTGGTGATGTTTATCAGATTTTGGAAAAGTGTTTGTACTGCTTTCAACTCCAGGTACATACAGAATAGTTCTAACAATCGTGTGAAAGCCTGTTTAATCAAGAGCAGAATAAATGAATGCAGATGCCAGTTGCCAACCAAAACACCAGAGACCTCCTCTGAGGAAGAAGCATGGAATGTCATGGAGCACCCCAGTACATCATACTTAATACTTGGAAGAACTTGAAAAAAATCCAAAGTGCCCCAGCTCATGAATGTCTTGCCTGGAACCCAAAATAATCCATCCAACCACATAATGAACCCTGCCTTGATCTCTGAGTAAGGTCCATTTGATGCCTTTATTGACATACTTTTGGCACCAAGTAAACACTTTCCTTTTCCACCAGGCTTTTGATGGTGCAAATCAAGGCTCCCACACACCTGGGAACAATTTCTAGTCACCAATGGTGACTAGGTAATACAAATTAAGGATATGTTAACAGAAGCACATGGAAGAGCATAGGCTCACTTGAGAGCATAAGACTTCAATTCATATCATGCATGTTTCCAATGCTCTTCATGTGCAACTTACCCAATCAGCCCACATTTATTTAGTGAACAAAGGTAGGAAAGGGGAAATCAATGTTGCTGTAAACCGAGAGTATCACAAATCATACAATGAATCAGAACTATAGCAACAAAAGGTTTAGGGAGCCACCAAACACACAAAGTATCATCTACAGCTGTGGTAACCAAGATGGTGCCCTCCATATGTTGTGGACTACAACAGCCATTAGTCCCAGCTAGCATGCCCAAAGGTGAGAAACAATGGGAGTTGCAGTTCACAACATCTGGAGAGCACCATGTTGGCTATCCCTGCTCTGCAGGATACATTCAGCAAGAAGTAATCTTAATATCCTTTGCTGTAATTATTGACTAATCCAAGCCTATTTCACTAATAGACAGGAATAGTCAATTTAATGCCCTCCATTTGTTTTTGAACTATACTTTCATCAACCTTGACCATTGGCCATGCTGGCTGGGAACTGGAGCCCAGAACATCTGGAGAGCACCACATTGGCTATCCCCATTTCAAAACTTAAATCCTATGTCTTTCTACTTCATTTGTTTCATGTAATCCATGAACTGGTTCAACACAGAAAGAGCAAGGCCAACATGAAATCTGAACAGTCAACCAAAAACACTGGCATGGGTTGCATGGCTGCAATTCTAACCACATTTAATAGGAAGTATGAGTCATTGAGGGTAATGAGGCTTACCTCTCAGTAAATGTGTTTAGAATTGTGTTGCACATGTCTCATACATCCATATCTCAGAGCACATTGCAGTATTCATATTAGTATCAGGTCAAAAGTTGCAGTTTACACAAGGTTAAATCCAAGACACTGGCATTCACCAGCTATATAAAGGGGGGGGACAGAATAAGGATGACTTGGCAAGGCAGTATTGCACTGAAAAATTGCTAACCTTCACGCTCCCTGACAGCATTTACTGTACCCAATAAATCCTTGCCATAAAAATCAAAAGCTGCCCCACAAGGTGTCAAATTCCTACTGGAAAGTTGTCCTTTTATTCTTATAGCCACTTTTAGAACACAGGGAGAAGCAACCTATGAAACAGACCAAATGTCCCCTAATAACAGAGAATAAATTATCACATTACAAGGGAGAGTGAAGATCCCTATCCATATTTACTATTATTTAGAATACTTCAATCCCCATTCTATATTTCCCAAGATGATCCCTGAGATGCTCTCAAAGTGGCTTACAGAAATAAAAACTACACAGTATCAGCATGGAACCAGAATTATTTAGGCAGCATTTTCTGCTTGCATCCTTGCTCTTCCATGGTGTCATACCAGGAACAGCCTTCACTAAAATCTTGAGGCAAAGGAGCATGGCTGAGCAGCTGGCTCTTGCTCATTCCATGATGGAAGCAGTATTTTCTTGCTGGCAGTTGCCAGGCAGCAGGTCCTTTGAGGCATAGTAGTAGAGGCGAGCAGCTGGAACTCACTCAGCCCCATGATGAAGGCCAGTTGTCCCCTGCTAGCAGTTGGTACTTCCAAGGCAAATGTGCCCATCAAGGTCCTCTAAAGTTAAAAAAAGGGGCTGAGCACCTCAATTTCACTCAACCAAATGGAAGAAACTGCAAATTTTAAACAATAAAATTCCAGCAACATTTCATTATCCTGCCATGCATAACATAATTCCTTTATCAGAACAGGCTTTTTGCCATAACTCTGTAATGCAATGATGTTCATTTGTTATTTTGAAGCTATAACCCAGTTTTAAGGTCCACAGCAGCAGGCCAGTATTAGGATAAACTACCAATAGCCAAAACACATCCCAGTAGTTTCACACAGATTGCAACAGCATCTGCATTCTTGTTTTCCTCAAAGACTTCTTACAACATTCTGTGAGCAACTGGATTAGCTAATGAAAGCAAATCACATTTAGAGTCCTATAGCCCTTCAGTAATAAAAGTACAAGAGAATAAGAACATGAACAGTAAATGGCTCTAGAGATAGTAAGCAGAAGGTAACCATTAATTTACAGTGATGAACAGAGGTGTGCACCTCAAAACTGTGAATCGGACTTTTTTCTTATTAACCAACATTAGATCTGCTCTAGCCCAAATTTTCAAAAACAAAGTAGTAGCAAGGACATTTGAGGGGTTTTTTTGGGGGGGGGAATGTGGTAACACTTTTGCCTCTCTGGTAACTCTTGCCTATTTTGCTATATTTTAAATACATTGTAAGTTGCTTACTAGGTGGGGTGTAAATACTCCAAATGAATGAATGAATGAATGAATGAATTGTAACCTGCAAAAGCATCTGAACAGTGAAATTGTGCATTAATGGCATTTTGTATGAAAATAATTAGCAGAGTTTCAAAGAAATGCAAATCTAAAAGTATACAGTGGTACCTCTGGTTACAAACTTAATTCGTTCCTTGCTCCCCAAATCCTGATGGGGGACTGCAATAGCCTCCCATTGCTAATCTTAAGGATCAAGTTGGCAGGAAATGGGGGTTTGGGTCCTAAGTTGTTTAAGACTTTGCAAAACATTACTAATAACTTGAATTAGGCTCAGTGGCACACAAACCACCAGTGCAGTTTTTAGGATTGGTTATACATGATTCCATCTTGCTGCCCTAGATATAAACATGGGAGCTGCATTCTGCAGGATGAAAGGAAAGAATGAAGCAATGAAAACTGTTTTGGAAGAAGTTGTAGTACTGCCTGTAGAACAGCACATGTTGCAAGGGGCAGAAGCAGCCCTAATGCAATTATACTCCATTATTTTATATAAGCCACCTTGGAAATCCTTCTGGATCGAAAAGTGGAATAGAAACTATTTTTTCATAAACTGTTCACAGCACTGAGAATAGGCAGCAAAATGGCAGATATCTGCATGTAAGTGCACACAAGTGTTCCAATTCCCTAATATACTTTATTAGTAACATCTGAGGAAATTTTGGCGGCTCCTCTCAAACAGGCACCTAGCCTCTGTCATCTATGTTTTTGTAACCTATTTGGATAACTGCCATGAACTCTACACAGGACTGCCTCCTGTTTGAAAGATGCAGATGGTGCAAGAGCCAACCGTTCACCTTATGATGGGTACACCTTATAAAGAACATATTATGCCTGTTTTATCAGCTGCACTATCTGCCTATTTGCTTCCAGGCCCAATTTAAAGTGCTGGTTCTCAATTTTAAAGCAGTGAACAGCTTGGATCCTACATACCAGTGAAAGTTCCTTCCTCCATCTATACCTCCCCATCTCTACTTTCCCAACCTGCTGGGGATACTCTGTTCCATGTCCCTTCTTGCGCACATGTGAAATAGAAAGGCATGGATCCAGGTCTTCACTGTACCATTCAGTCTATGGAATACCCTTCTAACAATAGTCTCTATGGCCCCTACTTTGATGACTGTTCACAGGCAGTGATTATTTAAGAAGGTGCTTTTGATGGGCTAAAATAGCAGCAGCTGTAGATCTGTTCTTGGGCTAGTTTACTTTCAGCAGCTGCTTTACATGTCTTTAATATCTTGTTACATTGGTTGGTTTTAACCACGTTTTATTATAGTTTCTGAATTGTGGACACTACTTCAGTTGAAGCAGATGCTAGAGATGAGTGAACAATAAAACAATCAAAGCCTCTGGCACAGTGGGAGTTAGGTTAGTTCCAGTACCACTTCTTGCAAGTGCCTCAGCTCTAGAAAAAAAGGGAAGAAAGTCATATTCCCACATATGAAAATGTGTTTTCCAAAGGCCTTTGTATTAAAAAGCTGGAGGGCTGCAACTAATTGTCCCATTTCAGTTCATACAATCCATGCATCTATATCCATGTAATAAATACCAGGTCATAATAGACAAGTTTTATTTCTGTGGAACCACATGCAACGTCTCTGCTGTGGTTTGGCACTCTCATTTGAGAAACAATTTCCTACCAAACTGTGAAGTACAATAAGTCTTCTCTTATCAGCTAAGTGCAGGCCTGGTCAATTTTGAGTTTTTTGAGAGAAAATCAATGTTGCAATAGCGAAAGCTTGTTTTAAAATGTGCCCAGATGTTCCTGCTGTGGATGCACATTTGGATGCACATTCACATCATTATTGTCTGAAATGCCATCTTCTCCTCAGACAAAACTCAGGGGAAACTTGGTCTTACCATTTGCTATAGAAGTTTGCTGAATCACTAGGATTTGGTAATGTTACTAAACTCCCCCCCCCCACACACACACACACATTTGCCAAATAATTTTCTCCCCTACTCCCCAAATAAGTTTTTCAACATTTGAAGAACCGATTCTGCTTTATTTATTTATTTTTAATAGGGACTACACAAGGTGAATGAGTTATATTTAGTACTTTTTTAAAGGGAGGAAAGTGCTTAAAGTTAGGCTCAAGCCAACAGAGAAAACATAAAAAAACAATAAAACAATGCATCTCTTTTTAAGTCTCAACGCTGATGCTCACATGGTTAAAAAAAATGAGAATCATTTTTTTTTAATCTACAAAGAATGAATGCAGAAACAGCCAGCTCCTATACTCAAAGGGGATACTTACCATGGAGTTTCTCAAGCCTAAAATTTCTGTTAACTGAATATCCATTGATGAGACTGTCCATTGATGAGACCCAGCCAGATGGGCGGGGTATAAATAATAAATTATTATTATTATTATTATTATTATTATTATTACAATGCAACTCAGTACATAAAAGATCAAAGAATAGTTCTAAGATTTTTCTTACCAAAACAAAGGAAAAGTAGATCCACAGATGATAGAACTTGGCAGGTTTGGAACTAGTGCATTCCTGAATGACAATCTGAAGAAGACATGAAGGGGGGGAAAGTAAGTTTGGGTTATACTTGGCAAAAATGATGAAGACAAAATGAAAAAGAGGTAATAAAAAGATCATTCTAGTAAGCACGCTTTTAACAGCACTTTGCTGAGTTGGGTTAAGGCAACAGAACACAGACTGGAACTTGTCAACTCAGAAAGAACATTCTGAGACAAGGTCTTGTGAAAACTATATATTATACAAGGTAATATACACATTACATTGTTAGACTGCAGTAATACTACACAATGGCCCAGTTCACACATCACCCTAGACCATATTTTAAACTAACGATGTTGTAATGTGAATGAGCAATGTGCTGGTGCACACTGTTCAGAAGTGTCCACAGCATCCATCCCCACTCCTGTTGCATTGAAAATGAAACAAGACAGAGCTTAGCTTGTTGTGTTGTCCAAACCCGGGCTCACAGTTTGCTTCTCTCCAAACCAAAGTTGTTCTTGGCTTTATTTACCATTCATGGTTTGTTTGAAGAGAAATAACCGTAAGCTCAGGTTCAAATATGACAACAGACTCCAGCTGATTTCATCTGCAACATGGCAGAAATGGGAAAAGAGCACTGTGGGATTTTTTTTGTGCAGCACAAACCAGCACATGCAGCCATTGTTTGTTTTAAAATATGGTTTAGTGAAACTCAAACTGCACTAGTGTGGCAGTTTATTTATTGGGGTCAAATCCTAAAAAACAACTTCAATCCTAAAAAAAAGCTCAACAACTTTGGTCAGCCCTCATGCATGTTCACTTCATCAAATCCGGCCCTCTTTGAAAAAAGTTTGGGCACCCCAATCTAAAGGACTGTAGCAGTAGAAAACCCTAAACAAGGCACTCCAAAATACTGTCTCCTCTGCAAAAGGGGCCTCTCATAAGTACTAAGTCAAGAGCACTATAGTCCTGTTTGACAATTTCACATTAAATAAAACTTTCCATGACCTTTTTTGTAATGATTTTTTGCTCATCCTTTTGAACCTATCTGTACACCTGCCTATGTTTCAAAGTTAAGATTATAATACTGTAGGTATGTCTTTGTTTAATTTCTTTTTTTTAAAGAACCCAGTCTTTTTAGCCATTCAGTCTTACTGGAGCTTCACCAAACAACATTCCAATCCTCTGTAAGGTTACTCAGAAGTAAATCCTACTGAATTCAGTGGCACCTCCTTCAAGATTTCAGCCTTAAAGGAAGCTCAACATAAGTTTTCTCACCCAGATTCCCTTAGGCCAGCTATATAGCCACCCTTCAAAAATTTCAATCCTCTAGCTTTTACAACTGTGCATATACAGATAAACATTTTTTTAAACTGTATTAAAATGCAATTATAGTTCAGTTTCATTTGCTTTATAAGGGGACTAGCAACACCAGTAGCTTCCACTATTCATCAATCTGTTTTAATCTATTTTAATGTGGTATGCCACCTTGGGACCATCTGATGAAAAGGTAGGTATTAAATCTAATAATAATAATAATCAATTACTTTATCAGTTTTAGACCTAAAATATTTGCTCTGCTGGTTCTTCCTGTGCCTATTGCTTGGATTTATCATACAGAACCATTTGTGTGTTTTAGGATATATCACCAAAAAAATTTGGTGGTGACCATAGCAAGTTTATTTTTTAAAAAATACTTGGATGAAGTAGTTATCCATTCAGATCTGCAAGTACAACACAAATGGGAGTAACAGTAAACATGTTGGATGAAAAGCAAAACAACTTATGTTATGTTTCAGACAGAAAGCATCAAACTAACTTATCTAAAATTAAGTGTACTTCACTGCAAACTTACAGTGTGTTTTGTTGGGGGGAGGGCAAAGTAACCATTTTAGAATAAAACTTGGAATTGGGGGGTGGGGGAAGCTAAGTAGGGCTTCAGTATTTCATTTAGCACTCTCTCTTCTCCAAGCTACTTGTCTTCTGTCTCCATAGCCCATTTATTCTGAGTTGCCATACTCTCTCCTCGCAATGCACACTGAAGTCCATATCCGTAAAGCATACCAAACAAACCCAGCTTAGAAAGCTAATAAGCAATTTCATGTTACAGGTAGGTAGCCGTGTTGGTCTGCTATAGTCAAAACAAAATATAAAATAAAAAAAAAATTAATCCTTCCAGTAGCACCTTAGAGACCAACTACCGGTAAGTTTGTTCTTGGTATGAGCTTTCGTGTGCATGCACACTTCTACAGAACACACACAC
Source organism: Darevskia mixta (assembly GCA_034641385.1). NCBI lineage: Eukaryota > Metazoa > Chordata > Lepidosauria > Squamata > Lacertidae > Darevskia > Darevskia mixta. Next base: position 27,109,632 of record JAWWNH010000066.1, read on the forward strand.
CAACATATACCAGTCCACAATTCTGTAAAATCCTGATAACGGCAGGAAAAAGAATTGCATCCCAATTATGGCGTTAAATATATGGCTGGATGGAGTTATAAAAAACATTGGGGGAAACAGGCTTGAGTTCTCCGAACCAAATACCCTCCACATGCAAAGCCTCGCAACCCTCTTCACATTTAATTATTCTTAATTAATAATAATTAAGACCCGTGTACAGAGAGACCCCAGCGAGCTAACAACCAACTCTCCCTACAATCTCGTGCACGTTTGCTCAGAGCCAAGCCGTCGCCGTCCCCGTGCCCACCAGGCCTTACTCTCAAGGAAGCGCGGGCAGGCTCGGAGCCACATTCGCACAGGAAAACAGACCTCCCGCTGCGAAAATTCCGGGCCAGCTTCCTCGCATCCCTGAAGAGGGAGAAGACCGTGCGGCCGAGTGTTTACGTGGGCGGAGGGGAACCGAATGTATTTTAAATTAAGGAAGCGCTGCCTCCCCGTATTCAGACCGACGGCTCCGGAAACAACACAGGGCGGGCCTTCAGAGCCTTGCTCTGCGGGTCTCGGGAAGGAAGGCCAAGGCCGCCAAGAGTCTGGCTAGCCGGTTCTCCAAGCGAGGAGGACGCGGGGGCCACAGCCAGGCAGCCTCCTCGCGAGAAAGACGCGGCCGCGGGAGGCTCCGCGGTGGGCGGGGTGGAGCGGAGGAACTCGACGCCAGGCGACCACCCTTCCTTAAACGCGTCCCGCCCTTCGCCTCAGGCTCCCCAACTCCCCGGCCGGCCCCACCCGCCGTGTTTCTTTCCCCGCCGGCTTGAGGGAGCACGGCAACCCCCCTAGAGAGGAACCAGGCCCAGAGCCTCTAGGCCCAGAGCCTACCTGGGGCAGGGCGGGGGGCTGGCCAAGGCCTGGCGCCCTCGAATCCCGGAGAGGACCGGAGCGGTGGCGTGAGGCACGCTCCGGGCTGGTCGGGGCCTGGTCCAGGGAGGGACAACCCGAATCCGACGGCGGCCTCTCCCCCTGCAGTTTCTGCCGCCGCTGCTGCTGCTCCGAGTTACTACCAAGGCCAGGGCGCCTAGCCGAGCACCTAAGCAGCCGAGTGCGGAGATGCCGAGTACCGAGCCAATCGAACGGCAGGCGCAAAAAGCGGAGCAGAGCTGACGAATAGAACGCAGAGAGCGGGATCGGCGAGGTCCTCGCGACTGGGAGGGCGGGGAAAGAAGGCAGGGGGCGGGGCCAACGGGGAGCCCTGCGTCAGGAGGAGCCTCCTTCCGGGGCTCTGGGATCGCCTGCTGCGAAACGAGCCCTTAGCCGAGGGATACGTGGAGGGGAGATGCTCACCTTCACATCGCCCTCGTCCCCTTGGTAATCATCTGCCAGGGACCTCCATAAAGTACAACACATGTTCTTTTAAAATGGCTACCCCCCCCCCCGCAAAATCAAAGCCATAAATAAATAAAAAATCAGTATAACTTTATTTGGCAAACGATGACTTGCACACTGGATTCCCCCCCCCCCAAAAAAAAATCACATTTCCCAAATTTTCCCACACACTATCCATTCCACATCCTATAATTGAACGCACACTCTTTCATGCAGAAAAAAGGAATACATCCACGCCATACATTGAAATCTTTCCCCATAGTTTGTGCTAGGATTTGGGGGAAACCATGCACTTTATATGTATGGCCGTTGGCTTAAGCCCCACTGAATTCAGCAGGACTCGTTATGAAGTAAATATGCACAGGGTTGCTGTTAAAACTGGTGGCACTGATGACTCACCTACATTAGTCAAAAAAACAGCGTTTTGAATGTGTTATAAACATGCAACACCAGATGGTGCTGTAGAACAAACTTTTTCTATTAGATTTTACATAGTGTTTTTTTTCTTTTGTTATAACAATTTAATTTGTGACTTACTTATCGTGGTTTTTTTCTGTGTGTAGATCCACGCTGAAACAGAGACTTAAGAGACCTCCTACTGCTACCACATTGTGATTTACTTCTGAGAAAGCCTACATAAGGTTGTGCTGCATGACTTTCTAGATGTGTCTGAGGATAGTATGAGTTCTGCTGATAAACTAAGAAAAGGCACAAGAAACAAATGCTTGTATTCAACAACTCACAAAGCAAAATGTACTACTCCCTGTGCAACAGCTGCAATCATAACCCCTTTTACCTGGGAGTAAACTCCATTGAATTCAATAGGACTTTCTGAGTAGACAAAGTTAGGATTGCATTGTTAATACTAGGCTCTCTTTAGGCTTTTCCCATCTTTTGCCATGTATTCCTCTTAGCTCTCAGAGTCACTGACAGCTCTGCCATGATCTCATCAGGAGCTACTGCATCATAATTACAACACAAAGATAATTAAGGACAGGTACTTAATTAAGGTCCTGCGTCACCTGCTTGTGCAACAATATGTTGTACAAGTAGGTGTCTGAGTTTCATAAGGCCCTCTTGTTTCTAATCAGTTTTGCAGCACCAGATTTAGGGTGGTGTGGGTGATTCCCCACACACAGGGCACTAAGCCAAGGGGGAGAATAATTAAGAAGATCCATAACTGAGAATATCAATTTTGAAGGGCACTAAATTTTGTCCTCACCCAAGGCACCACGTTACAACAGATTACCAAAGTCTGTCCCTGAGTTTTGCCTTAATCTGTTTTCTGAGTTTAACATATCTTAGCATTGTTGAGTTTAGCATATATTAGCATTGTTGCCTAAATGGTAGCCTGACAAACATTCATTCAGAGTTACAGCAGCACATCCTAGCATTGCTGCATGTTCTCAAATACCATAGCAAACAATAATAATAATAATAGTAATTTATTCTTTATACCCCACCCATCTGGCTGGGTTTCCCCAGCCACTCTGGGCGGCTTCCAACATATTATTAAAATACAGTAGTCCAAACATTAAAAGCTTCCCTAAACAGGCCTGTCTTCAGATGTCTTTTAAAAACAAAATAAAAAATAAAAAAATTCCTTCCAGTAGCACCTTAGAGACCAACTAAGTTTGTTCTTGGTACGAGCTTTCGTGTGCATGCACACTTCTTCAGATACACTGAAACAGAAGTCACCAGACCCTTATATATAGTGAGAGGGTGGGAAGGGGTATTATTCAGAAGGGTGGTGGGAATGGGTGATATAGCTGTGGTAAACCTGTTGACGAACTTCAAGGCTCTTTGCGCCACCTCGTTTTTTTGAGGGGGCAGGTGTCCCCCCCATTGTTGAGATTGGGTACAGAGCTGGGCATGGAGTGACACCAGGACTTCTTTTCCAGGCCAGGGCATCACCTGGGGTAGAAGTAGTTAAGAATGGGAAAAGGGTGCTGGAACCAAATCCTTAACCCGTCACTGGAAACCATAAACACTGGGAAACACTGGCCTGCGAGCACTCCAACTGGAGAACAGCCTTCACCAAAGGTGTCATGGGTTTTGAAGACACTCGAACTCAGGACGAAAGGGAGAAACGTGCTAAGAGGAAGGCACACTTGGCAAACCCTTACAGTGATCAACTCCCACCCGGAAGCCTATGTCCTCTCTGTGGAAGGACGTGTGGATCCAGAATTTGAATAATAAAAAAGAGGTAAAGGTTTAATGCTCATCTTTTAAGCTTTGTGTACAGACTTTCACATTAGTATAACTTTTAAAACTCACTTGTATTTAGATGAACAAGGTTTAAAAATTGAATTATTAAGATTATAAGGTTATAAGGGCGTGCACAAACAAGTATTAAACAATGAAACCAAGAGAGGGAGGGGAGGGAAGTCAAGCAAAAATAATGGTTAATTTTTTTTGATGATTTTCTTCTTCTTTTTTCTCTATTATATATTGTTGTTTTTATGTTCATTTTTTATGTTATCTTTTGGAAAATTAATAAATTGTTATAAAAAAACAAAAACCGTGTTTATGGAAGACAATCTTAATCGGCTATGAGTGATCGCCAAAGAAGACGACTCTGTAATCTGACACCAACCAACATAGACTCCATGGGGTGAAAGTCTCTGTGAAGAATGCAGGGGTCCAGCGCCGTTTTAAGCATATCCGCCGCCGTGATGCAAAACTGAATATGCATTCCTCCCATATCATATTGTCCTTGATAAATGGTCCTCCAATAAGGCTGGACACTAAAAAGTAGCAGGTACTGAAATACTGAGTACTGACGGAATCAGATGCAATATGCACAATGAAACCAAAATAGTATATTAAATGCAAAATATTATCCAAACACACAATTACAATTTCAATAGTTGCATCCCCATTTATTTATCTTGCTAAGTGTAAGAGGAAAATCAGGATTCATCATAATTGTTTGCATGTCTTTTAATATGTCCAACTTAATATGTCTTGTAATGTTAGCTAAAATGAGTGAGTAATAATTCCTGACGAACTCGATCAGCTTCAGAGTCAAGTGATTCCATGTGTTCATATTCTTCCTCTGGCTGTTCCATCTGTCCCATCGTTTGGGAAGACCACACATCCAGTCCATGCTCTAGAGAAATGTTATGAAGCACGCAGCAAGCCAGAATGATGTGGCTGGCCTTCTCAGGAGAATACTGCAACGTGCCCTTTGACCCATCCAGACAACGGAAGTGGGACCGAATTGTCCTGAATGTACGCTCAATGACATTGTGAGTGGCTGAATGTGCCATGTTATACCGGCACTCTGCAGGTGTTTCAGGAATATGCAGAGGGGTCATTAGCCAAGTGCGAAGAAAGAATGAACTATCACCTGTCAAAAGAAAAAGAAAGATCACAAACCAAACAGGGACAGGAGAGAGTGCAAATAATTCCATCATCTGATAATAAAACCAGGCATCTATATGAAGCCAGATATGTATATGAAGCCAGGATGGCAACCAAGATGATCAAGGGTCTGGAAACAGCCTTATGAGGAGCGCTTGAAGGAGCTGGGTATGTTTAGCCTGGAAAAGAGGAGACTGAGAGGAGATATGATAGCCATCTTCAAATATCTTAAGAGCTGTCATGTCACATGGAGGAGGGAGCATGCTTGTTTTCTCCTGCTCTGGAGGGTAGGACTCGAACCAATGGCTTCAAGTTGTAAGAAAGGAGATTCAGACTAAACATTCGGGGGGAAATTGACAGTAAGAGCTGTTGACCATGAGAGGTGGTGGACTCTCCTTCCTTGGAGGTTTTTAATCAAAGGTTGGGTGGCCATCTGTCACTGATGCTTTCGTTTAGGTTCCTGCATCGCAGGGGGTTGGAGTAGATGACCCTTGGGGTCCCTTCCAACTCTAAGATTCTATGTTTTATGCTACCCTATGATTCTATGTTTCAGGCTACCTTTGTTTGATTTATCTTTATAGAGGAAGAACTGTAAAATCTACAGTTTTGACACACAAATTTTATGTGGCATATCACAGAACCAAACAGAAATTCCACCAAGATAAGACTTTCAAAGATGCCAGTCATGAGAAAAAACTTACCAAGTAGCCAGCCATCTTTGTGCATGCCAGCTTCAAACTGGTTCCTGAGGGCTGACTGCTGCAGCACAGCACAGTCCTGCAAGCTGCCTGGCCAGTGTGTTTCCGCACTCAGTAGCATTCCCCTGGCATCACAAACCATCAGGCAGTTTAAAGAATGAAGGCCCTTTCTATTCACATATGACAAGTCCTCAGCACTGGGTGCCTTTATTGCTACATGGTTGCAATCAACCAGTCCTAGTACCCCTGGCATCCCTGCCAGCCCATAAAAGTCATCTTTCAGATGCTGCACAGACACTTCATCATCTGGGAAATGAATGAACTGAGATGCCCTCTCCACCAGGGCCTCAGTAACATTGGCAACACAACGGCTCATAGAGGCCTGGCTGATGCCAATAGCATCTCCCATGCGAGTCTGGAAAGAACCAGAAGTGTAAAAACCTAATGCAGCAAGAATTTGCGTCTCTGGGCTAATGGCCCTTGATCGTTGTGTAGGACGAGAAAGGCTGGCACCCAGAAGATCCACCAGATAGTAAATGAAGTGACGTGGGAAGCCATACATAGACAGCAGATATTCATCAGTGACATCCTCCAGTTTGAAACGATCAAGTGTTCGATGCCCACGACCATATAGCAAGAGATCACAATCAAGAATGGCTATGGGAACAGCCATGATGGGTTGATCTTTCTTCTCTCTACTCACCTACATTGGAGCCAAAAAAAGGAAAATTGAGGACATGGATCCTAATAGTCTACTTGACTCTACTGTCAATTTCATACTACCGGTAGTTACACACAAATAAACCTATTGGCCTAAGTAAATAGGGTTTTGAAATTAGTTTACAAATGTACACTTTAATTTAACTTGGCATTTACACTAATTGCTATGAGACCAAATCGTACAACTGAGAACACAAGGGGAAAAAATATAGAAAACTTTCCCACAGTCCTATTAACGTGGCTGAGTCCTACCAGATAACATTTTACCAGAAAAGTTGACAATATTATCTCCATGGGATTCTGCTATTAATTTCAATGAAAGACCCAATGAATCATGGTCATAGTTCTGGGAAATTTCTAGTGGAATTTTTTTTGGAGCTGTATATAATTTCACACAGGGTCATGGGACATTCTTGAGAAAGCAAGAATGCACAATTAGTACTGACCTTGGGTCATATGCAAAATTGGAACTGTTGAGTACATATTTCACAAGTAATTAGTGCTATGTTTACGTTTTCTCTCTGAACCGGTTAAACAAGACTAGGAAAATTTCTTTCTTTATGTGTTACTGCATTAAAAGTAATTGGCTGTATGAAGCATGAGGGCGTGAATTGGCAAAACCTAAGCTGGTGATATTTTTAGAAACATGCAGCACTGAAAAACAAAGAGTTGCTTTGTTCTAGCGCTTGTTAATAAGCTGTGCTGTCCCTCAAGAATATTTTTTTCTGTTTGTCCAAGTGCACACAAATCTAGAATTCTGGAACAACTGAAGTTGATAAATGTAGATGTACTGAAACTATGTGTCTAAGAAGAGCAATTTATATAAACAGAGATGCTTCACCCAACCACTCTTTTCCATTGTTAAGCAAGTCAATCATATTCTGGTGGCAAGGAGCTGTCCTGAGAACCAAGGAGTGCCAATCTTGCAAAATCAAAGTTTCAACAACGTAATACTGCATTTCTTGTATCCTGTTTTTTAATGTCTACCAGTGACTCCAAGTAGTTATAATACAAAGGAGGCAGGTAGGTGTCTAATTAAATAGCAATATAAGGAGTACTTTGGTATCAGATATAACCTCTAAGTTTAGGGTGATATCTCTACAAGAGAATTTTTCTGTTCTCAGTTGGAGTCCATTGCTGGAGAGCCAAAATGTTAATATTATCTCTTCATTCCTGTATGTAATAACCATTTCCCCCTCTTCATATATCCATGTGTTGCATTACATAAACATAACATTCTGTCCCTCTGAATGTGTGGACAAAGCTTGATTGTCATCCCCTCTCTCATAATAGTTGTGTACACTCACAAGATTAACAATTTAATAATAATAAAAACCAAAAACCAATGGATTGAATCTAGTCTGGTTCCTCTATGAACATCTGATATCAAAGGTGTGAATTCCCCAACAACTGAAGGATTACCTAGTATTAGCCATCACTGAAAATAAGCCCACAAAAGTAATTAGCTCACCACCACAGCTTACTAAGAAGCCAGAAGTCTGTATTGCCATGGTGGCCATGGAGGAGGGAAAGTCCCCTCTTCTGTGGCCACCATGAAAATGCAAGCTATGAGACTCTTAGAAGGCAGCTTTTTTAACCAGCTTGCTAAGTGAAAAGGCATGTAGGAAGGAAGGGTATATCTGCTCCTCCTTCACTAGCCTATTTGGTGGTTATGAAGGAATAGGCTTTCCTTCCTAGCAGAGAAACCAAGTGGACTGGCAGAAAAGAGACCAAGTAACCCTCCTCCTCCACCAACCTGTTCATTCACCTACATGGATTTCCTGGTCACCAATGAGTACCAGGCAAGTTGTCAAAAACAAGGCAGGTATTACCTACGTCAATAAAAACCAACTCAGAAGACGTGCCAGCATATAAACAGACTCTGCTACCAAGACTCAGCTACACAGCTGCAAATAAAAGATTTTAAATGTGTTGTTGAGTGCAATATACAAATGTGACACTAAATGGCGACAGTGAGCTATGCCAAATTCAATGCATTTTTCAAAACTTTTTTTAAAAAGTATTTTCATAGCATTTTCTATATGTGTGTAGATTCCAGCCAAGAGACTACTATAAAAGATAAATGCTTTCCTTTTTCCAGCGATGAATACAAAAGAAGTTGCAACTGACATATGTGTAAATACAGTGGTACCTCAGGTTACATATGCTTCAGGTTACATAAGCTTCAGGTTAAGAACTCCGCTAACCCAGAAATAATGCTTCAGGTTAAGAACTTTGCTTCAGGATAAGAACAGAAATTGTGCTCTGGCGGTGCAGCGGCAGCGGGAGGCCCCATTAGCTAAAGTGGTGCTTAAGGTTAAGAACAATTTCAGGTTAAGAACGGACCTCCGGAACAAATTCAGTACTTAACCAGAGGTACCACTGTATATTATTTTGTCTCAGTAACAGCTGAGGCAATAAGTCTACTAAAAAAATTATTCCTGGTATTTAGCAGCTAGTTGTTAAGCCCACAATTAACTGTTGTAACTGATATGTCATTAATATCCCTATCCTCATTTTGAGATAAATAGAATTAGGAGGAAATGTAGCCTCATTATCAATGTCTGAGAATGCAATGTTTTGTCTTGTAACATACATGAGACACATCTATATGAGTTAGTATCTCTAAAAAAACATGCAATAACCTTTGTGCAGAAAAATACACTTCTGACACTCAAGACTATGTTTGAAGAATAGAGTGCACCCAAAGGAGGCCGTCTCCAGGCATCTGGTTAGTCACTGTGTGAGAGCACAATACGGAATCAACTGGGCCTGTGGTCTAATCCAGCTGGGTTCTCATGTGTCACTTTCAAGGTTTCATTCATGCTTCTTGGTTGAGCCACCAGGAATGACTTTCCTAAAGGACCCAAAGCATGAATGATGGAAGGTGAAGGGGTGCAAGAGAGGGAGAAGAATGGCAATGAGGCGTTAAGCTGTTTGTGGTGGGAAGTGAAGGGCACCTGATGAAGCAGGAACTGCAAAAGAGCTGAAAAGCAGGCAGGTCTCTGTGATTCTAGAAGGACGAGTTAAGGGGCATGAATTTACCTTATTGGAGGATGCTGTGAAAGCAGAACATGCAGCAGGGTAACCCAACAGTAGTTGTGGGAAATCTCACCTGCTCCAACTCTCCCCATCAGCACCGGCCAGCATGGCCAATAGTGGCAACGGTAGTGCAACACCATCTGGTGGACCAGTGCTAGATTTACGTATAAGCTAAACAAGCTATAGCTTAGGGCCCCACTCTCTTGGGGGCCCAAAAAAAATTAAAGGGAAAAAAAACTGGATGTACCGTACATTTCCAAAATATAAGATAAGAAACAAAATAAAACCTACATACAACAGTGTTTTGTGTTGTGTAGGCTGTTATCTGTTATGTGCAAATGGCTTTAGATACCTATTAGGTCCATAAATTACCATATATTCAACACAAAAAACAGCGACAATTTGTTGTTGACAAAGGACAGCTGGACATATAAAGGGTCCCATTACCTTCAGTAGCTTAGGGCCTCATCAAACCTAAATCCGGCCCTGTGGTGGACTACAAGTTCCTCCCTAGAGAAGCGGGGAGAATACTGGGGGGCGCAAGGGGGTCTTCCAAGGAGGACGGAAGCGGGAGAGGGGGCTGCGCTTGGCAGGGGTTGGAGAAAGACGACTGAAAGCGCAGGATATAAGCATGTTTCGCGGCGAGGCTACGCGTCCACACCTCTCTCTCCGCCGGGCCCCCGATTTACCCCGGTAGCGCAAGGGGAGCCTGTCCCGAAGTCCCTTCCCAGCACCCGGGTCCCGAGGCGGAGCTCCAAGTCCCTCTCACGTCGCCCGGCCTGTTCATTCCCAATCGCAGATTCCTCACGAGACCTGCCCGTCACCCCTTTAAGCCTCTGAGGTGGGCATTCCCGCCTCCCGCCGATACTTAACGGCTGCTGGCTGGCCCACGGGGGGGGGGGTCGGTGATAACGGGCAGCAGCGCGGGAGGCGGTTCCTCGTCTCTGTGGAAAGTGCCGCGGCGGATGCGGAGTCAGCTCTCCCCGGATGAAAACAAACAGCAGCAATGGCGGCTGCGGCTGCAGGGGGAGTCTGCGGCCGTGAGGGACATCCTGGATGCGTAACCTGCGACGACGGGCAGGTCGGCTCGTAGGGCCGGCAGGCTGAGCGACTTCTCCTCGAAGGCCGGCGCCGGCTCCTCAGAGCCTTCCTCGAAGGGGCGGCGCAAGCGGAGACTCCACTCGTACGCGGGCCAGCCAGCCTCGGGCATTCCCAACCCCTTCCCTGGGCTGGACCAAGCGCTGGGCAACGGCGAGTGGAGGCCGGATATTGGTCACCCGCCTCGGGGCCAAAGGTCCCAATAGCCCTTCTCCCCAGCAGGCGCTGTTTTCCCGGCAGGCTTAGGCTACGAATCTACGCACCCCCCACCCCCAGCCATATTCCCAGACGGGGCGGAGGAAAGCCTTGTCCCGCGCGGGAATTGGGCAAAGGTGTGCTAGGAAGAAGGGAGACGAGAGGCGGGCGGCCCTCAAGTCTGCGGGGCCGGAGGGGTCTTGGTGCTGCGAGCCCTCATTGGGGTTCCTGAGGTGGCCCCCAGCAAAGGACCTTCACTGCCACGTCTCCTCTCTTCCGCGAACTGAAAACCGAGGAAAGAAGCCACAGGAGGCGGCGAGGGCGGCACCTTCCAGCCCTTCGAGTTGAAAGCAGCCGCGAGGATTTCGGAGAGGCCCACCGGGTCTGACCATGAGGAGGGGCTAGGATAGCCTCCGGGCTCGTCCCCGGAATGAGACCCCGAACCGTCACCTCAGCCTTCTCCTCGCAGGTAATTCCCCCCCCCCATCGCCTCAGATGCACATAATTTGATGGGTTTCGACTAGGCTTCTGCTGGAGTAGGGTGATGGGTCTGCTCCCACAGAGTAGGTAGGGGTGGAGAGAGCAGCCGATCACAGTCTGATTGTATAGAGTTGTGGGTAGTAAGGAAAATAGGGGCTGTGAGGTCTGTTTATTTCTAGACAAACCTTTCAGAACCTAAGGAGTACTGAAAATAAAACCTCGTTGAGGATGTGATGTAATCAAGGTATGACGTGTCACGTGCATGACCTTGGGTTTAAACCCAGCTACACCAGCATTCTTATCATATGCGATGTGGGAACTTGAATATATCTGTAACTTATTTTATGACCTTGTCAAAAGGGAGTTTTGTTGACTGAGGTTGTTTCAGATCTGCTGTTGATAACTGATTAAACTGCTTTAAAGCAACAGTCTTCAAAGGATTCCAGCAACACGGGACCTATTTTCACTAACCAGTTCTACATCATGTGTTCATTTGAGGATCAAGCTGCCCAGTCTTTATGCTGCATACTTTGTCTTCATCATTTGATCTGACCTCATGGACTTTTGATCTAGAGATATTTCTAAAGCTTTCAGGCAACAATGTGACTGAAATAATGTGAGACTTTTCTAACTCTTGGGCCACAATTCAACACAAATTCAAGTACGCTTAAGTTCACTGAAATCTTAACCAAAACAGTGCAATTCTGCTATGAGGAGTGGGACTTTCTAGTAAATATGTTTAGTATTTCAGTCTTAGTGTGCCTAACTCTGCATTGGAATGTGACTCTGGGCCTTTAAAATACCTATTGCATAATGAAAAACTAGGCCAGTCGCATAAACAAAAAATAGTTTAGTCAGAATCACTGGCTTTTTTGTATTTCAATAAAAGAGAAAAGGCATTTTAGAAGCATGTTTTTATTTGCCTTAAAATTACATTTCTTCATTTCTTTCCCCCTAGAATTTATATTAACTTAGGGACTAAGCAATGTTTGCTACCTTCCAGTTTGTTGTAGTAACAAGAATAAAAATGTTGATAATCTTAGTTTGGTTCCTATCAAGAAGAAAATCTACCACAAAACCTAAAATAGGGCTGCTTCACATTTACAGGAATTAAGGCATAAGCCTCTGTGTACTATATCTGCCAATAGGGTTCCTTGTAAAGTGTTAGAATTTTATGTCTGCTCTAGTTGATTTTCATGTATGCTGCATTCACTGAGGGACCCCAGAGCCAGCCGTGGCTTTTGATGACATCTGTAGTGAGCACACAAATCAAACAGAATAACATGGTTCTTGCACATAGTGGGCAGTGTTGTAGGTACACATGTTACACTAGACACATTGGAAGCAGCCCTCGGGAGGTACAAAATGGGGGATTCTTGTAAGCTGTCTCACGATTTTAGGAAATATAAAAATGGGGATGAGTGAACCATAGGTATTTAGGACATCATATTTAGTATTTTCTTCAAATTTAGAAATATATGTTCATGACGTAACAGAATTAATTTTAATTACAGAACAAAATGAGATCCAGCTTGTCAAGTTTATAGACATATGCTTTATATCATAGAATCTGTACTAAGAGCAAATTTAATTATCCAAGTGCCAGTGTTTATGTAACCAAAACATTACCATGCATACACAAGAGAGAGATACCAGCAGGCTTCTGGGTATCCCAGCTTGCAAAGGTACTAAAAATCTTTAGGTTGGGGCAGGGGAGTCAAAACAGCCCATTGAAGACTGAGTACATTGACTGAGGTGGGTGACGCCAGGAGTGTAAGGAAGGAAGGCTTGGCTGACTGGAGCACTATACAGAAGCACTCCATACTGCAACATATTCTTACTGGCCCAAAATATTATGTAGCCAGTTTTCTTCTAATGTTAAATAATGTATAATTATTATTATTATTACATGTAGCTGTTTTTTTTATTCAGGAAATCAGTCACTTACAGTGGATTCCCACAAACTCTCCTTTCCAGGTACTGAGCAGGCTGAAATTTCTTACCTTTAACATTATACTCAGTTCTCTGGGTCCAAGAAAGACTAATGGTGAGGTGGCATACATTAGATCTGCCTGGACTTGAATTCAAGGATAATTATTTCTCCTGAAAGAATCAACCCCTAAGTTGGAGCTCTATCTAGTGTTTCTTGTTCCTCTTAGGAGATTGTGATGCAAATGTTGCCAGGACAACTGCTCCCTACTCTCAAAACGTAAACAGGCAAAGGAGGAGCAGGTTCATAAATGCTTTGTGTGTCACCCAGATGTGTTTGGCTTTTATTTGAATTTTTTATTGGGATCTTTTAAACTGTTTTCCTGCTTTTAATGAGTTTGCACTAGAGAAAGCAATGTTTTTGTTTCATTTCTTTAGTCGTGTCTGACTCTTTGTGACCCCATGGAGAAAGCAATGCTGCTGTTAATTGGAAAACCTTGTGAAATAGAAAACTGTCTTATACTGAGTGCATCTAGCCCAGTATTGGATATTTTGACTGGCAGCAGCTTTCAAAGTTGTTGAACCAAAGTGTTCAGTAACATTGGTAGATCACTGAGGAAAATAGTGTGAGATGTTTAGCATCATCCACTCAAATTCACGGGACAAGTTAGTCAATTTGTGTTCCATTGATTTCATTGGGTCTTCTCAAGCACGACTTAGTCTGTATCCAGCTCATGATCCATATATTGGTCAAATTCTGATATACAAAACTTTATTTTCAGCAAGCAGACATGCAAATTTTCCTAACCACAGCTTAGGTCAAATCTGTTGGCCCTTTTTGTTCTACGTTGCATTTTATCTGTCACAGTTTCATGATAAGTAGGTAGGTATCATTGTTCATTTATCAAGAAATGAAATAGTTTATCAAATATCACACCTGTTTAGTGAAAGAGACAGTATTATTCAGATTTACTTTGCACTTTTGCCCAGTGCTGACTCCATTGCATTTTTAACAACATTATATTGTTGCAAGGAATGTTCCTGTGAAGCATTCTGGGATGGTGAGGAGATGGGATGGTGGGGAGAGTCTGGTGGTATCTTAAAGACATTTATTATGGCATGAACTTTCACAGACTAGCACCTGCTTAGAAGTATGACTTGTTATTTTTATTTAGCACATAGCTACAGTAGGGCTGTGACATGACAAATGCCAGCTCTGCCCACATATCCACTCCAGCAACACAATTGGAGGACTTAATAAGAATATCATCAGCTATACTGCCATCAGGGGCTCAGTCACCTGCCAATACTGCTCTGGTGCCTACATAGGTCAATTTTTATGTGAAAGTATGACTTCCATGTGTAGACTCTCGTTGCTTTGTACAAATGTGCTAAGGTTTCTTTAAATGCATATAATGACCAAACTCATTTGGCACTTAGTTCTAGCAAGTTCAGCAGCTTAAATGAAATGTGATCTTTTCCTGCTCCAGTTCTCATAACAACTGAGCTGATTCTGAAAATGCACATAAACTTTTCACTGGTGCATATTCTCTTCGTAGCTAGTAGTGTATTAATGTAAATCACACAAATTTATCTCAGCAAGGTTAAGATTAGTTTTATGTCTCTTTAAGATTAGTTTCCTGAAGTTCATTAACTTTGATTAGTTTAAATAATATAGTAAGCTCTCTCTCCTGTTAGTAACAAATTGGAATATTTATGCCTGTTCTATTCTAGATTTCCATATGCAATGGACACTGATCTCAGCTCCCAGGACAGGAAGGACCTGGACAAATTCATCAAATTTTTTGCCCTGAAGGTATTTTTTTTTGTTTTTTTGGAATAGAAGTAAAAAAAAAAATTTTTAAAAAATCCGCATTCCTGTTGCACTGTGACAAACCAAAACTCCCTGTACTTAGTGCAGTGCCACATGCTGCCGTGTCATAATGTTGATTGATGCAATGTCAAAACCTTTTAAAACAACATTTTCTGGTGATCTCTGACTTCATTTGGATTTCTAAAAATATAGATTATAGTATCAAAACAAAACCAAGCCCCATAGTCATCTAGCTTCTGAATATGACAAGCTCCTATTTGACTGTCAGGTGACCCATCTGCAGACCTTGGGACTGAATCACATATGCTTAAGAGTCGAGGAAAGGGAGTTTGGAATCGGGATTCCAGGTAGACAAAGCAGGAAGCCACACAGTGGCCAGAGGTGCTGGGAGCTGGAGTCCAAAACATATGAAGGATGCCAGGTTAGGGAAGGAAGGTACCTAGATATCAAAGCCTTGCTTATAGATAGCATCCTATAGCACCCATTGATTGTCCTGTGCTGATTGAGATTAGTATAGATGTTGCAGAGCAAGCTGAGAAAGCGTGTGTAGAGATTAAAGGAGAAATGTATGGTTTTATCAACAAGAGAGGTGAATGATCTTTTTTTTTTTTTTTAAATTTATATTTATTTAATTTTCCAAATTTTACAAGCACATAACAGTCCGGTTAAATTTCCTTTGCCTCCCATCTCCCACCTTAGGAAGCAGTACATACCTTCCCTCCCTCTCACGGAGGTATTTTTTAAAAAACAATGATCATTTAACCATCTAAACACAACCCTCACTTTGCTTGGGCCTGATCTCCTTCCAGACCAGGCATCTACATTTCTAACTATTATCAAATGACTTCCACAGCCCCTCCCTGCTGAATTCTTAAATAATACTTGGCTCACGGGTTCTTATCTTGGTCTTAATACCTTTATCATCTATTTTTTAACTTAACTTGAATATATCTGCTACTTTACAATTTCCTCTTAACTTCAAAATACCTTAGATTATAACTTTCTCTTAATCCTCCTTACAAACCTTGGTTTTACCCTTGGCCTTACATCCTAATTTTTAAACTTAATTTCCCCCCCCTCCCCCCACACCCCAGAATCTAGTGTCCGTTTTTCCTTTCATACCAGAAATTAAAGCACATACTTTTGTCTCCAAACCATTAAATCAGTCCAAAAAAACAATAACAACATCTCAACCCACACCCACTCGCTGTTTCACCAATGTCCAGTTCATGTAGTCCATCAGAGCTTCTTTCCAAGTGATTTGCTGCGATCTTCTTTTCTTCCTTCGCCTTCGTCCTGCGTCACAATCCAGGAAAGCCATATTTACTTGCTGTGCTTGTTGCGAGCTCTTTTTCTTGCTGACATTCTTGCTGACATTCCATCTCTTAAGTTCTTTCTTTTTCTTGCTGGCATTCCTTCTCTTAGGATTCTTATTTTTCCTTGTCTTCCTATAAACAGTCCTGCTTCCAGAAGACCCGTTACTGATGCGCGGCTGGGTGCGAAAACTATGTTCCATAACTAAATCCTCATTCTGGTTCTCACACACATCAGCGTGAAAACCTTCTGGCAACAGTTCATCCGGTATGAGTTGGTCCAAACGTCTCTCCAGTCTTTCCGAGGCAGCATCAAAGGCATCACTAAATTCTTGCAATCTTTGTAGAAATAGGTTAACTTGTAGCTCTGCCTTTGAAATGCCTGTCATTTTGTCAAATAAAGATACAATCTTTCAGTTGTTTACTTCACTGCGACAGTTGTAGTTACAAAATAGCGATCTTCGCCAGATTCCTCCGGCATGAGGGAAGAGAGGGGCTGGTTGCGCTGAGACTAAACTTTGATCAAACGCCACTTTCGCTTTTGCCTCGGCTGCCATTTCCCGTCTCTAAATCCTCAACAACGATAGGGCTGGCCTCCATTTTAAGCCCTATACTTTGCTCTCAAATTGGTCCAAAACGTTCAATTTACTCACGATCTCCGAGTCCAAATCACTAATTTGTTGAGGAATCCCGGCGCACGAACAGGAGAAGTCACGGCAGCTGCGCCCGTCAGGGGGATAGATGTCATCAGATCCGATGGGCTCCGGCTCCCCCCGCCCGCTTCCCGGAGACCCTTATTAGGGTCTCCTCGGGAGCAGGAGAGCCGTTAACGAGCCACTGCCAGACCAACCGGTCCCGGGACGCCCTTCCCGGGAGTTTTGGGGGCTGGGGCGCTGTCCCAGACACCCCTTTCACCCCTTTTTCGGACAGGGAACATCAGAGCGATGTTCCCCCCGACTTCTCCCTCCGGCGCCGGAACCGGAAGCCTCGAGAGGTGAATGATCTTGACAGCAAGAGGGGAAGGATAAAATAATGGAAGACCAACAAAATCATTGAAGTAGTGAAAGTGGTAACTTTTGTTTCTGTGTTTCATCTAATCTATCTCCTGGTTAGTAACAATTCTTGGCTTCTCACAGATCTCATATTTTCTCTTTCAGACTGTACAAGTGATTGTCCAGGCCCGACTCGGTGAAAAAATCTGTACTCGATCATCATCCTCGCCAACAGGCTCTGACTGGGTAAACTATATTCCTCATAGCAATCACATTATTCCCTCACTTGTGCCATGTTAAGATACAGGAAACAAAATACTGAAGCAGAACTGCAGACATAGAACCATGCAAAAATGTTACAACAGTATTCCTTTTCTTTTTAACCACATAAAACTACTATTTGGGCATTTTGTGGTACTGGATATACAAATAATATACAGGTATATGTCTGAATAGTTTCTACCTCAGCTGATTCTGGGTGGGTTTCTCTTAATTGCTTTTCATCTGTGGCTCTGATAAAAGCTCTCAAGAGAGGAATGGTAAATAGAGAGAACAAGGAAGGAGCTGGGAAATTTTTGTGAGGGTATTATCTGCTTTACAAAAAAAAAAAGTCAAGTAAAGCAAGACTGTTATTAGTAATCATCAATGTGTGACAGCAGAGAATATTTTGTCCTGTAGTCTTTATGCGAATCTAATGTGCACCTCAAATTTCAAAACCTGGAAACCAAAAAAGTATTTGCTGGTGAATGTAAATGCACCATCAAATCTAATGCGCACCCTAATTTTTGTGATGAAATTTGGCAAAAAAAAAGGTGTGCGTTACATTTGAGTAAATACAATATGTTGTAAGTTCCAATACATACATTCCTGTTGTGTGACACATGGCAGATTTCTCAAATAAGTTCCTGAAAAGTAAAATCAACTCTCTTAATTTTGCAGTTCAACTTGGCAATCAAAGATATCCCAGAAGTTACCCATGAAGCAAAAAAAGCCTTGGCAGGACAGCTGCCTGCTGTTGGGCGATCAATGTGTGTGGAAATCTCTCTCAAAACCTCTGAGGTAAAGCCTAAGCAAAACTACACTTCTGCCATCTTCATGCTTTAAGGCTCATGTCAGCAATGTCTTCATACTATGCACATGATATCTATTGCAAGCATTTTTTAGCACGCCACTATTGACACTGTTAAGCAGAGTCTATACATAAAAAAGAGCCACCCTAGGTCATAAACTGTAATTACTATGTTGTTGTCACATTCTTTATAGAGGGTTGTATAGAGGTACCCATGATATCAGAAAGTTTTCCAACTATCCAAAATAGTTTTTCAGCCTAAATATCTGTTTTTTAAAATAATCATCATTAGGAAAATAGAAAATGAACTGTATGATGGTTACCACATATAGGGTTGAGCTTTCAACAAACAAGCAGCCCACCAGAAGCATGTGGGGTGGGGCCAAACTGTTGAGGCCATTCATATTCACTGTGGGTGAATGGGGAGACCCAGCCAGATGGGCGGGGTACAAATAATAAATTATTATTATTATTATTATTATTATTATTATTATGTGCAGGTATATTTGTCATTTGAAGTCAAAAGGAATCTGAGTGCATCACACAAGGGGGGAAAGGTGCTCCTGTTTTTATATACAAATCTTTAATCTTATAAATCAGAAGGAGCAAACCATAGCTACAAATTCATTATTACATGTAGTATGTTGACTTTGGTGTCTCCATTTAACTTCCAAAGGACCACAGTAAGATCTAAAATGATTATTCATATGATGATAAACTTATCTTGCAAGTTTTTCCCATTCATTGAGCATCTCACAAAGATGTTATTTAAACATTCCTTTTTCCACTGCAGGGGGATTCCATGGAGTTGGAAATTTGGTGTTTGGAAATGAATGAAAAGTAAGTGTGTTGCTGATTCTTGTCCAATAAGCAGATATTTCTTTGCTTACTGAGTGCATAAGGGCACAGGACTGCATCTAAATACTAGTTGCTGGGAAACAAGAATGGGAGAGGGCTGTTGCACTCATGTTCTGTTTGTGGGCTTCCCGTATGCTTTTGGTTAGCCACTGTGGGAAACAGAATGCTCAACTAAATAGTCATTTGGTCTGATCCAGCAGACCTCTTATGTTCTTAGTTATGTTCACAGTTTCCCCACTTGTCTTGAAGCAGATATAACAGGGTAGAGCCAAAATCATGTGGGGTTTGGATTATCTTCAATGACTATAGTTGCAAGCCAATATGGTTAAATGGTAATAGCAACCACTTCGTGTGCACTCAGGTTTAGGAAATGCATGAATTACGAAATAGGAAAGTTGAGTTAAATTAGGTTGTTTTGTGTTGGTTGTTGGTGATTTTAAATGACTGATTTAAATCAATCCACCCTGGATCTAAAATGGCAGATATTATTAGATGGCAGAAAGCTCTAAAATAAATCCTCCTATTGACCCATGGCTTAAATGGCCTGTTTTGATTTAACAATGTTGTAGAAGACACTGGAGTTAAATTATCTACAGTGAGTCAGCAGTTTAGTTCTGATTGTTTTAAATTCTGCATCAGGCAAACATAATTAGCCACAAGCACCTGCTGCTTCATAGCTTTTACTTGTATCCTAGACTAGAAAAATTGCAAAAGGACTTACGGTTTTATCACATTTATCATTCAAGTAAGAGAGAACTCTTGGTATCTGTTAACTGAGAAATCCAGGTGTCTTTTCACAGAACATACCTGCTCAGTATTTAAAGGCATGTGTATCTTTTTGGCTAAGTGCTGAAGTACAAGGATTTCTAATTGATTACAAATAAGAATTATGCAAGATATATAGGTATCTACAAGCTATATAAGAAAATAAGCTACAAAATGCTCACAAACTTACAGTAATTAATTCTAGTACAAGATCATTTGTAACTTCTGCAAATACTTTTTTGCAATTATATAAATATTCTTTGGGAACAAATTGCATAAGGATTGTGCCCTTAGAAACACAGGTTGTAATCTCAACTGCTTCTATTTTACATGGCTAAATCTAAAGTAGACCCCAAATTTCACTGTCTCTAGTTTGTATTAGTGTACTTTGTGTCACTTCAATGAGAATATTGGACTAACTCTTTCTGTGTGCTTTTTAGGTGTGATAAAGAAATCAAAGTTTCCTACACTGTGTACAACAGACTGTCTCTATTACTGAAGTCTTTACTTGCTATAACAAGGGTGACTCCCGCCTACAGACTCTCTAGGAAACAAGGTCATGAATATGTAATATTGTACAGGTAATAAATATTGAAATAAAAACAATAGAACTATTGGCTCTTATGCACTTTTTCCATTCATTTTTTCCTATGGTGTTTTGCAATTCTTGATCAACTCTTCATTATTTTTCTTTAGCTTCTCCATATTCTTAGAGTATATTTCCCCTTAAAAGCCAACTTGCTTCCTCAGTTGTTTCCTTTAAAAGGGTCCTTAGTTAAAACTAAAAAAATTTCTCCCATCTTTGTCTTATAACATATCTGGTATAAAGTTTTCGGACTGCTAAATGTTTGGTTGGTGAGGGGGGGATCCTTTTTAAATAGAAAAGGCAAGACCCTGAATTGGGTCTTACAATGGTATTTCTGGTTCATCTGCTGACCAGTGAATAGCATATCAGCTGTGGGTTCAGATTTTCAGCTCAGCCATGAATTTACTGGATGGTGGCATTGGGCAAACTGCTGTCTTTCAGTCCCAGTTTCTCATTAGTAAAAAGCAATAATACTCAAATATTGTATGGGTAAAGAATCTTAATCTAAATCAGAAGACCCAACTCAATGATAAACACTTAGTGCACCTGACTTTATACTACCTAGTAGACTATATTAAATGTGCTTGCTCTCTCTCTCTCTCTCATAGGATATACTTCGGAGAAGTTCAACTGAGTGGCTTGGGAGAAGGTATGGTTTGGCAATTAACAAACTAGCTGAAGACTTAAAAAAACCAACTACAATATACCAGTAACACAACAGTCAGGGAGAACATAAGAAGAAAATGAAGGATTTTGGATGTAGGGGAAATTAGGAGATTCCCTTACTGGAGGTCAATAATAGCAATATAAAATTGATTAACAGCACGTGCATCAGTCCCTACATGGACTAGCACAATTAGTAAAATAACTTTTTTTTTTAAAGGTGCTGAGAGATTTATTAGGAAGAGGTATGCCTTCAGTAAGGGATATGGCTGAAGAGCATATTGGTATCCCTTTGTTGCTTGCAGGATGACATAAACTGTAATTCAGGAACAGAGAAATGGCAAATCAATCTTGATCTTTATTGCTGACTATAAAATTATTATTATTATTATTATTATTATTATTTTATTTATTGATAATTTTTCTCCTACTTCCATAGGATTTCAGACCGTCCGTGTTGGGACAGTGGGTACTCCATTAGGCACCATCACTTTGTCCTGTGCCTACAGAATCAACCTAGCTTTCATGTCTACCAGGTGAGAGCATGAGAGTCAAACTAAGCCACATTTTCCAGGACACTTTCCACTTCTGAAGCCCAAAATCCTGGGCTTCTCAGATTTTGTGGAGTGATATTGTTTGGTAGCCCTGAGTCATTCTCCTGAACACCAAATTTCTTGTCCATGTGTGGAGTTGCAGGGTTGAATTGTGGGGATGCTCTGTTTCCCATTAACTGATGCAGAAGAGCAGTCTAGCTGTCAGAATTGGGGTTGCAGCAGAGAAGTGAACACAGTCTTATGAATAACACCATTTGCTTGTTGCGTTGCAGGCAGTTTGAGAGGACCCCACCTATCATGGGGATTATCATTGATCACTTTGTGGACCGTCCCTACCCCAGCTCCTCACCCATGCATCCCTGCAATTACAGGTGAGGAAATACAAATCACAGATCATAGGTGAAGGCAGTTCTTCCCAAATACAGAGCCTCTACATCATGCACTGCTGGGTGGAGAAAAGAAAAAGTCCTTACACGAAATGGAAAACCCTGCATTTTCTATAAGAAGTGGGTGAATGGAATATGGTCTAGAGGGTTCTTAGACTTTCAAACTCTCTCCAGTTCACGTAGACAGTGGTTCACATGAATTCTCATTTGCATCATTAGTATATAATCAGAAAAAAATACTATGCAGAGTGAAAACTCGTAACTGCTAAGTGAAATGAGTTGCAGAAGAAAGCTAACAGAGTGCATTGCAAGCATCGATTTTAGTGTTTGTACACTCAAGTGTCAGCATTCAAAAGCATTCATTTATTTCATACAGTTTTCAAATACTAAGTCTACTTTAATTTGTGAAAGGTAATGTTTACCAGCAGATGCTTCTGCTGGAGGAAGAGGGACAGGAGGTATGCCATCTCCCTCACTTTTTGCAACCCTCAGGAGCAGTGAAACTAGGAACTGGTGAATAACTACCCCCTCCTTATCCAGTGGAAGCATCTTGTGAGTGGAATTCCACTTATGGGAGGCCTAGAGCCAACCCATTACAATGTATAATATTTTGACAAAGAATCATAGAATTTGAGTTTGAAGGGTCCTCTAGTCCAACCCTCTGCAGTGCAGGAATCTCAACTGAAGCATACATGACAGGTGGTCATCCAAATCAAAGGGTTGTTTTAGTAAAAGGTTTTATTTTATAAACATTTCCTTTGCAGTCAGACCAAAAGCAATGATAAGGTGCTTTAAACTGGCTTTGAAGCTACATTTTGTACATCTCTACAGCTGGTAGCATAGGCAACATTTATCAGAAAGAGTCTTCCTAACAAAAACTAGAAGGCAGATATGAGAATAATGTTTCATACTTCTAGATAAATAAAATCCAAACAGACTTAATCCACTCTAGTAGCATTTATTTAAGCCCCGATAAGGAAAGAGTTAGAGCTCCTTCATAATTCTCCTTTCAACTCCACTCAGATGTTCTGGGTCTGTCTACAATGTCTGTCTCTGTATGTACTTTAAATCTTACATTTTATTGAACATTCCCATTTTGAAGTTTATCTCATCCTGTTACAGAACAACAGCTGGTGAGGAAAATGCATACCCATCAGTAGAAGATTCTCAAGAAGCCTGCACCACCTCTTTTTCTACTTCTCCACCATCACAGGTAAACAATTTTTCAGAGACCATTGTATGTTTTCCAGCATGTCTCTTTTAGAGAGGCAGCTAGCTATACTGTCAATGTTTGCCAACAAGCCATATTTTACTTTACAGACACTTGTAGTTTTAGTTAACATTTTAAGAAATTATATTACAGATTGTTAGACAAATACAAAAATGAAGGTTACTGAAAACTAAATAATAGTTTACTACATGTGTACCTAATGATAAGTTTCCTTGTGCATACATTTCACTACTACAAAAATTCTGTCTCTATAGTTAAAACAATGCGGTATTGGTCACACTTGATTGCACAAAGTACAGTTTAAGTTCTGAATCAATTTTGCTGACAACCTGTTGATTATATAGTATTCACCTGTTTCCATCCTGCTGCAATTTAAAAACCATTCTCTATACCTGGCAATTGTAAAATACTTAAAGATGGGTTACTTTTCTCTTCTCTGATCCATTTAAAACTTTGCATACTCAGGCCGATGTATTCAATAGATTTAAAACATTGGCAAAGAGCCTTTGGAGCTGTGCAGTTGGTGTAGAAGGTTTAGTTTTTGAATTTCCTTCACTAGGGCAACCCTGGTGTGGAAATGAGTTTCTGATTACATATCTTCTCTTCTGGAAATAGATGTTGTTGGGGAAGGAGATGGTGTGCAACACTTGTGATGCACACAATCCTAGGAAAGTGCTGAGGATCATATCTGAGGGCATGCTCTACAGGCAACTGTGGGTTGGGCACAGCCTTCTGCTTCAGCTCTGTTTTCCTGGATCAAAGTGTCCAGTTCCAATTTATGTATGTTTTGGGGCACTCTAAGGATTTTTGCCTTATGCTTAGGGCTCTCCTGGTTGCCCAGTCAAATATCGCAGAAGAAACAAGTTCCTATAAAGGGTTCTGAATCTGTTACTTCAGTTTTCTCAATCGAACACTAGTTTGAAGACACATGCCTTCTGCCTTTCTGACAGCCAGCACAGCTGATGAGTTTGTGGCTCAAGGCTTTTTCTCTGTTCTTGCTAGGGTTTGTGTTCAGCTGCTCTGTAACAGGGTGAGGTGTCTTTAAAAAAAACCCACCAGTGTTTGACAAAGCCTATTATCTTACTGTTTGTATCAAGCCTAGTGCAACTGAAGATTGCTTTGATCACTGAGATGCATGAGGACTTAGAGTGATCTCCACTTTATATAGCTCCCCCTTTGCTCAGTTGTCACCAACAGCTATTCAAGCCTAGTTGTTAGGATGATCAATAAAAGTTCTAATACATCTGACTTTAGAAGCGAGTTTCAGGCTGTTGGTTCTATATGATCAGCAGTGAATTCATTGATAAAGACTACAGCTAGGAACACATTTAAAAAGCGGACAACAGTTTCCTGACATTTTAAACCCTTTATAAAGCATGCAGCTCCCCTGCAATTCTGCAACTCTTTGATGTGCATGAATGTTTCTCATAGCTGTAGCCACAGTCCTCACCAACATTCAGTTCATCCAACTCTTTTCAGTTTTTCTTTCTGAAGTCTTTTTCTTTCTTTTCCTTCTGTGTTTTCTTTTGTGCGTCTGTGTTCAGTGTGTATTTACTGTCACTAAAGCACATTTTCAGACCCCTCCTCCTGTCGTGACGGATACATTGAAGGGCCCTTTGATGGGGCTGACCTTTTCACATCAAGTGAGTTCATAGTAGAAAAAAATAGGTTTGGCCTGACAACACCTTTAAAATAAAGAAGGTGCATGACAAAAGTGTTTTTTCACTAACAAGTAAATCATTTCCCTTAGATTTGGCTCTTTAGGCTGGTTAGCCTAAAATGAAACATGCATTTGAGTTTAATGTGCTTAGAGGTTTGCAAAATCTGTTCAGTTACTGACTACCTTTTAGAAAAGAAAATGAATCAAACATCTCTGAAGTTATTAAATTTATTGTCTTTATTGCTGAACAGGAAATTTGCAAAGAAGCAATGAAAATATGTAGTTTAGACTATACAGGGCAAACTGTATAGAGCAATCGTAGAATACTGATCGCTTCGTGGAATAGTTTCTGGAAATTGCTGTATGTTTTCTTGAGTTAACCAGGGGACAGGAAATAAACAGTATTTTTCACCTCTGAAGAAATTAAAAGTTTATTGTCACCATTATAAAGGGCTGAAGCAGTTTGTTGTACCTCTGTATTTCTGTAGCTGTGTCAGACTGTGCTTTGGGAGTGTGATACCAATAGAGTCTATTTTTTTAATGTTACCTGAGTCATTTTGAAAACAGTTCTGTTTTTATTTGTTTGAATTCCCTGAAATCCTGTTTTTATTTGTTTTATATGCTTTTATACAACTGTTCTTTTAATGGTTTGATGTAGTATTCTTGTTTTAATGATATTGTTTTATTAGGTTATATATACAATTTAAGGGACGTGGGTGGCGCTGTGGGTTAAACCACAGAGTCTAGGGCTTGCCGATCAGAAGCTCGGCAGTTCGAATCCCAGCGACAGGGTGAGCTCCCATTGCTTGGTCCCTGCTCCTGCCAACCTAGCAGTTCGAAAGCACACCAAAAAGTGCAAGTAGATAAATAGGTACCGCTGCAGCGGGAAGGTAAACGGCGTTTTCGTGCGCTGCTCTGGTTCGCCAGAAGCGGCTTTGTCATGCTGGCCACATGACCTGGAAGCTGTATGCCGGCTCCCTCGACCAATAATGCGAGACGAGCGCCGCAACCCCAGAGTCGGTCACAACTGGACCTAATGGTCAGGGGTCCTTTACCTTTATATACAATCTAAAGATTTTTAAAATATTAAGCAGAGGAAGGTTTTGGCTGTGAGGTAGACTTTCACATTGAGGACTATAAAATGCCTGCTCTGGAAACTTTTGCCTCTATAACTGAGATGCAGAATGTGAGGCTTAATGTTCAGGCTTTGCCCTTCTTGGTGTGGGAGTCACAGAGAGGCATGCAGTTGGTCACGTGATTTGTTTGACAATGAACCTATATCCAGTTACTCTGCTGTCAGAGCAATGGTTTTCCAGGCTTCTTCTGTAGCATTTATTTAATAAAGGCAGTGAAAATCAATAGGAAGTTGAAGTAGCATATAACAATAATATATAAAACATTTCAGTAAAACACAGAACAGTCATTTTAAAAAAAAAACTCATAGAAAACAAATAATAAACACAGCTTTTAAGTAATTGCTCTCTTGTCCAGCATGTTATTGGTCAACATACTTCATACTATCCTCTCAGTCCTATATGAATACCATCTCCATCATTTGTAGATGTTGTGCATCATTTTTAAGCAAAATCCAGGCTTGAGAGTGGTCCCTGGTAATCCTAAACACAACTTGAAAATAAGTTCCATTGAAATTGGTGGCAACTTTTTCTTTTAAGTAAAGATGTCTAGGATTGGTTTGGTTTGGTTTAGTTTGGTTTTGTGTTTGCATGTGGCTCAGACTACCTCAGTTCCATCCTAGTATTTTATTCTGCAAATCTGATTTCTTTTCCTGGCCTTTTCCAGTAATTCTGAAAATTATTCAGACTGTGTGGGGTTTTCCCTTTCTCTCCCTTTCCCTTCCCCCCTCTCATTTCTTAGCTCTCCAGCTCTCGTCTTTCTTATCAGCCTGCAGCCCTGGGAGTTGGATCAGCTGACCTGGCCTACCCAGTAGTCTTTGCTGGCGGCTTGAGTGCTGCACATCCTCACCAGGTATTCTTAGAGGTTTGAGACCATTTTATATGTCTCATAGCTAACACTGTTCCTTAACTGTTGACATACTTCTCTATCCATTCTTACCCCATTCTTTTACTTGTAGGGTACAGTCAGAGCTGAGCAACATGAGAAGCAGCCTTGCTTTGCCTGTTAAGAAATTTGAAGGCTTTCTGCCATAAAGCAAAGAAAACTGGAGGATATCATAGTCAAATGCTGGGAATGTGGGGCCAGTGCCCAGCTTTCTTTGTCATGTCTGGTTATCACTCTCCTTAGTTGATAATTTCTTCTGGTGCTCCCTGTCTTAACTTCATTGTAAGTGACTGAGATCCTTTCTAGCTCTCTTTACCTGTTGGTAGGAAGCCTTCAGGCAGAACCCAGGCTGTTTCTCATATCATGAGTATAACATGTAACCCAGCTGTCAGCTACCTATCATTGAGAGTCAGACAACCATACACTTGAAAATAAAAGAGTCTAGAGCTTCTTTTAATTAATACTAAAATATCTAATTTGCTTATCCCTTTCTCCTCCAGTTGATTGTTCCAGGGAAGGATGGAGGAGTGCCCTTGATTCCTAGCCAACCAGTTCATGGCACTCAGGCTGATCATGAGAGAATGGCAACATGCACCCCTTTGGATGGGGGCCACTACTCTGCAGTTACTCCAACTAGCAGGTAAGTTTTCCATCTCTTCATGGTGATTCATAGTCTTACTACAGGTTTTAAAAATAATAATTCATTTGCTAGGCTATAAGCAGCTCTTACATTGGTCAATAATTTTGGAAAGAGGCAGTTAGGAAGATCATTAGAAGATTTTAACTTTCCCTAATTCATGTTCTTTTTCTTTCCTTTCTTTCACCCCAAAGTGAAAGTGCAGAGACAGCATGTGTAAGTAGGGTTCTCCTACATTTGCAGTAACTACAGCTCTGTAGGAAGATAGGACAGTAATTTTCCAAATCCAACAGCTGTTTGATAGAACGTTTTCATAGTAAAATGCATCTTCACACATAAAATCAACATTGTTTAGTTCAGTTACTTAACAACATCCATCAGTAATTACAGTAACTTTCACCATTCTTGATGGATCAGCACCTACAGTTCAGTGTTGTTTCGGACTTTGGAAACTTTACAAATTTCAGTAGCAGCTAAAAATGTAAGAACGGGAGCTGTACTCTTGGTAAGATCTACATCTGTCTGATCCAGCTACTTTTAATGCCACTATTTCCACCTTGTGACATTTCATTAGTTCCACATACTAGACTCTTCATTAGTAATAATGAAGTGGTTGTGGTTTCATTTCTGTAAAATGACTGACTGCAGGTACTAAAGCATAGTTGTAGCTTCTATCAAACACCAACTGCTGCAGAGCTTCTGTTAGGGTTAAGCACAAACCTTGCCCTTTAGAGTTGAGGACAGTACCAACACTGACATTTGTAGTTTAATACTGGTAGCTTTGGCAAACTTAACATTTCTATTTTTCCTGGGGATGTAATTTAGACAAGCGCCTGGGATGCTAGTCTCAAATTGTCCACTGTCTGCCCCCTTAAATAAACTTAAATAAACATGCAAACAGTTCATCTTCACTTGTAAAGC
Source organism: Darevskia mixta (assembly GCA_034641385.1). NCBI lineage: Eukaryota > Metazoa > Chordata > Lepidosauria > Squamata > Lacertidae > Darevskia > Darevskia mixta. The sequence goes on from JAWWNH010000066.1 coordinate 27,138,025, forward strand.
TGTAACACTATTTACCGGTAATACTGGTCCAGCCAGCACTGCTGTTCAATTTCTTGATGTTAGTACATTTCAATTGGTATTAGGAAGCTCCCACAAGCTTAGAAAAAGCCAATTTAGTGTTTTTATGTGTAATATCAATATATACAGATTGACAGATCCACATGTGCCAATTAATCACCATATTTGACAGGAATAAATCATCCATCCAAACTGCACCTCAAAGTCATGAAATGGGATACAAATGCAATAAAAATAGGGCTTTCAAAAGCTGAACAGATGTAGGGGGCACTATTTGGTCTAGGGCCTATTCACGTGTATTCCATAATCTCGGGGTAGCGCCCCTGTTCATATGGCTGTAATCTCCCTCTCCACACCTGTACCTGCATCCATGTGGGATATGATCAGGAGGCTCTAAAGGCCTGGAATGACATTGCCTTTTGAAGACATTTATGGTGTGGATAATTAATTAATTCAATTAATAATTATTAATTCAATAAATAATTAATAAATAATAATTAATTCAACATACAAATCACAACTTGAAGTGGGGAGATACCTATGAAAATATTAAGAAAACAAAATCCATTAAGGAAAATTCTGTTTTGCACAAAGAAAGAGAAAAGAGTAGTGAAATATTCTATGGGAACAGTTTTGTAGTCTTTTATCCAGAATGTGGCTGGGAGGGTTCTGTTCAAATTGTATTACACAAATCCTCCACCAACTTCACTGGTTACCAGTTTGTTCTCAGGCTCAATTCAAAGTGTTGGCTTTGATATTTAAAATCTTGGGACCACAATATCTTAAGACACACACACCCTGCAAATGAGTCTGTCCAGGATTTCTACTCCACTTTGGAGACCTTCCTTTGGGGTCACCACCTTCACCACTATCTGAAATACAGCAAGCCAGTACCCAGGAGAGGGCCTTTTCAGTTTTATTTGGGATGACTACTGAGATAACTTTGATTCACCATGAACTTTGCTGATATTGTTTACACATTACGCATTGTCCTTTGTGTGTAGAATACTGCCTTTTGTACCTGCAGTACAACATATGGGTAAACAAATAATATACTCTCATGTACCAGTGCTTCATTCCAGAGCTCATGCAGAGCAAGAAAAACAAGAGGAAATCAATTATACCCCTTCTCTCTTCTCTCTCAGTGAGGACACGGAAACTGTATCTAACAGCAGTGAAGGAAAGAGTGGGTCCCCACATGATCTCTGGGAGACAATATTTGTCCGGAAGGTGGGAGCCTTTGTCAATAAACCTATCAACCAGGTAATATAAGTTCATTGCTCTTGGAGACTTTATGTCACAAATATGGTGATTGCAAGTCTTGCATTGAGCAGGGGGTTGGACAAGGTCTTTTCCAACTCTGAAATTCTATGATGTGCTGTTCTTTAGGAAAGAAAAAACACAAGGAATATCTCTCCCTTGACACAGGAGGCAGAAAACAACAGCAGCCTTTCTATTTCTTTCTTCTTTGAACATTAGTTGATCATAGTTTGAAGATTCACAGTGCTATGTTGCATGCTGGGTAAGAGGAGTGGCATTTGACTGAGACATTTGGGATTCTGTCTTTTGATCCTTTCTAGGTAACCATGGCCAGTTTGGACATTCCTTTTGCTATGTTTGCTCCCAAGAACATTGAGCCAGAAGATAATGACCCCATGGTAAGAAATGCCAGTCTTGCTCAGTCCTGCCTTCTCAGATTTGAGTAGGTCTGAATTTCCTAACCCAACCATTAGCATGCTTGTGTTTTCTGACTGAAAAACTAACTTTTAGCATCCATTTAACTCCCTCATGCCAGTGTTTGGGTATGTTGGTCTGACACTTGGATCTCTTCAACAGGTGAATCCTCCTGACTCTCCAGAAATAGAGTCTCCCCTCCAGGGCAGCCTACACTCAGTGGGCTCCAGTGGCAGCAGCAATGGGAACATCCATGACGATTTTGTTATGGTTGATTTTGTAAGTTGATGCAGCCCTTTATATACACATACAACCTTTGCCTCAATGTCTGAAGCAGAACTGAAATGCTAATAAAATATATGAAATTCCTTGGGAAAAGGCATCTTCACAGAACCAATATGGGGCAAATGGCTCTGAATATTATTTCATTAAAAAGCAGAAGTGTACTGATATGGCTTCCCAAAATATTGAGAGACTGAGCTTGCAGGAATTCCAGCATACTGGACCCTTTTGAGAGACCTGAACCTTTTATTCTTAAGAACCCATGATGAGTTTTACTCATAGGACTAGAACTCAAAGGCTATTTGACGCAGACTTCTGTCCAAAAGTGGCCCTTTTCACAGACTGTCACCCCAAATCAATCCCAGCAGATTCTCCACATCACTCAGATTATAGGGTGACATGAGCAAAGAGCAGTATCTAAGAAGGTAGTCTACAACACAGGTTATAATAACAATTTATTATTTATATGCCGCCCATTTGACTGGGTTGTCCCAGCCACTCTGGGCGGCTCCCAATAAAAATAGTAAAAGCAATATAACACCACACACTACAAACTAAAGGTTCACCTGCAGTCCAGAGAATAGCCAGATGACCAGTTTTGATAGGAGAAAGATGAAAAACATGTTCTACTATATGCTGTACATTGTGCTGTTGTTGGATGAAACAATGAAATGTATTTCATTGATAGTGGTTAAATACATTATCAGATGATGATTGAACAGAGCACTGTTGTGTTATCAATGTACAGCTGACTGATATTTGTCCATTTAATTCTAGAAACCGGCATTTTCTAAGGATGACATCCTCCCAATAGACCTTGGAACATTCTACCGTGAATTTCAGAATCCTCCTCAGCTCAGCAGCCTCTCAATTGACATTGGGGCTCAGTCCATGGCAGAAGATCTGGTATGCAAAAATAGGATTTCAGTTTGAGGGACATTGCTCCCTGCCATACATAAACTGAATATGCCTTATTTGAGAGGACTGATCAAACAGGTCATTCATTATTTAATGTGTTAGATAACTGTGCTATGAACTCAAAAGTGCCAAAGTGCCAAGTTCAAATCTTTTGTAAGTGCTATGAAAATACATGGCCTTAGGCAGGCCACTTTCTCATCACCTTAGACCGCCCCAGTGACCACCCACAGTGCATTGGAATAATCATTTTGACATGCCTTACAGGGTTTTGTAGGGTTCCCTGAGATAAAGCACAGTATATGAACAAGTAACATTTTCAAGTGCCACATAAATATGTTGTTACAAGATCATCCAAGGTGTTTTCTGACACTGGTTCTCATTTCCCTGCTTCCCTACATCCTCAGAATTGTCCCTTCCTTAGCTCCCTCAGACAGTATCCTGCACTCAGTCACAACTTCATATTTTCTCCTATGTGCAGAACTCTTTCCTTAAACACAGTGCTCCCCCTGCCCCTTGGGCATATCTTTTCCATGAGCTGTTTGTCTTAACTCTTCAGTCTTCATTCCCAACTGTAGCTGAGCAAGTCTGACTGCATTTGCTCACTCTTCTCTCCCTCCCTTTTGTTTTCTCTGCTTTATTATAGATCATATGCTGTGTATGGTTAATGACATGTTTGTTTTTGCCTCTGAAACTCTGTAAAATGTATAAAAGGCTTTTAAAAGAAAATCCCTGCAAGTTGCCATCTGTTAGCAGCAGGCTGACAAGCGTAATTGTGCTAAAGCTGTTCCAGCAAATTTCAGAGGCCACAATCTCATGCACCTTCACACCTACAAACAAGCCATGGACTTGGATAGATGCTGTTTACAGCATTTTTCTCCTTTCCAGGGTAGCTGTACATACAGGTTGGGAGATCTTGAGAGCATTTCATAGTTTGATAGTAATGTGCTGAATCTATTGAATCAAATCTGTCTTCAGATAAAACATTATTATTATTATTATTATTATTATTATTATTAATTATGCCTTACTCTGCCCTTCAGTTTTATGTTTTTTTGAACTACCTCTTTTATTCCTGTGTCTCAGGGGTGAGGAGCCTGTGGTCCCTCAAATGCTGTTGGACTACCATGCCCATCATCCCTTACCATTGACCATATTGGCTGGTGCTGATGGGAGCTGGAGTTCAACAACATCTGGAGGGCCCCACACCTACTGTGTATTAAGTTAAAGAAAAAAAGAACTGGCTAATGTAGCTGCTGATAATTTTTCTTTGTCTTCACAGGATTCTCTACCAGATAAACTGGCTGTCCATGAGAAAAATGTCAAAGAATTTGATGCCTTTGTAGAGACCTTACAGTAAAACAGCTTATTCTACAGCAGCATTGAACTTTTTAGACACCCTGGAAAAGGAAGCCCATGCATTCTGCCTTTCTTCCCTTAGTGTCTTGCTCTGTCCCCTTCCCCAAATTTCGTAGGCACTATTGCTTTGCTCTGTCAGGTGCAGAAACAGTGGTCTGTATCTCTTTGAACTAGTCCTTGGGAAGGGTGTGACTCGCTTTCCTACCAGTGTGAGGTTCGTATTGAATACAGTGCATTAGGAAACAAGATCAAGTGCCGTTCTTCTTCCCTTTTCTCATGTGTTGAGAGAAACCGATGCTTCTTCCTCCCTCAACAGGGCTCTACAATCTGGTTTCCAGGGGACAGTCTTTTTCCCTGCATCTGCAGTAACGCCAAGCAGAAATAACTCTGACTAAATGTAACTGTCTTGTGAGCATTGTAGATTCTGCTAGTGTGGTTCAAACACTGGCTTGCCTTCAGCAAGTGCAGCTAAAACATAAGGGCAAGGGGCTGTTTTTCATCAGTGGTGCCCTAAACAAAGCAAACACAATGTTGCACATCTGTGTGTGGAAACAAGAATTGAGGGGCCTGACCTAATTGCCTAGTGCAGTTTCAAAGTAAGCCACAGACACTAAAAGAATTGTTTTTTGTATATTACCTGCCAATATGGTGTGTGTCAATATATTGCCTCCCCAAGACCACAAGCATGGTCTGTGGCATTTGGAGAAGATCCAGCGTTTGTAGGCTGTGTTTACAGTCAGCAGTTGTAAATATGAATTAGGAATCCTAATTCTCTAGGGTTATTTAATTGGGGGGGGGGGTCTTTAGTCCAAAGTTTTTCCTCTATTCCCCTCAAATGTTGCTGCTCTATCATAAAATAAGAAATATTTATTACTCTAAAGGAAACCTATATTTAAAAAAAATGTATGTGGATGCTTTCCCTTTGTAAAGTAGCCATATAGGCTGCTTTGTCCTTTGTCACTGCAAGTATGTTGTTCCAAACAGCTCTGTCATTTTCCCCACTCCCTTTTGCAGGGTAAACTATAATACTTCTTTTCAGAAACAGACATGGTTATGCTTTGAAAGTGATCTTTTCTGGTGACTCGATTTCCATTCTGCCCTGTTGGGTCTGTGGATGTCATAAATAAAAATGCACATGTTGATGCAGTGGACTGGTAGAAAGTTTCTAAAATGATTGTCTCTGATAGGCTTATACATTCGCTGTGATCTGCACTTAGTTAGAAAGTAGCTTTTTCAGACAAGCACATTTTAAAGAAGTTTGTGGTACTTGTTTTAATTGATGGGGTTTTGATTGGCTAAAAGTTTATTTTTGTAATGACTTAGCCATTAAGCAGTGTGATTGGCTGACATTGCTATGTGTTTGATCTGCCTGCTCTGTTCTTCACCAAATATGGGGAAGGAAAAACAACACTAAGCATCAGCTCAGGGATACGTTAGACTCTGGGCACAACTCCTTTCTTCCTTTTCATTAGAAACCAGGCTGAGACTGCAATCCTGTGCAAAGTTTCTTGTGAGTAAATCCCATTAAACTCTGTGGAAGTTAATTCTGAGGAAACATGCTTAGGATTGTACTGTAAAATGCCGAAGACCATTCCCTGCGACCTGTTATCTTATAAACTATTTCTTATGACTGTGGACATGAAGGACCATTTATGGTTTCCTGATTAAAGTAATGAGATGTTAACTTCCTGAAGTATATGGTTCCATTTCTTGTTGATGAAGGGGGTTTGTTTGTTTTAGGCAACAGCCATCATCTAACCATGTAACCTCTCTAGGTTTCTCACCCCCACTGCTGGACAGAAATGAGCTGAAGCGCCAATTTCTTGCCTTCAAGCATGTTGCTGTTTTGCATTACTAACCCTCAAAATTGTGAGTTTATCTTTCGCTAATGGGTCCTCTTGCTGCCGCTGCACCACCGGCACACAATTTCCGTTCTCATCCTGGGGCAAAGTTCTCAACTTGAGGTAACTCTTCCAGGTTAGCGGAGTTTGTAACCTGAATCGTTTGTAACCTGAGGCGTTTGTAACTCGAGGTATGGTACCACTGTACTGCTATGGAGGTAATCTTGTCTACATAAGTTGGCTTTAGTGCACTGACAAGAGAATCTGTTAAGGGAACATCTGCCTGCTCTCTGGTTAGTTGCTTGTAGAGTGGCTGATCCTGCTGCAATGATCAAGTGACATTTGCCTCCCTACCAGCCAAATTATAGTTACTAGATCACTCGTAACTATTTTTTGCAGCTTCCCCCTGAAGTTTCTCCGTATGATGGCAATGCCTATATAGTTTCTCCTCTTCACGTTGAGATGCTGCAATAGTTAAAGGAAGTTGGCCGGTTGCTGCTTGTCCTGTTTACTTCAGACCAATATATCTGCACAGAACTGCCATGGAAGCGCCCAATAAATACAGGTGTGCCTCTATGCACGGAATATGCAGTGCTGCTGGGTTTTTTATACTGCTTTCTTTGTGGTTTTCCAAGTCTTGCTACTTGGTTCAGTTTAAGAGTAAATTATTCCTTAGTTATACCTGATCAAGATATTAATTTACTAATGTAGAGCGGGGATCCAGTTTTTTTCAGACTTTCAAAGAAAGGTATCTTACTGCCCCTTATGTGGTATTTTATTGCAGTAAATGAGAATACATAGCTAATAACTTGCAAGTGTTTTGGTTAAAAGGAGAAGGGTCCTGAATTATATTTCTTTGGAACTAATTTTCAAGAGTTACTTCAACATGTATTCATATACTTTCCAATAAAAATGTTATGTCACTTCAGCTGTCAGCCAGAGGTCTAGTGAAAAGTCTGATTTCAAAGAGATAAGTGTTGGAGCTGCTGGAAAATGCTAACTCTTCAACTACTTTAGTTACTGAAATACTTGTATACTGCAATTTCATTTTTAAAAAATCAACTTGGTTTACAGCAATTATATATATACATAATAAAAACATTTAAAATCACAGGTCATCAACTACCTATATTCCAGACTATGTTTTTCTTATGCATATGTCTGATGCCATCAAAATGTTTTGAAGGTGAAAATTGAATATACCTATTCAATCTCCAGTGGAAGAATATTCCACAGGATTGGGCCAATGGCATGGAAGACTTGGTTTCTTGTTGGTGTCAAATAAGCCATACAAGCGGTTGACCAGCAATGTGCCTACAGAGGCACTCAGTAATTGAGCTGGTTCAGATGGTCCCAAAGGTACCTCAGGCCCAAGTTGTTTAGTGTTTGTAAATTAATACAAGGACATTGAACTTTGCTTGGTAGTTAACAGGCAACCAGTGCAGATGTTTTAATTAGTGTTGTCAGCCATAAGCTACATTCTGCACCAGCTGGAGGTTCTGCATCAGGCCCAAGGGCAAGCCACAGAAACTTTATTGGAATAATCCAGCCTTGAGGTTACCAACACAGAGAAGTTGGTGGTAGTGCCATTCTTAAACCAAAAGCCAGTAAGAAAAGTTCAAAGGCAGGGGCACCTCCTCCCTTCACATAGCGGAAAACATTTGTCACACCCATTATCTAGCAAAGATTGATTTTCACCAGCTTTCACTTGGGGGAACATAATTGCCTAGGAAATGATCAGCTAGGAGTTCAGGTTGGTGAACTTAACTAGCACAAAGTTCCTAGTTTTAAGGTTTATTCAACTTTAGTTATGTTGAAGATGAATATACTACAAGTGAAACTCGAAAAATTAGAATATCGTGGAAAAGTCCATTTATGTAAGCAATTGTTTTCATTAGCTACTGGAGTTTAATATATGAGATAGACTCATGACATGCAAAGCGAGATATGTCAAGCCTTTGTTATAATTGTGATGATTATGGCGTACAGCTGATGAAAACCCCAAAGTTGAAATTGTTGATTTGGGGTTCTCATCAGCTGTACGCCATAATAATCACAATTGTAACAAATAAAGGCTTGACATAACTCGCTTTGCATGTCATGAGTCTATCTCATATTAGTTTCACCTTTTAAGTTGAATTACTGAAAGAAATGACCCTTTCCACGATATTCTAATTTTTTTCGAGTTTCACCTGTATATTAAATACAGTGGGCCCACCACTTACATGAGGGTTCAGTTCCAGGGGTCTACACTCAAAGGCAAGAATATGCACTCCCTTCCCCAAGCCCAGTAAATACCCTGCTGGGTGCGGGATAAATATGCAGAGTGGAGGGTTTCCCCAGCTCTCTATTTATTCCTCATCTGCATAAGGTGATTGCACAAGTAAAACAAGCACAAGTTGCAGGTTTGCTGTACAGTATATAGCACAGACAGCTATGAAGCAAGTAATATAGCCTGAATAAAAGGTGGGAAAGTCCCATGATCGATTTACACCTACCAGACAATGCTACACTGGGCATGAGCTCAAGGATGAACAAATAACCTTTTCCCTGAAGGGGATTAGATTTGCATTTCACCACATACTGTATTGTATAGGCACCAGGTGGATGATACTAATCTCTCTTGTTGACTGATTCCAGAACAACACATTGAAGAAAAACACCAAAACTGGTATTGGCTTTGGGTTTTTATTGAAGTACAAAAAGTGCAAACTGTGAAATACAAGATTGGTACCATTAGAAGGAAATAAACATGGGTGTGTAAATTAATGTCACAGTAAAAATAAAAATAAAAAACCCAGCCCTGCTCCCAATAAACATCAATGAGAACAAAAATGCAAGATAACAGCAACAAAAAGCAAAGCTGTAAACTCTGCATACAGACCCCAGTGGAGAACACGCAACCAGGGGTCACTTGGCCATCAAAGACCTCTGCTGAGTCAGCAAAGAGACTTGCCATAAGGCAAAGGTGGAAAACCGGTGGCCTTCCAGATGTTGCTGGATCACAATTCCCATCCCTGGAAACTGGCCAGGCTGGCTATGGCTAATGGGCACTGGAGTCCAACATCTGGAGGACCACAGGTTCCCCACTCCTACCATAAGGCATCCAATTAGCTTCAGCATAAGCAGCACCACCCATAAGCTGTTCTCAGTACAGATACATGACTGACTGCTAGAGGTGAGAGCACAGAGTGTATTCAGGGGGTACCAAGACACTGATGGGCTTTATTAGGCAAGCAAAGGATACAATAGAGATGGAGCGCTCCACCCACAGAAGCACTGTGGCCAATATCTAACATGGAAGCTACATGACAAGGGGGCAGCCAAGCAGGTGCAGCACTGGAAGTTTGCAGGACAGAAAACGCAATGTGCAGCCATGGCCATCTAACCAGCTCTTGGCTTCTATTACAAGAGGAGCATGGAAAGACATAATTGGCCTAGATGCTGGTCTTCTAGTAATTTCAACCACTTGCTTGGATGCCTACCATCCTAATTCAGACAGCACACATGGCAGCAATCAAAAAAAAGGGAAGGGGAAGGAAGTTCGGAGTTAACTGGCCAAAGATGCAAACTTAATTCATAGGGTGCAGTCAGGCCTAGCATGCAGCTCCACCAATCGCCCACAATGATAAGAGATTTGAAAATTGGGGGGGGGGGAATGGTGAGGGGAGGGCAATGAGGCAAAGCAGACATTGCTGCCATGTATGTACTCCAGGTGTCCTGGAAGCTCCGGCAAAGTAGGGAAAGCAGCAGAACTATTTTACACTGGCTTACTTGCAGGGCTTTGTGAGTGCACTTTTAACTGTGTGCAGTAGCTAGCAATACAAAGATTTGCAATGTGTTTGGGGGGTGGGGGGAATCACACACGCACACAAGTTGGGAATCTGTGGACTTCATAAAAGTGTCACTGGGCAGCTATGACAGCACTTTCTCCCTCCTGCCTGATCTTGCTCCTAATCCTGAAAGAAGCCGAGGAATTAATGTTACAGTGCAGTGGCTGAACCTGCAGCCTTGTGTCCTAAAGTGCCTGGGCCTTCCATTTCCGAGGCAATGATTTCCATGGAAACCAGCTGCTTCTCCTTCCAACCTGGGAACTTTGAACAGGAGTGAGCAAGTTAACCATGCTAAACGATTCTATACAAGAGATATTAGAAGGCAAGAGGCTCTTGCTCCTCCCATAGTCGTTCACTTGTTAGTGTTCTTGGTGAAAGCCTCTCATGTCTCAGCTAAACATAAAAATCAACATTCCCAACTGCTCTGTTGTTCCAAAATTCTAACTAAGTTTATATGTTATCAGACTGAACACTTCCTATATGCTGACTGATACTGTACCTTACGTAGGATGATGAACTCTGACCAACACATTCATCAGCCCCTCATAATAGTGTCAAGCACTTCGGTTCACCATTTCCAGCCATCTGTGACAGATGTGGAATCCAATTCACTGGATCTGGCTGGACTACGGGCACTGATAATTCACATGCAGATTTTAGTGCTCGCTGATCATTTGTCACTTTAAAACCATAGCAGGGGCCTTCTTTTATTCAGTTTTAAACAGTAGCCTATTGTGCATTTACAAAACACACCTTTCTATCTTCCCTCTAACTGTCTTGTGACAGGAAGCCACAGGTTCTGGGAAGGTGGAGAAAAGTACCTCCAACTTCTCTGTAATCCCGTTGAACTCCAAGCTTGCTATTTTACAGGGCCAACTAATGGATTGGGTGTGGACAAAATAGCCTTACGACAGTTGGCAGTAAGACATTGTGAAAATGCACTTTTACAATACTATTAAAAAGCAAAAGCTTCTATAGGCCAAGCAGAAAACTGCTATTTTTGAGAGAACACGTTTGGCTTAAAACGTATGTGCTTGGGCCAATGGCTGAGCCTAGTTTAGAGTTCAGAATGACTCAGATTTCTGATCTGAAAGGGGGAACAACTCACATAGGCAAGAATCTATGGAATAACCATACTGCACGGCTGCATAACCTTTCTCAGGTCAGAGAAAAGTGCAGCAATGCTTCTTATCTCCATGTGCCAAGGAAACAAAGGGTCCATCAGCACCATTCTGGCATTCTTAAAACTGTATTTCAGCTCAACAAGGACACAAAGGCAGTGGTCCTTCAATAAGAAAACTCGCCTTCCCCTAATTTTGGCACAAAGATTGCCCAGTAGATTGGGGCAAGGAGGTTTCTGCATAAGGTTCTTGAGTTTGGCCTCAGTGATCTGTCTTTTGCTTGAGTATGCTCTCATCACAATGGTAAGGCAGCAGCAACCAGAGGCACAGATGTCTGTGCTTCAGTTACAGGAATGGGCAGTGTTTTAATCTGGCCTTTGGCATTTTGGAAAGCTAATACCACCACAGCAGACACCCCCTGCATGACTCCTACCGTCTGGCAGGGGGGAGAGCAAAACACAAAATCACTATCCCCCACCCATGGAAAAGCTTAATGGCAAGGCCAGTTTTGCAGAGACACTCTCTTCAGAAGGGCATTACAAAAAGATAAGAGTGGGCTCCACAATATCTGGGGGCACTAACCTTTAAATCATGGCATGGAAATTGTAACAGCACCTACTGCAAGTGCTAGAGTTCCTTGAAATGTACAAATAGCTCTCTATTCAGAAATATGGGCACTTCCAGGACAGAGCAATCTTCTTTTATACCCCCATGTTTTCCATAGGGATAGGGGACAGCTTTTCCATCAAGGGTAGCAAGCTGGTTGTGTTCGGTAGCGGCCGCAGCCTTCCAAAATGGGAATGCTCAGAACGGACTTGGGTGCATGTGGAGAACCAATGTGAGCCAAAGAAGAGAAGTAGAAATAGATTCCTCTCAGCCAAAGGGCCACTGCAGCAACACGTATTAGTCCAGATCACACAGGCACCAAGAGGTAGGGATTCTGCTGGGGTACAAGAAGAGCTACTTGATGGGAGCAATTTGGGAAAGGAAGGGAACTGAAGGAATTAAGAGGAATCTGGACACTCCACTTCTAGAGATGGGGAGGCCAGCTTCCCAGCCCACTTGACCATCCCTTCTCTCTCTCACCCTCTTTCATGCACATGCACACACACATACACACACACTCAATACCATCTCCTACTCCTCTTTCACCTTGAGCTTTTCTAAGCTTGGCCACAGTTCCAAGATAAAGGAGAAAGGAAAAGGGAAGGGGGAGGGAAGGAAGGAAGTGGTCACAGTGGACACATGGTGTGTCAGCACAAACAGGCTCTCAATCAAGCCTCCAGGCTCTGGAAAAGCTCCCTCTGGTTGTCCAGTAGGAATTTGCTGAACGTATTGATAGGATTAATGGCTTTGAGGGTAATGGCTGCATCTTTGGCCCACAGCAGGTTTGGGCCAAAAACAACGGCCAGGTTAGTGTTGGTCATCTTGTTGATGTCGCTGTTAGCAGAGACCTACATAGGAGGGAGGAAGAAAATACTTCACTTTAGAGACAAATATTTTTATTCTGTCTTCCCTAGTTCCTCACCATCTGCCGCTAGAGAACTCTAGGGTTATACACAAAGGAACATCCCAAGGAAAGCATGCATGAAGAGATAACTTGCAGACAAGACACTAAAATGTGGCAGCAATAATTTTTGCTCCTTCACAGGCTGGAAATTTTAGCCTGAAACTCTTTTCTTCTATTGCTTAATGGAAATAAAGCCTACTTTTGCACCAACTACTTCTTTAATCATTTAGGCTTCAAGCTTTCAGAGAGAAGCATTAACAGATTACTTAAATGGCAAAACAGATGTTGTAAATCATAGCCTTTTGCGGGGCTTAGCAGCAACAACCCCACCCCATTGGCTGTCCCCAGCATCAAGTATCCAGATGTACTCTGCTTCTGAACACACAGGCGCCATTTAGTTACTATAGTTCACAAATTCACAAGAGAGAAAAGCCTAATTCACCCTGAAAGCCATTTAAGCCCGTTCCTATCACCGTATCTTGCGGCAGTGAATTTCAGAAGTTGCATACATGCTGTGCAAAGAAATGCTTTGGGACAGCTCACCTGCACAAGGAAGGACATCAGTGAACACAGCACTTGGTAATTTTCTTCCGGGAGACTCTGGAGGGTTTTGCGAACAATATCCACACGCTTTTCTTCCTCTACACCTGGAAAGGAAAACAAGTGGGGCACTTATACCAGCAAGCAAACTCCTAGCTTGCATGTGAGGAGATGGATTGCTGAGGAAAAGCCCTCAAAAAGTTGTACCTTGGATCCCGGAAGTCTTGCAAGTCGAACGTTTTGGCTCCCGAATGCCGCAAACCCGGAAGCGAGTGTTCCGGTTTGTGAACATTCTTTGGAACCCGAACATCCGAGGGGGCTTCTGCGGCTTCCGATTGGCTGCAGGAGCTTGGAAGTCGAACAGACTTCCAGAACGAATTCTGTTCAACTTCCAAGGTACGATTGTACTAGAATTAGGACTTCTACTATACTGCCTTGGAAAAGAGTAATACAGCCAATCTACTGTGAGAGTACAGCACAACTCTGGGTAGAGCATATTTAGAGGAGTTTTCTGCTTTGGGATCAGGACCACTTGGTAGCCACTCACTGTAGAAACTGACGACGTCATTGTAGAGACCATAGGTGAGGAGAGGCTCAGGCAGCTCCCGCAAGAAGGTCTTGAGAATCACAGCCGGCAGGTGCACGTCCTCATATTGCACAAAGTCCACAGGCAGCCCTGGTAAGAGAGTGGATAGGTTCAAAGCCACAACTAGAGCACCAGGGCTGAATTCCCTTCACCTGGCAGAATAAGGAACTTATCCAAAGACCGGGAACCGGAGGCAGAAGCATGGCAGGGGCAGGTAACACACTGTCAAAAAAAAAGGATCAGTGGTACTCAATCCTCCTCCAAAGCAGCAATCATCAGAGGCGTAGCCAGCCCAGGTGGTACCCGGGGCGGAATTTTTTTTGTCACCCCCACCACCACTTTGCCAGGGCACTGGCAGAGCTGCACCCAGTGGCATAGCAAGTCACCCCCACCCCCAAAAAATGATGGTGCCACTTTGCGAGGTGTGGGGTTTTTTGTGTGTGTGTCTATTATCTCTTTTTTTTCAAGAAAGTTAAAATTTAATTTTTTAAAAAAAATAAAAAATAAAAAAATAAAGAAGTGTCACCCCCCTCTGATGGTGCCACTTTGTGAGGTGTGGGGGGTTGTGTGTGTGTGTGTGTCTATTATCTCTTTTTTCCAATAAAGTTTAAAAAAAATTTAAATTTTTTTTTAAAAAAGTGTCACCCCCCTCTGGGGTGGAACCCGGGGCGGCCCACCCCCATCACCACCCCCCTTGCTACGCCCCTGGAAATCATTAGGAGCATTGGAAAAATTGCTCCAAAAATACCAGCAACAGGATTCCAGCAAATGTTAGGGAAATAGAGAGAGACAGACCCCAGAGGATGAAATAAAGGAAACACATTATACATTGATCAAACATAATTGCTGTGGAAGGTTAAGCACCTACTTTATCCAGGGGGTGGAGATTTAGGCTGGAATAGGTTTATGTCAAAAGGAATAAACTCCTTGGATTCCAGCCAAATTTCAGAGATCTATTCAGAAGATAAAGCACGTTGTGGAAGGGCACAAGTCCAAAGTGCTAAGGGCAGATTTGGGGCCTAGACAAAAAGAATGGTGGAAAGGGGCAGTGGAGTAGCTTAAGCAGACTTCTGGAACCAGTGTGGTGTAGTGGTTAAGAGCGGTAGACTCGTAATCTGGGGAACCGGGTTCGCATCTCCGCTCCTCCACATGCAGCTGCTGGGTGACCTTGGGCTAGTCACACTTCTCTGAAGTCTCTCAGCCCCACTCACCCCACAGAGTGTTTGTTGTGGGGGGAGGAAGGGAAAGGAGAATGTTAGCCGCTTTGAGACTCCTTCGGGTAGTGATAAAGCGGGATATCAAATCCAAAAAAACCTCTAATGGAGGCACTTACCCATATTATATTTCTGCTGAACTTCTCTGACTGTCTGGGTGTTTGCTGATCGTCGGAAAATCCCCTCTGTGTTAAGAGCTGGGGACAAAGAGAAACAGAAGAGCACAGTCTCAGGGAACACCTACCACACATAACAGCAAGTCTTTCCAATAGCACAGGACAAGGACATCCTGAAAGCCACATGCACAGGGACACTTGCATGGGAACAGCTATGAAGAAGGCACTTGGAGAATTAGGTTAGTAGAATCCCTCAGCTCCCTAGTGTTCAATTTTGCTGTGTCTTTCTGAAGACCAGAATCAAATGGCAAGAAAAATAATAAGATGGGCAGTGGAAAAAGAATGAGTCTGTGCTAAGGCATCTTAAAAAGGCTAAGCTGATGCAACAGAAGGGTGATGTTGGGAGACAAAGGACAGTGGATGTAGCAACAAGACAAGTCAGAAGAGGGTTCTTCCTAGCTCACTCACCATGCTGCTGCAGATAGGCAATGGTCTCCCTTACCACAAGTGGAATGGGATTCTGATCCAAGCTCTTCTCCCGCAAGCTGTTGAGAAAGGAGAAGCTTAGACTCTTCCTGTCACTTCCCCCAAAGAAACATCTTTGAATCAGACATAATATCCAGTGTATCACTGGCCCCGATATGGAAAGCTCAAAGCTGGCAAAAGTCAAGCTAACCACAGGTGCAGATTCAAGATGACTGGAAAGCATTTCCAGAACTACCCACAGATCGACTATAGGTATCACTGGTCCACCAACTAAAGAAAAAAGATGGGGATACTCACTGCTGGAGAGAAACTCCAAACTGTTGGTTTGGCAGAGGTGGGCGTGGTGGGGTTACTTTCTGAGGCACTTGGGAGGGCTTTTGCAGGGATCTCAGATATTCATCATACCTACAGTGAGAGACAGACACAAACATGTATGTGTGGAATCATTCTAACCTACACTGAAAGATGCTAAGCTGGTGTCCAGTGTCCCATTATCCTGTAAACACAAGCCCAGAGGCCCTGGCAAATCACTACGTTAGTTACAAGCTACTTCTTGTAAGAAGTACTTACAAGCTACTTCTGCTACATCAGTAGCAAGGATCCTTTTTCAGCCCGAGGCCACATTCCCTTTTGGGAACCTTCTGAGGGTCACATGACAATAAAGAGCAAACCATGCAGAGGAGAGAGTCATCCCAGCAGCTCACAACATCATACTGTATGTGCTGAAAAGTCAGACTCCCAGTGTCCCTTCGCCACCCCATTCCCTCTCTGCTCACCCTGTTCACCTCCCTGTTACAGCCTCCTCTACAGAAACAAAAGGTAAGCTAGTAGGCAAAGTGTATTGTGAGGATGATGGTGTGTCCTCCTCAAGAGTAAACCACTCCACAGTCGGTTTGACTAAACTAAGAGTTTATTTCACTGACAAGCTTTACAGTTCCTCATCCTCCTCGGATGAATCAGATCCTTCGAGTAAGGGCTTCCGTTTTTCCCCCCCAGCATAAGAGCTTAGCGAAATTCCAGCGCCTCCTTTCACTCCTCCTCTTCCGCTTCTTGACCCTACTGGTCCCAGCGCTGGCCCCTTCCCTTTCACTTTCATCTTCCCTAGAGGTTGCCGTCGAGGCTCTCGCCAGCTCCCCAACCCCTTGTTCCACCTCTGACTCCATCCTCTCCTCCCCTCCTATTGGTTCCCTCGCCCCCTGCTTCTCCGCCGTCAGCACAGGCGGCGACCCCCTTTCACTGCCACTTCTCCAAACCTCCTTCCCTGTTTCTGGCGACAACCTCGGCAGTCTCTCCTCCTCTTCCCATGCCCGCAATACCTCCTCCGCCGTGCATGGGTGCCCCATTGGTCCCACTGGCCCCTCAGCCACCCCTCCTGGCTCGGGCCAGTCCCTGACATGTATGCTAATAATAATAATAATAATTAATAATTAATAATAGTAACACATATAAAAACATAATGAAACATCAAACAATAACAATCTACTGTAATCCAATATAAAAAGTCACAATAACTTTAAAACGAACAACTTATAGCAAACAAAGCAATATTCAACAATCCATCAGAATCTAATAGTAAACAGTAAAATTAAACAATAATTAAACATGCTCTCACTTTAGCACCTGGCTTGGGATCCCCAGCTGCTCCAGTTTCACATGCTCCTCCAGGTCACTCAGGTAGTTTGCATAGAAAATCTTCCGTCCAAACTTAAAGCTGCAAGACAGGTGACGAACCAGTAAGAAAGAAATTAGGGTACAGAGTAGCAGCACTAATACATCTGTGGATGGCTTTTAGAGATGAGATGAAGAGATAAAAATGGTACCGAGAACTGTAAGGCAATGCTTGTGTACCAGCTGCACCACTCTGCAGTTCTCCCTGCACATAAGCAGGGATTTGTCCATTACTGGAATACCCCAACCAGGCTTGACAATGTGCTAAAAGGTACTTCTCTGGTGCCTCAACCTAGGGATTTTGCTGACAATACAAGTTATGTTCTTTGTTATTTCCTCCTCATTCTCTGGCAGAGGCCAGGAAATATCTGAAGCAAGTCTGGGCTATTAGCCAACTAAGGGACAACACTGCATGTCAGGGGCAGTCATTCAGCATAAGTCAAAAACAAAATAAAACCAACCTAATTCTTCAGTTAGACAGAATAGAGGAAGCAACAAGCTATGACACTTATTCTTATAATCAGTGAAGTACTAATCTGCAGGGCAATTTCCACACTCTCTCAGATAGAGATCAAGTGTATGCAGGAACATGACACCCACTTTCCTCTGACCTCGTAGGACTATATAATGCAACTCAAGGTGCACACTGAAAGCTTTGGACAGAAAATGGAAGGGATCTTGCAACTATGACAGGATATACCTGACATTAGTGAGCAACAGCTGTCTAAAAATGGTATGGGAGGATACAAGATGAGCCATCTATGCATATCCTTGCAATGAACAAACCCTCTGGGGGCCCACATTATAGAAATTAGAGACAATATTGTGTGGTGACAAGCTACGGAGATGCAAAGTGGGGGATCTGAACCTGCAACTGTGGGTCACTTTCTCTCTCTCTCTCTCAATCTAATCTATCTCATGGAGTTGTTACGAGGATAAAAGTGTCACATTAAGTGTTTACAAATACACAAATTACCAGCAACCTACTTAACAAAAAAAGTCTCAGGATTATGATGATAAAACCCCACTTGGCTCCTGAGGAAGCCACTCCTCCTCACACCCAAGCGAGTTCCACTACACAGCAAAGTACCTTTGCACTTTCCTACCTGATCAAGGGCTTGAAGAGAATCAGCAGTGTCTTGATGAACATTGTTGGGTGCACAATGTACAATGCTTTGATGTTCTTCTTGTATCTAATAATGAGAGAAAGATGAGAAGCCAAGCCAACCCTTTCACCCAAAAAAGTTCCCATGCTATGTTGCCCTTTGCATATCCTATGCTATATCTCTAGTTACCCACAGAGCAATTTGACCCTTGCAAAATCCACAGCCACACACACTTACTTGCGGTCAAATTCCCGGTAGGCATCCCGCAGCCAGCTCAGGGATGGCTTGTTCTCACTGGTCAGGCCATGGTGCAGATAGACTAAGGTGTAATCACTCTCAACATACTGGTCCAATGTATACTTCAAATAGCTGAGGAGAGATGGACATACCTAAGCTCCAGTTTTTTTAAAAAAAAGATATTTGCTTCTTTGCCTCCTGCAGTCACAGCATAAGGAAAGTAATACAGTATAGGTAATACAGGCACAGGGGTAGTGAATATACAACCAGAGGGTGGGGTCAGATTGATGAAGGGCACTCCTAACCAAGTGCTTAAGGAATTTTGACTTATATCTTAGTTGGGGGTTAATTGGTACCCAAATTCATGTAGTCAAAATCATTACCATCTGTAGATTTGAATGATCAAGGGAAAGTCTCGGGTCTAATCTTCACCAAAGCAGGTAGTTCCCTCCAGCAGCACTCACCTCAGCAGTTTCACATGATCAAGCTGATAGCTGGGAGGCATCCGGCAGGCACTGAACAGAATTACTTTCCGCCCATACTTGTCGTCACCTGAGGACAAAAAATGCCACACATCACAGCAGGTTGAAAGACAAAGCATGAAGACACCACAATAGGCAAATAATGGAGCGCCGTTTGCGGAGTGCTCAACTATTCCAAGGTCACACTAGTGGAAAGTTCAAAGGCTCTGCTCTGTCATCAAAGTTAACAATGCAACATGACACTTCACCAGTATGGGGAGAAGGCTGCATTTTGAGAGGACCCAAGGGTGAGAAGTGCAATAGAGCAAGGCATGATGAAAATTAATTATGAGGGGCACGTACTCTTGGATCACGAGCAATTTGAAATGATTCTCAAGCAGGAAACAGCCTAAAATACCCCCAGAGGAGCAGAGTATCCACAGGGTTATTCTAGTAAGCATTGCTGAGGTTTGTGATTCCAAGGTGGAGAGGGGAGGAAAGACAACACTTCCCCCACAAACATTCAGAGAAAAGGTCACTGATCCTTTACAAAGTATCCCCCCAGTGTATCCACAGTTCCATACCACCTGCTGTCCCTGTAGATGAGGAAAGAACTAGAACACAAACAAAATCAATAACTGCACAATGACGAATTGGCCTGAAACACTACAGATCAGAAAGCAAATCAGCTGTGAGAAGAAGCCACCAGCAAACTGCAGAAGCACAAGATTTAGTGCTACCAGCCTGGAACAAATACTCTGTAAAATAATCTTTAACTTCTTCCCCAGTCCCAAATGAGGCAGATGACCTAGTAAGTCTGCTTCAGCAGTGTTACAAACGAGGCCTGGGGGTGATATATAGCTCTTGTCACATGAAAGTCCAATAAATGCCTTACCATGGGTTTTTCTGGTTATTTCATGACAGTGAAATTACCACTAATGTGAAATTTATGACAACAGTAAAAGCCTTTGCAATAATCTATGGCTAAGAGCAGTAATAATGACTTATCAGTAGAACAGCACATAAACACAGGTCTTGCATCTCTGTCTACTTACAATGAGCAGAGCTAAAACAAAATTGTAGAAGGAAGCGGGTCATATTAATGAATGGCCATTAAATGCTCTCTGGTTGATCATGGACTTCTCACTAGAAGTTACCTCATCAGCAGTTGGTTGCATTTG
This sequence comes from Darevskia mixta, assembly GCA_034641385.1. Taxonomy (NCBI): domain Eukaryota; kingdom Metazoa; phylum Chordata; class Lepidosauria; order Squamata; family Lacertidae; genus Darevskia; species Darevskia mixta. The sequence continues at coordinate 27,158,173 of JAWWNH010000066.1, forward strand.
ACAATGTTAGCTCTATTCTATGAACATTCATGCTACCATAAATTTTGGTCTGAATCACCCTCTCTCAGGATCAATCTCTTCAATCGCACAAACCTGTACCCATGAGGATGAAATTGTGTACCAATGACCATCTCCTATGTGTGCAAAGGCACACATTTCTGCATATGAAGAGAGACTAGATTGTGCCACAAAGCTCTTTGGGGCTTTCACTATCATAACAGTGAAGATGTTAAAAATATACACCTTCCATGCTGCAAAGTCAGCCACCATCATTTATTACCTTTACCTCACATTCTACCAGCCCACCAGTAAAATAAAATAAGGAAGATGGCATCAGGATTCTGAGTTGTACATACACAAAAGAACAAAAAGCATGAAGTCTGTTCAGTACACATACTGGATGGCAAATGAAACTAATTCATGGGTGATCAAGATTTATCTAATTTAGAAGGCAGCCCTTTGGGTCTTCCCTCTACCCTCAACTGTCACTTAGCAGCAACCATTCCATTAAGTTAAAAATGAGGGAGATGGAAAGCAGGACCATTCCATAAACTCTAAGGAACTAGCTCCTTTTGGCTCTTCTTCTCCCTGGACCCTTGCTATCCCAGTTGGTCTTCATAATAGCTTTGTAACTTTACAAACTGGTGCCAGACTTTACATGTTTTCCTCTTCCTTCCTTATCCCTTTCTCTCTCTCTTTCTCTGTGTTTTTAAGAAAGTAAGCAGGGGCAGTCTTGTTTTTATTGATCTCCAGGGTAAGCTGCTCTAGTAGCTTTTTTGACTAAAAAGCAAGGGAAAAAAGCTTTAAATATACCAACTACAACCCATGATCCAAACAACTCAAATGCCTTCATGAGGGGGAAGTAACTAAAAGTTGTGGCTACATCTTTCAGTGTTTTGCTTCACACAGCAAAGAAAGTAGGAGTGGCAGTCTCTAGTATGTTTTATATACACATAAGGAATGACAACCTGCACATCACAGGAACAGAAAGAGTCAATTAAGCTATGTATTGAGTATGCTTCTCTACCCACCTAAAACCCTAACTGTAGTAAGAGATTTCCCTTCATCCTGCCTATTTTCCTCTTCTCATTTGACTTCCTTCTACACATAGAGATTATGTAGCTATAAAACTTACTCCACACACCCCCCCCAAAAAAAAATATGCAAACAGCTGCAGCACGGGAAGTCAAGGACATGCTTGAGGTAGAGGGGGAGCACCAGGTAAATGCCATGGGGATGCAAGGATGATATACCATCACATGAACACATGTGAAGCATGCGAAGGTAGAAGACATTGCAGGACAACATGGCACCCTCCAGACAGAAAAAAAGAAGAGCAATGCAGAGGTCATCTGGAACGACCATACAAAACTACAGCCAGGTCACAAGACCAATGTCCAACAGTTTATCCCACGGTTGCCCAAAAATAGAGTACCTAACCAAGGGACTTCCAAACAGCTTCCCATATATTCAATGGCAACAAACTTTGTGTACGCACATCCAGTGTATGCACTGGAGTAGATTGCAGATGCTCCTAGCAGTACATTGAATCGTGTCACAATCTTGTGACCAATGTAGTAAAATGGTCCTCCTATGAGATATTTTGCAGCCTTGCACCCCTTTTTGATGAGAACAAAAATAATTCCCGGTACGCATGATGGTGCAATATATCATGAAAAGAAACCCTATGAGGTTGGAAGAGGAAATGCTCCTGCCCAAAGAAGTCTGAGTGGCAAGACCTGAATGGTAGTATATGTTGACTCTGCAAACCACAGCTGTTCTATTAAGAAATGGAGAATCTTCCTTTGGCAAAGAGGTAGTTTCAGACAATGTGAATTTCTGTGATGGAAAATGGGAACAGAACCTGAATTAATAGATTGATAACTCAGGTGTGGAATTATAGTAGTCACTTTCACCAATGCAACATTTTATGATAATTAGTCCTGTGCAGATGTTTTTGAGAAACTGATTTTCAAAACTTGGCAGTGCATAAATAGAAAACTTGGCAGTGTATAAATAGAGCACAATGCAAGATCAAACTATATTGACATCTACTGCTTTAGAGCAGCATTTTCCAACTGGTGGGTCAGAAAACAACATCAGGCAGATGGGGTATTTAGGATGGATCTTCAAATTGCCAGCTAACTATGGTTCCACTTCAAGGTCTTAAAGTTAGAAAAGACTACAACTTCAGGTAAAACCTAGCTCCTCAGGACCTGGACAATTAAAAGCCAGTTTATGGTTACACTTGCCCCACAAGCTTCTGGTTACCTGAAATAAGTATCCCATATGCAATCTCAAATCAAGTGATGAAGCCTCTTAATAGTCACTGGATTCTTTCTAGCTCATCTTCTGATTGTTCTATTTTTTTCATAGACTAAGCAAGGCTTATTTCTATAGGCTTCTACTTCTAGACTAAGCTCTAATCAAGGTAGCATAACATTCCATTAAATGCAAATATACACCCTAACACTATTCTTGAAAGACACAACAAGATAGAGTCCCATGAGTCCATGCAGGGAGCATTCAGCATGCACCCAACAGCAAGCAATTATTCAACTGCCTTTGTCCCAAATGGGTTTGCTGTAATTATCATAAAAGTTCCTGCTTAAATCTGAAATAAAGCCACTGCTGGTGTTGAACTGTAAAATTATTGTATGCATTAGAAATTCCACTGCAGAGTTGTGGTGTGTGGGCCCTGTTGTTACCAGGTACAGCTGCAAAGCTAACAATGACTGTCTTCAAATAACTAAACACTTCAATGTTGTGCATTATCTAGAAAAATGTCCAGGCCATTTGAAATTTGAGCAACAAGTCCAAAGTGTGATAAACGTCAGGCACACTATGAAACAATAACCCATGTGTCAAGTTTCTATGCAAATCAAATGAGAAAAGATATTTTTTATGGCCTGATTAATGCCCCAGGTGTGGAATTACAGTACTCATCTGCACAAGGCAGCCAATTTAATTAGAAATGTTCTGCTATTGCAGTAAAAAGTGTAAAATACCCTAGGTCAGGCATAGGCAACCTTGGCTCTCCAGATGTTTTGGAACTACAACTCCCATGATCCCTGACCACTGGCCCTGTTAGCTAGGAATCATGGGAGTTGTAGTTCCAAAACATCTGGAGAGCCAAGGTTGCCTATGTCTGCCCTAGGTCATAACAAAGCACCGTTTTATAATTCACACAGACACACACAGACACACTGACATTCTTCCCATCTAGGAAAACATGTCCACGTCACATTGTTTGACGTGCAGCAGTTCTTTTATTCCTCTGAGAATACTCTGGTTAACAACCGCACTTCCCATAGCAGGGATTCTTTCCATGTGGGAGGGGGGGGGGAATACATCTAAATTAAACTAAGTGAGTAAGGAAACAACAGATTGTTTAAAAAGCCTCAGAGAAGTTCTCAGAATGCAGAATGTGGAGAACTGCACGTTGTAAATAACACAGTGAGTTGTCACATCTCTTGATTAAACAGGAAGACTGTGGCTGCTTCTTTTCCTGCACTATCAAGTTGATGACACGGCTCTTAAAGTGATCGGGGGAAATGGCCTGAGACATAACACAGGCAAAGAAATGAAAGCAATGGTGGTATACTTAAGAGCCAGCACCTCTTTGTCTAGGGTATTTATATTTCTGAAGGTACAGAAGCATTATAAAAAGTACAAAAGCGGAAACAGTCTTGTCATCATAAACAAGGCTGAAAAAATTCAGGGTTCATGACAGTTCAAGGTGCTTCCCCTACACCACTTCTGTGATCAAAGTGACCTTCATGGAGCTTCTAGATATATGCAGAGATACCTGAGGAAGCCAAAAGTCAATGGCTACATTTAGAGATGGAGATTTTTCAGCCACAACTCACTAGAACTCAGTTCCAGCACCTCTCAGGTGGGCACCATTGCCATTATAAGAGAACGAGGGAGGTGTTTGTGATGAGTTCTGGCACCTCTTTTTCTAGAAAAATAGCACAGTGGAGAACTGACACTAGCCAGTGTTTCAAAGTAACCATCTACTTGCATCTAAATTGGTGGAGAAATGATTAGCATAGAATCAGAGACATGATCTGCAGATACAGCAGGCCAGTGACCACTTGCAAGAAGAGATGATGAAGAATGGAAGACCTACGGAATAAACAGAGAATGGCAGGCAAATGTACTTGCATAGGCTGTTCCGCAAACAACGGGTTCAGCCTACTGCTGGGTCACAGGGGATAAAGAAGGCCAAGTTCTGCCAAAGATTTGTGTCTGAATGATACCATAGTGGGAATAAAGCAACAACAGCTCCATCCTGCATAGCTTCCAAATAAGATAAATCACACATCACTGTCATGCAATATCCTGCAAACTCTTAGCTGCAGAAGAAATCACCCGCAAAAGATTTCCGATTAGGAAAGTTAGCAGTAATTACTGCCTGGGAGACATGTCCTGATGGATAGTACACCCCTCACCATTCAAGAAAAAAAGAAGGCAGGCTGAAGCATCAAATGAGAACTGCGGCACCCAAAGTGAAGACCGCAAGCTGAAGTCCACACAGAGCTCTGCCAGGGAATTTCCAAGCCACATATCCAGTTTGGAAAGCTACCAAGATGGCTATACCACCAGCTTAGAGAAGCATGACTGCAATCTACTTGACATAATGCACATCAAGTGCAACTTTGAGGTTCTGGGATGCAACCCTCAGCTTTGCAGAATTTGGGCTCCCCTGAGATAACCCAGCCACAGGCCACAGTCATGCTAAAGAATGCCACATTCTTTAAATGCCAATGACACCAGGTATTCCACCTACCTGCCTGGACCCCATCAAGTGCACCCTGCCCTGGAGGAACAGAAACAAAGTTACATTATACCATAATAACCGAAGTCCTTTAACCAGAATAATCTTAAGGACTGAGCTGAAAGGGCTGGACAGAAAAGTTCCCCCACACACAAACAAACAGAGTTGCATACACTCACAACTACAACGAGCTCAAAAACATGATTACCTAGCTGTTAACTAGATAAATCTAGAAGTTGATTTTTCTCTCTCCTCCTTTTCTAGACTCTGCTACAACCTGGATGAACTATTGCTTCTTTACATGTCAGGTTTCCCATACGAGGTATGCATGAAAAGGTAAACAGTAGCTTTTTTATACTAACAGACATTTAAACAACAGGATATTGCTAATACTGAAAAGTCAGTGAACCCATTTTCAGTTACAAAACTGAATGTTCCCATGTCCATTTGAAGGTGCTTAATATTGGTCCTGATATATAGAAAATAGAATGCTCTAGGATTTAAGAACTCAGATCCACCACCTGTTCCACTCCTCTTTCACACAAGTTTGGAGACCCAAGAGTAGCCAGTCACAGGGGAGTTTAAGAAGCAACTTCAGTTCCTTACACTTCTGGGAGCCAGGACTGCTTCTTGCTCGGCAGAACTAAAAAAACAACCAATAATTCAGGAAATCAAATCCCTCATTACTTGGTCAATATCTCTGAAAAGCCAGCAAACACACACAGGCAGAAGCAGGAAGAGAAGTTCCTGTAGATTACAGAAAAGTAAGCATCCTTTTGAGGCAAAAGGATGTACATTGCCAAAGGACAGCCCTAGGCCAGATCCTAGAGCAACGATGCTGAACCTGGGTCCTTCAGATGTTGGGACTACAACTCCAATCATCCCTGACCATTGGCCATGCTGGCCAGGACTGAGGGGGGTTGTAGACCAACAGCATTTAGAGAGCCACAGGTTCCCTATCCCTGTCAACCTGGTCCCTACCACCCACTAGTGGGCATTTCAGGATTCTAGGTGGGCGGTAGGGGGTTCTACGGCACAAGCTGAATCTTCCTTCCATCGAGCACTTGGGGGGCGGTAAGAAAATTTTACCATCAAGAAAGATGCATTAGTGGGCGGTAGGTATAAAAAGGTTGACTACCCCTCTCACCTAGAGTGTTCCAAAGTCCCACTACAACACATAGACACATGCTCAATGGCAGTCTCCCAGTTTTAAAAATGCTGCTGTAAGAACACAGAAAGATGGGCTTAAGAGGCTTTTCCCAAATCAGTCACTGGAGTACAGCATGATAATTGCTCATCAGCCACTGAAATAACTGAATTCAAAAGTATTAACAATCATTTCCAATAATTCAGCCTAAAGCAGAATCAAACAAAGAAAGGAAACCAAAAGATTTACTAATCAATGCTCCCCATCACAAGCTATTCCCGCAACTTTCATATTTCTAGACTCCAGAGAACCCCAGAATTGTCAAGGCATATCAAGGGCCCCAAGCTCACAGTAATAAAAGATAGAAGTCCAAAAGGTTAAATTCAGAATAGCCTATGGCATGTAATCTAGGTGATCACTTGGGATAAAGACATGGCATTTCCATTGTCTTTGAAACCAAAGTTACAACACTGCCTGGTATCAGAAATGACCACATTTCCCCAAAGTTCAGGTTGCTTCTCTGCCTCAGACAACCATCCCTAGTTCAACAAGGAGGTTGCATATCTACCTAGGTTAGCCTAATATTTAGCTACAACTACAACTCCCATCATTTGTGACCACAGGCATTGTTGGCTGGGATGGGAGTCCAACAATATCTGAAAGGCCACAGGTTAGAAGATTAAAAAGAGCCTCCTGCTTCCATTGTGCAAGCTATCAATCAGTAGCAGCAGTGGTTCAGGTTGTCACCTGGAGATAGAAGAAACAGAATCAGCCTTGAAATGCCTTCAAGACATTGATAGGTGCCAACAGATACAGCATCTAGTCAAACTATTTCTTTGCAGTCATTTTGTTTAGTTGTGCTTTTTTAAAAAAAAATGGCAAAAGGTGGACAAATTAACCTTTCCTAATTAGGACAAGAACTCTGAACAGGGAATTTCAGTAAATGGAGGCTATTGGCAGTATATACAATCCCACGCAACCCTTGCCAATGTGTCTCTATTGTAAGTATAGTAATGAAGAGCCTACACATTTATGTGTATTCAAAGCTTTTACTTTCTGAGATGATTCTCTAAATATTGAGTATACTAGTGGTGCTAGAAATGCATCTATGCAATACACTTTTTAAAGAAATGTAGCTATTGGTTGAATTCCAGCTTGCTCTTCTCTCACACTGCAACTCCACCCACAAGCCTTATTGGCACTGAAAATTCACAGAACCATGTTGAGAGCTAAGGGAGCCCACAGTGAAGAGCTTTTTTCCATCATTCAATATGTCAGAAGCCAACACAGTGCTAGCGCTCTGGGTGATACATGTTAGAGGAATCTAAGGCATGTGGTTGCCAGTTAAAAAAATATTAAGTGAAATGAATCTTCAGTAATACATAGTCCTACAGGGGAAAGCACTTCAAAATACATACATACATACATACGAACAAAGAAATAATTAATGTTATCAATAATGGAAAAGGATATGTCAGTATGTTAGGGAATTCTTTATTTATCAAAGTATATGAATGTGCAATACTGCCAGAGCTGGGCATTATGTTAATGAAGCTCATTCATGTGTTCAGTCAATTGGCCGAAATCCTGGGATGTCAGCAATAGAGCTATTATACATTTGAAAACAATGCATATCAGAAAATATCTTGTTTGGACTCATCTAGTCACTTAACACTGGGGATCTTTGTTTGATTAAATTGTTTAATGTCAATTCACCACACCAGGGAATGGAAAGATATCCCCAATGTATCTGCAATGGGAGAGAAGAAACTATCCCATCCTGAGGACTTCTCAGGTCACACACTGAAAATCAAAACTAAATTCAAAAACTGTTAATATGTGTTTTGTCTCAGAGGAAATAACCATTCCTTGAACTATCCTGAGCAGCCAGAGTGTCTGGAGCAGAGAAACTCCAGAGAATTCAGTAATTTTAGAGCCCAAAACAAACATTGCTACCAAGAAGGGAGGAGATGAACTCCAGGCAGATGTTAGTAAAATGTAAGAAAAAGCATAAGTAAAAGCTAAGCACAACTCCTACTTCTTCCAGATCATTTGCCATTTCAATTTCTTCCCTTCTCTAACAATCAATTACTTGCTATAAATTAACCAGTCTTCACTTCTATATTGCACTGGTTGGCAGTAGCTATCAATGTGCATAAGGAATAATGGTCTGTATAGCCAAGAGGATGTAATGTTGCAATACCTGGCATAATGGTCAATAGCAAAAGCTGGTGATAAATAAACTCCCAGCATTTATTCCTGCTTCCAGTTTCTGAACAGCACTCCAGCAATCATTTACACAGCAAATTTCCCCCTTGCAGAAAACCAAGTTTGCTAAAATCAGTAACTTAACTGCAGACAATGTATGTGAAGCAGGCATATGAGACAACCCAAGAATGTCAGTGAAATGTAAGATTTAACTCTTTCCTTGCAGTTGTGTCACAATTCCACACTCCAGGATGCTCCACAGGAGAAGTGGGGAACCTGTGGTGTTCCAGGTGATACTGGACTACATTTCTCATATTCCATTACCATTGATGGAATATGAACCAGCAATTCTGGTTGGGGCTGGAGTCCAGCAACATAGGGAAGTTCACAGGTTGCCCACTGATGCTCTGGACTCAAGTGTGAATTGGCAGTCACCTAAAGTGAACTGATTTGTTCAGAGAGTTGAGGGATTTGCCATGGCTCAGGAAAATTAGAGGCACACATGGAGAGTCTCTTCTAGACGGCAAACAAGTTTAAGATAGTTTTTCTTCGGGAGAATGAGTTTTCAGGTTTGCACATACTATTTTTCTCCCACCTTCTTCTCTCCAAAAAACTCAAGGTGAGGTACAGTACATGTTTGTGGTCCTCCCTCCCTGCTATTTATTCTCATAAGAACTCTATGTGGTAGGCCAGGCTGAGGGATAATTGGTTCTATCTGATTATGTCATACTGACAGTGGACACACTGCAATCAATGATATTAAATTATTCTGAGTATGACTCAGTCGGATACAAACCAATGAATGGCCCAAGGTCATCTAGTAGACTTCATGGCAGAGCATGGATTTGAACTCCTCTAAGTCCAGTATGCTATAGTCACTATTTATCAGAATGTATTCTCAAAGCTTATGTGATACTTTTCATTAGCAAAAATATTGATGCAGTTCACAATACACAAAATCCATTAAAATCAAGTAAAACAAACAATTAAAATCAAGTAAAAACATTATTGCAATAACCACAGTAACTGGAACAACAGAAACTGGTGACATTGTCAGGAAATGCCAGGGGAAAGAGACAGGTCTTCAACAGTTGGTGGAAACATCCCACTTTTGGAACCCATCCACCCTGGAATGCATCCCATTGAGCAGATGCTACAATAGAAAAGGCCCTTCTCCAGACCCCAGCCAACCAAACCTCAGTAACTCATGGTACTATCAGCCAATGCAACATCTGACTCAGGAGTTCAAAAAGTAGTTTGTAAGTTTGGGGTCAGATTGCTGCTTCAAGTGACTATCAAATAACTCTAATGGGCCCATGGTTCTCAAAGTTCTCTTCCTCTGTACAATTGCTATTCTCAAAATGCCGATGACCAGTATGTGAATCAAGCTATTTGGCTGGATCCAGACTACCCATGGGCAGAACTGCACCTACGGGTCAAAAAATCCTCCAGGACAGCATGGACAGTTGTGCCGTGACCTGCAAGGGGAACAGGCAAAAACAGCTTCCTCCCTGCTTCCTTCCTCCAGCAGGAGCCTCTGCTGGATCTTGGCTCCTTCTACAAACAGAAGGAATCCTATCCTTCACTAAAGGACAACTTGGGATCCAACCTATTGTTGGGCCACTGCTGGTTTATTTTTATTTATTTATTAGATTTATATACTGCCCTTCATCATAAGATCTCAGGGCAGTTCACAGAATAAAATACAGGATAAAAACATGAACATAAATAAAACAAAACAGCAAAACAATAAAATAGACCCTATATCCCAAGTCATTAAGCCGCATCAAAATGCTTTCTGAAGTAGAAGACAAAGAAATGAAAAGAACCCATTACCTGCCACTTCCACAATCTGGTGTCTAGCGATGTCGTAGTATGGGTCATCCCATCGTAAGTGAGTGACAGAGTCAGGGGAGCCCTTGAAGTCATCTACATTTTAAAATAAAGGGAATGGGGTGAGAGGAAAATGCAGAGAACATAAACACCAGCACAGCTATATGAAGATACAAAAACACAGAGAAGGGGTCCGGTATATCACGGAACCAGAAGGAAAACTGATGCATAGCATTAGTTTTGTGCAATCGCTCATTTTATGTTCAGTACAAAACACTGTACAACAGTACAAAACACAAAACACAAAACATTCAGACCAATTGTGCTAGCTTATTTGTCAATATTTGCCTCAAATGTATAAACACACTATTAGTGGAAAGTAATCAATTATCTAAAATTCTCCACTACAGAATTCCACATTCATCCACTAGAATAAACTATTTATACTGCACAGAGAGACAGATACTTCTCTGGCATATAAGGTCTTCAGCATTCCATGCTCTCACCACCCCATTTAGATAAGATCTACATCCCAGTTTAGATACAGGGGCTAACTAGTACTTCTGCAGCATCTTAAAGAGGAAAGAGAGGCAGACAGGCAAAGACCTCAGAGAGTGGTCCACTAGACCAGTGTTTCCCAACCTTGTGCCTCCAGATGTTTTTGGACTACAATTCCCATCATCCCTGACCACTGGTCTTGCTAGCGAGGGATGATGGGAGTTGTAGTCCAAAAACAGCTGGAGGCACAAGGTTGGGAAACACTGCACTAGACTACCCTTGCTCCCACAGGGCTATATACAACTATCATGTAAGAACATAACACAAAAAGAACCTGCTGAATCCTGAATCTTGTTATTTTTCCTCTTATTTATTATGTTATTAATTATTTTGATATCATTTGGTTGCTGCCTATCCTGAAAGTCTGGATATTAAAGGTATATTTTAAGATTAGTGCTGCAGGATATAGATTCCTTTCAAGAGAGGGTAGGGGCCCATTTCTTCCCTCATCACTTCATTGCTAGTAAAAGTACTCACCTGACTTAGGAAAAACAGGCACTTCATCTGGTGGCCAGTTCTTATCATCTAGAGAGGCCAATTTGAGCTGATTAAGGGATTCATTGGTATCTTCCAAACTCAGGTCTTCCTGTAGATCTGGGTATTGCTCCATGTTTTCCAAGCTTTAACTGCTCTCCTAAAAACCCCAGAAGGAAGAGCACAGAGATTCACAGATCAAGCAAGCAAATACATAGCAACCTTCAATTTCATCTCCCAAAGCTACTCCTTTATATATTGCCACAGATGTCTTGTCCAGAAGAACCTTTCCTCATATCAAAGGTGAGAGGGGGCTGGCTAGGGGAACACCACTGGCTGTACTCCATCCATTCCCACCTCCTGTGCAAATATGGCCTGGTTGCTTTCTGTTTGTAGCATACAAACCAAAATGGCAGGGAAAAGCAACAGATTACACCAACCCCCTGCCTGACACATTGATTCTAAAGGCTCCCATTTCCTGCACTCCATTGGCAGAGTTGGCAAATAGCCAAACAGTTTGCACAGCAAGGTGTTGCCCTGGAAATGTGCCCAAATACTCCTTCCCCCACCGGCCTATCAAACCAACAACAGAGACACACATGAGGATTCTTCACAGTGCTACAAGCAGAACTGTGAGGGGGCAGATTCAACAATAGAAGGTTATCCTTGAGTGGCGCATGTTGAAAAAGCAGCCAAAGAGTTCTGGAGTTTGAGAAGAATTCAGTTCCTAGTACTTTTGGACCTTCTCCATGAAGAAATGTCATTATTAGCTTGAGAAAGACAACAGCTTTGGAATTCTGGATGTTCACGAAACATTAATGCACTCCTGATTAGAGTCACCACCAAAGGAGGCACACCACTGGTCAATAAATAACCACATATATGAGATCACTAGAAAGGTTAATCATTGTTCTCAAGAGGTAGGACATGAACACAATTCTACCATGAAACAAGAAGAGACAGAAAGTGCCTCTGAAAACAACCAGTCTAAAACATCAGCCCTCAAACAGCAGTTAAGATACTGTTACCAAAGCTAATGCTACAGCTAATATCAGTGATCAATATTAGCATTTCAATAAATATATGGTCAGAGAAGGTGCAAGGGAATGTCACTCATGCTTTGCTAAGGGAATCTCTGGACATTTCCCAAAAAAATCACCTTCCAAATTCTGAGTGTTGAAGGGAGCTGCAATTTCCACAAGACCTCTTCACTTTTTCTTCAATGCTTACACAATTATTTCATTGTCCTTATTTTCCAGATGGCTGTAAGCTTATTGCGCAGCAAGTCAAATCGCATTCCTGTAACCAGACAAAACACGACATACCGTATATGGGCAGATGATCTTCAAGGCAGATCAGGAAGTATTCGGGGCACAGCAGATCAGCAAAGTCAGCCTCAGCTATTCTTTGCTAGTCTCTCCAGGCTGGAGGAGATGCTTGACCTCAGTGGGGGTAAAGAGCAAGACATTTTGCTCCTCTGAGCTATTAGCTAATGCTGTAACCATGCTTAAGTTGCAGTCAACCATCTGCCCTTAGCAATATACCCAGTTTCTATGGAAACTAACCAGCATTTGCCGTGACTCATTCGTTTTGAAACAACTCTAGTTCCAACAACTTACTCTCACAGTTATCTAAAATTGTCCAAAAAAAAACACCAAACCACCCTGGTAGCAGGATGCAGACAGCCCCAAGCTTTCTTATACCAAGGGATTCTGAATATTCTCAACGTGGTGTGCAAATGGATCACTGCAGTGTTGGGGGGGGGGCTACAATTTTGCCAGATCTGCACTAGCAAAGCACTTAAGAAAATGTTATGAGCTCTATGAGGCAGATATGCTACTGATATTCTTTTTAGCAGGAGAATTTATTATTTTTACATCCCATGTACAGAAAGAAGACTCTTGCTGGACATGGAAAACTGGTTGTTGAACGTAGACATTGCCAAACTAGTGGATGGGAAAGAATTTGGAGTACAGTGGTACCTCGGGTTAAGTATTTAATTTGTTCCGGAGGTCCGTTCTTAACCTGAAACATACTTAACCTGAAGCACCACTTTAGCTAATGGGGCCTCCTGCTGCCGCTGCGCCGCCAGAGCACGATTTCTGTTCTTAGTGGAGTTCTTAACCCGAAGCGTACTTAACCTGAAGCGTACTTAACCCGAGGTACCACTGTACTGGGTATTTGGGATTCTGGTGGACAAAACTCATGTGGTATTTGTTTATACAGCTTTATGGACGAATTTACATATACATTTTCCTCACTTGGTGACTTAGAACTGGGATCACCAATGTGGTTCCTGGGTGTGCACACACACCTACAGAAGCCTTCCCTGGAGCACCTTACGCTGCTAAAGTTAAGCTTTAAAAAAAGGGATTCCGATTGTAGCTAACAGAACATGTGATGTGCATTTGGATGAGGTGTGTGGTACTCTCAACAGTTTATCCAGTTTATGTGTACCCACAGGTCCCCCCCCAAAAAAAGGTTGGTATCACTCGACTGAGAAGCTTACTGAAATCACCACCACAGACCAAACACTATAGACAAATTTCATACCACCTCAAAAACTTGAGTGTTCAGTGGAGACTGATCCTACTTCTAGCAGAGAGTTAATCATATCTTAATTCTTCCTATCATATTATGAAATAACTCCTCTTACCCTGGATCTTTGAGCTAGGTCTGTTCTCCATTTGGAGGCAAACACAGTGAAAATATTTTTTGAAATCTCATTTTCCCTAGTGTCAGGTAGTGTTGTAACTAAATATGCCTATTCGTTTAAAAATCTGATCCAGATCTAAACGCTTTTACACAAAAGTCAGCAAAATAAAAGAGTTGTGCAAGACTCCACCAACTCACAATATTCAGCATTAAGACTCAACCATAATCTAAACTCCTTTAACATCCCATGCTCTAGGAATGGTGAACCTGTGACCCTTTGGATGTAGGATTACAGTTCCTATCATCCCTGATCATTGGCAATGCTGGCTGGATAAGATGAATGTTAGAGTCCAACAACGTCTGAAAGGTCACAGGCTCACCATTCCTGAGGCATGAGATGTTAAAGGACTTTAGATTATGGCTGAATCTGACTGCTGGATATTGTGTTGAAAATTCCACAGCCTTGCCATATACCGGTAGACTTTGTGTTTCTACTTCATTTTTGCCCCATGTGACAAACATCACTGAGATCTGAACAACTTTAATGGGTTATTCAACCATGAGTTTACATTCAGGAATGTAAGAATGCCTCAGGAGTCTTTGACTTGCACATTCTCCTCCCCTTGCACATTACTGATTCCTGAAAATCAGTAACTGATTACTGAAAATCAGGACTAAAACTTAGCTGGCTTGCTATTTCATCCAAACTGGAAAACCATTATTTCCATTTGCCTGAAAATGATACCACGTTCTCATAACACCAAATTATGGTTGGTGTTACATTTGAAGTACCCTAAGCTTCATATACCATGGCCATTCATTTGTTGTATTCTTTAGCAGTAGGCTTTTTCTAATCTATGCTTCGCTGAAATAGTTATCAAGAGTGGATACCGGGGGGGGGGTGAGGGGAGAGAATGTGGTATTTCTAATTAGCTGCAGGCCCTTTCTGGATTCTATCCAGCAGAGCCAATCCCTTAGTTGACACTTATTCAAGGTCAAAGCAGAGCTCAGTTCTAGAAAACAATAATGGTCTAAAACATATTGACAAGCTGCTTTCCAGAGTTGGTTTTCACCCAATTCCATATAGCACAGTACAGGAAAACTCTCAATAGGCATAGTAGTATTTTTAAAAATATACTTTAACTATCCACTCTTGCCTTAATTGGTTCTTTATGAGGACGAGCTGCTGATATTCCTGTTGGTAGAGAGTATAGCTTTGGGGGGGGGGGGACATTATGCACAATTTCCAAAACTTTAATGGAGTTTGAATCAGAGCCACATATTTCAATGCTACAAAGAGGATGTGAATAAGTGGTTTATTACCAAATATTTTTATGGCAGGTTCAATCAGTTTCCCTCCCTTATTGTAAACAGAACTTCATCAGTGCCCCTATGGTTTTCTGTGCTTTGGCTTTCACTGTCTCCATATGGCACTTCCAAAAGAAGGTATGGTATCTAAATGAGCAAGTTTGTTCTATAGCTTTATGATCTAAGCATCATTTATACCTAGGACCAGGGCTTTTTTTTAGTCAGAACTCACCAGAACATGGTCCCACACCTCTCAGGTGGGCATCATTGTCATTAGAAGAACAAGGGAGGTGTTCATAGTGAGTTCCTGCACCTCTTTCTCTAAATAGCACTGCCTAGGACTGTGTTTGCCAAAAAGCATAATCTTGGTTTTAGAGTACAGTCATACCTTGGGTTGTGAACATGATCCGTGCGGGAGGCACGTTTGCAACCCGCAGCATTCGCAGCCTGAAGTGCTGCATCTGCGCACGCGCGTGACACGATTCGGCGCTTCTGCACATGACATCATTTTGTGTTTCTGTGCATGTGCAAGCGCCAAAACCCAGAAGTAACCCGTTCTGGTACTTCTAGGTTCGGCGCGGACCGCAACCCAAAAACGTGCAACCCGCAGCGTTCGTAACCCGAGGTATGACTGTAATTTATGTATAGGCTTCCCAATTTATTGTATGTGCTGAACACCTCCAGGAGCTTTTTGAGACCCAATCGGGAATGAGAGAGGAGCACTAAATCATCTGCATACATCAAGATTGAGATTGTTCCTAATTACTGGAGAGGAGTGTTTGCATTGGCTCAATATGGCACCAAATAATTCATATAAACGCTAAAAGGAGTGGGAGCCATAATGCAACCTTGCTTCACTCCTCGCAACATTTTAAAAGCATCAGTCACATCACCATTTAAACCTACTCTGATGTGTTGCTGTACAGCAAATCTCCACAGGGAGACTATTCCATAGATTCAGTGTTACAACAACTTGTTCCACACTTCCATAAACTAAATTTTCTTAAATGATAACTGGAAAAGGGATCTCTCTGAAGACATTAACTGCAAGAGAGAGGTTTTCAACTAATTGTAGTTTTAACAGCTGGTGAGTTAAGATTCCTGCTTTTAGCTCATGGGAACAGCACACCCTATTTCTTTCATATTATCAACAACCCTTCTGACTCAATATACAAGTGTCCACTACAGCTGTTTGGCCCTCCAGTGTTGCATTGATTGTGAAATCCACTTAATTTTATCCATATTTCAGTACAGTAAAGAAAGGCAGCCATTATGTTTATCTAGCCAACACTGTTGTCAACCTCAAGGAGAGGGAACAGAAGAGTTAAGCCAAGGTAGTCCCTCCCTCAGATCCCCCCTCCCCTCAGAAGCTACCAGCTTACATCAAACAGGATACACTCACCAAACAACGCAATCTGCTGAACACCCAGAACTGAGTCAGGTGACAGTACTGAAAAGACACCACACCTTTCCTGCCAGATCATAAACCTGACTACTCAGACCCTGCCTCAGCCAACCGTTTCTAGTCGCTGAGCTCACACTGAGACTCTGGAAATGTTACACAAATTCAATCATGGGGTGGGGGGAGAATCGTGCCACATTTTTAATGCACATGTCTACCCTACTTCCAGGGTAATTTTGTCAATTTGCTCTAGGGGTTTTACTGCAAGCTCAAAGGACATGAAAACATAGATCCATAAAATAATCTCAAACATTTCATTTAAACCAAAGAACTTTGGCTGCTTTTTTCAGCAGGAACTGCTGAACATCAAAGACTTCCAGTAGGCTATATAATCCTCTAATTTCTTTCACTCATTATCTCAAAGCAAAAAATTGCCATGAAAGTGGGCATTCCTGTCATATTTCCTTCTTCAGAATGCTCTTCACAAGTCAGACATAATAATCCTATAAGAGGCTCCATCCTAGTTCAATGCTCTGTTTATGGACATGCATGAACCAAAACACAATAAATAATGATTTCTCCTTAAACAAGTGCTATCACACCCCTCTGGTTTTACTGAGCCCCTACTACTTCCCATTCTTTCTCCTTTACAGAACTATACAACTCCCCCTTTCTTTCCAGCTCAAATACATAAACCAGAAAGCCCTAGTGACAATCTTGTGATGGGCCACAAAGCCTTATGCAGTAGCCTCAAGTATTTGTGGGGTTACATTTACCACAGAAGCATGGTGCAAGAATCCTGAAAAAAGCAGGATAAAGCAGTTTCTGTGAGATGATTTATGCAAACTAGCAAAGCATAGAGTTAGAATTACCAGACTCAACCCCCCAAAGGGCTCCAGAAACTTTGAAACTTTAAATAAATACCTCTTTAAAATATCAAGATGGAGTGCAACAAAATAATTCAATGTAACAAAGCAATTCTATATACAATAGAAACAGTCCAATAAAAGCAGCATAACACAAACACAGGAACCAGGAACCATTCAAGTCATGGTATCACAGGCCAGGGAAGCCTCAAATAAGGTAGCTGTGTTTTTAACAGCAGATGAAAGCTCACCACAGCAGGTACATCTCACAGGCTGGAGGCCAAAAAGTAGAAGGCCCTCTTCCAGCTTAACATGAGATAAGTCTCTGTGGGCCACAGCATAAGTGATAGGGCCTTCTCTGAAGACCTTAGTGAACAGACATCTATATGGGAGAAGGCATTCTCTCAAATAACCTTTTCTTAAGTTTAGGAATATGTAGGTATAATGAAACCTTCAACTTCGCTCAGCAGCACAATTCCCTCAACACAGATGTTATATGTTGCAGCTTCCAAACCTGCCATAATGCAGTCTTGAGCTTACCAATACATGGATCACTGTAGCTTGGCTGCACTGGTCCAAGAATGGTCCTGATCAAGGAGCACCCCCATATGACATTCCAGTTCCAGCAGAGGGAGTAGAACCCTGGTCCAGAAAAAGCAAACTCCCAAAATCCACGCACAGAGCTAGTCGCCCCCACTTCCTGTGCATACCACTTACTCATCCAGGGCTTGCACAGTCACACTTGATTCAGGTGTAACAGAGAAACAGAGTACCATCAGCATACGCTTAACTCCATGGTACAAATGGTGTCCCTAGTGGAACCCAACAGCTTCATACAGATGGCAGTGGAGACATCACAACAGCACCCTTCTGCATAACGGACAGGGGAGCAACACGCAGTCACCCGATACTACTCTCTGACAAGCCCCATTCAATAGAAATGGGGAGTTCTGGCACCATTTTTGCGGTGGGAAAAACTTTATATGTTTGCTTTTAAGCAACCCACACACCTTGACCTTACTACCCCTGCTTAACTCAGTTGCAAGTATTTCCCAAATTGCAAGTATTTCCCCCCCCCCAAAAAAAGTGTGCACAGGTGTCAAGGGTTTGGGTCCTAAAATCAGTTCACTTTAAGGTAAACGAACGTTTCCCATCTCTCTCCCCCACCCCACGCCACGCCTTTAAGCACCTGCACGCATGCGCACACTCCTAAAAGCTTCCCCGGTGTAGGCGCCTCCAGCACCAAAAAAGATCTCCAGGAAAGGACCGAGGGCGGGGGGGGGCTCCTAAACAACAAAGGCATGGGGGCCCCTTGGGGTTGCGGGGGGGGCGTCTTCCAAAATCTGACACAGATCTGAACCCGGCAGCCCTGAGAACGACGGCACCCACGGAGCTGGTGGGAGGGTCGAGACAGAAGCCCAGCCCAGAAACCTGGCAGTGGCCCCTGCTTGACAAGAGACCTCCCTCCTTCCCACCGAAAGTCACGCTGAGGCTGGAGTCGACGCATGCGCCCTCCCTCAACTTCGTCCCCAGCCCCCCGCTTCCCCCCCCCCGAATAAACAAGAGAATAAACCCAGAAGGAACCCCGCCCCTCGAAGCGGCGCCTGGGCCTCCACTCACTATTTATCTCATGAAGGTGTGTGCGGGGGGGGGAGGGAAGAGATGCAGCCCCGACGCCGACAACGCGCACCCACCAGTACGGAGTTCCTGCGCTGCGCGCTCCCTGAGCGCTCCTCCGCTCGCCAGCAGCCGCCACTCCCGCCTGTCAAACCCCGCTTTCACAAACATCCGCCTCCGAACCGGAAAAAGGACGAGTCTCCGTGGCAACACGCTCCCGCCTCCTCTGGGAAAGGCCGGCGAGAGAAAGGGAAAAGCCGTCCGGACGCAAACACGGCTCGCTGCGCGGAACGTTCCGCCCAGGAGCCGTTATGGAGCAGAGCCCCGGCCAGAGTGAGGGGAGGGAGCGGGTGTCTTTCGTGGTTCGGGAGACGGGAGGGAGCGGGCTGCGTTTGCCGCCCCGCGTCCTTGACTGCTCTCACCGTCCCTTTCCTGTCTCTGCTTCCCTTTCAGGTCGGCCCCCGGACGCGCGCGGCGGCGGCTGGTCCTGCTGCCCAGTGTGGAGCCTTCCGCGGGGCTTAGCCCTGGGCCCCTCCCTGTCCGCCGAGAGGGGCCTTGGGATGTGGTGTGTGGGGAGCCCCTTGCAGCCGGGGGCGCTGCTGCTCCTGCTTGGTCCGGAGGAAGAGGAGCAGGAGGCAGGAGCCTCCCCGGCGGTGAGCGATGGGCAGGCGGCGGGCAAGTTTGGGCCTCCAGTCAGAGCCCTCAGGCCGGTGGGGGCGCCCTCTCGCGACCCCCTGCCCGGCCGACCAAATGTAGACGCCCGACCCTTCGCGGTTGCCGGGAGAAGGGACTCTCGCAGGCGCAGCTTGTTATATCCACCAGTTAAGAAAGCAGCTTGCTTGCCCAATTTCTCTCTTCAAAGTGCAGCTGTCCTGGTCTTAGTGTTATCTAGTCACTTTTGGGTGGCCAAAAAATAGGTTTGATTGGTTTCTGGTATCCTTGACACCTGCACATGGGTGGGAGAAAGGGGATAGAAAGTATTTCCCCCTCTCTCATAATGGTAGAGCTTCCCAGTAAGCTAACAAAACGGAATAGAAAATGAAGTACTGTACTTACACAGCTCATAATTAATATGCAGAATTCATTGTCACACTATATGGTGACCACTAGCTTAGATGACATTAAAATATGATTTTAAAAGTTCATGGGAAATAAATACCAATGGTTATTAGCCCATAGTGTTTCGGCAGTCGAATGCCACTGAACACCATGACAGAGTGGGCTATTGCCCTCATATCAGACTTGTTAGAATGCTGAACTAGATGGACCTTTTGTCCAAACTAGCAAGGTTTTTCATGTAAGAAGGTAATTGCACACATATCTAGCTCTGGTGCCACAGTTTCCTCTTTCTGTCTATAGAAGTCTGAACTGTAGTCTCTTCATGTTACCTAGTTGTCCCATTGAGAATGTGCTTCAAAGATGAAGTTTGTCTCTCCCTCATGAAGCAGTCATGTATCTGCTCCATCATGCACACAACTCAGCCCTCACTTGGCATACTCCTGCTCATTGCATGGGTTGAAAACTGACTGAATGTGGCATGATGTCTGCTTAGTTTATATTCTACTTTACTAGTAAGTACTCAAGACAACATACAGACACATTTTTATCCACTCAACAATTCTGTGAAGGAGCACTGGAAGTTATTGTTGCTCAAGGCCACTTCTCTATTATTATCTGAGCAGTTTTAACATTTGGTCTCCTACATGGTATAGCCACTACAGTACTGTGCACTACTCCCAGCTGCTTAAAAGGTCACTGCAAAGTGACCGCATCTGTGTAGGGAGAGTTGGTCATCTGTAGTATCAGGCCATCTAGTGAGGCAAGTATTTACTACAACTGAAAGAAAGTGGGGGGATAGTTTGTAGCTGCTGAAGCTCTATAGGCAAACAGTTCACCACATGGCTATATTTCCCCAAAGTGACTTTACAAGTAGTACAGTAGTAGTATTACAAATAATAATCTAAACTCATCCTATTTCTGACAACTCAGTTGAACATGTGTTGAATTACAGTAGGTATCAATAATTGTTACTGTGGGTCTGAGGGTTGAACTATATGTGATATAGTAGCAATCACTGTATCTTGGGATTATTTTTTTAATAGCTTAAAAAACATACTGCAGAGGGAGGATAGGGGATGGTGAAGCAGTGCTTAAGGAAGATGATTAACTCTTTCCCCTTATTTCCATGATTGAAATCACACAGTGCTTACTTCAGAGTACGGAAGTGATATTTACTCAGGCTAGCAGCAAGCACAGGTTCAGTCGTAAAGAGTTCAAGTTACAAGAGCAAGACAAGTGATTCAGAACTGAATAACTGAGTTGGTACAGCATGAGACTCTTAATCTCAGGGTTGTGGGTTCAAGCCCCACACTGGGGGAAAAGATTCCTGCATTGCAGAGAGGTGGACCAGATGGCTCTCGAGTTCCCTTCCAGCTCTACAATTATTGATTCTATGAATGGAAGCTAGAAGATGTCCCAATGGTTGTCACACCCCTCCCACCAAGTTTTTAAAAGACTAAGTGGAGTATGCTCACTCACGAGACTCTCTTGCCTCATTAGCCTGCTGCGCACACACACGTATGCTCTGGGGCAGATGCAGCTGATCCCACCTACAAAAGTGGTGCCAGGTTTGTGGCCACAAGACTGTCCTGCCCCTCTACCTCGAGCTCCTCTTGTTCAGCTCCTCCCACTGGCTAGTCAGAGTCCTCCCCCCTCCCTAATGATTCTCTGTTCTTCTTAAGAGGAGTGGTGACAAGAGCTAAGAGGATGTAGCTTTGTTTCCCCTTTTCTGACATATAAAGTTGCATGGAGAAGACCCACACCCTCCACCTCCAGGCGCTCAATCCTGATAGGACCGAGGGGCCCATGACATTACCTGACTTCCTCCCCACCCTCCTGTAGGGCAAACAACAGCTCATTCATTTATTTTTATTTTGACAATTTATATATTGCTTAATTACAGTAGTCTCTTAAATACAGTGGTACCTCGACTTACGACGATAATGCGTTCCGACGCGATTTTCGTAAGTCGAAAAAATTCGTAAGTCGAATCCCCATAGGAATGCATGGGGGGGGGGAAATTCGTAAGTCAAAAAATCCGGGTCAAAAATTCGTAAGTCAAAAAAATCCTATTAAAAGCGGCCGCGACGTCTTTTCGTAAGTCAAAAAAATTCAGATGCGGCGGCCATTTTGTTTTACCGGAAGTCACTCGTAACTCGAAAAAAACGTAAGCCGAGTTACTCGTAAGTCAAGGTACCACTGTAATGTACAATAGTGCAATACAATAAAGATAAAAATCAGTTGAAACCATAAATCAGTCAATTTCATTTAAATGTCTGCCAGAATGAAAAGTCGTCAGTAGGCACCCAATGTTCAACAGGGAGGAGGATTGTCTGACCTCAAATAGAAGGGAGTTCCATAAAATTGGGCCCACAGTACTGAACGCACAGCTGCTAAAGGATGTGAGCTGTGCAATTAAACTTAGTATAGTAATTTCAACAGAGGAAACAGTGTGAAGGCTGTGATCCAGGCAAGGGTGCATAGCTGCTCTCAAGTAAATAAAAAGACACTGGAAGACCTAACAGCATATTGCCTACATTATATGTATGTTGGCCCTGAGGGCATAGGCCACCACACTCATTCGTAATATGCCAACTTGATTGTTGAATTGACCCTCAGGTGAAAAGGACAGCTAGCCCATTAGTTCTGGGCTTAAGAGCTGCCCGTGGGAATTAAAATACCTCTCTAACTGGGTCTCCCTTTACTCTCATGTTTCAGGAACTTCCACCAGCCTGCTGGAAAGAGGCTTCTGCTTGCAACAGGATAGCAAGCTGGAAAAGGTGAGAACAGCAAAACTATGTGGGTAACTTGTGTTCTGCTTTACAACTTTCTCAGCAGACTTCATACATCTAATGAAGTGGTTTGTTGGCTACAATCATTTAAACCATAATAAACAAGTTAGGGTTAATTCACGCAAACTGTTTTTTAACTTGTTTGTAAACCACATAGATGTTTTACCGTCAATCCTGCTTGAGTCAGGCTGAAAATTACGTAAGTTGTGAGAATCAGACTTTAGTATTTATCTCACCAACAATACTTAACATTTTTCCGGCAACCAGCATGGGGCCATTTCTGTTGAAAAGCAGATATGGCTGCACCACAAACTCTGTGTTTGTTATCACAAACTGTAGTGCAGCAATCACTTGATGGTTTCTTCAAGCAGCCAGATGAATTTTCAGCATATGATGATGTGAAGGACTTTATTCTCACACATCTCAAAAATCAATCCAGATATATAACAGAGCAATGAGATGATAAATTTTGCTCCATGGCTGGGACAAACTTGCAGTCAAGTGAGCCCAAATCAGATATGATCCTGGAATTTATTTCTGATGACTCTGTATGCCTCTGTAAATCCAAAAAGTAACTGGTGATATTGTGAGAGGATATATAGGTTTTGGTATGTTAGCCACTGAAGAATGAGTGATACATGTGTGATCAATAAATGTTTTTGCTGCAGATTTAGAAACTGGCCTGTTTAATAGCAACTAGCTCTCTGCTCTTTTCCTCTGTCACCCCTAGGAGCTGAGCAGCTCCTCTGCTGTCTGTCTTCTCATCTTGCAACTTTTTCCTAATGCTGAAGGAAATCAGCTACAGGGTAGGCAGGCAGGTCAACCAACAGAATGAGGTTGTGAGGAAGAAACTCAGCAGAGTCACTGTCCTTTCTCCTTGGGTTATCTTGTGTCACAGAAGCTGTAATGTGGTTCTGACAGGCAGGAAAGCAGAAATTGGATTGCTGTGCGGGGCTTGCAAGGAGCTGTATAAGCCCCCCACAGCAATGCATCAGGCAGCTGATTCCTGGAACAAGCAGGCTTCCGTTCTTCCACCAATCAGCTGATGGGGCAGGAGAGCTGAATCTTACTTTTTGCAGGCATCAGCTGCATGAACAAGTTCCTTGCAGGGAACTCTAGGGGAAGCAGTGGCTCTCGCTCACCTATCTGGGCAGTAGAGCTGAAGCCTGCTTTCCCTAGCCAATGCACAATCAGGAGTGCACCCTTAATCAGTACTCTTGCATGGCCACTCTCAGAATCCATTTTATATGAACTAGGTGTTTGTTACCTGTATGGTTTTATAAACAGCTTTCAGGAAAATTTAAAGGTTCAATCACTGTACCTCCAAGGAGGACCCCTGCCTAAAACTGGAGATCTACTACCAGTCAGTGTATGTGAACAATGCTGAGTTAGATGGACTCATAAATCTGTCTCAACAAAAGGTAACTTCAGAAAAAGTATTCTGAATTGACTTTTCCTAGGAGGCTACTCAAAAAACCCGTCAGGATCTATAGACATATTAGTTGATAGACCTGACTGAGTTCTCCTTCCGTCTCGCACAACACCCACCTGCACTGCCTCTCTAGAGCCTTGTCATGCCCCTGTACTTCGAACAAAGCCCATATTGGATACTGATGCTTGGCATACTGTGTTTTACAGCTTGGTGAAGCAAAGCCGGGATAAAGATGAGGCAAATGTGGCATTAGTATGGATCAGTGGGGAGCTCCACATCCGAGTATGCTGTCCCGTTGCTGCTGGCACTGAACTGCTGTACTGGTTAGCAGAGGCCAGTCCTACTTGCCTGGAAAAGAATGCACCAGCAAATATATCAGATGGGGTATTTGTCGCAGAGAGGAAAACGGTAGAGGAGCAGCTAGCTAAGACCACCTTGGAAGCAGAGACTTTGACACAGAAAGGAGATGCTTCCCTAGATGGCGATGCAATAGACTCCTTTGCAGGTACTGTACCTGAATTCCTAGAATCTTATTCAGAAGTGGGTATCACAGGTGATTTAAGCAGCATCAGAAACAGGAAGTGTTTTTGTTCTTTAAAAAATGGATTTAACATACTTGGTAATAGAAACGTGCAAGTTCCTTAAGCAAAGAACTCCACTGCCAAACTCTGCACACCCAGGCAACTGTAGTTGAAGCACCCTGTGTTTTGTCCTTCCTTTCACAAAAAGAGTTTATGGTACATGATTTGATTTTCACAGACCTAAATTGTCGTCTGTTTTTGAACCAACTCACACTGATAGTAATATTTTAACTTGAAAGTGAGGGGCTCCTTTTTTTCCTTCAAATGATCCTGTGGGAGGCAACTTGTTCAGAACATATACACTCTCTTGCTGTGAATAAGGAATATTTCAGCAGTGCTTTCAGGGCACAATCCCCTGGGAGGCTGGCTTTCAACATCCCAAGTACAGAGATTTTTTTTTTTTTAAATAATTTTTATTGGTTTTACAATTTTATAATCACAGTGCATTACATTACATTTCGGTCAGGTTTCATTGCCCCCCCTCTCTCACAGTAGGAGGCTTAAATCTTACCCCCCCTCTCACAGAGGAAAACCCATTCTTGTTTCCCCTGACCTTAATCAATGTCTTGGCTTTGCATAGGTCTAGCCCTATTCCCGGGCAGGCCACTCTTAGAGTTATAACATATTTCCAGTGACTTCCTCAGTACCTCCCCATTGGTTTCATATTCATAACATATTCACTTTTCAGGTTCATACTTCTTAATTTTACAACATCATCAAATATTCTTATTAAGTCTTACTTAAATCAGACCTCAGCGTATATCTTCTACTTCATCTACTAATTTTCCCCCCGCCTCCCCTTAGTCTTCAGGTTCCTAGCTTTTACAAGTTCCTCACTTAATCGTATCCTAGGCCGTGTCCAAAATCATTGTCTACAGTCCATAAAATAAAACCCAGTAATATCAGAAAGCGTCCTTCA
This sequence comes from Darevskia mixta, assembly GCA_034641385.1. Taxonomy (NCBI): domain Eukaryota; kingdom Metazoa; phylum Chordata; class Lepidosauria; order Squamata; family Lacertidae; genus Darevskia; species Darevskia mixta. The sequence continues at coordinate 27,183,804 of JAWWNH010000066.1, forward strand.
CCCCTCCCCCCGTTTTTCTAAAGTCCAGACCCAAGTACTTGCTTGCACTTGGGCCTTCTCATCTTGTCTCCTCTGCTGCTCTTCCTTTTTTCTTCCAAAATATTTCTTCCTTGTTGGTGCCTTTTTCTTCTTTCTTTTCTCCATTCTAAGTTTTTTGCGCAGGGAGATGTTTTTCCTGCGGCGGGGTTTGACTTTAGCCTTAGGGGGGATTACTCCCCCTTCTTCCTTCTGTGCAGCTGGCACAACATCACTCTTGTTTAACGTTCCTCTTATCTTCTCTGTCTCGGCTCGGAATTCCATCCTTATTTCCCATATTTTTTCAAGGACCTTCCTCCAGCCGTCAACACACATATCATCCACCATGTTCGAGAACACAGCCTTGCACGGTTAAACACAGAACCACTTCCAAGTTCAAAATCAAAATTTCAAATTCAAAGTCCAACAGTTCCGATTCAAGTCCAGAATTTTTTATCCAATTTATCAGCCAGGTACCCCCACGACCAGGGGTGGCAGAGGGGTTGAATCTCTGTTGCTAAATTAGTTACTTAATTTCATTCCAATCGCATCGGTAACAAAGTTCCTGATCAAATGTCACAATGGCAAGGGACGGACCTCCGTATTTATCGTCCCTATGCGTCTCTAATTAAGTCCAAATTCCTTTTTTACTCACAATTCCCAGGTCGAATGTTGGTATTTGGAGAAATCAGCGCGCTCAAGGGGGGATGATCTAGCAGCTTCCACCCGACGGGGTTTTCGATCCGTTGAGCTCCGCCCCCCCACTCACTCTCGGCAGCCCTAGCTTGGGTTTGCCGGGGAGTAGGGAGGCGTTGAGAGCTACTGCCGGATCTTAAGGTCCCGGGACGCCCTTCCCGGGAGTTTTGGGGGCCGCGGCTCTGTCGCGGGCTCCCCTTTGCCCGGTCGGGTCGGGGAATGTCAGGAGCGACATGTCCCCCCGACCATCCCCTCTGGCACGCTGACCGGAAGTCTCCCCAAGTACAGAGATTGGGAACCAAGTGTGGGAGCATATTCTTGCCCAGGACAATTCAATCAGCCCACGGCCAGGCAGAAGTGGAACTCGGGCCAATGTCCACTCCTCTAGCCAGTGACCTTTATTTTGCTCAACAACACTGGCCAGTCCCACCCTTGCAAACAGTGCTTTGCTCTTTTATTGCAGTGCTGGAGGAGGCGATTTCTTTGAGAAGTGCACATGGTGAATCAGAATGTTTATCATGCCAGAGTACATTTGATCAAATATCTGAGGGTATGTCTGCACTAGAAGCTTATGTTAGTTTTATATCATTTTAACAATCATGGGCACCCACAAATAATGTGGGCAACTCCTGTCCATAATGCTGGAATCAGTCAGGCTCCTTACTCTGTCTTGGTTTTCTCACACACAGAACTTCATTTCCCTGTGACATTCTATATCCATGTCTGTTTCCTTAAGAATTTTCTTAGGTGAATTAAACTGCTCAAGGTAACTCTGCTTGTGAATAAGGGAGAAACACAGGTCCCTGGTATTGTGACTGTGTGGATAAGCTGTTTTAGTTTGCAATTCTTGCTTTCTAAAGAAAACAGCAAAGATTACAAATGATAAGAGTGTTGAAATTTGCTGTTTCTACACATTTCTGTAACCTCATTCTAAGTTATGTAGTAAGGCACTTCAGAGGAATCCAATTTGCGTTAAAAGGATTAAGGAAGTTGTGCTTCCAAAGTGAGCCTTACAGAAGATACTGAAATATTCCTCCCCAAATTCTAAACTTTTAGGATATTTAAATTTAAGCAGAGTTCCCTAGCTAAAACCAGCTATGTTTCAATTCTCAGAAGCACTGCTTTGATAACTAGTGGAACTTCTTGAGCCTCTGTTCTCAGCAAAAGATCTCTGTTCAGCATGATTGAGGCAGTGGGGTGGGGAGTGGAGCAGTGCCTAGAAACAGAAGTCTCACCTTGAAGTGTCAATAATTACTTTGTTTTCTTTGTTAAGGGAGCTAATGGTTACTGGTTCATATTGCAGGTGCTCTTGATATCCCCAAGGTTGTGGAGCAGAAAGCCAGAGCCCATTGTCTTCCTTTGCTGGATAAGAAGCTGCCAGTCAAGCAACCTCCTGGCCTGGAAAATGATCACAAGAAAAGGAATGAAAATGGGTCCCTGCAACGTGAGCTCAGGGACTCCAAGGAACAGCATGGAGAGAAGCAGCCCATTGTGAGCTGCTCTGTGGCTGAGGAGGATGGAAGTAAAGAGGATGGTGTGCTGCGTCCTCAAACAGAGCAAGTGAATGAGACACTATCCAAGGTAAAACCGACTGACATTTGTTCACAGCCGCCCCCATCCAGTGCAATTCAACCCAGTGCTCACTTGGCTGAGAAGGTGGAGGTGTTGAGGGGCCAGTCTTGTGCTGAAGGAGCCCCCAGTGGATGTGCCAGGGACAGGGCGGAGGAGCAGAGTGAAAATCCCAAGCAGGAGGAAGTGTCTCCAAGCAACATGGGTGGTGCTCCACAGCTCAAGGAGGCAGACCACGAGCGACGATACCGGTGCGAAGAGTGTGGCAAAGCCTTCCTGCAGCTTTGCCACCTGAAGAAGCACCACTTTGTGCACACTGATCACAAACCATTCCTGTGCACAGAGTGTGGCAAGAGCTATAGCTCGGAAGAAAGCTTCAAAGCGCACATGCTGGGCCACCGAGGGGTGCGGCCGTTCCCCTGCCCACAGTGCCACAAGAGTTACGGCACCAAACGGGACCTTCAAGAACACCAGGTGCTGCACACGGGCCAGCGCCCTTTTGTATGCCCTGACTGTGGGAAATCCTTTGCCCGCCGGCCCTCTCTTCGGATCCATCGCAAAACTCACCAGGCTAAGGAGCCAAGGCCATCTGCTGCTGCCGCCTGCCAGTGTGTGATATGTGAGCGGCAGCTGGCCAACCCTGGGTCGTTGCGCAACCATATGCGGCTGCACACAGGGGAACGCCCGTATACCTGCCCCTACTGCCCCAAGTCTTTCCGCCAGCAGGGCAATCTCCGTGGGCACCTTCGGTTGCATACAGGGGAGCGCCCTTACCGCTGCCACTTCTGCGGAGATGCCTTCCCACAGCGCCCTGAGCTGCGCCGCCACCTGATCTCCCACACAGGTGAGGCTCACCTGTGCACAGTGTGTGGGAAAGCGCTGCGTGATCCCCACACGTTACGGGCTCACGAACGCTTGCACACAGGCGAGCGCCCTTACCGCTGCCATCTGTGCCCCAAATCCTATCCTCTGGCCACAAAATTGCGACGCCACCAGAAAGCCCACCACGCTGATAAGCCCCACCAGTGCCAAATATGTGGCATGGGCTACGCCCTCCCCCAGAGCCTGCAACGTCACCAGCTTGAGCACAAAGGAAACCTAGACGGGGATCCTTCCAAAAGGGGCACAAAAGCCCCCCAGGAGCTGCCAGCTTCAGAGCAGCCAGCTGTGCTGGTAGTGCACTCTGTGGACACGGCAGTGCCTGGAAACCACACAGAGCTCCTTATCACCAATGATGGGCACTATGTTACCGCACAGCAGAGCTCTGCCAAGCACAAGAACGTCATTGAGATTGCTGTCTCGGACACGGAGAAAGAATGCATCATTGTGCAGGAGCAGGGCTCCACCAGTGACATGTTCATTATTCAAGAGGGTGTCAGTTTTAGCACAGTGGCGGAGGTGGTGGAGGTGGGGACATGACCATCAGTCTTTTTGCAGATGGCATTAAAACATCTTTGGAAGTCTAAATGTGCTCTTTCTATGTGCTTGCAAGAAAACAGCATGCGGGTTATGAAATACATACTGGGATGTTTAGAAGGGAATAGGTGACTTCAGTTTGGCCAAGGCTATGGCTGGATTCCCACCATCATTTCCAAAGCGCATAAGCCTGGGCAAAAGGGTCTGCCTGATAGATGAGATTATGCCTGGAAGAAAGCCTTCACTAAGCATCTCTTCTATACTATCAGAATTTGTTTCAAATTGATCCAGTGTCAGGAACTGCACCGGTTCTGCTTGTGTGTTACATATGTTTAGTGAACATGTGGCAAAACTGACTGAGTGGTGAAGAGTCTGCAGATTTCCACATGGTTATGCACATATGTTCCAAAAATTAACACAATAGAAAGTATGGAAGTATATCTTTTTTAAAGTAAAAGAGCAGGAACTACCAGCAATTTTCTGAGGTGTGCAAGGATTATGTCAACACCAATGAGGGTTCAAAGTTCTTTAGCTTCAAGGGTATAAATAACAGGAAGCTACTGCTCCTGACTCATTTGCCCAAACTGTGCTTAGATGTGCTTTAACTTGATACTTGCTGCATCTGAGTAGGGGATGAAGCCATCAGATGCCTGCTTTAATTACAGTTAACGACAGCATTGGCTAAGATCCAACTCCCACATTATCTTGGTGATGTAAGCAGCTCTCAAAAACATTGTGGTGGTAGCACATGCAGTCAATCGTGTGACTCAGAACATATAGGTGCTTCTTTTGCCAGTTATACCTCTCCATGGGCTTGTGCTGGTGATGCTGTGATATTCACCATGCAATCCAGCCAAATTGTGGTTGTTGGTTATGTATATTATTACCATGATGGACAGTCCTGACTGCCCAGAGACATTTGTTTGATACCTACCAAGACAGTGTTTGGATTTTACCCAAGTCAACACATTGCAGTCTGAGTGAGAATTGTAGATCCCAGGGTGGCTACAACTGTAGTCCAAAAGTTTGCTTTTAAAATCAAACCAATTCATTGGATCTGGTAAAATATCATCTCAGCAGTTGCATATGATACCTGTGTTGCTGGATTAGACCACTTCATACTGCAGGAGCAAGATTCAAATGGTGACAGTTTTCATTCACATGGAAGTAAATCAATGAGGAAGAGCTTTGCTATGCTTGTAATGCATTTCATTATATAAAAACAATGACAAATGAAAATGATGCTTAATTACATTGTCTCGTTTTAACATAGTACATTGCCAAATTTTCTACTTTTATTTTGTTTAGCTTTTCCTTGACAGTGAGTATCACAGACTTCCTGTCAGGAGGTCATGTTGCACCATAGTGTTGCAATGTATAGTTAGTAGTTTTGGTCCCAGCTAATTTGAATTAATGTTGGATGGGAATTTTTATTTTCCATTTTTGTATCACTTTATGTGGTAGTATTCACTACTTGAGAGTAATTTTCTTCTTCCCAGCATCCTGTGGTAATAGGCCAGTCGGGTATTTTAACACATAGGAAACTGAGCCAAGAGAGTCTGAATTGCCCAAAGCCAAATCAAAACTTCACGGCTGGGTAGAAATTGGATCGTGAGTGTCTGTGGTTTTACAGAGTTCTTTTTTAACAGAGTTCTTCCTTAGTGCTTTGCTATTTCCAGAAAATGCATTGAGGTTTGCACTTGGGTTTATTCATTGGCTAGGTGGCTCCCATTGTCAACAACATAATTTATTATATAGTCACAGCCTCTGCAAAGTGGTGTTCATTTACCACATGCTTCCTTCTTGAATACTTAGGATGGGCCAGCTGTCATTTGGTGCTGGTAGCAGTAGGTCACATAACTACACTTGTTGCTTTTCCTATGTCTCTGCTACCCCCAAATTTCCAAACTGTTTTGATAAACAGATGCTAGAGATTATTGACTTCCTACTGTTGGGCTCACCCAGTGGTACATTTACCGGTACAAGCAGTCACAAACGAAGCAGTCTTCTGAGGCAGTAGGATTTGGAGCAGTGATCTAGAATGGCTGACATGTTTTTTGTCTTTTCCAAGAGAGTGGTGCAGCTTTTGCATGTATCAATATTGACACAGCTGCAAAGTGACTTGCTGATGCCAAAACCCAAGAAATCCATGCATGAGTCAAAGTAATCAATCTTCTGTCATTGCTGATGTGATGTCAAGCACGTTTGTTGGTTGCACTGATCCCAACCAATCACGGATTGGAGGGAGGTGTCTTATGCCAGTCTTTTAAGCATATGCACTTGTTCGCATGATGCACATGGTTTGAAAACAAGGGGTTGGGGGTCCTGTGATAATGCCTCAGACAAAAAGACTCTTTGAGCCACTTATGTAAGAGCACAAACACACAAGATAGTTTACTATCTTTTGTGTCACATGTTTAGAAGGTGGAGAATTAAGCAGACTTGGGTACCAGTTTTTAAGTTACAAAGTTATTGCAAAGACCAGCCTGAACATAAACAAGTCAAGGAGAGGTGGAGCCAAATGGAGATAGCCTCTCAGCTGAGATAATTGAGTGGCCCTGCTTCCCATCTTTCTTTCTGCTGCAACCTGATGGATTGGCAGTTACAGAGGTATCTCGGGTTAAGTACGCTTCAGGTTAAGAACTCCGCTAAGAACAGAAATTGTGCTCTGGCGGTGCAGCGGCAGCAGGAGGCCCCATTAGCTAAAGTGGTGCTTCAGGTTAAGTACGCTTCAGGTTAAGAACGGACCTCCAGAACGAATTAAGTACTTAACCCGAGGTACCACTGTATTAATATTTACTAGATCTGTATGTAGGAATGGGAAAGAGATTGTAGCAGATGTTATAAGGTGGAAAGGGGACTTGTTCAGGAAGTTAGAAATGCTGAACTAAGGAGGGCTACTAGTCTGATCTCAGCCTTCACAAAGGTTTAGGTTTGAGAAGATGTTACAGGAAGCAGTGTTGTAGTCTTGACAGCTTGTGAATGTTCTTCAAAAGTTTCCCTTCATACATGGGCCATTATTGTGTGTTAGAAAGAGACTCTGTGTTCTTCAAACTCTGCAATCTGTTGGAGGCAGGGACTGTGCAATTGCTCTTTGTACAAGTGGCCAAAGAGTCACTTCCCAGCTACCCTAATGCTAATATTTACTTGCCTACGACGGAGATAACAAATACTGACTAGAAGACCATTACAGAAGAGAGACAGAGAAGAGCAAGAGAAAGGGGCCTGAGATTGATAGTTCTCTAAGCTCCTCCTACACTTACAGTTTGTCTCAGATGAGGACGGGGTAGGGACTTGTTTTACTAAACAGTGGACTAATTTGGAATCTCCAAAGACCTAAATTCCAAGTGATGAATTTGATGTTGCTAATTTCTTTTGTTCAGAAGTATATGGCTCAGATTATGGCCTTAGGCTACTACTAAGAATTTCAAGATTAACTGTACTGGCTCCTAATTTAATTATTTTATCAATGAGACTCATCTCAATAAATTTGAAGATAAGAATTGCTTTACTGGATTTATCAAGTTCAGCATTCTGTTTCTAGTAGCCAGTCAGATGTCTCTAGAAGCTCATAGGCAAGGTAATAGTCACTCTGTGGTGTTTTGTTCATCTGATAGTCAGAGATGTGCTGCCCCTGAAAATTGAGGTTCCATTTAGCCAGGGCTATTTTCAGGAGGAACTCACTCAAACTCAGTTCTGGCACTTGTCAGGTGGGTGCCTTTGCCATACTAAGAGAATGAGGGAGGCATTCATGGTGAGTTCCGGCACCTCTTTTTCTCGAAGAATAGCACTGCATTTAACTAAAATAGACTTTGATTAACTTTGCCTTTATTAATTTGCCTAATCCTTTTAAGAAGTTGCCAAGCTGCTAGTGACTATCCCCACATCTTATTGTCTTACATTATGTGTGAAGAAGTGCTTCCTTTTTAAGTCCTGGACCTAGTCCCAGTCAGCTACACTGAGTGTACATAAGTGTTATGAAAGCAGAAGACATTTCATTCTAGCTGCTCGCTCCAAGCATTCATGATTTTACAAACTTCTGTGTTCCTTCTTAAAGTAAAACCCCATGTTCTCAAGCCTTTCTTCATTGAAGGGTGCTCTGGGCCTTTGAGTTTAGCTGCCTTTCCATACCCATTTGAACCCAATGAAGTTTTTGTATTCAATTTTGTATATTGTATTCAATGAATATTGTATATCGTGTTCAGTGAATACAATAGTTATTCATCTGTATTCACCTTACAGGACTTGCACTACAATCTTGAAGAGTTTATTTCATGCATCTGTTTGAAAATTACGTTTACCCATTAAAAGTGGCTGGTCAAGATACCAAATATTGTTTTAAGTTCATTTATGTCCAAACCACAATTAAACGGGGGAAATTCAGAAAGGAGTCATGGGGATCTTATCGGATATTTTGCTGAGAGACATCCAAGAATCAAAGAATTATAAATTGAGGAAGGGAGAAGAAACTCACACAGTCTCTCAGTGTATTCTAGTACAGGATCACAGAAGTAAAGACAGGGAGTAGACCTTTCGGCAACTGGATTAAATATGTGCAATAGGAGGATTTCCTAAACAAATGGCAGTTCCCTTATTTTAAGCCAGGATAGCCAAATGCCCTCTGCTTTATGCAATAATTACGTAATAATACGATGTGCATATTGTTTCCTAATGTCAGTCCATGTTTATTTGGTGTTCTGAGACCACAAACAATCTAAATGTATGGATGGAATTGTTCTTGTTCCGTTGGTTGCTTGTGCCACCAAGGCACCTGAAAGCAAAAATGCAAGGGAGGGAGAGAAAAACCAGGATGGGTGAGATAGTGAGATTCTCAAACTTACTGTCCCTGACACACTGTGACCTGGTTCCTGTTTCTTCATCCTGGTTCAACATTAACCCAGGCTGGGCTGCAATCGTTCTTCATCCATTTCCTCTGCAGTCTTCCTGCAGTCAGGCGCACACGCAATGGGACAGAGCAGAACCAGAATGCTGAGGACCCTTCTCCTTGCCATTCTTCTGGACCTCTCACTGAGCTACAACCAGGGTAAGGCATTGGGAGGGAGGGAGGGAGGGAGGGGCGAGGTTGAAGAAATCGGCCTGCTCAACAGTGAACAGGCAGCAATTCTAAGAACATGTGCTAAGGGGATGAATGTTGAACTCTGGGGTTTCTGAGAAAACGTGTAGGCTTGTGCTGCAATTGACTAGTAGAGCAGATAGCAATACTCATTCTGTTGGCCTCCTACATTGGAAGTTCAGTGTGGCAGATCAAGCATCCAAGGAAAATAGGAAGCTTTATTATACTGAGACCATTAGTCCATCGATCTCTTATTGTCTACATTGACAAGCAGTGGCTCTCCAGGGTCTCTCCCAGCCCTATCTGGAGATTCCAGCAATTGAACCCAGGACCTTCTGCATGCTAAGGGAGGCTCTACAACTGAGCTACAGCCCTGAATCCCAGCAGCAGCCCCATTGAAAGAGACTGGCATGGCATGGCTGAGATGGAGAGGATGTGGCAGCTGTATAGAGAGGCAGGCACGTCCCTCCATGTTTCAGAGACTCCCAGCTTTGGAGCAGGGAGGATCTTGGGTGATAATTGAGGAAAGATGATGGAGGCAGGGCAGCACTGTGCCAGAACACTCTCTCCAGACCAGTTATCGTTTAGCTTTTGTACTTAAATTTGCACACCTGGATAACAGAACGCATGGGAGTTGCACCGCATGGTCATGTGTATTTTTCCATGTTTCTTGTTGGAAGATTGATGGGGCAGGGTGGGAGGAGAGGGGAGGTTCCCCAATGGGTGCCTCTTTGTTGGAGTTCTTTATCTTAACAGGAAGGCTCTTCTTTACTCTTAATAGAGTTAGCAGGAACATGGCACTTAAAAGATTAAAATGTACTCCTCAAATACCTTTCTGAGAAGGGGCATGTGTGTGCAGTTTAACCACTTCAGAAGCAGGGTGTGCTCCCTGGGTTGTATCCAACTAAGTAATACATTAAGTAATCCATTGAAAAGAATTGTCTTATGTTGCTCACGTTCATCAATTTCAGTGGTTTGCATTGAATACAGCCTTCTGCCTGCAATGGCAGCTTCCCGATGAGCAGTTGTATTAGTCTATTGCAGCAGCCAAAGCAACAGTGTCTTGTGCCATCTTAAAAAATGACACAGTGGACTCTAGTCCATTAAAGGTAAAGGTAAAGGTACCCCTGACCATTAGGTCCAGTTGCAGACGACTGGGGTTGCGCACTCATCTCGCTTTACTGGCCAAGGGAGCCGGCATACAGCTTCCGAGTCATGTGGCCAGCATGACTAAGCCACTTCTGGCGAACCAGAGCAGCGCACGGAAACACTTTACCTTCCTGCCGGAGCAGTACCTATTTATCTACTTGCACTTTGACGTGCTTTCGAACTGCTAGGTGGGCAGCAGCTGGGACCGAACAACGGGAGCTCACCCCGTCACAGGGATTCAAACCGCCGACCAGGGGCGTAGGAAGTGGGGGCGGGGGGGCGGGCCGCCCCAGGTTCCATCATGGAGGGGGGTGACAAATCATCAAGGAACAATTACTGCCCTACTAGGGCGATTAATAAAAAATGTTTGTTTAAAAAATGCCTGCTCCAAAGGTCTTGTTTACTACTCTATGGATTATATAGCAATATATGAAATTTCATGAATATCAGTTAATATCTTGACCCTCCTCCATGAAAATAGCTGTTTACTTGGCCGTTTTCCTACGTCGTGAAGGCTGAAATTTCAATTCAGTGGAGCACTTACTGTTCCCAACCCTAACCCTGCGGAAAGCCATCTAATTAGACTTTAATTTGATTTTGACATGTTTTTAGGAGGTAATTTAATTATTGTTTAATTTTATACCAATGTTATGTATCTGATTATAGCAGCCCTGAGTGCGACTTTGGCAGGGGAAGGCAGTATATAAATAAAAGTTTATTATTATTATTATTATTATTATTATTATTATTCCTTTGTAAGAAAATATGAAATAACGTAAAGCCATTTTTGCAGGCAAAAAAATAAATTTAAAAAAAATCAATGTGTGTGGGGGGCGTGACAAGAAATTTTCCGCACCGGGTACCACCTGACCTTCCTACGCCTCTGCCGCCGACCTTCTGATCAGCAAGCCCTAGGCTCAGTGGTTTAGACCACAGCGCCACCCACATCCCTCTAGTACATGAAAGCTTCTGCTAAATGGTTGGCCTTCAAGCTGCCACAGGGCACCCTGTTGTTTCTCTCTCCAATAGAGGAGACCTGGTCAGAAACCCTGTCTCACCTTTTCCTAACCTGATACCCTTCAAATCTTGCTGGACTACAGTTCCCATGACCCCTGACAGTTGGCTATACTTGCTGTTAGGCTGATGGGAGTAGGAGTCTGACAATATTGGAGGGCACCAGATTGGAGAAGGCTGCCTCTGTTCCAACCCAACCCCTAGCTTGACGCTCTCTGTTGCGGGGTAGCTCTGTATTTTTTTTCTCCTCATCCTTCAGCAACTGTTGCTTGACCTTAATCACATGGGGGGGATTCATACCCCTACCCATCCCACAGGCCAAATGTGATGGGTGGGTAGGGGACATACCTGTCAATCAGCTGATGTTACAATTATGTCAGGTGACATGGTGCTTTGAACCCCCTGTCATCAGCTGGTTGTTGGGTGTTCAGAGCTTCATGCAGGCCTCTGCAAGGAGCTTGCAAAGAGCCATGCACTATGCTTTGAGGTCCCGGCAAACAGCTGATTGTTGGTGCTTCAGAAGACAAGTGTGCAGCTCTTCTGAAGCCCCACCAATCAGCTGGTTGGCAGGACTTCAGAAACATTGAACAATCATCTTAAGGAGCCCCTTTTGTTCCAGCCTAGCTTCGCTTTTACCTGCTCAAACCTAGTATCACCTAGTATCAAATCCCAGTATCATCAGATGACTGGCAGGTAGGCATAGCTTGACCAACATGGCCTAATTATTTAGCCTCATAGTAATAATAATAATAATAATAATAATTTATTATTTTTACCCCACCCATCTGGCCGAGTTTCCTCAGCCACTCTGGGCGGTTTCCAGTCAAATGTTAAAACAATACAGCATAGGCCAGACATTCCCCACCCCTGACTGAGACTGAAAGTTCTAATTTCTGAATGTGAAAAGGGGAAATGAGAGGACCACAAAGGTTCAGATTCTGGGGTAGGCAAACAGAGACCAGCACACGTGCCAGCAAAGAGGCACACAGAACGAGGGCTGAGTAAATATGTTTTTCTGTGCAAACAGGAATAGGGTAAGTGTCCATAGAGCAGAAAGAAACCTGCCATTTGGAAGTGGTCAGTTCTGGGCACAACCCTGATACTAAACTGAACAAGAGTCTTGGTTCTACCACCATAAGACCAGAATAGACTAGAAACATTATTTTCTATTTGGTGCTCAGTGAATACTTTTTTTCTTATTCCAGCAGTCTTTTTTTTTTATTTAATTCTGATTTTATAGTTTAAACTCATGTTTTTTCTTATTGTATTGGGTCTCCTGCACGCTGCTTAGAAGTGACTGCAGTCAAGAGGCTTGCAAATGGTTGAAATAAATGCCATATAGGTGAAGATTAGGTGAGAAATTCACACTGGATTGTATCCAGCGCTGCACACATGGAGTTCCATTGACAATAGTGTTGGATCAGACCCATTGAGATATAGAAGTGAAAACTGGGATTTGACATAATTTCCTGTTTTGTCTGTTGTAACACAAGAGTGTCAACGGTTGGGCAATGCATTACATCTGTAATCAGGCAGCTGGAGCCTACAAAGGGAAGAGCATTGTAGGAATGCAGAGCTGATATCCTGAAACATACAACATTATACTGAAAACATGGCAATGGCTTGCCCTTCTCCACCATGTGTGGTGTAGCTACATGGGCTGAATCATCTGGGCCACTGAGGTCCAGACTGTGTTGTCTGCTCTGTCTGTGTCTGTGTTGTGGTGGTTAATCATGTCTTGGAGGAGAGGGCTGGCTGTAGGGTCCTTCCCACTCAATGGTCCTTCAGAATTACAATCGCCCCAGTGAATGAGCCTCCACACGAAGGACTGACTGATGGGTGTTCTGCTCTTGCTAGTCTTTCTCGATCAGAAGCAAGCACTCTCCTTGCTGACGCGCTCAAGGCGAGCCAACAAAGGATACCTAGAAGAGGTGCGCAAAGGCAATCTAGAACGGGAGTGCCTGGAGGAACTGTGCAACTATGAAGAAGCCCGTGAAGCCATTGAGTCTAATGCCCAAACAGTAGGTATCATTCCATTTTCCTTCCTGCAAAACAAGGCCTGTTAGTCACATATTCAGGGGCCCAGCAACCAATGTGAGGTTTTGTACCTGGTGTCCTAGGGGGAACAGTGGATTTCTTTAATTCCCCAGGCTCCTTTCAGATGTTGTAATTATTTTATTTTATTTTATTAAAAAATGCATTAATTTAATAACAACAAAAAGTGCAAAAATAACAAAAAGAAATAATAAGGGATTTAAACCACAATGCATCACAGCTTGGAAGGAGAAAGTGCAAAGACCCAGCGCAGCTCTAATTAAATTTCAAACAAAGATACCCTTTACAAATATTAAAGATTTATAAAAATAAATCTAGGAGACTTTGTTTGGTCAGAATCGAGTATACACTTCCAGAGTTAACACTAAATACGTTACTTCTGGTAAGTGAACCACCATAGCCGCTAGAGGGCCATGAAAAATTGGGTCCTGGGCTTTTTAGACTCATCTATCCATGGACCTAATGGTCAGGGGTCCCTTTACCTTTACCCATGTACTATCTGAAACCAAAGGGGCGCATTGGTTGCCCGATGTGACATTTTTTTCCAGCTCTCCTACACCACTACATTTCTCATCATCTATCTGTATGTCCCAATTAAATTCCCATCATGATTTTTGACTCTGGGCCCCAAATGAGGCATTTATAATAAATTTGTATCATATAGAAACCAGTCCCTTTACATAATGTGTCATATCTTTGACCAATTATTCAAAAGGAGTCCTTTGTCTGGTAGCATCTCTTCTCTTAGAGGAACAGATGAGAAATAACGTCCACTGGAAGCCCAATAACCAGGGAAAACATTTATCCCCATACATGTTTTTATATATGCTATAGACAACAGGAACGGTTTCTGTATGATAATCCATTAAGCAATATAGTTGACAGGACTTCCAAGATTATCATAAGACTTCCCCTTGTTCCTAAAGACTGGGTGATACTGTAGGACAGGCTTCCTCAAACTCAGCCCTCCAGATGTTTTGAGACTACAATTCCCATCATCCCTGACCACTGGTCCTGCTAGCTAGGGATCATGGGAGTTGTAGGCCAAAAACATCTGGAGGGCTGAGGTTGAGGAAGCCTGCTGTAGGATGATAAGTGGGGACAGGCCCGGTGCAGATGCCACCACCCTATTTAGCCAAACCTTAAAGGTTGTTATATTAAAATATACTGGCTAGCCATGTCAAAGATCTAAATTTGTCCTTCTAAAATGGGTTGATGTTGGACTACTACACCCATCATCCCTTGTCCACTGGCCACACTAGCTGAGGCTGATGGGAACTGGAGTCTAACAACATGTGGAAGGCTGGTGGAGGGCTGGTTTAATTCATGCAGTAGTTACCCTAGAGAGCTATATGCATCTCATAATTGCAATAGATTTAATTTGATGGCAGAAGCAAAATCAGATGTGTCCCCTCTCTTGTTGAGTAATGGCAATCATATCTCAAGCTGCCTCCAAAGAGCTCAGAGTGGTGTCTCATCCTGACAGCTTACAGGGTAAGACCTTTCTAGCATCAGCAGTAGAGCTGCATCAATTGGCTTACTCGTTCTTGGGTATTTCTTTCTAAGTGAGCACTTTTGTTTTGCAGGATATGTTCTGGACACAATACTCAGGTATGCATGTCTGAGGCTCCTGTCAAATACCCCTGCTATTTGTATATTATTTACCACTGAACCTTATTCCAAGATCTGGCTTTCACAGGCTCTGGAGGATTACAGGTATGTCTCTACGTCAATGGCCAGTATTGGCCTTGCGTATCCCAGAGCAGCAGTTCCTGAAAATACTTATTTGGAGTTAAATCCTTTGAAATCAGCAGAACATCTCCACGTAAACATGCATAGAATGATAAAAGTTGCAAACATAATACTAGCATATCTTAATTCTTCCTTATTCTGTTACCATATTTGATCATGGAGCTCTTGCTGTGGAAGTCCAATTGCACAAACTAATCCAGTCATACCATTTACATTGACCCAACTGTTAAGGGCTACTTTGCCCATAACACACACACACACACACACACACACACACACACACACACACACACAAACACACACTTTCCCCCACAGTTGTGTCAACTAATTTCCTCCAGCCGTGTCCTCCAGTTTCTCTCTCTCTCCCTGTCCCTTCAGTAACTATCACCACGACAAGCTTCAAAGTTTTGCTGCTCTTCATCCATTCATGTTTAGTTCTTGGTCAGCTGGACTTGGTCAACTTGCATCTCCTGCTGCTGCCAATGTCCTCCCACCCATTGGCTAGATGCCTCTTTCTGCATAGGATCGATCCTTTCACTAGTGCTCTCTCCCTTGCTATTTGCCTATCCCTAAGCAACACATCACATTCATTAAGGTGGCACTGACAGCAGCTGCCAAAGGTTTCTTACTGGCAAGGCTGGACCGTTCATCTGTTTTAAAAACTTCTCCCTAATTCATTCATCCTTGCCCAATGTTTGAGTGAAATCCAGTGTCATGTGACATCTGTGCAATGGGAATTTTTGCTTGTCTTTCCCCCCTGAAGCCCCCATAAATCTGCTGCGGGTGGTCTCCTAATCCTCCACAGCCGATTTGTGGGACTGGGAGTGGAGAAGAGAGGAAGGAGATCTCCTGCTGCACAAATGGAAGTCGATTACACTGGCAGACAGGCACAGTTGGATTTCACCCCTTGTGGGCTTTTGGAGCCAGAAAATGAGAGTTGCTTTACTATCTCCCAATAGCTGTGTGTTGCTCAGGCGCGTAGGAAGGGGGAACAGGGGGGCAGGCCGCCCCTGGTTCCATCATGGAGGGGGGTGTCAAAAAAGAACAATTACTGCCCTACTAGGGCGGTTCATTAAAAAACTGCTCCAAAGGTCTTATCTTACTACACTAGGGATTATATAGCTATATCTGAAATTTCATGCATATCAGTTAATATCTTGACCCTCCTCCACGAAAATAGCTGTTTACTTGGCCGTTTCCATATGTCATGAAGGCTGAAATATCAATTCAGTGGAGCCAAAACACAATCCATCCTGTAGATTTAAGTATCTGTCCACAGTCGCCCCCTTGTTATCAGAGGCCCATAATCCACATTCCTTTGTAAGAAAATATGAAATAAAATAAAACTATTTTTGCGTTTGATCTTGGAGCTCTTGCTGTGGAAGTCCAATTGCACAAGCTAATCAATGTGGGGTGGGTTTGACAAAAAAAAAAAATTCCATACCGGGTACCACCTGACCTTCCTACGCCTCTGGTGCTGCTCTCAATATCAGAGAGGCAGCATGCCTCTGAGTACCAGTTGCTGCAAATCACAAGTACAGAGAGGGCTGTTGCATTCCCTCCCCCTTGCAAGCTTCCCGTGGCCAATCCTGTTGAGGACCAAATGCTGGACTAGGTGGGTCTTGGCGGGTCTGATGCAGCAGAGCTGTCCTTACGAGCTGAAGATCCCTTTAAGCTGAATTGTATTATTCTCTCCCCAGTATGTAAGTCTCAGAAGCAGCCCAGAGCAGCTCTCGATGAGTGCCTGAAAGGTAAGCAGCTTAACAGTGAATCTGTGGTGCCCTGGTGGTGGTGAGTGCAAGGAATCTGCTTTCTCCGAAGAGACTGGAGGCAAATTCTAAATAAGGCAAGATCCCTGAGAAGCATTACTCTCAGGAGAGTCCCTGTCTCTTTCCTAAACTCGCAGAGGGACACTGCTGCAAACAACATTTTAGCACATGTGCGTGATTTATATACCATTTATTATATGCATTGCAGTTACTTGCACCCCCCGCTTTCAGGATACAAATCCTTGCAAGGTGTCTTAAAGGAACATTGAACTACACTCATAATTTCAAAATAAACAATATGAAGATAGAACGAGTCATCAGGATTCTTGCCCACAGGGCAGTTGGTGGCAGAGCAGGGCATGGGGGAGACCTGCTGCCTAATGTAGACACTAACAATACTGTAACTTGTGAGAGAGACAGGGTGGGTTTTGAAATTCACAAATGTAATATAAAAGATATGGAGCCAGAGCCTGGTTCCTTGCTGCACATGCGTATCTCTAAAAACAAAAACATGTTTGTCTCCTGCAATGTGTGATGTGCCCAAATATCACTTTGGGCTATCTGTTAAGAAAACCAATTAGCAAATATAATATTTGCGTAACATTATTATACTCTGTAACAAACCCATTGCAGGGATATCCAACTAATTCCACCAGTACAAGGATTCCTGTATATTCAACGTGTCTTTCTCTTCCTCTCCTCTCTCCACCCCACTCCTGAACCTGTTCTGGGTTTTCCCCCATCCTTCCAGAGCAATTTGGGGAGGGAGGGGGATTTGAGGAGGGTGGGGAAAGAAGAAGAGGGGATGCTCCACTGTGCACATGGAAATCCTTGCGCTGACCTAAGAAGTTAGTTGGGGTCCTTCTATGGAGCATCTTAGCTGTTCCAGAGTATAGCATGGATCCAGCCCCCCTCCCCATATGAAATAGAGAAATGTAAACAAAATAAAAATTGCCCAGCACTTTCTTCATTTTCTTTTCAGCACCAAGGGCAGCCTAGGAGCAAATGTTGTATATTGAACATAGTTCAATGGTTTTCCATGTTGATATAATCTTCAGAAGGAGTTGCACCCTGAAAGGTGACCTAAAATATATATAAACAGATATTAAATGCAATAAAGGCCTGTGTTTGGCTTGGGTGCCAAATGCGTCTTGATCAATGAACGATTGCCTACGTGAATGGTCTATCCCAAACTCTCACCACTGATAGAACATGTATTTTCAAGCACAGTGTTTTCTCTCTCTGTTCTTTCTACTGACCCTTTAAACACCATGCTTTTCAATGGAGTCAGTTCCCAGATTCAGCCGCCCCTTCTGAAGTGTAGAGCAATCAAGTGTAGCTAAACCAGGGGACATAGAAGCACCTCTGAACTAGCGCTTGTTATGTGTTATCAGCCTACATCCAAGCCACCGAGATGTCTTGACTCTCTGAATATGCTGGTAGCTGTTCCATTTCACTGCATCCTGTATTTTTTATTCCAACAGGTGACTGTGTCAAAGATGCGGGGCAGAATTATAGGGGATCCATTTCGTTCACCAAGTCGGGAATTGAATGTCAGTACTGGTCGAGCAAATTTCCTCACAAGCCTGAGTAAGTTTGCTTGCTTGTTTGTTTGAAAAAATCATTTCTGTGCCACCTTTTACTTGCAGGGCCACCCTCTGAACTGGAGGCAACTCAAGCCTGACTTCCACTTGCCTTCACACAACATTGGATGGAGAGACTGAGCAGAGAATAAGGACCCAGTGGCCTGTCCGTTGCATCTTGTGCCTCTTGGGTTTTAATTGGAAGCACAAAGTGCAAGGGAATATTGTGCAGGGGAATATTGGTGGGCTTTAGGGGAAAGGGGGATCTGCAGGTGCGAGTAGCATGACAATAAATGTGAACCCTGAGACACCTCCCCCCCAAAAAAAACACCCCTTTGAAGTATGTAGGATTTCTATGGCAGTTCCTGGGAAGAGAAATTGTTGGGGAAAGGAGACGAAACCTTTGAGAATCACTGAGTTAACCACGTAAACAAAACTTTCAAGGACTAGCATCCACTTCATCAAATGCATGAAGTGTTATCCTCAGTTATCCTCGGTTGGAGAAATTGTAAGAAATGTGGTTTGAGGGGAATGAAAACAATATGGACGACAGGGACAATTGAGTAAGAGCTTGAATGTCTTCAGGTAAGCACAGCGGCCCTTCCCAATCGCCACGAGCTGCAAGATAGCCGATGGCGGACATGCCCAGCCAATCACATCAGGGGAAGGGGGGGTGGAATCTGAAATCTGTGCACACACACATGTACATTTTGGTGTACATGAACATGCGGTGTACACATGCCAGGCGGGAAGCCATAGCCGGCCATAGCTGTTCTTGATGTACATGCACAGTGAAATGCAGACATGTGATTGCTGTACGTGACTATCTGTGTCTGGGCTTCACCTCTTTTTCTTCTTCAGAGGGAGTGCTTTTCATGTAGAACATGCCATAAACTGCAGTGCAGTCCTTTTGGACGCAAGATCCAGAGTTCTGTTACTGCAAGCCCAACTTATAAGAGGAGGGATTTTCTGTTTCCCTGTATCGCTCTACTGTACCGTGCTTTCTTTTAGCTTCAACACGACAACCCATCCAGGTGCAAACCTCACTGAAAACTACTGTAGGAATCCAAACAACAACACAAGGGGGCCCTGGTGCTACACCCGAAACCCAGTCGTGCGCGCAGAAGAGTGTGCTATACCTGTGTGTGGTGAGTCTCAGTGCTGATGCTCCAGGTATAATAATCATAATAATCATAATAATCATAATAATAATCATAATAATCATAATAAATAATTAATAATAATAATAATTTATTTATACTCCGCCCATCTGGCTGGGTTTCCCCAGTTTCAGGCTTTAGGGACTCAGCTTCCTCCCCCCCCCCTTTGGCAGTAGATAAGCGGAACAAAGCGAAAGGAGTCTCTTACCAGTTATAATTTTTAATGATCACAGCGAGAGAACAAAGAATCCATTTCCAGGAATGAAGGTGCTCCCAACTGAGGGTTCCACCCACTTCCCCCCTAGTCACCCACGTCACTTCTGCATCTTGCAACCTGATCTCGGAGGCTCCCACCATTCCTCCACAGTGCAGCCCTCCTCAGCACAATCCCTGACACCCAGCCACTCTGGGCGGCTCCCTACACGATAAAACATCAAACATTTAAAACTTCCCTAAACAGGGCTGCCTAAAGATGTCTGAAGTAGAGTTTGATTAGGTCCCGCCTTTCCATTCCAGGCATATGTGCACAGCTTCCCTTCTAAAACCAATTTAGATACGGTGAAGGAGAACTTCTTAAACAAAATGATGGTCATGGTTCCCTTGCTCCTCTTTTTTCAGGTGAGAACCGGACCTCAGTTCCAATTTCCCCAAGGACCCCAGGGCAAGAGCAGAAGAAGCAAGGGCCTTGTGTGCCGAACAAGGGGCTGCAGTATACAGGGACCCTCTCCGTCACCCTTTCCGGGGCCCAGTGCTTGCCATGGGCGTCAGAACAAGCGAGAGTGATGAGCCACGGGAAACCCTTCCAGGGCAATCCTAACCTGGTGCACAATTATTGCCGCAACCCCGATGAGGATGACGAAGGCGCCTGGTGCTACATCAACCGTCCTAACGTGACCTTTGACTATTGTGACTTGAACTACTGCGGTAAGGAGCCTGCAGGAGACGGGCCTTTGCTTTTTGTGGCAAAGAGGAGTTTCTTAAGATGAGATGGGAGGATGGTTTATGTGGGAGAGCCAGATGCATGCTGGGAGTCATGTATGCATGTTGGTATTGCTGTGCACATGTTGAAAGCTTCACACGGATTTCATGGGCTTCCACTAACTTAATTGCTTTCTCTGGTGGCCTGCAGCTAGGAAGTAGATAGGGTGGCCAGGAAGAACAGAAGGCAGGGCTCTTGTGCCTTTTAATGGTTATGAAGAGCTGTGATAGCTAGGGATCCAGGTGGCGCTGTGGGTTAAACCACAGAGCCTAGGGCTTGCTGATCAGAAGGTCGGCGGTTCGAATCCCCGTGACGGGGTGAGCTCCCGTTGCTCGGTCCCAGCTCCTGCCCACCTAGCAGTTCGAAAGCACGTCAAAGTGCAAGTAGATAAATAGGAACCGCTCTGACGGGAAGGTAAACGGCGTTTCCGTGCGCTGCTCTGATTTGCCAGAAGCGGCTTTGTCATGCTGGCCACATGACCCGGAAGCTGTACGCCAGCTCTCGGCCAATAAAGCGAGATGAGCGCCGCAACCCCAGAGTCGGACACGACTGGACCTAATGGTCAGGGGTCCCTTTACCTTTACCTTTAGAGCTGTGATGGGCAGATTGCAGGCTTGCAGGATCTACCAGTGCATGTGTTTGTTTGTTTGTTTGTTTGTTTGTTTGTTTGAGCCCTGAGGTCCACCAGCCAGAGCCAAGTGCAAAATAATGTCCCAGCCAGGCAGACATATGCTAAGAATGCATGCTGAGCCCAGGAAGTTGTGATCAGTAAACAGAACCACAAACCTTCTCTGGGTTTTCACCCAAGCACTCTTTTTCATCCTTTTAGAACATGGCAAGGGAAGCTTAAGTTATTGCTATTGTTAGACAACTGGGAGTGAGATTGCGAATCACCCCAAGACCTCCCCACAGATCCCAATACTTCTTCTGCCTACACCTGTTGTAGAAAAGGAGATGGCCATACAGGCAACACCTGCTGAACACCCCCACCCCCCACCTACATAACTTTTAAAAGTGCAAGAGTATCCTGAAGATTGCCCCCCTCCCCTGCTTGTATCTGGCCATTGTAGAAAGTAGATGTAGCAGGAATGAGGAGACTGACTCTTTTGTGAATTAAGTTCTTCTCCACCCTGGTCTTCTCTTTCAGAAAGTTTTGTGGATGATTTCGATTATGAGGATGAAGAGCAAAGAGCAGGCCGGACTACTGTCCAAGAACACAAAACCTTCTTTGATCCTAAGACGTTTGGTCAAGGCGAAGCAGGTGAGAGGGCCAAGATAAAGTCAAAAGAAATAAAAATAAGTTAATTAAGCCACAGCTTCTTCGTACAACACATTGCTGAATAATCAGACCCTTTTTTAATACTGCATTGGCATGGGGGGGGGGGCTGGAATGGTTTCTCTTCTTGCTGATTGTGGTTACTGGCTCCACCTTGTGGTCAAAGGCAGAAAAGCAAGCAGTCTCTTCTAGAATCCAGTTTGCTTTCCTGCCTTCATTAAAGCAGACACTTATACGGTTAGCTCTCCAAACTCTCCTCAGGCCAATTTTTTCCTAGTTGTTGTGAATGTTCTTGTTTATCTCATTTTTGGAAAATTATGGCATCAGTTGGACCTGATGAAATCCCATTTCTCCTGTGGCCCTGATGTGCCTTGGTGAGGGAGATGCCGTCTGAGGAAAGAACCTGATGTCAATTCAGTGCCTGCTTCTTCTCAAGATACACTGCCTGAGAAGACCTCAACCTAGTTCTGCTGAAGCAAGAAGCATACTATCATTTTTGAAGAGGCAATTCCTCTTGAGTGAATGTGGGGAGGGAAATGTCTCTTTTCAGATGGTGGCTGCTAACCACAGTGTGTAGGAGGGGGTATTAGTAAGTAAGTAAGTACTGGTAAGGAAGTAAGTAAGTAAGTAAGTAAGTAAGTACATACATACATACATACCCACCCCGCCCATCTGGCTGGCTTTCCTCAGGCACTCTGGGCAGCTTCCAACAAAAGATTAAAAATACATTAAAACATCAGTCATAAAAACTTCCCTAAACAGGGCTGCCTTCAGATGTCTTCTAAATGTCATATAGTTGTTTATTTCTTTGACATCTGAAGGGAGGGCGTTCCACAGGGCGGGTGCCACTACCGAGAAGGCCCTCTGCCTGGTTCCCTGTAACTTGGCTTCTCGCAGTGAGGGAACCGCCAGAAGGCCCTCGGCGCTGGACCTCAGTGTCTGGGCAAAACGATGGGGGTGGAGATGCTCCTTCAGGTATATCTCCCCCTCATATAATCAGTGGCACCTTTTTTAGTTGATTAGAAACTTTCCAAGCACTCGCAGCCTTCCTTGTACACCTTTAGGTGCCAGGCGAAAACATTCCTCTTCAACCAGGCCTATGGCTGATTAACATCCTCTATCCTTTTAAGTGTGTTAGTGGGAGGGGGCTTATTGGTTTGTGTTTGTTTTATTATGTATTTTGTGTTCTCGTTTTGTATTTTTATGTTGTGAACCGCCCAGTGATCTTCGGATGAAGAACGGTATACAAAATTAATAATAATAATAATAATAATAATAATAATATAGCAGCCAACATTCACTAGCTCAAAAATCCCCACCTCTGCCAGACGGTTCCCCAAGGACACAGTGGTATCACATGCTCTGACCTGTACTTGATTGGCCTTGGTGCAAGACGCAACTTGTACTGTTGCGGTCACATTACCTGTTTCATTGTCCAAAGCTCACTGGAGAACCAATTGTGTTTCAGGCTCCGCAGTGCCAGAGTGGGCACTTAGGGGTGATACTGTTGATGACCCTGTCCATTCCCCAGCGAGATCAGAGCTATAACAGAAGCATCTAACCAGAAGATCCCCCAGAACGTTCAGGGCGTGATCTCTCCATCCATTCAGACATGGTCCTATCCAGCTAGAGTTTCTCAGCATCCCTTAACTTAAGGGTGGAATAGCACCATAGCATGAGTCTGATAATCTAGCTGGCACTCATGTAAATCTTTTGAAACAAATAAAAACAGCATTTTATATAGACGGTCCAAGACCAAACCGATGCTCCAAATCAACTCCCATTATTCACCTTTCCAACAAGATGAGAGAAAATTCCAGCTCCAGGTCAATGTCTTAGCCACCACCAATTATTCTTTTCTTGTAGCAGAAATGCTAGCTTATGAAAGATATGTTCATATTTGATAACTGGGTAGTTACAGAAGAATGGATCTGTATTTCCAGACTGTGGTTCCCGACCTCTGTTTGAGAAGCAGGGCGTATCTGATAAGACTGAGAAGGAGCTGCTGGACTCCTATCTGGGAGGCCGAATTGTGAAGGGATCTGATGCTGAAAAAGGCAGTTCCCCATGGTAAGCATCATAAAACCTTATGTTTGCTTATGTTCCTTTCCCATGCCTGTCTACTCTTTTGCATGGACCGGTGACCTTTCGGAACTCCGTAAATGGCACTAGCAACCCTAGGAAGAGACTTTTGCAATTTGTGTTTCTGCCTTGTTCTCCCTTTGAAGCACAATAATGGCCTGTCAGTGCAGTAGAAAGATGCTAGTCTGTTTTGTTCTCTGCAGCCTGTGCTCTGGTCATGTGCTATTTCGGCTAAGACACTGAGCCTTGTATCTCTTCCCCGCCTATTTTGTTCTAGGCAAGTGATGCTGTTCAGGAAGAGCCCCCAGGAGCTGCTATGTGGAGCCAGTCTCATCAGTGATCGCTGGATCCTAACTGCTGCCCATTGCATCTTCTACCCACCTTGGGATAAGAATTTCACTAAAGACGACATCATTGTACGGATTGGCAAACACGACCGGAAGGTGTAAGAGATCGGAAAGGAAATTATAAATCTTTCGAATTACATACTGACCATAGGCCATAAGAGCTCTATATAAATGCCTCTTTTCTATATGGGAAAAGGGAAACCATTTGGGGACACAGACAAAATCCTAGAATTGTAGAGTTGGAAGGGACCCTGAGGGTCATCTAGTTCAACCCCCTGCAATGCAGGAATCTCAGCATCCGTGACAGATGGCCATCCAACCTCTGCTTAAGAACCTCCAGGGAAATAAGAGTCTACCACCTCTTGTGGGAGTCTGTCAAACAGCTCTTGCCGTCAGAAAGTTCTTTCTGACGTTTAGTCAAAATTGATTCTGGGCATACAGAACACTAACCATGCTTCTTGGTGTCAAAGGAAATCTTCCAGGATCCAAGGTGTCATGCATCCACACTAAATTCAAAGTATGCACATTTTATATATCATTCTTAGGCTTGCCCCACTATTCCAAATGGTCAGAAGTCCCAGGGGCTTAGCATTTACCAGCTTTGGTTTCCTTTGTATGGAGGTCTCTGGAAGGTTATGGCGTTTTTAAAGTTTATTGACAAAGATACAGATTGAGCATAGATTTAGGGAAAACACACTAACAGAAAGCCAGTTTGATTGCCCAACCTCCAGAGAGAGGCAACTCTAATGAAGGCAATTTATCTGAACTTGAATAGACGATAAAGTCAGCTCTTTCTGCCACATTGAAAACTGCAGTCTCCTTTGTTCCTTTGCTCAGAAAAAAACACAGACCTAGATTACATCATTCTTATTTAGGGGAGGAAGTTATTCTTATGACCCCACTTCTATGATCTTTCATTCCTATCCAGTACATCCCAGAGTGTTCCTGTATCAAAAAGTAATTCCCTAGCAATCAGTTCCCATGGAGACACATTACCTGAACATACAACCTGTTATTTTTCCCTTGCCACAATTAAGGAGCCTCCAGAAGTCGTATTTCACCATCCACTTGGCTTGAGCTTATTGTAAACTGTAGTCAAGTTGAAGGCATCTAGATGACAGTATTTAAATATGTCAATTGCTTCTCTCTCTTTTTTTGGGAAATGTTTCAGCTATGAGAGGACCATGGAGAAAATTATGATGATAGAGAAAGTCATCATTCACCCCAAGTACAACTGGAAGGAGAATCTAGACCGGGACATTGCACTGTTACTACTGAAGAAGCCCGTTGAGTTCAGCAACTATATACATCCAGTCTGTTTACCCACTAAAGAGATTGTTCAAAGGTAAGGAGACAGAACGTGATGGTTGTAATGGGAGCAGCCCCATTCAAAATGATAGGGAACCTGTCAAGTTAAGTTAGTGGTTTGTAAACCTTTGGTGAGGGGGACAATTGACCCATCCAGACATTGTGTCATCACCTAAGTAGGTTGTGAATGTCCTCAAACATGCATCTTCCCAGTCTTACCACTGATAAAATCTGGAATGGCAGCAGCATTGGGAAAAGGCAACCTTGGGATTGACTAATGAATCCCTTTCTCCCTTCCAGTGAAGGTGGGTAGTCTTCACTAGCAGGATGCGAGTTGCCACCAGGCCTGGTCCTGCTATTAGGCAGACTGAGGCAGTGGATGCTGGGTGGTAGGGAGCAGCAGCAAGATGTTTGTGTACCACGCAAGCTGCCCTGCATCTTCTGAGCTAGCCTGCTGTCCTCAGACATGGTAGAGGACCCTGTCCCGTTGCCATTGCTGAAGTAAGATCCAAAGACTAGTCCAGTCGGGTTTTGTTCTTGGGACACCATTTGGTTCTTTGCCTCAGCAGCAAAATTTCTTGGACAGGCCCTGGTTGCCATGAACTGAATAAGGTAGACAAATAAAGCTGGAGCTCTTCTATATAGGACACAACCGTTCATATTTTCCCAGTAGTAGAAGTAGCTTTAATAGGTTATTTATTAGAAAACAGCATGCAATATAACTGTTAGAAAAGGGTAGGGTGCAGCTAACCTACATGATATTGAGAGCTTAAAAGTAACCTTAAATAAGTCCCACTCATCCCACTTTGGCTTACTTCCAATTTAAGTGTGCAGAAGGTTACAACTCAATTGCTTCATCTACTTTGGCCTCTGGTCCCACCAATCATTGGTATGTGGCCCCCAGAAGACGGTTTATGAGGGTATGTGGCCCTCAAGCTGAAAAGCTTTCCCCACCCCTGCTTTAAGGGTTCTGTTTCTTGAAGGGAGTTGCCTGCAACAGAAGGTGGGTTGCCTAAAGAACACTTGATTTCCTAGCAGAAGGGTTTTAGGAAGCTGGCTGGACACACACTTCCCAGCCATTTGTGCTGAATTAAAAAGTAGAGATGGGCAAAGAGTACAAAATGAATAGGGAGCCTAAGTTTAGATGGATCTTAACCGTGAGTGCCTAGTCCAAAGTACTGATTGCAAAAGGAGCCCCGTGTGCAGACCTGGGGTGGAAGATCTGAACCTTAAGACAAATGATGGATTTACTGGTAGGGATGGTGTTTGTTCTTCTTGCCTAATAGATTGCACGTGGCAGCTGTGTGCAAAAGAGGCCAAGTGCAGAGTAAAGTACGCGTGGACTGTACATCCACAGCCATTGCACCTTGTAGGCCAGGGGTCATGCACACGAGGGACAGACTGTTTAAGGAGTGTTTCTATTCCCACGGTTGCAGAAAAACAATGAAAGCACAGCCAGTCTGGAAAACTCAGGATTTTGCAAAGAGCAAAATGGAAACATGCTGTTTGATGTAACTTGCTATTGTGTTGCTGGAGTCTAGCCTTGCTTCCTTCCCTACGTACTCTAGATACCTACAGATGACTTCACCATGGGCGCCTTCCTTCCAGTAGCACCCTGGTCTCTGCTGAAGAATTCAGCGCACACAGGAGTCACCAGTTTTTTGTTTGGAGCAGCGTAATTAGGATTAAGACAAACCATTACATATGCATAACAAAAGGAAAGATGTTTTGCCTACAAATGTCAACCCAAATGATTTTAAGCTACTGGGGTTTGTGTTTTTTGTTCTGTAGCCTGATGCTAACGGGATACAAAGGGCGCGTGACTGGTTGGGGAAACCTACAAGAGACATGGACCGCTGGCAGGTCACCTCTGCCTGGCATACTACAGCAGGTGAACCTCCCTATTGTGCCACGGGAAACTTGCAAGGCATCCACCAAGATTAGAGTCACAGACAACATGTTCTGTGCAGGTATGTTTTTCTTAGCATCCGATACGTTATTTCAACTGAGGGAGAAACTGGTGAGGTTATGTATCTGTGTGGCTGGGAATACTGAAGGAAAAGCTAACGATTTCAATGGGAAGTGAGCCAAGCCAAAGTTTCAAGGGAAGAAGAGTATGAGCCAATCTGAATTGGGATGAGAGACCACTGTAAGACAGCCTGAACTCTCCTTTGCCATATAAATACTCCTACCCCCAATCCCCTTGGCTGGTGACAATCTGGACTCCCAGACTGGAGAATCGTGACAAGTGGACTCCCATCACAAACTCAGAGGCCTCCAGCTGTGTCTAAGGGAGGGATATTTCCCTTTGTTCTGGCTAGTACTGTTTCCCAAGTGAAGCTGCTGCACAAAATAGGAAGATGCATAAGCCTACATGATGTCCTTTTATTGCTAAGAAAGGCACCACCAGTCAGGTGAGAAACTTGGGCAAGCTAGCACCAGGCCCTGAGCAAAATTGCAACAGGCCAGGAACTCCCAGCCTGGAGTGGGGAGAGGAAATAATGTGTTTGTGTGGGCAGTGTAATGAAAATCCAGGCTAGACACCAGGCTGTGCCTTTGACAAAGCTCAGCTGGGAAGAAACACCAAGTAGGATGAAACTCTAGAGGTGAGACAGGAGTGCTTCATACATTTAGCAGGTATTTGCTTGTATCCTGTACACGAAAGGCAGATACACACATGGTGAAGCAAATGCATGGAGTGATGAAAACAGGCCAGAGATCCATAATGGGGTCCCCTTAGCATTATCTGATCTACCTCACGCTGCTGTACACACTCAGTCTGATCCCAATTCATACTGAAATGACAATGAATGGAAGAATAGTGAAAGCAACAGGGAAATTTATGTAGATCCCAGTTTTAGTTAACTAAGGGCTGACCCCCACTTTCTGGTTGCTTGAGAAGGCAGTACACAGGCACTAAAAGATTAAGTATCAGATGGTGAAAAGCAGCAAAAGGAAGACAGGAGATTGAATCCACTATTGTCAACCTTAAATGCCTTTTTCTTGTTGTTTAGGGTACAGTCCTGAGGATTCTCAAAGAGGAGACGCCTGCGAAGGTGACAGTGGAGGCCCATTTGTCATGAAGGTGTGTGTAATGCTCAGTGACATAATACATCAACCACAAGTGGCAGCAAAAGATGTCATGACTTCTTTGGTGGGCCCTGAGCTTAAAATATGGGATCAATGAGAGAGGAACAGTGCTCACGTTTCAGCAAGGATGTATGTATGCAGGGAGCCTAGTAAGCAATCACTTCAGCCTCTGCCAAGAGAAACCTCTTTGTCATCTGGCAGTCTGCTGGTCAGGATGGAGACTGGTTGGCCCTACCCACTATGGGCTTCAGTCCCTCCCACTGTCGGCATGTCACTCCTTACAGGCCTGAGAGAATGCTACCCTCCATTTGGGGGGGGGGGGAGCCTTCCACCCGACATAGAAACAAGCTTGTGGATCCGATTTATATTGATAAACACGCATTGTTGGGCAACAAGCCCCCCTATCCCACATCTTTGCGATTAAGGGTGAGATTTCTTTTTAGAAAAGAGATATTCATAAAGCTCCACTGTAAGAAATACCTGGAACTGGACCTTCTATGGGCTCTGAAAGTCTTGAAATATAGAGTCCTGCTGCTGCTGCTTGCCCTCTTTATCTGACCTATATGCTTTTCCCCAGTATGCTGACTCTTCCTTGGTGCTCTTGCACTCTCCTCTCTCCAGAACCCAACAGATAATCGGTGGTATCAGGCGGGTATCGTCTCATGGGGAGAAGGCTGTGATCGTGATGGCAAATATGGATTCTACACCCACGTGTTCCGCCTGAAGAAATGGTTGCAAAAGGTTACTGAGAAACATGGGCGTTAAAGAACTTAAGCTTAGCACCTGCACAATGATTTAGAGATGTATGTATACTGGTCAAACATGACAGGTAACTAAAAGCCTAAGGAAGGAAACCTATCTTGGCACAAACCTCAATAAAGGTTCTGGACCAAGTACTCAATCTCCTTTGTTGTCAATTGCAAAAAAAGTGAACTTAGCAGTACAGGTACTACTTGAAAAGTTAGCAAAGCAGAACTGTGACTAAGGTGAATGTATCTGGTTGAATGAACAAGTTAAATAGCTGTGCAGGATAACCCTACGCAGGATCTTTTAGAATCAAGCCTCACAATATTCAATGGGAAATCCTCAAGTGTGGCTAGGGTTACAACCTTAGCATAAGAAGTTGTAAGTTATGTGGCATTATTGATCTTAGAGTAAGAAAGGTAGGATCACACTTAGCCTGCGTTTTTGCCTTCAAAAAGGAGAGAGTAAAAGAAGTTGCCTACAGTTCATTGGTTTCAGGGCTCTGGGCAAAAAGCAGATATATTTTGATGTTTTCTTCCAGCGATTTCAATACAAAAAATTTAGTTCAGAGTGAAACTACAAGCACCACTCTATGATATTCATGGGAGTAAACCAAAGGGCAGCTTGTGTGTTCTTTGGTGTGGTTGCTGTGGGATGTAGTTTTATTCAATCCCATTAAACAAAAAACAGTAGTATGTCTGCAAGCAAAGAAATGTACCCCACCATTGCCACGGCTGTTAAATTGAGACTTTTCTACAGCAGGAACCATTTCTAAGTGAGGCATCATAAAAAGATACAATGGAGAAAACCAGTCAAATTCCATGAATATTGACAAAGGTTACATACATACTGCATCTTTAAAGCACATTTCCCCCCCCCCTCAAAGAATGTTGGGCCCTATTTGTAATGGGTTGCTGAGAATTTTAAATCTGGGAGCGATAAAACTACACTGCCCAGAATTCTTTGAAGGGAAGAATGTACTTCGGATGTGCTATAAGGGTATGGTGCGTATGCCATTAAGCTAGTATATATTCATAAAAAACCTGTTATTTATACTAATGCTGATTAGACGTTGTCCTTTCAGACACAGGTAGGCAAAGGAGCTAGTTCTCCTTGAGTACCTATCATAGGTAGATCACCAAGACTGAGGGAGTACAGAGAATTTTAGTAGTAAAATGTAACATTTATTCAAACATACTGTAGAAACATTTCCATTGGCTCTAGGTTAAGCTAAACGTGGCTTAAATAGGGCATTTCTGAAACCAGCACTGAAAGGGGAGAATGTATCAAAACTAAAGCCACACCTAGTGGTGGGGAGAGCATCTTTTTAGAGAAAAGAAAGTTTGCCAGAGGCTTCATTGCATTTCCAAATCTCACTAATGACACACCCACACCCTGCAAATTGTATTTCTAATGACCATTATCTCACCGTTCCTTGTACTTACTATACCAGTGTGAGCTCCAACATAAGAGTAAGGAACAGGGCATCAGCTACAAGAGGAGGCTATCGCTAGATGTGCACAAGCAGCAACTCAGAGCCCTGCAAACTCTATGCATTTTGCACCACTGCAAGGCACACCAAAGTGCTATAGAATGATGTGGCTGACAGGTGCTGATTCAATCTTTCATAGCCCTAGCTAAGGCAGCTGATTCAATATGAAGTGGCATCCACTGAAAAAACTGCAAGTTAAAAATGGGAAGTGTGCAGAGTCCTCCCAGAAGGCAGATAATGCACACACTGGGATGAGCCCTCTTACGGGCATTGCTTCCAAATCGGCATACACATCATAATGTGTACACAATGACCAACGAAGTTTATAAAGACAACCAATTTGATTTGATGCAACACTAAACTATGGTGTATAGTAAATGCTATTTAATCAACGTCTAACAAGCACGAAGAAATGCAAATGAAATTAAATCTCTGTCAGCCGCAGGAAAGAGCTGGTATTTCTGGGAGCATGCTAAAGCAGGTGCAATGCCACTTATGTCAAAATATCCAAGGCAGGGGCAGAGGAGGGAAGATTAACCTAGAAATTACTCCAACAACTGTGTGCTATAGCAGTTCTAAGTCTCAGATTGTAAGAGGCACACAAATGCATAACCCATACATAAAAAGCAGCAAGTCCTCCAGAACAATTCCCCACAACCACATCGACGTGACCTTCAACTGCCACAGTATAATTCACCTTCTGAGAACACATGTATTTTGGAAACAGTGTCCCCAAGACTATGTTCTCAACCACTAGCAGCAATCACTGATCATACATTTACTACAAAACTTTCAGGCTGACAGCAGAGCTAAAAATATATCTAAGAGCAAATTAGCACATTGAAATATTCTGGGCTCCAGCATGTATAGCAACTGACATATGAGGAAAGGCCAACATGTCTTCAGTGTAGGATACTGATCATCCACTATGTCAAAAAATCAGTTCTCAAAAGGAATGAAACTAAATCCTTAAAAGGAACCTGAGCATTCTAGCACTTGTAGGCTAACTAGATTAAAATACAAAGAAGGGCTTGGAAAGTGGTTTTTTAGGGGGTGAAATGTTCTGCCTCTGCCCCACGCTATTCTGGAAGCCATGGTAAGACTAACAGTGCTCTCAACAGAAATCAAAGATTTCTTCAACCTGAAGCATGATTGCAATGTTAGTGTCTCAGCTTCTCCATGAAAGTTAATCTGCTGTTAAGGTTTAGACAGCAGATCACGGACAACTAGAAATGCTGAGTCACTTGTAACTAAGAACATGGATGGACATTTCTCACCGACAGCCACTGCTGCTCCCAGAGAGAGTTAATGCAAACTTTATTTACAAAAAGACACTTAGTTAATTCATGCCATGCGTCCGTACAGAAACTGTTCAAGGATTATATGGAGAAGAAGTTGTTAAAAGTAAAACCACTGAAGAGCTTCTAAGAGTTAAGAGCTAAGAAAGAGAAGACAACTTTACAAATAAAGTTATGAGAAACTGGATTGAAGAGAATGGTTGTTTACAGCTCTGTACACTAAAACTAATACAGACAGTCTTCTACGGCCAATAAATGCTCACAGAGAAGCAAAGTATGTACAAAGAATTGTGCCACAATGACTTGGATCCTCCTCCAAGATCTGCTGTATTATACACATAAACCAGTTTGTATACAGAAGGCCTACATGAGGCCACTTAACTATGAAGACTTCTAGTTTAGTAAACTAAAGATGGACAGCTCTTCAACAGCCACGCTGTCTGATGCAATTTCACTTGCGGCTGCTTTTTATTCTCTCCAGTCTTTTTTTCAAGTCATCAATATTCGATGCTGCAGAGGAGGAAGTGGTGGTTCCAATGCCAGAAGAGTGGGTCTGATTGGAGTCCAGATCGATGTGCTGGTATTGTTCCCGTGACTCACGGAGCTGTGAAAGCTTACTGTGGAGCATATCTGTGGAGGATGCAACTGTAGGGACTGATGGCTTGGACAGCTGGGAGGTCAGGGGTGCTCTGTCTTCCTGCTGTGGACAGAAATAATGCTCAAAACACTTGTTCTAAAGCAAAAATTATCAATACCAGAGCATTTTCTGTTCTGCTTACGATTTGGAAACCATTCAAAAAAAGGTGGTGTGCTGATCCTTTTACGAGTTTAGAATAATGAGTGGGTTCATACTCCTGTGCTTATAGTGCAATCCTGATTATGGGATTGCTAAAGTGAACAATCCAGTATCTTGGCTTGCTCCTCCACCAATTGCGTTTTCACCACATACAGCATCTGTCAGCTGGAAAGAAATTTGCTCAAGCACGCATGATGCATAATAAATAAACACATGACATTTGTTTGAGTCCACATCAGACACAAAGCTGAAGCTTTGATGCTATTCCATTCTGAAAGAGAGACAGTCTTTGTAGAAACAATTGTCTAACAATACCTTTGTGAATGAACCAAAAGCATCTTAACAATTCAAAGACAGTGTGAAAAATCAGGTCACAACTTGATAGCTTCCATTTTCCCCACACTCATTAGAAAGTGCTCAACTGGAGCTTCTAGATGGTTCACACATCTAAGGAACCACTAAACACTGTTCCAAAGTTTATCTAGCTGTGGTCCTGGGTCAGTTTCTCCAGTGATTCATCAGGTATTAATGTTCTAGCATCTCTGCCCCATATAAACAGTATGTTTATTTACAATTTTATTTGTTGTCACAGCTCAATATGCACTGATTCTGTAACCTTTACCCTTTTTTTTTTGCAAATCAAATATTTTGTTGCCACAAAACCATTCTTTTCAAGTGCAGTCTATACACAGGCTTGCCCATCTATGCTGATATGATAGTATGCCAAGCCTACACACACTCATAGAACAATAAGCAGTAGTGCAAAAGCCTGACGTTTAGAGCTTTGGAGGCAAAAATACATTAGGCCTTCCCCTATTGGACAGCTCATGCACTATATACAAAGAAAAATGTGTATCATTGGTTGAGAGATCAATGAACTTCAGAATCCATCACCCAAGAGGTTCAATGGTTTCATGACAGGCAAGATCAGCAAGCCCCTCCTATGTTACAGGGAAAACAGCAGCTCAAGTGATATCACTCGTGCTTTTGTCTTTCCTCAGTTCTGAAGTAGCTTCCTGTCCCAACTGGCTGCCCCAAGGAGTCTAGCGAAAGCAAGTAGTCTGCAAGCAAAGATGTGTCAAGCCTTCTGCCCCAAGAGCAAACATGCCATGAGAGAAAAGGATTCACCAAGAAAGAGAGAGGACGCTGAAACACAGACACTGCCGCATACGTAAATCGAGAGAATACCTTTGCATTGTCAAGGCCACATCGTTGCCTGAGGATTTTTAGCCTTTCCAAGTAGACGGAAGGCCCCACCTCTTCCCCATTGGCATTTCCTATAGATGAAGGGACTGTATTGGTGGGAGTAGGGATACACGATACCTCCATCTGTGGAGAAACCCCTGGAATATGGAAAAAACAAAAACAAAAAACAAACACAAACACAAAAAATGAGTCCAAGCAGACACCAACTGAGGATTGTGATGTTTCTCAGGGTCCATGTGGTGTAGGAGCCGCTGTACTTTCTGCGCTCCTGGGATAACCTCAGAAGCCTTGGACCATGAGTCCACCGCATGGCTCCTCCTCCTGCCAGCATTGCCTTTCCTGAAACGGGAGCAACGCTGGCTATGGGAAAGAACCAAGATGTGGGTTCTTCCTATGTAGCAGTCTGAGGCTTCTGATGATTTTTAAGAGGTGAAGGAAAATGAGCCATGCTGCGGTGGCCCCAGTGTAGTTCGGATGCCAGGATGGGTCCTTATTGGTTCAGAGGTCTTTTACACATCTTTGCGTTTAGTTAATATGCCTACTTCTGCAGTGGGAGTAACATTTATTGTTGATTCACAGCAGCTGTGACTTTGCAGACTACTTGCTTTTACTAATGTTTTCGTGGATAGGATGGCTGAGAACAAGCCTTTATGTATGTTACAGAGCAATTAGGAAAGGCAATGCGCAAGTGACCCATGACTCGTGCTGCTGCTTTCCCCTCTTGCATTGTAACATGGGATGGTGGGACTTGCTGATCTGAAGCTTGTGGATCGGGAGATACAATTTTCTTTGCTTCTACATAGCCCAGGAACCAGCTCTTAGGGGGGAAAGTCAAATGCAATTACCTCCTGAGGCCAACAGAAATATGCTTGGTGAGAGACTATTGTGCAATTGCCCTATAATATTTCAATTTCATGCCTATATTTCATACCACCAGTTACAAAAGAACAGGTGAATTACTTCTGAAGCCCCCTGCAGTCAATTGCTAACTCGGAGAAAGCCTGACAGCTGCATTAGGATGGCAGCCATTGGCTCCCTCTAGTCCATGCTGTCACATTGTTCTGGGAGTTACCTGTAGAAGGAATGCGCCCTTTGCCCTCCCTTTCCATTTCAATCAGTCGTAGACCTCGTTCCACATAGCTCTGGAAGAACTGTGAGGAGTTTTTTAGGAAGGGCTCAATGTCTGCATCAGAATACTTCTTTTTATATTCATAAAGCTCTGCCAGACCCTGCAGAAAGAAGAGCTTCAGTCATTCAAAAGTTACATGTTTACAAAATCATCACCAGCTGTAGGGTTAAAGGTGAGTGTGCTGCAAAACTGGTAAACACAACCGAGTTTGAAGGTGTCCACTACAAAAGGCCCAGGGCCAAACAGCTTTTAATTTGCCGGGATTTATTTGCTTTGGAAGGGCTTATATGCCAGCAAATTTTATCCATGTCTGTCAAATGGTGTGTGTGTTACTTCCCAATAATTAACTGGGACGAGGAAATCTGAACTGGTTTTGGACTGACTAGGCACCTCCGACTGAGGCAGGCTGTTTTCCCAAGTGCCATATCAGGGTCTGAACCTAAATTTGTGGTTGGTATACACTCCTACCGGGTAACATCTACCACCATCCAGAGCACTGTCAACAATAATTAGAATTAGTCCACAGAATGACATTCAAACAACGCACATTTGCTTTTCAACAACAGAGCATTTTGACTCCTTTAACCCATCCAGATGAGGACACAATCATATCTACCTTTACCTTAGCCAGGTGAATCAGCCAGCATACATCTCACTGGCATGCAAGGCACAATGTAACCCTGTGGCACTATGCATCATAGCACTTTCCAACAAAACAGCTGCCACCTTAGCATCCCTCTCATTAAAATGTCCCAATCTCTGTGTACAGTAGCACTGGAGCGCTACAGAAAGTGCTTTGGCCATGAGAGAACAGTGATTTAGACCATCCAGGTGATCAAAGTGCTTTTTAAAAAATATCCCAATCTGGAAAGGCTCCCACTCCAACAGGCAAAGGAGGACTGGTACTTACCGTGAGGATTACCTCCTGCTGGAGTGCAGAGTGCATCTAGGATCCACTCTTCTTTGCTAATCAACCAATAGCTGGTTTTCATTAAGACTCATGAATCAAATTCAAGCAGATTCACAATATTCTTTATTTCACGATGGACAACACTCCCAAATGAGCCCTTTGGGTCCTTCCTTCTCTAACTTCTAATAAATTTTGTTTAAGCCACCAGAGGTTTTTCTCCCTCCAGAAGGAACCACTTAACTTTTTCTTGCCTCTTGATCCAACAGAAGGAGTGAAGCCCAATCTCGTTACACACAACACTCTACCAAGAATTCATGATTAAGTACCAATGTTCCTAATTTCTCACCTCCCACCATGGTAATAAAGCCCTCACCTCTTTAGTGTTTTCTTTAGACCCAATTTTCTTAAATATCTCTGCTAAAATATCATTCACTTTGGCCTTTGGTGCCTTTTCATCCTATAAAAAGAAATTGAGACATATTACCAAAATAGAGGGGTGACAGTTTAGACAGTTGAAGCATTTCTATAAATATAATAAAGGTCAGATAAGTTGTCCTGATTAAACTAGGTGGTGTTGGTTGCTATTGCTATTAGAGTAAGAGTGGTTTATTCACATACTGGAAGAGGTCAGCTGCAGACTCCATACATTTTGCACAATTAGGAATCTCCATCAACACCAACAAGTAGTAAGTCTATGCAATGACATGGTGCTCAATAGTCAAGAACTGTACCAGGTCTTGCAGTATAAGTCAAGCTCTGGTCAACCATGAATGCACTAGGTGACCTGGAGGCACAGGATTACTGGACTGGGAAGAACTTGCATCAACCACCATGCAATGATACAGGTTTATGGTCAGTTGTAGGTTTGTGTGAGAATCCAACCCCAAGCAGGATTAAAGATGTACTGTGGCGAACCAGCTGAGATAATAGGAGGCCAATGGGCACCAGCATTAGCACAAACCAGTAAGAATAAGACGTTAACCTTGTAATTGATGAGGCACAAGATGCAACAATGTTAAATTAAAAATGTACATTTTAACATTAGTACTTCCTAGCAGTTGTGCTGCACCAAGTTTGTATGGATTTGAATTTCAATGTTACTGTTCTAGAGGAGATAAAGTTTCTGCCAAGAAGCAAGCCACTCCCTCTTCTGTTGACTACACATGATCAAGGGGAAGAGGAAGGCAAGACGGGCAGATCATGCTGCATTCTCCTTCCTTTAAAAGTGAACAGAGATACTTGAAGAGCTTAATCAGTCTTCTAAATGGTCCAAGGTAAAAGAACAACACAATTCAGAAAAGATTCCAGTTGTGTGCTCAGCAAACTGACCAGCTTCACACCTGGGTGTCATGTTTAACAATTTTTAAAAATATGGAATACGTACTGTGCGAGAAGCTCCTTTTTCTGTGCCTTTGTCAGACTTGCTTCCAGTTTGGTCCAAGGAGTGTTTCATCATTTTGCACAGGTGGGCCTCTAACTCCGACTCATTCTTGTTATCTATCATTGTTAGATGATCCAAAAGCTAGGAAGAAGTGTGATACCTTTTAATTAAGAAACCTTTTGTTATTCCAGAGATCATAAGCACCTTGGGGTGAAGCAGTTTGCTCTCACCTTGGGTCCCTTCAGCTTGCACAAGGTGTGAATCAAAGTCTTCAGCGTCCGTATTGGGAATTCACTCTTGCACTGCTTTAATTTCTCTTTTGGAAAGACCTTCATAAAGATGTGGATGTCCAACATGATTCGGTCCAGATTGATAGTGTTGATAGTTTCAGGGAGAAGTCTTACCATTCTCCATAAACACTGTGGGGGAGAGGGGAAAGGTAGGTGGTTTCTTTGATAAAGATTAAGACAAAGCAAGTCCTCACAGTAATCTAAGAATGTCATCTCTGAACTTGGTTCTTTGAGCTTAAAATGATATAACATATGGATTATTCCTTCACAATGGGCTTGTTCAGGTGCCTGCCCAAACACAAGAATGCCCCAAGTCCTGCCTGCGATGTCTTTGTAAATGTTGCAACCTCCCACTCAGTCCCCAGCCTTCCCTGCATTGTGTGGGGAAGTTTTCAGGGGGATTCTACTTCCATTTGCTTGAATAGGAATAGACTCATTCATCCTGCAATTGTGAGCAGAGGCCCCCTGCAGACTTCCCACACAATGCAGGGAAGGTTGGGGAGTGGGGGGAGAGCACAATGGCCATGAAGATGTCCCCATTCATGCTTTTGAGCATTCACATGTCTAGGTAAATGCAGGAACCTGTCATGTTGTGATGTCATGTTGTGATGTCTACATTCATGCTAGAGTCATTTTCAGTACAGCCAATAACCACACTTTTTTGTAGAAGGACCATGATTAGGTATAATGAGAGAGTCTGCTAATACAATAGGAAATTGAAATAAAGAACAGAACAAGAACAATACACACCTTCATTACTAGTTCTGAGAACTTGGGAGAGCTTGCTGTTGTTAATAGACAGTCCTGAAGAAGAACAAGCAGGGCACTAGGATGAAAAAATGCAGCAGCATTAACTATACAAACTCCACAAGTATCTCCAGAAATACATGGGACAACACAAATTGATTGGCCAGTTCAGCTTCTTAACATAGTGCTATGCAATTTCTTGCACAATATCAACATTTTCATTATTATTATATAATAATTTAATGTAATTCTATTTTTATTTACATTTGCATGCTGTTCTAAAACATCAAGCTTTTTGGGTGGCGTACAATAAATAGGTAAAAAAACTACTGAAATACAAAGTAAAACATAAAACAATGAAAGGGAGTGGGGGAGAGAATCCAATATAAATACAACAAAACTTGCTGGAGCATCAAAATTAAAATAGATTTAAACAGAGGTCCAGATTGCTCAAGTTATTCAAAATACTGATAAAGGGAATGAGATCATTCAGCATTTTTAGAGATAAGACTGGATCAGATCTCAGATTTGTACCCGTAGAGCACAGATATTTGAACAAACCTCAAGGTTAAATGACTGCATGGGTTTAGTGTAACTTGATCAGCAACTGCAGAAAGATCTGACAATGCAGTAATAAACTATAACAAGGAAGACCAATAATATCTCATCAAGCAGGTGTTCAAATTGTAGCACATGTTAAGTCTTGTGGTAAAAGGCTACAGTGATGAGGGATTTGTTAGATGTTTGCCCTTAGCAAAAATCTATTTACCTCAATATGTTTGTTTGATCAGATTTCTCCAGAACTTTTACCACCAAGAGGTTGACTGATTTGATAACCTGCTGGTCTTCCTCTAGATCGTCAACTCTCGAATCCAGCATTAAGGTAATGAGGCCATGCATCAAGTCCTTCAGCACTCCTGCAGAGGCCTCCCGGGCCAAGCTTTCAATCTGGAACAACTGCCAATGGAATTCAAGTGTTAGATACCAGGATATATTCAGGATAAAACACTACAGTCTAGATTAGCACCCCAAAACTCCATTTCTTGCTGCTACCTAGAAGTTACAAGAGAAAAACCTACATTTTTACTGATTTGAGGGAAGCAAATAGCTATATTCATACATCTCACTGAAGCTTTTTATTGCCAAGAATGATAAAAATACTGATAAAAGTTAGGGATAAGCACCAGTATAGGATTTGCTTTTAATCTGTATCTGTATGAAACCATATATGCTTCAGAACTGCTCTTGTGTCTTTCCGGTTAAATCCAAAGAGGTCCCCAGCTCTATTGTCTATAATGGAATTTTTTTTAACGGCTGCAACTGTTTTCCTTTTTCACAAAGCAGGATGAAACATGCAGGTAAAGGAGTCCCTCCAGAGTGGATCAATACCAAAATAGTTTGCAGCACAGAAGTGTTACAGTGCTTTAAGAGGCAATTGTATAGCGCAACAAAAACTAAAGACACTATTAATTGGTTCTACAGGCTGAAACTTCCTCCACGTTTTCCCGGATCAAAAGCCTTACCGAAATCATGTTTCCAATGATGCAACTGTACAACTTGACTATCTCATCCTTGTCTAGTTTCTCATCAGCCATGTGTGTATTGTAAATGAGTCGCAGCTGCATGAAGGTAGCTATTAGAAACTGGTCAATGTGGCCTGACATAGCTTCTGCTTTGTCCTCTTGTCGCAAAACCTCATCAATCTGCAGACAAACCCAACAGTTGGTTTTCCCCCAAAAAAACAGTACAGCAAGTTTTAAATAATGGTATCATTTCCATAAATAGCATGAAAAATGAAGAGTCTTGTGGCCCCTTAAAGACTAATAATTTAGTATAACAAATATATAAACTGCTATAAAACTTTGGTTTTGCTGCAATAAACTAACATGACTATCACTCTAGAAATTATTCCATATAGTTTCCTGTTATCTACTGTACCGACATACGGTTTATGTTGTAAGAAAACCCACTTTTACAACCCAAGTACACCAGACCATAGTTTAATTACCTAAAGCTTAATTAAGAGCCTGATTCTATAACATTTTCTGGTGTTTCATTTTCATGCATGAAATCTGCTCCATTACTGTAACACATAGCAAGGCAAGCAATGAGCCTGCCCAATCTTGCCTGTGTCTCATCAACAGGCAACAAGGCCCCATCAGCTTAAACCAGCCAATGTTATGGTAGTGAGATTTTTAGTATATGTGCTGCTGAAGCAAGCATCAGACATCCACCTGGGAGATGGAAAAGGACATTTTGCACTAATACCCTCTTTTCTTTCTCGTCAAGAACAGCGAGTCAGATGGCCCCTGTGCACTTGGCTTTGTCACCAGGGAGGTTCTGAGTGGCACTTGTGTCACCAACACTCAGCTCCACCAAATGTGCAACTCATCACTCTCGCATGTTACTTGCTGACCCCATCAGTGTTATGCAGCTGCCAACCAGAGGGACCTTCACTCACCTGTGCTAGAGCTTGGATACTAGTATTGATATCACCACTGGCTACCTGGGAGATGACAAAGTTGATGGTGGAAGCTGTGTTACTGTGCATATCATCAAAGTGTGGAGAGACGGCACGGATCCTGGGTGGAGAAAGAGTGTTATAGCTTAAAGGGCAGTAAGTCACTTAGGCCCCTGGGTTAAAAGATTAGAAGCAATCTGTCATCTCCAGGCAGTTCAGATTAAAAGCACCCCATTTTCTTTAAAGTGGATGGAGCAAGTTGATTAATGTCTGAAGTATTACACAAAAGCCACCTTAATGGGGGCAACCCTACCCCACTCAGTATGTTGTCCCCAAAGTTATGTTTGGATCTCTCCTATCAAGGGCTGTGTAGAGGGGGGGTAAGGAAAGGTGCCAGTACTCATATCTTGATAAAGAAATGTTGTGGGTGCCAGCAGAAAATGGTTGCTGTAGGCAGCAAAAAGAGGGATGATGGTACTCTGTACCAGAGAGTATTGTCACATAACAACAATGGCTGTGTATAACTGGCAAAGTAAACCACAAAACCTTTTATGCAGATAAAATGTTAATATATCTGACCCTTTCCATCATTATTCTGCTTCCAAGATCCAGGCTTTCAAAGAATTTGAACATTTTGGCAAAGGCTATGAACAGGAAATAGTAATGTCCACAATAAGCTTTAAGATTCCATACCCCAACCCAACCACCCACCTTTGCCTTAGCCTATAAGAAGAAAAAATATGCCCTGTGACCTCAATGGGAACCATACCATTCTCAGGATGCCCAGTGTAGCAACATGCAAGTTCCATAGCTGCACAGCAATACCATGTTTAATGCACACCATTCTGAACATACTTCTGGTAAGAATTTTGTATGAAATGTGAATGAAGGTATTAGCCATTGTACATGTGGCTAATAAAAATATTTGGGGAAGGTAGATGATATAAGAAGATGATATAGGAAGATGAAGAATAAGCAGCTATATAAAGTGCAGTTTAAAAGCCTTCCTGGTTTGACACATAGTTTCCACATTTTAAAGCTTCTCCCTGAAGCTTCCTTTATATAAGGGAACTTGGCTTCATATAGGAGATTGATATACCTACCCCCCCCCCCCAAAAAAAGTCCCAGAGTTGCCTCATTAGCAGCCCTTGATCTGCACTCACTTGGGTTCAGGGATCAAAACTGGTTCAAATATATCATCCAGTTTGTGCTGGACAAGTGCTGGCATTTCACATCGCACTGTGCCATTATCATTTTCTATCTCATCTAGATCCAGTTGAAACTCCCGTGGAACTGCATGCGTCGTCTCCGAGTGGCCACTCATGTTACGGGCTTGGCTATAGAAACCAATAAAAGCATTTTTTATTATCAGCATTCCACAAACCTACCCATCATGTCACCCGTGGTGACTGCCCCTCCATCCCACACCCCCAGCGCACACAAACCTTTTCAAGTTCTCCATGAGCAGCATATAACTTGGAGAAGGGTGCCTTTTCTCCCTTCCTGATAGGATTTTGCAAGAGGCACAGCCAAATCAATTACCCATCCTTTCCCCAAGTATT
The DNA here is from genome assembly GCA_034641385.1 of Darevskia mixta. Lineage (NCBI taxonomy): Eukaryota > Metazoa > Chordata > Lepidosauria > Squamata > Lacertidae > Darevskia > Darevskia mixta. The sequence continues at coordinate 27,226,154 of JAWWNH010000066.1, forward strand.
TTTGCAGTTTACAGAGGACTCTAGAGAGAAAATACGTTTCTCTTTCTCTCTGGGCTTTTGCAGGATTTGGGGAAAAGTTCATAGTGATCACAAGTAATGGTTGGCTAAGCTAACATTTGTGGACCCGATTATTATGGCTGATGCAACAATCCATGCTAGCATCTATCACTAGTTCCTAAGCTTTCATATCAACATAGATAAGGAAATCTATTCAGCCCCATCAGCAATTACCGTAGGTGCCGGGAATCCAGAACTTCTTGATAATGTGCTGCTGGCTTCCCCTCAACACCTATAGGCCTTGCAGCAGGGGCAGCAGCAAAGACATGCACTACTGCACAATGCTAAACTGAATGTGACAGTAAAACAATCCTGGTAGGTTCATTATTCGGCTCTCTTCCCATATAAGGGAAAGATATTACAGTAAATGCAGCCCAGCAAGCACAAAATGCCCTAGAATGAGTTTTGCACTCTCCAAATTCAACTCCCCATTATGCCTATTTTGCTAGAGCCTGCCTACACAAAAGGGCATTTTAGAATAGAAAAAAGCACATGGCATTAGGAACAAGAAGTGTTCCATTTCCAGAAGTGGTTTTAAGCTTAGGTTTACTTCTTAATTTCCTTATATGAGCTTCCCAAATAATAGCTGTTGCATTACATTTGAAGCTGATCAGGCTCCAGGTATCTCAAATCTTCTACCAGTGACTCAAGACTGGAAGGGTTAAAGCAATCTGGTCTTACAAGCTGATACTAGTCAGATTCCTGAAAATTGCAAAGTTTAGCTCTTTTACAGCTGAGAGGTAAGCCACTATTATCAGTATTATTTAAAAAAACAATAACATAGCCAAGAGACAGCAACCTGCTTGACACCACTCAATGATTTTCACAGCAAAGATGGAACTTGAAGCCAGGCTTCCCAAACAGCACACTTAATATGAATTGTTGCATTGAAATCAATGGGACTTAATTCTCAAGTATATTTAGTATTAGGGCACAGGAAAGGTAAGACAAAGCTATAAGAGCCCTGCTACCAAGGATTTAGTGGTCAGTACTTACATCCTATAAGTGCGATACATAATTCTGTCCATGGAGAAGCAGTGAAAAAAGGCACAATACCATTTAGAAAGCATTCAAGACACGACAAAACAAATGAAGGTTCAAACATTTTGATTTGCAGCATTTTTTTTGCAGTTTGCGACACAAGCAGACATTGATGATTAAAACAAAAGACAAAAACACATGGCAACAGCAAGGTATGCTTTTTGCACACACTGTGGAAATGTCAGGCAAACATTGCATTTCCCCACTTTACGTACTTGAGTTTGGAAGACATGTCTTCAGCCGGTCCTTTCCTCAGCATGTTAGCATTGGCACTGGCACTCTGAGCCCTCTGTGGTTTCTCTTCCACCTGCTTTGCTGAAGTGGCATTTGACCTCTTAGCAGACCGCTTTATTCGCTCCTCCAACATGCTCATGTCTTTCTCCGAAAGCTGTACAAGAGCAGCAACTTTTCAGTGCCATGACAGGTATGCTCCTTAGTTCAGACTCCAATGCCATTAAGAGTGCTTTGAAACCTTTGCTGTTCCTATGTACTACTAGACTTACAATACAGCTAACCCCACCCCTTAGCCTAGTTCCTGTACTCAGCAATTATGCCTACTGCTGTACTGCCTGTTTAGTTATAAAGTGTACCAAAATTCCTTCAAGCATCAAGCAGGAACAGGCAGAATCTGGCATTTAATTAAATAAAATACCAACACAACACCACCCTCTACAGCATTGTGAAGGATACATAGTCCAGTTTGGGAAACAGGCTAAAGGAATTTGGAGAAGCAGCAATTTTGAGGGGGGGTGGGAATTGTTTCCAATAATACTTACTTAGTGAAGAATTATATAGTTTGAACAACTGAAAAAGCAACATCTATTTATGAAGAATTTGATGGAATTAAGAGAAATCAGGTATTCATGAAGGAAGGAAAAGCCAAAGCTTGATTGCCTCCCATATAATCCTGATTAGGAATCAAAAGAGTGGTTATGGACTAAAATGAACCAAAGACTGAAGGCGGTCACTTCCCCTGGGAACTTCCTCCTCTAGTTTCCTGTAGGCAAGTGCACCCCCACCTCTCTGTCAAATGGCACCTCAGAGGACAACCATGTGAATCTACTTTTCAATAAGATCTGAGACCAACTTTATCTTCTCCTATATGCACAACTATGTAATAAAACAAAGGGTCTATTGCTTCCCCAAATTCCTTGTCAATTTTGGAAACCAGCCTATTCTCTTTGCGTTGCACTTACCTATGGTGCATTCCGGGTGCTCCTATTACTCCCAGTGCAGGACAAGAATCATGGAATATATTATGTGCTTCTGCTTTGTGTCTCAAGCTGTCTCACTGTATCAGTATGCCACTGCCGGCTTGTGAGATGAGGATGAGTGGCTTGTATGTGCCTTCTCCTCTGACTGATGCAATTACCTTCAGCTCCTCCCTGCTCTAATAGTCCTAAAGTATTTTGAATTACAAGGCTCAAAGCAAACAGAAGCCAAACTGCTTTTGTATGTTGCTGTTTGTAAATACACATTCCCTACAAGGAAGTCAGCACTTATTCCTGCTTCACAATTCATAACTGTTCTAGAGTTCAGAATTCATCATTTTTTAAAAAAGTATATTTGTTCTTGACACTCAAACAGAGCTTTCAACATTAATCGCAACTGACCTGAGGAACTTGACATTATCTGAGTGACACACTACTAAACATTCAATATTTTAAATATTGCCTGTCCATTTCTGTTTACTCACATTTCCAATCTGCTTGAACACTTGGTCTCCATGAACATTGTAAACTGTTACAATGGTGTTGAGTGCAGCATTTCTGACAGTGTTGTCCCTGTCACCAATATGAATGGCAATTTCCTTTAAGACTTTGCCTGGAGTTGGCTGGCAAACATTCATGCCGTATGATTCAACAAGACATCCCAGCTCTTCCAAGCATTCTACAGAGAAACCAAACAGAAATGGACATCTATGAAAACAAAAGGCTATACCCATTTGGTTTACAGAATACTTGTTGATGCTTCTGTATATTCTAAATCTGATTTATTATGAATAAAAATAGGATCTTTTATAGTAATTTTATGAACCCCATGTGTTTGCAAGGGAAAGGTAGAGTAGTATCCAACTAAGTTACAAAATCAATTAAATTAATAGACCTATGATAGTTAGCAAATGTACATTACTTTCAATTGCTCTACTGTGTATATGACGGATAATGGATGCAATCCTTTGTCTTCAAGAATGCTGAGTAACCCAGAATTAAGTCTTTGCTAGTTCACATTCTTCATTCATTTGCTTAAAAGTTTTCAAGAAAGCACTGCTTGAAAAATTTAATCCAAAACTCCAGCATAAAGCCTCTGAATTACAACTCATCAAGAAACTCAGTTTCCTTTGGCTGAATAGAAATAATGATTTTTGTAAAAATTGCATAATGGGTGAAAATTAGCTTATGAATTCCAGGATATCCTTCCTGAAATCATGGAGAGCTGTTGCCAGTCAGTGTAGACCAGGGTAGCCAATGTGGTCCCTTTCAGATATTATTGGACTACAGTTCTCATCAGCTCCAGCCAGCATTGCCAATGGTCTGGTATGATGGGAGCTTTAGTACAGCAACGTCTGGAGGGCAACACATTAGCCATCCCTCAAGGTAGACAATAATGAGTTAGGTGGGCCAATGGCATAAGGCAGCTTCCTAAGTTGAAATGGATTCAAGTCCACAAAATCTTATGACGTAATTATTGCAGTATAAGGGCCCACAAGGCTTTGTTTATGTAAATTTAATATCCTGATCTGCAGTGCATTTTAGTGACCAACAGCTTCTGCTAAAGCAGAGCTTTCCAAACTGTGTGTCACAACCCATTGTGTGTCGGCTGCAGTGTGTAGGTGTATTGCAGGAACGATCCTCGCACTCCTCCCGGGGCTGGAAAGGGGTTAGTTTAACCTCAGGTTTGATAGTAAAAGTGAATTACTGTGTGGTTAAATGATGAATGTCTAAAAAGTGTGTCACCAATATGAAAAGTTTGGAAACCTCTGTGCTAAAGCATCTCACCTGCCCGCTGTTTTGAGTTCTTTGACTTTGTTCCCTCCATTATAAAAGTGAACATCTTGCTGGCTGGGTAGACAAGGCACATCCTGCTTAGAATGGCACGCACATCTCTGCGGATAACATCTTTTGGTTCCCCAACCTGGAAGGTGAGGAGGAAATATTTGCAGATTTACAGAAGCTGGAAGAAGCCATTAGTATGCTTATTCTGGAAGGAGCTGGCTCCTAGTCCACCCCAGCCAAGTCTTTCTCTCAAACATTGTGCCTTCCAGTGACTGGGAAAAAAGAATACTGGGAAGTATTAGGATAAGGGATAAATGATGGATATTGTATGATGTATATACGAGTTGTAAAAATCCATTTAAAAAAAGAATACCCTGGGTGTTTAGACCACTGGATATAGCAAGGAGGGAGAAAGGTTCATATTCCCCATTAGTGGGAAATGCCATGAAAGGCAGAACTGATGGAAATTGGAATGCTCATTCCTATTGGCTAGAATGGTAACTGTTTTCCAGTTCTGGTTCTGCAGGCTCCAGAGAAAGGTGGGCTTAGTGTATTTTGTGAGTGACGTGACTCAAAAACTTTTGCCAGATTTGGATACCTTCAAAACAAGGTAGGGGATGAAGGAGGTGGCCTCATTTTCAGTTAGATGGTACTCTTCTTGGTTCAGCATGGCAAAAAGCAGCTTGAGGTACTCCAGGACCTTCATCAGGACACTTGTGTTGGTGTCAAAGAATCGCAGTGTGAGCCACTTCAGGATTAGATCCAGACAGCTGATCACTCCATCCCTTTCACTATCCAAGTGCTAGAAGAGAAAGCAGATTGCAGTGTCAAGTTCGGACAAATAGGCAGCACTTAAAATAAAATTAAAGAATCATCTGAGAAGCCAAACAATAACTAGGAAGCTTTCCTGGTATCAGACACTGAAAGATGGCTGGCCCGCACACGCATAATAGCTACTTGCATCGGCTCCTATAATTAGCTTCACTGCATACACCTGTTGCACAAGGCCTAGATGAGAAAACTGGGAGGCGGATACTAATTACCCTATTCTTACGAGACTATAATGTAGGGCTCTGTGTTGAACAGGGAGTTTCCAAAGCTTGCATGCTCTGGGAAACCTCCTTTATACTTTCACCACCAGTGTTGCTACTATAATTCTTCATCTACAACCACAAATACAGTCTTCTCACCTCAACCATAACAGCAATAGCTTTGTTGTGGTGCTGAAAATCTGCATGGAACATCTCATCTTGCAACCACCTGGCAACACAGCTGGACATCTGAGTTTTCAGTTGCTCAATATATTCATCACGAGGAGTAGTAAAGTTCCATTTCAAAACCTGCGAGGGGGGGGGGGGAGGGAAACAGTATTAGCACCCTGCCTAAGAGAAGGTGTGAACAGCATTAACTTCAATCCCTGAACCTAAAAAATTCACCTCAAGGTTAGGAAGGGAAGAGGGAGACTGCTTATTTTAAAGAAAATATACCTACAATGATTTATTTGGTTGGTAACACATCTGGTGTTAGATGGTTTAGGTTCAAAAATATGTAAATAGTACCAGTCTTCTAATTATATAGAGATATCAAAAGGAATTCATGCTTGTAAAGAGATGGAAAATATTTTCCTTCACAAATGTATCTGTTGACTTAAATATGGATACAATAAATTTTGTTTCAATTCCTACTACAGTATTATTTTACCCTCACAACAACCTTTCATTTCATACTTAATAGCAGTGCGTTATTTGAAAAAAGGAGGTGCTGGTATGCACCCTCTCCCCCCTTTTGCCTTTCTCCTCCTCCACCACCACTGCTTCCTGCCCCCAGAGGCATTTTGGCATGACCCACCAAAGTGGACCTACCACAAAGTGGCGTGGCTAGAGCAGCCATTTACTTGACATGCAGACCACTCTTGTGGTGCAGCTAGAGTGGCCCACGCAGCAAGAAAAGGAGGAAAAAGTAACGTTGGCCACTCTAGCCGTAACACTTTGTGGTAGAGTAAAGCAGTCCTCTACCACAAAGTGCATCAGTTACCACCTCAAAAAAAACCCAACAACCCTGCCTAACCGGCAACCATAGTTTAGTGCTATACAAACAAGCAGAAAGCATCAAGCTCATATGTTTCCTCTCTAGCACTTTTGTGTGCAAAACACAGTTGTGTTTTTTTAAATGAAAAAGCATTAACATGTTACTCCTAAAATGAATAGCATTTAACTTACAGTAGTTAGGTATCTGCGTAAGGATGTTTGGCAAGGGTTATGAGTGCTTTTGCAGACAATAGTATTTGTATGTAGAAATACTATTATCTGCAAAAGCACTTATAACCCTTGCCAAACAGCCTTATGCAAATACCTAAAGACCAAGTAACAGGTTCTGTATCAAAGTTCCAGCATAGTCCTAGAGATCAGAGGTTGTTAATTTCTCTCACCTTTAATCCTTTTTCATCTTTCATCCTTTGCTCTTTCCCATTTGGTACTAAGATAAAAACTGGACCAGATCTGTCATCATCTTCCTTCAAGTTGGATTTGCTTGGTACTTTCTTCCCCTGTATACCCTAAAAAAACCACAACACTGAGTACACTCTTCCAAAATCACAATCTCCTACACAATTACCTGGGAGTAAGCTACATTGAACTCAATAGCACTTACTTCTGAGTAGGTAGTGTAGCATTGCACTCCAAGTATGTTTTACTCGGAAGAAACACTATCCCGCTAGCATGCAGGAGAAAGAGATTGCCCACTCATAAGCTGTGTTAAAATGTGTGCTGAAGCCTTCAGGTGTATATTTTAGTACTATGAAGAAAAAGCCCACCACAGTGCGCAAGTTTTTAGTGTAGCAAGATTTCCTTCCTGGTCAGTGCACTAGTCACAGGTGATACCCACTTATTACCTGTTTGGTAGGCTTGTTCTTTGTCAGATTGCTATTGCCTTTGGTGAGGTTTGTATTAGCATCAGAATGCTGAAATAAGTCATAAAATGCTCAGTGGTTAATAACAGGCTCCAAATCATACCATTATATCTACGGTGTATGCCACATCAGCAATATTTTTAATCCCTCTGAGTGCTGCATAAGGTAAATATGGACCATTCTTCGTTATTTGCAAGCCTGCTGTACCTGCTTAAAAATTCCAAATAGGAACTACAATGCATCTAAAGTTAAGACTGGGGAACAGTCAGCCCACAGACTCCTCTCCTCAGCTCCATGTGGCAATTAGGTTTAGAAATGGGACTTTTTAAAACCCTAACTGCCTAACAGGGAAGGGAGGATTAAACCTTCCCTGTGCACCACATCCTTCTCCCCACTTCGAAATCACCCTCCCTGACATATAAATTGCACTTGGAGATAAAATTCCCATTCTCTCACTCATTGTTTATTCTCATTACTACAGGGTGGGGTGAGATGGGGAAGCACTAGGCTTAGGGGGGGAAGGTTACTTGAGTGCTGCTGCAGGGTAGGAAGAGGAAGAGAGTGATGGTGGCAGCAGAGACAGAGCGAAAAAGTGCTCCACCATCAGCTCTGGCTCTGCCCACCAACTTGAGCTCCCATCACTCGCAATAAGCAACTCCTAAAAGTACTGTATATTCCTGCGTATAAGACTACTTTTTAACCCAGGAAAATCTTCTCAAAAGTCGGGGGTCGTCTTATACGCCGGGTCGTATTTCTTATACGGCGAGTATATCCCAAACTCTATATTTTAACTGGAAAAGTTGGGGGTCGTCTTATACGCCCAGTCGTCTTATACGCCAGAAAATACGGTAGTATGAACGTAAATGGACATACAAATATGGCCTAACATGGAATCAGATGGGTCCCTTTCAGTCCAATAATATCTATTATCCTAGTAGTGGCTCTTCAAAAACTCTGGCTATCCCAGCTACCCAGTCCTCCTTTAAAACAAACCCCACCCTCAATATATTTTGAGATTTTGCTCCAGACAGAGAGCACATTATACTACAAAACTGTTTATTTTATAGAACAGGATTGCTAAACTTCTTAACTGTCAAATCTCCATATAGTTTACACTAAATGTAAAATATACACAAACACAATGAAACTTCCTAGACTTCAACCTTGTAGACCACTTCCTTTGTGCTGAAGTAGAATTTACCTTGGATTTGGGGGCTGTTCCTCCTGCTTTGGCTTTTTTGGCATCAGCCTTGGACTCCATGGTGCTGGACGAATAATCTTCACCAGAACCTTCAGAGCAACATAATTTTAACTACACAATAAGGCTGGAATCAGACCCAGCATGCAACAAGTCCCCCCCACATAAAGCAGATTTCAGCTTGCACCCCATGTCACATTGCAAACTACTTTTAAAAGCAACTTTCACAAATGCTTTGCAATGTTCTGTTTATGTCAGAATTTTTACATCACCTTTCTTAGACATATGAAAAATATGTCTCCTGCTCAAAGAATCCACACTGTTAATCCACACTAGACATACTCAAAGCCTTGAGTACCACCTCTTTGAAACCAGGCATTAATTTGGTTCTTATTAGGAAGGAAACCATCACTAAGACACAATATAAACTTCTTATATTTGTCTGGATCTTGCTGAAGCAGCAAATTGTACATCCAGAAGTATCTAAGATTGATTGAGCTTTTAGAGTTGCTCTACCTTTAATGTTTCTTATCCATACAAGAGGAAAAAACCCATTCCTTTAGTGTTGGCCTACTCAGCTAGTATCTCAAGATAGGCAAAGAAACTGTTCTTGTCAACTGACCCCAACAGACCTCCTGCAAATTACATATATTCTGAGGGTAACATAGGACCAAGCCACTTGCAAGTCTCCCAAGTCTTTTGTTCCGATACTATGGGAAGAAACATGCTAGGCGAAAAACTAAAGCCTTTTTCATTTTATTTAATGTGAAACCAGTGTGGAAATAATTCAGATAGGTCTAAACTTACAAACAATATGCTTAAAATGACTGCTCCTTGCCCAGACAGCACATCATGACCATAAGATTGTGATTACAGGCTTCTATTCCATAGACCCAAGGAACTTAAGTAGGATCCTGTTTATAATCTCCTAGATTTTGCAGTGTCTAGCTGTAGACACACCTGGTTTATAGATATAATGGAACCTCTATTCCTCTTAAAATACAGGTTTGCTCAATGTGGGATGTCAATGGAATGAATAAAGATTACCTGATGCAACTTGAGATTTGGCTGCAGCAGCTCCGACTGCTCTGGAAGATGCCTTGGAAAGTGGAGCAGGTTTGGCAGGCATATTAGCTTTGGCTTTTTCAAGCATGGCCAGTACCTGGTCTTTGGAAGTTGGCTAGAAAGCAAAATAAAGAATTTAAAAAGCACCTAATGGCACATGCCTCCTATTTTGCAAGTCACTACATACATGGAAAATAGTTTTTTTTCTAAACAGTCATCTGGGGCTCAACATAGTTGAAAGAAGACAGTGATCACATTCCCAGTACCAACGATACTGTGAATATACTTCATCCAATGTACAAAGTTGTTAATTTGCAGTTTTACAAGTTGCCTTATACAGAATCAGGAAATCTGTCCAGCTAGCTCAGTGTTGGTTATATTGACCCCAGGTTTTCAGAGAGAATTCTTTCCCAGCTCTACCTGGAGAAACCAGGGATTGATCTCAAGACTTTGGCATGTAAAACAAATGCTCTACTATGAACTACATTTTCTCCATTGTTTAATTTCCCATAAATCAAATCATGATGTTACACACAGATGTACACACACACACACCCCATTTGTACTCAGCTATTTTGTTTGTTTGCTTGTTTGCTATACCTTAAGCTTGCCAGTGGCTTTGGCCATCTTCTCAAAGCCTAGATGCATCATAAAGAATGGCAGAGCATCTTGTGCCTTTTTACGGACATCTCCATTTCGATCTTCAAGGCAAGAGTATAGGTGAGGCACACATAAAACCAAGTCTGATGGAACAGAGCGGAGAGTGGGCAGCTTATCAGCCAGCCAACCTAAAAGCTGGGAGAAAAGAAAGATCCCTTAATTCTGCAGAAAGCAATACACCTTGAATATAAACAGGAATCCCTGTTTATAGACACAAGTACACTCATTTTCTGCAGATCCAATGTTTTCAGAAATCTTATTCCATGTCCTACAGAACATTTCTCAAATGTAACCACCAAATGATGACTCAGTTTATTTAGTTGTGGTCATAGGAATATCCTGCTCCCAGTTCAGAAGATATGAACGTACATGACTGAAACTGCAGTGAGGGGTAAAAATAACTGTGAAAGTGGAGAGGAAGGTATTGCTGAAATATTCATCACTATTACTGTGTGTTGTGATCTTGCCTGGTGTAGTTGGCTTAGGGAATTAATCCACTCTTGCCTGGCTTACTGCTGCTCACTTGAGGGGAAGAGACTTCCATTCACACAGCAAGGCCTCCACTTCTGTTCCCCCTCTCTCAAAATGAGCTGCAGAGAGTTCGGGTGTGTGCAGGAAGTCCTGCTGTACATTCAGGACTTTGCTTGTGCAACATTTGGTACAAGTAAAGGAATGTGGTTAAAATATACAAAAAATGAGAACAATAGTTGTTGGTACAAGTTTACAGTTTGTTCAAGAACAAAATAATGAACCCTCAAATTGCTTCAGAAAATTCCTATTTGATACTTGCCACTCTTGGGACACTAAAAGGAACTGGAGCATCCAAAAGTACAATACAAAGAAAGGCCTCATTTCACTACATTTCATATACAGTATAAATAATTTACCTACCCAATTTGACATAATATAAAGTAGCTTTCCTCAGTTTCTCTTGGCAAAGGATAAATGCAAAGCTCATTTACATGGAACAATCTTTTACCTCTTGCCTTAGGAAAGGATTCTCCTTCTTGAGCTCTTCAGCAAGGTCCTCCCCTTCCAACCACTCTTTCATGCCTGTCTGCTCTATCCAGGCATTCACAGTTGTTAGAGAAGCTGCTCGGACATTACTCTGAAGAAAAAACAAGATTTACACATGCTAAACTTCAGCAGTGGTAAGAAAATCAACTGAGCAAGGTTTGGGGGCCTTTTTGCAAAGATTTCTCTCTCCCCCCGTGCTTCCCGTTAAAGGTACTTTTATTACAGTACACAGATCGCTTGAAAGACTGCAAGGGTCAGGGAACAACGGCTTATTATTATACAGGCCCAAGTGGAGAGCCATGAAAAGACCCCATGACTTTTATAAGGAGTTCCTACCTGTCTAACACATTTGTGTATGATACTTACAAAATAATTTTGGAGGGAGAAGGAATTTAGTCTTTCTTGTACTCTCCCCTCTTCCCTAACTGACTTCAAACCTTCTCACCCTGACTCAGCTTCCATGCACTAATCACTTGCTGAACAAGGAACCATGGTGCATGTCAAACAAAGATTAGTGCTGATGTGACCTTTCTGTACTTAAACTGCTTTCAATGGGGTGCGCACTCAGTGTCTTGTGGACAGCACCTGAACTCAGTGAAATATTCAACTTACACCTCTTTCTTGATGTGGAAATTACAACACATACAAAAAAGTGTACATTTCCTACAACAGAGACACAAAACTTTGAATCCTGAGTATACCAATGCTATCCAATATTAGAAGCGCTGCATGCCAGTGGTGGGTGTGTCCACCCCGCACTCTTTATACACAGCAGTGGCTAATAAGTCCACATTGCTTTCCCAGCTTCCCAACACCACACAACACTGGTGGTTACAGAGAGGAGGAGGAGGACAGTAACTTTAGTAAGGGACTGTGGTATATGTCAGTGTTAAATGAGGTCATATTCAAACAAGAAACAAGGTGATTCTGGTCTCAAATAGTCTTCATTCGTACAGGCTGTACTGAGAAATATGTGAGTCTACCTTACTGTCTCCAAGAATTGTGACGATGGGAATGCCCAGGTTTTTCACATGTTGCTTGATATTTGGGCCCATAGCAGTAGCAAGTTGTTGAAGGATGGTCAGGGTTTGCTGCACCTGGAAACAGAAGAAACACATGAACTTTAACTCTGAAATTGTCTTGGTATACTTGCTCTGGCCATTTTAATGATCCAGTGTGTCATATCTCTCTTTTTTAGAAGCTTGTGAAGCAGTATGTTCTAACTTGTAGGTAATAAAATGTTGCATTGTGGAGTGCTACTATTCACATTCCTAGTGACAACATTAAATCCCTTCTCTTGATTTTCTGCGATGAATCAGTATTCTGTGGATACTTTGGATGCTCCATCCTCATTCAGCTGATTTGGGGGTTCCATCCTCTTTGTAATCCCCCCCCAAAAAATTATTGCAGTTATGCAAACCCTGAGGTTCCAACATTTCCCTCTTGCATGCAGCTTCTTTTGCTATGTAAACATCAGAAAAAGCCTAAACATCAGAAAAAAAGCAAATTTGAAATGTTGATGTATGTTTACTTCCCTGGGTGTCAATCCTATCTATTGTTCTCTCTCTCTCTCTCTCTCTGACACACACGGGGGGGGGGGGCGTTTTCCTGGGATTCTTAACTGAAGTGTTACGCTGTGGAGCTCTGATCACCAAGGTTTTCAGATTTTATCGAGAGGTAGCACCATATCTCTTGCTCTCTCTGTGAACTGTTTTTCTCCTTGGATGACCACATAGGAGAAAGAAGGAATTGGGGAATCTAAAGCCACGTGGGTCTGCCACATCCTAGATTATTTGAAGTGAGGTGAACAAGGGACCTTTGGAACATTAAGGTTTTAAGCCATTTGGCGATCCCATGCTAGTCAAATGACTGGATAGTTAACAGGTACCCTTACAATAAAAGCTAGCAGAGTTGTGAATCTATATAGAAATACTGTAGGTTCTTTCTGATCAGTTGTGGGATACTGGTTCCAATCGAGCATTGCAGAATGGTTAGCATTCCCTCTCTTTATTGCTTTCAAGCTCCTCTCTCTTTCTCTTTCTCTTTCTCTCTCTCTCTCTCTCTCTTTCTCTGTGTGTGTTCACAACAGTAAAACACAGAGTTCAGGTACTTTCTCACAAGTATTCTTTCTTAATTGCTGTCTCCGTCAGCCTCTCTCCAATTATAACAGGGAGCTATGCAATTCAGGGTCCTTAAAGACAGGTCACTTTAAAAACCAGCAACAATCATATCATAGGGTGGTGAGTCCATTCTGGCTTCCCCAAAGACTGATTTAAGTGTAAGGCCTATTCCAAGCAAGTACAAAACCAAGCAGTCTAGGCAGTTTCTTGCATATGGAACTTGGTTGCAAACAGATGCCCATTTAGACAGACTTATTATTGTTGTTGTTTTTGATAGATAAGAAGCAGAAAAAGTAACAAAATAATTAAATTACTGTCCACACACTGGAAAACAGCTGTGTACACATGGAAAACGGCATGTGCAACTGTAGGGAAAACTACAAACGCACATATTTTATGGGCATTTATAATCAAAGTAGTGTTGTAATTTAAATTTGCATTTGTTTCAAATCACAGAACCATGATCATCTGTAGCGGACTTTCAGGACAAACAGAAGCACCATTAACAGGGAGTTATGAAATCTGCCCAGCTGTGCTTTGGAACATGTGCAACAAAGGGATTAACAAAGCTCAATTGTACTAATGTTGTGCTTTCAGTAGTATAGTGCATTTCCTCTGCTTTGACAGCAACAGAGCAGGTTCTCTGAGGTGCACAGAGTATATTTATAGCTGTACCATTTCCACTGTTTGTGCCAAAAGAACATCCACATCAATAGACAAACTAGCAATTGTAGAACTCTAAATCTCCTTATTGTAGGAAAGGGATTAAATTACATTAAAATGTCATACTAGTTAACGCTGTCATTTCAATCCTCCTTGAAAGATTTAAATGAAACTGGTATTCCTAACTGGAAGATGACAGACTACAACAAGTTTATTTTCAATTCTACGACTTAACATAACCTACCAGGATTTTATTGGAATCATTAAGACGACTCTTCAGTGCAGATGCAAGTTCGCCTATGCTTGGCTGTATGAATTTGGCTTCATTAATTATGCTTGCTACTTCATCCAGACCCTCCTTTCGGATTTTCCAGTTTTTATCACCAATCTTAGACACTAATTCAGATGTGATCTTATCACTAAAAAGAAGAGAAAGAGTTAACACCTCAGATTATAGTTTCTGTTAAACAAGATGAAATACACTATAAGTATCTTAACAGTGCATACAGAGAATACAAATTTACAACATAGCTTACAGATGAGTAACTAAAAATTTGCATGTTGAAGTTGTAGCTATAAAAATTGCCCTCGGCATGCCGAAGCCATACAAACCTGATATCAGTTCTTGGCAAGAGATCCACAACATCATTTCCTGCGTCCTCTTGTTCATCTCCTTCCTCCCCATCATCTCCACTGCCAGCCACGTGTCTGGTATTGCCTCGAGTTGGAGCAGGTGGTGTTTGTCCTTGCATCTGAAATGTCAAATGAGCATGCATATTTGGGTGATGGGTGCCAGCAGTGGTTAGACAGTTACTTCATCTTGGTTCACATGCTTGCACAACACTGTATCTTAACTGAAAGTTGCACAAGCTAAGGCTCCTAAATTGGTGCAATAAGCTGCTGAATACGAACACTTGCGGCACTTCAGAAAAGGCTTACTTTTTCAAACTCAGCATCTATTTGGGAAAGAAGAGCAGGTTTCTCATCCTCGAAGAACATCCGCAAAGGGGCCCCCACGTACAGATACATGACACCTAATAAGGTAATTGCAGATGTTCTCACCGCCTGTCAAACAGGAAAAAGAAAGGCTCAATTTCAACCATTCAGAGAGTATTTAGATCTTAGTTTGAAGAGAAGTTTACTCACAGGATTTGTAGCGGCAAGAGCAGTCTTAACGTTGCTGATAAAAGCCTTTACATTCAATCTGGGGAGGAAAACACAAATTAGCACAGCAATGCATATAAAGTAGTAAGATATGGGACAGCTACTTGTTTGCTTTGGACCAATTTGTAAGAAGCAACTGCTATGGAATTTAAATCTCTAGTTTTCTGTTCAGCTCTTATTTACACAATGTATTTTGTCTGTTTTCACAATGGGATTGTAATTCAAATGGTACCTACAAGAAAAAGCATTTGATAATCCTGAGAACTGAACTAGTTCCATTTTCCTGAGGCAGGTGGTTTGAAGCTTCCTTGCTGAGAATTTGCACATTTTATATGAAACATGGGACAGGGGAAATAGTGAGTAAACAGGCCCGATGTATTTAGTCTTTAGTGAAAGACTAGATGTCAGTCCAACTAAAGAATGGAAGGTAGGGCAAAATAAAATAACTCTTTCCTGTTCCAACTTTCTCTCACCTTCTGACACTATTTGTCAAAGGCTAGATGTCAAGAGTCATAAAGAGAAAGTTTAAATCAGGGAAATCCCCCATGGTATGAATAGTTTCAAATAAAACCTTAAATAAATAAATTTCAGAATTTATTAGCAGTTAGAAGAACTAATGGAATTTGACAAAATACTGATGAACAACTAAGACCATTTGTGGTCAAGGCTATATATCCATTGTTGTATGGGAAAACCTGTTGGGAAGTGGAATCCCACAGGTTCTCCTTAAGCCTGAATTTAAGAAAATTGTTATAAAATAATATTATACCAGCTTAATGGTATATAACACCAACAAGAATATCCTAGTGACTGCTGGAAATGCCAGGAAAACAATGAAGAATTATCACATGGGGGATGCAAAGACACATTTCAGCCAGACAAATATACTTAACACAAGTCTGGTGAAGGATGTGGTCTAGGGAGAGGATGTGTGGCATGGGGAGAGTCCAGGGGGGCAGATGGAGAAACTGGGAGGGCCATATTCAGCTCCCAGGCCTGAGGTTCTCTACCCATTTTAGGTGATGCCCAATGATACAATAACTGACTGTAGTGCTTGATCTACGAGTCAAATGGCTCCTCTATATTAAAGCTCTTTATTCTAGTATTTTGAAACTTACCCAGAAAACCCAAACTCTTTAATTGCATTTGAAAGCCAATTCAATGTTTCCGATTGGTTCTTTGGATTCTTCTGAGAGAAGGCCATTGACATTACCTAGAATGAAAACATAAGACTTTACCCATCTCCACAAATCAGGAACATGCAACCTTCTAAAATAGAAATGATACCTATGAGTGCAGTGGCACTTACAGAGATTGCAAACAGCACCCAAGAGGCACTCCACTCCCTTCGACTGGATTTTTTAAAGCCTTATAAAGAAAATTAGCCAAATGACAAGATCTCTACTTCCTGCACCTGCCATTGCTCAGCTGTGCAATGGGCTGGAATAATCTGAAGCAGTGACCTCTTCCCAGAGCTTTATCCTCTGGTGATAACAACCCTGGCCCCCACCTCCGCACCACCCTGTCCCTCCAACCTGGTGATCTGGCTTGTTGCTGCCCTCACCCATGCTTTACAAAAAGGCTTTTTGGGGTAGTCAGATGAAGCAGCATGGGACAGTTCCCTTGCTAACAAGATATCAGCAGCTGCAGATGGCAAGCAGAAGCCTTTTATTTTGTGTACAGGGAGTGTGACGGTGGTGGATGAACACAGCAATCTAGGTCTACCCATGAACCAGTCATTTTGAGGCTAGTCATACTCCTGCAGCAACCATTTTGTAATGGCACCTTTGACCGTTTCACCTAAGCTGCCCGTGAGACAAAAAAGGTTGGAAGGCAGTTTATGGCACATGGCCACACAAACTTGTTGCAATTATCTTAAGAACATAGGAAGAGCCTGTTGGATCAGGCCAATGGCTCATCTAGGCCGGCATTCTTTTCCCACAGTGGCAGAACCGATGCCTGTGGGAAACCAGCAAGTAGGATTTTGAGCTCAAGAGCACTTTCCCCTCCTGTGGTATCAGCGACTTGCTCCCAATAATTCAGTCTCAAAAGGAGGACAATGTAAAACTGAGGAGCAAAAAACTTCTATTAACATTGCATGAAGAGAGCTTTGATTAAATTACTGCTTTTGAAAATACAGCTGGAACTCATGCAGCCACAATAATATGGCAGTAAGACTAACAAAAATAAATGACCAATAAACATGTAAAAACTGGTGTCATACTATTGTTAGCCTTCCACATACCTGTTCAGCAGTCCAAGGCAGCTGACATGCTTCCGCTATTGCTGTTAGTGCTTCTTTTGCATTGTTCCCACATTTCACATCACCAATCTTATCCACAAGACCATCCAGCACAATTTGTGCAGACGTTTTAGAGAAGGTTCCCTTCTGAGCAATCAAAGCGACTATGTGAAGTTTTATCTGCATCACCTGCATAGGAAAAGTAAAGTATGTGAATGTAGCCAACATTCCACTTCAGCCCATGCCTCGTAGCTTTGGCTGTATGTTCCCAGGTCTGAATTGGTTGATTCAGCATACTATTCTGAAGAGAATAGTTCTCAACGTTTTCCTAAACACCAATGTAATTTTGCTGGACTTCAGTTGCTATAAAGATTACAGTAGTTAATGCTACAGCTTTTCCTAGCAATTGCTCCATTAATAGCACAACAGTGTTGCTTTACCTGAAAGTTGGTCTCTTTCCATCCAGGTTTCTTGGCCAACATCCTTACCAGAGCCTGGCAAGGCATTTCAGTTCTATCCATCAGCTCAACAGCCTTAAAGAGTAGGGGAAGATGATAATTAATTTTAGAAAATGCAAACCATTATACAATCCAGCACTCATTTGGGAACTCTTTTTCCAAGTTATAGTCAGGCCTCCATTTAGCATCCACAGAATCTATTATCTTAACAAGAGATTTATCTATTATTCCCTTCATTTTAGGAAGAGGAGTTTTCAATTTTAAAAGTTTCACATGAAAAGTATCAAAACCAGCTTCTCTGTTTTGGAGATTTTGAATTCTAAGCCAGGTTTTGGTTAAATATCCTCCCCCATTCCCCTTGTTATCTTAAGGAAAGGGAAAGTCAAAATGACTTTGAAACACACATAATGTATATGCTGACTGAGATGAAGACTGTATCAAATCTTCACCATACAACCCCATCACTTTGGTTCCATCTTTGTAAAGCTAACTGTGTGGGCTGGTTTAAAGGTTTCATGAACAGGTTAGATGTGTGTTCCACAGCTATCAAGGGGAGAACATAGGATAGCAAGATATTACCAAGGGTGGGCAGGGGAGAGAAGGAAGGAGATAATTATTGTTGGGACTCCCATCATCCTTAGCCAATGTGACCAATGGGCAGGGATGATGGGACCAACATCATATGGGGATTCAAAACTGGTTGCCCTAAAGCCTTCATGAGCATTTGCTGGACTGCAGAAGCAAGGAATACTCAGCCTCAAGAGGAAGTAATACACCAAAACAGAACAATAATGTAACTGTTTTTGAAATAGCCTAAGCAAAGGTGTGGGGGAAGAAGAAATTCACAGCACTCCATCAGTGAAGCTACAAGACTAGCTAATGAATTTGAAGAGGATGTTTGATAGAGGGGGAAATGCAATTTCCCAGAAATAGTGTTCTAGCTTCGAAAAAGATGTTTGCATGTCCCATCAGAACAAACTCTGCTTTAGTAAGAAAGGGATAGTCCAGAAGGTTATGAAGCATAATATGATGTCCAAGGGTTTCTGTGGACTTCAAAAGCTATGAACAGATGGTTTTACAGCTCAAGAGACCCCTTCTCTGATTCAGGCTAACTTCCAAAAGACCACACTCTTGATTACCTTTTGAAATTCTTCCATGCAAGCAAGCCTTTCCTTCCAGTTGCCACTGTCTAGCTGCTGTAGACAAGCAGCTGGTAGGACAGCTGAAGCCTTCTCTTCACATACCTCTATCTGCAAACAGAAAGAGAAAAGGAAAAAATTCTTATTTTGGTAGCTTATTCTTGTGCTGCAGCATATTTTATATAGCCAAGGGACCTAAATTAAAAAGAAAACCATACCCATGAGAGCACTTGTACAAAATGGTGTAATAATTAACACTACACTGAACTGTACTTGTGGTGCACTCCTTTAGTTAAGAAAAACTTTAGGTTTGTGCCTTGCAGGACTGCTATAAAACATGCTTTCCCTTTTATTTGGGCCAAGAATAGCCAAGCCATTTCACATCCGTGGTAGGCAGATGCATAAACTACAAGACTGCTTTTAAAATGTCCTAGAACTGGTGTCCACACAAATGGCTAGAACATTTGAACTGATCCTGAATACTACTACTATGTAATTTAGCAAACAAATCCCATTCTGGCCTTCTCTAATCCCTTTATGTTCTCTTCCCCTTTCTTCTTCAGCATGTTCCTAAGCCCACTGATCTTTAGATGCAGCACAAAAGTATTAAATCTGGCTTTTAAAAATAATAATAGTAAAAGGCTGCCCTTGCTAATTTTGTGACGTACTCTAGGGAAATACCACTCTACCTAACAGCGACTTACCTAACAGTAATGTGAACATTACTTTGTACCAAATCAAACCTCTGTCTATCCAGCTCTGTGCTGTCTACACTGACTGACAACAGCTCTCCAGAGTTTGAGGCAGAAGCCTTTTCCCAGTCCTATCTGGGGAGATGCCATTAGGCACTGAAACTGGGACCTTCTGCGTGCAAAGCAGATGCTCTACCACTGAGCTATGACCCTTCACTGGAAAATGAACAGGTATTTTTTTTAAAACAAACAAACAGCATTTTACACTGAATTTTAACACAGATGAAGCACCCACCGAGAGTTCTGGCTCAAATATCTCCTTTACTTCAGATCCTTTCTTGCCTTTTGTTCCAGTACTTCCTGCCCCACCAGCTGCAGCTTGCTTGCCCTTCTTGGGTGGGCCACCAGACTACACAGGAAGAAAGCAGCAGGTTAAGTCAGTTAATGTTCTGAATCAACTTAAGCAAAGCTTGGATTGAAGCTTTAAAATGATGACCACGACAGCTGTTGGGATGAGGGTAGGGAATTGAGTGAAAAGTAAAATAAGAAAGGGATTCTCATTTTCAAGACTGCCTTTTCTCAAAAGACTAGCATCTGTCTACACCACATTTCTGGTTTTCCCATATACTCAGCCATCAAAATGTGATGTATTAGGCTGATGGCATATCAACACGACTAAGGTATGTGTGACCATAGGCACCAACTGGATTACTGTAATGAACTTTCCTTGGGACTGTATTCGAAGATGCATTTGGATACTTCTTTTGGTGCAAAATTCAATAGCAATGGTTTCCCTTTTTTGTACCAAAACAAATTCTATTTTGATGGCAATTCAAAGTGTCTGTTATTACCCTTAAGTACCCTAAACAGTTTACAACAATACTTATTAAAGGGCAGTCTATGTCCATATGATCCAATATCTGTTATAGCTCCCAAGATATAGCACTCCCTTCCCCTGGGAAAAACATCTGGCTCCCTATTTGTTAATTTGCCAATGCAACTTGTGTACTTTCTCATTGTGAACATGAAATTAGTTCTTTATATTAACATAGGTCTACTCAAAATTTAAACTGATTAACTTTCCCTTACCTTAGCTGCAGGTGCCTTTTTCTGTGCACCAGATTTGGAATTATCTTTTGTATCTTTGTCCCCTGCAGCCCCTGAAAGAGCTGGAGCCTTCCCAGCAACAGGTTTGCTCTCTTTTCTATCGGCTCCTCCACTGGCTCTACTACCACCAGCCAGCTCCACTTTTTCAGCAGACTCTTTAATCTAGTGGACAGAATCAGAAGACCAAAGGAGTTACAATAAATCTTCAGTATGTAACCATTAAGGCCCCCCAAAATCACTTATAACGCTTCTTATGCACGCTAACACATTTTGTTACTTTGAGGTGTTATCTGTATAACTTTATAATTAATTAATAATAATAATAATAAATTCTTATTTGAAACCCATCTGACTGGTTTGCCCCAGCCATTCTTAAAGCAAATAGAGGAATCAAAGAAGCTTAGTGAATAGTGGGCGTTTCAGAGGTAACGAACTTTTTTATATGAAGGGCCGCTTAGCAACAGGAAAACTCAACAGGATGGAAAAGAAAAGACTTTGACTACCTCCTTTAAAGCTTCCTTCAGGCAGAGGTGGCAAATTCTGCACTGGGAACAAGCAGTCCATGGACATGGAGGCACAGCCCCTTTAAGTCTAACCACCTCTTTCCCCTTCATTCCTAAAGAAGCTCCTTCCCCATCACTATGTACTGCTTGTCTCTTGCTGGGAAAGGCTCAGGATTGAAGGTTTGGAGGCCCCAGAGCATGACTGAAAGTTGCTTACAAGCCGAAATGCAGCATACAGACTGTGGAGGTTCCCCACCAGTGGCCTAAAGCCCATGTACAGGCCTTTCCCAATGCTGTTGTCTTTAGAAACTGCAAAAGCCTGATGATTCAGTGTCAAAACAGTGAGACTTACCCGGTCAAGTTTTAGTTTGTCCACATCTGTTAGGAAAGGATTCACAGCTTTCTCACCTGCCACCTTCAGGGCAGTACCCAGGGCTTCAAATGCAGCATCTCTAACTTCTGGAGCCGAATCATTAATATGCTGTAGCAAAAACACAAGACCTGAAGAGTTTGCCAACTAGATTTCTTGTTCACAATATTATTATTTATTACATTTCTTCATTTTTTTATTTTGCCCAAGGTAACCCAAAACGACTTACAAACGAACAAACAAAAAACAAAACAAAAAACAATCCTACATCGATAGATTAAAATCAAGGGGGGAAAGATACATTAAAAAATCATACCCACTTCTAAAAGGCCACATGTAGTTAAAGGTCAAAGGTCTGGTTATAGAGAAAAGTTCTGCCTGGCACCAGTCAAGCCTCCAGACCTCAAATTACAACTGCAGAGCCCTTTGAATTAGGCCCAAAAACCAATTGATAGCCAGTGCAGTCAGGCCAGGATTGTTGTTATATGCTCAAACTGTTTTGCTTAGGTGAGCACCCAGTTGCTAAATTCTGCACCAGCTGAAGCTTCTGAACTATCTTCAAAGGCAGCCCAAAAACAAAAAAAAGGATGATGCTCCACCACTGAGCATTGCAGCAAAAGGACAGAAATTATTAACTGCATTGATTCTTACAATTTGTCTTAAGCCCTGGATTTTTCTTGTAAACATGCACAATGTGTAAGCCCTTTTCATAGTAAACCAAGCACAAAAACGCAATTGTGTTAAGGGCTACAAAGCTTATTTGCCTTTCCTCCCTTTGGAGAGCTACTGCTCTCATACTGGTCTCATCTCTCCTCAGGGTTCCTTCCAACTCTACAATTCTATGATTCTACCGATATGATCTCCTTTCTTCTCCAGAGTTAAGGCAAGCTGCCTGCTCTCCTACCTGGTTGAAATAAAATTCTTTTATGAAACAGTTCATGATTGTTGTGTATCCCAGCACAAGAATCACTACAGAAACACTTTCCAGTTCCACATACTACTTTCAGCCGAACACAGACCTCTACAATGCTAAGAACTTTTTTACCTTGAGAAGAGCAGCACAGAAGGGTTTCAGCATGCTCTTAGAAAGGACAGTAGAATTGCAGTGACGAAAGCTTCTTGCGATGAAGAGGGATGTCTGTTGCTTGATGGTTGGGTTTTTGTTATCCATCACAGCCAATATATCCTCACTTAGATTTTGTAGCGTGGTCTAGAATGGTTGGTTAAAGGATATTAGTTGTGGCGAAACCATGGTCTGCTAAACTTGTTTAAAATACTACTAGCCATGCACTTACAGTCAGGAAGATTGCATCAATGGCTTCTTGCAATGCTTGTACGACCTGAGGCTTTTTCTCCTTGAACTTCTCTAAGATAGTTGGGACAACCTGTAAAAATTGTTACCAAGGTATTAAGAAGTTGAAATTAATGTTTGATTTCCCACTGTGCTCTAGGAGAGTGCACAATAAGGAAACTCCTGTTTGCCCCATACACAGAAAAACAAACACACTGAACTTGTACTACTTCAAGGAACACTGTGCGAGTAGCCTATTCAAGATAGCCCTTTAAAATAAGGCTAAATATTAAGAAGTGCTCTTATTTTTCCTTTAAAAAAGGAAGGGGGAAAGCAAAGTGGGGAAGCCTTCCTGTAGATGCTCTTTTTCATCTCGTTTTGTTAGAAGTTTAACAGAAGAGTTTCATATTCAAGCAGCAGGAACCAGTAACAGCCCAGTGCTAACCTCAGATATTCTATTTTGCAGATAATAGTTGTATTCTGTATAGTGACCTGCATACTTACATGACCTGCATACTGTCCAAATTTCTTCCTGAGACCAGTAGCCAGTCCAGCAAGGCATTTGGCAGCCAAAGCAACCAACATTACATTGGTATCCTTTCCAACAACCTGTGGGGGAAGAAGAACATTACAATCCAATAGTCTGAGATCTCAGATTATTTGGATGGGATGTCTAAACAAGCAGCAGCAGTGTACCTCTGCAAACTCAGGAGAACCATACTAGACACTGTGTTTCCCCACCCAACCCCTTCTTATTCCACCTATATAAATTGCACTCCCACATATTTGAACGTCAGCATTTCTATTCCCATTCCAGCAATTCAAGTACTGTCACATGATCAACTCAATCCCATGAATGAACTTTATAATCACACTCTGTGTTAACCAATGAATTATCAAACCTCTTTTTAAATACAGTAATAGTGATACCACATATTTGGTTTGGAAAGGACTATTTGGGTATTAGAGAGGTCCTTGCCTTTTTAAGAGCTTTCACCAAGTCTGCATAGTCTCCAGCTTCAAGTTTGGGATTTTTAACTAGCACTTCCACTGCTTCCAAAGCTTCTTTTCTCTCCTGCCATTTTTTGGCCTCCTGCAATGCAAAACATAAAATTTATATATACCTTGGTCTTCAGAAATTGTTGCAAATCCTGTAAGATTAACCAGAACACTTGGAGACAGAGCCTTCTTCAGCCATTTGTTTATTACACTGACAGTATAGATTTTTCTATGTGTGCTGAGGGAAAACTTTTACCACCAGCAGACATAGATGCAAATAGATGTGCACTGTTTCTGGAAAAACATGTAGCCTTATATATACAACATGATTTATGTCTATATATATGCATTATTGGACATGATGCACTTTTGTGCTGTGGCAGCACCTGTGTGTACAGGAGAAGCACCTTCACACACTTGTAGAAACCCAAGATAAACTGAAGCACTTTTATTATTTTCATTCATACGTGCTTTCAATGAGAGCTCAGGAGTTCCCATCAAATACTTTAATGTCGTTGGACATGAAGCCATTTTAATTAGACTGCTGAAAAATGAAGCTGTTTTGTAGATACATAGAACACAACAGTTAATTGTGCAAGAAAACGGGGAAGATAGTTAAGTGTCTATGGTTCAGAGAAAGATTATTCATTTGTGTATTTATTATTAAGGTTACAGAAGGAATAATGGTTAACTGAATCACCACTTACAATTTTGTCATAGAAATCTTTAGGAAGTTTGGAAAGAATTTCAACAGCTTCCAGAAGTTCATAGGCATCCACCTGTGGAACAGCCTCATCACCATCATCTCCTCCTATTGAAAGAATTGTTAGTGTATATATAGCCAGACATTGTTATTATATATATTTTTATCCTCCGCCTTCTTCTCTGACAAGACTCAATACAGCTTAAAGATGATTAAACATTAATAGAATTTTAAAAAAAAGTTTAAAACCTATGTTACAATATGTTTTTAATATGTTTAAAACATACAAATAACTTCAATAAAAACAGCATGGCACTAGTCCATGATGAGCTAATTATGTCACCATTTTTACTTTATTATATGTAAAATAATAAGCTGTGAAGCAGAGTACTAACTCTACAATCAATGATTTTCCTAGAGATTGAGGTGGATCAACATTTTATGCCAGTTTATGTTTTTTGACCACCTTCATCTGACTCTTAGTCAGAAAAGTTATCTACTGTGAAGTCCCAAGTCAACAGTTACCTCCATCTGCATCTCCACCAGCTGCCTGTTGCTGCTCAAACTTTGCTTTCATTTCTTGCTGGGAACGAAGGAACCTCGACTGCTTGGGAGCTGATACCGGTAGTTTGACCCATTCTTCTTCCAGTTCTTTTAACTGTAAGAATCAAAACACGAAATGATGTCCTACTGATATGGGTGCATTGCTATTCTCCCTTGTCACAAGTAAAACTGTTCCTTAAGCTTGCCATAATCCTGAGCTACTGTAGGAAAGCTAGAGCAGAAGATCATTAACACCTCTTCATTACCTAGGTTCAATTTAACTGCTTTTTCACCAAATTAAATTCAGGGGAATTAATTAGTGTGCAGCAGACTCTAAAAACTCTGTCTTAAGGGGGGGTGGGGGGAATTCACAGCAGTACACTTTCACTTAAGACAAGAAAATGACACCCATTATTTGAGAGCTGACAGATTTTGGACCATGTCAAACACAATTCACAACTCAACTTACTACTTGCTAACTTGAACATATGAATTACTATCACATCAGTTATGCAACATTTTATCAAGTCTGGCAGCTAACAATGCAGGCATAAGCTAAAAGTGAGAAATCTATTATACAATGCTGTGATTTCACTTGAATGTGTGAATTTATCTGCCAGTTTAAAAATAGATAAAAATGTTGAGACAGATCTAAAAACACATGCAGCAAAATATTACATTTGACATTTCTCATGGAAAATATTAGTTCAACATTAGTTCAAGCTAGAGTCTGGTGGGCATTTCTTATTATATAATAAATTTGTAAGCCTGTCATGCTGCAGTTTGCGTAACTGCCTAAGGCCAATGTAATGACAGAGCAGCAAGCAGGCAATTTTAAGCAACAGCTGTTTAAAGGAGGGTGGGAGGAGTTTCAGAGAGTGGTTTGTCAAACCACTCTCTGAAACTCCTCCCATCCTCCTTTAAAAGGGAATGAGAGTTGGGGCAAGCTGTGAGGTGAAGGGAGATTTGGGTGTCCTGTGTGGGGCTTGGCAAAGAGATGGGCAAGATGTAAAGAGGAGAGGGGGTGGCCAAGTGTGGGGGTATGCGGTTGGCAGCCCCTAGTACAACAATATTTACAGTTTTACTTTCCCTAAAACCAAGACCCTACTTCCAAGTATCTCCTTTGCTTACTGGATAACAGTGCTCTTATTTATGAATTGCTCCTCTATTTAAAGGGGGGGAAGCCCAATGAAAACACAAATACACCACTGGGGTTCAAATATGCCTGCTCTCTTGCTTTTACTTAGCCACTTCATACTGAGAACATGGTCTGGGAGATACTCCACCTTTTGAAACTTAAAGCTAGAGAAAGGGACATGGTTACCTGGTCACATTAAGCCTCTATGTGAAGTAGCATCTTGTTTGGGAAGACTCCGCATGAGTTCTGGGTAAACCCCAGCCCTCCCTCATACTTAGATTAAAGATTTATTCATTTCCTCCCTTTTGCTCAAGTCAAAAGATGTAACAAAAATATACCCTGCTCTACTGGTGGGCAGCTTCTTACACTAAGAATGCTAGAACACAGTACTTGCCAAGCTTACCTGAACAGAGTTTATATTCTGTAATGGAGGCCTGAGAGCATCCCTGATCCATCGATAGATCTCAACAGCGAAAAGTTTGGCTTCATCTCGAACAGCCTTCTCTCGAGACTCAAAGAGTTTTGGCAACACTTTGATTATTGGCTTCAGTGAGATTATTTTTGAACCAAATTCACTGAAATGTAAGACAAATAAATAAATAAATAATGCACATTGACGTGGTTATTCTTAGGTCCTGCTTGCACGTCATGGTAAGCCACTGCCATGGTTTCCTGTGAATGAGCTGTGACGTGACTGAATCTCTTCATTGAGCCAGGAGCAACAAACCACAACCATTGGCTTAACGTAATGTGCAAAACAGCACTCATTGTTCCTTCCAAACAAACTGTGTTTGGTAAGCCAAGAACAAGTATTGGTTTGTTTGGAGAAAACTAACAATGAGGGCTGGTTTTCATGTTACACTTAGCCCAAGGTTCATGGTCTGCTGTTCCCAAATTTGACAAAGGGAAGAGCAGAATAGGAGTGATTCAACAACATACACTAGAATGCCACTTTTTAATGGTTTATGACTTACTGTGACATTAGAACATGGCTTATTTAAGTTATTACCATATAATAGGAGAACTATGTACTAGCTCTTTCATCTGGCATATCTGTACTGGCAACAATTTCAGTCACTGTTAATCTGAGATTACTCATACTAAACTGCCAATATGTAAAACCTTCTCTTACCATTTAATTTGAAAAGTGTGTGAGTCTTTGAATATGATGCACACCACAATACTAGATGCACTTGCAAGAATTTCTCACACAAATTCAATCCTAACTGTATTCAGAATTGCACCCTTAAATGCACATAGTTGCTTAAACTGGTTTCCCTGCATTCCCCTCTTTTGGAATTTAATGTTTGCCTACTTTTGAGTCATACAAACATAGGCAATGGGTTGAATCAATGTCATGTGAGTGAAGTTCTGCAATGATTAATTTAGCAGCAGCTACTTTTAACTATGAAGTATATATACAATAATTGAGATACCTGGATTATAATCAACTGCTTATTAACAATCTCAGTATCTGAACATATGAATGGTGCAAGACTGAACAGTACTGAAGATGGAAAACATTTTTTTTCATGGATTCCTTCACTAAAACACTTTGAAAATGGAGTATTTGTGATTAGACTTGCAATTATGTTAAATACTTAATAGACAAAACATAACCAAATAAGTCAGAGAGGAATTAGAATAGTTATTTAGATGCATCCACAACATGATCGAGTGGGAGCTACCCATTTTTAAAGTCACAAACTACTTTTGAAACCACCATAAAAAGTGACCTGGCATGCTATATGAGCTAGTATTAAAGTTCAAAGCCATTATGGGCATGTGGCACTCTCATGACTTCTTTGATCCTGGACAAATATTTTTGCTTTGTCTTTAACAATTATTTTATTAAACTGAAAGCAGCAATTGTTGAACAACTATGCTACCAGCAGAAATGTTTTTAAGGAAACCATCTGTTAAATTGGATCAATTTCTCTCCTTGGCAGCGCAGTAAGCTACAAGAGAGTTCATCAAGAGTCATACAATTCAGTGTATTGCTCTGTTCTAGTAGACTGTTATAATTGCTTCAGTGCACTCTCAGATACCAATACCAAATTCTATTAATCACCACAAACACCCTTTTCCTCACATGGCTGGAATGACAGCTTTTTCAGATTAACTTACCTTAGTGCTTTCCTCAGTGTTTCTATACATGCAACTATGATCTTGGGATTCTTGTTGTCCAAGCCTTTCAGAAGCTCTTCTTGTACTATCTCCGCTTTCTCGATTTCAATAAACATAAGACATATGTCTGTGCCAAGCTCCTTGGCTCTAGCTTTAGGCTGATTAAACACTTTATTTACAACTCCAGACACCACTTCTCCTGTTGTTCTTTAAAAAAAGAAAAAAGAAGGCAATATTTTTAGGTCACATAAACATTAACCACTCTGTTCCCTGTGGGAATTAAGATTTGTTTGTTGTATGTACAGGAATGCCCTCTACTCCAAACAAATCATAGCACTAATATCCATCCATGTTCTTCTGTCTAATGCTGGACTCTTACAAATCTTGTTAAATGACCTAAGGCAGCCATTTAAACTTTTATTCTGATCACAGTCTATTTTCATGCAAAGTGTATCTGAAGTGTCCTTTAATAACTCATTCCAACCCTAAGCAATAGGGGTACAGATCACCCTGAAATAGAAGGTTCCCTTGTAATTCAAGAGTACATGTAAAATGTTGGTTTACAGACATGTATATGCATCACTTAATTTTTCTCTGCTTGACAAGCAGCTCTAAGGCTACCCATAAACCACTTGATGTAAGGCAACAGCAATGTGATGCTCGCTTAAAAACTGCAACTGGATTTTGTACCCCTTTTAATTCCAAATCTTTACCGAAAAGTAACACTATTGTTGAAAGGTGTGTAAGATACAAACCTGAACGCATGCATTTATTACAAAGGAATGAAATTTTGGGTCAATTATGAAAGAGCAACAAAATCTTACAATAGGGAGATTACAAGGAGAATAGGTGAAAATGAGGTTTTCATAGGAGCATTTCTAGTCTCTCAAGAAAAGTCAGAATCACTTAATTAATGCTTCCTCTGGTGAATTATTTGCAACAAGGCAAGAGGTTATAGTTCCTTCCTAGAAAATGTGAAGTGAAGGCAAACACCAAGTGACTTACTTTCCTGCTACATGGGCATTTTCAACATAGGCAAGGGCTGCTTCCAATCCTTTCAGTTGAGCAACTGCATTAGAGTCGGTCACAAATTTCTTTACAAGTCCAAGATACTTGGACCATTCAGGGCTCTTCTCATCATCTATCTTCTCAAACAGCTTCAAGGCTTCTTCATAGCCATTTAACCTAGCCTTCCACAACTAGGACGAGAATAGAAAGATATCAGGAAGATTTCTGCTTAACTTGAACAAGATGTTAACTCTCTAAAAGAATAGTTTTCTTCCCCACCCCCCTTTATTAGAACAATAAAAGCAGCATGTGAGAACTAGCACCTAAATTTTTCCTATAGCTTCTCACATAACGGACATTTTTACTACTAGCCATTTCCATTTTGCTGTGTTAAACATTTATCAGTTACCCCATAAGACCAAAATCAAACAAAGTAGCTATTTTTCTATAGCCTCAATAATGGATTTTGAGAGTATTCGTAAAACTGGTCTTCCGCTATGGCTGGAAGCAAAGTCCCATGCTATGCAAGTCAGTGAGCAAACTGGTCTCATTTGAGAAGCCATGCAGAAGAACATCAAACATTTCAAATAATTACACAAAAAGACCAAACAATTTCAAACACCTCAGATAGTTACACAAAAAGGTACCGTAACTATACATAACTAACTATAGGGTATACACAAGTCATTTTAAAGTTATCTATTAACAAGTTTGGCAGCTAACACATATACACATTCTCAATCTTGTCTTAACCTGTGTTACAGTTTAAGACAATCTTCTTACCTTGTGTTCACATTTCTGATCAATGGGTAATTTCATCCATTCACTATCATCCCCCATGGTGCTTTAGTTTCTTGTAAATCAGTAATTCCTAGGTAGGAGGGGGGGAAAGTAAAATTAACAGTCACTGGTCATAGCTGCCTTTGCAAAATAAACACAAACCTCAATTTCTACTGTAAATACACTATCAATGCCACCATAAAAGGGCTATAGAAATTACAATGAAATGAGAAAATATATCATTATTAAGTAATTTGCTGTTCCTCTTTGGCAGACACAAAAGCAAAAGGAATCTTCCTTCAGAATTATATAGATGTAGCAATAATGCTCTGTAGTAAGGAACATAGTTAATCGGGCTCTCATTCAGTCCCCTAAAGTGCTTTTAATATACAGTCGTACCTCGTGTTTGCGAACGCTTCGTGTTGCGTTTGTCACGGGTTACGAACGCGCCGAACCCGGAAGTACCAGAATGGTCAACAGGTTTCCTGCCAGACAGGATTCTGCTGTAGACCGCCCCTTCTGTGATGTATGTATGATGTATTGGGGGGTGGTCTTGAGCTGGAGGGGGTCAATTTCAAAAGTCTATATAGGAGCTTGCACACCATTATTCTGGAGAACCTACAAAGGACTCTATAAGGGCTCTTGTGTACCCCATAAGGGAGGGGTGGCAAACTCCCAAGAGACTGCGATCTACTCACAGTTAAAAACTGGCAGTGATCTAACCCCCTTTTTGGGGGTTCAGATCAAAGTTGTTGAGCTTTTTCTAGGAAGGAAAGCCCTGTTTGGGGGGGTTCACGTAATTAGGGAAAGAGGAAAGCGACATTGAGCTTTTTTTTTTAGGAAGGAAAGCCCTATTTTTGGTGGTTCAGGTCATTTTAGGGGTGAAGGGCAAAGATGTTGAGCTTTTTTAGGGGAGCCAAAGTGAGCCACTGATCTACCAGTGATCTACCACAGGTGTCTGCCATAAGGGAATAAGGGCAGATTTCTCTACAACACAAGACATATGCATGTTTACATGGTATAGTAATATTTTAACATAAATGCCTTTCTCAGAGCTGATACAGAGTCAACTTCATCAGGTCCATAATGTATTTCTAAATGCCAAATTCAACTAATGATGCACAATACAGAGCAAGTTATTAAGCCACTAAATTAACTGCACTTTTAATTCCAACAACCAGCAGACTGCAGAAGCACCTCTACCTTACTACAGCCTGTTCTATTTCCTGTCTGCACCACTAAAGTCTTGTTATTCACTTGCTGATATGCAATCCCACAACCCCGTCGCCTCACTCAACACGGCTGCACCAACATGCCCTCATCCCATATAAACCCTAGTCAAGCGACTATTGCTGCACCATAACCAAATGGGCTGCTACCGGTATCAACTGGTGGAAATTTATCACAACAGCTCCTGGCAAGGGACAGCAAGTTTGTGGCGCCCCAAAGAACAGATTTAAAAAGCTTTTTTATGCAAGACTGTGGAAGAGAAACATAATTTTAAGCAACTTCAAGTGTTCTTACTGGTGTATTTTTCCCCCTATTCCTATGTATAGGAAAAAATACACAAGGAAATCAAAATTCAGCAACTACTTTCAAACCACATTGGAGCTGGAGGAGGCCCCAGGATGACTCCCAAAGACCGTTCAGCAGTGGAAAAACCTCTCATCTTCCAAGGAGAACATGCTTAACAAAAACGCCATACACCTATTACCAGTTTAATCTAACTTCTGCGGCCAGCTTGAAAGGAGAGGTTAAATAAGTCAACTACCGGTATTTACACAGAATTACTTCGCTTAGCCAAGCACCACCCATTTTTATTCTATTCTTCATGTAAAAGAAAGAGTTGGAATGTATTTGAAGGCTGTTTGGTCCAACTAGTATAAATAAGATTTTCTTATATTAACAATAAGGTATAGACACACTGGTAAGATGACAAGTAAAGCCTAGAAGATTCAGGCATGCTTAAATCTACTCAAGGAAGCAAAAAGGTAACAGCATCACCAGCAAACTTGGGGAAACAGCATCTACTTTATTGATAGCATATACTGAATTAAAAGAAAACATGTCAACTTTGTATAATGTTACATTAATTTATTTTTTTATAGAATAGCCTTTGAGTTACCTCAAATGGGAACAAGTATCATTTCCAACTACGAGGCAAATTCCCCAAAGCAGTTCAGGATTGTGTATGCAGCAGTTTAAGAACCACAGGCATCCTGATTACTGGTTTTGCTACAAAAGTGTACTCCCACTGTCAGTTATTACAGAAGGGATTGCAAGATAGTCATTGATATTCAGCACCTAATATATACAACCTTCACAGATCACAAAATTCTCTTATATTCCCTTATTGCATTTCTACTCCTTGTCCTTCTCTTGGTATAATTTTCTTATAAAACAAAATAAAAATTCAATAGTAGTATTTTATTGAAATAGTTAAAAACAATAACATTAATACCAGTAGACCGTAAGCACTGAAACTATAAGAGGCTCTTTGTGTCAATTGTTAAATGTTTAAGAATGCAGGTGCAATTCTCTTTCCAAACAGTCAAAAATAAAGGACAAGCTTCAGGCTCCTAATTTAATAGGTTATGTAGGACAATCCCTTACACTGGCAACTAAAACTATGGCAGAAAATGCTTACCAGGTCCCTAAAATTGTATAAAGAACAAGTGCACTTATGAGATTTCAACAGTGAACCAGGCACTGAAATGCCATTCAAAACAGGATAACGACTGTCATCAACATTAACAATAATTTTAAAAGCTTATAGCTTATTTGCAATAAACTAGTCATTAATCCAAGTTTCAAAATGTGAGGTAGTTCCCTTACATGTCATGTAGAAAAGCTACTCGACTCTTATACTTCTAGATTTAAATATAGTACATAAGATTTTAAGTGAAGCACTGCAGTAGCTGCAAAAAATATGAAGTTTTTTTAAAAACAATATTTTGTGGTCCTTTGCTATTTCAACAATACAAACAATGCTTTTAAAGCTGGGGTAGCTAGCGTCAAAACCATGCAGTCAGCTGTCCCACATCACTTCTGTCCTGGTAATGTTTATCTCAAGCTGGGAAGCTCATGCTGCTGCATAAACAGGCAGCATTTGCTCAGCGGATCCCAGACACCAGTAGGGGCAAATCACAGTCGTGCACGCACCCACCCAACGATCAACATAGCATGAAGCAGGCATTTTATGAATCAGCTATTGCTACAGCACAATGAGCATACATGACATCTTAGAGAGCTTCATAAGCGCCCCCACCCCCGCTTAAAACAGACAATGGCTCTATTAAAATGTCATGCATTCAATCTTCAGTGGCTTGGAAGTAATGCCTTGTTAATAGTCATAGGCCCCTTGATTTTGAAGAAGAAAATTGAGGTGGGAGAGGGGAGCAAGTGAACCCACAGCACATGAACGGAGATATGAACAGAGCCAGTGAGGAAGACCGAAGAAAAGGGGGGAGAACCAAAGGTAGCTCAGGATAGATGTGTATAATTGCAGTACACACTGTGATTGCTACTTTTGAACTGATACTTGGATCACTGCCACTGTTGTCATTACTCCGTAAGTTACTACCGGTATTGTTTTGCTGCAACCAAGGAAAAGCTTTGCTCAAGATCTCACTTAGAAGCAAAACCTCAGATTAATTTTTAATAAAACTTTCCTTTCCAATTCTATTTGCAAAACTTCACCTGTAGCTACCCAATGCTTAAAAGATGAAGCAACTGAAGATCAAATCTGTTCAATCAGCTTGCCCTCCTTTTTTTGCTTTTTATGGGGAACTCACATCTAATTTTATAATTATTCTATGACATTAGCTAGGCAGAGGAATTATAATTTGTTCTGGACCACCTAGCAAGTATGGTGAGCCAAGAGTTTATTACCCAGTGCATTCTACTGTTTCACATTGTGATGGACCTCCACCATCACCCACAGCAAGACTCAACACAAAGCTTCTCCTATCAAACGACAACACAAACAAGCCATCTCAAAAAGTTACTTTTCACAGAAGCTGCTTTGAGGACACAAATGATAAAAGCTTTCTAATATCAAAATGGTACAGAATTGATTATTTGTGTTTTAAATACACAATGTGACTTTGAAGTATCTAATTGCAATCCTACATACAGCTATCCCAGAGTACACCACACTGAAATCTGTAAGATTTATTTCAAAGAAAACATCTTCAGATTGAGCTAAAGATATCAGATTGAGCTAAATGATCCAGCACCTTTATGCCTTCTCAATTTCAACAGGATTAACAGACATGCTTAACTTTTTCCTACTTTCAGACAATGGGGATTTAAAAGTGCTTAAATTTGACTGCATCATTTGAAATATTTTACAGTATGGCAGTTGCTGCTTCAAATATTAATATTAACAACAACAACAATAATTTATTATTTATACCCCGCCCATCTGGCTGGGTTTCCCCAGCCACTCTGGGCGGCTTCCAACAAAAGATTAAAATACAATAATTCATCAAATATTAAAAATTTCCCTAAACAGGGTTGCCTTCAGATGTCTTCTAAAAGGAAACAGCCAATCAAAAAAAATTGGGGGCAAAGAACAAATGAACTGAGCACTCCAACAAGGTAATCATATAAATGTTTTCAGAAGCCAGAAACACAGTGCTTGATTAGGGTTACTCTCAGAATTTAATACATGGTAGGATTTTGATGATTTGGGATGTGAAGGGAGAAATACAATCTGCAGATCAATTCCTGGACTACCGGTAGCTTATGCTAAACAACCTGGCCAAGCTAGGGCCTTTAAGAAACAATAGAGTCATTCAGGAATTGTCCTTTCCCCCCACCCCAGGTGAACAGAGACTGGGGGATTCGGAAGGTTGCCAGAGAAACAGTGTTTGAGGTGACAGGAAAAGGGAGTCTGATAGCAAGGGGTTCTGGGAAGGGGGAGGAAGAAGGGTTGGGAGCCTTTTTTGGACAGGCTGGCTGCAGAGATTACTGGGAGTGATGACTCCAGAGCTGCACTGCTGTGGGGTACAAGCCCCTCTTGAAATGATTATGCTGTAAGACAGTGATGGCTAACCTCGACACTCCAGATGTTTTGGGACTACAACTCCCATCATCCCTGACCACTGATCCTGTTAGCTAGGGATGATGCGAAGATCTGGACTCCCTCAATGCAGAGTGAAGGTGTAAATGAATGAATAACCCATATTTCTTAAAGCTACAACAGTCTCTGCTGTGCCTCAATTCCCCATGGGCTTTTGCCACCACTTAGCAGAAAGAGTGGGAGGCACCCAACTTCTGTAACAGTCTTAATAAAACTGAAGCATGGGGGTAGTGAGACTTGCTTCTGGGTAAACATTTATAGACTTCTGCTATAACTCTAGGAACTGCTTGTTGTTACAAGCCTTTTAAAATATTGTTTGGTACCATTTTCAAAAACTTGTGATCCAAAAAAAATAATTCCTCAAATTTTGTACCAAATTGGGATACAATACATCCCTGGAAGTCTTTTTTATGAAGAGGAGCGCAAGAAAATAACACCCCCACCACTTGCAGAAGCAAGGCAAGTTGTTTACACAACAAGAAGAATCCTTATGCTGAGACAGGTCCACTT
Organism: Darevskia mixta; assembly: GCA_034641385.1. Lineage (NCBI taxonomy): Eukaryota > Metazoa > Chordata > Lepidosauria > Squamata > Lacertidae > Darevskia > Darevskia mixta. The sequence continues at coordinate 27,261,739 of JAWWNH010000066.1, forward strand.
GCCTCTATTCACTGCCACTCTGCTTACTGAGTTTTTCCACAACTTATTTTAAATCACATTTCCTTCCAAGTAAGAGTTGTTCTACCTGACTGCATCTGCATTCAGGAGCTGTTACATGCAAATATTCTAGGTAGGCTCTATGAATAAGTCCTGGAAACAGGGTGGGGAGCCCGTGGTCCTTCAGATGGTGTTGAACAATGCCACCTATCATCCACAACCATTTACAATGCTAGTTGGGAGTCCCATTTGTAGGGCCACAGGTTCCCCAACCTTGTTCTAGTTAAACTAAAATAGGTTCTCCACGAGTACCTCTTATTTTCTAAAATGTAATTAATGGTGTAGAGCCCTGCATCTTGCCCCAGTATTTACATGCATGTGTGAATGTCACTGACATGGAGGCAAGATAACACTTTATTTTATTCATGAAATCCATTTTAAAAAAATAAAATAAAAATTAAATGCTCTGCAAAGCACCACAGATACGAAAAGCTTAAAATAAGTGTGCCTAGGCTGTGGCCTTCCAGATGTTGGATTCCAGTTAACATGACCAGTCAGGGATGATTAAGATATTTATACCCCACTTTTTACTATGCATCTCACAGCTGTTTACAGGAAAGAGCAAAACATACAATAGACTCAATTTAACGCTTAAGTTACAACATCAGAACGTAGAAAACATTAGAACAAGTTCATAACACAAGGACTTCCTGAAAAACCTTTTAAACTAGGCACTCCAAACAGGGATAGTGCCCGCTTGATTTCTAGTGGGAATTGTAGTCCAACATCTGGAGAGTCAAAAATTAAGCATCCCTGGTTTAAATGTCAAAGAATGAAAATTTCCTATGAAGCATAAAAAGCAAGCACCCCGAAATAGGGCCGGCGTTGTTGTTGTGAACATTCACAGAGTAGAACAGCATAACATAAAACCTCCGTTCAAATGCTCAAGAGCTTGATGTTGGGGATTCCTGGCACAGGCCTTCTTCATTCAATACAATCTCGCGCCCATGCCACCCCAGCGTCTTCCAAGCACATACAGGGGAATCTCAAAAGATGATCCGAATCCCTTCCCTATCAAGGAACCCATTTCTGTCCCAGATCACATTGCCGGTCTATACCTACAACGCACGTCCCCTTCCCCTGCGACAGGACTTGCCCAAGGCTCCCCAGACACCGTTTCCCGCTCTATGCCCAGCAGGGCCACATTTCCCCAGTTACTGCAGCTCGGAGCCGGTCGACATCTACAACCCCCAGCACAACAAATTGGCCGACGCCGCTCGCCAGCCGGACCGACCGACCGAGAGACGCTGCTCAGTACAACTTGGCCACCCAATGCTGCGGGGCAGCAGGCCGCTCCCCCGGCATTGTTTATGACAGTCGCCCGCCCCAGCTGGCCTTCACCCTGGGGATTCAGGCCTCGCCACCAGTGCCGCCGCCCTACCTTGCAGCGGGCGCCGGACAACGTCGCCTTCCCCCAGGCCGGACTAGGCCGGACTCTCGCTTGCCCAGCAACCGCGGCCCGGCTTAGCAGCAGGAGCGGGCGGAGAGCTGCATCTCCGACCGGCAGAGAAGGAGGCGCCTCCCCCAAGGGCGGGGCGCGTTGCAGCCGGCGACACCAACCTCCGCCTCCCGCCGCACCTGAGCGAAGGGCCTTCCCCGGGCCATGTGACAAACAAAGGCAGGGATCCCCGCCCTGGACAGACCATGCGCGCACTCCGCCCCTTCGCTCTCCCCCACCCCCGGTCAGAGAGAGCGCTTCTACGGAGGCTTCCGCGCCGCGGAGGGTCCCCACCCTAACCAGTTCGCAAGCCTTTTTGATTCCCTTTCTGTCGCAAACGGGTTCTCATGCTTAACAAGAGGCCTGGCCAGGAAGGCCATTCGTCCCCTTATGTTCAGACTAGCTAGCTAGGCGAGTCGTGCTCCTGAAGAGGCTTCCGCGTATCTTAAGTTGCTGATCCCGCGGGGCGAGGAGCCCGACGGTATATACAGAGCTGTGCTTATGTTCGGTCTTTGTACAAGGGGCCGTAAATTGAACCTGTTAAAAATCTGCAAGCATACGTTTTATTGCGAAAAGAACTACTCTGCCTCCAACTGCTTTCGAATAAACATTTTTTGTAACATTGGGCTGGTAAGCCAAAACAAATGGCCTTTGAAAAACGTCCAGAGACCCATCTCCCTAAGAAGAACCAACTACAAAGTCTTGCCTTAAAGAAGCTGTCGAAAGCAACAACTTTCCTCAAATTTACAGTTCTGTTCAGGAGACACCTTTAACTGCTCAGAGTTATGTAGCACAACTCAATGCTTTCTTAAAATCACCTGTTTTATATAAGCAGAAGCAGCAAAGCTTGGTTTTCCTGCCCTCTTAGAATCACCTAACCTCAGAGGAACATAATGAAAGGTGCACACAAACACACATCAGTAGGCTGAAATGCTTTCCACCTACAATAGTAAAATGAAGCTCATAATCCTAATACCAGTCAAGGATAAATACTGCAACAACCGCTTAATTTGCATATGCCATTTCACAACTTTAATAGACAGTACTACAGAGATCAGCAACTAGGTCATTGTAAGAGAAATTAGGTAAGCTCTACCCTTTATGGCTGCAAATGTCTGCAATACCCTACAAGTGTAAAACACCTCAAACAAGATTTTTAAAAAATACAAGTCAAGAAAAATAGGAACATGCTTCTGAAATGCATTCAAGTTCTGTGTAACTATAATTCCCCTTTTAACAAGAACTTACCAGGTGGAAATAAAGTTAATAAATCAACATCCACAAAGTCGAATGAAACAGCATTTACCACTGCAAAAACAATTAGTTTCCATTCATTCCGCTGGAATTCTCTGTGTGTGACTGTCAAACCTGAGAGACCAGGGTTCAAATCCCCACTAAGCCATGAAGCTCACTGGGCAACATTGGGCCTGTGTCATCTACCTCACAGGGTTGTTGAGAAGATAAAAAGAGGGTGAATCATGCACACTGCTTTGAGTTCCTAAGTGGACATGCTTGTAATTAATAAACAAACAAACAAACAAAACTAATAATAGTTTTTTGGGGAGAGTGTCTACTGGTGACTGTCATTAACACTTATGAGTATTAAATCATTACACTATGAGCAAGAAATTTCACATACACCAACACAATATTCTTAAACAGAAATAATTCCTTTGACATTTGTGCATGGTACAATGATGAAAATGATGAAGCCCAACCCTGCAAAATCATAAACAGAATAGAGCATGACCCAATTACAGTCTGCAGAATATTCCAGCACATATTCACCACATTTTTGCTTCATCCAGAAAAATGTTTTTTTCACTGTACAGTATTTGCAACCAAATTCAGATGAAACATTTTCAAACAGTAATTGGTAACCTACTTGTAAGCACTAGAAGTGTAACACAGTATCTGTATTCAGAGATTAAAAGCAAATGCCTCAGGTCCAGACCCACAAAGCTATTCAGGATTCTCAGTTCATTATCCTAAATGATGAATGAGGTACCAACCAGTAGATTGCAGGAGACTTGAAGGAATATTATTACTAGACCTTAAAGAAGCTGCTGTTAGAAACAATGGACTGAGTCTCTAAGTGTGCAGTAGTAATAGTGGGTAAAAATGTCAAAGTAAGACATTTTGAAGTTGTAACATGTTCTAGAGAGTGTTAAAAGAACAAGCATGTTCTGAAATAGAAGATTCATTATGTTCTATGGACTTTCCAGGTTCTGGAATAAAGTGCACTTAGCAACCATAATGAAAGCTACTTTCAGAACAGGGCATGTGCCTAGGGAAAGGGCCAGCGCAGATATAACATTTTAATAGCTTATCCTCTTTATAAGTAGTTACCAATATTGCAGAGCCAAATTATCTCTGATATAAAAATGTCAATATCAAATATGTAAGTGCACAGATGCCAAGGATTTTTTCAGTCCTCCTTGGGACATAGATGCTGGCACACCTCTCCTTCTACAAAAGGAATATTACCTTCCCTGGCCAAGAGAGAAGTCAAATAAAGATCTACTGCATAAACAAGTAATACTTCCAGGTATCTTAAACTGAAGGAGCTCAAGGTCTTAATTATGAAACTTTTTAGGGGGGAAATCAGGGTCAGCTTTCCAGAGGCATCAGGAAGGGGGATATTGGACGGCATGGATCTTTGGATATGATCCAGCAAGACTTTTTGAATGGGGTACCCCTTGGGCGTGTGATTATATGTAAGTATTATTGCCCACAATAATCATTAATGTGCATCCCATTTTGTAGAAGGCACTAACAATGCCCATCAAGCCACTCATACCTATAGGTATATAAACATTCTAAGCATAGAAACCCTAGCAAATGGCTTGGATGTAAGGCCCACTGGAGGAAAAACGCTTCACAGAATAGTTCCTAAGTGTCTCTATTACACTAGGGCCAGCTCCAGGTTTGATAGGCCCATGCCAACTTGCTGTCTAGGGGACCCCTGTCCTCACCATAAGGCTCACTGTCTTCTTCACCCTCTTGCGTTAGACGGTAGGGAATGGAGGTTGTTCTTCGTTTGCCACTTCCATCACCAATTGCTCACCTGAACAAACTGACAGCAGCATCTACTGACCGCCAAGAAAGGAAAGGCAGTTGGTACTGCAGGCTATCAATGCTGCTCATTAGTGCATCAGAGCAAGTGAACACCAATGGTTTCTGGGAATGGCAACTGCTTATGTGAGCTCCTCTGCCCACTTCTCCCTAGAAGCAGCTACTGACAATCATCACTGGTTAACAGTGGTGACAGCTGCCCTAGCATTCATCACTGCTCCCTATGTCATGGGTGAGCAAAGAGCCATCAGGGGTTCCTCTACTTCTCTGGGAAGCCCCTACCCGGGGCTAGATTCTTCTGGCAACTGCCATGGCCTCAGGAGAGCCCACTACCAACCATTAGCTGTCTGTAGAAGTATCCATCACAGCAGCATGATTGGGTCCTCCTGAAGGTATTAAAAGTTCTACTCCAGGGGTCAGCAACCTTTTTCAGCCGTGGGTGGGTCCACCGTCCCTCAGACCATGTGGTGGGCCGGACTATATTTTTTTTTGGGGGGGGGGGATGAACGAATTCCTGTGCCCCACAAATAACCCAGAGATGCATTTTAAATAAAAGCACACATTCTACTCATGTAAAAACATCAGGCAGGCCCCACAAATAACCCAGAGATGCATTTTAAATAAAAGGACACATTCTACTCATGTAAAAACACGCTGATTCCTGGACCGTCCGTGGGCCGGATTGAGAAGGTGATTGGGCCGCATCCGGCCCACGGGCCTTAGGTTGCCTACCCCTGTTCTACTCCTCTTCCCCTTTGGTGTGACATTGTGAACACCAATGCTTGTGAAGCCTCTCTTCATCCCTCAGAGAAGCAGATAGGACCTTCTAGTGTCTGATTGTCAATTCACACATGCAGCAAGCAAGCAGCACCGGTGGAAAGCGAGAGGACAGACAAGCAGGTCCTGTTTCTAGTCACCAGTGTCACTCACCCTACTGGGCAAGTGAGCTAGCAGCAATGGCAGCACAGAGTGGTATGATGTCTGCAGTTGCTCACTCAACTGCCTTCTCCCCTTCACTAGAATAAGAGCAGTGGTGGAGCATCTGCTTTGCCTGCAGAAGGTCCCAAGTAGGGACACCTGCCTGAACCCCTATAAAGTTGCTCCCAGTCAGGGCAAACAAGATTGAGCTCGATGAACCAGTGACCTGACTCAATACAAGAGCTTTTTGTATATTCCTAGTAGCGACTGGTACTACCTGCTTGCTCAAGTGGGCAACTGGCAGTAAGCAAAATTCTACCCCCTGCCCTATGCCTAACCTTTGACCAGGGATGGGAGGGGAGATGCAAGTGAGTGAGCTTGCCTAGTGAAGGGGGGCATGGGGCTTCCACCGGACAGCAAGTTGCTGAGGGCCCCCCAAAACCTGCAGCCCTCAGCAGCGCATGCCGACACGCAGGTAGAGATGACTGGAGCGGGAAGCCCTATTCCGCTGCGCACCTCAGAGAGAGTGCAGAGAGCGGGGGCTCGTTCTACAGGCGACGCCGAGATCGGTGGAGGGCCTTCCGTAGCTGCTGCTATTATTACTTAATAAATTTGTATGCCGCCCTTCATCGGTAGATCTCGGCGAGGTTCACAACATAAAAAATACAAGATAAAAACAAAACAAAATACGCAACAAAAACCAAGAACAAACGCAAACCAATAACCCTCCCTCCCCTCAAGAGCAGCGGGGTGGGGATGGAGCTGTGTTTTGGAGCCCATCCTGAGGAACAGCAACTAGAGGACCAGAATGGCAGTAAGGACGAGGCGGAGCCCGGCCGCCTCAGAGCAATGGCCTTTCTCCGAGCTCCGCGCCCCGGCCGTCCTCGCCCAAGCCCCGCATTCCATGCCCTTGTTGAGGCCACCCTCTCATACAGGCGGTGGGTACTCACCTAGGCCGCGACCGGCCAAGCGGTAAGGCAAACCTCGGGCCGCTCCTCAATTGGGTTTGAAATCACCGACGCAGGCCACACCTCCCAATATCCTCGTTCTCCATTGGCCGCCGCTATGCCTGCCCTTGCCCCCAATCTGACACTCCATTGGGCGGTTTGAATCCGGCCCTGCGCCTGTGTCCCTACCAGAGGGGGCTGCGCTCAGCGGCAACTCGCCTCGCGGGCGCTGCCTCTCGGCCGTTTGTTTCCCGAGCGACGCCGGCTCGGCTTGGAGCAGGTGCCGCCGCCAGCCGAGAGGGAGACGTCCAGAGTTTCGCGGAAGTTCTCGTGCTGAACCGCTTTCTGCTTGAAGAGTCCAGAGACGAAGTGGCGGAGGAGGAAGCCAAGGCGCTCTTCCGCTCTGTTTAGTTTCTAAAATGGGAGCGGGATAAAAGCCTCGCAGCTACCGTACCTTAGAATGTCCTTTTCATCGCTCCTAGGCTTTTCATAGCTGCGTGACAGGCAGATGTTCGGATGGTGTGTTTTCTGGCATGGAGATGGTGCAACAGAGAAAGCTCCCCGTCCCCCACTGCCGGATTTACGTAATAAGCTAAACAAGCTGTAGCTTAGGTGTCCCCCAAAAATGTATAGGGGGGAAAACCTAGATGTACATTTCCAAAATATAAGATAAAAAATAAAATAAAACCTATATATAGCAACAGTGTTTTGTGTTGTGTAGGCTCATATGATGTAAGTAATGGACCCCCAATCATTTTAAGTTAGAGCTTAATAATTATTTCACTATTAATACACTTCTTAATTGTATTTCAGCTCAACAATTACTTTGATAAAATACATATTTTGTTATGTGCAAATGGCTTTAGATACCTATTAGGTCCATAAATTACCATATAACATATGTTCAACACAAAAAACAGCGACAATTTGTTGTTGACAAAGGACAGCTGGACATATAAAGGGCCCCATTACCTTCAGTAGCTTAGGGCCTCATCAAACCTAAATCCGGCCCTGTGCGTGATAGGCAGATGTTTGGATGGTGTGTTTTCTGGCATGGAGATGGTGCAACAGAGAAAGCTCCCTGCCCCCCTTGTGTTTCTGCCTGTTGTGCATTTGCTAAAAGTCACATGAGTTTTGGGAGGAAGCTGGGTGGTGGTGCTTGGTTGTTGTCTTAGTAATGAGGACAAAGGCCTTCTTGATTATTACTTAAATAGTTAAAGCTTACTCTCACAACATTTCACAGATAAAAATAGGGGCACTTTGTGTGTCAAGACCCAGATAGAGGAGTCTGTCCACATAGAGGGCATAACCAAGTAGACAGTGGTAAGACATGCATAATTCAGACCATAAACATTTCACCAGCAGAAGCTAATTCACTGAAACAAACAACCACTTTAAGAGACTAACAGGCACTATTGGAAGTTTGGATAGAAGAGGGTTAAAAGGAATTGGAGACTGCCTTAATAATCCTAGCACAGTTGCTAGTACCTTTCTTTGTCAATGTGCACCTGCATATTTGGATATAATCACAAATACTACAAAATGGTAATGAGCCTCTAGTAAAGTATTCTAAATTGAATTAAACTTGGGTAAGCAACAGACCTTCGGAAACTTCACCACTCCGAGAACTACTACTACTGTTAAATGGATTGGAAATGGAAGATGCCATTATAATGATAATAATAATAATTTTTTATTTGTACCCCGCCCATCTGGCCGGGTCTCCCCAGCCACTCTGGGCGGCTTCCAACAAATATTAAAATACATCAAAATCACAAGTTAAAAACTTCCCTAAACAGGGCTGCCTTCAGGTATTTTCTGTATGTAGGATAGTTGTTTACCATTTTAAACTGCTGGGAGGGCGCTCCACAGGGAGGGCGCCACTACCGAGAAGGCCCTCTGCCTGGTTCCCTGCAACTTGGCTTCACGCAGCGAGGGAACCACCAGAAGGCCCTCGGCGCTGGATCTCAGTGTCCGGGCTGAACGGTGGGGGTGGAGACGCTCCTTCAGGTATACAGGACCGAGGCCGTTTAGGGCTTTAAAGGTCAGCACCAACACTTTGAATTGTGCTCGGAAACGTACTGGGAGCCAATGTAGTTCTCTCAGGACCGGTGTTATGTGGTCCCAGCGGCCGCTCCCAGTCACCAGTCTAGCTGCCGCATTCTGGATTAATTGTAGTTTCCGGGTCACCTTCAAAGGTAGCCCCACGTAGAGCGCATTGCAGTAGTCCAAGCGGGAGATAACCAGAGCATGCACTACTCTGGTGAGACAGTCTGCGGGCAGGTAGGGTCTCAGCCTGCGTACCAGATGGAGCTGGTAGACAGCTGCCCTGGACACAGAATTAACCTGCGCCTCCATGGACAGCTGTGAGTCCAAAATGACTCCCAGGCTGCGCACCTGGTCCTTCAGGGGCACAGTTACCCCATTCAGGACCAGGGAGTCCCCCACACCCGCTCGTACCCTGTCCCCCAAAAACAGTACTTCTGTCTTGTCAGGATTCAACCTCAATCTGTTAGCCGCCATCCATCCTCCAACCGCCTCCAGGCACTCACACAGGACCTTCACCGCCTTCATTGGTTCTGATTTGAAAGAGAGGTAGAGCTGGGTATCATCCGCATACTGATGAACACCCAGCCCAAACCCCCTGATGATCTCTCCCAGCGGCTTCATATAGATGTTAAAAAGCATGGGGGAGAGGACGGAACCCTGAGGCACCCCACAAGTGAGAGCCCAGGGGTCTGAACACTCATCCCCCACCACCACTTTCTGAAGGAAGGAGCGAAGGAGCGGAACCACTGTATAACAGTGGCCCCAGCTCCCAACCGCTCTAGGCGGTCCAGTAGGATGTTATGGTCGATGGTGTCAAAGGCCGCTGAGATCCAGCAGGACTAGGAAACAGCTCTCACCTTTGTCCCTAGCCCGCCGGAGATCATCAACCAGCGCGACCAAGGCAGTTTCAGTCCCATGATGAGGCCTGAATCCGGATTGGAAGGGATCCAAATGGTCCGCATCCTCCAGGCGTGCCTGGAGTTGTTCAGTAACCACCCGCTCAATCACCTTGCCCAAGAATGGTAAATTTGAGACCATTCCACAACTGGAGTGTCAAATTAATCCAGGTTAACACAGAAAGTCAAAGAGAGGTTTAATACAGGATTCGGAAAATAATCACAACTTTTTACTACACTATAGCAACAAAATGGAAGCGTGTTAATATATAAGATCTGTCATGATTTGAAGACATCTTAAAGCAGGGCTGACAAAAAGTATTTTGAAATTTTAAGCAACAATGGAATTTATTTTTGGGGAACTCTCCCCACCGCCTGCTCTGAAAGCACAAAGCCATATTTATAATCTGCATTAATTATTGTGAAAACAAAATACACCTTGTTTATTGTATTTCCCCCAAAATTAATTTAAGTCATATGATAATGTTTCCTCTTTTTCTGAACCATTTAGATGCAGTACTGAGATAAGTTGAGTGCATGACAAGTGTGCCAGCCTAGTTTGCAGGTTTACGCAGAGGTAAATCCCACTGGCTTCAATGGAGCTTACTGCCAAGTCTGCATAGAACTGCTGCTTTGGGTGCCCCCCCCCTCTTAATTTTAGTTCACAGCTTTCCCAAATCCCTACACTCAAAAGTTGGAGGCATCACTTACTAATCTCTCATTAGTTCAGTCGCATGTGGCTCTGTTCAGCTGTCTTTCCTTCTCTGTTCAGTCCCCCTTCCCTTATCCCTTTATAGAACTGCTGTGTCATGCGTGCATGAACACTCACATTCAAAATGCAACTAGTTCAGAGCAAGGGAATAAATGGAAAAGGCGGTGGGGTATGGGAGAGAAGTGAACCTGGTGGAATCTGCACACATATAAAAATCGTTTTTTTTGGGGGGGATTTAATGCGTTTTTTAAAAAATAACTTGAATTTTCCATAAGGCTCACCATCGCCATCTAGTGTCACATTGTATAATGCACTTAAAACGTGTTTTTTTTTGCAGCTGTATAGCTGAGTCCTGGGGACAGGAGAGTTTACACCTCGCACTCCGCTGCTGCCTATTTATGCGTAGGCAGAAAGGAGGCAAAAGGTATTGTTGCATCAATGCATAAACATAATTTTCGAGGCAATCACTCGCATTGGCGCTGCTTCTCTTTTGTTTACATCCATTATTTTAAAAGTAAGACATGCTATCTTTATTAAGATATATTTTAACGGGAAATATATTTTGGAAAAAGATATATAAAGTAGATTCTGAGTATGTGTTTCCAGAAGAACAACAACCTTCTAGTTCTGTAAAAGAGAAATCAACCACATAATGTTGTCGGACTCCCCGCACCCCCATTAGACCCAGCCAGCATGGCTAATGGCTAGTCAGGGATGTTGGGAGGTGTAATTCAACATCACCTGGATGATCAAAGGTAAGCAATTTCTGCCATAAAACATCGTGAAATACTCTTATTGCACCCGCTCAGTTATCGCCACTTTTGCCCAGTCTTTCAAGAGCACTCCTTTTTGCCACCTTCTGTCTTGCTAGCAGCGTCTAGGCTTTGAGTGACGGCGCAAGATGACCAATGGAAGCTTCACAGATGACATTTCCCCAGATTCGAGCAGCCAATCAAGAGACGAGCGGAGAAGTCCATTTTCTCCCTGCCTCTGGAGCAGCTGGAATGACGCCGCCTCTTACGTCTCAGTCGCAACAATGACGATCAGGACAGAATAATAAGATCAGGGCGGACGGGTTCTTTCGTCCTGACTGTTGATGTTGTCAGGGACCATGCTTTTCTTATTATTGCTTCACCTTCCCTTCCTCCTACGAAGTGAAGGGGTGGATTCCAAAGACCTTTTTAAAAAGCCCACAACTGTAGGCAGCCACGTTGTTTCATTGGGGGAGATCCAAAAATAACAAGAGTAATAATGTATTAGGGCCAATAAAAGAGCGCAGAGCAGTGAGCAAGCTTTCCAGTTGATGTAAACTTCAAGAGACTTTTCATCTGATTGGATTTTAGGCAAATGAAGGAGCGAGGAGAGGACATGATGAAAAAGTCCGCCAAGTTAAAATAGCATTAAAATGTTACATAGACTAAAACGGCGATCCTAACTTGCTTAAACATAATAGCACTTGCTTCAGAGAATATGTGCATAGGATTGGGTTCTAATTCGGCTAGTTTTGCTCTGTGCAAAAAGCTTTCAGGTTGAAGTAAAGGCTGCCGGTGCAGAGAATAGTAAGAAGTAGCAGTTTTTTTGTTTGTATGTTTCACTCTCACTGTTGTCTTTGGTGCAACCTAGTCATTTTTGCACCAAATGCAGCCTAACCTAAGGCGGCAGTCATATACACTTTTACTTACAAACTCTACGTGACTTATTTCTGCCCTACTCATGCATGGATGCATGGTGGTGTGTGTATATACCCGGTGTTATCCGTTTCTCTCCCCTCCCCCATTTCTTTTTGTATATCATCCAGCCTGCTGAAGGGTCTTGAGGATCTCAAAAGCTTGCACACTTCTTTTTGCCCTAATGAAGGTGTTGTTCTTTATGGTCTGATCAGTTTTGAAAAACTTGAAAGCTTGCTAATTCCCACCACTTCTAAGCCAAAAGCTATTCCGAGGCCTCTGGGGTGGAGGGAGCATGCCTCTTCCTCTCCTGTCTCTATATAATAAAGTGTTAAAATGCTGAATTTCAGCGAGTGATTAATGATGGACACCATTCCCTTATATGAGAGAAAATAAATGAGACATTGTGGGACAGAGATAAATAAAGGATGCCTTGTGTATCCCACTGTTGAGATGCAAGTTTTGTCTCCTTGAACTTTATCCCATAGAACTCAGTGGATGCCATTAAACAGTAATCAACCTCCTATTGGCATGCACCCACTCTGTTTTATCATTGCCTCTTAACCTTAGGGGGAGGTCTTCACTAGGTTTTACTCAGCGTAGAAATTAATCAACGTGACTAAGTTAGGTCCTTTAAGTAAAACTTAGCTGTTTTCTGAATCCCTAGGTAGTAATCAATTAACAGTTGCCCATCATCAGCCTAGGCCCTAGGGCAAGCAATTAAGATTAGCAACTCCGAAAACAGTTTTTAAAACGGATATCCTCTATCCCATGAATGTTTACATTCAGACTTAATTGATAAAGTTCAGCAAAATGGGTGATACAAAAACTTACGATATGAAGAGCATTTTTACCGGAATCAGCTATCGATTATGGCATGACTGGCGGGTTCAGGCACCTTGCTGGTAAAATTCCAGGCTATTTGTATTTTAGTTAACAATGAGTATGACTTCCAGAACAGAGAAGATTGATTGGGAAGACAATAAACACACTTCTGTCTATGAGCCTTCTAGCATTCAATTTATTTTGGACTACTTTGATGGATTCTAGGCTGTACGGAGTCTCCCTTAGCTTCTAGAAGGGTATTAGATAATTTTATGCAATGATACAAGGGTATTATATTCCTTAGTGGATCGTGCTTTGCATTTTTTAATCCATAGCAGACAGGTATATACCAAAGTTAATGAAGCAATTCAGAGTGTGGTACATGAGCTGTTCCCTGTTGTAGTTTCCTTAATTGTATATGCCATTTGTGTATGTTGCGTAGATGTTACAATTGTGTCACATCAAGACTGCAGTCCTATGCAGTTATTCCGTTGAACACAATAGGACTTCTAAATTAACAAGTACCTCATCAAGCAATCTTTACTCCTACTTCTGGCCTTGTAGTGAAATTGTATCAGGTAGTTACGGGTGCCTCACCTGTTTTAGTACTGAACATTTTTGAGTGTAAGGCAGGCCTGGTACAGATGTGAATTGTTGTGTTTCCAATTCTAGAAAATGCTTTACAGACTCAACACCATTTGACTACATTAACTTTCAACTCCACCTTACGGTAAGGTGATATATGAAGATGAAAGAACAGTACAGTCTTCTAGATTACCTGCCCGCAGACTGTCTCGCCAGAGTGGTGCATGCTCTAGTTATCTCCCGCTTGGACTACTGCAATGTGCTCTACATGGGGCTACCTTTGAAGGTGACCTGGAAACTGCAACTAATCCAGAATGTGGCAGCTAGACTGGTGACTGGGAGTGGCCGCCGGGACCATATAACACCAGTCCAAAGAGATCTGCACTGGCTCCCAGTAAGTTTCCGAACACAATTCAAAGTGTTGGTGCTGACCTTTAAAGCCCTAAACGGCCTTGTTCCTGCATACCTGAAGGAGCATCTCCACCCCATCATTCAGCCCAGACAAGGAAATAAGCAGCTATCCTATTTTTAAAAGACATCTGAAGGCAGCCCTGTTTAGGGAAGTTTTTAATATTTAATGCTGTATTGTTTTTAACACTCGATTGGGAGCCACCCAGAGTGGCTGGGGAAACTCAGCCAGATGGGCGGGGGGGGGGGAGAAATTATTATTATTATTATTATTATTATTATTATTATTATTATTATTATTATTGGTACCAATATTCAAATCTGTTTACTCCAAGTAAAGTGGTTTGGCAATTGCCCTTACTGTCTTGGTAGGTGGTAAGTACAGTCTTGTCAACTATGGCAGAATTTCTAAAGCTGGATGAATAGAGCTGCTTTTTCCAGCCAGAATGTGGATGATATAGCAAGATACAAGAACAATGAGCCTTTTTAGACAAACTGGAATGGACCATTGCCAGTCCCACAGCTGAATCCTGCGTTTGGAAAGAAGCATTTTGCTGTTTCCTCATTTCACATTCACGGACCAGCGATGTAAAATGTTTACCATAAGTGAATCGCCAGTGTTCTTACATAGAATTACATGCTGATAGTTCCACTTTGTGTTTGAAGTAGCACATTCCCACTGGTTAATTAATGTATTTCCTAAACAAACATGGATTCTACTGGTTTTTATAACAACTAAAACATATTGGTTTGTAATTAAATAGAATGTTTATATGACCTAGCAGCATTAATTCAGAATCTTTGCTCATATACAGTAGTCCATATTCATGGACATGGAAGTAACCAGTTATTTCAATATGTATGTGTAAGAAATATTCTTATCCACTCTACTAGGGAATGGGCCCAACCAAGGAAGTATGAGGATATTTGCATTCTTTTCCTTTCTCTGCTAGGAGAAAGGAAGTCATTTCTAATATCTGTAACTCATTGGATAATGATATGCAGATCCCTAAGCAGCATGGGAGGGGGGGGGGAAGTGATTAGAACGTTTTAAGATGGCTGTGTGTTATAGAGTAAATTAAGAATACTCAGGCATGAGAAATACATTCCTCTCATCTGATACCCAGTAAGTAAACTTATTAACTACAATAATGAAAAGTCCAATAAAGTTCAATGATACCAAGTGTTCTTTTTGCAGCTACACAAAAGCTTAAGTCTTGAGGTTCTTGTGTGTAGATGGAAATGCAGGCTAAATAACGTTAATAAAAATGTCTTCCACATCTGACCATAAGGCTATCCATGCAAAATGAGGACTTTTTTTTATAAATGATACTGAATTTTTGCACTGCAACTTGCCCTTTGTGAATACTGATCATATACTTCTTACAGGGCCAATGAAGGGATTGGGACTGCTGCATATAAACCATGCTTATAGTTTTTTTGTGCCAGTGTCTGTATGTGAGGTGTCTGTTATATCATGTTTGCTATTTATCCCAAGGGTCTTATATGATGCATCACCATATTTTATGCTGCTTGGGGAACATATTTTTGAAATATATACGCTGCCATTATCTATGCTACCTTGCTGTGAGGAAATAGATAGATCTAAGGATGAATGTAGGCTGAGATGTCAAGTGCTGGAAATATGAATTTTAGGCTGGCCTTCAGAAGATGAAACTGCTCCCATTTGAACATAAAGCCTCTTTGGATGTCACTGCACAGAAGATACACAGCTGATTTACTGATATACTGAACATTGGGGGGGGGGACGACGACATTATTTTACATCTACACTTGAGAAACCGGGTGCAAGTCTGGACAGAAAAGTCATGCCAAGGACATCTTTGCCAAAGTCACAGCTGACCCACCAGCAGATGGGGAAAAGCCATCTTGATCTGTTCCTTGGCAAAGGATGTCAAGCTATGGATGCAGCTGCAGGTGTAATCAAATCCACAAAATTAGTCTGGGGCAGTTAGGTACTCGATGTTTAAAGTTTGAAGCTGCAAGTCATAGTTTTGTCCATTAACAGAATAGCCCCCAAAATGGTCAAATAATTGCTTCTGGACTAAAAATGACTTCTCTACATCAATACCAGCTATGGAGTGTGTAACTAGGAACAATCTTGGCCAGGTTAATAGAAATTAATTTTCTAACTAGCTACAAACTTTGGTTAGTAATTATTTTTAAATTAAGACTAGTGTTTAGATTTATTAAGGAAGCTAATAAGGTAATTAGTCATTATTCTGTAAGTTCTCATTTTATTTGTAAGAATCATTTCACGTTTTGAATTATTGTAATCTGCTCATCTAGAAATGTAGTAAAGCACTGTAAACTTTCAATTTGGTTTGATTTATGACTCATGATTCTGGGATCAATCAGTATATTGAGAAATAGGGACACACACTGAACTAAAAGGGAAGCACAGAAATGTAAGGGACAAGAAGCAGAAGTGTGTACATTCTAAGCGATTAATTTGTAAACATTGAAATTGCCAGCATGGAAATGCAAAAACCCTCTAAGCTTCATGGGGTCGTAATAGGCTCTATGAAATGCCAAGTTAATACCAGAGGGAAGCAAGCAGCAGCCCTACTAATTTGAGATTCAGACATTTCTGGCGTTAGTCCTTGGCAGTGCCATAACCTGCCATATGTAATATTCGTAACAGTTAATTCCCATTCCCCGGCTTTCACCCAAATCCTAAACCAGTTGTTTCTTCAAAGGTGAGGTGTGATGGGATCTGTTTGCTCTGGTCCCAACTGCCGCTTCTTCAAACGAGATGAGCCTTCATGTGGCCGGTTTGGGTAGCATTCGTGATTCACAACTCACAAGTCCAGCAGAGCGATTAAGAAAAGCTAAGTTTATATTAAATTATCATCAAACCTAAAATACTGAGCGTAGTAGTTAAATAACTTGGGGGGGGGATCCAATCTCTCCAGTGAGTAACATTTAAAACCATTACACAGAAAGGTAGGGAAATTGCTGCCAACAGCTCAAGACAGACAGAGGCGGGATGTTCTTTTTACAGAGTTAATCAGTGCTCACGAGATTGTCCCCACTTCTGGCTTCCCACATTCTGCAAAGTCCAAGTGCAATGAGACTTTGCTTCATCAGTATTGGCAGTGAAGAGTCCCATATAACCAGCAGCATTGGCCAAAGGCTGCTTGCACATCTCATCACTGCTTACTTCACCAGTAGGAGTAAAGCTGTAGGTACCATTCTTCCAATCTTCTGCAGCCATGATGAGGGCTGCTAGGGGTCAGATGGGTCAAGGGAAGGGGTTTGAGAAAGGAGGTCATTATGTAGTCTGTAGACTGGAATGTGCAATAAAAAGTTGCAGAAAGACAAGTGGAGACATTAGTGGCAGTGGCACTCTCTCTGTTGATTTACTGAACTTGTAAGAGGACAAGTATTTTTCCAATTATTTCCCAGCCCCCATTTTTAATATTGTTTCTTCTAATTGCAACTGCCTATATTCAACACTTCACCCTGGCGGCCTCATGGCCCTCATCAGTGCCTGGTGCCTGGCTTCATCTTTCCTAAACTCTTTTTTCAAATGCACATGGCCTTAATTTTGTCCATGGTTTCAGCAGCAGGGCTACCCTATCCCTACAGATCTTGCTGAGACTTGTCTTCCTCATCTTCAGCCTGAGGAAGCTTCAGTGGGGCCAACCCAAATAAATATATTTAAATTAAAATCTAATATATTCCCCTGGAAGTAGGGGTAACGCCTAATAATAACATTGCTCCAAGCCCCAGTTCTAACCAACATTTCATAGGGATGCACAACAGCAAGGGATCCCAGAGTGATCTAGTCCAGCCTCCTACAATGCCTCTATAATTGAGAAGGCAACAGGATACAACTAGCAGTGTCTCTCCAGTGCTGTCTTTTTCAAAAGCGCTATGCTTGACTTTGCCCTTGTTCAGGCATCCCCAAACTCGGCCCTCGAGCTGTTTTGGGACTACAACTCCCATCATCCCTAGCTAACAGGACCAGTGGTCAGGGATGATGGGAATTGTAGTCCCAAAACAGCTGGAGGGCAGAGTCTGGGGATGCCTGTCCTTGTTCATGTTACCATTTCACGGCCCATGAAATTTGATATAATTGATGTAAATGAGAGATCTCCTCAAGCCAAAGTCCCTTGTCATGCTACTGCATTTTCAAGAGAACATCAGTGGGCTAGGCAGGGTGCGCAACTGTTTGTCTTCCTGCAAGTGCTCTCCACATTCTTTTACAGGGGTTTTTTTTTTTTTTTTGGTCTCCCCAAAATAAAGTGAGCCTAGCGTGGATGACTCCTGTAGATGAGCAATTTTAATAACATAAATACAGCTAATTGGTTTAATTTGGACTTTCTAAGCTGCCGTTTTTACATTTCCGATCCTCAAGTTCTATCTTTTCGGATGGGTCAGAATCAGATGCCAATGGAAAATAATGGCTGAAGGTAGAGAATGCAGAGAATATGGTAAAACACCACGGTGGGGGTGGAAGTCACTTATGGACTTACGAATGCAGGCACAAGAGCTGGTGTGGTTCAATACATGGATCTCTTTGAAAGTATGAGAGACTTAGGGTGGAATCCAATACTGCACAAATGGACTTAAGCTCGCAAAACAGAACTTCACATTCTTCTCTCATCTCCCACAGTCCCCACATCCCCCCAAACTCTGCAGCAGATTTTGAGTGGATGCAAGGGCGAAGAGAGGAAAGTGAAGTCTTATTGCACAGAGAAAAGTCTTTTCTGCTGATGCAGAGACAGCAATGAATGCAACTCTTAGTTCACAAGGACAGCTAGGAGAGCAAAGCACGATAAATGCTGTAAAGCAAGCATGCAAATAAATGGAAAGAGAGTAATAGCAAGCAAAACAGGAAAACAGTTCTGAGGTTGGACAGTCAGAACGAGGGAGTCTTTGATGGAAGAATATAAACATGTCCTAGAAAGACTTGCTAGCAGTACTGAAACTTTTAAGCGCAGGTTGATTTTGCTGTGTGATTCTGCATTAGTAGAGCTTTATTCATGTTTTCTTGAAATACAAAACTCGGCTCCCAAAATAATTTATTTATACCTTCCTCAAGATGAGAAAGCAAGAGGTTTTCCCGGCTACAAGTTGGGAAAGGTTGGTGTTAATTGTCAGGAATGCCGATCTTGCACCAAGACTGGCTTGCACTGTTCCTACTGCAACCCCAAATTCCACTGTTTTGTTTTTACAATACTGAGTGTGTGCAAACATGCCCAATATGTGTGGGCGAAGGCAACAGAGGATCGCCAGCAAATGTAAAGAAACATGGTGGAAATAGCAGAGGTGAGCAGGGATGGAGATGGTAGAGGGAACAGGCAGAAGCACGACATGTCTGCTGTGGACCATCTAGAAGGGAAAGGTGTCTGTGACAAAGATGCACTACTTATAACTGCTTCGCACACTACGCAGCAACCAACACAATTGCCACTGTACAAACGCATCACCCACCCTAGCTTTCTTGTGCATAGACTCCTTCGATGAATGTGATTAAAAATGCACAACTGTCATATTCATGTATCATGGTTTTAGGTGTGCAATAGAATATTTAACTCAACAGGACACATAAGGGGGAGGGTTGCCTTGTTGACGGAAATATAAACCTGTTATAGAGGGAAAGCCGCAAGGGGGCAGGTTGCTAGAGTTGCATCGCTGGTTTTTTTTAATGCTTGCGCCCTCCCTGCTTGGACTAGACGAGAGGAAGCAATCAGATCACGTAACTGTTTAGCCACAGGGGACCTGTGCTGCTCGTCAGAGTGTCACACTCACACAAGCACAGTCTGTGCATCATGTGTTAATCACAAGAGAGGCACTTGCAGGAGCAAGGTGAGATTATAGTGGTGCATATTCCCAGAGAATAAATAATGTGGTTATCAGCTCTGAATAGGACTTCCCTGCAGTGTAAGTGCTATCTTGCCAAATCATGTCTGGAACTGGTGGGAGGAAGTGTTTGGTTGCACAAGCCACCACCTGCAAAACATTTTGAAAAGGCCGTTTCTTAGCCTTGGTTCTCCCTTCATAGCATGGAAATCTTAACCTAGTTGCACTGAGGAGGAAAGGAACTTTATACAGTCAAACAGTTCTGGTGCCCTGCCTTACTCCCTTGCCTGCCTGCCTTTGCCTAGCCCCACACATTCATCATCTCTCAAATTGCACACACCCACTTTTTGACGCCACACTACTCAACCCACACAGCAGATCCTAGAAGAAGGTGCAAGCAGACCCATCCTCCCAGAACTTCCAAAGAGAAACGCTGGCAAGAAAAGGCTTAGCAAATGTCCCCTACTGGGTTTGCCCAGCAGCATGTTGGGAGCTGGAACTTGCACCCGATGTTTCAGGTACACCCACTGACCAATTATATTCCATTTCCAAAACAGACATAGACAAATAAAACATATTGCCCACTTGTGTTCCACAGGCTAACGTTGTTTTCAGTAGCACACATTTCCACAGGATGGGCCTGTGACTTGACTAACTAAGGAAGGTTATGATAAAATAGCATTGCACCCGGCGCTTTCCTCGGAAGTCAAAGCTAATGGGAAGTGCAATAAAAACAGCGAGTCGTCCCTCCAGGGAACAGATGTGTTAAGTTCAATCTGAAAAAAACAGAAGTATGTTTTAGGAAGGGAGTGGGCATTCTGCCACACCAAACTGTGGCAGGAGCAACCTCTGTTGCCAGCAACAGACTCAAATGCTTTACCCTCTGAACTCCTAACACCCTAGGTTGGATTTCACAGGTGTTTCCCCACAACTTAGAAAAAGATGGTCATGGTAATTTAGTGCCCCTTCCAGTGAAGTTACAACTGTCATTTGCTCTCCCCACACAAGTATCTGTAAAAGTGACCCGCTGTTACATCAACTTTCTCACTTCAGGCACTCCTACCTGGCCCCAAACCCTTTCATTTAAGACAGAAAGAGCGCAGTGCAAAATCTAGTTAGTGCCAACAGACTCTGAAGAAAGGTAGTAGTATCAGGAGCAGGGAACTTCAGAAACTCTCAACCCTCCCTGGTGGCGTTGGGAGTCCATGGCTAGCTGGTGCACTAGACCGAATGAAAGCTGCATCGGGCACAGCTGGGAAAGCTGCTGCTGCTGAATTCAACACCACAGCTTCTAGCAAAAGGGGACATATAAATAAACATCAATGAACAGTGAGCCAAGAGAGTCTCTAGGATGTCTCCCACCTGCCACAAAGGCAGTTTGAGCTCAGGCTCCTCTCAGAAAGAAAGTCTCTGGGCTCTGTGTGACACAGAGGCAAGTCTCTTTTGAGTTCCTCCTGGAATTGCGGGCAAGATCCTATCTCATCAGTGCGAAAGGTGACAGAGGAGGGACAAGCGTCTCATTGTGTGCTTTAGACATCACTCTCTGTTGAGGGTTTGCGTTGGTGCTTCCAGCCTGTGTCTGGAAGGGAGCCGCGGCGCTCGGGGGTCGCTGCCGCGTTGATGCTGCTGCATTCTGACTGCTCCTCCTGCAGCAGCTGCTCAGTTTCGGTGTCATCCAGCGAGCCGGAGCTGGCTTGGATAGAGACCGTGTCAGTCTTCATGCAGACGTGGTCACGGAGGATACACCCCCGAGAGCTCCGTATCTGTTTCAGGTCGTCCCACTCCGATTCATCGCTGGACAAGAGGCATATCCCTTCCACAATCTTGATCTTTTCCTTGCTATAACTGTGATCAGGGCCGGCCTGTGGACAGAGACAATAACATGAGGCATGCGAGTTGAAGAGGAAAAAGCAGGTGGCAGAACACCGAAGCGCAGAAAACCCACAAGAGGCTGTTTCCTGCTATGTGAATAAAGTCACATCGTACACTTGGGAGGAACTAAAGAGATGACCACTGCAACTTTCGGCTTGTTAGACAGGACCGTCCACCCACCAAGCCCACACAGCCACGAAGTAGGAAGTGCTTACAGAGAAAATGACTCCAGGTGCTCCAAGTAACCAGGTGTAACCACACACTATGGTAATATTGGGCACAGCAGGGGAGGGAAGGAAAGAAGGTCACTAGCCAAACTGAACGTAGGCAAGAAAAAACAGTTTCTGGACCCCCACCCCCCAAATATGGTGCTAAAGTAGATCTCAAAAGCTAGCAAAACCCACCCACTGGAGACAAAAATGTTACTGACACCTATCTTCATGCCACACAGGCGTTTTCTTCCATTGTGGAGGTCCCTGACCTATCTTAAGAAAGGGATCAAAAATCCCCGGGTCATGGGGATGGAACACCAGAAAAGAGAGCTAGCTTTCACAGCTTTGCCAGACTCAAATGTCTGCGTGCATGAAATACTATCTAGATGCATCCCGCGCTACGTTTCCTAGCAGACCAGCTGTTACTGGCAATTCCATTACAAACTGTGCATCCCATCAACTCATGAAAAGAAAAGATGATACAGGTAGTGAATAAATTGGGTGGACAAGTAATATCTCCCAAATCATGAGTAGTGAAAAGAAGCACTGGCGAAATCAAGCATTAAACTAGGAGACTGTCTTAAGATTCAGCTCCAGAATGGCCACTGCAGGTTAGATTATGAGAATGCAGGCATTGACTCTTAGAAGGGTGTCTCCCACTACACCAGGGATGATAGGAGTCTGAGTCCAACAGCATCTGGTGGGGGTGCACTAGATGCTTCTTAAAGTCACCCTCCTGTATCCTGAGCTTTGTTCCAAGCACACAAAGTACAGGAAATGTAGTGGAAACAGTTGAAAAATGTTGTCTATATTTTTGAGTGGGACACAGAAGCCAACCCTGGTTAATTCAACACAAAATGTGTCTGATGGGTATAAACACTGAAGTTAAGAAGCGTTGCACAGATCAGTCCAATCAGTATTTATGTTAAAATAGCAAAGATTTAGAGAACACTCTCATAACAACAGCAAGGTGCACACAAATTCAACATGGAGGAGAGGAAAGAGGCAAGGAAAATTAGCAATAACTGTGCTTCACCAATTCCAAGAAAAAAACAACCTCTTTACTGATCATACCCTGCACGTGTACGATGGTGGGGTACAAAGATTTTGTAACGTTCTAAGAAGTTTCAAATTACTTAACCAAGGCAAAAACACTTTTCTTTCCTAGCACACAAACACATAAGTATTTCAGGGGTGTGTGCACAGAAGCACACACACACACACACACACAAAGAGAGGGAGAGAAAGCCAGCCAAGAAGCAAGTAATATAAGACAGCATTAGGCCACTCATCAGCACTACAGGAATAAGGCAGGCAGAGGCTGCACAAATGCAGAGCTGTGATACCTGATATGAGGCTGTGGGCAGGTCAAAAGAGGAATGGTGAAAGGCTATCAGGGGGGTGAGAAAGATGCTGAGGAGGAAAGACAGAGAGACTAAGTGCTTTGAGACATCACGGCCCATCATGTGCCCTTCCAAATACAACAATTATCCATTAGTCTGCTCTCCCTCCCACTGGCGATCCATGCAGTGCACAGGCGCATCTGTCTAGCTGCATATAGCCATTCATGACTACTGAAGTACAGGGACCCCACAAGGCACTGGGGTGGGAACTGGGAGTGTGTCATCTTACATCGGCCTGAACCAGAGAAGGGGAAGAGAAGAGGTGCAGCAGCATCACCCTGAGCTCTGCCGAGAAGCCTGACTCTTCCCTCCATCAACTGTCACCTGTCATCAGGCTGCAGCAGAGGAAGAGAAGGGATGCAGGGTCACTCCCAACAGCTGGGAGAACAGCAACTTCTGGCACCTCCCCTCCATTAACTTTTCCACTCCAAATGGCCATTAACAGAAACTGTGACTAAGAATTTGTCTAATTTCCTCCTCTCTCCCAATCCATTTTTCCTTTGTGCCATATCGTTTGAAGCCTGGCGGCAGGGACTGTCTTGTTGCAGTGATCTGGAAGCCACTCTGGAAGCCTTTTTTTGGGGGGGCTGAATAGAGGAATTAAAACTCTGAATAAGTGAACTCTTCATTTCCTTGGAGCAGCAGGTGCCCCAAGACAAAAGCATCAAATAAATAGTATTGCTGGTTAACCTATACGAGTCATGTCAGTGGCCTTCTAATAATATGAGAGGTGAAGGACAGGGTTCTTTAGGGTAGCTAGGACTGATGAGAATAAGACAAATTAGTTAGGCTTGTTGCAATTTGATGTTTAAAACCACAGTGCCTTGACACAAATGACTCAATCTAAAGGCATCTCTTACCTCCTTATAGCATAGCTGGTTATACATGGCTGGCTTGGGAACTGTTTCAATCTTTACCTCTTGGGTAGATGTCCGGTAAGAAGGGTTACTGTAGGTAAGGTTGCCCAGGCTAGGATCTGTGAACTTGGACTTCTTGTGCCTGCAGGAATACAACAGTCAACAAAGAGCCTCAACAGCTAAAGACCTACTCTGCACTACTACTCTATCAGAAAAATAACTATGGTTTTGTATTTTCTCCTTTCTCAAACCGTAAGTCTTTTTTATCAGATAGCAAACATCTCAGATAGCAAATCACTCTTGGGAGGCAGCAAAAATCTATTTACTTCTTTGCCAGTGGGAAAATCAGGGGCAATTCCACTGATAAGCATGAGAGATCACATTCATGCAAAATGTTCAGAGTTCAAAGAGTCAATATGTAAGAACCAAACCAAGGCATGTGCAAATTTCCACAGGATTCCTTTGAACAATTTCCCGGGAACAAAAACTTTCTACGGGCAAAAATTAAATCGAGTGTTTGTTGCAGTTAAAACTACCCTTCACTGCTCCCTGAAACCATTTTTTCAGAGGCAATTGAAAGAGGAGGAGCTGCCTGCAACATTATGTAAGAACTGCATTAGCATCTCAGCCTCCCTTGTTACAACTTTGCTTTTTACTCCAGTTACGTCTCCAGGAATGCCACCACCACACCTGTTGCAGACCAACATGCCTATTTCCTCTGGCACTGGTTCCAATGAGGCATTTTTAAACTACAGCAAGGAAGGCCTGAGCTTTGTCAGAAGTAGTCCAACCAAAAGATGAATTCAGAAGCACAGAGGGACTAAGGCAAGGAAATTACCTGTATATAATCACAGCACCAATTAGCAGCAGAATGATCAATATACTGAGAAGGCCTCCAATTATGTAACTGACGTGCAGTCCTCCTGAAAGAGGGCAACAGGTTAGATCGAGGATGACATGCCATGCTCCTGTGTGCAAATATGTGTGTGCATGTTGACAGCGCTGATGGGGCCCTAGTTTTTGTACAGAATTACAAGAGAGAAAGTCAGAAAAGGCAACAAAAATATTGGCAGCCCTCTAATTTTTACCATGGCAATTCTTCCATTTCAAGAGTGTTTTCCTTTAGCCCCTCTCTTTAACACTTGATGCGTGTGTTTTGTCAGCCAGAAGAACGAAATGATTTTGTACTAATGTAAATGTTGTATACACCTTTGGGTAACAAAATAAGCAACCTAAAATTCATTTGAGTTGCTTATGATTCCGATCTGCTTTAGCTAAACCATCTACACCGATTCCCAATAACTTTTTTTCTTCTTTAATTTTGATTTCATTATGCTTCCCTAAAATTGCTCCAAGACCTTTTAACTAGCATTTTGGGGGGAGGGCTGAAAAGCAAAGACCAAGTTATACCGTGCAGTATTTGGACTCGCAATAAAAGTGGTGCGATTCCCTCCCTCCCTCCCCTGTTCACCAACATCTCCTTACTAGAAGTCAAAATTTGCTGAGTCGTTCCATGGTTTCAGAAGGCTACAGTGGGTGTGTAGCTGGGCAAACGCCTGACTACTTTGCTATGAGCCAAAATAAGCCTGCATACATTTAACCCACATGTGCTGGCTTGGTAACGCTATTGTTGTTTATCGGTCTTGTGTCTGGGCCTCCAACATGGGGCATGCAAAGTTCTGGTGCAGTCTGGGGCAATGAGGGATAACATAAAAACTCACCAGTGGTTGCTGGCACAGCTTCGCTTGCTCGGCTGCACAAGCCTTGGCCAACCTTTTTGTCAGAGCAGCTACACGGGGGGAAAAGAAAAGTAGGTAAAGGTAATAGAATTAAGAGTTGGAAGAGACCCCCAAGGGTCATCTAGGTCCAAACCTCTGCAACGTAACTTCTGGCCAGGTAGAATGAACCCAACTGAGGCAGCTGGACATGAGGTTTGACAACAGAACAGGTTGGGAAGGGTGGTCCAGATGCCCAATGTTTATTTGAATCACATTTAATATATTTCTAGGCATGCAGGAGGGGGAAAGAATACAGTAGCTGAACGGTGCACATGAATGGAACAGATCTGGCCCCCTATCACCATCCTATTAAGAGGTGCAAAAACTCCTGCGTAGTTTCTTTCCTCCTTGCTGGGGCAGGAGAGTCAGTGAGGAACTCGGCACCACCTTTTGTCACAACCATCTTTTAAATCCCCAAAGCCACTCACTTTGCTTCTGTTGTTTCCAAGGGTATATGGGGTTTCGTTGTCGAAGAGCCAGATCTACCAGCGGGAGTCTGACTCTTTTTGCTTGCGCGAGTGGTCTCGGGAATCGGAGGCCCCATGCCAGGAACTACACAGAACACAAAGAGAAAGGGAAACAGAAGCTGAGGAAGGGGAGATAATTAAGCCAAACGCAGCTTGCAGAAATGCAGAAACTGCAATCTGTTCCCCCAGACGCAGCAGCAGGCAGTTAAGGTTCTGTTTGTGGTTTTAACAGCTGACCTGCTCCTAAGAAAACAAAAACTGCAGTGTAGCTACAGGTGGTTAACTGGGCTGCTACAGTCTGTATGGGAGCAGCAGAAAATATTGGCGTGCTCTTATTTTGCCAATCTCCAACCATCCCCGATGTTATATGCACATACATTTTTAAAGTTACTGCACACAAAATGCCAATGAAATACAATGAACTGCTTTGAACCGTATTCTTCAGAGACGCATCCAGAATGCTAAAATATGCATCTGGGACATCTGGAGAACGGAAGGGAATTTCAAAGAGAAGTTTTCAAATTCACAAGGAGCCCAAGTCCAGAGGAGACAGGATAATGATTTCTTGCACTGATCTGAATGCTTTGACAAGGCGGCATTCTGCCGCATAGGCTGTTCTATTATCTGAAGGTGGCTTATTTAGGTTTCACAGGAAAAAACTCCACGGAAAAAGTCCTCATGAAGCAGGAGCCAAAACATCGCGGTTCCTGTCTGAAGGTCTGCGGCTCAAGCAACTTACCATTTGAGCAAGGCCGTCCATCTGGTTCATCTGGGCAAGCACAAACGAAGTCAGAAGCTCTGGCAAAACAGAGGTGGCTGCAGCCTCCATTACTGACTCCACAAGCGTTGGTGCCTAAAAGATGCAAACAGTGTATTTGACATTACCACCAGAAGAACATCGTTTTCTGTCCTCAACTGTGGGGGCTTCGCATTCTTATCAGCAAGACACAGTGGCTGATGGTCAAGAATAATGGCTCTTACCAAAGCCTCTCATGCACAAGGTTATTTTATTTATTGAAAAGCCCTTCTAAACCACTTAATATTTAAAAACCTCTAAAAGATATACAAAAACAACATTAAAAAGAAAAAGAACAGGATCACAAAATTCCTGTTTGTTGGGTCACTGTTGGATTGTTTGTTGGTGTAGGGTTGCAGCAACCCTGGCACATAATCATGGGACTATACAGATAGGGAGAATAAATGGGCCACAATGCAGGTATCCTCTTTGTCTTATCTTGATGTCGCTCCTTAGTCAATACCTTCCCATTCTTCTTTTATATTACAAAATCCATTAAGCTTGTGCTTTCTCAAAGACAAGAAGGAATTCATCTGAAAGATGACTTGTAATATTTCTTAATAAATATAACCGAATTACTCATCATTACTGACAGGCAGAGTGTTAAAGAGGGGTGTGTGTGTGTGTGTGTGTGTGTGTGAGAGAGAGAGAGAGAGAGAGAGAGAGAGAGAGAGAGAGAGAGAGAGAGAGAGAGAGAGAGCTCCCTACAGGGGTCTCTTCTGCAGAAGCTAGGATGTCAGGTGTCAGGAGTAATGGACTCTGACCACCACCACATGGTTGCTTTCAGAGTCCAGCCATTTTCCTTACCCCCACAGGGTAAGGAAAGTTAATATCAGACCTTCACTTATATGGGAATGAACAAAGGAATGTGTACGTATTACCACTGAGCAGGGGATAACCTGCCCTACTGATCTCACTACCTGGACAGAAAAGCAGGCTGCTCCTTCTCAGCTGTATCCTAGACTGCAGTCCATTTACTATATCCCTTAGAAGCGAATGGGAACCACTGAGAACTAAACTAACCAGGCCCTACCGGGAGTTTGGTTTCTTTTGTAGTGGACTCTTGGAACTGGGTTTTTAATATGTAGATAATAGCAACGTTTTAAAGAATCTGATGCTTTGCCAGAGTGATTTCTAAGTTTCTGCCCCATGCCTATTCTAAATACCAATGGTCTTCATTCTACTAGATGTCTTAAAAGAAACTGACAGGTTTTCAGAGACATGGTGGATGGCCTCAGCCCACAAGCAGCAAAGGAGGCATAGATTTCTGAGGCTGGAGTACAATATCTGTCTAGCATGGCTCAGGTTTTGCATACTTATGTTTTATTTAAACAGTATGGGAGAGGGGTAGCTAATATCCCAGACTAAAATAAAAAAATATTTCCCCTTATTCCTGTTTTTAGTACCGTGTGACAAATCTTCACCCAACCTCTATGTTTGAAGGGAAATTGCGTAACTCCACAACAGCAGTCCTAAGTCCATGATGCCGTATTATCCATGTACGCCTTACTAGCAGGAGTTGTTATATTCTCACAACCACTTCCTCCCATGACACAGAGTCATGAAGGCACATGAAGTCATGAAGATGTGGTCAAGTGGGGAGGGGGGAGTGAACAAGTGATTCTCTGCGTTGCAATTTTTGCAGGAAACATTTAGAATATATTTTGGAAGATGCACCCTGTTTGACTCTCATTATATATAAAGTGAGGAAACCCAGATTGTTGCATATACCTGTCTGCCTTTGAGGAGAGACTACAATGATATCCATAAGTCCTTCAACATTGGCTAACACAGTCTCCTTATTCCGACCAGAATATTTGTCCACTCGCTGGATAGATTTAGTTTGCCAGTCCGTCCAATAGAGCCACCTGTCTTGCTGCTCAGAAACAAAGAGATAAAGGATTAGGAAGACACACAAACATGTAGGAAGGTAACAGAAGTTTATATAAGCAAAACCTTTCTCCAGTGTATGGCAGGAGGAGGAATGAGAACACCAACTTCTCCCAACACCCAGAAATTAAAAAAATTATACTATTTCTTTGGGAGCTCATCTATCTAGTGACATTGCAGAGTTCCCACCAAGGTCCTTTGTACCTGCGTCAAGGCAAAGGGATGCGACACTTGGCTGACCAGGACCTGACGCAGCTTCCCGTTGAGATCAGCACTCTCTATGCGGTCTAGATGAGCATCTACCCAATAAATCCTAGAAGAACAGAAAGTATGGGAAGTGAAACCAACCTCCACCATAACCTCCCACCCCAAAGAAAACGATTCCCCATCCTTCTTGCACTTCTTTACTGATGTGATGCAGAAGCTCCAGGCTGCCTTAAAAGCAGAGAAATGAATTTTGCATGTGGAAAGGGACTATGTTATACTGACCTCCTAGTATCATAATCCAAGGTCAACCCATTGGGCCAGCCCAAGTCAGTGTTGATCAAGATCTTGCGCTCAGAACCATCCAAGTTTGCGCGCTCAATTTTAGCGACTTGTCCCCAGTCTGTCCAGAAGAGGTATCTAAAAGAAACCAAACACAAGATGACACACACGCAAACACAAAACACACACACACACACACACACACACACACACACACAAACCACAGGCTGCTTCTGCACCAGGTAGTTCTTTTTTGGAGATGAAGGGAGAAGCTGTTTCCTCTGAAACTTTTTGCCGCTGTTACTTGCAATGGCTCTTCTTACTAGACTCCTCACTAGGGAGTACATCTTTCTCCAGCCATCTGGCCAGCTGCAACTCTTCAACAAGACCAACAGATCATCTGGTTCTAAGAGTCAGATTGTAGTCCTAACTCTTATTGGTCCAGCAACACTCACCTCTAGGCATGAATAGAACCACAGTCAGGAGGGGCTCCAACAATCTAATCTGCAACCACCTGATGAAGTGCTACAGCTGAACAGCTGGCTGGATAGTGTGTTTGCTCATAGAGATCTGCTGGTAAAGGAGCCTACTTGGTCAACAGACCAGATGCTCCCGTAGGCCCAAGGAGGGCCTTAACTTTTGAAGCACTACTCTCCTCCCTCCATCCCAATCTGCCTCTAGTTGCCCCCCAACTTACCCCTTCCTGGGAAAGACAGCAATTGCTCGAGGTTCATCCAGATTGTTATTAATTAGCACTTTCCTGCAGCTGCCATCTAGTCTTGCAACTTCAATAGTGTTGCGGCCCGTGTCAGTCCAGTAGAGGTTTCTAGCCACCCAGTCCACAGCTAGACCATCTGTAGTCTTCAGTCCTTGACCAATAACTGTTTCCATATTGCTGCCATTAAGGTCTGCTCGCCTGGAAAACAGTAGATACCAAAGAAAATAAGAATTTCTGCCTATTAAAATACCACATTGTAAGGAGGTCCCACATCACAAAGACCGGCTAGCGAAAGGTCTCATGCAATTAATGAATTAATGCACCAAAAGGAAGCTAATGGGTTCCTACCTGATGACATCTAAGAAGACATCTGTATAGTAAATCTTGCCATCTACACTGTCATAGTCCAGAGAGATAACATTGTTCAGCTCTGGGACAGGAACGTGAACGTCAGTGTGATCGCTAGTGTCCAGTGAGATACGGCGGATGGAGCCTCGACTAGAGAACAGCAGGTAGGTTTCAGGAGAAGGATCGCAGGTCCTCTCGTCACTCTTCAACTGGATACCAGTAGGGCAGGCACAGGAGAAGCCTTCAGGATTTGGTAGGCAGAGATGGGAGCACCCACCATTCCTCACTCCACACTTGTTAGCACCTATGGGAAAACAAAGGAAGTCTCTCAGACTGGATTTTCCTGTGATCCACATTAATTCAGCACTCTCCTACACAGTCCTTGTAAACAGGAGATTCTCAAGCAAAAGTAGGCACAAACATTTGTAGGCCTTGACCAAGGCTACTACTACCGAGTGTACCTCAGGTATTTTTTAAAGGGCCGTAGAAAAAGTTAGAGGGACCACAGAAAGATGGAACTTCAGAAAGCAAAGCCTGCCAGTGTCTGTCTGTCTGTCTGTCTGTCTGTCTGTCTATCTATCTATCTATCTATCTATCTATCTAATCACCTCCTGACTGCACCCCCAAAATGATCAACAATATAGGTGACAAGAGGGTCTCGATTTTGCATTATCCTTTGCCAGCACAATGGCACCAGTAATGCTTTATCGAACTGTGGGGAAACCCTAGTCCTACAGGGGAGATAGCAAAATGAACTCCTGGCAACTAAATAAACATACAGAGCAGGCACCTGAGAAGGTTGTAAGTGTGAAGATGGCAAGACAGCTGATTCAAATAAGATGGAAGGCTTCAAAGTGCTTGAGTGGTTTGAATGTAGTTTGGTTATAAAAAAAAAAAAGTTTGAGTAGCTAGGATTAAGCAAGTCTTCCCAACTCAGTGCTCTCCAGAGGCTGCTGGACCTAAACGCCCATCAGCTCCAGCCAGCATGGTCAATGGTCAGGGTTGATGGGCATTGTAGTCCAACAACAACTGATTCACATAGACTGGCAAGGCTAGACTAGGGAATGGAGCAAGATCTGCAGAAAAGGCACAAAGGCCAAGTAAGAATTCTGACGTGAAAAAATCGCAAGTCCTTGAAGCAGAAATGCAAAGAATTAAAGCACTGCAGTGAACAATATATGGGAGTGGCTTGGGGGTGCAGAGTAGAAGTAAAGAACCCCCTTGGTGCCAGCTTCTAAGAGGACTCTCCAAACAATGTTTTGCTTGATGGAAATCGGGGGGGGGGGGGGACTTACCCAGAGGGTGCTTCCTGTCAACAGCCTGGATGTCCATTAAGCCAGGCAGGTTTGCCCTGACTAAGATGACGTTAGCACCAGTGTTCTTGTCAGCCCTGTGGATGCTACGTGTTTGCCAATCTGTCCAGTAGATGTAGGAATCCAGCAGAGTGAGGCCGTAAGGGTGCTGTACTGGAGAAAGCAAGGTGCGGCGGTTTGCACCATTCAGGTCTGCAGCCTCAATGCGCTGAAGGACAGAGATGGAATGTTTATTCCCTTTTTGAGAGACAGAGAAAATCCCCAGAAAGCTGAAAACAAAGGCCCCCGATAGCTATGACTCCAAGCTACCATATCAGAAAAATCTCACAAGCATACTTGGTTATCTCTTCACTGGGCAACTGTAGCTGCAGTTCATCAAGTGACAACACGTGAGCAATACCCATCAAAACACAGTGTTTGAGGTTAACTCCAGGCAACATGAAAGCCTTGCCTTTGTCACTTGAATCCTGATGGTGATTTCTGATATGGAAGTCACCAAGAGATGTTGCAATAACTGGCCTCATTTGCATGTTACAATAAAACACAATGCTCAGAAGTCATTGCTTCGCTCCTGCTCCCGGCTGCACCAGGAGAAGCAAGCCACGAGTCCTGGTGCATTGTGCTGTCTGAACCCAGACTCAGGGTCTCCAAGCAAACCACAAGTGGTAGCCTAGCTTTATTTTTCACTTTGAGGCAACAAGCCATGATCTTGGGTTCAGATTGACACAAGCCAAGGGGTCATGGTTTGTTCCTCCTGGCACAGCACAGGTAGGAGGACCAAGGAAGGACCAGAGCAGGGAATTTCTGAGCAGGATGCACTACAGCGAATGGCTTAGCAGCTCATTCATGCTCCACCACAGACATTAATTATGGTTTAATGTGTGTGCCACTGCTACTGCTGAGCGATGAACCTGCACTTATGAATTCCCTTAGTCCTCAAGGACTCTTTAATCCCTCTCATGCCATCCCTTCCTTCAGATATAAAGTTCTGAACTCCGTCCTAAGAAAACACTCTGCGCGCCTTGTAGCAGTTCCAACCTCAGTATGTGCATCAGCCCAGAGCAGTTGTGACCCAGCTCGATCCACAGCCAGTCCATTCGGCCATCCCAGGTTGTTGTTGATAAGCACCATGCGCCTGGAGCCGTCCATGCCAGCTTGTTCCAGCTTGGCGTTCTCTCCCCAATCCGTCCAATACATAAAACTGAAGGAAGAGGAAAAGCCAGTAAGCGACCAACTGAGAAGCCAGCATGGGAATTATTCCCATGTCTTCCCATCCTCTGCCTTTTCCCTTGACCAAGACGTACTACAGCCATCACTCACCCCATCTCGTGATACAGGGCAATGGCTCTTGGGCTGTCCAGGTTTTCCCATACCAAAACTCTCCTCATTGACCCATCCAGGTTGCCCACTTCAATCCTTTTGGTCCCTGTGTCAGTCCAATACACTTTGCGACCGATAGCATCCACTGCTAGTCCATCTGTGGTTTGCAACCCTAGTAAAAAAGTAGTAGCAATGTCATGGTTTCTTGCTACTTACTAACCATCACGTTTAGGGTCTTCCCTCCTTAAAAACATCCGCAAGATTCGCCGGACATTTCTTGCCACAAATATTCCTAGGTACTCCATTAGTAAACTCCAGAGAACTGACTATGCTATTAAGACTGTGCTCACGTCACCCGGCAAAATCCAGCTCTGAAAGCAGCCTGGAGGAGTGGCTATTTCAGTAAAGCATCTATTACCTGTAGTAACAATATCTTCATACTGAGATCCATCTAAGGCAGCCCTGCTGATCTTCCTCAGTGTGCTGTCTGACCAATAGACCTTTCCTGAGGAAGAAATAGGAGAAAATCAGCAACATCTACGCAGAAAATCCTAAAAATAGGCATTAAGGAAGCAGCATTAGCAGACAAGGAAAGTAATGCGGAAAGCTGCATTTTGGTGTGCCATGCTTTCGTTAAGCCCAGTTAAACAACAACAAGAGCAGTGCTACCTGTTACTGCAGCACAGGGCATTTTCTGATGAAACACACCACTCACAAGCATTATGAAATATATACTCTTAAAAAATGAACACATTGTGATATGCTCTTCAAAAGGGCAGAAGCTATAACTGTATTGGCATTACATGAAAAGTTATTTATTAGTACGTTTATTACCAAAAGCATAAGGGATTTGTTTTGGAATATTTCTACTTTTTTCCTTCTCCTTTTCTCTCTCTCTCTTTTTACTAAAGACTAATTCTCAGTCTACATCTTAACAATTCGTAGATCAGGGATAGGGAACCCAAGGCTTCCACATGTTGTTAGACTTTTGAGTCCAACCAGCCTCCAGTAGATCAGTGCTTAAAATGGTTAAATGACACATTTCAGACCTTCTTGAGGATCCACTCCGATGGCAATAGCGTTTTTCATGGTGACATTGACTGAGACAACAACGTCGGCAAAATACGGGATGTCAAGCGAAACCAGCCGAATATCCGACCTTCTAGCAAAGACCAAGAAGCTAGTCATGCCTGCGGAGTTGAAGACAATAATATATTCCACATTTAACACTGTTCTACTCAGCAGTTTCATATATGCCATCTCTGAGCTAACCAAGAAGCAACAAGGATATTTTCAAATATTGTTTTTGAATCTTATTTGTTTTCGGTGCTTTAAAAAAATTAAATTTAGTAGTTTTATTGTATGCTTGTAAATTGTCTTGAGACTCATGCAAAAGGCAATTCAAGAATTAGTAATTGCCATCACAATTGCCAAACATTAAAAAAAAAACCTCAAGGTAAACATTTCTGCTAAGGATGTCACTGGATGATCTGTTACAGACCACATATATGGTATGACAAAGGGGATACGGAATGAAAGAGTAGAAGCAAGAGTTACAGCTCCAGGGCTCTGAAATAAAGGTTGTGCATCTTCCATGCTTCTTGTGGCACAAGCATAGAATTTGCTACTTTGAGCATACATTACTTCTCATCCTCATATATTTTCTGACTTCTGGTTTTCAGGGGACAGCACCTTATTTCCTTTTCTGGATCTCGAGCCATGTCTACCATTCCTTTGGTCTCTTTTGCCCTGGTCTCTTTTGCCCTGTTGGCTATCTTAATAGCCAAATCTGCTTTGTTTCATTGCCTTCTGACATTCTGACATTCTTTTCTTTACCATAAATCCTAAATGTTCAGGCAGAATTATGCTAATTGTGCCATATATTAAATGTGCACAATATATTCTGATCACAGAATCTGGGTTTCCCTGGGCGAAGATTTATTTGGTGCGTGTAGTCATACCAAGAGCATTTTTTGTGTTTCCCAAGCCTATGTGTCACCCCCTCCAGACGTTGTTGGACTCCAACTCCTGCCAGCCCCAGCCAGTACAGCTACTGGTCAGGGATGAAGGGAGCTGGGGTGCAACAACACTGGTTATCCCTGTTGTAGGGCTTTGTAACTAGAGGCCTATCAAGAGCAGGCTGTGGGGATTAGAGACCCAGATGCTGCAGAATGTGAGGAGACCTACCTGGTAAGCAAGTCTTGCCATCTGGCTGTAGGTTGATACCGGTGGGACAAGTACAGCTGTAACCTTTAGGGAGAGGAGCCAGGAGGCAAAGATGACTGCATCCACCATTATTAACTGTGCATTCTGTATGTACTGAAAAAAGGAGAAGAAAACAATGCATCACGACAAGGCCAGACAGAGAAGCCCAAAGCATTCTGGGAAATGATATATAATGAGTTGGAAAAAAATGTTTAAAATAACTTTTGTGAAAAAAACTGAAGCTTTTTTTTAAAAAAGGAATTTTAGATGCAGAAATACCAAAAGGAGCAGAAAAGACTATTCATGTGCGCGATGACGGCAGTGCGGATACTTTTGGCCCGGAGATGGAAGGAAGACAAAGTCCCAACCAGAGAGGAACAGCTGATAAAGATGGTGGATTACGCCGAAATGGCGAAAATGACCGGGAAGATCAGAAATCAAGAAGATAGAAATTTTACTAAGGAATGGGCAAAAATTATAATTTATCTTGGAGAACACTGTAAACAACTAAAAACTTTGGGAGGATTGTACCAACACTTGTAATGTAACAAGAACTATGGGAAAACAGGGTCTTTTTTTAAAAAATTAAGAAAATGGAGAATCTTATAAGATGCACTGGAAAAAAGGAATGTTGATGGAACCCATGGAGGTGCGGAGGGAAGTCCAAGGATTCAGGGAATCCTTTATATGTATGATTATGATTATTATAATAATATAATAATTTATAATAATTTTATTATTTATACCCCACCCATCTGAATATAAATGTAAGCTGTAAAAACCAATAAAAAATTGCAAAAAGGAAGAAAGAAGAGAAGCCCAATGCAGAATATGTCAGGAATAACAGCAACAGCATGCTTCAAAATTCTACAAGCATGCATGGGAACATAAACGACACAGAGGAGCGCTTTCCATGAAAGTAAGTCACAAAGGATTCATTCACATGTACTTTTGAGTTAAACTTCTGTCGGGGTGCAGGGTGCTTAGAATCACAGAATTGTAGAGTTGGAAGCGACCCTGAGGATCGTCTATAGTCCAAACCCCTGCAATGCAGGAATAGGCAGCCACCCCATACAGGTTCTCTAGCTGTAGGGCCATGCCAAGCAGCAGAAAGGGATGGCATATCCCCTCCCATGTACCTGAAGGCCTGTGCCGATGGAAGACGTGGATGTCCATGAGGTTTTCCAGGTTGTCCTGCAGAGTTTCACGATTCTGCCCTGTCCTTTTGTCAGCACTCTGGATGCTCTTTGCCTGCCAATCGGTCCAGTAGAGCCGAGCTCCATAAAGAGTAAGCCCAAAGGGGTGAGGCAGGTTGCTTCCAATCAGCACCTATCAGTCCCCAAAACAAAGACCCGCAAGAAGTTTTAGTAACAACACACAGCCGGCATGGCAGCAGGGACCAAAGGGGGCTGTTTTTCAGTCCAAAGAGCCACATATCCTTCTGGGCAACCTCCTAGGGGCCACGTGCAATTGGTGGGTGTAACCAGAGGCAAAAAGTGGTAACAAATTTTGCCTTTGTACAGTAGCCTGCATTTTACCCTCTCTATCCTCCATCCAGGCAAACAAAAGACATTATCAGAGTTGAAGGACACATTCCAGCCAGGTAAAAGCACAGGGGGTGTAAAACAGGACCAGGGAGGGTTATGGCCTGGGAAGAGGTCTGAGGACCAGGCAGAGAGACCTGGAGGGCATATTTGGTCCCTGGGCTCCAGGTTCACCACCCTGCAGGTAGGCCGCAGGTAGCCCCAGCAATGGATCCACCCCTCTCCTTATACTTTTTGCAGTATGCATTCTTCACTCAGGAGTAGATTGATTTGCCTGTTCAGACAGACATTATTTTATTTTTAATTTTTTTGGTCAGTAACAAGACGGTCCCTACCCTCTGGCTAATTATCTAAGCAGCCGAGACCTTTAGGAGACCAGAAGCGAGTTGCATTGGACCAAGTGGCAAACACACTGCATTTTATCCCCAAGCCATTCCTATTTACAGCTCCTTTCCCAGAAGCCTTCGATTCACCTTGGCTTCCTTACCTTCCTGTTGCTGCCATCCAGGCCAGCGTACTCAATTGTCTTCATGCCGGCATCTGCCCAGTACAGACGATGAGATTCATAATCAATGGCTAGTCCATTGGGCCAGGTCAGATTGGAAGAGATGATCACCAAGCGGTCAGAGGCGTCCATGCCTGCACGCTCAATCTTCGGGTTAGCCCCCCAGTCAGTCCAGTACATGAATCTGCACACACACAAAAAAAACCCCGCACGTGACTTCTGTTCCTTTAGTGACAGAATGATTTCCCCCTGCCAATGAGCTCCACAAACGTACTGGCAAGTGCTTTCAACTTTCATAGTGACTACTCTCCTAAACCAGAATCTGCACGCTCTACTCTAAGGCTCCATGCAAAGGAAGAGTAAAAAATAAAAATGGCTTCCAAGAGATCCCATTATCATGTGGGCCTTCTCTTTTCTGCAAAAATGAAGCAATAGAATTTTACGACTTTCACTCCTAATCTATGGAAGAAGCAGTTCAGAACTTCCATGTGCCATCAGACCATTCCATGAACTGTTTTTGTAGGCAAACTTAGGCTGCACTGCTTTCTCACTATGTCTCCTTCCAGGTAGTGACAGTAAGCGATATGAAATGGCCAGAGACAGAGACAGAGCATCAAGAACATAGGAAGTTGCCTTGTGCAGAGTCAGGCTATTGGTCCATCTAGCCTCACTACTGTCTACACTGACAGACAGTGGCTCTACAAGGTTTCAGGCAGGGGACTGTTCCGGCGCAAACTGGAGATGCCAGGGATTGTACTCGGGACCTTTGGCATGCAAGGCAGATGTTCTGCCAATGAGCTACAGCCCTTCCCAAACAGTGAAGGTCGTAGAATTATAGAGTTGGGATCTACCCTAACCCCTGCAATGCAGGAGTCTTTTGCCCAACATGGGGCTCAACCCCACGACCCTGACATTAAGAGTATCCTGGTCTACTGACTGAGCTATCAATGTTAAAAAGCTAGGAACGGGTTTCTTTTTCTTTCTGTGGGACCTTGGTGAACTAAGATATTTCCCTATTTGCCACCAGAAAGAACATTTCAAACTCCAGGTCAGATAAGGACAGACTAGTTAAAGACCAATGTGGTTTATTTGGCTTTTGTTCATTTCTTTTACATTTTTACTGAAATTACACCTTGTCCTACAGGCAACTCTGATCAGGTAAGCTTTGGTCCCTTCTGTTAAGGATGTTGGCCTTGCATTAGGGTGGCTGGACTAGGCAGTCTGATCGCTCCCAGTCCTGCTGTTTTAGGAAGGCCATCCACACCAGCGTCCAGCGCCGCCCCCCCCTGTCCCAATCTTTCAGGAATTGCAACAGGGACCTCGCAGGGCAGTGGCATGAAAAATTTAAACACAATAGCACAAAGGAGACCCTGCGATGCAGACTCCTGCGAAAGCAGCTTCTCACCCTCCAACAGGGTCCACCACAATATCCCTGGGTCTGTCTAGATTCTCCCAGATCAGTACAGTCCGCATAGTTCCATCTGTGTTAGACACCTCTATCCGGTCTGTTCCTGCATAGATTAGAGGAAGAGGATGGAAAGACCATAAGCCTCCAGAGTCATAGGGGAGACCATTAAAGAGAAACATCTATACAAAAGTACAGTCTCCACTTCACTCCCATCACCCAAACAAAAAATATCAGCAAGCTAAATGGCTCAGCAACCCTGAGAAGTTTGCTTTAGAATCCCACTCCACATCTGTACAAACTCTCAAGTCAACTAGGCTGTATTTTGAAGCAAGCTTACTTTGGAAGCAACTTCCACTAAAATCAGAGAAACAGAGGACCAGATGCTATTAGCATAATTAAATGTAAATCATTTCCTGGACTGTACCACTTCAGGTCGCAGGTGAGAGGCTGCATGTTTTGAACACTACATCGTGAGTGGGATAGGGAGACCTCTGTGCACAGAAAAATAGCATGTCAGGGACAAATGGAAGCTGGATCATCTCTGTACCTGAGCATACTTTATTTTCCACATGCAGAGAAAATAAAGTATGCTTCCCCTATGGGGAAGCATCCAAACATGCAGTCCTCAAGCCACAGTCTGAAACGGCTTGAGGAAAAGCTTTAATTCTGTGGTTTATACAAACAAATCCATATAGGAATAAGGTGCACGGCAAGGTGTTTGAAATGTCATGCAAGGACATTTGTGCGGCCATTGAGAACATCCTGTGGAAATTTCCTATTTCAGAACTTTACTTTCTCGGATTATTAAACAGGAAGGAGCTCGTACTCCCTGAATTTCTAGGAAAGCAGCAAAGCTGCATTTGGACACCATGGTTTAATTTTTAATGTGAAGAAAATGGGTCTCGCCTACCCCTGAGCTATCCCCCACCTCCCAACATAGTCACAAGGCGTTTGGCCCATCTTTGATTAACCACAACTCGCTGTGCTGTTCAAACCTTACAAAACTGATGAAACTTGTTTCAAAACAGCCAGCTTCAAACCACAGTTTATTAATCCAATTCGTTTCAACAAACCATAGTTAAGATTAACCACAGTTTACAGTTCAGATGTGACACATTAAAGTAATAGAATTTGGGAGAGGAAGCTTTCATTATCATCCTCACAACCATGCTGGAGGAGGAGATAGGAGCGGGAAGCTACCAAACCCAGGGGGGGACGGGACATGACTGATAAACCACAGATTTATTGTGATGTCTGAAAACAATCCATGTAGAATAGCACTGCATGTCCATAGAAGGATGTAATATGGCAACCAGTTGGTCTGTGGGGGAGGGGATATTGTTCATACTTCCAAATATGCATTATTTGGTATGGCCCAGTTAGGATTTAGGAGGCAATCCTCCAGAGACTAAGGTGCTTTTAGATAGTCAGTACCTGCATCTGTCCAGTACAACTTGTTGGTGACCCAGTCCACAGCCAGACCAGCAGGGCTTTCCAGGCTGCTGTCTGCCACAACCTAGCAAGAAACAAAAGCAAGAAGAAATCTTAGGGGGAGAGAAGGGTAGCCTTAACACAGCGTTTCCCAACCGGTGTGCCGCGGCACACTAGTGTGCCGCGAGACACCGGCTGATGTGCCGCGGGAAAAGGGACCTGCAGCCCAGGGCTGCACAGGACCGTGGCGGCGGCGCTGCTGGAGCCCGGCGGCGAAGCGGAAGCCAGGGCGGCGCTGCTCCCTTGGCTGCTGCAGCAGCAGCAACAGCAGCCTTGCGCGAGAATCCCGACCGGAAGCCTCGCACGAGAATCAGAGCCCAGGGTGCCCTGCAGCCCCGCGCTGCACAGGACCGTGGCGGCGGCAATGCTGGAGCCCGGCAGCGAAGCGGAAGCCAGGGCGGCGCTGCTCCCTTGGCTGCTGCAGCAGCAGCAACAGAAGCCTCGCGGGAGAATCCCGACCTGGTGCCCCAGCTGATGGGCGGGAGAAAGGACGCCGCGCTACAGCTGATCCCAGAGGTAACTCTGGGTCAGGAGACCCGGCGCAGCCGGGTCGGGGAGGAGCAGTGTGCCGCGAGATTTTTTTAATGAAACAAGTGTGCCGTTGCCTAGATTAGGTTGGGAAACACTGCCTTAACAGACTTGCTGCTGGATCCTGCTCAGCAGCAGAAACTTGTACTAGCCACATTCAACTACAAATGGATGTTCATAGATAACTGAATATCAACGTCAAAGAGATGGATGCAGAACAATCTAAGACGTAGCATGCCATCATCTGGCTGTTTCGATGATAAATTGTAGGCGCACGCAAAAGATGATTAGAGAATTGATGTGCGCTAGCGGGACTTAAAACTTAATTTGTCCCAGCTGTTTGAGAAAGGTACAGTCTAATTATCGCCTGACAGTCTAATAGATCATATTCTAGCTATCTTCATTTCACTCATTTATTGGACGGCACAGATGCCCTCATTTCAATGTTTGATTGCATTAACCGCCCAAAGGCACTTTCAAGGTGGCATGCGCATGCCGGTTTGCAGCCAAGCCAGCAATACAGAGAAGTCAATCAAACCGAAATATTCATTTTTGAAAAGGCTTAAATCTGCAAAACATCGCTGTGCGGTGCCTCACCACCCCAGAAGCACATTACCTCCTGTCCTGTTCCATCCCATTTTGCCCGACTAATGGAATCAGTGCCGACGTCCGTCCAGTAGACGTAATCATCCTTTGCATCCCAGTCCAGGGCCACTGCATTGCGCACATCGGCCAAGGGGATGACGGCATCAGACAGGTCTTCTGTGTCGAAGCTGATACGACGGATGTCCATCCTTCGGGCAAAAAGCAGGAACTTGTCAAGACCTGATCAAAGGTCGAAAGGTCTTCTTTTAATTTCTCTAAGTTCAACAACATGGTAACAGACAACAGAAAATTATCTCGTTACGTCTTAAGCTCTGCTGCATCCACGCCCCTTTTGCATGGACTTCTATGATACGTGTATCCTATACAGTGCACAGCTAGCAAGTGGGTAGGATGCTGTACACATCTGCCGTTGGCAGAGGATTCTTGGGATGGGGACAGAGGAGGACGTGCTGCTGGGAAAGCATCTCCCCAAGGGCAGCAAGTCTGACACAAAGCAAAAGTGGGCTGACAGTCCTTCTAAAAGGAGGAGAATAATCCTTTCACCAGTCTCCCATATAAATAAGAGATAAGGACGTGAGGGCCCTGCTGGATCAGCCCAGGGGTCCGTCAAGCCTAGTATCCTGTGTCTCACAGTGACCAAATTGATGCTTCTGGAAAGCCCAGGAGCAGGGCACGAAAGCAAATTTGCCTTAGTAACTGGCATTCAGAGGTATACTGCTTCTGAATCAGGCGGGTCCACGTTAAGTGTCATGGCTAGGAGCTCATACCAAGAACAAACTTAGTTGTTCTCTAAGGTGCTACTGGAAGGGATTTTTTTTTTTATGTTGTTTTGACTATGGCAGACCAACACGGCTACCTACCTGTAAATGGCTAGGAGCTGTTCATAAACATATGCCCCATAAATTATTTACTAATTTATTTATAAGATTTCCTATCTGTCCTTTGCCTTAAGGTCCCAGGGCAGGCAACAACAGAATATACAATTATAAAACAGATAAAACTGTTAAAAGTATAAAACAGGTGAATCCTTTCCACATGGAAACAGAACAGTATAAAATTTGTCTGAACCCTGTTTAAGAAACAACTATGCAAGTGGCATGTGATAGTATATTTCAGAAGTGAATTGTGCATTGTGTGTTTTGTCTGTCTCGAATCATAACTGATTCCATTAGGTGACCCTGAAATCTAGTATGCTTTCTCATAAGAGAGAAAGCATTCCCTCTATCCAAATTCTCCACACTACTTTACAAACTCATGTCATGTTCCATCTCCATCTCTTTACTGTGATGTAACCCACTTTTCAATTTAACAAAAATAATAATCACAAAGCTGACTTTTATTGTTCTAAGCGAAAAACCTTCAAACATATTCACCTTTTCATATAGGGCTCAATCACACCAATCATTTTGCAAGTTCTTTCCTCCATCTTTCCAGCTCTATAGAATTTTTTATAGATTCAACCAGAATCCAACACAACATTTAAAAGGCAGCTCTGCCATCAAGGTACATAAGCACTTTACATACTAGCCATTTTGTTTACATAAACACTTTACAATACTGGCATTTTACCTTCAATTCTTTCCCTGATCGTCCATAGTATAGAATATGCCTTTTTTCTGTTTGTTTTGCCTGCAACCCTCCTCCTCTCTCTTTTTCTTTCTCTAACTTTCACATGCATGTGCGTGCGTGTGCACAGACACCTATCAAGGT
Source organism: Darevskia mixta (assembly GCA_034641385.1). Taxonomy (NCBI): domain Eukaryota; kingdom Metazoa; phylum Chordata; class Lepidosauria; order Squamata; family Lacertidae; genus Darevskia; species Darevskia mixta. The sequence continues at coordinate 27,304,605 of JAWWNH010000066.1, forward strand.
GTAAAAGCTCTTCTTTATCACACTTACTCTGAGCACAGGTGTGGCTGCTGGTCTTCCGAAAGCCTGTGGGGCAAGCACAGGTGTACGACGCGTTGTTTGGTAGGCACAGGTGAGTGCAGCCCCCATTGTTGGCTCCACAACGGTTTCTCCCTGCTCAAATAGCCAAAAACAACCACATATAAGGAAACTAGTAGAGAAAGCAAAGGCTTTAGTTGGTGTTTGGGAAAGATTCAGGGCTTCAAAAGGGCATGCTTTGGAAAAGCTGCTTTGAGTCTTCAAAGATAGCTCATGTGACCATGATCCCTGAAGTTGCTCTGCCCAAACATTCAGAATCAAGAGTCAAGATTTGGACCTTTAAATTATTTTCTAGGTGAAAATAAGCTGGAAAATAAAAAGGGAGGGTTTGAGAGGTCTGAAAGCACCCCACATTTATTTTGATATGGGTTAATTTAATGAAGGGACGCGGGTGGCACTGTGCGTTAAACCACAGAGCCTAGGGCTTGCCGATCAGAAGGTCGGCGGTTCGAATCCCCGCAACGGGGCGAGCTCCCGTTGCACGGTCCCAGCTCCTGCCAACCTAGCAGTTCGAAAGCACGTCCAAGTGCAAGTAGATAAATAGGTACCGCTCTGGCGGGAAGGTAAACGGTGTTTCCGTGCGCTGGTCTGGTTCGCCAGAAGCGGCTTAGTCATGCTGGCCACATGACCTGGAAGCTGTCTGTGGAGAAACGCCGGCTCCCTCGGCCAATAAAGCGAGATGAGCGACACAACCCCAGAGTCGTCTGCGACTGGACCTAATGGTCAGGGGTCCCTTTACCTTTACCTAACCCACTCAGAATTCTAACAGGACACATATTCTACAAATGTTTCTTAATGACAGGGGACAGCTATTTTTTTCAAGCTCCATGTTTTAACCACGTCAGTGCAAATACAACCGGAAGAGTTCAACGTACCACTAAAAAGACCATTCCGTCAACACAAGCATTTCAGCTTGCCAGATGGAACCATCTCACCTTGTCTTCCCGCCCCCAAACTCTGCTCTAGGAGTTCCCCTGATTCCCCACCCCCCACCCCTGGCATGTGAAATATGGAACAAAGGAGAAGGAGCAAAAAAAAAAAAGCCCTGTTACACTAGCATCTTGTGCTAGCATCTGCTAGCAGGACTGATTAGCTGAATCTGGCCCAAGACAGACTCCGGATAGCAGGCACTAGTCACCATAGCCCCTTTCCTTCTGAAGTTACCTGCTGGCTGGCGCTGAGGGTGCAACGTATGGATGTCCATGGGGAAGTGGAGCTTGTTGCGGATGATCTCCTGGTTCTTGCCAGTAAACTTGTTGGCGCTGTTTATGCTCTTGGTATGCCAATCCGTCCAGTACAGGCTGTCTTCAAACACTGTGATGGCAAACGGATGTGGAAGGCCTGCAGCAAGAGTGCAGTAAAGGCACATGGGTTATTCTGGCCTCCAGAGAAAACAAAACCACTCTTTCCAATGAGTGCTTCTACCCCTAACTCAGAACTGTCTCCAATTAAAGGAGTAATCATGGCCAAGTCTTGTATATACTACCATGAGCTGAGAAGACATAGATGAAGTCCACTCCAAGGAGAAACATGACTGCTGATTTAAGAAGATAAGGATAGCTTAGATCAGAGCTGTGAACAAACTACATACAGTGCATTCCTATTCTATGTGACTCGAGAGTTTAAACTTCACTTTGACTAGTGAAGGAGCTAGGCAGCAGCCTCTCTCATTGCTAACTCTGTCTCATACAATTAAATGTGCAAGACTCAGGCAGGGTGTGCACTGTGTCTGTAGTTTCTTAGTACTGTAAGTCCAGTGGCCAACAGTCCCACTGTCCTTATTCATTATTTCATCAGAGCCACTTTTTGCCTGCTCTTCGTTGAACTCAATAATCCCAGAGCAAGTCACACAAGAAGAAATCCTAGTAATAAACTCATTGGGAAAACTCATCAAAATCTGTAACAGCAAATCAGAATCAGCAAGGGCAAGCTTCTACTCTGTTTCAAAACAATTTATCCAAACGCCAGACTGAAAAGATATGACTTTAAAAGGCACCTAAAACCCATCAGGCTCGATGCCGCCAATCAAATTTGTTGAGGGAGGGGCATTCCATTATCTCACCTTGGCTAATAACAGCCTTCCTGTTCTGTCCATCCAAGTCAGCCCTCTCAATAACGTGATGCTTGGCATCCACCCAATACATCCGATGCCCTGCATAGTCAATAGTTAGCCCGTTTGGCCAGAAAAGATGAGTGTCAGCAATGATGCGTCGATTGGAGCCATCCATGCTGGAGTATTCGATGCGGGGAGTATTTCCCCAGTCTGTCCAGTAGATGGTGCTATTGGAGAAGAGAAAAGTTGTAACCGCTGGAATCATGGGATCTTCGTGGATTAGGTGAAAAGCAACCAGGCGTATCTATGGCAAAATGATTGGTACAAGAGATTACGCATTCAGGTGTTCAGCAGCACTCATGAGGCCTAGGAGAATGGGAAGAGCTTCACTGCTAGTACAATAGTTCTCATGAGCAGAACTCTATTCAATAGATGCTCCTGCTGCTGGAGAGAGAGGATTTATTTATTTTTTGCAAATTTCATCTTCCCCTGCAGCCTCCTGAAAAGCCACGCTGGAGGGTTAGGTGCAGGCGTGAAAGGGAAATTAGCAAAATAAGAAGAACCGCACACACACCAGTTGGAACCTCCAGCTGGTTTTGTTTGCAGGTCACAGATTGGCCAGTTTCAGTTCAGTATGTTTGGACAAATAAATTAACATAGGAACCACCATCCCGAAAACCAACCCCTCCTCACTCACCCCTCCATGGGGTGAAGGGCAATTGCGCGAGGTTTCTCCAGGTTCTCCCAGAGAAGCACCTTCCGGTGGGTGCCGTCCAAGTTTGCCACTTCAATGCGAGATGTTCCAGAGTCTGTCCAGTACAGCTTGTCGTGGATCCAGTCAATGGCCAATCCACCTGGGACACAAAACAGAAGGGAAGTCAAGGTGATTAGTGTATTCTATGCAACGAAGAGAATCCCATGAGGCAACTACCATAATTTCCCCCCCTCCTACTAAAGCAGTGTTTCCCAACCTTTGGTCTCCAGCTGTTTTTGGACTACAATTCCCATCATCCACTGGTCTTGCTAGCTAGGGATGATGGGAGTTGTAGTCTAAAAACAGCTGGAAGCCAAAGGTTGGGAAACACTGTACTAAAGGAAAAGGGGAGCAGAGTCCTTCCTTCGCCATGCCTTGCCAAATCAAAGCTGCGCTACACTAGCAAAACCACTAGTTTATTGACCTAGAGATTCATCATTCCCCGCTTCAATATATGCCGTCAATATAGTTCTATTCCCCGTTGACTCTGAAATTCTCAAAGACGCTCACCTGGGCTCTCCAGCCCTGTGGACACCACTTCCTCCACGTTGCTGCCATTGAGATTAGCCCTCATGATGCGGTCCAGTGTGACATCAGACCAGAAGACTAACTCCTTGCTATGGTGGAAATCAAGGGCGATAGCATTCTCCAGGTTGTTCAGCAGCAAGGTATACTCTGACCGGTGGGGCAAGACCTGCCGGATATCAATCCGATTGGCAAAAAGCAACACGGGCTCCGGCCCTGAAGGACATAGACAGACAAAGGGAGGGGGGCTGGTAAGGCTGGATGCCATCACTGTCATAAAGACAATGCAGAATCTTTAAAACACACAGAGAAATATTATGTTAACAAGAACATCTATACTAATATCAGGACGTTGCCTGACCACTGCAGTACATGTATCCGTAACCTCAAGTCTGGACTACTGCAATGCAATCTACGTGGGGCTGCCCATGTGTCTGGTTCAGAAACTCCAGCCGAATGCAGTGGCCAGACTGGCGATGGGGATCCCTGCCAACGCCATTGCTAAAACATCTGTGCTGGTTGCCCATCGAGGTCCTTGTATTAATTTTCGAAGCCCTGGAACAAGTTAGGTCCAGGGTACCTCAGGGATCTCTTGAACCCTTCTATCCCAGCTTGATCGCTGAGAACGTGGGCAGGAGAGTCGGTGGTTGCTCCCCATGTTGGCGAGGCTCACTGGACAATAACAAGAAACGGAGCCTTTAGTGTCATTGGCCCAGCCCTCTGGAATGCTCTGCCGATACAGAATCAGCAGGCGCCTTCCATTTCAATCTTATAAACTCAATCTGAAATGTGGGAAAGGGAATCTGTGAAAAAAATTCCTATTGGGGTGGGGTTGCATATGGACCACAGCACCCATGTCAACTCCCCCCCTTCCCATAACTCCTCTGTTTTGCTCAAGTCAGAATCTGCAGCCCTTGCTGATGGGACTGGCACAGCTGCCATGTGGTTTCTCAGGAATCAGATGAATCAGCATATCTAAATCCTAGCAAAAAAGCCTCACATGAGCTCTGCAAATCTCTTGGCTCAGCCACCTCAAAGCCTTTGACAAGCAAACATTCGCTAAAAATCCAATCGTGCTCTTCATTCCAGGCTTCCCGACACCCACTCTGCTGCTTCTTACCCTGATGTGCAATTGCCTGCTAAAATGCTCAGAGCACAGCCATAGAGCTCCACCACTGCCACCAAACACACCCATTTTCTATTTCCAACAGGAGCATGCAGGCAGGGGGGAGATACAGAAAGAGCATGGGTCTTATTCTGTGGTGCAATCAGCGACTCCAAATAAAAGCTGAATCTCCAAACTAAGCCGACAACATTGCATCAGGCACAGTTGTGTTTGTTAGGTAGGGACCATCCAACCAGAGCGGAGAATCCCTTCTTACCCAGGGCTTTACAGCTGCGCTTGTCTGGGCGAAGTTCGTAGCCTTGCTCACACCAGCACTGGAAGCCACCTTCGTTGTTGGTGCATCCCTGGCTGCAATAGCCTTCCTCAGCACACTCATTCACGTCTGAAGCAGGGAAAAGGAAGAAAGTATTCAGGTGTGCAAAAGGGACTGGAAAGCTCTTCTTTATGCTCTGGATTCCAAGCTCTTGTTAATTTTCAGCTCGCTACATGATAGAGGTCACAAGAAGAGCTAAGAACGTAAGAGCTCAGATCAATAGGCCTTTCAGCCCAGTATCACCACCATCATCATTTTATTTGTATGCCGCCTTTCCACAGTTAAAAACAATGCTCAAGGCAGCTTACCACATGACAAGATTTACATAGTTACAAAAGTCATAAACAATAAATAAACCACATCAAAAAATACACAACCAAATGAAAAACTATTTTCACATAAATCAAAATCTAAAACTAAGGATACAACATTAATATCACAGTTTAAAATGACATAGGTAAAAAATAACAGCAATTTAAAAAAACACAAAACAAAGAAACGGAGCCCTCTCTGCCTAGCAGCAGCAGCAGCAGCGGCAGCAGTCCTTTATAGAGCCCGTCAGGCCCCGCCCTAGGCCAGGTAGTGAGTGACAGGACTGAGGCCCTCAGGCGCTGAGCAGGGGAGTCCTCCTGGGTGGGCACATGAGTCCCAGAGCAATTACATCGTTGGCCCTACACTTGTTTAAACCCCGACCCTGGCAGCGCTGGGGTAGAGGCCTGAGCAGGAATCTAAAGTCCACATCCACTCATATTGTAGACATGCATGATTCTACCAACAGGTGGCCCAAGGCATGAGGCTGCTGACCTTGGCATGACCTCCCATCCTCCAGGAGCCTGTAACCTGTGTGGCAGGTACACTGCACCGTCCCTCGAGTCATCTGGCACTTCTGGGCGCAGCCCCCGTTGTTGAGATTGCAGTTTTCTTCTCCAGTTCGAAGGCCTGCAGAATAAGCACATTAAGTTGAAAACTCACCAGGCAGCCGCTATTTTTTCTAAAACGTTGAAGAAGCCCTACAAAGGCCAGGTTAACACATCACATTAAACCATAGCTTTTCAAAAAACAACAACAACTATGGCTTAATGCGAATCATCATTATATTGGTGCATGCTGCTCACATTTTACTTCTCCACTCCTGCTGGAAACAATCCACGCTCTGGCGCGTTGTCTGAACTCAGGGCTTATGGTTTGTTTCTCTCCAAACAAACCATGAGTGGAAGCCAAGGTTTGCTCTTGGCTTACTGCTGATGGTTTGTTTACAGGAAACAAACCATGGGCACAGGTTCAGATTATACCAGAAGCCAGACCGTGACCTGTCTCAGGGTACTGCAACAGGAGCAGAGGAGGAACGAAGCACCTGTGTTTCCTGCAGTGCGTGGCAGCATGTTTCTTGTCCACACTAAACCACAGTTTATTTCAGATGTGGTCTAAGGTGATGTGAAATGTCTGGGAAATTCCGGACGTACGGCAGCCCTGACTTACGGCAATTTTGGTCAGGGCTCTCATCGCTGCCATCTCCACAGTCATTTACACCATTGCACAGCTTTCTTTGACCAATGCAGCGTCCATTTCTGCACAGAAATTGATCTGGGGCACACTGGGGACTTCCTAAAGGGGCAGAAAGGAAAGTTAGAAGCAGTTAAGAGAAGGTAATCTAATTTTCATGTACGGTAAGGATACTAGTTTATCTCCATTTGTAGTCACATTCTAGAAGATTCCACGGCCTCAGTAAAATACAGGAAGCTGCCTAATACCAAGTCAGAACACTGACCTACTGTATCTAGCTCAGTAGCTTGAAGAGATAGTAGCACCGGGTAATACTATACACATTGGGTGGTATTCAATGCTAGTCCCACAAAGAATAAATCCATTGAAGTTAATGGACATGACTAACTTAGATCCATTATTTTCAACGGGATTTCACTGTTAACTATGAAAACCCTTTAATAAAAACGAGCATTAAAATGAAGGATTGGGACATACTGGTTTGTTTCATCCAGTAGTTGGAACCAAATTCTGGAACTCCCTTCCCAATTCTGTAAATTATAATATTTAAGAACTGATTCTAATACAGGAAGGCTGATTGGGGGTGGGGGACAAAACCCTGCAGCACAACAGTTTGCTTTCAGTTTTCACCTGTATCCTCGCAGTTTTCTTCATCGCTGTAATCAGTGCAGTCATCCTCCCCATCGCAGCGCCAAGACAGGCGGACACAGCGGCCAGATTTACAGCGGAACTGGTCAGCTGTGCACATAGACGTAGCTGAGGAAATAAAAACAAGAGAACTCAGCGAATTGCACCTGTTCTTCTTCATCATCATGTTTATTTGTATGTCACTTTACCCGAAAGTGCCTCACAACATCATCAGAAATGGTTTAGCTAAGTTTTCAGTAGAATTCACTAATTGGAAAGCACCCCTAACTTTAAATAAAGTCTCATTTTTATTTTATATACTGTGATCTTTTTATGTGAACCGCCCTGAGACCTCTGGGTATAGGGCGGTATATAAATAAATAAATAAATAAATAAATAAGGCAAATAAGCATGTATCAGAAAAGTTTACATAATAAAACACAGCAATGTTTAAATATAATTCACTAATTGCAAAACATCCCTAAATTTAAATAGGCCAAACATATTAATGAATATATACTAAGATTAAATGAATACCTAGCAACAGAAATACAAATATATAATCCAAACAACAAAGCCAGCATGTCTTATCCAAAACTGAAAGTTGCCCCCTGTCTGATATCACCAGGGCCACCAAGCCTTGCTGTCCCTACACTAAACCTCCTCTGCAAAGCCCCAAGGCACTCACTGCAATTCTTCTCATCCGACTGATCATCACAGTCAAAGTCACCGTCACATCTCCATCCAGCATTGATGCACAAACCATTGTTGCACATGAACTCGCCTGAGCGGCATGGCTGGTGAGAGGCTGCAAAGAGAAGACAGTGCATTACAATCCATTCTTTACTGAGCCCAAATTAGAGTAAATCCCAGGTTCCTCCGCTGCATGTTTCCTAGGAATTTTCCTTTCTTGCCTTTCCATCCCAGTATTAATTCTGGGGAAATCCCTTGTTGCAAACAGAATTGCTGGAAGCAAATGTATTCTTGGAGTTGTAGTATTTCTTCTGAGCGTAGAAGCTAAGGATTCTCGATACAGCAGAGTTTGTCTTCTCAGAAATGAAATTGATTTTTTTTAAAAATGCAATGCAGCAACCCACCCGGCATGCCATCGCCCCAGGTAACTTACAGCAGTCAGATTCATCAGACCAGTCCCCACAGTCATCGTCTCCATCACAGTGGTAGATGTCCAGGATACAGCGCCCATATGCACACTGGAACTCCTCCAGGCTACATGTTGCTGCTGGAATATCTGATGCTGAAAAACAGGAATGAAGAATACATAAGTAAGGCTAGCCACCCTGTGCTTTTGGCACTGTGAGCAACAAGGTACACAGGAACACAGAAAATGGCCTTAAACCAAGTCACACCTTGGTCCATCTAGGCCAGAACTCCAGGATTTCAGGCAGGAATCTTTCCCAGCACTACCTGAAGATGTCAGGAATTGAAACAGGGAACTTCTGTATGCAAAGCAGATGACCTAGCACTAAACTGTGGTCCTTCTCCAATACAGAAAGATAAAAGAGGAAGGCATCAGACATATACAAGCCTGCCACTGCGGCAAATGAGTCTTTATTTCTGGACGAAATGTTCATTGCTTTGCAAGTGTCCACCAAGAATGAAACCTTTGCAGCATTTCCTTACTGTTATCCCAATACTACATACCAGAAAAATGAAAATCAGGGCATATTTCTCATATTTGAAGTGGTTGTGCCCAGCAGCAGAGACGTTATATCTTTTCAGGTCCCACATAAGGGCATTTGCCTAATTTACCTAGGCCACCTTCCACATGGTAACTGCCACTAGCGGTCCCACACATTAAAGGCAGCATAGTGCATACAATGAGCATGCTGAAAATTTGGGTGTCGTGGAGGAGGCAGTCCCCTCCTGACATTCAGGTGCAGCAGGAATATCATGTCCCTGAAAAGTAACCCTGTAGCTGCTGTTCAGTGGTGCCGCACCCTGATGAACGCTACCAAAAATAGAATTATTTAGGCAGGCAGACGCAGCAGCGTATGTGTGTGACATCACACATATTAAGAACGGCAGATTTCAGCACATGGGCAAATCCATGGTTTATCATGCATTAATTGCACTCATCATGCGGGAACCATAATGTGAACTGACTTATGGCGATCCACAAGCATGCCAAGTGTTCATCAAGTGCTCTGAGCCCGCTGTTTTCTAAAGGCCCCAAAAAGCAAGCTAACCTTTTGAGATAGCTCCAGGCCATTACAGAGCTATAATTTCCCCTGTCCCTGGAACCACACCCATATACACCTAAGAGCTGGCTGTGCCAAGGTCTGATGTTAGCCAAGTTGCTAAGGCTGGAAAGCAGAGGGCACATTTGAGGGTTTAAATCTTGCTAACACTGCTGAGCAGAAGACATCCTGAGCAGTGCCAGGCTTTTGAAGAATTCGGCTTCTCTCAAAATGATGCCAGAACAAACATCTCTCTCCCTTTTTTATTGTAAGAATTCTTCCCAAGAACTCTGACCCTGTGCAGCACCCAGCATAATCTATGACAAAGGTTTTACAATGAAGCCCTTCTCCACGGCAATTCTTTATGGCACAGAAAAGAGCCCTCCAAGGAGAATTAGGCAGGGCAACAACATTCTGTGTGTGTTGGGACAATGTGCCCAGGCACAGCTGTCAGGACTGTAAGATTCAAAGAGGGAAGAAACCAGAACCACGGAACACAAAAAGAAAAGGACACTCTGGGAGGAAGCCTGAGCAGAACTGACACAGCAGGGGATGCACAAGTGTTCACACACACCCCTAACACCATTAAATTAGGTAAGGCAAATGAATGGCACACTGGAATCCAGACCAAGGGTGGGCAGTGGTACATCTCCTGGTGATCCGCAGAAGATCAGTAAATCTGACTCCTGACCAATTTACCAATATCAGCGTGAGTGGGTAGGAAACTCCTCCCTCTCTAAATTAGACTGCTGAATGAAAGCCTGGTGTGAATGAAAATCAAAGAGTAGGGTTTTTGTGTGTGTGTGTGTGTTTTTGGCATTTAAAAATTCAACTTGGTTCTGGTACGACAAACGAATTCTGGGGTCGCACACATGCTGCTCCACAATTTGAAGTGCTTGCGTCCTCCCTCCCCACTAAGCCAATGTTTTGCGTGTGGCTCTGGTTGTAGGGAAAAGGGTAGAGCCTAAAAGCTCAACGCATGCTCATCACCTCTGGTCCAGGTGATGCTTGGGGTCAACCGTTCTGGCCATGTATCTTTTCCCATTGCAAATACCTAACCAAGAAGGATGGGGAACTTGGGGGCAGAGAAGCACAAATGATGTAGCAAGGCTACGCTTTCTAAAAGGAGGAAACACTACTCACCTTGGGTGTGTGTTTTTTTTAAAAGCTATTAAGACAGATTTTTAAGAAGTACCCAGGCCTAAGAAGATACCTTTCCTAATCCCTCTTTTACCCTGCCGCTAAACATGGCAACGTTTGAGTTTCGTTCCTCTCCCATCCCTGAGGCATGGATGTTTATTAATAACCAGCAAGGGAAGGCCCAGCCAATGAACAAGAGAGAAAAAGAGAGGTTGGCTTTCTCTCTCTGAGCCCTTTTCCTGGCTCAGAAGTCTTTGCAGCTTTGGCTGCTGGCCAGCTCTTATTATCTCGGGAGATAAAAGACAACCCCACACAACACCGTTCCCCACCCTTGCCCTTCAGGAGCTGGCAGCCCCGGTCGTCTTCCCCACCCCCAGACCTTTTGAAGTTTCCTCCTATCTAGAACAAATTCTGCAAAATGCCCTTGAGACAGAAGTGGAGGAGGAGGAAGAAGAGAGAGAGTTCTGCCATTGCTACTGCTCAGACATGGAGGTAAGGGGGGAAACAGAAACCTGATAAAAAACGCTAAACGACTTGCAGAAAACAGGCAACCCCACAATAGGCTACAGCCAGCTCCCCCAATACTCCCAGCCACTAACTCCAAAAATCTTCTAACTCATTGGTGATAAAATTTAAGGTCCAAGCAAAGGGAGACTATGGGAGGGATGATCCCATAGACTGGAGCGAAGGGTAAAGTCCTGGGAAAGAATTCATCGGGAGTGCTTCCTCAGAATCTTTGGCACAAATTAAAGCAGATCCTCTTCCGCCACCCGCCCACCCCAAAAAGTTGAGCCGCTTTCCCATGCTCACAAAAATCTTTGCTCAAGGTGTGGTTCAAAGTCCCAGTGCTCAAGAAACAGATAGGGGGAACAAACCTCAAGTTGCCAAGAGATACCAGAGATATACAAAAGGAATAACATGGTGGCTTTTATGGGACTAAGAAAACAGATAGACTAACTTAAAAAAAAAAAGCAGCACTACTTTCTTAAGTGGTAGCAAAAGGTTAGCTGAATTTTTCCTACCAACAGAGCAACAATAGCTCTTATCAAAAGATACAGGCTGCTTAGGGGATTGCAGTCATCTTAGTCTCACAAAATTAGAAACACAGAGAACTTTTACACACACCTAGCAGTAGCTAGGTTGGTAGCTTGGTTGATAGCTTGGTTTGGCTGCAGATGTTGAAAACTTTGCAGAGTGGTTTATTCCCCCTCCCTGCTTCTACAGGGGCAGCAGCTCAGTGTTGGGAACTGGGAGCCCAGGTTTCAAATCCATGAAGTTCACTGGGTGACCCAGGGCCCGTCCCCGTCTCATAACCTAACCTACCTCACAGGATTGTTGTGGGGATAAAATGGGGAGGGGGAGAACCATGTATGTCAATTTGAGCTCCTTGGAAGAAAGGCACTAATGTTATTAATGATAACAAACCTGCATAATGGGGGTGGGGTTTTCAACATGCCCTTCCTTTGAAGAAAAGGGAAAGTCCAACAAAACTCTCCCCTTCATCTAAGTGTTTCTGGAGTAACACTCAAGGAAGAATATGAATAGAAAGGGTGACATTGCAACTAAAAATCTTATTGCTTTCTTTTTGAGCAGCATATCAGACCCTTTAAAGTTCGTCCTTGCTCACAGGTATTTTTTGAATAATGAATATGGATTTTCAACTGCAATGTACCTTTTTCCCATTTGCGTTTATTACGAGTCACTCTAAAAAGCATCGGTGTGGGAGAACGCGTTGCTCTTTTAAGACGGAAAGAAAAGAAAGGTGCTGCAGAAGGTTACAGCTGCTCTAGCTGCAGCCCATTATCATTTCAAAGCTTAAGAGATGCATGCTGTTATCAAAGGGAGGAGGGGTGATGTAATTTTAAGCAGAGCTTTGGGCTCGGGAGTATGAATTTGGCAAAATGCCTGCACAGATTTGCACTGCTAATCTATATGCTCTATTACACCACTGCAAGGCTTCAGAGTCACAATAGGTCCTTATTGTAAGAGAAAACCGGAGTATGCCTAACATTCATTACAAAAGATACCGTGTGACATCAGAGTGGAAAGTACGACTTGCAGAAGAGAGAATACTTACGGCAGTTTTCTTCATCTGATCCATCCTTGCAGTCTGTATCCCCATCACAGAACCAGTGCTCGGCAATGCAGCTGCCATCGCTGCAGCGGAACTCCTTGTCCGAACACTTCCTCATATCTGCAAGGCAGGACAAGGAGCAGTTCAATGGAAAGGTCATTCCTCCATCCCATCCCACCCTCCTAGGAACCAGGCTCTGATATGGCGACCCACCTGTCAACAAAAGAAGGGGCCTCAACACCCACCTCATCATCTGCTAGCCCACAAATGTGCTCACTGTTTATGTGCTCTTTCCTTTTTAATACTAGGAAATGGGTTAATTTTTGAATGGATCTTCAGGAATTCTGAAGAAATACAAGGAGGTTCACACAAGGCTGGTGATAACACAACAATGGGGTTTTGTCTGGGGGAGGCCCAACCTTCCAGGAGCAGCCTCTAGCAACAAAGGAATGCAGCATAGTTCCCGTTGCTCAGCCCAGAATAATCAAATGTGTAATCTTAATTTCCTCTGAGGTAGCCAGTGTGGTGTAATTATTGGAAGCGTTGGACTAGGAACTGGGAGACTAGGGTTCACCCTGAAGCATTAAGCTGACTGGGTGACCTTGGGCAGGTCACTGTCTCTCACCCAGACGTACCTCACAAGGTCGTGCGAATAAAATGGGGGGGGGGGCAGAACCACGTATGCCACAATGAGCTCCTTAGAGGAAAGGCGGGATTTGCAGGTTATATAAATATAACTTTAACCTCATTATCATATACAGTAACGGTCTGGTTGGAGAGTAATTCCCAGCCTTCTCCCTCTGTGCAAATACTTTATGAGTATTTTTTGTTTTGATCTCACCCACTGACTTGGAAGCAGTGACCAACCAGCCCTATCTGCTACACTAAATCCCCACTGCCAGCAGTCTTCCTGCAAAGATTCTGAAATGCACAAATCTTAGCTGCCTTAGCTGCCTTCGACAAAAGTCCATGCAAGCTCTTCTCTAGCAATCTCTGTGGGATTTGGCTACTAACCACATTGTTCATCGCTGTTGTCCCCGCAGTCGTTGTCACCATCACAGTGCCACAGGCTGCGTATGCAGTATCCGTTCTGGCATGAAAACTCATCCTCCTTGCACTCCCGTGGAGCTGTAAAGGATGCAGGAAGCACAAACGGCGAGCAAAGTCAGAAACACACACAGGTTTGTTTAGCCGGGAAAGTGTTTGTGTGCTGCCCAGCATCATTGAGAACTGTGTTCTCTTTCAATTTATGGGGCATGCCCTTATTACGGGAGCCCAGCATCAAGGGAACAGCAGCATGAGGACACCATCCCCAAGGGCTTGAGGCAGCGCGTCCCACCTACCAGAGGAGGCCACTCAATGCCCAGCCTGGCTGGGAATGCAAACTACACCACAGTAATTACAACTGCTGCTAATAACAACGGTGGTTTTTAGTGACCTGTCTTACTCCTGCAAAGAGCCAGATATGCTTGAAATACGCCAGCTATGCTCTTTGTGCTCTCGGAAAATGATTCTGAACATGAGACCTGCAGAAGCAGATTGCCAGGTGGGGGTGGAGCCACGACGCCAGCTTCCCAGGCAGGTGAGTCACGACTCTGGAGCCGCTATCCTAGCTTCCTACCAGGTAGGGTGGAACAGCAGTAGTGGCTCTGCCCTGTTTCTGAGGACCGGTGGATGAGTTAACTTACGGCAGTCTTGCTCATCGGAGTCATCCTCACAGTCATTGTCTCCATCGCAGACCCATGAGCGACGGATGCACTTGCCGTTGTCGCAGTGAAAATCCAAGGGGGAGCAAGTGGGCAGCACTAGAGTGGAAGGAGGAGAAGAGAGGGAACTAATTAAGAGCACCCAAAAGGTTTCACCAATACATGGGTTGTTGTTTTTTGTGTTCTTTTAATCCTACAACACTTGTGCCAAGAGAACTAGAAATAATAGAGAAATTACACATGACCAACTTACTAAAACAAAGTTAGTAACAGTAATGAACCCAGGATACTTCTGGACTCTCTTTATCCAAGCTTTTTTTTTTCTTTCACTAATTTTTTTCTTTTTCAAAATAATAAAAACGGTTACAAGAAAAACTGGGTGTAAGTCTAGTTATGTAATACAATCTCCACCAAAAAACCAAAACACATTACATTCATTCTGTAATGTCATTTCAAGCATATTCTTAAGGCATTAGTGGTTCATATCACTCTCCACAGACAAATTTGAGTAGTTGGTGGGAGAGAATTGTTATCTTCATCCCTTGCATATGAAAAGAAGAAAGACCAGGATTCTTTTTTGGGTAAATATTTTTTATTTCATTTTTTATAATGTACAGTGGTACCTCAGGTTACATACTTCACTAACCCAGAAATAATGCTTCAGGTTAAGAACTTTGCTTCAGGATAAGAACAGAAATTGTGCTCTGGCGGTACAGCGGCAGCGGGAGGCCCCATTAGCTAAAGTGGTGCTTCAGGTTAAGAACAGTTTCAGGTTGAGAACGGACCTCCGGAACGAATTAAGTACTTAACCAGAGGTACCACTGCACAAGGTTTCAACAAGTGTATCTCTTTTTGTTACACACCTTCTGCTACCCTTCTTAGCCTGGTTAGTCGCTCTGAGATAGCCGCATCCCAAATGCTGCTGAGCCATATCTCGAGGGGTTGCTCAGCCTGAGATTTCCAAAAGCACACTATCACCAAAAGCGAAAGCTGCATGACATAAAAGCAACGTAGAAGAGGAATCGCTATGCCAAGAGCTGTAGCTTAGTTGGTAGAGCATCTGCTTTGCATGCAGAATGTCCCACGATGGATCCCTGGGTAGGGCATCTCTGGCTGGGGCTGGGAAGAGGACCCAGCCTGAAATCCCGGAGAGCCACTGTCATTCAGTGTAGACAGGCTTAATGGTCTGGGCTCAGTATAAGGAAGCTTCCTACATTCCTGGCAAAAAGGGGAAACCTATTTTCTCTCCCCTCCTCTTTTTAACTAAGCAAGAGAATGCGTGCGGATGCCAAACGACAAATGAGCCACAAGGGCACACTTGTTGCTCTATTAGTTGTTCATTTGGAGAGGCCCCAACTACATCCCAAGACGCACGCAGTGAGAATGCGTCCACAATTCTCAGCGGTTATTCAGTACTGGCAGCCTCACATCCCCAAGCAAGCAAGAAGAATAATCCCTTAGAAAGGTGAAGCTGCCATCCGTAAAAGGCCGGAATTCAAAAGGACAGCATAAATCAATCACAGCCCTGCCTCCCCCCTCAGGGTTGAAAGAAACTCTCAGCCTTTGGGAGGGCTGCGCTTTCAAGGGCTGCCAACTATGACTGGAAGGGAGTAGCACCGGGACTTTGCTCCTGGCAGGTGTGTTCTCCAAAGGAACAATGTTACTTCCAACTATTTTTTAAAAAAGAAAGGAAGAATAGAACAGAGCAAAGGGAAGATGGAGATTGTGAAGCCCTTTCATCCCTGCCTGGCCTGCTGATACTATCTCCCAGCTGTCATCACCTGGGCTTCTTCCCTTCCACCCAACACAAGAGAATGGCAGGGGAATGAATGCAGCAGTAACACACACAAGGAGCAGGAGGGAAGAGAAGTCCCCTTGCAGTCTAGGAACAACACTCTGGATGGTCATCAGTGTTGCTTGCTTCAAGCTCCGCATCAACTGGAATTTGCTTGCCACTGTCCAGTGCAAACAACAGTTAACCTCCTTTTCCATTTCCTCGTTTACCTGACTTTATCTAAGGCAATGGCTGCAAGTTTAACATGGGAAAGCCAAACCCATGTTCCCAGCCTTACCAGCCTTGAAGACTCGTAGCTCAAATGGAAGGAAGGAAAAACTGTTCCTAGCCAAGGGAGAAAGCGATGCAAAAGTTACCACAACATATAACCAGACTGTTATTGGAAGATGAACTTCAAAATTAGTTGCATGCTCCTCCAATGGGTGGCTTTACTCCTTAAGATTAAAAGCCCTCTCTTCTCAAATGCTCCAGGTGAGTAGGTGGAATGGGATAGTGTTGGCTGGCCCCAAACTTACCTTTGAGCTCTGGAACAAAAGCTGAAAATAAGGTTTTTACAAGCCAGAGCTGCAAAGGGAGAAGAAGGAATACACTGGTACTTTCCCAATACTTCCTTACAAATTTGGCATCACGGCTTTGTCTGATGTCAAACAGCACCAGGTGACAGGCCTTGTTTTCTCATAACCACCTCACAGGTCATATGGGGAGGTATGGTGGGTGTTATTAGTTTGTTTTTTAACATGATGGAACATTCAAACATGGGGCCTCCATTTGCATTCTGAATTGGTATAATTCCAGAAGGCCCATGTCATGTGCTTTCTAAATCCACAGACCAGTCCTTCCTCGACAGCAATTAGGTACCATTCAAATGACTGCTTTCATGGGTTGGACCAGCAAACTATGCTCATGATGAAACAATCGAGTGCTTCACAGATCCAAACAGCAATGTTTCACATATCACACTACTCCTAGAACACAACTGCAAGGGCACACTTGGATTAAACAATCAAGCTTTGGTTTTTTCCTTCAGATCTCTTAATGTGAGGTTGAGTACCCCTTATTTTGCCTTGCATGAACAACAGAAGAAATGTTTGTTGTTTCATATATTTCAGGTTAAAACAAGAATGTAAACCTGCCAGTTGACAATCTAAGATCATGCACATTTAATTCTCGGCTCAATTACAACACTCTGTAACCCCTTACTGGTTAAATGCAGTATGAAAAAAAAAGTTTTGTGATTGGGGCGCTTTCAAAACAATGTATAAGCCATACCAATTCTGCTCTTTCTATATCTGATGTAACTTAATCTACTTTTCCATCCTGGCCAATGAAGAGTAAGGCATAACTAGAAAGCCTGTTTACTCTGAACTATCTCTTCATTTCCTTAACTCCTGGAAATACTGTCTTCCTCTCCATAAAAAAGGGGGGGAGGTGTTTTAAGACCTAGAAAGGCAGAGCACATTGATTTGATGGGAGAGGAGATAGCACTTTCTCTGCTCAGACCAAACTCTCCCAGGCCTCAGCTGTAGCACAAACATGCACAATCCCACCCCTCCCATCCCAACATATGCAGCCTTGAGCCCCAGCATGACTAATCACCAAAGGTCTGAGCAGTAGCCGCCTGGAAGGGAATTTGCATGCTGGCTCTCTGGGGGAGAATTCTTCTGGCTCCCACAGGGTTAGGCCATTAGCGCTGGTTCATAGCGGATACCATTATCCTATTGAACTGCTGCTACTCTCATGAGGCAACTGCTCAAAATGAAATTCCAAACCTACAGGGAGTAGTTCCTCCCAGTGTAATGCCCTCCTTAAATATGAAAAACGAGCTTCAGGTTAGGGGGAGAGAGAGAGGGGCGGGAGGGAAAGTGACACAGGGAAACGGTTACACACAAAGAGGGGCCCTTGTTCCCTCTTCAGCGTGTCTGCCAATCCAGCAAAGTCAGGCTGTGTGTTCACACTTGGCCATGGGTGAACCATCTTCAGGCTTTTGGATCTTTACTAGAACTTCAAGCTCCACCAACCAGAGCCAGGTGCAAAATAATAGCTCAGGGTGGATGGACACACAGTTATAATTAAGGAATGGGGTGCTGGTGCGAGCACATCCTCAGTCCAGGAGTTTGTTTCCAGTATCATAGAACACCAGATCCCAAGAAGAATGTAAGTTCCTAAGAAGAACATAAGCAAAGTGCTACTGGATAAATTGCAGTAGATCAGGAAGAGTTTGACAACTAAATGTTTGACAATGGCAACAACAGAAGGCTTTTTCTTTCAAAGTAGGCTGTTAGGGGAGGGATAGTACCTCTGGCGGGGGACACGTCATGCTCCTACCTCTGGTCCTCACCCTGCACTCAGCTCTCAGCTGTAACTCCCAGAAGCTGTCAGCATGTGACAGCAGCAACATGCCAGGAAACAATTCTGACTGGCCAGCTTAACCAGGTGAGGGTAGCTGATGGGTCTCAAACCCTTGGTGAGTTAAGGACTTCCCCTGTGTGTGAAGACAGGTTCTGGTGGATTGAGCAGCTGAGACTAATATAGGGTCCAATGGTCAAGAAGGTGGTTTCTGTAGAGGGAAGGGAGGGACAGAAAGGGACCCATCTAGGGGAAGGAAAACTCTGATCCTAAACCTCTGTTGCCTTGTGTGGTATCTTCAGGAGAAGAAAAGGCTAAGGAGTAAATCCTACACAAATCCGGAGTACTTTTAAAAGCACTGAAACAGAACGTACAAAAACTAGAAATCAGCGCATAGTTTTCTTTATATAAAAGGGCATATTAAGCAAAGGCTGGTGCTCCACTGATGGAAACCAGTGGAAGAGGGAGGGATACTTTTTGGGTGATTTGTTCTCCTCCTTGGGGGACCCTGCAGAACCTATTAGGGGGTCGGGTGAAGAGGGCTGCAGAAAGAAAGGGAATCTCTGAAAATCATCTCCATCCCTGTTTCGCCAGTGGGTGCCTTCTGTCATGTAACACTCACCGGATTCTACCTGAAATAAGCTTGCCTTGCCATATTAAAGACAGGGTGAAACAAGTCTTCTTCTTAACTTCCGGTTGGCGTGCCGGAGATGGCGGTCGGGGGGAAATGTCGCTCCTGACATTCCCCCGCCAGACCGAGCAAAGGGGTGCTCGCGCCAGCGCCGCGACCCCCAAAACCCCCGGGAAGGGCGTCCCGGGGTCCGGAGGACCTGCAAGAGCTCGGACGCCGGTCCCGGTCCCAGGGAGCTCTTAGCGGAGCTCCCGGGCGATCGGGCGGCGGAGCTCCAGGGTCCGCAGACAGCTCCGTCTGGCGAAGCTGCCAGACCGCCACAGCCGAGCGCGCCGATTCCTCCTAAATCTACAATTTGGAACCGTGAGTAATCTACAAAGAAAAATTGTTATTTGGAACTAATTTGAACCTGGCTTGAGGGTGAAAAAACGGAGGTCTGCCCCTTGCCATTGTGTAACAACGACAGGGCATTGTTGCACAGCTTGAGAAGTGATGCTTGGAATTTGATACTTTGTTTTGGAAATTTAACCCCTGCGTCTTCCCCGGTCCCAGGGGGCAGATGAAGTCAATTTAATTTGTATGAGCAAGAGGATTATTTTGGAACTTTGGAACTTTTAAAAAGTTTGAAAAAAGTTTGGAAAAGTTTGAAAAGAATTGTTTGCCAAAAATGGCGATGAAACAGGAAGTGGATTTGTCAACATTGTTGGAGAAACTGAAAGAATTCAGAAGGGATTACAATGCTGGAGTGAAAGAACTGAGAGCTGAACTGGCTGCTGCTGGGAACAGCCTAGTGACAGAGATAAAGCAAAGCACAAACAATGATCTGATTGGTCAGGATTTACAATCAAACCATGGGAACAATGTACTTGCGGAGCATAAACAGAAAAAGTTTACCCAGAAGAGACCCAGCTGCAAAAGAACTATTCACTACAAGTCAAGAGCTGTCGTCATCATCAGGAAAAAGAGAAATATTAAGAGAACTGTCAAAAAACCACAGCTCAACGACAAGCAGCAGAGGGAAAGTCGAGACAATCCGGACCAAACATGGAAGGAAAGGCCGAGGACATCAACTGATACTGTTTTGGAGGCTACTCTGCAGCAAAGACAATGGGTTCCAAAGTTGGATCCTGCAGGAATAGGATGAGCATCTACATGAAGGAACTGTTTTGTGGCCTACTGGTTTCTGAACTTGGACATGGCAGGAAATGATTATAGCATGATCTTTGGAAAAAAATGACATAAGATGGATAGCTATTATAAATGATAAGTAATGATAAGTAACTTTGATATTGATATAAATTTTGATATAAATGATAAGTAAATTTGATATTGAAATAGTCTGCACTGGGGACTGGGGGGGGGAAAGGGATTTGATTATAGTAAAAGATAAGACTGTTAAAGTTAAAGATGTGAGTGGTTGGTAAACGATTTGAAATCAAGAAATAATGGAAATGTTAATGATGTCGAATTAGAAACCTGGTAAGAATGTTTACTATGTTAAATGAAAACAATGAGGGGGGGCGTGAGGAAGTCATCAGAGATTGTATAAATGTATGTGATCCGGCCTGAATCGGGGCTGGACAAAAATTTGGAAAACCCAATAAAAATTATTTAAAAAAAAAAAAAAGAAACAAGTCTTCTTCTTAGCCATGCTACACGACGCCTTCAGCGAGGACATTATTGAGCTTTTAAACGGATTTTCTTTTTCTCTTTTTCTACCTTGAAAATGCAAACCGCTCCAACTCCTATATCAGGTTAGGTCTTCAGTGAAATAATTACTCCCAGTTTTGAAGTGGAAAGCAAGTCTGGGAAAGTGATGCAATGGGTATGAAAGCAAAAGCCCTTCCTTCCTTCCTTCACTCCACCTATGTTAGGAGGTCCCGGAGTACACACAATTGGGGTGAAAAACCAAGGGAAGTGTCTGACTAAATAGTAATTATAAAATGATTGCATCCTTGCCAATAAAAATAAAAATAAACCAAATGCTAGAGTCTCATCCAGGAAACTGCAATTAACAGTGGTCAAAGGGTATCAGCAAAAGTCTAAAAAAAGTAGAATAGCTCTCTACTGTTTTGCATCAAGAGTCAGAAGCATGACAGAGGATGCGCTCAGTGGAAAGAATCTGGCTCTCCAAAAACATGCACATACCCTGGAGGCCAGAGTCAAGGTGGCCAACTTTGAGGAGCTGAACGAGAAAGAGAGAAAATTACCTCCACTGTCAGAGTTGGTCTGTTTCTGAAAACCAGTTGCTGGAAATCACAGGAGGGTAGAGCACTATTGTACTCAGGTCCTGCTTATGGTCTTCCCACAGGGATCTGGTTGGCCACCGTGAGAACAGGATGCTGGACTAGATGGGCAACTGGCATCATCCAGCTAGCCCTTCTTAAGTGCTTATACGATATCTATAACATAAGCTGACCACTTTTTTCAAAAGTCCACATATACCTTATATATTGCATCCATATAGTACATGAAGTAGCACTTTATGTAAAAGAAGACTTATGAGGCTTTTCACCTAGTCAATCCAAGATTCAGGAGCCATTGGCTTCCTTCCAACCACAAAACCTTGCTTTAGAAACTAATGAAAAAGCCAATATTGCTGCATGGGATTAGCAGCCAATAAATAGATATCCTATATTCTTCATTATTTCCCATTTCATTCAACCATCAATGACTATCAACCGGCAAAATCCAAATAAAAAAAGACCTTTCTCTTTTCCTCCTATCCCTGAGACAGCATTCACCAGAGTCTCTGAGCTCCTGTATTTCCAGGTGTTTGATTTTCTAAAACCTTTCTAAAAACACATAATTATGCTCGATAACTTCTCAAGTGCCAAATTGTCCATTTTCACAATGGGGAAAACTGTACTTAACTAGCATTAGTTTCCAGCCTAAAAAGCAGGCGGTTTCAAAGGCAATCAGTAATCCCATTAGTGACTATAAGTTCCATGAAGGATTCCTACATGAGGATGGGTGAAAAAGCAGAAAAGCAGCAAAAGCCTCTCCTCTCAAAACACTTCATTATCAAGGCTGACCTTTAGGCTGGCACGACTAAACCCTTTTGAACATACTAAATTCAGCCTAAATCTTCTTCTCACTCCCAACCAAAAATCTTTTAGAGCAGCTTCATTTGCATCATATTTGCATCAAAGGGTTAATCTTTGCAGAGAGGTAAAAACATGTATACTATCATATATAGTGGATGGCATTCAACTCCCCTCCCCCTCAGAGTAGACTCATTGAAACAAATGACCATGACTAACTTGGGTCCATGAATTCCAATAGGAATTCAAAGTAAAACTTAGCTGAGTATCATTGTGTGGCATGCTTTATTTTGGTTCACCTACATGGATCATAGACACTGCTGTTGCATTGTGAACAGCTTTAAGCATATTTTATAATATGTTGTTGTTGTGCGCTGCTCTGGTTCGCCAGAAGCAGCTTACCGGTAGTCATGCTGGCCACATGACCCGGAAGCTGTCTGCAGACAAATGCCGACTCCCTTGGCCAGTAAAGCGAATGAGCGCCGCAACCTCAGAGTCGTCCGCAACTGGACTTAACAGTCAGGGGTCCCTTTACCCTTATAATATGTTGTTGTTGTTGTTGTTGTTGTTGTTGTTGTTGTTGTTGTTGTTGTTGTTGTTGTTGTTGTTAAGTATTAAAAACACAATAAACCCTGTGCTCACAGCTTTTGTGTTCCATTGCGGAAGAAAGAAATGATATAAATATAACAACTAAACAAAAATAATGCATGTGGTATCTCTCACCCACATAATTGGCTTTTATTTGTGACCCAACAACTGTAAGGCAACAGTTGACTGTGACTTGAGAAAGGGATCAGCCAGGCTTCCAGAAGATGGCAAAAATCAGCTCTTTGTGCTTCTCTTCTACTTTGCTTTGGGTCAAGCATCCAAGCAACTGAGATGCCTGGCCTAAGCTGAATGCCCAGGTGCTCATGAAGGGAAGGCAGCTCTGCGCTTTTGCCTAGCTCCGTGGTTGTCATGGAACGCTCTGCGCTCTATGCCAGGTTGGAGGAGGAGGACCCTCAGCGGGAGCTGGGGGAATTATGGAGCACCCTCCCCAAGTGATCAGAGAGAGACAGACCAGGGGGCAAGTGGGAGCAACAGAGCCAATCAGGATGGAGGTGAGCCCCTAGCACCTCTTTCCCCGTTGCCTCGTGTCAAGGAGGGAGGAGTAACGCTGGTTGCTCTGGCGATGCAGTGGGCGTCTGGCAGCACCTGAGCATCAGCACAATGACAGTTGAGTGCAGGTGGGAAAGACTGACTCAGTCCTTTAGTGCCATGTGCCCAGCAGGTGGGTGGGCAAGCTGCGGATGAGGGGTGTGCAACTCCCACACCTGTACTCCCTTAGGCGCAAGGCACACCTGGTAGTGGGAGGGATACTTAAGGCACGAGGAGGCTGAGCACCCTTGTTATTGTTGACACCAACTTCCCTGGGGGGACGTTGGCAGAGGAGTTGTGTGAGGACCAACAGTAATGGAAGGGAGCAGGGACCTGTTGGAAGAAAGTGATGGAGCAATGTCTGGGGGAGAGGTGGAGCTGTGTCGGAGGGAAGCACAGCAGACATCAAGAGGACAGAAAGAGAATGGCTGCCAGCCGCCAGGTCGGGCCAGGGGCTCTTGAACTCTGGATGGTGGACTACTATTTGAGGGACACTCTCCCTGAGCACACCCCAACCTCACAGACTACGGCACAACGGCAACACTGGAGACAAGCCAACTCCCCAAGATATGAGGTGCTCCTTGAAAGCCACGTACCCAAGGACTGACTCTGGAGCAATGATATCAGATAACAAGGAGAACAATAATTCAGGGGATGGAGTATGTCAGGGAAAGACACAAAATCAAGAGCAGCCGTTAGCAAGAGAGACATGGGTGAGTGCATCCATAAGCTCATTCTGCAATTGACAAGGGACAAAAAGAAAAAAGAAAGAAGAGCAATGCTTTGATTGTCATATGCTGTTCATTGCTCACTTCAACATGATTCTGCACTTCACATACGCTGCTGCTAATTCCCACCCCCCTTGTTTTTAAAAAGGCTGTTGCTGTTGTTTCTGTAAGGGCACATTCTAATTCATTGCTTTCTGCCACACTTGATTTTCAAGACTCTTGCTGGCTCCCCGTCCCAGAAAATGATGATGGCACTCCGCAGCTCCAGAGAGGCAAGGCAAGCGGCTAGTGCATTCATTTCTCTAAGTATGCAGCAATGGCACTTCTAATTTCACTTAGTTTTAAACTATGTAACTCAGTCCCACAGGAGGTGGTGGGGCCCACCAATTTTGAAAGCTTTAAAACAGTATTAGACAAATGCATAGAGGAGAGAGCTATCGGTGGCTACTAGCCATGATGGCTATATGCTCTGCCACCACACTTGGAGGCAGCAATGATTTTGAATACCAGTTGCTGGAAACCACAAGAGGTTTGCACTCGAATCCTGCTTGCTGGTTTCTCAGAGGTATCTGGCTGGCTGCTGTGAGAACAGGATGCTGGACTAGATGGGCCACTGGCCTCATCCATCAAGATCATCTTATGTTCTTAATAAAGCAGAAGTGTAAGCCACAGAAAATTTATTGGGAGGTCTAAGCATCTCTCCCTCCTCTTTCTCTATGGCTTTTTCAGCCACATAGGCACATTTCAACAGGTACAAAAGAGCAGAAACCAAAAATATTTTCCCCCAGACCAAACTAAGGTTTGGTGCCAACGTGCCTCCTCGTGTCTTCAGATAAGCCCATCCCAATTAAATATATAGAGGGCAAAGGGATTTTATTTTTATTTTTTGGCCCAGGGAAAATCAAAAAAGACCAATTCAGTTGGAGGAAACGAAAGAAGACAACTAAGGAAACAAAACAAGACACTGGTTTGATAAAAGATGAAAATCCTTCAAATGTAAAGTTTGCAGATGAAAAAAGGAAGTGTCACTGCTTATCGGCAAGACCATTTATATGAGAAACCAAGAACTGCAAAGGAGGTGCAAGGCTATGAGATTCAGAAAAATGCTTTGTATGTATTTTTTAAACCATCACTGTAGCCAAGTAACATGCAAGACTCATTTAAAAAAACCACAGCTAGGAGACTCTCACATCACAGTATTTGAACAGATGTACTAGACACACAGCATGTGACACGCTGGGCAGTTACCAAAGGTGAAAATTGAGTTGCACTACCAAATATACAGCAATAATTTAAGGTTTGCACCATGATGATCTCCTGCTGAAATGTGCACTTCCTCCTCAGGCTTCATAACTATATCTGTTCAATCAACTCTTCACACATTTCCTTTGCACATGAGTGCATTCAGTTATTTCAGAAAAGGCACTATGAAGACACCAGAGCCTCTTGGTGGAGGCCATTCCATAACCACGATTCCTTATGCTCCTCCTTGATCAGTCATGTCTTCTTCTGGGGAAGTTTGATTGCTCCTGTGGAATTCCTTGGCAATAGAAGTTCAGCAAGAGCCATCCCTCCTCATTTCTAGAAGTCTTCTTAAAATTTTATTATTCAGACAGGTGTTTCAAAACAGAGGTTCTTTGCCAACCAGTTCTTACCATGTGCTTGATGATGTTTTCATTGAAATGCGTACTGCTGTTTTTGGTCTGTATAACCCCTTGCAATATTTTATATGAAAAGGCAGTTTATAACTATTTAAATAAATAAATAAATACATCTTTCAGGTAACCTTGTCCCAAGGCTTTTATAAATGTAAAGAAATCTAGCATTGAAAATGGGGTCCAGAAATGTATGTGTGCATGTACAATGACTGCACACATGTAGACAAAAAGACAGACACAGATATATATACATGTGTGTGCGTGCACGCATGTAAGTATGGATTTTTTTAAAAAAGCAAAATGGCTACATTCTACTTTTCAGGAATCGCTGCTCCTTATTTCATAATCTGAGGGCTGAGAATTATAAATCGGGGCTCTCTTTATTCAGATGAAGTGCATTTTTACTTTGAGATTTCATTACTATGTACTTCTGGATATTAAAAATACTAACAATTAGCATCCTTGTTTTGGTTCTGCAGTCATTGTGATGGCAGTTCTTATGCAAATAGGACAGTTTGTCTGCAGAAGTGCAAATCTTGGAATTGTGGATGCACTGTAATTATGATTCAAGTCTAGATCTCTCTGAGGGAGGTTCTGTCCTTTTTCTGCATTGCTAAAATTAAACTTTCAAGTCAACTGATGTACATGGAGAATCATTACAAGACATTTTGACAGGCATCTTTTTCGGTAGCTTGTCTCATTGTTCAACTCCTATTTCAGCAAGGATGCTTGCAAAACAAAAACAAAAAATGAGAAGCTTTTTTTGTACATTTTTCATGGTTGTTGCACATTTTAATGTGGATGTTCTCAGTGCACATTCTCCCACATTCAAGGATAAGGTATGTTTTACCTGCTTCTTGTTTCAGACTTTTTGGGCTGAAAGGTACATCTATATGAATTGCTTATAAGGGTGGCGAAATTGTTTTGCCTATTTATAAATCAGTTTTTATACCACTTTCCTTGTTTTGGGGGGATCCTGTGATTTTGTCTGTTGTGTCTAATGCTCTTGAGGACCTTCTCCTTTGTTTTAGGACCACAAGGAAAAACTGAAGGTTGGAGACACCCCCACCCACACGGGCTGCAAACTCTGTTTTCTTTTCTTTTTGTTGACAGCATGGGCCACAAAAGCTAATTAAGCAAGCAGCTAGCTCTCCTCATAGCCACAACCTTCCAAGAACGCCAAACAAAGGAAATGTCTGGAAAAGGGACATGTTGCAACACGTCCCAAGTTAGCAACATGCCACTGACTCTGCTGGACTGGAAGAAACTCTTAGGGCAGATACTTGTCGCAGGCCTTAGCCACGGTGGTGACAAAAAGCGGCCTGTGACTTTTCACAGCATCCAGGCACACACCAATCTTCTTTCGCCTCTCTCCCTCCTTCCCTCCCTCCCAAGAATGGACTGTTCTCTTACTGCAGCCGTCTTCATCACTGTGGTCTCCGCAGTCATTGTCACCGTCGCACTGCCACTGAGCAGGGATGCAAGTGCATTCGCCAAAAGCACTAACAGCACAGGTGAAGTGGTTTCGTCCACAAGCGCACTCTGCGCTGCTGCTGCTGCTGCCTGCACCTGCAGGGAGAAAATAATCGACATGCTTTAGAGGCAAGAAAAAGCAAGGGACACCTAACATCACGTTAATGCAGTGCAAAATGACATTGGGAATATTCTCTATGAACCACACACACTCCCAGCATACCACTGTGTGTTAAGATTCCCGAGATGCAACTGACTGGAAGCAACGACTGAAAAGCAATCATTCAGGGGGGGAATCTAAGGGTTGGTTCCATGGCCAAATATCTGGAGCAGCTTACAGCAATATCCTATTTACAATACCTCCATCTCCCCATCACCACCACATACATGCATGGATCCCATATTTGGGCAATTCCCAGAGTCCTTGGCAGATATATGAGGACTTAAATAAAAGTAGGGAAGCCTGCAGGTTTTTATAGGCCTTCTAACTGTTTACTCTCATCCCTTGATTCCAGAAAGGGGATAAGCTGAAGGATATTCCACAAAACCACAGTGCACACATGCCATCATTTCTGCTTCATAAAAAAAGGCAGCCGGTCCTCAGCCAGCATTGTCATGTGTTAATTTCCATTTTTTCCTTCACATTCCCACAGCTGAAATGCTCACAGACTTATAGTGATATTATAATGATACTGTACCTGAAATAGGATATATGTTCAAGGTACGTGGTCATATCAAGAATAGAAACAAGGAAGTAGCTACAAACAGACTGAGTGAAGTCAAACGCTTTGCAAGTAAGTTCTGCCTCTATAAATAGGGCACGTGTGATAGCTCACTCATGTGTTTCAGAAACCCAGAACAGGATCCATGCCTCTGAAAATGACTCTCTCAGCGTCTCATGTTCCATTCCTGGTCAACTAAGGAGATTCGGAAATGAGCAGGAAGTCAGGGCACCTGCCTATTAGGCAAGCAAAGCAGTGCTTAAGGGGATAAAATATATGCTTCTCGTAATCAAGTCAAAATGTTCCTGGTGCTGTTTGGGCTGATGCAGACTTTAAATCCGGTAACAGCTATGGCATCTCTTCTAAGTGCAAAGTATTTCTCTAGAATCTTTCATGTTGTCAGAGGGAAAATCAATTTACCCAACGGTTGTCCAAAAATTGTATCACCTTCCTTAGAGGCAAGGAAGAAGTTAATACACCCCTTACTCCGAAGAAGGGGGTCTGCTTCCCACAACCTTTCATTAATTCTCTGTTGATGCTATCAATCAGCCATCATTACAGCAAGATAATATTGCTGGTTCATCATTAGCATGCCATTGCTCTACATTCTTTGGAGAACTGCTTCATTTAGGAAGCTTAACAATTGAGGAAGACTGTACTTTCACACACAGGCTAGTTAGCAGGACAATCTGCTTTGATCTGAAGGGATATTCTTTCCATAAATGAACTTCAGAAGCAAATGGCTACTATTCCTTCGCTTGTCACTTGAAGCAGTGATTTTTATCCTCAAGTAGCAGTTTCCCACTGAAGAAAAGTACAGTTAATCCAGTCTTAATAGAGGGATTTGCTGACCCATTGTTTTAACAGAGAACGTTTCTGTCAGAAACTGGGAAGGCCACACTGCACTCATATGTTCTGATGACAGAAGAAACTTCACTCACTGATATAGTCCACAAAGATCTGTTAACGCAGCATAAGAAGCAGAACTAATTTCAACCAGGGGTCCAACACCTGACCAGAATCCCATCTACTTATAAGTATGGCTATGTAATGTGGTGTTGTAGGCCACCAATTTTACAGGTGTCAAGGTCCACTGGCTCAGTATCATGCTCCATGGGCACCTTTGGCACAGTCCAAGCTTAATTACAGTATCTCTGTCATAAGATATTCATTGATTGGTTGGTTGCATTTCTATCTCACTTTTCCTCCAAGTTGCTCATGGTGGCATACATGGCTCTCCGTATTATCCACACAACAGCTCTGAGACAGGTCAGGCTGAGAGTTGACGACAGGCCCAAGTGAGCTTCATGGTTGAGTGGGGATTTAAACCCTGGTCTGCCATTCACAGGACACCCAAGGAGATGTTGAGTTTAAAGTTTATGTGTGGTGGTGGTGTTAAACATAAATGTTTACTCCACCATTTCTGAAACATAAGGTAATAATGAAGGAAGATTTTAAGGCTAGTTTAGCTCCCCAGTCTGGAACTGGAAACATTCAAACTTCCACCTCTCCTTGTACAATCAACACATTCATGCAATGCTATACAAATACATGAGGCGTAACACACTCGTGGAAATATTTTCCTGCTTGCACTAAGGAACAGCTATAGCTATTCCCTCACCTTCACTAAACCTCATGGAGACACTGATGCAGAAACATTTGACAATCAGAAGTTTCCCTTTTTATTCTTTAAAAGCTTAAGGGAACATGTCAAGCAAATTCAGCAGGTCTGATTTATACAGACAAGGAAAAGAAATTCAACAAGTCTATACAGGTCAGATAAGGTTTATGGCTTTGGTAAGCATAAATGGCAGCAATCACACATACTATAAAGATTAACAGGGACCAGAGGAAAGTACTTTTCCATGATAAAGGAATGGAGCACGGAAAGCAATAAATCTCAAGTGCAGCAAAACTGAAGAGTGACGGGAAGGAGAGAAAAAGAGTGCTTGTAAACATTTGCCTTGAAAGCCAATGACTGGAGGTAACTTTTCCAGTACCCACTGAAAGCTGCTGCCAATTCTAAGGAAGTCAGAGCTAGCCAATAAAAATGCAATTTATTCTGGTAAAGCAGCAATGGTCTGAAAGGCATATGCAAGCACACTATCATGTGGAAGTGAAAGAATCGGCTACTCTGAAAGAAGAATCTCTGCTCCACCCTCACTTTAAAAAGACTAAGTGGCTGCACCTTCGATTAAAAAGCAAGACTGAGTTCCCATGTCTACCCTATGTTAATTAAGTGTGACAATAGGTTGAGCAGCTTCCCTTGAAATATCTCGTAAGTCACCACATCTTTAGAAATGAAAATGCTGCAATATCTCTAAGAGCATATTGGGGAAAGCTTTGCAGGATGATAATTTATATCATGGCCTGCTATTCAGAAAAGTAATTATAACTGGCTCAGATATGAATACAAAAGTCAAAAGCTGGCTGAAGAACCATAAACAAAGGGTAATGAGAAACGGCAGCATACCAAACTGCAGGAGGGATGGAGCTCTTAGAAACTACAGGGATCACTGTTAGAGCCATTGTTTTAAAACATCTTCATTAGTGACCTGGAAAGGGGGAACTTATCCACAGAGGTGCTTTCAGAAAACACCAAAACAGGAAAAGCAGCAAATGCCCATGAGAGAGCAAAATAAAAGCATCAGATAAGAGGCAGAAAATTCAGTGTCATATAATTCACATCCGGTAGGAAGCAATCGAACATAAATATCTGAAGAGAGAGAAATTGAAATACTAATGCTGCAATAACAAGTTTGCTGATATGCCGGTATGCCATTGTTACAAGTAATGATTTTAAAATATACAAATGCTGCAATCTTAGAGAGGTTGTTTCGGCCAGATCCTAACCTGTTTACTAAGTAAGTCACTATGAGTTCAATGGAACTGACTCCCACATAAATGTGCCTAGGAGTGCATCATCATTTGGTCATTAATTCCAATGTAATGTCAGCAAGCATAGTTAAATTCAAGCCGCATTTCTTTTTTCTTTTCTTTTCTTTTCTTTAAGACTACATAACAATAAAATCTAGGGGGGGGAATCTACATATATAGGAAATCTGATATATTAAACTAATATTTAACTAATAGATAATATTTTACTCCAGAATATGCTGCTGACACCTGGAACTGACAAGGCCAGCAATGGAAATTCCAGTCTTCTCATCTGATCCTTCTCCATCATGTTACAGAAAATGCTGTGATCTCCTCTGCCTTCCAGAAATCCTAGGGTGCTGTCACTTCCTACTCTCCAACACCCATCCAAGAATTACCTCTTTCTTTCTATATTTGCTGCTAAAACCCTAATTCAT
This sequence comes from Darevskia mixta, assembly GCA_034641385.1. Classification (NCBI taxonomy): domain Eukaryota; kingdom Metazoa; phylum Chordata; class Lepidosauria; order Squamata; family Lacertidae; genus Darevskia; species Darevskia mixta. Next base: position 27,335,547 of record JAWWNH010000066.1, read on the forward strand.
GTTCCAGTCACATCGTACGTAGACTACTGCAACCTCCCTCCTTACCAGTCTTTGCTCTCATCATCTCTGCACTTTTCAGGCAAATCAGAATGCTGCTTAGGCTAAACTCTTGCCCATTGCTGCAATCCCAACTTTGTCTTTCAGCTTCTGCACTGACTCCCTGACATTTTATGCATCAACTTTTGTATGCATTACTACTGGCACAAAATGTTTAATACCTCTAATTAATCTAATAATCACTACATCAGGCATTATTGACTGATAATGCACTTACTAATACCATTCATTCAGAGTTTAATTTAGAATCTGTAGTACAGTTGGCATTTTATAAGGATGTGCATGGATTTGAAAGGAAAGCTTAAAAACATGGTTAATATACAATTCTTCTCCGTATCTCATGCCTGGAGAGAAACTTAGAAAGATGCATGTCAAATAGTAAAAGCTCCTCCCCTAAATGTATATTACTGTACATGTCAAGGCTTTCTAATACAGTACACAGGTTATGCATAAATTTGGATTTTCAAGATATGGAGGTAACTACAACATGGCCCTTAAAAGTCAACCCAACTTGCTGGGAGAGAGAAATTTTCTCCCATTCTGGCAGCCCAGCACCCACCATTTTCAGGCAAATTTATACAAATTATCTACAGCCATTAAGCTTCCAGTGCATTGCAAATTGATGCTCAGTCTCTTCATTTTCTCAGTTCTTATATTTTGATGGTGCTTGATCTCTCTCTGTTCCCTGTTCTGATATTTTGGTACTGACTTCCAACTTGGAAGTTCCAAGGCACTGGCTACAGTCCAGCCTCTTAAGACAGATCTCATCACTACATATCTGTCCTAACTCACAGAGGTCAGATTCTTCTGGTTGCTTAATTTGTTGTAGATAGGATACAGAACTCCAGGCGGCGAGGACACTGAACTTCCTGTTTGCCAAATGCATTTCCTACCATTAGACATGTTTTAAATATTCATGTCAAATGCTATCACATTGCAAGCTATCCAATAACTAACTCTTCAAGGAGAATAAAACAGGAAAAACACACTTAATCTTTAGGTGGTATTTCATATTCAAATTACAAACACTAGTCAGGAATGATTTTCTAACACCCACCCCTCTCAGTAATGTGTTCCTCACTCCATGCATCTAAGGTTCAGAACCAACATGATCACCAACATGTTATATGGCTTTGACATCAGGATGTTATCAGGTATATCACATAAAGAACTGCCAATAAAACTGGAAACCACTAATAAATTTTCTTCAGCATATTTCAGTCAAGTTGAGCTGTCTCACACCACAGTGTCAGCTGCAAAATATGACAGAATAAGCAGTGGCATACCGAGCTGCTTGCATGACGCATGCACTACGGAGCGCAGTCCGCCCGGGCTGCCAGGCCGGGAGCGAGCGCCCCTCCCCCGTCCGTGCGGCGGCTGCTCATGCGGAACTTGTAAGGCTGCCACGCGTGAAAAGCAGCACAGATGGGGCAGCCTTTCGCGCGCGGGAGCCTTACGAGTTGCCACTCGCTCGGCGGCTCGTAAGGTTGCCGCGAGAGTAGCAGCACCAGCACGGACGGAAAGGATGAACGGCGCATGTGCGGCCATCCCACACATGCGCCATTCGTCCTGTCCGTCCGTGCCGGGGCTGCTCCTCCTGTGGCAACCTTACGAGCCGCCGCGCGAGTGGCAACTCTTAAGGCTGCCGAGCGCAAACAGTGCACGTAAGGCTGCCCTGTCCATGCTGCTTTTCGCGCGTGGCAGCCTTACAAGTTAATGCGCGAGCAGCTGCCGGGCGGCGGGGCGCGGCTTGGGCGGGGCCCAGAGTGTCGCCCCCTCCAGGGTGGAACCCGGGGTGACCTGCCCCCAACGCCCCGCCCCTGAGAATAAGGGGAACATAATCAGCAAACACTGCATATCATCTATCATATCATGTAAATTATATTAAAATTGAAGTGCACAGAAACAGAATTATAGAGTTGGATGGGACCACAAAGGTCATCTAGTCCAACCCACTGTAATGCTGGAAACATGGGGCTCGAATCCACAACTCTGAGGTCAAGATTATCATGCTTTATTGTCTGAGCTACCGCAGGCCATGCAAGCTAACAGGCAGGATGTTCTTCTGGCTATTATGTCATGATATGCATTAAAACCTTCAGAGCCAAATAAATCCCTTTGATGTTGAATGCGTCAACAAATTTGCACACCTTCTTCAAGAAAATAAATTTTCTGTCCACACATCTAGGAAGCCATTTCCCTTATTATTCTTTTCTAGCAGTTTAGGAGTAAAAACATATCTTCTTTTGCTGAGGAACATTAATCATATTTTTTTTTCATAATACAAACGTTGTTTGAATTACCATTCCCATTACAATCATTAATAAAGCATTATCACCATTATGAAGGGGAATATGTATTCTCCAGCCTATTAATCTTGTTTCAAGAGAACAGGATCACAACAGCCTGACCTGAAGGCTTGCCTGAAGGTTGCCACACCAGGCACACTTTGCTGGGAGTAAGCCACACTGAACATAGCAGGACTCCCAAACAAATCTGCCTGGGATTGTGCTGTAATGCTCCATTCCTTAACACTAAATTGCAGCTCACTCTAGACCAGCCTTTCTCAACCTTGGGTTCCCAGATGTTTTTGGCCTACAACTCCCATCATCCCTGACCACTGGTCCTGCTACCTAGGGATTATGGGAGCTGTAGGCCAAAAACATCTGGGGACCCAAGGTTGAGAAAGGCTGCTCTAGACCCTTCCGACACCCAAAGCCAAACTGAAGGATACAGTCCATGAACAACACCAGCAGCAAAGCTGACGTTGGATCTTTTCAGATTCAGAGTCTGTAGTGTAAAGACTGGAATCAGAAGTGGAAAAATGATGCTACTGGCAAATTTAAAAGAGGGGCAACATAATAATCTCAGTGAAATTCCAGCCATAAAAACAGATCTAAAAATTTGCATTAGAATCCAGGGAAAATAAAAAGCACTGAAAAGACATCCGAGTTGGTGCCCAGCAAACCTCCCTAAGGAGAGTATTCCACAACCAGGGGGCAACAACAGAGAAGGCCGTTTCCTTGGTCACCCCCACCTTACTTCAAAAGTCAGGGGACTTGGAAGAATGGCCTCGGAAGGTGGTCTTAGAATGGAGGTCCATACAGGAGAAAAGACTCTTTCAGGTAACTGGGACACAAGCCATTTAAGGGAAAGAAGCAAAGCTGTAGCCATGGAGATTATATGGGGATGGAATGTAAAGACAAGGAAAAGAGCAGAGGCAGTACTCCATTTAATCATTTAGGTAAAAAGGAAACCTGTCTTCCATTCAAATGCACTGGCCAATAGGTATACATGCACTGCAAAGACTGATGAGTACCTGGGCACATTAGACTACCTGAAGTTTTATACCAACTTACTGTACAATGCTGTGTAACACGTTCCCCAACTGCCTGTGTGCCTTTGGCAACACAGCACAATATTTCTCGCTATGGGGCTGGAGAAAACCAATTTTTCTGTGTTGCAGGGAAGTACCCATTTCACCAGCAGAGCTGCAATTGCCAGAGGATAAGAAAACAAGAGCTCAGGCTCAGTATGACATTTTTGAGGATTCTGAAGGCTGTAAAGAGAACCCTATTCATTATTGTGGCATGACATAAGCAAAGCTTAAACCAGACCTTTTATACTAAAGGGTCAGCAAAGGGGTTGTTTTGGAATAAGAATGTCAACACTTCAACGGTGGAGCATCTGTGCAAAGCGGCTACTCTGCTGCTACTCTCTATTCCACCAGAATCTGGGAAGGCAAGCCACAGTGGCCTAGCCTTGCAGGAGGAGTTCTCCAGTGAAGGAGAGGGCGGCCATTTGTGGCAAGAATTGAGACAGAGCCTTCTACTCTGCAAACCCACAGGCAGAGGAACTTCAAAAGCTGAACCACAAGATAAATGCAGCTATCTTGGGAAAAAGAATTACTCTATAAAAGTTTTTTTAAACGTATAACCAAACATACACAGTATTATGTTTCCCTTAGAGAACGAGCAAAATAGGGAGAATTATTAACTGCCCAGACTGAGCTGACTATGGCAGAACTAGGCCAGGCTCATCAAATAAGGGGCACCACACGACCACAATGTCATCACAGATCCCCCACTGCTAACCAGAAAACTGGAAGAAATTAAGACTTGAAAGTAAAAGGAATCCTGGCCATTTTTTTGTGGGGGAGCAGGGGGAAACCACAATGATAAATACTTTTTATGGGTTCATATGGGGCTAGATGTTTCCAGCAGTGCTGCCAGAAAGAAAAGCAAGATGCACCGTGGTGGAAGTTACTGCACAGCTGCCATCCAAGCAGTAAAGATCAGGCCTGTTCAGCCCACCCACATCTCACCTGCTTTTCTACAGAGCTTGTGAATAGTCATGCTTCAGTTCTCACTGCCTCCTGGCTCCAGCCTCCCTTACAGAAAGTCTTCCTCAGTACAGAGAACAAGCTTGCCCTGCCCCTCACCAAGATCCAGTCCTTGACTCTACGGATGAGGAGAGGGTTGGGGGACGCCTGGCCAGTGGACCTAATTAGGCCCACAAGGCCTACCCATTTGGCCTGCTAAGGCCATTTTAGCCAAGCCACATCCACCAGTCCTAACATGATACATGACATCATGTGTGGGGCAGGTAAACAAGTGGCTGGACCAGAGAGGTTTGCATGCACCACCAATCAAAAGCTTTTCTCCCTCTCTCATAACACTTGAGGAAATCCCATGAAGCTGAATGTTGGAAGATTCAGGACAGGCAAAAGGAAGTACCGGTACTTCTTCACAAAGTGCATAGCTAGACTTTGAAATTTGCTCCCCTGAGAAGTAGTAATGGCCACCAGCTTAAAAGAGCTTTAAAAGAGGATTAGACAAATATATAGAGGATAAAACTATCAATGGCTACCAGCCACAATTATAGTTTTCTACCTCCAATGTTGGAGGTGGCATGCTTCTGAATGCCATTTGTTGAGAGTCACAACTGGGGAGAGGACTATTGTTCTTCAGTCTTGTTTGCAGGCTTCCCACAAACATCTGGTTGGCCCCTGTGAGAACAGGGTGCCTTTGGCCTGATTCAGCAGGGCTTTTCAGCCGACTGTCTGCTGGGAAGTTCTCTAATCCATTATGATCCTCACTTCAACATTAATTCAACTGCTGTGTCATGGTTTCATCCCTGGGCTTGTGAGAGAATGGCTTCAGTTGTTATGGAAGACTTGGCATGAGAGAAAAGCTACAGAGCAAGGAGAAAAGAAACCACCTCTACAAACCTCAGTCAGATACGACCAGGGTTTTATATCCTGCTTCAGAAGCACTGCAACACTGACTTTTGAGTGTTGCACATATAAGCCAAAGCCATTGTTATTCTTCACCTCTGAAGATCAAACTCATCTGACATGCTTGTGGACCCACCTGGACTGTGGGACAGAGCAGGAAACTGAAATGAGGCATTTCCAAGCTTAATTCAGAAGGTCATTTTTCTTCCTCTCCCCCACCCTTCCCTATCTACTCTGCGACTAAACACATCATTAGGCAAACCCTAATGGAAACCAGTGTCACACTTGCGTGTCAGGATTTCCACACTTAACTCAGGAAATTAAAATAAAGCCTCCTGCTCCACTTCAGCAATCAAAGTATGGCCTGTCTTTCCTGTCTTGGCCTCTGACCTGAATGAAGTGCGATTGCATCCTGTGATACCGGAAAACAAAGGCCAGTTAGGCTCTAGAGATGTTGATGAAAGTCCCAATCTCTTGTAGTAGTGTTTAGATTACTGAAAGGCTTACTTTAAAAAGGGAAGGCCAGCTCCAAAGCAATTGTTGACACTGGAATTATATTGCTCCTCCATGAAGAGGCTGCCCATCTGACTGGCACAGTTCCAAAACTTAAATGCTACTGTTACTTAGAGTCCTGAATTAGTTTTGGATTTGGGGAGTTTGTGTTGATCCAGAGCCAAAGGAAACATGAAAACTGGAGGAAAATTTGTTAAATGTTGACAGAGCCACAGGAGGGGAACTTCAGCAAAGCTACCAAGAAACACCGGGAGATTTTTTTTTTTTTTTAAGACACACTAAACAAAACAAAACAAAACAGGGGAACTGAAGAAGAGGAAAATTCCAGCCACATGATAGAAGGTTTATTCTCATCCAGGGACAACTCTAGCAGGTCCATTAACTAGACAGTCAAATCTCACCTAAAGACGCATACCAGTTCCTCCTGCAGACTTGGACATAACCAGTTATTTTTATTCAGTACCCATTACTGCACTTCCAGGAAAACAGTGAAGCAAGTGTACTTCTAACCTCTCTAAGCATATTTCACAGTCCAGAATCAAGCATACAAGCTACTATTCTACTGATGCAGCCACCGCAAAATTTGCAACTTGGTGCAAAATTCACCCTTAAATAACCCACATTCACACACACAAACAATGTTTGTGTAATTCCACTAAATAAGCACAATTCATACAGGACACAGAATTCAGCTCTTCCTGAAACCAACTTTGGGTCACCTTGGTGCAAAATATTACAAAATGGTTTAAGCTGCCACATTTCTGATATCTATGATCCTTGCACACCTGCTCTTTTGGACCTGCTCAACAGCAGCTTCAGCAGGAAACAAATGACCAAAATGAAGCATATGGTTTGACAGGAGGTCCTCATATAGACACTGCTTTTTTCTGTATTTCAGTGCTTCACAGTTTTAGCCTTGATCTTATTGCAAGGTAATGTTGCAGTAGGCAAATTCGGAAACTAAGGCCAAAGTGGCAATCAGCTGATGGGCAAAATGAGCAAACTATCTGGTGTTGTTGTTGTTGTGTGTGTGTGTGTGTGTGTGTGTGAGAGAGAGAGAGAGGGGGGGGGGAGGGAGGGAGGGGAGAGAATGAATATGAACAGGAGTAGAAGGAGTAATTACAGTGGAGCACACACATAGAGGAAAAAGCTGGTGCGACGAACCCCCTTGTTCTCTCTCTCTCGAAGAAGGTTCGTCTCTAAACCAACTCCCTCTCACTTTAAGGGTTTATTATTAATGAGAGTCCGTATCCAGCTTACGTGGCCTGGTATCCTTAATGCTCTGGGCTATTTAGGTGAACCACCTTTTGCCTACAGTGCCGCCCTCAGCTCGGCTCCCCACTGTATCGATATGCCTCACACTTCTGGGAACTTAATGGCACTCTAGGTTTTCACCTAATAACCCCTTTCTGTGTGACTATGAGACACAAACTAACACCCGCTTTCTTTTCCTCAGGTAAGTTTTGCCCCCTTCCCGAGTACACACCTCTGTGAGCTTTGATACCCTGCTGGATTAATAATGACGATTCCTTTATGGCACAAAAATAACTGTACTTTATTTCTTAGATAACAGAGTTGATTTAAAGATTCATGCGTTCACAATCTTGTTCACAGTAACACATGCGCTCTTTCACTTTATAGTTTCACGACAAACTAAACCTAACCCTATACCACCACTATCCTGGCCCCACACCCTTCTTCTCCCTGTCACCACACACACCCTCCCTCTTCTCAACTGTCAAAACGGCTGTTCCCTCCTTTTAAACCGGGGATTGTCCCGCCCCTAAAGGATGAGCTGCCAATCAACGTGAGGGTGGATTAAATCTTTCTGAACCGGGGGGGGGGGGTTAATAACTCCTTTACCTTAGGGCCAATCCGTTACAGCTGGGTAGCAATGTCAACTTTCCTCTTTCAACAAATAGTTCCTAAGTGAATATTTCTGTCCTTGTCTATATCTGAATTGCATCTGAAATTGTTTATTATATACACAATAGTTTCAACTGTTTTTATATATGTATTTGTTGCATATGTTTTTGTTGTACTATGAAAGCACTTCAAGATGGTTCATAGGATGAGAGATTCATGACAGAACAACATCTGTCGGATTCTACTGAAGGTTTTTAGAAAAAAATATACCTTATACAAACACAGCAGTGCTTTTGTTTGTGCATTTCAAGTTTCATGCAATACTTAATATTTATATACCACTTTTCCTAAGAGCACAAAGCTTGTCACTTCGTTCTAATCCTTTCTGAAAGCCAGCAGAACCAATATTAGCATCGCCATAGTAAAGACAAAGCTAGCAGACACTAAGAACTACCAGGTACTTCCAGCTCAAAATTCACGTTCTCAAATTTGCATGGTAGGTGAGCTGAGCTCTACAGCAGTGTTTCTCAACCCTGTGCCTCCAGATGTTTTTGGCCTACAACTCCCATCATCCCTCGCTAGCAAGACCAGTGGTCAGGGATGATGGGAGTTGTAGGCCAAAAACATCTGGAGGCACAGGGTTGAGAAACACTGCTCTACAGCATCAAATGGCTTTAATAATTAGGAGGGGCTTTCAGTGGGCGACACCCTCCTGTTCCAAGTTTTACTCAAGGTGGAATGGCCGTCAGTTTCAAATAGATGCTATTTACCGGTATTTGGGCGGCCACCCAGTTGGGAGTAATTGACAATACTGTTGTTTCTATCTGACACAGGCAATATAACCCACCTCAGAAGCTTGCATCTGTCGCCACAATTCCCCATCCTCTCCAAATGTGTACTGGACACTGAACAAACCCGTTGAGAATGTTCCCAAAGGCCCACAAAGGACCTTTGTTCTCCTCCCAATTGTGTCCTGCTCTTTTCACCTCCCTACGGAAACATTTCCAAACCAGTGGGCACACACGTGTGTGCGGGGGGTGGGGTGTCCTTGCAGGGACTGAGGGAGTGTAGAATGACTGGATAACTTTCCTGAGAGTGTTTCTACAGTCCTATCTGTTAGCACACCCTCCCCGCCGCCCACATTCCTATTTGGAAAGCTGGACTATATGGAGCAGGGGAGAGGGAGAGAAAAGGGCAGAGGACCGCCTGCCCCTTCTCCTGCTTTGCAGCACACTGCTCCCTTTCACGAGGCTCCAGTAGCTTGTGTGAAACGATCAGCTGCACTCCTCGGCAGCGCAAACTAACTAAAGAACAACACGTTAAACAAGTGACAGAAGGAGCAGAGGGCATGGATCAGGCAGTCTCCAGACACAGCGGCAGTTCACTAACAAGCTGCTCAGACAGAGCACCAAGACAAATAAGACAAACAGGAAAGACATGGACAAGCAAGCTCCCCATCTTTATTCTAGCTGTCGGTCATTTTTCTTATTTGAGTGAGAGTAGAACAATGGGGATTTGTCAAGCGTGACCATATACGTTCCCAAGGGTCTAAAAATGCCCAAAAGCAAAGGACACAAATGCTTTACTTGGGAAGTGAAATTTGACAATCCAGGCACTTCTCCAAAGTTGGCAACTAACTGTGCCAACCAGCCCTTCTGCCACCCCCTCCCCTTTTTAAATTTTCATTTGATAAAAGGAGGTTTGGTGCTATTCTATAGGGGAAGTCTAGACGTACAGCTATTCTCATCCAGTAGCCCAAATGCTTTACTTGGGAAGGGAAATTTGACAATCCAGGCACTTCTCCAATGTTGGCAACTAACTGTGCCAACCAGCCCTTCTGCCCCCCTTTTAAATTTTCATTTGATAAAAGGAGGTTTGGTGCTATTCTATAGGGGAAGTCTAGACGTACAGCTATTCTCATCTAGTAGCCCATATACAACAAAATACAACAAAATACAACAAAAACCCTCAGATCATCTTTACAGCTTTGCCTGCTCCCATCAAGGAAGCATTTGAGGCCCTAGCAGTGCTATTTTTCTAGAAAAAGAGGTGCCGGAACTCACCATGAACACCTCCATCGTTCTCTTAGTAGAATGGTAATGGCATCCACCTGAGAGGTGCCAGAACTGACTTCTGGTGAGTTCCGGCTGAAAAGTCCTGGGTCCTAGATACCTGTGCTGATTCCCAGTAACTTTTCCTTCGTTCCTCAGACCAAGTTTCATCAATGTTAGCAACCATTCTGCTCCTGGCCATTGAGATGCTTCTAGTCGCATTCTCAGGCAGTGTGTGATGGTAGATCATCTTCTCCAGTGGCTTGTCCCCCAGCATCCGATATTCAGGTGTATACTGCTTGTATGCCATTCATCTACTTATCCTCCATGTTTTTACATGGATCTGCACAATGTGGGAGCAGTGAAGAAAATAGGCTTAGCTACAGGAATATGTCCCAATTCTATAGAACAGTCACCAAGGGAAATGATTTGACAGAAATTGCTGGCCTGCAAGTCGTCTGGCAAAGACCACATTCCAGGGACTAGTTGTCTCAGTTTTTGATTCTAGGTATTTGGCCACTGAGGTTTTTCCACAATTATCCTAATAACCAATATATTTTTGCTCTTGACTAAATCTGTCAACCTGTAAGGGGTTAAAGCCTAGTTATCACGTACTAGTAGCCTGACAACTCTTGTGTCTGCAGTGGTCTACAATGGTCTCAGATTTTTCATATAATCAGGTTCCATTGCTGTTAATCAGTGCACTACTATTTAAGTATATTAAAAAAAAGCCAAACACAACATGAGCTAAATGGACAGAAATCTATTCAGCCCAACTCTATCTGGCCAGCCAAATCTCATGACCAGCTGGATTGCCCCTTCCCTTGCTTGCCCAGCAGGATGCCCAAAAATGGCGTGTGAACATTTCCCTCTGCCCTTGCTGCAGCATTAAAACGAACAATAGTCTCTGCCAGTGTCATTCATCTCCTCCTGTTGCCAGACTGTTTTGTTCTTTCTTGTCCCTTTTCACCTTACAGGGAGGGGCTTTTATAAGCCCAACCGAATGGCAACAATACAAAAAGAAGAAGAATCTTTCATATTTCCAGGGGAGTTATTATTATTATTTATCAGAAGGGAGGTTAAGGTTAAAAGACAAGAAGTGTTGTCATTTCCTTGCACAACAGATAGAAGGCAGAACCACCACCCCCTCAAAGTTCTCAGGCCCCAGCTGACCTGCTCCATTCCAGAACTGGTTTCTCCGTTTGAAGGAGTGCAGAATTTGCTGGAGAGTGAGGGTCATAGGGGAACAAAACTCTTTTCTTCTTTAGGAAGTGGGGACTACATAATTGCTGAGAGGCAGCTTCCTGGTGGAAATCAACGTGGATCCCAGCTCATACTCGGTACTGTTTTGTGTGCAAGCATGCGGCCTTTCATCCTCTCCCTCTCATTCATTTCGGATCATTGAGAGCGAAGGACGGCATAAGCACCAAGCCACCAGCCGTTCAACGGCGCCCCGCCCTGACCAAGTGGCTCAAATGAAAAGGCAGTTGCTACAACACAAAACTAAAACAGGGGGGAGAGAGAGAGAGAATATCCAATAGGATCTGCAGAAGGAACACACATTCAGTCGTGACCCTCTGCAGCCAGCCATTTGAGCAGGAGGAGCCTGTCCCGGTCACCAGTCATCATCTGGTCCTCCAACCCAAAAGCGTGGCAGTACAAAAAAGAGAGGAGAGGGTGAACGGGAAAGGAGGACTCGTGATTTTCGCTTTCAGGGGCCTACTTGTATATTACAAGTGAATTTGTATAACCAGTCTGCCAGCCTCTCCCCAAGAACCCTCTGGTGGAGAAGAGATGCTTAACTGCTTCCTTGCCTATTCTTTCATCGGGGTGGCCCCTCTCATATGCTGTCAATAAAGAAATGCATCATCAAAAAAGAGGGCAAAGGGGTGGCACTGATTTGCATGTACTTTGAATATGGAAATTTATATGTATAGATGCATGTTTAGAATTTAAATGGGGGAAGCACCTCTCACCCTAGTGGGGAAGCCTGGGAGCAGGTGGCCCAAGTGTTTGCTCAGTCTGCTGCCTGAGTGCTATCCAGGTGCCTGGAACTTCAAGGTCCCTGCTCGCCAGGGTGGATAAAAATCAATAATTTCTAAAATAAAAATAAAAATAAAAAATTATTTAAATAGGATTTTTAAAATAAAATGCTTTTGGAGGAAAAATCTTTGTAAAGAGAGTTTTCTATTTACCCGTATATATTCAAGTATAAGCCGACCCGAATATAAGCCGAGGCACCCAATTTTACCACAAAAAACCTGGGAAAGCTTCATAGGAGCCACTGCTTGCCTCACTCAAGTATAAGCCGAGGGCGGCTTTTTCAGCACAAAAAATGTGCTGAAAAACTAGGCTTATACTCGAGTATATAGGGTAAGTTACATTATAGTCCAAAGGCTATTCATCATGAAATAAGGATTTGTTTTTAAGTTTTTCATGTGTGCTAAAACTCAGTCTAAGTGTTTAACCACATCAATTAACAAATATGCTATAATGTTATTGCTTTAGTTAAACCAATTGTTTAAATTGTTATTAAGGAAATGATTATTTTTCTCCTTCCAATAAAATACAGCACAAAAGTTGTCCAAATATAAACAGTTAACTTATTAAACCTCACAATAATTTCATAATTATCTGTCATGTATTTCTAATAGTATAGCCAAATCAGTAATTTTTGATATAACTGTAAAAACTACTCTGAAAATTTATTATTCCAAAAATGAAACCTTCCTCTGGTTGTAAAGATTATACCAGCAAGAATGAGTCTTTCTGTAATTTTTATTTATTTAAATCAAGTCTTACTGATTAGTGATTTAAATCAAGACTTACTGACTAGTGATTTAAATCGTGATTTGATTTAAATCAAATACACCCTGCTGCTTGTCCCTTAGGGTTTTTTAAATGAAAAAAATCTCTGCCAGGCAGCCCTTCAGATAGAAGACACCTTCTTCTTCTTTTTTTTTTTTTTTTGAAATAATTTTTATTGATTTTACAATTTTATAAGCACATTACATTTCGGTCAGGTTTTCCTTGCCTCCCCTCTCTCACCATGGGAGGCTTAAATCTAACCCCCCCTCTCACAGAGGTATACACATTCCTCATGCCCCTGACCTTAATGCAGATAGAAGACACCTTCAAACAGAGGATGGACACTGCTCAAACCTGCTTCATCCACTCAGAAGTGACTTTTCAAATAAAGTAATAGGGCCATGACATGTGTTTTCATGCAGTTAGTACTTGCGGAGCTTTGGTTTCACTGCAGATTGGGGACAATAGATGGATGCTGCCCCCATGAATCAGATGAATTTCTGCAACATGCCCACAGAACATCTTAAGATTAAAATACTTTTATTTTAAAGAAAGGATTAGTATCTCTGGCATGCTTCGAGTGCATGCAGATTTTAAACTAGGTAGCAGATGTAATAAAAACTGGTTGGATGACAGCAAGAAAGAGGAGAGAATCAAATAGAGAAAGTGGGAGGTAAAAAATGTAATAGATCATTCTGAGGTTGAAGATGGGGTTCGGCAGTTCTATATATGCACCCAGATTTGTTGGACTGACATTTTCTCTCTTTCTGCCCTCTCAGACTTCACCCTAAAAAAGAATCCTTTCAACGCCTTAAAAAACACACCACGTGCCTAGAAATCCAAAACTCACAAGCTCATAACGTTAACAATAAATGATGCTACATCACTGAACAATATAAATATATTTGCTTTCAATCTAACATTACAGATAGATTAGAGATAAGAGAGATGATAAATAATTGTGTGTACAGATTCTATTTTGCACAAAGGGCGTCCATGGAACATAGGAAATTCCAACTGCTCTGGAAGAAAACTGTGTGGAGGGGGGGATCCTTTATTTGGCATTTGAAATTGAACAGCTGTCAACTTTTGGCAGCTTCACGTGTGACTTTTTTAAACATGTGAAAGAAATATGGTAATTTATTTCATCCTCAGAGAGGCAGAGAACAATGAAAGAGCTGAATAAGAAAGGCAAGGCCCTACCTTGGCACCTGAATGCTGTAGACATGGAGAAGGTAGCAGCTGAACACAGGAAGGGAGAAGTGGCAAAGAATGTTAACACTTGACTTTCTGTTCGCATCTGGCTTGTCCAGATTTTCTTTACCCTATACTCTGTCTATGATCAAGCCTGCCCCAGGCTCCCAGAATCTATTTCATCCCAGGGCCAAGGTGTGAACTGCACCTTCAGCTATATTTTTAAACTGCTGTCTACTCAGCTTGGCTAGTCTCTTCAGTTACACGCATGCATTGACATCTGCCAGGTGCACAAGCCTAGGGGGCGGGGAGGGCAGGAGGCTACACATGGGAAGGTGTGGTGACATGGCCTCTTCACGCTAGCAGCTTTTTGGGCACCAGCCACTTAGGCACCTTTACGTTCAAATTGCATCATTAAAGAAAACACAAAGTTGTAGTAACAGGTAACAGAAAGATCAGCTACAGGAAACTTTTAGTCCTGGTTTATGCATAAACACAAAACCAGTGCTGACCCTGATGCATACAGACCACCCCATATTCTCAACCTACTGCTCTTGTACTATCAGGGGGAAATAAGTAGCAGAAAGACAAGCAAAAACCTGCTGGCATGTTGAAGAAGCTCCATATTTGAAGAACCAAATATTAAAGAGGGGTTTTGACAATTTTTGAGAAGTCATAACAGAATCGTACAGGCAAACTTCCATTAAGAAGTAGCAAAGACTAGATGCCATAGCCAAGAATACCCTGCCCCTTGGTCCCAGTTTCTGGGCACCTCTGGATAAGAACAATGTCTAATAGTGGAGAGCTGGGGCAATGGCATGCATTCAAGCCATGTCCCAACATCCTCATGTGCATCCGTCCCCATGTACCTTGGCCCAACCTTCCTATGTTGAGTGTGATAGTTCTGCAGGTGCGTTCAGGTGTGGATTAACCCTCCAGGTGACCAGGGACCCTGCTCTAGAACTGCTCGAGAACTGAACAGGCAAGGCTGATTCCGCATGGGGATGTTGGGGCAGGTTCGCAGGCACACACCTGTTCCCACTTTCCAACATAACATGCTCAGGCAAATTCCTGAGCACAACTAAGAAGACGAAGAACTCCTAAGCAGTTGTTAAGGCATGACTGAGAGCGTATGGTAGAATACATTTATGCAGTTGATGCTTAAAGCCTGGGGCCAGGTTAACAGCAGCCCTTTGAACTGAGCCCAGAAATAACATGGTAATCACTTCAGGTCAGTTGAGGTGCAGCATTTTTGACCAGCTCTGGTTTCCAAATATTCTTCAAAGGTAGCACTATGTACACTGCAGCAATCCAAAAGAGGTTTCCATGGCATGTATCACAGTGGCAGGGTCCTCATCACAAAGAGGATGAACAACTATTTCTGGATAATCTGGGCCACTCACTCAGCTCTGAATGGCCTCCCCTAGGAGCTTCATTTAGATGTTGAAAAGCACGGCGAACCAGGTGGAAGCCTCCCAAGACTGCTCACAATCTCCCAGCAGTACCTTCAGCCACATTCCCATCAGGTTGTGCAAGTCAGTATTTACTTAGGTTATGTTGATGTTCTTAAGTGACATTTTATGGATATTTCATTCATTTTATTCTCACATGTTGTACATCGCCTTGGAATATTTCTTACAGAAGTGAGGATCATAAATATGTAGATAGATAAATGAATACAACTGTCAATGCCAAGAAATGCCACTGATACAGACAGCTGGTTCAGGATACTATGGGTCAATGGTGCCAAACGCTGCCATGAGAATCACAGGGTCTACCCCCTGGTAAAGGTCACTTAAATGGGTCCGAAAAATCCATGAAGATAGTTGGCCTTTTAAAAAATCAAGTTACTCAGGAAATTGTAGGTTATTAATTGTACTGCTGCCATTCTGCAGCTACCAAATATTGTACATCAGGTAAACCTGCTGGTAACTATATGAATTATTCCAAAAATTATGAACTGTACACTTACGATGTCCCAAGTGAAATCAATGTAATTGTGTAGAGGAAGCTCCACTCACCTCACTATATTAATTGTCAGTTTCCTTTTCCACTGGTTCCTTAAATTAATCTCCTTCTGGGATTTAGTGGTGTAACAAGGCCAGTCAGGTAAACTCTTATCAATTAGTATTGCAGAAGTCTTTGCTTACAAACAACAGATAGACACAGGATGAAGGAAAACAGTGCCTATAGAAAATCACACTATTTAAATACAATAGCCTGCTTTTCAGATTATCTCTTCTCATTTGAAGTGGCTCATAAAAGGGATATAGCTATGCCACCAATGTGATCCTAAGCATCAAAACTGCCAAAGGACTCATTATGTAGTGTTCACTTGTTCTGAATTTTACAGCAAAGAATTCAACCCTTCAAATTCTCCGTCAGACAGCTTTTCAAGCTGAAGATTTAAAGTGTTGTTTTAAACCTACAAAACCTTACAAAACACCTTTCTCCATAGGAACCAGGCTGGACTCTGAGACAATAACTGGAAGTCCTTCTCTATGCACCTCCTCCAGAAGACAACTGGAGGGTGGTGGCAAGAGAAAGGGCCTTTTGAGTAGTGCCCCCCCCACCTTAAGGAACATTCAGGGGGTCTCACCTGGCAAACACTAACCATTTTTCTGGTGTCACACAAAGAGGTTTCTCTTCTCCCAGGCATTTGAATGTTAATTTTCTGCAGCAGTTGATGCCATTTTCTGGGTCATTTGTCTGGTGGTCAAGCCTCTGTTTGAAGAATGGGGGGATTTGTTTTAAATAGCTTAACCATGTTGGTGTTTTGTATTTGGGTTTGCTTTTTTTTAATGTACTGCATACTGGAAATTTTATCCCTGTAAGTAATTTGATAATTTTTGAATGGAAAGCGACCAATAAAGTAAATAAATACTACAAATAAATAATTTCCAAATGGCAGGCCTTCAGCGAACTTGTAAACAGGTTGCCAGGTTCCTAGTTATGCATTTGGGTGGAAAATATGTCCCAAGGCTTTTTAAAGGACTGTTTTATCTGGCTTTACAGATGAGTGTGAACCTGGGAAAATTCATTTTACTATATATATATAAATAGAACCACTAATCTGTGGACTTAGCATGAGGGCAACATTTGTTTATCTAACAAACAGACAAAGGAAAGATATGGTACATACTACATATCAGTTTTTTTAAGCCAAAAGCCAAACAAAGACTCTAATGTTTTGTTTTGTTTATCTGGGAAACCAAGGTTCTAAGTGCAGTGCTATCATATTTGCTTGTGAGGTTTCAGTCAAGTTACTCTCTCACATTTAGCTTCCCAGCTGTAAAAGGAAATGATAGCAGCAACTTCATTTTGTACTACTTTGTTATATGCATGTACCTCTCTCTGAAGAAGAAAAGGAGTTTGGATTTGATATCCCGCTTTATCACTACCCGAAGGAATCTCAAAGCGGCTAACATTCTCCTTTCCCTTCCTTCCCCACAACAGGCTGAGAGACTTCAGAGAAGTGTGACTAGCCCAAGGTCACCCAGCAGTTGCATGTGGAGGAGCGGAGACGCGAACCCAGTTCACCAGATTACGAGTCTACCGCTCTTAACCACTACACCACACTGGCAGGATTCCCTCAGATTTTGTCACAGTTTGCTAACAGCTTCAGGATCTTTTCTGCTAGGAGTAAGGTGCTTCACATCACCCTCTCTGTGCTTCATCCGCACTTTCCCACGATGGCAAACACACATCGTATTTTGGATTTTGCTGGATTATTTGTGAGGGGTTGCTCGATGGATGATCCTACCTCACTAAATAGGATTTTTGTCACTAGCAATGCTGCCCTACGCACATCAACAAAATAAAAATCTTCCTGAACCCCATTACTCAGAGAGATAGATCATCTAAAAGATATTAAATTATATACACAATTTATGAGACAGAATATTTTACAGCTCTGGGTTAAGATATAAACCTGCATCATTTATATATCCTTTTAAACGTTTTGCCAACTTTTTTAATGTTTTACCCATTCAAATCCATGCGACAATTTAGTAGTGACTAACTTAAGTTCCTATGATGTCAAATAACTTTCTCAAGGTCAGTGGGTAATACCCACACCTAAGAAGTTATATATACCCACACCTCTATGTTATTTTAAATAACTTGTTTAGTGAGTGAGCTTGAGGTGAAGCAGTGGGCAAGGCATTTCATAAATATGTGTGTTCAGATAGAAGTGGGTAACTTAGACAAATAGCTTAAGGCTGCAATCCAAACCCTACCCTCCCACCCCCATGCATCTGACTGGAGTCAGCATGGGTTGGAATGGGCAGAGGTTTCTATATATATATGGCACCTCTTTCTTTATTGGCTACAGTTACTTCAGGGACACAGGTGGCACTGTGGTCCAAACCACAGAGTCTCTTGGGCCCCGCACAACAGGGTGAGCTCCCATTGCTCTGTCCCAGCACCTGCCAACCTAGCAATTCGAAAGCACACCAGTGCAAATAGATAAAAAGGTACCACTGTGGCAGGACGGTAAACGGTGTTTCCGTGTGCTCTGGCACTCGCCACGGTCCTCCGTGCGCCAGAAGCAGTTTAGTCATGCTGGCCACAGGACCTGAAAAGCTGTCTGCGGACAAATGGCAACTCCCTCAGCCTGAAAGCGGAGATGAATGCTGGACCTAACCGTCAGAGGTCCTTTAACTTTTACCTGTGCCTTTAAAGTTACTTCAAGGCACCTGCATATCCATAGCTAGCACAAACATAAGCCGCATTAGCTTATAGTAAATTTTCAAGTGCCGCTTGGCTGTAACAGCTAATTTAAATGCACCCTTAGAACTCAAACACTGGAACTCATTTGAGCCAAAGCTCTGAATCGAGACATATCAACACCGGCAGCCCTTATTCCTGGAATCTGTGGATTTGCATTAAAAAGAAGAGCTTCTCTACTTATGTGTCATGTTCATTTCCCTCTCCCTGGGTGAACCAAATATGCACAAGCATCTCGCAGGGCTTCCACCTGGTCAGCTTTGTATTTCAAGCACTAATAAAAAATAAAGCAAGTCTTGTCAAAATTAAGCCCTGCCAAAAACACAAATTAACTAACAAAGCAAGAGATAGCCCCCGTCCTCAATGCATTTATCCTTCTTTCTACACGCACACGCACCTCCTCTTGTTGCCACCACTCCCCCCCCCCCAAAAAGAGCCATTAGGAGAAAGCTGTGGAAATATTTGCCCCAAACTGGAGATTGTTGCAGAGTCTCGCTGTATTGTAGATGGGAATACACACAGCAAACTTGCACTGTGAGGAGCCCTGCGGGAATCCAGCAGCTTCGGGGAGGCTTTGTGAGTCCAGCTCTGCATGCACTGGCCAGGCCATTGTGAAAAGGAAACAGAAAAACCATTACCAACCTAAACCCTCTCCCCCACCCCCATTTCCATTCTCCCTCTTTAGCAGTTCTTTCCTCCCTCCCCCTCCTCAAGACAAATTGAGATGGGAGGGGAGGGCTGCTTTTAAAGGGAGTGAAAAGGTTTCCTCCGTTAGATTTAAGGCAACAAGTCAGAGCTGCAAGGAGCCTTTTATCCACCAGGGAAGCCTCCCACTGCTCCCAGGCTGGGCTGAGCTGGAATCCTGGGGTTCAGCTTTCTGAAGCCTGCCATTGATTTGTCACTGGTGATAAGTGAGGCCAGAACGGTTCCCACAATCCCCTGCAGAGGCGAAGATTCTCCCACAATGCCCAAGGGGAGAAACATTTTAAAGAGGGAGAGAGAGAGCAAAAGAAAGGAATACAGAATTTAGAGGTCAAAAAATCTGGGATGTTTCTTTTCTCCGACAACAAAATAAGTGACTATTCTGCGGCTCAGCCAGGGAGGAGACAATGCTTCAAAAGGACAGCACGGCAGCTAATGTGAATTCCTCCATGTCCCTCTTGGTAAGAAAGCAAGACATTGGATTTCTTCAATATATTTGCGCCCAGTGGGCTTCTGTGTGCCAGCTCCATACAACAATATTCCTGTAGCAATTTGCAACTGTTCCTATGCCAATCTCCGAGTCTTTTAAATCTTCCTTACTTACACATGGGCACTCTTCACCCCCCAAGGAGATGTTGTCAGAGGACAGTTCTATTTGGGAGGCCCCTTTCTCACAAATTAAACAAAAGGGAGTTTTAAAAATGAAAGTCTGGAAGATTAATTAGAGGAGCAACGGAGAGCACGTGCAGAGAAAAAGCTGCGCTACCCAAACCAAGGAAAGCAGGACCATAATAAATTGCCTACGGGCAGATACTGATGCAAAAGCAGAAAAGGCATTTAAAAAAAAGTAGGATATAAGTACACATAAAGGCTACAAGGATACACCGTAAGAATACTACCCTAGAATTCTGAATTCATAAGCTTAGAATGACAGATTAACATCATTCCATACAGGACAGGATTGGGGGAAAACCTAAACACTCATTATCAGCCAATTTCTCAACCCTACCCTTCATCTTTGGGAAGCTCAGAAGGTCCCAGGTTCAATTCCTGGTGTTTCCAGACAGCGCTTGGAAAAACTCCTGCCGGAAACCCTGGAGAGCCTACTGCCAGTCAAAGTAGACAAAACTGAGCTAGACAGACCGGCCCTAGAGGCAGAAATACAAGATCAGGTGTTCTTGCTATATTTTATCAGCAATGGTACCCACAGCCATGTGAAATCTGTTTCCCTCTGGTGCAGTCCTCCTTAGCTACAAGTACACTGAGTGAGGCACTTGCTCCTTACTTGTGGTACACTGTGATTCATCTTTGAATTGATCATCTTGACTCATGTTAGGGATTTAAATTAATTATATTTCAGTCACTTTCTAACCTATGATTCTATGAAAAAACACAGAAAACTCTTCTTTTTTTTACTGTACTTTCCAAAATAGTCATGATAGTCTGCTGCAACAAAAACAACTTAAGGGTAAATCTCTTTTAAGATAAAGTTTCCATGGGCAAGAGCCCATTTTGATACTTGCCTGAAGCTTTATCGTCCTCTGACATATACACGTAGACACATAGTACAGCCTAGGGGGAGGAATGCTATTACAAAGTGAGACCAGGAGGCCTAGCAATGCAAAAGGTTTGTCATATTTGTGCACAGCACAAATGATTTAAAAGATCCCAACAGAGTGGGCGTGGATCCATTTGCAACTGGTATTCTGTACAAATGTGAAGACTGTCACACTTGTTAGGCAAAGCTGAGTCTGTCTGGATTTGTTTGGGGATATAATGACCCAGGTGGTGCTGTGGGTTAAACCACAGAGCCTAAGGCTTGCTGATCAGAAGGTCGGCGGTTCAAATCCCAGCGACGGGGTGAGCTCCCGTTGCTTGGTCCCAGCTCCTGCCCACCTAGCAGTTCGAAAGCATGTCAAAGTGCAAGTAGAAAAATAGGTACTGCTCCGGCGGGAAGGTAAACGGCGTTTCCGTGTGCTGCTCTGGTTCGCCAGAAGCAGCTTTGTCATGCTGGCCACATGACCCGGAAGCTGTACGCCGGCTCTCAGCCAATAAAGCGAGATGAGCACCGCAACCCCAGAGTCGGACACGACTGAACCTAATGGTCAGGGGTCCCTTTACCCTTTTATAATGACTTCATGGCTTGTGAAGAACTGTGAGACTGGAGTGTCACAGAATCACAGAATTGTAGAGTTGGAAGGGACCCTGAGGGTCATCTAGTCCAACCCACTGCAAGGCAGGAATCCTGCTCATAGTCATCCCTGTGTTGGCTCAAACCACCAGCCTTCTGGTTAACAGTCAGATGCAGTGACCCACTGCTATAAACTGAAGAGTTCATTGAGAGCCTGCAGTCCTGTGAGCATAGCTGCATAAGGAGCTACCTTTCAACTAGGCAAGTGGCTACTTACAAACCCCCATTCCATTTGTAGTATCTGCCTCCTTGTGAAAGATTGAATCAAGCGATTTCCCTCCAATCATGCTTCACCCAGAGAGCAACTTTTTTTGTGTGTGTAAATTGATCACGTATCAACATTAGTATTTAAAAGTTAAACTTGCATTAAGCATTATATTAATACAGGCGTTGTTGCTCTTGATCTGTTGTTAGCTGAAAAGAATAATAGAATAATAAAATCAGAGAATTGTGGAGTTGCAAGGAACCGCAATGGTTAGCTACTGCAATGCAGAAATCTTTGCTAAACCATACATGATGGATGGCCAGCAAACCTCCAGCTTGGCATTCTAACAATGAAAGTTAATTGGGATATGAGCAACAAGGATGAATTAGCTTTCAATGGGCATATTTTCTGTGTGCACAAAATAATCCTGTGTCACGCAGACTAATGTCTCAGCACATACATTTTATTTGAGAGATTAGTTACCTAACTCCAAATGGGCAACAGCAAATGTAGTCCAGCTATGACAGCCTTCTTCAACACTGTTGCCATCCAGATGTTTTGAACTACAAACCCCTTGATGGAAATTGTGGTTGAAATGATCTGACGGCACCAAGTTAAGAAAGGGTGTGCTAAGAATAGACAAAAGTGACAAAATCGCCTACTGCAGGCATCCCCAAACTTCGGCCCTCCAGATGTTTTGGACTACAATTCCCATCATCCCTGACCACTGATCCTGTTAGCTAGGGATCATGGGAGTTGTAGGCCAAAACATCTGGAGGGCCGCAGTTTGGAGATGCCTGGCCTACTGGGTCATCAGAATATCTATAGCATTCACAGCAAAGGGCAAAAACTCTCATAGGAAACAGAATTTTTAAAGTACAGGTGGCAGAGGAACTGTGCCCCTATCCAAGCTTTGAAACAGAGTGGTTTGTGCCTTGAATTGTACTGGACACTCATACAATGGGTGAAGCACGTCACAGAGCACACTACAAAGCCATTCCTGAAGTACATTGTTGATTCTATAGGTTGGCTTGTAAAACAAACAGAACATTCCATTCAGCAACAAAACAAACAAACAAAAAGCAGGAGGTAAAGAATGAAAAGCCAATGTCAGCCTCTCATCCTGTAGATGAGAAAAATGGAAAGGGCAGAAGAAACTTCTGAAGACCGGTAATTGAAAGAAGATACTGGGTATTGGTAAACGAAGGAGGAAACCTATAGCCAACCACAGTTCAATAGAGGGTGTATGTCAAAGGGATCTGGACCTAAATTATATGCAGACAACAGCAGATTAAATTGTTTATTTGGGTGCCACTGCTGTTCTGATTCATTTGACTGACTATTTTACTGTTTTAGTATCCGATGTGTAGGTTGCTTCAAGGGCCTGTTTATAGTTGAAGACATTTGTGTGTGCATATATATGTATATTACATACACATAAAATATATAATTCTAGTTGCTATTAACAAAGCAGAAACCTGAAAATTGAATCTTGCAAGTAAGGCTCTTTTGGGAAGAGGGGAAGTAATGGTTTGGAAGGGCCTTTGCTAACCTGGTTCCCTCCAGAATTTTTGGACTGGGGCTGATGGGAGTTGTAATCCAAAATAACCGGAGGGCAACAGGTTGGCAAATGATGTTGCATCCCTTATTTTTGTGCATCCCAAAATTAGCGAAGAAATCAATGAGCCGTTTATAATTATTATATGGCCACAGTAGCAGACCTATGTTGAAAAGGGCAAGTCGGCAGAACTGCATTTTGCCATTATAATGAAAAATAGGGGGAATAGGTTATTCGACTTAATAGTTAAAAACTGCTCAATTTGTTGCAAGGTATGTGCCTGAACACATTGCCTGATATGAAACTTGACAGTGCAGGAGAGGTAAGTTTTAAAGGATGGTCCATGCTGAATTTGAGGTAGAGGGGAGAACACACGGCTTATTTTGAATAAGTTAAATATTTGAAAATACACTCTGGCACAAAGCAATTTGAAAAGCAGGGTAGTGGGGGGGGGATTATAAAATGTCCAGGCAGAGATTCTACAGGTGCAGCTTCACTAGATACTTGCTACAGAGACACCCAAGACTTTCTGCCTGATGAAGCCATAAAACATTTTTGTGCTGTTTCCTCCCCACAGCAGCACGTAGTGAATGTGCAGGCAGAAATTTCACAAGTTCCCCAAATACCGGTACTCCCCCCCCCCCCATGCTCTTTATTGATTTTGTTAAGTACTACAATTATTCCATTCGTTATTCAAAATAAAATAAGATACAAAAAAGAAAACATAATTCAACATCAAATGTCGCTGATACATTAAATCACAGATAAATAACCTTCTACTTTTTAGGTGTGACTTCCATCCACCTCACTACAGGTCCTTTCTTCTTTTTTTAACTGCGTCCTTTTTCACCTTGTATGAGATACATTATCTGTCTGTTATATAATTTGTGAAAATTAATCAAAGCACATTAAGGATTTTACTTGGGAACAATGTTTTTCTAAATATACTCCATACCCACTCTTTTTTAAACTTTTGATTTTTTTGGTTCCCCAAATACTTGCTACAAATGCATGGGGTAACTAATCAAGAGGACTGATTTGGTGCCGCAGTTAGTGTTGGATTAAGACCAGGGACACTGAGGTTCAAGTTTTCACTCAGCCATTCAGTCTGAGCACACCTACTCAAGTGTTTAGACATGACCCTGGAGACAAGCATGCTCTAAATACCTTACATGATCAAGAAGTTTAAAAGATATATATATATCTCTCTCTCAGGCGAAAGAGGGGTTTTAAAGGCGTATGTCTATTTTTCAGAAAGTTATTGAACACCTGAGGTTGTCTTTTTTTCCATGTCTACCAATACCTAAATACATTTTGCAAATATCCTACCGGTAGTACAACGTACCATATCTATGTTTAAAAAGAAAGAATAGGAGGAGGAGAAGCAATAAAAATACCGGAAGGAGGGAAGCGGCACACAAACAAGAGCTACTGATGTTTAGTTTTGATGCCTTTTTTCTCTTTTTCACCCCCTCATCAATGCCAGGCAAGATGGCAAGATTGGGATTAGTTTATTCATACAAAACACAGGAAGAGAGAACAGATTGTCTAGAAGAAAATATATTTAACCCAATCAGGAAATTCCAAGAGGAAGGCATGAGAGAAGAAGAACCCAGGGCGCCCTCTGGTCTCTGCCATGAAAAAATCTTGAGATTCTGCTGAGGAAGCAAAGCATAGCTTCCCAGCTCCCCTCTGCCGTTTTCGTGACCCAGGAGACAGAAGCACTGACTTCTCACTTTTCTAGGTGTGCAGGATGGCACTGTTTGGGCTGCATTCAGGATTCCATGTGTTTTATGTGCAGGAAAGGCCTAAGGAACAGGGCCTGCGTGGTGTTTTAGTCCTTTCCAATTCTACTGTACTTTTTCTTGATTGTTAGGTAGGTTTCAACCAAGTTTCTATTCTACAGCAGACATTTCGCTTCCTTTGCACTTTTTTACCGAGGACCTTAAAACCATGAGAATCAGTTCCCTTGTTTTTCTATCTATATCTATATCTTTGTTTTTGTTTTTCTTCTATGTTCACTTGGAGAGTTTCAATAAGGCGTGTATGTGCCTGCCAGGATTCAGCCCTACCCAGAGTTCAAACTTGAGGTCTTCTCAGGTGAAGAGCAAGAGGAGCAGGACCCCCCCCAGCAGATCTCCATCCTGTCAATGATCCTGAGGAGCCATCAGACATGGACTGACCAGACCAGCTACCTCACTTCCTGGCTAGCTCCAGGACTTCCCTTCATCTCCTCCTGGCCACAGGAAAAGAGGAGACTGGCAGGAACTTCAGCGCTGCCCCTGAAGTGCCCAGGTAGCTGCATGTGAGGCTACTGGGATGGGGCGGAGGAACCACATTGAAAGACCTGAGTGGATCAGGGTCTGACCGAGAGCCAGGAAGGGGTGCAGCCTGCTAAACTGAGGTGCTTCGTTGCTGAACGAAGCAGCTCCGATCTTCGTAACTTGGAGGAATGGGATTGTGCCTGTTTCCTAAATGTGGAGAATCACACGACAGATCTTGACGATATCTATAAAACGGTAACCACAAAACTTCAAAAGGGTCCGCCTCAAAATCTCTTATCAGCTGGCTCCATGAGAAGTCACAATTCCTTTTGGAGTGTTTCCCTCCACACCGGAGACCTCCAGCACAGCCGGTATTGTTGGTTTTACGGAGTCTGCTCCCTGAGCAAATCACTGGGCGAGCACCCAATCAAAGCAGAGAAAGGGCACCAAGCACAAGAGCCCCAATAGCACGGCAAGGATAAGGGGGTGGGGAAAGTGTGCACAGCACCTTTTGTCTGCTAAGTAGCAAGTGCTTCTGAGTGCTCTTGTCCATTCAGGCAGGCAGCTCAAAGGGGTGTGGGAGTCAGCCAGTGCTCAATGAGGACCACTTCAAAATCTGAATAATCTCCCCAGTGACCCCCTCTAAACACTCCCCAGGAGTCCTAAACATTCAGTACTTGGCTTGGGATAAGCGGCCACATTCAGTGCGAGTTAGTCCGTCATTCTTCCTACTTGCCAAAGGCCATGTTTTCAACCGATTGGGGGGCTTGTTTACATGATCATTTATTGTGACTTAACAAACCCAACTGCTCTAACTCACTTTAATCTGTTTACACTATCAAATGGGTTTAAACCCAAGGCTGAACCAGAATGAAAATAAGGAAACTTGCTGCAGCTTCATCTCAAAAGAAGCGCCTACTAGCATGGCGATTTCCACAGGTGAGCAGCCAGGTGTAGGTGGGGTTCGTGTTTCACAGCAAGCAAACACAGTAGCATAGCAATGATCCAAGATAGTAAGCAAGGAATGTAGCTAACACCCCACGCAATACCAAGCATGTGTAAACAAGAACTACACGATAACTTCTATGAATCAATCTTGGAAACAACTAAAAGCATCCCTAAATCATAAAAGTACGCCCTTGTAAATTCAGGTTCCAATACTGCATTTTGGCTAACTGCAAATGCTTTGCAGTTCTAGCCAGAACATCAACCACTGAAGTTTGATTTGTGGTGTGAGGACACCTATGGCAGTGTTCCCCAACCTTGGGTCTCCAGCTGTTTTTGGACTACAACTCCCATCATCCCTTGCTAGCAAGACCAGTGGTCAGGGATGATGGGAATTGTAGTCCGAAAACAGCTGGAGACCCAAGGTTGGGGAACACTGACCTATGGCACTTTCAAAAAGGGAGTTATTAACAATTAAAATGCCCTCTCAGCCCATTACAGAATTCTGAATAGGGCCTGCGTATACAAGAGAAATAGGATAGCTCAGTTGGTAGAGCATGGGACTCTTCATCTCAGGGCCATGGGTCCAAGTCCCTTGTTGGGTGAAATATTCCTGCATGGCAGGGGGGTTGGACTGCATGACCCTCATGGGCCCTTCCACCTCTACAATTCCATGAGATACAGGGCACATTAGAAGCAATTAGTCATGTAGGGTTTTACATAACTCTGCATCTTATTTAAAGGATCCTTTTAAATCTAAGAAGCAACTGATGGATCGGGCCAATCACCTATGTAGTTGAGCATCCTGTTTTCACAGTGGGCAACCGTGGCCACCATGGGAAGGGAATAGCTAGACAGGATTTGTAAAACCCAATAAGGGTAAAAAGGTCCTTGATCTATGCTCTGACCTCTTTGTGTCCACCACCCTGACTTCCACCTGGGTCAGGGATTCATAAAAATATGTATACTCTTAAACATTTTCTAATACACTTACTGTATCTGCAAACAGGTAGGTAGCCGTGTTGGTCTGCCGTAGTTGAAACAAAATATTTTTTTTTATTTTGTTTCGACTTATCTGCAAAGTTTAGCTTTCATTTTTCTCCTTGTGGTTAATACAGACGGAATGGCTGAGAGATGTCTACTATGTGCCAAAACAATGAAGACTGAAAGAGTGGTAGGCTCGTGTGGATGCAGCCTCAGAGCTGATTCAAACATGAAGCAGTGCATGCTGCATCATCTTCTATGCTAACCTTTCCCCGGATGCATGAGCTTTCTATGTGCTGGGAGGTTTCAATGAGAAACATGGTGCAAAATGAATGATTCCCCACATGCTTTGAAATGGTGCAGGAGTGGGGAGCATTGCATCACGTGCGCATGTGCACATTGCAACTGGCTCAGAATTGTATTGAAAGGAACAAAATAGTTCCTTCTTTCCGCTCTTGGAGCCCTTATAACAAGGAATACGTGAAAGCCAGTTGTATATGAACATACAATATAATCAGACACAGAGAAGGGTGTCTAGTATGTTTCTTGTTCCAAGTCTGATTGTACTGTGTCGTTAGTTCGTCCATGTGGCTTGCTTTTGCTTTTTAAACTTTGTGTGGTTTGTTGACATGGCCTTTGCTAGCAATTAAGGGACAATTCAGTAATGGTAATACCTAATTATAAAATTAAACATCCCATGCCATCCAATTAGCTTGTGATAGCTCATAATCCAAAGCCCCCACCCCCCAAAAATGGTAAAAACAAAGCAACATTAAAACTAATAACCATGTCATAAATTGTATTTGTTTTTAATTGTATTATTAGATTGTTGTAACCCAATCTGAAACCTTCTGGTGAGAAACATTATACATTAAAATAAAATTAGCCATACTCAAATCATAGTGCTGGCCAGTATAGCAACAATTTTTTTATTATTATTTAAAACTATATATTCCATGTTACAGCACCATACATTTAAAAATATAGTTAAATAGAATAAACATTTTACTTACAGTGTTAACCATTTTTGTATTTAAAAACTGTATTAGAATAATCATGATGAAATATGATATTATGTGCAGATTGTGTATTCCACTAGAAAACAAAACACACAGAACTGATGTCGTAAACGTAACCTAATTCTGAACCAGTGCTGGAGCAGTTACTCTCATGTATTTATCTTTTAAATTACCTTCCCTGTTCATAGCACTCTGCAGCCCTCTGACATGTGCTCCCTGATCTCTCAGCTTCTTGAAAATCAGTCACCAAAACCATTGGCTGGGTTGTTGATATTTTAGCACCCTAACGCAGGATGGTTTGACCTGTGTGGATATGACTTCTCTTACATATTTTATTATGTGGTTTGATTTTTTAATACTTGCCTTTTCCCATGAGCCAGTTTGTTCTCAGCTTTGTGCTTGGGAAAGTGGCAAATACTAAACCAAATCAAAATTCTGAGTATGTTTCTATACTCTCCCCCCCCCCCAATTAAAACTCTGCCAGCATCTGTCCTCAATGCAAAGCATTAAAACTCTTTCCCTTCCACTTCCCCTCCCTTGATGCCTTGCACCCCCTCATCTAGCACTTCAATATGCAATCAGCAAAGCGCATCTCACACCTGCCACTCAGGCCTTACAGTTTCAATCTTCCTCTTCAAGCTCTAGCGCTTCTGTGCCCCAAGACAGACTGGCTCCTGCCAACACCTCTGCTCCTTCTCCTTCTCTTTGTTGATGAGGCACCTCTATAATTGTCCCTCACTGCTAAGTTTGCATCTTCTTCCGCAACACCTTCTGTCTCTGAACTTCCTTCCCTCTTATTCCTCTCAAATAAGCACTTTGCCTTGACACTAATCCTTTCTTAAAGGGTATGACTGAACATATATGAAAACAGATGGAAGAGAATACATAAATGCTCCCACATGGCCAGAATGTCAACTCTGCATCTCCCAGGAGTTGGCAACCATTTCTGGCCCATGCACACAACTGGATTTTCGAGTGAGTGCTATGGGCTCCCCTCCCCACCTCTGGCCCTTCCTCTCCCCTCTCCCTCCTCCCCTAGATCAGCTCTTCCCCACAAGACTGAAAGAGACAAAAGTGTGTGCATACACACTTCACTTTTCTAAGGGATGTGGCTAAAAGTAAGATCCAGTCAAATTAACCTGGCCTTGGAAAAACACTCTTCCAACTTCGTCCTTTAGCTCATTGTCAATTTAAAGGGAGAAAAAGGTATCTACCCTTGTCACCTCATGACCAAGGGGCAGTAAATGCGTGTGTGCATGCGCATGTGCTCAGAGGCTTTGCAGATGGCAGGGGAAGATTTCAGAGGCACCCCAGCACTCGTGGGTGTCCCCTTGACAATGCCTGCTGTACCCTATGTCAAGATGAATTTATATCAATAGCACTGCTTTTAACTAGCATATTCGACTCTCAACTTACATAGGGATAGCGCAAAAAGCCAAAATCATGTATAGTCTAAAGAAACTGTCCCTGCACCTCTAAACTCTCTCCCAAAGGCCACATGCACTCTCCAAAGGCTGCTGAACATGCTCCCTGAACATCCAAACACTCTCCCAACGTGAGTGCAATGGCAGACGGGACTGCCAATGTTTCACTCCCCCCCCCCCGGCCAAAAAAAAGCCTGTCCCCTTTTATTTTTTTAGGTCAAGCATGTAAAGTTAAATTCATTCAAGTTAAATTGCATATAAATTGCAAATTGACTGTATCTCATTTTGCGCATATGCCATATTAACCAAAATAAATATCTGCTGCACAATTTATCCAACCCAATGGGAACAAAGTTCCCATGACCTCAAGTGCACACCAAGCAGACCTCCTCAAACAACTCTTCCAAGACCGATTTAACTTTGAAGAGTTGAACTAGGAAAGAGGCAAAGACTTAAAAGAAACTGAATCATTTGGCAGACCAATAGCAAGAGTAGGTTTCCTGCCAAAGGCATTGCCCTTTCAAGTGGAGTGGGGGAGAGCATAGGCATGAGAAGGAGAGTGGAAGATAGATGGGTCTTTCACTAATAAATGCTTCCTCTCTCTCTTTTTCCTCTCCAGCATATCCCTTGAAGAGGGAAACAGTGAGTAGAGGAAGGCAGTTTTTTGGTCTTTCCAGGAAAAGCAACCAGGAATAAACTCCTGGAGATAAATTATACGGCACCTTTGTACAATTGCCTCTTTGTCAAGAGTGGGTTTTTTTCTTTCTTTCTTCCTCCCAGCGCTTTTTGTGGCCAGCTTTGGTTCTGCTCTGTTCACACCACTCCCTCTGCACAGAGGTAAAGGCAGAGAGGATACAGGTCAATGCTCAGTGCAAGGCAGAGTCAGACCCTCTATGAGCCTGAGCCGCATTCCCTCTTCCCCCAATTTCTCTTCCAACCAAGAACTGTCCCCAAGTGTGAAAAGGTCCCATTAAAACATTTTCCAGAAGCCTTTACAGGGAATACATTATTTTGATGGATACTCGGACTGAAGAGAAGAATTTCTAAGCACCAGAAAATAATGGAGCTTGTTCTAATGGCTTTAAGAGATGCCCAGAGGCACCACGGAGGTTTGCTTCTCTCTAAATCAAAACCGCAGAAATCCAGAAAATGGGAGTTAAACAATTGAACGCCAGGAAGCAGCGAAATTGGGCTCTATTTAACTGCTGCTCTTGGTTACAGCCAACTTCAGGCTATTTGGAAAAACAGCACACATGCCACATCACCAGCACAAATTTAACAGGGGAAAACAAAGAGACAACAGGGGTCATAAAGAGGAGTGGCAAGAAGGAAACCGGGGAAAGCTAGGTCACCACCCTCTACCAGAGAGCTAGCCCTATTATGACTGAACACTAATGAGACATGCAATATTAAAACAACAACAAGGATGCAACAGGGACAAAATAATCCGTAAACTGGGATGGGCTGCCACCAAGTTACAAAAAGAATTCTAAAGTTCTTGCCTATCTTACCGGTAGTAACAAGGAATAAATTGGTGTGCTGCTGATTAGTAGATGTGTTTTGAAGACTACTTCTGTGCTGATCACTTTGGTTTGGTTTGGTTTTAAAAAATCACCCACTGTTAGCTATTCAATAAGCACTGGATTCCCCCAAAGTACAGTAAATTTATTCCCACACTGGCAATTCTAGTCATCCAAAACATTTGCATGGTTGAGGCTTCAATCCTATACCAGCTTACCTAGGACCAAACTTCGTTGGAACGTAAATGAAGCTACTCAGTTTCAAACTACAGAATCTACTACATTCCATCAATTCACAGTTAGCTACCGGTATATATAAGCCCCCTGATTTCAAGGCACTTAAACAGAGCCTTAGACTATGCTGGATCATCCACTGAGTATGCTTTCACATGCCCTAAAACCATTTTTAAAGAGTTATGTTGTTGGAGGATAGGAGCATGCACAAACACTTGATTTACAGCAACCTTAGTACCCCCATGTGAGACACGGGTGGCGCTGTGGGTTAAACCACTGCGCCGCTTGGGCTTGCCGATCGAAAGGTTGGCGGTTCAAATCCCCGCGATGGGGTGAGCTCCCGTTGTTCGGCCCCAGCTCCTGCAGTTCGAAAGCACGCAGTGCAAGTAGATAAATAGGTACCGCTCTGGCAGGAAGGTAAAAGGTGTTTCCGTGTGCTGCTCTGGTTTTGCCAGAAGCGGCTTAGTCATGCTGGCCACATGACCCGGAAAAACTGTCTGCGGAAGCGGACGAACGCTGGCTCCCTTGGCTTGTAAAGCAAGATGAGTGCCGCAACCCCAGAGTCGTTTGCAACTGGACTTAATTGTCAGGGGTCCCTTTACCTTTACCTAGGACCCCCATGTATGAAATAGATCATCTCACCACTCCAAAGGAAATGCTGGAGGAACAGCTAAGTATGGTCTCAACCACATTCAAGCAAGCAAACAAAAAGGGCACTACTTTGCCCTTACCAACTCTATACAAAACAAACAAGACCAATCATTCCTGGGATTACAATCTAGCAATGGTAGTGGAATGGAATACACTTTACTTTCGCTTTCTATATTAGTAAACTCTGTTCTTGTCGAGATGGAAAAGAGGGTTAAAACTGATATTCCTAACACTCAGCACAGAGAACAAAATCCCATAGAAGTCCGACGCCTAACAAAACAGCCATGTCCGTGAACCAAGGATCTGCAAACTCAATGGTAAAAGCCGAACCGTTAGACACATTAACTTCATGGACAACAGCTGCAATTAGTGTTCTTTGTCATGATTTGTGTGAAATGCAGACAGCCACTAAATACAGTATGCCAATTAATGCAGTGTGAGCATGCTGAATGCCAAGAGAAGCCCAGCTCAAAGGCTTCTCCATCAGGTGAAGCCAGTAGCATACTTTTTAAAGGGCATGCACTTTCAAAAAGGAAATGATCATACATATTCCTGAAAAGATTTCCTTAAGTAATATTAAAGGAACAGCCACAGAAACAATAGAAAGGGGATTTAGCAAAGATCTTTGTTTCTCTAATCTGTATTTGGCAGGCACATTCATTAACAGGTTCATGGTTTCCTCTATTAATAATAATAATTATTGTTGTTGTTATTATTGTTGTTGTTGTTGTTGTTGTTATAATATACCACCCATCTAGCTGGGTTTCCCCAGCCACTCTGGGCAGCTTACAACATAATACAGGAGAATACAAGAGAAGTGACAAAATGTGGGAGGGATTTCCTAACTGCAGCCACATCCCCTTGCCACATACAAATCAATAGTGATGAAATTATCTACACCAATTGTATTTCACTCCTAAAAGAAACACCAATCTAGCATGAGCACGTGTAGAGACGCATTCATCTTTTCACAAACTAAAAAGATAATAAATATTTAATACAGTATACTTTTTTAACTGTTCAGAAATGTTTGGGCACAGGGTAAGGGAATGTGTTACAGTGAACCTCAGTTTTCGAGCATCTTGGAAGCCGAACATTTCGGAACCCGAATGCCAAAAACCCGGAAGTGAATGTTTCCGGTTTTGAACACGCCTCGGAAGTCGAACGGCTTCCGCTGTGTGTTTTTCCATTTTCTCAATGGAAATTGCCGGCAGCCCGTTGCGCCTCAGGTTGTCGAACGTTTTGGAAGTCGAATGTTCTTCCGGAACAGATTACATTCAACAAGAGAGGTTCCACTGTACTTAAAAAATGGGCACCAAATACTCAACAGGCACTGTGGCAGTCTCAATAAAAGGTATGCACAGATACAGCAATGGCGCTGACCATCCTTCTATGAACTCTTTTTATTTTCCCAGTCCTTGTTTTCGCTTGAAGCACTACAAAATTTTCAGGGGTGGGGACGGGGGGCCAGCTGGACTGACAGACAAAACATTGCAATGTAACCACTACAATTATTTTGACAATCAAACAGTATGTAAATTTTATGAAATAAACAAATAAATGAAAACACAGTGGCAGTCAAAGAGTTAAATCTTCAAAATCATGACTTTTGCATAGCCATAAGAGCCAAGTTTTCCTACTTGCATAAAAGGTTTGCACAGCAAGAAGAAAGAAGAAAGAGCTTTTTAAAAATCGCATGGAAACAAAAACATGAGATCTCAGGGATGGATTTTTACAAAGCTTCATATTGTGTCTGTCTTAAAGCACTTGTTCCACTGTATAATCTGCATTATTGTCTGTTACTTTACATAGGATATAGTGTGTGTGTGTGTGAGAGAGAGAGAGAGAGAGAGAGAGAGAGGGAGGGAGAGAGAGAGAGAGAGAGAGAATGCTGCAAGAGCACCATAATTAGTATGTTTCAGTCCCACATCAATTAAGGGAACCTTTTTTTCATACTTCAATGCCCATAAAGAGAAAACCAGTAAGGGCACTCTATGTATTCTGTGGAAATAAGAGAAAAAAAGATAGAGCAACACTACAATAGCTTTAAATGAGTTAAAACAAAAATTCTAATAACCTGAAATGTTTTATATATACACATAGAGACAATTAATCTTTCTGTATTTGTATTCCTTTCTCATGGTTGTCACCCCTCAAAAGGAATATAAGGAAAGCAAACTGTGAGAAACTCCTCAGATTTGATCTCCTACCAAGATTCAGCTGGTGGGGCTTTTCAGTAATCCAATCTCTCAAGCTTATTATAAGGCTGCCCTGCCATTAATACTATGTGTGTACACCCTTTTAATATATATCACACACACATGCAGTTTTTGTAAATGGTGGCCTGTTTCTTCCATGTTTCCTCCCCAAATCCTTTGTATTTGCTTCCTGGAATAGCATTTTTTCCAAACAAACAAACAAAACCTGTCAGTAAAGATACAATAATAATAATAAATATCCCAGACAATCTGCATTCTAACATAAAGAGAAGTATAACTATTTACATTTCTGCCTCATTTTCACAGACACAAACTGTTGTACTTGCCACCTTTTGAGGATGAGGAGAAGCTACTGAATGCATAACTGGGAAGATAGGTATTACTTTTATTAAGGAGTGGAACTTGTTTGAGACTGAAAATATTTGTAAATATCTATTATTACCCTGCAGCAAACTAGCAACACCTTTCATTTAAAAATGATGGGAATGTTACACCCACCATTTTTTTTCCACTCCACCTTTTGAGTCTGCTACAGATCACTTGCTTGTCTGTGTAATAACCTTTAAAAACTTAAAACTAGATGGTACAGAAATAATTTAATTTATCCGGATTAGGAAAACTGTCTTTAAAAAGGAGCTACAACTGTGAACTCAAACTGACCTAATAGTAGCCTTTCAGAGGCTATCAAGTGGTTTAAAGATTAGAAAAGTTTGCCTCTGTGAAGTGCTCCCTTTATACAATACTCATAGAATTGTAGAATCAGAAGGGACCCCTAGGTTCATCTGATCCAACCCCCTTGCATTGCAGGAATCAAAGCAAAGCATCCATGGCAGATGACCACTCGACTTCTTCTTAAAAACCTCCAAACTATACAAACTATTACGAGGTAAGGTGTAAATTCTAAGTGCAATTCAAAGTACTCATCTCCAATCAGCCCAGGAGAAATTTGCTTGCCTATTTCTAAAGTAGAATAAGCAGGAAAAAATTCTGTGAGCAAAGAAAGTCAAATGGGAATCTAGAGGTCCAAAGAGCTAAGAGACCTTTGAGAGGAAAAAGCAGGAATCTAGGCGTCACTAGGCTCCTTATTCTACATACTTTCTTGCTTAAAGGGGTAAATCAAAAGGGTTCAATCAACAGAACGCTTCATTTAATTTGGTTTGCTGCATAGGTATATCTATATCATCATCATCTCAATTTATTGCCAACCCTTTGCCAGCAAGTCCCAGGGTGGGTTACAGCAATTTAAAATTCAATATTAAAAGTTTTTTTAAAAGTATAGTCACGGGAATAGGATGGGTCCTATAAATAAGTATCTCAGGTATCAAAGGCAGGGGTAATTCATACCAGCCAGACATGTACACTGGTAAATTTATTATCTGGCATTCTGAACTTCAGGACCGACACAACAACTTTTATCTTATCAGCCTTCTTTTTGATAGCTGCCATAGTACTTGCTGAAGCAAAGAACTACTGCCAAATTAACCTGTGGGTCTCTTTCCTCTTCTATCATCTGCAATAGTCTCAGGAGAGCCCCCAAAGTTTGCAACCACTTTTTAGCACAGGTAGGCCAAAACTTCTCCTATGGGTCACTAGGGAAAGGGTATGTATAGGCTGCTGAAGGTCCCAGATAGGAGCTGCTTAAACAGATTTTAGGTAACAGGGCTTAGAGGAACATCCGCTGAAGACTTCAGAGAACCTTGCCAAAAGAGTCTCAGTCTCCGTATATGGCAATGTTATACCACTCACACATATACATACATACATAGCACTGTGTCCTCAATTTCCAGAAGGGATGCTCCTGTTCAGGGTTCTAGTCAACTAGTCAGGCCCTCCCCCATTCATACAGATTTTCTTTTCCAACTAACACATATCATTCTGTGGCTATACACAGCATGTCAGCCCTCATACGGCAGGTTTTTGTGGGGCTGGGTAAGTAGATGCCGCCTTAGGTTTGAGGTTTTTTTAAATGATTTTTTGTACACCTGCAAAATTCAGCATTCCCTGTGGCACACCAATACCTTCCTCTTTGTTTCCAGCAGCCTTGTTTTGGTTGCAACCCTGTTAGCACTCACCACCCGAGTTAACTGCTACAGGAAGTAATAATATATAATATAGACCAGTATATAGAGATCCAAATATTAGGAGCACCAGTTCCCAATAGTCTTTCACACTCTGGTGTGACCAAGAAACGGAAACCATGGTGAGTGCACAGATGGAAACAGGCAGGGTTCTCCATTGTTGAAATCACATGGGGCAGGAAATAGATTTAGCACCCTTTCCAGAAGGTGTCTTGTTTCTGAATGTACTTACAGTCGTACCTTGGATCTTGAACGGCTTAGTTGCCAAAAGTTTCGGCTCCCGAATGATCAAAAACCAGAAGTGAGTGTTCCGGTTTTCAAACGATTTTCGGAAGCCCAGCGTCCGGTGCAGCTTCCGATTAGCTGCGGGAAGCTCCTGCAGGGAATCTGAAGCCACACTTTGATTTTCAAATGGTTCCAGGAGTCGAACGGACTCCCAGAATGCATTCTGTTCGGCAACCAAGGTATGGCTGTACTTTCTTCCACACAAAGGAATGGCTGCCATGAATTCCTACAAGCAAAGGTAAAGGATGCACCTGGACACAACAATGAACTGAAGTGAAGATGGGCCCTCCATGCCAGAACCTGGATGGGCCTGGTCTTCACTGACCTTTCCACTCAGGAATCCCTTAAAACTCTCTTCCACAAACATCTCATCTATCATAATAATTGTGAGTTTGCTAGTACATTCATGATACTGAGTGACCGCATGTCACAGAGAAAAGCTACCAGGACAGAGGATGAAACTTTCCCAAGTGCTTAAGTTCAAGCATCTCTCTTAAAAATTTGATCGGAGTACCAACTTCCCTCTACTATTAACTATTAAGTTAAGGTCAAGGGGCAGTCATTCAAAATTCTTGAGAAGATGCAGCAGTATGTGTGCTATACCGGTACTCTGTTTGAATGATTGCTATATTTTAACTATGGAGCATGGTGTGGAAGGCATGCAGGCATGCAATATTAACAAACTTATTATGAACAAATGGCACCGCACAAAGGCCAACCAACAGGTCTCGCACAGCCACAGTAGTCTCACTTCTGAAGAATCTAAATCTTCCCATAGGTACTGGCATGGTGCAGCACAACAGGGACACTGTGTAAAAGCTGTGAATAGGAATAGGGAGAGCAGACATCCTGTGTACACACACTCAGATGCTGCACAAATAAAGGTGCAGCCTGACAGCACGGTACAGTATCACAACATTAAACAGGAAAGAGTTTCTTATCTGAAATTATTTGCTTGTGCCCTTCGTTCTATTAACCTTTTAAGCATATGAAGTTGTCTTCACAATCACACTGGAGCTACTGTTCACAAAAACAAAGAGGCACCAGCTCTTGCAAGTATCCTAAATTTAAGCATAAATTCTTCTTTCCCCCAATTAATTTTTTTTTAAATTTTATCTAGCATACTTCAGCGCTGCAAGGAAGTAGGAACAAATGGAGATAAACTAAAATCAGTGAGTAGAAAAACTGACGTGGAATGCATATATGTGGAAGCAAATGTGCTAAACTGTTTATTCAGGCATAAACGCCAGTGCTTTTTCCCAGAGGGACACTCAGGAGAATAATGCTGGAATGAAGCCTCAGTTATGGATGTTGCTATTCCTGAGTCAACCTGGCATAAAAGTGCCTTCTGCAGACATCAACACACTGCCACTTAACAAGCAAGCATGACAAATGACCTACACTTTACAGCAAACCATCCCCCCCACAGTCATTAACTGCCAGGACACATTAAATAGAAGCACCTGGGTAAGAGCCAAAATAAAATCCCACCCAGTCCTCTATCTAGGCAGTGGTCTAGCCTTTAAATTGTTCCTCTACGCTCTCACAGAACTTGCCAGAGAAATTTAAACTCCTCCGGTTAGCAATAAAAATAAATTAAGGTTCCGCCTGTTCTATCCGGCATTTTCAAACTATTGCTCCTGCCACTGCAAGCGTATGTGTGTGTGTGTGTGTGTGTGAGTGTGAGCGCAAGCAGCATTCTGATCAGAAAGGAACTGTTTAAGCTAAACACAACCTCATTGTGCCCCAAGGCCAATGCTTGTGAGAATGATGGGAGCCAATACTTCTAAGGCAGAGACTTCCTGCAACTCCCAATCAGCATCTGGAGAGACAGGTGGATGAAATTACACAGGCAGCAGCCAAAAGAAGAGGAAGATGCATTTATGCTTCCGACTTCCTGCTACAGAAAATGTCAACTTGTCCACAAACATCTGGGAAACTTTGCTCCCCCAACAACAACTTCAACTTATTAATAAACAGCAGAGCATATCTCCCCCCACACATAGTAACACAATTACTATTACTCTGCCACTGTTTATTGAGCACCAATCATGTGCTCAGCACACATCTGTGAACCACAACACATTTTCTACATCAGTTTCAAATACAGCACGGCAAAACACTTAAGATGCACAGTTTCCCTTCTAAACAACAGGCAGGGAGAAAGCTGCTGTTTTCTTCTTCACATGCTTTCCTGCTCCCAACATAGCATTTATTATGGGTGCTCACTTTGAGCATTATTATTATTACTATTACTACTACTACTACTACTACTACTACTATAAAAGCACTCCCAAGACCACAAAAAATCTGAGAAGGGGAAAGAAAGTAAACGGAGCCCAAGATTCTACCCTAGCAGGTCTGTACCTTTAAGGGGCTTGTCTGGTAGGAAGAGCAGCTGCATTCCTGCTGAGGAAGGGCTGCTGTCCCAACACGCAAGAGAAGGCTAGAAATAACCTGCACACATACTACCTTCCAGCACTGAATTTAACAATGCCACAGTCTCTCACTCACCCGCAGCAGGGAAAGACAGAAAGAGAGAGAGAGAGAGAAGGGGGGAGGTGAACAGAAAGGGATAAATTTAGTAGATCAACTTCAGAGGGGAGGAGGTGGGCGTATGTGCATCAAAAGCGGCGGCTGCCCTTTGGAGGAGTGGGGGAGAGCAAGCATGTTTCAAGGCAAGAGTACATGAAGGAAGTGGGGATCCCTTTGCTGTGGCTTTGCAGGGATCCGGTTGGGTTGCAAGAAGAAACCTTTGAAGGGCTGGGACAGGAAAGCCGATCAGCGGCCCGAACAGATGCATGCTCTACACATTATGAGCTGCGAAGGCTGAGAGGAGGACGAGAATCGCCGGAGAACGAGGCGTGCGTGTGACGGATGGGACAAAGACAATGCCAAGTAGGGAAGAAGAAAGCAGGTAGTTAGCACGGCGGGATGCCCCGCGCGCCGGCGCCAGAAACACTCGAGCACCTCTTGCAAATGAGCAAAGCCGCCGCCGCCGCCGCTCCACCCTGCTGCTCCTGCGCGTGGAGGGAGCGGGCTTAATTTGAGCCAGAGTTCAGCCAGGCTTTGCCCCCAGAGCACCTCCCCGCCACAAGCGGCTCGGGCAGTGTGTGCCGGATTGGGCCGGGGTGTGCGTGTCCAAATCATTACGCGAAGTTGTTGCAGCATGTGCAGAGTGCTCTTTCTGCCCTTGCCCAGTGAACACAGGCAACTCTCTCCGACACACCAACTCTCCGAAACTTGGATGCCATCACTTCTAGTTTTAGAAACAAAGGGGTGGGGGAAGGGAGGAGGAGAGAGAAGGCTGCGAGGAGGTTTCTCTGGTCCACAGCCACGAGGGCAAGGACCCCGGGGAGCAAAGAAAAGGGGGGTCCCTGCAACGCTACCCTAAGCGTGCTGGGTTATTTAAAAGTTCAGCGGGATTTGTTCCCAGGTACGTGCCCAGAGAGGGCTGCAGGTCTAGGAAAAAGGGAGCAGCTCTGAGGGCCAGAAAAAAAGCCACTGGCCGACTCCGGGGATTCCCGGCGAGAGCTCAGTCGGGGCTCGGTCCGAAACGTGAAACGAGACGAGCGCGCCTGAGCATGGGAAGCCCGGAGCAACTTCGACCGCGGGACGCCGCACGGCAGAAAGGCAAACTGCGCGGAGAGAAAGGAGCCTTTCCCCGACGCAAGTGCCCTGCGCTGCGGCCGCGTCTCGTTCACCAGCGCACGGCGGCTGAGAGCAGCGCGGGAAACCGGGGAGGGGGGGGTGTCCCTTCGGAAGCGCTTACCTCGCACGTAGAAAAGGGCTCCCAGCAGCAGCAGCAACAGCGGCTGAGGAGGAGGAGGAGGAGGCGGGCGGACGCCCCCGAGTCGCCTCATGGTGGCGACCCCTGCTGCAGCTCCCGCAGCCCCTGCACGACGCAGCCTCTCCCCTGCTTGGTGAGCAGAGAGCAGAAAGTTGAGTTCTCCCGAGTCGTCTCGCTACACGGCGGCGGCGGCGGCGTCTCCCGCGGCTCTCCGTCCCTCCCGCTCCCTCTTTCTCTCTCTCCGCGGTGCCGGCCGGGCGACCTTCCTCCTCCTCAGAGCGGCCGCCACCACCAGGCGCCAGGACTGGCCGGGGTGGCTCGCGGTGCGTCTGGCTCTGGTTGGAGCGGCGGCGGCGGCTGCTTCACTCGACCCCGCGCCGACGTCTCTCTCCACCCCGCAGGAGCGCGACGGCGAGATTGGGGCTCCCTCCGGCTGCCTGCTCCGCCTGCCCGCCCCCGGCCCTGCCCTCGGAGGAGGAGTCCCGACGGGGCAACCTCCGCCTTCGCTTCTCGCCGACAGGAGCGGCGGCGGCGGCTACATGGCCGGTCACATTTCCCCAAGTTGCGAGAGGGAGAAGACGAAGGCAACCTGACGTCGCCTTCCCGCCTCAGCAAGAGCCCACAGAAGAGCAGACGAAGCTGCCGTGTACTGACTCAGGTAGTCTAACTCAGGACTCCCTACTACGCTAAGAGTCTTCAAGCTTTTCCTACACGGGACCCACTTTGCTCCTAAATGAGTTTGGTCTTTTTGGAGAGGGACCTGGGACCCTCTACCACCGGGTTAGAGTCCTTCAAATTATGATTTATATGTTGCATTTATATCCCAACTTTTCCCTCCAAAGAGCTCAAAGTGGTGTACAGTACATGGTTCTTTGCCTCCTCCTCAGTTCATCCTCACAACAACTCTGTGAGGTAGGTTAGGCTGAGAGGCAATGACTGCTTCTCAGCCTAACCTACCAATGGGATTACCCAGTGGGCTTCATGGGTGAGTGGAGATTTGAACCCTGGTCTCCCAGATCTTAGTCCGGCACTCTAACCACAACACTACACTGGCTCTCAAATCACCACCAGCACCAGGCCGTCCCACACCCGCACCCCTTACAGACTCAGAGCATTTTGAACACAAGTGGAAGTTTTCTCCCATAGTGTGCTCAGATTGGTGGCAAACCGCTGCCTCGCTCACACCATATAGGACAACCCCCTTCCTTTGCTGATCAGCAGGTGCAAAGGTACACATCATCCCTGTCCTCAGCTCAGATAGGGCAATTCCACTTCACTGTGTCCAGATGCATAACATCTATCACTCATTTCAATTTTCAGGTATTGAAGATGCACACATACTCTTCCTGGTTGCTTTTGGTACTTCATCAAAATGGGAAAGTGGTATGCGCTTTTAAAGCTAGTTCAATAAAACTTTAAATGATATAGTGAGTTGTATGCAATGGTGGCTTTGGCAGACCTACATTTTTGGAGCCCTGAAGCTTGCACTGTTATGGGGGCCCCTTCGCAACCAGCAATGAGGTAACGCCTGTTGTCTTCTGGGGTTGTTCCATGACAGATCACCACACCTCTACAACACCTGCACTACCAACTCTCAAACTTTGGGATTGTTGAAATATAAACAACAACAAAATAATCAATTTGAGTTGTGCGACTCAGATTGGGTCTACTAGATCAATTTTTTTAAAAGCAGCCTGGGCTAAAGTCGCTTCTGGCGCCCCTCTGGGATTAGCGGCCCTGAAGCTTCATTAGTTTCATAGTAGATCTGCCCCTGAAGGCAGGGTACCTGACTTTCACCAATACCTCTCTCACTGAATACTTGGGGTTGGGGCAGGGGGCTGCAGAATAGTATGGGATATAACACAAAGGGCTGCAGTGGATAAAAGGATCGGCAAAACATCTATGATTAAATCCCTCCCCACTAGTGCAAAGCCACCATTGCACAGAAATAACTTTTTAAGTGAACAACAACAAAAAGCTACAATAAAAACTAATAGAGACTAATAACCCCCTTCCAAAAAACATATTGTTAAATTGACAACACTATCTTCCCCATTCCATCCCTTTGCTGCGTGCAAGGATCTGTGTTTCCTCAAAATATTGTAACTTTTTTGTGACATTTTGGTTGGTCCTAATAAAAGTATTGCTTGACTGTGGGTTTTGGTCTTTCCTTCGATGTTATGGAACAACATGGCTGCTTTTGTTTTTTGAAATATTGTGCAAAGTACCATGAGATAGGGAAGAAAGTAAGGGAAATACTGCAGTCCAGATCAAAAAAGAGGAATGTTCACAAGCTTTTGACTTTCCCAGTAACTCTTCCAGACCACTAATCTATGGGAAGGAAACTTCTTAGCAAACCACTGGGCATTTCATGCCTCTCTTTAATGCTAGGTCAGTTATCCTAAAAATAATTCTAGCAAGGCCAGCCCTACCCTTAGGCAGAAAGAGATGGATGCCTTAGGCAGCAGATGCTGGTAAATGGGGGGGGGGGTTGGTTGGAGAGAATAGTTCTGTGTGCCATGCAACCTACCCTCTTGCATCTTCCAGTTGCTTTAAATTCAGAGATCTGTTGTATTTAAAGTTTTATCAAGTGTGAGGTTCTGGTCTTAGCAAAAATTT
The DNA here is from genome assembly GCA_034641385.1 of Darevskia mixta. Classification (NCBI taxonomy): domain Eukaryota; kingdom Metazoa; phylum Chordata; class Lepidosauria; order Squamata; family Lacertidae; genus Darevskia; species Darevskia mixta. The sequence continues at coordinate 27,378,688 of JAWWNH010000066.1, forward strand.
GAAAATAAAAACTTACTGAACCCACAACAGCTATTCTATATAGAAATGAAGAATTTGAGTACATCTGGCACCTCTGATGAAGTGAAACCACCAGAGATAACTTTGGAATGAAGACAATTCTGCAATTGTAAATGTTGCCAGGCAGCTGAGGTAGGCAACTGGAACTCTCATCTGTGATTGTCACATGAATTTTGGATCTTAGGTCTTTGGCAGCCATTGGTTTCATACATTTTAATAGCAAGTTTGCCTATTTCATAACTATTACTTGAGGCGTCCAAGAAAAAAGTTACTGAACACCCCTATTAATGTGGAATTTGTTGGAATATTTATAGTACTTACAAAGTTATTGTAAGTTTTGTTTATGAGAATGTACCCGCTTGCAGGATATTGCTTCATAAGCTATACAAATTATTCTAAAAACGTAACAGCTCTATTTCTCCATACAATCTGAATGAGGTGAAGCTGTGCAGATTCTGGACTAGTGCCTGTATGCAGTATTGGACTAGATGGGGAAATATAAATTGAGCTTGAAATCAGGCAAGACAGCAGCATTGTGCGTGAGTGATTCCTGTGTTTGATGATTTGTCAGTTGTCTGCGCTGTATACTGTACACACCCTGTGAGGGGCCAGGTACGCAGTCTGGGATGCTCCTGGATCCAGCTTTGTCACTCAGTGGCCAAGAATAGCTCTTGCTAGTATGACAGCTGTGACTGTTCCTAAACCAGGATAACTTTTGTTGTTGTTGTTCAGTCGTTCAGTCGTGTCTGACTCTTCATGACCCCATGGACCAGAGCACAACAGGCACGCCTATCCTTCACTGCCTTTAGGCATTGGTAACTTCATGCCTGGATTACTGCAATGCACTCAATGTGGAGCTTCCATTGTGGCTGGATTTAGTCCAGAATGCTGCTGCACAATTGCTGAAAGGAGCAAGATTCTATCAGCATGCTATATCTCTGCTCAAAGATCAGAGTGGTTGCCAGTTTGTTAACATGCCAAGTTGTATACTATTGTATACTATTAGGACTTTACAACTTTGGGCTAATTTACTTGCAGGATCGCACTGCTCCATCCATGTCTACTTTACTGCTTTGATCTGTGTACTTTTACAAGTGCCCTATAATGTTCTTTCTACATCAGTGAGGAGTCAATCTTTTAGTGTAGCAAGCACATCTTCTTTGAAACTCCCTACCTACACCTAGGTGAGATATTTTGTATATATGTATTAGGCTACCTAGCACCTTTCAAAATGCAGGTGATTTTTAAGGACATTAAGTCCTTGATCAGTGGAAGACAGGAGTGCCTAGCGTGCTCTGGTCCATGGGGTCACGAAGAGTCGGACACAACTAAACGACAACAACAAAGTCCTTGATATTTTTGGAATTAATATTCCTAAATATTTAAAGTGCTTAGCAGACTATTGGAAAAAACTACTTCCAGACAGCAGGCTTAATCAGAGTCTCACAGACTGGAATTGTGATAGATAACTCTGAACCCTATTAAAAACCAGTTTGCCGCAACCAAAAGAGGTGAAGTTGCCATAATCCACACAAGGAGTCTGTCTCTCACACACAAAGTTGCTTGATCACATTGAAAACAACAAATAATCTTGTGCCACCTTAAAAGAGTGACAGATTTATTGTGACCTAAGCTTTTGTGGAGAAGAGCTCCCTCCATCAGTGTTATCTTCAGTTGGCAGATTTACTTAGTCACAGGAGAGGGGGAGATAGTTGGTAAACAGTGGGTTCAAAAGGGCAGGAAATCTATGCAGCAATCTGCCTGTGAAACTTCTGCGCAAATGCATACAAGATAAGGACAGAGTGGCTTATTCACAACACCAGCTTCTATGCTAATGCTATCTCTCTAGTGATGCCATGCACTTGTAACACCTATTGTGGGAAAAGAAGACTGTGTACACATTACCTTTTACTCTAGCTCCAGTGCGCTTCCACTTCTGGTGTTTGAAGCTGAGTACACATGATATTAGCCAGAATCCATATGTACCCTGTAGTTTATTGAAAAATACTCCTGTTACGTGTGTTGCTTCTCAGACCAGCTTCCATCTGATTTGAAAATGCAAGCCCCAGTTAAGCTGAGGTGTGTGCAGTTCAGGCCCCCATTATGCACAGATGACAGCTTCCTTCTGTAAGGAATTAGCTCTTCATTGTATGGCTAATGTTATTCAGTCATGTAACATCATTACTTGGACAGAACTGGTGTCCGGATTTGTTGGAGGGCCTAATCTCTAGGGTTAGGCCTCTTGTCTTAAGTAGCCTGTGGCTGTGGGCAAGAAGTCAGTTTAGATTGCCTATAAGCAAGGACAAGCCAAGGCCTGCATGAGAGAAATATCATGATCCAGGTTAGGCTACTGATAATTGATGATATGCCAGAGCAGTTTTATCTGAGAGGTGACAACAAAATGTGTTCCATCAGTTCCTGTTCTGGGCCTGTCCAGTCATAGGCAAAACCTTATTGATCTGTTTCCTCAATTCATTGTAGTTATACAATGCCTAAGGTTTTTCTTTAGGGTGTGAGTGCTATCCTAGGGACGGGAACAAATGTGTTTATATACCCCTTGGCTATAGATGATGGATCATTTTGTTTGCTTTGAGAGGTAGCTCGAAGAAAAACAGGTAGATGTGTGCAGCAGTCAGGTGATTTCCAATACAGTGGTACCTTGGTTCTCAAACTTAATCCGTTCCGGAAGTCTATTCCAAAACCAAAGCGTTCCAAAATCAAGGCACGCTTTCCCATAGAAAGTAATGCAAAACGGATTAATCCATTCCAGACTTTTAAAAACAACCCCTAAAACAGCAATTTAACATGAATTTTACTATATAATGAGACCATTGATCCATAAAATGAAAGCAATAATCAATGTACTGTACTGTACTATAAAATAAATAAGACAGTATTTGTAGTCACAAAAACAACTTAACTGAAAAAGCCTCAAAAACAAAAACGCTAAATAAATAGCAAAAACAAAAGCACCAAACGGTACCTTGGTTCTCCAACTTCATCCGTTCCAAAATGTTCAAAAACTAAGGCGTGGCTTCTGATTGGTGCAGGCGTCCTGGAAGCAATAGGCAACAGTCACATCGGACATTTGGCTTCCGAAAAATGTTTGAAAACCGGAACACTTACTTCCGGGTTTTCAGCGTTTGGGAACCAAGGTGTTTGAGTACCAAGGCATTTGGGGATCAAGGTAGCACTGTATAAGATGGTGTTCATATGCCCATTGCATGGTTGCATTGTGGTGTCCAGCCAATCCTGATGAGCAAGTGACCTATTGCTTTGCCTCTGTAGTGTCCAGAAGGTGATGGACCAGCTGTGTGGAATGGCCCAGGCTCAGGCACTGGAGATTGGTCCATTAGGGCAAATGGGGCACTGCTCCACCAACTTGATTTTTCCTAGAGCCGTTGATGAGGATGGTGTTTAAAGGGCTTCTGAGCCTTTGTGTGTCATATTGATTGGCTCTTCCTTTATCTACATGCTTATTGAATAAAGGCCTAAGAGGTGTGTTTGACTCTCTCTCTCTTTCTTTCAAAATCTGTTGGCTCCAGCCTAACTCAATGTTTATTTATGATTTGAGCCAACTTGTCCTTTAGCCGCTACTAAGGTTGCCTGGCACTGAAGGCAGTGACCTCAAGATCACCTGTGGATCTTTTTAAAATATTGGAATCCTTTATTTTCAGTCCAGAATGTAACAGATGGGAAAGTTTAGATAACAATATTTCACACACAGTGTTAAGCAATGGTTTTAAGCCTTGGAGTTAACCACAAGTTAACCCACAGACAATCAAACAAACCACGGCAAGTACTATAAATATCTTCTGCTAACATCTACCGTAGTTTGTAGAAATTCGATAAATTCATCACCCCCAGGAAGGTTGTTCAGGCATGGCCACCTTGGCCAGTTTAGGGATCTTGAGGTATTTCAGTGTCCTGATAAAGAGAAGCCCAGCACCAAAGTGTCCTATCCTAAGCTGCAAGTGGCTAGGTACTTACAATGGCCAGGTTCTTCATGTCCACCAGCCTTATATACCCCACCCAGTTCTGTTCTCCAGTCAGTATAGTGCATGTGTAATGAACACCACCCCACTTTCAAATAGCATCTGTGTGGCTGGAGCTAGATGAATTGCATCTGGGTGGATTATTTGCCTAACAGGACGTTTGCATGTGGTTCTCTGGTGTAAGCACTGACCCAGGTCAGTGTGAGGGTTAACCAGACCATGTAATCAGGAACAGAAATCCAGACCACAAAAGGAAAATGATACAACCAAACTTCACAGTGTAATCACTACAAGTAGGTCTCAGTACGATTTCTTTGCTCCCAGGGCTATCAACCGTAACAACCTAGCCCACAACAGTTACTGAATGATGATGGCTCCTCTCCCAGCAGCCTAATGTGCAACTTCAGGAGTGATGGCCAGTCCTTTGATCCTCAAGTGGAAATGGGACCCTGATCTCCTGTGGTCAACCAACCAATGGAATAAATAAGACTGATTTTGGCAACTACTGGTACTGCCCAAGAAATCTTGCCTGGAGCTGTGTTGGATGGCTCGTCCTTCCCTTCCCTTTTGTCTCTCTCCAATTTATGCTCTGTTGTCTCTTTGCATCCATGTTCTTCTCCCTTTTAAACTGTATGCTGTTCTATGGTTCAGTGCTATATTGGTACACAAGGTGTATGACACTTGCACAGATGCCCTGTCTATACGAAAATTATAAGCTCCCAAAAACATGGAAGAAATGTCTTTATGCTCATTTGAATCATCAGTTTACTGGAACCTCAAGCCATTTCTGGACAGTGTTCCCCCTCTTCATCCTCATCTTCTCTTCTCTTATATATATCTATATATATCTATACCGCACAGCCTCTTTTTGTTTCCAGTTCTTCCTCCAATGCTGGCACAGCTATTGAATTTGTTACTGTATGTTCAAGGTAATTCTGACCCATCAGCATCTGGTATGCTCTGCACTTTGGGGCAAATAAGGAACAGGGCACTACTAACCAGCATCATGCATCAGATGAACAAGGATGCTATATTTTACTTTTTTTTTTTTTTGCTTTTCCTGTTATCTCCAGACATAAACATATTGTTGCATATACTGCTTAATTGTCAAGAAAACCCAACAAACTCCAAGTGGTTTACAAAAGCTGAAACAATAAAATTTAAAATACACAACCATACTTTAAAACATACAAAGTTAAAATATTAAAACAGATTAAAATTACCACAACTTTCTAAGCATCTGGGTAGCCGTGTCTAAGCAAGAATGATTTTAGCAGGCTCCAAAAAGGGGGGGGGGGAGTACAGTGAAGGCACCTGCTTGATCTCAATAGGCAGGGAGTTCCAAAGTGCAGGTGCTGCCACACCCAACAATCGAGCTCCTACAAATGTGGCACCTGCAACAGTGTCAACTGAATTCTGCCAACCAAAGTAGTTTAGTGGGCACATGAGGGGTAAGGTAAACTCGTCCCAAGCAATCGCTTTCCTCCTGCCAAACTTTCACTGACTTCCCATCTCTTTCCTGTATGCATCAGTCTTAGGGTTCCCCAGCCTTGGCATCAAATAGTAATTTATTTCCTGCAAGTTGTGTGGAGTTTGCATTGGAATAATTGCTGGCATTTTGCATGCAGTTTGAGGATTATAGTACAAAGATCCTGGTTACTTTTGAAAAGGAGGATGGTAAACAAAAATGAGGAGAAGCAAGGCTTTTTAAAAAAAAAACACCCTGCACATTAAATTGTGTGGGGTTGAAACAGCATATTTAGGACAAGAATTTTTATACTCTAAACTTCTAGAGCTCTATGTGCATATCTGTTGCATTTTTAAATTTGTGGATTGTCTGATCTAAGCGAAGAGGTTGTGTCATTTTTGCTTTGTTCTATACAGAGCATATCAATGTGCTGGTAAATAATAAATATGGTCTCAAGTCACACCGTTTAGATTTGTATTTGATCTCTCTCACCAAAGTTGAGAACTCATTATTAATGAAAAAATATTTCACTGTCATTTACATTTTGTGGTGTTTGTGAGATTTTAAAGATTTGAATAGTTTGTTGGGCTTGGTTTTGTTTGGTCAGTTTTAAGGCATCCTATGTTTCCCTTATTTTATTTTTAAAGTATATATATTGTTATAGATTCTGGGTGTCAGAGTTTGTGGGTGCAATTCATCCATAATTTTTAGATTTAGCAAAAGTTAGAATCAATCAAGGTTTGACTAAACATGGAAGCCCCTGGATTTGGCTTATTGGCAGAGCTAGTTGAGTGTGGGCCATTGGAGGAACAAAGGCGGATGGTGGCCAGTCATTAACCCATCAAGGAAGCCATTAAGAGGGTGGAGAGGTACCAGAAAAGGAGGTGTGGGGACGTTCCTCCAGCTGTGTGTTTGTGGGCAGAGACAAGAAAGGTTTAGGATTTCATGTCTGGATGATGTAGGCTGGGGGGGGGGATAGTTTCACTGGGTTAGCAGCGACAAGGAGGGGGCAGAACACAACGTGGGTAGTCTTTGCTGTGCCTCATTTCCAAAAGGAGACACAGACCTGGACCCCTGGAATCTCGCACCGCTCTGAGATTGGGGTGGCGTGTAGCACTATTTTCTTGTAAATATCACAGAGAGGAAAAAAGAAAGAAACAGTGGCAGCTCATATTAACAACAAATGTTATTCATAAATCCTAATGTCAACATATATATTAATATAAGCAGTCTCTATGTCCAAATAGATATCCAAACAAGACTGATGATTATAAGATTTCAAATGTAGGAAGGGCAGTAAGGATTACAGATGGTAGGTATTTATCCTTCCAACCATGAAGTATAAGGGCTGATTCGCACCTTCGTTTTCCCTGTCACTCCCCCCCTCCCCCCCAAAAACCCAAGGTTTAGTGCTAAATTGGAACAAATTGGGTTTTTCACAGATTGCTGTTTGTTCCAACTTAGTGGTAATGAGAGAGTTTTCCAGGGGAAAGCAGTGGGGCAAAGACAAAAGCACTCTGACCCATGCCTAGAAAGCTCAAGGCAAGTAGAAAACCACTTGAACCCATGCTTTCTAGGCACAGGATGAAGAGCCCTCAGTCCCTTTGCAACTATAAGGACTCTCAGGTTTTTTTCTTAGATGTAGTTAAAACTACATTACAAAGTTTAAATACAGAAATCATATAAAAACCAAAAAACTTTCCTTTATGTCTGATGGTGTTGGGTGGAGGAATCCAGAAAGCCTCATCATAAGGATTGTTGTTGTTGTTCAGTCGTTCAGTCGTGTCCGACTCTTCGTGACCCCATGGACCAGAGCACGCCAGGCACGCCTATCCTTCACTGCCTCTCGCAGTTTGGCCAAACTCATGTTAGTAGCTTCGAGAACACTGTCCAACCATCTCGTCCTCTGTCGTCCCCTTCTCCTTGTGCCCTCAACCTTTCCCAACATCAGGGTCTTTTCTAGGGAGTCTTCTCTTCTCATGAGGTGGCCAAAGTACTGGAGCCTTAACCTCAGGATCTGTCCTTCTAGTGAGCACTCAGGGCTGATTTCTTTAAGAATGGATAGGTTTGATCTTCTTGCAGTCCATGGGACTCTCAAGAGTCTCCTCCAGCACCATAATTCAAAAGCATCAATTCTTCGGCGATCAGCCTTCTTTATGGTCCAGCTCTCACTTCCGTACATTACTACTGGGAAAACCATAGCTTTAACTATACGGACCTTTGTTGGCAAGGTGATGTCTTTGCTTTTTAAGATGCTGTCTAGGTTTGTCATTGCTTTTCTCCCAAGAAGCAGGCGTCTTCTAATTTCGTGAGTGCTGTCACCATCTGCAGTGATCATGGAACCCAAGAAAGTGAAATCTCTCACTGCCTCCATTTCTTCCCCTTCTATTTGCCAGGAGGTGATGGGACCAGTGGCCATGATCTTAGTTTTTTTGATGTTGAGCTTCAGACCATATTTTGCGCTCTCCTCTTTCACCCTCATTAAAAGGTTCTTTAATTCCTCCTCACTTTCTGCCATCAAGGTTGTATCATCAGCATATCTGAGGTTGTTGATATTTCTTCCGGCAATCTTAATTCCGGTTTGGGATTCATCCAGTCCCGCCTTTCGCATGATGAATTCTGCATATAAGTTAAATAAGCAGGGAGACAATATACAGCCTTGTCGTACTCCTTTCCCAATTTTGAACCAATCAGTTATTCCATATCCAGTTCTAACTGTAGCTTCTTGTCCCACATAGAGATTTCTCAGGAGACGGATGAGGTGATCAGGCACTCCCATTTCTTTAAGAACTTGCCATAGTTTGCTATGGTCGACACAGTCAAAAGCTTTTGCATAGTCAATGAAGCAGAAGTAAATGTTTTTCTGGAACTCTCTAGCTTTCTCCATAATCCAGCGCATGTTTGCAATTTGGTCTCTGGTTCCTCTGCCCCTTCGAAATCCAGCTTGCACTTCTGGGAGTTCTCGGTCCACATACTGCTTAAGCCTGCCTTGTAGAATTTTTAGCAAAACCTTGCTAGCGTGTGAAATGAGCGCAATTGTGCGGTAGTTGGAGCATTCTTTGGCACTACCCTTCTTTGGGATTGGGATGTAGACTGATCTTCTCCAATCCTCTGGCCACTGCTGAGTTTTCCAAACTTGCTGGCATATTGAGTGTAGCACCTTAACAGCATCATCTTTTAGAATTTTGAATAGTTCAGCTGGAATATCATCACTTCCACTGGCCTTGTTGTTAGCAAGGCTTTCTAGGGCCCATTTGACTTCACTCTCCAGGATGTCTGGCTCAAGGTCAGCAACCACACTACCTGAGGTGTACGAGACCTCCATATCTTTCTGGTATAATTCCTCTGTGTATTCTTGCCACCTCTTCTTGATGTCTTCTGCTTCTGTTAGGTCCTTTCCACTTTTGTCCTTAATTGTGGTAATCTTTGTACGAAATGTTCCTTTCATATCTCCAATTTTCTTGAACAGATCTCTGGTTTTTCCCATTCTGTTGTTTTCCTCTATTTCTTTGCATTGCTCGTTTAAAAAGGCCCTCTTGTCTCTCCTTGCTATTTTTTGGAAATCTGCATTCAATTTCCTGTATCTTTCACTATTTCCCTCGCATTTTGCTTGCCTTCTCTCCCCCGCTATTTGTAAGGCCTCATTTGACAGCCACTTTGCTTTCTTGCATTTCTTTTTCATTGGGATGGTTTTCGTTGCTGCCTCCTGTATAATGTTACGAGCCTCCATCCACAGTTCTTCAGGCACTCTATCCACCAAATCTAGATCCTTAAACCTGTTCTTCACTTCAACTGTGTATTCATAAGGAATTTGACTTAGATTGTATCTTACTGGCCCAGTGGTTTTTCCTACTTTCTTCAGTTTAAGCTGGAATTTTGCTATAAGAAGCTGATGATCTGAGCCACAGTCAGCTCCAGGTCTTGTTTTTACTGACTGTATAGAGCTTCTCCATCTTTGGCTGCAGAGAATATAATCAATCTGATTTCGATGTTGCCCATCTGGTGATGTCCATGTGTAGAGTCGTCTTTTGTGTTGTTGGAAAAGAGTGTTTGTGATGACCAACTTGTTCTCTTGACAGAACTCTATTAGCCTTTGCCCTGCTTCATTTTGAACTCCAAGGCCAAACTTGCCAGTTGTTCCTTTTATCTCTTGACTCCCTACTTTAGCATTCCAATCCCCTATAATGAGAAGAACATCCTTCCTTGGTGTCATTTCTATAAGGTGTTGTAAGTCTTCATAGAATTGGTCAATTTCAGTTTCTTCAGCACTGGTAGTTGGTGCATAAACTTGGATTACTGTGATGTTAAAAGGTCTGCCTTGGATTCGTATCGAGATCATTCTATCATTTTTGAGATTGCATCCCAGTACAGCTTTCGCCACTCTTTTGTTGACTATGAGGGCCACTCCATTTCTTTTATGGGATTCCTGCCCACAGTAGTAGATATGATAGTCATCCGAACTGAATTCACCCATTCCCGTCCATTTCAGTTCACTGATGCCCAGGATGTCAATGTTTATTCTTGCCATCTCGTTTTTTACCACATCCAGCTTACCAAGGTTCATGGTTCTTACATTCCAGGTTCCTATGCTATACTTTTCTTTACAGCATTGGACTTTCCTTTCGCTTCCAGGCATATCCGCAACTGAGCGTCCTTTCGGGTTTGGCCCAGCCGCTTCATCAGCTCTGAATCTACTTGTACTTGTCCTCTGCTCTTCCCCAGTAGCATGTTGGACGCCTTCCGACCTGAGGGGCTCATCTTCCAGCGTCATATCTTTTATATGCCTGTTGTCTTTGTCCATGGAGTTTTCTTGGCAGGGATACTGGAGTGGCTTGCCAGTTCCTTCTCCAGGTGGATCACGTTTGGTCCAAACTCTCCACTACGACCTGTCCATCTTGACCTGTCCATAGCTTCCCTGAGTAATTCAAGCCCCTTCGCCACGACAAGGCAGTGATCCATGAAGGGGATCATAAGGATACCCATTTTTTAAAAAAAATCATAAGGATACCCATTTTTTAAAAGTCCTCAGGTTGGTTTAAATTTTATTTGTTTTCCTCTCCCGTGTAACTGATTCTCAATCCTACCTTTTTGCCTCATCTGCTTCTCATCTTCACTTCCCTAGCTGTGGTTAATGCTCCAAAACCTCCAGGCCTTTGCATTTTGTCCAGATAACACTATAACCTTGTTGAAGATGTCTGCAGCTGGAAATCAGCCTACAAGGGAAAGGGAAAACAAACACCTTTCTTTAACTACTCTCAAGAATATATATGGCTTAAGAGAGAGATCGCTTACATTTTAAAAGGACAAAAACCATACAATTGATATTTTTGTATTAGCCCAAGCACTGCTGTCAAAGTGGTTTTTGGAGCATATGAAACAGAGTTTTTGGAAGTTATTAGGTGTTTAGAGACAAGGAGTGCCTTCTCCCCCTTCCTTGGTACCCTTCCCATCTTGCCACATCTTACTTTTACTGATCCTCTCTGATCTGGCATGTTTCCCATGCCTTCTTTATCTCTCTTCAGTGTTTTTCTCTGAAGACACATCACAGGCACACAGCACAATTTAGGACGTAATTAATTTTTTAAGACTCTGGGGGCTGCATATTGAAAACGTGCTTCTGTTTGTGCAACTGTTCTTTTGGGAACCATGAGTACTGCCCAAGAGGATGGAGCACATTCTCCCCAGTTTCTTTTTCACATCGCACACAGAAACATCCGTATCCACACATCTGGACAAGAGGAGAGAGAGACAGTGCTCAGTTACAGGGACTTTTACTCCGCATACTGGAATGAGGGATGAGAAGTACAGGCTTTCCTCAGTTGCCCCCCCCCCCCAGGATGAGCTAAGTCTTGGCTGTCAGTTACATTTCCTATGCCAGGATTTCCAAGCAATATTTATTTTGACCGGGCATTTTAAATCCCCCCCCCCAATTTGGCATGAGACTAAGCCTGCCAGAAATGGCTGTTTTTCTTCTCCGCATCATTAGGGAGGCAGCGTTCCAGCAGTGAAGGGTCACTCACTTGGTACTTAAGTACTTTTAAAGATGTTTCCTTTTCCTTACTGAACAGATAATTTGAACAGAAACTGTCAAGAGACTTTCCTTCAGTTTCTTCCTCCCCAAATCCACTTATCCCTTTGTCATAGCTTGAACTCATCATGGCCAAAAGATGACCTCCCCTGAGCTTAATGTGATCAGCAGCCATGACAAGATGGCTCTGAGAATGCAGCCTTGTTAGAATTGCAGGGCTCAGGATACAGATTCCTTGTGTTCTGAATGCAGCCCAAAGATTTTGAACTCTAGATGACAAAGAAAAACATTTTTGTTTGCTTTTAATTTATCAGCTCCGGAGGGACTGCAATAGATGAAGTGATTTGGTGAGATTGACAGAAATGTCTAAACTTTTTTTTTTTTAATTGAGACCTGTTTGCACTATAGAATTAGTTTGTGCTCAAGATTGGTATTTGCTTGGGGCTAACTGGTGCCCCTTTCAGTATATATGCCCAAACTTTCTTCAGCTTCCAAGCTTGAGTTTGAAAGGACTATCATGTGACAAAGTGCAGACCTAAGTCTTAGTTTGCAGCAGTCCAGCTCCTCACCGTATTACAAACACTACGGCTGTGTTCACACCCCTGTTTAGTGTGCACTCTTTTGGTTTCCTACAATGGTTTTTAAATCTGTGTTTGCTTGATGTTATCCAAAAGGCATATGTGTACTGCAAAATGCTGCTGTTTGGTGTGTTGTTTCTCAAACCAGCTTCACACTTGGAACTCTTAAGCCATTTGTTTCTAGCCAAGGTGTGAACATCTTTGCATTGGGTAAAAACAAGTACTCTCACCAATGTTCCCTGGTGTGAACCCTTTGAAGCTGTGCTAAGGTGAACAGCTGAGGGGAAAGTGCAGGGAACAGTTTCACCGTGCTCGAAAGCAGTAATGTGAACACACCCTAGGTGTGAACCTTTTACTCTGGAAATAGGTTGCACTGGCTTTGTTTGCCATGTGCCACAAAACACTAAGCCATGGATTGTTGTAAGCATGGCTTGTTCAACAAACCACGAGTTATTTGACAGACAAGCAAACAAGGAGTGGATTGTTTCTCCAAAACTTTCATTCTTTCGCAGCAGTTCTTGCATTGTGCTTTTGTATATTGATGAGGGTCTGATGTGGCCACATAAACCATGGTTAAGCCAGACCCGCGGATATAATGACAAACCATAGTTAAAACAAACCATGGCTCCACACTGTGGTTTGCTATAAGAAAACAAACTATGATTTGTCTGCTGGATGTGGGAGATGAGAGGAATGTGGATGAGGGAATATTGTTTAATATTTCCTATCCCAGCTTGTGCTAACAAGCTCCAAACTAGCAGAGTTTCTCATCCCCAATAAAGCGCAGCAAAGCGTGGCGTTTAAGTTCCTATGAACTTCTAGAACAAGGCAGATTCCTGGCATATATCCCCTGGTTCCCTCTTAACAGAAAATACACGACACATAAGCTTATAAAAGTATAAAGGTTTTACTCACAAACATCCAAGAATATATAAGTCTCAGAAGGCAGGCTAGCTTAGATTAAATGTATGTACATGTGGAGATTCTCCTTAAGGGAGAAAGGCTCCATGTGGGCCTCTCTTGGCTGGAAGCCAAGAGAGCATCTCCTGAGATGTTGCATCCTCGGAGTCCTGGTGGGAAGAGAGAGGAGAATGGCACAGACCTGTGCACTTTCAGGTAAGGCCACTCCCACCTCTGGTCACACAAAGGAAGTGATCCTCCTCCAGGCACAGGAAACTAGCTGGAGGACCAAGGCCCCTTGTGTACACTCTAGGAATGTTGTGATTGACTGCACCAGTGTTATACATCCCACAAACCCCTTCTCAGTCTGAACAACATTTAACAAACATAAAACAACTTTATTCAACCACCCAGAGTCCCAGCTTGACACGCAGGTTCTGGAAACTCTCTCGTGGCAAGGGTTTCGTGAGAATGTCCGCAGTCATCTCCTGAGTATTACAGTAGGACATTTCTACTAGTCCATCTTGGATCATCTGGCGAATGAAGTGATACCTGACCCCAATGTGTTTTGAACGTGCAAGGAACTTTTCGGTTTGCGCTAGCTGCAGGCAGCCTTGATTGTCCTCCATCAAGCTGACAGGTCCTTTTCTCGGCAAACCAAAGTCTGTCAGGAGTTGATCCAGCCAGATGATCTCTCTGCATGCTTCCGAAGCTGAAATATATTCACTCTCTGTGGACGATAAGGCTACACATTTCTGTTTATAACTGCCCCAAATGATAGGTGCATTTCCAAACATAAAAACATAACCACTTGTGGATTTGTAATCCGCCTTATCCCCAGCCCAATCTGCATCACTGTACCCAACCAACTTAGGGTCCCTTACAGCTGGCAATCTTAATTTACAATTCATTGTACCCTTGAGGTAACGCACCACCCTCTTGACCCCACCCAAGTCATGTTCAGTGGGAGAACTCACTTTTCTGCTTAGGATCCCCACTGCACTTGCTATGTCAGGTCTGCTGGTAGTAACCAAATACAAAAGTTTACCAATCGCTGACCTGTATTCGCTGTTGTCTGGCAGCAGCTTCGAATCTTGCTGATTCTTTAGAAAATCTGTGGCCATGGGTGTCGCGACAGGGTGTGCACCTTGCATCTGCATGCTTTCTATCAGTTCTATTATCTTCTGCTTCTGGCTGAGAAGAAATGAGCCGTCTTCTTCTCTCTCAATTTGAATTCCCAAGTAATACTGGACAAGTCCCAATTCCTTTACTTCCACCTCTTTGTTGAGATGTCTGACTATGTCTTTATAGTCTCTGTCATTGGACGTTGATATTAATAAATCATCGACAAAAGCCAGAATGTAAGAGAATTGTCCATTTCTGTTCTTAGTGTACAGGCACTTGTCAGCTGTTGACTGCTTGTACCCAAGCTGAACCAGCATTTCATGTAATTTCTGGTTCCATGCTCTTGCAGCTTGTTTCAAACCGTAAATTCCTTTCTGAAGTTTACATACAAGATGTGCCTCATTTTGCTTGATAAAGCCTTTGGGCTGCTTCATATAAATCTGTTCAGAAATCGTCCCATGAAGAAAAGCTGTTGCTATGTCGACATGACGGACTGATAGGCCTTTAGATGCTGCAATACTTAGAAGTAATCTAACACTGCTGTATCGCACTGTAGGCGCAAATACTTGATCATAGTCTTCGCCATACTGTTGTGAAAATCCTTGTGCTACAAGCCTAGCTTTGTAGCGTTGCACCTCCCCTTCTGACCCCTTCTTAAGCTTGAACACCCACTTGGACCCAATTGCCTTCTTACCAGGAGGTAGCTCTGTCAGGGTCCAGGTCTTGTTGCGATGCAGTGCATCCATCTCTTCCTGCGCGGCTTGCTTCCAGAGACTGGCCTCAGCAGCTGGCAACCGTTGAACCTGTTCCCACGTGGAAGGTTCCTGTGGTGGCGCCGACCCTGCAAAGTAGGACAGTCGTAGTGGTGGAACGCCTCTGTTGGACCTGGAGGAACGTCTGACCTCTGGCTCTTGTTGAACCGCATCAGCTTCCTCATCTCCTTCCAATGGCGGCATCCCTGCATACGGGTCCTCTTCGTCTCTGGAGCCTTCTGACATCTGGTCCTCCGCGTCTTCTGGGGTGTCATCTGTAGGGGGTGCTACAACACTAGGAGGTACAATACTAGGAGGTGGATTAGTTTCTGGTATGGCTTCAAAAGGAAAACTTACAAACTCCTCTGTTGCTGGCTCATTGGAACAGTCAATTGCTGTGTTCCTTGTGTCAGCTTTTTCATACTCCTCAAAATGAATCACGTGATGTGAACTTGTTTTCCCTGTTTGTAAGTCCACAACTCTGTAGCCCTTTCCTCCAGAAGCATATCCAACTAGGATACCAGGCTTTGCTCTGGAGTCAAGTTTGTGTCTGTGCTCCTTGGGCACGTGGTAATAGCACAAACTTCCAAATACACGTATGTGTGACAAATTTGGGGCTCTTCCATGCCAAAGTTCAAATGGCGTGCGCTCTGTGCCTTTTGTTGGCAACCTATTCTGTATATAAATCGCAGTATTTGCTGCCTCGCCCCAAAGTTTCTTCGACAAGTTGGATCCTTTTAGCATACACCTTGTCATCTCTAGGATGGACCTAAATTTCCTCTCAGCAATAGAGTTTTGTTGAGGTGTGTAGCTTACTGTGGTCACATGTGCTATGCCTTCCTGAGCCATGAAGGCTTCCATTTCACGTGAGCAAAACTCCCCACCATTATCGGACATTAGGGTGGTGGGTGCTCGATGGAATTTGTTCTTGACCATGCTTACGTATTGCTTGAACAATTCCACTGTTTCACTCTTCTCTTTGAGAAGGTATCCCACACAAAACCTTGAATAATCATCCAAAAATATCAAAATATACTTATTTCCTCCTAAGGAAGGTATATTCATAGGTCCAGCTAAATCAGTGTACACAATGTCCAGAACTTTTGTGCTTCTCTTTTCTGCACAACGTGGGAAAGAAGGTTTGACTCCTTTTTCACTTACACAAGTTATACACTTTGGTGTGGGTGTGTTACTTTTGTTTACCTGTAGACCTCTCACAAGATCTCCATTCTGCAGTTCCTGGATGACTCTGATATCCCGGTGACCCAGTCTTCGATGCCAGAGCTCCAGATCTGCTTCATGCTTCTGCTTGGATTGGGCGACTTGTGCTGATTGGTTTTCTGAAACGTTAATCTCATAAACACCATTGATTAGTTTCCCTTGAGCATAAACCTCATCATTTTTCGTTACATTGCATTCTCCATTGGCAAATGTAACCTTGAAACCTTTCTTGTCTAAAGCAGACACACTAAGCAAGTTACAATTCAATTCTGGGACATATTGAACATTAGGCACAGTTGTTTCAAGAGATTCATTGTTCACCTTGAATTTCAAACGCATTGAACCTGCACCTTGTGATTTTAGAACATTTCCATCAGCAATCTGGATTTCAGTCCATTCACTATCATTAATTTCTCTGAAATATTCTCTTTTATGCGCAAAATGGCTTGTGGCTCCCGAATCTAAAATAAATTGGTCACTTTTCCTTTCATTTCTTTGCACATTTAAACTCTTTTCTTGCAGTAGAAATGTACGCTCGTGACCCCCCTTCTTTTCACCTTTTGGTTGAAAGGGGCGGGACTTATTCTTGGGCTTCTGGCAACTCCTTGCTATGTGCCCTTTTAAATTGCAGTTATGGCATATTATATCTTTGGACACCTCCCTGGACCTGGGAAATTGCTTAGAAACATAACTTGTGTCCATTTTCATTGGATTCCTTTGTGGAGAATCAAGGTAATCTCTGCATTCCTCTCTTAAGTGATTTGCTAGTTCATTAAAAGTCAAATCTCTTGTGTGATCCATTATACTCTTAAATGAAGTAAATTCTTTTCCTAATGATGCCAGCATAAAAGTCACTTTGGTTGCATCATCAAAAGCTCTGGGAGTTAGGGCAATCCTTTGAACAATTTGAACAAAGTCCTTAAAATGCCCTGTAAATTGTTCTCTGGAATTCATCTTTAACTTCAGCAGTTTATCCAACAAATGTCTATAAGAGTTCTCTGATGATTGTGCATAAACCCTCTCAATATCCTTTAGAATCTGAGATGCATCACTTTCATAGTCAATCAGAGATAAATGCTCATCTTTCAAACTGCTCAAAATTATGTGTTTAGCTTCTGCATCTTGCCTTTCCCAATCTGCTTTCTTGGTTAAATCAGCAAAATCAGGTTTGGGATCTTTCACCGCTTTAAGCACTTGTTTTGCACCAAGATGCACTAAAACACGCTGCTTCCATTGCACAAAATTACTATCATTCAGCAGCATAAAGTTTGATCTTGCTTCACTATCAAATCCTGAGCTTGCCATCTTAATCCTCAAAAATTTAAAAATTTTCAAAAATTTCAAAATTCCCAAAAATGGCTAAAAATCAAAAATCAAAACTTAAAAATCTCAAAATGTAAACAAATCTTCACTGCCTCTGAGGTCTGTGAGCTCTGAGGGAGGGGAGGGGTCGCTAATCCCCCTTTCACAGCACAATGGAGAACAAAAGACCATGTGCTTACCAGGAAGTACAAACAGAAAAATTCTACTCTGCCAAAAATCACAATTCAAAGCAATCCTTTAAAAATACACAAAATACGCAGTTCTGGGCCTCAAAACCCTTTGTGGGAGATGAGAGGAATGTGGATGAGGGAATATTGTTTAATATTTCCTATCCCAGCTTGTGCTAACAAGCTCCAAACTAGCAGAGTTTCTCATCCCCAATAAAGCGCAGCAAAGCGTGGCGTTTAAGTTCCTATGAACTTCTAGAACAAGGCAGATTCCTGGCATATATCCCCTGGTTCCCTCTTAACAGAAAATACACGACACATAAGCTTATAAAAGTATAAAGGTTTTACTCACAAACATCCAAGAATATATAAGTCTCAGAAGGCAGGCTAGCTTAGATTAAATGTATGTACATGTGGAGATTCTCCTTAAGGGAGAAAGGCTCCATGTGGGCCTCTCTTGGCTGGAAGCCAAGAGAGCATCTCCTGAGATGTTGCATCCTCGGAGTCCTGGTGGGAAGAGAGAGGAGAATGGCACAGACCTGTGCACTTTCAGGTAAGGCCACTCCCACCTCTGGTCACACAAAGGAAGTGATCCTCCTCCAGGCACAGGAAACTAGCTGGAGGACCAAGGCCCCTTGTGTACACTCTAGGAATGTTGTGATTGACTGCACCAGTGTTATACATCCCACACTGGACTGGCTTTAGATGATCAAACAAACTATAGTTAGGTTAAAACAAACAATGGATTATGTGTGAACCAGCAGGGCTGTCTCACAGGTAAGTTTACAAAGGCTTGAACCATAGAATTACAAAAAAAAATCCTCATGTCTAATTCTCACTTCTAAGGGTAAAAATGTCTTCCTTGAGAATGTGTTCAGAAGCCTTCCTGTTCCATTCTGAAGATAGAGATTCTCTAATCTCCTTGAACATCTTGTTTTGTTGCTGAACTGCTCATATAATTTGGAAGCTGTCCCTCATGTTTAACCTAGATTGGTCCTGTCAGTTAAACCCACAGCTTTCTTTTGCAACTTAATTTTATTAATATTTTCCAGGTACACCAACATGAACAAAGATATAAAAGACAGCTTTCAGAAAATAACAAGGAATCAAGATAATCTGGGTGTTCAAGTCATCTTGACCTGCCTTAGTATGTATAAATAACTTTTAAAGACATCCCTTACAGACACCCTTTAAAATATTTAACAATGTTATGTTCACACCTTGATCTTATCTCTAGATTTGTTTGGTGAGGCATTTTTGTCTGTCTTGATCTCTTTCCTGACCTAGCTTGAACCGAGAAATTTGTGTTTGTTTTGATTGGGCCAAAATGCACAGTGTTTACCTGCCTCTATCATCCATGGTGAGGCCAGATGTGTGTCCCTTCTAAATGGGTTGATTAATCCTGGGAGAAATGAAACAATTTCCTACTTTTTTTTTTAGCTAGAGTGATCCCTTATAGGATTAAAATTAACTAATTTGAACAAGTGCCCTTTTCTTTATGTTTTTTTAAAAACAGATTGGTTTAGAAAGTAACAACCATGGGGCAAAGTAAATTCTAATTTGGCTCAGTTCTGATTGGGCATGTATCCCAGGTGCAATGAATTTTCTTTGGTCCCCTTAGAACAACTGAGCAATTTTCCCATGAGTGCAAGACCAGCCTATAAAATAAAATCCCATAGGAAGGTTAGGCAAGGACATTTCTCTCATGACGTGTTCAAAACCTTTCCAGAATCTATGGCAAATACCAGGCGAAAATGGTCACGAGGAAAGCCCTCAGGGGATTCCCCAGGGATTGTTGCGGCTGTGGTATGGAGGTGAGACCAGAGGAAGCTAGATTTGTCACCTGGGAACATATAAATTGGCAAACAAAAAAACACTGCACTTTTCAGTCACTTTCCTGCTGAGTGTAAAGCATAGACCACTATTGAGAAAATGTTTATCCCAAAGTCCTGGACTACCACAAGTAATTTAGTTACAAAATGCAACATGTGTCATTTTTACCGTATGTCCTATGTCCAGCTATATGTACTTGCAAGTATCCCTTAGGGGCTTGACTTGCAAGACTTCAGATTTACACAAAGGTATCCATTTCATTTTTCCCGCCATGATGACAAACCTCCAAACAGCGCCCACCTTTCCCGAAATTCCCCAATGTACCACTTAGGGGAGGGTGTATATACAACTGTGGATGTGCGGCAATAATTTTGTACCAAAATTAAGCCGCAGAGAGGGGAATTGTCATAAGAGGTCACCCTACCCTCCTACACTGTACCCCATGAACAGAGAGGGGACCCTGGCTTCCTGGACTTCAACCACCACAACTCTTGACATCAGGGAAGCCATTTCAAGGAAATAGAACCTTTTCCTTACCTACGTGTGACCTACAGGAGACCCCAGATTAAGATCAATTTCCCTCTCCACTCCCCTCTGCATGCATATCTCCGACACTTATCACTTCCCTGTAAGCAAACTATCAGATCTGCATAAGCCCAGAAGATAGACGATCTACAAGCCGATCTACATAAGCAGCAGGATGACTCCCTTGTCAGGAAACCTTTTGTTATCCAGAAATGTGTGTTTGGGAGGGGTCGAGGAGGGATGACCAGGTGTGGAAAATTCTCAAGTTACCTCCTCTGACCCTCCCAAGTTATGATGTAGCCGTGATGTATAGGGGGTTGGTCTTGAGCCAAGTGGGGGGGAATTTCAAAGTCTATATAGGAGCTGGCACGCCATTGTTCTGGGTTCTCCTTCGCATCGTACCTGTTACGTTGGGGGAAACCTCTGTTGCAACAGATTCAATAAATGGGAAGCTGTGCTTTGCTTTTGATAACTCTGGTGTGATCTCTGTCTGTGGCACAAGGGGAAAAGCTCTAAAATTCCAGCTCTTCCCAGGGAGAAAAATCCGGACTCCCCCTTGGGAAAACCGGACCCAACTTTATGCCTTTCCTAGTGAATTTTGCTTATATCATTTGGCGACCACTCTAGGGACCCAAGTTTTCCAGCGATCTTTGGGGTCTGGGCATAGGGGGCCTGGTGCACACCCAGCCATTTGCAAGGGAGGGCATCCCTCTGCCTCAGGAACCAGGATCTCTGGCAGTAATTGGGAGTCCCAGCGGGACACACCAGAGCAAAGCAAACCCCGGGAAGGAAGTTTTCTTTTTCTTTTTTGTTTTGTGGTTTTTGTTTGTTTGTTTGTTTGTTTTTTTGGTTTTTTTACAGGTTAAAGAAATCCCGGATAGCAATCCCAGAGGGCGTGAAGTGAGTATAAGGATTTTGGGGACACAGTGTAAGGGTGGATAAGTGACCGCAGCAACGAAAATTCTTGTCTGTTCTATCCCTTTTCTATCTCTTGGACCTTGGTTAGCAGCACAGCTGTAAGGCGATATTATAAAGTAGAACCAAGGTCCTGGGTACAGTGCTTCACGTTACAACGTGCCCGCCGAAAGGCAACTGGCCCGTAACATTCTGACAACCCTTGTCAACCAGTGCTGCATTTCTCTTTAACCCTTTAAGGCGTAGCCGCAAACCGCCTCATGGAGACCTTAATTGGGCATGACCCATGAGAACGGGAAAGCAAGGGCGCCTTTCTCCTTTCACCACTCTATCCGGACTTACCGCCCGGCACTGCACACGCAGGCGTCCCAAGGCTGGTAGTCTGTTCCTTAGTTTGTAAGAGGTAGGGACGTTGCTGTCGGGCCCTCGGCAATCGAATTGACGGGGAAGGAGGGTTCCGAAAGGTACTTGATCGCACCACAGCCTAGTAGCTAGAGGCCAACGGCTGGCCGCCTAGTAGTTAGCGCAGACGAACGGTAGGCAGGGCACAGCGGGGGACTGTGCGGACCCTAGGTCCAGAGTGTCAGTGAGTGTCCGATTAGAAGGGTTCTTCTAACCCGACTGCAGTATAAAAGGCCAATCTGTTAAAAGACATGGGTGCACCCCACTCTAAGGAATTCCTTTCCCAGACTCCAGGTCAGAACAAAGCCCACCTGTGGCTTGGTCCTGGCCAGGACTCTGAGTCCAACTCCAATTTGTACTTTTAAATTGGCATGACATACTTATAAAATCGTAACTGGTACAGGATGAAGGAAAATAAATAGTTGCAACTTCGAAAATGTTTGTTCAAGACTCTAAAATTGTTCTGAAACTTGAAAATGTTTTGCTTCATAAACTCCATCTATAAGAACCTCAATGGCCTTTTAAAAGGAGAATCTAAATCCAGTCTCTTTGGGCCATGTGTTGTGTACTTAATTTTTCCTGCTGCAAAATCTAAGTTAAAAAAATAAAAAAAATACTCTTCTTAAGGCAAAAGGTCTTTTGAGGAATCTTAAAATTGTTTGTAAGGTAGAACTTTCTATCAAACATGAGTCTATTTCTTGTGTTTATGTCATTTTGTGTCCTTATGTAATTTCAGGATGTACTCAAGGTTTAGAAATGTTTAAGGAGTTTGTGTTTAAATTTGCTAAAACACCCAGAGACTGCTTTCTTGAGTGTGCATAGTTTAAATTGCAAGCTTGCTTCAATTTTTTAGTTTAAAGAAAACCATGTTGGACCTGATCAGTCTTAAACATGACAAATATTGAAAAGGGTGGAAGCGATGTGTACATGTTTCCCTATTTTTAAAGAGGCTATAGAAGGCCAATTTTTCTCCAGAGAGTAAAAAGTATGTGTGTATACTTATTTTTTTTCCCCTAATTCTAGGAAAACTGTATTCACTTGTATCTTCCTGTAAGAAAATTTCTCTAGTAACTTGCACTCTTTAAGGAAATAAACTCTCACTCAAACTATCTTTAGATCTGCTAAAGGGTTCTGTGTAAAGTTACTAATATTCTTTGCTCTTAGTACACGTATGAGCTTACATGATAGTCTGTGTGCATAAGTATGTGACTTTCTCTGGTAATACAAATCTTGTGAACCCTGTATTTCAAGGGGTTGGACTAGGTGACCTCTGGATCCCTTCCAACTCCCAATTTATGGCTATGTGAAAGGTGCAAGCATTTGGAGAGGTGATTTTAAAAATCTTGATGTGGTGCGGGGTTAACATTCAGCCATGGTTTGCTTTTAGTACAGAAAGATGGAAACACTGGATTTCAGAGTTTATTATAAAGTGATTGTTTGTTTGTTTGTTTGTTTGTATTTGTTTCTAAAAAGGAGATTTGTAACTTTGAAATATCTCAGTCTTTACCATTTGTCTATTATTTAAAGTTTAAGCACATAAAAATTCATTATCAAGTAGAATGAGCCTTGACCATTCCTGTACATAAAGGGCAGAAAATCTTTGTCTGCAAAATGGTAAGGCTAAAATGAATTAAAATGTTAGAGAATATGAATTCTGACCCTGTAGCCATTTTCCCATATATAAGGGGGGCAAGGAATTTCTGCCCATGGCTGAATTTGTTAAGAATATTTGACTCCCTGTGCCATTCTTACTCATAAATAAGAGGGTGGGGATTTCCACTAAATGGCCAGAGAAAAGAAAAGAAAAAGATAGCCCACATTTTAATAGAAATCTGTACCCCAAATCCTGTAGATAAAGGAGGCGAGGCATTGGTCCCAATTTCTTTGCCTGGGGTGCAGGTATTTGTGTTTGATGCAGTAAGCATGAGTCATTAAGTGCTGAGACTTCAAGTTGACCAAACTTATATCTCTGGTTTTGGTGGATGTTGAAGTCCTATATAGTTTTAAGATTTATAAGCCTATTTCCTAAGCAGCAAGAAACAGGAAATAAAATGTGTCAGAAATGGCTTTAAACTGACCAAACCGAAATTTAATTTGACTAATTTATTGCTGGTTTTGGAAATAGCATTAGCTACTGGATTTCTGTTTAAAATCTAACCTTATTCTTAAAATTCTACTCCTCACGCTTCTCTCCCTTTATTCAAATGGTAATTTAGCCAACAGATCCAATTCTTTCAAATGGTACAACAGATTTCTGGGTCATGAACTCTGTACATGCACAGAGGCTATGTCAGCTCTTGGTGTAGGAGAAAACAAAAGGTGTGAGAGAGGGAAGGGGAAAGAGGGACTTGCAAGAGGAGGGTTGTACCTGGAGCTGGCAAAAGCTGTGTCCTGCAGGGAAATTTTTTAATTAAATTCAACTTTATGTAAAAACTTGGAGCCATTAAGGAATTGAAGGAAAACACCCTTGTGTCCTTTGCTCCAGGGGCTACTTGAGGAATAACAAAAGAGTTAAGTATTGGGCCATGAAAATAACATGCCAAAATCTTTCCACAGGTAAAATGAGACGGTAGTGATTTAAATGAATTTTAGAAAAGCTTTTCTTTAATGCATTTTAGGAACATCTCCTGACGGAGATTTCCACATGAAACAAATTTCTCTTTCAACAGGATATGGAGACCCAAAAAGTGCGTAGAAAGAATTTGCAGCCTTACTGCAAATTCTATCTCCGAGGGGGGGAGGAAGAGGAATGGGGAAATTGTTCTCTCCAGGTGACAGACAGAGCAACCAACATTCCATTGTTCTATCTCAGTGGGCACCCAAGATGTATTATCTCACATTTGCATTTCAACCCACAGCATTTACCTGTTAATCCTTCCCTTACCTCAATCTAACATGCAAGATTCTTCCACAGCTTTTAGCAGGATATTTGAGAAGCCTCAAACTACTTCCCTCATAAAGAAACATTTTTCCCCTTTTTCTTTTCTTTTATTTGGGATAATTAAAATTATTTTTGGTTCCTTTTAAGTTTTTTTTTCTCCATTATTTTACTATTTATTTATTTATTTTTTGAAAAATTATTTAACTGGTGATCAAATTTTTGATTTTGCTTCCTTTTAATAATTTTATCTTTAAACAGCAGAAGATCACAGAAGTAATTATATAGAAAATTGATAATAATATTGGCATGAATAAAATGCTTAACTCTAAATTTTATTGTTTGCAGCTTCCCAAGAAAAATTCAAGGATATTATCTAACTGTCATTAAGTCCCCAAAACCCTACCCCCTTCTACAGATGTGTTACTACAGATCCAATGGTGGAAAAAATTAAAAGGAAGAAGAAAAAAGGAAACACCCCTCTTCAGAGTTTTCAGAGTGACCACAGAAATTTCTTTCCAAGGACATAGAGACAAAGGGGGGGGGAGTTGCGCTTTAAGGACATTTTCTCTTTTTCTGACCTCAAGCCCTTGTACCTAATGGTTAAGAATACGTGTAAAACCAAGAATCGTCTCAAAAATCTCATGACTTCCTAAAGGACATCCAAATGGTCTGGAATTAATAATTGTATGTTGTGTGTGTTATGTGTTATAATGTAAGAATGCTGAAATGTACTTGATAATATGTGATTCCCACAAAGGGGGGCGGCAACCCAATTATGTGTTTAATTATTGTTTTATGTCTAATGTACCGCTTTAATTCTTATTGTTTACACTAGTGGAGGAATTCTCATGCATTTTATACTTTCAAACAGATCAGACTATTAGGTAGTCGCATATTTAGATTACTGTAGATCTATGACCACATTACCTTGTTCCACCTGGTACCCCAACCTTCTCTATACATTTTAGTTCTACCAAGGAGAAGCTTCAGGATCCATGAGAGCCCAAATAACAGGAAAGTGTCTATGCTTTGATTTAGCTAGAGTGATCCCTTATAGGATTAAAATTAACTAATTTGAACAAGTGCCCTTTTCTTTATGTTTTTTTAAAAACAGATTGGTTTAGAAAGTAACAACCATGGGGCAAAGTAAATTCTAATTTGGCTCAGTTCTGATTGGGCATGTATCCCAGGTGCAATGAATTTTCTTTGGTCCCCTTAGAACAACTGAGCAATTTTCCCATGAGTGCAAGACCAGCCTATAAAATAAAATCCCATAGGAAGGTTAGGCAAGGACATTTCTCTCATGACGTGTTCAAAACCTTTCCAGAATCTATGGCAAATACCAGGCGAAAATGGTCACGAGGAAAGCCCTCAGGGGATTCCCCAGGGATTGTTGCGGCTGTGGTATGGAGGTGAGACCAGAGGAAGCTAGATTTGTCACCTGGGAACATATAAATTGGCAAACAAAAAAACACTGCACTTTTCAGTCACTTTCCTGCTGAGTGTAAAGCATAGACCACTATTGAGAAAATGTTTATCCCAAAGTCCTGGACTACCACAAGTAATTTAGTTACAAAATGCAACATGTGTCATTTTTACCGTATGTCCTATGTCCAGCTATATGTACTTGCAAGTATCCCTTAGGGGCTTGACTTGCAAGACTTCAGATTTACACAAAGGTATCCATTTCATTTTTCCCGCCATGATGACAAACCTCCAAACAGCGCCCACCTTTCCCGAAATTCCCCAATGTACCACTTAGGGGAGGGTGTATATACAACTGTGGATGTGCGGCAATAATTTTGTACCAAAATTAAGCCGCAGAGAGGGGAATTGTCATAAGAGGTCACCCTACCCTCCTACACTGTACCCCATGAACAGAGAGGGGACCCTGGCTTCCTGGACTTCAACCACCACAACTCTTGACATCAGGGAAGCCATTTCAAGGAAATAGAACCTTTTCCTTACCTACGTGTGACCTACAGGAGACCCCAGATTAAGATCAATTTCCCTCTCCACTCCCCTCTGCATGCATATCTCCGACACTTATCACTTCCCTGTAAGCAAACTATCAGATCTGCATAAGCCCAGAAGATAGACGATCTACAAGCCGATCTACATAAGCAGCAGGATGACTCCCTTGTCAGGAAACCTTTTGTTATCCAGAAATGTGTGTTTGGGAGGGGTCGAGGAGGGATGACCAGGTGTGGAAAATTCTCAAGTTACCTCCTCTGACCCTCCCAAGTTATGATGTAGCCGTGATGTATAGGGGGTTGGTCTTGAGCCAAGTGGGGGGGAATTTCAAAGTCTATATAGGAGCTGGCACGCCATTGTTCTGGGTTCTCCTTCGCATCGTACCTGTTACGTTGGGGGAAACCTCTGTTGCAACAGATTCAATAAATGGGAAGCTGTGCTTTGCTTTTGATAACTCTGGTGTGATCTCTGTCTGTGGCACAAGGGGAAAAGCTCTAAAATTCCAGCTCTTCCCAGGGAGAAAAATCCGGACTCCCCCTTGGGAAAACCGGACCCAACTTTATGCCTTTCCTAGTGAATTTTGCTTATATCAGTGGTAAGAAAATAGTGATTGATTATGATGGGGGGGGGACACTGTTTGCATGGGAATCCATGGCATTGGTGGGGCAGTTGTCCCACAGATTGAACAGCCACTGCCCAGACTGAGCCATTATGGTGCCTGCCTGCATTTTGCTACAACTGCATTGTGGGAGGAGGGGGAGGTCAAGAGAAATTCGCCCTGTCCCAATTGGCAAATGGGGATGGAGGTGCAGAGCAAGCAGCTTGCACTATTTTTCTAATTGCTTAGTCCAAGGATTTAGGGTTGTCATATTTCAAAAAGTAAAAACCAGGACACCCCGAAAGTTGTTGAGCTCAAAATTGTTGGGCTGGACGTCTATTCCGCCTTTGAAATCCCAGTAATGTCCAGGAACATTCGGACGTATGGCAGTCCTAAAGGATTCCCAAAATGTGGAGTATGGACTACCAGTGGTCTATGAGCTTTGTGGTCTGCAGCATGTCTGTAAATCTGTGTTTGAATATGGGAGGTGAGACATCTATCACATTAAATATTTATTGCTTCTTCTGTTTCTTCTGTTGTAGCTGATCGCATTACAATCTAACTTTCAAAGAATTCATATAAATAAAAATACCATTAAAAATCTACATCCACCTTTATCTATGCATCACAACCCGCTTGCTTGCTCCTGTCCTTGCAACAACAGCTTGTGGTTATATGTATTGACCAAGAGTCACTATGGTTGCAGTGTGCGCTTCCTAGAATTTTCCTAGAGAACCGCAAAAGTAAAAAGTGGGTGTTGTAGGCCCAGTTTAGATCGCTGTGGTTAGCATGGGTACAGCAAACATGAGCTAGAAGGTATGCCAAGGCGCAATTGGCTCAAGAGGCCAGAACCGTAATTATGGCTCTCCTTCTAGAATACTGTATCACTTACACAGAGCATGACGGAGCAAGGTTAAAAGGATATAATGTCCTTTACTTCAGGATTTGTCACCCTAGGTGGCATCTGGGCATATTCACAGTACTCTTAGGTTGCTCCAAAGCAGGGCCCTTTTAAGATGAAGGGGGTGAGCGGGGCAAGAGGCAAAAATGGGTGAAGCAAAGAATGCAAATTTTACCATTACACAGTAGGACATAACAGAGCTTCCACTATAACCCATAGCCCCTGAACCAGTATTCTGTATATCTCAAGTGTAGGGTTGCAACCTATATTTCCAATCCTATAAACAGAAACATGGGAATAAGCTGCATAGAACTCAGTGGGATTTAGGATTGTGCTGATGTGGGTGTCAAACCAGCATGCATTGAAGCTCACTGTATTTAAGATGATAATGCAAAAATAAATAAATATGTGCAACGAGTGCTTCAAATCTTCAATGAGTGCTTCATATATGTAAGTCATAATTTCATATAGCCTTTAAGAGAAAGTCGTATTTGTGAAAACAAATTTGTCTTAACTGTAAGTTTAGCAAGGTGCAGTGCAGCTGAATTCTAGAGAACCAATGGAAAAATGGTATGGTACTATTGTTATAGGATTGGAGTGAATAATGGTGGGTCCGTTTCTGGCCTGTGATTCTGAATCTGTGATTTGAATCTAGAAGAAGAAACCTGTTGAACAACTTGGACCAGTTCCTAGCCTTAGCCACTCAGCTAAGTGTCTGTCACCAGCATCTTAAAGAGCGGGCCCTGTTGCCATAGAGACAAATGGATGGAATTCCCACAGCACCATGCTGGATGCCATGGTATCCTATGAATGGTAAGGATAGGCCAAGTGGGGCTGTGTGTTCCTGCATTTGGCTGGGCTGAAAGAGAGAGGCTTGACTCAGCTGTGCTGAACCCAAAGTTATGCCCTTGTGGGAAGCCCTATTAACCTAATGAGGAGACAAGATCTGTTGGAGTGTTAATGTTGTGAACCCTTCCATCCTATGCCTAGGTTGTATATATGTGTACATTAAGCCATATGTCATAATAGTACCACATTCTCCATTAGCAAGGGAACCAAATTCTAGATATATGCAGGCATACCTGAAGACTCTCATCACTTGGAGTGTGTGCAAAACACTTCTAGTCTTTGTAGTTTCAGAGAAGGATTTTGAAAATGTTGTTTTGGGCCATCTGAAAAGCATAGTCACATTTGGGGGGTATAGTATTCCTAAATATTTATTACAATTTCTATGGCTATTTGTGGTGCTGAAAAATATTTGGCATTTGCTATAGTACAGGCTTTGAAAACTGCTTCTTCCAGCACAGTTATGTAGCTACTATAGCAATAATTGCCAGAGATCTAGGCAAATCAAATGTTTTAATCTGACTGAAGGTGGTGTGAGCCAGATGAAAATGTTCCAGTGACTGAGCCTTTTTGAAACGACGTTTCCCTTGGAATGGTTGCATGATGTTAATTCGTAGTTATTATTCTCTATGTGTCATTCACCCTACTGCTGTGGATGAGGAACTGGTGTTTAAGGAACTTCAGTTAATGAGTAAAAAGAGTTTTCTACTTAGGTTTGGTTGTGCCAAACAGCAGGGCACAAAACAGAAAAAGAAAAAGGAATGCATTCATGAGCCAAAAATCCCATAGAGCTAAGATTGTGATTTAACAGAAGAAACAGTGCAAAAAAACCACAAACCACAACAAGATGGAGATCAGGGTGTCTAAGCATATGTTCTTCTTGGTATGCAGTCTTTATTATGTCTTATTCGAGCAAATTCCAGACATTTCCCTGCATTGCCACTCTGCACAGCCTTCTGCACGTGTGGCCATTAACCACCATTCTACTCAGTGAAGCAACCCCCTTGCTCTTTCAGTGAGACCTAAGGAATGCCATGGGAAATGCACACATTACACTGGAGTTTTGTGCAGCAAATACATAAAGTGGAGACATCATCCAGGCGGAGTCCGTTCAACTCCCGAAACAGTTCGAAAACCAAGGCACAGCTTCCGATTGGTTGCAGGAGCTTCCTGCATTCAAGCGGAAGCCGCATTGGACGTTCAGCTTCCAAAAAACATTCGCAAACCGGAACACTTACTTCCAGTTTTGCGGTGTTCAGGAGCCAAAACGTACCAAAGCATTCAAGTACCAAAGTGTTCGAGAACCAAGGTACGACTGTAGAGAGGTGTTTAAAGATAAAAGTATACAACACTTTTTTTCTGGCCACATGACCTGGAAGCTGTACGCCGGCTCCCTCAGCCAATAAAGCGAGATGAGCGACGCAACTCCAGAGTCGTCCGCGACTGGACCTAATGGTCAGGGGTCCCTTTACCTTTGACCCATATGTGAATCAGCACAACTCTGATGTAATGTAATGTGAATTGGCTCTCAGATGCAAATCCATGTATTGATTTGGACTGATTTTTTTCTCAGTTTAAGAAATAGACTTACTGAAAACACACAATTATAATAAAACCCATCATGTACTTACCAGAGTTTAGTTTTTTAAACTCTCCTCATTTGCCAAAGAGCAGGTGATCTCTGTAGCGGATCTTGTAATAAGCAGCTTCAAGCTGGGGCAGGCCAATGGGCAAGTGACAAAGCAGAATAAAGTGTGTGAAGGGCTCAAGATGCAACATCTTGTTTTTATTTGGTTCTCTTTTGAGTCATTAACAGTCAGGCGCCAGCAGTGCTCAAACTTATCATTATTACAACCACAAATGGGCTTTGTGTGCGAAAGGAGGATTTTATCCCTTTAGCTGGTCTTAAGAGAGAGTAAACCCTCACAGAAGCAACAATATATATTTTGGGTGAAAAAGATCTAGAGAAAAGAAGGACCACAGAAATACCTACAGAAATTCCAAATGTAGCTTTTAAACCTACATGCAAAACAGCATGTATAAGTGAGTGGTCCATATAATGACAGAAGAAATAGCAATATGTTGAAAAGAGCAAACTAATTAACTGTTACTAAGCCTAAGCACAGGGATGCGGGTGGCGCTGTGGTCTAAACCACTGAACCTAGGGCTTGCCGATCGGAAGGTCAGCGGTTCGAATCCCTGCGACAGGGTGAGCTCCCATTGTTCGGTCCCAGCTCCTGTCCATCTAGCAGTTCGAAAGCCCATCAAGTGCAAGTAGATAAATAGGTACCGCTTCAGCGGGAAGGTAAACAGCGTTTCCGTGCGCTGCTCTGGTTCACCAGAAGCGGCTTAGTCATGCTGGCCACATCACCTGGAAGCTGTCTGCGGACAAACGCTGGCTCCCTCAGCCAGTAAAGCGAGATGAGCGCCACAACCCCAGAGTCATCCGCGACTGGACCTAATAGTCAGGGGTACCTTTAGCTTTCTAAGCCTAAGCACATGTCACTTTAACCATCACACAAAGCTTCCTTGTTTACTCCTGCCTCTACTACCCTCCCCTTCCTCTGTTTTTCCCTTGTCTCTAGTTTTGGATTGCAAATTCCTTGGGACAGAGACATGAAAATCACCATACGCAGAGACAGAGCTATAAAACAGCAACAATAAATAGTCTAGAACTGTGCTCTGCTGTTTTCAGTAGCAGAGCATGAAATCCACCACCAGACTCTAACATATTATCCTCTTTATTTGGTACTGGGAGTTGACCATGCCGTGTGGAGTAACCGGCTTTGGTACTATTGTGTCATCTGTATGGGTAAAAGCCCCTGGAGGTGTAGTTCTGCTGTTCATGTAGTTTTAGAGAATTGGGCTCTGAAGGTAAGAAATTTAAAGTACTTTGAATCTTAGAGAGAACTGTAGAAACTACTGTACTTAAATTACTGATCAACAAGTATTGCATATGATCAGATAGCTCCTCCAGGCACATATTTTTTAGCAAACCAAAATAGTTACCTCTTTTCAATTTATTGTTTCAGCTATAGCCACACTGTTAAAAGCTCTGTATAACAGAACCATTCATAGTATATTGTTTAAAGTACAGACCTGGGTGTCAGTTTTTGGAAGAAATGTTTTGTTGTATTGAAACCGAGAGGTGTAGAATAGAGGTATGGAAGGGTAGTCAATTGTTTCAAAGCAATGCTAAACTAGTACAGCAATGCAAATACCAGGGGGCAAATATACACACAACAGCAGACAGTAACCTGTGTTGGCATTTGATAACTGGTTGCTTCAAGATGTAGGCAAGGGTAAACATGTTAGTAACGTCTCAATTAGAAAAGAGAAAATAAAGGCTTGCATACTTTCTAACATTTGCTGTAAGACATTAGGGAGGGACGTTGCTCAGTAGTAGAACCTACTTGGTCACAGGTCCAAATCCTGAGCATCCCTAGGTAGAGCTGGAGATTATTGGGAGGGGGGGTGTTTCTAGGACTAAAGTGAAACTGTGAAGCTCCCTTGTTATTTCGGCTATTGCATGCTGCATGTTGTTTAAATAATCTAGTTACTTAAACAACATGCACAGAGACTCTGTGCTGGCCAGCAGGTAATGTCTTTTCCCACCTGCCTTGCCCCCACCCTCCAACCTTCATAAGGGAGCTATTTCCAGAGGAAGAACTGTGAGGGGAAAGAGACTGTTTGCCATGAGGTGGTGGATGGTCTCACCTGTGCTACCCACCACTAGCCTGAGGAACCTTCAGAAGGGAGTTGCCATAGGCATTATGTATATTTTAATGAGCTGAACAGAGTGAAAGATTATGAGTCATGGGGGGGGTGTAGAGTGTGTATGAAATTCAGTGCTTGGTTTATTTTTTTGGTTGCTATTTTGTTAATGTTGTTAAAATGGAATTATATTTTATAAACACTGTATTGATTTGTTAATCCTATAATATGATTTGTGCTCTTGATTGTGATGTTTAGCCTTTTTTTAGTTGTTGCTTTAAGTGGTTTATAGATTTTGATTGTTCCACTGTTCAATTAAAATAAAATAAAAATGTTGACGGCTACTGCCGTCATTACATCTACATTTCAAAAGAAGGGGTCTGGTGAAGTATTATCTAAAGCAGGTAGTTAACCCTGGATGCTTCTGCAGAGCTTTGGGGGTTTTGAAATCGACGCCTTTATTAATAGCAATCTCAAACAAACAACCCAACCCAACCCTGAAAGGACACTTTACTGGGCACCTGGCTAAACAGTGGGGCGGGGGAGCGCGAAGGGGGGGGTGTTTCCGGGCGCGCCCTCCCTGGTCCTGTTCCTCTTCCTCCAAGGGGAATCCTAGTTGCGAGGGAGCTTGTTTCTGGCCGGAGACAATTTTCCTGGCCGCAGCGTCTGGTGTCCTAGAGACCGGTGGGGGTGGGAAAAGAAGGGAGGAGAATTTGACAGGATGCTGAACGCCGACCGCCTCTCCCCGTCGGGGCTCGAGTATCTGGGTGAGGCTCCGGCGGGCGCGGCATGCGGAGCAGGTGGCCTCCGCTGCGCCTTCCCTGCAGCAGCCGAGGGAGGGAGGGAGCGGCGCGGTCGAGGCAGGCGGGTTCCCTGCACCCCTCCCTTCTGGAGGCTCTTCGGATTTCTGCCCGCCCCATTTTTCTCCTAACTGGGGGTGGGTGGGGCATTGGTCACCCCAAGACCCCCGGGCACAGGTTGGAAGGAAGACGGGGATGAATGGGGGGGCCCGCCCCCTCCTCCCGCTGCCCGGCGCGTCCTGGGTGGGGCAGGCGATTTAAAGTCTCCCTAGCGTTTCCTCCATTACCTGAGGTGGGAGTCGGATGGTTGCCAGCAGCGGGGTTTCCAATCTTGCTTTCAGTGTTTTTAAACCTGCGTTCATTCATTCTTGAAAGCAAAAGCCGAGGTAGCCAGCAACACAATGCTAGTCGTCTTCCATTTCAAACACCTGCAAAAATCCTTTAGGCTTGTAATGCAATGCAAATACAGAAGGTGATTTTCATCTCCTTCTCCAGCCAGTTAATATTACCGGTGAATGGGTTGGCTGGTGGAAGTGCTGTAGACACGTTTCAGTATAACATTGCTTAAAACGGGGATGGGGGGCGGGGATTACTGAATGTTGTTCACAATGGCCCAGGAATGTCTCTCTATTAACCGCATTGGGGCATTTTTTTAATCCCTTAGGAAAAGGGGTGCCTTTGATCAGGGTGGAACGAAGCTAAACTAAGGAACCTCTTGCATCAAGTTAGGATTCTTTATACTAAAAAACAAACAAACCCCAAGAAGTGTTCTAGCACTTTTGAGATTATATAACAACAGTATTTACGTAGCACTTTCTGGGTGTTCCAAAGTGTTTCTCAATGTTTCACATATATTATCTCAGTAATATTTGCAACAACTATATTATTATCATATTATTTTCTGGATGGGCTGCTGAGAGATAGTGACTTGCCTAAGACTATCTAGTGAGTTTGTCACTAAGGTACCGTAAGATTTGAACTTGCTGGTTTAAATTTGTGTAGCACAATCTAAAGTAAGTCCTGTTGTGTTCTATTGGGTTTGCTCCCAGATAAGTGTGCCTTACAGCACAGTCCTATGCATTGCTATTTGGAAGTGAACCCCACTGGATTCAACAAGGTTTATTCCGTATATATGTCTTAAGATCACAGCTTTCGCCTCATAGTATACACATCAGTAATTTGGCACACTTCTTCTGTCCTTGAAAGTGTGTGTAAAATGTGTGAAGCAATGGAAGATAAGTATTTGCAGTACAAAATATGCCTATGGATAGCAGAGATGTTATACACATGTAATCCTGTAATCTAAACTAGTGTTCAAATAAATTTTGGGAAATTGTCTTCCATGCTGAATAGGCTCTGGGAATAGTTCATCCATAGCTGTCAACCCTCCCTTTTTTTGCTGGAAACTCCCTTATTCCAATGCCGTTTCCTGCTGCTATGCCAGATTGTTGATATCCCTTAAATTTCCCGGATTTCAAAGGAAGCAGCTCCTCTCCCTCCCTGCCGGCCAGGGAGGCTCCTCAGCTGCGTTGCTCGGCTGCCAAAAAGGAGTCTGAGAC
This sequence comes from Darevskia mixta, assembly GCA_034641385.1. Taxonomy (NCBI): domain Eukaryota; kingdom Metazoa; phylum Chordata; class Lepidosauria; order Squamata; family Lacertidae; genus Darevskia; species Darevskia mixta. Next base: position 27,413,211 of record JAWWNH010000066.1, read on the forward strand.
CGACTGAGGGTGGAGCTTGCATGCCTTGTGCAGCCAGACCCTCACGCCCAACCAGACAGACAGCCTGCCTGCCGTCTACGCGCTCGGTCTTTCGCTCACCCGTTTGCGCGCAGCCTCTGGAGCACAGGGTGGCGAGGCTACTTGGTGCCATTGCACCACCCTCGCGGCATCCCTTATTTTCAAATCCGAAAGTTTTAAAAAATCCCTTATTTTCAAATCCGAAAGTTGACAGCTGTGAGTTCATCTCTCATGACCTGGTGGCTACCAATGTCTGTCATGGCTGCTGTGTTTCTTTAGGAAACTGCATGTGTTGTGTGATATACTTTTACATGAGTTGCAGAATGCAACTTGAGTGAGCTAGGTGTTAGCAGCTACTGGAAGCATCACAGCAAATAAAAGTATGAGATTAATGGAAATAAAGGAAGAAGAGGAGAAGTTTGGAAGGACTGATGTGGTCTACAGGCCTCCCACTGAGGGACTTAATCCTGCTGGGATATTGAGTTCAGATACTAAAAAATTGTATTTGCCTCATCACCATCATTTTCCTGCTTCAAAATAGCATAGTTCCTCCTTTGATTATACCCAATCCCAACAATTAAAACTGGACTATAGTATACTGCAAAGAGGAAAGTGTGAGGTGTGTCTCTTAAACATCTCTTTGATCACAATTGGCATGTAGCCACCAATTATTTATTTATTTATTTTTCTATATCCAAAGAACCCTTCCCACATTGGCTTCCCTGCCAAGGAACTCCTGCACATTGCAGAGGATTGAGCAGAATGATCAAAAAGGTATACACAGCTCACGTATGGTTTTGGCCAGGTCTTTGCTGATCCTGCATGGAACTGAGAATGCTCTTAGGTTAGAACAAGCCTGATATTCCCCTCCGACTACAACCTGCAGGAGCAGATTGGCAGTAGTGTGCAAGCTGTCTTCTAGGTAAAATTGTTTGTCCTTGCTGAACTTTTCATTGAGGAACTCCCGATAAGCTCCTTATCAGGAGATAACCCCTTGGTTTTCCAGTAACACAATTCAAAATCTACTCATTTAAGCAAATAAGTAACATCAGCCCCATAAGGAAAAGCCTTTCTTTGAAGGCACTGGATAAGCCAGTCTGTGGGAAAGCACCATCCAGCTCTGTTATCTTTTTTAACTCAGTATAAAACTGGCTAATTTTATTAGTTGAATGCTCATTATCTTGCTCCATCCAATGGGGTTGGTCACTGTTATGCCACATCTTATGTGTGGGAAACAAAGGCTTAGATGTTTTGATTTGGCCAGCCAAGAACTCTGATGACTGGACATGCAATTGAAGCCAGATCCCCTACCCCAGGGGTAGGCAACCTTCGGCTCCCAGATGTTTTGGGACTACAACTCCCATCATCCCTGACCACTGGTCCTGTTAGCTAGGGATCATGGGAGTTGTAGTCCCAAATTCAGAGTAAATTTCTCAGCCATCTTATGATGATTCTGTGTGTTTAATTTTTAAAAAGAATGTACCCTTTTGTTTTAATTTATATCATGTATATACCACCCAATAAACAAAGCTTTTCTGAGCAGTTTACAAGTAAAAATTAAGACCAAAAGTATAAAACTATGATATAAAACACAAATGTAAAACTAAAACCAATAGGAGAGTGAAAATAGTTTCAGAGGAAAGCTACAGTGCAAAAAGAAATCTAAGAAACAATAATTTCTACTTTTAGTAAGACTGAAAAGCTTTAGAAAATAAAAAGGTGTTAAAGGACCACAAGTTGGGCACCAGTCAAGCCTCTCCAGTGAAGGCATTCATTGGAAGATACCACCACTGAAAATACAGCTTCTCTAGTAGTCGCCGACCTCAAGGGTGGTAGGATGTTGCCTTATATTAGGTCAGAACATTGGTCAATCTAGCTCAGTGTCAGCAAAACTATTAGCACTGGCTCTCCAGGGTTTCAGGCAGGGGATGTTTCCAGCCCGACCTGGAGATGCTAGGGACTGAACACAAGACCTTTTGCATACAAAGCGCATGTTCTACTGCTGAGCTGCTGGCCTTCCCCTCTTCATCTGGCCATGACACCTGGGAAGATGATCTTAGGGTCTTGTTATGTGGGAGGAAACAATAATAATTTCATGTCATTATGTTGAAGTTCAGGCCTCCCAGCCATACAAATCTTGGCCTTTTGTCCCCTAAACTTGAATATCTGCTTTTAGTTCTCAATTATACATTTAAATCTAGGTCATAATCTCCTAAATAATGGATGGATTTGATCTACTTACCTATTTAGCCCATTCATCCCTTTTACTTGTGCTCCTACATTTAAATTCATACTTTTTTGGAAACTGATTGAAAAAATCTGTTGACTTTTACCTGCCTTAAATTTCTGTTCTGCGTGGAATTTGGGAAGTTCAGTTCTCTCAAAAGTAGGCCGCTGCTGTAGTAAAAACTAAGTTGGTTGTCCTGTCCCTGTGTTGTATAGATCATGCTCAGGTATGTTGTTTTTTAAAGAGTTACTTTATTTCAGGGGTGTGGGGGAGCACCTATATGATTTTCACAAAAGCTGTTGACTAAGGGTTTGTTTGATTGATATGAATCCAGTAAAAGTAAGCAATGTTTGAGAAAGTGCTTTTGAATCTCTTTCGGCATTGACCTGGGTTTGTTTAAACAAAATTCTTTGTAGAGAATAGCAGCCTTTCTCCAGGTGCTTTATTGTGTTTCTCAAGGCCTTGTTAATAGAATTAACTGGCTGTGAGACTACAGGTAATTGTGATTAGAGAAACCAAATCATGTTAATCTCATTCAGAAGTCTGTTTGTTGCCCCAGGCTGTGTATCAGGTGTTCTTTGAAGAGACTCCAGGCTCAGCCTCCTCTCTCTTGGGATGGGCGAAGTGTCTTTAAGTCATCCCCCTCCCCGCTACACACATGAGAAGGAACCAAGCAGGTTGGGTCCTTTTAAACCCCCACCCCCACCCTGTTGTAGTGAACACCCCCTGTGTCAAATTGTGCTGCAATATTTTTCTGTTACACATTCTGTGAAATATTTTCAGGGACTAGAGATCAAGGTTGTACTTGGAGGTGCCTGGACTACGGAGGCACCTGGGTCTTGTCCACACCTCTGCATTACAACCTCATTCATACCGAATAGTCCAATACTGTAATAGAGTTGGAAGGGACCTCCTGGATCATCTAGTCCAACTCTCTGTAATGCAGGAATATGCAGGGATCAGACATACAGGGATCAGACATGTGACCTTGGCATTATCAGCATCACGCTGTAACCAACTGAGCTAACCTAATAAGGCTGTCCTGTGTTTGGATTTCAGTGTTCTCATTTATGCCATTCATGTTCAGTTGTTAAAGAGCAAGGGGCTTTTAAAAAACCTGACTGTTTCTTATTGGTAATGCAATTGCCCCCATCATAGATGGATGGGGAGTGGTGCAACCTGTCCTGAACCTTACCCTTGTATATGGAGACTGCCATCCTATATGAAAGCATTGAATCCCTGCCCCCATGTCGTGAACAGAGCTGCCTTTATTCAAAGTATAATGGATCCAGAAAGTTGAGTCTGTTAAATATGGGGAAATAGTGGATACTAGTTCATTAGGGCAAATGGGACACTGCTTCACCATTCCCAGTCTAGCCTCAGCCAGCCGGCACCTGCCTTCATTCTAACTTGCAAGCAGTCTAACTTACAAGCAGCCTAGAGGTGGCACTGGCTGTCAGCTTGCTCCTCTGTAGTCTCAGTGTTGCTTTGTAGAACTCAACAGAGAGGTGGATGGGGACAAAACTAGAGATATGAAGGGTGCGGGGGATGGGTAAAACCAGGAAAAAATGGGGGAGGGGAAACAGACCTGCCCAAATTTTCTGTTTTGTTTTTTTTAAAGGTTCCCCCATGAAAAATTGATTAAAAAATGGATCTGTGCCTTCACATCTCTAGACAAAACTAGAATTGGTAGGCTCCATCTGTCATTGGCTCTGGTTCCACCTACTGTTGACCTCCCTTCAGCCTGGTTACCATTCTCAATGGGCCCAGCCACCACTGAGAAAGATTTACTATAGAGAAGCAGGAACAATTTGTGAGGAAGGACCTCTAGGGATAAGCCGGCTGCAGAAAAGGCAAAATGAATGCAAACTTAAAACAGGATCATTTGAAAGCAACAGTTAATGTGGAGTGACTAAATATGGGGTTGAAGATGAGGATATCAACCCTTTTTGTATGCTTAGAGTACAGTATTTCAGCCACTTGTTAAAATTCAGGTTGTCGCAGAGGAAGAAACATTAACGAAATTAATGCTAGGTATGATTGTTTATTTAAAGCTAATGTCCTGCCTTTCGAAATGCATTTCAAAAATGGATTCATTAAGAAATGAAATCAATATTTGTAATCATGCAATATTTGAAAACACATATAGCAACCAGCTATCATAAGAAAATGGTATTAACTTAATGTCAAGAGGACCACTAAAAAAGTGGTTGCTAAAAACAAACAAACCAGCAGCTGGAAAGGGAATAGCATTAAACAATACAAGCCAAGGGGACACAACTAAAAACCTGCAGTGTCAATGTACTCTAAATATAGAACTTCAGTAATCCTTACAACCATTCTGTATGGTAGCAGCCCATCAATATCTCCCCATTGTAGATGTGAGGCTGAGTTATGGCTGTTCCACGAGGAACTTTCCCAGTTCAAAACTCTACTGTATCTGAATGTGCTTCATAGCTTTGATTTCTTGGTTCTTTTGACGAAGTGCTGCCCTTTCAGTGAAGCTCTTTTCCATCTCCAGGTCTAATGGAGGGCTTACTCTTCTCAGAGCGATTTTGAAACTTTTAATTATTTTCTCTCTTGAGCTAAGTTCCTCTCTTTCCCCTCTCTACCAGAATCATTTCCCCCTTCATCTTGTGCCAGCTGCGGACATGTGAGAACATGAGCCCCCTGCCAGGGAAGGTCTGTGTTTTGTAAAGCCTGGGACTGGTTGATGCCAGAGTTGTGGCGTCTCTTACGAAAGGGAAGCGCTGTGGGGTGCAGCTGTTCTGCCATTGCCAGTCAGAGAGCCCTTGACTCTCAGCGCATGAAAACGAGCTCTTGGGGCACTGCAGATGCGTTTGATGCTTTCTTCTTTCTTCTAGCTGTTCCTTCTTTCATGTTTGCCTGCCTGCTCTCCTGCCTTCATACATTTAACTGTTTGGTTGGCAAGGAGTTTAGAAATAATAAGTACTTTAGTGAAAGAAACATAGTAATTAATATTGCATTCACAGTTAACACTTAAAGATTCTGCATCGGCTCCAGAATAAGGCTGTAAGTCTCTGCCCAAATACCTTGGGCTAATGGGGCTCATTAAAATCAGTGGGACTTACTTCTGAGTAAACGTGTATAGGATGTTAGTGCTGTAGGCTAGCCACACGTAGTTCCCATTGAAAGTAGCGGGACTGGAGTTCTCACATTGTTTTCAGTGGGTCCTAAATGCAACTAACTTAGTTTGGATCCAGTCCTCTTGAGTCCTAAGAGAATAGGGGAAGGGCCATGGTTCAATGGAAGAGCATCTGCTTTACATGCAAAAGTTCCCAGGTTCAATCCCCAGCATCTCTAGGTAGGGCTGGAAGAGACCCTGGAGTGCCATTTCTGTACCATTTTAGACAAGACTGAGCTAGGTAGACCAGTGCAGCTCCCTGTGTTCCTGATATTTTAGACTGAAAAAGTGTGGGGTGTCCTTGGCCTGGGATAATGATTTGAGTAGAAAAGGCAAGGGGAAAGTGTTAGCGCCTTGGTGCAGTGTACCAGTCCAAAATGACATGCCCAGCTCAAAAAACAGGGCCACTAAAAAGAAAAAAAAGTGACATCCCTGGCTTGTAGTGTCACATTGTGTCACAGCCATCATATACTGACTGGCAAGGTACACTTGAAGTTACTCATCCTCCCATCATAGAGGAGAGCAACCTACCAGTATTTGATTCTGAGCAAATAAAAAATAAAAAAAAATACCAGGCTGCATGGCTGCATCGGGATGGGCTATCTGTAAAAGGTTGTGCATTGGCATTGCTTTGCTAGCTAAACACAGAAGTGTTTGTTTTCAGTTGAGCTCAAGACTGAGAAATTCTTTTGTTCTTAATTTAGATTCCATTTGACCCATGTTGTCCTTAGTGGTAAAATACTGCCAGATTGTATAGCCTCACAACACATGTCCCAGATCAGCAGCATATACCCTGCATTGTAACACTATCTGCTGAATGACGTGCCAGACCAGCGCATTTGCCAAACAGTGTAGGAGCACACACACACCCTCCGAGTTTCTGAAGATTGATACTGAGGTTAACAAAGTGTCAGAGTCACAAAACCCTGCAAAACAGAGAGGATTGGTCCTGGCAGCATACAATAGTTGAGCTTTCGTTTGTCTTGGTTATTTGCCCGTCTTGTCCTGGATAATCTTTAGGTCTGTCTGGTATGAATCTAAGACATGATTGGAAAGAATCAGTTCAGTAGAATATGAATTTATAATTCCGCTTGTGTATCTGGTGTCTTAAGTGATGGTTATGAACAAAATGACACTAGCAATTTTTAGTAGGAGATACTCAGAAATTCAGTCTCCTGTGCTTTGGTATGACTTTGTGCTTTACGTGATAGAATGTTTGATTGGAGGAGGCAAAAATATCAAATTATTACCATTGAAACCCATAGGTCTGCCCTGGAGCCAGTGCTTTAGGAATTATGACATAAAGCCTCAAAATCAAAACACACACACACACACACACACACACCACCACCACCACCACCACCACGACTACAGACGCAAACACATAACCACTTGTTGGGGAAAACCAGTTTCCCTAAAATGCAGAGGACATATTTCCAAGCAAACAGACAGAACTATAAAGTTTTATATTCTTTAAGAGCTGCATCCCAGGTGTGTATATCTTTTGCCTCATGGGACTTCTAACCAAATTAATCCCTCCAATTCTGGGTTTAGCTTTCAAAACTTCTAACGCTAGCCAAATCCCAGTGGCTGAAACAGGAAATGGTGAATCTGATAAACTTGCACTGTGTCAAATATTTTTAGTGCTCTAAAAATACATGTTTTAGGACATACTTACTCAGAAGTAAGTCGCATTGCGGTCAGTGAGGCATATAACCAACAAAGGTTGGTCTTATTATGCAGCGCAGCTTGTTCCTGACTATCAGCACCTTCAACTTTGCCAGCATGGGATCAGCTGCCAAGGCAAAACTGCCCTCACGTGCACGTCTCTCTCGCTCTCTTGGCTGACAGCTTGAATAGTTCAGTGGACTGTAGCTATTGTGGCAGGACATGTTTTTAGAGTGTCAGCTATAGTAGCCTGGCTACAGGCATTTGAAGATAAGGTCACAAACCTTGAAAAACGGCCCAATTTAAAGGAAGAAATCTGCACCGTGAAAATGAAAGCATTATAATAAATGTGTGCTTAGCAGCCTACTGACCAGAGGGTAATGTTCCACTAACCTCCAGACTCCCTGAGTTTAAAAAGCAGTTTTAAGATTTTGGCATAAAAACTGCAGAATATTAAATGAATAGGGTTGGTTTTTTTAAAAAAGTTGTGTGCTCTGCTGCTGTTATGCAGGCTTAAGCAAAACAACTGGGTTATATGTGATTGTCACATAAATGCACAAAAATCCAGATTTTCATAGCTGAAAAAGTTTTTACAGCTCAATTATTAATTTCATGTATAAATCATTTCATATGAAGCAACACAAAGCAATTTAACAATAGAATAAAACTTATTTTAAAAATTGCATATATAGAAACAATTAAAAGGTTTTATATAAAAGCCGTTAAAACATCTATCTATGTAAACAATTTCAAATGCAATACAGCTATTGACAGATATATTAATAACAGTGTTTAACACCCTGTGTGTATACAGAGACATATTTGGCGAGCATAGTCTGGTGCTTTTGTGTGATTGAAACCACTGTACCTCTGTAGACAGAACATAGGGTTTTACATGCAGTAACCCAGTTTGTGCCTGCATTTTTGTTTGTTTGTGTCTGTTACGCTTGCTCAAAAAACACACTGTGCAGAACAGTGGCTGTCAAACTGTTACCTGATTGGCAATCAAAATGTTAGTTTCATGAATCACTCTTGTCACCTTTAGGCACCAGGAAGCATATATCAAGATGCTAGAGCCGAGTTATTCTTTTATTTGAAACAGCCAACGAGTTTCTTCCTGAAAATATATGCTTAAGTGGGAAATGTATCTGGTACAGTTTTTATCCACAACATAATTAATAAAATGTGCTTTGAAGATAATTACAGATGAAGTTCCAAATGTAGGACTTTTGCAGTAGCAGCTTTGAAAAGCCTGAAAAATGTTCTTATGGCTAGGCTTTAACAAAAACCATTACCGGAAACAGGATGATATATGCAGTAGTGCTGTTTGCTATGTGATACTGTTTTAAACCTTTTAGAACTTAATACGAGAAATTTGAATTGCCATCCCTTGTCCACCTCTGAGGCGGTTGTTCACCATCTCAGACTTCTCTTTTTAGTGTTCTCTTGACAGCTCTTAAGCTGTAATCCTTTACCCATATTCCTGGAAGTAAGTCCCATTAAATTAATGGGGCTTGCTTCTGAGTAGACATACCATTCCACTGTAAGTAAAGTTGCAGCGGAGCGGCATGTGCTTAAACTCCAGTAATAACTGCTTCATAATCCTCAGCACTTTCTCCTGTTTTCTTACTGAGCAGCATAACAGAAAGTGCTCAGACATACAATAGTGGAGTCCTAATGTCTGTGAGGGAGAGACAGGGGATATGGCAATATGTAATGGGCTTGCCGGCTTCATTTTTACCCCCTCCCTGCAGCATGTAAGCGTTTTGACCTCCCACTGGACTTGACAGCTTATTGAGTGGGTAGGTTTTTTTCCCTTATGGAAAATGTCAGGAAAAATATAATTACGGTTTTCAGTTCATAGTTGGATCTTCTTGTTTTACATTGAAAGCTAGGGAGGACCCGTTACGCGGCAGTTGTTTCTTTGTAGTGTTTGCCCCTACATTTGCAAGAGAAGTGAAAAATTATTTGTAAAGGCTTTTTCGGCTATGTTCAAAGCAAGAGGAGGAACAAGGTAGTAGTCGGTCCTTTACATGGAGAAGATGAAGAAATGCTATTGGGTGGCAAGAGAGAAGGCAGAACTACCTACTTGGCCTTTGTCTTCACCCAAAAGAAAAGCAGTGCCCAACCTGGTGATAACAGAATAAAGAATGCAAGGAGAGGGTCGCAGCCCGAGAATTGATCCCTCAGATTTGCACAAAACCTTCATTGACAACCCCCTTGGGCTTGCTGATCAGAAGGTCGGCAGTTCAAATCTGTGTAATGGGGTGAACTCCTGTTGCTTTGTCCCAGCTTCTGCCAACCTAGCAGTTCGAAAGCTTACCAGTGTAAGTAGATAAATATATACCACTGCAGCGGGAAGGTAAATGGCATTTCCATGCACTCTGGCACTCGTCACGGCGTCCCATGCTCCAGAAGTGGTTTAGTTATGCTGCCCACATGATGCGGAAAAGCTGTATGCAGACTAACACCAGCTCCGTCGGCCTGAAAGCAGAGATGAGCGCCACACCCCATAGTTGAATTTGACTGGACTTAACTGTCCAGGGATCTTTTACCTTTACCTGCTCCCCTCCTCTCCGTTTTTCAATTGCCGCCCTAAGGTAACCCAGTAGACCTTTCCCTTTCCACCTCATGCTGCTGCTTCCGCCTGAGGCAGAGAGTGGGAGAACCCCCAAATCAGGTACCTTTGAACATTAACTGAGTGCTCTTACCTGGAGAGAGGAAAGGCTTGAAAGGCACAAAGGAGAGATAGATATCTCCCTCCCCTCTCCCTTTGGACCTTGCCAAGCCTCCCTTCCCCTTACAGCTTCTCCTGTGAGGAAGGGGGTAATGGCAGCAGAAGTAGGCTCAAATTAGCCACAGAGGAACCCTTTATGCATTCTCCCATGAAGGGAGGCCAACAGCCTACATGAGCCACAAAGGAAGAGTCACGACAAATCGGGCCAGCTGTTCAGCAACTATCCTGCTCACAGGAGAAGGCTGAAATGGCATTGTCTGTGAGGTGAACAATATTGGCAGCAGAGCAGGACACTTGCTGAGGAACTGCCCTGGTACTTGTGCAATGACAATAAATTATCTTATCTATCTTATGACTATTCCTCTGTGGCTCACCTAGGCGGCTTGCTGCCCTCAGACACTGCTGTGAAGGCCCCACAGCTCTCTGAAGGCTATTGTAGTTCACAGTACCACCTGTGTGTGGCCAAGCAAAGTGTAGCATGATGACACTCTTGTGTTTGTATTATATGGCAATATATTTTATTTTGAGCCCTCGGGTTTAAACAAAACCAGAAAACTGCACAAGCAAATTTACAACTGCACAAGCTTGACTGCACAGTTGTTGGGTGGAGAATTTTTTTCATAACAAGGTGCACGCATAGCTTATGTGGGCATACCCTGTTGCTACTTAATTAGCATAATAGAATCATCAAATTAAAAAGCAGGAGGAAATACCTGTTGGTATGAACAGGAAAGAACAAGGTTGTTCTTCATATACAAATTCAAATACATGCAGCTGTGGACTACTCTGGTCTAATTCAAATGGGGGAAAGCGGATTAACAGCTAAAAAATTCTAAAATGTGGACAAGCCCAGGGTAAGGCAACAACAGACAGTCAAATTCGGCTGTATTAGATGTTAATCAGGTCACAATGGGACCTCTTGGGAAGCAAATATATACAATGGTTGTTTCCCTATCTATGTAATTGCCAAAAACAAAAACAAAAAACAAAAACCATTGCCATGGGTATTCCTGTTCACCATCTAGTCTGATGATGAATTCTGGAGACCTCAAAAGCCTTTACACAATGTTGTGATATTTTCAATTTCCAAATAAAGGTATTGCCCCAAGGCTGATGTTTTTATTGTGTTTTTTTTCTCCTGGGGCAACACAGCTGCTTTTCTTTCTGCTTCAGCACTACTAGTACTGTACTGCATTTGCCATAATGCCAATCATTATTTGATGTGCCTCCATCTGCTTGGTTACTGATTTACCTCGGAGCAACAGAACCATTTGATTCCTTTGGATCCTGTGTAGTAGAACTTGATTCTTATCAGCTTCCCATTGTCTGCCCACAGTGCCGTCAAATGATTTAACTTTCACAGGAGTGTGATAAAATGCTTGTTAGAACTCTGATCAGAACACAGATTAACTTTACTAATACTAAATTTATTTCCTTTTTAAGAGAGAGATTTGTGGTTTAATAAGGCAATGAAAATAAAATGTTGCAAATAACCATGTCTCACTGATAAGACCTAAGTGGTGATTATGATAACTTTGTTGCCTGCTTCATCCCACCACCCTTCCTGCTTTCTCTCACCTGACCTTTCTTGTATAGATATCTATGTTTGAATATGTTATCTGCATTGGTTGATTAACTGTTTTAACCTTGTACCATCTTACTTTAAATGGACCACTTATCTTTAATAACCCAATGAAAGGAAGAAAAGAATGGAGAAAGGGAAACTTCAAAAGAGGTGGATAGAAGAATTTCAGTGTTAATTAATTCTTCAAAACCTTCTAAAAACAAGTGAATTTGTTATAACATTTAGCTAATAGATGTGTTTGCTTGTGATGATCAGAAATTGCAGCTGGCTGGGAGATATCTTCTAACACTGAATGCTGTCATTATTACAGAATTATGGGACTGTGCTTTGTGACATATAAACTTGTAAATATGGATTGCACAGTGTAATCTTGTAGATGCAGATTACAAGGTGCTCTAACAATTGTTCCACACTTTTAAGTGTGTGTGTGAACAGTTAACTTGTGTTCAGATCTCTGGGCTTGGGCACAGGACCAAACCAATTGGGAAGAGCATCTTCATGACCAAAGTGTGGAGGGTGGGGGGGGGGAATCCCTGTCTGTTGTAATTGGGTAAGAGGTTCTTAGGTGAGAGGTGAGGACTTTTTACTAGCATGTTGCTTTTAGATTTAATGAGTGCCGTTGCTGGCTCAGACAATTTCTGGGAGGAGATCACTGAGCACAGCACTTGGGCATGCAGGGGAAGGGGAGGGAGGAGGAGGAGGAGAAAATAACCTGGTTGCTGTTAACTTAGGAGTGTGACTGAGTTGCACGACTCGTTCCTCCCTGAGGCATCACAGGTGCGTGGAGTTATTTTTCTTTAATCACTCACATAAATTAAAAATTTATTCCTTTGCATTAAAATAATTAAATAAAGCTACGCCCTGTATCTTTTATTGCCAGATAATATCTTTGAACCTCTGGCTCACGGTCTTACCACCAGCTGCAAGGTATTTTCCAGGGTGTGCTTTACCCATTCTGCCATTGTACTAAATAATGTTCTAGACAGAAAAAGTCCCTGATAACAATCAGAACTCATCTGCAGTTTTAATCATAGTGCCCACTAGCAAATCGTCTTCTCTAGGCTTCTCCTTGAGTCCACCTGCCCTGCCTTCCCACCTGTCAGCTATGACAAGATGAAAGAGCTTTCCATTATAAGTACCATGTGTGGGTGGAAGAAGTTAGCATGCACAACTACAGTGGCTTGCAGAACTGTGGGTCTTCTGAGTCAGACTGGTTGTTGGGGAAAGTGAGAGAGATTGGGGGGCGGGGCGGGGCGGGGATATAGTCCGCAGTAAGATGGCAAGGAACAAATGTATCACCAGCCATTCTTAACTGAAAAGTAAGTTTCCTTGTGCTGTTTTCTTAGAGAATACTGTTCTTTTTTAAAAAAATAATAATAATCTCAATTTTAAAAACAGTTGTATACAAAAATAGAGGATCAGCTGCAGAAGGGCTGCAAAATACAGTTTTAGTCCTGTTAGGTACGTGTGGGTGGAGACGATTGTTCAAGTAACCTGACCCCCAGGAGTAAGCATGGACCAATGGTACCAAATAGTATGGGAAACAGCCTTATTAGAAAAATGAACCAATAAACTGAAACTGACACGGGGACAAATGGAAGAAGATGCTTTTACCTGGTATGGCTCCCCTTTATCACATACACAGCCCAACAAGACAACGACAAGAATCCACCAACAGCATACGAATCAATATGGCTAACCTGATTCAAAAACACCCACCCACCCCACTCACACATGAAAACAAAGTTCACCACAGCCAATCACAAACAAACAACCACACCCTAGGCGAAACCCAACCTCTCTCACCACCAAAGAAACACAAGCGAATAGGAAAGAGAACCCGCACAAGCGACGCTGACACAAAACCCCACACATACATTAAGTGAAATAGAAACATCACCACCCGACTCCACCCCCACTCACCATGGCCCCCTCCACTTCTTTCCCCCTTTTCTTCCTAATGTAACACTAATGTCTCAACAAATGAAACAGGTCTGTAGAAAATGTAACTTGAAAAAAGAGACATTGCACATACTTTTGTAAACCAAGAAATCTTTAATAAAAATACGTTTTTTAAAAAAAGTAACCTGACCCCAAGCTGCACTTTGAATTGGGCCTGAAAACAGACTAGAAGCCAGTGCAATTGACAAAGCTCTTGTGTAAAGTCAGACAGATTTTTATTGTTATTAGACAGTTGTTACAATATAACTCTCACACGCAAATCCCAAGACAATGAAAAAGTGAGTTAAACATATCAGAAATGCAAGTTTCCAAAACTTTAATTTGTAAAGTTCCCCAAATAATTTTAGATGAAAAAATTCCATTTGACTGTCAACATTGTACACGGTGAAAAAAGTAGCTGGTAACATTTTGTACTATTAGCACGTATAAAGCTATGCTGTTGGTAATAAACTTGTCTACATCAGCCAGCAATCATCTGATTTTGAAATTATGTGGATATGAGAATTATCTGCCTGTAACATCTGTCAGCCCATTGATTGCCAGGGTTGTTTCAGCTGATAAGGTGCTCTAGGTGGATGTCCCTTTTATCCCTTACCACTTTCTGAAGCTGCTCACTTGCAGGATAAGGACAACTACCCCAGATAAGATTCGAAATATGACCATACCGTCCAGTTTCAGTTGACAATCTTGTACTGGAACTGTTGAGCTATAGTTTAAGGATGGGCCTGTGTGCATTAGGAATGGACCTTCTGATAACTTCAATAGGATTGCTTTGTCTGCATTCCTTATTAGCTGTTTCTGGAACATTACTGTGTCTTTTGCATTTCTTTTTAATTAGAAGGATACATCAGTCGAGATTTATGCACTTCCTTTTCTAACTGGGCTTCTAAAGATGCTCTGAATCTACTGAGAGGACTGTGTGCATGGATGGACCAGCTAAATTCCATTGTTCCAATAAGCACTCTTGTGCTGTTTAGCAATCCACACACCACTAACTAGAATTGCTTGTAAAGCATGATTATGGAGCCCAACGGGCATAACTGGCTGGATGTCGCAGAATGTGGCAGCTCTGTGTTTGAGGTACTTATTGCATGCAGCAGTTACATCAGCACAATGTTCGCTGGAAGTCGAATCTATTTATTCCACCATTTGAAATCTTCCACCATTTGAAAAACGCTTTTCCCTCTTTTTTTGTGTTAGTGTGCTCACCCTTTCCCTTGCTTGAGCTTTTACAATTATTTTTATATAAATTTGTATTACACATTTTTTTCCATCACGTAACTGAAGGTGGCATGCATATGGTTCCCAGGAGGCCTCCCTTGCCTATTGACCAGACCCAGACCAATTTAATCCCAGGAGAATAACTGTTTAATGTGTCTTCAGACTAGACCCTGGTCTCTATCCCTTGTGCTTCACAGTTTAAAGCAAGGTTATTCTTAGGTTGGAGGAATAACTCCACCCTTTTTCTTACATGGGGAGAGGAACATTACTGCAGATGTACTGCTAGAACAACACTAAAGCAGTTCAGGAAAAGCCCTCTGTTTGTTGTTGGCATCGAAGTGGCTGAAAAAAGGGCAGATCCATGCCAATATCCCTCCACTTGTGTGGCCTTTTGTGAAAGCAGTAAAGTTGCTAAAGCATTTCACCAAGTTGTCCTTGTCCAAAAACTCTACAGCAAATGAATAGTGTCCTTTGTCAAGCTCTAACAACCCTTATACCAGCAGTCTTGAAAATGTACAGTTCTGCTTAGTGAGCCATTTGGACTCTAATGTGTCAACTTTTATAAATGCTACTTCGATGGGTACCCAACTGTCCCTGAGAAAACATCCCTTTGGGATCTCTTAGAAGGGTTGTACTGTCCTGAAGACTTGTTTGCCAACCACTATTTTAAGCCATAGGGTTGTATCCAAGATTAGTCATACTCCTTGAAATAAATGGATTCAAGCCCACTGATTTCAATGTGCCTGCTCTAAGGATGACTTACTTGGATATTCTCAGTTCTTCTTAAAATGCAAGCACCTTTCTTTCAGACTACCTGGAAGTATACTTACGGGAGACTTGTACAACAATAAAGGTTAAGTTCACCTTGTGTATACCTCATCCTTCATTATCTAGGCTCTGCTTGCACATTGTTCCGACCATAGTAACCAACACATCCATGCTTTGTACTGTTCATTGGAAGATGGAGTGCTACACACAAATCAATGGACTTGCACAAGCCTGCACGTTTTAGTTTCCTTATGTTCCCTCTCTTTCAGCTCAACAACATGTCCTCACATATATGGAAGATGCAGTGAGCCAGCTGTTGGAAAGCAGAGAAGATATTAGTCAATATGGTATTGCCAGATTCTTCACTGAATAGTAAGTACATCACTACCTAGTACAGCAAACTTAGTCTGAAAGTGGATCAGAGCAACAGGAAGGACAAACACAGAATGGGACTGTGACAGCAAATACCATATTAGCCCATACATATAACATGCCTGCACTTAAATGAACCACCAAGTCCAGCTCAACTCTATGCTTAGCCTTAGAAATATAACTTACTATATATGTAGCCAACTATTGCTTCCTTTGCTGTGAGAACTGTCCAGTCCTATTGCAAGGTCACACCTGGTAGGTCCTGCGGGTTTCAAAGAAGCTGACTTTATTGTTGACAAAATTGAATTTGATCCAGAGAGGCTTATGTGTGTGAGGAAGTGTATAAATTGCATTTGACCCATGAAAGGTATGGTTTCCAAGTTGGTTTGTACTTAACTGGCAAAGCATAGCATTGGAGTACACAAATGACACATGACATTTAGGCTGCAATCAATAGGATTTCCTTTTGAGTGGTTTACAGTGAACTACCAGTCTCTTAGTTCTGTTCTTTGCCTTTATTCAGGATCTAGATGATGTCTAATGGAGAGTAGGGACTGGACTGAAAGTTCGGTTGAGTAATTAGAGTGGAGAAAGGCCAGGCACTGAAAAGCTACAGAA
This sequence comes from Darevskia mixta, assembly GCA_034641385.1. Taxonomy (NCBI): domain Eukaryota; kingdom Metazoa; phylum Chordata; class Lepidosauria; order Squamata; family Lacertidae; genus Darevskia; species Darevskia mixta. Next base: position 27,429,532 of record JAWWNH010000066.1, read on the forward strand.
GAGGTGTTGCAGGAAACTATGTCAGTGTGAATAAAGAGGCAGGAGGTCCAGGGCAGGAAATTTAGGAAGGCTGAACAGCAGCACAGATAAGTGTTTTGAGAGCTGGTTAACACACGGTGTTTTTTTTTTACATGGGCTTATATGTTTGTATGAGGGTGTGGGGAAAATATGTGGCTCAAGTGTCGTTTTGCTATGAATGACTGGAAAGCCGAACCACTTGTGATGGTTCTCTATCTGTTGATATACCACATCCAAGCTCTTTGTTCATCCAAAGTCTTGGACACCTCAAAATGCTGCTGCATTGTTTTATTTTCTGCAGCACAAAACTATGACAAGATTAGCTTGTCCTTTGAAATTAGCTCACTTTACCATTGTTGAAATAAAAAAATAAAAATAAAAAATTGTCCACTAACTAAGTTTGTTCTGGTATAAGCTTTCGTGTGCATGCACATGAAAGCTTATACCAGAACAAACTTAGTTGGTCTATAAGGTGCTACTGGACAATTTTTTATTTTTATTATTTTTATTTCAATTGTGTCAGACCAACACAGCTACCTACCTGAATCTTTTTCCATTGTTGTGAATAGGTCTCCTGGCCTGGAGATTGATGGTTCTTTGTATAACAAGGTGGCTGATCCAAACATGCCTATCACACCTATAGTTATGTTTACCTTTGTAGTTAATTTTTGTTCCTGTAGGGATGGAGATTCTTGAACCCAAACTTAATTTATGGGGAATATGCACCAACAAATCTAAATGAAATTCTGCTCTCAAGGATGACTAGTGTGGATGGGATTTGGCATGTTTGATCTAGCGCCATGTTAAATTGTGCCTGACAACAAGACTGTATTTGAAATAACTGAAATCAGTTACATAGTGCTGTAACAATAATAGCTTTACTATTCCTTACCTTTCATATTTCTTCATACATTATTTTAATGTATAACAGGTTTGGACAAAAATCTTAAAGCATGGGTGGGGAACCTCTGGCCCTACAGATGTCGCTGGACTACATTCCCATCATCCTTGGCCATTGGCCATGCTGGTTGGAGCTGATGGGAGATGGAAGTCCAGCAACATCTGTAAGGTCACAGGTTCCCATTCCGTGTCCTAAAGCAACAGGTTTTTAGGCAGGGAATTGGTACTTCTCTTCTTACTCTTCTCAACAGCCCAAATAGTGGAGAAACTCTTACATATAAAGTGCTCTTCTTACCATGAGGCTCTTTCACAAGAAGGCTTGGTGTTCTCCATAGTGCCTTGTTCCTCTGATTATCTCCACTGATGAGCACTTCTCTTATTTTTGAGAATCATCCCTTTATTTCATTCCCTCACTTTCAGATATAGCGGGGGGAGGGAGTTGGTTTAAGGCCTAAACCTAAACGAATTCTTTCCTAAGGCTTAAACAGATACTTTTGTGGGCATTTTAGGCTGTGTCCTACCCCTGGTGCACACATGTTCTGCCTTTATTCTCTTGTCAGAATATGAAGAAATGCAGTTTTCATTTTAAAAGAGAGCAGGCAGACTGAATAAAGTAGAATTTGGATTTGGAGAGAGGAATAGGAATTTTGTCTTGCCTCTTTTAGCCCTTCGTTTAGATAAGACAGACAATGTGAAGGGCACCATGAATGCATTAAAGAATTTAGCGTCCTAAAAATGAGGCTGTGACTGCTCAAGCCTACAAGCTGGAATAATGGGGAATTGCAGGAATGAAGTGTTTGTCTTTAGGTCAATAGGGATAAGGGAGGTCACAGCTTGTGAAGAAGAAAAAAACCCAGCCAAGTGGGGAAATGCCATGCTGTGTGTGGCACAGGTGGCTGTCTGTGTAGTGAACATTGTTGGGATTCTTAACATTCCTCACTGCTTCCCAGCAGAATTCTTCTGTAAGCAAAGACATGAAGAAGAGAATCATCCAGCAACTTGTGTATGGAAGGTGCGAACTGTATGCTCTGTACAGCTCCCTGATACTGTCCTCCACTTAAAAAAAAATCAGCATCTGATGGAAAAATGGATGGACAGGAAGAGGCAACTTAATGCTTCCCTCTCGGTTTGGTTTCTCAGCTAAAAACTGCCTTTTCTCAGTGACTATTTTACCCATAGTTGGAAAGGTTTGGGGGACCTACAAGGTCCTTGTATGTTTTGCTAAATTGGTGGAGAAACAGACTGGAGAAGGCTGATTTTGAGCAGAAAGAGGACTAAAGAAGACGGGCTTAATCAACCTCTTCCCATTTGCCCTTCTCCAGCTCCAACTTAAAAGTCTGCTTTGTGTTAAAAATGAAAAAAAAAAAAGAAAGAAAGAAAGAAAGAAAGGGGGAAGTCAGTATTTATTTGATTTATTCATTGCTTCCTATCAGGACCTGAAAGCGAGTTGTAGCAATAAGAATCATATACATGAAATAAATTCATGCAGTTCGTGGAAATACATTTAAAATCAGTCATAACACACTAAAAGTATTCCTCCATGATTCATGACTAACGAACAAAAATATCATTTCCTCATGTAACACAAAGATAATCGCCAAAGATCCCAACTAAAATAACCACAAGAACCACAACAATATTAGCACTCAAAATGCGGTTTGAGCTTCTGTCAAATGCATATTCCCTCACTGCTGGAATCAAGGAGGCCCTGTTCTGCTCTGCAGAGAGAGGAGCTCATCTTGTGCAGGGTCCAGGCTGGATGGTAACAGAACACAGACCTTTGATGCTGCTTCAGCAAGTCGGACTTAGACTGAGCCCTATATATGAGCAGCAGCTATATCCCAGTTACAAAATCTACCTTCACTGAAAGGTGCCTCGTCTGTTAAAGGGGTCCAGAAGACCCAGATGGGATAATTATTTGAGCACCTCTTCAGTGCAAGCATTAGAATAAGCATAAATTGCATGGGAATGAAGGAAGCTGCCTTCCTAAGTTGCGCCATGAGTCCATTTAGCCCAGTTTTCAGAGGGGGACACCCCCTGTCCTACCTGGAGATGCTGGGGATTGAACAGACAACTTTTTGTATGCTAAGCACGCGCTCTGTCACTTTGCTATTGCCGCCGCCACCCCTGCCCATGAAATACTTTGTATGTACTGTACTTAAAATTTCAGAGTATGAAGACCGCAAAGTAATGAGGAAAGGTTCCTCATTCTGCTTTTAAAAACATTTAAAAATATTTATCGGCAGTGTTTTCCCACCCCCACCTCGTCACCCCTTTTACCTGACTCTCCAGTTCTTGATCTGATGAGCCTCCGCATCCTCTCTTGGCTGTGGTACTCTGGTGAAACAAACATGTGATTGTTTCTGTGAATGTAACATTGCTCAGATAGATCAAGACTTTCTGAAAGTGGGGTCGCATTTCTCTAACACTCCTAAAGGGGGGATATGAAATTCCAGAAGGGTTTTCTGCTCAAGCTGAATACTCCCTAGAGTCTCTGAAAAGCTTATGCAGGAGAGGAAGACATTTTCAGGTGCTGCTATTCTGTTTTTCTTTTTGACAGTTTTAGCTATCATATCGTTATCCCAAGGGGGGCAAGACATGGAGTGGGAAGCAGCTGAGGCATAGCTTGAAAAATGTTTTATTTTTCTCCCTCTAAGTTTTACTTTGTCAGTGGTTATCTTAAGCTCTGGGGGTTGGCAATGATTTCTTTGGGAGGCTGCTATAATCTTTCTAGGGTGAGAGGGTCAGAGCACATGGCACACTCCTTGGTGTTCCATTTAAGGCACCAGGGTGCTCCTTTTAAACCGGGCAGTGGCCAAACTTGGCCCTCCAGCTGTTTTTGGACTACAACTCCCATCATCCCTAGCTAACAGGACCAGTGGTCAGGGATGACAGGAATTGTAGTCCCAAAACAGCTGGAAGGCCAACTTTGGCCACCACTGAGTTAGACCCTAGTGTTTTATTCTCTGTACCTTTGCGACAGTAGCCAGAAGAGTGAGGTCTCTGCTGCCATCATTGCAGATGGTGAAAAAGTAGTACTGCAGCCACTAGCTCAGCAGCAGACAATGGCACGCAGGACCAGCAATGTTTCACAGCAAACTCAGTAAAAATAGGGTGTCAGTTGTAAACACTAAAGACCCAAACTGGGGTCTACATCCTTACGGTTATTGCTGTAAGGCCTGAACTGAAATACTTTCTTTCGTGAGCCCAGTTTTTGCATCTTTTGAAGGAAAATAATTCCTTTTGTACGTTCGTATTCCTTGATTTTTCTAAGAAATGTAACATCCTTGGTGAGAGCACAATGAAATACACTGCCTGTCCTGAGGCATCTACCTATTCAAAAGGAACATCAAGAGTTTTACACATGTTTGTCAGCTGAGAGATTTCTGTGTCAGCTGAGAGACGATTGTGGGATTTCTTAATTTCCTCTAGATTATTTTGTAGAAACATTAGTTGGGGTACAGGAACCGGGGGTCATTTTGGAGTAAAAATAATAATTGTAGTGACAGCAGAATCTTCCGGCCTTTGATTGAGCCACCAGACAGCAAGATGGGAGAAAAGCCCCAGGGCTTGAGAGTCTGTTTTTTGTCATCATCAAGCCTATTCAGCAGGATGTAGATGTTTTGGTTCAGAGTTTCAGGCTATGGTGTGCTTCTTGAGTGTTTTCACCTTGATATTAGCATTCTGTAGTCCCAGGGCACATGCTTTCCTTCCTTCCTTCTTTCTTTTAGGATTTTATTCACTCCCCACCCTACTCTTCCCCAAGGCCTTAACATTGCCCTGCTCCAGTGAAGAGATGACAATGTTATCTCAGCAATACTGGCTGGCTGCAGCAAGCTGTGTGGCATGTGTGAAACTTCTGCTGTCACCAACCTGGCTGTGAAGTGATCCTTTCGGCTCAAAGCTTCCACTGGGATTTTCTGTTGCTGATTCCTGGCAGGTCTTCTGTTTTAGCTAAGATACCCTGCTCCCATGAGTGCTGAAAAGGAAAAGCTAGCTCACAAAGGGCCTGGTATGCCTCTATATCCCAGTGTTATACAAAAAGAAAGAAGTAATGATGGGACATACACCCAAGATACTGTGCATAGGGTTGCAACTAAAGGTGGATCTTGCAGCAGATCCTCCAGTTCACTCAAGAACAGGGGTCAGCAAACTTTTTCAGCAGGGGGCCAGTCCACTGTCCCTCAGACCTTGTGGGGGGGGCGGACTATATTTTTGGGGGGGAAATGAACAAATTCCTATGCCACACAAATAACCCAGAGATGCATTTTAAATAAAAGCACACATTCTACTCATGTAAAAACACGCTGATTCCCAGACGTGCGATTTCTGTTCTCATCCTGAAGTAAAGTTCTTAACCCGAGGTACTATTTCTGGGTTAGCGGAGTCTGTAACCTGAAGCGTCTGTAACCTGAAGCGTCCGTAACCCGAGGTACCACTGTACTGAAGCATAGTATCTGAGTGGGTTTCTACATATGTGAGGTTTGCTGGAATAGTATCCACCGAGTCTTCATTTCTGTTGGCTAGTTGTGCTTTCCTGTACAGTGGTACCTCGGGTTACGGACACTTCAGGTTACAGACGCTTCAGGTTACAGACTCCGCTAACCCAGAAATAGTACCTCGGGTTAAGAACTTTACTGCGGCGGCAGCAGGAGGCCCCATTAGCTAAAGTGGTACTTCAGGTTAAGAACAGTTTCAGGTTAAGAATGGAACTCCAGAACGAATTAAGTTCTTAACCCAAGGTACCACTGTAATTGGTAGCCAGAGATGTGGAGCTGTAAGCATATTCTCTTCCTTCCACTAATTGGGCTTTCCTTTCTGCTGATAAAATGTGACGAGGATTTAATCTAAATGTAGGGAAAAGGCTTGCATGTTGACATCTTCTGACCAGCCTACTCTTGGGAGCCACTTACTTGTGCTCAGTGAGCCAAAGCTGGTGTTCTGTGCCTTCAGCATAAACAGTAAAATGCATCAAGATGAATAGTTGCATATCTTCTACATGGTATGGTGGGGCTGTTCAGTTTCCACTTGTCATCTGCCCTGCTCTGTGTAGAGCAAGAAAGTGACATCTATTGGCACAACCCTTCCATTTTGCAAGGAATGGAACTGCTGTTTTTCTTGCTTGCATAATGCAGTGTTTCCCAACCAGTGTGCCTCCAGATGTTTTGGGACTACAATTCCCATCATCCCTGACCACTGGTATTGCTAGCGAGGGATGATGGGAGTTGTAGTCCCAAAACATCTGGAGGCACAATGGTTGAGAAACACTGGCATAATGTATACCCTAAGGAAGAGTTCTGGGTAAGTAATTTGACAATAATCTCCTTCAGGTGTTCCTGTTGGGTGTTAGCATGCAAGGGGGACATAAGGGCAAGTGCACTAGCTTCAGTCCCCCAGCTACCATTCTTGCCATCCTCTGTAAGCTGAAAGGCGGATGTCTGAAGTGGGCAGCCTCCTGTAATCTGACTTCTTGAGCTATAATATCTCAGCAGCGAGACACTACAGAAAATCATTTTTCTGAAATGCATGGAGCGTTTGCATGAGTACAAGAGTCTCCCCACTTCAGAAGTTCATTCTCCAGCTCATGGAGGTGAGCAATGGTGGGGGAGAGTTAGCCCACTCATCCTCACAACCTCCATCCGTTGCCTTGCTTAACACCTAAAAAGGATACCTGAAGATGGCGAATGAAATATTCAGATCACCACCCCTCTGTGAGGAATAACATGAACCGTAGGAAATCTGACATGAAGCTATTTTTATTCTCAGTTTTAGGATGCCTGTTGCCTGATGTTATTGTTAACTACTTGGGTGTGGAAGTGTTGGTGAACTCTGTGGAGAGCTATATAAAATCACTGTTGAGTGAATAATGACTTTGGATATTTTAGCTTAATGGAGAGGACCACAATATTTTAAACCAGTCTGATCAGTAGTGCTCAGATTCCAGCTTGATTGGCTGCCTTGTAGAGGGAGTGATTGGGATTTATTTCCCAACCTTCCTAGAATCCAGAGCTTGTTTACATTGGAATAAAGTCATTTGTTCTTGAAGACTTCTCTTCCCACATCCAAAATGCTGCTTAGATGCTGGAATAGTTTTTTTTTGGGGGGGGGGAGGATTTGACATTCCTTCTTGGAATGTGCAACTGAGTGACTCAGAGGTTTTAGCTGTGTTGATAGTGTGGATTTAATCCCATCGTTATTAAGTTTAGAGACCTGAGCAGATTTTCTCAAAACAAGAAAAAACCACTTATGTGAATATACATCAGCAAATCTGCAGCATCTCTAGAGTGCCTCTTTATATCCTCTCCCACAAAAGGCCTAAACACCGAACTGTGTAAAAATGTTTTGTAGCTAAATTTGTCTGAAAATGAAGCAGGTGTCACACTGGGATTTTACATCATTCCTTAAAAATGTTTGTTTCTCAATTCACAGATACTGAAAATCCCTAAAGAGGCAGAGACTTTTCACTTAAAGTGCTCTTAATGCTCCAGATGACCTAGACAGTGATATCTCTCTTTTTTGCCTTTATTTTAAGAATAAAACACCATTTATACAACATATTTAAATGTTCACATCTAATATTTCAGTGCAGTGCAGTACTTTCATAAGGTAAGCCAGTGTTATTCCCATTTTGCAGATGGGAACACTGAAGCTAAGAAAATAATAGTTTGCTTAAGGCCCCCTGCTGAGTTGGGGCCTAAGGTGGATTTGAACTGGGATCTTTCACACTTATACCACTATGATATACTAGAATGGCAGAAGTGGGTTTAATTTTATCTTATACTTGTCCAAGAGCCTTGCCAACCTAGCATTCTTTAAGACTGACCCTCCCTCCTTCCCAAAGTATATCTCTTGAAACTAGTAAAGTGATTCAAAGCAAGAAAAGTAAACCAGCATATATAGGTTAATCATGATGGTAAATCACAATCATAGTGGAAGCAAAATTCCATCAGTTTGGGGATTGTTATTTTTCTGAATGTTGCTTCTTTAATATGCAAGAGGCTTTTAAAGTCCTTATTTTGTTCATCCTTGCAACAGCCCTGTGAGAGAAGTCACTGTTCTCATTTTAGAGATGAAGGGCAAGACTGATTTCCATCTCAGCAGGAGCTATTCGTCGAATTTCCCCAAAACATGATGTTTTATGCATAAATGTTTGCAATTCTTTTAATGGCATCTAGGATGTGTGAGCTGTTAAGAGTTTGAGCCAAAAGAAAAAATATTATATTTGCAATGCAATGCAAGTGCATATATGTATTTAAATTTTGTATTATTCATACGTCGTTGCAGAGTTACGGCTGGGGATATTCAAAATGCAAGCAATAATATATTTTTGTGGGGGGGGGGTTGTGCATGTGGGGCTCTGCTGTTCTTTGGTCTCAAGCACTGTTAGATTGTCTTGCTGCCATTAATTCTGTTCCACAGTTAGTAGACAATGGAGACTCGACACATGATGAAGCTCTGTGCCTTTGCTGTTGAGAACCTACCCCTTTGCTTTGTATAGGACATGCTTGAATTAATTTGCCCTTTTTCTCAACACTGGTATTTAATTTCACTAGTAGCCAGCCAATAGCGTTTAATTACCTTGCTATGCCATAAGTTGGATGCAGATAATAAATGATTTCCCCCCCCTGATACAATCATTTTAGTACCAAATCCCCTTCTTCAGCTAGCTTGACAACTAGTTCAATATAATAATTACCCTATATACTCGAGTATAAGCCTAGTTTTTCAGCAGATTTTTTGTGCTGAAAAAGCTGCCCTCGGCTTATACTCGAGTGAGGCAGGCAGTGGCTCCTGTGAAGCTTTCCCAGGTTTTTGGTGGTAAAATTGGGTGCCTCGGCTTATATTCGGGTCGGCTTATACTCGAGTATATACGGTAAAAGTACCACAAACATCATTTTCCCTTCCATATCCCCTCTCTCCCCAGAGGGAGAGTTGCAAGAAATTTAGTGCTTGTGTATGTCGATCAGAATTGCATTGAATAGTGGGACTCTCCTGCTGCTGTGCAAAACTCTACGGTAGGACAACTTCAAATGGAATGATTTAAAGAAAACCCTTCAGCAATAGCGACTGACCTTTTCTGTTGCATGAAAGATCGTGTATAGAAGACTATGGCTTACTTAGTGGATAGTCAAATTTAAGCTTTTGGAATTCAAAAGTCTTGAACAATTTGTTTGGAAGGTTAATTCACTTAACCCCAAATTAAATAAAATGCCAAATAGCTGCTGGTAAAAAAAAAGTTTGTTTGGAGAGAAGCAAACCACGAGCGTTGGTTTGCACGTAACACTAATCTAAGCCTCATTTGTTTTCCCCAGAAGCCAGCAGGGTGGAGTAGGTATAATTAAGCAGTGGGCACCAACATTCTACTCATTCACAGTAAGCCATAGTTTCTTTCTGACTATAGCTTCCTGTTATGGGCAAACCAGGCTTTTATATAGTGCCTTTCAGATTGAAACACCCAAGGTAACTAATAGCAACAATGAAAAAACCAGCAAGTTTAAAAAACACAGCCCTTAACCGAATGAAGGACAAGCCCATTCAAAACAACGTCAAGGTGCGGGAGAGAGTAGGCACAGTGATTTCAAATGTCTGACAGGTCAGTACAGTCATGAAGTGGTATTGGAAACCCATCAAGGAGGGCCTGATGGATCTCCCATGGCAGAGAGTTTCACAGTCTAGGTCAGAGTGTGCCAGATGGGCGGGGTATAAATAATAAATTATTATTATAAATTATTATCATTATGTTGGCGACACACTTTTTAGACATGCATTATTTCGTGACACAGTAATTCAGTTTTACTAGCAAACCGGAAGTTAAACTGGGGAGCGTTCACACGATACACCTACACACTGCGGCCAATACACTAATGTAACAAGGAGGGCCTCTTCACACATCAGGTCATGTGCATATTGGGAGGCACAGTTTGTATAAAAAAGGAAGAAATTGTAAAAGCGTTTGTATTGGTTCCAGAGTCTGCTCAGATGATGCCCTTGCATGGGGTGGGTGGGGGAGAAGCAGATTTTTCTGATGTATATTTTTCAGAGAGCTGGGGTTGCCTGAGGAACCATGTTAAGGTATACATGATGGTACATGATGGGTTTATTGTTATTTAATGTGTTAATAGCTCCATGTATTGTATGGTGACCTAGACACCTTCTTTGGTGTTTTCCAAAGCTACCTGGCTCCTCAATGTTTTTTGAATGAGGAGTTGTTTTTTGGAGGGGGGGGGGAGCCTGCCTGATTATTTTTTTGATCTGAGTTTCATTTGTTTGGCCTTTTTTGGTGGGTGGGAATTCTGAGCCTTATTGGGGTTTTCCCCTGTGAAATTATTGTTTTTGGATGCCCATAACATTTCCTTTGATTTCCTGGTCAAAAAAAGTTGGGGAGCCCTGGTCTATATAGACTCTCACTGCTTGCAGCCAAAGGAAATCTTTCCTGTTCTTGGTTATCTCTCCCTGTTCAGATTCATTTGGGAGTTCTGTCCCAGAAACCAGAAGAATATTCAGAAAACATTAAGAGCTCAAATATGAAGTATTCAGTTCTATATATTTCTGTTCTTTGAGCTCTGATTATTCTAAATGCCTTGCTTTACCTGCTAGTGTTTAGTGCTTTTTTTGTTTTAGTTTTAGTGCTTTTTTTTTTTTAAGTGGCACATATAGAATAAAGGTCAGAATAGAACACTGAGTGGTTCAGCTTGTTGTTTCTTGTTTTGTTTTTATTAAAGAAATGTCCTGGAATGTCTTCCGCTGAAGATGGGAATTTCCATCAAATACTGGCTACCTTTCCATTGCAAAACATACCCTGTAGGAAACTGAAGGATGATTCCAACATCATTTTTTTCTTTGTGGAAAAATAAATGTGAAAACCGTCACATCGGAATGCAGAATCCACATGGGTTTTGCAGATAGAGTCCGTAAACATGAGAACTCTTGTTTGCTCTTGCTCGTAGATCTTTCTCCCATATGGATTTTGCATTTCAGCATAAACGTTTTTTAAATGTGTATTTGCCAGTGAAAGAAAAATGTTACAGCAGAATCTATCCTTGGGGAGATCAGTCCAGCTGTGTTGCATTACAAAATGGTGGTGGTAGATGATAACTGATTGCAACCTATAATGTGGCTGGTTTTGCACCTGTAGAACAGTATGACTACTTTTTCTCTGGGTCACTTGCTTGAAAGAAACAAGAGACGTTTTAGAATGTCCTTGTTAATCGTCTTTTCCCCTATGAAAGTCCTGGCCCTTGAGGGAACTTCAGGCAAGGAATATATTTTGTAAACAAGGAATATATTCCATCCAAGGCTACAAGGTAAGGTTTTAACTTCACTTTATAGATGAGGGAAACAGAGGCATTAAGCTGTGGATACTTCAACCTTCCTATGGAACATATAATAGGGTATTTTCACTCTGTCCTATAGCCAGCGAAGCATAGAGGGGAGGGTTAAATGTCTCTGTGACTTGGGCTGTAGTGGCACTTAAAAAAAAAAACCAGAGGAAGCTGATACTCTTGGGAATGTAATGTAATTTAATTTTGGCTCTGCTTTCCCAGAACTATCAATGATCATTAGATGATCAAATAATCTTCCACTGTTCCTCACAGTTGGTTTTCGGCTCTGATAAGAATGTGGAAGGCTGGATGTCTCTGTCAGTTACACAGCATTGCGGTGATGTGGACTATATTGAGCAGCACATAGCACTTGAAAGCACTAATTCTTAACTGTTGATGTGTTGCTGTGAACTGTTTCCTTCTCCCCCAGCTACCTCCAAGCATTTCTCCATGGCGACTTAGCCTTTTATAGGATAGGTCTATCTCCCAGCATACTGGATTTCCCAACTCATAACTCTAAAATGCTTTATTTCAGAGTAGAAAGGACGCGCTATATGTGGCCTATTATATCCATATCAGCTTGCTTATCCTTTTCAAACAGCCATTGTCTTTTAATAGGGCTCTGCCTGGCAGGGGGAGTCCTTAATTCCTGCTACATAAGAATGGCCAGCTTGAGTTACAGCAAGCTGTACTACGCTACTCTGATCAAAAGGCCTCTGTTGTTTTTAAAAGTCTCTCCCTCTTTCTTTCTCTGTTTCTTTCCCTCTTTTGTTTTTAAACATAGTGGTCCAATAATTCAACACAGCAAAATCGTGCAAGCTCTGATTTGAGAGATTAGGGTATTAAATAACTGACCTACTTCGCTGTTGTACCTCCTGATCTGAAATAGGGGCAGCAAGAAAAAAGGAACTAAGAGAGGATTGTAATGGGCAACACTGTTGTCTGTATCATTTAATTTTGAAAAAGGTCCTATCCATCCAGAAGCTATTACTTTGTGAAATAATAGTATATCTCAAACTGGTGTGTGTTGAATGCCAGCATGAGTGCCTTTGCATGTTTTCTTGCCGATAGGCTTATAAACATACAAGGAGAAGAGTTTTAAATGTGTAGTGTGACTGTTATCACCAAAAGGGAAGAGCAAAGTCAAGTACTGTATCCTTGTTACAGGAATCCATAAACATGACTGGCGTTCACCAGTGACAAGGATGTATTTTGTTAACTTGGCAAATGCATTTGTGGGGAGTTTAAAGTGAGAGATGGGCAGGGGGTTGTCTCTGATCCCATGCTGTGCTTCAGAGGTGCTCAGAATCAATGACTTTGGAGTGTCCCCAAAGCTCAGCATGACTGCAGGAACAGCCCTGTTCCCAGGCTTAGGGAACGGGTGGGAAGACTCCTCTCAGCAGGACACTCCACAGCCACTCCTTATGATACCTCCAAACAGGGGCAGCCCAAGGTGCTTCAGCACCTGAGGCCAAATGCCCCACTGCCGCCTCCACCATTGGGTGGGGAGCAAACTCCATAAGGGCTTGTGGAGTCTCTCCTGCTGGGCGGGTGGGAGGGATATCCTTTCCAGATGCCCCCTTCTTGCATGGTGGCAGGGCTTTGCCACACCAGCTCACACAGCGATGGGGGAGAGGGAAGTCCTTTCCCCCTTACTGCCTGGCAGCTGGGCTTTGTACTGGCAGCAAAGCAGGGTGACGGAATGCCTCCCTTCTCAGCAACTCTGCAGGAGGGGAGGCGTTCTGCAGAGCTTTGCTTCCGGTCCCTCTCTTCTCCTACAAGGAGAGGCAAGTGGTGGCAAAGCTGGGGGGTGGAATGGGGGTGCTGTTTTCCTTTGGCTGGGGGGGTGCCGCTTGAGTTGGCCGCCACACTATGCCTCATGGGTGGAACGGCTCTGCTTCCAAAGCCCAGTGCAATATCAGGAGAGTAGACCCCACTCTTTCCCCAAGATGTGGGAGAGGAGGGTTGGTGGCGACTACGTATTTTGATGAGTTGCTAAGGCCACTCAAAACTTATTGATCCTGTGAGCTGTTTCCTTGGGCTTGAGACTGATTGTTCAGACATGTGGGGAAGGCCTGATATAACAGTGTAGAGGCTGAATAGAGGATGAAGCAGCACCCTCTTGATTCTTAACTGATGGTCAAAAAGTACAACCTGCTCCTAAGTCAATGGAAAACGGCATATGTAGAGAATTAATCTCTCTCTCTCTCTTTTTTACATTATAAATTCCTGATGCTATGCGTAGCTTTGAGTAAGACCCAGTGGTATACATACGGTTAGGAGGTGACTGAGAGCACTGCGTGACTGAGAACTTGTTAATGGACACCACAAGATACTCATTTCACAGGAAAAAAATAGGTGATGCTCAGAACACCACCTTCAAACAACAAGTGAAAGCAGTGCACGCACACCCCAGAAGAAATAAAATGCAAACAAACCGAGCAGACAGGAAACCCCTCAAACCAAAGCAAAAATAGTAATGAACCCCCCCCCCCCAATCCTGGAATTTAAAGAAGCTTTGGTGGACCAGCCAGGGTAATGTCTGGGTTTGCTATGGTGTCCATGACTGCCATGTTAGGGACACTAGCTTTATTCCTATGGAGAGAAATGTGTAAATTGTGGTTTGACTTTTGTGGAGCTAGTGAAAGCAAGGTCTCAAAGGACAGACATTTTTGCTGATGCCTGCAGTGCTGTTAAGGCCTTTTGCAATTTCTGAAGTTAATCTCCTCTCCCTGGCTCCTCTTCCCACCTCAGTCCCCTGCTTCTGTGATGTGAAAGGAAACTTGCTATTGAAGAAATCCCTCCCCAAGCACACCCACCCTCTGCAGCTACACCATTTGGACAGCTGATAATGTGGCAGGCAGGAGAAAAGCACTCAATGTGTGTGATAGAGTGTGGAGGCTATGTCTGTGCCGGCCAATAAGTAATATATGATTAAGTAACCTTCAGCGTAATGAAATGTCCTGCAAATCAGGGAGCCATTTGCCATTCCCTGTTGCTCCTTTGGTAAGGGGGAGGCATCCCATAATCAATTTGGTGCTTTGCTGTGGCAGCCAGAGGTGCCACCTGCTGGGGGAAGGCCTCTAGGGGTTCATTCTGAATACCTGTCCTTTCCAGAAAAACCAGGTTCTTTCTACCATGCATGTTTCTGCTCTGCCTAGATTTCCAGCTGACATGGGGCAAGTAGTGGTGTTGGTTGGCCTCTCTATTCGGATGTTTCCATAGCATCCCAGGACTTTTACAACCTATCAAAAAGTCCAAAGTCTGCGCCCCCCCCCCCGCCTTGCTCAAATGAAAGTTTCTAAACCCTGGCAGGCTGCCTCAATGTAATTACCCAGAAGACAAGTTCCTATTGAGCTCTCGAGCTCTCGCTCTGTGTTCAGAGAAGCAGCACCTGAGTACTAGCATTCCCAACACATCCTTCTCTCTGCTCTGTCTTATTCATGTGTACATACATGCCCATCCCGCAAGCATAGAGCAAGTATGCTGCAAGGCACGTCTTTCCCAGTCCTGGCATCCTAGGAAGATTCCTGTCTGGTTTGGCTTTGGTGGGGCATGTAAAGGCAAGGTCTCTAAGTACAGGCGTTTTTTGTTTTAAATGGACATTTCTGTGATGTGAAAGGCAACTATTGCTATTGAAGAGATTGCCCATCAACCCAGCAACACCTCTGAGTGAAATGCATGTGCTTGAAGTACTGTTTTTGGGGGACAGGGTGCGAGCGGGTGTGGGGGACTCCCTGGTCCTGAATGGGGTAACTGTGCCCCTGAAGGACCAGGTGCGCAGCCTGGGAGTCATTTTGGACTCACAGCTGTCCATGGAGGCGCAGGTTAATTCTGTGTCCAGGGCGGCTGTCTACCAGCTCCATCTGGTGCGCAGGCTGAGACCCTACCTGCCCGCAGACTGTCTCGCCAGAGTGGTGCATGCTCTAGTTATCTCCCGCTTGGACTACTGCAATGCGCTCTACGTGGGGCTACCTTTGAAGGTGACCCGGAAACTGCAATTAATCCAGAATGCAGCAGCTAGACTGGTGACTGGGAGTGGCCGCTGGGACCACATAACACCGGTCCTGAGAGATGTACACTGGCTCCCAGTACGTTTCCGAGCACAATTCAAAGTGTTGGTGCTGACCTTTAAAGCCCTAAACGGCCTCTGTCCTGTATACCTGAAGGAGCGTCTCCACCCCCACCATTCAGCCCGGACACTGAGATCCAGCGCCGAGGGCCTTCTGGCGGTTCCCTCACTCCGAGAAGCGAAGCTACAGGGAACCAGGCAGAGGGCCTTTTCGGTGGTGGCGCCCGCCCTGTGGAACGCCCTCCCATTAGAGGTCAAAGCAATAAACAACCACATGACCTTTAGAAAACACCTGAAGGCAGCCCTGTTCAGGGAAGCTTTTAATCTATGATATTTTAATGTATTGTTTTTTAATAATTGCTGGAAGCCGCCCAGGGTAGCTGGGGAGACCCGGCCAGATGGGCGGGGTACAAATAATAAATTATTATTATTATTATTATTATGAAGTCTATTAGAGTACTAATGAGGGCTTTAGTTTTAATTGCCGCTGCAAGTAGACAAGTCAGGAATTGTGTCCATGGTAACCTTCAGCTTAGTGTGCTAATTTTCCTGTCTTTCCTGAGTGGTTTTGAGGAGGACCAAGCAGCATGCGGCAAGCACGATCTGACAACTATGCAGTGCCTGTCATTCTTTTAAACTAGGGTCACACCTGTAGGCACAATAAAGGTAAAGGTAAAGGGACCCCTGACCATCAGGTCCAGTCGTGTCCGACTCTGGGGTTGCGTGCTCATCTCGCTCTATAGGCCGAGGGAGCCGGCGTTTGTCCGAAGACAGCCTCCGGGTCATGTGGCCAGCATGACAAAGCTGCTTCTGGCGAACCAGAGCAGCGCACGGAAACGCCGTTTACCTTCCCACTGGAGCGGTCCCTATTTATCTACTTGCACTTTAACATGCTTTCGAACTGCTAGGTGGGCAGGAGCTGGGACCGAGCAACGGGAGCTCACCTTGTCGCAGGGATTCAAACCGCTGACCTTCTGATCAGCAAGCCTGTGGTTTAACCCACAGCGCCACAAAGGAAGAAACTTGTTCTATTTAAAGGCAATTCTTCCCTAACCTCCCCCGCCCGATACTAACATTGAGTTTTGAACTGAAATACACAACCAGTTTATAGGTTTTAGCATTGCTTCAAATGTAAAACAATTCTGATGGGGATTTTTTTTTAATTAAAAGTTTTCAACATAAAATATGATAAAAGTCAAGCTAATATAAAAAAGAGGATCAAGAAAAACAAGAATAAGGAAAGGGGAAAAATAGAGAAGTGAAGGGACAAGAAACACAGAATAAATAAGCACAGAGCCCTCTATCACAATTATATTGCACCCCTTTTTCCACACACAGAAAAGTGAACGCTCCCAGTTTTCACCTGGGAGTTTCTCCTTCTTCCCCCAGCCTTCCACCCTGTCTCTCACGCAGAGCCCTTCATCTTCCATCTATCACCTTCCTGTGTGTATCTTCATTAATTCAAAATAGGGGACTTCAAAAATCAACAGTAGTAAAACCTGAGCTAGAAATCATAAAGAAATAAGATATGAAAAGATAAAGATAAAGAAAGATAAGAAAAGGTGGAGGAGCTTCCGATTCTGTGTCTGCCAATTATAATAATTATTATTATTCAAAATATTCAAAGCATGCACTTCAGTAAATTTCTGGCTATGTTATATAACTGCTTCTCAATCTGCTTGGTGTTGCTTTCTCAATATTTTATCCCAGGCATCTCCAATTCACCTTCTTCTGATCAAAAAGTTCAGAAGCAGCTCTTGAATTATTATTGTTATTGTTATTGTTATTATTAAATGTCCAAACTGGTCCTTTTCCAGTCCAACGTGATGAATTTCTCTCCAAGTATTCCAACAGATCTTAAAAGGGAATTTCTACACTTCTGTGTTGAAAATAATGTATAACTTGCATGTTGATCATTTTTTTTGTACATAGAATGTTTTCTCTGTGGGGATTTTATGCTTTCCATGTGAAAAAAATGGGCTGACGTTCACCTAGCAAGATCTGGGAGTTCTGCTGGCATTATCTTTCCTCCCAAGAAGCTCATCTGATAAATCTGAGGATAATTTGAAAGTGGTGGCCAAACAAAAGAAAGACATGGCAAAACATGCTAGAATTGTCTTTAGACTACAACTTCTTCACCAAGTCCTCACTTATTGGTCACTAGTTCTAAAATGGTCTACTAGAATACTTCAGGCCTTTAACTAGCCCATGGAAAACCAAGACTTGGCATGGCTCTTGTGCCCTCTCCCCTGTAATTCTCTTTCAGCCATGTTCCATCCGTTTTGTACTCCCAAGACATCCCAATACTGTACAGTAAACAACAACCAGTAGTATAGGCAGTTGGGCTGGGAAAACAGTTTTTTCCCCTGATCTGTCCAGAACATGATATTTAGCTGCTTGCCACAAAGGCAAGATGACCTCTAAACATGGTTTCTGGGGTTTTGTTTTCCAAAATAAAAATAGACCGAATGAGGAATACCAGTCTTTGGCCTTTTACACCACACATTGGCTTGACGTAGCCACAATGCCAAACTATGCTTTATCAGCATAAGCCAAAGATTCAGGCGCATGAATTTCTCCCTCCCTTCTCCTCCCTCCAATACCAATACAGCTGTCCAAAAATTGGAACACATTCACTTCCATTTTCAGTTAACCTCACTGAGCTGTTACATCTAGATCTGAAACGGTGGATAATCTTAATTATGGTTAATTTCCCCCTAAAACATATTTGAGATTAACCACAGTTTGTCTTGATTTGGGAATAACCATATACAGCAGCAATGATATAAGTCAAGGTTTGTTCTTTGCTTACATGCTTAGTTTTAGCGAAACAAACCAAGTCTTTGTTTCAGATGTAATTCTAAGCCCTGGAATCATGTTTTGTGGCTCCTCCTTGTACTAGGGGAGGAGTGAATCTCTGCATTCACTGTTAATCAGTAATTATGGTCCACCATGAAATGCAAACTGGGTCATTGGCTATGCACTACATGCACAGATAAAGGCAGGGTGGTGGATGAACAGTCATTTTTATTTTATTTTAATATGCATTATGACAACTCCTTTAACAGATGCTTGTGAGCACTGCAACGCCTAGATTATAACACCTAGATTATAATAAATTAAAATAGTAATCTTGAGATCATCAGATGTCAAAGTAACATTATAGCTATATATTTTTTAAACACAGAGCTATAGCACTCTGTGATTAAACATTTTTCATGCTTCTGGCACCTGATCCAAAGTTAGCAAAATAATTTTGAGCTTTTTGTTGATTTTACTGGGCTTTGAATCAGGCCTTTGGGGCATTGTAGTATGATTTTGGTTGTCTCTTTATCTTGTCATCTTCCACCATGTAACAACTCATGTCTTCCTCTGATTTGTGGAGCACCAACAGTACCTGATAATTATAAAAGAATTCATAATCGTCCAGCAGCAGTTGCCTAAAAATAACTACGGTAGTTGTTGAAAGGGTGGGGGAATCAAAATCTAGTTGTATCTTGAAGAAAACTTGCTGTTGCTTTAATGCATTATTGGACCACTGAGCAACATTTTTTATGCATTAAAAATAGTGTTAACCAAGTGTCTGTACGCATTGGTAGCTAAGTCTGCCCATTATATCCAAAGAAAAATGTTTAGCTTAGACTTTTTTGTAATTTTTGTGTGTGGAAATTAAGTAATGTTCCAGAGAGCGCTTGATAAGCTTATTGGAAGTTACCTGGAGAGACCCGGTCTTGTAACTAAGCATAAATGTATTAGGCATTTTTAAATGGGTACTGTACTATGAAATGCTAAAGGACTAAAACAATATCCAGTTAGCCAATAGATTTTGGTTACTGTGGAGCAGCAACCTATGGAGAAGATCTGCCCCCGCCAAGAATAAGTATGAATCTTTTCACTAATTCTCTCTCGGGAGACTCACTAAGCTACTGTCCTAGGGGGAATGCTTTCATGATCTCTCTGGAGGATCTGAAACATTTGCCAAGCTTAAAAGAAGAACAGGGACACGCACAGATGAATCCACTTTTATTGAAAGGACCTTTTATTGTGCCTCTGTTTTTCATTTTATTTGTATTTAGGTTTCTATTTAATTTGCACGTTGAACTTTAATAGCATCTTAGAAGGGCACTTTCAAATGTACATGAAACTTGATATTGCTGACTTCTAAGATCCTTCTGAAAAGAAGCAAAGAAGATACCAAAAAAGCTTATTAAATGACATTGCCCTGCAGTGTTCACAACTCCTATATATTGAAGTTTTGTAATAGAGCGAGGGACCTTGGAAGTAAAACTGTCAGGTTACCAGATGGCCCTTATTTCAAAGGGTTCTCCTAACTCACAAACATCACAGCTTTGCAGAGCATAACAGATGTGCCTCATTTTGGACATTACAGTTCCATACACAGATAACCTTACTTCAAAGTATCCTTTATTTTGGAAATTTTGAGCTGACGTCTGTCACAAATTCAAGGACCCCAAGTCCTGCTCTCAGCCAGATCTACTTCAAGGGGCACTTTTGTTTAGTTTATGCTTCTTACAAACCCATTCACAATCTTTCGCACACACATAGTCTTTCACACTGACACCATGCTCAGGGCTGCTCACCACCACCTTAACCCAAGCTTCTGATTAACTCAGAGCAAAACAGATAATATTTTAAGGGAGGGAAGAATATTTATGAGGGGGAAAGAACAGAACATACCATCAGGCATATAAGAAAATACAGTAATACTAAAAACCCTTGCTAACTTAGCTAAAACCTTGCTGGAGGTGTAGAATGTAATTCAGAGCATGATAATTGGCATGAGTCCCAAAGAAGCGTATTTATTTGTTCTCATTTAGGCAGTCCTTTGTTCTCTGTCAGAGAGGAAGCAAGTTTTCCTGTTTCACAGCAGTGCTTTACTGGAGTTGATACTACAGGTAGCATCCACGTTACTATGCTCTCAAAGTAAACCTCACAGCCTTTTGTATAACTGAGGTTGTGAGCTCACTAATCGCATGCTAATCAATCAATCAAAAGCATTTGGTTACATTTTAAACTAGAGAAGAGGGTTAAATTTAATACGTAGATTTTTCTCCCAGCTCGGAGTCAAGAGAAGAATAGGTGAAATACAGCGGTACCTTGGGTTACAGACTCCGCTAACCCGAAAGTTGTACCTCAGGTTAAGAACTTTACCTCAGGATGAGAACAGAAATCACGCGGCGGCGGCGGCAGGAGGCCCCATTAGCTAAAGTGGTACCTCAGGTTAAGAACGGTTTCAGGTTAAAAACGGACATCCGGAACGAATTAAGTTCGTAACCAGAGGTACCACTGTACTCAAGACTTCTGCAGTGGCCAGTGTGCCAAGAAGCACCACGCTGAATGTGTCAGCTAAGAAAGTATTTTTATACGCATTCCAGACCAATGGTCGCTTGACATTAAAGCTTAACTTTTTCCTCTTGCAGGTCTGACATTATGAAAATGTCTTTGGTTACAGAGAATAGCGTCAATTTGGTCAAGAGGAATTCCAGAAACCCATCCATTTTCTCCACACCCATCCATTGAAGTCTTGCACAGAGCTGCTAATGAAAAGCATTAGCCCTCTCTTTTTAGTCTTGCTACAGTTATGCAGGGATTCCATGACAAAAGTTACACAAAAAGTATTGTTTTTTAAGTGTATGTTACTTCTTGGAACATGATGCTGCAAGTACAGCTCAAAATGAATAGTGGTAGATAATTCTGCTGATGCCGTACTCGTGTAGCAGGTTCAGGGCAGGCCATATATTTTATTAGGGTCTGATCTTTTGCTTATGTAGTGATATAATTCATTTCAGGACATGGCTAAACAGCCTCTATGTGTTTTGTGGAAAGGCCAGTTATATCACCACCATCACCCTGCTTCAGACTATAAAATCTGAAACTGACATAAGTTGGGTTTGTTTGTTCCGGGGTTTTGGGGGGCGGACGGGCAGGGGGGTACCTTCACTCTTAATGTAAATGCACTGCCTTAATTTTTGCCTTTAGAATACTGAATATAGCATTAATATTGTGTTTTTCCCGTACTCAAAGCACTTCCCATTTATTATCTCATATAAACTTGACAATGGGTGATGCCTAGCTAAGACATACCCAGAATAGACCCATGGATTTCAGTGGATCTGCTCTGACTAACATTGGAAATGGGTTTTTCTGCAAATCTCAGTTTTACAACTATAGAACCAAAGACTGGAAGGGATCCCAAAAGAACATCCAGCCCAACCCCAATCCTATAGCAATAACTTGGGTTGGAAGTCACAATTTGTATTACCTGCTTATTGAGCATTTTTCCTTACTACTTTGCACCAAGTTTGTGGGGAGGTTAGATGAAATGGGCTGTTTTTTGAACATTCATTCTGGGTTCACAATGTGGCATGGAGCAATTGTTATCCCACACTTCTCACACTTTCCAGTGCTTTCCCCAATCGCTTTCCTTATTGCAAAGGGTCTAGTTTTGAGGGGGAGAAGTTTGTTGTGAAAGAATACCATATCAACTTTGAATGCAAAACTATAATTTGCCTGTATGTTATTAGTTCACAACTGAAAATTTTGACAGCCTGGAATGCCCTGAGTTTAGGGCTCTCCATCTTATTGGAGGTCTGAAATCTGCCACACTAATGCATATAAGCCTCCTTCCAGTGAGCAGTTGGATATCAGCTGTTTTGCGACTCCCCCCCCCAAAAAAACCTGTGGGTTTTGTATATGCTCTTTAAGTTGGGCACCTGGCTTTTCTTTTCTTTTCTTTTTCTTTTTTTGCTGGTGTTAGCTTCCTGTTCGTATGACTGACAATGGTATTTTTAAACTTTCCCTCTGTAGCTTTAAGAGCGTACGCCAAGGAACTCATATTTTGTTCCGAGAATTCAACTTTGTCCAAGCTACACCCCATAATAGAGCATCCTTTCTAAGGACCTTCTGGCGATGCTTCAGAACTGTGGGGAAAAATGGAGGTGAGTTTTCACTTTCTATCTCTAACACTCTGTTAGTGTCTTGAGCAGAACTGATGACTGGAAGTTTGTTGTCTAGACTTTTGTCTGAACTTCCCATTCATCTGCACAATCGATGAATGTTCTCTCGCAGCTCTAGTGTTCTCTAAAAGTTTACATAAAAGAAGGGCAGCTTCTCCAAAGATAGAATTTTTAGGAGGTGGCACTGGCGTGATGTGGGAATTCCAGGGGGGGCCCGTTGCCCCAGGCACACAATGGGGGGGGGCGTGAACCAGGCGCCCCCTGCAGAGATCCCCGTCACATGGCTGGGTGAGTGCGGAGGGTAAAGCGCATCCTCTGCGCCCCTCCCCTGCCTGGCATGCGAGCACCTGTCTGTCAGTGGCGAGGGCTGGCTAAGGCACACAGGGTGCTCTTCACCCTCTGCTCGCCCAGCCCTTGACCCCGATGAGCGGCCAGTCTGTGGCCAGCAGCTCCATTCCCGGGTCAAGCCTGACCCAGGATGAAGAGCTGAGAGTCGGCAGTGGCATTGCCACTCTCCTTGGCTGGTTGACACCGAGCAAGGATGCTTCCAAGGCAGCAATTTCATGCCTGGTCAGGCTGGGTGCAGTGGGCTCCCTCTGGGCACCGCCCCCCTCAGAGGAGCACCCGCCGCGGGTGTCGGGAGCATACGCTATGCCACTGGGAGGTGGGCTTGCAGGTCAAAGCTGTCCTGCGCTAGAGAAAATGAGACTTGGGTCCATCAGTTTTATAACTTGCATCATTAGAGATAGCTTGAGCACATATTAGTGTATTAAAGTGAAAAATAATATTTAGTAGAATTTTCCAGTAAACTCATTACATCTAGGCAGTCAATATATCCTAGGTTGAAACCATCTGACCTCTCCAATTCCCTGCAGAATCCTTGCAGAATTGTCATCTGTGTTTGCTTTCATTGTGATTTTTTTTCTTACCAAGCTGTGTAAGTGGTGGCCAGCCATCATCTTGATAATTGCTGTGCATGTTCAGCTGATTGTTGTACACCTAGTGCACATTAGTGCCACCATACTGAATTATGCCATGCAGACCTTGAACATATTATGCCATACCAGTAGACCTTAAGACTGTGGTGTTTATTTAACATACCATGGCTTGGCTTGAGAATCCTTATTGCTTAGATAAGGGACATAAAGATACATAAAATGCATAACGGTACTTAAACTCTGTATTTGGGAGTTGTTGGGGTGTTTACAGAGAAAAGAAAAGAGACATGTTTGTAAAAAGGACTCAGTACTACCCGTGTTTCTCCTAAAATAAGACACTGTCTTATATATTTTTTCCCTCAAAAAAACACAGTATGGCTTATTTTCGGGGGATGCCTTATTTTAATCGCTCCACGTTGGTATGCTGCATAGCCATGCCTATCCAGGCTGTCTTAAGGGAGAGGCACCGCGTCACTATGTCTTATTTTCAGGGTATGGCTTATTTTCGGGGTATGGCTTATATTTCACAAATGCTTAGAAATCCTGCTACAGCTTATTTTATGGCTACGTCTTATTTTAGGAGAAACGGTATTGCATCCAGCCCTGTAAGTTGTTTTTTTGTTTTGTTTTTTTAAAACCTAAATGGAAGAAATGCTCAGAAACTTATTTTTTCTGTAACTTATTTTTACTTGGTTTGACTTTTACAGGCTTGTTGTCTTTGCTCAGGCAATTCAAAACACATAATCATTAGCAGCTTATGCTAATTACCGCTTTATCCATCCATTGTATCTGTAGTAGACTGGGTTTTCTCTGTTGTTCCAACCAAGATGATTTGGTTTAGTCACACTCCAGCTTTTAAAATCTAGTTCCAGTTAGGATGCTTTTAAAGCTTGGTTATTTGTTTATAATTTTTTAACAACCAAAATTTGGGGCTTGAAATGTTCTTACTGGGATACTGGTTTGGTTTTTCTGGGAGACAGGAGTTGTTGTTTTGCCTTTCAATGGCTGGAGTGATAATTCCAGATGTCTTGTGGTGCATCATAAAATATAGTCACAGGAAACATGAGCTTCAGTGATGTAATGCAAAGTACATATGAAATCCTCAAATTGCTCTGCTGGTTCACATCTCTTCATTTCAATGAGGTGTAAGCTAGCTGAGAGGCACAGAATCAGTACTGGGAGGGACTGGAAACGAATCACAGTTTACTTATTGACCCAGCAGGTTTATCTACATTATCAGCCTCTCATGGATTAGCACACATTCCAATACATTGGGGGATTCTGTTATGAATTTGCAAGAGGCCAGACACTCTTGGAGTGGAGAAATTAAGGAACAAACCGTTGAAATATTTAAGTTATACTGGCTAGTAAAATTCACAATCTTCTCTTTCTATTTTGAACACTTCAGGAAGTGCAGTTTTACATCTTCCTCGCAAAATCTGTAAGTGGGGAGACTGAGGAAGAAATATAGTTTTCTGTTCCCAGGAAATGGTTGGAATAGTGCTTATATATGCCAGTTTTTATTCCATTGCTGTGGCACGTGCCTATGTAAAAAGCCAGTTCCTGGTTACTGCTGCACTTGTATAGTCACACTTGAGCATTCCCAAGAAACAACACGGATACTTTATAAACTTAAAACAAGCATACTTTATAAACTTAAAACAAATCCTTATTTCCTGATGTATTAATAGCCTTTGGACTACAATGTAACTTAAATAGAAGATTATATTTAGAAAGATTTTTCCTCCAAAAGCATTTTATTTTAAAAATCCAATTTAAATCAAAAAAATCCGATTTAAATCAAAAAAATCCGATTTAAATCAAAAAAATCTGATTTTTTTGATTTTTTAAAAAAATCATTGATTTTTATCCACCCTGCTTCTGTTTATACATATGCATCTTGTACACCATAATCATAGACATTTTGCTCAAATGAAATAAAGTGCAAGCAGAAGGATTGCATAAATGGGGCAGGAGTACCTAGGAACCCAGAAGGTGGTTCTGTTTTTAAAAATCATGAATCATAATAAAAAGAAACAGCAGACAAATAAAAAATGCACCAGCATACAAAAATAAAGGCCCAAATCCCCAATTCAGTGCTATGGAAGCCATCATGCCAGAAAGAAAAGCATGGTGAAGCATATAAGACTGCAATAAATTAAAATGAATCCCCCCAAATTAACAGCTAAAAGTCCAGGTAAATAGGACAAGCATTGCCTAGAGAGGGGGGAGGGAGGGAATCCACTTGCCAGAAGCCAACCACCAAATCTGGCAAATGCCTTTTGTTTGCCTCCTAAACATCTTAGAAATGCGGCCTCAGTGGTACGGACAATTCAAAACTGAATTATTCAAAACTGATATATTTATATTATTTAATATATATTCAAATGACCTTGACTTTTCACCTCTGGGAGAGGTGGCAATGATAAAAACAGCCAGGAGCACAGTTTCAGACCCCATCTAGAATTTTAATATGGCATTTTGTGCCATTACCAACTTTGTCCAGGAAATGGAGTTTCCACTCAAACCTTGGGAACGCAGGAAAGAACTGACTCACCAGTCAAACCAGCTTGCCAGATGCTTCTTCTTTTGTATATAGAAAAACCCCTGTTTGCTGTTTGTTGTTCGATCTTGGGATAAACATGTAGTAACTTGGAAAATGCATGTTCTTTGCTCTGAACCTTCCTGGTTAAGCCCAGCAGACACACTTAGCCATGAATGTAGAAAGTTGCAGTTGGATGCATGGACGAAGGAATCGTTTTAACTGACGGAGAGTACCTTAAAATATGACTTAAGTAAATATTTGTTAGCTTTGATAATTAAATAATAGATGAAGAGTAATTCCAAATAAATGAAGAATAATTGCTGCTTCCACTGCTCTTCTGTTTTAGTCCATCTCCTTTGCTGCCTTTTAGATCTTTACACAGCAGTACATCTGGGCAGCTTGGCTTCAGCAGCTGCTTTCATTTTGCATCTTGAAGATGCAACATTTTATGTTGGATCGGTGGCCCATCCCTCCTCTTGCATAATTGGACTGAATAGTACACCACAGTTCAGTGCAAAGCATGGAACAATATTATATAAGCTGCATATACACCATACATTTAAAGTGCTTTCTCCACCACACCAGAATACTGGCAACTGTAGTTTACTCCTCACAGTGCTACAGCTCCCGGTGCTGTTAACAAGCTGTAGTTCCGAGGATCCTCTTTTTTTGCAGAGTTCTTTAACTGTATGGTGTGTAATGGTTGGCATCCATCTGTCTTGAGAGACAATGGAAGAGAGAGCACCTTCAGGAGTGAAGTCAAACTGTTGGAGAGTTATAGCGCCTGCTGTGGCTATATAGAACGATACAGGAAAAACATGTTTTGTTGCAGCTGGGGCAGACGAAGGCATCTGGTTTCGCTGTCACGGATGCACCATGGCGTTTCTCTTCTCTGTGATCCTCCTAGCATTCATTCCTCCTCTGGTCATTGCTGTGGATACATGACCTGATTGTCTCCGGTTATTGCGGTCATCTGCAAAGGATTCCACATGGTGGAGTTGAAGTTGCCAGTGTTCATGTCACCTTTGCAGACATCATTGTGATGCAGAGTTAGTCTGCTAATGGGCCTGCTGCCTAAAGCCACCTCCCTGTAGAGCACGCCCTTGGGAATCCTGCCATCTTACATTCTGTGGACGTGGCTAACCCAGCATAGACATCGCTGAGGCAGAATTGCGAACATGCTGAGAATGTGAGCTTGGGGCAGCACATCTTCATTTAAGTCTCTCCTGCCATGCGATGCCCAAAATCTTCCTGACACAGTGCATGTGGAAGGCCTTGAGGTGTCGCTGCTGGTGGGTGTAAGTTGCCCATGACTCACTTCCCTTAAACAGCATGCTCGACACGTAAGCCTGGTAGAGCTTCATCTTGGTGTCTTGTTTCTTTACACATATCTGCAACTTGAGCCTTGAGGTGCACAGCATTCATACCCCAAGAGGTATCTGCACCCACTTCATAAGTGCAGCATTGCGTTCAAACAGACCCCAGCCATGGCTCTTTGACTGTTTCTCCAGTCCCACTACTTACTTCCCTGTTGCGTAACTCCTAACATTCCCTCATTCTAAAACACATGGCTTCCCTTTATCTTTAGAGTGAAAGGGGCCCCACCCTATTGTCACCTCCCAGAGTTTCCCTTTGATGTATAGTTGTGCTAACCACAGGCTAACACCTCCAAGGATATTAGTTTGAGTTAATTAACTTTTTAACACAGGTTGATTTCCTCCTCTTGAGCTGGTTCTAATACACAATTTAGAAACAAAAAAAAAAAAAATCCTTCCAGAAAGTTTGCCTAACATAATTACCTTTTCACACATGCTAATTCCAGGGGGATTAAAGCATCTAACACACATCTTAAGACACAAACTTGTAACAAATACCATGCCATAGCAAAGCACTTTAGAAAGTGACTGATCTAGGGGTGCTGAGCAGGGAAATAGGCAGATCAATGCATTTTTCTTAATATCAGACACAAATCTGTAAAATAGAACCAGTGTCCTGCATTTATTAGGGAAGAGCAGTAACTCAGTGCATGAGCAGCTGCAGAGGGTTTCAGGTTCCATCCTCAGCATCCCCAGGAAGGGTCTGAAACCCTGGAGACCTCCTGCTAGTCAGTGTAGACAATACTGAGCTAGATGGACCAATTGCCTGACTCAGTATAAGGAGCATCCTGTGTTCCTAGGGTTGCTTGGAGAACAGACAAAGCATGCATTGTAAATCATTAGAATATAAAAATGCTTTTTGGTGATAATAACACTTGCAGGCAATAAACATCTGTAACATTTGTACTGTATTTGTGATGACAAAATCTCATAACGTGAAGAGC
The DNA here is from genome assembly GCA_034641385.1 of Darevskia mixta. Lineage (NCBI taxonomy): Eukaryota > Metazoa > Chordata > Lepidosauria > Squamata > Lacertidae > Darevskia > Darevskia mixta. Next base: position 27,457,624 of record JAWWNH010000066.1, read on the forward strand.
AGATGCAGATTGATTCCATTTTACTCTGCATCATGGTTATTTTTTTAAAATCTCCTGCTAAAAGAGCTTGTGCTTGTGCATAGGAACTTTCTGAAATGAAGGAAGTGTCTCCTTTCTGCTTTGTCTTCAGTTGACCTTTGAAATCTTGGTGACCTGCTCTTTGGAGTTTGTTGTCTGTTCCCCAGGACAGTTTAATTAAAATTGTATTTCCTAAGTATAAACAGTCCCTCCAGGATCTCCTGTGGAGTTTCACAAGGTCAGCACGTGCCTCTCCCCAGCCCCTGTGGCTTTCAGGACTTGGTGACTCTCTGGTTTTAATTATTATATTTTTCTTTTAGTGCTCTTCAGCCAATTAAATACATTTTGCTTTGAGAAGCTCTTTTTTGGCTTGTCATGAGGAGAGGAGGCAGTCTCAATCAGGACAAAGAACATGCTGATTTTTTGGAACGATTAAGAAGCAAAAACATCTCCCAGAGGCACAATCTGTCCAGGGTTACTGTCTATTGTTCTGTTGAGTTCAGCAGGGAAGAGTTAAACAACTCTGTGACTCTCACATTGAAACCAATGGGGTCGAAAGTGTTTCGGCTGAATTGTGCACCCCCCGCAGTGAAGCACACTTTTGTTCCCAGCTGCCACTGCTGAGGTGCAGCTAAGAAGGAAAGAGCACCCTGTTCCCTTGAGGTACTTCAGGTGCTGCTCCATAGCATCTGTGCAGAGATTTATTTTGTTGATAACACCATCAGGTTGATAGCATCATCTGTTTGCATTGGCACAGATCCTCACAGGACAGTATAGAGCATGGATAGGCAAACTAAGGCCCAGGGGCCGGATCCAGCCCCTTCTCACCTTCTCAATCCGGCACACGGACGGTTCGGAAATCAGCATGTTTTTACACAAGTAGAATGTGTCCTTTTATTTAAAATGCATCTCTGGGTTATTTGTGGGGCATAGAAATTCGTTCATCCCCCCCCCCAATAAAAGTCCGGTCTCCCACAAGGTCTGAGGGACAGTGGACCGGCCCCCTGCTGAAAATTTTTGCTGACCCCTGGTATAGAGGCACAGCAGAAAGATGGCTGTCAGTTGCTGTTTGGTGGCTGCAGCTAGTAAATGCTGGAGCATTTAAAGGAGAACCTAAGATATAGTGGACATAATTGGAGAGAACCAGTGGTACACTGGCATATCTGAATAGCTCTATAGGAAGGATAGGGAAGGGCATGCTGGAGGGGTGTTGCTCTGCACATCAATGAACGACATAGAGTCCCAACAAGAAATCCCCAAAGGGGCAGACTCCTCCACAGAGTCGCTGTGGGTGGCAAAACCAGGCCTCAGAGTAATTTAGGACTGGAGACAGACTATCTCCGCCCTGACTAAAATGAGGCAGAGAATGAAACTGAGGAGTCATCCAAAGGAGGAAGTGCTGCAGCAATGGGTGGCATCAATTAGCCTCAAATAGCCTGGGTAAAATCGCGACAAAGAGGTGACTGGTAAAGGTCAAATGTCTAGAGACTCCAAATGACTGTGCCCCATAGCGGCTGGTCATGGAACTGATCAGAGGAGAGGCAATTCTAGACTTGATCTTACCGTAGGTGGTGCCCAAACACCTGTGTGAGTTTGTAAGAGTTTGTTGAACGGATTGTGAACAAGGACCGCAGTGCTACCGAATTCCTAAGAAAGTTCCAGTCATATTTGACTTGAAGGAAGCTTAAAAAAATGAGAGGGTTAGTAAAAAGGATGTTGAAAGGGAAAGTAAAGAGGGAACTCATCTAGAATGGTGAAGAAAAAGCGAGTTATATGCATTGTATATGCGATATAACATTGTGCCACCAGACGGCGATGTGGAGTCCCGTTTTTCTCTACCTGTTTTCCCTGTTTAAATTCACACCACTTTAAGCTGAAGCACTTCTTTGATGTGTCTAGATCCAGCCAGGGTCAAATCCCTCCAGAATGCTTGGGGGCTATTCACAATCACAATAATAAAAACTCATCTAGAGTATCTACCACAGAACAGGAAAGCTGCTACGTAAGCGAAGAGGATGCCAGCATGATTAATAAGCAGAGTCAATGAAGGTGTTGGAGGCAAGAAGTCTTCCTTCAGAAAATGGAAGCTGTATTGAAATGAGGAGAACGAAAAGGAGCCCAAATTTTGAGGAAATAAATGCATGTGAAGAATAAGGAGTGCTAAATATATATCGTATGAACACAATGCTAAAAATATTAAGACCGCCACCAACAAATAATTTAAATACAGTACACGAGAAGCAGGAGACTGTCAAGCAAAGTGGTTGGACTTTTGAACAAGAAGAGAGTAAAAGGTGTGCTAAAGGAGGAAAAGGAGATTGCAGAGGACCTGAATGAATTATCTGCCTCTGCCTGTACAGCAGAAGGTGTGGGGAAGATCCCTGTAGCTGGAGCTTTTCAAGAAGGGGGTCTGAAGAACTGAGGCGAATGGTAGTGACTAGAAAGGAAGCTCCAGATCGTGTTGATGAATTAGAAATGGATGAATCACTGGGTCCAGATGGTATTCACCTGAGGGTTGTTAAAGAACTCAAATGTGAAATTGCTGTTCTTCTAACAAAAATATGTAACCTGTTCCTAACATCAGCCTCTGAGGACTGGAAGTGGCCAACATAACACCTTTTTTAAAAAGCAGCAGCTGGGAAAAAGGCAAATTCCACGCTAGGGATTATTAGAAAGGGAATTGAAAATAAAAGTGCCAATATCATAAAACTGTTATACAAAGCTATGGTGTGACTGCACTTGGATTACTGTATGCAGTTCTTGTTGCTTTACCTCAAAAAGCAAATTGTAGAACTGCACAAGGTTCAGGAAAGGGCAACCCAAACGATGAAGGTACTGAAGCAAATTTTCTATGAGGAAAGGTTACAACATATGAGCCTTTTTAGATTAGAGGAAATGTGATCAAGAGGACGCAGAGATGTAGAAGATTGCGCATGTTGTGGAGAAACTGTCTGGAGGAAGCTTTTCTTGTAATACTAGAACCTGGAGGCACCCAATGAATGCTGAATGTTGGAAAATTCAAGACATACAAAGGGAAGTACCGGTACTTCTTCACAAAGCAAATTGTCACTGTGAGAGATGAGGAGATGAGGAAGATGAGGAGCATCTATCGGGCCCAGTTCTCTTCTACTTGTTTGTACAAAAGTATGCAAGTCTGGGTAAAAGTATACTCACACTCCGACAAATAGAAAAGCTACCTACATGTAGAATTAGTCTCCTTAAACAATGTTGAAGTAGCAGCCCAGTTCTTGCTCGGCTGGTGCTTCCTTGTTGAAAAAGGCATGCGTCTAAAATTGTACATGAGAAAACCCTCCATATCTATTGCCATGTACACATATTTTTGCCAGGGATTGGCAGCGTGTGGCATAGGCAGGGGCCCTGGAGTGTGACACAGGAGAGGGGACCAGTGATTTATAGGGTTTGATGCTGCCTGCAAGGCTGGAGCCAGGGGAAGATGGGTAGTCAGGGCAGTCCAAGAAGGAGGAACAAGCACCAGATGTGGTGGAAGAAGAAAAGGCTGTTCAGCTGATGGATAGTTCAGTATCAGCTGATGGACAGTTCAGTAGACTCCCCACTTCCCTTTGCCCTGCTGCCTCCTAGAAACAGGAGGGGCTTAGGAAGAGCAATGGCGATGTCTCAGGTTATGATCACACAACCTGTCAGGGTCGAGTATATTAGCCAACAGTGGAGCAGGGGTCTTCCTGTTGCTGCTTTGCAGGGTCTAGATTTCTGGACAGCTGCCTAGAGGCTAGAAGTCTCTCTCTGTGTGTGTGTGTATGTGGAGCACTGTGGAAGCTGCTGTAAGTGCTTTTCTTGTCAATAAAGGGGTAACTATCAGAAGTACGCCTTCCTTGGCTGGGGAGGGCCAGGACAATTTTGCACTCCTCCTCAGTGTGAACCTGGATACAAAAAGGAAAGTGAGATGCAGCCCTAAGGCAACATCAAATGTGTATTTGTGTTGCTATGTTTTAATGAGATGCAGTTGCTATTGACTTTTTTTGGCAGTTCTTCCTGAAGAGCACTTGTCAATTTTAACTGAGAACAAAGGAACGGATAAGAAAGCTGTCAATCTTTGTCAAAGATTTTACCCATTGCGGCTGTCACCACCTCATCTTACCCAGCCTACCACCTATTCATAATTGAGAATTACTGTGACATTATTATTGTCTCTAACCTGACTGAAACCAGGTGAGCCATGGAACTCAAATGGCACCACTGAATCTTGAGCAACACCTGGCTAATCCCTTTTACATGGTAGTTTCCTCTCTTGATTATTTCTACCTTTCCCCCTATAATTTGGTCATTTGATACTTCTGCACACTAACTTTTGCTGTGGCAAAAGGAAACAAAAGTGTTTTGCTTTGTTTTTAAATAATTTGTCCTTTCTAAAAAAAATTTGCTAGATCTCAGTACACCTGGGATACCTGCAGTTTTCCAGCAGTCATCTTACACCACAGATAGATATGGGGCCTAACATACCACTTCCTTAATCTTGTCTTTTATTGAAAGCAATAAAAAGCAAAACTATATGGACAAGGTCTTAATATTAAAAGAGCTACTTAAAAATTACTGGACATTATGTCCACCAACTGATACATCTCTGTACAAGTCTCATAACATACAGTATTTTTTTTTAATGTAGCTTTCTTTTGAAACACCCCACGTCTTTCCCACCCTCTCAATTTGTGGCATGATTTTACTAAAAGCTTGAAATGTATTTGATGGAGATTAACCAGGGATAACTTTGTATAAACACTGAAAACCACGTTTTATTAAGCTCAAACCTTGTTACCCAAGAAGTACATAGTGTATATTAGTGGCTTCAACCATCAAACCAAAAGCAATGGATTCACTGCCTTCCATGCATACTACTCAGATTGCACTTGAAACAACCTAGGAACAACATTATTTAATGTTTAAATTATTTGCCCATGGCTGTGAAAGCCATAGGATTAGAATTTCGGCACTCCCAACTCCTACTCCTGTGCTCCTTACCACACCTTGTCTCACCAGTGCACAGCCTAGGCAAGCACAGCTTTTGATAAGTGAAAACTCATGACATGTGTTCTGTGTAGCTCTACCTGAGCATTTTGTCTTACTTGCATGAATTGAATTATTTGTGGTAATCAGAAATAATAAATGAAGCATGCCTGAACTCGTTTGCTTTTAACATAAATACTCCTACGCCACTAGAGCATATAAACAGCAGTAATATAATGCATCAAGTTAGCATCTTATATAATATGCAAACTTTTCTCCAACATTAGAAAGCAATGGAAGAGAAATAGGGGTGATTTTTTCACCTTAATAACCATGGTCTGTCCCTGCACGAGCAAAAGTTTTGCTACATTTATCAACTAAGTTATCAATTGAAAAAGCTGGATTGCATTGATTCATAACATTATTCATGCAGGCATATTTTGAATCCTTGCAAATGAGAGTTGGGGAATCTCTCTTAAAAAATGGTCTATTTAGGGAGTTATGTTGGGGATTTGGGATGGTTTTCTGTGGATTTTTCACTGCATTCAGCCTATATCCTTAAATCCTGAAGAGTTTTGTATATCCTGTTCTAAATGAGAACCGAACACATTCACAGATTTGTGTTGAAAGATTTATGCTTACCTGAAATCCTCCAGTAAGAAGAAAACACAGAAAACAGAGGAGGGACCAAGATAGCGCTTTCCCCACCCATCCACAGCAAGCCAAAAAATTATTGAATACAACATACTAAAGACACCAGTTCAATGGGTAGGGCAGAACTTCCTTCTGTACAAAACTATGCTAGACAATAAGCTAACTAAGGAGTCATATTTGCATATTTTTATATTTAAATTTTCTGCCCATAGCTGCTTCACTCTTGGGGATTATTTTTGTTGGAACTGTGGTACAGGGCAGATGGGTCAAACACCTCCCCTGCAGTGCTGATCTGAATTGCAGGGGCTCAGCCGAATTTAAGGGGGTGGGGGAATTAAAATATGTAAATGTAATCATGCATTTAATGTATTCTCCAGTTTGGCCCTTAGTGTGTCTCGCAAGAATAGCATCAGTGAGCTAAAATAAAATAAATCGCTTCTGCAAGAACTGTCAAGCATTTACGCTTGACAGTAAACTAGTTAATGTAGTTGGAAGAGATCTACATTCAGAACTAGTTAGTCCTGCATGAAAAAGATTCATGTAAACATGTTCCTTGTCAGCAAGATTCCCTACCCAATGATTATTCATAAAGGCTAAAGGGTGGGAAAGAAACCCCAAGAAAATAAAGGCACAGACTCACCCTTCTTGGGATTCATGGCAATCCTATGAGCTTTGGGTGTGGAATACAACTTTCCCAAAGGCATTCTCCTGCTGTTTCCCAAGAAGTCAGTCATTCTTACAGAACTGCCCTTGAAAAGATGGGCAGAGACGAGAACAAGATGGAATGAGCACCCCTTTCACTGCTATAAGGCAAAGCAATTTCCATATTTGAAAGCTGCACACAAAGGCTGCATACAGCTGTATACCTGGCCTAGCAGGGAGAAAAAGGGCTTACCAAAACTCCTCAATAGAGTTTCTGGATGACATCCAAATATAGGAAAGCCTGTTAAGAGGTTTCAAGGGACAGAAAATGTAAAATTCCCTCCCTCGCCCCTGCTCTGCTTTAATTTTACATAGTCAGTCAGTCATATCACATTTTCTAACAAACAAGCAAAAAGGTGTGGAGAAAATAAATCATGCAGTCTTTTAGCATTTATCTCTTTTCAGAGAAGTAAGGAAAATTTATACCCCACCCGCTTGGGAGACAAATTCCCTAATTAAAAGTTTCAGTCATTAAAGATATGAAAGCATTTTAGATGTACCTAACAGGTGGTTTCTTGTTCAAATAGCCAAGATTTTACCTCATGATTTACTAAAGCTGAGGACAGCTGAAGCAAATCTGTTTTCATCAAAGTATTTTCCAGAACAAAACCTACATAGGCCAAATTTATCATCTTGTTAGCTTGGGAATTCCCTACATTTGTGTCAGTGTTAATGTTAATATACTCCTTTCTGCTTATGGAGACTACCGGTACATATTAGTTGAGTGTACTGCACTAATTTCAACAGGCTTCAGGTTCAGCCATTGAATGCTTAATGACATGTCACAATAACCTTTTAGGATTCTGTTTGACAGTTCCAGTGAAGGAAACACAGTCATTTACATTACGGACTTAGAATGTTGACATGGTAGAATATAAAACATGCTAAACCCTCCCTTATTACATTTGCATCCAGCCCTTCCATATGCACAATAACTACTCTGAACATTAAGGTTGCAATTTTCAGTGCGGCAGCTTGCTAATGCGCCAAACATTTATTTATTTGTTAACTTTCTATACTGCCCTTCATCTGAGGATCACAGGGTGATTTACAATATATATATAAAAATACATACATAGGAACAACAACAAAAAATCCACAATTTTGGAAAAGGCCATATATAAACAAAGGCTGGGGAGAAGAGGAAAGTTCTGCCTGTTTTTTTTCTTTTTAAGTCATAACATTGAAATACAAAACAGGCGCACAAACTGCTTAGAGGTTTTTTGTCCAAGTAAACAGTATATAATTTTTGTTAAATAATAAAAATAATTTACAGCTTGAGGTGGAAGAAAATGGGTAAGCATGGTCTTGTTCCAAAATAATACAAATAAAAGCCAAAAACTATTTGTCCGTCTTTCTTGTACTAGCTTGATATTGTCAACATGCTAACTATGATGATGCCCAGATTTCTTTCTTGGGTTGCTACAGCCACTTCAGAACTCATCAGTCAATATGTGTCATTAGAATTGTTACCAGTGTGTGTTGCTTATTAGCTATTAATTGTCTGCCATTTTTTGCAGTGCCTTTACTGAGTTTGAATAGATTCTTTTGGGAACTCCTCACAAACAGTTTTAGAAAATAGTCTCCTGAATGTCATCTGAAAACAATTTGACAATTTACCCCGTGTCCAGACTACTTAAGTAATAGTTTAAAAGCACAAAAGCACAGAATTTGCTTTAAAAAAAAGCAATAAAAAAATATACCGGTATATTTGGAAGAAGCACCGTATATACTTGAGTATAAGCCGACCCGAATATAAGCCGAGGCACCCAATTTTACCACAAAAAACCTGGGAAAGCTTCATAGGAGCCACTGCCTGCCTCACTCGAGTATAAGCCGAGGGTGGCTTTTTCAGCACAAAAAATGTGCTGAAAAACTAGGCTTATACTCGAGTATATAGGGTACTTTTCAAGGTCATAAGTAAGCAAGCCTTGCTGTCAAACAATGCATAGATTTGAATCAATCAATAAAATAAAGAATAATTCACATAATTTATTGTGTTAGAGTTTGTTTTACATTTAGCATTAATTTCAACAAACATCCATTAAGAATCTTTTCACACCTAATATAAAAATGTATATTGCATACCATGATCTGACTGTTATTTGGACTGGCAACTATCCAAAAGGTAATAGCAAGCAGGAATGCCTCAAACTAGAAAAAAAGTACATTGCAGGATACCACAGGATGGAATTCAGAGTCCATTTTAAAATAATTCAGTTTCCATTTAGGTTCAGAAATTGCACAAAAGCATAAATCTTAAATAGTGCCAGAACACTATAACAAGATTAATTTAAGGCACACCCTAGTATAATTGAATATGTTGCATTATGTAAGCTAAATTAGCTTTGGAAGCAACAAGAGCTGCAAAATTCCATCAGGATGGAGTGGGCAGAAAGCTTATGGTGCTATTTATACTAATTTGCCATGATTCACCAAATTCAAAGCCCCGGTACATCTGAGCACCGCATGTAGGGGAGAAACAACAGGGGCTCACTTAGGGATGGGGAATCCCGTCAACCCCAACCTGCATAGTCAGCAGTCAGGAATGATAGGAAGTGTAGTCCAGCAACACACGGAAGGCCCATCCCTAGGGTTGCCATATTTCAAAAAGTGAACATCCAGGCACAAGAGTTGTTGAGCTTTTTAAAATGAAATTCGCCAAAATTCTACACTACCGACATCCAGATTTTCACAGTCATTTCAGCAATTTCCGCCCCGAATACCGGCTATGTCTGGATGTAAGGCAGGAAATCCATCCCTGAGATTCCTTATTTCTAGGATGCCACTTTTCTTCATGCCCTGCTTGTCAGCTTCCCAGAGGTAGAATACAGAAAGCTAATCTAGTTGGACGTTTGGTGTTCACAAGCTGGGGGGGGGGGTTCTCATAAGGCACAATGGAAGCTGAGTCTAGATAAACAAGAACAAGGAGCCATCTTGAACATTGTACTCCCTTCTGCTTCCTACATGGCCAAGACTGTAGAGTTCAACAGAATTTGGAGGAGTATGCAGCCACAATGATCCACATGCTGCAACTACTCCAGTTTAGATTACTGTAAAGTTTAAACTGTATTCTGAAGAGAGAATACTGCTAATCACACCAAAATGAATTTCCTGTCTGTTCATCAAGCACCAGTGTGCATGTTTCTGTAATGGCACTTCTTGCAACATGACTCAACCTCCTTTGGTAAAGAAGTAGACTGTATAGTCAACATAATTTATTTCTATACATGTCTCCTACCCCTCCTGCAACCTTTCCATAATATGTTATTTACATATATTGTTGCAATAAGGAAGTATATCATTACAACTCACGCAAACCGCTGTGGAGAGACAGTGTGGGGCAGTGGAAGTTTCCTAAGGACTTCCAAACCAATATAGTTTTGTGATGCCCACAGGTAATTATTACATATTCTGACTTCTGCCCCTTATTTTTAGACCTTAAGAAAAAGAGAAGTAAGTTGATTTCTCATAATTTAGCATTTTGCGAAACAAATTGATACGGTGTAGTTGCTGAATTCTCTGATAATTACAGCTTCTACACAATAGAATTGTCCGATAACCTGTTCCTCTCGCATTCTGACAAAGAGAGTTGGTTAATCTTTGGCTCTGGTATTTAGTTCAACATGCTGTGGAGCGGAGTCTTAAGAAAAGTCATGTGACTTGTGGGAAATGATGTACGAAACAGCCATCCATCCAAAACCATCACAGACTATACAGCAAATAGATCACGGTTTTAGATACAGTGGTACCCCGGTTTAAGAACAGCCCTGTTTACGAACTATTCAGTTTATGAACTCTGCAAAACCGAAAATAGTGTCCCAGTTTGCGAACTTTACCTCAGTCTAAGAACAGAATCTGAACGGTGGAAGGGCACCGGCGGCGGGAGGCCTCATTGGGGAAAGCGTGCCTCGGTTTAAGAATGGTTTCGGTTTAAGAACGGACTTCCGGAACGGATTAAGTTCGTAAACCGAGGTACCACTGTATTATTATTGTTTGATTTACTCTAACATTCTTTATTATATCAAGACATGCTAGAATCTTATTATGTGATTATTTTATAGAGAACTTTTAAGTCTGCCTAAAATAGGCATGAGTGCCAACTGTGCCACATGAATGCCATGCTGCATGGCAAGGTCCAGGAGAAAGATAATTTGACAAAGTGGTAGAAAAATAGGTAATCAGTATTTAAGAGTAAGAGAAAAAATAGTTGCAGGGTCATTTCAAAGGAATATATTATTATTATTATTATTATTATTATTATTGACACACTTTTTGTTAACTAAGATCCTGGCTCTAGAAAATATTGAAGCCCAAGAGGAAGTGTTCAAAATAAACTAAGCTCATCTGCTAATTGCAAGAGAGCCAGTGTGGCAAGCATGTCGAACTTTGTCTTGAAAGGCCTGGGTTCAAATTCCTGCTCAGCAAGAAAGTGCACTGACTTGTGCCAGGCAGTCACAAGATTATTGTGAGGATAAAATGGGAGCCCCCGTGTATGTAGCTTTGAGCTTCCAGGGCAGGGAAGGACAGGATGCAGACTGTTGCACACCCTACGGTAGCTGACATAAGGATCTATGTACAAAACCAAACCAAAGGTGTTACCATTCATGCAAGCAACACAACTATAAAGTTCAATTATTTTTGTCCTTTTCTTGCATTGATGGGCTTGTTTCATGAGCCTTATTGTGTTTCTTAGTGGGATATGACCCTCTCTTACTTTGCGTTGTCACTTGCGATCCTGCAGTGTACCGGTACTTTCTCTTTGTAAAAAACCTATTTACATATGTTTCTGATCCTTGCATTTTATTTGAAAGCCTTGCCCCTCATTCCATATCCAGCAAACACATCACTAGATATCTTTATATTTTATGCAAAAGCAAGCAACGAAACATCTCCTCAACAGATAACTTGCTAAATACCAATCCAATTATTTGTACAGACAGTCCTGCCCTGCCCTTCTACTCTGTCTTGATAGTCATCAATTAAGGCAATTAATTCAGACTTGCAAAATTCCTCTCACCCACTTGCCTGAGGTAAATAATTTTTGATGGGTGCGTAAACTATAATTAGCATGTTCATTATCATCAAGGTTACAACAAAGAGTGGGCACATAAATCTGTTCATGGTGTAGTAAATTGTTAAAAGTAATTTTGCAATTCTAGGAAAAAATGGGCTCTATGTGAACCTTTGCTTTCTTAAGTGCCCTGCAGTTCCTCAGACTCTTCTGTTAAGTTGCTTTCCTTTGCCGTCGCTGTGTGTATATGGAGAGAATCACATGATTTAACAAGAGTGTTTTCTTGAAAATCCTGTTAGATTTCAAATGAGCTGGTGTATTGTGAGCATTTCTATCTTGTGCCATGTGGCTGTTCTGCTACTCTGGTTAGCTACATACTGGACGTGCAGTCAGGTGTGTGTGTGTTTGTGGGAGAGGCCAATCAAAACAACAGCAATATAGTCTTGCGGATGTCTCCTGTACTTGGACAAATGAACTCATGATTTTGAATCTCACTTCCCATAAGGTTGTTTCCAGATATTCTTTTGACTGCTGGAACCACTAAGACGATCCAACTAGCCTGCAATTTATTTGTAACTCTGTAGTGATGACCACCTAGACTGAGTCTACAGTGCTGGAAGAACACTATTCAGCTGCCATTTTGTGTTGTCACATTGGCTCAAAAGGTTCAGTTTTGTGGGGAAAGAGGCTAGAGAGACCTAGGGTGGATCTACACACAGGAAAAAAACTCTATAAATAAGTCAGAAATGACAAAATAAAAATAAAAACCCTATGGAAAAACGGTAAAAATTTACTGCTCTCTGGCGCCATCTGGTGTTGCATGTTTATAGCGCATTCAAATCGTTGTTTCTTTACTAATGTAGCTGAGTCCCTAGGGTGATAGGACAAAATGCACTTAGAAGTTCTCACCAAATCCCTTTATTGAAACAGACAAAGGAATTTCTCCTTCCAGTATACACTGACGTGGGAGCTCCTGAAATTGTTAATTCCCCAGCACAGTCTTCACGGTGGATGCTAATGTGCAAATTGGTCACACATAAAAACAGGATCTCAATGATCCATTTGTGAGATAAAGTCCTTGGGTGGAATTCACTGTCATCCTATGGTGAACGTCCTGTCACTGCAAGCATTGCGGCTTGCTAGATAAAATGATCCCCCATCTCTGCCCCTTGCACTAGTCTGGCAGGTCTCCTGAGCATCCCCCAGAGCCCATTTTAGGGAGTGTCAGGGAAGGAGAGGTGGGAAAGCCCCATTGTACAAGCAGAACCCCTCGGTCAGGGCTTTCACTGGTAGGACTTGTAAGGTGAACCCTGCCCCTTGTCAGAAACCACCCATTGTCAGTATTTAACTTAGAAAGGTTGCATCCCATTGTAAATCAGCTTCTTTGTGTGGTTACACCAAACAAGAAGATTGCACCTCACTTTCTCTTACCGCTTACTTACATTCCTGATATATTCCCCGATACCTGAAACTATTGGTAATAGGCACCCAATTATTGTAATACTATCTCCCTTTACAAAGATAACCACTGTGGAGTTGAAGAGGCCTCCTTTGCTTAGTTCTTGCAAAAACTAACATGCGCTAGGGTTGTAGATATTGTTTAAATGGTTATCTGGGTAGTATGCCATAGTAATTGTGGTTAGTCTATGCTATCCTACACAGATTGAGAGCTTATTCTAAACATTAACTTCTGTGCTGTCTGTATATGTAGCCAGCCAAGCAAAAGAAAACTATCGCCTGTTTTTATTAAATAAAAATTATGATGCTTAGACCTTGTATTGTTTCATGACCTAATTAAAGACTGTGGCATGCATACATGACACCAACACAATAGGGAACAAGATTGAGGCTGGAGGTGGGGCTGGTCATTTCCTGATCCTTATTCTTCCTTAAAGTATGTGATACAATATATACCATAACATAATGCTTTGTATATGTGCCTGGCGCAGCAGCTGGGGCCGTTACCCTATAAAATTGCAGAGATTCTTTTCACATCATTCTGCTCCCCCTTGAATTCCCACTCTTTGGCTCCAGTCCCTTGCTGAAAACTTCTGTTTCAGGGACAGAAGACTGCCAAGACAGAGACTGGCAAGAGAAGCGAGTTTTCTCCCTTTTCTTTGAAGAGCCAATGTCCCTCATTAGCATTTGAGAAGAGTAGTTGTAAATAGACATGAAATGATGTTGAGTGCTGCATAGTTTTAATATTAATAGTCTCCTCCACGGGCTCTAACTGACTAAGTGCTATACAATTGTACTTGGCAGCTGTGTTACTGGACATCTTTCTGCTGGGTAGATTCCATTACTCCCAGGAGAATGTTTATAACTTTATCCCAATAGCTGTGTCGTAACTAAGCTATCTTGACACTAAACCATGATTTAGGGATCAGGGGCAGGCTGCTGGATCTTCTGCACCCATTCTCTCTCTCTCTCCTCTCCCTTGCCCTTGTCTTATCCCACTATTTGGTTCAGGCATTACATAGTAGTCTCCCAACCCAGGTTGGGACACACATTTCTGAAGTGCCACAATTTTCTGTTCCTGTGTCCTCCTGGCCCTCCCTGCGCAACAAAGAAATCAAACTCACAACTCCATATCTGCCAAAGGCTGTAATGTATGAGTGGTACATAAGTGGTGGTACATAAGAGTGGTACATAAGGCAAGTTCCAGGTTACAAGGGGGAAGAGGAACATGAGAGGCTAAATGCATGGCTAAGCAGGAGCTAAGATGTTGATCCAGCAAGCAGCATGCCCCATGCCTTTCTTTTGAAGTGTGGGGCGAGCACAGCAGTTAGCATGACAAGCAGCTGGAGTTCTGGGGCTGGGCAAGCAAATGGGCATTCCTCCTAGTGGGCTGACTAGATAACATTTGTTTGTGGCAGCACTGATGTATCTGTATTTGTGGTGGCAGAGGCCAGTTCAGCATCAGACTTACTGCTTACCAAGGCTCTTGGGTGAGAGGAGGTGGCACCGAAGGCATCCCCTTGACAGAAGGCAGTGGACTGGGCGGATCTCAAGGGAGAGGGATGGAATGCTCTTCTGCTCATCCACTTGAGCCTTCCCACTGGGTCCCTCCCAAGCAGTGTTTCTCAAACTTGGGTCTCCAGCTGTTGTTGGACTACAACTCCCATCCTCCCTAGCTAGCAGGACTAGTAGTCAGGGATGATGGGAGTTGTAGTCCAACAACAGCTGGAAACCCAAGTTTGAGAAACACTGCTCCCAAGGATCAGACACCACGTAAGGCTTGGAATTGATGACCTGCAGCCAGCACCAGGTCTTCAAGCTCCTCCTCTTACCCCTCCAGATCTGACCACCTTCACCACAACACTCCCATGAGACCCATGACAGCCAACAGTCACACATGGAAGACTGCCTGAGCGATTGTAGGGCTCTTCCAGGCAGCCTGTTTGTTGAACGTTCATCCTGAGTTGCTTGCATGCAGGCTACATTATATCTGGGTATTATTGAGCATTTGTTCTGATTGGTTTGTGTAGAGGTTATACGACAATAAGCATTTGTCCTGCATTCATCCTGATTTGTTTGCAGGGTGTTTATGTCCTCCCATTAATAATTCACTCTGCACACAATGCATTTCGCTGTCACTTTCCTAATAGCAAATGGTCAGTTTCATTTTTGAAGTGGATTCGTTGTGCTAGGGCGACAGAGCACTTTAATCCACTTTAATTGCACAAACCTACATTTCCCCATATGTACTTCAACCCCTCCTACAAATTCCGGACAGTCTGGAGTTTCTCCAAAAATGTCATGCCCATTGGGAGCTGCTCCCTCTTCAGTCTTTAATAATAATGTTCTCTACCTTCTTACTGGTCAGGATAGTAGTATTCTGAAAATTCACCGTCAAGGAACATAGTGATCTTCTCCTTTGAGAATATCAAGTAGCCTTTATTTTCTGTGCTGTAGGGGATGTTTAAGGAGTCTGGTAAATGGGGCAGGATACACACTCTCTCTACACCAGGAAACTTCCAAATCAGTATATAGCAGAGTCCTGACTTGCTTAAGAGCCCTACCCTACATTGGTGCTGCATCCTGATATGTGTCTCCATTACCAGCAGATAATCTGTCTCTTGCCTGTAATTATATTACCACTTAATACATTCTCTGATAATATTGTACTTGAGAAATATTGATGTAATCTAAGAGAAAAATAATATCAGTGTTGCCAGTGAAGTGTACAGTAAGATAATGGGGAAAGTGTAAATGTACTTAGATTATTAAGATTGCTGCGTAGTTAACAAAGAACAAAATAATTCTTAGACTCAAAGATTGTCTGGACCAGTTCCATTCACTCCCTAAAACTCTTTAAGAAATTAACCATTTTAATAGAAGAATGTGCCCTATAATCAAAAGCAGTTATTATGCATTACAAGCAGATAGCAGAGGGATCAAGGTGTGCTCAGGGCAGAGGTGTATCTAGGCTATCTGTCGTCTTTCCTAACATTTTGTGTTAATTATGGTTAGTAAAATGTATATACTACACAACTAAACACCATGAAAGCTTAGCATAAGGCAACTAATCAAACTTTTTCAGTGCCATGATACAAATTACTTACTGACACAGAATATGAAGAAAACTTTAGATTTTAAATATGATTCTGAAAGTTCATAGGGAATATATATAAATATTTGGAAATCGATGGTTTTGTTAAAGACTGTAATAATAATAATAATAATAATAATAATAATAATAATAATAATTTATTTATACCCCACCCACCTGGCTGGGGTTGTATGCAATGAAAGCATTGCTAAACTATTGTTTAAACCTTTGTTAATGAGCAACCTTTAACCATAGTTGATAAATCATAGATAAAGTTGGTGGGCTGGGTTCACACATAACTCTAAGCCAGGGTTTAATAAACAATAGTTTAATAAGCCATGGTTTAGAACTAGTATGTGAACGTGGCCAATGTGTGAATGGTTTTAATGTATCTGTGTGGTTTGTTTTGGTTTTTTTAGTCTGTTTGTTTAGTTGCAAGTTGCTTTGGGTTGCCCTGGGCAAGATAAAGTGACTAATAAATGAAATAAATAAATGAAATAAATGAAACAAACAACTTCTGCTTGCTCAGCGGAACTTCTCCACCCTCTCATTTTCCCCCACATGCCTCTGAAACTGCCCAAATATGCAGGGGTGCAAGGAATGAAAAGAGGGGAAGTTCTGTTGTACAGGTAGATATTTTTCTGGTGGTGAAATTGTGCATATATATATATATATATATATATATATATATATATATGCGCTGCAACATTTAATTGATTAATTGGTTAGATTAATTAAGACTGCAGTTTATGCACATTTACCTGGGAGTATGTCCAGTTGAACTCAGTGGGGCTTACTTCTCAGTAGACATGCATAGCATACATGTTGAACGTTTTCTGATCGACTGAAATGGTGCTCCTGATTACTTAGCCAATTGACTTTTTAAAAACACGTTTTTTAATATATATATATATTCAAGGGGCAAGCACCATTTTGAGAGGCATTCCTTTTTGCTTACTCACATAATGGGATTGCCTCTTTTAAGTAAATCCTTGCTGAATCACACTTGTGCATCATAAAAAAAACAAAGGAAGTGCACTTTGGGTTGTTTGCTCAGTTGCAAATTTAATAGATTTTAAGCGACTAAAACTCATATGATTAATCAAGTAACAGAATGGCAGCCCTAGTATATACATAAGCGAGTCAAGACTTATTAATGTTTTTTTAAATTGATACAAAAAGTAAAGCCCATACCACATCCCATTTAAAATTAGGGTTCTGAACATTGATTCACTACTACATTAACATTATAATATATATATATATTTTGCACAATGGGTAATCGGGTACTGGGATTTATTCATAGACGGTTTATTTCAAACCCCATGGTGAGTAATTTTCTGGAAATGTGATTTAGAAACTTCAAAGAGATGGATGATACTCTTACAGGAGCAAACATTTTTTTTTACTCACTTAGGGAACCTTAAGGCAGACGTGGCACTTTTGTGGAGACACACCTCTTGTGCCCCAGAAACAAGTGGGTGGGACTGGCTGCAACATTTTATTTTGCCCAAGGCAAGGGATGTTCTGACCTATTTAATCAAAACATTAACATGAAGGATGCAGAAGACAACATTTTGATGAACATTGCACCTGATGACTCATACTTAATGATTATAACTTTCCTTTTAATGAAGGAGTCTCTGGAAGGTGTCAATAGTTCTGGCTATCTTTACCATTTATTTGCTTTAGATAGTCAAAAAATTATACCTTCAACTCTAGTGTAGCAGGAGCACATTATATAGCTTAACAATTGTTGATGGATGGGGCTTCCCTTAATTTCTGACAGCCCTTTTTAGTTCATGTCCCTGTTTTCTATGCTGATGAAATTAAGCTTTAGAAAGTATAATGAAATTGCAGTACCTGCAAATATGCCTTTTCAGATAGTGAGGCAATAGAAGACTATGCTATTCTCCAGTGTTCTTGGACATGATAAATGCACACATGCAGGATTGCTGACTAATACATATTTTCTTTCTTTCTTTCTGGAGCACTGTACTCATGTGTAGTCCTTTTTTTAAAAAAAAAAAACCACTAAAATATTTGCACACAGATAATCCTAACCCTTTCCCAAGAAAAATGCAATTCTGTGACTTGTATAAAATTTGCAAACTGAGCCAGTTTGCACATTTCTCCTATTCTGTAGAATTAATTCTGCACAAGAAGTTATGCAAGCTCAGAAAACTGAAAACCTCAAGAACTGGAAATCTTACTCAACCAACCATCTGACTTCTGAGATTTCTGCAGCCATTGCCCACACTTTTCCCAGCAGATCTTTCCATAAAGACTAGGAAATTACTTTTATTTTAAAATAATAACTGTGTGTCCAGGGTCACAGTCTCTAATCAGTAAAAATTGTGCCATACACACAATCCTGGGTATGTGTTGAGCTGAGGGGACATAATGCTGCTTTGTCATGAAAGCAAATATTTATGTTCTGTTCTGTTTTCAAGAAGGTCTTAATAGCTTATATGAGGCTCCCTGGCATCTCAGCCTTATCCAGACTGATGCTTGGATACGGAAATAGCCAGGGAGTCCCATATAAACTTCCTGAAAGCCATGTTTGCTCAGAACCAAGCAGGTCAACTTGAATAAAATATTGGGGGGGAGGGGCTGCAGGTAAGCCACACCCTGAATAATTGATCACAGTAAAGGTAAAGGGACCCCTGACCATTAGGTCCAGTCGTGTCCGACTCTGGGGTTGCGGCGCTCATCTCGCTCTATAGGCCGAGGAGCCGGCGTTTGTCCGCAGACAGCTTCCGGGTCATGTGGCCAGCATGACAAAGCCACTTCTGACGAACCAGAGCAGCACACGGAAACGCCGTTTACCTTCCCGCTGGAGCGGTACCTATTTATCTACTTGCACTTTGACGTGCTTTCGAACTGCTAGGTTGGCAGGAGCTGGGACCGATCAACGGGAGCTCACCCCGTCGCGGGGATTTGAACCGCCAACCTTCTGATCAGCAAGCCCTAGGCTCTGTGGTTAAACCCACAGCGCCACCTGGGTCCCATCGATCACAATACTTACTCTTAAGTAAGTGTGCATAGGATTGCAACCTTAGTCGCTGTCAGTTTTATTGTACCGTTGTGTTCTCTGTTCTACTTTGTGTTAAAATTGATTAAGAACAGAAGGGTATTGAAGGTTCATACCGTACTGGTATTCAAATACATAAAAAGCCAAGACACTCATTCTCCAAATCATGGATTGCAGCAAGATGGCTGTGTTCTTGTGCCTAGGGGCAAGAGACTTTAGCCGTTCAACAATTATAGCGGGCACGTGTTTCCACCACAAATGTATTTCAGGATAACTTAATTGTTACAGTCCCTCAGCTGGCTTCACTTGTAGTGGCACAGCAGAGAGCAAAATGCATAGTCTTGTATTGGTGGGATACAAAACTGTATAATTCATTTGCAGGCCATTGCAGAGCCAATCAAGACAAATAAATCCCTGAGAATGTGAAGCACACAAAATTATTGCTGCCTCCCTCTGTGGAGTGACGCTACACTGAGAACTGGCTAAGCTGATGATTCTCACTCGTTGGGTTGGATAGCATTGCACCTTTCATAATTGGCTTGAGTGTATCCGGTTATATCAAAGTGCTTTCATGTGAAAACACAAAAAAGCTCTGTTCAGACTACTTTGCACCCTCTGTAACTGAGCAGCCATCATTAAAGCCATTTCTGTTTTATTTCCCTGTGAGTAATTCGGGGGGGGGGGGGGGAAGCAACTTTGTATTTCAGTACATTTGGTTTAGCCAAGAGGTTTATTCACTGCTGCTTTGTACTTTGAGGCAAACTAGAAAACTCAGATTAATAGGTTGTTTATTCTTCACCATGTTCCTGGAATCAAAGGCACTGGGTTGCATTATTAAAGAAGTTGTGTGTGGCAGCCTGGAACTTTCTTTACTGAGCTCCACATGAAGAGAAAATATTGCTTTTCATCCTCTACTCATTACGCAGCCTGGAACAGGAGCACTTTTAGATGCAGTATCATGTAGCATTGCTTTAAAGTCTCCCCGCCCCATACAGCTTTAGCAGATGCTAATTATGTATTCTGGTTTAGGAAAAGATATCTTTGGAAGGCTGTCTGTGTGACCAGCTTAAAGCCCGACACAGGAAGTGCTATCTCAGTCTCCTTCTGAACTCTCAGTGCTGAATTTGTGTGCAAACTCTTCTTTTGGCAACAAGGAATGCATGTGTATCTTTTGGCAACAAGGAATGCAATATTCATTCTGCATATCTATTGTGTTATAGAAGATCCTCAAACATAGGATGACTGGAAGGGATTGATGGCAATGGGAGTGTTCTCCAGTGATGCTGTGGTAACATCCCATCCTAGTCAGATGTGTATGCCTACTGTTTCCATTTTTTTAATTGGAAGTGGCCCATCCTCATTACATAATATTAAGCTAGAGAGACCATTGGCTTTCCTTAGTAAGATGGCTCTTAAAGTGAAATATTCATTGCTAAATAATCAAAAAAATATTCCTTAGGCATCTAATACTACAGAATGTAAGACATCTGCAAACATGTTGAAAGTCATACTGAATCACACCATTGCCTGCCAGATGTTGTTGGACCACAATTCCCATAGTCCTTGCCCATTGGCCATGCTGGCTGGGAGCTTATGAGAACTGGAGTCCCAACACCATCTGCTGGGCCATAGATGTCCCATCCCTGCTATAGCCAATACCGTTTTGGAATTGCCCGTATAGTATTTTACAGTAAATATCTCCTTTCCCCTTTTGTTTGCTGAGGAACCTCTGTATGTCTGCCATAGATGTTTGTGTGTGTCAAAGGATTTTGCAGCATTCTCATTGGGTCCACATAGAGTAATGGCCAGGCCTATTAACCTTGTTATTGCCCAAATGCAAACTTGAGAGAACACTCCAGAGTATACCTAATGCTCCCCCCTGTGGCTATGGATTGCAGGGAAAGATTTGTAGCAGTGGGTGCGCCGTAGTACACAAATGGTTGGCTGCTATTATTTATCTTTTAATTGAAGAACCACTTCCAAGGAAGCCTGGCATTTCCTGGCCCATATTTAGAAAACCACTGTACCAAACTATTGTTCTGGAGAATCAAACACATCAATAGAATATCACATTTCACTTCATACACTTCCCATCTTTGCCACAAAAGTTGTCAAAACATTGCTGCCCTCTCCCTTGAGGCTATGACATACTTTCCACGCCACAAAACCAAAGCCATGCATAAACTGCACAGTCACAGTCACAATCCACACTGCTTATGGCTAGTTCACAGAGCCATTTTTTAGTGGTGGAATGTGGGCCGAGTGGTTGTGGCTTGGTATTTCCCTACTCTGGGAGCAGGGTGGAGGTGTACGATTTCTTCACCAGACACATGTATCCCTATTGACTGCCTCGTTGCAAAATTTTAGAAAGTGTTTGAGCAGAGGAGCCTTAAAAACTCTGGTCACAAGATTTAAAGATATGTAATTAGCAGTGTATTGACAGGAACGGGGTGGGGTTGTACAAATGAGTGAACAAACAAATTTCATTTTGGGTCTTGTCCCCCCTCCCCCCGGGTAAGTGTTCCTTACTCTCACATTCATGCCTCAAAGATTACATGCAGATGCGTCTGATCAAACAGAATCAGAGTTGAGCCTGAAATTCTGTTGAGTATGCCCAAGCCCTTACGCATACTGATAATAGCTCTGTGAATCCCAACCAATTTCTCCCAAGAAATCAAGGAGCGGGGTTGAACATCAAGCAGAACAGGGATGGGCAAGAAAGCATAGTAGTCCATGCTGACTCCCAAGGGCAAGAAAACTGATCTTGGAGGACAGCACAAGGGAGCAGGTGAGGGCATTCAAGATGGAGAGACCCAATACTGGTGTTTCCACTAGGGATGATGGAAGTTGAAGTTCAGCTTCCATGATTCTAAGTGGAAGAAGATACCAAAGTTGTCTCTACACAGCCTGTGTTGTTTTCAGTTTCCAAGGAAGTTCAAGGGAAGGAGGGGAGTCTCCCCAAAGGACCTGCTGTCTAATACCCTGCCCTAGCCTCCAAGGCAAGCTTTCCCCCTGACCAGAGGAGGCTGGTGCAGAAGGAAACTGGGCTTCATTGAGTGTTATTCTGAACAGGAAATCCCTCCCAAGGAGCCTTGATGTCGAATTGGCAAAACTGGTTTTCTAGATGAGCAGTTTTCAGTTCACCCTTCTCTAGTCTCATGCTCCACAAAGATGAACATAAGATACTTATTGATTTCAGAATAGGTGAGGTATACCTTGGTGCCTATGAGGTGGGCCTTTTGAGAAACCAGCTATATAAGAATTGTGTTTCTGCAGTACAAAGCATATACAAATAATATACATTGTTAATAGTTCACATTTTATTGTGGGATACAAGACCTAATAATGTTTTAATAGGAGTGGTTACGCATTTAAAACTTTTTGATCTTGTTTAGAGTTCCATTTTCTGCCCGCATGTTATGATGTGAGATCTCCTCACTGAATTGTATTTAGTTCATAGTTTCTCACCTAGTCAGTCCGTAAAACATACCATTAGTATTTCAATAAACTACTAATACCAGTGAAGGCATTTTAAAACTCAATACTGTTCAATAATAGAAATATATCCCCTAAGCATGTGAACTGTAGTAGACTGTCGTTTTGACTATGTGATGTGTCTTTTAAAATGCAAGCACCTAGGGTGTTATTACAGTGATTAAATACTTGGGTTATATTTAGTCCTAATCTCAGACAGGGTAACCTGATATTAGCCTAGTAAAAATGTCTTTAATGCTTCTCTCATGTCTATGTAGTTCCCTTCTCCTTTTACATCTAGTTATTACTTAACTAGATTTTAGTGATTCATAGGCTAGTTCAGACTCTTCAGCTCTTTTTGTGAAGTGAAATCTGCTAATCAGGCCACTGCACATATTGGTGTCTATGTCATATTGTAATAGATATATGGTGCTAAATGTTTAGGTTTAGTAAATATTAGGATTTAATTAGAACTTGTATGTTATAACTGGGATATGTTATAAGACAGTCTCAGTGTGTATTACAAGTGGGTAATGTAAAGGGTTTGATCAATAGGTGTTTGTCTGCCTTGGGAGATAATGGAGGAGTGCACCTTTGGGGGTAAAGTCAAACAATTGGAAGGTTGCAGCACTTGCTGTGGCTGTAGAGACCGATATTGGAGGGACATGTTTTGTTGCAGCCTGGGCAGATTAAGGTGTCTAGCTGTGGTGCTACAGATGCACCATGGCGTTTCTTCTCTCTGCATACCTCCCCAGTGGTCATTCCTCCTCTGGTCACTGCTATGGATGCATGACCTGTCTCCAGGTCCAGTGGATTTCCACATGACAGGGTTGATGTTGCCAGCCTCTCCTTCCTTGGACGTTATTAAACAGAGGTTGGATGGCCATCTGTCATGGATGCTTTAGCTGAGATTCCTGCATTGCAGGGGGTTGGACTAGATGACCCTTGAGTCACTTCCCTTGAGTTAGAAACTTTATGATTCTAACAGCAGTTACGTGTAAAGAATGTGTAGATCTATGTGTATTGAGGTGTGTGTGTGTGTGTGGATCTACTTCTGAGCATCAGCAATTAGCATGTGAAGAGTTAATTAACCTAGGTAAATGCCTAACATGTACCAGCCCTACCAGCCCTTAATCCTAGTCAATCAACAAGTGTTGATGAAGTCAGCCATGCTCCTTTGTCAGGTGACACCTGGCTGGTGGGATTAACAATTAGTACTTCAAAGCATCAAAATAACTGACCATTAGAATGCAAGTGGATAAAGGAGGCTTAGTTTTTAGGAACAGCAGAATTAGGAGATGCTGGTACCAGAAAGCGGAGAAGGAACTATGCTTGTATGTGCCGGAGATACCAAGATAGGCTGCTGGTGATTCTGCCTTGAGGATAAGCTGGATGAAGGGAGGCTGGGAGCAGGGCTGGCGCGTCCATTTAGGCGAACTAGGCAGTTGCCTAGGGCGCCAAAATGGAGGGGGCGCTGGCCAGCCTGCCCCTCGCTCCCCGCCGCTGCCCCAACCAGTGGCGAAAATCGCGACGGCGGGGGCGCCCGGCCGGCAGGGGGCGGGGCACCGTACGTCATGCGCAATGACGTCACGTGCCCCGCCCCCTCGCCTAGGGCGCCAAAACCCCTAGCACCGGTCCTGGCTGGGAGAGATGTCTTGGACTCTAGTGCTGCACTGCTGTGGGGAACAAACCCCTCTTGAGACGACCATGCTGTAAGATCTGGACTTTCAGGGTGTCCTGGTTTTTACTTTTTGAAATATGGCAACCCTAAACCTTTTGTAACAGTATATTAAAGGGGTGGCCAATATGGGACTTAATGGGTGCAGTGGTGCTCTTGAGGTCTTCCCCTGGCACTCAGGAAGTTTCTGAGCACCCCTCCCTCAAGGCCATCTTTGCCATAGTGGTGGCTGCCTTTTCCTCCCCTGAAAGCACATAGAACTGAAGGAGGAAGTTGAAAAGGCGACACTTTTTTCAACTTCCTCTATCATCTCTATGTGCTTTTAAAGGCTCAGGTTAATTCTGCTGCAGTATTTCAGTCTAGACAGAGGGCTGGGACCCACCAGTGGTCCTTGGGCCACTTTAAAGCAGGCCTCCGTCTCATTACCTACCCAGTGTCCTCCTCACTTGCCTGCACTGCCTCTAGCCATACCATAATCTTTTGCTTTAACTAAAGGCAGCACCAGCAACTCCTTGCACATGGAGTAAATGTGAACATTTACGCAGCCCCCACACCTGAACAACCTTCCACCCTTTACACCTAACACATTCCCTTGCCTATCCCCCTACAACTCAACCCACCCCTCTCCCACAGATCACCAAGCTCCTCCCCTCTCACCGCAAGCTCCACCCTCTTCTAAGGGAGTGGGTGCTTCACAGGGCAGCTTGCTAAATTACGAAGCACCTCACCCCCTGTTAAACCTCATTGCAGGTGCTTTTAACATAATGGTGGATGGTATTTCACAGTTCCCCCACCCCGCTCTGTTGAACAGCTCACCTGGCCCACCTTGCCTTCCCTCATACATACATGTATACAGAGTATAACAACACCTTACATTTTTTGCATATAGTAAGAATAATAAATAAAGCTTCTAGAAGAAAGAAATGGATGTAAAAGGACCAGGGAGGAGGGAAGGGTTTTTTGGGGGGGGGGCAAAAGCATAAAGTACAAGGTTAGTATGAAAGGTGAATGAGAGAATTTACAGGAGATGGGTAATGATATACGCAAACAGGAAAGTATGTTTCGTCTTCCCCGCCTAGAGCCTCTAGATCAGCTAATTCTGCCTAAAATGGGGAGATTGTGTCACAATGCAATCTGCATTACAGGGGGTTGGACTAGATGACCCTTAGGATCCCTTCCAACCCTACAATTCTATGATTCTATTAATACTTCCAGAAGAAAATTGACTCCATACACCAGTTTGGTGTTTAGAGTTTCCACCATCTCCTTAGCACCAGAAAATGGAAATGAGAGGTAGAACTGCATGCTGATGATACTACAGGCAAAACTTCCAGAAGACATCTCCTGGTGGTTTCATGCCGGTGTTAAAAAGTATGGGGAACAACATGGATCCTTGTTGCACCCTATAGGCCAAAGGCCGCTGGGTAAAACAGTAGTCTTCCAGCACCACCTTCTGGGTGGTGAATAACTGAAGAACAAATTAATTCTGAATTGCTGCTTTGTGAGGAGAACCATTGCACTTCATAGAAAATGAGTTGCTCTGGTGGCAGAGTAGGGAGAAGTAAAGAGACCTAAAATGTTGTTTCTCTGGCAATTGTAGCACTTTACAGAATAAATACCTGTTGTCTTAGGGGTTTGGAGCTGCCATCACTGGCTTTGATTGACAATCACTTGTATACTGCTAAAAATACTGTATATCTATGTATACTTCAGCACATAGGCTTCCTAGAGCAGCAATGGAATACAGTGGTGTGTGAGAGAAATGCCATTAGAATGCACGTTGTAAAAGGCTGTATTTAATTCCTCCAAATGCTCAGAAAAGGGCCCATTTCAGTCATTCTATGCAACAGTATATCACCCTTCCAGATAATTTCTACACGTTGGTTAATAACCACCTAGACTAGACGTCTGTTGAGGTTTAGGAAATCCCGCTTGCGTCTTGGAGAAGTTACACTTGCTGCCTTCACACGCCGCTGTACCAGACGTATCACTTTCATTAGCACAAACATTAACTGGGATGGAGAGATTGTATGAAAACTCTCAGAAGTCCAGGGGGAAGCTTACTCACTTTCTTGTCATATTAAAGGAAGGGCTGTTCTTGTAGCAGTTTACAAGGAGAGAATGATCCCAGGACTGAAGGCAAAACATTCCCTCATAAAGGAGAGTTTCCTTGGATCCTTGGGTCCCCCCCCCGTCCCCCGTTCTCCAGGGCACACAGTGTATTCATGCTGCTATGCACTCCAGCTAATTGTGCAGTGTATCACCATTTATAATTGTTGCCCTTGTTCATTCATATTGTAATTGGCTTCAAGTGTTTTCTGTGGTGCTGCTTACATCTCCACTGATGGGTGAGAATAAGTCTCTTCACTTGCCACTTTCCTCCTCCTAGGATCCAGTCCGACCCTTTTGTTAATAGCATGGTGGTAGAGCAGATTGTACCCCAAAATCGTCTACATAATGGGATGGTTGAAAGATGGTGTCACATTAGCTCTGGTTTCTTTTAATTGCAGTTTTTGTTTATTTTCTTCTTTTTAGCGGATGCTGGCTGAAGATTCATCCTTGATGTTATGAAGGGATATCTGGGAGGTTTAATTTCCTTGTCTTTGCAGGATAATATTGTATTGCCAAGTCTCCACTTCTAAGACCTCATAATTACACGTTGGGCCAAAGGCACTGCTCCAGACTAGCGGGGTCAAGAAGCTTTATGACGCAGTTATAGTACATAATGATCCTTAAGCTCTTGCCCCGAGCAGGCATTATTATTATTGAGCAGAAACATTGGCCTTCTTGCCAAAACCTAGTAGTCCGATGTAATGTTTTCCGCCCCCCCATGGGAATTGCTGCTAGGACTCCCATGAAGGAAATATGTCCTATTGGAACTAGGCCAGACACACAGTATATCCTGTTTTTTAAACGAAACAACAACAAAATAACTCACTCTAATAATTACTTGTTATTAAGTTGGCTCTTTTGGGAGAAAGGGTGGGATATAAATTTAATAAACAAAATAAAATGAATATTGTTGCATTAACACAGGAGTCAGAAACTGGTAGCCAGTTCACCAAGGGGAGCTGTTTGGCCCCCCCATTTATCTGTCTTCTTCCTTATCCATCTCAAAGATTCTTTAAGCTGTTTTACAGGCATATGTCTTAGAATGTACAAAGAACGAAAAGAGAAAGGGGATACTCTGGGTTGTATCTAATGTTAGTCCTACTCTGAGCAAACCCATCAAAATGAATAGACCTAAATTAGTAATGTCCACTAATTTCGGTGGGTCTACATTGTGTAGGACTAAGAGTGGATGCAACTTTCAGATGCTAATTGAGTGCCTTGAATCTACCTCTTATGTTTTGGTACCTCTAAACTAGGAGTAAAGCAAACATGTTGGACTTAAGGGTGCTGGCAATTATGGGATGTGCACAAATTCATTTTACTACTGGAATAATGTTTTCCTCAGCACAAGCTATTTCTGCAACAGGGGTGCTGTTGTTGTTGTCATAGATATTCTTTGTATGTTTCTTTTAGTCCTTAGGATTTATGTGGAAATTAGAATCATAGAATCATAGAATCATAGAATCATAGAGTTGGAAGAGACCACAAGGGCCATCCAGTCCAACCCCCTGCCAATCAGGAAACACCATCAAAGCATTCCTGACAGGTGGCTGTCAAGCCTCTGCTTAAAGACCTCCAAAGAAGGAGAGTCCACCACACTCCTTGGCAGCAAATTCCACTGTCGAACAGCTCTTACTGTCAAGAAATTCTTCCTAATGTTTAGGTGGAATCTTCTTTCTTGTAGTTTGAATCCATTGCTCCGTGTCCGCTTCTCTGGAGCAGCAGAAAACAACCTTTCTCCCTCCTCTATATGACATCCTTTTATATATTTGAACATGGCTATCATATCACCCCTTAACCTTCTCTTCTCCAGGCTAAACATACCCAGCTCCCTAAGCCGTTCCTCATAAGGCATCGTTTCCAGGCCTTTGACCATTTTGGTTGCCCTCCTCTGGACATGTTCCAGCTTGTCAATATCCTTCTTGAACTGTGGTGCCCAGAACTGGACACAGTATTCCAGGTGAGGTCTGACCAGAGCGGAATACAGTGGTACTATTACTTCCCTTGATCTAGATGCTATACTCCTATTGATGCAGCCCAGAATTGCATTGGCTTTTTTAGCTGCTGCATCACACTGTTGACTCATGTCAAGTTTGTGGTCTACCAAGACTCCTAGATCCTTTTCACTTGTACTGCTCTCAAGCCAGGTATCACCCATCCTGTATTTGTGCCTTTCATTTTTTTTGCCCAAGTGTAGTACTTTACATTTCTCCCTGTTAAAATTCATCCTGTTTGCCTTGGCCCAGTTCTCTAATCTGTTAAGGTCATTTTGAAGTGTGATCCTGTCCTCTGGGGTATTAGCCACCCCTCCCAATTTGGTGTCATCTGCAAACTTGATCAGGATGCCCTCAAGCCCATCATCCAAGTCATTGATAAAGATGTTGAATAAGACTGGGCCCAAGACAGAACCCTGTGGCACCCCACTAGTCACTTCTCTCCAGGATGAAGAGGAGCCATTGATGAGCACCCTTTGGGTTCGGTCAGTCAGCCAGTTACAAATCCACTGAATGGTAGCATTGTCTAGCCCGCATTTTACCAGCTTCTTTACAAGAATATCATGGGGCACCTTGTCAAAGGCCTTGCTGAAATCAAGATAGGCTACATCCACAGTGTTCCCGTCGTCTACCAGGCTTGTAATTCTGTCAAAAAATGAGATCAGATTAGTCTGACATGACTTATTTTTCAGAAACCCATGCTGACTTTTAGTGATCACAGCGTTCCTTTCTAGGTGCTCACAGACCGTTTGCTTAATGATCTGCTCTAGAATCTTTCCTGGTATTGATGTCAGGCTGACTGGGCGGTAATTGTTTGGGTCCTCTCTTTTCCCCTTTTTGAAAATAGGGACAACATTTGCCCTCCTCCAGTCTGCTGGGACTTCACCTGTTTTCCAGGAATTCTCAAAGATTACTGCCAGTGGTTCTGAAATCACCTCTGCCAGTTCTTTTAATACTCTGGGATGTAGTTCATCTGGCCCTGGAGACTTGAATACATCTAAACTAGCCAAGTGTTCTTGTACTACCTCCTTACTTATTCTGGGCTGTGTTTCCCCTGCTGAATCATCTGCTCCATATTCTTCAGGTCGGGCATTGTTTTCTTTTTTGGAGAAGACTGAGGCAAAGAAGGTATTGAGGAGTTCTGCCCTTTCTGCGTCCCCTGTTCGCATTTCACCTTCTTCTCCTCTAAGTGACCCCACTGTTTCCTTGTTCTTCCTTTTGCTACGGACATACCCATAAAAACTTTTTATTGCTTTTAACCTCTAGCAAGCCTGAGTTCATTCTGTGCTTTAGCTTTTCTGACTTTGTCTCTACATGTGCTGGCTATTTGTTTGAATTCCTCTCTGGTGGTTTCCCCCTTTTTCCATTCCTTGTACATATCCCTTTTAAATCTTAACTCAGTTAAAAGTTCTTTAGATAGCCACCCTGGCTTCTTTAGGCACCTTCCATGTTTTCGTCTCATTGGTACTGCTTGAAGTTGTGCTTTTAATATCTCCCTTTTAACAAACTCCCATCCATCATGAACTCCCTTCCCTTTTAGTATTACTGACCATGGGATCACACCCAGCATTTCCCTAAGTTTTCTGAAATCGGCTTTCTTAAAGTCTAGAATTTGAGTCTTAGTATGCTTGGTTGCTCCTTTCTGATGTATAATAAACTCCAGAAGAGCATGATCACTCCCACCTAATGATCCTGCCACTTCTACCCCACTAACCCGGTCATCACTATTGGTTAGGACCAGATCTAAAATGGCTGATCCTCTTGTTGCTTCTCCCACTTTCTGGACAATGAAATTGTCTGCAAGGCCAGTGAGGAATCTGTTCGACCTTATGCTTGATTGGTTCGACCTTATGCTTGATTGGTTGTGTATTTGTTGATGTTTATTTATTGTTTATGACTACTTTTGTTATGTTTGTAATTGTGTAATTTTTTAAATGTTCTAAACCACCTTGGGTATGGTTTTAAGTATGGAAAGGCAACATACAAATAAAATGATGTACGCATGCATGCAAACCATGTCTTTGCTTGCTAGCAGCTCTTTCCATCATCATACTTGGAAGGTAGCCAAAGTGGTCTTTAGCTCTTAAGTTGAAGTCTCTAGTCATTTAGATATCAACTGCAAAGTTGGCTAGTATGTGTATTTTCTGGAACGTTGTCTGTATTATTTCTCTGAATGTTTGTCCCGGTTTAATCTTCAATCTCAGTTGTGGGAATAATTAAGGACTGCTGTTTCTGTTTCTCTGTGTTTGGAAAATGAGGAAATCGGTTCTTAAAAGCACCACAAATGTACTATCTGTCCCTGGTTCTTATTTATTTTAGAACTGGCCTTGACATTCAAAAAGCAAATTAGTCACAGGAATAGTCCATATATTTTATTCAGATCTTTCATTTAAACAAAACCCCATCCAGCAGAAAGAGATCTATCTGCCGATAGCTCATAAAAATCACTCGACAACAAAGTATATAAACAATGAACTGTGGATCCACATCTAATCCCTAACACTTTGATTAAATTAAAATAATCTCCCCAACCCAGTGTTTTCTGCTTTGTGCTATAGGCCCCCATTTCTTTCCCTCTAGGTTGATTTACACACACACACACACACACACACACACACATTACAACTCAATTCAGACACCATGGTTTGGCCCATTAGATATGCTTTTCATTTCCCCTCCCCCCCACCTTGCATGATCCAATTCCTTCCAGTGTTTTCTGCTTCAAGGTAACAATATTTTAAAGTGATATCCAGATTAGACAACTGTTAACTATAGTTTGCCTCCAATCAGAATTGGGAACTAATCTCTCTGTCTCGTAATACTGGAATCTGGGGTCATCCAATGAAGCTGAATGTTGGATGATTCAGGACAGGCAAAAGGAGGTACTACTTCACACAGTGCATAGCTAAAGTATGACATTCGTTCCCACAGGATGTAGGGATGGCCACCAACTTGGATGGCACTGAAAGAGGATGAGACAAATTCATGGAGCCTATGGTTAGCAAGAGCTACTAGCCATGATGTCTATGGTCTGTTTCCATTGCCACAGGCAGCATGTCCCAGTATACCAGTTGCTAGGAATCAGAAGTGGGGAGAGTGCTGTTGCACTCAGGTTCTGCTGGTGGGCTTCCCATGGGTATCTGGTTGGCCACTATGAGAACAGGATACTGGACCAGATAGGCCTTTGACCTGCTCCAGCAGGACTCTTCTTTTGTTCTTACATACGGAGTGCATTTCTCACCACGGTTTGTCCATAGTGTCTGAATGAGCTTTAAGGTCGTGTACGTTAGCTGTACCCAGTTAGACTTCAGTCTTTTGTCATGGAAAGCTAGTACCAGTTCTCAACAGGTGCTGCTTTTCTCTCTGAGCCAGACGTTTGCAGCGCTTACTGGGATCTGCAGCTTCCTCGAGTTTAAGAACGTAAGAAGAGCTGTCCTGGTTCATCTAATCCAATATCCTGTTTCCAGCAGCAGCCAAGAAACCACAAAATGGTATCCAATAACAACAGTGAAAGAATACGAAAAATATGTGCATCATATCTCTTAAGCCAAAGGATGCTATTGACAATCAGATCCAAAAATGAGTTTTGTGGAATGATAAGATACAAAGGTTTGCCATAATTCAAGAGCTGAGATCCCACTGGGGAGGTAAATCAGTCTTCTGTAGCAGATTAATCAGTTTTATTAGCCAGCTGAGTATTTCAGTGTTTTCATGTTATAGCAAATACTGGCTTTCTGGGTCAGGGTTCAAGCCCCCCTGGGGAAGCAATAACCATCTGGGGAGAAAGTTGACAGGACAAGGGTAGAATGAGGACAGACAATGAAGGAAGCCACAACTACATTCTCATGGGAGCAAACATCGCTAGTTTACTAATCAGAGCAAAGGTATGGAAAACAGGCAATGTGGATTCAAACCCGGCCAGGAAGAATGATAAAATTAAAGCCAAATTCACTTCTTGCATTTATGTAAGAAACAAAAGGTGTGCTTTGGTGGAGGGGGGAAAGTGGACAAGTCTAGAACTCACAGGTCTCACAGCAGCTTTCTAATCACTCAGTCACAGCAGAAGATAGGAAGATGACACATTATGGGACATTTGTCATCTGCTAGCTACAGACCAACCAAATGCACCTTGAGGAAGTAAGTTGCATAAAAAGTGCTAGAATGGTTGGAAAAGCACAAGTTCACCTGCAGGAGGTCTCAGGTTCAGGTGCTGGATGTGACCTCTCATTGAAGGATAGAAAGAGTTCCCACTCATAAGCACACCAGAGTTTCTGCTTAGTCTTAATGCAGGTCTTAAATCTTCATAATAAATAACTGCAGTACAGATGGTGATGTAAGTTATATTCTGTGTATGCCCTTGCAAACTAACTTCATTATTATTATTGTGTGTGCTTTTTGGAAAAAAATGTACATGGCACTCTAAAAAAAAACACCCCACCCATAGCAGGTTGAAATACAATGAAGTAAAACTGTGTGAAAACCAGATAAAATCAGCATAAAACAGAACAGGTAAAATTGAAAGCTAAAAGGCCTAGGAACACAAAATGTTATTTGCTGGGCACTGAAAAGACACCAGTGTAAACACTAGTCAACCCTCCCAGGGGAGAGCAGTGCCCCACCAGTGCGACAGCCCTTTCACCTGTCACAACATGCCCCATTTCAGATGGTGGAGTTTCCAGGAGGAGAGCTCTTGAGGTTATCCCCATGTACAAGCAGGCTTACGTTGGAGAAGGCAATCCTTTAGGTACCCAGGCCCCAAGCCATTTAGGACTTTAAAGGCAACCACCAGCACTTCCAATTGTTTCTGGAAATGGGCTTGGCACAAGTGCTGTTCTTTAAGCACTTGTGAAATTTGTTTCTTCCAAGGAATAAATTTGTGTCTCACATACTGTGTTTCTTCTAAAATAAGACACCGTCTTATATTTTTCCCCTCAGAAAAACACAGTATGGCTTATTTTCGGGGGATGTCTTATTTTAACCGCTCCGCGTCGGTACGCTGCATAGCCACGCCTATCCAGGCCGTCTTAAGGGAGAGGCGCCGCGTCACTATGTCTTATTTTCGGGGTATGGCTTATATTTCACAAATGTGTAGAAATCCTGCTACGGCTTATTTTATGGCTACGGCTTATTTTAGGAGAAACAGGGTACACTAAAGTTGTGGTAGATGTTCAGATTTTCACCAGCCAGTGTGTAAGTGTAGATTAAGTGTAATCTATGGCATCCTGCACACGTCTGTAGGCATGCCAGGTTTCCAGTGGACTCTCGCAGTTCAAACAAAAGCTCTGCCCTTAGGATGATGTGTGCTTCATGACAGGAACATGAGATATTCCTTTAAAACACTTTAGATCAATCTCCGTGCAGCAGAATGACTAAGAATTACATTTTGCTAAAAAAGAAGAACCTAGATAGCACTCCAAACTTCAATATTTCAACTTGACTCCATGCCTTTTGGAGTTCATGGGTGGTATCAGAGGCTTGGGGGACAGAGCAGAATGCTTTATGTTTTGACTTGCCTATTGTATGTATCACAAATGTGTGTTTTTGAGTAAACATTTAAACTGGTAATTTGTGGCAGCCAATATCTCCCTGTAGAACAGCAGTGAGTCCTGTTGACTTGACTGCGGCCTGGACTGTAGCCTCGGTGCCCAAGAGACAGGAAGGAGAATTGTGGTCATGATGTACCCAAGCCACCTCTGTTTATTCACAGCAGCTCTTGGCAGACTAGACAGGCCAATGGGCAACTGACATTTTCCCACATGGACCTCCGTGACTTCACCATAGTTAACTGGAAAGCAGTAATCACAGCAAATAGTAGGCATCTCATAAAGGCGCTTGTGATCCCTTCTTGTGTAATGAGCAATTAGCAGAGAAAATGATATGACTGAGTGGTAAGTCCTATCCCATGTTCTGAGTATGGCAGGGTCCTTACCAGGAGCCCTGCAGGGACAGTGGTGAGAACATGGGGACAAATGAGAACTCAGTGGCTTTGGGGCTGGAATCTGCAGCCACCAACAGACAGAGGAGATAGCACACCAGGAAATTCCATGGTATATCAACAAACTGTTGGGTGTGCAAATGAGTTGGAGCCAAGGAGGGAGGGAGAAGGGGAAAAAAAACAAATGCTCAGCCAAGGACAATTCTTGATGACCTCCTTGGAGCGGGTTGCCAACTTGCCTAGGCTATACCAGATGGAGAAGAATGTGAGTAAATACAATCTTACGCCCTTGAAGCTTAACACCAGTGAGGCTGCAGCTCTCGGTCTGAGTGATATGGAATTTCCAGTGGGATAATGAGTAGGAATATCCAGTAGGAAGATTTTCTACTTATGATTACCGTATGTTGTTGTCATTATTATTAATTTATTCGTTTAGTTCTTGCCTCATGCAAAATGTCTCCAAATGACTTACATGCAGAATTAAAAACATCCATCAAGACTGCCTATCAATATATAGGTTTCATAAATGTTGAAGCATGTTGCAGCATATCAAGAAGATATATCAGTTCATCAGATATATCAGTGGTTGTTACTGCATCATTATCTCCAGTGGAGCTCTCTTCTAATGTTCACAAAATGACCAGAATACCAGAATTATTCAACGGGTCATTGTGAAATCTTGGTCAGAAGAAATGTGGAATGGTGGCAACAAATGGTGCTTTCTGGCTAAGAGAAGAAAACAAAGCATAGCAATGCTCACAATTCAATGCAAGTGAATTTCTGCCTTTGTTTAGGTGCAATTTAGGCATGACGAAAATCTATCCACAGGTGACACAGTGAAGAATCATGTTTACTTATCTTTGAACATAGTGAAGCTTTGTTACTTACATCAGTAGAGATGCCTGCACCCCTTCCATCTTCTTATTAAATGATAGGCAGCAGGTTGAACATGACCTGAAGATATAAGGAAAACATCTGGCCATCTTTCCGTTTTGCAATAACAATTGGGACTTTATCATATATCTCTTAATAACGATTCAGATTACTGCGAAGGATGAAAATCCATGTGGAATTCACCTGCAGCTGTATAGCTAACTTTATTTGCAGTCATAAATTGTATCATGCTCTTAGCTTTGCAGAATAATTGAACAGTGAGTGATGACTTTATCCTAGATAATTTTCACAAGATAAAAAAAAAGTTTTACAAGTATTTTTAACTGCTGTAAAATATAATAGGGTAAACCTGCTGTGGTTTTGCCATGATTACCGTAGCATCTCCCAATGCAATATTATGTAGTGTGATACCTCAAATTTGTGTGTGCTTCATTCGTATCTGAATCATGACAGTAAAAACCTGACTATCTCCAGGGTACATGTACTGAGTCCCTGAAATGAGCTGAGCAACCAGTTCTGTTTAGGTAGGATGATCAGATGCAAAGAGAGATAGTGTTCCTGAACTTCCCAGGGTTAGCCTGATGTAAAAAATCCCATTTTGCAGTTGAACTGGAATATATAGTGGTTTAGTTTCAACTGCCTTAAAATCAAGGCTGCTCGGCACAGGACACAAGACATCTTGTTCAGTGTTTCTGTGGATACTCCCAATACAATTAATGTTCCATAAATAATTGTGCAAGGACCACAGAAACGTGTATTGCTTTTAAAGGAATCTGGCCTGAGATTGTGAAAAAAATAAGTTTCCTAGCCCTCCTCTCTGCAGATTAAAAGTGTGGAAATATGTAGGCATTGATCCATTGTAGGCATGAAAAGGACTGGCAAGAGTGTTCATGTGGTGGGATGGAGCAGCTTCTGTCCTCTCGTCTCCTGTGATGAAGTGAGGTGCTTGCTTCCCTTCCACCATGTCACATTTCTCCACCCCCCATCCCCAAAATTAAGCAAGATCACACATGATGTTATTTGTGTGGTGGAAGAAAAGAGGGATGCACCCATTTCCCCATCAAGCAAAGTCTCTCAGTGCAGAGTTTAGAATTGCTTACAGGTTACTTTGTTGCTGTTGTTGTTTATTGGATTTACATACTGCCCTATACCCAGAGGTCTCAGGGCGGTTCACAGAACAACTTTATAAGGAAAGAGAGCAGGACTGCAGCTTGCAAGTGTTTTTGTGCATCTTTCCCCACATCCATAAAGAAAGGAGCTTTTAGCATTTTGTTGTCTTGTGCTCCTCAGAAGAAGGTTCCAGTGTGCATTTTTCTCAATAAGAAGTTTCTACACCTCTGAGAATTAAAACAAAACAAAAAACTCTCAAAACTGGGAACAGCAATGAAGCTAAAGGAAAGTGCTTTGATATCATTTTACTGAGAACCAGTCCCCAGGAATTAGCATTGAGCATAGGATAATACATAAACACACACAGCTGCTGCTTGGGGGGATTCTGCCGCAGAACCACACCTGTTTCTATAAACTTTGTTAGGGCAGTAGAACTCCCCCCCCTCGCCTTCCTTGAGATGGTGTCAGATTTTCCGGCTCCTCAGTCATGGCCGCTTTGAGCAGTCACGGGAACCCAGGAAATGTCTGTTGATTAAAATTCAGCACTGAAAGTTTGGAGGGACAACTACGGTAGAGTACAAACAACACAATCCCCATGAGAGAGAACAGAGCTGGAGAAGGAAAAACCCCATCTTCCTGATCTGCAGCAGATGAGATCTCAGTCCCCCTCCATTTACTGCTATAAGCGAATACAGGTTGAATGGAAGGGAAGCAGAATGCTGCCAAACATCCATGAGAAGGATCTTGTACTCTGGCTCTTGTGAACTAACTCAAAATTCCATCTATATATGGCTGTGCTGTGAGTATGTCAAGTCTCAACAACAATGGGGGAAATTGTGAGTACTATAATAGAGTACATTGTGAAACAGAAATCCCATGATTTGTGGAAATATAGGTGAAATATAGGCTGGAAATATAGGTGAGGACCCCAATAGCATTGCACCCATCAGTTTTCCAGGACCTCCCAGCCTACTCCACTCCTATGGCCCTTCTGTTGAAAAGATGCTCTTACATGTCTAGAGATCTTCTAGACCAGGGTGGTCCTTCAGCAACATTTGATGATCTGCCCCCATCCACACCCCTCACACCGCCCTCCCAAAGTTGTGAAAGCAGGCTGATGGGCTTTGGGGAGGAAATGTGAGGGTTCAGACAGGGTCCTGGAGTCCTCCCACCTCCTTTGGGAAGGAGATGGGAGGGCTCTAGGACCCTGCCAGAGCCTCATGCCTTCTTCCCAAAGCCCAATGCCTTGCTTAGCTGCCTTTGGCAAGGCATTGCGAGGACTGGCAGTGTGTGTGTGTGTGTGTGTGTGTGTGTGTGTGTGTGTGTGTGTCAAATTTTGGCCTGGCTCCCCCCACCCCCTACACGACAAGGCAGTGTGCGAACCACAGATTCTGTGTCAAAGGACTCTTGTGGCCCACTTAGTATGAAAATTTGGACCGCCCTGTGCTAGAGCATTGTTGAGTGAGGCACCATGTACTGCAAACAGAAGGGAAAGGTGGCTAGCTCCATGTGCGCACATGTAAACATTCTGTGCACATGAATGGACCTCTTTGAATCCCAATTGCATTAATGGAACACTGGAGTAAGAAAATGGACAAGCAATAGAGGGCTAACTGAGTGACCCAAGTTCCTTCCAGCCCTGTCCTCCTGCTGAGTTCACTTTGGGTCCTGCCTGCCTACTTCCAGCCTGGCCCTCATTCTGCTACTGGCTTTTCTTCCATACTTTGCATTCTTCTGCATATAGAAATACAGCAAAATTACTGTTGTTCAGCCAGTCCTTTCCTTAACTTCAGTCCACAGGCTTTTGGACAGGGAACATGCAATCATGAGCAGCTTTTTGACATCAGTATGTTTCCATTCTCCTTAGATCCCATAAACCTCCCTGAGCTTCACCTCTTTCGTCTCTCCCCCTGCCCCACTTCTGAGCCACAGAGGCCGTTCTCTGCCAGTCTCTCACAAAGCAGCTCCCTAAGAGATGAATCATTGGGTTGGCTGTCTTGTGTATTTTGGATCTGGTCTCTCTGCCTTCCTTTAATATAGTGACCAGATTCGCACACACAATTACAAAAGAGGCCATCCAGCTGCCTTGCTGAATGCCAAAGTAATAATGCCTGTGGGTTTATGCTCCATACTTCTTCATACATGCCCCTAGATCTTGTTTGCCTTTCCTAATGCTGCCAGATGTTGCTTGGATGGGTTTCCTAGCATGTGGTAGCGAATGTTATGCTGCCAGTGATTTTTAACAAATTTAAGCAACTTTTAATTCACTGGGCTTTTGGCTCTTCACTGGGCCAAAATAGACATTACACACAGATGCATGTAATGTTGCCATCACAGCCCCTTTTAAATAAGAAAAGCTGTTTCAAGAGTGTGCAGTCAGGTTCGGAGAAGTTAGCAGCGTCTGTTTGTGCACCCCATCCATGGCCACCATTTCCCAACTCCACATCATGGGCAGCTCCCCACCCTCACAGGGTTCAAAGATCATAGAATTGTAGAGTTGGAAGGGACCACAAGGGTCCAACCCCCTGCAATGCAGGAATCTTTTGCCCAATGTGGGGCTCAAACCCACAACCCTGAGATTAAGAGTCCCATGCGGTACCAGCTGAACTCACTGCCTAAAGGAGAGAAGCAACTCGGCAGATTTGAAGCAGGGAAATGGCTGGCCAGGAAAGGGCTTAGTCATCATCGTTTCTGGTCCAGATTGCCTCTCCAGAAATTACTTTTCCTGTTTAAGTTGGTCATTGGTTTAATTTTACATATATCTGTATGAAACATATAATTTGGCCCTCAGGACTTTGTGTACATCATGCATGTAAAGCACATTTAAAGCATGACCCCCAAAGAATCCTGGGAAAACAATTCAACTGTTACAACTGTTACAACTTTTCTATTGGAATGCCTACCTATAACAGATGTTTCCTCTGAAGATAAGTCCTATTGTCACTTTCCATGTTCATACTCCGTTGGCAAGAAAATCTGGCTCCCGTAATAAGAAAGCTAACTTGCTTTTAAAATATACTAAGTCAAGCAATGTGACATATGCTTACTGAACTCAGAAAACTGCATATATGCATATATATATTTTTGCAGAATTTGGATTATTCTTTTTGGCAGAAAGCAATGTGGTGGCAGGAGGAGAGGTGTTAGTAAATAAGGAACATTTGGAGCCTATGGATAAAGAAACAAAGAGTCTAGACTGTTAAGGAAGCAGATGTTCCACTCCCCAAATGCTGGAACTCCCTACAAATTCTAAACATGATCTAAGTCCTTTGTGCACTGTATGCCATCACTAGCCCTACTATTTTTTTTGGTGGTCAAGGAAGATTTGGAACTTTTATTAAATAAATAAATGGTAAATGGTAAAAGAATATACTTCAACTGTGTGGGCACAGGGGTGAATTCATCTCACAAAAGATTCAAGGATTTGAAATGGTCATCTGCTTTGATTAGTTGGAATAATGTCATAAAGAAAAACGTAAAAATAAAGGAATGTTGGAGTATTCCAGCAAAAATGGAAAAGAAAGTGGAAATTTCTGCAGTTGGTGTGTTTGTCTGTGGTCAGGAATGGAAATCAGCTAAGTGAATTAACACCATTGTTTTCCTTCACATCATCATCCCCCCCATGCAAAGGATACGTAATTGATGACTTATTAAATATTGTTATGACATTTCCTTTACATTGAAACAAATGCAAGTTGTGCAAGTCACATAAATAGTTACATATGTTATAGTAAGTTACATAACTTAAGTTAATTAGCAGGCAGTGAGGTAAATAAAGAAATATTTGTTGGAAACTGAACTGCAGCGAAACAGAAATGGTGCTGATTGTGACAAATACAGGTTGGCATGGAAATTGCTTCCTTCTGACTCCTTAGTGGTAGAGTCTCTTTTATGCTTTGCCCACCTTCTTGTCTGTATGACATTGCCTTTTAACACTGCACTGTATTGTTGTCTTAATTTTTGCAAGTTGTTCTGTGACGGTTGTGGGAAATGACTCATAAACTGAATGAACACAAATTGTAATAATAGCCTTCTCTTTCTGTTGCAGACCTCTTGACAGCCAAGGAGTACCACTGCCTCCTGCAGCTGCTTTGCCCTGACTTCCCCATGGAGCTTACACAGAAAGCAGCAAGGTGAGCACTCCTTCAGCAATTAGATCTGTGGTTATATCTTACAGCGAGAATCAGCTCCTGCTTTATACTTGGGTAGAAAAAGTGCCTGTACTGAAATGGTGTTGGCACTGGCAGTTGTGCAGGGTGCATATGCAATTCGAATGATGCAGGTTGCCTATGATAAACACAGACGTGGGGACACAAGTCTTTCCTGATCACTGCTTCTGTGTTCAATACAGGGCAGCCCAGCCTTGCAAACAGGAATGCATTATTCACAATTGACTGTACAGTGAGACCTCGACTTACGAGCGATTCGACTTACGTGTTTTTCGACTTACGAATGACTTCCGGGAGAAACAAAATGGCCGCCACAACCGAACTTTTCGACTTACGAATGGAAGTCGCGGCCGCTTTAATAGGATTTTTTCGACTTACGAATTTCCGACTTACGAATTTTTTTCACTCAATGCATTCCTATGGGGATTCGACTTACGAATGTTTTCGACTTACGAAAATTGCGTCGGAACGCATTATCATCGTAAGTCGAGGTCCCACTGTACTGCTGTCGGTACCCATTGAGTGCTTTTTGTACCCTGACTTAAAACGAAGAAGGAATACTGAACTGTCTCATAAAATTGCAGTATTTGC
Organism: Darevskia mixta; assembly: GCA_034641385.1. NCBI lineage: Eukaryota > Metazoa > Chordata > Lepidosauria > Squamata > Lacertidae > Darevskia > Darevskia mixta. The sequence goes on from JAWWNH010000066.1 coordinate 27,498,535, forward strand.
GATAAGCAAACTTTGGGGGTTTGTACTGCATGTTTTGGTTTAATATAAAGGGATCTGTTTCAGAGCTGAACCTCATGTTCAAATTCTGGGAGAAGGGGGAGGGGAGTGGGTTGTATCCTTGATCCACTTTCAGTCCGAAATCTTCCAAGGAACAGCTCCTCTGGTCTCAGTTCCAAACCCTTATGGACTCCAGACTGATATGCGAGATTCCCCAGGCATCCTGTTGACATCCAGTGATCGAGTAATCTAAGCAATTTTGGCAAGGGGTAGCCTGACATATCTCTGGCTTAGATACTGCAGTTGGGGCAGAGTCTATGTTGAATTGGATATGGGCAGATTTATCTGTAAAGTCGCTTGAAAACAAGTCACAGTTGGTGTGCTGATAGATTCAAACCACTTAAGAGATATTCTGTCAAGCAAGCAATATATTGATTTTGTTTAAATAAATAAAATAAACTATTGAACATGAAAAGCATTCAAACTGAGTGTGGGAGGGTGTCATACTAGATCAGTGGTTTTCAACCGTTTTATCTTCAGGAATATGTTTCCATGTTGCCTTGTCTGCTGAAGACTGTCAAGGTAGCTTAGACTCTTAATCTCAGAGTCGTGGTTTCGAGCCCAATATTAGGCAAAAGATTCCTGCATTGTAGGGTGTTGGAATAGATGACCCTTGGGGTCCCTTCTATGAGGAACTTCAGGGAGGCTTCTTGGCCATTACTAATCTTCTCATGAAGAACCCTCCAAGGAACCACCAGGGCTTTTCCAGAACCCAGTTGAAAGACACTTTTTAAGAGTCTGATAGACATAAAGACAATGCCAATAGCAAGAGGATCTGCCTTTTGGTTCTCAGGGGAATTAGGTATGGTCTTATGGGAACTGACAAGACAGGGAGTAAAAAGTTTGCCTGCTGTAGCAGGCTCTATGAATCATGAGACGCTTTCTGCAATGCTCTAGCATCTTACTCAACATGCAAAAGGGAAAAAAGTAAGGCACATGTCACCTTTATTGTCACTGCTGGTTTAATCAAGAGCCAGGTAGTAGAGTATTAAGAGCTGGCCTGTGAAACTTGGGTATTAATCCAATGAACTCACCGGCTGACTTTAACCAAGTGAGTGAGTCAGCTGTGTTTCAGTTCAGTTTGCAAAGTGACTTGAAGACTTGAAGTTCACTGCGTGCTATAACCTGAAAGAGAATTTCATGAAAATGCTTTACAGTTTGTATCTAATACCTTCAAAACTGGCTAAAATGTATAAAACCAGGTCAAGCATTTGTTAGAAAGGCAGAGGCACGATGATCCACATGTGGTGGAACTGTAAAAAAATAAAATGATTCTAGGAAACAATATACAATGAGATTAAAAAGATGTTTAAAATTTCCTTTGCAAAAAACCCTGAAGCCTCTCTGCTGGTTATAATGAGTAATGATATTCCAAAAAATCTATAGAGAATTTTCATGTATGCAATTGCCGCAGCAAGAATTTTAATAGCTAAAGGATGGAAAGGAGAATCCATTCCCACTAAGTTAGATTGGCAGGCAAAAATGCTAGAATACGCAGAATTAGCAAAAACGACAGGAAGAATGAGAGATGATAAAGAACAAAGGTTTATTAGAGAATGGGACATTTACCGAGTATACCTAAAAGAGCATTGTAAACATCTAAATTCTCTGGCAGGTTTTGATTGACCCCTGTATGACAATAGGAAATTTTACAAAACCAAGACAATTTGAGACAATTTATGAGAGACAATGGAAAGTGTGCAGTTGATAATGTAACCCAGGAAACACATTGGGGTGATCGGAAGTCATAATAGAATCTGTAATATATGAATTTTCTTTTCTTTTTGTAATTGGTATTGATCTTGGATTTGTTGTTGTTGATTTTTTTTGCAAAATTAATAAAGCATTTAAAAAAAGAAAAGAAAAAAGAAATTAATAGCGGCCTACCTCAGAAGCTGATTGCAAGGATAAATGAGAATTTTTGCCAGGAATAACTTCATTGGGCCACAGTCTTCACAATGCAGGCTAGAAGTCTGAATACATAAATCTGAGATGAGACACGGTGCTGAAGATTGTGTCAAGGAATTTAATCTGCAAAGCCATTGTAAACCTGAGGCCCCACTGAAGGGGGGCAGGCTTCGCACAACTCCTCTGTTGTGTGCTTGTGCCTTGGAGACAGACAAGCTGGGGGCTTTGGGACGGCAGGTGTGAGAGAAAAATGAGATCTGTGTCTGAGGCACCCCCGGCTCAGGTGGGAATGATCTCACTGCCTTTACTCTTCCTGGGTTTGAGAGCTTCCTTGCGCTAACTAAGCCAATCAAGGGAAGTTACTTGATATACTGCCTTAAATCTGATGCTGGTTTTGCCTCTCCTTCCTCTTCTATACCTTCTGATACTCTTGTCTGCATTTTTCTTTTAGTTTTCCCCTACTCCCCTGGCTGACGATGGGCCATTAGTGTCACCAGCTGGGCAAATGTTCCCCCCCCCCATGCAGCTGGCTCTTTCGGTTCAGTATCGGCAAGCAGGCTCATGCTTGTCACCTCCCCTGCCAACCAGGATTCTCGTTTCTGCTTTCAAGTAGGATATAACTTACGCTTACCATCAGTCCACTCAGTAACAGCACCTATCGATAAGCTTTGGGGGCTATGATTTCATAGGCAGGCATCGTTCATAAGCCACCAGGCCTTTTGGAATCCTTGAAGCTGCATGGCTGAGATGATTTCACAGGGCAGCCAGCTCTTTGGAGGCCTGTTGCTATGTGCTGATAACAAACAGTACGAAAGAAAGAGGGCAGAGAGGAGAGGCAGCCGCAATGCAGAAGAGAACGAGGTGTGATCCAGCATCTTTAAACACAGGTTGGCTCCATTCGTGGGATGGCATCTAAAGGGGCAAATGGTAGGTGAGTGGTGGGGCTGAGAGCTGCCTGCCCACTGCTCCCATTCCCCCCCCATCCCTCTCTCCAAAGACTTTTCTTCTAGTCAACTTTTGATACAGGGAGTAAGCCTGGCTGCTAGAAAAACTTCTGGGAGAGAGGTTGTGTGTGTATTTCTCGAGGAGGGGGTGATGGCGAATGGGGGAGTTCCAAGAACCCTCACCCATGTTCCCTCTTGGCCTTATAAATCACACCCCACCCCACATGAAAGGGGCAGACACGGACCCATCTTTAAAATGCAGGTCTGCTGCTTCACGTGCAGTCTGGGCCTCCATCCCTTGCGACGAAACTAGAGAGAACTGGGCTAGTTCCCACAAGCGCCGGTGAGTTCCATGCAAGGCATCGGCCACAGGCGGTTTGGAGGCTTTCATCTTTGGCAGTGATATGTGACATAGACCTGCTTTGATTTGTGGGGTGTGAAAGAGGAGGGTTATCTGGCTAGAAGCTAAATATTAGGACTTGCAGCAGAATTGCAAGCGCACCATATACTGTGCCGAACTCTTTTTTTTTAGCAAGGATTTGTGCCTGCTAGTTAATACCGGTATTAGGCTTTGCTCATATTAAGTGCTCTCTGCATGGGCTCCCAGTCCCATAGCAAGGGTGATCAGGAAGAATAGGGAGCCTGGACACAGACATGAGCTGATCCTGCTTGGCTTGAAGAGCAGGGGCCATTCTGTCTCCAGCCCCATAGAAGGAGTGATGGGCTGTGTCCCACACATCAGCTGCTTGTAACCTTGAAACTACCTGAAGTCAGCCCTTCCCAAAGGGTGTGGTGGCAGAGATGTGAGAGAAGTCTGCTTAGTACTGGGCAGTTCTCTCAATTCTGATGTCAGGGGGGGTGTCTCTTTTTTCAAAGAAATCAAAACAGCTCAGTCCTAGTGGTCACAGCAACCCTTCCCAGTAGGCCTAGCCCCAACGAAGCAGTTGCGAGGACTGAAGGTTCCTTCTCCATCCGCCTACGGCTCCTCCGCCGGGTCTCTCTTCGCTCTGCCCTCTTCATTCTTCTTCTTGTTCTGGGAAACCAGGGGGGAGGAGAACTGGTCACAGCTGGAGGGAGAGCTTAGCTGGCTTCTTCAGCAGCCTGCCTCCACTTTGCCTCTTGACCTCCCCCCCTCTGCTTCTGCCCCTGCTTCTGGATTCCTGTCTGTCACAGCCGCTTCCTGCTCACTAAACCCTGTTACCTCTTCACAACACCTCCTCCTCCCAGTCTGCCCCCTCTTCTCCCTCTGACCACTCAATGTTGTCCCACCACCAATCCCCTGGCTCTGAGCCTTCTTCCCCTGGAGGTTCCCCAGCTGTTGCCTTCCACCCCACCCTTGCATCCAGCCAATCCATAGCAGATGAGGAGCTTTATCAATACCCCTCCCTGCATCTGTTCAAAGGAATGATCAGATTTCAGCTATTTCAACAAGGGCCATGATGAGATTGTGCTGATTAACAAACATTCCCCACCACATAACATACGCTTGACAGTTTCAACTTGTTGCTGCTGAAAAGTAGCTTGCTGGAGTTTCATATCATGGCCAGTTTCTGTCTGTGACACCCGCTGACTTAGGGCCAAGCTAGATGTTCATTTAATGGGTAGTATACAGTGATGGATCTTATTTTCCCCAAATTAATTACAGGGGTGTGTGATTCTTACTAGGAAGCCAAAGCATGGGATGTGGAGGGAGGCTTATTTCTTCACTCCTTCTCCATGATTGGAAGAGAGGTTCCTCCCACCCCCCTAGCAGCTAGCAACCTTAGGAGAAAAATGTCCCCATTAGTGGACTCTGCTTTCACAATATGCTGAAGGCAGGAATTGATAAAATGGATGGATGGATGGATGGATGGATGGAGGAAGAGGGGACTTAACTTACAGAAAAGCAGAGTCAGACTACCACATCTGATCTACAGCATGCCTTATTTTCAGCTTGTAGTCCTTCTGTCACCTCTGTGTTTCCTTAGTTTTTGTCATGAACTGTAGGCATTAAATGAGTGCTCCACAATGTGCAAAGCATCACACTGACATGTAAAACCTGGGCTCTGTAACCTTGTGCTTGGAGTGCAATATGAAAAATAGAAAGGGAAGGATGAGACATTTCTCCTCCCCCTGTCCATAAACATCTGTTTTCTGGAGAGTTCATGCCTGTCCATTTCCAGCTTCAGGATGTAACCATAAATTAGGACCACGTCCCTTTCTTGTGGCTCCTCCCCTTCCTCAGATTTTCCTCCCATTCAGCTCTTTAGGAGAAGCATAAACATGTCCCTGGCAGTGCTTTACAGGTTGCTTCAGCTGTGCAGCCAGCAGTTCACTTGGGGAAATAACTCTGTCGCTCTGCCTCCTCTTAAGCAACTGGGCCGGCTTTACCCACTACTGATCTTCTCTGGAGAACAGACACTCGAGCCAACTGGAGCCAGTAACCCAACACCAGAGGACACCTGCTTCCAGCTAGGTACTTCCTCAAGACATCTTCTGGCATAGCTTTATGGTCTTCCCTTAATTTAGCTTCCTCAAATACCTTTGCAGAGCATCAGACAACTATCACAGCCTTCCAGCACTTCTAGAATTGGGGCGGGGTGGGGGGAGAGGAGGAGTGCCGACTCCATTAAGGGTCAGACCTTGAATTCACCACTCAGCATGACTTCAGTCCCCCTGGCTTTTTCTTCACCCTCTGTCTTCCAGGAGCAGAAATTTCTTGGTAACTGCTTTTCGGCCTCTCTTCTGATGCCTGATGCCTTCTCTGGGGCTACCTGAGGGGTGCAAAGCTTTGAGGCACCGATGTAGTACTTCCAAGGGCTTGAAGAGTGGTTTTGGATGCCAGAGGCTGCGCTGCATTGCCTGGGAGATGGAAGATGCTCTGCCTTCCAGCTTCAAAGCCATCTCCTTGATGTGGCCACCGACAGTCTCCATAACGTGCTTATTAGTGGGAATTAAGAACTGGAGCTGCTGCCGCTCTAGACAGCAGGAGGAGGAGGCAGTTTCTAGGACATAATAAATAAAACAGAAGCACTTCGACATCTTCAAAGGGTTTTGTTTTAAATAGTGGCTTTTCTCCTGAGGACCCTCTTAGCCGTAGCCTTTCTTCTTGGCAATAATTAATTCAAGCTGCTCTGTGTGCTTGAATTTGCTTCGCTGAACTGAGCTGGTCTGAGTGGCGGGGAGGGAAGTCTTTCCCGCAGATGCGTCCGGCCGCTCTTCCGTCTCCTCCTGCTGCTCAGCTTCCGTGAGCTTCTTCCACCAGTTGGAGCAACCCAGGACTGATTACTTCTCTCTGGATTACAAGGGGGTCCTAGTCCCAAACCCTCCCCAGTAAAAGGCATTCCTGCTTTGAAGGATACAGTTCGCTCTGTGTTAGAACCATATGCACGGACAAATGCTGGAAGATGTTTGCCAAAGCCACGACAGAGCTTACTGTTTATGGAAGCAAAATGAGTTTTCACCCTATTTGACCCTGCGTGTTTTATGAAGAGCAAATTGTATATCTGTATGTAGGCGCGTTCATAGGCTGTGATGTAGGCCCAGCTGCCCTAACAGGATTTCTCTAGGCTGGGATGGCTCAGCTGGTACAGCATGAGACTCTTAATCTCAGAGTTGTGGGTTTGAGCCCCACATTGGGCAAAGGATTCCTGCATTGTAGGGGGTTGGACTAGATAGCCCTAGTGGCCCCTTCCAACTCTACAGTTCTCTGATTCTCGTCTATCCATTCTCAAGTTCAGCTCTCATTTGTGTATTTCATGTGTGGGGTCTTTATATGGACAAAAACTGGCAAACATGCAAACCAAGAGCCATCCCAGTGTTTGTCACCAAGTAGGAAGCATAAAACACAAATGATAGTTCCATGTGCCCTGCAGAACCCACTAAACAGATGTGGGGCCCCAAACAATTAATGCCTGGAGAAGAGAAGGTTAAGGGGTGATATGATAGCCATGTTCAAATATATAAAAGGATGTCATATAGAGGAGGGAGAAAGGTTGTTTTCTGCTGCTCCAGAGAAGCGGACACGGAGCAATGGATTCAAACTACAAGAAAGAAGATTCCACCTCAACATTAGAAAGAACTTCCTGACAGTAAGAGCTGTTCGACGGTGGAATTTGCTGCCAAGGAGTGTGGCGGAGTCTCCTTCTTTGGAGGTCTTTAAGCAGAGGCTTGACAGCCACCTGTCAGGAATGCTTTGATGGTGTTTCCTGCTTGGCAGGGGGTTGGACTGGATGGCCCTTGTGGTCTCTTCCAACTCTATGATTCTAATGCACTCCCCACAAATGTGCTCCCTTCTCCCTACTCATTGTGGTGAGCAGCCCAGACTTGAGAGATGAAGGAAACAAAAGGATTATTTCCTGAATCCTTCATAGGAGCATCCCAGGTTTAGCTTTCATCTTGTTCTGCTAGTTTAATAAATATCAACGCTATTTGGAACTGCAGCATAGATCGGCACAGTAAAGCCCTTTTCTTTCCTGCTAGCATTAGCTGTGTTTGTCCAAGGTCAAAACAGGAGGAATTTGTTGCTGCAATCTTGTCTTCATTTTATCCTTTATGTGTAGAGTACTTTGCCATTATTGCTAAACCAAGATAGCAGAAGGCATTGTGTCCTTCATTCTTTTAGGGTTCCAGAATGTGCTGTCAGAAAATGTTGATTCTGTATCTTACATGTATTACATTTTTATTTCATACTGGCCAAGGCAGGACTGATATTGTGGGTTTCCAAAGTTTAGGTGTCAGGAAGGTCCTCCTCCACCCTCCACCACCACCTTTTTAGGAACAAGTGAAATAAGTTAAAAACATCCTTCCTTGAAAGCACCCAGTCTCTTTGAGGCAGCTCAATGTTTCATTTTCATTTTCACAGAGTTCTAATGTTGCTTCCACACACCATGAAATCAGATAGACCCGATAGCCATGCTTGTCTGTTTTAGCAGAAGCAGTCTCAGGGCACCTTAAAGATTTAGCCAGTTTATAACAAAACAGCTGAAGCCAGAGGTGGTGAACCTGTAGCCTTCAAGCTAAATTTGTGTGGTTGGTGGGAGCGCAGAGAGCAGGAGGCGGGGAATCTTGTGTTTGTGTGGCTGGAAGAGAGCCAAAACAGATGGAGTGATGGAAGGCAGGGAAGCCCTTGACATGTGATCAGTTTAGACCTCTGTTCATTCATTCCCTGACAGCCTGCTGGGTGAGATGGAAGAGAGACGGGGAGAAGAGTGTGGCACACCGGGAGAGAGAGGAAAGGTGTGCTTTCTCCCCACTTTTGGCTCTGCCTCCCATCACCTGCTTTGGGAAATAGACAGAGGTGATTCCTAGGATTCCAGTCCATGGAAGCTAGTGCATCTGTTCTAGTCTATAAAGGGCTGTGACCCTCTTTGTGAGTTCGTTTGGTGACTCTGAGGAGTCCTTGCTCACTTCCTGTGAACTTGGCCTCAGCTGTAAGTTACCTGGCATAGCAACTGGTTGTTGTTGAGCTATCTGTCTCTCCTTCTCCATTCCAGGATTGTTCTCATGGACGATGCTGTGGACTGCTTGATGTCTTTTTCAGACTTCCTGTTTGCCCTCCAGATCCAGTTTTACTACTCAGGTGAGCCCATCTTACTAACCTTGTCTCTCTTACTACGGTTACAGGTAGGTAGCCGTGTTGGTCTGCCATAGTCAAAACAAAATAAAAATTAAAAAATTCCTTCCAGTAGCACCTTAGAGACCAACTAAGTTTGTTCTTGGTATGAGCTTTCGTGTGCATGCACACTTCTTCAGATACACTTCTTCTCTTACTACGGTGACCCATTTAAGATTGTAGACTCTGGATTTAGCAGCTTCACCATAGCTGTCAACATTTCCCTTTTCTCACGAGGAATCCTATTCGGAATAAGGGAATTTCCGGGGGGGGGGGGAGTTGACAGCTATGAGCTTCACACCCCCCCTTTTTACATGGTAATATGTATTGCTTCACTTACTTCAAAACGTGATAAGCCAGCCGCCCTGCACTTCACTCTGCTGAGTGTGGCCCTGCCCTCATGATGCCACCGTCCTCCTGCACAGCTACAATAGACAGGACAAATATGGCAGGAGTGTGGGCAACACAGGCCAGGAAGCCTTGTACTGCAACACAGATCCTCCTGATAGAGAACTGCATGTGAAGGTCACTCATTCTACATATGCCTGAGCCAGAGAGGCACTTCGGACACGACTCATTTCCAGAAAACACTGGAGTTAAAGCATGAAAAGTGCATGTGGCTCCTCCTTATGTGTGAACTTTGCATCCATTTCACTGCATATTTATTATTACTGGTTTATATATTTCTACCCTCTCCTTTAAAGGCAAGCCCTCACAAGGTGGCTTTTGAAAAACAATGAACAAATAACACAATAAAAACACACGAGATAAAAGCATATACAAGGGTCCAGCTTGAAAAATAAGAAGCTTGCTGAAATAAAGAAGTCTTTAGTGTCTGATTAAGGACGACAAGAAAAGGGGACAAGCAGAGTTCTTCTACAAGTGTGGAGCGGACACTGAAAAGGCCCTGTTTTTGGTATTTTCCAACCTTAGTAGTAGGTCCTTAGCCTGGGTAGGTTCATACGGGTGTAGGCAGCGCTTCAAATAATCTGGTCCTAAACTGTTCAGGGCTTTAAAGGTTACCACCAGTTCTTCACACTGAGCCCAGAAACAAAAGGGTGGCAAGAGCAACTGATGCAAAATCAGTGTGGTGTGATCAAACTGTCTTCTCCCACAAGCATTCTGGCAGCTGAAGTTTGTAGCAGCTGAAGTTTCTGGACTGTCTCCAAAGGCAGTCCTATATGCAGTTCACTGTAGTAGTTTAGTCTGGATGTAACCAATGCATGTGTAACTGGGGCCAGCTCCACTTTCTCCAGACAAGGCTGCGGTTGATGAATGAACCCAAACTGATATAAGACACTCCCAGTCACTGAGGTCACTTCCATAAATAACACTATGCCCAGGAGCACCCCCAAACTACACACCTGATTCTGTGTAACCCCATCAAAAACCTGTTGTGAACAAACCTCCATTGATATGTGCACCCACCATACACTGGCCATGCTGGCTCAGATTGCATTGTAACCCAAAACACCTGGAGAAGAAAAATATCAATATACAACCAGCACAACCGCAAATAGGCATCATGTACATGGTTTTCTCACATCCTCACAAAAACCCTTTACATGTAGCAAATTCAAAATGCTTGAAGCAGCCCCAAGTATTTTATTTCTGGAAAGCAGTTTCCTTTCTGATGGTAACCAGTGAGAGAATGGGTCTGAGTGAAGACTCTAGCACCTGTCAGTGGTAAAAACCCTGAAATTTGGGAGCAGTGTATATTCATGGTAACCGTGTGTTTACATTTTATTGCTTCTGGGAGATGGAATCATGTGCTAAATTCCTTGTCCTGCTTCATCCTTACAACACTCCTCTGGGAGCCAGTGTAGTGTAGTGGTTAAGAGTGGTAGACTCGTAATCTGGTGAATCGGGTTCGCGTCTCCGCTTCTCCACATGCAGCTGCTGGGTGACCTTGGGCTAGTCACACTTCTTTGAAGTCTCTCAGCCCCACTCACCTCACAGAGTGTTTGTTGTGGGGGAGGAAGGGAAAGGAGAATGTTAGCCGCTTTGAGACTCCTTCGGGTAGTGATAAAGTGGGATATCAAATCCAAACTCTTCTTCTCTTCTTCTTCTCTGTTGTTTATCTCTGGGCAGGGATGGAATCCAAATGCACAGCAGATAATGAACCCCTCTCTGTCACTCTCTCCTGCGTGAATGGGGTCCATTTCAAGTATGCAGCATGTTCTGAAAGCTGCTCTAAACTCTGGACCTTCAGGATAACCTTAGAAAGCCGCCCATCTTCGTGACGCATCATAGTCTCCCAGGCTCTTGTTGTGTGCGTAGAGTTCAGCAGACACAGACCACAGGTCACCACTTCCATGCTCATCTGCGCACGTCAGCTTTCCAGGCTACCCTACCAGCCCACATGCATGCAAACCACTCAGTGTGGAATCTACATCTGTAAATGGCTGGCCAGGTCCATAAACAAACTTGTTTAAATTTAGATTCTGGGAGTAAACAGCGGGGAAGGTTTGGAGCCTGGGGGGAAGTGCTTTCGGCCAGCTTCTCCCCCTAATCTTCCCTTTGGACCCTGTGTTGTGTTTACTTTGGATTTGTGCTGAAGTACACTGGGCTGCAGGCTGGAGACTGCTTGACCCAACTCCCTTGCCTCCTCCAACAATTCCAAACAGCTTCTTCCTAACTTGGGTGGTGTTTATCTCCATGACCATGGAAGTTTGCGTGTTTAAGAAGCTAGTCTGATTGGGTGGCCTTGACTTTCACTCTCCTTCGTAGAATCAAAGTTGGAAGGAATTTTTCTTAAGAAGCACAGTCAGAGAGCAGGACCAGCAATTCATCCACAATATTTTCAGAGGTGACCCTGTGAAAACCTCTTGTGGCTTTCTTGTCCCATCCTGAAAAGGCTAAGTGCTAGGCTGTGTCACTAAGGCACAGAGGTTGCCAGTGTGATTTCCTCCCAGATGTTGTGGGCTACAGCACCCACCAGCCCCAGCCAGCATGACCAATGGCCAGGGATGATGGGGCTTGTTGTTGTTGTTTTGTTTTACAATTCTAGACCACCCTTCATCCAGGGATCACAAGGCGGTTTACAATATAAAAACACAAAAATGCATACCATAGTATTAATCCAAAACCATGTGAAGGGGACCATGTTGGCGTCCCCTGTCTAAGGAATTTTGGGTCACCTCCTCACATAGTAACACAAGTAAAATCACAGTATTGCATGCTCTAAGGCTTCTTTGCCAGTATCATGCGTAAGTAACTGCAGGAGGAAGAATGGGATCGATTTGCTACACATGTCCCCAAGCCTTGAGAATTCCCATGTGTGCCAATAACCACGATTTCTAAGTCATCTCTCTGTTTTTACAGAGTTCCTTGAAAGTGTGGCTGCCATCTATCAAGAGCTCTTGACGGGCAAGAACCCAAACACCGTCATTGTGCCTACATCATCCTCTGGGCAGCATCGTTCGCGCCAGACTCTAAGCGAGTGCAGCCCGCTCGATGGGGTGGAGGCATCTGCATTTTACCAGTGCCTTGAGTCCCTGTGTGACAGGTCCAAATACAGGTAAGGCTTGTGACCGGCTAACATGAATAAACCATGGTTCATCTTTGCCTACCTTGCAGGGAGGGGAGGAGCTCCCTGAAGTCTAGGCAAAGACACTCATCACATCTAGGAACTGAGATGTGGCAAGTTGCCCTGCATCCTTAGCCCAATGCTGCCTCTCTGCTCTCTGAAACTAACACGGCTAAGTACCACTGATAGTTAGATGGGTGTCAGAAATTATGATACCAACTTTTCAAGGCGCACACAACTGCAAAAAGGCAGTTTTCCCTGTAACAAGCGAGCACATTTTGAGCCCCCTCTTTGAGTTCTGCCAGAGGGAAGTGGGCTTTTGACTTAAGAGTACCCCAGTATTCTCAGGCCCATCTAGGGCGTTTCAGGCTGAGCGTGAAATAGGACCCATTTCTCAATAGAAACAGTGCTGACAGTATCCTTCCTTCAATATGAGAGCTATGCCAGCGCTGACAGAAATGGATTGCAGTACCTGCTGGTCAAAGTTGTTGTGAAATGCCCTTCAGCAAAGCACTTTTCACCTCCTCACATTAAAAGGCAATCATGGTTGCCTGTGGAGATTGATTATTTATTCATACCCTGCTTTATAGCCCCAAGACACTCTCAAAGCAGCTCACAGAAGATTCTCAAAAATGAAAACCATATTCAAATCTAGTACAGGAGCAGGAATTGTACAGGGTCCACATAGAGCCAGGCTTGTCCAGGCAGTATTTCCTGTCCTTGTCCTTCTTCCTTGAAGCCATAGCGGGCAGCAGTCCTCCCCTGAGGCAAGGGAATGGGACTAAGTGACTGGATCCTGTCAGGCCTATGGTGGAAGGAGTCTTCCCTTACTGGTAAAATGCCAGGCGGCAGCTCCCACCAAAATCCCTTGAGGCAAGGGGGTCCTAGCCCAATTCATGCATGGCCAGAGTAGGAGGGAGATATGGAGAGATTATTTCCTCCTGTGTACTTTTAAAAGACAGCTTCATGTTGCAAAGTGACACCTGATCCATCCCTCCACCCATAAGCTGAAATTGCTGAAACTGATGCGGCACAATTTCTTCCTGTGTTCCTCTCGTTTGCCTAGCTGTCCCCCATCTGCTATTGTGAAGGAAGTTCTGAGCAGTGTGCAGAGACTGACCTTCTATGGATTTCTGATGGCTCTTGCAAAGCATCATGGGATCAACAGAGCCCTCGGTAAAGAAAAGTCCCACCCTGTTTCTTCCCTCTCCCCCGCAATGATGTGGTCTAGTGAAGTTGACAGCAGGTTTTAAAGTGACCACTGAGAAAAATGCCTTTGCTGTGACCAAATACGCCAGAAAAACAACGTAGGAGCCTTTTAGAAAGGTCCCTTTGGAGTAAAGAAACTTGGAATGAATCAGGCAAGAAAGGCAAGCGGGACAGTACAAAAAAAGAAAGAAAAACCCTTCATTTAAACTTTAATTCCTTCCAGTTGCCTAAAGACCACACCATGCATTATCTTTTAGTTGTAAAGTGTGACTGTGGCAGATGCGTGTTTGGAAACATGGGTTTCATACCGGTCCCCTTGTCAGGCAGCTGTGACTGGCTGCAACTGTCTGCTGGGTATACATTTGTTGATTTGTTTCTGCAAAACGAGGGAAGTGGTTCTTAAATTAATTGTTGGCCCAATCATTTGTGGCCTGCACTGGATCAAATGAATTATGATTGGCTAAAGTGAGCCCATCAGATTTCATATTTAATCTCATGTATTCCTTTGTGCTAAATTTCCAGCTATTGTTGGGTTCTGTCCTATATTAGACTGAAACCTTGCAGCATGGTCCCATTTCTTTCCCTAGCTCAGCAGACTAATTTACTGTGATCTGAAAGCCTCTCTTTTATGAAATCTCTCTTTCCTGCTCTTACTCCCTGAAATCAAGAATAGGGAGGAGAGCTGTTCCCACGACAAACCCATAAGTCCCAGGCTGAGCAAAGAAGGGGGAAAGACAGATGTAACATGGGAACTATGGGAACCAGCTGGGATGGTTCAGTCCAGCCACACCTCTTCCTCTCCAGGGATCAACTGGGGGGTGGCTGTCAGGTGTGCAAGTTTGCAGCAGAAGCCTGATCCACGTTATGCTGATTGGTTGGTTCCCCATGATGCCATGAAGAAATGCTCCCGGCTCCAACTCTAGAGCAGTCTTGCATTTAAAAATGTTTCCTTTGTTCTAACTGGTAAGCCCATGAGTGAGCATGAGTGCAGCAATCTTAAAAATGAAAAGAGAAGAGGAAGGCTGGGGAGAATGCTAGGTAAGGCATGCTAAATTCAGCAACCTGGGAATTTAATCCCTCATTCCCCAATTCCTAGTTCCTGTTGCAAATACAGTGGTACCTTGGGTTAAGTACGCTTCAGGTTAAGAACTCCGCTAAGAACAGAAATCATGCTCTGGCGGCGCAGCGGCAGCAGGAGACCCCATTAGCTAAAGTGGTGCTTCAGGTTAAGTACGCTTCAGGTTAAGAACGGACCTCTGGAACGAATTAAGTACTTAACCCAAGGTACCACTGTATAGGCTTGAAAGTCTGTACATATATCCTCCTCCTCTCCCTCCCTCCCAATATATACAAACCCCTGTCCTGCCTTTAATGAGGATAAATTGTGCCCAGTAGGTAAATATGGGCACACTTCCTTTCTTAGCCTAACGTATATCGGTTACAGACCCCATATTGTCTTTTCTAAAAATGCTGATTTGTGTCTTTAAAAAAAAAAAAGTATAAAAGCGAAGATGGAACGCACCTTTGTCTCAATAAGAAGCTCCACATCTCTCTATTATCAGAGAGGATTTGCTTTAGCTGGGCACTTACATACACTTTCCAGAGTTGTGTTGTTCCTGAAATCTCATTATCATACCTGCAAAGGTGTATCTGTGCTTCCAGCTAGGTTTGGTAACACTAGGAAAGTGTCTGTGCCCCTCTGAGAATGTAGAGTCTTTCAGAGGCAGGTTAACCATTTAGATGTTACTGGAGTTTGTCGCCAGGCCTTGCAGAGGAGTACTAGTGACTTCTGAGTATCTTCAACCCATTGCAAGTCCCTGTACGAAGCCGCTTCTCAGTCCCTCTGCCCTCCCTTGTTTTCTGGCCCGTGTCAGCCGCCTGCCAAGGGTCTAAGTCAGAGCACAGCCAGCACTGCTCTCTCCCTCCCTGTGCCCCAGCCAGCCATCTGAGCTGCTAATGCTCTCCTGGTGCAGGGCTGTTTACCCAGCAGCAAGGAGATTATATATCAAAGGGGACAGGCATACAAGCCTGCAATCCCCTCTGCAAACAGGCTTAGAGAGGCATCCATTCACAGGAGGAAGAGGGTGCCTGGACTGTGCCCAGCCCGGTCTGCAAAAGCCACTTTTCAGTAAAGGTGCAAAGCCAACGTATGGGCTGAGCAAGCCCTGCCCACTGCCATCGCTGTGCCTGGGTTTTCCCTCCCATTAAGGAAGGCCTGGCCTCTGGCCTCTTGCCAGCTTCCTGCTGAGGCCTCTCACAGGGAGGGGCAGCAGCCTCAAGTCGAACAGGTGCTCTCGTCTTGGCAAGGGAAGCCGGATTCTTCTCCTGGTGCCTTTTCATCTTCCCTGCACGCAGGCTGATTTGAATAGGCTTTGGTCTGCAGGGGATCACAGGCTCCCCTGAGCCCTGCAGCGAGGGCAGTTCCAGGCGAGGGCTGGGAGGCGCTTTCAGGCAGGGGCCTTGGAGAGGCGGCAGCCCTGCCATGACGAGAGCACAGCGGATGAGTTTCTCAGGCAGATGGCAACGCCCAGCCTCACGCCTCTGTCAATATTGCTTCACCAGTCCTCTGAGTGCTGCCTACCGACTCTCCCAAGAGATTCAAGCGTCCCAGGAGACTTTCTTACACATGCAGGAAGATGACCAGCATTTGTCTGGGTTCAGCTAATTGAGGCTGTGGAAGGCTGGTGGCAGGCAGGAGCATTTTCTTGGCTGCTGCAGGCTTCTGTTACATGGAGCCAGGGGTACTGAAGAACCCCATTTCTTGGAGCGTCAGAGAACACAGGAAGTTGCCTTCCTGTGGTCAGACCATTGGTTCGTCTAGTTTAGTGGCTCTCCCAGCTTAGCTCCCACCCCAGGCCACTACATCTTTATTTACCCTCTTGCAAACATGCATCCAGTACATTGTGGGAAACAGAAAGGGTTAAGGCATTTTTGCTTCACCCCAAGTTGTCTCCTGTCAATACTGCTTTGCAGCAATGAAGCAGGCCATCAGGATTTCATTCAACACAATTGCCCAATTTATGTGAAGTCACAATGGAAAGACAGCAGCAAGGGTGCTTGCTTTCAGCTCCCCCCTCTAGACACCCCAGTGGGTTTATGTGTTAGATTTTCTTTGAGGCATCCCTCAGAAGACGACAGCTGCATAGGCACCCTTGTCACAAGTGGCCGAGATCATGTAGCTCCTTCTAAGCAAGAAAACAAGACCAACTCTCTAGCACTGGAAAGAAGAAATGCAATGTTTGTTATCCGAGCATGATTTGCTACTGTCAGAAATCAAACCATCGATGGTTCTTTATTTCATTGTTTAGAGAGCAACTTTTCTAACCCAAACTCTGAATT
Source organism: Darevskia mixta (assembly GCA_034641385.1). Taxonomy (NCBI): domain Eukaryota; kingdom Metazoa; phylum Chordata; class Lepidosauria; order Squamata; family Lacertidae; genus Darevskia; species Darevskia mixta. The sequence goes on from JAWWNH010000066.1 coordinate 27,515,114, forward strand.
TATTGCCTTGTAGGTCTTGGTCTGAATGCTATAGGGAGGGAGCAGAGCTCTAAGGAAGATACAATTCCTAAACCAGCATCAAGCCAATTAAAACTCACAATGCAAAGAGTGTTTGATGACGTATACATAGTTCCTTAGGCACTAGTGGCAGCAGAACCTTGTCTGTCAATATACAGGTCTGGAGCCAGGAGCAGCACACACGTTCCTACCCAGATGCTCACATGGGAAAGGGGAGCTGGTGTGGGAGCTGGCTTCCATGCACAGATCATTCTTGATGAAGCAGGGCATTTAAGAAGTTGCTCCATATATAGTGTTGGGGTTTATATGCAATAGAGCATGTAAAAGGTAATCAAGCAGTTAACTGAGTACCCGCAAATCCTATTGTTTTGGGAAAGAGATTGACCAGCATCGCCTTCACATAACTGCATGTTCTCAAAGGGATGTATCATCCACTCTGCAGAAGGCTCTATTTGCATTATGAACTTGTGTTCAGCTGAAAAGCAAACACACACACTGGACATAGAAGTTGTCAAGTTCTTATGGCATATGGATGACAGCAGCTTTTGCTGAAGCGTCAGGCTGATCTTCACCTTGTTGCTTTTTTCCTCCTCCAGGTGCTCTCCCAGATAAGGCAGACCTGCTGCTTGACCCACATATGGATCAGGAACTGGAGAAACTGTAAGTCCCTTTTCCAGTGGAGAAAGCAGAGTCATGTCCCTCTAGCTCAGTAGTCTACTCTGCAGTGCCTCTTCCTTCAAGGACATTTCCAGCCTTGCCTGCAGATGCCAGGGACTGAACCAGATACCTTCCGTTTATAAAACATGCATTTTGCCCCTGAGCTACAGGCACAGGTTATGCAGCATGACTCCTCTCTGGATCCGTCTCAGCTCAATGGTGCAGTTGATGAGACGGCAAATTGACTTTTTAAGCAGTTACTGCTAATTGACATGGAGGACTGGAAGATTTTTCCAGCCCAAGTCTAATCCCAACAAACAGCACCTGTGCAAGAGTGCAAAAGGTGTCCCACACAGCACTTTGGCTTGCCACCTTAAAAGAGACCCAGAGGCTTCTAAGGAGGCAGCCTTAGCTGTGCAAGTCGGAGTCCTGTCACTTAAACAAGAGCAGTTTAGGAAGTGGAAGTTATATGCCAGCAGAGCTCTTGGCTTGTTGCAAACATTTAAGTCTTCCATTGCAAGAACAGTGCATGCGGCAGAGGAGCCCTCTGACAACCTGCGAGCCACATCTCTTCCCCCATGTACTAGTGCACAAGATTCTGTAATGACAAATCTCTCCGTGCCATTTTTCTTCTTGCAGGGTAGCTCAGGTTTCCGGGCTCTCCCTTTCCAATTCCAACCCTGCCAGCGGGGATGCGACCAATGTGCCTTCCCGCCCCCCTCTCCGACTCAGCTCCCATTGGAGGCCTCTCCTCCGCCGGAAAATAGATGTGGAAAGCGACGGCTCCACCGAAGAGACAGATTCTTCTGAGAACTGATGGATAGATATGCATGGGAGTACAAGCTTATTTCCAGCCCTTGTAACTGAAGCCATGTAGGTGTTGATGAAACATAGCTGTTTAAGCACCTTCCTCCACAAGCTCAACGTGTGACCTACTCCTTTTTACTCATCAGTATTATAGCTCATGCAGTACTTACAGAGCAAGGCACACCCCTTTCTAACAAAAACTGTTGTTTTCTCCTTATATTGGCAGAAAAATTGGGATGGCTAGGCCATGAAAGCTGACATCAGCTGCAGGGTTGGAGTGCCCTCTGGTGGCAAACAAGTCAAATTAGTAGAAACGTTCTAGCACTAGGGCAAGGGCTTACCTTTGAAGAATCGATTTTAATCCCTAAACTATGCACCGTGAAACATTTTCATCCTCATCCAAGGATAGGAAATATACAAGATGACGCCTGTAACTCAATGCACTCTTCTTGCCCTCATGAAAATTATTTTACTTTCTCCTCCTGTATATGCCCTATCTGTTAGTCGGTTAGCTATCCCAATACCTTCCAAGCTTTCACTTCAAAATTCAAACAAGTTAGTAAGACATGGCCCCAGTTAAGTCACCAGATTTGAAATTTGGGGCTAAGCTTCCATTCTTTGTGGGATGGCCATTGCCGATGAGTGTTTTCAAATGCTTACTGGGCTCTATCGTAGGAGAAAGGAGTAGGACATTATTTATTAATTTGCAAAGCTTTAAACTTCCCTGCAAACAAAGTATAATATATAGTAAATAAAGCATGTTGTAAAAGGCAAGTAATGTGTCTGAGATTCATTACAACCCTCCCTAGCCCATGGCATAGAAAAGGGAGTAGCTCCCTGGGGTCCATCGGCTACATCTGAATTAAAAAAAAGGAAGTCACAGAAATGGAACACACACGTATTTGATTTTATTCACTTGGGGTGGGAGGGAGAGAATCCATATCACTCCCCTTTGGACCCCCACACACAGCAGAGGCCCAACCTTGGCCACAACAAAGCTCATTAATACTACCGTTTTAACTCAAAGTACACAGACAGCCCAAGAAGAGAACCCTCTTCCAGTCGAGAGCACACCAGGCCAAACCAAAGCTCTGCAAACTCCTGGCCTTGGAAAGGAGCACTTTAAGACAAATTTGCAATAATCAAAGTTAAAACATCAGTGCATTTTCAGAACCCAGGGAGCAAAAAATGAGAAGTGGAGCAGACCCAAGGGGGCGGGGAGGAGATTTCCAGTAAGCCCATGCAGCCATTTACCTTCTTGGGGAAGTGTGCAAGGAGAAAGCAGGTCAATTGCACTAATGAATATGCAGATATGGAAATAGGCAAGATGTTGCTCCATCGTAAAGTGGGTCCTCAAGCTACCCTGATAAACCTCATCTCTCTCTCTAGCAAGAGCATCTTATTGAAACCAAAGTCATCATTCCAGTGTACTCTTAGTGGTTGATTTCCCAGTGAAGAGCGATTAGACAGACTTGCTACCTTAACAGAATGTACAATAGGCACGACGCAAGTCTTCAGATGAACCCACAGCTGCAACAGCAACTATCATGCAAGGTAAATGTAAAATGGTTACAACAGCAAGCACCGCTTCACGTGGATTGAGTTTCCCCACTGTGATGAGGAGATTCTTCTTCCAAAAGAAGAACATAAACTAAGACAGGGGGGAAAGGCATGCAGATGCAAGAGGGGCCTTTGTGGCAGGATGCCTTCTGTCCTGAACATCAAAGCAGCATTGTGGGATGGAATAGAGCACTTTCATCTGCTCCTGTTCTTCATCTACACCAGCAGAACTGTAACTGGAGTCATTTAAGAAAGAAAAAACCCAGAATGCTAGGCTAGAAGGAGCAAAGGGGCAGCAGTGAAGCTTCAACAAGGGGAAGAAGCTTTCCTTGAAACTACTTCCTTTCCCCACGTGCAACACACAGATGGGGCCATGATATTCAGGTAGATCTCTCTGAGTAAGCCAGGGAAGGGAGGCCAGCAACAGCAGTGGTTGCACAAACAGCGCCAGAGCCAGTGGGCTGAGCGGCCACTGCCTTGTTTCGTTAGCAGTTTCCATAAAGGTCTGAAAGGAAACCTGAGGGCACCAAGGAGACGAGGCAACAGGTTATATGAAACAGCAGGCCCAATAACCTCTTCATTCCTCAACTGAAGATGCTCTCAACAGCATCAACCCACGGTTCAGGGTGTGTGTGTCAGGGTAAGAAATGTACAGCTGTCCAGCATATTTGCGTAATATTGCAAATATCTTGCACAAGCCCACCCAAGCATGCCTTGATCCTTCGCTGCTTGCTACAGATGGAGGCTTTTAAGTCGCTGCTCTCAAAAAGGGATCTAATTATATCACATTGGTTCAAGGCACGGCCAGTAAGAATGACCTTGTGCCAAAATCGGAACTTCCCCCTGTTCTAGAAGACAGTCTAGGCCCTGGGGATTCACCACCATTCCCCTGCTTACTGCCATTTCCCTTGAAAGAGTTTCAAACACAGCTTCCTTCTCCCCCCAAACATATTCTGCTAATAACAGCCAGGGGCTGGGGGAAGTGGAAACAGCAGCAGCACAGAGGTCAATTGACAACCCTTGTGCAGTGCGCAGCAGCAGCAGCAGGGAATTCTCTGGAAGGGCCAATATTTCATTAGCTGAAGGTTGGGGTCATTTCAAATAGAAAATAATGTCCAGAGAGTTTTTGAGCAAGTGCCAGGCATGTCCATTTCTCCTTCTCTCCTCAAGCAGCCCCCAGCCATGCTCGGCTAAAAAGTAATCCTGTTCAATTCTTCCAGGTGGACTCAAGGTGCAATTGGTGTTTCGCTGATGGCCACAAGCTGCAAAGTCTCTCCTGAATCCTCAATATGAGCCATAGCGATCCTAAGAGGTGAGAGAGGGAGGACAGAAAGAAGCAACTTAGCACACTGCCCACAGAAATGATGCCCTATTTCTTGGCAACCTGAATACAGCAGCTACCCCCCCCCCCAAAAAAAAAAAAACCAAACAAACACACAGTTAAAACTTCAGGCCAAATATCAGAACGTAAAAGTGCCTGCTGGATCAGGTCCATGGCCCATCTAGTGCAGCATCCTGTTCTCATAATGGCTAACCAGATATGGGGAAACCCTCAAGCAGATATGACAAAAGCAAGCCTATCCTACTAAGCTCTGAATAAGAGGCTTATGAACCATGTAAAAGGTTACTTTTGCTGGCAGAGAATTTCCATGCTGCCATCTCAGATCATGCAACATCTCCACTGTAAGGAAGCAGTTGCTCTCACCAATAACATGAGAAAAGATCAGGATGAGAACTGGCTGTAGCCCCTGTCATCCCATCATTTGACAAAAGCAGCTCCTTGCACAGGAGCATTAGGGGAACAGCCCAAGTGTGTAAGCAGGTGAGCTTGAGGTTTGCACACACAGCGTTAAGTGTGGATGAGGCCTGCATTAAGGTTTCCATCTTAATTTCTGTTCTAGAACTACAAAGTAGCTTTGTAAAAGCTGGGAATTTAAATTTAGCATACATGGTGCAGTAATTTATTATCTTCTAGTGGACTGACCAGCTAGCTGCTTTAGAAATGTTGTAAACTTTTTGACCCCTACATGAATGAGAATGAAACAAAATCCACAGACAAGACATCACACATGGCTTCCAGGATTGTAACCTTCACTATCAGAGTTCGAACCCTGCGTGAGGCACTTAAAGCCTCTTGCCATGACTACACAACAGGTGTGCTACCTCACCTGAAGGGAGTTCATCACACCATTGGCTAGAACAGCCATCTTGCCAGCAACAGACTTCACCCCTTGCTTGAACTGGGCAATATCAGCAGCAGGCAGTACATTCCCAATTGAAACACCACCTAGAGAGATGCAAGGAAAACAACACCATCAGAGAGTTCTGCTGTATGAGGAAGATGCTCATCTTATGGAAGAAGCCTTGCTGGCTGAGATCCTAGGTTGGGAAATCCACTATGAGATCCTGTAACCCTGAGTCAGATATGTAATCTGCTCAGTGATTTGACACTCAAGTCAGCTGAGCCCATCCCTTTCTGAGTAATAGGTGTTAAGGGCCACACCAGTCCCTTGGTGACAGAAGAAAACCCGTCTCAAGTTGTTTGCTGACATACCCGAGTTCCCTGTCTCAGACTCTCCAAACAGATCAGCAGAGCTGATGGCATTGCTGCCAGAGAGTTGTTGGAGTCGGGATCTGGCCTCATACTGGAAAGAGAAAACAAAATAAGACGCAGGAAACAGAAGCTGGTGGTTGCCAGGTGATGGGTGGGAACAGCTTGAAGACAGAGAAATCATCCAGCACTTGCCTCAGCATCGGCTTCCCGCCCAAAGAACATGTCGGACGAGATGGCTTTGGCCCCAGCAAACTTCTGTCGAGCTTCACTGGACTCTACTACTGAGATCTTGCTCTCTGTCTCTCTTCTGTTGGTGGGTCTGAGTGGAGGAGAAAGGAAAGCACTGTAACAGCAATCCATAGTCACAATCCAGTGCACAGGTATCCGGCCATGGCGAAAAATTGGAACCCCATCTGTTCAACTCCCAAGTTAGTTGGATGTCATAAGCCCCCTCAGCTAAGAGCTATGTCATGCACTGGATTGATTCACACAGCACATTAAACCATAGCTGAAACCCAGCTACAGTTTTAAATGAATAAGCAGTGTGTCATGTTGCAGGCTGTTCCAAAGTTTCCACAGCACTCTTCCTGTTCCTGATGTGCCACAGTCAAAACCAGGCAGAGTTGGGTCTGTTGGGCTCATAATTTGTTTTCCCCAAAGAAACCACAAGTAGCTAGCCAAGAACAAACCTTTGTTACTGCTTGTGGCTTAGAGACAAACCAATTTCAGGCCATGATCCAGAAGCTACAAGAAGCCAAACTCTGGCTTGTTTTGTCCACAGCACAGCAGCAGCAGGAGCAAGAAGGGAGTGCAGTGAGAACCTTTCAGCAGCACGCTTAAGGCACATTGCTTGTTCACATTAAGCCACAGGTTTAGTGTATCGTTTTTCTAAACTATGGTTTCTGCAGTGTGTAAACCTGGTCACTATTTTCCTCAGTTAAACAAAGACAAAAGCCCCCTACTCTCATCAGCAACAGAGAATCACTCAAGCGACCAGCATTTCTCAATGGCTTAGTCAAAGCATTGCTCTGAGATTCATTGCAAATTGACTGCAAATGTTGTTGTTATTATTACATTTATGCCCCCCCTGCTATCCTGGGAGCTTCAGGTGTCACATATGTTTCTCTCCCTCCCTGTTTTATCCTAACAACCACCCTGTGGGATACGTTAGGCCAGGGGTCAGCAACCTTTTTCAGCCGTGGGCCGGTCCACCGTCCCTCAGACCATGTGGTGGGCTGGACTATAGTTTTTGGGGGAGGGGGATGAACGAATTCCTATGCCCCACACATAACCCAGAGGTGCATTTTAAAGAAAAGGACACATTTTACTCATGTAAAAACACGCTGATTCCCGGACCATCCGTGGGCCGGATTGAGAAGGCGATTGGGCCACATCCAGCCCATGGGCCTTAGGTTGCGTACCCCTGGGTTACTGAAACTGTTGTCTTTTGGACAGTGCTTGAGGCAAAATGCCTTGGGAAAGCCTAAGAGGCCTTTTTGTTAGGTGCCGGTTAAAGAGCAGTCATATACGTCTCTGAACAGTTTCTTCAAGAAACTCCTTTCCAGATGGGACTCCACTCATCACTTTTACCTTTCACCAATGGGCCGAATACTGGAGATAGTGATGTCTGTCTCCTCTTCCCCTTTGTCAATCCCCCAGGTGTTGTCTGTTTCCCACTGCGAGCCAAAAGCATCTCCTAATGAGAAGGGATTATCTTTGTACCTATGAAAAAAAAAAAAGAGAGGAGATTTATCCAGGCCAGATAAAGAAAAGCTGGGCAGGAGAGAATGGCACTGCAACCACTCAGTCTTACTTGGGTGGTCCGGATGTGAAACTTCCAGTGTCTTCAAACAGATCCAGCTGGGACCGAGAGGACTTTGCAGTCACTGGTGTTTCTTGTTCTATCATTTGCATCTCGGAAAGGACAGAGTGCGAGATGGAACTAGGAGGAAGAAGCACCAAGATGAAACGCTACTGCCAGAGCCCAACACCTACTTCTCACCATTAGAACTACATTGGCTCAAAAATAAGGCCCAAGTCAATCTAGTCTGCCTCCCTTTAAAGGATCTCAAGGTGTTACTCATCAAATTCTGCAGGCAGCCTCCCATCCTGTCACTAACCAGACCTTCTGGCTTTTCAGAAAGGCTGCTACATCACTTCATTCAGGCTGTGCCCTGAGCTAGCCAGAATGTAGAGATCATGGCAAAAGCAGATGTGAGACTGAAGACTGCAAGCAGGGGTTTATCATTGCTAAAACCTATGCTATATACAGTCTGGGTGGGTAAGAAATAAACAATGAGGGAACCAGGACAGTGTCTCATTTTCTAAAGATATAAATTTCATTATACCTCAGATCAGATTCTACAAGATGGAAAAGCAGAAGAGCCACCCGGGGCTGAAGATCTACAGGAAAGAAGCAATCTTTTGATTGGGGCAAATATAGATTACATTCAAGGCTAATATTCAGGATTCACAAGCCACTCCAAATAGAGTAGACTGGAACACAGCTCAGCAATGATGTATCTTGAACCACAATCTCCTGCCTATTGAGACAGCAGCAACTAAACCCCCAAGCAATCTTGGGACAGATGTTACACTAAAATCTACCCACTCAGCACATTCTCCTTGTTCTTCATGTATAGCAAATACCTCCTGGACACCAATCCCATGCCCAGTCTCTCAGCTTGTTCACGCTTTTTTCCTTCCAGGTTCTGGAGTTTCTTCTCCTCCTTCTTCCGATCAATCTGCAACTCCTGGTATGCCAGTCTCATTGAGGCAACTCTGAGGGAGACAACAAAATCAACTGGCAGGGGAGTCCACAATACATATAAACTACCCACATATCTCATCATTCTGAAATGAGGAAATGGGTAAGCAGGACAGACTTTGCGTACTCAAAAAAGCTCAGGCCCAGCCAGGACAACACTGATTTAGTCCTGACTTTGTTATGTGCCAATTGCTTCATTATTCCATGCCAAATACAAGTTTTCCTGTGAAAGGAAGCTTGTCCCAATAACTTTGCATACAAACATATACAGATCCTAACTTGAGGATGCTGCAAGTGTGCCTCACTTACAGGGACTCCTCAGCTTGCTTCTTGCACTCTGCAGCCTGTTGTTCCCTCATCTTTTCAGCCACCTGGGCCTGTCGTTCAATTTCAGTGAAACTCTGGCTGCTCACTTTTTGAGCTCCAAGACCCTTTTTGGCCCCCAGCTGGAAGAAACAGAAGCAGAATAAAGGTTCCAAGAAAAGCCACAGTGAGCCTTTAAAATGGCAAAACCAAAGGATCAATTACTGCAAACGATGCAAGGGGCGCAGAGAGAGTCAATGAACAAATCTGGCCAGTTCAAGACAAATTTGATAGGCCCCTCCCAATGCTGAAAGGGAAGATTTAAAGGATGGGAATCCTTTTGGGCTCAGCAGGCCAGATCCTTATCTGTCCCCATCCCTGCAGACCAACTGTGACAGTTGCTTGGTGCAACCCACCTGTTAAAAGTCGCTTACATAGGGCTTGGGAACTGCAGCACAAGGGGCTTCGCCAACCCTATGCTTAGTTACCAGTACTGAGCACAAGTCTGGCCAAGCTGCTTTCTGTAGAGAACAAAGAACCATAGAGTTCTAGAGCTGGAAGGGATCACTTGCACTGCAGGAATCAAATTGGCTACATGATTGGAGATGGCCTGCGTGATATAGGTTCCCCCACCACACCGGTAGGAAACTTGGGTTGTGCAGCCAAACTTGCCACATCTCTGACTGCCCCACAAATCTCATCATATGGTATGGGTCAGGCAGACACAGTTTGGGGGAAATAGCTTCACAGGCCAAATTTGGCCTACAGGCTGCAGGTTCCCCACCCGAGATAAACAGCTTGTCACTATTTTGCAAGCTTTGCTGTATGCAATTCCATTGGTGTACATCACATGATGTTTGAAATTGTATAAGTTTACCAATGATGCAATCTCTCCCGGCCTCCCCCACCCAGCTTTTTCAAGCTCGTTCTGAATATTTCTCTACATGCACAGTATTTGGTTGTGTGCACAATCACTGAAATGAAATCCAGTCAAGAATCAGCACTGATACCCACAAATAGCATACAATGCAAAATTGATTAGAAAAAATCCTTGTTAGATACTCAAGGCAAATGGCAAGGCCATTTGCTGGGTGGATGTGGACTGGGGAGCAAATCTTTATCAGAAAAAACAGATGTGTGTAGTTAGAGAGACAAAGTTCCTCTCAGCAGACATACCCCTTTCTTTGTAGCGCCTGGCTTCTTCTTTCCAATGAGTGACGGTTTTATTTCTGCAACAGGGAAAAATAATGAATGAGCAGACATGGAAGACAGCAAGAAACCTTCTGTTAGTCCCAACACTAGTAGCAAGTTATTTAAGGCTTTTGTGGCACAAGGAAAGCTATGCCAAGTGTGCCAGATGCATAGTTAATACACCCAACAGCTCTGGCAGCAGCATAGAGAAATCCAAAGGCAGTATGACAGGCCACACCATGCAATTTCAGATTAGCCGCGTTGTGGTCCCCCTTCCTGAGTTGAAAAAGCAGCATAAAATCATGCCAAGTGGTGCTTCAAAGAATCTGGTTTGAAAAACTAGACTTTGACTTCCCAATATGTTACATATATTGCAACAAAAAACTGGAGCCTGAGAAGCCAAAGGGTGCCTGGTAGATCATGAGCTCAGATTGGCCTTGGAGAAGAGCTCTAGCGGCAACAAAGCACCGCTGTAGGACTGAAGCTGCATTCTCTAGGGAGGCTGCTCAATATTCCTAAAGCAGATAGCAATGCAAGCGCCTCCTTGAAACAAGCCACGTGTGTCCAGTTGGCTGACTGCAAAGATAGCAAAGAGCAGGATGGACCCTCAACTTCACTAGTCAGGAAGATCCACTTCCTTGAAATGACAATTTGAATGTACAAGACAGACAACCCCTGGCAGAACCACAGAAAGAGAAGGCAGAGGCAAGGCACCACAAGTAGCCAGTGCAGGCCCTTAGCCAGTTACCTCTGGCAGGAGCAGCCCCTTGCCGAGACAGACACATGGATGCGTCTGAGGAAGAAAAAGACATGTACATGTTGGAAACTAAAATGGTACGTTCTAGGTATAGTCTGGGCTTAGGAGAGATCGAAAGACATCTTCCACAAGAAGGCCCAAGCAAAATTGCAGGCACAGGATAGTAGCACCTATAGGCCGGAATCAAGACATTGTGGTTTATCGGACCAGGCACAGATCCTGTGCATGCAAGCTCTCTCTGCCCTTCTCCACACACACACTGCTTTGATGAATGCAACCTAGTTCATAGTGAAATCTGATCCAGAAACTGTGCTTTAAGGTCCTCCTCCAAACAAAATCCGATTCTAGTTTCATATTATTGAGCCAGTAAAGCACAGTTTCCCCATTTTGACGTCAAGGGAAACTGTGGTTAGAACGCAAGGTTGAATGGATATGGGGAGGAGGAGCAAACATGCATGTAACTATCCCTGGTCCAATACACCATGGTTTAGCAGACTGGATTGTTAAAATCAGAATCAGATCATAGTCTTCAGTAATGGCTAGTTCCTCTTGACGAGTAAGTCAATAATAGTTCTAATTTGCATTTATTTGCTTGATACTACCCCAGTCCCTGGTGAATTATTGCTTTTCACCTAAACAAACACTGGGATCTCAAGGTCAGAAGGAACAGGCCATCCAGAAATTGAAGAATATATGGTATGCTGATATGGGAAGAGTCTCCAATATTGAATAAAATCTTTTTCTTAATTCTGTGCAAGGATGAATGGTCATCTTCATATTTGAAGGCCGTTATACTGATGGAGCAGATTTGCTTTTTGATGCTCTGGAGGGTAGGGTCCAAACCAACAAATTAAAATTACAAGAAAGGGGATTGTGACTAAAAATTATGAAGAGCTTCCTGATGGAACAAGCAGCTGGCAGGTGAACATACTTGTGTGAAAGTGACAGAGTCTCTTTTGTTAGAAATCTCTAAGCAGATGTTGGATCACCCATCTGGCATGGTTTCAAATTGGATGAGGGACCACATATTGTGATTCCTGCATTGCAGGGTCAATTCTCTAATTTGATGCCTAACGGCCGATTTCCTCTACCAGCCAGTTGGACTAGATGATCTTTAGGTATATTCCAACTCTATAGTTCTAATTTTCAAAAGCCAAACTTAGAAGTGACCCAATTCCTCCTCCAGAGTCAGAAGCACTGGCCTCCCTTACCTGATTCAGCATCTGAAATAAACTCTGTTGTCAATGTAGACCATCTACTCAAATTAAATGGTGAGCCATTGAGACATTATGTTTAACATAATAGAAAACAGGGGAGCTTACACTTACCAAGAGACCCTTTAGGAGAAGTGCTCAGCAGGTCAATAGATGGACCCTGGTCAGGCTCTATGGGCAAGAGCACACACACACTTATTTTTTAAAATGGCAACTAAGGTACAGCAAAGAAGATACATGTCTTGTGTCCAGTATCTTGGACAATTAAAATGATTTTTTCTCATCCCACAAAACGTTGATGTTCCAGGACCACTGCTTACTATCCAGAAAACTACCTGCAGGAAATTACTGGACAGCTAGTAGAAACCACCAGAGTCTCACTGACAGTCAAGAATAGGCATCCCCAAACTGGGCCCTCCAGATGTTTTGGAACTACAGCTCCCATAATCCCTAGCTAACAGGACCAGTGGTCAGGGATGATGGGAACTGTAGTCCCAAAACATCTGGAGGGCCGAGTTTGGGGATGACTGGTTAAGAATATTCCAAGCAACAGAATTGCTTCCACACACCTGATACCTTTTAATCTCTATAGAAGGAGTGGGGAACCCATGGCCTTCTATATATTGTTGAACTCCAGCTCCCATCAGCCCCAGGCAATGTGATCACTGATGTGGGTTGATGGGAACTGTAGTCCATCAACGTCTGAAAGACAGAGGTTCCCCACCCCTGCCCCGTAGGAAATGCAGGACTCCTTAACTTAATTCATGCAGCGTAAACACCCTTTTCCAAGAGAAAAATAAAATGTTCACTTCAAGAGAACATGGGTATGGCTGCCAAACGTTGTGGAGAGATGCCACAACATGCATGCAACAATGAAGCAATTCTACAATCCTCTATATTGACTCATGTGTTACACTGCACAGATCCTCTGCTCATCATCCATCCTGAGAACAAGCAAGAGCAAGTGTCTTTCCAGCCAGGCTAGGAAGATTCCATAGGGGAAAAGGAGCTAAACAGCGATACTCACGTTGAGCTTCATTATTCTCAGTAGACTTTGCTGTTCTCCCAAATTCTAGTGAAGGCTCTACTGTGCTCTGGCCTGTTTCAACCACATCCCAGGTATTACAATCCTTAAAAGAAAATGAACTGGCCCTCAAGAAGATGCAACAATTTGGATCAGACAGTACAAATAGATCCAACTCAGAAACCCTTGATTAACAGGATATGCATTTCAAACGCGTAACACCCAGTAAGCATTAACAGTGTTCTCAAGTATTACAATGTATGCCCTCAAGGTTGCTTCTTGTGGGGAAATCTGGAGCCAAGCTGACTTAGGACTCAGGCCATGCTGTCCCATATCTTTAGACATAATCTCCTCCGTGGCAAGAAACAGTTTTGGAGAAGAAAACCCAATCCCTTGAGACCACCTCTACAATCCTAAGCATGCTTAAGTAGATGCTACCCTGAAATCAATGGAACGTCCAGTTTAGAGTCAAAGTGGAAATCTGCCAGTCTTGCCCCTGTACTAGAGAGAAGGTATTCTAGACAGGAAAGACATAAGCTATGAATCGTCTTGTTGAACAAAACCAAGAGTTCATCTAGTTCAAAACTCCATTTCTAGGAAGCTCAGAAGCAGTGCAGAAACTAAAAGCAATCATCTCTTTGAACCCAGGATCCACCCCTGAGCAAGGTCAGGGGGGGGGGTCCCAAGGAAAGAGCCCTGCTTATCCTTTGTGAACAAGACAAAAAAAGAAAGAAGGGAAGGGCCTGTATCTCAGTAGAAGAACACAGGCTCTGCACGAACAGGAATCCCAGGGTCCATCTCCAGTTGGAGGGTTGTGGGTGGCAGGGCTAGGAAGACCACCTCTGACTGGAGAACAGCCAACACTCAAATCAAAGAAGACTAAGCCAAGCAGACCACTGATCTGACTCCGTGGCCATGTCACACCAAGTCAGTTCATGGCTTAGCCCGAACACACTGGCTCCCAAAGAGAAGGCTGCAGCTACTTTGCTCCTCCTCAGGCTTTTTAGGTCAGCACAGCACCTCAGCTAGGGTTTGGCTCAGCTTGTCATTCGAACCTGGGACTATGGTTAAGGTCTCTCTTCCTTAACTATGATCTGTAGCCAAAAGTTTTCCTAAGGTTACAGGTGCTGGTCAAGGAGGAGAGATCTTCACCACATTCCAAGCCAAATCCTGATTACTGTGATATGCAAACCAGGCCAGTTTGCATGTATGAATGTAAACAACCACCTCAAGGAGGCAAACCTAGTGAATATAGCAGGTCCAAACCACTGAGCAGCACAGCCCCTCCAACTTGATCTATGTAGGTCACAGAGTTTTGGATCAAATACATTCATGACCTGTAGTTTCCCCATCAATGAAGGTTTCTGATGGAAAGGGGCAATCCAAGTTGGCTCAACACACCTGTGTATGTTCCAAGAAGAAATCGGCATCACTCTTTTCTGGGGAGTGGCCTGGAGTTCCACTCAGCCCATCAATCAGGAGCTGGAAAAGGAGAAAATAGTTTGTCATATTCAGTAGCAAGCACCATGGGTCCCTGATCCTTCCCAACAGCAAAGAGGCTCATCTGCACTTACATCATTCCCATACTTGCCCATCGCAGCAGTTGCCAGCTGCCGGATCTTCTCCCGGTACATCTGAGCTGCGCGGCTATTATACTTGGCACTGGCATCTGTGGTGGTGCAACCATACTGGCGGAAAAAGGCAGTCTGGCGGGATGGAGAGGAAATTTAGTTGAAGCCCAAGATGAGAAAAATGAAGAGCAAATGAAACAAACGGGTGACTTCCTGCAACTAAAGGGCCCAATTCCAGACACAGACCTACAATAATTCAGCTTTCTCTTGGAAGCAGGAGTTTCAGGAACACAGGCCACCATGTCCTTTTATTTTATAAGCAAGTTTGATAAACAAATATTTATTAATAAAACACCAACCACCTGACTATGGCATCTACCAAAGAGGAGCATGGTAAAAAGGTCCAGGCATGCAACCAAAGATCATCAACTTCAAATGGCTCCTTACCGCATTGGCATTGCTACCCACTTGCATACACCTCAGCTGAAACCAGCTCCAGTTGAAATCAAGCTCTGTGGACCTGACAAGAGAACAAAACCTGAAGTCAGCATCTCAGAAAAGTTCAACAGATCAGGCTCAGAAGGGTTTGAACAACATAATGCACAATGCAAGCAGATCTCTGGGAATATATGAGCTACTGTTAGTGCCCCTGAACCAATAAATATCTCCCATGTTAGTTTGGTGAGGGCAGTGGCCAGAGGTGTACCTTGGTTTCCTTGTGCCCTTGGGCAAGGAGATGTTGTATCAGTGCCTCTATAGTCAGGAGAGAGCAAGGACCAGAAACTCAAAAAGTCTGCTTTGCATTGCCTTTTGCACTGCACCAGTGACTCCCTTTGTGGCCATCAGGGTCAGATCTGCTCTGCTCCACATCTCCTCCTCCTCCTCCACTGGTCCATCTGTCTACCTTCCTCCCTCCGCTCCCTGCTTTCCCTTCTGCCTCCTTCCTCCCTTCCTTTTTCCTCCTCCTGCAACTTACCCGCTCCCTGTCTTTCTTCCCTAAGCCTTGCTAGGCACTCCACTCACACTTCTGACTGGGAAGGGGGCACCACAGGGTTGCTGAGATGGACTATGCCAGCAATCGGATTCCTCTGGTGAGGTGCCCAGATTCCTAGCCACTCCAAGCCTTGGTGGGGGCCAACCTAACCAACCTCTAGGTACACCCTTGGCAGTGGTTCATGTGTTACCAGAGCTTTGACCCAGTTGTATTTGGCTGTTTTAACTCTTTCAATCTGGCCTATCAACCAGAGTAATTTCAGACTGAATACAAGGTAGTGGATGCCCAATAATTCAGATGTAAAAGTGTTGGCAAGGAGAATATGTTTTGAACACATGAGCAAAAAGACTCTTCAGATCCAGCTAGCATGCATTTATCTTTTTTTCCAAGAAACACACAAAAATACCAAGTGGACAAATTTTTGGATTGGGGAAAAACAAGCACACACAAAGGAAGACAGCTTGCTTCTCTTAGGGTCTTCTGTTGAGGCCCTGCACTGTTGAAATAGATGTGATGGCTTTAGCACTGCTGTCCAGCAGCTCTGCAGAAACGTCTTTGACATGTTCTTCAAAGCCTTATCTAATTTGTGTACATACTTCTATAGGCTCATAAATACAGGAAGAAATGGCCATGAAAACCACCAGAGAGAATTATGCACTCCAGAGCTTGGAAAAGCTGTTGTACCCATACTTTCTACATTCATTTATTTAAATAGAAATTCAGAAGTACTAATGATTCTAGCTGGCAGTCTTCTAACCAATGAAAGTTTCCCCTAGATGTATGAATTTCATTTCTCCTGGTATGGTACTGTCAGCCATGAGACACCCAGAAATCAATATGTATCAAATATCTCACATTTCTGTCATATGACACAGCAGCCAGAAGAAGCTCTGTACTTCTTGCTTTGCTATAATTGCATGGTCCTGCTCCAGCACAGAATTCTACTTTTCTTCTGTTCACCGAGGACAAACAGAGAGCATTTCAGGTAAGGAACTATTATAAGAGCCAAAGAGCTTACACTGTAAGAACAAGAACTAGGGCTAGCTAGCTAGCCTGTGTGAGTAATCCGATACTCTCACAGAAGTAGGTCAGGTAAAGGGTAAGTGCAGGCTTTCAAGCTTCACAAATGTATTGAAATGAGACAAATACTTCAATGTTTTAGAAGACAGCAGCAACAACAAAAAAGCACCTTAAAGGGTCAGTTCAAGCATGTTCACTGCTCAGTTTTTATATAACATACTTTACATGTGCAATAAAGTCAGAGATCAAGTGTTAAAGATGGACAGCTTTTATGATCATTGCGCATCACCTCAAATGTAAAATCTTTCAACAGAAAGCAGCAGAGAAGTGTCAAGTGGTGGAAAATTCAAGTATGAAATCAGTCTCAGTGCACTGCAGTGAACATTTGTTATTTTTATACATTGCCAAGGAAGGAATCTAGAGAAGATTTACAGAATTCTAACATGGCCCCCAACTCCAACCTTTTCTTCCATAGACGT
The DNA here is from genome assembly GCA_034641385.1 of Darevskia mixta. Classification (NCBI taxonomy): domain Eukaryota; kingdom Metazoa; phylum Chordata; class Lepidosauria; order Squamata; family Lacertidae; genus Darevskia; species Darevskia mixta. The sequence continues at coordinate 27,532,030 of JAWWNH010000066.1, forward strand.
GGAAACAATTTTTTAACCAAAGGAATGATTGTAGCAACTTTTCTTTCCAGATGTTAAAAGTGTGGCACTTACTGCAACAACTTCATGGTGAGTACCAATCTGTATAATGAACTATATCAATATCCTGCCTGTTTTCAAGCAGCAGTACAATGAACAAGTGAGAGAAAGGGGATTATGCTATTCTTAGGATTCTCAAAGATTACCTAATCAAACACGTTGTACTGCACAAGAGCCATTTTAGGAGTAAGCATAAGTACTACAATTACACAAGACACTGGAGCTGCACACAATGAACCGCGCTGATCGTTAGTCCCCGTACGACTAAAGCAGGGATCCTGTATCTCTCACGTTCCTCATCTTACCTCCCACCCCTCAAAAAAACAAACAAAACCCTAGTATTTACCGGATAAAGCTGAGATGCACACCCAGCGACCGGTGAACCCCAGAGCAGTCAATGCAGAGAAACACTCCATAGGTGATGCTGGCCCAGCTCGGGTTCTTCGCACCGCAGTCAAAGCAGGACTACAAGAAACAGAAGAGAAGCTAGGAGGAAGACCAAGAGGGAGCCACCGGGAAAGGAGGGAAAGCAGGCCAGCTTCCTTATACGGAGCCAGTATGTCTGGTCTGGCGCTAGTGACTCTAACTATGACGAGTCTTTCCCCACCCTGTAACTTGAAACGAGGGGACTGCGGGGATGAAACGGGCTGTTGTGCTTTGAGGGGACGCAGGTGCCGTCCTCCTTCAAGGTCTCAAACCTCACGGCCCCAGCCCTGCCGCAGGTGGACGGGGGACTGCGGCGGTGGCAGAACCGAACCGGAAGGGGACGGTGGGGAGGGGAGACGCTGGGCCGGCGGGCGTCTGCCATCGGGAACAGCGGCCAAAGAGACACTCCATAAGCCTCCTGCCTCAACAACCCGCGCTCGGTACCTTGTTGGGCGGCGCAGACCGAAGCCGCTTGAAAAGGGTCTGAATCTCCGCCTTGCTGGGCCCGGCCGCCATGTTTTCTTTTTCCCAGCAGCCACCGCGGCAGGCAACAGGTCGCCTCGGGGACCAATCCGCGCGCGGGGTGTTTCCCTCCGACGGGTCGCCTCCGGGGTCAGTTCAGAGTGCGCCGCGGACGTTGCCGCCATGACGCTCGAGGCAAAGTAACCGCGCTTGGCGGGAGCCGGGATTGGGGCTTTTCGCCGCGGAGTCGGAGACGATGCCTAAAGCCTGCTCGGCCGTTAACTGCCCCAACCGGGACACGCGGGAGAACCGGGCTAAGGGCCTCTCATTCCACAGGTGCGCATCTGCACACCGTAATGGGGCCTCCTCATGGAGAGTGTGGCTGGCTCTAAGCCTATTAGCGGCGGGGGCGGGGCTTTGGTTAACAAGGGGCGGGGCCCGGTGTGGGCGGGGCCCGGTGTGAGGTTGTGGGCGGGGCTGTGTGTCAGACGGTGTCGTCACCTGCAACATCAGCCCATGTGGGAGAAAGTCAGTGGGATTTATCGTTTCCCCATCTCTTCTTCCTCCTCCAGCTTCCCCAAAGCCCACGAACTGAGGAAGAAGTGGATGCTGGCTGTGAATCGCATCGAGCCAGGCTCCAGGAAGCTGTGGATCCCAGGCTCAGGCGCCTGCATCTGCTCAGATCATTTCTTCCAGGATGACTTCGAGGTCTATGGAGGGCAGAAGAGGCTGAAGGCGGGCGTGATCCCCTCCGTGTTCTCCTTCAAGGTATCCCAGCGCCAGAGAAGGGAGGAGAGTGCTGCCAAGCAGGGCCACCAAGTAGCCAATGCTCTGCTATGGTTTAAGGCAGAGTATTAGCCTCCATCTGTGATCGCTCCCCCAGTGGTGGCCACCAGCTTAGGTGCCTATAAAAGAGGATTCATGGGTCTGCACTGCTGTCAGAGGCAGTGATGCTTCTGAATGTCCAGCAGGGGTGCCAGCTTGAATAAAATATTGTGGGGGCCCAGGTAAACCCCGCCTCGCATAATCGATCACATGACACAGTGCACACACACCATTTGAGTGGAAATGCCCATCCACTTTGTGGGGGCCTGGCCCCCTTAAATATTTTATTGTGGGGGCCAAAGCCCCCACAGCTCCTAGGAGTTGTATAGAAACCATGTGCTCCACCAAATTCTTAAAGACTACAAGTGAGGGATGAGTGTCCACATTCCCTCCCACTGATAATTTTTCTGCACAGACAAGTGTATACCTAAAATATCAGAAAGCATTTCTACATTTGATCACCTGCCCACAGTCTGAAGAGACACAGTCAGCTAACAGTTGAGTTTTAACATGAGGATTTAGATAACCTTATTTCCCAATTTGCTTTTAAAAGTATCAGTTGTAACTAATGATGGTCATAGGCCAGCTCCAGCTGTCTCTGAATTGCCATTTACTGGGAGGGGGGCAGTTTTTGCCCTCATGTTGGGATTCCCAGAGGCATCTGGTTGGTAACTTGGAAACAATATGTTGGTCTCAATCAGGGATGGAGAACCTCAGGCCTGGGGACCAAACACAGTCCTCCAGACCTCTCTCTCTCTCTCTCTCTCTCTGGCACTTGGAACTCTTCCCAGGTGATACCCTGAATATTGTTGCCTAGTTGGAACTCTAATGATGTGTCTTGCTTGTCTGGATGGAAGATAAAGAGAGGTGTATGAGGATGTGTGTGTATAGAAAGGTAAAATTTGCATTCATTTCTCTGCCTACCTTTTGCTACTGCCCCACCCACCACTGGCATGTGGCGCTCAGAAGGAAATAGGGAGACTGGTCTGAAAAAAGGTGTGCCACCACAGGTCTAAACAGCCCTTTGATATGATCCAGCAGGGCTCTAAGCTTTGACATGCTGGACATGTGTTCTTGTCACTAATTGCTACTCCGTGTGTCTTGATGTTCTTGCTCATGATCCAAGCCATGCTGCCTTATTTCATGAGGTAATAAGGGTTTCTTTTACCAAGGTAGACAAGACTGCAAGCAGTCATAATAAAAACAGTGCTGCTGACACTATGTTGGTACACTTGAAGATTATCTCACACCAAATTATGTTGTTGCCCTTGCTCTGTTCCCAGCAACAAGTAGCCTCAAAGTTTGGAGAAATGTTTGATTCCCTCTCTCCCAGCACTGTAGTACATCAACAGCATGAACCACTGGGGGGAGCCATATTATTATACAATATATGCTGTGTGGTGGAGGACATGTGAGGTGCTTGGAGTAACAAGATACTGTATCAGGAACTTAGGGGCACAATCCTACAGTGAAGATTATTATTATTATTTATTCAGTTTATATACCACCCTTTATCCAAAGATCCCAGGGTGGTGTACAACATCAAGAACATATTTCACGGAGCATAATAAAAAACATAATGCAGAGCATAATTATAGATGCATACTAATAAAATATTCACAATAACAGTCCCTGCCACAAACACATTTAACAAGTCATAGATTATTTAATGGCTGAAGGCCTGGGTAAAGAGGAATGTTTTTGCTTGGCGCCTAAAGACATGTAATGATGGTGGGAGGTGAGCCTTTCTGGGGAGAGCATTCCACAGATGAGGAGCCACCACAGAAAAGGCCCGCTCTCTTCTAGTTTAGGGGCTGCAGGGTTTAACAGAAGCCCTGCTGCACTTTTCTAACAAACCAGGGCTTCTCCTGTAACCCTTGTGCTCCTAGCACCTACAATTGGATGTTTGGGCTAGGAGGGGTGAGTGAGAGGCCAAATGCTCCATTGGTGGGCATCCTTCACTATTACATTTTTATCCTGCCTTTCCTCCAAGGAGTTCAAGGTGGTATACACGGTTGTCCCCATCCCCATTTCACTATCACAACACCCTTGTACGGTAGGTGAGGCTGAGAGATTGTGACTAGCGCAAAGTCACCCAGTGTGCTTCATATCCGAGTGGGGATTTGAACTCTGTTCTTCCAGGTCCTAGTCCAATACTCTCCCCACTATGCCACACTGGCTCTTGTTCCTGGCATAGTCCTTAACTGGTGGGCTTTGGGATGTTTCTAGGGGCAGTGAGTTTGTGTCTGTTGTGTTTGTACTGCTTTTGGCGTTTCTGTGCTGTGTGTTCCACACCACACTGTTTCAGGTTGAGCTTGCATTGGGTGTGGCAGCTGTTCAGTCAACATAGTGGTGACTTATCTACTGCCTCCTCGGCATAGTTCAAGAATAGGATTGTTCTGTAATTACACTTCCCACCCCCCTGCACATTATCTAGTTGTCTGTTCATTTCTATGCTTCTGGAAGATTTGCTTGTAATAAAATGTCCCCATCCCCCCCCCATTTCCTCCTTATGTCACAGAGTCACTCCATTTCATTGCTGTAGGGTAGGAAGGTTTTAACAGTAAAATTATATTAGCACATATAAAGAATGGAGGTTATATTTAGCTATTATTTCCATTGTATTCAACTTTTCTATACAGCCTTGAGCATTAATTCAAAATGTGCTGACTGACCAATTTATGTGTATTTCAGGGTATCTATATGTTTCTATTTCTTTTTTAGAGTTTCTCTACTTGATCCAGATTTTAGTTTCCTCCAGGTTGCTTATTAGGTTCACATAATTGGGGGGGGGACATCTAGAGGGTTGGGGTTTTGTTTTTTTTAACACTGGAGTGCTTTGTGGGGAACCCTGCAATATGCAAACCCACACAATTGCTCAGCAGACAATGGCCACTTTGTGTGACGTTTCACTGAGTTTGCGCCACACCCTGGTTGCAGTGTTTCCATTTCTGCTTGCAAGCTCAGGCAGAATCTATTCAAGTTTAAGAAATTTCAGGTCTCACTGATTTCATGGCCTCGGCTCTGTATACCTGAAAGAACATCTTCGTCCCCATCATTCAGCTCTGAGTTCCAGTTCTGAGGGCCTTCTGGTGGTTCCCTCATTGTGCGAAGTGAGGTTACAGGGAACCAGGCAGAGAGCCTTCTCAGTAGTGGCACTCGCCCTGAAGAAATGAACAATAACACAACTTTCCGAATACAGCCCTGTATCAGGAAGTTTTTAATGTTTGATGTCTCACTGTGTTTTTATATTATGTTGGAAGCTTCCCGCACTTGGGAGGCCAGAGAAACAAACAGTCCAACTGCACAAGCTAAATTTCGTTTGCTATTTACATGAAGTGTAAAAAGGCACCAGCAAATACATTCTACATCTCGAGAGAGTGTGTGTGGCTCGCCCCCCCCCACCCCCAAATCCCCTTACCAATGTTGGAAGCTGCCCAGAGTGTCTGGGGCAAGCCAGTTGGATGTCTCGGGTATAAGTACTGTAATTAATAATAATAATAATAATAATAATAATAATAATAACTATTACTCAGTGGGAGAGAATTTCATTGCAATTCGATACTACAGTTGCACTAGCTGAGTGGGCATGGGTTGCTTCTCAGCTCCATTCCCTATTCTGGAGTGGGGAACTGGCTGGGGTCAGAAGACTTGAGGGTCCTTATGTTCCCCACCACCCAGGGGCCAACTTTTAACAGGTGGATGGGGTTGCCCACCTGTCAGTCAGCCGACATCACAGTAATGTCAGGTGACCCATCTTCCTTTGACCTGCACAGCTTGAAATCAAACCATGTGGACAAAGGCACAGTACTTTGTAGGTGCCTGCAATCAGCTGCTTTGCAAGCAAGACCGTTTTTGGCCCAGCTTTGTCTTTGCTTGCCTGACACCCGATGACATATATGACGTCCGGTGTAGGACAGATGGGCGTGGATTGACCAAAATGCCTTCACAGGCCAAATGGGGAAGCCTGGTGGGCCTAAATAATCTTGCAGGCTGGTGAGCCCCCACCACTGCTGCCATGTCTTAGCTGGAGAATTCCTCATCAGAGGATGATCTGGAGCCCCCAGTACTTAGCAAAGCCCCAGACCTGACTAGATCTGGGGAGATGAGTAAGTTGGGACTCTCGGACAAGGCTGCTGCGGGGCTGTTGGCACAGTGGGAGAGTTTGGCCTCAGAAGCTAAGGCTGGATGGACCCTGAGCTTGTAGAAGCAACAATGTTTTAAACAGCAAATGGAAACCTGTCCATAAACGGAAGTACCAGACTTGGGAGTCCAGGTCTTTCTTTGACAACAGCTCATGGAACTCAGCTGGACCCCTGGGTGTGGTTCCAGTAGCTCCAGCTCAAAGGTCTCAGGCTGGAACACTTCTTGCCTGGACCTTGAACTGCCCCTCAACTTGCCTCTTTCCTGCACCACTTGGGATTGGCTCTTTATGTGCTATGGGAACAACATGAGTGCTGTGTTGGGTGGGATCTTCTTCCTTTCCTTTGTGTGTTTTGGCTACAAAATTGTGTTTGAGAGCAGCAAAAGGAGTCTTGAACCCCTGCTTATAGGGATGTTTTGGGGCTTCCAGCAGCAGAGTTACTGCTGGTTTCACATGTTGTGATGAAGGGGCATCTGCTCTCTCTCTGTGTGTGTGTGTGTGTGTCATTAAGAGTTCGTTGGCTCCCTCCATTTGTGGACACCATCACCTATAGTCCCTGATTGGTGGGCTTTGGCAGAGTTTCTTAGTAGCAGGAAGTGGGGGTGGGTGTCTGCTGTTTTTACACCATTTCAATGTTTTCTGAGTTGTGTGTTTTCCTCAGGTATAATGGCTGGTCTCCTGGTGCAGTAGCCAGATATCTCCCCTCTTCTTCCTAAAGTATTTACAGTATAAGAGTGCTACCTCGTTCAAGGGTAGCATTCAACTAAATTTTACTCAGAGTAGACCCATTGAACTTAATGGCCCTAACTTAGTCGTGTTTATTCATTTCAGTGGGTCTACTCTGGGTAAAGCTTAGTCAACTACCACCTTAAACGTTTAGTTGTTAGCTGGGGTGTGTCCATGTGACTGCATGTTGACACAAGTTAGCATCTAGACTCTCACCTTACAGATAAGTCTATCCTGGATGCACATCTTTGTAGGATCTGGGATTGGTAAAGCTCAATGAATAAAGATGGAAGAGAGTTGAACTGAGGTTTTGTTCCTGTCTCTCACTTTAGAGCAGAAATTTGTCTGTAGCTTGTAAGTCAGAGGTAGGGATGTTGTTAGATACAATTCCCACCATCTCTGTTGGATTCACAACAACATCGGAAGATCACATGTTTTCTGTCCTTGCTATGAGGTTTAAAAAAGGGGGGGGGGAGACTGTATGTCCCTCACTCTTTATATCCACTTCATAATTCTTTGTGTTTGTCTCATATCTAATCTTTTTTCCACGCTTACCGTACATGGTGTAGGGAGGTGGTGGTTGTTTTTCTGGAAGTATTGCTGATCCAATCTAAAAGAATCTCTGCACAGAATAATGTTTTGGTTTTGCCACAAGAGGGAACATCAGATTTGGCTGCAATGTGAGACCTTCCCCCCCCTTTATTGCTGGTTGTATTCATCAGTGCATAAGCTGCCCAAAACGTGGCTCCCTGGGGCTTTCTGTCCTGTGTTTCCTGTTGTTTTCTTTCAGAATGGGTGATCTGTGTGCCTCTGAAGCTGCAACATAGGCACACTGCTCTTAACTGCCAAGGAGGGTGCCCTGCATCCTTGTCTTCAGTCCCTGAATAATGCAAGCACTGTCCATTAAAAGTTTCAGTATGTACAGCTGTTGTTAAATGTCATGCTACGGCAGGAACAAAATGTCCAGGAGGGCAGGGTATCCTGGGTTACATTAAGATTTGAAGCAAGTCCCTAGCAACATGTGGCTTGTTACTCTTTGAAGCAAGATGCTGGGCTAGGTAGATCTCCTTTGTGGATTGAGACAGAAGATCTTGCGCTACCTATGGCAATTGAAAGCTTTCATCTTGGGTCATAGAAGGTAGAAGGAAATGACAAACACAGAAGATGGCCTGGGGTGGGGGAGGGAAGCATCCCAAAAGAAGTGATTTTATCCAGATGCAGCCTACCTGGCTGTACATGTCTTCAGGCTTCAAAGTGGCCTGTTTTGTAATCCTCCTCACAGAAGGAGAACTGAGTTTAGTTTGGGGCCTTTGTAGAACAATCGCAGGCCTCTTAAAGAACTAGGCAGATGCAAAATGCTTTCTAAACGGTGTAGTCTTATTTGGTACTGTTTGGACTTTCTGAGGGGGTTTCTCTCGGCCTTGATATCTTGCTCACATCTGGGAGAGGCCTGGGTTACTGCATGAAGAAAGCAATGGTCTCTGGGATCCTCAACATCTGGTTTGGATTAGTGAGGTAACCGCAACATCCTGTGAGAAGGCCCTGGTGTAATAACTGGATTTGCTACCTCAGTCCAAAAAATGAGCGCCTGGGGAGAGTGCACCCTCCTTGCCTCTTTCCAAAAGTTGAAATAAATTCATTTGAAAGGAAAGTCATTTGAATTTTTTATAGCCAAAGGGGTGGGGAAATGACATTGCACAACTCACAGAAGCAAACTAACTTTCCAGGGGCTTGTCTCTTGTCCTCCTTGGTGTGAGTCATGCTGTCCTAGAGTTGTGGTACAGGAACGACAAGGCTGGTTCTCATCCCTAAATCTTACGCAGGTCCCTCAAATGCCTCATAATTTCTGTCATCATTCCTGGTCTCTGACAATACAGAGCTGCAGAGGTGGATGCTTCCGATCCCATCCCCTGGTTTTCTGTGAAGGCAGCAGAAATGTAAGAATTGCTGGCGTTAGGGATGTTTGTTTTCCTTGTACAGGACAGGAAAGGCTTCCTGCTAGTGACTCTTCCCTGGTCAGGAAAGCTGTAGTGCAGCTCACCTTGGCAGCTTAGCTGGACTTTTTAATTGTCTGCCTTGCTCAGCCATTTGGGCCATACTGAGGGATTTCTGAGCTGCAGCTTGATTCTCATTTACTAACCTCAAGGGCCCTCCTACTAGATCTCTTTTATCCCTAAAATATGTGCTACCTCAGGTTCCGGTCCAGTCTAAAACCCGCAACCTCTAAGGGTTGACTCCAACTAAATTCTGCTTGGTGTAGGCCCATTAAAATTAATGAACCCAAGTTAGTCATGTCTGTTAATTTCAGTGGGTCTTCTCTGCATATGAATAAGATTTGATACAGCCTCACTTTTCCATGGGACTTTTCCCTTCCCATTCAGCAGTATTAGGAAACCTCAGGTTTGGGGGTGAATGTGGCTTTCTAGGCCTTTCTATCAGGCCCTCATGACTCTCACTAGGCCACACCCTTCATTGTCCCTGTTCTGTGCCCTCCTTGAGAACTGTTGCCTGGCTGGAAGATGTCTGTGATGATGTCTTTTGCTTGTGTGACTGGAAAGGCGTGTGTATGTGGGGGTCAGGGGGTCAGATTGTTATGACTTTTGCATGACTAGGATGCAGCCTACGGTGTGCAAAGATAAGAGTCCCATCTGGTGCCCCACCCAATTTTGCCTCTGGCCTTATCCATGGCTTGCATGTGGCACTTGTAAGGTTCTCCATGAGGCAGTGCAGCTATTGGGTCCAAAAAAGTTCCTCACCCCTGCTGCTCAGGAAGCAGTGGCTTCTAAATGAAGAAAAATAAGCTTCAGGTGACTGTGTTTATTTCTGAAGACAGTTGAGTAGATAGACACATTTCCTAGTATGTAATCCACTGCGCACAGGTGCAAGAGCGTAAATTGAAAAAGGGAATATGGGCAGGAAAAAGATACATTGCCAAAAGCAGCAGGATTCGGAATAGGGAGAGGATTTGCTTAAACTTGCAAACTTGGGTTGAAGGAAGGAAAATGCAGCAAGGGAGGACGAGAGTTTGGGAATTGGTAGTGGGCCTTGGGGGTGTATGTGTAAAGGGGATGGAAGAGAAGAACTGTGGTTCATCAGCTTTTTGCTCAGTAACAGCAGGAACTGGAAAGCTGAAGAAGTGCCAACACATTTTATGAGTCTCTGATCCAGCTGCTCAGACAAAGGGTCATATAGTGAAGAAGGAGCCACAAAAGAACTTCTTTATCCAGATACCTACTGGGACAGACCATTTTTTGGGAATGGAAGGGGTGTCCAGACGATAGCCTGACATGAAATATAGTATGTAGAAATGGAAGACAGGAACGAGGAAGGGATTGCTGTACTGGGAGCAATATTCAATGGGGAAATCTATTTATTAAAGTGCTTAGATGTATGTTACGTGTTGTACAGTAGTCAATATATCGGCACTCTGCCAAAATTAGCATCACACTTCAACAGAGGAACAAGACACAGAAGGATCAGGGAATAGCATGAATAAGGTGGTCAGGCAAATGCACCATTGTATCCCACATTTCAGCTGATAACCCTCCCAGAGGAAGACACATTGCAGAGTTTCCCTTCTTTCTTATACACTCTGTTATCAAACATTTCCAACACATTCCTATCCATATTTAGTCAGAGGTTAAATGTCATTGTATCCTATTGGTTGTCCCCCTCTTTGTGTAAGTGCATTTAGCATTGCAGCTTTTGATCAAGGTCAAGGTCTCCCAGCACTTTTCCTGTTCTGCCACCGGCTTGTGGGCCCAGTAGAGGATTTCCATAGTCCTAAAACAAAAAAAGGGACAGCTGCAGAGATGGATATGGTTCCCGCTACGTCAAAGAGGGGGAAATAAGCTTAGGTGTGCTGCAGTGGGGTGGGGGAATGTTCCAAGCAGTTTTTATTAAGAAGCATTCCCTCCCCCCTTGGTTCTCAAAATGCCTTAGAAACCATATTCATCTGTGCAATTTTCTTCTTTTTCTTTTGTCTTTGGTGTATTTTCTGTAGCTGTCATTGTGCATAGATTTTTATAGTCCTTTCTAGTGTGTACCCTGTAGCCCAACAGCATCGGAAGTGTTGTAGGGAGTTTGATATATATGACTGATAGTTCACAATAATCTGCACCTGAAGAGCTAGCAACCCTATATATATCTACATATGTCTACACATAAGTAAATCCCACTGACTTCAGTGGGACTTTGAGATAAGTGTATCTAGGACTGCAACCGAGCGGTTAACTTTTCACCCAGTTAAATTGATGAAATTTAAGATAGTCATGAGTAAGTTGCCTCATTAATTGTGTGGGACTAAGGCATAACCTGGACCCAGCCTCTAATGTTTGAAGTATGCTTAATTAATTCCAGTAATACCATGGCAATGTTGTTGGGGATTATTTTTTGTTAATTTTTGCTTTCTACTACAGCATTAGCTTATCCAGTCTGTTTCAACCAGGCCTTTTTCTTTTTTTGGTTGAATTGCCATGTCTAATTCATTTGAACTCTTTCTCAATACAGGAACCAACGAAAGGGAAACATCCATCAAAGTCTGTCAAAACCATGGGCATCAGTTGGCCAGTGGCTAGTATCAGCGAAGCTACTCCACCAGCTGACTCATCTCCAGCACAAGCCAAAGCAGTACGTATACCAGTGAGGGGTAGCTGGTGCCTTCTTCAATGCTAGCAATGCAGCTGTTGGGAAGGACTTTGGGGCAGAGGTCAGGGGCCCCACACAGAAGAATGAGCAGGAGAACACTAAACACAGCAGAGCTAGCTTACCAAATTCTGAAAAAAGTAATGCACATTACCATATGAAGAGCCCCTCCTCCCCACCAGGAGACCATTAAGTCCAGAGTCTAAAATTACAAAACTGCATGTCACTAAATGCTGTAGCATGTCGGTTATATTACCATAGGGACTTGGACAAAGCCTATAGCAGAGATGGGGAACCTCAGGCCCATGGGTGAAATGTGGCCCTCCAGGCCCCTCTCTGGCCCTTGGGATACTCCCCAGGCCACACCCACTCTTCCAAGGCCACATCCCTAATTGTTTTAGGGATCAATGCATCCTCCTTGAGTGTTTGTGCCTGGCTGGAATGTATCATTGACCTCAAATAATGCTTCTTGTGGGCCTGGATGGAGGACAGAGGTGTGTACAGTGGAACCTCGGGTTGCGGACGTAATCTGTGATGGAGGCACGTCCGCAACCCGCAGCGTTCGTAACCTGCAGCGCCGCATCTGTGCACGCGCATGACGCGATTTGGCACTTCTGCGCATGTGTGAGCGGCAAAACCTGGAAGTAACCCTTTCCGGTACTTCTGGGTTTCCCGTGGTCTGCAACCTGAAAACGCATAACCTGAAGCGTTTGTAACCCGAGGTACCATTGTACGTGTGAGCAGAAACCAGCCTACTGTACAAAGGTAGACCTTTACATTCTTTGCTCCATCCTATCCACCATTGGAATGTGGCTCCCAGAAGGGAAGGTGGCCCTCATGTTCAAACAGGTTCCCTATCCCTGGCATATGGCTATGGGCCTTTGTTTATGGAGCAAACTGCAGAACCTGACTTCCATCATGGTAACCTAAGTTAGCTTTAAAGAGGGAGAGTGGCCACATCCACTAACTATTGTGAATCTGATGGGAGAAGGGAGTCTGGGAAGGGTTTACTCTGGCTATGGTGAAAGGCTAAAAGGAAAATCAAGGCAAAGGAGAAGGGTGAAGTAAGTTTAGTTTTCAGGAATAAGCAAATCCAGCCTTTGGTGGAAAATCCGCATGGACAAACATCTGGTGCCGGGAGGACATGGAAGTTATGGTGAGAGAATTAAAGAGATGGAGCAACGGGTCTCCTTTGTTTTCCTGTAGGTGGAACTCATCCAAGCAGAGCATCAGTATAGTCTGAGTGAAGCTATGGGCAGCAGAACAAAGTCTCTGATCCCCGTTGGCCCAGTGCAGGGGACTGAACGGGAGCAGGACGCAGCCCAGCGCCGCCTCTCCTATTATCAGCAGGAGTTGTGGAGTGTGCTGGAGAGCCTGCGGGAGCAGCATCTCCTCCAGAAGGACATGGAACACATGCTGCGCTCCCAGTTCAGCGGTAAGCCAGGGAATGGAGCAACGTAAGCCTTGCCAAAGGGGCTCTTCTTCATGCCAGAGAGCCTTTACAATAAGACCAGTGCAGTTTCAGAATCATGCGAGGTTCCAAGGAGGGAGCCATGATACAAACTGGATAGAAACCAGCTTCAAGGCTTGGTTAAGATGAGTGGGGTAATATTCACAGCCCTCTAGCGGCTCACATACCAGAAGTAATGTATCTAGTGTTAACTCTGGAAGTGTATACTTGATTCTAACCAAACTATGCCTCCTGATGTATATTTTGCTGTAGGAGGCTTAGCTTGGTCGGTATCGAGTAGACACTCCCAGAGTTAACACTAAATACATTACTTCTGGTAAATGAGCCACCATAACTGCTAGAAGGCCATGAAAAAATTGTGTCCTGGGCTTTTTAGACTCATCTACCCATGTACGTTCTGAAACCAAAGGAGCGCATTGGTTGCCAGATGTGGAATATATTGGCATTGTTTTCAGCCCTCCTACCCCATTTGATTACCTCCTCAGCGTTTCCGACTGGCCGGTTGTGCTCTGTATGCAATTGCTACAAATCTCCCCCACTTCCCCAAACCCTTAATAACTTTAAGTACGTGCCTCTCTGCTTTCTTGGCCACCCAATCCTCCTAGGTTTTGGACCCAGTTTCCTTCCCCATGAAAATAAGAGGATGTTGAATCTTCTCCCAGCCCCCAGTCTGAACGCAGCAGAGTCACTGCTGAGGCCAATGTTAAAGACTCTTCCTCTGCAGCATCACCCCAAATTAGCTTCACCTCACTGTCCATCCCTTGCTTGAGGAACCCTCTTTACTTCAGCAGACCTGCAGCTCACTTTGCAGTGCGAGGATGCCCTGTGCGAGAACTACCCAGCTGCCACCCGCAATTTTGCCGTCTCGCTGCATTTGTTCTCAGCCAAGGCCTATGAATTCGTGAAGAAGACCTTCCAGCTCCCAGAGGCCACCACCCTTCGCACGTATGTCATTCTTATTTGTATCTTATTTGTGTTGACTAGGGGCAAACGTTGCAAAGCAACAGTGCACAGACATATGCATTATATATGCATTCTAGCTTGCTAAGAAACTACTTTTTCCAGCATGACACTTTTAATATGAGAGAAGAGAAAGGGGGGTGGGGAATGCCTGAAAACACATTACTTCATTATGTCAGGACACCTCACGTACAGACCTAGAGGAGCTCCTGAACTTAGTCTGCAAGCTTTCTTTGTAAGATTTGCCACTGACTGCTCAGACATGGATGATACCTCTTGGGCCATCTTCTGAAGGACCACAATGACAGAGGATCTGACTTGCAAGCAGAAGGTCCCTGGTTCAGTCCCTGAGCTGGAGTGGGGAAAGGCTCCTGAACCAAATCCTGAAGGGTTTCTGCCAGCCAGAGCAGACAGTGCGGAGCTGGATGAATCAGTGGTCTGACTTGGTATAAGGCAGCTTCCTCTGTTCTCATGCTACACAAGTAAATTCCACATCAAACAATCCACAAGGACAAATATAAAGTTTAAGGTGCAGAGGAGAGGAAAAAAATTCAACCAGAAAAGTTTTTCACTAGCTGCAAAAAATCCTAAAAGCTGCCATAGATGTTATTTGGAGGGGAAGGGAGTTCCATCCTCAGAGGCCCTGTATCAAGGATGCCTTCACTCAGGTTGCCGGAAACCAAATTCCAGGCTAATGTAACAATCCCTCAAGGAAGGTAGGGCAAATTCCTTTGTTCCAAAAAGAAGAGGCCAAATCTGAAAATCAGGTTCCTCAGAGGAGATATTTGCAGATCCCCTGGAAAAGCTTTGATTAAAAATGCAGTATTGGGCAAAAGGAGGAAATTGTCAAACCATGAGGATATGACTGTTGGTAACCCAGGATTTAGGGTTGGATGACTGAGATAAAATGAGTTTGATATCCTGCAAGGGACAGACGGATGCCTGTGGCACCATGAAGACTATTGATGCATGGACTTTTATACTTTTAACAATAGCTTAGGCTGACATCCTAACACCATTTATTCTGAGCAAGCCCCATGGAATTCAATAGGACTTACTTCTATGTAGACATGGCTAGGATTGAACTGCTACTTCACCAAATGCAATTGGTCAAGAAACCTCTGACCTTGAAGGCATGCTGGGGGGAAATGGTTAATCTTTCATGGTTACTGGAATTAAACCTTGGAAGATTTGAGTAATGTACTAGCCAGCTGATTGATCACTTTACATGGGTTATTATGGGAGGAATTCAGTGTAGTCAGCTCAAGATTGCTCTTCTGGGGGTTCTCCTAACCACCTCAAAGCTGATATCAGGGGTGCAGGGGGCATGCAGTTGGAGGATAGGGAGAAACCTTCATTGCACTAGTGCAGGCTTCCTCAAACTCGACCCTCCAGATGTTTTGAGACTACAATTCCCATCATCCCTGACCACTGGTCCTGCTAGCTAGGGATCATGGGAGTTGTAGGCCAAAAACATCTGGAGGGCCGAGTTTGAGGAAGCCTGCATTAGTGGAAGTCCTTGCACAGGCTTCCACAAGTGAGTTGAATTGGGCCCTATGTTTATATACCAAATTCCTCCAAGGAACCTAAGGTAGCATACGTGGTTCGATGTCCAACCCCCATTTTATCCTTACAACAACCCTGCGAAGTAAGTTAAGCTAAGGGATGGTGATTGACCCACGGTCACCCAAGGAGCTTCAGGACTGAGTCAGAATTTAAACCTAAGCTCTCCCTAGTCTAGTACAACATGACAGTGCAACCTCTGCACTGGCTTGGCATCACATTGTTGTATGGAAGCAATTTGAGAGAGGTAAATGATGCCCAAAACTCTGATCGGGGGAAAGCCAAGGTGAACAAAAAGACTTGAATGTAGTGTGCTGTGTGTGTGTGTGTGTGTGTGCGCGCGCGCGCATAAATATATACAGAGCACTGAGCCTTAAAGTTAAGCTTTTCATCCATTGGAGGTTAAAGTAGGATCAGATTTATTAGCAAGACGAAGTAGAGGAATGGACAATCCACAAGGAAAAGGAAACAGCTGTGCTAGTTGATAAAGCTAGACTTTGGAGGTATAAGCATCAGTGCAAGCCTCTAAAGGTTTTCTCAGAAATATGCCTTGCTCTCTCTCTCTCAAAAAAAGTGATCTCTCTCTCTCTCTGTCCCACATACATATAGGATTGCAACCTAAGAAAGATAGTCTGAATGGTTGGCCCTCTCCAATCCATCCAAACACTCAGTGGCACCAAAGAAATAAGCTAAAAAATATCATAAGACGCACGTGCCGCTTAACTACAATAGTCTCTATGTGGTATACAAGAATGGTAAAAATCGGTTAAAGCACTAAAATCTGATGTGCCACTAGAAAACTTACTGTGCTATTCTGTGAAAGCCCAGATATGGGGAAAACAACTTTGGAATATGGAAACATCAAGAAAAGCAGACATAGCAAAGGCGCGTGTATCACAGAACCACACGACTGGCACTTGGAAGGGAAAAAATCAAAGTACGGTGCTATAGCAGTGTGTCTCTTTAACAGGCATCCCCAACCTGCGGCCCTCCAGATGTTTTGGCCTACAACTCCCATGATCCCTAGCTAACAGGACCAGTAGTTCAAAACATCTGGAGGGCCGAAGTTTGGGGATGCCTGCTCTTTAATTTCAAGAGCCAGCAACATCTTTCAGTGATAATTAAAATATAGGTGTTAAAAATGGACTCATAAAATAGTGGTGTAGAGAGCGGTGGACACAATGTGGGGAAAGCACAAAGTGCCCTATTCTATGGAAAGTCAATTGTGATTCCGGTTGTAGTTTACAGAAAAGCAACAATTAGATAGCACTAGGAGCCCATTGGGAAGCAACCTAAGAGTGACCCACACAAACTGTGCCAAACGCGCTGTTAGCCTAAAGGAAACCACATGGATGATTCAGTGTGTTGGGAAGAAAACAGGCTTTCAAGCTCACCTGATGGTTTATGGGAGATTTCTTCTTCTTCTTGATTTCAAATACTGCAAAGAGAACCAGAGTATGAAAGCAGAACTGATGCAGGCTCTGCCTTCCCACGTGGAACTATTCTCAGACCCTCTAGCACAAGCATGGCCTAAAATAGTTTATGAAAGTAACATCATGCTTTGATTTTTCTTAAGCACGAGGGCAAAGAAAGGCTCTGAGGTTTGGCAGCAGAAGAAAGATTTTTGTTTGAACCAAACATGGAGCTGATTAGCTTTCTTTCCCATGCTTCTTCCCTCATAGGTGGCTCTCAAACCTGGATTACGAGCCGGGATTCAGCCAACAAGCCTTCGATGCTCTGGCAGAGAGATCTCAAGCAGGGGAGAAAACCTTCAAGTTGTGCTCTCTCCTTATGGGCTCAATCCCTTTGGAAAGGAGAATCCACTATGACCCTTCCACCGGACGTTTGCATGGTTTGATGGACTTTGGTGCTGGTAAATATGATGCGGATGAGGTTTCGGCAGCCAGAGAAGCCCTCCTGCTTGTGGCTGTTGGATTCCAAGGCCAGTGGATAGTGCCTGTTGGCTACTTCCTCCTTGCCACCCTTAGAGGTGACATACAGGCCCAGCTCCTATGCCACTGTATCCTCAAACTGTACGACATTGGCGTGCAGGTGGTCTCTGTGACGTCTGATGCCACAGCTCCCAATATCGACACAGCCAGGCGGCTGGGAGTGGTGGTGGACGGCCTCTTTGTCAAGTCCACGTTTTTCCATCCAGCTACTCCTACGCTGGAAATAGCATACTACTTTGATCCCAGCCATTTGTTGACGCTGATCCACCGCTTGCTGCAAGCCGCTGGCAGCCTCCAGGTGAGCGGCAAGGCGGTCTGCTGGGATTACCTCCTGCATCTCGGGGCTCTGCGGGAAGAAGTGGTGCTCCAGGCGGCATGCCAGGCCGGAGCGATCAGCCCGCAGGAACAGCGGGTGTGGGGAAATGGGGCCACGCAGTTGTTCAGCCAGGGCACGGTTCAGGCCTTGCATTTTGCAGCGAGGCTCGGCCTGCCTCAATTTCAGGGCCACAAAGCCACCGCCCACTTTATCGGGCTGCTGAGTGCCATTTTTGACGCGTGCAGCAGCTGCAGCATCTATGGGGAAGGTTTCAAGGCGCCGCTCTCCTGCGCTAGCGCCAGCGCCCTCAACAACCTCTGCAACGAGTACGAGAACCTGCTTCGCAAACTCCGCACTGCCACCGGGGAGCTGCTAGGGCTGAGCAGGCATCGATGGGGCTTCATTGGCTTCCTGGTGAACCTGCGCAGCTTTCAGTGGCTGGCGCAGACCCATCTACAGGCAGAAGACGAGCCCACCGCTTCTTTGCTGTCCTGTTGGTGGAGCCTGGACCCTCTGGAGTGGTGCAGGGGAGCCATACAGCAAGCCCGTGGGCACAAAGGTGTTGGCCCCGCATGGACCTTCCAGCGGGCGTACAGGCTTGTCTTGAACAGAGCTCTTTCTGGTCTGGGCCTCGATCCACCGAACCTGCTTGACATATCCTTACGCAGAAGAACTAGCCTCCAGTTGCAGGCTTCCTGGCCTCTGGCTCGCGGGCGGATCTGGTGCTTGCCTCGGGGCACCGGGCCTCCACGAGAGACACAGGGCATAGCCCCAGCCTTTCTGGCCGAGTTGGAGGAAAACGCCATCACTTGCATTTCCCGCATTGTTTTGGGGAAGCTGCTGCCCCTCCTCTCCTGCGCCGAATGCCGCGCTGCCCTCTTGTGCCCTTGTAAGGGTGTGCCCGTGGGCAGCGCCCTGCTGTGCGTGGAGAGCAAGGGAAGAAAGTACCTCCCAGCAGAGTCCCTACAGAGGGTGATCCGCCGAGCAAAGCAGGTTGTTGGCCCGCCTTCCTTGTTCCTCGGAGACTCCAGCCACCGCAGGTTCTTGGCGCAGCAGCTGGCCATCTTGGCAGATGTGAGTGAGGAGCCCAGTCTTTTCTCATCCCTGGGCAACCACCTCTTTGAGAGCAACACTGTGGTTTCCAACCATTATGTCACTCTGCTGCAGGAGCTTGTGCGAACCTTCTTGGAACTGTGGCTTGAGGCAGTGCAAGGACGGTTGTCCATGCCACCGACTCATGAACGTAGCAGCTCTTTGAAAGTGGCTAATGGTAAGCAGCGGACAGGGAATGCCAACGGCCCCAGCAGGGACTGGCCTCAGCAAGCGCATGGACTCATGGAATGGTACATGCCTATTTGAAGGTGGTGGGAAGCCGAATGCTTATGTTTACGTGGCCTTGTAAGAGAAGTGGTAGCTTATGATATGCTGCAAGCTGGTAGAAAACTACGAGGCTGCTTTGCACTTGGCTTTTTTATGGGAGCAGACACAGGCAGGGAGGTCCACACGGAACTGACATGCAGGAAGTTCATTCTAACTTCTAATGTGAAAGTGACACGTGTGTGTGCCTTTGAGAAGCATCTTTGCAGGGCTTATAGCAGTGATGGCTAACCTTGACACCCCAGATGTTTTGGGACTACAACTCCCATCATCCCTGACCACTGATCCTGTTAGCTAGGGATGATGGGAGTTGTAGTTCCAAAACATCTGGGGTGTCAAGGTTAGCCATCACTGGCTTATAAGCATAGGGAATCGTAGAATTGGAAGGGACCCCAAGGGTCATCTAGTCCAACGCCCCCCCCCCACACAATGCAGGAATATTGGTATCCTATTTACATTGGCAAAGCTGGTCCTAATAAAGTTGTTTCCTGAGTGGATTTTGGAACTTTGCTTATGGACTTAACATGGCTTCCTTTGCTGTGCTGTCCCAGCTCTGGAGTTTTAAGAACCATATGTCTTTTTTCCAACTAGTCCCCCAAATTGGAACTTCCCCCTCCCCCAGCACTTTTGCTACCAACCCCACTCTGGTCTTTAGAAGCAAAGCTGAGGCAGCAGCCCAGATTAGAACATAACTCTTGACCTTTGGCTATCAAGAAGCAAAGTCCAGCACCAAGTGGCTGAAGCCTTGGGCCAGGTCAATAAACAGCTCAGGAATGAGAGCGATTGCTTGTTGCAACAGCTGCACTCCATATTTCAACAGACTTGCACCTGTTGCAAAACTTCAACCCGGAGGCAAAGCATGTTTGCTACATAAAAGACACCAACTTCAGCAAGTGATCTTTGCAACTTCTTGCAAGATTGATGAAGACCCGACCCAAAGTGGTCCACTGCCTAACAGTGGTGCTCTGTAAAAATAGCTCCATGGGGCATGTGAAGAAGTGAGGCGAAGGCAGTTCTTAGCAGTCAATCTATTCTAAGCTGAAATGCTGTGCCATTCATTCTGTGCAAACCTTCCTTGGGTGGCTCTGAACACCACTAGCACCTCCTCTCACAACTATCCTGATGCAGCACTGGAGCCCCACATGTATACCGGTAGTTGATATACATCTGTTACCACAAACATAATGCCTATTTGAGTGCTTTCCATCTAATCAATGTGACTATACTGAAGGATACTATGGTTTGTCCTGTAACAGTCATATCAGATCCTAGTTGCACTACTTAACAGCATAGTTTTCAATATCTTGCTTCCATATGAAGTCAATACTGCAAACTATCAACAGATTCAGCAGTTGGGATAGGAGCTTATGTAATACAGTTGCTAGATGGGTAGTTGGGGTGCAATTGAGATGACTAGTTTGACCCTTGCCTAGGAATAAGTTGCCTGAGAGTTGCCATTCCACAGTTGGCTTCTAACTAGCCTTTAATGTTTGTTTTTAGAGCAACTGCTACTTATTCAGCTGGCAGACAATAGGCTTGTTGGAATCGCTGCACAGAAGAGGAAAGGAGTTTCGGTGCTTTGCGCTTTACGGGGCATTTTCTACCTTCTATTCCATTATAACACACAGGATTCAGAAAATTTTATATACCTTTATTAGAAAAAAAAATCATCACCATAATTCTAGATGTTTAAAATGAAGCATTGGTTACAATAAGAGTGTCCTCAGAAAGTTCCAGATTGTTTTCATGGTTTTTGACGCAAGTTGGAGGCCAATGATTTGGTGACCTCTGGAGAAAATGCTTGCAGGGCGCACACCTTAAGGGGGAAGGGAGGAAGCAATCATGAAATGACTTTCTCAACATAATTAGCAGGATATAGTCCAACCTGACCGGTCTGAAGCCGGCCTTTGCACCAGCCCTGTTCATCCTCTTCACTGATCTTCATGAGCTCTTCACCTAGCGGGAAGAAAAATCTCAGAATGAGTAACAAGGCAAGGTTTCATTGGTTTAGATATTCACTAAAATGAAATGAGACTTGCTTGCTTTCCCCTTCTGGTTTCCAGAGATGCTGGCAATGCACACATGTGGAAGTGAAGCTAAGGTTGAGATACCATGCACAATTATTAAATAACAATTCCACTGAAATCTGTGTCTTTCATTTCCAAATGAGTTTTGGGTCAGTGTTAGCCTTCATTCTCCATACAACTATATTATGGTGGCCTACTGGAACAAAGTCATTATTGCACAGAGAAGCATCTTAAAAGCTCTTGGGCATTAGCAGCCAGAAGATGCTTCCTAAACAGTGATACCCTCTCCAGCTTCCCATGTCATCTCAACTGACTCATGCTGAAGAGTCAACCACCATGCAGAATTCACACATTAGTGAAGTTAAAGACCACCTGAAAGGGGTGTAACCATCCAGAGAATGCCCTTTTAAAAAAACGCATCAGCACTACCTCCAACTTTCTATTTAAGGAGAACAATTTAAAATATCATTTCCAGCAACAAAAGGAGAATAGTGCATCAGTTCAACTGACTCAGTGAAATAACAAATTATCTGCATTAACTATACAAATGCATGTTATTGAAGTATTTAGACAGGGAAGAGGCGCCAATAGGTTTTAAAAAGAGGAGTGACCCAGTTCCCATAAGCCCTTGGGTATACACTACGACCCTGGCAAAGCAAAAAAGAAAAACTGATGAATTGTTCTTTGAGAGAGATAAAAAAATTCAGCTCACATTATATGCAGTAAGCTAGACAAACCACAGCAAACCAAGTATTGAATGCTCAGTGTCCCTATCTTCATAAGACATATTTTTTAACTTTTTATGCTGTAAACTGTTTTGATATAGTGGTATACAAATATTTTATAAATAAATAAGACATGACAGGCAGAAACAAACCAGGGTGTTGCCTGGAAGGATTTTTCACAAACGATAAACCAAAAAGCAGTTTGGATCTACTTCTTGTACTTATTTCATGCTACAGATATTCTTGTAGTACTCCTGTTTTAATTAGTTACTACAGGCAAATCAAGCAAAAGTAAGTTGGTACTAGAATATTTAATGATAACTCAGCAATGCATGTTTCATGCAAACCCAAGTGCTGGGTTTTGAAAGATTTTAGTACCTGTGAAAAAAGAAAAACAATCACATTTCTACAAAATACATTTTTAAAGCATGAATGAAATCCCCAAGATCCAGATGGCCCCTATACCTATGTGCTTCCCAGATGATCAGGCTGGTGGATATAAAACCTATTTTAGTGTGGGATCAGATGACCACTGACCATAAGGCATCTATTTTAAGTTTATTGTGTTGTGGCTCTGGCCATGTGGCAAGCCACTAGCCCCAGAGCAAGGCTAGCATTACCATGCTCACAACCATCCAGAGAAACAGGTGTGTGATAACGTTCATTTTATGTCACTGGTGACAACAGATGACTGCCTCTCCATCTGGGCTGGCATATAGTGCTGAAAGTTTATGTTAAATCACTGCTCCGTTCCAGAATTTGCCAGCTTCTCATGAAAGATTCCTGCTCCCAAGTTCCCCTTTATGTGTTATTTCTCAATATGCAGCTCTGCTTTCATTGCCACTGAGCAAGGGAACACAGTCCTGGTATAGCGAAGCATTTTTGGCCATTTGGCATGGAAAATAAATGGAACACAAATGGCCAGGCCCAGCTACATACAGGAAGTCTCGGGAATAGCAGCATCTCTATTGCCAAGCATTGGAGATCCCTGGATGCTAACTCAGCAGTGGAATATTCAAACATGGAACTTGGCGCTAATGGAAAAATTGACTCGCGAATTACATGCCAGAAGAAATGAACAACCAACCAAGAAGTTTTATGATATCTGGTCATGTTTTATTTCAGATGTTGAGACAAAAGAACAGGATTTCTGCCCACCTGGAACGCAAAGACTTCTATGGAAAGACAATTTGGGATGAGAATTGCACACATCAGATTAGGGGAATGTAGGGTGGGGAGTGGGGGGTAGGACTCTTTTCTTCCCTATCTTCTGCATCTACAAAACTTAATAAAAGTATTTTTAAATAAGGAATAGCAGCTTGAAGCAATGGCCATCCTCCTTCAGAGTCTCGTAGCACAGAGCCCACAATGGGGGCAAGTCCATGCCTTTTCCTGTCCCTTTGGAAGAACTTTGAAATAATTTCTCTATCCCCTGTCTTTCCCAGTAATTAAAAAGTGCCCCATTAGTTCTTTCTCTCTCTGCAGTTTCTTAGCATGCTGCTGACCCCTTTCATAAATGGCTCGGTTTATTATAGGATTCTCTCAGAAAACTCAAGTGTTTGGGCAAGAGGTGTCCTGGGGCCATCCAGGTCTTACTGGAAAATTTCCATCCATACCCCAAAAACACACTAGCAAGCAAGTTAGAAGATTAGTGCATTTGTACCTGCTTTAAAGCTCAGCTCATCAGCCTCTTGTCCTGCGTAATCATACAGTGCTCGCACCCGCACGCCTGGTACCTTTATGTCATCCTCATGCCCATTGACCTCTGGGCGCTTCTTGGGAGTGTCCTCATCCGACCACTCTGAGATTTCTTCTTTCCCTCCACTGTGCGAGGGGATAGGGGAAGAGGAGGAATGGGAAAGAAAGGCCATTTAAAACCCAAAGTTCCTTCTTTATTTAAAGCGTCCCATTTCCAAACCATGCATCTTTCTAGGAAAAGGACAAATAAGAGGAAGATGCAAAATATGAAAGGCAAAGAAGTCACCATTAGCCTTGAGAGGGAGGAGGGAGAGAATGAGAACGAGCAGAATAGCAGGTCTTCAAAAACACAATCTTTACAGTAACTTTGACCAGCTCTGGAAATTAAAATTAAAATCCCTAAGTGACTACAATCAGGGTAGAGAGAAGGTGGTCTATTTGGAGAAAGGTGTCTATTTGGGAGAAACTGAAAAAGAGTGCTAACACTGCTCAGTCTCCTTAACTAGAAAGTATTAAGAAGCTACAGCAAAGGAAAAGCAAAGAAACAGGTACCCTAAGTGGTCTTAAGTTTCATACTAACTTCATACAGGCCGAGGCCTTCAGGGTATCATAGAAGTGACTGTTTTGCTCCTCCTGGTATGAATACCTGTGGATTGGCAAACAAGCCTTTTTAAATCGAGAGAAGGGCAAGGTTATGCTGCAGAATATCTACTGCCGGCGATATTCGTGTTAACAAAAGCAGACTCTACATTGCAGTAAAGGTTAAGATAGGAATTTATTATTTCCTGTACTTGTCTTTTCCTTCTTTGTAATCTTGTGCCAACAGCCACTGGACCAGTATGATCAGTATGCCATCTGGTCGGGGTTTGGATGCACAGCACCCAGCTACAAAAGCCAGAATGTTTGCCATCTACCAACTTCACTGTAGAACTAACATGAACTGTTTTTGAGTAAGAAGGGCCTGGCTATCTGACATCTCTCTTCATAGTGAACAGATGCAGATCAAGAATCCAGAGCTGCCTTTGTTGCAGCTGGAGGAATATTCTTCTTTCCCTGAGATTAGCAACAGCTGGAGAGGAAAATCCTGCCAGCATCCTCACTCTGAGACTAATGGGTGGAACAAGCAGAGGCAGAGCTACATCAGGGCGGGGCAGAGGAGAGGCACAGTGCCAGTCATAGCTTCTGCCCTTCCAGCTGGTCTTAACAACAGCCCTACATTTCATTAGACTATGACATTCATCTCAAAATTTGCAAGGACCTAGCCTCTGTATGCTCTTGTTAATGGGAATTCATATTCTCAAAGGGAAGCGGAAGGTATTGCTATACCCATTTTTGATGAGTCAGCCATCCTGCAATAACATTGCCCTCTCTGCTCTAGAACCCGAGTGTTACAGGTTGCAGCTTGCCTTTGCTTTGTCGGTGTAGGGGTCTGTTTCACACCATCACCTGCAGGCACAATGCTAGTCAAAGTCACATCTTCACCGCTTTTCCCACTTTTTTCCTTCTTGCTGATTGCCCTCTGTGTCTCCAAAGACCATTCCTAGAGGGGAGAAAGTTATCAGTCCCTAGTTCCAAAAATACTTCGGAAGATTAATTGAATGCTTCCTCTCTCTCCTCCCCACCCCCCAATCCAACACAGACAATGGACATCCTTTATGTGGAGGGGGAATTATTGCTTATTTGCAGAACAAGGTCCCAGGTTTGATCCCAGACAACTCCACTAAAAATGGATCAGGTTATACCTCTTCCTGACACCCTGGATTGCAGTGTAGTCAATATTTGGTTAGATTGACAAATACTCTGGGCTGGTAGCTTTGTATTTTCCTATCATGCCAGGTATATTATGCATCTCATTTCTATCCCATCGAGAAATAATGGTGAGTGCTGATTTCAGCAGGATACAAGACACGACTTACTTTACAACCTAAAAGGGGCAAGTTCCCTAGTATTTCCCACCAGAGAGAGATGGCTTACCTCAAACTGAGGCCAGTTCATAGCCATGCCTGGTCCATGGGTTTGACGCCACCACTTCAGGTCCTCTTGGTCATCTGCAGCCATTATTCCCTGATACAAATCCCGGTAAAGTGCATGGAAGCTGCAGGCATGAAGAAACAAACAACAAGCATAAGGGACTCTGTTTGGAAAGCTACATAGGCATGTAGGAAAGGACAAATAGAAATATGTTCCTATAGTACGAGAAGATGTAGCCTTTCAAGGGGGAAAAAACCTTAAATAGTTCTCATCCCATAGGATGCAATAAGGGCAGAGAAGCCCTCTCTTACATACACACACAAACAAACAAACAAACACCTATCATTGGTAGACAGGTTCAGATGGTTGTGCAGATCCAGGAACATCTCTTTGAAGAAACACAGCCGTTTGCATTCTGCTTCCTGACAGCCCTCAAAGACCTGTTCCATGTCCTCCATATACCGAGGGTTGTAGCGATTCAGCTCATCCAGCATCTTCTCATACTGATCCTTGCACTGCAGGGAAGCAAAACAAAACATTTGTGAGCTGTTGAGTGCCTATAATACTCAGGAGTATTGGGACCGAGGTGAAACCCATGTTTCTTGCTGGTTACTCTTAGTTTCACCAGTTGACTGAGAGTACAGTAATTGACATACAGCTCTCTTCCATTAACTTCAGATCTTCATGGTCATGAGCACCATTCAGTTTAGGGGCTCAACAGGGCCTTGATGCTTTCTGAGTTCTCTGCCTGGTTAGGGGGCAGCAAACATTGCAGCCAAGGGCAAGGGCCCATCTGCTTAAAGGACTATCCATTGAAGCACTGGGCTGCCTCTCCACACACAGAATTTAGTCAGCGACAAAGATCCAAAATCAAGCTTGTTTCTTTTATTTAATTTTTTTAACTACCATGCCATTTTTCTGGCTGGTTACCTAACAAAGCAGTTTACAAACAGTAAAATGCTTTTCAAAACACACAAAACAATTATACAACTATAAAATCACATTGTATTCAAACATGAAAATAAGACAAAACCAGCAATTGCTGCCATCACCTTTCAATCTCTAAATGTCATTCTAAAGAAAGCTTTGAAAAGTCTGCTTAAGAGAGATCTGTGACAGAGCTTGCCTAACTACTCCCTGGCACCGTTCCATAGGCAGGTGGGCCACCACAGAAAAGGCCCTGATTTTTGTTCCTGCTTTTAGGACTCTCCCTCATCTTAAGAGAGTCAATGGCCAAAGTACCACCTTCCAACATTACCTACCTTCTCTGCTTCTTGAGCACACTTCTCGACACGCTCCTGCAGTTTACGCATCTGCTCCTGCGACACAGAGGAATCAGCTTTGGCATGATTCTCGCGTGTCTGTGCCGTCTTTTCCTCCTTACGAGAACTATGGTAATTCTTTTTCGAAGTTTCCACCTAATGGAGATATCATATGGAATAATGTATCAGCAGCGTTATTTCCCATCACGTACAGAAACAAGCAGCTGTATTCAAGAGGAAGTGGCAGGAAACACTTCCTAACTTGGCCATCAGGATGTACTAAAGGGAAGACTTCTGTTCTGCATTAACAGGGACAGACACACACCAATTTGGCAAGCAGTAAAGGACAATTTACATCTCAACACAGCCTAACCTATGACCAGCAACATGAGGCTGGACATACACAATAGGCTAACTGAGCTGTTTTGCCATCTGTTAAGTCCCAAACCATAAAGCTGATTAATCAACTAATTCCAAGGGTGCCTATCGAGATGTTTGATATTCTGTTTATTCCCCCATCTCCTGCTTGCAACTTCTTACTCACATCCTTAAATTTTTTCACCCAGGGCTTCTGGGCCTTGCGGAATCCATCCTCTGCTTCCTTTGTCTCCTTGAAGCCACCAATCATCTGTTTATGGTAGGCTTCCTTCTGCCAGGCCTTAATCTTGTCCGAGTCTTCAGCAGCCAGGCGGTTCCGTACTTCCAGATGGATCTCACTAAGTTTGTCTGCAGCTGTCAGGAATGCATGCCAGGCTTTTTCCAGTGTGCCATATTGAGGGCCTAGATGAACCAACAAAGATGACATGGCAATGTAATTATGCAAGTACAGAAGGAACCAGGTTTGGAAGCCAAGCTTTGTTTATTAGTCATCTATCTCAAAAGTACATTTACTGCTCAAAAAGAAAGAGCTGCGTGGGAGGAACACATATTGATAGTAGAGTGAGGCAGTGCATTTGCTGAGCTCAACCCTACGTAACTGCAACTAGAGTGTGTGCTAACAAACCTGCTCAGTCTCTGTTGCATAAAGACTTGATTTACTTCCCATCTTTATAATCCAAGAAATGATCATCCAGATTTGTACTGGCAGTCCTCCAACCTGCACCCAAGTCTCTCATCGCCTACTTGTTACCATCACACATAGCCTTCCCAGTAGACTGTGCCAGGTTGCTTTTTGCTCCTCCTACAAGTCTTTCTGTTGACCAGACTCTGTGGGCTGATGAATTCTTCTGACCTGTGTGGCACTTAGCACTCAATTAATGGGACTAGCTGAAAGCCATGAAAGTAGAATTGTCTTCCCCTCAGAATTTATCCTATAGACAAAGGATGGGGAATCATTTTGGCCCAGTAGGCCAGATGGTTATCCATGCCCCACTCCACAAGCCAACTTTTGACTGGTGGGTGGATCAACCCACCTGTGAGGCAGCTGCCCCACTCACCTGCCAAAGTATCTTGTGAACCGCAGCACAAGGGGTGGCAAAGTACCGAGTTTAAGGCTTGCAATGTCGCCTCCTTCAGGGATCAGCTCCATGGGTCATGTGTCAATCAAGAAGGTTTGAACTCGTGTCCAACAGCTAAAGGGAAGTGACTTCAACCATGCTTTCTGCAGAGATCACCTGCATGATTGAGTTCTCCACAGATAACTTGGTCACACAGCTGATCCAGTTGTGTCTCTATCTGCTCCACACCTGATGTCACATATGGGGGCAGGTGGGTGTGGTTTGGGGAACATGGCCGTGAGGACCAAATCTGGCCAGTGGGCTGCAGAGACCTCACCCCTGCCATAGACTTTCTGAGGGCATTCCCACAAAACTAAAATCCTTCATCAGCTTTACTTGTTTTAACAAAGCCATTTCTTGTATGATAATTAATTTGAGCAGATTCCTTCATAACAACAGTAGTGGAAAATGCAACAAATAACACATTTATTTTCTTTTATTTAAAAAAAATATTTTAACCACACAATAACCCAACAAATAAATAGTTAACTATTTGCTGGGTAGGTAAATAAAAAAGGGAGGAATATAGAGCATACCAGCCACATGTCAATTAGACTATGTTATGTCTTTAATTGTAGAAAAATGTTTATACCGACACTTAGAAGAACAAACATGGAAACCAAAAAGTTTTTCCCATAATACACTTCAAACTAAATCTAATCCTTTACTATATCCTTGCTACATCTGGAAAGGTTTCTGTCCTCTCTCTCCCCTTGGTATTTTTTTTTTTAAAACAAAAACATCCTTAAACATTCCTCTCCAAAATTATTAACTTTTTGTTTTCCCTGCCTAACCCCAAGATACGATGTTATTTTGCTCATGGTTGCCAGGTCAGCACCTCTATTTCATTAACTCTTAGCTGAGGGGGCAAGCCAACTCAAAGTGTTGGGGTCTCTCTGCACAGGACTTCAAAGTGCCCTCCTCCTCCCCCCTATAGAGACAGGAGTTCCATCCTGAGTGATGTGCTTTCTCTACTGTACCCTTCTCCACAGCAGTCCTCCATTTGCGGGACCAGTCTGTTAGCTGCTGTGCATAGCTCTTCTCAATTTTGGCTCTCTCCTGGAAGCAGGAGACAAGGTCGTTACACAGCCGGCTGCCATCATCCACCCGCTTCACTGTCCGCTTGTAGTTGCCAGGCTGAAATTAGATTAACACCATCAGTCATTCTTGCACACATCTCAGATATATCTTTAGGCAGAACAGGCAAGCCTTTTGAAGGCTTCTGAGCTCTAGGTTCACTCCCGTCCCAGGACCCCACCCAAATTCTCAGCTGGAGCAAGGAAGGTGGGGCGGTAACTGGCTTGTCTGTTATGGACACACAGTCCAGGGACTATTATTATTATTCAGCACTAAGGATCGTGGAACCATTTTAAAAAGGGGCATCCAATGACAACTTGTCCTAGGCTTGCTCTCAGTACTTCTCTGTCAGGAGGTACTGAAACCAAGGTTGATTTAGCATTTCTTAGCACATCCTATGTGACTCTAGACAAAGGGGACCCCTTTATTTCCATCTTGCCCTCTCTTACCTCCCAGAAACTGCCACTGGGTGCCTCCCCGCCAGTATCATCTTCTGATGACATCACTCTGGTTTCCTTGCAGCAGAGAATTTTTGCAGATTTTGGAGCAGCTGGGAAGAAAAGCAAAATAACTGTATATGTAGCAGAACATGGCAATTCCAATGAGACACTGAAAAGTGGCTAGCCCCATTATATAGGAATATTGGTCACTATCTACAGGGACAAGAATGAGGTAAGCCTTCTGGTTCCTTGTGGGGGAATCTTCACATACAAGTACCACTAGTAGCACAAAGTACTTACAGGACAAGTTTTTTCCATAATGCTGGGAGGAGTTGGGTTAGGGCCAGACTGGGACATGCCCAAGTGTACAAAGGCACATTCACCCTAGCTGCCTACTTTTCCAATTCAGTTCACAGTCAGGAGCGTGGGAGGCATCTCTGGTAAGGCATCTCTATCCCAGGGGAGATATCTGGAAGCTGCTCCTGCAACAGCTGAATCAACTGAGGAACACTGTATATAGATTTTTAAAGGACTAGATGTGTCGGTTTCAGTACATCCAAGCCCCTATGTAATATTCAGAATTACTACCTTGCCTACAAAAAGCTAATGCCATCAGTCCATCTCCAAGGTTCTGCAGACTGCCTTGATTCTTATGATATTATCAAAGGACTTTTGTTTGTTCCCTTTCTGGAAGGAAAAGAACTTACCAAGCTGTTTAGCGGAACAAAATAATATTGTCAGCGCTTGAGCTCTTGGGTTTAAGCAGACCATAGTTATATCTTGCCACCACAAGAGTGGCTACACTGTAGTGCATTTGCTCACGTTTCACCCCAGCAGCCTCTAGTGGCAGACTTCGGGCTCTCAAATTTTAGTGGCACCTGACACCCCCACCTCTTGTGCTGTGTCCTATAGCATTGTTTTGGTGCCCCCTGCAATGAGGCACCCAGTGCGACTGCACTGGTCAAGCTACCCTAAAACCACCTGCTCAGTCTCACTTTCCTAGATATTCACTTGGCAATATTCACATGCTTATCTAGTCACTACAATTCTAGTAAGACTGTGTCAGTGGTCTCAGCTGGCATGCATGTAATGTATACAGCAAAAATAGAGGTTCCCAGTCACCCTCCGCAGCCTGTTTTGGTGACAGGAGGATTCCATTATCATAGCTCATTATAAAGGTTAGCTCATGGTTAATGACTGATGGACATACTTGACTGTTGCTCATTGCCTCTTGCACATTCCTTGCTATAAAAAGCTCCCCCACACCCTGGAAAGGTATCCAACTTGCTCCCATGGCAAGGCAGAGCTCCCATGGCACAAAGGACTGGGTTTCATCCTCCCTTTAAACGCTTGTGGCAATAGTTTCCATGATACTGAATGCTCCAAGAGATCCTTAAGAGAAAAGCTGACACCCAAACAGAAGGTGATTAAGCCACAGCTACATTGCCACATCGGCCCTATCCTGTTACGTGGGAAAGAGTTTTTAAAATGCATGCTCCTGGTTTAGGTACGGAAAACTCTAACAACCCTAGCTCACCTGACCACCAAAGAAGTTAAATCTGCTACCAAGCAAGCCCAAAGACTCCGTCCCAACTAACTAGGCTCACTTTCCCTCACACAAGTTTTAAGAGTCCCAGTTTCGTTACAGATTTACATACCCAAACACAAGGCTGCCAGATACCAAGGGATGGAAGGGAGCTCTCAGGGTTCTTAAAGTGCTTGCTTAGTGCACTGGAAAAAGTGGAGTCAACACAGCTTTGTAGCCAATTCTCATTGGCCTGGCTCAAATAAAGCTACTGCATCTGACAACTAAGAAAACCCTCTCACCCAGAGTGTACTTCTCAGTTTCAGCAGCATCTAGGGAGGGGCACCCTCAAATATAGCAACAGGAGCAGCTACCCCCTGCAATCCAGTGTGTCACTCTCCAGCAAATATACTGGAAATATGCCACGTCCTAGTGTAAAATGATATTATCCCAGAGTCTAGAAGCATCAGGGTGGTATGAAAAGGCCCGGTCAGGACAGCTGTACAAAGCAACAGCTCCTCACCAACCGGAAGGAGCCAACACAAACATGGATCCCCTGTCCAGGCAGCACTGGCCCACAGCCCAGCTCTCCCACCTGCCCCAATTAATCTGCCTGACTTCCTCCTCTGGGCATCCTACAGCCAAGATAAAAATTATGCTTATTTATGGTTTTAAAAGATGCATCTCATTTTTAAATAAAAACAACACACATTGAACAATAAATATCCTTTGGACAATCAAAATTCAGCTTGCACATAATTTGAGTCAACAAGTGATTTCTTCTATCTGAAAGGCTAGGAAATGAAGTTTACCCAGCTGGATTTGCTCCGACTGGGCCCCAAGCAATGCTGCAAACTTCTGCAGGCAGAATATATATTGACTTATGCACAGCACCATGTGGAGATGCTCATACAGGGACCACTCAAGTTATTAAACACATCAACACAACTGCTGATTCCTTGCGAGTTAAACTAGGGAGAGTCCAGAGTGTAATAATTAAGAAGTCAAGTTACTGTAGGAGTGACCCATGGGGTAGCCCAGTCTTTTTGTTTTTGCTTTAAGAGCTTAAATATACTTGTTTGGGAAAGGTTAACTCCTCTACAGTGGATTGAGTTTCTCTAACTATAGTAATTGTGCCCCTCCAACACCCTCCTCCCTCTCAAATTATAAGCACTTTCTCTCTGACTGTGGGTTTCTTTTGTTTTTTGAACATACAAACTCTAGGTCCAAGGCTACCAATCTGTAATACCAAAGTCACAAGAAATATAGTCCCGAATCTGCAGCTCAAGGGTTATTTAAATGACTTTAAGATGCCAAATCAAACAAATTAAAGCATCTAGTTCTTCAGTTTCTAGAGTTAAAGCTGAGAATGTTTGTGTTGGGAGGCAAACACAGAACAAGCCAGAATTTAAAAGGGGGGGGGGATTCCCCATTACTTGAATTACGTATTTGGCCTATAGCTTTGAAACATATGGACTGCTGTCATCACATGCCCACACATTCCAGGAAGCCTGGCTATAAATTATCCACCTGAAGAGGTTTACTGAAAACAGAACCTCTCCCTGTGCACCACCCTTCAATACACCCAGTAGTGCCTGGGCACTTGAGTGGAAGTTTAAGAAAAGTGCAACCACCTGAAGCTTTTCCACCAACAGGACCACTCAGTGCCTCTGTGGTTGACAGCAGCACACACCAATAGACAAGCTGCCCACAGGGGCATCCAACCTATTGTGACCAGATAAAAGGTAATGTCTTTTATTACCCTATGTTGCATCCAAACACGCAGCACATCAGCAAGTAGAGGTAATCTTTACGGGATTTGGGGCTCAAGGTCCAATTAGGTTAGTCAACTGGGATAATCTCATGTTCAAGTGTTTCCAAACTGGAGTAAGGGATCCAGCCTGACATGGTTCTATTTAGGACCCGCAGGACCCATTACTTACTTTCTCTTCATACTTCAGGAATATTTTCTCAATCACTCCACTGAAACCACATTACCCACAGTCATTATTATACTATTAATATTAATTATTCTGCAAATAAACAAGAATAAAGCCAGTTTTCAGTAGACCTCTGGGAAAGTGGATTCCAAGACAATAAACCTTTCCATGTCCCCGCTGTGTTCTCTATCTTCCCTGCCACCTTGTGTCACAAGAAGACCTGCCTACAATACTAACCAGGATGTGAGCACAAGTGACTGAGCAAAGGCCACCAAGAGCTTATGACAAACTTTGTGGTGAGGAGCAGAGACTGTTCTGCATCAACTTCAATTATAAATAATCTTAGTTTAGATTTTACAAAACATCACTGAGACTTAATATAATCAAACAAACCAACAAAAATACATTGCACGCAATACAAATTAGACACCAATAACAAAGAAAATGAAAAGCAAGAAACGTCATCATTCAGTAAAGAAACAAGCAAAGCAACAGGAAATACCTGTACTGCTTAGATTAAATTTAAGATTTGCACTGCCGCCACCTGTAGTTAATCCATTGGGCCTTTAAGATGACACATAAAGAAACACTAGTACTCACATTTTTGGAGTGACCCAAAGTTCACTTTGTGGGCTGCAGCTATGGCACAGTATAGCTTTTAAACACAGTATTCTTTTTGAAGAGGAGCTTGATAAGCTAGTATTCAACAAAGGAGCTGTTGCTCCTGTGCTGAACAGCAGCAAGTAAATCCTATGCACGCCCACTTGTGCAATGGGTGTTTTTCCTTGTCCAGGGGGCACTCCCTAAGGAAGAGTCACCTGGTTGAGAAAGCAGGCAGGAACGAGCATTTCCCGGCCTCTCCCTTGGAATCTATGCCTATCTCAAATGCCTGATCCAGTTTCAGAGAAGATTTAGCCAAGTGTTCCAGTCCCACAAGTGACACATCTTCCAAGCAGGAGATGACATTTCCACCCCAGAAACCTTGGCAAAACAGCAAGTCAGAGAAGAGTCAACCTAAGGGAGTTCAGGACACTTGGCTTCCTAAATATCCCAGCAGTTAATAATCTTTGAAATAACTGCATATGGAACCATATTGGATGTCTCCAATGTAAACAGACCAGCTTGCCAGATCAAAGACTCAACACTCCTCTGTGCTCCTGATAGTTGGTAATATGGGCCCAATTCATTTCTGTACCTCAAAAAACTGTACTAGACTTTATATGCTTAGCCAGCCCGTCTCCAAAGCTATGACTTTGTAGATGTTTCTCTAACATTAAGCATATAATTTTCTTAGTTTCAGGATACTGTAATTCGTATTGCCAGCAGACACCAATTTATTCAGAATGCAGTTCTACAGACAACCATACATTTTATTTTGCCTTCAATCCAAGGGGGGAACAAGACAGATATTGCTTAATTGAGAAATTAGGGCTCTCCAGCTTCTACCTTTCTTTCATTATCTCTGAAAGTGAACAAATGTGCCACATCTAAAGGAAAAGACACCATTATTCATTAATGCAGAAATAGGTGAGAGAATAACTCCTCAGCTTTCTCCAAGCACCTAAATAGTACCATTTTATAGCACATGTGCTCACAGCTAAATATTTGCTTGTTACCACCCTCATCAGCTGAAGTTGGGGTATTTTTAACTTTAATATGTAATGGTATCACTTCTCCTGACTCATCTCCAGATGAATCAACTGTATTACTTCAGTACTTTCAAAGCATTTTGCCATTTGTGTCGTGTACATTTCTAACCTCAATGTCAACTTATGAAAGCCAGATCACTTCCAGCTCAATAAATTTAACCAATCTGCTCCCTCCCATCTCTATGTTGTGGGAGGAGTGAGTTCATTCCCAAACCATCCCTCAGAGGACAGGATCCATTCACTTCTAGACGAGCCTCGAAGAGCTTGGCTGTCCTGCTTTGCTATTTGGAAGCTTACATCAGTCAGATAGTTTCCCCAATATTTAAACCAACCTTTCTTGTTACAGTGCAGCCTCCCCCAATCTGGTGCCTTCCAGATATTTTTGACTACAGGGCACTGGGTTGGGGGAAAGCTACTATAGCACAACACACACAAACACAGTGAGGCTTTTCTCTAATTGATAAATTGCAAATGATTCATACATTCTTCAACCTCTTCCTAAAACAACTGACATAACTGGATCAGTAGCAAAAACTGCATCTATTCCTCATGTTTCCCTTGGGATTCCTGTTACGGTATTTGCCATGGCATTCTCATTGATTACAAGTGCTTTTGGGAACAATGATGACACAATCTGTGTACTGTGCCCTAGCCAAGGAACAAGAGGAGCCAAGTAGAGCAGAAAAATTGTGCATTAACCAAAAAACAAAACACCAAACCATGGGGCAAAATTTATCATTTTCAGCCCATTGCACATGGGTATTTTATTTTTTAACACATTTACAGGCTTAAAATAGTTTGAGGAACTATATTTAATGTGTTTTATTTACATTAGGAATCACTGCAAAAAGAAGAAAAAATATTGGCCACCAAGTCCTATTTAGTTTGGAGAGTTTGATGACTTGTTTCACTGTGAAGATTCGTGGTTCTTTTCAATGCAGAGGATTTTTTAAAAACCTATTTCTGTAATGTAGAAATTGCTCTAGGTTTAGTAGCACTCAGTATTTGCTTCAGGCATGTACGCAAGCAAGTTTCCCAGTCAGACTACCAGACAACTCTGTTTATTATTATTAACATACAGAACATACATTTTTGCCCTTTAGTTGTGCCTGATGTACTCGGGGAACAATTGAATGTGTTCCAGCACTTCAAAGCACCAGCCAGGTGAACACTGCCTGATATAATCCCTATATTTTTGCGGGGGGGGGGGGACTCCCAAGCTCTTATATCAGAACAAAACTCTGTTAAAAAAACACTTTGTGAAGACAAAGATACATTTATTGGGATTCATTAATATGAAGGGCTGTGTAGCTATTACAAAATGGAGCGAAAGGAAAGGGGGGTATTTACTCTAACTCCATTTTTCTGTTACTCATTGTAATCAGTTCCTCTGCTTTGATGATGGAGAGATTCATTGTTCACACGTCTGCTGCTATTAACTAGTTTACTCAATTACTTCCTCCAAGAAGAAAATCCAAACAACATGAAAGGCAAAGTTCAGAGCCATCCAGAAGTTGAACCCTAGAGACCAACAGCTGTACACCAGCCTATTCTGCAGAATTCAGAGGCCTCTTTGGTGGGGGGTGGGGGTGGGGGGTGGAAGGAGTGCGGGGAGAGACATGCCTGGGAACAGCAGATGGAAGAGTGCGTCGGGAGGGCCCACCATCCATGAAAAACCTTGATGACGACATTTCCCTCAGCATGGAAAGGAGCCCAGATGTAACTGGTTTATCAGCTCTCTCAACATTAAACAAAATGTACCATTTAGTCCTCAAATAGAAACATTTGAGGGATGGCTAGTGCCACTGGAATGGAAGTAACTACTCTGAAAATCCCAAGTACAGTACTTAAGGAGCTACATTCTTAAAAGTATGATGATGGCTCTCTTACAAAGTGTCACTTGTAGCCTCTGTGAGACTCTGGAGGTGCCCTTCCAACTCACTGCACTTTCCCCCAATTAGGTCCTAAAGCTTATAACTTTCCAGCTGTGCAACATGGACATCACTGTATGCTTTATATCTGGATCTTCCTACTGATTGATGAGAAGTTGCTAGCAACAGCTTTTCACTCCCCTGCAGTCTATGCCTCTAACCATGTGCAATGCCACTTTCTTCCTTATGATCTGTCCTGGGCTAGAGCGAGATGCCACCGACCAGATCTGCTTAGCCCCTGCTAAGCAGGGGAATTTTGCTGGGAATTTTGCTGTAGAACAGCCTTTGCTGACTTGGTGCCCTCCAACTCCCACCAACCACAGCTTCTTTAAAGGCTCGGCACATCATAAAACCAGAGCCTGATCTAATAACATTATCTATTTACCCTCTCATGCTGATCAGCAGAACCAAGGGGTAAAATATGGACCACTTCAAGCTGCATGTGGGATCTGCTTGCCTGACTCTTCCCCCATTTAAAACAAAAACAAAACAAACTTACACATGACCATCTGAGAAAGTTAAGCTAGACAGTTTTTCCAGACGTGCCAATTTATTTTTTTCACATAATATGGGGAAGAGACTGTTTGAAGCCATACAACAGCTCACAGAAACAGTATGACATTATAGCACAATTATGTTCCTCGCCACATTGCCAAAGCTTTAATGTTTAGGAATGCAGGATGCAACTGTGTTATTTCCCCCCAACAAGACACTGTTCCAACGTCCCTTTCAAAACAATGGGCATGAGGAGCTAACTGAGGTACATCCCTTCTGGAAAAAAGGAAGTTAGCTGGCAATTCTTAAAACTGGTCCACTGCTGATTTCCACTTGGTTCCAGTAGTAACTGTGCCTGCGTAATGCACACAATACTGTGCAAAATAAAGCTTCCTCCTCAATACTTTGTTTTATTACAAATATTTACATTAATTTTTAACAGAAGATAGTGTTATAAGAAAAACAGAATCTTGGTGTGGGAAGTATACTCCCTTCTTGGCTTGCAGCTTCTGTCACAATATTCTAGAACTGCAAAACAAAGTTTGCACTATATGCATTAAATTGTCATCACTGTATTGACAATTTCTGAAAAGCGCTGAGCTCATGGGCTCAAGTGGAAGGATGTTGCTAGCATTAGTCTGGTTTACAACCCAAACCCTTTAGAATGATAGTTGGTTTCTGAGAATGTAACCACCCTATTGGCACATTCCTCAGGATGTTTTTTCACCCAGTTAGTATTGCTGGCAAATTGTTTCTCTCCATACACCCTCACACACCCTGCCCATTTCTACATGGAGAATCATGATCTCACTCCAGAAGAAGAGCCCTAGTCTGCATTCTGTAAAATTAGAGTCTTTTAATCCCAGGTTTTCTGTTTCAGATACTATCTCTGCAGCCCTCTGTCAGACATATTATAAGCACAGGCGGGACTTATCAAGATGCTTCCAGTTTGGGATCATTAAGTCTGTTCTTCACCACAACTACCTCCATTTAGATGTTGGCAAAAGCACGCAGCAAATATACAGAGACCAATCTCTGTATAAAGTTATACATAGCAGGTCATGTGATTTAGCAGAACCACCCATAGCCTTCAGCAATTGCCTTATCCAGGCGTAGACATCTGCCAAAGACTTCAGCCTAGAAAAACTAGTCATTTGAAGAAATCCTGAGCAGCAAAGAAGAAGAATTTGGATTTGATATCCCGCTTTATCACTACCCGAAGGAGTCTCAAAGCGGCTAACATTCTCCTTTCCCTTCCTCCCCCACAACAAACACTCTGTGAGGTGAGTGGGGCTGAGAGACTTCAAAGAAGTGTGAATAGCCCAAGGTCACCCAGCAGCTGCATGTGGAGGAGCGGAGACACGAACCCGGTTCACCAGATTACGAGTCTACCGCTCTTAACCACTACACCACACTGAGAACACACACTGATAAAATGGGAAAAGGCTGGGGGTAAAAACAGAAACAACTTGAAAACATAGGTGTATGCTTTCCTTTGCCACACCACCTTGTACTGCAGATTATTTCCTACTCTTTATCAAGGTACATAGAAAGAACTCCTCCTCTAAGCTCAACAATGCCAAGGTTGGGTTGCACTGCAGTTTCGCAGTCCCTACTCCCAAGCACAGGCAGTAACAGGACAAACTCACAACAAGTATGTGGAACAAAATGAGCAGGAGCATCATAGAAGAAATTAGTTTAGACTTTAAACAAAGTCCATTTGATAGTTAACCACTTAAATAAGTTGATCAGGATAAGAGGAGACTAGACAAACTGCATACTATGCATTCCTCTAGAGCTGGTAATTCAACTGTTAAGATCCACCAATAAAACTTTACTTTTTGTAGGATTCCAAATGTAGCCAAACAAGTACACTTAAACCTGAAGCAAAACCTGTTTAAACCAGGATTAATCAATGTTTAATTTTGAAATAAGTCATAGTGGCTACAATGCACATTAAAGCTGACGGAACCACTTCGAAACACCATGTTTAGGTCCCTCAGTTTTAATTCAATCTTACTGGGGAGTGGGAAGAGGAAGGAGCCACAATGCCACAATTGTGGCATTGGCAAAAGGCTGTTTGATCCAATGGTTAAAGAAAAAGCAGCTACCAACCCTCCATTAGGACTATAAACACTTGTGATTACACAAAACATTTCCCACTATGGACTTCAGGTATACAATAGTGGGGGACTGATATGTCACGCTCTTCTGCTACAAACAGCTATATAAATGACTTGTTATGACAGTGGACCTTCTCAAAAATCTAACATTAACCATATGATTGATTATTCAAGTCAAGCTTAGGGAAAATCCAAACACATAAGGAAATACGGAAGAGATGCTCTGAAACCAGAGAACCAATGAGTGAGCAGACATGCCTTAGAACCAGTATCAGACATGATGAGGCACATACTTTTACACTGTGTGTGGTTAAGAGCATAAGCTATGAGCTTGATCCCTAGATCCAATGCTCAGCCCCACTATTAATTCACTGCTTGGCCTTAGTAAGAGCTTCTCTCTCAGATTCATCTTTCTCACCCATTTTTAATATGGGAGTAGAGTAATACTGGCCTGCCAGGAGGTTTATTTTGAGGATTACCAAGATAAACTGCTGGATGGGACAAACACTAAGTGGCCTGAAAAGTAGCAGGTCCCATCAATCTCTACAGCCTAGGTGATACACAACGAATCAGTTAAGGAGTTTAACCCCCTATGCTTATTATCTGATAAGAGAACATATGAAAACAGATGATAGATAGATGATAGATAGATAAACTTTCTTACATTCTCATTTTTGTGTGACCTTAAGATATTTACCAAGCCTGTTCCCAGAATGGCTTTTTCAGACCTTGTAGAACACAGAGCTTGTCTTAACTTGTGATAAAGTTAGTTATGTAAAAGGTTACCAACCGATAGAGCAGTTCATTTGCATCATCAAGGCAGGTTACAGAAGCAACAGTGAACACTACAACATTGTAAATAAAAAGAAAAACACTTTTTAAGTCAATGCCATATATTTTCTAGTGTAGTTCTGATGCCAGTGATTTAAACCTACCCTATGCTAGTCTACTGATATGACAGCTCAGTACTAGCAAGCAGAAACTGGCCCTGTAATTGACTAGAAACTATTGCGTAGGAGGAATTGTGTGGTCAATACTGTGCTCAGCTACCTCTTTTGAAGGCTGTGGATCAAGCGAGGCAAGTGCTGACACAGATGACTAGAGAGAGGTGTGGGCAGCCTGCCAGTATTCTCACCTCTCCCTTCTTTACACCAGATATAGCAATCCATACCCATGTAATGTCAGTGTAAAGGTTAGAGAAGGGAAGGCCAACTTCTATAGTCTCAGGAGTCACTATATTCTCCAGATGGTGGGCTGGGGCCCGAAATTTATTTGGCAGGTCAGTCCGAACATTTAATCAGTATTCAGGTTTTGCAACATCGTTGGCATCATCTAACAGTAAGGGCTCCAAAGTCATAGCCGAGTACTGCATCTCTCTTTGGCTTTTGTATTTATAGCAGTGTGACATCTTGCAACTTTTGAAAACTGTTTCCTTTTCAAAAGGAAAACTTTAGAAAATATGTTACTATTATCTTGATTGAAATTTAATAGGGTCCTGAAAAAAGTTACTTTCAGGACTGCAGGTCACTCACAGGTCACCAGCTGGCCATCCTTGTTTTACAGCAGCGATGGGGAACCTGTGGCCCTCCAGATGTTGTTGAACCACAGTTGCCACCAGCCAGCATGGCCCATGGTCACGCATGTTGGGGGATGGAGTCCAATATCACCAGGAAGACCACAGATTGCTCATCTTGGTTTTAAAGGAAGTACAGCCACTTGAGAAGCAAACTTCTCAA
The DNA here is from genome assembly GCA_034641385.1 of Darevskia mixta. Lineage (NCBI taxonomy): Eukaryota > Metazoa > Chordata > Lepidosauria > Squamata > Lacertidae > Darevskia > Darevskia mixta. The sequence goes on from JAWWNH010000066.1 coordinate 27,573,048, forward strand.
CCGTATAAGCAACAAGCATATATATGTTCTCTGTTCCAGTTCAGTCTAAATTTGAAATTCTTTATTTTCTGTCCCCCAAAAAGAAATTAAAAGTATTTCACAGAATATCTTTTATTATCCAGTCTCAGGATCTGGAATCCCACAATACAGCATCTCAATAATACCTTCCTTTGGAAAACAGAATAGGTTTTTTAACTGATAATCTACAAAGCTCAACCCATACAACGTATAATTGAGAATGCAGTTTAAGAATCAAACAGGAGAATGAAAATCCTGTATAGCTTCACTAGTCACCTCATTCAACTCAACATTTTGCTCTTAAATGAAGCACCTATCATGTCTAGTTATTTATACCATTATAAATATACCTACAGAAAGTTGTTATGGCTTTTCAAACATTAAAGGTTAGCAGCAGGCAATAAGAACATCAGTATGAGCAATTCAATTGAGTTCCATAGGACAGACCACTGTTTTTAGCTTTCCCATATAGCTATAGCAAGGCCTTCACATTTAAGGTGGATTTTACTGAAGCCTCTATAAAGCTTTGTAAACAAAGTAGTAGCTGCTGCCCTAAGACATCTTTGCTGTTCTGTGTGGTTCCCAATAGCATTTTTAAGCCTGACTTTGTACTTCAGCTTTTACCCAACTGATACATATCCATCTCAACAGAAGACATACACTAATACTGTACTATCATACTATGTTGCTAACATATTAATGCCAGATCCTGGTCACAAAGAGCATGAGTTTTCTTGCCTTCCAACAGCCATCTCTGTATAAATGCAGAAATGTTTTTGTTATGCAGGAAGAATATGTCTCCAGGTGTTGTATGAACAAACCCAACATGGAGAATACTAGGCAGGCTACCTCTAGAATTCATCAGGAAGTTGAAAGTAATGCAATTAGTGCCTTGGGCATGTTTAGTTCAAGTCTAGAAGAATGTTGTTTTAATGACAGGCAGCACCGATCAGTTCAGTTTTATTTAAAGCACCCAAAAGTTTTTTTTAATGGGGAAAAAAATCACAGCAGATTTGCAGAATGAGGCTAGCGCCTTGGTTCATCTAACACTACATGTTTAGCCTGGAGCATCTGAGGTACAATTCACATGTGAAGCAGCACCCCACAAATGGACCATAATCCCCAGCTATCCTGTTAAAAAACAAAGCACTTATTTAGTCAGAAACAGGTTTACTCCCACATTTCAGTGTTTGCAAGCAATGAATGAAATAATAACAATGACTGATATTCAAAGAAGCAGAGCTACTCAGTTCAGCACAGAGAAATCTAGAGCAACACACTCATTGTCTGGAGACGGAACTTCCTGATTCAATTTTAATTAAGCCCTTTTTCGGTCTTTCCTGGTGGAGAAGTGATTGCTATCCCACATTATTATTATTATTATCCAGGATTTTTGTGTGGCTGTGAACAGGCACTAATATGTCTACTAAAAACAAAAATGTAGCAATAAAGACAGAGTTCATGACCTTTCAACTCTTGCTTCCTACCAAAGAAAAGTGATCCCACAAGTTTGCAATGTGTTGCTGGTATAGATAAAGAGTATCATCATTATACCTATGTGGAAATATGGCTGAGAGATCATGGGCTACGCTATCTTGCCAAAGGAGTCCCTGTATAATAGTCAAGTGTCATCACCCTACCATGCTGAATGTGTGTGATGTTTTGTAGGCAGTAGTGGCCGGGATTTGATTGCTTTGATTTACTATTTTTCTATGCCACATTTCATTCACATGAATTGCAAAGGGGCTTACAAATGATAAATAACACTAACAAAATAAAACAATAGAGCATCACAAATACAGCGCAAATCATATAAAATAATTGGGTGGCAGTAAGGCAGAGAACCACCCTCCTATCACTAGCATTCCAACAGCTTCCCTGGGCAGCTTCCCTTGCCCATTTTCCCTCCTCACTCACTGAAGCCAAAAGCCACCATTCCAAATTGGCAATAGAGCATTCAATTCAGCAGGAATGATAAGGTAAGCTTATCTTCTCCAGCGAGAAAAAGTCTTTTAGCAAAGGAGTTCAGTAGAGAGAGGCGAAATGACATAAGGACACACATTTACAGTGCTAAAGCAGAACAGATTTGCAGTACTGTACTAAAACAGAATAGATTAGTAAGCCACAGTTTCCTTCAAATATATTAATCAGTACAGGCCACACATACGTTTCTCACTATTGACACACAGATCAAGCAGTTGATTACTTTCGTACTTGGATACCCAGTGCACAAAGTATGTGCACAGCATAAGCTATGAAAAGCACACAAATGCACAATATGGCAGCTTTGGTCCAGAAGATATCCCGGTTGTGAGATGACAACCCCCAACAAGGGGCATATTGCAGCACCAAGAAGCTCCTTGTTGGGGGTCACCCCTCTTTACATAGGGTGTTTTTTGGGTAGGTATTTTTCCTCCTGCTGCATTACTATTCTGTGCTGTTGTTTTGTTCACTTTGTCATTGGCTAGTTTGTCGTTTTATTTTCTGGTTTTAATATATATTTGTCCCTGTTTTAATTGTGATTTTTTTTGTAACTCACCCTGGGACCATTCAGTGAAGAGCAGGGCACAAATAATAAACAAATACATGCATAGTAACTTGCAAAAGATAAAGCTTCTTTATCTTAAACCTTGTAAACACATCACTACACATACATGCTCCATTCCTAAATGCCACTATACATGTTATGACTTCTTTTTGAGCTTCTAGGGCTTCCATGGTCTCCCCCTGCCCAGATGTTTTAATTCAGCTAATCAAACTATGTTTCAAGTTGGCATATGAAGATAAAGGAATTCAACCCTTATTTCAATTAAACCTGGTAAGTGGGCCTAAAATGTTAGGTCCCCTGACAGGAGGGTAAGAGGAAAGTTCTGCTTTAGAATGGTGTATTCAGCCTGCTTTAAAGATTTACAGATCTGCTGGGGTGATGCTAAGTGATAAAACCAGTGGTTGGTGTCTGTTTGAGCACGAGGCCCCAAACATGCAGTTTTAAGATGAGTTACTTGATTACATACCAGTATGCTAACAGTGCAAAGAAGCATAAAAGACTGACCTAGAACTCAGTATCTCACAGTTTATCATGCCAAAAGCTACCTTGTATCTCTGGAAATAGCCTAGTATATTTGTCTCCTTTTCCCTTATTCCAGTTGTTTCCAGGGTGAGTTTATTACATCAATTTATATTGAACAAGTATTGCAGTTAAGGTGTAAGGAACAGAGACAAACTAGTTAACTTTGCAGCATCCTACAATCCACAAAGTTTGTGCTCCTATTCTGGTTCCCCCCCATGCGCTGGGTTTAGGGCAAGTAGCAACATGGCTCTGCAGAGAGTAAACGTCAGGCTGGTGGAAACAGAGGAGCAATCTTACACCTCACAGTACCTGGGGTCCTACACCTAGCACACATCAAAGTGGTTTGAGAAGCAGCAAGGCTCACTTGTGTTTGGCATGCTGAATGGATTATTTTGTATGAAGAAGAGTATTTAAAAAAATAAAATAGCCAAAACTGATGGCAGACTGATGGCAGGACAGACAGTTAAAGTGCATTTCATACATTTCTACTTCCTAACTGGCGACTATGTGTGTCAACTTAAGTAGCCCTTAAGTTTCTTCAACAGCCAGAACTGTCAGAAGACCCAGAAGCAGAACAAACCTCCCCTGAGCCACAATGCATCTAACTGTGTAATGCAGTCGCAGAAATTCCATTCTTGCTCCACCTAGCAATCGGCTCACACCTAGAAACAGTCAGTTTTATCCAGCATTTGTTTAACGCTCTGCTTCATAATTGCAAATCCTCTTAATATTATTCAAAGTAAAGTTTAGTGGAATGAACATACGCCTTTTAAAGTGAGGTTTTAACTCTTTAATACTATGGGAGGCATTTGAGAGTTACCGGTATACTATTAACCATTGGTAAAAACCTCACACATTTCCATGCAAATAGGTTCATGGCTGACTTTACTGTCCCTGGTATTTGTGATTTTTTTGGAAGCCATCTGCTGTATGAGAAATCCAGAAGGGCACATTTGAAGCTGCATGTGGCTTTCTCCCTCCTCCTTTTGACCAGCCCTTCAAATAAATAGATCGTGTTAAGTGCAACAAGTAGGGAAAATTTAGCTGGCACAGAAAGCTGTTATACTGGTTCACGGTTTGTACAGCTTGTAAAGCTCCTCTGACATTTCCTTTGAGGAGCTTCTGACCTCTTCCATGACCAAGAAAGGACAAACCACAGATGGTCTTTTCTCTCTTGCTACAACAGAAATCCAGTATTAAGTTCCCTGTACAAGAATATCAGCACATCATATTAGCTTCTTTCCTTCATGGACAGAGTTACCCAAAATAAAAATAAAAATATCTGTGGAGCCAGGTAACAAGATCACACAGGTTCAGAGAGCAACCCCTGGTGTCTGCATGTCCATACCTCAGTGTTCAACAAAATGCCACTCAACCGTACAGAGATATTATCCTCAGCATCTATAAGGGGACCTTCCCTTCCACTTTTTCCTCCCAGCACAAAACTGCAGTAATACTGCAGCTGTTTGCATCTCACCTTCTGTTGGCAAGACTTGCTACTTCCATTTTAATTCTGTAGTGTACAAGCTATACAGCTTGAAACTGCCCCACCCCTTCTTTGGGAATTCCCAAAGCTTTAAATACAAAATTATTTTAAAAATCCAATCTATATATTACAAACAACTAAATTTTAGCCTACAGTATAAGCTAGCCAATAATATAATATAAATGGCTCTACTCAGAGTATGACTTAGTTTGATATCACCAATTGGCACCCCACCTTTTAAACAAATCGAATTCTGATTGGCCCAGATTCAGCCATCTCCTGCTGGAGGAAATTTCATTTTGGTGGCTAAGCAGAAGCGTTTTTACGCAGACCTTCAAACATCAAATTGTAGACGGTGGACGGGGGAATAATAGTAAGTGTGGAGGGAAGGATCCTAGTGGTTTTTACTCTCTTTGGCAGCCCCTCTTGCTAAACTCCCCTGTAAGGCCTGCGGCTTCCAGTTTCATTGTGGGAAGCAGCTCGCACCAGATCCTCCTTCACAAAGGAGCTCTGTCATCTTATCTCCCGCGCCCGAGCCCAGTTCCGCACCAATCAGACGAGGGTGCTCCCAGCAGAGGGGTTCCCACCCGAAAGTTATCGGCCTTAGCGATGACAGGAAAGGGGGTTGGGAGGAGCACAAGTATGAAACAAACCTGTTCAGGACGCTGCCAAATCCTTAGTTCCTAATGTTTAAAACTGAAGAAGTTGGCGAGCGCGTCTGTCCCTCCCACCCTTTATAAGAAACCCATGCCTCCCCGCCCCCCATTCCGACTCTCCTTCACCGGAGAGATCTTGGAAGTGGGTGCGGCGGCAGTTTCGCCCCGGACAGAGGCCACGACCTACCTGCCCCCGCGCAATCCAGAGGAAAGAATGTCCGCAGAGAGCAACGTGGGAGACCCGGAGCGCGCTCGCGCCCCGCCGCCTCCGCACGCGCAGCAGCCCTGACTGGGGAGGAGGAGGAGGGGAGCGAGGAGGAGGACGGTGGAAAGAGGGCGAGAGCAGCCCCGGGCGCCCGCCAGCCGTCCTGGGAGGAAAATAAAGACGACTCAGTTATCCTCTCCCCCCCCTCCCTCGAGAGTCGCTGCGTTACCTTCTCGAAGCTGCCGCAGCTGCTGCCTGGCGGACAATCGCTCTCTGTCTGGCGAGGCGAAAGGGCTCGGAGCGCCTTTTCCACGACGCAGAGCAGGAGGTCGAGCGCAGCAAAAAAGGGAACTGGGATCCTGTGGCTCCTTGCTCGGGAATAGGTCCAAGAAAGGAACTTACCTCGTCGGTCCCACCCTCCCAAAACAGGGGGGGACGGGAGACCCAGAAAGGAATCTCCCTTTCTTTTCCCTGCTAGAAGAAGAATGTGCTCTTGTTGGAGACGCTGCGAGTAGTCCAGCCCCCGAGCAGAGCCCGCAGGGAGAGGAGGTTACTAGGAGACTTACCTCTCCAAGTTGCTGCTCCGGAGACTCCCGCTCGGAGAGCAGTCCTGCGGCTCGCCGGGAGCAACCAGCGAAGCGTCCGAGGAGGGAAAGGCTGGGCACGTTCCTCGCCAAGCCCACCCTGCCCGGATCAATCCGCCTCTCGCTCCTCTCCTGCGGCGCAAACTCTCGCTCTCGTTCGCTCCGTCGCCCCTCCCCCTATTTCAAGCGGCCGGACGGACAGCGAAGCGTTTGGGGGGTGGGGAGGCCGGCCCGCCTCCCGGGCGGTAGGCGGACCCACGCAGCCCCCTGGAGACCTCCGAAAGGGAGCGCGGCACGACTCCCGGGGCAGAGAGGCCTGGGCTGCGGGCGGGCGAGGAGCGCGAGCTCGCTGGGCAAGAAAAAGAAGGCTCCCTCCACCCTCCTGCCTCGGGCCGAGAGGGAGGGAGGGAGCTTCTGATCCAATTATCCCGCTGTCGTCGTGGGGATGAAGGGAGGCCCTGCCCAGCAGCAACAGGAGAGGCTGAGCTGGCCACATTTAAAGCGGCGGCGGCGGCGGGGTGGGGGAATGGTGTGGTGATATTCGCATAACCGCAACCGGGGCTCAGCTTCGGAAGGAGCCGGGTTTCAGTCGGGACGTGCGAGGAAAAGTAGGAGCGCCTCTGCACATGTGGAGAGTGCGTGACTCTGGCGCAGCCCTCACGCGCCCAGGAACACGCGAGCAGGGATTCCAACCGGTGCGGTTTGCAGGCCCCGTCGCTCCTCTTTCCTTTTAAGCCGCTGAGCACAGCTCAGGCTGAAGCAACAAGCAGGCACCGAGGAGGCTCCGGGGATATCGAGGCGGAGGGTTTTCTGCGATGGGGCAAAAAGGGAACAGCGCCACTCGCAAAGCCTGTCGAAGGGCTATGGGGCTCTTTCCCTGCCAAAAGAGGAGAAAGCAGTGATTCACCCGGGCGTCCTCCTTCCCAGATTGCTTTTTAGTGGTTGGCTGGGCTCGGCACGGCCGTGAGGAATCTCCTTGGCGAGGCTGCTGCCGCTGGCGCTGCCCTCTTGGAACAGCCAACTCACCTTTTCTGCTTCTCCACTTCTCCCTTGGACACAAACAGCCAGTTTGTTGGCTTCCAGGAACAGAGCACTGAGATGTTTGTCTGAAGAGAAACCAGAAGTCTTAAATAGGAAGCTACCTTGTACTAACCCAGGCCATTAGCCTTTCTGCCCCAGTGCTGTTTACACTGACTGGCAGCAACTCTCTAGGGTTTCCAGCTGGTATCTTCCCTGGCCGTCATCTTTTGCATGTGCTCTATCACTGAGCTACAGCCCTTCCCCACTCACCCTTTCTGAAGGCCATGGTGTCTTACTATGCTTAAAGAGATGCCTTATCGACTGTGCTTTTTTCTTTAAAAAATGTTTAGGGGTACTCTCATTTTCCTACTTATATTGAAATACTGCCCCTCAGTGAGGCCAAACCTAGATTCACAAAATGTTTAGGGCTATGTGTACCATGGACGTACCCAGGGGGGGCAGAGGGGGGCATCTGCCCCCCCTAGAAGGCAGCCCTAGAAGCAAAAATGATCAGCGTCCATTCAAAGCAAACCTGAACGACCATGGCTTGCCCCCCCTAGTTTTGATCCTGGGTACGCCCCTGATGTGTACCCCTGTGTACCCCCCAGGAAAAAAAGCACTGCTTATTGATGCAGTAAAATACATGTTCTTATTGCCGAGTTTCTCCTTTCTGTCATCCCCTAATTTGGTTCAGGGTTTTGTTTTTAACAACCCTTTTTCTCTTCCCCTTCTCTCTTTTTAACACTCCCATCTCAAGTTTTCAGTTCCTACCTTTTACAGCCCTTTGGGATCTTTGAAAAGTGGAGCTGCATTCTCCACCTCCCTTAAACCAGTTTAGCTATGACTCAACATTTGAGACAAGGTTTTGCATTACATGCATGGGAACATTTTCCTTTTCCAGTCTACTTTCTGTTTATGTTAGCCTTAACAATCTAGAACTTCCGTTATTGTAGAGGGGTATAGGTTTGGATTTATTACTATTGCTTTGTTAGGTGGAAGAATGCTACTTTTAATGTATTTTGGTGTCTGTTGGAGGCCGCCCAGAGTGGCTGGAGGGACCCGGCCAGATGGGCGGGATAAAAATAAATAAATTATTATTATTATTATTATTATTATTATTACTGCCCACATAGAGTCTGTTTCCAAAATAAAACTTGCCAGAACCAATTTCTATCTGGAGCTTACACCTTGGACAATTTTTTCCTAATCACATATGGGTGAGAACCATTGGTTGGTTACGTGGTGATAAGCAAAAATACTTTGCACACACACATTGCATCAGGAAACAAGCTGCTGAACATCGATGGCAACTGGAACGTCCCTGCAGTATGTTATAGATATTACACACACATTTTGGAACATAGATGCTAAGTTTTCAGAATGGAAAAGTACAACTTCAGTCATGTAGCCCAGTCCTAAACATGATTACTGTGAAATAAGTTCTATTGAACTCAGTAGGATTTAATCCTAAATGCATATCACTGTCACCTAAAATGTAACTTGTGCAGCAGCCTTTAAAGTCACCACACTTACCGGTAGTTTATGTTGCTCCATCTGTTCCAGAAAAACAAAAGATAATAACTCAAACTCCAGATAACTGACTCAGACAAAGGCTAGTGGCCCCCATTAATGTATCTCTCTGTTTAGATCTCATTAAAATACCTCATTACAGTCGTACCTCAGCTCCCGAACGTTTCGACTCCCAAACAATCGAAAACCGGAAGTGAGTGTTCCAGTTTTCTGATGTTCTTTCAGAAGCTGAACATCCAACAGGGCTTCTGTGGCTTCCAATGGGCTGCAGGAGCTTCCTGCAGCCCATCGGAAGCTGTGCTTTAGAAGTCGAATGTTTCAGAAATTGAACGGATTGGACTGGAATCTGATTAAGATTAGGTCTCAGACTTGTAGTCCATGCTCTTGAGTAAACCACATATTCAAAAACATTAATTTCAGCCTTGCTCTGGAGCAGTGGTAACCTTTGACCCTCTAGCTGTTGCCAAACTAGAACTCTCATCGGCCCTAGCAAGCATGGCCAGGGATGATGGAAATTGATAAAAATCCATTGTTTTTTAAACCCCCTAAAACTAAATTCTGTTGATCTCTCACAATAGTCCATGCAGTATGCTGACAGTAGTGGATTTTTCACCTTCATTTCCTTGGAAAGAGATTCTGCTGTGACAGACTTATATGCAAACATTGTCCTCATAATTACTTTGACAACACTAATACAGGATCTAATAATGCCACCCACAACATGCAGGGTTCATTCACATGCTCATCTTCCAATGTGATTTACTGCATCACCAGCCAGTGATGCCCTTGGGCATTCAACATAGGACAAACAGGCCAGTCTCTATGGAAAAAATAAATGGACACCAGAAATGGCAAAATTCAAAAGGCAGCAGGGGAACATTTCAATCTTCTAGGACACTGTAAATGACCTTCAAGTAGCCATGGAACAAATGAAGTTCAGAATTTCAATGCTATCACTTGTGGATTGAACCAAGCCAAAGGATTTTTTAGCACATTATTTGTATTAATTGGCTTACCAATGCTTGGATGTCTGTGCCATCAAGAATTGTTATGTCATAATAAATATGTTTGGCGTTAACATTTTTGTGACATTATTAATGTATTTTAATATTTGTGGGAAGCCGCCCAGAGTGGTTGGGGAGACCCAGCCAGATGGGCGGGGTGCAAATAATAAATAATAATAATAATAATAATAATAATTATTATTATTATTATTATTATTATTATTATTATTATTATTATTATTATTATTTAAGGTGCCAGAAGACACTTCACTGGTTTTTCCACAAAAGACAAATAACATGGCCAGGTCTCTGGATTTTTTTATTTTTTGTTCTTTTTTGTTCTTTTCTAAACACATAACTGTCTTAATATTTAATGATTCAGTTCAATTTTTCATCTTTCATAAATATTTACACTGAATCATAAAGTTGAAATAAGGACACTTGAAGTGGAACATACAACAAAACGTTGCCTTGTATCAGCATCCTGACAGGAATGCTGCAGTCCTTCCAGCCATGCTGGAAGAGAAGACGTGTAGTGCTATTCAGAGCTTGCAGGAAAGGACAGAGGAAAAACTGAAAAGTCTTAAGACGCTATTCCCCCCCCCCCTGAAACTTTCCTCCATGCTATTTATAATGCTCAAAGGTCTCAAGTTCAGCACTGACATCCAGCTCTGAACCTAAACACGTTATTGATACATAAAGGTAAAGCTTCCGAATGGTGTGAAAAGAAAATATTTTTTCCTTCCTGAAACTTCCCATACAGAGTGTGGGTTGGCAGCTTTGAACTCCATGAAACACAGCCTCGGCTTCCTAATTCCTATCTCCAGGATACTGTGCACCAGGACCAGGGAAGGTGCAGCCTTCCAGATGCTGGACTCCAACTTCCATAATCCCTAATAGTTGGTCATGCTAGCAGGGACTGATAGGAGTTTCACAGGTTTTCCGTCCCTGCTTTAAGATCTCAGTCCAAATAGTCTTTTCACTCAATTTCCCTTCTTCCCGTACCAAACTGACACCCCCAGCAGTTGTCCTCAGTATTTTGTAAGGCCTAGGAACAGATTAGCACAGGTCCTTATCAGCCTGCTTGGTTATTTATTTATTTACACGCTGTTATACTTCTGCATAGCTGGGGGAGTTTGCTCTGGATGTAGGATCCACTACCTTCTCTGTGTGTGGCATCCATTTGCTTCAAAACCGATAAAAACAGGGCCACCCAGGTTCAGTGCTAATGGGAATGATGTGGTGGTAGTTTGCCACCGACAAGGCACCAAGGTCTTTTCATTATATGCACTTTTCCTCCAAGCATCTTAGAGCGGCTTACACATGATTCCCAGGTGGTTTCCCATCAAAGTACTGCTCAGGGCAAGATCCTTCCCACTTCAGTACAGCTGCTCAACTGTAATATTCTGTCTACAAACAATTGTCTAGATTAAAATCCAGTTTAAAAAACAAACAAACCCGCAATCACCTCGGGAGTTAGCAGAGATGTGCCAAGTGTGCTTGCCCAGAAAGGTTAGTTCCTGGTCTTCTGGTATGCAAAACTGATGAGGCAATGGTTGTGTTGAATTACAAGGAAGGGTGGCAGCAGTTGGGATTCATGGAACAAGGGAGGCAGTGGCCGTGATCCAACTAAAGTGAGTTGCAGACACCACTGATCAGCTAATGGTTGGCATAGGGGAAATCCCTCCCTTGCACAGCACTGAATATCATGCAGCCCCCTTCCCTGCTGAACTTCTGGTGCCTACTCCAGACTTTTTTTTTTTTTATCCCAGCATGCATTTTAAATTTATTATAGTTTCAAATTATTTGTATTGCTTCTCTTGTATTTCTGTAAACTGCTTAGAGGCTACTGCAGTTAAGTGGTATGTCAATTATTAAAATAAATAAATGGATGAATGAATGAAATAGAATGAATGAAATAGACCTGTGCACAGGGCTTCCCCAGAGTCACCCACCAGCTGATTGTTGGCAGCAGACAAGTGTTGTGCACACTTCACAGGCAAAGTGACATCTAGTGATTATTAGGTGGGTGGATCCACCTGTCACACTTGGCCCGGGGGGGGGGGCAAGATAAGATGGCCCTGCTGGCCAGATCCAGACCCCTGTTCTAATGCTACATCCACTTGTAGCATTATTTTTAACATAATTATAAGGCTGCAGTTCTGTGCATATTTACTTGGAAGTAAGTCTCATTGAACAAAATGAGAGTTATTTTTCAATGATTTTTATTGTAATTTTTTTAATATAGAAGAAAAAGGAACAATACAAATATTAGAAAGTATGAAAAAGTACTGCTGTCTGCTGTCCAAAGAAAATAAAATCAATGAGACTTCTGAGTAAGTGTGCATCAGCTTAAGTTTGAAAGAACATACGGTATGTTTTATGCTTTCAAATATGAAGTAAGTGCAAATTAGTATGACAAAAATCCCAATTAGTCCATGGCAAAGCATTCCCTTTAGCTGTTGATTTATATATCCTTCTCAAGCCAGTGAAGCAACTGATGTCTCAGGCTTTATGAATAGGATGTAAAAGGAAACATCTATTTTTTTTTGGGGACAATTTGCTGTTACTGAATAACAGTTGACAATGGATGCGAATCCATAGGTCTCTGAAAATAAGACAATGAGAGCAATGAATAATCCAGAACAGCAGCATAGACTATTCCAGAAAAAGTAGCTTGCAAACTGCATCCAATGTGTGCCTTTTAATTTACTCAAATGAGGTTTGACTGTGGATACAATTAGAGCTGAAATAATGAATTGATTAATTTGGCTTTTTAATCAATTGCAGCATCAATAATAGATTAAAATATGCCTGATGCAATTTGCATTTGATTGTTCTTTCCCTCTCTCATTTGGCAGCTCTTCATTTGCTCTTTCCTTCCTGGCAGAGTATTGCCATTTGTCCATCAGTTTCCTTTCCTAATAATGAATCTGTGCTGGAAGTCCTTTTTCTTCTGGCATTGACAGAGCACATGAAAGATTGCTGCTAATTTAAAATTATTATACATGTAAAAAAAACAATAATTCTAGGTGACTTCCACGTTTTAAGGTATAGAATGAAATGAAAATTAATTTTAATGAGCTACCTAACTGTGTGCCTAGGATCCCTGGCCACACATAAAAAGTTTGTATACATGTGCAGGGAGTGTACAGATGGTTTGGTGAATGTATACAGGCCAGAAAGAGGGTTTCCGGCTGATATTCCTCCCTAACGTGCAAGGAGGGCACATGATTTAGTAAGTATAGGAAGGGGCTGCCAGCAACACAATCTCACAGTACAACAGCCACTTAAGAGAAGCATAGAAAAGCTTCCATCTTCATGAGAATCAGAGTACTGAGCTACATAATCAGAATCATTCGATGCAATTCTTAACTTGACTATGGTATATAGCTTCAGACTGTAGGATGAGGAATCACGTTTGAGTGGTTCCTGCCTAAAATCTGTAATGTTATTTATTTAATAAAAAAATTATACCTCGATTGTAAGAAAAAAATACACCTTCAAAATGGTTTATAAAAAGAATAAAACAATGGAATTACCAGTAAAAAGTTAAAAATAGCTATTTAAAACATTGCAAAAACAGTAAGTTGCAAATGTTGCATTTGAGATACCATTCTTGTCACACCTTCCTAACATGCCCCGCCCCCAATGCATGGAGTTTCTTAAATGGGGAAACATTCATATATGAATCCATGCTGGCCTGGAACTTTCCATGATTTCCAGCTTTTTATGCACTACTGCACCATGTCCATGAGTGTCGTCCAGTAAGAGCTGGAATAAACCATGTCACAAATGTAGCATACTATATTCATGGATTGCTTTCCCTTTCCGGGATTTGTCTCCCAACCTCCACTTTCCCACTTGTTCTTTCTAAGTGCCAGGGGTGCCAAGTTGAATAAAATATTTTTTTGGGGGGGATCCTAGGTAAGTCGTGACAACATAATCAATCACATGGCACAGTGCACTCACTCACACTATTTGAATGGCAATACCCATCAACTTTTTTGGGGGGGGGGCGAAGACTCCCTCAGGCCCTAGGAGTTGTCTCCTATGCTGACTGCTGCTGGGGCTCGAGTATGGCGCAGGCCGAACCTGTTTGTGCACTTGAGCTGCCGGTGGTTATGCCCGTGGCACTCTGCACACGCTCAGATAAACAATTTCCCCTTTCCCCCCAGAGGATGTTTCCCTGCGGCACTGAAAGAAGCAACCACCCTCCTATATATCTTCCTACGATTTAAAGAACAAATAAATCAGGCACCAGGGCCAAATTCTGGTGCAACCAGGGCAGGATTTAGGTTTGATGAGGCCCAAAACTACTGAAGGTAATGGGGCCCATGTCCAGCTGTCCTTTGTCAGCAACAAATTGTCGCTGTTTTTTGTGTTGAATATATGCTATATGGTAATTTATGGACCTAATAGGTATCTAAAGCCATTTGCATATAACAAATAGGAATCTACACAACACAAAACACTGTTGCTGTATATAGGTTTTATTTGTTTTCTATCTCATATTTTGGAAATGTACATCCAGTTTTTCTTTAATTTTTTTTTGGGGGGGGCCAAGAGAGTGGGGCCCTAAGCTATAGCTTGTTTAGCTTATACGTAAACATAAGACCGCCAGGAGAGCTCTTTTTCGGTGCAGCTGCAGACCATTTCGTGGCGCCTCCTTCCGGCGAGAGGAAAGAGAAAGCGCCCAGCCGAGGGAGGCTGCCTGCCAGCCACAGGGTTCCCAATCCGAAGCCACGCCGGAACCCGACTAGTTTCCCGCTTAAAGCTCTTCTCGGCTCCCTCCCTCCTTCCTTCCTTCCTCTACACTCCCCCCTCCCCTCGCCTCCGATCAGGTTATGAAACCGGAGAGGAGGCGGCTCCTTCTTCCCGCGCCTTTTGTCCGTCCACTCCCTAGCCGGGGCGGCCTGGCCAAGCGGCTGCCTCGTTAGCAAAGAGCTTGCGGTCAAGGGAGTACAGGTGAGGGGGCGCCCTTGGCTACCGCTTCCCCTTTGCGCCCCTTGCAACTTGTGGCGGAGGCTCCCGCGCTCGGGAGGCGCTTTTCCCCTCGGAAGAAGATGCACAGCGCTCCCCTTCGCTTGCATGCCCTGCTTCTCCCTATCTGACGCCAAGGACCTCCTCTTTGCTTCAGGCTCCGCCTTGCTGCCCCCAACCTTATTTCAAAGGCCCCTCACGCTTGAAAGGTGGTGGGCTTTTTTTTTTTTTTTTTGGTACAGGGCCAGGAGGACGCGCGGTTCTATTTAGGCAGCCTTGTACTATTTCGCCCGCCTCTGGTATGCTAATATATTGAACTTACATAAAACTGAAAAGTTGTTTCACGTGCTGTATTTGAGGAAGAGGTGAGGAGCAGCAGCCTCCCTGTAGTACTGTATTTGCTCCTACGGTAGTTTCTTGAATTCTTCCCGGGATTTCTGATCATTGCACTTGGCTATTGCTCGTGACTGGTGAAAATATTTTATGTGTTAAGATCAGTGGTGTAGTATTTCAGGGTTGTGGGGCTGGAAGACCCGTTGTTTGTTTTCTGCAGGAAGATCCTTGTCTCCAGCGTCCTAGAGCTGCCCAGTCAGCATGAAAGGGGAGCTTTTTAGCCACTGAATAGTGCTCCAAAGCATTATTATTATTATTATTATTATTATTATTATTATTATTTATTATTATTATTTTATTTATTATTGACACTGACAACACAAGGTGTTAAACAGGGATTTTGTTCTTAGGGTCTCATTCAAATACACACTGCCACACACTAGCTAAGCCACAACTTCTTGTACTTATCAATTTTGATAATAAACATGTGGTAAAATAAATTGCTTTGTCATTAAATATCATATGGCTATTAGGAAACTATTATAAATGTGTATGGAAAGAGCAGGAAGTGGCATAATTTGTCTAGCAGCCATTGGCTACATTTGCTTCCAGTGCCTTTTTAATACAGGTGGACCCAGACCACTAACAGATGGGTAAAAGGGGTAGGATTTGGGGGCCCCAAGACCAGCAGAAACCCCCCTCCCGATTTTTTGCTTTCATTTTTTAATAAAAAAGTAAATCACTTGGACATTTCTGAAGAAAGTTAGGGCACAAAACATGGAGGTAGCTTCAATGCTTTGGCACTCCGCAAGCAGCACCATTGTTAAGGATTGTCGCTAAGCAATCAGAGGAATGAATCAGTTACAGGTAGGTAACTGTGTTGGTCTGCCATAGTCAAAACAAAACAAAAAATAAAAAAATGCTTCATACCTGAAGAAGTGTGCATGCACATGAAAGCTCATACCAAGAACAAACTTAGTTGGTCTCTAAGGTGCTACTGGAAGGGTTTTATTTATTTTTTATTTTGTTTTGAGAGGAATGAATGTTGACCTCCTCCTCCCCACTTGGGACTTGGGAGAGGCCCCTCAGAGCAGCAGGAAAAACCCAGAAGAAGCTGTAAGTAAGTTTGTCAAAGTGCTTTCACTATTTCACATTATTTCACACACCCACACCCTGGCATGTTGCCTTTACAGAATAAAATATAGTCAGTTTTGGTATGTTTTATTCAGAATTAAATGAGGTTTTATTCCTGCTGAGAAAAATTGATGATATTAACGCAGTCCCACCCCTCTCTGATTTTTCATCTCCCCCTCCTTACAACCACTGCCGGTCTGCTTCTCATTACTGGGCTGTTGTTTATTTACCCTAGCATTTGGCATCTGAGGTGTGTGTGTGTGTGTGTGTGTGTGTGTGTGTGTGTTTCAAGTTACCAACCTTTTCCTGTGACTTTGTTTTACCTTTTTTAACACTGAATTTTAAATTGTAACCCACCCTGGGAGCTGTTGATGAAGGGCAGGTAATAAATTTAATAATTAAAATAATAATAATCATTGTGAAATGCAACTGTAGAATAATTAAACATCTTACGACTGCTTCAAGTTAAAATATGTATAGACTGTACACAAGAATATTATTTTATTGAGGTTGATTACATAGTTTAACTGTGCGCTGCATAATGAAGTACTTTATCTGTTCCGAATCTCTGTCTTGTCTGGATTAAGTTTCAGTCTGTTTGCCATCATCCAGTCCATTACTAACATCTGATGCTTCAGAGATTGAACAACTTCAATTATGGCAATTTCATGGCAATTCCTTGTTTTCTGACATTCCTTGCTCTTATCCTCTTAAGACCAAGGGAAGGGGGAAGAATATCTATACAGTACTAAGCGAGCAATCCTTAGTTTCTGGGAAGAAATGAAATTGACTGAGGGGGTTGTTGGATCCTGCAGAAAGGAAAGTCTAGGGCTGGGAAAAGGTTTGTTAGCAGTGAGGGAGGGCCCCAAAATTGATAGTTTAGGATTATTTGTTGCTCCCTGACTTCTGCAGGAGTGCTCTGTAAGCGGGCAGTCCCATATCCACTTACCTGGGAGTAAAGCTCATGAATGTGTTGTGAAAAGGGTTAATGTCCTGATTTGGAACGCTAATTCTAAAGCAAAAGTCTAGTTTAATAAAATTATTTCCCTGTGTAGTGCAAGTAAAACGCTAGTCTTTCTAGAGACAGGGATTTTGAGAGGTATAGAAATGCAATTTTCAGTCTGTAGTAGAAGTTAATGCTATACTGATCCCATGTAAGAGGCGAAATTGATGGCATTGTAGGGTATATCTGAAGGTTCATGAGGCTTCAACCTGAAGCGAAGTGGTCTTGGTCCTGGATAGGAGACCTCCTCAGAACTTTTGCATGCTATCTGGAGTTCCATGGTGGAAGAAAACTGGGATATAAATGCAAAAAGGGAATACGTACGGTAATAAGTATTGGTGAGGATTTATGAAATGGTGCGGCTTGAAATCTCATGTTACATTTGTTGTTTACTTCCATTTTAAGCTACTTTAAAAATGTATGCTACTTTTCATAAGAATCTAAAGAGTTCTTCTATGACTATATCCCCCACTATGTTGGTCTTTCTCAGTGATTTACCAGAATGGCCCCTGGGAAGCAGTCAAGGGACAAGAAACTACAAAAGTCTCATGAGTGTCCATCAGAAAAAGAGGCAAAAACAACTGGGAAAAGGAAGCGAGACACCAGAGAGCTGGAAAATGAGCCATATGCAAATAAATTACTTGTGAAAAAAACCCCCAAGCTTCTGGAGAAAATGGGTAAGGTCTTCAAACATACATTTCTCATATGTGTCAATGTAATGCTAATGCAGTTTGATTCTGTTGGTATTGTTTGTTCTGATACCGGTAGTTGCTATTGCTAACAGACCATGGGTACATGTAATTTGATCTCTTCGTATTTCTTTCCCCTGTCATTTTTCCTGCAAGGCTTTTGCTTCTCTCTAGGCCAAAATAGTAATAATGAAATTGGCTCTAAATGCAGCTTGTTTTGGTGGTTTGCCTCTTAACTAACAAAGGTAATTTAATCCCCACATAGTAAAATTAGGAGAGTTTTAAAATATTGCTTTGTACAGCAATGTGAAGCAGAAAGCAAATTCTTTGTTGCTTCATGTGGGGCTGCAAACTTCGTTATATTTCAAATATATGCATGTTTTACAATTGCATTCCTGCTATTTGGAATTTACCACTGGGCCCTGAGTCATGCATGCTCTAGGGTCAGAGAAATGAATGGTGCTTCAATGCTGGAAGGAGAAGCTGTTCCTTTCCATACAACAATGAATGAATGGTTTGCACTCCCTTTCCTTATTTGAACTAGTAATGCATTGATGTGAGCACAAAGACAAGTACAGGAACATTTGGTCAACTTTCCTTGAGACTTATTTATCACATTCAGCAGTCCAGTATATTTGGCCTTTCCAATTTATCTGGTCAAAGCACTTTAATCTATCTTTTCCATATCTCCCTTTATGGACCTATTTTAACTCTCCACTTAGTTTTTGTTTGAATGTTGTTTTACGAGTATTGTTCAAAAAATTGCACTGACTTGAAAAAGAAGATGAAGCTTTGTACCACCCGAAAAACGTTAAAAAATAAAGCCTCTTAAAGAAATAATCTTCATGATATAAGCAGGTCCAAATATAACTCTCTGTGTTAAAAGTCTTTTGACATTAGAAGTCTCTCAATAGTGCAGATAAGGCTAGAAGTGTAAAAGCACTGCACATATGCATGTTCAAAATTGGGCTGTCCTGCTCTCACTAGATTCTTTAGAGATCAGGGTTAGGGTTAAGGCAATACTGACAGGAGCACAAGCAGAAGTGGTACCCAAGGTTATGGTCCGAGTAATCAGGGCCTAAAACAAGACGTCTAGCGAGAGGCAAGCTCGGGATAATCTGAGGTCATCTTCAAGTTTAATCCATGGGCAAACAAAGGCATGGCAGGTGACAGGTCTGAGGTCAGGCTTAGGCTAGTCAGTCAGCCAAATCTGTCACAGTTCTGGTACAAAGGCATTGTTCCAGCAGTTCTTCCAGCCAAGTATGGGGTTTTTTTTTTTGAGCTGGAAGTGCTGGACTCACATCCTAAATCCAGATGACTCCTATCAGCTGCCTTCATCCAGAAGTCTCATTGGCCCCTATGGAGTGCTTGTCTGCAGTCAGGCCCTTCTAATGAGGTGGATCTTGTCTAGCATTTGAGGTGCCATCTCTCCTCCGGGCTCAGGACTTGTGCACACTCAACCCCAGAGGCTGAACTCACTTGTGGGTGTGGATGGCCCCACCTCAGCCTGAGTCTGATCCCAGGCTTGTCGTGGTGCTGGGGAGTACAGGTTGTCCTCTGATGACGAGTCTCCCAGCTGAGGAATGACAGAGACCCAATACTGTATGTGGCAATAATGAGACTGCATCTTTTGAAATCTGGTTCTGCCCCATTCATGTGCTGGAAAGGGCCAGTAGAGTGTGGAATGTTTAAACCCTTTTCAGGCACTCTCATGCTCCACTGTTTCCAAACTTTTCATGTTGGTGACACACTTTTTAGACATGCATCATTTTGCGACACAGTAATTCAGTTTTACTAGGAAACCAGAGGTTGAACTGCCCCCTTTCCAGCCCTGGGAAGAGCGCAGGAAGTGTTCGCGTGACACACCTACACACTGCAGCCGACACAGTAATGTGTCGCGACACACAGTTTGGAAATCTCTGGTTTAAAGTAAGACTGACTATAAGAAAAGTACTTGCCAGGGATGGGGGAGTGCTCAACACCTCTGTTTGTGCCCGCTTTTAGTAGCAGCCCCACTGCTTTGCACATGAATGGAGAAGATCTATATTTTAAACAGCAGGTATGCTGCTGTGACAGAGATTTACCACGCCAGTTAAAATCAGTGGGGAGTTTTGCTGTTATTTGAATGGGGCTTGCATCCTTAATATTCTCACCTTTTGGTTGACTAAGGAAACACATTTGTTTTTATTATGGACCCTTCCTTGCAAAAATACATGTTTCAAGAGTTTCATTTGATCTGCTTCTACCTCATGATGAGGACTGTCCTTGTCTGACTCCTAAGAAATTGCAAGATGCCGTATTCCTTTGCTTTGGGGGTGATTACACATCTTGCAGTCAGATTCTGTGTTGCTGTAAATGTCTCTGGTGATTAAACACAAAACACAGAACCAATGTTCGAAAACAAATCCCAAGCTGAGTTGCTCAGCAAAATTCTCCCCGGACAACAGTGTTTTTAGACTTCCATGAAGAGTCAGCAGGTTTGTTTGTTGAGAACAGCTTGCCAATAGCTCTGTGCATTTTCTGTAGACTACAGAACAAACCTGGAATATTCTGTTTCTGCAGGAACTCCAGGGGGCTTGGCTGGGGTTTATGTTTTCATGCTTTTGGAAGTATCTGGAATATTGTGCTTTTATCCTAAACTGGGCCAATATTTATTTTCTTCTACTGTGCTTTAAGAATGATGTCTCCAACTACCTTACTTTTTAGCTCATTTTTAACCTGGTAGAGCTATACTGACTGCTAACCTATTTCAGTTCAGAAAGGGGGCAAAATACAGCCTCTGTGTTTTTTCCAGGCCTGTTGCAGCCATTGTTATTTCCTTGCATAGTCTTCTCATTTCCCCCTGCTATTTAGTTTTTTTGCTTAACACCCAGCCAGCTGAAGAGTTTGAATAGCTCAGAAACTTGAACCACTCAATATTATATGCCCACCTAACCAGTGGTTGCCCATGTTTGCTGCCCCTAATCTAGTGTAGTGAGAGTTAGCCTGCAATGATATTCATACTTAACCTGAGAGTAAGGCTCATTGAACTCACGTAGTATGAGTTCTACTACATGTAGCTTTGCATGTAGTAGTTTAGCATTAAATGTGTAAGAAACTGGAATAAGTCCAACCCAAACTTGGGCTTGTATACTCCCTACCTCCTTCAACATGCCCAGCAAGAGACTTCAGCAGTGTTTTGTTTTGGTTTCACAGAATCCCGGCTTGTTATTACAATTAAACCAGAGATTGCAGTTTAAAATAGGCTCTGGTTAATTTAACAAGCCAGCCATATAACTCATGATTTGAAGTGGCTTGTTTTGAAAACTGACGAGTTTGTTTTAAAGTATGTTTTCTGTTTCATTGCACCTGGCTCCAGTTTGGTGTTTTTTTTTTTAAAAAACCAACCACTGAAATCTGTCCTAAGTGAGCATGTAAGTAGGTAGTAATATAACTTATGCTGTTGTCTGGCAGGAGAAGCTTTCCATGGATCCATGATCAGAAAAACAGGAATGTTCTTCCACCAGCGAGAGACACAGAAGAACATTGTCCATTATCTACATCAGAATATGTTGGGTGGTGCTATTGGGACACAGCTCAGAAAGGTAGGTGTTTTTCCTTACAAACTGGCTGAACACGAGGCTCCTGCAGTTTATATTCCTATCTAAATGCATACTCTGCATAGTAGTGTGGAGGAGAAAAGAGTTACAGTTCTATTATTATTGACTGTTTGACCCATGTTTATGTTCCCTCCTCCATAGTATGCATAATACAGCCATGTGTAGATTTTTCCTTTTTTTAAATCCACCTGACTGCATGACACTCTGGTTGCATTTGCACATAATGTTAAATAATGGTTTAGCTAGAATGAGCTTGAGAAATACTGACTCTCCCTCCTCCTCCTCCTGTGCAATTGGGAGTGGGATACTGGCAGAGTATAGTTCCACTTTTAAAGCATATTGGCTTAGCATTATTTTTGAACCAGGAATCATGGTTTAAAACAAAACTCTAGTAAGTTTCATAAGTCAACTTGAAACCAGGGATTATGAAGCTGTTTTGATAGGCTAACTGGAGTTTCTATAAAAACAACATCCTTGGTCCAATTGTAACTAAGCTGGGATTCTTCAAAAGCTAAAATAAATTCTGCTGATTTAGCCATGCAGGAGGAGGAAAGGAGAAGGGGGAGTGTGTGAATGTAGTGCTTTGCTCAGGCTCATAGCATTAAGGCTATGATGAGATGCAACGCTAAACCATGGCTATCTACAAACTTTTCCTTTGCTCCACCACATCAAATGTTAGCCTATAATTCTGGAAATACATAGTACCATTTCTTTTCACATGGACATGATAATAATTGCTCATTGTCGTGTTGCTCACCTTCTCACCATATTCCTTTCCCCCTTATCATTTTTTAAAATTTTTTTTATTATTTAAAACACCAACATCCCAGACAAGACACAGTGAACCCCCCCAGGCGATCGATACAACAGCTATACACAAACACTAAGACATATTCAATTCCACCTTATGTACAATTCTATATATATTAACATTCCATCGGGCATTATTTAGCTTTTAGCGTTTCAATTATTTTAAATTCTTCAAACTTAACTAAATAATTCATTAAGCTATCCAACCACTCCTCCTCTCTCTCACTGACCTTAAACCCTTTCATTCTGCGTACCTTTACAGTTAAATATTCCAAGATTACAATATTACTCAGTTTTTCCCTCCATTGGTTCATCCCTAGCTCTTCTGCCTTTTTCCAGTTACTTGCTATAACCTGTCTAGCTGCAGTTACCATCAAATTAACCCATTTACATTCCTCTTTTGTTTTTAACTCTTTCCCGCCCAGACTAATGAGAACCATTAATTTCGTTATCTCCACTTTCCTACCCACAATTCTCGAAATTTCCCTAGCAGTTTGTTTCCAAAAAAATTTAATTAAAGGACAATCCCACCACATATGACTGTACGTTCCCATCACTCCACATTCCCTCCAACAATTTTTACTTCCTGACTTTGTAATGTGATACAGTCTTACTGGAGTATAATACCATTTTTGAACTAGCTTCAACCCCTGTTCCTGGATTCTTCTGGAGGTCGCTACAAAGGGTGGTTGCATAAAAATTCTTTCCCAATCTTCATCTGATACCTCTTCCTGCATATCTAACTTCCAATATTCTTTCAAACTTTCCTTTGGTGTTTTCCCAATATTTAATAAAACCCTATACACTTTGGAGACTATATTGGCCCGATCTATCTTATATCTTTTTACTAATTCTTCAAATTTGGTAAACGTTCTTTTGCTACACCTTTCAACTTCTTCTTCCTTCAACAAGGAGGAAATTTGTTTTCTATGTAACCAATTAATCTTATTCCAGATTCCGCTTTCCTCTTCCATTATTCCTTCTGTTTCCCAACTTTTTTTCATATCCTGAATTGATATCTCCTTCAGTTTATCCCCTACTTCTTTTGGGATGCTCTCCCTTATTGGGGCCAATTTATCATAATACCACATTTTTGTAATTGGAGATAGGTCAGGGAAAAGCTCTTTTCTCCATTTCTCCCATACCAAAATGGGACCTGTGAATGTTGTTATTTTTTCTACTTTGCTTTTCCTTTTCCTCCTTTCAAATATTCTTATCTTCCCTCCTACTGCTTCAAAATTCTCCCACTCTATACACCCCAAATCTTTCCCCTGTTCTCCCTCCAACCAGATCATAAGATGTCTCAATTGGTAAGCTTCATAATATAATGTTAAATTGGGAATCCCCCATCCTCCATCTTGAATCTTATGATACCTATATCTAATGGCTGTCCTTGGTTTTTTGGATGCAAAAACAAACCTATCAATTATCCTTTGCCACCCCTTCAGAATTCGTTCTGGTATATGCGAAGGTAGTACATAGAAAAGATAAGTTAATCTAGGTATTAAAAACATTTTGACTAATGCAATTCTTGTACTAATTGATTCCTTCTTTTTCTCCCATAATCTCAACTTCGCCTGAATACCGGTCCATATTTTTTTATAATTATACTCAAATAATTTCTTCACATTTTTAGTTATCATTACCCCTAAATACTTTACCTTCTTATTTGCTATCGGAATACCCAATAATTTTGAGGCTTCTCTTTCCCCCTTATCATTTCTGGAGAAAACCAGCTGGGGAGAGGAACAATTTAAAGTAGAAAAACAAGCAGGTAAAGAGTTCCACAGCTCCTCCTCTTGTTGTACCTCTGGTGAAGCTTGCATCATCTAGATGCAGAAATGCATGTTGACAACATTATGACATCATTATGACATTATCTGATTGACAGGTGGGTGTTCTCACCCACCTATCAAAGTTAGCCTGCAGGGTGTGGGGAGATGAAGATCTGGCCAAAAAGCTTCCTGATCCACACCTGATCTAGAGGTTGTTTTCTGTTAAAAAAGAAAATTAGAGGGAAGATACATATGGATGCATGTAGTGTAGTGTGGTCCACAGTTGAACCTGTTAGCAGTATAAGTTGGAAGAGTAGCACAGACTTGAGTATATGGGAATTGCAGGGCTTATCTCTCACTCTCACTCTCACTCTCACTCTCTCTCTCATTGTCTTTGCAACAGTGTCTTCAGGTGCCCTTTGTACGTTCCCTCTCTTCGTACCGCCTGTTCCGAACAGCAAGTCCCTTTGACAGGAGGGTTACATGCTTGGAATGGCATCCAACACACCCCAGCACAGTTGCTGTGGGCTCCAAAGGTGGAGACATCATCCTTTGGGACTATGAAATGCTTAATAAAAGCTGCTTCATAAAAGGGGTAAGTCACTGTGAAGATCAAATGCAGTGTCTATGCAAGCTCTGTGTAAGAGCAGTATGTAGATTAATGATGAAGGCTTCTAGTTAGAACTCTATTGTACTGGAGAAATCTGTGTTGTAATTTCCCAGCTTTCTATGCAAGGGAATGATCTGGCTACATATTTGAGTTAGATAATTTTTACTCTAAAATAGAAAATACATAAGTATTTGGAGAGGGTTTTTTTTATTTGTTTTAACTCTTTACTTCAGCTTCATGCTTTGTTAGATGTGAAAGTACTTCCTTGAGTTGAAGGAATGAGGTCCCTGCAAATGAAATATTATTTTTCACCAGCCTTTCTTTGAATTGTTAATAATGCCTTGGCAAAATACACTTGTGTTTATCTGTGGAGTGAACTTCATCTTTTCTAGAGGTTGAGCAAACCTAGAGGAAGAGAACAGCTTCCTTGAGAATTCCAAGTCTTCTGCAAGGATACTGAGCTGCTATGATTTGTATATCTGTCTGTATTCAAGAAAAGATTTTTTTATAATATCGTCTTAGACATTTCAAAGAAAAGCTCACAAAAGCATAAGACTAATACTCTGGGCAGAAACATGATGTTGGACTTTCTTTTGCACCTTTATCAAACAAAAATAAGGGGGAGTATTATGGCAACAATGAATATGGAAGTTTCAGAGTTCCCAAGCTGTTGTTTATCACCCAGAACAGCTTTCCTGGCATCACCGCCATGTTGCATTTTATCCTTCCAAATCCTCACAAGAAGGTAATAATTCAGCCCCCAAACTGAGCTCCTGAAACTCTTCATATATAGTACCCCCTCCCTCCATCGGGACATTACTTGTCTGCAGTCTTATCCTTTATCCCTTCCCTGCTCCCACCTCTGGTACCCTTAGGTTCAGTCCTTTAGCAACTGTTCACAGAACAACCCATTCTTGTAAAGAGGTTGAGTAGGTGACTTTCAGCAGTTTAGTTCATGGTGGCAACCCTGAGAAGAAGCTGAGCCAAACCACTCAATATGTAGATGGTGCCAGGAGTTCTGCAGGCTTGCTCTTCAACATGGCAGTTATTTAACAGAAATTGTATTGGCCAGAGGAAACTTCTCCTCTATGAGGATATTTGTTCAGCTTGGCTAATGCCACATAAAGATGAATGCTGCCTTGTACTGGTGTTAGATGAGATAACAAGAGGGACTTCCCTTCTTCCTCATCTCTGAGTGGCTTTCTGTTTTTATTCATCCCGTTCATTATAGATGAGAACTGGAGGGGCCATCACAGGAATGAAGTTTAACCCTTTTAACCCTAGTGAGCTGTACACATCATCAGTTGCTGGAACTACTGCCCTGCAGGATTTTAATGGAAATACAATTCGAGTCTTCACCAGTACCGACAACTGGGAGTAAGATGTGATAAAAAAAATTTCCCACCTCTCACTGCTTCTAGTATTAGAAGGCAACAAAACACAGGAAGTGGTGTAGTTTCGGTATGGGTCGCCCCTCACCCTGGTCTTACCAGAATTATTCACTCAGAATGTGAATGATTTGCTCTTCTTGAATCACTACTATTTGCTTTAATCATGTACTTTATCTTTTAGCCCCCCAAAACTGGCCCTTAAGGCAGGTTACATAAGTAAAAACACAATGTGGAGGAAAACAGTGTACAATTTGATATCGCTATGGAAAACACAGTGAATCATTTTGCAGAAGCCTATCTCTGCCTAAAGGGTTCTTTCTCATTTGGCAGAGATATATTTCCCAAATATGCATCAGTTTGAATTTACGGCCTTAAATGTACATGATTTGTCTGTAAATGTGACATATACCCGAGCAATAACAAACATACTGTAATGAATAGATAGATAGCCATAACAGAACAAATTAGTGTTTGAAATGTGGTAGGAGATTGGTAGTTTGGGAACTCCCCTGTGCATGTGACAAAGGAGTGGAAATTATTTTATTGTGTTCCTAAGCTTGTTTTGAATTATATTTACAAATGAAACACACACACATTCAGTATTATAATTTACATTTATTCTGGGCACTAGTGTTTAGGATTATGAGCAAACACAAAAAAGAGCCTTGCAGCACCTTTAAGTTATTAAGAGGTGCATCTGATGAAGTGGGCTCTTCACAAACGTTCATGCCACAATAAGTCTGTTGAATCTTGTGGCATCCAACTGTGTTGCCAGCTGCGAATAAGTGATGCTGTTAACAGAGATCTCTGTAGGCTACTTTTCATTTTGACACTTGAGGAAAGCCTTCAATGACAATAGACAGATACATTAGGATTTCTTTTCTTCTTTTTTCATCCTTATTTTGTCAGCATCTTGTGATACCATATCACTTGTTTTGGGGTTTATTTTGAATGCTTACCAGTTTCACATTTTTTGTTCTTACGCTATCTTAGGATCTCTTGAAACTTCATTGAGCACTTTATTTGATGTTACTTTGTCCTGATACTGATATTAACACCAGCTTTGGGAAGAATGTGTGAATAAAGCTTTATCTGTGTTGACCTGAATGTAGGTTTGGTTGCATGAGTGTTTGATTTTCCTCCCAAAGTTCAGGCACCAGGAACCTGATTCTCGCAGTAGTTATCTGAAGCATATATCAGAAGCAAAACAGACACATGCTTGGATATCCTCATGTAATATTTTTATACCCCTCCACAGATGGAGGTCCCTTGTGTCAAGGAATAAATGTGACATAAGTTTTTGTGCAAAGTCTTCACATTTTGATGCAGCAAAGCAAAGATTGATGGAATTACATTAGTTTTCCTCTATGCTATGGAATCTCCAGAAGCTCCAGTGGGTGTTGAGAAGTAAAATAAACAATGCACTGAATGCAGCTGCAGAGAAGTTGTGAACGAAGACCTTCCTAGAAATATATAATGGACAGTTTCAGTGCTGAGGTTCAATAGGATGGAATAGTGTTCCAATTTATTCTTGGTTTTTCAGTTGTGTGGAGGGAGATCGAATTGTAGTTGCCACATTCACATCCTTTAGTCGGAACAAGAGGAACCTTAATGTAGCTGAAGGGAACTTTTTAATATGTGGGAAGTTGCCTGACTTTATCATAAAGGTGCAGAACTTGTTTGCGTTTTCTATACACAATTGAGAAT
Source organism: Darevskia mixta (assembly GCA_034641385.1). Classification (NCBI taxonomy): domain Eukaryota; kingdom Metazoa; phylum Chordata; class Lepidosauria; order Squamata; family Lacertidae; genus Darevskia; species Darevskia mixta. The sequence goes on from JAWWNH010000066.1 coordinate 27,600,655, forward strand.
ATTTAATGCTATACTTGTTTAAGGACGGAGTGTGTGTGTCATGACTTGAGACATAATGTTATATGTTGTACTCAGAATTATCCTAGGTCTGCAAAGTTCATTGTTTGCTCTGTGTTTAAGTAGGTACTGGAAGTGTTAAAGAATGTAAGAGTAGAAAGTCAATACAAATAGTTCCGCAGGAAGGAGCTTGATAAACCAGTCTACTAGCACACAGATGGCTTAGTGTTTCTCTCTTAGGTTTTTTTAATTGTTTGGTGCTTTTGAAGAGGATATTGTATAGCTTCTCAACATTTTTGAAATGCAACTTCTGAAAGGAATTTGCATGCAACATCTGAGAAGTTAACTAATTCAGAGCTAGTACTGTACAAAGTGCAGTGTTCAGTATTATGTAGGTAGGTGTGAATTCACCTAGAGCCTAAACTCAGTGCATCTCTGCCAGGTTGTGCTGACGGCCTATTCCCATTCTTCCCCAGTAACTTAGGCATATTCCTCTCCTCTTCCCATCTGTGTTCCAGAAAGGCCCAGGAGACTCTCTTGGAGGCATGAAATTCAGCCCATTTGAGTCGGCAAATCTTTATGTGGCATCAGGGGATGGCACCCTTAGTCTACAGCACCTTGAGGGCCGACCAGCGCAAGTGATCTCCCGCACCCCAGTCTGTGACCATGAATTCCATGATGTTTGGTGAGGAGTGAGAAGGGCAGTGTCATTGTTCACCTCATAAATTTCCTTTACCCTTCCTTTGAATGTTCCAGGACAGATTATTAGCATTTGCTTGGGCTGTTTCCCTGGGCCTATTGGAGGCAATACGTTTCTGATCATGTGGCCATTGGAATATGATTACAGTTGTGCATAATAGCAAATGGAAGTAGTTCGGCTTTTTCGTGGGCATGAGCACTTGAGTAGTGTTTTGCTTAATGGAGTAATGAGTAGAATCCTGGAAATCCCTCTTTCCTTGGGTGCATAGCATACTCTATATAGTCTACCTGATATGTAGAGAAGGCAAACAACTTTTTTAGTAGGAATTCTACAAACTGCAGCACTCTAACCATGACACGCATGCTCAAAGAAGAGTGAATAAGACAGGTTTTGGGGTTTTATCTTTACACTGCCTATTGTCCCAAACTGAGTGAGTGTGACTGCATCAGAGCCAATAAGGTGTGCTTTCATATAGCAGGCACATTTATCAGCTGCATGTCTCCCATTAAAACAAATTAATACAGGAAGGGAAATTTTATGAAGATATAAGTTGCACCTCATGCTTGGGAGTTAGTATTGGGAGGTAGCATGCAATATGCTCAAAGAAAGAGGAAAGTATAGCATTCTAATGCTTGTTTAGATCTGGGTTTCTTTTTCAAGCATTCTGGAGGTTCACTGGAACACATGTGAAAGATAAGGAGCAATTTCATCTGCCACAGAAAGTGTGACTTGGCTCTCACACTTGCAGGGTGAACCCTACCATTGGGCAGAACATGTTGGCAGATGTTTTAGGGCAGTAGTAGAAGCCCCTTGCTCTACTTTCTGTGCCCCTCAACCATTTCCCTTTAAGAGCAGTGTGTGCCACAAGGTCTGCCTTCTGCCCCTATTTCCTGCCCCCTAAGCCAGACTATTGCTCAGCTTCTATATCCATGGAATGGGAGTGTGTGTGGTGGTGGTGATGAGCCATCTTGACCTATACTTCAGGCAGTGAAGTGTCTTGGGCTAGCTTTGGGTTCCTGTGTTTTACAACTTTCAAACTTATCTACCCCTTACCCAACACTTAAAATTAGTGTTCATTTCAAATACTTTGATACACGTTGTGAATGTTTTAAAGAGTGTGCTTGGTCTTTCCAAGTGATGCCTGTTGGGTTTGTTACACTACTTGCTAAATAATCCAACACTGATCCCACATCAGAATGCCACTAGGGTTCAGTTCAGCTCAGCTGTGATTCCATTATTTATATAAATACTGTTTTTGCATTCTGCTAAGAACAGAGAACCACCTTAGTTATACATGTAGGGGGTGAAAATTCTGAATTTGTACTTCTTTCTTTTTTAGCTTCTGGTACTGCAGTGTTGATGTATCTGCAACTTGCCGGACTGTGGCGACAGGTGATAATGTGGGCAATGTAGTTCTGCTCAGTACTGAGGGCGAAAAGGTTTGTGTGCCCCTCCTCTTTGCCTTACAGTCTGCTTTGGTCAGACATACATACTTAGGTTTTTGGTATTTTTAACATCTGCCTAATGTTGCCCTGACTTAGAATACGGTATATATCATGGATGATTTTGGACTCCTATCAGCCCCAACCCGCAAGGCCAATGATCGAGGATTATGGGAGTTGTAGTATTAACAACATCTGGAGAGCCACAGGTTCCCTTTACTGGAGAGATCATATTCCGCAGGAAGAGAACCTGGAAGTTCCTTATTTAGATTAATCTTTTATCTCCTGTAGAGTTTTGGAGTTGTCTTTATTAGGCTGATTTAGAATACAAGCATATATTCTCCTGCCTTTCATATCATTTTTTTTTTTAAAAAAAGATGTTTTACCATCTCCTAGAAAAGTATCTTTGATTTCTAAATCTCTTGCTCTGTAGTTGTAATGCGTTTTGGCTTTTGTTATATCCACTGCAGGTATGGAACCTGAAACTGCACAAAAAGAAAGTGACTCACGTGGAATTCAATTCTCACTGTGATTGGCTCTTAGCTACAGCCTCTGTGGATCAGACAGTAAAGATCTGGGATCTGAGAAACATTAAGGACAAGTCAAGTTCTCTTCATGTACTTCCACATGATAAACCCGTTAATGCAGGTAAAATAGCAAAGTGGCTCATGGCTTATACTCTGCCACCTAACCATTCTTGGCTTGTGCGTGTTTCAGGTCAGTGCCACATGCCTTTGTCTTTCCACCTTGCATTCACTGTACCAACTGTTGGCCATGTAAAGGTCAATGCCAGTCCTGCTACCTCACAAGGTTATTTAGATAAAATGAGATACAACCACATTATAAGGTGCCCTCAAACCTTGGCATAAGTTGTGAAGGAAATTGGAAGATATATGGAAAAAACAAACACTAGTCCTATTCATGTCATAGCTTCACATGTCTTGTCAAAAAGAGGAAGTGTGTCTATGCTGAGTGTGTCTATAGAGTTGCTAAAATTTAAATCAAAGTTTTAATACCGTGTTTCCCCTATTTTAAGACACCGTCTTATATTTTTTTCCCCTCAAGAAAACGCACTATGGCTTATTTTGAGGGGATGTCTTATTTTTACTAAGTCCAGCCCAGCCTTTTCCTTGGTGCCCTCCAGAACTGCGCCTATCACTATGGCTTATTTTCGGGGTACGGCTTATATTTCGCAAATGCGAAAAAATCCTGCTATGGCTTATTTTATGACTACGTCTTAAAATAGGGGAAACAGGGTAGTAATGTTAGCCCCACAAGATAAAAAACAACAGAGAAGAATGGAGGTGGTGGCTTATTATTTTCCATTATGCAACACTTGTATAACATGGATAAAATCTTATTCTTAATGTCTGAATTGTGTTCATAAATAAAGGGTAACAAGAATTGTTTACCATCTCTTAAATGCACATCTTTCAGCCAAATTCCAAATCATAGTAATGATTTCCCCATCCTTCAACAAAGGAGGTCTTTGATTAAGCCATTTACTTGCAATCAGTATTTTGGCACCTGAAAACAGATTCCAAATAAACTTGAGATGTTCAGGCCGCACTATATATTTCAGATATCCAAGTGCAAAATTCAAGATTTATATTAACTGTTACTTCAAAATCACTGAATTCTAAACCAGTCCCTGCCTCCCCAAATTCTGCAATTGTCATTTCACATTTTCAGTTTGTGAATCTTTCAAGTCTTGTTTAAAAAGTGTGTGGTAAAGCTAAAAGTGAAGTCAGTGTTAATTTATATAATTAAGTCCAAGGAAATTGAATTTAGAGACACTGATAACCTACTGAAATCAGTGTTACTTAAGGATTTATGCAGATAGTTTGGTTGATTTTGGTAGAAATTCAGCATTTTGTTCTCAGGTAAGATTGCTTGTTACATTCTAGTTATGTCTATAACTGGTGCTGTTTAGGGCATATTCAAATGTTGCTCTTGTCAGTTTTAATAGAGACCATCACTCAACAATTACACATTTATTCTAATTCTTCTACAGGACTAATAATAATAATAAGCATAGTGAGATGGTAATCATAGCTGCAATGACTATAAATATAATATTTCACTGATAATTTATTTTGTTATTGGCCACAATACATTTACACATATTCCTGTTTTTCTCCCCCTCCTCTCCAGCTTATTTCAGCCCAACGGATGGGGCTAAGCTACTGAGTACTGACCAGTACAATGAAATCCGGGTCTATTCCTCTTCTGATTGGTCCAAACCCCAGCATTTGATTTCACATCCCCATCGGCAGTTCCAGCACCTTACACCTATCAAGGTGAAGAAATAGGAGTGTTGACCTGGGAGCATGGCCCACTTGATGCAGAGAGCAGAGAGTTGAGAAGAAAAGCATCCTACAACTCCTGTATGGAAAATTGCTGGGAGCCTTATGGACAGGCTCTTTCTATATGTATAGATTCAAGTATAGGATATTGAGGAGAGTGGTTCATTCTGCTTCTGGTTAAGGATCTATATAAATAAGTGTTCCAGTATACAAACTTAGACTGGAATCTACAGTGACAGCAGACAATTATTGGTAGCAGGGTTGGGCAGAAGGAATCCTAGGGCAGTGGCACCTAGTTGTAATAAGAATGTCTCTCTAGATTTGTATACAAGTTCCAAGTGGTAGGGTTAGTAAGAACCTATGGAAATTCTGTTGCTCCATTATGATGCCTTGAAAGGTCTGCAGTTTGTTTGCTCCCATGCGAGGGCTACAAGCTGAATCTGAATGACCCACAGAACGCCAGCACTTGATAAGACTGTTGTTGTCATCGTCATCCTAGTCCTCTGTAACACATGTCAGTTTAGCACTGACCTTGCTTAACCACCTCTTCTTCATTTTAGGCGACATGGCATCCTCGCTATGACCTCATTGTGGTGGGTCGTTACCCAGACCCTAAGTTCCCAAGCTACACAGTGGGCGAGCTGAGAACCATTGACATATTTGATGGAAACAGTGGGGAGATGGTGTGCCAGCTGCACGATCCAAATGCATCTGGAATTATCTCGGTAAGTGTAGATAGCATGTCCAAAGAGCTACTGTGCCCCCACCCAAAAAAGTGGGAGGGTTAGGGAAATAATAATTTATTTTATTATATGGTGCAACTAATTGATGGGTTTGCTTGTGACAAAAGTTTGCCTCCAATACAGGGCTTCTCTTTAAGAATAGCTCACACAGCTATTTTTTAAGGACAGACATCAGGAGTTCACTTGGGTGGGGAGGTCCTGTGTTACCACTTTTTGGTAGGACCACTAGTGCCTAATGGAGAGAAATCCTCTGAAACCTGGACTGCTCTGTTGTACTGGATGTGGCCAGGGCTTCACACATTTCAGCTTGTCTTGGTAGCCAGCATCTGTGGTTTCCATTACTCTGACCTTCCTCTATGTCTCACTCCTGACCCCATGTTGCACCTGGGAGATCTTTGGAAGCAACAGGGCTTCTTGCTGCTACTGAATCATCCAAAGCATGGTGTAAGGTCAGAGATGAGACCCCTTCCCCACCCCTGAGTTTTCTGTATATGTGGGATGACTTAGGTATGGTCAGTCGGTGGAGACTCTTAATATACGTAAGGGTGGTGGGTTCAAGTCCCATGTTGGGCAAAAGATTCCTGCATTGGAATAGATGACCCTGGTGTCCTTCCAACTCTACAATTCTGTGATTGTGTGTCTATGCATTTGATGTATATCTCTTGACCAGCAAGAAGTGTGAGAGCTGTCAGAGTTCTCTGCATTGTGTAGAGACCTCAGGGAAGAAGAGGCACCTTCCACTTTCTGCAGGGTCAAGGTCATCAGAATCAGTTTTTTTGTCGTTGCCACTGATGAATGTGTTTGTGCACTGTAGCAGAGACATTTGTATTTCCTTTTCTTTCTTTTTTAAGGTTTTCTTAGCTTTTTTTTTTTTAAAGAGCTGCTGAACTAGCCATTTGAAATGTTGCAAATTCCAGCCTTTCCACTGAATGCCTGGACAGACTACTGTAATAGCCCCACCCTTTCCTCCAGAGGCATGCCTTTGGTTTCCTAAACTCCAGAAATGAGGAGATGCACAGCTGTCTCCAAACTTCAATAAACAAAGTTCATGTCAATTCATTTGGTGTGTGGGCTGTGGGAAAGAATACCTGAGTTGTTTATTTCCACAGCAGATGTTCAGAATTGAAATCAGAGTCCTGATTTTTTATTATTAAAAAAATCTATCTTAATTGTGCACCCATGCAGTTTCTGAGGCAGAGGTTCATTTCCATTCTTGTGGTGGAAGAAACATTTTATCTCCTGTTGCCAGAGCTGCCTCTTCCTAAGCCAGATTTCGTGAGAGCCGCTCACTGAGGCTCCTGGTTAGATCCGTCAGTTAATTTTCTGCAGGAGGCTTTTAAAAATCTTTTTATTCCTTTGCTTCTTGTCACCATACACATCTCGTGATGGACCGATAACATAGGTGGGGGATGGAGGAGAGACCTGCTATTCAAAGCTCTGCTGATTTGTGCAGAACTCTTTCCACATCCAGTGCTGGGCATTTCTCTGTTCCTCTATCCAGAATGTTCTGGTTTTTTATTTGATTGATGATGTTAAGTGAACAACCGACACGGTTACAATGCATTATTGTGTTTACATTTGCAGCTCAATAAGTTTAACCCTATGGGAGACACACTGGCTTCTGGAATGGGTGAGTGGTTGGTTTAATCTTACACATTTGATAATGGACCACTGTTCTCACCAGATAAAAACAACCAGGCACTCTCCAGAAAAAGCATGCTGACAATGGGGTAGGATTTTGTGGCTATACCTATGACACTTTCTAGATGTTCATTTGGGACATTTTTATCCTACCTTTCCTCAACTTCAAGGAGACCAACAACAAAAGTTGTATTTCAAGACTGTTTACATGTTCACATACACAGAAGAATGGGTGGTGCTTTAACAATAAAAGCACAAGAGAGAGTGGTGCTGAACCCTTCCCATGCCTTACTTTCCAGCACCCTTCTTGGCTCTGTTACCAGAAGCAGGCCAGAAACAGAGAAAATATGTGGTTGAGGAGAGTTCATCACCCCATTCCTATGGGATCCTCTTGCTGCTAAAGATACCAATCCCAATCCCTGCTTAGCATGTGAACTGGCCAGTTTTGTGTCTTTCCACATGCAATCTCTTGCTGTCACAGTCACACCTACCGTATTTTTCCATGTATAAGATGCCCCCATGTATAAGACGACCCCTATTTTTTTAAACCCAAAATTAAGAAATTAAGTTGTTTAGCTTTTTGGGAGAGTGGGGGAGCTCACTTCTGCCAATCGCTCACCCACCTGCCCACCACTACCAATCACTTGTCACAGTCACTGCTGATCGCACACCTCACCGTAGCCACCAATTGTCTGCCCGCTTGCAGCCACCAACATCCCACCCACCCACTTGCTGCAGCCGCCAATCGCCTGTCCGCCTTGCCACAGCCGCCAGTTGCCTGCCCTATTGCCGCAGCCATAGCCAATCGCCAGCAGGCCTTGCCGCAGCCACCAATCGCCACTGCCAATATCCTGCTTGCTGCTGCCATTAATCGCACGTCCCCCCTCTGCATTTACTATCCGTGTATAAGACGACACCCAATTTTTGCCTTTTTTTTTAAAAGCAAAAAGCATTGTCTTATACATGGAAAAATATGGTACTTTGACCCTTGACTACTTTGTTCTTTAGCTTAGAAATGATAGGGTGGAACAATATTTTGAAAGGAGAGTACTGCTGCCATCTATTGGCCTTTTAGGCAGTAATGCAGAAGACAGAGGAAGTTGAAAAGTGTCCCCGGATTCATTGAAAAAAATCTGGTAACCTTATGTAAGACAGAATTCGGATGTGATGTGTGTGTGTCAGTGAGATGAATGTGGTATATTGTGAGTCAAGGAAGGGGGAAGGGATCATTGACTCTTAAGATGATTTTATAATTTGTCACTATGTGTTTGTTTTGGGGGATTTTATTGTACTGTATTTTAATGTTGTTTCTCAGTTTCCTTGTCTGCGCTCTCTCTCTCCCCCCTCCCTCCCCATATATATACTACACATAATTGCAGGGGCATGCACACACACACACACACACACACAGAGAGAGAGAAAATTTATTTTATAAACTAAGAAACATAAGTGTTAAAGAGGTTAATAAAGTGTTAAGAGGTGTATATGAAATAAAAAAAATACTCAGGCATAGCTGTCTAACTTAAAGGTACTGTTAAATGTTGGGCAAGATGAATTATTGATATACCTGATTATTAGCTACTACTTTGGATTCTGTTCCTGTAGATCTAACATCAAAAGCCAATCGCTCCATTAAACCTTAGTAGCTGGGAAGTAAGCAGGTCTGGCAGACAATGTCTGAGCTCTTGGATGTATTATTATTATTATTATTATTATTATTATTATTATTATTATCATCATCATTTAAAATCTGTACTTGGATAACAATAGTACATACAGAGTCTCTGTTTTCAAGTCAGATATTTCTTCATACAGGTCAGTCACATTCAGAGTGAGACATTACTGTTACAGGCAATATGGGTTTGACGGGAAACATAGCGCTAGTCGCAAGTGGGAAGAGAGATGGGGGAAAGAGGATAGTAAAGTCTCATTCATTTGCATAGTATATGAGCAAAGTGTTTGTGTCAGCATCATGTGAACGATTCCTTTATTTTTGCTGGTGATAGTCAGAGCTCTTGGAATGTACTTTTTATTTTGCTTTCCAAAGCAGAATTCCTAAAACTGTGACTTTTTTTCTGGCAGGTTTTAATATTCTGGTCTGGAGTCGGGAGGAAATGGTAACCCAGAATCAGGATTGTCTCATGCAGTCTATGACAGAGCAGGGAATGAGACGCAGAAGCTTATCTCAACTGGGGACACAGAACCAAAGACAATCAACCACAGGAGCAAGCAAACTTAAAACTAAACTATTTAGTCTTGAATTAGAGAGCACCAAAACAAAGGGCAAAGAGCATAAATTACAGGAGAAGAAGAAGAGAGGAAAATATTCAGAGGACTGATCAGGCAAGCATATGTGGTGTCATTTAGAGCAAAGCCTGTGCTGGCATGGTTGGCAATGGTGGCTTCAGAAGCAAGCCCTTGCCCTAACCCAGCTTCTCTGGCTCATGGATGTTACGTTCCTGGATCATGGATGGTATGTTTCAAAATCCTTCATTAAGAGCAAAGAATGGGTCCATGCTCAATACTCACATGCATTTGGCCCAATTAAAGGAGCACCATATTTGTGCACACTTGCAGATTTTTAACTGTCTGGGACATGGCACAGTGCAGTGAACTGGGCTATGCCGACAGTTCAGTTTGCATTTTCAGAACACTATATTTCCCCTTCCACTGTATTGAACAACCTGGGTTTGTCTTCCCATGCCAGTTGAAATGTGAGCATTTCCCCTCTCAAGGGTTCTTTCCCAGCACTGCTTCCTCAAAGCAGATACGTTTTGAGGCAGCTGTTAAGCTAGAAGCATTTACTTGATTGATAAACTGCTTGTGGCCTAGATATAGAAGTACAGTCTTCATGAAGAGGCTGTTTGAGACTAAGGCAGGTGGCTTGGTTTTTATATTGCAGCAGTTGCTATTGGGATTTTTTGTTCACCTCTTGTTTACAAAATTGAGATAATTCAATAAAGTTTTGTATGGAACATTTTTTTGGTAATGCCTGAGAAGCTGAACTGCTCCCTAAGAAGAAAAGGAACTAGGAAGTAAGCATATCCAAAGACCAGATATGAGGAGCTTTACAAACCTTATCCCAAATAAACTGAAGTTCTGTGAACAGAATGAATTATGCAAGTTTCAGTAACTTGTATAATTTTGCTTTTAAGAACCAGGCCTTTTAGATCTTGACTCCCGCCTCCCCCACCCTCTGGAAAGAGCTATGGAACAAAAGAAGGGAAAAATATTGTGGACAATTTAAAGTGTTATTGGGCAGGAATCAAAGAATAATAACCATAGTAGGAAGGAAAAGGTTCAGGAGCCCCATCTTTGCAAACTCGGTTGAAAATCTGCTCAACTCACCTCGTAATCTGCTCCCCTGCTTCTACTTCCATATGCTCAAGTTTGATTCCTTAAAAAGAAGCAGTTTCAAGACGTTCCAACTGCACACCAGATATAAATGTGCGGAGCAGGTGGAACCCTATAAACCCGCTCCTATAAATACATCAATTTACATACAGCAACAGTAAAATAAAGTGTAATACCTACAGAAAACTTTCATAAAGTCAGGTTTTCCCTTGGGGGAAAATGTTTTCTCACTAGGATCCATGATGCAAAAATATGTATTTTGCAATAGATTGTACACCCCCCCCCTTTTGGTCCAGCTCTAAAACCTGCTCAGAAGAAGAAAGAGCAAGAGTCCAGTCTTGATTTTCTCCACTTGTTTTTTAATTGGGGGGGGGGAGAGATAAGAAAATCGTCCAAGTGAATTACAGAAACAACATTCAGAGACTCAAAACAATAAAACACAGAAACCTTTTATGCCCCCAATTTGTACCAAAGCAGACAACTTTAATTTTTGCCCCTCTTTATTTTCTACCTGGCTTGCAGGGAATACACGTAATAGTAATCAACCCATTATGCTGGACTTCATTTGGCTCTGTGTTTGCGTCCTGCCCTGCAGGAGCCATGCCATGCAGTTGGGTGATCAGCAATGAGAAAAGTATAGATGATGACAGCTGCAAACCGAGTTAGCCAATTTCCTCCCTTTTTTGCAGAATTATATTGCATGTGTTGCCAGATGTATTGGAAAAAATTAATATATGCAGGTTCATAGAATCATAAAATTGTATAGAGTTGGAAGTTACCCTGAGGGTCATCTAGTCCAACACCCTGTAATGCAGGAATCTCAACCAAAGCATCCATAACAGATGACCATTCAACTCCCCACAATCCCCTGCTGAGATATGTCTGTTATTTCCAGTGGTTTTTTCCTAGGGGTACTCAAGGATACACAGTACCGGTACCTTCCCCCCCCTTCCAAATGTTAAAAGTGTGACACTCACTGTAACAACTTCATGGGGAGTACTGGCACTTTTTTCTATTAAAAAAAAGCACTGGCCATTTTAAATATTTATTGCTGTTCTCCCAGTAACTAACTCTTCCCACTTAGCAGAGCTGCTTTCTCATCCAGCTCCCATATTTAAAAATCCTGGCTTCCTCTCTGCATCCAAGGGAAAACACCAGACAAGTGAAGTTCTTATTAAGCACCTCTTGTTCTTTTCAAGCTTCTGACTCTTTTCTGAAGAATTCAGTTGCTGCACTTGGGAAACGTGGGGAGAAAAACCAGCATGGGCTACTTTGAAGGAGGGAAAGGAAAGACAGTGTTTTCTGGATTTGGCCTCAGATTTCCTGAACTGAGCCCTGGGTGAAAACAAAAGAATGAGGCTTTCTTGCCTATGGGAGCAGGACAGAGAAATGTGCAGAGAGAACGCTCTTTTCTTGTTTTGAGGAGCTATGTCTGAAAGAGGATGGGAAGCGGGAAGGTGGGGGGAGAGAGAAGCCAAGAGTGTTCAGATTTTTGTTTTTTGGAGAGAAGGACTGTGTTATTTGATTGCAAAGTATGCTGGGGAACTCATGCCTGTGTTTGCAATCATGCCTAGACTCTTACTCCTTACTTTATGTAGAGAGCAGGTAAGCTGTAGTTTTTGAAGCATGAAGGAAACACATTGTGTATATGCTCAGAAGCATTTCTGTTCAAGACTGGGTCTGGGCTCGCTTTTTGTCTTCTCGTTTGTACCCAAGACATTTGTATGCAGCTGTTAGTGTTCTTAATTTCTTTGTGTTTTTAGAGCAGCGTAGATGCTTATTTTTGTGTTCTTTGCATGTCAGATATAACATGCATGATGAGAAAGTGCATGTAGGCACTTTCCCTGCTTGAAGATGTCTTAGAAAGAATATGTATGCCGTCATCTATAAAGTGTGGCACGATAGGAGGGTTTTCCACAAAAGCTGCAGATCCTTACTGTGAAATTCTCATGCTACACTTGATACACAAAGATTCTTTCTACAGGGCAACATACTTAGCTACGTTTGCATCTTTTTCTGCCTCAGAGGCTTACCTTTGTTTTTAAAACAGCAGATTTTCTTTGAATCTCTGCTGGTCCAGAATATTGTGCATGATATAGGGCATTTAAAGAATGATTCTAGCCAGGCCTTTGCTAATAAGCACTTCTAAATTCCACTAGTTTACTTCCCATTAAACACAAGGCTGCACTGCTTTGTAAGAATACGTTGAGGCTGAAAATAGTGGGGAGACAGAGGAAGTGTACTGCGTTCCACTTACTGAATTTCCGTAGTCAGTAAAGATAAAGGGACCCCTGACCATTATGTCCAGTCGTGACCGACTCTGGGGTTGCGAGCTCATCTCGCATTATTGGCCGAGGGAGCCGGCGTACAGCTTCCAGGTCATGTGGCCAGCATGAGTGACAAATGGGGAAAAGGTTGCTTTTGAGAAAGTCATTTCCCCCCCTCTGTTATATAAGATTAGGTCCTGCCCCAACCTTAGCCTTCTGTATGGACCCAGTGGCTAAGAGCCAAGTACGTAAGACAGAGAGGCAACGGTTTGATTCCCAGTTAATAAGTCAGCTGGAGAAGGCAGTTATAGCACCAGGCCCCTTTCCCACAGTTCAGGGATGTTCAAGTAACAACTGCCAGGTAGAAGCAAAGCTTTCTGAGGATCAGCAGGTTTCAGTTGGGAAGGCTGCCCATTCTGCATCAGTAGCAGAAACGTCAGCATATTGGGTTCAAAAGAAGCAAGACGGGGTCCTTGATAGAACCAGTCACGTACTGTACTGGCAAATAGCAACCCCAAATCATGCTTGCATTTCACTCCATGACTGTATTAGCTTGGCAGCTTGACTGCATCCGATAGTCACAACAGCTCCACCGCAGAGTCTGGGCCTTTTGGCTTAGAAGCAGCAATCAGGACAAATGAAGAAGACCCTTAGTCACTGAAAGAAGCCCCTCTTGTCTCTAGAGTCAGCACCGTTCTATCCTGCTGCCTCAGGAGGGGCTGGAGCAAATGTCAAGGCTGTTCCTCTCCTTCATTGGAAACATACAGGTAGCCAGGAGGCTGGGACTTGGAACGGAAGAGTACTGTCAGGAGCAGGATAGTAAGCAGGAAGAGGATGGATCCACAAACAGCCAAAACCACAATAAGTTCTGCAGAGGGTGAAATTAAAAACAACAACAACCACTTGAAATCACTTCAGTCTTCCTTTGGCTTATCTACTGAAACAGCCTCCACTCACCTGTGTCTTTCATGGTGCTTGCTATCTGACATTCTTGTTTCCAGTCCTGTGGAATAACAGGCTCGGTGAGTTGCAGGAAATTCAGCAGGGGACAACGCTGTGCGCAGCCAGGCAGCTGCACTGGGTAAGGCTCTTTCCCACTCTCATTCCGAAAGAACATCTCCACTGAAAAGTTACTAGGAGCAAAACAGGGAAGAGAGGAACTGAGATTCTGATGATTTGCCGTCGTCTTCATATTATGTTTTCTACTGGAATCAAGCCCTGAATCATCGTGCAACCCCCTTTCACCCTTAGATGTATGACGAATGCTAGAAATTAACAAATGCTGGGTTGTCCCTCCTTGTTTTTGAGCAAGGGGCAAAAACTAAAAATTAGACTGGATGTTACTTACAAATAACTCATAAAAGTACAGTGGTACCTCGGGTTACAAGCACCTCGGGTTATAAACACTTCAGGTTACAGAGTTCGGTAACCTGGTAGTACCTCAGGTTAAGAACTTTACCTCAGGATGAGAACAGAAATTGCATGCTGGTGGTGCGGCGGCTGCGGGAGGCCCCATTAGCTAAAGTGGTACCTCAGGTTAAGAACGGTTTCAGGTTAAGAACGGACCTCCAGAACGAATTAAGTTCGTAACCAGAGGTACCACTGTAAATCTACAGAATGTTTTCATCATCAGATCAGGGGGTGTCAACACAAGACTTAACAGGAATATACTACATGTGCTTTGCCAGGTGTTTTTAAATTCAGAGATGCATAAAAGTACTGTTGATATTCGTGCTTGTAATTCTATCAGTGTCATATCAGACATAGGGCTTTACTAATATATTCACTGGTGACTCCATCAGTACAGGGGAGAGAAGTATAAACCCTTCTTCATCTTAAGATTGCAAGTCTTATTTTTACCTCATTTCATCTCCTGTGAATATGTGAACAAAAGTTAAGGTACAGCAGGCTATTCAGATTATTGCCTCTAAATACTATTTCCTTTGATTGATATGCTTCATGAAGCCCTCACCCATCATCCTCTTGATGCAGCTCAAATATATGACACGAGGCATATGGTGGTTGCCTCCCGCTGTAAACATCCAGAGCCATCTGTAGTGCCACAAGGGTGGTGTCATGCTGAGAAAGAGGAAGAAAAAATGTGACCATCTCTTTTGTGCATACAGAAGGGAACTTAAAACCACATTTCAGAAGAATAAGAAAGGGGACTCTAGCACCATGGAATAATAATAATAATAATAATAATAATAATAATAATAATATTTATACCCCGCCCATCTGGCTGGGTTTCCCCAGCCACTCTGGGCGGCTTCCAACAGAACATTAAAATGCAGTAATCTATTAAACATTAAAAACCTCCCTAAACAGAAGAAAGGCTGGTACCTATTTCAACACCCTGTTTGGTTGTAAGTTGCTTTGGGTTGCCCTGGACAAGATAAAGTGACTGACACATTTAGTAAGTAAATAAATAAACTAAGCGGAACATTTGGAACTGTGCTACAAGGAGAAGCTAAGTAGCAAAGTTTTCTGTTGTTTGTGAGAGCATCTGGTTTTTTTTGTAGCCTCCGTAGTTGCTGCAAAGAGATGGAAGTGCTAATTTGCTTATTCCTTTCGCAGAGCAGGAGAAACTCTGCTGGAAGCTGCCGCTGTTTTTTTGTTCACAAGATGGTAATAAGGAGAAGGCAAGCACAGATCCCAGAAACAAACTTACTGCTGAGTACATTAGCATTTTGAAGTGGTGAGGTGTGGAGGCATTTGCAGCAAGAGTAAGGTTTTTCCTTATTTGAGACAGAAGGACCCCTGCAGAAACAGAAAAAACTATCAGAACCTAGTTGTTGACCAGTGAGTGAATGCTCCCCCAACCTTCCTTCCATGTTCTTTCACTTACCACCCTGCAAACGAGCTTTTTCCACCCGTTTGTGGATCCCAAAGAGGAATTCGAAGCTGAAATCTTTCAGCTGCTTCAGCTGAGTCATCACATTGAGGGTTACCCAATCAGGAAGATGTTTTTTGTGTGTTTTCTGGAAAGATGTCGCAAGAGAGAGAGGCCACTCAGATACAAACTAGGCGAACCAGAATGAAAGACCCCACCCACCCCGAGTTATGGCAGCCAGTCTGGAATGAGCTTGCCCTATGGTCCAAGGCAAATCTTTGCCCTCTGAACTTAAATGCCTCAACCCAGGACCACAGATGCATTCGTAAAGCAATGCTGTTTGGATCAAAACTCAACAGCCATTATGATCAGAATTCATGAAGAGAAAATACTTCGCTTTCAAATCTTTGGTGTGCTCAAGGGTTGGGGATGCAGAGGAAGGAACTGTGCTTTCCTAACAGGCTCCAGTAGCCTTCATTTTGTAAACTCCCAAGCTTTTCTTCACAATAAGCAGATTAATCTACTTATCCAAGTGACACAATATTACTTGCATGGAGTTTCAGGTCTAACGTGTCTGACTGTGATGCTCGCACTTTTAGGTAAAAACTGATTATGCAAATTTTAACATTGCACTAACACCTGTTTCTCAACTTGACAAGGGAAGCTTCTTCACACATCTGTGGCTGACTCTAAAGTTAGACGGGATAAGCCTTCCCCACAGAAAAGAATTTCTGTGAACAGAAATGGTGTCGGAAGGAAGTTTCAAATCTGCTCTGTTCTCTTGCGATCATCTCACTTCTCAATGCATTTTCCCATTAGAGCACAATTAGGTAAAGGTAAAGTACACCTGGATGGTTAAGTCCAGTCAAAGGTGACTATGGGGTGCAGCGCTCATCTCACTTTCAGGCCGAGGGAGCAGGCGTTTGTCCACAGACAGCTTTCCGGGTCCTGTGGCCAGCATGACTAAACTGCTACTGGTGCAACAGGACACCGTGATGGAAGCCAGAGCGCACGGAAATGCCGTTTAGCTTCCCGACACAGCAGTACCTATTTATCTGCTTGCACTGGCATGCTTTCGAACTGCTAGGTTGGCAGGAGCTGGGACAGAGCAACATGAGCTCACCCTGTTGTGCGGATTCGAACCGCCAACCTTCTGATTGGCAAGCCCAAGAGGCTCAATGGTTTAGACCACAGCGCCACCCGCATCCCTAGACCACAATTAGGGCCATGTGGAAGGTGTTATGAGAATCATTCCCTGTCTTCAGTCATGGGCTTATTGTTATCACATGACTGTATTTATGTTTTTCATCCCACAGAGTGGAAGGGGGAAGTGACGGCAGACAGGAAGTGTTGTCTTGCTATGTATCCTCTAAATAGGACTCTTGTCCTTTGTTCTCTCTCTCGGCTGCCTGATGCTAGAGAGGAGCCATGATGTAGAGCTCCGTGAATGTAAATATGTAATAAAGTAGTTTTAGCTACAATGCTGAGCTGCTGTGTCTGTTACGCTACCGCACACTATCTGCTATTTTAATGAGTGTGCTGGATGTCTGCCGACACCAGTCGCTGTGATGTTCGGGTTAAAGAAGCTGATAAGCTCCCGGACGATCTTGGAAGGCGAGATCATGCCAGTCGGGCATGTGTCTTTGCTATGTCTTACTCATAAGTAAGACCATTCCATAACAGAAGGGCCTACCAGAAATGGAGCTCCCAGTGTAGTGGGCACCTCCCTTGGTGCCCACTAAGGCCTTTTGCCCCCTCCCAGTTTTTTAATTATTATTTTTTTGAGGGGGGGAGGCTGTTTGTTTGTTTGTTTGTTTGGTCACATGTCAGTGGTGGGTGAGGACGAAGGAAAAAAGTGGATGGAACAACAGATGTGACTTCCTTTTGTGCAGCTGGCTACGTTACAGCTACATAGAGACCAGAGCTTTCTACACACACACACACACACACACACAGAGAGAGAGAGAGAGAGATAGCTCTGCATCCTCCAAGCAAGCAAAAGCACTCAAGGAAGGTGCAGAGCAGGGGTAGCGAGAGGTGTCGCCTGGGGAGAGGGAATGTGGCCTAGAGTAGGGCGGTCCAACTTTTCATACCAAGTGGGGCCACAAGAGTAATTCAGCATGGAACCTGTGGGCCACACACAGCTTTGTCACACCCGTTAGGGGGAGAAGCGAGGCCAAATTTGACACCCCCACAGCCCGCATACTGCCGGCTAACCATGGCACCAGGACTTTGGGAAGGAGGCATAAGGCTCTGGCAAAGTCCCAGAGCCCTCCCAACTCCTCCCCAAAGCTAGGAAAGTACTAAGTAGGCTTTGGGAAGGAGACGGGAGGACTCCAGGACCCTGTCAGAGCCCTCACACCTCCTCATCCGGCAGTGCAAGGGCTGCTGGGTGGGGTGTTTCATGTTGCCAAGGGCTTCCAAAAAGGCCTTGAGGGCCGCATTTGGCCCCTGAGCCTGAGCTGCTAGAGCCAAGAGCACAGACAGCTTCTGATACTACCCAGGTTAAGAATTTTAAATGGGTTGTAGGGCAAATGACTAATGAATACAGATGGGCAGCTCACCTCACAGAAGAGTGTGTCGTATATACTCCAGACCGACTCGAGGGAGACATCCTGGATTCCTGTCTTGTTTGCCACCATCTCCAGAAATCCCTGCAGGAGCAAAGGACAGTCAGCTCTTCCATCTCTCCATGCCACCACCATTGTATAAAGAAATAGAGAAGTACATCAAACTTGACTTGTGTATCTGAAGAAGTGTGCATGCACACAAAAGCTCATACCAAGAACAAACTTAGTTGGTCTCTTAAGGTGCTACTGGAAGGAATTTTTTTATTTCTTATTTTGTTTTGACATACCATGTACTGGATGGTCCTATTCACATACTCTGCTGTCTGCCGGGTCTCATTTTGCAGCTGTTCGTAACGGGGACAGGGAGATAATGGAAACTTCAGGAGCTGGACAGAGGCAAAATAGAAATGTTCACTAAGAGCAGGGGTGTCAAACTCAAATTCATCGGGGGCCGCATCAGCAGTTTGGTCACCCTCAAAGGGCCGGTTGTATCTGTAGGACTATGTGTCCACTCTTTATTATCATAAATTATTGTCAATGCATTCAATTATTACTGCTTTTTGTATTTTAAATATATATTACATATATATGTGTGTATGATTATATATAACATATTTCATTTTCAACTGCATATTACTCAGTATGTGTGTGTATATATAATAATAATATAAGGTTTCAGGGGGAGGGGGCATGTTCAGGGAGGAATTAAGGGGGAAAGGGGGATATTTTAGTAAGGTTTCAGGGGGAGGGGGCATGTTCAGGGAGGAATTAAGGGGCAAAGGGGGATATTTTAGTAAGGTTTCTGGGGGAGGGGGGCATGTTCAGGGAGGAATTAAGGGGGAAAGGGGGATATTTTAGTAAGGTTTCAGGGGAAGGGGGCATGTTCAGGGAGGAATTAAGGGGGAAAGGGGGATATTTTAGTAAGGTTTCTGGGGGAGGGGGCATGTTCAGGGAGGAATTAAGGGGGAAAGGGGGATATTTTAGTAAGGTTTCAGGGGGAGGGGGGCATGTTCAGGGAGGAATTAAGGGGGAAAGGGGGAGGGGGGCATGTTCAGGGAGGAATTAAGGGGGAAAGGGGGATATTTTAGTAAGGTTTCTGGGGGAGGGGGGCATGTTCAGGGAGGAATTAAGGGGGAAAGGGGGATATTTTAGTAAGGTTTCAGGGGGAGGGGGCATGTTCAGGGAGGAATTAAGGGGGAAAGGGGGATATTTTAGTAAGGTTTCAGGGGGAGGGGGCATGTTCAGGGAGGAATTAAGGGGGAAAGGGGGATATTTTAGTAAGGTTTCAGGGGAAGGGGGCATGTTCAGGGAGGAATTAAGGGGGAAAGGGGGATATTTTAGTAAGGTTTCTGGGGGAGGGGGCATGTTCAGGGAGGAATTAAGGGGGAAAGGGGGATATTTTAGTAAGGTTTCAGGGGGAGGGGGGCATGTTCAGGGAGGAATTAAGGGGGAAAGGGGGATATTTTAGTAAGGTTTCAGGGGGAGGGGGGGCATGTTCAGGGAGGAATTAAGGGGGAAAGGGGGATATTTTAGTAAGGTTTCAGGGGGAGGGGGGCATGTTCAGGGAGGAATTAAGGGGGAAAGGGGGATATTTTAGTAAGGTTTCAGGGGGAGGGGGGCATGTTCAGGGAGGAATTAAGGGGGAAAGGGGGATATTTTAGTAAGGTTTCTGGGGGAGGGGGGCATGTTCAGGGAGGAATTAAGGGGGAAAGGGGGATATTTTAGTAAGGTTTCAGGGGGAGGGGGCATGTTCAGGGAGGAATTAAGGGGGAAAGGGGGATATTTTAGTAAGGTTTCAGGGGGAGGGGGCATGTTCAGGGAGGAATTAAGGGGGAAAGGGGGATATTTTAGTAAGGTTTCAGGGGAAGGGGGCATGTTCAGGGAGGAATTAAGGGGGAAAGGGGGATATTTTAGTAAGGTTTCTGGGGGAGGGGGCATGTTCAGGGAGGAATTAAGGGGGAAAGGGGGATATTTTAGTAAGGTTTCAGGGGGAGGGGGGCATGTTCAGGGAGGAATTAAGGGGGAAAGGGGGATATTTTAGTAAGGTTTCTGGGGGAGGGGGGCATGTTCAGGGAGGAATTAAGGGGGAAAGGGGGATATTTTAGTAAGGTTTCAGGGGGAGGGGGCATGTTCAGGGAGGAATTAAGGGGGAAAGGGGGATATTTTAGTAAGGTTTCAGGGGAAGGGGGCATGTTCAGGGAGGAATTAAGGGGGAAAGGGGGATATTTTAGTAAGGTTTCTGGGGGAGGGGGCATGTTCAGGGAGGAATTAAGGGGGAAAGGGGGATATTTTAGTAAGGTTTCAGGGGGAGGGGGGCATGTTCAGGGAGGAATTAAGGGGGAAAGGGGGATATTTTAGTAAGGTTTCTGGGGGAGGGGGGCATGTTCAGGGAGGAATTAAGGGGGAAAGGGGGATATTTTAGTAAGGTTTCAGGGGGGGGGGTGTTCAGGGAGGGATTATGGGGGGAGGGAGCATGTTCCTTACTCGTTTCTGAGGGAAGCCGGAGAGTTGCTGGCGAGTCCGGCAAGAGGCTTCCTTTCTGCGGGTGACTCAGCTCACAAAATGAAGTGGGAAGGAACGTGCAGCGAACGGGAGAGCAGCTTTGGAAAGTCCGCGAGGCCAAAACGGCCGAAAATCAAAAGCCTTGCCGGGTTCACCCGGCAAGGAAAAAATGGTGCGGGGAGCTTCCCCGACGCGGCAGAAAGCCGCGCGGGGCACCCCCGAGGCGGCAAAAAGCCGCGCTGGGCCAAAACGGCCCGGTGCGGGGGGCCTCTCCGACACGGCAAAAAGCCGCGCGGGGCGCCCCCAACGCGGCAATGAGCCGCACTGGGCCAAAACGGCCCGAAAATCAAAAGCCTTGCCGGGCTCACCCGGCAAGGCAAAAATGGTGCGGGGGGCTTCCCCGACACGGCAGAAAGCCGCGCGGGGCACCCCCGAGGCGGCAAAAAGCCGCGCTGGGCCAAAACGGCCCGAAAATCAAAAGCCTTGCCGGGCAACCCGGCAAGGCAAAAATGGTGCGGAGACGCCGCAGCCAACCCCAGAGCTTCGCGCCTCGGCTCCCCCGCCTACTTCTCACGAGTGGCCACGCCCACCGCTCCCTCCACCAATCCGCCTTCCCGACTCTGTCCCTGGCGGGAAACAATAAGCACTCCGAGTCTTCCTCTCTCCGCTCTGCTCCCTTCCTCTCGCGCGCGCTGACCTTCGCTGCCCACCGCCAATCAGCGCGCGCTCACGGGCCACATGACGAGGTCTCGCGGGCCGCATTTGGCCCGCGGGCCTTGTCTTTGACACCTGTGACTAAGAGGATCATTTGACCGTGATTCCATCATTTACAAGCAGTGCTAACTGTTGCGTCTGCTTATTAATGGGCTAATTACTGAAAGCAAAGTGATACTTCTAAGAGAGGCTGCCTGCCTCCAGACAAGTGAAACGGGGCCTGAGAAATGCAACTTGCTCCAAAACAGGGGGATCACTAAGGAGTCAGAATGAAGAAGTGGAATGGTAGCATTCAGGGTAGATGAAAACAATTGAAGAGAGAGAGAGAGAGAAGTTTTTTTTATGCAAGAAGGTCCAGTCTACTGGTACTTAGGTCTGAAAGTAACTTACATGCTCTGCTGAGTCAGGTACTGTGTGGACAGGAATAGGCTGCCAAGAAATATTGGGGTTGAACACTTGCCACCCTTCTGGAGGGTACAGTCCTGCCAGATTGGCCTCGGCACTCATCAGGGTCCGATCAAAATCTGTGCTGCGTATGTAGATCTGCCAGAGTATAGAATCAAATGCAGGTCATTTATGTTCATGGTTCTGCTGCGGTGCTGATCTGATTTAGACATGCTCTTAACAAGAGACATAGTGAGGAAGCTGGCAATAAACAGGTCTCACCAGAGTCTGATCAAAAAACAATTTGGCTGGGGAGACCCAGCCAGATGGGCGGGGTACAAATAAAAAATTATTATTATTATTATTATTTGATACACATGGCTATTCTGAGTATCTGAGCCGCTATAGAAAGCAAAGTAGAGGCAGCAGATGAGCTAGAAAATCAAGCATAGCTGTGGTTAGGGAAGCTACAGAAATGGCAATGGAACTCCACAAATCCAAAACACAGATGTTCTAGCCTTGAGTTATGTGTGTGTCACTCTTTCCAAGGCTACAGGCCACCCACGTTGAATGCTGAGTTGAGTGCTGTTGTATCACGCCTTGAAAATGCGAAGTGTTGTTCTAGGCTAGCTACAAGGACAGATCATATAGTGGTCCCCTAATTATCTAAAGGACATATGGAATGGAGGGGAATTAGCACAGACTGAAGAAGCCTGCATACGTTGTCTGTGGAAATCAGATATGTTGTCTGTAACCCCTATCTAAGAGCCCTACAGATGTGCCTCCATGTATCATTCTCCACAATGAGCTTAATGCTTCATTGTTCCTGGTGGGCAAGTCACTAGCAGGAGTGTGTCTATGACAGCACAAAACCTGCAGGGCAAAATAAAGCAGCTCCCTCCAAACAGGATATTCCACTTGAATCTTCACCTATGCAAATAAACAACTTGAGTTCTAAGAAGGGAGTGTATGTCATAGCCTAGGACTTAAGAACACCAATGCATAATGTAATCCAACAGTGTGGAAATAAGCACCCTTTGAGAAAATCCCCAATCCCTTAATTTATCCCTGTTTCTTTAACTAGTCTTTGTTCTCAACAGGCACCTGATGTTGTTATTCCCTTAAGCATTTCAGAAGGCGAACCTTTACTCCACATATTTTGGTCTGCTGTCAAATGAGTTCAGTGGGCTTGGTGCAGTCTTTTAAAAAGACAACTGTCAGCACGCAGTATATTAGTTCCCCCCCATTAATCTTCCAAAAAAGATAGCAAGCTGAGCTACCTGCAGATAAGCAACAGATAGTGAAGGCTGAATGGTGCCTGGGTTGGATTTAGTCTCCAGATCTGAGAGGAATGGGCGGAATCAGACCAGGTGAGACACAGGCTTTCCTAGGAAGTTCAGAAGCAACTAGACAAGTGCTGCTTGTCCATATATCTACTCTACAAGGCATATGAGATGGGGTGCAGGTACAATTGTTTATTATTTTTATTATTTTATTATTTATTTGTTTGTTTACATTTGTTGGTTGCTTTATCTTGCCCAAGGCAACCCAAAGCGACTTACAGCCAAATTTAAAACAATGTACAATTTTCAGGCCTCAACAGCTGTTCAGTCCTACTCTCATGTACAATAGCCAGGACTCTTTGCCTTCAAGCCCCATAGAAGTCACTTGACCATGCTGTTTCACAAAGAAACAATAGATGCCTGGAGAGCAAATTGTTCCAGAGCAAGCCAAGCTACATGTCACAAGAGAAAACCCTCTGCAACTTTCCCTCTGCCACCTTCTTCAGTTGCCACTACTGCTGTATTGCCAGGTGCAGCCACTAAGTCAGCAATGACTCTAATGCAGGTAAGAGAACAAAGACGTGGGGCTTGAAAACATCCTCCCTGCAATATGTGCAAGTTACATGCAGCATACCCAGATTGGCAAGGCATCACCTTAGAAGGCATGAGCAGCAAAGGCAACAGAAGCAGGGCTCCTGCTCTGAATACATCCTGGGCTGGGCCAGCAGACGGATAATATGGGGGATGATCTGTGGCCAGACAGAGTTGAGATGGCTTTCATTTCTCTGTCTCTTTGCCACTTCACACATTGCAGCAAAAGAGCAATTAACCCACTTGCAAGAAGAATTGATTGCATTTTGGACACACCTAAAGAGCATTAGTGGAGCTCTTTAGGTGTGCTAAGCAGACTTCTGGAAGCCTCAGCCAATCACAGTTTCTAGAACTGTGTTTTCAGGCATGCAAATCTCCTGGAGGTGTTACACAAAAGAAAGCCCACAGGTGACCATGGTGGAACTGCAGGGCCCATCGCATGAAGCAGCACTTAGCTTGGAAACTGACACAGGAAGAAATCCCCAAAGCAGCACTGCTGCTACCTACCTAAAGGTAAAGGTAAAGGGACTCCTGACCATTAGGTCCAGTCATGACCGACTCTGGGGTTGCGGCGCTCATCTCGCTTTACTGGCCGAGGGAGCCAGCATACAGCTTCCAGGTCATGTGGCCAGCATGACTAAGCCGCTTCTGGCGAACCAGAGCAGCGCACGGAAACGCCGTTTACCTTCCTGCCGGAGTGGTACCTATTTATCTACTTGCACTTTGACGTGCTTTCAAACTGCTAGGTTGGCAGGAGCAGGGACCGAGCAATGGGAGCTCACCCCGTCGCGGGGATTCAAACTGCCGACCTTCTGATCAGCAAGCCCTAGGCTCTGTGGTTTAACCCACAGCGCCACCCGCGTCGGATGGGCACAGAGGCTAATAAAAATATTCCTGAAGAGCTTTCACCATCATTTAAATTGTAGCTTTTGCTGGAAAATTTGAGGGCCTATAAGAAACTGTTGCATAGGAAGAACACTTTGTCTAATATCTGCTGCTGCTGTGGAACAGTCATGCTATGCTATAACACCACACCAGCGGTGCCACGGTCAGGACTGCCGGACTAGGACCTGATTCAAATCCCCACTCGACCAGGCAGCTCCCTGGGTGATCTGGGGTGAGTCGCTGTCCCTCAGCCTAGCCTACCTCACAGAGCTGTTGTGAAGATAAAACGGGGAAGGAGAACTGTGTATGCCACCTGGAGCTCCTTGGAGGAAAAGGTGGGATATAAATGTAGAAATAAATGAATAAAAACAAAGTTCCTAACAGGAATAAAATAGGCCTATTGCTCCATTTCATATTGTCCTTTATGCACATTCAAAACTGTCTACTGAGTGGCACTGAGAGAAAGTTAAATAAAAACACCCAGAAGGTGGTTAACAATCCAGTTGGGCAGGTTTTTGTGCATGTGGCAAAGCAAGCCTGACATCATAAATTCCAGCTTGACAGCTGAAGTGCATCACAGGGTTGGGGAGATGTTCTTACTGTTGTATTTCCCTGAATTTGGTTCATGGGCCATGCCTTCCATTATCTGCTTTCATCACGGAGAAAAAGGCAGTGGAAAACTACAGGCCAACTCAACAGAGAACTCCTGACAGTTCTCAAGAGATTTTTCAACAGACACGCTCAAACATGTCCATCCACTGGCATGAGAGCAGGAGAAAATCATCTGAGCTATACTCTTATCAAGTACCCCAGTCTCGTATTGTGTCCCGTGCGATTCCCTTTGTCTTGAGTGGCCTGTTTGACCAAATAAAGTTCAGTCCATCTCAAATGCCATCTTCTTATTCCTTTTACTTTCCTTTACATCACTGCCCTGGTCAGCAATTGTTTATTGTTCCTTTACTATTTTAACCCAAGCAGGGATTTGACAAACTGTTTTCACGGAAGATGCCATTTGAAAGAACAGGCTTTCATGTTGTTCCATTATTTTCCTCAGCCACTTACTTAGAAAGAGAGAGAAAATAGATTTTAATACAGGGAGGGCTAAGAGGACACTGTGTGGCCATGATACCTCTAGCAATTTGTGACGATGCACTAACCTCTTGTCTATTGTATGAGGAATTGAGGAATCCATTATAACGCCCTCGAAGTGCTCGGCCAAGGTCCCACTGCTGTTGCATTCCTTCCTACGCGTATCAACAGCAACAAATTAACAGCAAAGCAGGTTTTTGTGCTTACTTGCACAACCACACACCAATGAAAATGAGAACAAATAGAGCTACAGCGTGACCACTGTTGACACAGGAAATGTTAACCAAAATCTGTTCTGGAATGAATGACACAGCCCTCCGCTCCCCCCGCAACATGTTTTGCAGGTGGTTAAGCTATACATATTTTGCTTTTATAAAAACAACAACAGGGGACACTGTTGTCTTTTAAATAAAGTTATTGCTTTCTCTGATTTTAAAAGGCACTGTCATTTCCTGAAGTAGGAAAGAGAAAAGGAAAGCGGAACTAAAAATAGCTCCCAGGAAAAGCAGCAGCAGCAGTGGCAAAAGAGGAAACCTCAGACTGGAGCTGCATGGAGAATTACCCCACCACCACCACCACAAATAATGTTTTGACACAATTTCTTCTTTGAAGAAAATAGTTCTGCATTCTTCTGTTGGGAACCGGGTTTCCTTGGGGCTCCAAATTTCCCACAGGTCGTTTTTTCTGAGATACCCACCTGAGAAAGTTGCCCAAATCCCTGAGGCCAGGCGCTTTCCTGATAGGGATCTCGGGGGTAAGCCTTCACCGGAGAGCGGTCTCCATGGCGGTATAACTGAAAACCAAAATAGTTCACCGTTAGACAGCGGGTGCGGCGCTCTGCCTCTCCTGTTTGCCCAATTCCCATGCATTCTGCCTCGGGCCAGAGATCACTGGGGCTCTTGCGCCACCCCAACCCTGAAGCGAGGCGAGGTTGCTGTCAAGACCTGCAGGCGACTCTCAAAGACAGCCAAAGGCGCTGGGAGAGACGCAGCAAAGAAAGGACGGGGGTGGGGTGGGGGAGAGACGACGACCAAGCACCCTGATCTTCTTGGCTCATCCCTGGCTCCTGCTATACCAACACTTAGAGCTATGATTATTATTATTATTAAACCCAAACCCTTGTAATTTTCGATTATTTTCTTAACAGAGAAATCGCGATCTCGGCTTCGATTGCAAAGCGCTCGGTCTCCGCAACCTGCAGCGAAGAAAAGCCACTTGTTTTCAACACGAATTTCATGGGTGTGTTGCTGTTGTTGTTTTTTTAAAAAAGGGCCGATCGAGATTTTCCTCCCTTTCCTTGCTGACCATTTGGGGCTTGGGGAGCCTTGTGTCACGTGGCAACCCCCCAAAAGATCGCTCCCCCCTTAATCCCTTTCTTTCTTCCCCCTCCTGCTGCTCACCAAGGTAACAAAGCGGAGGCTCCGAGCCTGGGCGACCGGCAGGACGATCTCAAGGGCGAGACTCAGCAGCAGCAGCAGCAGCAGCAGCAGCGGGAAAGAGGCGCTTCGCCAGCTCCGCCGCTTCCTTCCACCCTCCATGGCTTTTGCTCCCAATCCGCGCCGAGGCTCCCTCGCTCGGCATCCGTACCTTGGAAAGGAGGGAGTGAGCATGCTCCACCTCCCCCGAGCATGCTCAGTATCGGCAACCGAAGCTGCTGCTGCTGCCCATCTCGCCCATTGGCTCTTGAGAAATTCCCTTGAACTTTGTGACCTCAGTCTTGACTAAGGGGGGTGTGTGTGTGTGTGTGTGTGTGTGTGTGTGTGTGTGTGTGTGTGTGTGTGTGTGTGTGTGTTTCCCATTCCCACCCCTCCCCAAGGGAGATATTGCTTAGACATGGGACAGTCGCGAAATGGCTGGGTGTTTTATTGTTATTTTTGAAGAACCACTAGAGGGAGTCCCTGGAGAGGTGTTGGAAATTGTTTTCCTGCAATGATCACAAGGGTATGCAAAATAACAGCAACAATAATAACAATAAAGTACTGTATACAGGTGGGGATGTGGGTGGCGCTGTGGGCTAAACCACAGAGCCTAGGGCTTGCCGATCAGAAGGTTGGCGGTTCGAATCGCCATTCTTAACCTGAAACTGTTCTTAACCTGAGGTACCACTTTAGCTAATGGGGCCTCCTGCCACTGTCGCATGATTTCTGCTCTCATCCTGAAGCAAAGTTATTAACCCAAGGTACAGGTACTATTTCTGGGTTAGCAGAGTCTGTAACCTGAAGCGTCTGTAACCTGAGGTACCACTGTATTTATATACCATCATTCAAGGCAGTGTACTGGGGAGACCCGGCCAGATGGGCGGGGTACAAATAATAAATTATTATTATTATTATTATTATTATTATTATTTATTAAAACAAGATAATCCTTAAAAAATTGACTGACTCCCATCAGCTCCAGTCAACACAGCCATACTGGTTGATGAGAGTTGTCATCCAAAACATTATTAGTTGTATTAGTTGTATTATTAGTGTTCTGCCCTTTATCCATAGATCCCAGAAAATATGGAGGGCACCAAGTTGGCAAAGGCTGCTGTATACTATTGCTCCCACTTCATTAGAGCTGCTGGTGCTCCTGTTGCCATCACTGAAAGGTGGGAATCAAGCTGTCTTTCCCAGCCCCTGCTGGTGGAGAATGAGAGTGCAACTTCAATTCACTTCCCAGAGCCCTAAGCACCCCAAGTGATGAGAAGGAAGAGCCCCTTCATTTATAGGTAATTGCCGTAAAACTAATGACTTCACTGTGACAAGCAATGTGCAAACGGTCCATAGATATAGATATTCTGGTACAGTATTTATAAACCATTTGATATTAATAATTTCTAAGCGGTGTACATCAAATGTTTAAAAAGAGCCATACAAATAATACACTTAAAATCCATCCTACAAACAGAAAGCTACCTTAAAATGCCTGCTGGAACATGAAAGTCCTTGTCAAGCACCTGAAGTCTAGCAGGAAGGGGGCCTGTCTAATGTCATTCAGGAAGAAGTTCCACAGGAAAGGTCCCACCATACTGAATGCATTGCATCTGAGCCCTGCAAGGACCATTAGAGAGACTCCCACAGAGATGTCAACGATAGATATGACAGCAATAACAGGGATCAGGCAGTCCTTAAGATATCCTGGACCCAAGTTATTAGGGGCCTTGTAAATTAACATGAGAACCTTGACCTTGAGTGTTTACAACCCGCTGCCCCCCAACTCAGGATAATGCTTCAAGTATCTGATGAAATGGACTGTAGTCTATGAAATCTTAAGCCATATTGCCACAATGCACTTCTTAAGGTACCACAAGACTGTTGTTTTTGCTGTGAGATGCTAACACGGCTACTACCCCTCTGGGAATTGCCCCATGACAAAATCTTTCCCCAGAGAGAACATCCAATGAAGATTAAAGCAACATGTTGTGAGAGGAGGACCACACAGCAGTGTTGTTAATAATAGTGCAGGTCTACTTGGAAGTGGGCCCAGTTGAGTTCAGTAGGACATACGTCCAGGTATACAGGGACGGCATTCCAGCCTGAAGCAACGTTGGTTCTCCTCACCTAATATTTTGTCAACAGGAATGTTTCAAAATAGTTTTCATTTTGCAGCCACACTCATATTGCCTTTTCCTCATTTATCCTTGGTATGAGTGAAGCAGAAGGGGAAGGCAACAATTTTGAAAAGTCTAATTGTATTATTAAGCATAGCCATGCTCTGATGAGGGCTGTTTGGATCATCATGTACCCAGAGCAAAGACCAACAGGTCCAAGAGCTGAATGTCTATTTTCAAAAGTCTCAGATTTCTTGAGAGGTGGAAGGTGACATTTAAGAGAATCCTGCTTTGGGGCAAATGGTTGGTCAGAAGCATCTTTGGGCATCTTTCTGCCTACGTTCCTATACTTCTCCAGGGGGTTGCCATTTAGGGAGAGTATGGGGGCATTCCTACACCCACCCACCCCCCCACCCCCCCGTTGGTGTTTTAGATCAAGTGATTTAAAATAAGTGACGGCATGGTTTAATGCAGGGATAGGGAATCTGTGGCCCTCCATGTGTTGCTAGACTACAACTCCCATCATCCTGACCATTGGACATGCCGGCTGGGGCTGATGGGAGTTGGAGTACAACAGTACCTGGAGGGCCACATGCATTCCTAGGAGGCAGTATCTGCCGCCCCTGTAGACCTGAGGCGGTTGCCTTACCTTGCCTCATGGGTGGGCTGGCCCTGGCTAGTGGGACCCAACGTTCCGACTCAGAATAAGGCAGCTCCCTATGTTCCTATGCTTGCTTTGTGTGCGCTATTTGCAACCTGTCATACGTTAATAGTCTAGGAAGAGCACTGAGCAGCAAACCCTCAGCCGTCCAGAGGTTGTTGGGCTGCATCTCCCACCGGCCCCAGCTGACATGGCCAGTGGTGGAGAAGAGGAGCTGCAGGCAACAGCATCTGGAGAGCCACCATATCCCCACTCCTTTAAGTACAGGGTGGCATTTCGCCTGCTGGGCCCTCGAGTCACTGACAGCAAAGGCTGTCAGCTGCCTTTATCCGTAAACACGCCAGCTTAGCTGGCTGGTGGATCGGTGTGGAATAGTCCGCTGACCTCCCAGTGAAGCTTGGGGCAAGGGGTGCTGTGTCGGTCCCAAATAGGCTCCAAACGATTTCAGACTGTGATACTTTTTTTTAACAGGCAGACCCTGTGGGGAATGTAGCAAGGCGTTGGGTTGCGCAGGATCCTTTAAAAAGAAAAAGAAAAGAAATGCCCATAAATAATCATGCCTATGTTACATATTCTGTACACCGCCCCGGTATGTTTCTGACGAAGGGCGGTATAAAAACGTGGAACAAACAAATGATCTTCGCAAAGCATTCGGCGTGCAGAAGGAAGGAGGGGCTTCTTCTTCCCTTGTGTTTTGGGTTCTCATGCACACCACGCCGCCAGGATGTAGAAATCGGAGGGGGCGAAAGGAACACCAGGGGGTGGAGTTGGGGAAAGTTCAGGCATGTGACTCGAAGGCTGCTGCTGCTGCTCTTGCTGACATTACATCACTGCAACTCGCGCGGAGCGGCTGTTGCCAGCCCGAAGTCAATAGCGCGCCGCTGAGCTTCGCGCGCTCGGCGCTGATCGCACGCTCGCCCGGTTGCCGTGGGCCTTCCTGGGGGGCCGGAGCTCGCTGCCTGCTCCCGACCTGCCCCTCTTTCTCCCGAGAGGGGGGCTTCTGGTTGCCCTGTCGCCTCCCCTTCCGGGGCTGCCGGCGCGCCTGGAGCTGCTGTTGCTGACGCGGGTAACTTCTTTCTTTACGCGATCGCCCTGGGCAACCGGGGAGTTTGGTGGCGCCTGCTCGAGAGAGCGCATTTTCACCCACCGAGGGGCTTCGGCCGCCGCGTTCCGCCGCCGCTCTGCGCTCCCCTTCGTGGCGGCGCCAAACTCGAGCCACCGGCGTCAAACCACCTGTTGGCGCTCGGGCAGCGTACACACGTGCGCCTAGATGCGGGGCGATAAAGAGGGCGCTTGGTGCTTTTCTTTTCCCGGATTGCTGTTTGATTGCAGTGTTACGGAAGCACAAGTAAAGAACTGCTTTACTTGTCCGATTTGCGGAAAGAAACATTTTCAAAAAATGGCTTAAAAGAGATAAATGAATGTGCACATTCGGATACCCCATTTTTGGATGTATATTTTAAAAAAGGGAGGGAGATTGGTTAAAAGGAGTGTAATTTCTCCACTTTCCAAGACATGTATGGATGGAACGCTGGCACTAGTGATTGTACAAAACACATGCCTCTGAGTTGCTGTACGATTTACACTGCAGTTGGAAATACATGCACTTACATGGGAGTAAACAGTTTTTTTTTAACACAGTGGGGCTTCTGAGTAAATTTTCACTCATTCAGGCCCAGGTGGGAGAGAAGGAAGGGTGAGCATTGGGTGTTGGAGAAAACACTTATCCAGCAACATCTTATCACATGACATGTGTAGGAAGATGTCTGTTCCTTTGTGGCTTTCGGTCAGTGAAAGGGGCTTGGCATACAGTGTGCAGGTGCATTTGTCTTCTTGTAGAAGGGCCATAGTGCACAGGTAGAACAGCTGCTTTGCATCCAGAAGGTCCTGGCATAGGGCTGGGAGAGACTCGCTGTCTGAAACCCTGGAGAGTTGCTGCTAGTCAGCATATTGACAGTACTGAGCTAGATGGATCAGTAGTTCAGTCTCAGCATCAGGCAGATTTCTGTTTTCCTATACAGTATATAGTAGTCATCACTATTTGCAATTTAAAAACTTTGACACTCCTGACACTAGGGAGCTCACAAGACCTGGAGAGATATGCCTTTGTGCAGTCAGCTTCTTGTCTATATGAGTTTTTAGGAAGTTTGTGTGAAAAGTCCCATCAGGAAAAGAGGACACAAATGATTGATGATGATCCACCAAAACCTGCACCAGCATTTGCAAGGCTGGAAATAGAAGTATCACACGGCTTCTGCTTCAGCCTGGGAAACCAGTTGTGAACTCTGCTCAGTCGTGAACTCAGTAGGTGGCCTTATCTGTCTATCTCCCTGAGTTGTAATTGCGTTGCACTTTACTCACCAAGAAATGTCAGAGAAGAAATTAATATTTAAGCGGAGAGGCAAGGTTAAATATGGAAGATTGTAAGATGCAGATATCAGGACCCCAATACCTCAAGGACTGCCTCTCCCCACGTGAAGCAATTTGGATCCTGCATGCTCTTTTCTGTGGGAGGTAAAAAGGGTGGCAACATGAGGATGGGACTTCTCAGTTGTAGCTCCTCATTTATGGAATGCTTTCCTTAGGGAGGTATGCCTGGCCCCATCACTATCTGTTTCTACGGGCCTGGTAAAAACGTTGTTATTCACCTGGATCACACACACACACACTTTAGGTTGTTTTCAATCCATGTTTTATTACCGTACTCATTTTTGTAAGTCACTTTGAGTTTCACTTTTCTGGAAAAAAGCAAATAACAATAATTTGTTTGAGGGTTTCCCAGAGACATTTGGTAGACCACTGTGGGATGCAGGATTCTGGACCTTTGGTCTGATCCAGCAGGGTTCTCTTCTT
The DNA here is from genome assembly GCA_034641385.1 of Darevskia mixta. NCBI lineage: Eukaryota > Metazoa > Chordata > Lepidosauria > Squamata > Lacertidae > Darevskia > Darevskia mixta. The sequence continues at coordinate 27,633,005 of JAWWNH010000066.1, forward strand.
ACATTAAGTGGTGACCAACCTTTGTTTGGCTGTGTACCGAAATCAATTCCATGTACATTATGGTAGCTGACTCTAGTTGACAATGCTGTGGAACAAGCAGCAGTGCTCTGAATGAACCCAGACACTTGGAGCTCCATGAAACCACCTGCTTATTCAGCATCCAGAGTATCATAGAATTGTAGAGTTGGAAGGGGTCCCAAGGGTAATCTAGTCCAATCCCCTCCAATGCAGGAATCTCAACTAGATCATACACGGCAGATGGCTATCCAACCTCTGCTTTAAAACCTCCATTGAAGGAGAGTCCACCACCTCCTTCCTTGTAACTTGAAGCCACTGGTTTGGGTCCTAGCATCTGGAGCAGGAGAAAACAAGCTTGCTCCATCCTCCATATGACTGCACTTTAGATATTTGTAGATGGCTCTCATATCTCCTCCCAGTCTCCTGTTTTCCAGGCCAGAAATACACAACTCCCTCAACCGTTCTTCATAAGGCTAGATTTCCAGACACCTGATCATCTTGGTCACCCTCTGCACACGCTTCAGCTTGTTAATAGCCTTCTTAAATTGTGGTGCCCACAATCCATCCTGATTTTCTTGCACCAGACTTAAACTGATGTTAGGCGATGTCTGGCATTCATTCTGGTTTGTTTGTGAGAAGATTTTATGACAATGAACATTCATCCTGCATTCATTTTGAGTTGCTTGCAGAGTGATGAAATGTCTTCCCATTAATCCTACACTTTTTAGTGCATTTCTCCATCTTTGCATTTCCCCTTCATTTTACTGACTGCAAAAGTCTGCTGTTGTTGTTCTTAAAGTGGATTTGTTGCACCAGAGCACTTTAAATCAACTTCAGTTGCGCAAACCTAAATTTCCAGTATGCAATTAGTTTCCTTCCATAAACTAGGTTATCTGATGTGCATTTGATGGGAATTTGAGAAAGGCCTCCTCAGGGGCTGTAACTAGACTTTGGAACTCCTTACCAAGGAAGTGTCACTTATCTATTTATCTTGTTAGTGACCTTCCACCAGCAGGCAACCCCCTTTTTATTTAAACAGACATTTTGTTTTATCTCCAGCTCTTTGTTTAACCTGTATTTTGATTGTGTTTCAGCTGGCTAGTTTTTTCAAAAAAATACGCTCATTTGGTGACAAACAGTGGGAAAGGGATTTTGCTTTCATATCACGCTTGTCTGCTTCTCAAAAGCATCAGGCTGACCACTGCTAGAACCCTGGACCAGATGGACCTTTGGTCTGATCCAGCCCTTCCTAAGGTCATTCTCCCTTCCATTTAGTAGATCCGTACGTTGGGCAAATCTGTACTTTATGCAACAGGGTTGCCTGCTGGTCTGCAAGTCGGATATGGCCTACGGGAGCTTCCCCATCTGGCCTGTGCAGTAATTAGACTTTAAAAAAGGTTTCCATTAGTGCCAATGGAAGCTATTTTTTAAGCGTAATTGCTGCTCAGCGGGAATTTTTTGGTTTGTGAGGGTTGCAGCTAGAGGCAGGAGAGTTAACCCTTCTCCCGTGTACTTCCGCTATGCCTTCGCTGAAAATTGTTGTCCCACCCCACAACAGTTAAGACTTGAATACCTGCTTCCAGGTTTTCCTAACCCTGTGGCTGACCTTGTATCAGAGATGTCATTAGGAGATGGCCTGAGGCTGCTGAACCTGGGTATTTTGTACTGGGCCCCAAATCTCCTGCCCTCTTCTCAAACTGTTTTAATACCTTTGCTTACATACTCCTGAGCATGCTGCAAAGCACAGTGCCATTCCAGCTTCCCACCATCTTAATTTGCATCTGTACATACAATTCAACATATATAAATATGTGTTGGGGCTTGTGTTCTGAATCTTTTTAGTACCTAGCAAAGTATGTTGCTATACAGCAGGAATGGGGAACCTATGGCCCTGCAAATACTGCTGAACTTCAACTCCCGTCAGCCCCAGCCAGCATCCCCAGGGAATTGAACTCAACAACGTCTGGAGGCCACAGGTTCCCATCCCTACTGCACAGAGGCAGCCACAGAGTTAGGAATGCCTGGAAACAGGACTACTCTGTTTTTGTCTTTGGGTCCTCCTGTGATTTTGAGCTGTCTTCCTATCTCTCCACCAACTTTCCTGTTGCTCCTGGGTGTCAATACTGCTCCTTTCCAGCTGGAAATGGGCAGATGTGTCTTGTAATTCTTAAACAACAGCAGGATGCCATTTCAAACCACGCTTCTTTCAATCTGAAGGCCATTCAGGTATTTTCTTTTCTGATTGCCTAGCAGTTCTGTGACACTTATCCTCCACACGCACAGCCCGGACCCAGTTTGTTCACATCCTTCTCCCTCCCCTCCACTTTTCTTGGCTCCATTTTTGCCACCTCCAGGCTCTCATGGAGGAAGAAGGCCCTCCAGGGCCTTCTAGGTAGTGGCGCCCTCCCTGTGGAACAGGGGTGTAAATAATAAAATGATGATGATGATGTTTGATCCTGCCTTTATACTGGTGTGACTATTGCAACCAGTCTAATTAGGCAGACCAATAATTGTGTGTGTGTGTGTGTGTGTGTGTGTTTCTATTCCTTGGTCCAGAAGGCATGGAGCAGTCAGCTGAGGACCCCAGTGTCCATCCTCCATAGGAAAAGCTGCTAGTTGTAGCAAGATAACTAATATGGAAGGCCAATTCCCAAATACCGTATATCCTCCTAGTCAGCAACTGAGTTTTGTGGAAGAGAGGAGATACTCTTGCTAGGCCTTGAAACCTCTCCTGCTGGATCCTGCCAGCATTGCATCTCTCTTTTATGTTTGAATGAGAGGCCAACTCAAGTGTGCTGTTCCTCGCATGGTAGACGCTTCTGATCACTTCAGAATGAAGAATACTTCTCCCTACACATGCAGGCTTTCATATCCCTGGACACTGTCAAATTAGCAGGTTCCCAATTTGTACATCCTGTCTATATTTTATTATAGCATGTAGAACACCGTGAGCTCTGTTTCTGTAATTTAAAAAAAGTAGTATTTAAAAATAAATCATTTGTTTTTTTTTTTTTAAATAATTTTTATTGATTTTATAATTTTATAAATATTCCACGTTACATTTCGGTCAGGATTCATCACTCCCCACCTCTCACCTTGGGGAGTTATTTAATCTTACCCTCCCTCTCACAGAGGTAAACCCATTCATTATTTCCCCTGACCTTAAAGCAATCATTATCTGACTTCGGCCTAACCCTGTTACCGGGTAAACCATTCTTAGTTACAAAACTTAGTCATAGTGACTTCCTCCGCACCTCCCCAGTGGCTGCATTAAACAAAGTATATCTCCAGTTCAGGTACATAGTTACATTAAGCATATCTTTAACTTTGTAACAAAGCATAATTCTAACTCTTGTAAAGTAGCATTTCATTCTTTTTTCATATCATCTGTTAATTCCAACCTCAGCGTCATCCTCCCAATTCTTTTACAAATTTCCTTCTGACTCCCCAGAATCTTCAGGCTCCCAACTTCGAAAGATCCTAACATAATCATAGCTCAAGACCATGTCCAATAGAAATGTTCAAAATCCACACATTTAATCAATCCGGGGTTACCCACCTACACTGTTCAACCCTCCCCTCACCTTTCCCCAGTCCAAGTCCAAGTGCTTGCTTGCACTTGGACTTCACCTTCTCTTTGGCTTCTCAGCTGTTCCTGCTCCCTCTTCTTAAACCAATTCTTCTTCTTTATTGGTGTCTTCTTGTGTCGAAAAGAATAGTCCTTTGCCGATGTTGTTTTCTTATTCCTCTTCTTCAGTCTAAATATCTTGCGCCGAGAAGAAATTTTCCTGTGGCGAGGTTTGCCTTTGACCTTGGGGGAAATTTCTCCCCCTTCCATCCTTTGTGCAGCTGGCATGACATCAGTGTTGATTACTTCTCCTCTCATTCTTGCAGTCTCCGCTTGGAATTCCTTTCTCAGTTCCCAGATTTTTTCAAGGACCCTCTTCCAGCCTCCATTTTCAAAATCATCCTCCATTTTCATGGACATAGCTTTACAATATTCCAGACCGAACCAAGTCCAAGTTCAAAGTCCAAATTCCCACAATAAAATCCAACAGGTCCGATTCAGATCCTTTACTTATCAAGAGTGTTAGTTAGGTGCCCCCCCGATCAGGGGTATCAAAAGGATCCAATCTCTGTTGTTTGGCCAAATTCCATCACAGTTCAACCGCATCGGTAATAAAGTTCCTGATTTAGTGCCACAGTAGCAAGGGACGGACCTCCGTAATTACATCCCAGTGCTGTTCCAGATCAGTCCAAATTCTTGAAATTCTTTCTTAATTACTCACATTTAAGTCGTCCGATCTTGTTTTGTTTTGGAGGAATCGGCGCGCTCAGGGGGGAAGGACTCGCGGCTTCCACCCGACGGGCAATGGCGATCCGATGAGCTCCGTCGCCCCGCGTCGCTCACGGCGGCCCCTACTGGGGTCTACCGGGGAGTTGGGGCAACGTTCTGAGCTTCTGCCGGATCTTAGGTCCCGGGACAACCCTCCCGGGAGTTTTGGGGGTTGCGTCGCCGTCGCAAGCTCCCCTTTGAGCCGGTCGGGTCGGGGAATGTCAAGAGCGACATTTCCCCCGACCTTCTCCCTCCGGCGCGCCGACCGGAAGCCCCTAAAAATAAATCATTTGACTCAGGGCTTTGTCCAGAGGCAAGGGCTTGAGCCTACCTCCAAAATGTATGTGCTTGTGTGTGTGTGTGTGTGTGTGTGTGTGTAGGGGGACACACAACATTTTTGGGGAGGGGAGGGAAACAACGGGGAGGGGGATAGATTCTGCTAGAATCATAGAATCATAGAATCATAGAATCATAGAGTTGGAAGAGACCACAAGGGCCATCCAGTCCAACCCCCTGCCAAGCAGGAAACACCATCAAAGCATTCCTGACAGGTGGCTGTCAAGCCTCTGCTTAAAGACCTCCAAAGAAGGAGACTCCACCACACTCCTTGGCAGCAAATTCCACTGTCGAACAGCTCTTACTGTCAGGAAGTTCTTCCTAATGTTTAGGTGGAATCTTCTTTCTTGTAGTTTGAATCCATTGCTCCGTGTCCGCTTCTCTGGAGCAGCAGAAAACAACCTTTCTCCCTCCTCTATATGACATCCTTTTATATATTTGAACATGGCTATCATATCACCCCTTAACCTTCTCTTCTCCAGGCTAAACATACCCAGCTCCCTAAGCCGTTCCTCATAAGGCATCGTTTCCAGGCCTTTGACCATTTTGGTTGCCCTCCTCTGGACACGTTCCAGCTTGTCAATATCCTTCTTGAACTGTGGTGCCCAGAACTGGACACAGTATTCCAGGTGAGGTCTGACCAGAGCGGAATACAGTGGTACTATTACTTCCCTTGATCTAGATGCTATACTCCTATTGATGCAGCCCAGAATTGCATTGGCTTTTTTAGCTGCTGCATCACACTGTTGACTCATGTCAAGTTTGTGGTCTACCAAGACTCCTAGATCCTTTTCACTTGTACTGCTCTCAAGCCAGGTATCACCCATCCTGTATTTGTGCCTTTCATTTTTTTTGCCCAAGTGTAGTACTTTACATTTCTCCCTGTTAAAATTCATCCTGTTTGCCTTGGCCCAGCTCTCTAATCTGTTAAGGTCATTTTGAAGTGTGATCCTGTCCTCTGGGGTATTAGCTACCCCTCCCAATTTGGTGTCATCTGCAAACTTGATCAGGATGCCCTCAAGCCCATCATCCAAGTCATTGATAAAGATGTTGAATAAGACTGGGCCCAAGACAGAACCCTGTGGCACCCCACTAGTCACTTCTCTCCAGGATGAAGAGGAGCCATTGATGAGCACCCTTTGGGTTCGGTCAGTCAGCCAGTTACAAATCCAATGAATGGTAGCATTGTCTAGCCCGCATTTTACCAGCTTCTTTACAAGAATATCATGGGGCACCTTGTCAAAGGCCTTGCTGAAATCAAGATAGGCTACATCCACAGTGTTCCCTTCGTCTACCAGGCTTGTAATTCTGTCAAAAAATGAGATCAGATTAGTCTGACATGACTTATTTTTCAGAAACCCATGCTGACTTTTAGTGATCACAGCGTTCCTTTCTAGGTGCTCACAGACCGTTTGCTTAATGATCTGCTCTAGAATCTTTCCTGGTATTGATGTCAGGCTGACTGGGCGGTAATTGTTTGGGTCCTCTCTTTTCCCCTTTTTGAAAATAGGGACAACATTTGCCCTCCTCCAGTCTGCTGGGACTTCACCTGTTTTCCAAGAATTCTCAAAGATTACTGCCAGTGGTTCTGAAATCACCTCTGCCAGTTCTTTTAATACTCTGGGATGTAGTTCGTCTGGCCCTGGAGACTTGAATACATCTAAACTAGCCAAGTGTGCTTGTACTACCTCCTTACTTATTCTGGGCTGTGTTTCCCCTGCTGAATCATCTGCTCCATATTCTTCAGGTCGGGCATTGTTTTCTTTTTTGGAGAAGACTGAGGCAAAGAAGGTATTGAGGAGTTCTGCCCTTTCTGCGTCCCCTGTTCGCATTTCACCTTCTTCTCCTCTAAGTGACCCCACTGTTTCCTTGTTCTTCCTTAGAGTCCACATAGCAGACAGATCACACAAACAGGTCTAGATTTCAAAGGGGAGTCTCATCTTCTTAAGATGCACTTGACACTTCTTAAGTCTTAATTATCCAGTTTAAGTGGAAGGAGATGATATATCCTTCCATTGTTTATTATTCTCATGTTTCCTTCATCCACACGCGGCTTTCAGTGTTATGAGACGTGCAGGACATAAAGGAAAAACTTAGCACAGAATATTTCTAGCTTTTGTGAAAGCAATACAATAATGTGGTTATTTGATTTTAGTTTCCATTTTGTTATACTAGAGATGGGGAACCTGTGGCCTTCCAGATGTTTTGAGGCAACAGCTCCCATTATCCCTGACCATTGGGCCTGCTGGTTGTGACTGATGGGGCTTGGGAGTCCAACAACATCTGGAGGGATACTGGTTCCCCATCTCTATGGCTGCTGCAATGCAACAGACAGTGTTTTACACCAGCAAGGGCTGGTGATCACCTACGGGAGCTATGGAAATAAAAGAAGCTGTTTTAAGCTTGCCTTGGCAAGTTGCTGGATGAAGTAGGTAAAGCCTTATCAGACACGAGACATCAGGAAGGGCAGGGCACTGAGAGAAACAGCAACGCTCCAAGTAATTGAAGCCATCCTGGAGAAATTCAAGGCTCTTGTTTCTCGTCTGGTGGGTGTGCCTTGAGTGCAGCCCTGTCACTGGCTGGCTTGGAGCCAAGGACACTCAGCTTGACTTGCGGGACTGTTTTCTAGCAGGCAGTTTGTTGTGATGTCAGATGTTGTGAGAAGGGAACGCAACTTGGCTGGGCAAAGTCTGCAGAAAGTTCGTCTTCACATTTGGCCTTGTGCCACTGGCAATTAGGACTATGCACATTCCCTGGCTCACAGATGGGCTTCTCCCACTTTCTAGCCATCATTCTCCTTATACCTAATATGGAACTTTTAAAGTTCTCATATTTTTGTTCCTTCGCCCCCGCCTCCTCCATTAACTTCTCTTATGGACTTCAGCAGCCAGGCTAGTTTTCTTCCCATGTCCATCTCTTCGGTGTTCAGTCAGTAGACCAAATGAGCAGCCCCATGTAGAGTGTATTGTAGTAATCTAACCTGGAAGCATCTAGGGCGTGGTTGACCAAGGCTAGTTTGCTTGGTGCTTCCCAAACACCCAACAATCAGCTGGGTGGGACCCGGTGTGCAATGTGCTTTGCAAGCTCTATGCTCGGCACTTCCCAAGTGCCAAGCTTAGGGCTTGCAAAGCCCTTTGCACAGTGCTTCCCAAGTGCCCGACAATCACCTGATTGGAGACACTCATAACTGGCAATGCCTGCAAAGCCCCTTTGGGCCAGGCCCCACTGCTACCTGCCCCACACCTGTTGTCACATATGACTGGTTCAGAGCCATGGCTTGCCCGGAATGGCCTCACAGGCCAAAAAGGGAATGCTGGCAGTCCAAATCTGTGAGCTGGAGGTCCCCCACACCTGCACAACATCATTTATCATCCACTCTACTCAATTCATTGCAAGTGGACCTGATCCAATAAATATTTACAAGCAGAACCGTACTGTAGCAAACACCCAGTCTCCCACAAAGCAGTCCTATATAGATGTATATTTGTGGGCAGCAGCCCTATCCCTACCCAGGCTGCCCTCCACCCTATTTAAGCTCTCGCATGTCCCCATGTATACAGAACATAAGCTCACCACACAGGAAGACCTCACTCACTCACTCACAGGCAGTCTTTCTCTCACACACAGATATACCGGGTACTCACCCCACACTCATCCCTATCACTGTGCTGGGCTTGAGGGTTGAGTTTAAACCTCTCTTGCCAGCCCAGGGCTGTGGTGGGTGAATTCTCCATTGCAGCACTTGGTGGATTCCCCCTGTGCTGGGCTTGGTGGAGAGGTTTAAACTGCCTCCAGGACCAGATTAAATATATTCCTCTCAGGATCAGAGCTTTTGCACCCGCTTGTGGGCTTTCCCTCAACATCTGGTTAGCCATTGCAAGAACAGAATGCAGGACTATTGAGGCCTTTGCTCTGATCCAGCAGGTTTTTAACATTTACAGGTTGTCCCAGGGCAAATGGTACAAGAGTGCACTGATGGCAGAACAGCTGAGTTCACATGGATCAGCAACTTGAGGCTTGCTTCTAGCTTTTTCCGCAGCCCCTGCGTTTCCCCTGACTTATTATTTCCCCGACTATTGGCTGTCCTTGTCGACGTGCCTCAAGCTGCTTTGTGGAGGATGGGAGGAGGTAGGGACCATTCTTGGGTGTCCCACCCCACACCCCTGCTTTTCTCTCAAGGGAAGAGCACTAATGTGATTTTTCCTGTTTGAATCCCTTGACAAAGTTGTCAAAGTCATGATTGCATTTCCTGCTGTCCGTCCAAAGGTCAGCGCTGATAGTGGAGTCAGACCTGGCTCTGAGCTGAGCCAAGAACCTAAGGTTACTACAGTTCACTTTCAAAAGTGCAGACCCTCCTCTTCTCTCTCTGGGCCCCCTTAGCTACCTAAGCAGCGAATGAGCTTTGTCAACCAGATGAAGGGAAACGTGCATCTTGTGTGAGCTTTTGTGACTTTGTCTTTCATGGTTTTGGAGTGGGAGAGGCAGCCCTTGTATGCTAATGGTGGGAGCAAAGGGTGGAGCAGAGAAAGGGAAATGGAAACAGTCTGCAGAAGACACTTAAGTTACACAATTAATTTGACAATAAGGTATTATTAAATTTCCAGAGTTGCAGTTGTGGTTATGTTTCATAAGGCTCTTAATTTTAAGATATTTTTGAAACTGAAACAAACACTAAACTGGTGAGCTTTTATAAAAATAGCAACATCCTCATTTGTTAATTTATTGAAGTACTTTTTCTGAAGCAGCTGATCTTTTTTTCCTGATGGAAGTTAGCTAGGAACTTGGCTGCTGCTGTTATTTTTATAGGCCTCAGATCTGCATAGCAGTTTGCAAAGTACAAGCCGAAAGATCCTTGCCCCACAGAACTTAAAATCTAAAATTCAACATGGGAAACAAAATAGGAAGGGGAAGCAGGATTAAATGGAGAACTTCCTTCCTTCCTTCCTTCCTTCCTTCCTTCCTTCCTTCCTTCCTTCCTTCCTTCTCTTCGCCCCAAGGCTGTTTGCATAAAATACAACAATAAAACTCAATGGGAAACCTTTAAAAACATCTCAACTAAACAGTCCCATTTTATTAAAACTAGCAATTCCAAAATAAAAAAATAATACATGCAATTATGTTAGTTGCATGTGCAATGTGTAAGTGAAAAATTAGCTGTGCAATAAGCCACAAATAGAACCTTCTGCAGCAGGATATAATGAATAGAGTTTGGTAGTTATCTGGCTGTTAGTTCTCATCTCTGTGTTATGAAGTACCGGTATGTTTTTCAGTTATTCCTAGAGAAGACTTCCTAGCTTTTTAAAGAAATATTACTGTTAAGGCTGCAATCCTGTGCACTCTCAATTGTGGGTAAGCACAGCTGAATTAAGTGGAATTTACTTCTGAGTAAATATGCTTAGTGTTCGACTGTGTATCTGTTAGGAAATGAACAAAAATGTTCTTAATCATGTACAGTTCTTCCTAACTTTACTCCTACTTCCCCCTTGAAATTATCTGTAACCTTGAAACTTCCTTTCTTTAAATAGGATTCCTTGTGTTTATCCAGTGACAGCTCTGCAGGAAATTTTTTGGTTTCTATTAAAATCTTGGTGTGTTTCAAGTAGAAACCCTTTTATCAAGGGGTTAGCTACTAAAATGTTTCCATTTTGCTTTGCATCCCTTAGTCCAGGGGTAGGGAACCAGAGGCCCTAAAGATGTTGCTGGACTACAGTTCCCATCATCCTTGGAGGTGACATCCAGCAACATCTCGAGAGACACAGGTCACATTTTCGAGGAATTTCATAAGAAGTAGCTGCCTTGTGGGATCAACTTTAAATGTCTCCCACGGGTGGCAGCTGCTTCCAAGTGGCAGGTATTTGAAGTGGTGAGGAGAAAATGGTCCCTTCCGTGTGAGCTGCTGCACATGCATTCCTTGCTGCAAAGAGTAAGCAGCTGTGAAGAGCAGTAGAGCAGCATCTGTGCAGTGTCTGTTCCATGTGCATAGGACATCACCCCTAACGGTAGTTTTATTAAAAATGTGAATAAGGCTAATGTGTGGCGAGGCCATAGCATGGGAGCAGCCTTTTAAAAATAGTAATAATACTATTAAAAGTACTTTCCCAAAAAACCCAGAGTTGTTTCTGTTGGGGATAATTCAAACTGAAATTCCCAGGTGTCAAAAAAGGTTGTTTATATATGCCAAAAGACCCTGATGTTGGGAAAGATGGAGGGCACAAGGAGAAGGGGACGACAGAGGGCAAGGTGGTTGGACAGTGTTCTCGAAGCTATCAACATGAGTCTGACCAAACTGCGGGAGGCAATGGAAGACAGGAGTGCCTGGCTGCTCTGGTCTATGGGGTCACAAAGAGTCGGACACGACTAAACAACATGTATGCCACTACTGCGACCCGTGTTTTGTTAGCCCCAAAATGGAAAACGAGCAAGGTCCCAACCAAAGAAGAATGGCAACTTAAGCTGACGGAATGTGCGCAGCTTGCAGATCTAACATGCAGAATAAGAGAACAATAAGAACATACATTTAGAGAAGATTGGAAAATGTTTATTGAATATAGCATATGGGGGAAATTGTGTACACTTGAAAACATTGGTAGCATTAAGATAAATTCAACAGTGTAAATAAGTTTTGATGGATGTAATATTGGAATACTGAATGGTTTAGTTTATGTAGAATATGCAGGGATTTAAGATATGCAAAATGAACCATGGAAAGAGAAGAAGGGAAGTCATTGATATTTTAAGGCTGTTTAAATGAGTATTTTAAATTGTAAAACGGAAAATTTAATAAAAATTATGTGTGTGTGTGTGTGTGTGTGTGTGAGAGAGAGAGAGAGAGAGAGAGAGATTGTGTAGTAGTAGTAGTAGTAGTAGTAGTAATAATAATAATAATAATAATATGTTGCTGAATTTTGAATTAGAAATGAAGCAAAGCTCTGTAAGTTTTGAGAGATGAACAATTGAAGCAATTAATAGTGCAACACATGAAAAAGAGTTCCTGCATGGAATGATTTTAATGGGGCCAGGATCTTTTTCTACGGAATACTTGTTAAATACTTTTTATAATTTGTCCTGAGTCTGTTGGGATGGGGAACTCTTTCAAGCTAGGGGATTCAGAGACAGCCTCCGCTCCAGCTTTGCATGCTATACAGAGGATGTTTGGGAGATTCATAGAATCATAGTGTCTCCAGAGTTAACTTCTCTCCCCAGTATTCTACCACCCCAAGTTTGGGTCACAAATATTTAAAAGTAGTACATTGCTACTTCTGAATAGTTTGAGGGTGGTGGATTAGAACAGTTCCAAAAAAGTTTTGAGGAAAAAAGGGGAGAGATCAAGAGGAACAAATTGACAGAGAGCCGTGTGAGAACATTTAGCTTCCCTATGTTAGTTCCTCAAGAGGAAGTGAGGAAGTCTTTTAGGAAGCTTGTGAAAAGTTTTGCTGGGTGGCATAAAAATAAGAGAAATTGTCCAGAGCAAAATGAAAATGTGTGTGACTATGTCTTCTGCTAGGCATCGTTAACCTCATATTTTCCTCCATTAGCATTCACCTCTGCCAGTAACATATCAGTAATTACTATGGCTGGGCAATATATCAATATATCATCAAAAACCAGTTTGAAGGCCATATCATGCTCTCAGTTGCAGTGGGGGACCATTGTCTCATTGGCAGTGTTGAAATAAGCAGTTAATTCAGTTGGCTTTGGTACATGGAGTGGAGGGGGAAGCCATCTTGTTCTTTGCATTAGGCCGCAAAATGCCTTTGGCCAGTCCTGTCTTACAGTCCTGTCAGGATTGCTTCCATCAATCCAAGAGATTCTTAGACCAGCGGGAGCAGAGGAATGAAGCTCAGGAAGAGGAATGGTGGCTGAAACAAGACTAGCCTGTGGGGAGATTTTCTATGGGGAAAGTCAAAATCCAGGGCCAAATTGCACAAACTGCATTGCATTTTGCTTTTCTCCCTGACAGTTTTCTGTAAAGTTGAAAAGCAGCTTTTAAAAACGAAGGACGGGTGAGAGAATGTCATACACAGCAAAAAGAAACATGGGAGCTATTTACTTTTCTCCTTTGTGCTATTTTTTTTCCAGTCAGGGAAGCCCAGCATAAGCTGTTTTTTATCCTTATGGGGGTGGGGAACAAATGGGGGCCTGTTCTTTTTCACCTGTGTGATGAAAAGCAGCTGGGAGGCAAATTTATGGCATGGGGAACAGCCTAAAGGGAATGAACAGCTTCTCAATCAACCATCAATCATTTTATTTGTATGCCACCTTTCCAAAGTTAAAACCATGCTCAAGTTGGCTTAACAACATACAAAAAAAATACATACCGGTAACTGCAAACAGAAGTCATCAACAATAAACACAACAAACAAAGCTGATGCTCTGCTCAAAACTGTAGTCTCCTGTAGATCTCTTTCAGTTAAAACAAAACATCAGAGGAGAGATTATATATGGCTGCTTGTTGACTTGTCATTTGGCCCTTAAGAGAATTAGCTATGAGAACAAACCCCAAGTCTATATTGAAATGGAATAATGAAGGAATAGAGCCAACTCTGTTCACCACCCCCAGCTAGCATGGACAATGGTCAAGCATGATGGGAGCTGTAGTCCAGCAACATTTGAGGAGCCACAGGTTTGCCACTCGCGAACATAGCCTTTACTCTGAAGGGAAGGGGAGTCATTTTGTGGCTAGGGTTGTGGATGGTGGCCACAGGATGAAACATCTTGGGTTGTTTTGGTAGCACCATGTGCCTGAAGCGACAAAATTTGCTGTACTTAGGACTTTTGCTCTCTGAGTTGTTCCGCTGTTTCTAGGCGGGGTTGGGGCTGGTGCCAACATAACTTGGAAGTACTTGGCGCCTGATGTGAGACACAAATGTGACCACAGACTAAGGGATATATGCTTCCCTCAGCCTTTCACCTACATTTACTTCCCCATGGGGCTACGCTGTTCATTCTAGTTGCACTTTTGAGAGGAAGACTTCCTAACATTCTGTACATTTTGCCTCTGGGGCTGGCACTGTCAACAACTTGGCAAGGCAGTGGTCACCAACTTTCCAGTTTACAGGTACTCTTTATGCAACAGTACTGAACTGCAGTAAATGTAATTAAGTTAAATGTGATTGCTGCAAATGTACATTGAGTTTTACATAATTTAACTGGCTTCCAATAATTTTTTTTAGCAAAAAGCTGGTGGAATTCTCAACAGCAAGGTGGGGAGCATTAGTGTTGCATATTCTTATTCTAGGCAGAGGGCCTTCTCGGTAGTGGCACCCGCCCTGTGGAATGCCCTCCCTTCAGATGTCAAAGAGAACAACAACTACCAGACCTTTAGAAGACATCTGAAGGCAGCCCTGTTTAGGGAGGCTTTTAATGTTTAATAGATTATTGTATTTTAATGTTCTGTTGGAAGCCGCCCAGAGTGGGTATTATTATTATTATTATTATTATTATTATTATTATTATTATTATTATTGCTCTCAGTATGACAGGTTGCATCTCTTGGTAGGACCTGGCAACTCTCCTGTAGGATGAGCCAACTGCTGCCATCTGAGATCTGTGCCCAAGTGAGAGACTTGAGAGATCCTGATTTATCCTGGTTAGGCAGTTAGATATTGATTAGATGAAAATGGTTTGAATCTTCTGCAAGCTTTTTGACCCCTACAATAGGGTGTATGCTGTTGTTGTTGACAAAGTTATTGATAATTTAGAATAAAAGAATCATACTTAAGGGCTGTTCTATATCCAGCTGTGCTGATTTTAAACCCATCAGTGGCCTGCCTAAAAAAGCAAAACAAATCCTTACTGTTCATTTGATTTGACTCTGAGAATTGCAGATTTCAGGCAAAGTAAACAGTAAAACATTTTAGTTAGGCATTGGTCTCTGTTGCAAAATGCTTTAAATTTTAAAATTAATTGTATATTTTCATTTTCAGTGCATGTTAGACTAGTCTAACTCTGGTCATTGTTTTACAGATAAAAATATGAAAAGGGGTCTCTAACATGGATTCTATAATTCGAGAACAACCTTACAAAACCTGGTACCCTCCAGACATTTTGGACTACAATTCCCATCAGCCCAACCTCCATGGCTGGGCTGACTAGGACTGATGGGAGTTATAGTCCAAAACATCTGAAGGCCACCAGGTTAAGCAAAGCTGCTCCAGCAATACAGCAATTTATTATTATTTTTGCATTGCCTTCCCATCTCTGTGAGCTGGATTTTCTGTGTACTCTGTTTCTGAACCAGCAAGAACATTGTGCAGGTTTTGCATTATGTCTATTGCGCATCATGGCCTCACTGTCAGGCTGCACATTAGATCTGCCAGCACCATGCCACACATCTCTGCACTGAAGAAGTGTCATGCTACAAGTGCATGGAACATGGGATGTGGGGTGCTAAATAACACTTGATTTTTTTCTTCTTATTTCACGACAGTGCCTTCCAACTGAAATAACAAATACCTCTTGTTTCAGATACGACAGCTGCGGAGCACTCCAAATTTTGGAAATTTGGGGCTGGCAACCCTAGATACGCTTCAACAAACTGCAACTGCTTGTGGATCCACAAAGGTAAAATGAGAATGCAGCATTTTGCAAACAAAATCAGTAATGCACCCAGTGATTTTTTTCTAGGTGCCAGTAACTCACCATGAAGTTGTTACAGTAAGTGTCACACTTTTTAACAACGAAAAAAAAGTGTTTCCTAAAAAAAAAGCAGCACTGACTGTACATAACTTCTTAGCAACAAGTTCCTTGAAATTGTACCCAGTTTTCTCTGCAGTAGCAAAAAGACACTTATAGGTTAGTCCAATCACAGACCCAGTGTATCCTTTAAGAAGGCTGCAGACGCTTCTTAGTCAGCTCTTCAGACATATAGAATTGTGCAGATCCTCTCAGGTGTTTAGATCAGCAGAAGGGACCAGGAAGGAAAGAGTTTTAATTTACCGTACCTCTCACAGAGGAAGTCTGGCCATTGGTCTCCAAAGTATTGACAGGCATTTAAGGTTGATTGAACAGCTATGAACTAGCCAGGAAAGTGAATCAGACTGGACTGGCTTACAGACAGGGAAATAAACCGAATGAGACTAGCTAGATTTGTTAGCACTCAAAATGGAATTTGGACACTTTTAAAATGGAGGTCAGAAATGTCAGATCGGCTGCCATAAGCCAGGCTAACCACATCATTTGGGCAAGAATAAGAAGAAGAGTTTGGATTTGATATCCCGCTTTATCACTACCCGAAGGAGTCTCAAAGCGGCTAACATTCTCCTTTCCCTTCCTCCCCCACAACAAACACTCTGTGCGGTGAGTGGGGCTGAGAGACTTCAAAGAAGTGTGACTAGCCCAAGGTCATCCAGCAGCTGCATGTGGAGGAGCAGAGACGCGAACCCTGTTCCCCAGATTACGAGTCTACTGCTCTTAACCACTACACCACACTTTCAGCCTGTGTTCGGGGCTGTGAAAATGCAGTGGACTATCTACAGCCTCAGAGACTTTTTACATCTCTTTCCCAATGGTGCCTTATCTGACTACCCAAGTCAATCAAGGACTTGAAGCCCTCATGCTGCCAAAAACTGCCCTTGTGGGTTAAAATGACCATTTAGCAGTGAGTTTCTCTTTGACTGTTTGACTTGGCCTCCTTGGTTGATTGATGACATGTCAGTTTTGAAATCTCCCTAGGCAAGCATCTTTGCCCATCTCTTTGGCTCCAGTTGTCTGGCCCTCCTCCGTGTTTACTGGAACATATTAGTTTGCCCCAAAGTTGCTTAATTTCTGTGCTGATGCCAGCAGAAGACCAAATTATGTGGTTCAGATTTTTAGGTGCAGAAATTAAAACCTTTCTCTATTTTAATATATCTAGTATCTATATTTTATTTCAACAGGACTTTGGAAACTGACTGTTTTTAAAGGGAAGAGCTTAAATAGTGCCATCCGGGTTTTATTATCTGTATTTTAATAGATTTGTTTTATTAATATTGTTTTAATTCTATTAGAGTTTAATTACTTTTAAACCATTATCTTTTATATGTATTTAGCTTTTTGGATTTCCCCCGTGTTTTAATTTGTGTAGGAATACAAATAAATATAATCAGGGCTTTTTTTCAGCTGGAATTTTAAGAGAACGAGGGAGGCATTCATGGTGTGTCCCGGCATCTCTTTTTCTAGAAAAAGCACTGAATATAATATAGTCAAACCTTGGAACTCGAATGCAATCAGTTCCAGATGACCATTCGAGTTCCGAAACGTTCGAGTTCCGAGGTGTGGCTTCCAATTGCTTGCAAGAGCTTTTTGCAATCAAGCAGAAGCCGTATCGGACATCCGAATGCCGAGGAACGTTTGAAAACTGGAACACCTACTTCCAGTTTTCGGAGTTCGGGAACTGAAACGTTCGGCAGTGGAGCCACTTGAGTTCTGAGGTTTGACTGTAATAATAATAATAATAATAATAATAATAATAGTAATAATACAATCTGGGAGGCCTTTCTTTAAAATAGGGACATTTTGGTTAAATGATCCACAAAAAACTTTTCACATTGGATCTCTGAAGCAAGCACGCAGGGGTCAGTGCCTCTTGAGACTCAGTTCATGACCAGAAGGCCAGTTTGCTTCACTGGACAGAACTGGACTAGAAACAATGATTTTATTTAAAATCCTGTGCTCATCAAGGCCTATTTTAATTACTTTGCAGGGAGATAAGACATCTTGCAATCTTTGTCTAACAAACTCTGTTCTTCAGTTATTCACCTTACTTGCTGTTTCAGAAGCCTCCATGAAAATGAAACTTGTCATACACTGGAAGTTTGCCTGACCCCTTTGCTTTTTCACTTTATACCATCTGATTAAATTAGCCCTCCTTGGATGGTCTTTTTATTAGCAGCATTGATTTACACTGTTTTAATCACCTGCTTTAGTGTCTCTTTTCGTTCTGACCAGTTTATTATCGTTCTAGTGTCGTTGTTGTTTTTAAAGAGAATTTATTGTTAGCTGCCTTGAGCGCTATATTTCTAGTGGAAGGTGGAATATAAATTATGCCACTCAATAATATGTAAAATAATCAAACTGAACAGAACAAAAAAGTAGTTTGAGAAATCAGATGTCAAAGGAGGCAAATCACCTTTTAAATCAGATGCCTCCTATTTGAAAGGGGGGGGGAGATGGCAATTGTGAAGGAACAGCTATTAGAGTGGGTGGCAGTCTTGGCTGGTACTGTTGCACAGGAATAGTGTAAAAATGTCTGGCTGGTATCTCTGGTAATGACTGCTCCCCACATCAAATGGGGGGCAACTTTTGCGTGGTCGCGCGCAGCCCCCTGGATCCCAGTGCGGGCCCTGGTAGTTCAGGCTGGCTTCATCCTCCCCAGGCTGGATACCTGGGGTCTCCGCCAGTGTGGTGTAGTGGTTAAGAGCGGTAGACTCGTAATCTGGGGAACCGGGTTCTCGACTCCGCTCCTCCACATGTAGCTGCTGGGTGACCTTGGGCTAGTCACACTTCTTTGAAGTCTCTCAGCCCCACTCACCTCACAGAGTGTTTGTTGTGGGGGAGGAAGGGAAAGGAGAATGTTAGCCGCTTTGAGACTCCTTTGGGTAGTGATAAAGCGGGATATCAAATCCAAACTCTTCTTCTACCTCAGTCAACCGCCCAATCCCACCTGGGGAGGTGTTGCCAGGGGATTGGCCAGGTAAGGGGAGGGACTGCCCTGCCCACACAACAGAAGGTATAGCTTACCTGTGAAGCGGCAGTCGGCTCCAGAGTAATTGTGTTTTTCTTTTCTTCTGCTTCCACTTTTCCTCCAGAGCCTTCTCCATTTTGTGAGGATATTGTAACACTGGATTCAAATGTCTTAAGCTTCACTGTAATCATGCTTTAGAGACAAGAAGGACATGAGGAGCCCCACAGGGGCAACCATCATGGGTCCCACACAGCTCGTGGCACAGAATCATGGGAAGAAGGCATGTGCATTTGGCATGGAGGAGAAAGGGTTTGCACTTTTCCATGGCTCAGAGATCCCACCTGAGCACATAGGTGAGACCCAGACCCTTGTTTCAGCCACTCAGTGCAAATGTTTTGAGCAGAGTTTAGACTTGAAATTTATATATTACACCAAACAGGGTGACAGACAGAAGTAGTGGAATTAATCTGCAATGTACCACCTCAGATTGAAAGTGTGTGTGTGTGTGATTTCTTTAAATGGTTCCTCGCAATTTTTGTTTAAGTGCACAACTCCCTGCAGGAAGTAAATGATGGAGAGAAAAGTTTAGCTGTGAATAGGGCCTACTCTTGAGTAAATACACTCTTTGTGTCTAGGTTTGAGAAAGTGATGGGGAACTGTGGGAGGCAGAAAGAGAGGGAAGCTGGAGACATGCTCCTTCCCCATTTACTTCTTTTTTGTTGTTTCAAAAGCCTGCATTAACTGTTTGCCCAGAGGAACAACAACAAAAAATGTGTGCAGCATAGGAAGCAATGGGTGGAATTCAACGCTACACTATTACGAGCGTTTCATCTGCACAAACATTTCAGCTTCCTAGATGGAACAAGCCCTTGTCTCCTTCCCTCACACACTCTTCTGGGGGTTCTCCTGACCCCATTCCCAGCCAATTTCGGGGCAGACAGGGCAGGAAGGTGGTGGTGGTGGGGATATGTTGTGCAAGCAGAAGTCCTTGCTCAGGGCTTCTGCTGACAGGATTCCTTAGGTGAATCCCCCCCAATGTATTTCTCAACCATTCATAAAAGCTATAGCTGACTTCAGCTTAGGAGGAAAGAACAATGCTGCCCTCTGGTGACTGGCCCACAGAAAAAAAACTGAACTATGCTAGGAGAGCAAACCTTTGAAAGTGTAGTTAGTGTAAAATTCTAATCTATTTTGCCCTTCCTCACACTCCACACTTAGCTTGGGGACCCTCAGAGCCCTAAGACCGTGCGGCATTAACTGTCAGGTTCTGGCAAGTCCTTTATTCCTGAAAGAGGAAGTTCAGGACTCTTCTTGTCACAGGGTTTGTTTTCATGCTTATACAACACATCTTGTATAACAACACATTGTTATGTTTTATTTTTTTAATTGACTCTGAGAAATATTAGTGTAACCCCATGGCTCTAGAACTGTGTA
The DNA here is from genome assembly GCA_034641385.1 of Darevskia mixta. Classification (NCBI taxonomy): domain Eukaryota; kingdom Metazoa; phylum Chordata; class Lepidosauria; order Squamata; family Lacertidae; genus Darevskia; species Darevskia mixta. The sequence continues at coordinate 27,652,792 of JAWWNH010000066.1, forward strand.
AGAAAGACTTTGCTAAACTAGAGGAGGAAGAACCTGCACCCTCTTTTGGCCTAGGCTTACGTGCTTTTATTGACAGGTAGGTAGCCGTGTTGGTCTGCCGTAGTTGAAACAAAATAATAATAATAATAAAAATCCTTCCAGTAGCACTTTAGAGACCAAACTTAGTTGGTCTCTAAGGTGCTACTGGAAGAAATATTTTTATTTTTTATTTTGTTTCGTGCTTTTATTGGACTGAGATGTGGAGTTTGAGGTTTCTCTGTGCTCAGCCTTTTGCGAGGAAGGACTGCTATAATCAGAGGCGTAGCAAGCCCAGGTGGTACCCGGGGTGGATTTTTTTTTGTCACCCCCCCACTTTGCCAGGGTACTGGCAGAGCTGCACCCAGTGGCATAGCAAGTCACCCCCCCCCCATGTGGAGGAAAAGCTCCACCCAGCAGCCTTTAAATTGGGCTTACTGACACATTGTACCAGGGTACTGCCCTCTCAGCAGGGCACCAAGGTGTCATATTCAAATGAGTGACATTGTCACCCCCTTGTAGATGGCATTTTGGTGCCTCCCCCCCTAAGAGGGGGGTGCCTCCCCCCCTAAGAGGGGGGTGCCCCCAATAGGAAAGACAGCTCTAGCCTGTTTCTCCAGTTCAATCTCTCCTGCAAAAAGCCTTGTTCAGTGCTTTGCTTTTTTTCTGGCTGCTGGGTGGAGCCCTGAGTTGCAGGCGGGGCACCAAGTGTCACCCCCCTCTGGGTGGCACCTGGGGCGGCCCGCCCCCCGCCCCCTTGCTACGCCCCTGGCTTTAAGCCACCTTACGAGGCATGGTCTTCCTTTGTTTTCTGGATGTAATCTTACAGCCTCTCTTTCCCCACCCTTTTCATCCTTCTCTGTGTTTACAGAAACCCCCCCTCTGAAACGGAAGAAGGGGCCAGCCCCAAAGATGCTTGGCAACGAGGTGTGCAGAGTGTGTGGTGACAAGGCCTCAGGCTTCCACTACAACGTCCTCAGCTGCGAGGGCTGCAAGGGCTTTTTCCGACGCAGCGTCATCAAGGGTGCCCAGTATGCTTGCAAGAACGGCGGCAGGTGTGAGATGGACATGTACATGCGGCGGAAGTGTCAGGAGTGCCGGTTGCGCAAATGCCACGAGGCAGGCATGCGAGAGCAATGTAGGTGACAAGAGCAGGGATGTGAGGGCAGAGAATGTGTAGGAGCAATAAGGTGCTCCTTATTGCAATATTCCGTCTTATGCATAAAAAAATTCAGTGACAGAAAAAGTGTAAATATGTATAATAATATATGCTTAAGTTGAAAATAAAATATTCCAATTTTCACTGAGTTCAGAGGGTGGTATTCAACTAAGTTTGACTCAGAGACCCATTAAAACAAGCAGGACTAAGTTAGGTCCATTAGGCAAGTTAAAAGATGGGCAATCCCAAGCAGGGTGAGGGGATGAGCAGGTAATTGCAAGGAAATATGAAGAGGGATAGATATATGAAGGGCACACTAAGTGTAGCCTTTTAATGCCTTTAGGCAGCTGTACATACACAATGGGGGGGGGGAGAATCTTTCACAGCCATGAGATCTAGAAAGTTGTACAGTGGTACCTCAGGTTATATACGCTTCAGGTTACATACGCTTCAGGTTATGAACTCCGCTAACCCAGAAATAATGCTTCAGGTTAAGAACTTTGCTCCAGGATAAGAACAGAAATTGTGCTCTGGCGGCGCGGCGGCAGCGGGAGGCCCCATTAGCTAAAGTGGTGCTTCAGGTTAAGAACAGTTTCAGGTTAAGAACGGATCTCCGGAACGAATTAAGTACTTAACCAGAGGTACCACTGTATTTTAAAGGGGGGAGGCGGGAAGGAGAGAGAAGAAAGTCTCAGGAGACCTGATTTTGCCCTGCGTAATCTTTTGTTTGTGCATGAAATGTGAATAGCCTGCTTGTATAGGAGCCATATGAATAAAAGGTGAGTTTGGGCAAGCTGGTGAGGTGGGTGACAACCCCAAATCTAGGAAACAATAAATGTTGAGACACTTTTCTTCCATCCTGCAGCATTGCGTAGATGTCCAAAGCTTTCACTAATTTAGTGATTGTGCACTTTGTGTAACCAGCTGTCCCCTCACTGCTCCCTTTCTGTGCTGCACTTTAAGGTGTTCTCTCTGAAGAACAAATCCAGCTGAAGAAGCTTAAGAAGCAGGAGGACGATCAGTCTCGGATGGTAGTTGTGCGCCAGAGTTCATTATCCCCCCCGAACACCCCTCCTAAAATGACACCGGAGCAGCTTGACATGATAGAAAAGCTTGTGGCAGCTCAGCAGCAGTGTAATCAGCGCTCCTTCACAGACAGGCTCAAAGTGACGGTAAAAGCACAGTTTAGGTGGGGCTCTGAACTAGAGGGAGAAAACAGACCTCGCCTACCTTCAGTAAAGCTCCCCTTTGAATAACTTAAATTGGCATGTTCATCAATTTTTATGTAGGGGTGGGGTGGGGTGGAGATATCCCAAACTCAACAGGGATGGTGTCATTTTCTGATACAGTCGTACCTCGGCTCCCAAACACCTTGGGAGTTGAACGTTCCGGCTCCCAAACGATCGAAAACTGGAAGTGAGTGTTCTGGTTTTTGAGCGTTCTTTTGGAAGCCGAACGTCCGACAGGGCTTCCGTGGCTTCTGATTGGCTGCAGGAGCTTCCTGCAGCCAATCAGAAGCCGCGCTTTGGAAGTCGAACGTTTTGGAAGTCGAACGGACTTCCGGAACGGATTCTGTTTGACTTCCGAGGTACGACTGTACTTCTCATTGATTCCTGAATTGCAGGGGGTTGGACTAGATGACTCTTGGATCCCTTCCAACTCTACGATTCTATGATTCTCATGGATCCCAAAGGGTCCTGCATATCCCAGGCATTAAGGCCCAAGCTTGTAGATCCTGGGAGGAGCTTGTTTCACCTTAGAGCAGATGGGGTCAGAATGCTGATGCCCAATGGAATTGTGGACTTAAAGTGCTGACCATGCATCATGTGGCTTTTGGGGTCCTGGAATAACTAGCCATAGACTGCTGAACATGAAAAAATAGTGGGGCTGTTTGGATTGGGTCTATATAAGAGATGTGAGGTGATGTAGAAGAAGTGGGATATTTCTCATTCATTTCAGGAGACTTTTTCCTTTTTCCTTCCAACCTTTATCAGACTCTTTCTTCCTTTTCTCCCCATGGCTTTCCCACGAAAACTTCAGCCTTGGCCTCAGATTTCAGATCCTCTTCACCGCGAAGCACGACAGCAGCGTTTTGCTCATTTTACGGAGCTGGCAATCATTTCTGTACAGGAGATTGTGGACTTTGCAAAGCAGTTGCCAGGTTTCCTGGAGCTCACCAGGGAAGATCAGATTGCTCTTCTGAAGACATCTACAATAGAGGTAAGACCTACACCCTACCGCTCTTATCAGAAGGAATGGCAGCTGTCACTGCAGTCATAAGCAACGGTGACACCTGGATGGTGAAAGCTTGTCAGGGCAGGGCAGAATGTGCCCAGCCAATGTGCCGCCCTATAGACTCCTGTACCGCCCAACAAACCCCCGCTGTGCCCTATGGCCCCCACCCCACCCATGCCTAGCTACGCTACTGGCATCTGCCCCCAATTGAATGGCAGGCACCTCGATTGCCACTGCAAGAAGAGGCAGCTATAGGGGACAACTTTGGCGGGTGTTCCTATTGGGGTTGATGGGTTTGGTGTCATACCCATTTCCTGTAACAATGGCATTAAACTGTGAGTAAATTTGATTAATCAAATGTAGGAATTGCTCACCAAATTTTAATATAGATGATAAACGTTTTTAAAATGCTCAGGAGCATTTTTAAGTCTTCATGTGACACCTGGTTCTTTGCTGAGACAATACTCTTCTACAGCAGCTCATTTGGAGCTGTCCATGGTCCTGGTTGCTGTTTACTGGAACCTACCATGACCAAGTTAGTAGTAAATTGATTTGTCTTGAGCTGACTGACTTTGACCTGACCTACTTAACTGGACCCAATTTACTGTAACCTGACCTGCCTTGTTGTAATTTGACCTACTTAACTGGACCTGACTTTTGCCTGCCTCTTCCCTTGCAGGCCACATATCTTGAAAATTCCCTTCTGTGAGCACTTAATAGGATCCATGCCACTGTGTACTATCTTACAGAGGGCTATTGGTGCAGGGATGTGTCCTGCTAGTTTATTGCCAGATGTTTAATGACTTCTGCTTTCTACATTTAAGGTGATGCTGTTGGAGACATCTCGGCGCTACAATCCAGAAACAGAATGCATCACTTTTTTGAAGGACTTGAGTTATAATCGGGATGACTTTGCCAAAGCTGGTGAGCTAAACACAGTTTAGAGTATCAAGGAGATCTTTTTGTTCTTCACTGTGGGCAGCTTTTTTTTAATGCTGAAAAAAACAAAGTCCAGACTCTGCTCCAAAAGAAGTTAGGCTCTAAGTGATTGAACTTGGCATTTTTACTCTCAGCTGCACCTTTTAATATGGAAATTTCCACTATGGTTCATTCTATCCTGCTTTTGGAATTCCCAAGTGATTCCAGTGGGGTTTGATTTCTCTTGTACTTGAAAATACTTTTTTTTAGGCTTAAAGGGCTCCGTTTCGCTATTTTATTTATTTAATAACATTTATGTACCACTTGATTGTTAAAAACCTCAAAGCAATTTACAAGAAGATAAAACAAGAAAATCAATAAAAAATTACAACTGTACTTTAAAGCATAAAAATGTTAAAATACAAAAGTTAGGACTCCTAGTGGTACAGCAATAAAACCGTTAGCACATTTGCAAATCGAAGCAGGGTCTGGAATGGTTTCAAATGGGATGGAGAACCACTTGGGGGTTAGACTACATGAATATTGGGTCCCTTCCAACTCTATGATTCTATGACTCTACTAAAACTCATTAAAATTAAGCGGGGCTGGCTAGCTTTAACAGTTATTCTAATTGGAACTAGTGTCACAGTGCCAGGAATATAAGGTAGCAACTACTGAACAAAAACATGGGAAAGAATAGAGCACCATTAAGATTCAAAATGCCTTCAATTTAAAAAAAAATGTTTTGCAATACATTAAAGCAATGTCGACTTTTAACTTCCTGCTTGCTGTCTCCCCCCCCCCCCCAGGCCTTCAGTTTGAGTTCATCAACCCCATCTTTGGATTTTCAAAGGGAATGAATGAACTGCAACTCAATGATGCTGAATATGCACTTTTAATTGCTATCAGCATTTTTTCTGCAGGTAATAAGCCTGGGAGCTCATGTTGCTGAATCAAAAAAATAAGAGTTTGTATGTGGGAGCTTAATACCATTTTCTTATGAAGAAACACACATAGATATAGCATAGAATAAGATTCTAATTATGATGCTGAAGGATAATTTGTGCTATGAATTAATGTTCTGGATCATCTGTCTTTGAAACATACAAAGAACCAGATGGAAGTCTCGACATATATAACTTGTCAATGTCCTGAGTCTCCGAGAGCAGAAGTAACTCACGAAAGAGTCCACTGTGACAATATGATAGAAAAATAACCCACTTAATATAATTGTTCTTATGGGGACTATAATCTGTTCCTAAAAGTGGGTTGAGAAGTGAAAGATGCTCATAAAGCCTCTGATGAAAAATAGGGAATGTGGAAGACATAGTACAGTAATCACTTTATGGCTTGGGAGTATTCCTATTCCTTGGGTATCCAGTGCAATAGCCTCCAGATGTTGTTGAATTATAACTCTCATAGCTGCTGATCACTGGCTGGGGCTGATGGGAGTTGTAGTCCAACAGCATTTGGAGGGAACTATGTTGGCGACTCTTGTCCTATATTGTGGTGGGGGCAGGGAAGTAAGTTGTCTTGACATGGATGTGTGAAGTGGCTTAGCTTTGGTTCACTTTCTGGAGATACAGAATTTGGCCCATTGATTCTGTGCCCCCCCCCGCAAGACACAAACACCTAAGCCCCAGTTGTGTGAAAGTGTATGGAAATATATGAGTTGGGTGAGGATGTCACAGTGGAATTGCTTCTCCTGTTTTGTTTTCTGGATGCTTTGATACAGAGAAAAGTGTAGCTGCAAGTAATAAATAAATAAAAATCTTGCCAAAGCTCAGCAGTTCTCCTCATTGATAAACATAATTTAAAGCAGGGTTAGGCAACCTTTGGCCCCCCACATGGTGGTAAGCTACATTTACCTTCAACCCCATAGCCCTATGGCCAATAGTCAAAACTGATGAGAGTTATGATCCAAAAACATCTGGAGGGTCAGAGCCCCCCCCTCCATGTTTCATTGAACGTCAAAATGTTCAAAGTCCTTCATATATATTATCTCAATCTTTTCAGCTCTTGGGTTTTATTTTCTATTGATATTTTAGTTTTGTTATGATGAAATAAAACTTGCTGCTACAGCAACAATAACCTTATAAGGTAGAGGCAGCCTAGCTCACAACATTTGCTTCTTCCATTGACAATGGCGGGAGTTAAATACTTGTTCTTAATGAACGTGAATAAAACCCAGCAGGTGTGAGAGAATGGTTCATGTGACAGGAACCTGTGCATGTCTAAGCTGTAGGACGCATGGACAGTTGTGGAGCCAGCCTTTGGGAAGGGGGCTTGGTGGATTTGAGTATTTGGATTTTAACCTCAGTCTGACTAGTCTGCGTTCAGCTACCTATGAACCTTTTGTCTTGCTTATTGGCAGACCGGCCAAACGTTCAAGACCAGGCCCTGGTGGAAAGGTTGCAGCATACCTATGTAGAAGCCCTTCATTCTTATATTTGCATCCACAGACCAAACGTAAGTGTCTGGCTGAGCTCTGAGAAGGATTGTATTGCCAAAAATATGTGTGCAGAATACTATTGTGATTAAAGTACTCAGTTTTTTAAAAAGTTGTATTGATTGGTCTTTTGGACTGCATGTTCAAATGATTCTGTTTGCATAGGAATCTGTCTTATCCTGAATCAGACCAATGGTTTGTCTAATTCAATAATAATAATAATAATAATAATAATACCTACTCTGACTGGCAGCTGCTCTGCAAGCTCACAGGCAAACATCTTTCCCAGCCCTGTTAGCTGAAATCCTTTTATCTGGAGATGCCAAGCATTGCACCTGTGACTTTCTGTATGTAGTGCTGCTATTGAACTTTGGTTCCTTTCCTGCTATCTAATATTTATTAAAAGAAACAGAGAAGGGGCAAACATTACAGATCTAATAGGGGCTTACTCAATGAGTGCCCCTTTAAGAGCTTGAGGAGAGAAAGCAAATATGTAGTAGAGATGCTTTCAGCTCCATTGTCACAGTAATCATCATCATCATCAATAATAATAATTCCCCGCCCATCTGGTTGGGTTTTCCCAGCCACTCTGGGCGACCCCCAACAGAACACTAAAAACACAAAACATCAAACATTAAAAACTTCCCTAAACAGGGCTGCCTTCAGATGTCTTCTAAAAGTCAGATAGTTGTTTATTTCCTTGACATCTGATGGGAGGGCGCTCCACAGGGGTGGGCCCTCTGCCTTTTCAGCCACCATATGCTTCTGCTTTCTATAACAAGTTAATCTTTACATGTGCAGAAAATGAAGGTGGCCTAAAGGAACTGTAGATTAGGAGATGCAGCTACTGCACATATCTGTGACAGCTTAGACTCCCTTAGAAATGGCCAATCCTATATACATTATGCAGCCTTGTACAACCTCTATCTGCCTCCTGTTTATATGGAACTACCTACAGTCAGTTACGTTTGCTAGCACTGTCAACAGCTTCCCAAGATCTTGAGAGCCTTCCCTATGTGGAGCTGTCCAGCTGTCTTTTAGGTCAGGGGTGGGGTCGCCTTCCAGATGTTGCTGGACTACAATTCCCATCATTCCTGGCTATTGACCATGCTGACCTGGGCTCATGGGCATCCAACAACATCAGGAGGGCCCACAAGTTAGACATTCTTGTTTTGGGAGATAATACAGTTCTGATTCTAAACTGTAGTTGCTGGGGGATGGGGAGAGAGAATTGATTGAAATGTGCTGCTTGAAGGTCTGGAAGCTAAGACAAGTCTTGAACAGGATTTTTAGCGCACAGAACAGAATACTGTTTCTTGTCCAAGCTTCCTAGTTCACAATATAATTGCTCCTAGTTCTATATTCTCAGCTTTCTGCCCTGTATTCCTTTGATTTTTGCTTTGTCATTTCAACTCCCAGTTCTTGATGGTACCATTCCCCCCTCAACCCCCCCCCCAATACTAAGATTTAAATTCATTATGCAAAGAGTGCAAAGCAGTTCATGCAAGTGTCCATGATTTGCATAATTTGTTCTGAGCAGGGAACTTGGGGTTCTTTGGCACAGTGCATTGCAATCCATGAAGTTGCTGAGACATTTTACAATTGAACTGATTGCCATAGGCTTTAATTTAATAATTTAACATTATTAATTACACTGATATCTAAAGTGCCTTGCAGTATTATTACCATGGGAGCAAGTCATTAGTAGTCCTGCTTTGCTGATGAGAAGCTGAGACTGAAGCAGAATTTTGGCTCTGACTGACATCATTGTCCTTTTGCATATGACCTTGCAGGATCATCTAATGTTCCCACGGATGTTAATGAAACTGGTCAGTCTTCGGACTCTAAGTAGCGTCCATTCTGAACAGGTGTTTGCTCTTCGGCTACAGGACAAGAAGCTGCCACCCCTTCTTTCAGAGATCTGGGATGTCAATGAATGACCACACTGTCCCCGTACACCAGCTAGCTGAAGCAACCCCATCCTTGACTGTTGCTAACAAGAAGCTGTCCTCCCCTCTCCGAAACACTGAAGCTCAGTGCAGAGGGATATGGTTTTGTGGTTTCTTTGTTCTGAAACAATGCAGAAGGCAATTGAGATGGACCAGTTAATGCTTGAGTCTTTGATTTCAATGCCTTCCAGAAATGGAACAACAACTGAAACACCTCAACGTAGTAGAGATGACGAACCCACCCTAATAATTTCTCCAGTGGCTCTCCTTCTTCAGGCACTTGTCCTGTGTTTAATTTCAAGGGACCTGTCATACACCCACCCACACAACTCAGGAGTTTCAGAGGCATGCCCCCATTATGTATCCAGTTTGTTTAGTTTACTGGGAGTTGTCTGGACTGAATATTCTAAATACATATTCTCATTCATAGACATTTCTGGCAATCTCGAGTAGTTTTTGGTTCTTGATGGATTTCCCTCCCTCAGAAACCTGTAACCATAATGCAATTTTGTTGACTTTCTCAAAGGGGCTCTGAAAATTGGAAGGGTAGCTGTATCATAGAAAACTCAATGATATTTCCTTTCCCAACTCCTATCCCCCCCCCAAATACCACCACTGGTATTTTAGGGCCATTCATGTGTACATCAAAAATGCACAGGGAGCAATGCCCAATAATCCCTGCTATGCAGCTGCTTCTAATGTGAAGGTGTACATCACATGTACACACAACATGCATTTGTGCAGCCCCATCCTGTATACGGATACTAAAAAGTCAGTCCTGCTGAGTTCAGTGTGGCTTGTATTCAGTTGATTACATATAGGACTGCAGTATCAATGAGCAATCTGTGAAGTGGTGCTTAACAAAGTTTGTGAACTTTCAGATTAGCACAGCTTCAACACGGGACACATCTTGCACGTAGAATCTGCACTGAGCAGCATGCTTGCTTTATAGTAACTACCAACCCTCTTGCCCACAGTCAGGGCATGGTCTTGGCATAGTGGAGATCAGTGCTGTCCCTTGCCATACTGTTTCTGTGTAGATAACATTTGTTGCACCTGTATTCCTTTTGGGTTTCATAAACATGGAAACATGACAAATAGAAGGTTGTGTCTATATGAACATGTCTAGTTCATTATTTTTTGGTTTGCGGGGAACGACTTGTAAGAACCAAGGAATGCATATTGTGCCAGGTGAATCAGAGGAACATTCCAAGGACACAAATCCAAGAGATTTGTGTGGTTAGCTTGGGATGCCAGCTGTATGTTCTGTCATGTCTTGTACTACTCCTTCAGTCATGTGGACAGGAAAGATCTGCGTGGGAAGCCGTCTCTATGCCTGGACTCCAGGGATCAAGAATGTTCCCTGTCCTTGTATTTTGAGCTATCTGTATGAGCTTACAGTGGGTGTATATGTATGTTGTAATAGTATCAAACATTACTTGGGTATCTGTGTAATGTGGGTACTGATGTCTATTTTTGTAAGAGACGAGACACTTTGAAGCAGGCAGTTTGGAACAGAATTGGTAGAGTGGTGCTTAACCCTTATCCTTCCCACTGATTTTCAGCTGCAACTCCCTCCCTACCAGCCATTTCCTCTATAGAGTTCCAGACATAATGTTTATAAGGGTAAAATATGTCTCTGGACCCCATGTGGGGGAAAAAGCAACTGGAGAACTGTTGCAGCAAAAAATGGCAGGTATGCAAAGAGTTAAGAACTTTCTCCCCTCCAACCTGGTTCTTCACTCCAAATTTGTCTTAAAAAACAATCTTTTCCTCTGCTGCCCTAAGATATCTTCAGGGAGAAAAATAACAGTTTGCATGTGTGATCCAAATTTACTGGGTATACTGAGAAAAGAAGGGCCTGAATCTATTTTGAGGTGTATGTTTATAATCCTTCCTTCTCGTCTTTGAACATGTCAAGTTTTTATCTAAGGACTTTCCTTTAAGGTTGATACCCATTATAAAAAGTTGAATATTTTCAGCTTGGTCCTATGCAGTTAGGCACACCCCAATCAATGTGCTTAAGCATACCTAAGTTTGCATAGAGGATTAACTTACTTGAAAAAAAACACCCATCCTTCTGTTTGCTAGAAGAAACAAATTGATGCCGGGAATTAAATCTGCGATTCCCTGGCACTGCAGTAGTATGTGCTTCCTTTGTTGGGATTTAAATCGCTTGCCTTGCAACCATCCTAAGAGCCTGGGCCCATGAACCAATGCGATTGTTGACTGTAGCAAGTGCCATACCTATGGTGTCGGCCTTGTGTCTGTTTTGCACTTGAGGTTGGTCTCTTTCCACTGGCCTTCACTCACTCTATAAAGCACTTGTAACAATTTGTAAAATCTGTTTTTTATATATATAACTTTGCTGTTGCAATATCCTTTACGTTTAATTCTGTATTTTAACTGTTTGCAAAATGCTAATGTTTATGCAAAAAATTAAAATCTAATACATAATGTTCACTGTTAGTAAACGACCGTTGTTAAATCTGCACATCTTTGAGTAGCGGTTTTTTGCTTTTTGGGGGAAGGAGAACATGTGGCATCTCCTTTAGATTGGAATGATTCTTTGGTTGCCCTGCTCGTGTTCATTATAACGCCTCTTTTAACAGCCCTTGTCCTACAGTGGGGTGGGGGGGAGTTTGTTGCTTAACGCTGCTCCGGCCCGCTTTTCGACCCCCTCCTGCAGGGCCCGGCCGGGAGCCACGGCGCTCTCAAGGCCCTCAGCAGCGAGCGACTCCACAGCGCCTCTTCCCGCCGCTTTCGGGTCTCGCGCCGCTTTCCCTTGGTTCCGTTCCGCCCCGCCCTCCCCCTGCGAGCGGCTGAATGGTTTGGCTCTCCCACCTCCGGCTCCCCGCCCTCCTCCGGCTTGTTGGTTCGCTCCTCCCCGGGCTGTTGATGCGGAACTGGAGCCAGGCGGCTTTTAGGCTGGGGCTGAGCTGAGCTGCGCGGTGCGCGAGGAGGAGGAGGAGGCGGCGGCCTCGGCTGACAGGTAAAGGCGAGCAGGCCTCGCGCTAACGGCTGGGAAGCGGATAATGGGGCGCCGCCCGGCCTCCTGTCTGTGACATATGCGGGGCTGAGAGGCGGCGCGGGTTTGTGGGGAAGGCAGAGGAGGCGCGCTCGCTTGCGACGGGGTGGCGGCGGCGAAGAGAGAACCGGACCTGTCGGCTGAGGCGGCGGCGGGATACGCAGCCAGTGGACCCTGGGCTGAGGGGCTGCTCGGTGGAGAGCAGGTGGGCGCGCGGAGCTCGCGTGGGCCGGGAGGGGAGGCCGGACGAGTGCGCGAGTGTTGGAGGGCAGCAGGCACGGAAAGGCGTCCGGGCGGGGGGTGCCGACGGCTGACGCAGAGAAGGTGGTGTGTGTGTGTGAGTGTGTGTGTGGGTGGGTGGGGGGGGGGAAGAAGTATTGGCAGGCGCTGGATGAGGCGCAGCCGCGTGGGGAAGTGGGAGGGGAGCTGCCGGGGGGGGGCAGGGAGGGATAAAGGGATAAAGCTTAGGGCATTAGCGGGATTGCAGCAGGTACTGTGTGTGTGTGTTTATGTGCGTATAAATGGGTTTAGGCGAGCAGGTACTGGAGCAGTGTATGTGTGTGTACACACACACGCACACGCACTCGCACTCACTCTGTATGTGTGTGTTTATGTGCGTATAGATGGGTTTAGGAGGGCCACTGCCTGATGTTGGTGTGATTTGTGTGGCTTATGCCCCCCTCGCATCCCACCCCTGGGCTGAGCTTGCAACGCGAAGATGCCCTGTCCTTGCTCTGTGGATCCATCTCTCCCATCATTCGGGGATGCGATACCGTTGCAGCTGCTTTCCTGGACTCGCTCCGGGTGGATGCTTGTCCAAGGTCACGAGAGAGAGAGGGAAGAGATTAAATGCAGTTTGCGGCTCTCGTTGCTGTGACCAACTCAGCAGAGATATTCTTCGACCCAGCAACACCCGCGGAGGGGTCGTATGTCGTCCCCAAGGTCCCGGGGGTCGGCTTACATTCCACACGGAAATGAAGTCTCTGTCTTTGCTGTCTGTGCCTTGCAAAAGAAGGTGTTGGAGATCGATCTTGCTTGCTTCTGACTTGCATTTTTGGGGGTCGAGTTTGGCCAGCTGGAAAATTACAGCATCTATTGTGGTTTTTGAACCATCTACTGTGGTTTTTGAAGCAGCTGGCCTCCCAGTGTTGAAACAACCTGAAAGAGGAGAATGTGTGCTAATGAACGGTTGTGTGGTGACATATTGTGAGCTCAACTAATAAGAGTAGCATATTCTGTACACATGAGCTCCTCAGATAGATTTCATTTCCTGGTGATCATTTCTGCACTGCTTTTGGGCCCAAAGCACCCCAAAGTGGTGAACAACATTAACACATATTACAAAAGAAATACACAATAAAAGTAACATAGATTAAGCAAAACAATATAAAATAGGATCAAAATTAATTTAAGAATACCATTTATCTGTTAGGATCTGATCATCACTAGGTATGATGCCTTGGAGGTGGCAGAAACCGTCCATTCCTCATGGTTTCTTTGCAGAAGCAAAGAGCTTATCAGAACCATCTAGTTGGCATTTCCCCCCTTACACAGCATGTTATTTATGTGTTTCTGATGTACAGTGAATATATATTGTCTTTAGTTATCTGATGGAGCCATTCACTTATTAGCCTGTTTTTCAATAATTCTGACCAGAATAATGCACCCCCATCAAGTGTCTCCTTTTGTATGATAAAATGTTTGTGTGTTCTTGAAAACAAATACATTTAGGCTGTATATTAAGCACGATGAGAATGTTGATAGGAAATTCTGCCAAGATTTGCTTGCTAATGTTGCTGAGATCTTTAAAGCATATTTATTTAGATTTCTGTCCCATATGGCTACTTGACATAAAGTGAATGACAGCATTTGTGAAAGACAGGCCAGAGCAGACAAAACTCTACCCCTACTGGCTTAAGGACATTTTCACATGTGAGCCTTGGTAGCTTTTGTAATTGTAACTCAAATGCAAAATACAACACTGGTCAAAATGTTTAATTTTAAAATTTGTATTAAGTGTTTATTGTGTATGTAAAAGAATTCACAAAGAGGCCCTGTAGTATGTACTGTAAAAATATTCTGAGGCTTCTGTCATGTCTCAAAAACATTTTTAACAGCACAATCCTAAACATGTCTACTGGGAAGCAAGTTTTATTGAATTCAGTGGAGCTTACTGCTTTGCTTTGCTGCATGTTTTGTCATTTTAAATATCTGCTGGGGCTCTTTCACCAAGAGAATATTTACCCCAATCCTGGATCTAGGCATCTGGGGAATTCTCATTTTATCCTTTTAAAACCAATTACAAACAAACATTAAAAACCAACATGGATTACTGCCTAAAGTGATTTGTATTTGACTTTCATACAAGGAGCTTAAATGGTTGTTCTTTGTCTCATGTGGAAGAAATAATACTTGAAAACATCAAGTACACCTTTTAGTGTGCTGTGTGAAAATAATCTCGGATCCTTAGGCTTTTGTGAGTCTCGAAGAGAAGTTCTATGGCTGTAGGACAGTTGCTGAGAAAATTCCTATAGATGCCCTTGCCAGAGCACTGGACTGAGAGTAATTTAAGGTATAGAACATGGGTCAGCAACCTTTTTCAGCCGTGGGCTGGTCCACTGTCCCTCAGACCATGTGGTGGGCCGGACTATATTTTGAAAAAAAAATAATGAACGAATTCCTAGGCCCCACAAATAACCCAGATAATGCATTTTAATAAAAGCACACATTCTACTCATGTAAAAACACGCTGATTCCCAGACCGTCCGCAGGCCAGACTGAGAAGGTGGATTGGGCTGCATCCGGCCCATGGGCCTTAGGTTGCCTGCCCCTGGTATTTTTGTTGTTGTAAAACCTGAATTCTACCTGCAAGAATTAATGGCTAGCACTGGAGCCCAGCACTAACACCATTCTATTAGTTCAGTTTGTATGCCAGTTTCCCACATAAATGCATCCCAAAAATGTGGCTTGCAATGCAACCATAAAAATACCTATCAATACCTCATTACAATAAGCAGTGTAATACATATTATGATAATTCAAAATGAATAATTTATTTTGATAGAGCCAATATTATGCCACCTAAAATTCATTATAAAATAATATCAATCATTGAAAAACATCAAGTGATATTTATTTATGATAAAATATATAAACCAGAGTCAGATATGATATGATGATTTTCCAGCGTAGTCAGGTGTTAATTCTTATGTTCTTAATACTTTGTAGAGTGGTTGACATATTCGAAATCACCTTTGTTACCTTCGTGAGTAGAGAAGTTGTACCAATGCTTCCGTTACTACCTGGAACTAGTAACAGGCATTTAATGTATAAATTAATAATTTGTTAATGGTGTAAATGCTGCCAGACCCCTTCCAGGTAAACTACAGTGATTCTGGAGTCAGGACAGCTCCACAGTGCCATCTCACAACACTGGCTGCTATGTTTCAAACACAGATGATATATCTACACCCAGTTTTTGTTGTTTTGCCTTAAGCTGCATCCATACTTCTGGGATACAAATTACATAGCCAAGTGATCAGTTCCCTTGTCTCTAGTTCCAAATGTGTGTTTGTGTGTGGGGGAGAATTTTCAGTGATGTGATAGTATGTGTGGGAAAGGGTTAAATACTCTTCCCTGCTCTCCAGATCAGTTCTACCCACCTCACTGCAATACAGTCGTACCTTGGTTTTAGAACAGCTTAGTTCACGAACAATTTGGAACTCGAACGCCACAAACCCAGAAGTAGGTGTTCTGGTTTGCGAACTTTGCCTTGGAAGCTGAACGTCCGGCACGGCTTCCACGCCTTGTTTCCAATGTTCCAAAAGTCGAACGGACTTCCAGAAGTCATTCTGTTCGAAAACCAAGGTACGACTGTTTGGAAGAGAAGGGTTGACGAGAGATAGTGAGAATTCCTAGAGAGGAGACACAGACCATGAAGAAAATGGCTAGAACACATTATATGCAGGCCATAACCAGCAGTTATGCTGGAATGGCTGTGCCATGGGTCAGCTACACCTCAAGAAAATGGTGCAACTTTTAAAACACATAATACATTTCTGAGGAGCGGGTAGCGGAAGCTGAACAGGGAAAGCATGGGAGGAGGATATTTATTTTCTGTGTAATGTAGGTGTCGTACATAAAGTGAGTGAACAAAGTACAGCTGTTTTCATGGTAACTGCTCAACATGGAAGCAGCCTAGGGCTCATGTGATTAATGCATTTGTAATTTATTTTGCGGTGAATTGTGTATAAAGCTGCTGTTGAAAAATCTTCAGAGCTTCAGCTTGTGTAGAATGCTGCATCTCAATTCCTTTCAAGGATAAGGGAAACAGTAGAGAGAGCATATAGGACCAGTATTAACTAATCGTGCTGGTTACTATTATTCTAATGGGCCATGTAGAAGACACTAGTCATTTTTATTCTGCCATCTATGGACAGGCCACATCCTACTTTAGTTTTCACCAAATCATTGGATGGAATCTGTAAGGGAATAGAGCTGGTCCTTTTCAGTTATGGTGTCTTATTTTTGAACTCTCTTTTCAGCTTAACATTTAGGGGAAAATATTAAGACCTTTCTATTTTTTCAGGGTTTTATGAAATAGCTTGCATCCTCATTACAAATGAGCTTTTGAAACATTTTATAGAGTGATTTATCTTTTGGATAGGCCTTCTCAGTGGCTGCTTCCAGACTTTGAAACTCTCTTCCTAGAGAAATTAGACTGGTTCCTCTTTGTTGGCCTTTTGCTGGCAGGTGAATAATTTCTTGTTCCAACAGGCTTTTGGGAACTGATTGTATTTAAGGAAAGGGCTGGTACAGTAATACTTTAGTAATTATCTGTATTTTAGTTGTAAGTCTCCTTGAGTCCTTGTTGGGGGGAAAGGTAGGATATAAAGAAATATAATAATAATAATGATAATAATAATTTTATGAGTGTGCTTATATTTTATGTAATATGCTTTGGAAATTTAGAAAGACATGAAAAAGCAGGATATAAACTTTATGCATAAATAATTCCTTCTTTTCTTGTTATACCTGTATTAGACATATAGCTATGCTGTATAGGCCAGGGGTCAGCGAACTTTTTCAGCAGGGGCCGGTCCCACTGTCCCTCAGACCTTATGGGGGGCCGGAGTATTTTTTTGGGTGTGTGTGTGTGGAAATGAACAAATTCCTATGCCCCACCAAATAACCCAGAGATGCATTTTAAATAAAAGCACACATTCTACTCATGTAAAACACCAGCAGGCCCCACAAATAACCCAGAGATGCATTTTAAATAAAAGGACACATTCTACTCATGTAAAAACACACTGATTCCCGGATTGTCCGCGGGCTGGATTTAGAAGGCGATTGGGCTGGATCAGGCCCCCTGGGCCTTAGTTTGCCTACTCTTGGTATGTGCTTTAACTCAGTTGGTTAGAGTGTGGTGCTGATAATACCAGGGTTGCAGGTTTGTTTCCTTCATGGGACAGCTGCATATTTATTCCTGCATTGCAGGAGGGTGGACAGATGTTCCTCAGGGTCCCTTCCAACTCCTACAATTCTATGATTATTTGGTTCTACCAATCTCATCATTTAAATAGAAATTTCCTCTTTTGAAGTCAAATGTGACTGCTGAACTTTCTTGGCAGATGTTTACTTTCACATATGTTGAATTTGATAGGTCTATGGAAACTGTTCCAAATTGATTCAACTTAACATTTAGCATCAGATCCTAGGTACCACTTAAGTTTATGTCAAGGTTCACCTCCTTTATGTTTGGGTCCATGACCAAATTTTTTAGACCCAGTCATTTTAGGGTATCTAGAGCTGTTACCTCTTCATGATTAGATACAAGATAAACACATAAAATATCAGACTATATATTATGTGCACATGCTGCATGCAGTTATATAACTAACAGTTTCTATAGCACACAGTAGATGAATCATTTTAGTTCTCTTACATAAAATTCCTGTGCAGACATATCCACTCTGTGACAAGAAATACTGGCAATGTGTTATGACAACTTAACCTTGAACATGTTCCTAAAGAATCTTAATTGCATATTTTTCCAACATTTATGGAAACAAAGTAATAGACAGCAAGGAAATTAGAGGAAAATATGTTGCCTTCATACTCCTTAACATCTTTCATAATTCTTTAAAGTTGGCAGCAAATTGCATGCTAATGAAATATTCAGATGGTTTTGAATAGAAATGTAACAAATGGAGAGACCCTGAATGTACTTGAAATGCAGGGAACTTTAATATGGAAATGCAGGAACTTTAATCTTGACAATGACACTAATACTGTACATTAGAAGTACTGTATGAGTTTATGAGGACAATCTAAAATGTTCAATAGAATAAGGAAAAGTAAAAATTCAGGGAGTGGACAAGTGAGCAAAAATAGGTAACAAATTTGATATGATTTCAAACTATTTTTCCATTGTCATATTGCATAGAAATTTTGGAGCCTATATACACTTTTTTAAAAGTGTGCATACTAGTGCATCATCCTGTTATGATGGGGTCATCCAGGTACCTATGGGAAGCCCTCAAGGAAGACTTAAATTACAACAATACTCTTCCCACTTAAAAAAAACATCTTCCCATTTGTGATTCCCAGCAATTGATACTCAGTAGCCTTTGATAGTGAAGGTAGAACATAGCCATAAAATTAGCCATGTGTATTTAGTAGGATGACTCAGTGAAATGTGCAATACCGGTATTAGTATCCTGATCTTTCACTTAGTATTCTGTCTGTGATAATGGCCAGTGTTTCACTTAAGATTCCTGCAGCAAAGCCCGAACAAATGATTGCAGTTCACTGCATGGAACAATAATAGAATCATAGCATGTGTGATTGGCATGGAACAATCATAGAACCACAGAACTGTAGATTTGGAAAGTACCCACAAGGGTAATAGAGATTCCTGCAATTCAGGAATCACAGCTAAAGAATCCCTGACAGATGGCCATCCAAACTCTCTGTTTAAAAACCTCCGATGGAGAGTCCATCACCATTACAATGATGACTCCTGTACTTTTATGAAAGTCTTGGTGTCTTGTTTTACTCTGCTGTGGTCTGTGGACTAACACAATAAATATTATTTATTTTACCTTGCAGTGACTGGGGTGGGGTGGGGAGCTTGAACAACAACCCCACTCCCAAACTGTGTTGTTTTCCCCCTGCCCTTCTACTATTTTCTGTGCTTAACCAGACAGCCAGAGAGCCCAAGGGCTCATCTCCCCCGCAATGCAGGAATCACAGCTAATAAGTTGGCCTGTCTAGATGAACCCTGCTGCATATGTTGGGGGGTCTGCACCTTTCCTTTAGGAATGTGAGGCTGGAGCACCCTGCAGCTCCTCAGGGTTCCATAACCATTATATTAAAAGAACCTCTTGCTGAGCCACAATTCCACCATTCATTTTCTGTCTAATTGTGATTGTGAATTAATGCAATGAATGCTATGAGTATCATGTTAAAATTAATTGAGGGTAGCTAATCTGGTTTATGTGGTGCTGTATATGCATCCTAACATTCTTTTTGCTTATTTATCATTAGAGCTTTAACTATTGGAGAACAAGTATTTGTGGAGTATTCTTTACTCTTAGATAATATTTAAAGGAAATACTACTGGAGAAAATGAGCAAAAGTGGGTAAAAGAAGCAAATGAATATTTTATATAATCCTGCCCAGTTGAGTAATTTTATATAGTTTGACATTTGTTGGAGGTCATGTTAATTCTATTTCTTACAAGGTTATTTTATTAAGTGTGGAATTAATTTAGGAAAACTTATTCATTAGCTTCCCATACAGCATAAATGATTCTTGCTGCTTTATCCATGAGGATTTCCATCCTGGAAGAAAGAATAAACAAGAGTCAAACAGCCACTAAATTGGCATTCTACTATGCTGTTGACTGCTTTTTATTTATTGGTTGTGTGGCAAAATTTGTAATGCTTTAACGGAATAATTCTGTTGGCAAGTGCTTAAGCTATCAATTCTGGATCAGTTCTAATCTTCCTGCAC
Source organism: Darevskia mixta (assembly GCA_034641385.1). Classification (NCBI taxonomy): domain Eukaryota; kingdom Metazoa; phylum Chordata; class Lepidosauria; order Squamata; family Lacertidae; genus Darevskia; species Darevskia mixta. Next base: position 27,672,564 of record JAWWNH010000066.1, read on the forward strand.
TGTTATCAGATAAAACTTAGATCTTGGCTGAAGAAGTGTGCATGCACACGAAAGCTTATACCCAGAACAAACTTAGTTGGTCTCTAAGGTGCTACTGGACAATTTTTATTTATTTATTTCAACTGTGTCAGACCAACATGGCTACCTACCTGAATTTAGATCTCGGCTGACAGCTAAGCTGTCTACTGTTTATACACAAAGTTTATGTGGCTGCACAGGAGGCAGAATGACTTTTTAATCTGGTCATTCATAGCTGTGAAAAACCAGAAAAGTTGATACCTTTACTGTAACTATCAGAGCACATTGGGGGAAGGAAATTTAAATATTCTTTATGCTCCTACAGTCAATCCTAGAGAATAATATTGGCTTGTGAGTTTTATCTTGTATATTAGGTAACATAAAATGGTGAAAAAGAGCATTTATTGGCAGGTTTGTCTTAAGCCTAACTGGCGCTCAGGTGCAAGGATCCCTCTGGCACCCCCCATGCCCACCTTTCCCTCCGGGCGGGCAGCAGCGTCCGAGAGGAGGGGCGGCCGCCGGGGATCGTGCCCGCCTCCCGGGCAGGGCGTGCACACTAGCCAGAGAGGGACGGACGGAGGGAGGGAGGGATGGAGGCTGATCGCTGTGCGCCCGCCTCACTGCTGCCGATCGCCTCCTTCTGCCTTCCCTGCCACCCCGCGCCCTCCTCCAGTCCTGCACAGTGGCAGGCTGGAGAAATGCTCCGGCGACCAATTGCGGCGCCGAGAGGAGGGGCGGGTGCCGGGGATCGCGCCCTCCTCCCGGGCGGGGCACGCTCACCAGACGGAGAGGGACAGAGGGAGGGATGGAGGCTGATCGATGCGCGCCCCTGGATGGAGGCTGATCGCTGCGTGCCGTGGTTCACAGCGCCACTAGCCTTTATGGCTAAGACGTGCCTCTTTGTTGGATGCTTAAATATCAGCTAGTTTTAACACCAGCTAGTTGCAACACTAACTAGTTACAACCAAATAGAGCAATACTCGTGTCTGTCTTGAATGTCAACCACATAATGGGATTCACTTGACCTTTTTGACAACATCTTAACATTTTTGACAATACAGTGAAACCTCTACTTACAACCATAATCCGTTCCGGAGGTCCAGTCATAACTAGAAACGTACATAAGTAGAGGCACACTTTTCCATAGGAAGTAATGGAAAAGTGAATCGATCCGTTCTAGATGATGAAAAACACCCCCTAAAACAGCAATTTAACACAGATTTTACTGTCTAACGAGACCATAGACCAGGGGTCAGCAACCTTTTTCAGCCGTGGGCCGGTCCACCGTCCCTCAGACCATGTGGTGGGCCGGTCTATATTTTGGAAAAAAATAATGAACGAATTCCTATGCCCCACAAATAACCCAGAGATGCATTTTAAATAAAAGCACACGTTCTACTCATGTAAAAACACGCTGATTCCTGGACCGTCCGTGGGCTGGATTAAGAAGGCGATTGGGCGGCCCACGGGCCTTAGGTTGCCTACCCCTGCCATAGACCCATAAAATGAAGGCAATAATCAATGTACTGTACTATAAAATACAGTATTGTAGATGAAAAAAAACCAAACCTTTTTTTTCTTATGTGCACTGAGGGTGGGTGGGCTTACCTGACTACAAGCTGTGGGTAGGGCAAGGGTCAGTAAAGAGCTGATTCACTTTGGCCAGGGTCACTTTTTTTCCTTGCCAGGCCAGGTTCTTCTCTGGACTTCCTCAGGTTAGTTCCTTGGTGGGGTTTGGGGCTGCAATGTGCCCTGCTGTGTCTCTTGCAGGCGACACGTCTTCCACAGCTTCGGGGGTGGGATGGGGGCCCTCTCCCCAGCAGCGGAGGCTCCAGCGCTGCTCCGCAGCCGGCAGGGTGAACTCCGGCAAACCGGAGGCCTTTCTCCAGCAGCGAAGGCCCCAGCGCTGCTCCGTAGCTGGCCGGGCGAGCTCCGGACTGCTGGCAAGGCCTCTGTTCATATCTAGAGGAAAGTTCATACGTCGAAGCACCTACTGAAGGTCGTAACTGGAATCATACGTAAGTAGAGCTGTACGTAAGCCGATGTTCCACTGTATGGCCATCACGAGTAGCATTATTACTAAGTCTGTATGTACTAGCTAAAGGTAAAGGGACCCCTGACCATTAGGTCCAGTCGTAACCGACTCTGGGGTTGTGGCGCTCATTTCGCATTATTGGCCGAGGGAGCCGGCGTACAGCTTCCAGGTCATGTGGCCAGCAGGACTAAGCCGCTTCTGGCAAACCAGGGCAGCGCACGGAAATGCCGTTTATGTACTACCTTTATGTACTACCTGCCTCCTTTGTTTCAGAGGGATCAATAAAAGGTCCAGAGTGGAGTCCAAAGTGACTAGTTGTGATGTGATGTCCGATATGGTCTCAAAGACCATTTTCCAAAACACTTAGTGCATTTCTTTGAGTTAAGAACTGGATCATAAATTTTGGAGAAGTGTGAAATCCAAAGGATAATTGTGTGCTGGTCTGTGTATGTCCAGGAGGTGGGAATTGAGTCAGTTCACTTTAAAATGAGGAATGAACAAAATGCTCAGCCAAGTAGTAGGTGTCAAGTTAACATAATATTTGAACATGAGATTACCCCATGATTGAATTTTGGATTATATAGCTGTTAGTTTAAGAAGATGTGAACTGTGTTTCTTGGCACTGATGAATAAAGAAAAGCCATTTTTGATTACGGATAATTTCAGTTGTTCTCCTTTGGCTGCATGGTTGTTGTTTTTGGTGCAGTCAGCTCAAAGAATTTGAAGGTCAGATTCTTCACTGACTGACTTTCAGTATTTGGCAAGATATTTTTGCTCTGTGTATTCTTATATTAGAAGCCTGCGGCCAATGAAGTAGCTGGCTAGTTCCATCAGCATACATTCTCCTCTGCTTCTTAGCCCTTGTTGGTCCTTTAAGGCTTCTCAGGTCACAATGCTGCAGTGACAGTAGAAGCCAAAATTGAAACAGCTTCATCTTTATGCAATTGTTAAAAGACTAGCTGCTCTGCTAGGACTCTAGAACAAGGATAACCAATGTGGTGTCTTCCAGGTGTTGAATGAAAACTTCCATCATCCCTGACCATTGACCATGCTGACTGGGTTAATGAGAATTGTAGCCCAATGATTTGGGCTAAAGGAGCCAAGGGCATTATCTTGGCTACCTTTGCTCTAGACCAGGCATCCCCAAACTTCGGCCCTCCAGATGTTTTGGACTATAATTCCCATCATCCATGACCACTGGTCCTGTTAAATAGGGATCATGGGAGTTGTAGGCCAAAACATCTGGAGGGCCACAGTTTGGGGATGCGTGCTCTAGACCAGTGTTTCCCAACCAGTGTGCCTCCAGATGTTTTGGGACTACAATTCCCATCATCCCTGACCACTGGTATTGCTAGCGAGGGATGATGGGAGTTGTATTCCCAAAACATCTGGAGGCACACTGGTTGAGAAACACTGCTCTAGACTATAGATGTGGCAAATGTCTGACCCCTTTGCTCACAGGCCTACAGTCTCCAGACCTCCAATCTTCCCCTGCCTCTCACATTCTTCCTCCTGCTTCTAGGTTCTTTGAGGAAAAATATGTATTTACTCAGGACAGGCATTCAGGCTTACTTGAGCCAGATTTTCTTGACCAATTTCCCCCCTTCATTCTATTCTACTAGTTCTGTGATGCATGGAGATGCCCCCCCCCCAGGTGAGCTCAGTAAAAGTAGCCTAGTTCACAATAAGAGATAATTAATCTGATTTCTATCCTCCACGGGAAGCTCTTGTGACTTGCAAGTTGAAATGTATAGTGAAAACGTCACACTGTCATATGCAACTCCTGATACTGTGAAAGTGATGTTTAATTGCTAGCTAAAGGCAGCTATTGTGCCCAAGTGAATCTTGTTTGTAATGTGGGTGGTACTGAGAGATTAGTGTGTGCATGGTGTGGGGGGGGGGCGGGGAGATTGCAATTGCTCTATAAATAGTTCCAATGGGCTGTGATCTAGGGACAAGAGACTGAGTTGCTATGGAGACTGATCTGAATCAGATTACCTGAGGCTCCTGTTATCCAGTCTCTGTATGCATGGAATTGAAGGTTGTATGGCCAGGGCACTTGCTGATGAAAACACAGTAATCGTACTCTACTCTGAAAGGGAAAAAAACTATATAAGAAAGCTGAAACCTTGTACTATGTGTGGTAATATTAGACCAAACAATTACTACACCAATGATAACCATGCTATGTACAGCAGTGAAGCAAGAATGATAGCTTTCCTCAGTGTGTGACACTTATAATCGATTTAGGTATTTGTTTCCCAGCTGAATGGGACACTGCTGTGGGCATCTTGAGGAAGTAACATCCACCTTGGGCCTGACCATAAAAAGTGAGAGACTAGGGTGATACCTGCTGTTTCCAGGTACTCTTCATTGTGAGACTTTTGTGTATGAGTTGGGAGTTTGTTTGGACACTGGGTGAGAACCCAGAGGCTGAGAGGGAGGTTATGTCAAAAGGAAAATGAATTGATATGATTTGTATATATTAATAACTTTGTATTAATGCAACATTTTTATATGTAACTTTGTGTTTTTGTAATTTTTTAACAAGTTGTCTGTTGTTGCTTCAGTTTTTTGTACACTGCTTAGAGATATTTTTAATATATTAAGCAGTATAGAAAATAAATAATCGTTCAATTATTGCTTATTGACTCTGTCTACGTGAGAGTGTTGTTGAGGAACACAACTGCCTATTTTGCCCTGCACACTGCTGAGCAGTGTTTTCCCCCTATAAAAATAGGTGCCGGTACTCACCTTAAAGTTGTTACAGTAAGTGCCACACTTTTTAACAACAACAAAAAGAGGTGCTAGTACTGCGTACCCTTGAGTACCCCCTGGAAAAAAAGCACTGCTGCTGAGCATCTCTTGTAGAAGAGGCAATGATATGGATTATAGAACTGAATATGGTACATGCTGGAGGGAGAGTGTTTCTGTCATCATGTCACTGCTTTTGCAAAGGCAATATATTTTTAACATCACTAGAAATGAAATTTCCGAAGGCTTTATTTATTTTTGATGAGCCCTGTTCCCCTTCCCCATTCTGAGTGGGAAGAGAGCTAGTTATCATTTACATAACTAGAATAAAACTTCTTTCCTTATTTCAAAAAGAATCCAGCACTTAAAATGCAGATCTTGATGCTTGATGTTTTTAACCGTTTGCAGTCTTAAGGCTTTTGCCAGACACTTGTGGGTTGCTTAAAAGATGCTCAGGTTTCCTGTTAGATATTGTGCCTATAGATTATATTCTAGCCAACCTATTGTGATACGTATTAATTTGGTATTTAATATGTTTAAATGTTGATACTCTTGTCCTTACAGAATAATATGCAGCATATCTCAACAAGCTGAATCTGTGGCTTAACTCACATTAAAAACTTGATAAGTGGATAAAAGTATTTTTACTGCCAGCAGTAGCACTTTTTGGACAGGGATAAATTGGCCATAGTAGTATGTGCTCTGGTAACCTCTATTAGATTACTGGAAAATGATGTCTGTGGGGCTGCCCTTGAAGATGATGTAGAAGTTGCAACTGGTGCAAAATGTGATAGATAGATTACTGTCAGGAGCACCATACAGGAGCCATATGAAACAGCATCCTTTTTGCTTTTAAGTCTTTTGAGCAGAGCCAAGTATATTATTTTTTTGCTTGTCTAAGGCAAAATGCTTTCTCTTCATCTCCCACTTACCTGCATATCAGGAAAGTTTCTGAATGTGCAAGTTGCAGCCATTGTATAGTAAGTACAGCTAGATCCATTGTGAAATTAAATGTTCCATTAAACATTTTTGTTTGTTTTTTCGCAAGGAAAAACTAATATTCCTGCTTCAGAAGTCAGGGATATTCAAGAAAAACTAGACATTAGATTCATTGCATGATTTCAATAAACATATGTAGTTTTAAATAGGAACTGCAAAGGGGAGTACTGTTGGAATTGTGACTATGGTGCATGGGGAAAGGTTAGTCCTCTCCCATGAACTATGGTTGTGAACCTGATTGGTGTCCCCTAGCGGCTGCTATTTAAATGGCTAGATATGTTAACTGCAGTGACATTGCTGATTTCACATCTAGTTTGTCCATCAGATCATGTTCTTTAGTGTAAAAAAGTTGTTATAAACATGCATGAGTATCCCTAATTTATTTGTCTGAAATTATGGAGGCTATGGAATTATGACATGTGACATATGGATGAATATATTGTTTTCAGTTGTTTATGAAAGTAACTGAATGCACATAATATAAAATCAAAAGAGTAAGCAGTTGCTTTTTTATGTATCAGTGGAAGCTACTGAAATGAGAATGTAGTGAGATGAAAGTGAAAAGATAAATATTCTCCCTGAGTGAAGTAACAGTCTCCACCAATAAATGTTGAATGCCAAATGCTGTTCTGAGCAATGACTTGTACTTTTCTCTGTTCTGTGTTTTTTAATGGTCACTTTTATGTGTTTGTTACTTAATAATAAAAATGATTTTTTTTCTTCTGAAAAATGTGTTTCTAACACCTGCAGTGCTCAGTGCTGCAGTATATCTGTGGATAGAACTGGGGTTCAGGAACTTGCTGCAGTGGACTGGCAGTAAATGAGAGCCTTCTTGAGCTGAAAAGGATTTGCTTATATAAATGTATAATCAGATTAATCAGCCCATATTTGTGTACTACTATATGTGTTATCTAGGCTTTATAGGGTAAGTGGTTTTAGCTAAGTTTTATGAAAATAGAATTTAACCATGTTTCATCTCATTTGGGCTTGGCAAGAGTATCTAAAGTACCTAGCTGATCCAAGGTTCTTCTGATTCCATTTGGTCTTGAGACACAATCTTCCCTCCTTCCAACTAATAAAGTATGATTAAGCTATGATTATATTGCTATGTGGACTGTGATTATTTGAAAACCACACACATTCTGTCCCCAAGACTTGATAAAGTGTTGCTTTGTAGATGGTATCACAATAGAGATTTACTTTTCTATTTTTGTAGAAATGTTATAATATTTCTGGTGCCCAAGATAAGATTGCTTCCACATCTGAGCCTGTTTTGTTTTTCAGCTGAGGCATTTCTTTTTCACTATTAACCAGAAGTGGAATTAAAATGGAGGCAGCACAAGCATGTATATACAATAGCAACAAAAAGATGTCAAAATCTATCCTATCACACTTGTAAAAAACATTTTTTCCTCCAGTTGCTGAATAGAGATAGCCTGGCCATGGTTACTCATGTATTGGTAACCTCTAAGCTTGACTATTATAATATGCTCTACGTGGGGCTGCCCTTGAAGGTGGCCCCAAAATTGCAGGTAGCGCAAAATGCTACAGCAAGAATGCTGGAAAGAGCATGTATATTATTCATTTCTTTTAACAGCTGCAGCAGTTGCAAATTGTTTCAGGGCCAAATTCAAGGTGCTCACTTTGATATTAAAAGCTCTAAACTTCCTGGCACCCAAATATCTGCAAGAACACCTTCTTCCATATCAATCTGTCCATGCTTTGAGATCAGCATATGATGTTGCCCTGTTAGTGTTTCCCATGCAGAATGTGGTGTTGGAGCCCAAAGATCGATCTTTTCATTGGTAGCTCTGTGCATGTTGAACTCCCTCTGTACTGAGGTGCATCTGGCTTCATCTCTTTATAGCTTTAGGCGGCTGGTTAAGATCCACTGTTTTTGGCAGCCTTCAGGGAAGGAGAGACCTGACCAGATAAAAGGATTATTGCTGCTACTGCTATTAGTAAATGGCTTTTTAGTGAATTGTTATGAATTGTGTATTTTAAGAATTGTGTTGCTTTATCAATTTTATATGTTCTTTTTCTCTTATTCAACAATATTTTTACAATCTTTGTCTTGGTTGATTATGGTTAATACAGTTTAAAAAATTGTCATCAAGGTTGTTATCCTAGCAATGTAGGCAGATTTGCTGGGATAGCCCACACTTGAAATTTGCATTGCAAAAAATGGTCTCATGAGGCCCAATATGGACCAGGATACCAGCAGGAGGCAAAGTCTTAAAGCCCTCCCCCCCTGCTAAGATCCCAACCCAGGTTAAGTCCCCCCACAGTGGCAATTTCAGGGAAACCCTGTACTCAAGGGCAGAAGTATAGTTAAAGTCACATGTAATTTGTGCTTTAGATCAATTCCTGTTTTTAAGGTCCTAATTTGAACATAGTGAATAATTGGATCTAATTTGTGTAAGAGAAAAGCAGAGTTTCAGATATATCCATCCTCATTCATTGATGATAAACTCCCCCCCCCCCCAGATCCATTTAAACTAATAACCATAGTCCCATCCAGAGACAGTGGACTCTGCAAGTTAATTCTAAGTTGTGTGAAGGCAACTGCTACTATGTTAGTAGCACACGGTGCCAGTCACAATACAGTGGAAATTGGGGCAGCTGTATGTACATCACTCACATATTGGTGTCAGTTCACAAAACTCCATTTCCTATGCAAGCCTAGTCCGGCTGTGGTTCTAGCAAGTGACCCCAAATCTTTTGAAGTGATTTCATGGAGGCTGTCTTATGTGAACAAGACTTCCCTGTTGTTTACCCTTCACATTTCATACTAAGAGATGGAAGTGTGGATAGTTTACTTGAACAGCCTGTCCTGTGACAAATATGCTGCTTATACTGAAAGTGCTGCATTTGATCAGAGCATTGTTATTGATGAATGTGAGTCTGACCTTGAATATCTTTTGTTGTAGGTTGATGTTGCAATTTCCATGAGCATTCTGTTTTCTGAGGCAGCTGTCAGAAACTGGTCCAATGAGGGAAGAATTTACTGAGATGACATAGTGAAGGAGGAAAGACAATGGTGCAGAAGAAGAGGAGCTGTCCTCGCTTACTTGATTACCTTGTGATTATTGGGGCCAGGTACAGTAGCAACCTAGATGGAATTTACACAGTAATGACCCTTGTCACATATATATTTATAAACCTCTTCAGGCCCGTTGTCAACCCTCTGGGTACAAAAGTGGGTGTGGCCAAAAAGCAAAAGTGGGCATGGCCTTTTTATATTAAGTAATGAATTTTAGATGGCTTGGGTAGCACAAAAGCCCTTTGGCATCACAGCGGGGTACTTAAGGGAGCAATGAGCAAAAAATTAAAATAATTTTAAAATTACTTTTTTAATGACAGATTGTAGGGTGGGGAGGGTGTTAGGGAACTACAAAAAAACCTTAGGTGGCCAGATGCAGCCCACAGGTTAGCCACCTCATACATGGAGTTGTGTTTTGGCTAGTGGTGCCAGGTGTATGTATGTGGGGTTTTGGTTTTTTTTGTATGTGTATGTGTATATATATATAGAGAGAGAGAGAGAGAAATGCTAATTGAGGAGAGGGAAGCAGAACACTGTTGTGCTCTTGTTTGAAAACATGTCCACCTGTGTGTACAGACCACACAGATAGTAACTGCCACTTTAGAAGATGTTATCAAGCTTCTCTGACAATTGCCACTTCTCTCTTTGTGAAGGCAGGGGCCTCCTTCTCAACGTCCTTTCTTCTTGGTGTCAGCTTTCCCACCCAGCAAGCTGTGCAAGCAGCTACTGCCCTACCTTCACACATTGCTTTTTGATTGGGTTGAGTACCTTGGCCACCCTGTCAGAGCCTCGCCAAGCACAAATTTGCTTTCATTTGTTCCTGATGCAGATCTTACTATTCATTGCCCTAATTACATTGCAACCCAGAGTCATGGTGCCTACAGCTCCCACTTTCAGAAATAGGCCCCCTCGTATTTCCACTGTTCAAATGTGTAACCAGTGTGGCGTTTCAGTATCAAGTAATTTTGCATTTGCTTTGCTTGTAGGCAACCTAGCAGTGATAGTGTGGCACAGACACCTGAACTACTGCGCCGCTACCCTCTAGAAGATCACCCTGATTTTCCACTTCCTCCTGATGTAGTGTTCTTCTGCCAGCCAGAGGGATGTTTAAGTGTGCGGCAGAAACGGATGAGCCTGCGAGATGATAATTCTTTTGTATTTACACTCACTGATAAAGATTCTGGTATCACTCGCTATGGGATATGCGTCAACTTCTACCGTTCTTTTCAAAAGCGTGTGCCCAAGGAGAAGGGAGAAGGCGGTAGCAGACATCGTTCCCAAGATGGGCAGAAAGCACCCAAGTCTGGGGATACATCCACTACTCAAGAAGAGAGGGGTAATGAGAGTTCAGAGAGCGGTGGTTCTCTGCAACCACCAAGCACAGAGTCTGCGCCAGATGTTACTCGATCACCTCGTAGTAAACGTTCTGCAAAAGGCACCCACCGTTCTCGTAACAGCACCCTGACCTCACTTTGCATCATTAGTCACTATCCCTTTATCTCTACTTTTCGTGAATGTCTGTATACCCTGAAGAGATTGGTGGACTGCTGCAGTGAGAGACTCTTGGGCAAGAAGCTTGGGATCCCTCGAGGCGTGCAGAGGTACATGAAGGGATGCAAACATCCCTTTTAATACCATATCTAAATGATGCAGTTCATTTCCTGCTGTGGTTTGATGAAGTGTGCTTATTTTTCAAGAAGAAAGGAGTAGACACAGAATCACTGTTTTTTCATAAGGCACATGAGAGGACTTGCAGGCTGTACACAGGCCACAGAGTTAGGGCAAAGGAATAGTCACTGCAGGCATGAAACGTATCATACCATGCTGTCCTTTTCCACACACACCCTACCTAGTGGTACTGCTTTCCTTACTTCTGGTAGTGTGCCAAAACTTGACACCCATTGCAAAAGATATGTACTACACATTTTAGCCAGTCTAGGATGTCATTTTTTGGCTGAGGGCTGAGGAAAGAATCCTCAGTGGGTCTCCCTATACCTCTTAGTGGACCAGGTTCCCAGTTTGCATTTGTGCCTTAAGTTGAACCAATAATGTCTCTAAATCAGCTCAGTTTTGTAGTTGTTCCCTATGTTCTAGTTACCAGTACTTTGTGGTTTTGAAAGTGACTACTTCCCCTGCTCTTATATCTGCTTGGTTGGATCAGCTTCGGTTGGTTTGGTAGGCTCTGCTGGGAGCATTGTTGCTTTGTCTCATGTTCTGTGCACAAATACATCATGAAAAGAGAACTACATGTAGTTGTAGTTGTAGCATTCTAATACAAAACTACACAGGAAAGCAAATTTGTGATTCCTTTTTTAAAAAACAATTTCTGTTCTCAGTAACTCTACACCCCTCATTTTATGTTGTTAAAACTGCTAGAGCCTTCTAAAAATATACATTATAGATTGACTATATGTGTGAAAACAGTGGAGGAATTATGTGCTATATACTTCTCTTTAAATATCTTTGGGGACTATCAACCTGACTGTTCTGTCTTGCACAACAGTATAACAATTCCTGGGGTACTTGTTTGGAGTCAAAGAAGCATCTGATTTATTTGGAGTTTGATTGCTTTCTTATCTTACTATATAATATAATAAAAATGTAAGAGTGTCATCATTCTGCAGTTTACTTGGTGGGCAACAGGTGGCTTTATAGTGTGACAAGAAGCGGTGGATTGGCAGTTCAGGAAAGCTGTGGAGAGACATCCACTGCAGGGTGTGGCAGCCTAAAGCTCTGTAAGGGAGAGAGTGGGCGGCTTTGGCAAGCACGGGTAGCTGGGATTGGCGAGCAAACTGAGCAGGGCTACAGCCTCTAGTAGTGACATAAGTGCAAAGATAGATCCATACATTGCAAGGGAATTTTATGCTTCCAACAAGATGCAATTAAGGCTCTGCCATACTTCTTTTCACCTAGGTCTGCGTCATACAATAGCTTAAAGGTTTTACTACAGTCAAATGATATATGCATTTTGTTAACAAAATAAAATAATAGGACATGCGTATATCCCCTAGTCTGACTTCTTATGGAAGAATTCACATAGCCTGAGTATTTTGGCAGGTTTCTCAGTAGAACTACCAAGTATATATGTTTGGGGTTAATCTTGTTGCTTTTACACAGGGACACAATATGGCGGATTTTCACAGGTTCACTTCTAGTGGAGGAGAAATCCAGTGCATTGCTACATGATTTGCGTGAAATTGAGGCATGGATTTACCGGCTGCTTCGCTCACCTGTGCCTGTTGCTGGCCAGAAGCGCGTGGATGTGGAAGTCTTACCACATGAATTGCAGCCAGCCTTGACGTTTGCCCTTCCTGACCCATCCCGCTTCTCTCTGGTGGATTTCCCCCTGCATCTGCCCTTGGAGCTCTTAGGTGTGGATGCATGTTTGCAGGTGCTATCCTGCATTCTTCTGGAACATAAGGTGAGAGGGACGTGTGTCAATATACTTGTAGGCATTTCAGATGGAAAGGCAGCATTGTCTATTCCTCAACATTTCAGCAGAAACTTAACAAAGACCGTGTGAAAGGACGAATGTATGCTTTTATCACAATGTTCAATTTCCTATTAACAGAAGCAATAAAGATTCTGAGGCTTCTGCATGAAATAGTATTTGATTAGGGAAAACTTTTTCCAGTATTAGAATACATATCATATGGAGGCCCATGGGAAGAAGCCTAAGAGCTTATTATCATGAGAAAATAATTGTATGGTTGTGTTGACAAGAGTTTCCTTGGTTGCAGGTGGTGTTGCAGTCCCGAGATTATAATGCGCTCTCTATGTCTGTCATGGCATTTGTGGCTATGATCTACCCACTGGAGTACATGTTCCCAGTGATTCCACTCCTTCCTACCTGTATGGCTTCTGCAGAGCAGGTATGCCATTGTTTCAGTGAAGGATGTACCGCTGTGACACTGCTGAAACCATTTATCAGGAGAACAGTCAAATTCTTGCTGGGTTTTGTCCTCCTGTCTAAATTAAAATGCATATTTTTCAATGTGCCTGGCAACTACTGAGATGTTCCTACAAATCACAGTGAAGTTTAATGATAGGAATAGAAATGGCAGACAGTGTAGAAAAGAGCAAAACTTTCCTTTGAGATGTTCCATATTATATCTATGGTTATATGGTATATTTCTTTCCAAAGCTGTTGATGCCATATAGGCAATTTGGTCCACGGTTACTTTAGAAGATTGAAGGGTCATGTTACTCCTGCAGGAAACCTGTGGTTCTAGAAATGTAGTGCCTGTAAGAGCCAATAATTACAAAACAGGGAAAACAATTTCCAGCAACACTACTTGCTGCTGAAGCTTTAGGCTTATTCTTTTACCGCCTTTTACAAGAATGTAGAATGTTTGCAAAGGATGTATTTCAGGTTTCTTAGCAAGGCCTATTTTGTCAAATATTTTCCTTTGCAGCTCTCCACAAAACCTCTTATTTCCCCTGCAGTTTTTTGTGCTGTTCCAAACACAGTATCATTTTGATTGCCATTTTTACCACAGGCTGCCTTTTCAAGCACCAGTTTTCTTCCATTTATAATCTGGTCCTTTGATGAAAAGCTCATTTTCTACCTGTTCAAGGAGACCTTCCCAAATTTAGATGTTTTCTCAGCTTCTACTGTCCTCAATGTTTGATAAATTCTTTTTAAAAATACTTATTTATGTGAATATATTGCTCTTACATGCGCAGTGGTCTCCTATCCAGACTACTATTCAGATGTGCACCTGTGTTGTTTCAGTAATGCTACAGCATCTATAATTTTCACAGTAATTTACTGAGCCCAAAGTTTAATGAATTCTTGTAGCAACATTTGCTTATGCTTTTAAGTGTCGTCATCTCTCCAGTAGTTTGCTTTTAGTGATTGTGGATGGATTGTTAGCAGGAAAGCTGTAAGGATTCAGATTTTTTCCTTATTAATATTTTCTGCCTGCTACAGCTGCTTCTGGCCCCAACACCCTATATCATTGGAGTCCCAGCCAGCTTCTTCCTTTACAAACTAGACTTTAAAATGCCAGATGATGTATGGCTAGTTGATCTGGATACTAATAAGGTAGGTAACTCCTATTCATAAAACAGTATTTATATATAATTCCTCTTGATGGGGACTGTGTGGGTGTTAATGATTTTATTTCCTAATCCCACCTCCTTCTCTTAATTAACACAAAAGAGATGTTGCCTTGTTTGTTCATGTATTAAAGGGTTTTAACAGCTGTTCGTTTTTTAAATTGCAGATTTGCTTGAAGTTGTTTTGTAATAACCTACTGAAATGGTTCTGGTTAGGCTTTTAAGTCACTGTCCTTTGTAACTCTTTGATTACTGATTTTTAATATATTTTATATTGTGTTATAAACGTGTTTTTAAGCTGTTAAAAGACAGCTTAAAAACACGTTTATAATTTAGCAAATACACATTTTGGATAGCCACACCCCTAGAGCCTTTGTTAAATGTTTCTTGATGTGCAAGACAAATTGAAATATGTTTATTGGTTTAATATATTTATAGGCCTTTTATGTTAAAACAACATTTAAAATAACAATTTAAAATTATAATTAAATGGTGATTGTTTCTGACACTTAAAAAATTTATTCCATTGAAAGGGCAAGGAAATGTTTTTTAAAACAACTGTTACCAAGGAGCAAAGTGACATAATTAGGTCACATTTTAATTTTTTGACAGATTAGAAAACAAAATCATCTGCTTGACAGTTCTGAATTCATCTTAGAGCACAGCCAATAATGCATAAGCAATAGGGGAAATTAGATCCATTTCAAGGGTTCCTGCCCCCAATTCTGTCTTGTTTCCAAGAAGTCATAAAAGATTGTCCACTCCAAGAGTTTTTGTAATCGCAATTTTATGTGTAAATTTTTATTCCAGGTGATTGTTCCTACAAATGCTGAGTCATTACCTGTTTTGCCAGAACCAGAATCTTTAGAATTGAAAAAGCACTTAAAGCAGGTATGTAAGGATTCTAGTGAATGTGGCTGGGAGAAATTCCACTACTAGTATATTAGATAACTAAGGATGCTGTGACAGTTAGCAGCACCATAATGGGACAACTTATTACTAAAGTTCAGACTCAAAGTGGACTCTCTAATGTAAATATGACTATTTCAACTTCTATGAGGAAACATTTCTAAATTATGAGAAATGTGCTTAAAGAGAGTTATTTCAGGTAGCTGATAGTGGGTACGTTAGTGATACTTTATTCAATGCAGGAAATTCTGCTGTCCAATGGGGCTTCTGTAGCTCTGTGCCATGAATAAAAAAAAATCTTTGCGAGGGCTCCTTTGGAACACAGTTAGTCATGGTTAGAGGATGACTAGGGAAAGCTGGTGTGTGTTTAGATGCAGATTCTGTCCAATTATACTATTGAACAAAGTTCCAATAAGTATACTTTCCCTTGAGGAGACACTGTGATCCCCCCCCCCCAATTCGTTCTCTTTTAAGTGGCACAAAGTAGAAGTTGTATTCTTGTTTTCTAAGCACATTGTAAATCTCCCCTAATAACAAAAAATTGCCTTTCTATATTCTTGTAGGTTCACTTATTTTTTCATTTGACTTGTCTTGTGAAACTGCAGGACCTGCCATTTACATTTTTCAGCTGTTTTTCTTGAACAATAATCTTCTCTTGGCATGTTATTTACAATTTGATCCAAAGCCTTTCTTACTTTTCTGCCCTCTTTCTGTTTCTACTTTAGAGAAGCTCACTTAAAAATGCCTAGGATTCTCTAGAGATTAAAAAAATGTAAGAAAGACTTTGGATCAGATTTGTAAATAGCTAATAGCCTTAACCAGTGCTTTTTTTTCTAAAAAAATGTTTAGGGGTACTCTCATTTTCCTACTTATATTGAAATTCTGCCCCTCAATGAGGCCAAACTTAGATTCACAAAATGTTTAGGGGTATGCATACCCCTGCATCCCCCCAGAAAAAAAGCACTGGCCTTAACACTTGTCACAAGGAACAACTGTGTATTAAGCTGAAATAGTGTTGAGTCCCATCTTTCAGGATGCCAGTGTGCCACATAGTGAACAGTCAGGCTGTTAAAAAAAAAAAAAAGTTCTGATCTAGTAATGTTTCTGAATTTGTTCCCAAGTTCTGTTAGATTTGTCTTTCTACCCGTTCAGATTCTTTACAATGCTATGCTACACATGTTTATGCAGAAGTAATTCCTGCTGTATTTAACAATGGGAATTACTCCTAGGCAAGTACCGGTATGTAGTTTAGAATTATGAACACAAGCCTCAGGCTTGTGGCCTCTCCTCTGGCGTGACTTTCAGGTGGAAAACTGAAGGTTCTGCTTCTGTTGTAGATCCACCAGAGTTTAGTGGGTTGTCCAATCCCTAAACTATGGTTCATTGTAACTACAATTAATTGAAACAAGCCAGCTTCCTAAACCGGTATGAATTTGGCTTGTTTCAGCTGATCATAGTTAAAATGAGCCACACATTCTCCAGGTTTGAATGACACAGTAAGCCACAGTTAATCTAACATGGAAGTGAAAGCTTCTGAACTCCTTGCAGCCCTGACAGAAGGAAAAGGGGGAATATGTGAGTCTAACACAACTATGATTTAGTGTTACATCCAAACCAGGTCACTTTGTTATGTTTTGGGATCCTGGGTGAGATTCAACTAATTGGTTCTGTCAGCAGAAGCCCTGTGCAATGACCTCTGCTTGCACAACAGGGCTTCCCCCTGTTGGCTCTGAGGGATTGGGAGACACCCCCCCCCAAAAAACCCAGTGTGCTTTCATATGAGCATTTTGGTGTGGTCATGAAACATTTAAATCAGCAGGTGTTATTACTGTGTATTGTTAACTCATTTTTGTGTATTTGAAGCTGTGGTAGGTTGTGGTTTATCTCATCCTTACTCAACCCCCATTTAAAACCTGTGGTATTGTAAGATAATCATACATGTCAGAGCTTCATGGCATATTGGGCACTACATATAACGCTTCATCATTGCATTTAAAATGGTCATCTAAATATCTTAATATCTACAAACAAATCTGCTTCCCGCATGATACACCCCTTAGAATCTCTGGGCTTTCAGTTGTCTTGCCTTCCCTTTTCTTAATCATCATTTTCTCCATTTTCATATTGCTGCCTATGAGGTCCATATTTGTCCTCTTTCTCTAATCCTGTGAAGTTATTTATTGGTTTTAGTCAGATTGAATGAGTCTGTCAAAATAGGTTTTATGATTTTATTTCTGTTCTCCCCCCCCACCTCCTTGCATGCTGCATGCAGTATTTAAAGGTAAAGTGTTAAGAGTAGCAGTACAAAAGCTGCTGTTTCTGGGTCCCATAGAAGAGCAGAACTACACATTTAACCGTTTGTGATTTCCTGTGTAAACTGTTGCAGTGAACAGCCATTGACCCTTACAGTAGAATCCCCAGCCGCTCCTTCAGAATCTGTTTGCTTTTCTCTCTCCACAGTTTAGGGGCTATTCAGCAAAACTCCCACACATTTGAGTAGTGTGAAGTGAATTAACAAAAGAATAATAACCATTCCTTTCATTCAATGATGCAAGACACAAAACCTTACTATCCACAGGGTAAAGCAAAGGAAATGTGGGTGACATCGTGAAGGTGACTGCCTTGTGACAAAACATAGTTATGGTAGTGGGAAATATTGGCGCAACAGTATTATGCATGCATAAATACTTAACAAATATATACGGGCTTATTATTGCCCTTTCAGATCAGTTTCATTATAAATATTTATATTGAAAACAGCTGGCTAGTAGTCGGTATTAAAAAAGTGTACGCAAGCAGATGTGTGGGGTGAAGCAGTCTGGCCTTGCTCAGGAACTGTGACAATTTATGATCCCTTTTTATTTCCTTTCTCATCTGTGGTATTAGTAGTAATAGTTTTTTCTCCATCTGTCTCTCTGTGATCATGTGTTCGTCTTGCCTCTGATTGTCCGCTGGTGTTGTCATGTGATCTTCCATCTTGCCTCCAGTGTCTGGTTAGCATGACTGCAATCACTCAGAAACAGCTGCTCACGCCTGACAAAAAGGTGTCTTTATTTTACTCTTTTCTGCCTCAAGTTTCCATTGGATTATTTTTTAACCTGTTTTGATTTATTTGCTTAGGGGAGGGGAATGAGCTTTGCAGGAGGACAAAGGAGGTTTAGAGAGAGATTAGAGGCAGACATTGAGATAAACGGGGAGGATTAGGTAAAAAAAAAAAAGGTAAGGTAAAGGACCCCTGGATGGTTAAGTCCAGTCAAAAGCAACTATGGGATGTAGCACTCATCTCACTTTTCAGGCCGAGGGGAAAGGCACAAGGTTTGTAGGATGGCCACAACTGTTAAGAAGTGGCGGATGAGACAAAATTAGATTGATGAGATTGTGTACTACGTGCAGAAGTGAAAACTTTAACTCTTATATGCTTCATGTTCTGAGTGATGTTGTCAGACCATAAGATGTTAGTTCTGTGAAAATACTAGCTCTGCCATGTGAGCTGCAGAAGACTGTAGAGTTTTAAAACAGTGCACTGTCCTAGAAATCTGAGCTTCCCTGACTAGCTGTTATGAGAAAGGGCACAGTGACCCTGCACCTTTATTTTAAATTGATGGAGTTGGGATCTCAGTGCAGATAATAATACTGAGTGGATTGTTATGAAGGATGGCATACAAATATCTTAAATAAATAAATAAAATCATCACAGGGTGGTTTACAATGCAATTAAAAATAATAAAAAAAAGTAAGAAAATATGCACGAAGGCATTAAACATCAAAAAACAGCAGTGGAAATTTGTAAAACAACCAGTACTTAACAAATGTGAAATTATTAATACTGTATACCTTGGGACATAACCTTGTGCCTACAGGATAACAAAGTGTAGTACTACAGGTGGAAAAAAGTCCTTTCTTGTGCCACCATCTGCCTTATCTCTGGTGTTTGGGGTACTCTGTGGAGTGCCTCAGTTTATTAATTTTTAACACACCCATCCTCTGATTTTATACAGTTGAGCTACTGAAAGGGTGGATTTCACCTTCCTCATGTTAGTTTCCAGTATAGTTAGGGAAGCATTTTTTTAAAAAAATAATATTTATAAATCTTGTTTTACTCACCTGCCCTCCTCCCAATACTAGTTAGCCTGGGGGATTTTAAGTTGCTTTGGGTTTCTTTGGGCAAGATAAAGTGACTAAATCAATCAGTCAACCAAAAAGTCATTAGATTTACCATACAGCATTTTAAATTTGTTATGTAAAATGGTTGCAAGGTCCTCTCTCTTTCTCTGCTTGGAGCAGGCAAAGGTAGTCAAAGAGTGCTTAAAAGTTTACTGATCTGCTGATAGAGGTGTATTTTGATTCTGGGGAACTAGAACATTGGACTTGGGTTGTGATTGTCCATGAGTTTAAGCAGTTTTGACAATGCCATTCTTATTTATTATCCTTGTGACCTATTGCTCTTCAGGCTTTGGCTAGCATGAGCTTGAATACCCAGCCTATTCTTAACTTAGAGAAGTTTCATGAAAGCCAGGAGATCCCACTGCTTATGGGGAAACCTCAGAATGACATGCAGTCCACACCTTCTACAGAGTTCAACCCCCTGATCTATGGCAATGATGTAGACTCTGTGGATGTGGCCACTCGGTGAGTCTGAGCAATGTATTTTTGTTAAATTTCCAAATACACTGGAAGGTCTGCTGCTCTGTCCTGCAGAAAATGTTAGCTGAAATGCAATGGCCTTCCAGTAAAAAAGCAAACGCTTTTTCATTGTCTTTTTCATGAACATTGATTGTTACAAACTAGAACACCCTCTATGTGAGCTACCATCAGTTTTAAACAATATTTTCTACTGCTGATGCTGCATAAGACTAGAGGATGAGATTCTCTTGGGTATATACAGATTCCACACAGTCAATTTTAGGAGAAGCCAGTGTGATGCCCTACAGATATTTTGGACAACAGCTAACATTGGCGCAAGCCCAGCACGATCAGCGGGTCATGGATTATGAAAGTTGTGGTTTACACCATTTGGAGAGCATCCTGTTGGCTATCGCTAGTCTTTTGTTTTGAGATATATATTCTGTTAAATCTGACTAAGTTTTCTAATTTAAATTTTAAAATAGAAAAAAAAATGTGTTACCTCTACATGAAACCATTGAGTGGGTTTATACAGAGTTCTATAGCTCATTGTCCTCAGTATGCTGATGACAAGCAGCTCCATTTCTCCTTTTCATCTTCTACAAGCGAGACAGTGAATGTACTGTTAGGTTGTAGTACAGTATGATTGACTCTTGTGTTGGGGTTACGTTCCGGGAATGACATGTACATGGAAAAATGCATATACACTTGGAACCACACCTGTGTGGTTGTCTTTATTTTCAAGGAAGGCAGAGATCTTTTAAACTCTCAGACTTGCTTACTGGGCTCTGGGATGCTCCTGTGAGATCTTGTGGGGCCATCCGAGTTTCCACGAGATCTCTCAAGAGTGTTCCAGAGCACAGTTAGCAGCTCTGGGAGCTTAAAAGCTCTTTCCATGTTGGGAAAACCCAAAGCAAAAGGAGCTTCTAAGCTCTCTGCCTTGTGAGCAATCAATTTGCGGGATTTCAACCAGCCAGATTTCAACTGTGTAAAGTTGAAACATAATCCAACAAGACTGAGATACTGTTAGTGGATGGTTTCTCTATCCAACTTTAATGTCCAGCCTGCTCTAGAAGGGGTCACTCTACCTCTGAAAGAGTGGGATCATAGTTTGGGACTTCTCCTGGTTCCATTGCTGCTGCCACTTGAGGCAGAGGTGGCTTCGGTGGTGTGGAGTGCCTTCGGTGGTGTGGAGTGGCTTAGGCCAGGCATCCCCAAACTGCGGCCCTCCAGATGTTTTGGCCTACAACTCCCATGATCCCTAGCTAACAGGACCAGTGGTCAGGGATGATGGGAATTGTAGTCCAAAACATCTGGAGGGCCGAAGTTTGGGGATGCCTGGCTTAGGCTGTTTGGCCCAACTACTGTAAAATATATTACTTGCCTTCAGAGTTGATAATTGAACTCAAGATCATCTTTGTACCCTAGGCTTGCTGCAAAGAAAGTGAGAATATAAGCCAAATATATTTTTCCTTGGTCCCAGCACAATAGTGGCACGGATGTTTCTCCCCCCCCCCCCCATTTGTCTTGAGGCTGCAGTTGATATTAGCTATGAATGTGTGAACCTATTCACCTGTCCTTCCCTTACTAGAGACAAATGTAGAATTTGCTTTTCATGATATGTGAATGTACTGTGTCCTTCAGACTTGTCATGTTGAATATATTACGAACCTTTTGGATTTTTTTAGGGTTGCCATGGTGAGATTCTTCAATTCACCAAATGTTTTACAAGGATTCCTGATGCATACTCGCACACTTCGCCTCTTCCCCCGACCAGTGGTTGCATTTCAGGCCAATTCGTTCTTAGCCTCAAGACCAAAACAGACACCTTTTGCAGATAAATTGTCCAAGACACAGGCAGTGGAATACTTTGGGGAATGGTCACTCAACCCAACTAATTATGCTTTCCAAAGAATCCATAACAGTAAGTCTTGGCCTTGTGTTTACTGCTACCTCTTGATTAATGCTGAATCTTCTAATACAAAAGTAGTGTCAGGAAATAGTGTCTCCTGCATCCTATCTGACCATCTTGACTGTGAGACCTGGAAGACTTACCCCCTTGCCTTGCAGGCCTTTTTTCACTTGACCTGGAAGGGTAGGGCCCTAACTGACTCCAGCTACAAAAAACTGAGGCTGCTGAACTGATTCTTGGGCTGGTGTTTTTGGGTTGGGGACTGTTGCTGTTTTTTGTATCTTAATTCAGATGTGTGAAGTTGTTGTGGTTTATGTTTGGTTGTGTATTTTTTATTGTTTTATTTATTGCTCATGACTACTTTTGTTATGTTGTAGTTATGTATTTTTTTCATGCTGTAAGCCATGTTGAGTGTGGTTTGAACTGTGGAAAGTTGGCATACAAATAAAATTATGTATGTATCTGTTCTATGGAGGGACAGCTCTACATTAAGGTTAATTTCAAAACCCATGAAGCAAATATTTTTCTATGGACTGATGTTTTGCCTAACCATTTACAATATAATTTCTGTAGGGCAGCTGCAGCCCCACTTGATTGAGACTTTGGTGGACTACATCATGGAAATAACTTCATTTTTCTTGCTATTTCTACAGACATGTTTGACCCTGCTCTGATTGGTGATAAGCCAAAGTGGTATGCTCATCAGTTGCAGCCAATTCATTACCGTGTCTATGACAGCAATTCTCAAATAGCTGAAGCACTGAGTGTCCCAATAGAGAGAGAAACAGATTCTGAACCTACTGATGATAGGTTAGTGGGGAGAGAGCCTTTGTCTTTCTGTTTTTTTCCCCATTCCCCCCTGAAAAATTTCAATACTGCTTCCAGCACTGGTTTCCAAAGCAGTTTAATGGATAATCTGACAAAACATTAACAATGCAAGATAAAAAAAATGCAGTCAAATCAGAAGTTCAGGGTATCATAAAATCCAAATCTAAAGGTTCTTAAAAGCATTTTTAAAAGACTGGCAGAAGAAAAAAAGGTTTTGGCTAGTGCTGAAAAGATAAAGTGTAGGCACCAGTCTGCGTTGCTGCAGTATGCTACTCGTAACACCTCCTTATTAACCTTCCATCTTCTGCACCCTTTAAAAATGCTTCTGGTAGAGTAAAAATCATTGTCCCCTTTCTTTTTAAAAATTATATTTCCAAACACAGAGCTATACAGTATATATGATGACCTACTACTTAAGAGAAGCTGTTCATTTAACAAAATGGGTTAAACCAGAGAGCCTAGGGCTTGCCGATCAGAAGGTTGGTGGTTTGAATCCCCGCGACGGGGTGAGCTCCCGTTGCTTGGTCCCTGCTCCTGCCAACCTAGCAGTTCGAAAGCACGTCAAAGTGCAAGTAGATAAATAGGTACCGCTCCGGCGGGAAGGTAAACGGCGTTTCCGTGTGCTGCTCTGGTTCGCCAGAAGCGGCTTTGTCATGCTGGCCACATGACCTGGAAGCTGTACGCCGGCTCCCTCGGCCAATAATGCGAGATGAGCGCCGCAACCCCAGAGTCGGTCACGACTGGACCTAATGTCGAGGGGTCCCTTTACCTTTACCTTTATGCCACCATAGGATTGTAGTATAAAATATTCCATTTAGTTGCTTCTCTTTCTATTGCTGGTCTGTTCTCATTCTCTCTTGCTATATATTTTTCTTTCATTTTTTGCCACTTCTAATTCTTTCTCACCCTTTCCCCCTTAAAATAGTGGCAGTGACAGTGTGGATTATGATGACTCCAGCTCTTCATATTCATCCCTTGGTGATTTTGTTAGTGAAATGATGAAGTGTGACATCAACGGTGACACTCCAAGTGAGTAACTTTAAGTAGCTTACGTGCATGCTTTGGTCTGATTTAATTGCTTTGAGAGAGAAAAAAGTAAGATAATTGTGAATGACTTGGGAAGATATGTTGTGTTTAGGTAAACACATATATTTACTTTTCACATCTTGTGCCACCCAGCCAAAAGTTTAACTGTTTACTATAATCATAGTAGACTCTTGAAGACTGTAGAAGAGAGTTTTCAATGCAGTATAGGTAAAACGGCTGCTTTTTTGGTTAAATTTACATTTTCTTACCTGGTCAGGGATCTTCAGTTGTGACTAGAATTTCAATCAGTTTATTACAGTCAGTTTATTGCAGTGTTGTGACTAGAATGTCATTTGCAACTAGAATGGGCTTTTTCCGTGGTGGCTCTCTGCTTTTGCTATGCTCTCTTCAAGGAGGCTCGTCTGGCATCTTCATTACATACCTTTAGGCACCAGGCAAAAACATCCCTCTTCTCCCAGGCTTTTGGCTAATTTTACAATCTATGGCCTTTTAAACAGTGGGGTGGTGGTGGTATTGTTTTCGTTTGTTACTATGTTATGTGTTTTTATATTGTAAACCGCTTTGTGACTGGCGGTGTGAAGGGCAGTGTAGAAATTTTTTTTTTAAAAAGCCATACTGGAGAAACATCTTTTGCTTTATTGAGGTTTCTGGTCAGTACTTACATTGTAAATGTCATATTTTGTCATCAAGTAAATGGACTTGGACACTACTTCCCTTTATTTTTACATTTTAAAGCTGGAGAGGTTAACTCCTGACCCAGGCACATGATGATGTGGTCCTCGAGCATTTTTTTCCTGTCCCCCAACTCAGACCCCTATAGTTTTTTCCAAGGGTGGCCAAAAAAAGTAGAACATAGTGCTGGGATGCCCTGTGGCCACTTCCCTAATGTGGATGCAAATACGGTAGCCCCCTTCACACTCATCAGATCAATCATATGATAAGCAAGGAGGACCTGTGTATAAGAGTGTAGGTGGCCACATCTACATCTGGCCGCTTTCACCATTGGCATATGGCTCCTAGAGAGTTGGACAAGGGTGAATGCTGCCCACAGGCAAAAAATAGTTACAGTAGCTACCCCTATAGTAAAAAATTATAAAGCTACATTTTGAATAGCTTGCATATTTTGCTGTTTAGAGTTAGATTTTGATCCAGTTTTCAAATGGCAAATTAGCAAATGTGAATGTTCCCAGCTGCCCCCCACCACTGGTCCTACTGCCACCTTACTTTGTAGGCTAAGTCATGGTTTGGCATTATCTGGGACCATGGCTTTTCTTGCTCCAGACAAACCTTAACCTGTAACTAAGGTTTGGTATTGGTCTACTGCTCATGGTTTGTCTGAAGGAGACGAACCATGAGCCTGAGTTCAGACGTAATGTTAAGCCGTACCATCACTTAGCCTAGGCAGCATGGCGGCAGCAGGATCAGAGAGGAGCACATGCTAAGCCATGGTTTGCCTTAGTGTTACATGCAGACTGGGCCTTTGTGATTTTTGTTGACCCTGTGAACTTATGTGTATAATATCTATTTACAGATGTGGATCCTCTAACCCATGCAGCTCTGGGTGATGCAAGTGAAGTGGAATTTGATGACTTCCAGGAGTACTCGGGTGATATGGATGAACAAGCCCCTGATAGTGAAAACTCCCAAGACAACAATCAGCCTCGGTCAAGTTCAAGCACTACAGCCAGCAGCAGCCCCAGCACTGTCATCCATGGGGTGAATCATGTGTGTAATGGGGCTTATTGTATAAGTAAGGGAGGCAAGAGATATAGGAATGATAGGAAGGACCCTGAAGATGATTGGAGTTTTACTACTTTGGTCTTCGTCAAAGGCTGGATTTGTTTGGGGCATTTGTTCCCTCATGAAACACTTCTTATCAGCCTGAGGCATAAAGCTCCTTGAAGCTTTGGGATGGAAAGGATTTCTTAGCTACTTTGGACTTCTTTTTGGAAGAAACATGGAGAATAAATAATTAAAAACTTGTCATTTTGTGTTCTTAATATTTATTGGTCTGATCTGCACATCACAGTATACCATGGTTATTAGTTTACAATGAATGGGCTCTTTTGTTCTCCCTGCTAGTGCATGGAGGAAACAAACTATGATCCATAACACTAAGCCAAGGATTGTGCTTCCCCCCCTTCCTAGCTCTTGTGGGGAGAAGCAAACTGGGCATGATTGGCTCATGTATGGGAAGCCATGGTTTATGACTTACCGTGATGTGAAAACATGGCCAGCTAGATGGGCGGGGTATAAATAAATTATTATTATTATTATTATTATTATTATTATTATTATTATTATTATTATTACTAGAGAAAAGTAGATGACAGTGAGTTTATGTCACTATTATGTATCTGAGATATGTCACAATTATGTATATGATCTAAAACTATGATGAACAGCAGTCATATGGTTCATGCCTCACTAATAAAAGAGAGGTGCTCACATATTCATATTCTCCAAGCCAATAGGAATGCTTAAAAAAATTAAAATATGAGAGCAGGGAAGTAGACTGATTATGATATATAATTATTGGATTTTATGTGAAATAAGTATTATACATAGATCTGTACCTAGGATGGAATTTTTCAAGTGAGCAGCCATGTTTCTTTAGAGGTAGTGATGAGCTAGTACAGTGATGAAATCATGAGTGTAAATATTAAAACAGCTGGTCTAATGCGGCAAATAAATTGTGAAATGTTAGACATGGGAGACAAATTGCAGAGGGATGATGTAAGCTCATTTAGTATAGGCAATGTTAGAAATAAAGATAACAATTGGCCTTCAGAATCTTAGGGCCCTCTTGGGCCTGACACCAGCTGTTACGTGGATATGTATTTGTAGACAAATTGGATTTTTGTTTGTTTTACAAAGGAGTCTGCTGATTCAGCAGAGATGGAGGAGAAGATGGTAGCTGGATTTTCAAATCACCTTCCCAGTTTGCCTTTACAACCAAGCTTTCCCAAAATGAGCGTTGAACGTCGTGATAGTGAGAATCCAGCAAACAGTTTGAGTTCCGTGGATGGAATGGTGAAGAAAAGAGAGTATGATAACCCATACTTTGAACCACAGTATGGGTTCCCAGCAGAGGAAGAAGAGGATGAACAGGAAGAAAGCTATACACCGAAGTTCAATCAGAACCTCAATGGCAATCGGTGAGATATCACTAAATTCAGGACTCCATGAGGGTCACACTGGAATTTTACTAATCTTGTTACTTTGTGCTTAGTACCATGCATTATCCTCAGAAAATCCCCTTGCAGTTCAGATATCTTCTAATGATTTTCTTAGGTCTTTATCGTATTCCCTCGGACCTCGAGGGATATATATTAAACACATCAGCATTTCAGGACCCACAGTATCAAGGAAGCTTATTTTCTCTGGTGCAGTCCTGCACCACATGGGGGGGACACATGAAGGAAGGATCTATGTGGGTTTTCCCCATGTGGCAGTCAGCTGGGATAGACAATGGCAACCTGGAGGGAAAAGTCATGATTTGGCCACATAGTTCCAGTATTCACAACCACATATGTAGCAGCTTGGGATCACAGCACTTTGATGAGTCCCTGTATTGAGTGGGACATATAATTACTTGGGGAAGAGGCTTGTAATTATTTTCTTGGAAGTATTCCAAGATGTTTACTGTTCTGGTTGATGGCTGTTACTTGGAATCTGCAGAAGATTACTTCTCTGTTGCCTTTGTTTTCATACTTGCTCTATTCTAAAATAGGCATCAGTTGACATGGCAACTGTTAAACTCACACCACAGCTAAATCAGATGTTTGTGTTACTGATATGAGGTGGGTCCCAACAATCTTTGTAGTTGCAGGATACTGAATGATGCCAACAATGTAACACCGTTGTCTTTTCTTTTAAAGGCCTCTGCAGCCTCTGCGCCCCAACAGCTTAAAGCTAGGCAACGAGTCTGATGCGGAATCGGATTCCCATGCCAGTTCCCCAAATTCTACAGTATCCAACAACAGCAGTGAAGGTTTTGGGGGCATTATGTCCTTTGCCAGTATGTATAATTGTTTCTTATTTACAAACTTGAACAGCAGGTGGGAAGAAAGTGGGGAAGAGACCCACAGAAAGAAGAATACTTAATGGAAATAAAGTATTTGAGCTAAAGGCACCAACCCTGTGAAAGTCATTGGCTATTGCTTAATACATGGCATTCATCTACTGCTTGCATCTTTTGCAAAAGCAGAAGGAAAGGGAAGCAGCAGGAGTCTTGGCTTAGTAGAGAAGAATAGGGACTGGGTTTGGTTAAATGTTAGCACTAGGGAGCAGACCTTGGAATTGGGAACTGGAAATTAGCCTGGGTAGCTCAGAGAGCAACGTTGGTGTGCTTGGTGCCAAATTGAATGAAGGAAGTGTACTAATCAGTACTAATAGTCGCTTACTCAGTACTAATAGTATGCTATGTCCTCTGTGACCCTTAATATTTACATTTTGCTTTCGGTTTCACAATTGCTGAGGTTTGCAGGTATAATAAACCATATGCAAAGGCTATAGTAGGAACTAGTGTGAAGAAGATGATGATGATGATGATTTTCATTTACATATTGCCCTTCCTTCTAAAGGAGCTCAGCGTGGTGCACAACATAAAAAATACAGTGGATAATTAAAAATAGTATAACAAAGCAGCATGATAACAGTACTGTTCAATCTCAGAACCAATTTATGGCCAAAATGACTAAGTGGCAAAATAGGTTTTATGATTATCTAAATAGTAACTATGTGGGGGACAACACAAATTCCATGGGAAGGGAGTTTGACAGTCGTGGATCTGCCACCGAGATGGCCCTATGAGGGAGGTGCTTTTCAGTTTGCTTTGGCCTCAAGCTATTTGGGGCTTTATTACCGGTACGTCAGTACAAACACCTGGAATTTGCCCTAGTAGCTCACAGCCAGTGGAGAGCTCTGATGATTGCTGTAAAATGATCCCATCTACTTGCCCTATTTAACAGCCTTGCTGTCACATTCCTCAGTTGCTGCTGCTTCAGGGCTGTCTTCAAGGGTAACCCCAGGTTAGGTATGGAAGAATCTATCAATTTTGGTTCTCTCAGTTGTTCATTTTACCAATCTTCACTTCACTTCCTCACATTTCTGCAGCAATTTGCAATAAATTAAGAAAAAAAGCCTTGTGAAAATGCTTCATGATTTTATTGTGAATTTCTCCTCATAAACACATATTTGTATGTACTTTTGATTGATGTCCACATTTCTGCAAGCAAATTATCCCAATATGATGCATTTTGTGTGTTATTTTCACTAATATAGTCATTTCTATGCAATTTCCCCCCTAATACATGCATTTTTGTAAATGCTGGTTGGAGAACTGCATCACAAAATTCAGATAAGCACAAATTTTGAGGGAAGACTGTTCCCCATATTGTTTTGAAAAGTGCAAATTTGATATTTTCAGCTTTAAATGTGAATTGAATCAAATTGCTCCCTTATCCCTACCCTACATTTGTGAGGTTATTAGTGGATGGATTCTTGATTTCAGGCTATTCTGGTCAAACAGCATCTGTAGATGGTTAACCAGTCATAGCTGATCATTGAGGCCACCTGTGTCTCCAGTGGCAGGTTTGAATCAAGTATACATATGCTATGTGCCTGTTCCGTCATGGGGAGTCACCCTAATTCCTGGACTTGGACCACCTACCTATAGCACTTCCATCTTACAATGATTCATCTTCAGATTATTGGCTCTCACTGCCCCTAGGCACCAGTCCTGCACAGCGTCTCCTGATTCAGATGGAATAGAGAGTGATTGAGCTGAGTGTCTTAAGCACATTGATGGCACTGAGCCTTAAATTCCAGGATGAGTTGTTCCAGTGGTTTCATATAGACATTAAACAGCAAGGGGGTGGGCGGAGATGGAACTTTGCTGGATTCCACAGGACAGTGTCATGGAATTGAGCAGAAGCCCCACACTCATTTCATGACATCCTGAAAAGTTAAGCCCTGCATAGCTTTGGAATCAGCTTTGGGCATTGAGATCTTCTGGTGGGACCTGTTCCATGAGCTTAATCCAACTGGGGTGAGTGAGGTTGACAGAAACTAGCAACAAGACACGTTTGGTGATGGGCCCTAGTCATGTAGTGCTCTTTTCTACAAAGTTTATGTTGCTAGCTCCTTTTTTGAAATTAATTCAGATAGGGCATAAACCCTATTCAGGTGGTGTTCTCATGCAATAGAGGAATCACTGTAGCTGGGATGTGCTAGTTAACTTTGCACAGCCCCACTGCTTTCCTTGTATGGCAAACAACTGCAGTGTGCAGCCTACTGTATTTGTGTTAGATCTCCATGCACTTAAAGATCCCTGTTTGCAGATATTTGCCCTCCAAAACACCAACAATGGAGGGGCAGGAGATGAGAATGCAGTGGAAGGGAGAGAGCTAGCTCAGGTCTTCCCTCATTTGTTTCCAATCATGTCAGGTGAGCAACGTTGTCATAGGGCTACTAATTCTCCTGTTCAATAGTACTGCTGTCTCAAAAATAGTGGTTCACCTGTGTTTTGTGTGGGGTCCCGCTCCCTTTGAACAATCAGTTAGTGCGCCAATTGCATCTGTTCCTGGATAAGGCAGATAATAGCCAAAGTTGTGTATGCACTGGTTACATCAAGTTTGAACTATTATAATGTGCCTTAAGTGGATTGCCTGGGAAAAGTGTACAGAAGCTACAACTAGTGCAAAAACCAGCAACCAAAATTTAGGCATGACTCAGATTTTGGGGGAGAGTGAGGGCTCATCCACACTTACCTTTGGCTCTGCACTTTCTAATCACAGATACGTAAGTGCTTTAAAGCTCCATGTCTGAGCACTTTTCTTTTCTCCAGAGCTTTCACCAGGAAAACCCACTCTTTAATGCTGAATTTGAACAAATGGCAATTCCGATTTGCCGTTTGCTCCAGTTCAACGATAAAGAGTGGGTTTTCACAGGGAAAAGGCTGGGGTAAAAAAAAAAGATTGCTTGGACACAGTGCCTTGAAGTGCAAACCTCTGCCTAGAAATATGGCACAAAGGAAGTCTGGATGAGCTCTTACCTTATCAATTTAACTGTTTCAGGGCCCAGTTTAAAGAGCTGGTTACTTAAAGCCTTGGGCCAATAAACTTGAATGAGCTACTCTGGTTACCAGTAATGTTGTCATTTTTTCCACAGTAGCACCCAGGCTGGGGTAAGCTGGGTGGCTGCCTCCCTATTGACATTTAGACATCAGCTAAAACAATTTTTGTTCCAGCAGGTCTGTGGTCTCACATGCTCTTGATCTTGCCTAACCATTGTGTTAGTTCCCAGTCTTTTTTAAAGCTGAATTTTATCTGCTGTGTCGATTTGATGTTTTAAATGATTTGAATGTTAACTGCCTTGCACATTTTAAGAATGAGATAGTGGAATGTAAATGATGGAATGTCAAGATTTTGAATTAAATACATTCATTTCATTGAATAAACTAAATGGAGAAGTAGAGGAACAGGATAAACAAGTAAAGTGTTTATTCTGCCTCCTCATCCCCTTGTCTCATTTCAAAAATATCTTCATGAGTCGTAGCAGAAGGAACTACCTGTATTCCATTTCTCATAGAGAGAGAGCCTGCTGTTGAGGGCAAAACTATACATGATGCTAAATGTGGTAACATGCAGATTTTTGAAATTGAAATGGTATCAGGTGATGGGGGGCTGCTAATTTTGGGTATCAAACCTCCTCCCTCCTCCTCAGACCTGTCATTTGCTGGGACCCACATGTCCCAGCAGAGCTCACTGGGACTCATGCCCTGGTTCCACCCCTGTACCTGCCATCCTTTGCCCACCTGGTGGTGATGCTTCTATGCCACAGCCTTCACCTTGAGCACTTGCAAAGTGGTGGCGGCCGCCCTGAGGAACGCCCTTCCATCAGATGTCAAGGAAATAAACAGCTATCTGACTTTTAGAAGACATCTAAAGGCAGCACTGTTTGGGGAATTTTTTAATGTTTGATATTTTATCGTGTTTTTAATATTCTGTTGGGAGCCGCCCAGAGTGGCTGGGGAAACCCAGCCAGATGGGTGGGGTATAAATGTTGTTGTTGTTGTTGTTGTTGTTTGTTGTTTTCACAAGGGAAGGGGAGGCTGTTAGGCTGTCCCATCCCTTCCCTCTGGGTGTTTGTGGGCTTACCTGGTAAGTGGTGCCATACATAAGAGGAAGGAGGAGGCTACTAGCAACTTCCCCTGCCCTTCACTTGAAAGCTTACTTTATAGCCAGTAGTACATAGTGACCTGGAAGCCAAGTAGCTGCCCAACTTGTGGCCTGTTACAGGGCTGCTTCCACTATGAATATGCCCATGGAAAAGCGCAAGGAGGATGACTGCTGGCTTCTGCAGTAGCAATGCCATTGGAAGACCCAAGTGATGACAGGCACTGGGAAGGGCCCAGTAAGTGCTGAAGGGGCCATCAGGCCTATCTTTTCTACTGTGGTCCTGATGAAATCCCTCTTCTGAAACTGGAATTTCTTGGGGTGGGGGAATTCCTATTAGTGCCCACCAGCTGATGCTACCTGCATGTTTAAAAACCTTTATGCTGCATTTAAGGTCATGTCTAGTTTATCCCAGAGTGCAGAAAGCTGTTCAGATGTAAACTGCACAGTAGGTTTCTGAATGAGATAAGGGGATGATTAGATCACTTGATTTATTTTATTTTTGTTATAGGTAGCCTATACAAGAACCACAGCACAAGCTTTAGTCTGTCCAATTTAGCCCTTCCAACCAAAGCTGGGAGAGACAAAAACACTCCATTTCCTAGCCTGAAAGGTAATCACTTTTCCTTGCCTTTTACTGCTCTCAGAATCCCTTTGATTGCCAAGCAGTCACAGAATTACACCCAACCCTTTAAAAAAATAATTTTGGGAAACCAGGCATTCTAGAATTAGGAATTCATTTTGGGTGATGCTTCAGATTTCTTAAACAGAATTCTTCAAGTGACTATTAATTACACTTTTTTGTATGGAAGGGAGTATTATTTTTGGTCTGTCTTTATTTTAATGCATCGGCTGAATAAAATGCACTTTGGTGGAAAGAGATTTTGTATAAAGTGAATGCAAAGTCTTAATCCTCTGGATTGATTTAATTTCACAGACCCCCCATGGAGGCTGCTGAAAAGCCCTTTCCTTGGCAACCGTCTATGTGGCAAGCATATCCTTAGTGTGTGTGTTGCCCCAGATGTATACAGCTGCATATCACTGCTGTTGGCTCTCCTGGCACAGATAGAGGGAGACCAACCTGGCAAGGATCTTTTCAACTTTTCACCAGTTACGTGAAACACTTTCATGGGAAAGGCTATCACGTTTAAATTGTCTCTTTAGATACGGTATTTCCTAGAGCTAAAACTTGCCTTAAGAGGAAAGTTATTGACAGCCGTTCATTTGGAGCAATAGGATTTAGCTAAGGTAGACTTCTTCAATCTTGAAAAATATGGAGTAGAATCTGTAGAAATTACTCCAGGTTATCTGTAGTAAAGTTGGTTTTAGTCATTGCTGTTGTTAAAGGAAAGATAATCTGTAATTTACCATTGTTTGATTTTGCATTGAACCTTTTTGGTTGCTCAGCTGGAAGAATGCTTTATTTTTAATAAGTTGTTTTTAATAAGTTGATTTTATTTATTTCTTCCCCCTCTCCATTTTCATCGGTAAAGATTACTTTAATCTGGAAGTGGGAAGGGATGTGGATGAAGGTTGGTATGATGTTTGCTGACCTTTGACCTTTTAGTAATAAAGGCCAAAAGTTAGTTTTGTGTTGCTGCGTTGGACTTTGCTTTGGATAAGAGTAACATTTTCTTAGGGGTGTGTGTGTGTGTGTGTGTGTATGTGTAGAAAAATCAGAAACCAACGCAGAAGGACTGTGAGTAGTTTGGTGAAGACTCTGCATGGTCTTTGGGGATATTTCCATTTGGTCATATTCCTATATTTGTTTGTGCAGAGATCTTCTGTTAGCTAAACCTATTATTGATAACACACATTGGAAGAAAACAGTGATGGGTTTTTCCATGTCTTTTCATGCTTTGTGTCTCATCTTCTGCAGTTTATTGTCATTTCTTGATGACTCTTGTTCCATGTGGCATCTCCAATTTTCTATAGGATAAAATTGTCAGTACTTTAGTCAGTTTCATATATAAAGAAAAAAATAATTATAACCTTACAGGTATCATACTAGTTGGGTGGTGGGGATGGCATGGTAGTAGATATTTAGACGAGATGACCCTTGGAGGACCATTCCAACTCTACAATTTAATTATTTGTGTATGCCAGGTAAATATCAATTTTCTTAATGTTCGAATTCTTTGAGATACAAGATGGGTAGATTATATTTTTTCATTTCATTCATTGCCATTGTTTCAATACCCTTTTCAGCTATTCATTAATGTTTTGTTTTATTTACCTTCCTTCATGTTCTGAAGGGAGATAAGCTTTATTTTTTGCAGTTCCTATGAAATAAAAGATGACATTAATTCCTAAGATAGAGAGAAGCATTATTTCTGAATTGCATGGGGTTCAGAGTAACCTTTGAGCCTTTAAGTGACCTTAAATCAGGTTAGCACATATCTACACTAGAAATGAGAGCTTGTGATTTTGTGTTTGGAAGCCATTAGGGTTGAGAAATTTGTTTCAAAATGTGCTTCTACAGAGATGATTGTTTTGAGTCTCTCTACTATACTGAATGAGCACAGCTAATGCTCACAAGGCATACAGGGGCAGTGCTAATCCCAGTGCTATTATTATAGATCCAAGGACCAAATCAAGAACAAGCACCATTACAGGTGGGCCGATAGAACAGGGAATGTAGTAAACCACCCCTGCTACACTGGCTAGTTAATACCTCCTCCTTAAGTTTTCCTTCCACTTTTAGTTTATTCCTATTTAGCCATGGGGGAAGCTGTTATCTGGACCACCCCAATGTAGATGTTCCCCAGCATTAATCTAGGGCTGTTTTTGAAAGAGAGGGGATTAATCAAGTAACTAATCAAATATAAAAATGGTGGTGATTTTGCAGTGCACTACTAATTGTTTATTTTGTGTCCCAGTATTTGGGCTAAATACTATAATGGAGATTATTACTGAAGCTGGGCCAGTAAGCAATGAAGGTGGGTTCCTTGCATTATGAACTGTGCATGACATACCAACTCCCAGCAAGCATTCTTGTGCCTGTCTTTTGGGCAATTTTTCCACTGGAAGCCAGTATCATGTGATTTCTACTAGTCACACTCCCATAACACATTGCTTTTCCATATGGTGCCTAATCAGAAGATGGTTCTTGTGGCAGAAATGCATGCAGAGCAGCCAAACTCCTGCCTTTCACCTTCTGCTCTTGTTACCATCTTCTCTTTTGTCTCTGTCTCATTCCCATTACTGTTTTCTGCCGATGTATGATGCAATAATACAAAATATGCTGCTGCTTTTCCAAGTTTCTTTGTATGTCCATTTAATTAAGTGTTAGCTGACTTTTGTGTGTCTCATTGGTACTGTTCTTGGACTTGGGCATCCTTTTCAGTAACTGTTTTCTTGTTCTGCTTCCTCTCTTATTCAGGAAATAGACGAGCACTTGTGGATCAGAAGTCTTCTGTTATAAAGCACAGCCCGACAGTGAAAAGGGAGTCTCCTTCACCACAGGGACGAAGCAGTAATTCCAGGTAAAAGCGTCTGCTTAGAGTTGCTGTACAATGCAAAATGAGCTTTATGTGGCATGCCCTGGGCAGTATGTCTGCTCTGAGTATAAGGAGATCTGGTGATGCTTCTAAAAAGAAAAATTAAAGAAGGTGACATACTCTATCTTTGAATCTTACTGTAATGGATTACACAATTGATCAGCTCATGCAAGTTGCCTCCACTTAGGTTTGGCTGTTTCTGTCCCAGTAGATTGCACCACATCCAACCCTATTCCAGTATATCTTGTGACTCTTGAAAGCTGCTTTTTAGGGAGGGTAGGAGGGACAATATGGTGAGGAGAGACTAGGAAACCCACTTTCATAAAATGAATTCTTTTTGCACAAATAAGAAACAGCCAAATGCAGAAATAAAAGGAGGTATTTATGGTTAAAGGTAGATAGCCGTGTTGGTCTGTCATAGTCAAAACAAAATAAAATAAAAAAAATTCCTTCCAGTAGCACCTTAGAGACCAACTAAGTTTGTTCTTGGTATGAGCTTTCTTCAGATACACAGAAACAGAAGTCACCAGACCCTGATATATAGTGAGAGGGTGGGGAGGGGTATTACTCAGAGGGGTGGTGGAAATGGGTGAAAGGTTGATAGGTGTGGTAAACCTGTTGACGACTGTTAACGGCTGCAATTAGTCTTACAGGAAAAAGCAAGGGGTGAGAAATTTGTTTCAAAATTTGTTTCAAAAGCTCACCCCTTGCTTTTTCCTGTAAGACTAATTGCAGCCGTTAACAGTCGTCAACAGGTTTACCACACCTATCAACCTTTCACCCATTTCCACCACCCCTCTGAGTAATACCCCTCCCCACCCTCTCACTATATATCAGGGTCTGGTGACTTCTGTTTCTGTGTATCTGAAGAAGTGTGCATGCACACGAAAGCTCATACCAAGAACAAACTTAGTTGGTCTCTAAGGTGCTACTGGAAGGAATTTTTTTTATTTTATTTTGTTTTGAGGTATTTATGGTTAGACATATTACTGAGAAAAGTATAGGGATTGTAATTCATAACAAATGGAACACATCAACAGTGTGATGCTAGGTTACAAGAGTCTAGTTTAGACAGCCAGCAGGAAACTTTGACACAAAATGATAGTTACAGGCTGTTTCTGCTTTGCTGAGCCACAGATCTAGGCACAGCCCCATCTCTTCCTTTCTGCAGTGGCGCTCCACATGACAGAAAGGGTTGGGGAAGTGTGATAGCCACAATTCTTACCCCAGCCTAGTTATTCCAGCTGCTCCACTTGAGTCAGTGATAGAGATATATAGCAGGATATAGCAGGTTGCATCAAGGATACCTAGCATATTATGGTTAAAGTTGAAGTCAGCATGGCTAAATACAGATAGATTTATGTTGTGTCAATATCCTCCTATTATAAAGTGTGATATACCTATGGAAGTGTCCTGGAGAGTTATACCCCCTATCGCTTGTGTATCCATATAATATAGTGAGAACCAGCAGTTCTTGAAAGAGGTGGTGCACAATGTCCTAGATGGACAAGGAGTTGGTTGGTTTCACATGAAGAGAGTCCGCCGTCTCCTGGAGAGTGAGCAGCTCCGTGTCTTTGTATTAAGCAAGCTTAATCGCACCATCCAATCAGAAGAAGATGCACGACAGGATGTTGTCCAGGATGTGGTCAGTTCTCTGTTCCTCTTTCTTTTAATGGTTCTATTTCGTCTTTCTGCTGCAGTGCTCACAGTAAAGCCATTACTAATAAATCATAGATTACAAAGCAACAATAAGTTAAAAACCCAGTATTTAGAATATCAAAGGCCAAGTTAGATGAATGGTGTCTAGAATAAACATACCTTTGTCACCTCCCAAAAGGAAAGCATGCTGCAATGGAAAAGGTGCATCCCCCTAGGCAAGCTGTTTCTAAATCTAGGTGTCACAATAGAGAAACCTATTTCTCTCATGCCCCTACAAAGGATGGGAAGGGAACGTGGAGAGGGCCTTTGAAGTGCAGCAGAGTTCCTGGGTTCACATGGGAAGAAGTAATTCTGAAACTATTTTGTTGCGTGGCAATGACCCGCCCTCCCCATGAGAAATAATTGAAACATGACACGTAATATAAGGTTAAATGGGCAGAAAAGGCCACAACTTCATTGGTTATCAATGCTGAGCGGTATTTGCTTAGGCATTGGAACCTAACCGACTATATCTGACTCCAGCCCGTGTGCTGGAAGTCTGTGAAGGGTTAACCACCAGTAAGGAGCCCCCGTGATGCGTATCGACTAGGAACTCCCCCTGGGGCCACTGATAGGGGCGTGCCTTTGGCCCTAACCTCCTTAGGCTTTGGACAGGGCGAAGCCCCCGGAAACCTTTAATGGAATACCCTTCGATTTCCGGGGCAGGTGATGACGCAACCTCCCCATCACCCTTCTACAGAGATATTCCAATGCTAACCACCACTCGAGCCTAAAGGGCTCGCCGCCAATACCCTCACATCTGCAACCAATCCCTAATACCCTTGATTATATCAGCCAACCAAATATCGTTTCCTGCGTTCGAGAGATGCACGCCATCATCACGGTAAAGGGACGCCTCGCAGAACCTTATGGCGGGGTGCCGGATAACCTGACCCTTCAGTATTATCACCCTGCGCGCCACAGGATAGTCCAGTAACCTCCTTGCTTTGTTTAAAGCAATAGGGCAACGCCCATCTTGCCACACGCGCCTCTCAAGTAGGGAAGACCAAAAAAGCTTTAGAGCAAGGCAGAGAATTGAGCCTGGAAACCAATTGATAATCAGGGCAGTTGATGAAAGATCAGGGTGATATCATTTTCATTTCCCTTAATGGGAGTGAGTATATTGCCTCATTGGGATCAGGAAATGCAGACAAGAGGTAGAGCTTAGTGTCATCTGGATACTGATGATACCCAAGCCAAAAGCTCAGGATGACTTCAACCAGACATGTTAAGCAGCATGGAGGACAAGATGGGACATTGAAGCACTCCATAAGCCAAAGGTCATGGGGCCAAGAGTTGAGGTGGTGGTGAGGGAGACCAGAACCACTACAGAGCTGTGCCTCCCAATTCTGTCCTATCTCAGTGGCCCAAATGGGTGCCATGGCTGACAATACTAAAAGCTGCTGAGAGATCTGGGAGAATCAACAGGGTCAGATGCCTCCTGCCCATTTTTTGGTACAGTGACCAAGGCCATTTTTGTTCCAAATACCAGGTCAGAAACCAGATTAGAAAGGATCCTAACAATCAGAAGAGTATCCAACCAAACAGTTCTACTAGCACAAGCACTTTCGGCTGTGTAATGGAACTTCCCTTCTTTCTCCCCCCCCCCCCAGATCTGCTGTGGAGGGTTGAGGGAAACCAAGAAGACCTAGAACTGATTACACTGAAGTAACTTACTGAAAAAAGGCAAATTAAAAGCAGGATGAAAGCTACTGAGATCAGTGGGATTGAGTGAGATTGAGTAATGGTTTTTCTAGGGACGCTTCACAACAGTTTGCTTAAGTGTTGTCAGAACCTCCCCCTACTTGAAAGAGCATTTGTACAGAGTTAGTTAACAGAGGTAATTCTATAAAGATAAATTCTCTTTTAGGTACAGAAGTAGCTCTGTAGTAGAGCACATGTTTGTATGCAAAAGGTCCCAGGTTCAGTCTCTGGTATCTTGAGGTGTGGTGTCTGAAACATTGGTGAGTTGCATAGAGAATACTAACCTAGAGGAACTGCTGGCCTGACTTGGTACAAAGCAGCTTCCTATGGTCCTAAGCCGAAGGAGGCGTAGTTAAGCTACAGAAAATTAATTAGAATGCAAGGGAATTATGGCTTTAGTGGAAGTTAATGAGCTGAAACAGGTTCCTAATAAATGATGCATCCTCACCCTTATGAATGTTTCCATTGTAGGAGATCAACCGCAAGGTTTATAAAGGGATGTTGGATTTGCTGAAATGTACTGTGTCAAGCCTTGAGCACTCATATGCAAATGCTGGACTTGGGGGAATGGCAAGTGTCTTTGGTCTGCTGGAAATAGCTCATACTCACTACTATAACAAAGGTAAGAGAATAGGATAAACCAATGAATTATATAAAATAAATGAATGTAAATTTGTGAAATGCCCTACTTGTTGTAGAGCTGAGCTAGTCTGACTTTCTGGCACAACCAATAATCACATTTATTTTATCACAGCTTTAGGTTTTGAGTAATTACTGAACCATGTAAAAGAAATTTATTGGAATAAGTGTTTTG
Organism: Darevskia mixta; assembly: GCA_034641385.1. NCBI lineage: Eukaryota > Metazoa > Chordata > Lepidosauria > Squamata > Lacertidae > Darevskia > Darevskia mixta. Next base: position 27,711,689 of record JAWWNH010000066.1, read on the forward strand.
AATTGCATCTATAATTCTATAAGTACAAATAGTTTCATGGAGAAAATGATTAATGTATTTTCAGTCAACACCAGAACAGAATGCAGTTACTTTGTTTTCATTGGCACACCCAAATGTTTGAATTAATTTCATTTCAGCAGTTCAGCCATGAGAAAAAGTGCAGACATTTAGCTGCTTAAGGAAAAGGCACATGCCCCAATAGCACTTATTGTGTATATAAATAGCAGGTGTGGGGAACCATTGGCTCTCCAGATATTGGTGAACTACAGCTCCCTTCAGTACATTACAGTTGAACTCTTGAACTCAGAGACATTGAATAGTAACTTGTAAGATTGCATATACAGTATATCTCCAAGATTGATTTGAGACTGTACATATATTCTTTGAGTCTGTATTATTTTGTGTTATATTATGCTTTGCATTGAGATATTTAGTGTACAATATACTTTCATTTTGCATACAGAGCTCGTGCTTGATGAGAACTACAGCTCCCATCATCACTGACCATGCTTGCTGGGAGTTGTAGTTCAGCAACATATGGAAGGCCAGCCATTCCCCGCTCCTGTTACCCAGCATCCTGCCCTACCAAGCTTATGATGGGGTGGGGTAGGAAACATTATATATTCCAGCACCCATTCAAATTTTACTGGAGGTTGAGAAATTTAAAAGAGTACATCCTGTTGGGGTGTGGGAGGTGAGAGGGTTGCAAAGAGCAGTCTGCAGTATCATCTAAATCTAGTATCCATGTTGTGCCCCAGCACAATTGGTTTTTCTTTATGTTTTGAAACTTGCCATGGGAACTAGAAAGACGGAGAGCTGAAATTATTAATAATTATTAGTAAGGTAAAGATAAAGGATCCCTGGACAGTTAAGTCCAGTCAAAAGCAACTAGGGGGGCAGTGCTCATCTCGCTTCAGGCTGTGGGAGTTGGCATTTGTCCACAGACAGCTTTCCGGGGCATGTGGCTAGCATGACTAAACCGCTTCTGGCACAACGGAACACCGTGATGGAAACCAGAGTGCATGGAAACGCCGTTTACCTTCCCACAGCTGTGGTACCTATTTATCTACTTGCACTGGTATGCTTTCGCACTGCTAGGTTGGCAGAAGCTGGTACAGAGCAAAGGGATTCCCTCATGAGATGTAGTTTGATATTGCCCAGTATTAAATTTGTTTAAAGTCCATAGCATAGTACTACTTACTGGATCTTAGACTTTCCTGCAGAAAGTCTTCTGAAGCAAATTTTAGCCAGTCAATCTCATGTGAGAAATGGTACTTTGAGGTACTGGGTATGAAGCCTTCAGCCCTGGGGTTCTGAGCACTGCTTTTGAACATTGATTTTGAGATCTAAATGTGAGAACTGTTTTTTCATTATCTGTAAACAAATGATTAATGCCATCTGGACAATCTTTTTCTTCTGTATTCTCCCATTTTTTTTCTTAATCCTTCTATTTTTACTATTGCTGGTATGTGTTTTTCTTTTTTGGCTGCTGATTTCTCTCTCCTCCTTTCTTTTAAAGAGCCGGAAAAAAGAAAACGAAGCCCAACAGATGCAGCAATCACTCCGGTTGGCAAGGACCCTATGTTAGCCACGAAGGTTGAACCGAAACCCAAGGTGCAACTGCCAGTACCCCAGCTCATGCCAAGGGCCCCAAGCCCTGCAGGGAAAGGGCCAAGGGAGTTTGACACAAGGAGTCTAAAGGAGGAAAATTTTGTAGCTTCTATTGGTGTGTATTTATGTGTCTATGGAATGCAGGAAAGTAACTGTGCACTGCATTAGAATCTGATTGCATCTTTCCCATTGAAACATTTGCCTTATCATTGCTGCAATAATGTGCTTCACTCTCACTCGGACTGCAAAGACTTATTCATATATGCTCTTCTCACAGCTTGGAGAAATATTGGCTAAGCAATTTCTGGTGTTTCTATGCTTTCTGGAATTTTATGGCTAGGCTAATGGAGATAGCCATATGATGCTGGCATAGGGAACTTTAATCATTGTTCACATAGTCTTACAGGCAGAATAGTCTGGTCTGTAATGGAAACAGTTTCTTGGGAGTGTGTGCACCAGGGACTAGTTGCCACAAAAACAAATTACTATTGAGAGGAAAATATTTTACCTTAATGGCCCAGTACTATGCCATTGATTTCTGGGTATCTACTCCCAAATACGTTAAGGGACGCAGGTGGCGCTGTGGGTTAAACCACTGTGCCGCTTGGGCTTGCTGATCGAAAGGTCGGTGGTTTGAATCTCCGTGACAGGGTGAGCTCCCGTTGCTCGGTCCCTGCTCCTGCCCACCTAACAGTTCGAAAGCACGTCAAAGTGCAAGTAGATAAATAGGTACTGCTCCGGCAGGAAGGTAAATGGCGTTTCCGTGCGCTGCTCTGGTTTCACCAGAAGCGGCTTAGTCATGCTGGCCACATGACCCGGAAAAACTGTCTGTAGAAGCGGACAAATGCCGGCTCCCTCGGCCTTTAAAGCGAGATGAGCGCCGCAACCCCAGAGTCGTTCACGACTGGACTTAATTGTCAGGGGTCCCTTTACCTTTTTACTCCCAAGTACAACTGTGCAGGATTGCAGCTTTGGACTTCATGTTCATTCATCTTCAATTCTAGCCCTCACCCTTGTGCTGTGGGTGTTTCTGTATAATGTATAATCTTCTATTTTCCACGAAAATAAAACCTACAAGAATAAATATAATACTTTTAGCTATATTCACTTGCCATCCAAAGGACAGAAGAAAATAAAGTTTTGAGGGTTTCTAGCACAAAATGCCATTCAAATGTAGAAAAAAACCCCACCCAGTCTTAAGAGATTGTGCAAAGACAACTATATAATTGCAAACATATTTGTCAGATGGGTTTCTGAAGAATGACTCCCCTCCCATAGTTTGAGATGAATTCCCTTTAATGGATACAGTAGCCTTCTGTACCAATGCATAGGGAGCAAGCAGAATTGTGATGGATGGGGAAAGAAGGGCAGCCATGGTTTGTATACCATTAATAAATAATATTATGGAGGGAATGGAGGGAGCCTCCAGAAATCTCATATTCAGTTTGAATGTGCTTATCGCTGTTCTTTTATTTGATGTTGTTCCATCAAATAAAGCATGGGGAAATTGATTAGGTTTTCTGGATAAATTATAATTAGCTGTCTTTCTCCTACTGCAGACACATCCTGAATCGCTCTAAAGTGTTCTGAGCCTGTTTCCTCTCCCATTTCTATCTGTGCTTTCCCATGCCCTGTTTCCATAGCAGAATAGTAAAAAGAAACTTTCTGCACTACTGCTTCTCTTTCTCTGCTCTTGTAAGAGCTGAGTTTGCTTCTTACTTTGTAGCATTCCCAGCTTCTTCCTTCCTATTTGGGGAGGGAAAATGAAGTGCACTAATAGTACTTGAATTTCCATTAAGCTTATTATGATTCTGCCACTGGCCCATTGGGCCAGCACCTGGAATTATCTGAAGTTTTCTGCTACAGGGATGAAAATTTAGGGTATCACTTGAACAGAATGGTGTGTATTTCTTTTTTAGATCCCCTCCCCGTTTTTTGCTATTCTTTTTGCCCTGATAAAAATGATTTGGAGTCTGGTATAGTTAATATACGTAAAGCTAGAAGATGCCCAGTGGTAATATTACAGGCATATTCAGACCCAAACTAATTGTTTTTTTACATAGATTTTTTTTAGTGTTTCTAGAAATAGTTTTTCTAATCCCTTATTACACTTTGAATTGAGAATATATTTGGTGGTTTTGGGCGCAGTGATACATAAAATACATACTGTATTCTTTGTGTAACCCATTGATAAGAAACTTTAAATGTTGGACGTAAAGAACCTGACACTGTCTCTTTTTAATCTGTCATTTCTGTGAAGGCAAATGAGATCAGGTAGGTGAGTCTCACTTAGCTGTTCTACTCAGCCAGTTAATTATATAGAGGTATTAATTTTGAAATCTTGTGAATGAAGGCGCTGGAAGTCTCTACCCTGATCTGACTGAAGATGTGATTAATTATTCACATGCCAGTTATCATTAATTTCTGCTTTGGTAGTGCAGGATTGGGTGGCTTATTTTTTATTTTTATTTTCCATTTCCGCCTCTGATCAGCATCTGACATTTTTTCTGTCTTTCTCTCCTGCTTACATTGCATCTTGAGTAGAATTGTGGAACAAGCACAACGAAGTGTCAAAGCAAAAAGCTTTGGAAAAACTGAGTAAGAATATGATAAAAGGACAGAAACTTGACACTCCTCAAAGCCTCCCCATAACTGCCAACTCTCTAAGCCTTTGATTGAACACCCATGCCACATGAGCCATAGGGCAGACAAAGGAGGTCACTATTTCTTAAAGAAATCTAGTGTTGGGGTTCACTGAATAGCCCTTTCTGTATCAGGAGAGGAGAGGGGGGAAATACAGTCTCTTCCAGCCAAGTTTCAAATCCTTCCTTACCACTGAATTATAATTTAAATTTTGGACAGGTTTCCCCCATGAAATTGTAATCCCTCTCTGGTGGTAAACCAACATTTTCTGCAATATGTGCATCATGGAGTGTTCTGTGTAAAGAAATGTTTGTCCTGAATTCTTAACCAATAGCGGATATAAAGTGTAAAGTTCAAGTCCAATGTGAAAGGTCCACAATTATTGTTTGATGATTAATTATTTTATATGAGGTTGGGAGTAACCTTGGGGAATAATATGAAGAATGGTGATTGACTGGAAATAGAATGTGAAGTTCTCCATCCACAGAGATGATGTATTGTTTTCTAGGTTGTTGTTCTTTGATTACCACCCTTGGGGCGAAAGAGTGGAATGTCCAGCTAAGCCCCAGTTCAACCTTCTGCTTTGGTTGTTGTTGTCAAATGCATAAAATTGATAGTGCTTAATAATGCACATATAGTTAGAATAACATAGAATTGTAGACCAAGGATCGTCTAGTCCCACCCCTGCAGTGAAGGAATCTCAGCTAAAGCATGCATGAGAGATGGCCATCCAGCCACTGGTTAAAAACCTCCAACAAAGGAGAGTCCACAACCTTCTGAGAGAGACCGTTCCATTGTTGAACATCTCTTACTGCTGGAAAGTTCTTCCTGATGTTTAGTTGGAATCTTATTTCTTCTAACTTGAACCCATTGGTTCAGGTTCTGCTCCCCAGAGCAGGCATAAACAAGCTTGCTCCAGCTTCTGTGTGACAGTCCTTTAAATATTTGAAGATGGCTCTCATATCTTCTCTCAGTCTTCTCTTTTCAAGGCTAAACATACCCAACTCCTCAACAGTTCCTCATAAGCTTTGATTTCCAGACCCTTGATCATCTTGGTCACCCTCCTCTGCACACATTTCAGCTAGTCAATATCCTTCTTAAATTTTCTTACATTCTTAAATTGCAACTTCTTAAATTTACAAACTGTATCTTCAGTATACAGTGTGATTTTTAAAAATATATTGATATATCTATCTGATTCCTTTTCAGTAGCACCTGAATAAAGTAGAAAGTGATAGTAGATTGCTCCCTGCAGTTTCAGGTGAAAATAGGCTGTTGGGGAAGGGTTGAAGCTCTCCCACCAGCCTTCCCATGTTCCTTCTCCTCCACTTCAAAGTGCCTACAGGCTCTTTGTAAAGAAGGAGAGGCAGTTGAATTCCTGCAGTGTAACATACAGTTTATCCTAACTCTAGTGTAACATATAGTTTATTCTATAGTATGCCACTTATTGAATATTTGAAAAAAATATTGCTGACATAACTACAGAAGCAACATTTTATGGTATTTCTATCTGTTTCTACTAACATATATATAGTAGCTTATTTTATACCATCTATAGAAATCTTATTTTATAATGCTTTAGAGAACACACTGAGAATACACAAAAAGGAGTATCACTACTTAAATACTGTGAATATAAAGTTTGTTGGATTGTATAGAGAAGATATTAATTCACATTAGAGTAGAGGTATGTGGACCTAACAGTCAGGGGTACCTTTACCTTTATGTAACCAAGACGCCTGTTTGCTTCATAAAGTAAGCTGGCCAGATTTAGCCATTGCTGCTCCTAGGTTCTTTTAAAGAATACTCCTTTTAAAAGAGAGACTAGTGGGGAAGCTTTCAAGGATGCTTTTATTATGCCGTATCCTATCTTATAAGTAATAGAAGATTATTCTAATAGACTGGGGATCTCTGAAGTCTGTGCCCATGTTTTTCGAAAACTTCCATATTTAGGTGGAGAAGTTACTTCCATACTTAACTGAAGTAGAAGAAACTTGGAGAAGCCTTTGCCCTCATTCTGATAGCAGAATGTTTTAAAACTAGACTCTGTAAAAGTGACCCTTGCTCAGCAAAAATAACATATTAATTGGGCCAGAATATTAATTCTTCCTATCTGAAGAAGTGTGCATGCACACGAAAGCTCATACCAAGAACAAACTTAGTTGGTCTCTAAGGTGCTACTGGAAGGAATTTTTTAATTTTTTATTTTGTTTCGAGTATTAAAGGTTTATTTTTTTCTCCTCACTTAACTAACTCTCTCTGTTGTGTGATCTGAAATACAAAGAAACTTCTGAGTATGATTGATGAAGGTATATTTTTGGCTAACCCATACAGATAAGTCATCTTGAAGGAATTGCCTTCTCTGTATGTATAACTTTGTTTCCAGCAGTGCCCTGAACCGTGAATATTCATTCACAGTGCTTAACTGTGAATAATAGTCATAATCTTTAGTATGATTAAAAACCCACAGTTAAATTCTGTGCTTATTAAATTGATTGGAATAATATGTAAATTAACCAGTTAGTGTTTTCATACCACCTTTTAAAATCATGCTTTTGACTGATTAAAGGGATTTTTAAAAAAGAATCTGTTGCTAATGTACCTTAGTTGTGAACAGATTATCTGAAAACAAGTCCAATGAATTTCATGATTCCACTTTCTATTTACTTCTAGCATCATAGTTAGAGGAACCTAAGTACTAACATAATCTGGAAATGTATGTTAAAGTCAGATTTACAAACCAATGCCAGTTGATTTTTTGAATGTTCTATATGATACTCTCTCTTTAAATATACCCCATAGCTAGCACATATAACCTTTGGGATAAGCTTCCCATCTTTTTGACAATTCTACCTTCATGAATAATATGGTCATCTCAAAAATGCACACCATTAGTCTTTTTTCCACGCACACCATATATATAATTTTTCTTTCTCTCCTGCGCATTGTTTCACTTTTTCTGATGTTGGCAGTATCTAGTGATAGACATCATGCATACTGCTTGCACTCCTAACTCTTAGTTCATCATATTTAGTGGTATGTAAGGTATTGCTGTATTGTGTACACAGAGTTGCCACACATCATTATTTGTACACATCCTAGATCTGTAATAAAATGAAATCCTCCAGCTGCTGGTCATGTGTCCCTGTTAAGGAACGGTTGGCAGATATGGCTATGGCAGAAGGGTTGTACTCAGTCTCTTCTCCCTTCGAGCTCTTAATGGTGACCTGTGTAGTCTGCAGTGTATTCTTCTCCTGCCTCCTTACTTCCATTGCACACAGCTTTCCAAACCCTTCCTAATTCTGTCTCTCCTCTCATCCATTTTCTTTCTGTCTTTCATCTCATCACGGGAGGGTAAAAAACATGAAGCTGCATGATCATGGCATAAATCCCTTCACCATTTGTTTTCTTGATGGATAGGGTGGGATGATGAATGCATGTCTTTGTAGCAGCTGAAACTCACAGCTTCACCTTTGTTGTTACAAACTCTGGAGAGCCATGTGATACATCCCTGCAGTGACTGTATAATATTGCTATTTTGCCCCAAAATGTCCCATTTGAAGCTCTTATTTCTGGTATGCAGATTATTATTGCTGACTGTTTGGATGGTCACACCATGAGTTACTTGGTGAACATGAGAAAAATAATAACTTCGGCTGTAGATGGTAGCATATTAGATTAAGTACCAAGTGTCCAGCAATAAGATCTGCCCCTCTCCAAAAAGCAAACAGCAACAAAAGCAATCTTGTACCTGTGACCTAAGGAAGTGGCTTTCCAGAGTCGTGTCGACCGTTTGGCATGCCTTGTATTAACTGGAATCTGTCTGATGCCTGCTTTGTCTCTTTTCCCCTTTTCCTTTCTCCAATGGGTGACTGTTTAAGGCAGCTGGTCTGCTTCTCAGGTGCATTTATGTATTGGACAGAATGGTGGCTGCGACCAGCCAGGCTTTATTTCTGGTTGATGTTATTTCAAGAGTAGAGGAGAAGATCCTCTGGTTCCCCCTCTTGGTACTTCTCATGCACCAAAGCGATCATTTGCCTTCTGATTCTTTCATTTTCTTGTTCACAGTAATGAAATACAACTTTCCCTCTCTTTAGGGCCAGAAGGTACAAAACACTCTCATGATCTGGGGGAGACAGATGAGAAGAAATCCCAGATCAGTGCAGATAGTGGGTTGAGCTTAACTTCCAGCTCTCATGTAAGTGTCTTGAACATTTTATTTATTATTTGAGAAATGCCTCAAGGAAAATGACATGGGGATAGAAGGTAGTGAGATTTCCTTGTGTCCTTGTCCATAGATTCTGGTTTTCATTGGGGGGGGGATGTACTCTCTTTGGGGAAGCATTGATAATTATGTGAAAGCAACACACGTTCCAGTGTTGTTGATTCTGGGAAGCTAGAAACATGAGGCATGAGATTTGCAGTTCCTTAGTAGTCTGGGCCCAAATAAAATGTGTGGTCCAAGTCTCCAAGCAGAAATAGTAAGGACTAATGTGCATTATTTTTCTTCTTTGTTCATGATTTCAGAAGAGTGATTTGGATTCTGTGGCAAGTGTGGGACCTGCTGTTATGATCCGAAGCACCAGCCAAGATTCTGAAGTTAGCACAGTGGTAGGGCATGGTTGAAGTGGAATGTCTGTGCTTTACTTTAGTGGTGTTTTTCAGGCTTAATCATTTGCATGCACTTTCTTACTCAGCACCTGTGTAAATTGCAAGCGCCGAGTGCTTTTCTGGGGCATACACTCTCCATCCTTCTCCAGTTTTACATTTAACCATGTCCCCCAATTGTACATAAAATGCTCTGGTAGGTATGGGGATCCTATCCACTGCTACTGTTTTGTAAACTTACATATTTTATTTGTGTTTATATTGTTAAATTGTGACATTTAACATAGTTGTTGTAAATTAAATAGTTGTTGTAAATTAATGATTGTGGCAATGTCTACAGTTACCGGTATTTTAAATTGTCCTGTTGGGCCAAAGAATAGACATTTATTAGTTACAGGTAGGTAGCCGTGTTGGTCTGTCATAGTCAAAACAAAATAAAAAAATTCCTTCTAGTAGCACTTTAGAGACCAACTAAGTTTGTTCTTGGTATGAGCTTTCGTGTGCATGCACACTTCTTCAGATACATCTGAATGTATCTGAATGTATCTGAAGAAGTGTGCATGCACACGAAAGCTCATACCAAGAACAAACTTAGTTGGTCTCTAAGGTGCTACTGGAAGGAATTTTTTTAATTTGTTTTGACATTTATTAGTGTTCTTTTTCTTTAAAAAAATTGAATCTGACTTCCTCCTAATGTTAATTTAAAAGTTGAGGCCCGGCCTTTTATTTTTAATGACTGAATCTCTAAAAAAAGAAAAAAAACATTAAAAAACTAAACACAGTGCCCTGCAAAAAGTGCACTTTGCACTTTCTAAAGTATACTGTGCTGGGTCCCAATGTAACATGGGTTAGCAGAAACCTTTCCCTTTACTTTTGGTTGGGATGCAGGAATTATCAAGATTTAGCTTTCTCTGGAGTGGCACTCTGAATATATCTTTGTCTCCACAGTAACTACTCATATTGAATAAAGGACTGACCATTTAAACAGTTTGTTTTCCTCTTCAGGTGAGCAACAGCTCTGGGGAGACATTAGGAGCAGATAGTGATCTGAGCAGCAATGCTGGTGATGGCCTTGGTGGAGAAAGCAGTGGAAATCTGACAGGATCACGAGGCACCGTGTCAGACAGTGAGATTGAGACAAATTCAGCAACTAGCACTATCTTTGTAAGAACATGCTTTGGTTTTGCTTAGGAATTATTGTAGTGATGGTGGGTAGTGTAAAAGACCTATTACTTTATGGAAAGCGATCACATTAGAAAGGGTCCATCCTTAGTGAAGAAGTACCAGCAATTCTGAGCCACCATATATGTTCTAGGGTGTCCATGCACTGCAAACTCAATTATACATGTGGCAAGCACACTGACCTTGTAAGTGTAAATTGGCTCAGAGTGATAGACCTCTTAAAGACCTTTGGAAATCTTAAAGGCCTCAAATGTCTTATCATGACAATGAAGTATCTTTGAACTGAGTTGAATTTGAGAAGTGGCTTAAGCTTTTTCTGCTGTCCACTTTTTACCTTCTGAATTATCTTTCTGTTTAAAATGAATATATATTGCTTGCAGAATAATCTTGGTAGTCGAATACATAATACAGAGCAATAGAACATGCCTGATTAAACTGACATTTTAAACTTTTTTTTTAAAGGGTAAATCTCATAGCTTGAAGCAGACCATGAAAGACAATAAATGCAGCAGTCCTGGGAGAGCACCAGAAGATGCAAGCCTACGAGTTTATCTCTATGAGGGTCTTCTGGGTATGTGTTGACATTTATTTTGTTAAAAGCAAATTTGTTCAAAGCATTTTAGTGAAATAGCATTTAACATGCTGATTTTCTTCGTAGTATTTTCTAAACAAAAAGAAATTAAAAGAACAACAATCTGATCTACTGAAGTGAAACCTCCATAGATGAGTTTTGAATTCTCTAACATACCATAGACAAATCATCAGCTAAAAACGCGTGGTTTTCTTCAAAACATTTTATAAGAAGTGCTTGTCATTAGTATACCATATTTTTCTGAGTTTAAGACGCCCCCATGTATAAGATGACCCCTATTTTTTTTTTTGAACCCAAAATTAAGAAAACAAAACTCTAAAATAGAAGTGAAAATATGGACATTCGGTGGTGGCGGTGGAAAGTTGTTGATTTGTGGGGGGGTGCGATCACCCTAAAAGTTTCCAGCATGAGGTGCATGTAGTCCACAGTGGTTCTGTCCCCACCCCTCGTTGCCCAGTTGATAAAAGGTTACAGCTCGGGAGCAGGGAAGAAGGAGCTCACTAAATTTCTATGCTGTGTAGCAGGAATTTCTCCCTCCTGCCACCTGCTTAGCTGTTAAGAGATTATAGCTCAGCAGCAAAGAAAATGTGGTCAAGGATGGGGGTGGGGTGGGGTTCAGGCCAGAAGGCTGCATGGGGAGGCCATGTGGGCTACATTCAATCAGTGGGCTACAGATTTATCATATTAGGTACATGCTGTCAAATCAAGTGTATATTTAAAATGGTATTTTGAGCAGGGAAGTTGTTTCATAACACAGTATGCTAAAGATCAGACTATACTGATGTATTAGAAGAGGCATGGCCTTTGACCACAATTGCCATATGTAGCATATTTTTCACTGCACTTTTTCTCCTGAGTCTCATTATTCCAGAAAAGTTGCTCAGTCTTGTTATATGTCTCATTTCTCTTCTTTGCTGCCATGTTGCTGCTTGCTTGGAACTATAAAGGGAGGGATAAAGGATCTGTCTGGGACCAATTAGAGGATGCTGCCATGGAAACCTTCTCTATGAGTAATAATTCTTCTTTTTGCTTTTCTGTGTGTATTAAAAAGATTTCTCACATGTATTCCTATACACTCCACTGTTCTTTTCTTGTTCCTGCATTCTTCATTTGGTGAATACTGATAGAGGAAAAGAACACAGAACACAATAAAGTTGGTGCACTGCTTTAGGCAAATGGGACCATAAATGTTCACAATATATACAGTGTTAGGACAGGGAACCTTGCATCTCCTGGCTTGTTTTGATCTCAATTGTGTTTTTAACAGAACTGATTTTGCTGTGGTGGTAATATGATAATGATGGTGGTGATTACTTGGCACAATGGCACATCTTGTGGTGAAAAAGGTTTTTACCTGCAAAATTATTGGTCTTCTCGATTAATTTATTCTCTGCTATCTAGGCAAAGAGCGATCAACCCTGTGGGACCAGATGCAGTTCTGGGAAGATGCTTACCTAGATGCTGTGATGTTGGAAAGAGAAGGAATGGGAATGGATCAGGGGCCTCAAGAGATGATTGACAGGTAAATTACAAATTCTCTGCAATTTTTCTCTCCCTCTGCATCAATTAGTTTAACTACTTTCTGGGAATTCAGGATGTGATTTTATTCTGAGTAAATTTGTTGAAATAAATAATTACTTTATATTAATTTATGTACTGTATACTGCTTAGAGTTTTTTTTTATTAAGCAGATTACATTTTTTTAACTTTAAAAAAACAACATTTAAGACTTTGTTCCAAATTAAATTTTCTTTATACACAGTCTGTCTTTTGAAATATTTATTTATTTTGTTAAATTTGTATGTCACCCTTCATCTGTACATCTCTGGGTGGATAGCAACATAAAATGCAGTATAAAAACGCAAAATGCATGCTAAAAGCAAGAACAAAAACCACAAACCAATAAAAAAACTCTCACCACCTTGGACCTCCCCGAACCTTTGCTTGTCTTTTAATGTTGGGCCTATAAAAGAAGAAGAAGAAGAGTTTGGATTTGATATCCCGCTTTATCACTACCCTAAGGAGTCTCAAAGCGGCTAACAATCTCCTTTCCCTTCCTCCCCCACAACAAACACTCTGTGAGGTGAGTGGGGCTGAGAGACTTCAGAGAAGTGTGACTAGCCCAAGGTCACCCAGCAGCTGCATGTGGAGGAGCGGAGACGCGAACCCGGTTCCCCAGATTACGAGTCTACCGCTCTTAACCACTACACCACACTGGCTGGCTTAAGTTAAGGAAATGTAACTTAAGGCTAAGTTTAATTTCTGGTCATCTGGTACTGGGTCTGTGGAGAAATTTAATTCCATTAAAAAAGATAAAAGAAGGAAGAGGATGCAGAACATTTTGCAGTTAGTGGCTAAAAGTCCCATCAGAGACTCAAGTACATGTGTGTTCCTTTTGTAGGTATTTGTCTCTAGGAGAACATGACCGGAAGCGTTTAGAAGATGATGAAGACCGCTTATTGGCTACACTGCTTCACAATATGATAGCCTACATGCTTATGTTGAAGGTGCCATTTTTTCAAATTTTAATTTAATTTTTGCACATTTTTGTGAGACTTGTGGTAGGGTATGGGAGAAATATGGGCGTGCTGTGGCCACAAATTTTTAAACCCCCCCCCATGCAAGAGCAATCCCATATTAATTGCAGAAATAATGAAATGTCATACTTCGTTTTTGCTTTGTTTTTAGGTCAATGGGATGTATTTGAGCACTTCTTTCTTCCCAGTTACTTGATTTCTGCAGTTACTTGTTATTACGCAGTGCCTTCTCTTGATTGACCTGTTCCTATGGTAGTTTAAACTCTGAAATACTGAAATATAAATATATATGCAAGTGCCTCGGGAGATGTCAATAACCAAATACTGTATTTTGCTGTGTAGGTGCCCAAGAATGATATTAGGAAGAAAGTGCGCCGTTTGATGGGAAAATCTCACATTGGCCTAGTGCATAGTCAAGAAATAAACGAAATACTCGACAAAATTGCCAATATAGTAAGTCTTTGACTACCTCTGTATCTATATCTCTGTTCTTTCAATAGGAGAGGTGGATTATCTTTCACTGCAGTTGAGATGGCAGTGTTGATTGCTACAAATCTGAAAAGAGTAATGTTCCTCTTTTATGATGTATTTCACAAATTGTGTACAAGATTAAAATACTGCAGATAGAAACATTCTGATATCTTGCCTTCTGCATGTACTTTTTTATGGCAAGAGCTAGTGGGACCCAGATCTTTGGATGGTATAGATTTACTCAGCAATACCTTGCTTGACAGAGAATCAGACTCCTCACCTGTTTTATTCAAGACAGTAGACACCGAGGTCAGATCTTTCTGAACTTTTTATAGTGTTGCCCTCAAGAGCTGTAGAAGAAGCAAAATAAAAAAATAAAAAAATCCTTCCAGTAGCACCTTAGAGAGCAACTAAGTTTGTTATTGGTATGAGCTTTCGGCGGGTGGGGAGCGGTATTACTCAGAAGGTGGTGGGAATGAGTAATACCCCTCCCCATGCTCTCACTATATATAAGGGTCTGGTGACTTCTGTTTCAGTGTATCTGAAGAAGTGTGCATGCACACGAAAGCTCATACCAAGAACAAACTTAGTTGGTCTCTAAGGTGCTACTGGAAGGATTTTTTGTTTACTTTTTATTTTGTTTAGACTACAGCAGACCAACACGGCTACCTACCTGTAACTAGAGCTGTAGAAGGAAATTCTTGCTATAAGCTGCCTTCTCACTCTGTTGCCTGGGCTGGGGTCTGCCAGTTTCCTACTGGACTGGAGGCACTAACTGCTGACCTAAACTCCTCCTTAGAAGCTGAATGGGTAAGCAGCTTTTCTAGGCTTAATCTCTTGTCGTTTTGTTACCAGCCTGGGTAAGGAACTGAACCAGCTGCTTCTGGGGGAAACCAGCTGTTTTTATTGCTGTAGTTGCTGGCTGCTTCTCCAGGGTGGGTGTCTTTGGGGCTTTTTGAAGATGCTATATCCTGAGATTCAGTGAGAACCCTCAGAACAGCTGTGGAGGAGAGGGGGGAATCATTCCACCTGGCAAGCTGCAATGCTTGTGCAGACGGAACAATTGGAAGAGCACAGCAGTGAATTCCATCTTTACTTCTCTGATAGTGCTACTAAAAGAGAAATTAGTTGATGGGTTTCCCACGTTCTTTTTGTTGTGCCTCCCCCACCATACACATGTTTTAAGAAAGCATACTTGTTGCATGTGCATGTTACATTTTTTATCGGTGTCTAGATACATTGTGTTAAGTGTATGCTATAAAAACATAATTGGGTGCAAGCTAGCCAGATTCTCCTCTGACTCTGAAAACTTTGGGTGGATTGTTATAGGCAACTCCCCATTTGCACAGGGGTCGTGTTCTGGGTCATCGTGCACATCGGTGGAGCATGCACAAACCCATAAACCCGCCCCATTCCTCCTCCTTACGGGGCTGAAAACTGTGTGTGCATTGACAGTCACACGCCAATCAAACACGCAGAAAATGGTTGCCACCTGTATATTACTGTGTCCCAACTTTCCTTCAATAAGTTAAGAGTCATGTACATTGAGGTTATTTTACTTTATCGTCACAATAATCCTTTTTTTTAAAGAAGTTTTTTATTTAGTTCCTTCTGTACAATACATTACATAAACATAAACAATAAACATGGTACAATAATTTCAAAAAAGAAAAAAAGAAATATCAAATTAAATCTCTGACAGAAGAAAAAAGAAAAAGAAAAATAGAAATACGAAAGTAAGAGAAATAGTAAGAAAAAAAAGTGAAAAAGAGCGAAGAGAAAAAGAGGAAGAAAAAGAGTAGACAGACAGTCGGGCAATTTCTCACCGAGATACCCTATTTTATCAAACACAAAATTACAAATAATACTTACAATACGTCACAATAATCCTTGATCCTATGGATAGCTCAGTCGGTAGAGCATGAAACTCTTAGTCTCGGGTTCAAGCCCCATGTTGGGCAAAAAAATCCTGCACCGTTGTGGTCCCTTCCAACTCTACAGTTCTATAATTACACTGCTGCAATATTGCTCCCTAGTACTTAAAAAATACTTGGTGCTTTTCAGTGTTTTAATCCAATTTAACTTTTGTACAGGAGATGGGTGAGATCTGACTTGCTGGAGCTGAAGCAAAGATTAAAGTGGAAGGTTTTTAATAGGATTTTTCCTTCTATTTAGAATGGCAGGGAGCTCCCAACCCGACCCAGTGGCAGTAGACATATCAAGAAGCAAACATTTGTTGTACATGCTGGCACAGACACAACAGGGGACATCTTCTTCATGGAGGTAGAGACCAGGTTAAAAGTTAACTAAATGATTGCTGTTAATTGGGTTGTATGGCGATTCCTCTCTAATAATATATACGTCTCCAGGTATGCGATGATTGCATTGTGCTGAGGAGTAACATTGGCACGGTGTATGAACGTTGGTGGTATGAGAAGCTCATCAACATGACATACTGTCCCAAAACAAAAGTGCTTTGTCTCTGGAGGAGGAATGGCCAGGAGACACAATTGAATAAGTTCTACACCAAAAAGGTACATTTTCTACAGTGTTCTGTTTACAATGACTTAGTATTTTACTGGACCATTTATGTTTTATCTGTCTTTGAATCTGCTGCAGAGTTTTGATGCTGAGAGGGATCAGCAGCTGACATACAATGCAAGAAGCTTTTTTAAGTGGTGTCACCAGATATTGTTTCCCTGATTTGAGTTGCACCACTCTCCACCCATAACAGCAGTTTTAAGCATAGTTTAAAATGGAGAAATGTGGGTAGAACATTGCTATCGAAATGCTCACATCCTAATCTTGGGTTTATGATGGGATAGATGCATTTTGGATCTGAAGACCTGTGTAACATTTTTGCCTGTAACATGAGGAAGTTATAGTGCTTTGTTTTAATAAAATAACACATTTGGATAGCATTCATTTACACACATATAGAGAATCTCAGAATCAGCTGATGCAAATTGTTTGTAAGGGAAACGGTTATGGCATGAGATTCTATGACTAAAGAAAGATGGGATATAAATTTAATAAAATAAAGAAAAAATAGAGCTATATATGTGGGCCAAACATCACATACATATGAAAATACATATAGATTGTCCCTCATATAAGATATCAGTTCAAGAAAATTTACGAATGCAAAAAGCATAAAATGCCATTAAAACAGAATAATCATAAAAATGTCTTGCCTTTAAAGTTCCCCATCCTTTCATCCCAAAAGTATTTCAAATAATGCCGTATTTTGAAATAACCGTATTTTATTATTTTTTAGCAAATATAAAAAACTGTCTCCCCCAAGTGTATAGTCTAAAATACTACTATTATTTCCTGTGCATTGTATCCCAACTTTCCTTCAAGAAGTTGAGCTGCTCGGAGGAAATGTGGCAGATAATTGATATGTACTTAGAAATTTTTGTTTGTATGCTTTATTTTTCTTTGCGCTATTAAGTTCTCACCACTGTATTAGCTCTTTGTTTTATGAATCTCCATTATGTATCTGCAGAAAACATATTTATTTATTTATTTATTTCCGTTATAGTGCCGGGAATTATATTATTGTGTAAAAGACAGTATGGAGCGAGCAGCGGCAAGACAACAAAGCACAAAACCTGGTAAGAGCATAGATGAACTTTGGCAAGTGCCACAACTTTCTCAGAGTTTTTGGGTGTATGCTGTCCTTTATATTAAAGGGTCTGAAAATACTGCCTCTCTTTTTCACTCTGGAAATGCTGATGTCAGAAAGGAATTTGACTTTCCTCCAAGGAATTGCCAGGGGAGAAATAAAAAATATTTATTTCCCCTGATATTGCAGTAATACGGGATACTGAGCTTAGCAGCCAGATGACTAGGATATGGTTGCTCTTGAATCTTCTCTTCCACCAAGCCCCACAAATATCCTAAAGGCCCAAAATCTCCTGGCACCTCCAAGATACACACCTGATCCTTTGCAGAAGTCTTAAGCGCCACTAGCAAAATTGTACATAGCTACACGTGTAGACATTTGCAGATTATTATTTTTTAATCCACATATGTTCACAACTCATAGGTGTGCAACATAAAAAAATTCCTTCCAGTAGCACCTTAGAGACCAACTAAGTTTGTTCTTGGTATGAGCTTTCGTATGCATGCACACTTCTTCAGATAGGTGTGCAGATAGCTTATAAGGAAATGGAGGAAATTTCACTTATTTCCTGCCCACAGAGCCTTTCTCTTGCTAAAGACGACGATGCGGGAGAAAGATTGCCAAAATGATTCTGCAGACTAAAACCACTCCCAATTTCAAGTGTAACATTAGCACATCATTCGTCCACACTGAAAATAACAGTGCAAGAGACAGCAAGATGGTCGCCCACCAGGCCAGAAGAAAACAGTACAAAGTTGCAGGAACATCAACATTGGCCCTTGTGTTGTGTGGCTTGTGAGTCATTGAGGCATTATAGAAACATAATACTACTTGAGGCCAGAGCTCTTTGGTTATCCTTCATAAGAATTTAACAGGCATAAATGACAAAACATATCATCTCTAAAGTACCAGTCTTTGCAGACATCTAGTTAGCTTCTCTATATTGCTTCTTGTTATCCATGCTATAGAAATCAGATGTGCTAAGGCACCGTTTTGAGGAAAGGGTTTGCTTCTGGGATCCTCCTCTAAATACAGTGTCCTGTGTTTTTCTGTGTACGTAAATCACTTTGTATTGGGAAGCATTTTCCTCCTTTTTTCTTGTTTTCCTTTTACATTGCAGGCCCTGAACTGGGTGGGGAATTCCCAGTGCAGGATATGAAAACTGGTGAAGGGGGGCTTCTCCAAGTCACACTGGAAGGGATTAACCTGAAATTCATGCACAGTCAGGTAGGAAAGAACCCTTGAACAAGAGTATTTGAGCATGGAGCTTCTTAAAGTGCACCAATAAATGTGTTTCCTCTTCCCTTGGGAAGGTGAAGGAAAAAGACAATTATTTTCCTCCACAGTTAAGAGAATCTCAGTGTTAGTATTTAAATTACAGTATGTAGTATCTGTCTCCGAATGAAATACGAACTCTATATACTAGTACGCAGAATCCACAAATTAACAACAAAAATAATGGCCCTAATCCAAATAATTCTTTAAATGAGCTTTAGTTTTTCTGCAACCAGCATATGGGGTTGTTCAGTCAATCTTCTTAATGATGCTATAGATGTACTTTGTTCTTTCAAACTGAAAAAATAAATAAATGCAATTCAGGTGATGGTGAGGTTCGCTTAGATTGGATTTCCAGAACAATTTCCAACAACACTTAGTCTTGGAACACTTAGGTAAATTGTATGGACGTAGCAAAAAACACTGTTTTTTTATTAAAAAAAAAACTGTCCAGCCTTATGGAGCAATTTGCTCACCATTTAACTTTGGTGAATTCATGACAACTATTGTTGTATGGAAAAAGGAACTAAAATTGGCATTAGCAAACTTTTTTAAAAAGAAAGGTAGTTGCTCCTGCATCATGTGTAATTCATCTGTGGGGGCGCCAGGTATATGGGGCGCCAGGGGCTCCAGCCCCCCAATATTTAGGGGAAAGGGGCTGTTCCCCCCCAATACTGAGGGGGCTGCTACTGGGCGTCCTCTGCATGCCCCAGCTCCAGCCTCCGCCCAGGAGATGGGTGGGGGCTGGGACGAGCAAGCTCAAAGATCGCGTTCCATGAGTCCAGTCACCTGACGCGTCACGTGGCTGCGCCCCCTCAGTGGGTGGGGCAGTGCAGTGCCCTTGTTCATCTGTGGTTAAAAGCAGAGGCTGTTCAATAAATCAGACAAAAACAAATTTTCTCATAAAGATACAGACATAATTTTTTATTCCCTTTTAAAATCTAGGATTATCTCTGGGTATAGAGGAAACACAAATGGAATTGTGTGCCACTCTGCTCTTTTCTCTGGATGTGTTTTCTTTTTTGCTTCTCTTGATCATTGTTTTTCTTTTGCTTGGTGTTCATGTTTGTTTTGCATATGCTGTGGAATCAATTTTAGGGTTGTGTGTGTGTGTGTGTGTGTGTGTGTGTGTGTGAGAGAGAGAGAGAGAGAGAGAGAGAGAGAGAGAGATGGGGAGAGAGTTAAATTTGTCAGCCAGTCTTTTGTGCAGTGTTCTGTTGTTGTTTTTCTAAGTTTTTTTTCTAAGTTCTACTGGTGTCCCTAGGAGCCCTAGGCTGAGATTCAGCGAAGCTGTTCACATATGCTGGGGAGAAATATACATACAGGTGGAGGTTTTTTGTTTTAACTTTCCAGTATAGCCACTTGCACTGCTCAAGAAGCAAGATGCTTTTCAGCAGAAATGGCTCTGTGGGATTGCACGCTCACTTTTCAACAATGATTGAGCATTTGCTACTTTGAAACATGGGCGGGGGGGATTGTAGTGTTTGCCAGGGTGACATGGCTGCATGAATTGGGACTTTTCTTGGGGAGAATCAGTGGGCAGCAGTGGTGTGTGTGAACCTTCTGGCACCTATTGATTCCCCCTGTAAATGCCTCCTTCCACTAGCTGTTCCCCCCAGTTGGTCTGGCTTCTGGTCTTGGAATCGAACTGGAGGAAATTGGTTAACAACAGTACGGCAGGGATTTTCAGGAGATAATACAAGGGCAGTGGAAGGATTTAACATCTCAATCTTACATGCTGGTTCTCCCTTGCAAATCTCCCTAGCACCCTGTTCAAGCACTATAATGCATGAGCGTAGCCAGGATTTTTGTTAGGAGGGTCAGGCTTTTGTTATGGGGGGGGGCAGAACCTCAGATTTGTATTAGTTTGTATTGATGTAGGGGGGCAGCTGCCCCCCTGCCCTCCCCTTGGCTACACCCATGTTATAATGCACAGAGTTTGGAATCCTACAGTTGCCTCATAACTTGCCATTTGAGCCTTGGAATAAAGCAACTCAATTCTATATAAATTTTCAAGTGTATTCAAATTCACCATTTATTCTAAATGTATTCTAATAATTCACACTTCTCTGTGTATTTAAGCTGTTTGGGGGACTGTGTCAACTGACTTGTACATACCTTTCATGCCTTTATTCCATCATGGAAACAAGATAACTTACACAGGGTTCCCAATGGTTTGCCAGCAAAGTAGCATAATCATGTACAGTATCCTTAAACCATGCTCTGGGGCTATAATTTTGTCCACTGTTGCAATCTGTAGTCCCAGGTGCAGCAGTAGATTCCCAAAGCACCCCAAAACTGTAAACCCAAATGGACTCTAGCATGATAGGTATTGCTGTATCTTGCCGAAATAACAAGCCCTTTGTTGTGGTATTGTCCGGATTTGGAAACTTCTTGCTCGAAGACTGACAACCTGTTTTTTGCAGCCATACACTGGGTAAACACTGAGATTGCAGATTCTGGTAACACAGAAAAGGATAAAGATAGGTGTAATCATCCCTTGTAAGCTTTTTATTTATTTTTCTGATAAATGAATGATTCTAAGGACTTTGTCAGTTACGCAATATACAACATAATAAACATGTTGTTATTCATTTAGTTGGGGAACATCTTTCCTTCAAGAAGCATTTCTGTTTCAGGGATGTTGCATCTTTTCCTAGGGCTTAGTACTATACTTTTTTAAATGAGAAATTGCTAGATTTTTAAGTGCATTTTTAAAGGAACAAAGCAGGCTATCTTCCTTTAATAAAGCAGTCTCCTACTTATATCTCCCATAATATCCCTGTAAAGAGACTATCCTCTCCTTCCATTCGTTGGGGATGGCATATCATAATATTGACACTTTATGTATGCTAGTGTAAGTATAGTGCTAATAGAAAAACACCTGGGATTTTGCCATTGTTTGGAGAGATCTTAGTATAGAGATATTCTGATTTCCTTCCTGTACTTTTCCACATAGGCCATATATTACCCCTCGTCCTGAATGAAACAACTGTGATTGCACTTTCCAAGATGCGCATGGATGTTTGAGAAGCTACTTTGGGTGTTGAATGGACTATTGCAATAAGATAGCTTATTTATTTTCACACACTTGGGTTTCTGAGTCAGAGAAGTGAAAACCTGCTGCTTCATTTTTTCTCAACCTCCCTTTGTTTTAGCACAGTGTAATCTGCAGCCTGTAAATCTTGAGCATCACCACGTGTGGAAATATAGAAGAAAAACCCTTGGTTTGGGTGGGAAGCATGGCACCTCTTGCCTGCCCTCTGTGCCGGAGGAGGATGCATGGAGAGGCAGACATTTAATGGGATGGGGCAAGACCACAAATGACAGACCAAATCTGGAAGCAGTCTGTGTCCCTCCTTTTGTTTCATTTCAAAGTGTGTTGGTTTTTCTTTTTGCTGTAACTCAGTTGAGTGCCTGAAGGGGGTAGCAATGTTGGATATGTCAAGAGTTACTAACTCTTTCGTTTCTCTTCCATGCTTTCTCCTCCTGCAAGGAGCGGAAGGTACTCCATCTTCTGCTGTCTTAGCTTCTTAGCCTTTTAAGTTGTTCCTTGATTTCTAGCATTGTGGCAATTTTTGGATTTTTATTTTCCAATTTCTCTTTCTTTTGATTTAAGTAGTAAACTATAGTTGAACTGGTAGTATGTGCTACAACATTCCAAGTTATAACTGCTGTGGTGTGCTTTTTGTTCTTGTTTTATTTTGACATTGCCTTCTTTATTCTAATCATGTGTCTTCCTCCTCTTTTCTTTCAGGTTTTCATAGAGCTGAATCACATTAAAAAGTGCAATACAGTGCGAGGAGTCTTTGTCCTGGAAGAATTTGGTAATTACATTATTTTGATATTAGGTTTGTACTCACATGGCAGTAACTCAAATTTCTGATCCTCTCCATGAGGCAGAACTGTATCTTTTTGATAGATTTTTTTTTGGGGGGGTGGCAGGGAAAGGTCAAAGGAAGCAGCATAAATTGTGTCTAACAGGTTATTAGAACTGGAGAAGACATGAGTGAACTTGAGGCATTGTTAAGCTTAGATAACAAGATTTTGGAGCTGGAGTCACCAACCTTTTGGGTCTGTGGGCATATTTAGGAATTTGAGCAACTCTTATGGGCACCACCACAAAGCAGCTACTATGGGGATCTGCCTGGTCAAAAAGAACAAGTTACTTGCCCAAGAATCTTGAGTCCTATACATCACCATGGCATATGCGAAAGCCTTTTTCGTGTCCCCAGGATGAACTAAGATTCCCAGATTCCTTTCTTTTTTAAAGTACGTTTCTAGCAATTTTAGAACCTGAGATATAAGGCAAAACTTATAGGCACTATTCTTCCCATTTTGGGGGAGAAATGGGCTGCTTCATCCTTTCAGTGCTTTACTTTGCCTCCCCCAATGGAAAAATTCCTCTGGACACCCATGTCTGTGAGAGATGCACTTGGACAGAGAGACAGGGAGAAATGCAGGTATGAAGTGTGTTGTGAATGAGTGAGCAAAAGAGAAAGTTGCATGTGCATCTGCGGTTTGTATGTGTGTGGTGATTGTATGTGGGTACAAGAATGAGTGAGGTGTGACTGTCTTGTATATTTTTCCTGTTACTGAGGAATGCTTCCTGTTGCTATCAGGAAGAAATGTTTGGGTGTGGGTGGGTGTCAGAGAGAGAGCGAGAGAGAGAGAGAGAGACCAGCAGGACATAGCTGACTTCCCTGAGGTTTTCCAGTGCAGATGGGGATGGGGACCAGCAGTTGGTGTACTTTGTGTTTGTTTTTGTTTTTAAACTAGGCTATCTTTCTATAGTAGTTAGGCTGATACTGGATGTAACATTCAGAGAATATAGATGCATTGCATTGGTTTCGATGAAGTGGGCTCTGGATCATGAATCTTAGGCCACAATAATTTGCTAGTTCAATGTGTTAGATGATTCTTGTTGTATGTTCTGCAACAGACCACCACGTCTACACTTCTTTGTTTTGTATTTGATCTGAGGTGAAATGAGGCTAACAACTTAACTTCTTTTTTGCTGCTTAAGAAAACTTTGATGAATAGAGTAAATTCAGCATAGTGATTTGTTTTGTTTTGACAAGGAACTTATTCTGATGGGAAAAGAAGAGCTGGGAAAGGGATAGCTAGGTAAAGAACTTCTGCTACATGAAGTGAGTGTAGAATTTAACTCAGGGCAATTTAAAGTTTCATATTTATGGATGTACCAAATTTATTCCAATTTATGAAGTTCCATATATCAATAATCATTTTTCTTTTCAAATTCACTGAAATGTGGGAGCATGTAATGTAAAAGTGAATTCCATCTTCTGAAGATGGTTCTCCAAGACATCTTTTGAGAGTATGTACACTGGTACAAATCAGCAGGTCAGTTACGCCAAAGCTCTATAGCAGTTTGTAAGCAGTCCATGCCATCTGCACTGCACCATAGGTCATTGCATGGGATTCACATAAATGCTCAACAGATACTCAGTGACTGATCAGAGCAATTGCTGGTCAATATTCCAGTTCACTTCGCTTTTGGAGACCCTTTCTGCTGTGAAAGTACTGTTTGGGTGCTTCCAGAGAGTGGCCTTATACCACAGAATAGGTCCTTCAGATCTGATTTGGTTGGTTGTGCATTTGACACATTAGCCACACATTTCCATTTGCAGTCTTCAATGTTCATTCTATTGTGCCACTTGTCATCCACCACATTGGGCAGAGCTTGACAGAATGTATCTGAGCTGAGTTTTGTGCCACTCCTCCCACCCTCTCCATTTTCTTTTTTCTAGTCTGAATATACGTGTATACAGGTATTTCTGAGCCTATGTATGTGTGTATCTTTTTTAAAAAATAAAATAAAAATAAAAATCCCAGGAAGTACAGAGGAGTACAAGAACACACATTACCAGTCTTATCCGGTCATTTATCTGGTTTCACAATGAATAAAATGGAGGACTGTGCTTTTTTGTGGTAGTGAGGGCCATATTCATTTTCATTTGTTCACTTGAATTTTAATTTTTAGCACTGAGGTCTTTTGCAAGAGTGAGATTTACCATAAGACTTGGGCAAGAATGATAAAGAGGTCTTGTGCAAGACCTCCATATTAAACATTCTTTAAAAGCCTGATGTATGTACTCCAATTGTAGGGACCAGGTGGCGCTGTGGGTTAAACCACAGGCTTGCTGATCAGAAGGTCAGCGGTTCGAATCCCTGCAACGGGGTGAGCTCCCGTTGCTCGGTCCCAGCTCCTGCCCACCTAGCAGTTCGAAAGCACGTTAAAGTGCAAGTAGATAAATAGGGACCGCTCCAGCGGGAAGGTAAACGGCGTTTCTGTGCGCTGCTCTGGTTCGCCAGAAGCAGCTTTGTCATGCTGGCCACATGACCCGGAGGCTGTCTTCGGACAAACGCCGGCTCCCTCGGCCTATAGAGCGAGATGAGCACGCAACCCCAGAGTCGGACACGACTGGACCTGATGGTCAGGGGTCCCTTTACCTTTACCTTTATGTACTCCAATTAGTCTCAAAGGCAATCTCCCTACATGGTGTGAAGGTACTGAGAGACTAGATTCTCCAAAACAGGCAAGCCTTCAGCATGCAACGATCAGTGGAAATAGTATTCCAGTGGTACTGGGGACCACTGCAAGTGAAATGACTAGGGATGTGACAGAGACTACCTACCAAAATGCCACCACATAATAAACCACCCACCAAAAGCTAATGAGCTTTCAGACCAGAAGTGACTGAAGATGTATTTAGAGGTTAATTTTATGTATATTTTCTATGTTAAGGGGAAATCTGTATTAAATATTTTTTTAAAAATGGGCTGACAGTTTGATGACAATGCCATGAGGACACTCTAAAAAACTTGTGTTAGTGATCAGCACCAATTCTACAATAAACTCCCATCTAGAAACTCCCCTGGAAAGAAATAAGTTGTTGCAGTCTTGGCCTGCCCAAAGAAGGTTTTAATAGGTCCAGTAAACCACATAATCTTTTAAATATTTCTTCAAAATTGTTTGGCTCCCCCCCCCCCAAAAGATAGAAAATGTGAAGAGCAACAGGCTTTCATGAAAACTGTTCTTATGTGGCTTGCTTCTTTGCATTTATTTGCCTATAGCAAAACTATTAGAAAATATTCAGTTATGTCAAATGGCATGTATGAATTTAAACACCGAAAACTCCCCTTTCTTTACAAAAAGCAGGATCTAGATCAAGGAAAAGGCACAGGAGAAAGGGTTCATCCCTTCTTCCCTATGATATGGCCCTGATCTGGATCAGGGACCCCAGTGCTATGTGATTGTTTACTAAGTTAGAACAGGGTGGGCAGTCTCTGGTCCATGGGCCAGAAGCATCCCATCAGGCTTCCCCATTTGGCCTGCAAGCTGATTTGTGCACACCATGCCCAACCGGCCTACACCTGATGTCAATGGCAGGGCAGGTAGGGGTGGGACGTGGCTGATTTCAAAGCACCCAATCACCTGATATCATTTGTGACATCAGGTGATCGGCAGATGGGCAGCTTTGCCCACCTGTCAAATTTGGCCTGCGAAGAAGAACCTGATAAGTGCGGCCAAGGGTGAGAGACTATTAAGAGTTATGGTCCAGCAAAGAGCCAGTGTCTCCATCTTTGTTTCAGTAAGTTTGTGTCTGATAGGCATTGAAGCCCAAATTACAATGACTATAGACAATAGGCTCAAGCCTTGTGTATAATATATAATTATCTCATGTTTTGATAATTTCAAAAGAAGACATTATCAGCTGCATTTGAAAGTATGAAAGTAGTTGTAAGGAGGATAGTGTGTCCTCCTCAAGAGTAAACCACTCCACAGTCCGTTTGACTAAACTAAGCGTTTATTTCACTGACAAGCTTCACAGTTCCTCATCCTCCTCCGATGAACCAGATCCCTCGAGTAAGGGCTTCCGCTTTTCCCCCCAGCATAAAAGCTTAGCGAAATTCCAGCGCCTCCTTTCACTCCTCCTTTTCCGCTTCTTGACCCTACTGGTCCCAGCGCTGGCCCCTTCCCTTTCACTTTCATCTTCCCTAGATGTTGCCGTCGAGGCTCTCACCAGCTCCTCAACCCCTTGTTCCACCTCTGACTCCATCCTCTCCTCCCCTCCTATTGGTTCCCTCGCCACCTGCTTCTCCGCCGTCAGCACAGGCGGCGACCCCCTTTCACTGCCACCTCTCCAAACCTCCTTCCCTGTTTCTGGTGACAACCTCGGCATTCTCTCCTCCTCTTCCCATGCCCGCAATACCTCCTCAGCCGTGCATGGGTGGCCCATTGGTCCCACTGGCCCCTCTGCCTCCCCTCCTGGCTCGGGCCAGTCCCTGACATCCATCCCCCCTCCCAAGCCCCCCTTCCCCTCCTGAGGCGGCTCGGTGGGTGCCTCCCAAGAATAACCTAGATCCCCTGCTGGGTCCCATTCCCCCACTTCGCTCTCTCCTGCCGTTCCAGGTGAGGACTGGAATCCCAGAAAAACCGTGGTGTCTGCGCTTGATGACGACGATGAGGATGGGAACGCCTCCTCCCAATCCTTTCTGCACCAGGGAGGAGAGGGATAACCCGACCACAATTCATCTGTTGCTGCTTCGACGTCCCCTTCCTCCTCCGACATTCCCCTTGGTGAATGCAGGCTTTCCTGCAAGTCGTTTTCAACCCCACTGTTCACTGCACTCGAGGGTGGGAAACCCCAAAAGTCCCCTTCTTCTGAATCTGTGGGTTGAAAAACCTCTCTCAGTTGCCATCTGTACGGCTTCGGTTTGTGGGGGTACAGCTCGTGGAATTCCCACACTAAGTACTCTTTGGTGACGCTTTCCGCCGGAATCCAAGCGTTCTCCGACGCTGGCTCCCCCTCCCATGCTACTAAATACTGCAACTCTTCCCCTCTCCACCTGGAGTCTAAGATGGCCGTAGCCTCATTGAAGAGCTCCATGTCTACCAGCTGTACTTCCTGCGACCCCTGCTGGTGCCCCTGTTGATACCTGTGTGGTTCTCTGAACTTGGAGAGGAGCGACCTGTGAAACACAGGATGAATTCTCATGGAATCCGGCAGTTGCAGCCGAAACGCCACGGGGTTAATCTGCTCCACTACTTCAAAGGGCCCAATGTTGCGTTGCCTCAGCTTCTTGCACCTTCCTTGCATGGGCAACCCCTCCGTGGACAACCACACTCTGTCTCCCACTTGGATGCATTCCCCCTCCCTGCGGTGTTGGTCAGCTGCCCATCGCATTTGTCTCTGGTTGAGGATTCTGGCCGTGCGCCAGTACTCCAGGTTCTTATGGTCCGTGTAAACCTGGATCTGGTGCTGTGCGCCCACTAAAAAGTGACGCCAGTGCTTGAATGCCGCCACCACAGCCAATAGCTCTTTATCCCAAATCGCGTAGTTGGCCTCCGACTTGTTCAGCTGTCTGGAATAGAACGCACACGGCCTCCATTCCTGCGCAGGATCTTGCTGGAGCAGAACCGCTGCTATGGCTCGGTCCGAGGCATCTGTCTCTATCCTGATGGGCTTGGCAGAATTCACATGTAGCAACTGCCCCTCTGAGGCAAAAGCCTCTTTGAGAGTTTCGAAGGCGCGCTGAGCCTCCTCCGTCCACCGGAATTTCTTTTTACCTTTCAAGCAGTCGGTGATTGGAGCAGTCATGTCGGCGAATGCCGGTAGGAACTTGCGATAGAAGTTTGCGAAACCGACGAAACGCTGGACGTCCTTCTTGGTTTTGGGGCTTTTCCATTGCAGGATTGCCTCTACTTTGTCGGTGTCCATGGCAATGCCCTTGTCCGAAAGACGATAGCCCAAAAAGTCCACCTCTGTTGCATGAAACTGGCACTTTTCCAGCTTTACACACAACTGGTTTTCCTGGAGCCTTCGCAGTACTTCCTTGACGTGTGTCACGTGTTCTTCCGGGTTTTGGGAGTACACCAAGATATCATCAAGGTACACGACTGCGTGTTTGAATAACATGGGCCCCAACACGTGATGCATGAATGCCTGAAAGCACTGGCTGCCTGCCTGTAAACCGAAGGGCATAACTAAATACTCATAAGCTCCCAGGGGTGTATACATGGTGGTTTTCCACTCATCACCCTCCCTGATCCTGATGAGATTGTATGCCCCCCTTAGGTCCAGCTTGGTGAAAATCTTACCCTTGCGTACCGCCGCCAGCAGGTCATCAATCCTGGGCATGGGGTAAGAAATTGGTATTGTGAGCGAATTTAAAATTCTGAAATCACAAATTAAGCGTTTCTCTTGCGTGTTCTTCTTGTCCACCCAGAACACGGGACTGCCCCCTACTGCCTTGCTTTCCCGAATGAAACCTCTGGCCAGGTTCTTATCAATGAAGTCCTTCAAATTCGCCAACTCCTGCTCTGACATAGTGTAGAGCTTACCTGGTGGCAGCTGCGCTCCTGGCAGCAGGTCAATCTGGCAGTCATAGGGGCGGTGGGGGGGCAGCTTGTCAGCCTCTCTTTTGCTAAACACCTGTTGGAAATCTGCATACTCCTTAGGAAGTGATACGTCCCCTGCCTGCAGTGCTGCTGCTGCCGCTGGGCTGTGGGGGTGCATTTGTTGCAAACAGTTCTCCATGCAATATGCTGATCCAAACGTTACAGATCGCTGGCTCCAGCTTATGACAGGATCGTGCTGAGTGAGCCATCCCATGCCTAAAATGATGGGCGGACCTGCCAAAGCAGTGACGTGGAATGCGACTACTTCAGAGTGTCTCCCGATTTGCATTCTCATGGGAGGTGTGCTGTGCGTGACGGCCCCTCCCTTTAGCTCTCTTCCATCTATTGTGGTGACTTGGAGTGGGAAATCCACCTCCAGAAGATGGATTTGGTGCTGCAGAGCAAAGTCCTTATCAAAGAAATCCGTGCTCGCCCCACTGTCAATTAAAGCCGGGATTTGCAAAGCGCAGCCATTGGGCAGCTCCAGAGCGATCTCTAGCACTATTCCTGGCTTCGGTGTGTTGGGGGGGGTGGTGAGGGTTGGGGGGGCGGGACCTTTGGGGATTCGCTGCTCT
The DNA here is from genome assembly GCA_034641385.1 of Darevskia mixta. Classification (NCBI taxonomy): domain Eukaryota; kingdom Metazoa; phylum Chordata; class Lepidosauria; order Squamata; family Lacertidae; genus Darevskia; species Darevskia mixta. Next base: position 27,741,237 of record JAWWNH010000066.1, read on the forward strand.
GAGGACGGTTTACTGTGATTGCGCCTGGCTGCACGTCCCCTTGCCCTGCCGCCAGGCACTTTCGTTTCCCGCCACCGCAGCTTCTTCCCCCCCTTCTCTCTGGAGCGTCCCCGCCATTCCCTGCCAGATTTTCCTTTGTTCACACTGCTTGGCCAGGTGATCGCTCCTCCCACATACGTAACACTTCTTTACAACTCTCCCGCCCTTTGTGTCACTCCCCTTCCCAACCGTTGAACTTGAAAAAGGGCGCGCGCGGGCTCCCCCCAACTCCATGGGCGTTTCCTGTTGGGCTTGTGGCTGAGCGCTCACCGGCCTTTCCGCCGGGGGAGGGGACCGAAAGCTGAACCACCTCCCCTGCTTTCCTTCCCGCCTTGCCTTGTCTCTGCATTCCAGACGCACCCCAATTGCCAAAGCAGCTTGCGTCAGACTATCTAAGTCCTCCAGGGGCCCTGCTTTCGCGAGCGCATCCTGGACTTCGTCCGACAGTCCCACTTTGAACATCGCTAGCAGCGGCGGCGAATTCAGATCCCAATTTAAACGATGGGCAAGGAGCGAAAATTTGGCTTGATACTCTCTGACAGACATGTTCCCTTGCCTCAGCGACAAAAGCTCCCTTGCCTCCAGATCCATAGCGCTTCTCGAGGTGTAAACAATATCCATGCCTTCAAAAAACGCCTTTAAGTCCTGCAAGGCGGGATTCTTGGCCAAAATCAAGGGGCGAATCCAATCCCTAGCGGGTCCCTCAAAATGCGCAATCACAAACCCCACCCGCTCAGCGTCAGTTCTGAATTCTTCTTTGTGTAATTCCAGGGTGTACATCATGTCCGTTTTAAACCCCAAATAGTCCTCTGGTTTGCCATAAAACCTGCTGCCGTGGGAAGGCATTCTCCTTCCTCCCATTGCCCCTCTCCCTGCACCGGCATGCAGCCTCGCCTCCTCGAGCCGAGCTTGAGCCACTTCGTACCTTTGCGCCAGATCTCTAGCTCGCTCTTCCCAGTCGACGTACTGCGCTGCTCCGGCTCCGTCTTCTTGGGAGTTAGACATCTCGGCAGCCTCTCACCCCTTGAGGAGGTTGCGATGACTCGAGGGATGCTGTAAGGAGGATAGTGTGTCCTCCTCAAGAGTAAACCACTCCACAGTCCGTTTGACTAAACTAAGCGTTTATTTCACTGACAAGCTTCACAGTTCCTCATCCTCCTCCGATGAACCAGATCCCTCGAGTAAGGGCTTCCGCTTTTCCCCCCAGCATAAAAGCTTAGCGAAATTCCAGCGCCTCCTTTCACTCCTCCTTTTCCGCTTCTTGACCCTACTGGTCCCAGCGCTGGCCCCTTCCCTTTCACTTTCATCTTCCCTAGATGTTGCCGTCGAGGCTCTCACCAGCTCCTCAACCCCTTGTTCCACCTCTGACTCCATCCTCTCCTCCCCTCCTATTGGTTCCCTCGCCACCTGCTTCTCCGCCGTCAGCACAGGCGGCGACCCCCTTTCACTGCCACCTCTCCAAACCTCCTTCCCTGTTTCTGGTGACAACCTCGGCATTCTCTCCTCCTCTTCCCATGCCCGCAATACCTCCTCAGCCGTGCATGGGTGGCCCATTGGTCCCACTGGCCCCTCCGCCTCCCCTCCTGGCTCGGGCCAGTCCCTGACAGTAGTAGTACATGGAATCCACAATTGCTATAGCAGATTTTCCTCCTTTCTCCTAATAGGAAGAGTTATAGTTTTTAATAGCCATGCAAAATAATTAGCTAACCAATGAGTAATAAGGTTGTTCTGTAGGTCACACTGATTATACTTTACATTGCTTGATCTTCGTTTTGTCAGCTTGGTTGTTTTTATGTTTCTCTTGTTATCCAAGACCACTTTACAAAGGAGAATGTAGAAGTTGGGAGATGAGATCTTAGGGTGTATAGCTGGGTTGTAGTGTGTTCCTGGAAGGAATTGTTTAGAGAAAGTAGGAAGCACCAGGCCTTGGCTCTGAGATTTGAGTTACTGCTATGTATTTGTGCTTAACTTTTTGGCGACCCCTTCACTGTTGCTGCTATGAAAACCTTCATTCTCCAGCAGGTAAAGTGTTGCCCATGGTCCCAATCCTTTGTTAGTACTTTGTATTCTTATTCACAGGGCAAGAGGAAGCAAGATGGCACTTGTGTACTTATTTCTTTCACCCTTCTAACTGTAAAAGCTTCAGAAATCAGATGCCCCCTTTTTAGCTTGTTTTTGGTTTGTTTGTTAATACTATGCAGTAAAGGTACCCCTGACCGTTAGGTCCAGTCGCGGACGAATCTGGGGTTGCGGCGCTCACCTTGCTCTATAGGCCGAGGGAGCTGGCGTTTGTCCGCAGACAGCTTCCGGGTCATGTGGCCAGCATGACTAAGCCGCTTCTGGCGAACCAGAGCAGCGCACGGAAACACCGTTTACCTTCCTGCCGGAGTGGTACCTATTTATCTACTTGCACTTGACGTGCTTTTGAACTGCTAGGTGGGCAGGAGCTGGGACCGAACAATGGGAGCTCACTCCATAGTGGGGATTTAAACTGCCAACCTTCCGTTTGGCAACCCCTAGGCTCTGTGGTTTAGTACTAATGTTTTATCCCCCTGCCCCCACCAAACTTTTTGGTCTTTGTAACCCCCACCCCCGGTTCTGTTCCAATTTCCTTTCTAAAACATATTTTCATTTTTGGAGTTGGGGAACAGGGGGATTTAGTGAGCATGATGGTCCCCTTTCTAAAACCAGGGGCTTTGCAACTCCCCTTCTGTTTGGTCCAAGCTTCTTGACTTCAGTTCCTTCTGTCCGATATACTTGCCTTTCAAATGATCATACTAACTCCAAGCTCAGAAATGTGTTAATCCTTTTTTATTCCTTTTGTGATGATATAGCAGGTTTTAGTTGTTTAAATCATTTTTATGGGGATACTAAGTTGGTATCAGAATTATTTGATACTAATAAGTAAAGTAGTTTAGAGTGAGACCTTGCTCTTCATCTAGTTCCTGGTGGCATGGAGTAGTGTCTTTTGGGCATGTACATATATTAAATATGTGGGATTTTCCTAAGAACTTTCCAGAAATGTTGATGCCACAATGCCCTGTGTTCTAGCTGCTGGCACATAGTTTTGTATCAGAGTTATGACTCATTGTAATATTGGTTAGTTTTTAATCCTTTCATATTGACCTTCTCCTGGATAGCATTTGTTCTCGTGTGTGAAAGGGTTTGTTTGAGTTATATTGTTTCCCCACATAAGCATTTATACTGAATTCATTTGTTCATAGATTGCCTATTCATTTATTCTGTCTTAGGTGATATCAGGGTTTATTTGATAAGATACTTACTCTATCTTTCCCCATGATAAATACATGGATTCCTTTTTTGGGGAAAGTGGTTCTTTCCTTCAGTTGTTTTATGTTGACCTAGAAAATCTGAGATGTTTTGCAAAGAAAAGATTCAAAATCATTCCATAATCATTTGACTTTAGAATATACAGGCATTCCCCCCCCCTTACGTTTGGGTTACGTTCTGGAGCCCCCGTGCGCATAAGCAAAAATCACATAAGTGGGGAATACTCCCTAAAACCTCTGAGCGCCCATTTTTACCTGCTCTCCATCTCTCTCTCCACATAACTCTCTCTTAAACTAGAGTTGAAGCTCTGGGGCCACTTAGAGGCTAGAGGATGCGCAGAAAAGCGGTGATGACTTGCTACCATGTGTGTCAGCTGCTAGGTGGGGAGGCTGAGCAGCCTAAACAAAGCCCTGCTGTGCCTCTGGTCTCTTTGGAGCTTCCTCTGCCCTCACTAAAGTCCTCTTCAGGCTCTGGGAAGGGTCTCCTCGTGAGTTACTAGGACTCTCCAGCACAATCCTGCCATTTCCTGGTTTGAGTCTGTTTATTTATTTCCCAGTGCTGCTCGCATATGTGGTCAATCGCGCGTAAGTGGGAGGGATGCCTGTAGTTGTTTGATAGTGTTATTCAGATCAGAAATTACTAATGCACAAGCTTTTGATGTGGTAAATTTGAATGTGATAAAAAAGAGCAGTATTTCTTTGGTTGTTACTTCTGCTTCCTTATTGTAGAAGGAATAGAAGTTGGTCTTCCTGGCATTTACTTTTTAATATCGATAAGTAAATTTCTGCTAGTTTATATAAGAATGGAATATGTATCTGCTGTTGCAGATACAGGGAAAATCTGAAACCAAGCCTGTCACATTGACAAATGATTGAACAGAAGTATTTAGGCTCTTAAGATGGTGCCTGGCAAATGCCATTCCTTTGGAACTTTCTCTAAAGCAAGAACTAATGGCACCAGCAAAGGTACAGGTCAATGTTTAATGGTAGAAAGAAAAAAGAATGAGTAAAGTTTAGTGTTAGTAAAAAAGGATTGTTTAGTTGAGATTCTTGCATCGCAGGGGGTTGGACTAGATGACCCTTGGGGTCCCTTCCAGCTCTACAATTCTGTGATTCTGAGTGCTTTCCCCCCCCTGGAGCTCATTGCACATTTCCTTTCCTCTTGCCTTTGGGAACATTGTACTATACCTCTCAATTTTTCTTGTCGTTTTTTGAACTCTTTGTTTTGTCTCTTGCCCGTCCGGTTTTAGTTCCTGAAACTAAAGAAGTGGTGAGCCACAAGTACAAGACGCCAATGGTGAGTCATCTGCTATGTCTTCTGGTTATTTCTCAAAGGTTTTCTTATCATGTCCACCCTGTGGCATTTCAGCATTCAGACTGCTCTCCATCTTGCTAATTTTCCAAGTTAGACAACATCACTTCAATGGATGCTTCTGGGGAAGTATGGTTATGATCAGTTTCAAAATGAAGAGAATAAAAATTTAAGGACTGCAGGAATGTACAAGCCTACAGGTTTTTGTGTGTATTCTGATGATGGGTTTCAGCTTATTTTTGTGTTGAACTTGTACAAAATTAAGTTTGCTGAGAGAGAAATCGTAAGAGAGAGATTAGCAAAATTTGATGGTTTACATTTTATTAGATTACTTCAACTATAAAGTATACAAAATTTTTTAAAGACCTCAATCAGCATCTAGAAAATGGGACAACTACTAATTAATTAATTAATTAACTACCATCCCATTTTCCAGAAACTAGGAGGACTTGTGGTTTGAGCTAATAAAACATGGGAATCTTAAATACAAGACTTTTAAGTTAATTATAGAGTTAAAGATGCTACACGTACTGGCTTAGGATCACTGAGAACATAACTATATTAATGATTACCACTTGAGAGGTTTTGAATTAATCTGAAAACAAAATTTTTAATAATTGTCAGGTGTATATTGAAGCAGATATCTCACGAGTTTTAAAACTGTTTGATTTGACCCTCCAACAAAAATAATAATGACTATATCCAAATATCAACTTTTCCCCGAGAAAACAAAAACAAAAAACTGTGAGATTGTATTAAGCATGAGAGCAAGTGCATATCTACAAAATTACACCTTCATTGAAAACTTCACCTTTTTTTTTAGTAAAACAATATAGTTCCAAATAAATCATTGGGATCAATAACACCCTACATTGTATAGGATATAAACCCACAAGAATGGTGTGTGGGATCTAATGGACAGTTACAGAAGACTGGCAGAAAAGTCCCCCCCCCCCCGTTGGGGTACATTTGATGCTACCAGTTAACAGAGGATTTAAACTACTTAGACACGGTATAAGTATGTTTGTGTAGATGACAAAGTCTAGTGGTTAACAATATGTTTGGGCTATGACCTAGAATAAGAAATAGACCTTCCACATACCATTTTCACTCTGTGTATAATATTGAACCTGTAGGTGGAATTTTGGTATCATTTCCTTTAAACATTACCTCCATAGATCTCCTGATGCTTTGCTGCAAACTCAAACGAGTTTTTATTATTATTATTGCTGCATAAAAGTCTTTTGCGGCCAAGCAGAGTCTGGATGGCACATAAAATGGTTGCACTCTTGCGTAACTAGTACTTTCACATTGTGAAGTCATCTACTCAGGATGAAGACAGACTTAACATAGAAACATGATGTTTGTCAGGCACCTCAGTTGCAGTGCAAACCCAGCTTCCTCCTAGTTTTGCAGCGCCCCTCCCAATATTTTTACTGAGTTTACAGTTAATACCGGTAGGTATTTATGATACAAGTGACCACAAAAGGCATAAGAAATTCAGGAGGGTATCATACCTACTCAATTGTGATCTTACAAAGGTGTAAGTCAAAGGCTGAAAAGCAAAAGCAATTTTTATCACAAACAAACAAACAATAAATATGCACTAGTTTTGCAGCTGAAATGATATATGTGCATATCAGTGAATTGAATGCCAACCTTGCCCCTCCATAATGCTTCAAGCAAGCTGCTCCCTCCCCCTCCCCTTTATCTTTGGTAAAGCACTGCATGGTTGTTCATTTAAGCACTGATTCATCTCTTGATTTTGCTTTGCCTCCCTAGTAACAGTAGGGCAGTCTGACCTCTGAGAATGCACCTCCTTTTGGCAGCAGACAAGGTCTGACATCCAATTCTGTCATCTAGGAGGCGGAGCTTCCGCTATTTCCAGACCAACCTTATCTCAGTGGCATAAGGCAGGATCCCCCAGGAACGCTCGTAAAGGGCTTCCAAATTAGACGTCCTTCCTATCACAGAATTTAATAAGCTCCGTGCATAAACAGTTTACGCAGAACCAGTCTTTTTAGAATTCAACCTTGGAGAGCAAAGGTATGTTTTAATCAGGGCAGTCCAACTTTTCATACCAACTAGGCCACAAGAATGCTTTGACACAGAACTCTCAGGCTGCACACTGCCTTATTGCATGGGGCTGGGGGAGCAAGGCCATAATATGATTGCCCCCCCCCCCAGCCCTCACACTGCCTCTGCAAAGCTGGGAAAGCACAAACTAGGATTTGGGATTGAGGAAGGAGGACTCTAGGACTCTGTCAGAGCCCTCATGCCTCCTTCCTAAAGCCCAGCCTCACCCAGCTTTGGAAAGTCAGCACCAGGGCTGGGGGGGGGGGCGCACTAAAAAATGCATTGAGGGCCCTTTTGCCACTCACTTGAGTGCTCCATTTTAAATGCAAGTAAGGGCACTGCAGATAGTGTCCACAGCTGGAAAAACGTTACACCTGTTATTGCCTTAATTTCTTTGAGGCTGAAACAGTGGGCATTCTTTAGCCTTATATGAGTGGATGAGACAGACGAATCACCAATTTCAAGGCATTACATCTCATCTATTGGAGCTTTCTATATAATTGCTCTCGAAGTAAGGGAACTCTAAGGTATACAATAAATACAGTCCGGAGACATTTAATTACTCAAACCTTCACTGTTGTCTTTCCTAATGTCTTCTAGGCTCATGAGATCTGCTACTCCGTATTGTGTCTCTTCTCTTATGTGGCTGCAGTTCGTGGGAAAGAAGCAGAAAGCAAATGCAAGCCACCTCGCCCAGTGTCCAGCTGATCAACACCACCACTGGAAATTCATTGGCCTGTAATACTCCCTTTTCTATGGCTGTTATTGGAGCTCACATAACCATCTCTTATGAAAACTTGTTTGTTTATCTATGGCCCTGCAAGTCCCCTTTACAAAAGTCAGACTTAACTATTCATTTGTGTGCTGAAGCTGTTCTTCTCCAGCACTTCTTGGCATCCTTTCTAGAACTGAGTGTGGTCTGCTCTGGCCATGCTCTTGGAATTAGCTGTCCCAGACGATTTGCTCACATGAGGTTCGGCTCTCTTTATTTTACAGTGGTACCTTTGTTTGACTTATTATTTATTTATAGAATCAAGCCTCTGTTTTCATATTTTCTGTTATGTATGCGAGGAAAGCAACTCAGTGTTGCCTGGATCACCCGTTGCTGCTGCTGCTAATGTGCTTTACTGTACATTATTTTGTTCCTTGCTCTCCAGACTTAACTTTGTCAGCATGGAATTCCTTTCACGCAGCCCTTTTTTGTCTGCAAGCTGCTCCAACACATTCCACAGAAAGGCATGGTTCTTTGAGAGTGGAAGCAAAACTACACACATGTCTGGTCATTGTGTCTTCAGAGGAATGGGTGGAAATCAAGACACAGTAAGGATGATGCAGTCCAGTGTGCATGTACTGTACATATTCTTTTAAACAGGAGACTAACATTTTGCTGACATTCCAGTTCAGTTCCGTAGTACATGCTCATAGTGATAGACTTCTTCATGGTAAACGTCTAGAATTAAGTGAAGAAAGGCAACTCTCCACCACCAAAATCAACACAGTGCTATTGGTTAAATCATTACATACTCACATAAAGCTTCAGTATATAGAGCACCCTATAATTCTGTTGTATATTGTTGGAAACACATCAAATCATAAAATGGTTGTGAGGATGCAAATGTTTGTCCATAGCACTGTATATCCTCATTCCAAGTCTCCTTTTAGCCATTGCTTCTGTCAAATTGTACATGTATATTAAAGAATTTTGCAAACACCGTGCTACTGTGCAATGAAGCCTCCCTCCCAGGTAAAGTATCATTTGATTTTTTTTATTTCTAAGTAAGCTGAAAATGAATATTTAATATGCCTTTTATTTTTTCATGGACTGTACTGGACTCTAATGCAAACATGCACCAGGGTACTTGAAGGAGAGGATCTGCAGTATATAACAAACTGTAGAACATCTGACTGACTTCTCTGACTCATATTGGAGTACCATATGAGTTCACAGGGTTTATTAGCAATCTGCCTCCAGAAATCATTGGGATTGTTCCATGCAGCTTGGTCTGTGTGGCTGTTGAATGGACTGTGTATTATGAATGAGTTGCCAGGGAGGGAGGGAAGATGTACATATTTCAGCCCCACATCTATTTATAGAAAAGTGTACAGTTGTGTGAATGTGAAAATAAACTACCATTAAACCACCATTGACTCTTGTGGTTTGAACTGCATTAGTTTTGCTTACTGTTTATATTTAGTGATTTAAGTTTCAAATAAAGCCAAAACATGTGACTGAGGAGGCCCTATATAATATGTTTATATACTAATAGATCTCATTATCTAGCCAAAAGAGCACTCTCCTTGCACAAGTGGGAGGAATAAGCAGGCTTGAGAGAAATCAGTCGTATGAAATGATTTCATTGTTAATTCAATAGCTAACAATATAGGCAAAGCTGACAAATATTTTATACCTGCATACATTCCATATGATACTCTCAGCATAATTTTGTGTAACAGTTTGCATTACGGTATGTATTCCATTGGCAGTTTGGGAGCTTCAGAAAGAGAGAGAGAGAGAGATTTTGGGATTTTGGAATGGATGTTCTAGCAAGCAACTAGGCTGTAAATCATCCATATTTTGTCTGGATTCTATCCCATTCTCTTTGAAACAGGGTAGCCACAAAGAAGGACAGTACTTAAAGCTTATGGCCATTTTCTGAATTGTATTGTTGTGAATCTCTGGTTGTCTTTGGAAAGGCAAGCTGCTTTCTGGCTTGCTCTTTTTCTTTGGACTGTTACATTTTCTGTCTTTTATTAAGCATGGGTTAGTTCACTTTCTTGGGCACTAGTTGTCTCTATTTCCCTTCCTCCCTCCTGAAGTACATTATTCTCAGTAAGGTTTGTTGGTTATTTGCTGGCTGAGTATCTTAAGTAAGGATTATTTTAAGACTTTCTCTATTGTCCGCCTCTTTGCTTGGGCATGCCAATTCAAGCTCAGGGATGGAGGCTGCAATAGTTAGCACTTCAATCTTTCACCACTTCAGGTCATTTTAGGATGTGGTCCTTCTGTCACACAATGTATGGTCTTCAGAAATGGGATCCACTTACTCGACTGCTTTGCTGTCCTAAAATAGATGTCTCTGCTTTGAGTGGCACTTCAACCATATCAGTAGGGCTTAAATGCATCTGGGTTTCCTCTAAGAAATCACTGAGGATCATAATATGGAGTCCATGTTAGTATTGCATAACAGAAGTTGAAAAACAAGTGAGATGATGCCTGCTAGAACTGACTTGTGAGTTTTGGCAACAAAACTCTTCCTCAGGCTGAATGTTCAAGAAAAGTAAAAGCAAAAAGGATGAATGAGAGATGCTTCTGTGCAAGGTACAGCATTAAGCTGGCCCTTCTTGTCTGCAGACTTTTTAAAACGTCTTATGCTGGTAGAAAGAAGCAGATTGGGAAGGGAGGCAGTGTGATATTTTCTGAGAAGGATTAAGATTTTAGCCTTAATCCAATTACGGTCAAGCTATCTAACCAGGATTTCAATTTACACCAAGGCTGCAGGGATAAAGCAGTAATGGAAGATTGGTTCTGTTTCAAAAAAGTACACAAACCATAAAGGGGGGGGGAGTGTGTTCAGGATAATGTGTGAGAACTATTTAAAAATAAATAAAAGGAACACACATTCCATTATGCTTTGTTTCAGAGCCTTTGTGTGACTTGAAACTCTGTGATGTATTTTGAAAGCTGAATCATGTAAAAGCAATACACTCTTGGTCCAGGAACATTACAGACCTCAGAATTGTGGCATTCAAAACAAAGCCCTTGCCTCTAAATAATATTGTCATTTTCCTTCTCTGTTCTGTTCTCACATTTGAAAAGGAGGGGAGGGCATTACCAGTTTGAAGACTTGATTCAGGAGACAAAGGGTGCTTCCAGGCTGGGCCTTAATCTGCAAACTGGTTATTGATTATGAATGGGTTGCTTAAAAAAAAAATTATTGGATTTCCCCCAGTACATCTAGGTTCAGAAATATCTATTCCCCCCCCCCCATTTCCTGAACGTACTCCTACCCTGGGAAGGACCTGTTACTCAATAGCTTTTTCAGCAGGGGGCCGGTCCGCTGTTCCTCAGACCTTGTGTGGGGCTGGACTATATTTGGGGGGGGGGGGATGAACGTATTCCTATGCCCCACAAATAACCCAGATGCAATTTACCGGTAAATAAAAGGACACATTCTACTCATGTAAAAACAGACTGATTCCCGAACCGTCCGCGGGCCGGATTTAGAAGGCGATTGGGCCGGATCTAGCCCCTGGGCCTTGCCTACTCATGCTCAATAGCTTGCAAAAGCTGTATTTTAATATTCATGGGTTGTAATAAAAGGGATTATCTCACTTGTTTGGTGACTAAGGACAATGTTAGTGGCATGGCTAACAACGGCTTGGAGTGGGGAAAAGATTTAGACTGGGGAGGAGAAGAGAGCCCATTCCTTATCCTCCATGTAATATATACTTTGCCTCTTGTTTTTATAAGTGTTCAACAGCCCTGATTTTTTCTGTTCACAGTTGAGTAGAGAAGCTAAATGTCCCCCCGATAAAATTCTTAGCCCTTTGTGCATATATGAGTGGCTGGGAAAACCCAGCCAGATGGGCGGGGTATACATAATAAATTATTATTATTAAAATTATTATATGAAATTTCAAATACTTTATGGATCCAGGAGATTATCCAACCAATCTATCTACATAATATGAATGAACTGGTCTGCTTCAAAGTTTCACTTCTATCATCCAAATGACAATGACTGTAAATAAATAGCTATCCAATTCTACAATTGAAAGGCTTCTGTGTTTGTTAAAATTGTTCCTAAGGCTATATAAAACTTTATCATTTTTAATTATATGTAATTAATATGTAATTTTTAAAAATGTAATTAATACATTTTTTATAATTCTTTTGGTTTAAGTGATTATGTATTTAGGAAACAGAAGTGCAACATTTCGTTAGGGCAATACAGCAGCTTCTCTGTACAGTTGTTTAAAGAGTGTCCATGTAAGGAACTGTTAACCAAGGGCTATTTCACTTGTGCATGTAAAGTGAGCAAAAACTGGTGCAGGAATTGGCTGAGGCGCAAAATGATTACCTTATCACTGTGCTATGGCCACAGCAAAATGGCATGTTAAGTGCCGAGCTGAGAAAAAGCTTTTTAGTTCTGCCAAGAGCGGTTTTCTGTATATCAACATTCTGTAGGCATCACTAACACCAGCCAAAGAGGAGAGGAGAAAAAATAAACCTAGAGGAGTTTCTCACAGGTCCTTTGAGTTATGCAACATGTTTGCACCTACAGCTGTGCGGGTACAAAAGAGAACTGGCCAAGGATGAGTTTTCTGTACTTTTCCATTAGGCATCTGCAGGGGCTGTTTAATGCAATAGGCTTTGCCCTAGTAACAGTGTCTCTATGTCGGTATCACATACACTCCCAATTCCGTAGTGCCATGACTTATTTAATGGCATATATAATGCCCATAATACAGGTGCTGATTCTGTCTGTGTTGCACCAGTGGAGCCTCAGAGGTCCTTCCTTACTCAGGTCCCCATCTCAAAAATGAGACAAGTTGTGACTAGATAGGGTTTACTTTGTGGTGATGTCCCAGATTTTGGAATTCCCACCCAATAATATTATGAATAATAATTTTATTATTTATACCCCACCCATCTGGCTGGGTTTCCCCAGCTACACTGGGCGGCTCCCAACAGAGGACTAAAAACAGAATAAACCTTCAAACATTAAAAACTTCCCTAAACAGGGCTGCCTTCAGATGTCTTCTAAAAGTCAGATAGTTGTTTATTTCCTTGACATCTGATGGGAGGGCGTTCCACAGGGCGGGCACCACTACCGAGAAGGCCCTCTGCCTGGTTCCCTGTAACCTCACTTCTCGTAGGGAGTAGTTAGTCTTGCCTGGAAAACTTTTTATTTTCTCAGGCACTTTAGATTTGTTGGTTTAATGCTAACTTTTACTGTTTGTGCTGCTGCATTTGATATGAATGTAATCAATCAAGACAATTCGTACAACTTACATGAAGGGTTATTGACCTAAATTAGAATGAATAATGTATAATATAAGCACAAAGGTGAATGTTTTATCAGCACAAGATTTCTGCTTGCTCAATGGAATGTTCTCCTCTTCCATATACTCCCCCCAGTCTGTTTTGGTTGGGTTCCCCAAACCCTCTGGAGCAGAGGAGGAGGAGGGCAGGAAGTCCCATTGTGTAAGTGGAAATTCTTGCTCTGATTGAACAGCTTTCTACTAATGAGGCCTATGTTGGATTGCAACCTTAAACATTTTGTTGCAATGTTATGATTTACTCTGGTAGAAACTAATGAGGTATAGCTGGACCTATATCACCAAATGCTCTTGTTTTAATGTTTGTCATTCTAAATCTATTTCTCATTGTTCTAGAATGAGGAAAATAGCTAACAGTGCAGATTTTCCTGTACCTTTAGTGTAAGGGAGGGATCTACGCAATCCTGTGTTGCAGAGTTGCTCTTTACTTCTGACTGCCGCTTTCTTGTTTTGCATTTTGTAGATTGAAACCAATTTTTTTTTTAATCAAAACATTTACAGCTAGTGAAAAGAACTCTAGAATGGAAGCTTGTGTGAAGCAGGAGACTTTCAGAAAGAACCCACTGTGGATTTTATTTGTTTCACTATATTAAACTATAATGCTTAATGATACAATTATGTTTGGCATATTATGCTACCGAAGAAAAAATTAACCTGCATGACAACACAACCAGAAACTTTCAAAAAGGGATTGTGAGTGGAAATCAAGGGTACTGATTATTTAAGTCTTTTAATTCAGACATTAAGTGTGGTGCTTTTGAGGATGCTGATGCTTCTACTACCACTGGTTGTTACTGTATAAGTGACTATCCTGGAGGAGGCTCCTTGCAAAGTGCTGCCTTATCCACAAGAGTGTCTCCCTAAACTCAAAGCTGTGTGCACAAAGTGTGTGTGCTGGTCTCCTCCATTTGGGATTAATGGAGAAGGATGTGCTGGTGCATTCCATGTGCACCTGTGATGGTCTAGAACAGGCTGTTGAGAATTTTTTGACTAAGCAGAATTAAGAATTTTGTGTTGCAAGGTTTGCCTGGTTTTGCTTGGCAACAAAATACTCTCTCTTCCCCAGTGCACACTTGACAAATGAGACACTGAAAGACGAGTAGATACTTAGATAATCTCAGGTTGTCTTTTATTCACTATTTTCTGCATTTCTGCTATGATCCATTTCCAGTATGACCTGAAAGACAGAATGAAGGATTTAGTGCTGCAAGCAAGCATTTATGATGTTTCAGCAGTGAATTAATACCTCCTCCTCCTTTTACTATAGATATCATGATTCCTACATTTTCATTTAGCTAATAAATTAGTGGATGGTAACCTTGTCTAGAGGGGACAGGGACAAAATTGCTTTCTTCCCACTCTGTTACTGTTAAACTTGAAAGGCCAAAGCCTAGTCTACATGGAAAGTAGAATGAAATAGTGGAGAGAGTGGTGCCATTTCAGACTGTAAGTGGGGAATGCCATTCTTGAATACTATTCCACATAAAAAGCTCCCTGTAAGCAGAATGCTAACACATCAGGGCCCTGTCCCTTCTGTATGGATTTTCTATTTGCAGAGAGATGTGGCTTCTGTTTGTTTGTTTTGGTGTAAAGGTAAAGGGACCCCTGACTGTTAAGTCCAGTCGCGGACAACTCTGGGGTTGCGGCACTCATCTCGCTTTATTGGCCGAGGGAGCTGGCATTTGTCCGGGTCATGTGGCCAGCATGACTAAGCCGCTTCTGGAGAACCAGAGCAGCGCACGGAAACACGTTTACCTTCCCGCCGGAGCGGTACCTATTTATCTACTTGCACTTGATGTGCTTTCGAACTGCTAGGTTGGCAGGAGCAGGGACCAAGCAACGGGAGCTCACCCCGTAGTGGGGATTCGAACCGCCAACCTTCTGATCGGCAAGCCCTAGGCTCTGTGGTTTAGACCACAGCACCACCCACATCCCTTGTTTTGGTGTAGGAGAGTATTAAAAACGTGCCTTACATGTGCTCTGAATTAGTACAGTCTAGTCTTCTACCTCATTGAATGGCATCTGTAGGCAAATTCTAACTTTCCTGAGAGTGAGCCCTACTGGAAGCATAGGGCTAGTATAGCTTGTGTTTCTGGAAGCCAGAAGCCATAATTTGTAAAGGAGTAGAAGGTTTTGTTTCTGGTCTTTTATCTCTCTCTTCATCCCTTTGCTGCTAAACCACCTGCTTCAGAAGTATCTGATTTCTACAGAATTACTTGCCTCCACATCTGGACTCGATGACAGCCATTAGTTCAGAATTCTACTGTGGAACTGCAGAAAGCAAAATGAGAAATACTAATTGACAATGCTGCAACCAGACAAAGTATATTTTCTTCTTAACAATGACTACTAACTTGAGTGTCCCTGATCCAGAGGACTGTGAGCACAATGGGGTGCTGCTCACTCACTACTGTAATTGCATTTCTCAATGTTGGGTTTAGCTAGGTAAAACTGTTACACCACAATCTCTCTGTTTTGATTTATTTATAAGCAGAATTTCTATACTGCCATATTATAAAATATCAAGGCAGGTTGCAACAACAAAATACAAAACACCATTAAAAATATATAGAATTATTAAAGTGAATAGTTACTTGAACCCCTGCTAAGAAAGGCATGGGCATAGCCGGGGGGGGGGGAGCAGCTGCCCCGCTAAATGAATCAAAATCAATACAAATCTGAGGGTCTGCTCCCCCAACAAAAATCCTGGCTATGCTCCTGAATAAAGGTATTCAAGAGATGCTGGAAAGTCAAAAGCAAGGGTGCATCCTGAATCTGCTGGGAGAGGGTTCCACAGCATGGGACTGGTAACATTAAATGCTGTAGTCTAGCTGAGGCCAGCTAGGCCTCTGTAATCTGGGGGACAGCCAACAGCTCCTCCAGATACGTGAAGACCTTCTACCTTGTGTGGGGGTAAAGTACTGTACTCTCCACTACCCATCATGTTTTATCCTGACACAGTCATCTTTATCCAGCAGTTGACTTGCTTGTGTAGTATGGGATGTCACTGGATACAGGTAAGGTGGCCTATATAATATGTGAATGGAGTGGGGTCAGCATAATTGAATACTGTCTTCCTCAACCCTTTATTGCAAATGAAGATACACACAGTACATATTCGCCTTGGGTGCCATGCACAGAAAATAGAGCCCCGTATACATTTTGGGAGCACTGCCCACAGCTTTGTTCTCTGCCTGTTACTGGTTGCTACAACCCTCTTCTGTGGATTGGAATTTGCATACCGGTAGGAAAGCTCCTATGAAACAATGCTGAAAGCTGTGTAAGCAAAGTTCTACAATGAGTAATGCACTTACCTGGCTCCAAGACAGACTAAAAAGGTGCAAGGAAGCATCAACTCTGCATTGGTTCTGCATAAGAGTTCACTCTTATGAAACAGCTTCATTCTTACTCGAGTCATGGAAGAAACATTGAAGCTGTCTTTGATCCCAAAGGAACCCCACTAGTTAGCTATTGTTGTTTAAAGGGACCACACAAACGTTGGATAAACTTTTTTTTTGCTTAAGCTTAGAGTACTGAGTGTGTGGCATCCTCCTTATTACCTCTGACATCCAGCCGGCACTCTATTTCAGCTTCACCGCATTCATTTACAGCCTTGCAAGTGTAAAGGCCTCCATCAAATGGGCTGGGCTTCCGGATTTCCAAAGTCAACACTCCGTGCTTACTAAACATGCGGTATTTGGCATCTCCAGAAAGGTCCACTTTGTTTTTAAACCAGAAGATTTTTGGCTAGGTATATGATAATATGAAAAGCAAAGATGAAGCATGGGGTGAGGGGTACCACCAACTGAGAGAGATGATTTTTAACCACTGGAATACCTACATTTCTTTGAACCTTGTAAGAGACAAATGTTTCATTTGAGCAGCTTTGTTCCAAGGAATACCTTGCAAAGTAAAAATTATTGAAACATGCAGCTGAAGAAGACTTGGGGATCTGCTGAGGAGGTGGTTCAGGCCCACCAATGCCTCAAAGAGGGGAGGGGAGTCCATCAGCATGAAAGTCCTCCTCTTCCTATTAGCGCTCTTCAGTCAACAGATGCCAAAGAACTTCTTCATTGGGTGTATCCAATCACTTGCTATTATGCGTCATTACTGTTCCTGCAGTCCACTCCAATTCCACCCCCTGTTCTTTTCCTGCTGGTCTCCACACAAGGTGAGCAGCCTCTCTGCTCTTTCTAGACATGTACTGTTGTAACCTGGCCTGGCACCTGATAGTGAAGGGTGGATTATAGGATGCTGCTGCTAATATTAATTAATGTCTAGGCTGACTTCTGGTCCTGAAATCTTGCAATATCAGCATATAGGTTCGCTGCAGTTAAGAGTATTTCATCTGCTTTCATTCTAGATCTCCCTGCTATTTAGCAGCTCTCCTCACCCCCACCTACCCCATTTCTGGTCCACCTGCCTGTAAGCTCCTTCCCCCCCTCTACTGCTTCAAAAGCCATATAATTTATTCAGCCAAGTCAACTGGAAGAATGGCATCATTTGCTCACTAAGGGTACCAATGTTCCCCTCGCTCACTTAACTGCATATTGAGAAGAGAGAGGTGTGTACCTTTGGGCTTCCTCTTACAGCACAGCTGAGCGTAGCATTGTACCCAGAGATCACAGAGCGATCTGGAAGAGGGTGAGTGAATTTTGGTGCTTCGGAGAAATCGTGTTCTTTGTAGTTGGGGGGTTTATAATCTGTGCCTGTAGTTTAGGGTGGGTAGAAACAAAGTCAGAAGCACACTTCTTTTAATCTTGCCCATGATTTAACATAATTTTAAAATTATGAAATTGTACTGAAATATTGTACTGAAATTGTACTGAAATATTAAGAACCGGGATGATATCTTCTGCCTGTCCTTCAGGGTTTGTTTTTTTAAAAAAAAGAGAGAGAGAGAGAAGGAACATCTTCTAAGGTGTTCTACTTCTCTCTCTCGATATATCAGCGAGGCAGCAGCCTTTATTTAGAACATGGGTACGAGAACATAATACGAATGGGTATTCTAGGTCTCCTTCCCTCCTAGCTGAAAAAGCAAGAGGGCAGGAGACTCCAGTACTTTCCACTCCTAAATTCCTGTGCCCCCCCACCTCATACCTCTCTAAAGCACTCACTCACTTCCCCCTTCCTACTCCTTGATGCTGGCTCTCTTCTCCTTTTCCCTGTAGGAATGAATGCTGGCCATTTACACCTAGCATTTGGAGCATCAATACCGGTAGGACATGGTCTCATCAAATTCCTACCCCCTGTTGGCTCTAGCCATTCAGAATCACACTTGTTTAAGGTCTCCTTGGCATGGCAGAAGGTTGGGAACTAGCTGTTATTCTTCCCACATTGTGCTATAATGAGCTTTGGAATTTTTTGAAATTCTGCCATCTATATTTATGAATGATAAATTCTACCTTGCATTACAGATTATGAATTGGAATGTTTTAGGCTTGTTGGCATTTGCTGATTGCTGTGAGTTTGGCAGGCAACTATCAAATACTAATGGTTATTGCATGTTACTTATCAAACAATTTAAGAACAAAAAGTTCCATTCCATGTCAGCTGTCAAAGACCAAATACAATGGCATGTTAATCATCAAATACCACAGCTTTTGAAAACTACCTTCCAGAAAATCTGAATTATTTCAACACATATCAAGGAACATGTCCACTTGTCTCATGTCTAAAAGCACAGGTCTAAACAGTTTTCCCATTACCCTACTCTTTTCCCACGGAAAACCAGCTCTTAGCTGTAAATCGTAGCAAATTTCAATCCGAATAAGCCCTGAATTGCCATTTGCTCTGAATGAGTGCTAAAGAGCAGTTTTCCCTGGGAGGGGTTGGAGGAGAAGCAGCAGCACAAGAGGGAGTGTGGATAAGTCCTTTATTAAGATAATGGCCGTGGCAAAGTCAATTAAGCATCCTGTCTGCATGGCCAAAGGATTGACCATGTCATAGGAACAACTAGCTAATGGTGCTACCCGAAGGAGGGATGGGTCTCCCCTTCCCTGGGTGAATGCCACATCATCCGTGAGCACAATAGCCCTTTCCCACTCTTATTCACCAAAGGCTTGTATACAAAAGCATGAAGCTACTGAACTTAGGGGTTGAATATAGCTATCATGACTAGTAGCTATTGATAGCCTTATCCTCTGTGAATTTATCTAATTGTCTTTTTTCCCATCTGAAATGAACTTTATTTGCACAAGAAACATAACAGGACCAGTGCCTTTCTCTCCAGGCAGTGCACATTTAAGTTCATTAAAACAGTCTTTAAGTTGAAGCAAAATAAAAAATTAAAAAATTCCTTCCAGTAGCACCTTAGAGACCAACTAAGTTTGTTATTGGTATGAGCTTTCGTGTGCATGCACACTTCTTCAGATGCACACGAAAGCTCAAACCAATAACAAACTTAGTTGGTCTCTAAGGTGCTACTGGAAGGATTTTTTTTATTTTTTATTTTGTTTCGGCTACAGCAGACCAACACCTACCTGTAACTAGTCTTTAAGTTGATAGTTTCAAAACCAACTTTAAGTTTATGGTAGTGAGTCCTACAGTTCAACTATGCACTATGTGAAGATTTATTTTATTTTTTGCCACAATGTGCAAGTTGATTCTTCCTGAGAAAGACTTGATAATGTGCATGATAATGTTATCTTTAAAAATGCTTTCTACAATTTACCCAGAACAGATGTTAACCAAATCCACTTCTAATTTCCTAGAAATCTTATTAAACTGGCCCCCTTTCCAGTCAAAGGCCAATCTTAGGAATAAGATACATATTTGCATTTGAAAATCAGTTTCAAATTGAGTCCTGTGACCCAACCACTTCTCAATTTTTAATTTACCAATAAGGCCCAGAGAACTTGATAGTTTTGCAACCCGTATAATTTGCTTTAATTCTTCAGATCCCCTTCCTGAAAACATCAATTTAGGTACTCTCTGTTACCTGTTTTTTTAATGTAGGCAGAATTTTTGGTGATGGCAGCATTTTCACTCAACCCATACAGATTTTCACTGAAGACCCGGAAATAGTACTCATTTCCCATGATCAAATCTGATGCTACACAATTAGTGCGTCGATAGTGCTCAAAAACCGTATACCATTCCTGAAATGAAATAATCCATTGTCAGAAAATCAGATCTTGTGAAGGTCACAGTCTGGATTTTTGGAACATTATGTACAATCCCCAAAACATGTTCAACACAGGCAGGTGAAATACTGGGGTGCAGCGGGGGGGGGGGGGGGTAGTGGAAACAGCGGAATTTCCACATCAGCATGACTGGCAACCCAGAATTCTGGCAACCGCTGTGTTAGGAATAATTTATAATAAATCCAGTGACTGCCACTGAGTATGTTCGTGTTTTCTCAGCAGTGCAAAAGACCTCCAGTCATAGATGTTAAAGTCATAAACAGGAAGGGAGGGAGTTTCTCACATCCTTATATTTTTGCTTTTGCCTATCTTGTAATTGGAGAAGGAACTGGCAAACCACTCCAGTATTTTGCCAAGAAAACTCCATGGACATAAAAAGGAGAAGCTTTGAGAAGCAAGTGAGAGTTTCCAAGGCATGCTCTGGTTCATGGGGTCACGGAGAGTCGAACATGACTAAGACGACTAAACAACAACAAATCTTGTAATTAGCTGGAACAGTTTCCTAGATAAATATTCCAAGTGTGGCAATTATGCTCCGCTTCTATATTTTGTGCAGCTCCAAGCTAGCCACTTGTATTGCCCAAAACCACCATTCTCCTGCTGACATGATTTTGAGTAATGGGCTAGGACTCAAGGTATTACGGTTTCACTGTACATACTTTAGGGTGGATTCATACACTCATTCAGCCCATTACCCTTACCATTGTTTTTTTGTCTGCCTTCTGGACAGTGTATCCTGTGATTGGAGCATTGCCATCATCCTGGGGTGGTTTCCATTCCAGTGCAACATTGAATCCCCACACATCCACAATCTTTACATTCTGAGGAGGGCCAGGCTTGTCTACAGAAAGTCATACAAAAGGTATTCAAGATCTACCACTCCGTATCTTCAGCAAGAAAAAGGAGCAAGACTTAAATCGTCTACTGCTTACTGATGGCCATTGGTAATGGACAAACATCAAAAATGTTCTGTTAACTGAGCCAGTGTCCCAAAACAATACTGGCAAGATAAAGACCAACTACTGCAGACTGCTGTATAGATCAATGCACACATACCTCCCACAGACACTTAAGGTTGACATCTCCAATTTATATTGCTCCGTTATTTGCTTCCACTTTGGGAATGTAGGCAACAATTTGCAAATGAATGCCAGCTTTTGTTAGCATTGCCATAACTGACAAAGATTCTCATTTATTGTAAACATGGTTGTTTGGAAGCTTAGAATAATTATAATTGGACATTACAAGGTGGAGGTCCACTTTCTCTTGAAATTCAGTCCAGCATATCATCATTTTAATTTAGATCTGAATCCAAAAGGCAGCAGCATATGTCTATTCACTACATCCATTAATCCCTTTTTAGCAATACACCTGTCAAAGAAAGTCAGCTTTCTAACAGACTCTTCAAATGCTCTGTGAGTAATTCACTAGTTACCCCTGGGAATGTTGGATTGGGTTCTCAGCCTTCCAAATGATATGTACGCCACTTCACAGCAACTGAATCAGTTCTTTCAGTTCTGTCTTCAACTTTTCTGCTCCCAAATCATACAGATCTGTTATCACTGTTTTATATACATTAGAAAATTATTATTATTATTATTATTATTATTATTATTATTATTATTATTATTATTATTATCATCTAATGTATATAAAACAGTGATCACACAAAAAATCATACTAGAAAGTTGATAGTGCTGGGGAGGGACAAATGTAATCTGAGCGAAGCAAGCCTAGGACAATCGGGCATCTCACTGAGGATTAAAATTATACGCCATACTGCTGCAAACCTTGCCTGTTAGCACTGAACTTGCAACTTCCTTAAACCAGAATTAGAGTCAAACTGTGGCTGTGTGTAGACATTACTGACCTAAAAAGCATCTAGGTTGTTCCCCCCCCCCCTCAGTTCAGATTGAAGCTGGTTTGGGGAAAATCCATCAGAACACAGTATTTTGTAAGAAATGACAGGATATATATGGATTGTGGGAAATGCCGTGTTTACACTGTCCCAAACCAGAGATGGGAGCGTACTGGATGCAGGATAAGCAGGAGTGTGTAAACAGCCTACATGTGTGAATTTCATGGCTCCCAACATGTTTTTGCACAGGCAAAGGATTAGGCCTTTCACCCTGTACTGTGTCTCTCATCCAAATCTGGCATCCTTATAGATATTTTTTCACATTATGTATGTAGTTCAAATCTTAGAGAGCAGCAGAAAGAAACTCACAGGCTAATCTTACATTGCTTATTGCAGCTGCAAGCTGTGGCATCAGTAATGTTAAGCAGGATTTACACACACACACGCAATAGCCTTCGTAAGAAATTTTAATAGCCAGCTGGTTTTTATGGGATCTGAAGGAGAAAAAGCAATTAGCTGAACTGATGCTGTTAAGCTGCTTGAGTGACGTCACTCATTGCTCTCTCTCTCTTTATAAATTGTGTAAGTGGCTTTTAAATTTTGTTCTGAAGTATTGCTGCCAAGCCTCCTGCTGCCAAAAAGGCTGGATAAAAATGGGCCACATTGGAGGGGGTGGCTAGAGGTAATAGAGTTCATGTTTTTGTCAGTTGCTACATGCTTGCAGTCACAGCTTTTTTGAATTCATTGTACGCAGATGTTCATTGTCCTGGTACTGGGGAGTCGCCCTTTGTGTACACGTGGGTGTTCCCATTCATTTCAGTGACAGAAGCTGCTCCATACGTCCAAAAGAAAATATCACTTGACATTTGTATACAGCACTTTCAAGTAGTCAAACTGCTTCACATGCATGAACTGTAATCCTGACCTGCAGGTCCAATCAGGCTGGCCAGGCATCACTATTTGACTGGCAAGGCTATGCACACCTGACCGACACCATATGTGGGTGGGGGGGAGAGATGGCAGGTTGGAGGGGGATGGCAAGCAGCATCCTGCCCACAATATTGCACTTAGAAGCCCTAATTGATGAGACTTCAAAATGCAACTCAGGCTATTTGAAAGCCCTTTGCAAGGCTGCTCTGCTCATTCAAACTGGCTTTAAACCTTGGAGGTTTAAACAAGCAGCACAGATGGAAAGTACAGAGTCTCATTCTCTGCCCTGGTTTTTGCTTTGTCTACCTGGAGGCACTCGCAAAGCACTTTGTAAGCCCCAATAATCATCTGATCATAGAAGAGAAGAGTTTGGATTTGATATCCCGCTTTATCACTACCCGAAGGAGTCTCAAAGCGGCTAACATTCTCCTTTCCCTTCCTCCCCCACAACAAACACTCTGTGAGGGGAGTGGGGCTGAGAGACTTCAGAGAAGTGTGACTAGCCCAAGGTCACCCAGCAGCTGCATGTGGAGGAGCAGGGAATCGAACCCGGTTCACCAGATTACGAGTCTACCACTCTTAACCACTACACCACACTGGGTCAACATGCTTGCATAGGGCTATGTCTTTGCCCTCATGGCTTTGTTTGAAGCCATGTGGGCAACCCTGCCCACCTGTTAACTTGGCCTGGTGGAGGGAGATAGGGGCCAGATCCAGTTCCCCACTCCTACTGTAAGGTAAATCAACATACTGCAGATCAGGGAGCGGGGAAATTTAGGTTTAGATGCCTTAGGCCATCTAGTGGGTTCCTGGCAAAGATTATTTTAGAAGTAGCTCAGTCTGTTAGCCACCATACAGCTACACTTGCCTTTTTTTGATAAGAACAGGAGCATTCCTGTGAGTACTTGAAGTGCTGTATATACACCTCCACCAAATCCCTGCATTAAAGTGACTGTGTTTAAATGGGAAATTCATAAGACTCCAAACAGCTCCTTACCCATTATCTGAATGGTAATAGTAGCCTTATCTACCATGCTTTCTATTTGCACCTCTACTTCATATATTCCAGAATGGTGGCGCTCAGCCTTTCGGATGAAGAGAATGGTGTCTGTATTGCTGTTTCGAATTCCCACCTCCTTAGAGTCTATTGGCTGACCATCCTTTGTCCAGATAACTTTAGGTCTAGGTTTTCCCTGCAGAAGAAGAAATGGAAAGCAAAGTTACTGAGTACTTGGCACATAAAGTGCAAAGGAAGTCATGTTGGTCCATTCCAAAATACAGAGCTGGACTTAACTTTTAGTAGGACCAACCAAAATGTCACAATATAGTGAGCAAGCTTTTGAATTCCCCAGTGTTCTTCCTCAGCTTGGATGCTACACAAAGCAGGAGGGTAGGATAGGGAAAGAGGGCAAAACAAACAAAAAAAGAAAACATTGGCTTGGTTATTGCCACCAGGTCTGTATTTAGACTCAATCTCAAAATGGAGTTTGCAGATTGGATTAGTCTGTTAGGTGCTGCAGGTCTCTGTCTGCCCTAGCAATGGCCAGCCCCCACTTTTGGAAACATATAGGTCAGCAGTTACCCAGACTGAGCTGGCTCTTTGTTTGTCTTCCCTACCACTTCCTGCTTTGCATAACATCCAGCCTGATAAAGAGTTCTGGAGAACTTGAAAGCTTGCTCACTATTCTTTGACATTTTGGTTGGTTCACATAAAGGTTACTGCCCAGCTGCGGATTCTTGAGTAGTTTGTGCCTTTGATCCCCTATTTCACCTGAAGAAAATTATTATCTCTTGTTCAACTATTCCATTTTTGCTCACTCCCTGTATCACTCATTTGACACTTTTGCACATAGTAATAACACACACATAAAGACATCAGATCCCTTTTATAACTGTCTTGTCTGTGACATGGTTGACTTAATAGTTCTCACCTATATTTGCTCCCTGAAAATATGTCAAAACTTCATCTCCACAGTGTGGTGTGGTTGGATGAGACAGCATATTTGTTAGTGTCAAAATACTGTCATTTGGGAGCTGGGAAAATGTGATTAGCCTCTCAAGCACAACTTTTAAGAAAAGCCATTTAAATCCTCCATAATAAGTGAGCAACATTTGATTATCTGAACAGACCTTAGAACGGATATATAGGTTTTGAAACTGTATGACTATCAAATTGAATGAGCTAGGAAAGCACAGGACTCCGGGTCTATATAAGCCATGTAGACTATTCTGGAGTGAACATTGTTTTCTTATTCACTGAAATGGAAACTGCAGCTCCCTCTGTGTGTTTAATGATGCGCAAAGCTGCCCTTCCATTAACCGAATAAGGAACTCTGGAATGGGGCAGGGGGAAAGCTCCTGAAGTGCAGAGGTCTGCTGGGAATTGCTGGATTGAAGGGAAGAGTTTGAATAGCAGATTCAATTGAGTACCTGGAAAGGAACGACGATGTTGATTGTATCGCCCACTTTCTTCATTAAAGTCTGTCGGAGATTGCGTGGCAACCAGATTTTGGGACGCTCTGTGGATCAGAGGATTATGAAGTCAGGTTTTTTTCTCCCCCAGCTTATTAGATATGTCATATGTATCAGAAAAATTGAAGGCCCACTGCTAGCAATTAAAGTTAAGTTTGTAGAAATCCAAGAAATTCTGAAAGAAAGCTGTCATGATCCTACTAGGGATACTCAGTAGCTGAATACGATTCTACATTACAGACTTCAAATGAGTTTGTACCAGTGGCAAATGTTGTAATGATATCTGAGAAACAGAAGCCATGGAACCTCTTTATACAGCAGGGCAGAAGTAGACAGGCATTATCGTTAAGAGCCATATAATATGCATAATCTCTTGTGGGCCACATGGGGCCAAGATGATCACCACCCCTGTCTCTTTTCTTTCAAGAGAGAGAAAAGACAAAGAGAAAGGAGGGTGGGGAGAGGTTTGTTGGTAAGAATGTTAACATTTCCCTCCTTACCAGCTGCATGGATTTAGTCAGAGTGCCACATGTCACTACCCCTACAATAGGGGATTCTGGGATGTGTTCTAGGACATGTCTGGCTGCAACACTGGGCAGGAGTACTTGATGCTGCAACATTTTGTTGTGGTTTGCAGAGTTGGCTGTCTCCAGTGATTGGAGGATGTTTTAGAGCAAGGTGGCTAATTTGCAGGTCTCCGGATTGAACTCCCATCATCCCCAACCACTACTCAAGCTGACTAGGAATGATGGGAGTTGGAGTCCAACAACATATAGGATGATCACAGCTGGGAGAATGGGGATAATAATGAGTTGTCTGTTTGCTTCTGACTCACTGAAGGAGGTTCTCTTCATCTGTGACTGCTACTCTGTCACAGAGTACTTTAAGTAAGTCCCTCTGGGTTTGGGGTGCCCTGTGCTTGTAGTTTAATAATAGTGCTCTGGGTCATTCTGATGTTAATAGAACCCGGGTCATGTCTTTTATAAGTCCAGACAGAAATAAGGATTGAGAAGTTGTATCAGTTGAACCGTCTTTCTGGGATCCAGCCAACTGAATTAGACCACTTGTACTCTTGGGCTACAGACAAGGTGATGATTAATGACCGAGATCATGAATGTTCACCAGACAGACAGCCGGGTGTTTGGCCTCACTCCCTAAGCAACAATCCACACCAAGCATGAAATATCAGAAATAAATGCACAGTAACTACACAGGGAGAAGGAGAGCTATACTGAGGAAGAAAGTAATTTTTCAAAGCTGTGTGCAATTTAAGTATTAATAATTAGGGATACCGGTTTATTGCATATCAGAACCAAAGTTCCACAGGTTAATACGGATCCATACCCCAGATCTCCAAGTGGTGAGGTTTCGGTGATTCTAGTGCTGGCTTTCCCTAGATACTTACGCAAGATCTCTCGGACGGTAATTGGCTCTTTTGTAACAGCTGGCTGACTTGCACCTGCCAGGTTTACAGCAGTGATGCGAAAATTAAGTTTGTCTCCTGTGACCAAATCTTTAACCAGGACAGAGGTGCGCTCAATCAAGCCATGAAGTGCTGGGATCCATTCTGTGGCTGCAAATGCAAGATCACTTACTGTTAGGCAAAGCTTTTCAAGCAGAGGTTTATAGAACTATGCCTGAAGATACAATGTTTTCTATTTCCACCTCTGCTTCATATATTCCAGAATGGTGGCATTCAGCCTTTTGGAATCACAGCTAAAGCTTTCGAAATCACAGCAAGTCAGAAATCACAGCTAAAGCACCCATGACATCCAATGCATTATAAGATACCACAACTTCACACAATGTTTCAAAGACATGCAAGATTGTGATGATCACAGAAATATAGGTAATGCTTGATTCCTTTAAAAGGGAATCTCTGGGGCTTGACCCTACTCGAGAACAATATTTCTGTCCCCGTTAATCTCAGATGTTTGAAGACAGATGCACATTGCTTTTCATTCTGTACCAATACCGTCCTCCATCTCTGTTATCTGCCCAAGGCTACTGCCTTTCTCAGTTAAAGGTGGCTAAACTGATTATCCTAGAACCTAGATGACACTCACACCATCCACTTCAAGTACCCTTAAACAGCAGCAGCCTGCCCTTTTTTGCCACCTGAGGCAAAATGGGAATTGTCACCTCCTGCTTCTGCACTGTGCCTCCACTTCCAATGCCACCATGCCCTGGCTCTCGATGAACTTGGTAGGAGCTGGGACACTCCTCAAAATGTTGCTGCTCAGCTTCTCTGCCCCAGGGTGCGGAAGACGAGTGGCAATGCAGCGCCAGAATACCTCTCTCTTGGTGGTATAAGCAGTGGGGCTCACATAGCCCCACTGCTTGCACTTTTGTTGCCTCATGGGTGGCCAGCTCTGCTTTTAAGCCACTTTAAGACTCATCCTGGGAGCTTTTTAGTAAGGCTCTCATTACAACTCTAAGCACCGTGGGTTTTTTTTTAACAGACTCCACTTCCCACAATCCTTTTGGGGAAACCATGACTGTTAAAGTGGTGACATCCACACCATGCATTTAAAATATGTATGGCTCCCCACCAATCCTGGGACTGTAGTTTATCTCTCAGAGAAATACAATTCCCAATACCTTTAAGTTACAGTTTCCAGGATTCTTTGGGGGAAACCTTGGGCTTTTAGTGTATGATGTGAATGGGACAACAATTTGAAATCCGAAAGCACCAGGGGCTTACTCACATCCTTCTTTACAGTACTCAATGTTGTAGCCATCCAAGCCTCCTGCTCCGATTCGTTCAGGGGGTCTCCACTTCAAAGTAACAGAAGTATCACAAATGTCTTCTACTGTGAAGTGTGTTGGCTCACTTGGAGGAGCTAAACGGAATAGAAAGTCCAGAGCCTTTGGGTTATTTGTTTAACACTAATAATGTATTGTAACATTCAGATTAAAATTATCAAAATGGCTTACAGATACTTAAAACTTTGCAAGATAGAACAAACAATACAATCTATAGCCAGTTAAAATGATTATCACCACAAAATACCTGTCAGAATAAAAATACTACCTGCTAAGAGAATCCCTGCAACAGATTGTTGACTTCCACAAAATGTGGATCATAGTCCTGCATTGTACTTTTATTGATTTAATATTTATTTACTCCAAAGGATAGGAAGGTTCATATTGGGATACGTGATTGATCTTTTAAGATATGTTCTATATATCCAGCCTAGAGCTTTATAGGTTAAATTGGGATTGGAAGCTGTTCAGCAGCCAATACAATGTCTACAGGGCAGGACTTAAAGACATTGAAGAGAACTTCGGCTTTTGCTATCTCTTCTCAACTGCTGCTTTCACCAGCTTGGCCAAGCTAGGCCCCTCACTGCTTGTGAAGGCCATCAATTCCACACGCCCTGTGAGGAACAGAAGGCTGGATACAAGCCTGTTGTGGCAACCTGCTGAGGCCTGTTTGGGAACTGTGAGCAGCCTAAGGTAACACACCTATCTGCTCTTTGAGGGGAGGAGGAGGAGCTATATTTTTACTAAGAACTGGTGCCTTTTCTTTTTCACTTCCATTTCTGTCTTTTTAGATGGTAAACATGAAGTCAGGGAGCCTTTTTCCACTCAAGACTGGAGTAAGAACATGAGGACAACAATGAGATCAGGTCAACGGTGCAACTAGCCCAGCATCCTGATCTCACAGTGGCCAACCAGAGAGGCCTACATATGGGTGTTTTGGAAACCCAAACGCAGGACTTGACATTGCTTCATCGTCTTTTTAAGTCATCCAGCTCCGGGGGCATCCCCACTTTACCACCTCTTGTGGGAGCAAATAAAAATCTTTAAACGAAGGAACAAAACAAATCAATGCTGTTGGTGATTGGTTCCTGTCAGGAGCAAGGCTACTGCATTCTGCACTAATTGCAGTTTCTAAACATTACCGCAGTGCATATATTGCAATAGCCAGTCCTTGCAGTCATGATCTCGTAGCAGCTAAACAAATGATGTGGCAATTACTGATCTTCAAAGTGAGATATTAGGAGGGAAACAGCGTTAGCAAGAGATTAGAAAACATCATTCTCTAGAATGAATTCTTGTGACACAAAGGTTTTCAGCTAAATTTATAACCGGATGGGACACCAAGCTTCTTCCTGAATGGCTCTTGATGAATGCATTCCAGACAAAATTAAAATATTGGCAAAATGATATGGATATATCAGCTGTTGTGGTTCTTATAATAGGCACAAGAGCAGTATTATATAAATGGCCTTACAATTCTTATTTCACATTTATCCTTCTATTGCAAAAAGATATTAGGATTGTTTTTGTGTACACTGCTTAGAAATGCAAATAAGTGGTATAGAAATGCTGTAGGTTAATAAATAGCATAAGACTTCGTAATTAAGCAAAATAGCAAAAACAAAACAAAAAACAAACTAGATGTACCCTAATTATAAATAGTGATTTACTTCATATTTCTGTACCTCACAACTAGCTAATGACCACTAACTAGACCTCGATACCTTATGCAGCCAACAAAGAATATCATTACAAGACAGCTGTGGTCCTAGTACGGTTCAACGCTATAGGTCCTGAATTCAGTAGATGCACAGCAAAAGTGCACATCAGTTGGTAGTAGGAATTCTGCTAAGTTAGGGGAATGCCAATCTGCTAGCTTTCGGTCTAAGACAGGCAATACAGTATTCCATTTTTGAACTCACTTCGAGGGTACATTGATGAGACCAGTGAAATTCAGTATGCATGGGCCCCAGGTAGGATCCATAAGTCCTAATGGATCGACAATAACTTCTGTGTGGTATGTGAAAAACCCCATAGTTCCTATATGCAGTGCTCATCTGTCTGCTCTCGGCCACAGTAGCCTGGGGAGAAGAGTGTTCATGTGTGAACACTGGTAGGGGAACCTTTTTCCGCCTGAGGACCTTGGTAAAATGCCGCCCTGTGTGAGGCCATTTGACACCTTCCCATCAGCCCTTGCGGTGTTGGCTAAAGCTGGGCTTTGGGAAGGAGGTGCTGAACTCTAGCAGGGTCCTAGAGCCCTCCTACCTCATTCCCAAAACCCAGTAAGCTCTTGCCTGGCTTTGGGAAGGAGAACTCTAGGACCCTGTCAGAGCCGTTACATCTCCTTCCCAAAGCCGGACAAGTGCTTACTGGGCTTTGAGAAGGCGTCTTCCTTGGCTGCACACCTGGTGCAACCATGCTGCTCACATTGCCCTAAATCCGCCTCTGCATCCAAAAGCCAGTGGTGGGTGAGGCCAGAGGCAAAAATAAGTGGAGAAACAAATATAAATTTATACAGTACAGCAGTTTCTAAACTCACCCACCCCACTGTACACTCCATCCAGACAACCAAGAGGCATTAAAAGAGTTCAAGGATTTCATCCAGACAAAAACACTTGGGGTGCAAAGCAGGAGCAGTGAGGGGGTGCAGGCTGGGGAGAATTGCAAAGGCCCAACAGAGAGGCCTGGAGGGTCACCGGACCTCTGGATCCAAGGTTCCCCACCCCTGACACAGGGAGACTCCAGAGTCTATCCTAATTTGTGTAAATGCATATGTGTGAAAGAGTGAAGAGAAGTGAGGCTAGGTGAGTTTTGTGTCTGTGATTCTAGAATATGTAGGACAGGGTACAGCAGATATTTGGATTACATACAGGACTATCCAAATATTCTTTCTTTACCAACTATAGAAATTCACTATTGGGGGAGTGGGTCAGTTTGGAGAAGTTCAAGATTATTACCCACATGGTCAATAATTGGTATTTGCCCTTTTGATACCAGCATTGCCCTTTTCAAAAGTTTTCCTGTATTTAAAGATGCTGTGAATTTAAGAAGTACCATTTCCACCCTTCAGATTCCACTGTGCAAAACCAAGCTGTTCTGCTCCTTGGCAAAACATTTCACAAAGACTGCAAAGGGCCTATCTCTGCATGCAGTGACAGATACTCAGCAATTTTGATTCATTTTTAAATCATTTAGATTCTATGTATTAGGAAAAAATACCTGAAGTAATTTTTCCCTATGCCATGTGTGTGGTTATCATAAGCCAGGAAAAGCTGTGGTATTTAAACATATTGTGTGCATTATTTTAAATATTTCAAAAATACAGAATGTTCCCTACCACATAACACCATTAAAAAAAACAAATAAACATCACATAACTGATGGAGAACCTAATGTTAGCATCCCACATCATTCTGCTGCAACAGTTTACTCACTTCTTAAACTATAATTAAAAGCATGTCTTAAACTAGTCTTTAAAAGCATGTGCATCACACATAGGAGTATGGATGGATTACCACACGACACATGTTACAAACCAGTGCCTCATCTCCATAGTTGTAGGATGGAGCCTTATTTCTAATCAAGTATATCATTTCTTATTCCAAGAAAACCCTGAACCTTTTAGTTCAGTTGATTCCTGTAGAGGTTCTTGTCTTTCTTCGTTCTGCACAGCCCAACTGCTGAGTGTTGGCTGAAGATCAGAATTAACCGCCTCCTCCTGCTCTTTATCATTCTCTGTTGGCCCATCACTGAGGTTTTGTAGTGGCACACTCTTTTCTTCACAAAGCTCGTCCCCTTCCTTATGGTCTTCTGTGGGCTGAGCCACCACTTTAGTCATTTCTGTTGCTGCTCTACCTCAGGCGTTCAGATTGTTCTTTCCTCCCTCAAAGACTCCCACAGTTTGCTCCTAGTTCAGAAACACTGTGTGGTGAGGGTCATCATGATTATTTATAGAAAATAATTCCATGGATATTTTCTTAATCAGCTATCCTTGCAGCTCCACAGGGGGTGGGATTAATGAAGCACTGGGTGGGATACGGTGATATTTGCACCCATAAGGGGATGGGGGAAGCTGAGAGGCAATGGGAGGTCACTGTCAATTAGTTCCCCTCTCTCATCGAGACCCAGCTTGCCTCTCACACCTCTAATTTTAACAGTTAGAAATTCATCAGCAATTTCATGAAATTGGAACCTCGCGACTCCCATTTACGAGGAGGGTTTTAGAAAAAGGTTAGAAAAGATAAAACAGATAAAGGAGGGGCCACCTGTCTTACAAATATGGACTCTGTGTCCCTACTGAGTGGAGAAAGAAAATGTAATTGTGTGCCCATGTGTCTCTTCATCTCCATCAGATGTTTGAGAAGTAACACAATTTGTGTTGACACTTACCAATTGGCATGAAGGGCTGTGAGGCAGCACTGGGCCGGGACATACCAACCGAGTTGACGGCGTAAATTCGCATCTCATATACAACTCCTTCAATCATTCTCTTCGCTTCATATGACAGGTCCTTTAGAAGGTCAAAGTTCAGCCTCATCCACCTGTAGCTCTTTTTCTTTTTCCTTTCCAAGATGTAGCCTACAAAGTGAAAAGAGACACCACGGATAGAGAGCCTGTTCTACAAGAGACACAAGCATGGCCATTTTGCTTTTACTGCACAAAAACTCCCAAAGCAGACTCTGTTTTACCAAATTTACATTTTAGAGCTTCTCCCATTTAGTTGCTCTGTACATAGGTTAAGGGAGGCAGTAAATTAAAGAATATTTTGCTGCTCAATCACCTGCTCTTTAGCTAATTACACAATCAAATCCATTTAAGTGTGTGGTATTACATCCACACTAACATGACCACAAGCCAGCCTTGTACCAGGGAATTCTCCATCCCTCTCCTTGCTGTATCCCCGTTGCAATCCATGAAAAGCATCTTCTGTGGATCAGGGGACCCTTAGCAACAGCACAGGGGGTGGTGTGGTGGATGACGACTGGAAGAGGGGTGGAAAATTATTTAGTATGAATTTTCTTGTGCTTGTGCTAGGTTGGGTGTACCCCAATTTCATACTACCAAAATATACAAGTTTATGCCGTTTTTATTGAATGAACAAAGAACTAGATAACTTACCATTTAATAAGAAAACAAGGAGAAAGTAACATGGTTAGAAGGAAAGACCGTCTTTAATATTTTCTCCTTCATTCCCTACTAGTTCTTAAGACAGACATAGGCAAACTCAGCCCTCCAGATGTTTTGAGACCACAACTCCCATCATTCCTAGCTAACAGGATCGGTGCTCAGGGATGATGGGAGTTGTAGTCCCAAAATATCTGGAGGGCCGAGTTTGCCTATGCCTGTCTTAAGATAATAAGATTTGCCTTTAACTCACGGCCTTATGGATTTAACATTTGCTCTGCTTTATTAATCCATTTCGGATTTATTTGCTTAATCTACTGGTATGAAACTGGATCCAAAAATTGTTTACTCAGAAATGTCCCACTGTTTCCCATGAGGCTTACTCCCAGGTAAGCATGCCTAGGACTGTACCCTGAATCAACTAAAGCCCGATCCCTAACATGGATGTAGTTCAAACCTTGTATGGACTACAGATCCACTCTGGATCCCAGTAACAACCGCTCTCCTATCCTACCTAATGTGCTAAGTTCAGCTGTTCGTCAAAATGCAACAATATCATTCTGTGAAAGAGAATCAACATTGTTAATCTCACTTTTCAGAAATGCTGACGACATTGTTTAAAACGCATACCTCTGAGGCATTTTAGCCGCCTTATGACAATTCTGGAAAAGGACTAGCTTCTTAAGGAGAGTTGAACTGAAGGAAAGTCTAATGATCACAGATGGACTAACAACTTAGAATAGCCACTCATCACTTGTCAAGAATATGGCTCAAGGGACCAAACTCTACAACAAGCCCAAGTATCAGACCTTTCCTTACATTTACTGCATCAACTCTATTACAGGACCTAATAACGACAACAAGATTATTAAGTGCTCACTCACCTGCACATCTTCTGAAATAACATATGACATCAGCCACCAGCCCAATTAGGTCAGTGGTTAATTAACAGTGCAATTCTATACACATCTACCGAGAAGTAAATTCAATGAAGTTCACTTGCCTCAGAGATATGCTTTGGGCATTAAAAATAGAACCACACAGAAAGCAGTGGGGGAATGTTTCAGTCTACTAGGGCACACTCAAACTGTGGTTTAAGGGGAGCCATTTCCATGACTAATTACTAATTTGCTAACAGGTGGCCGTCATATAGTGCAACTTGACACACTATTACTTAGAAGTATCTCACTCAGAAGAGAGTGGCATGGTGGGGTGCTGCTGAAGGCCCACCCTCCTGACAACATCACAGCTAGTTACCTGGATGAGGTAAGGGTATGGCGATCTCAGTGCAGGTGTGCTGTCATGGCTGCTGGGCTGACTCTGTCGCTGTGCCCACACAGCGCTGACATCACCGGTAGCCTGCCCTGACCCTACACAGTCCAGGTAAGTGGTAGCAACACTGCTGCTGGGAGGAAAGCTCTATGGCCCCACCCTACCATGCTCACCACCCCTGATTCCACTGTGTTCAATGGGGCTTACTCCTTAGCAAGCGTATTTAGGGTTACAGCCATTTTCTACAGATTATGTTAACAACACCTTTTACTATGGATCAGGGCTTTTTTTTTTAGCCAGAACTTTCTGGAACTCAGTTCTGGCATCTCTCAGGCGGGCGCCATTGCCATTATAAGAGAACAATGGAGGTGTTCATGGTGAGTTTTCATTTTCTAGAAAAATAGCGCTGGTTGATATGATATAATAAGTGAAAAAGAGGCACTTGATTGTACATAATAAATCCTTACAGAATTTACAAATGCAAAAACTGATACAAGCACCTCTTGATTCACTTTTTTTGTTTAGAATACTTTCTAATGAAAGCTTTTATTTTATTACTTGGATTACCAATCACACATTCCCCCCCTCTCCCCTGCACACAATTATTATTATTGTTATTATTATTATTATTATTATTATTATTATTATTATTATTTCATTTCTATACCGCTTTATATTTTCATACACTTTACGTACCAACAGCTGGACAGTGCACATCTGCCTCATTCTCACAAAGCACACATACAAGCTTACCACGTCCACATACAGATCACACATCCATATCTCCCCCTCTCCCCCCGCATGCCATATATACATATCTCCCTCCCCCCCTCTCTCACACACCTTGAGCATCCACACTCAAATGCAGAGAAGTTTTCCACAGGTGAAAGAAGTACTTGTTATTCCCACATAAAAAACCATCTCTCCCCCAAAATACACAAAGGCCACCAACTTTGTGCCCATGGACACAGGTTGGTGATCCCTATCCCATTAAAATCCCATTGTGATCCCTATCCCATTAAAATCCCATTGTGAAATAGCACTTTTGGGGGGCTTTGGCTAACATTTCACCCAAAGTTTGGCAGTGGTTTCAATGGCTGAACCATGCCAGCAGTGTGTGTCCTTTAACTTCAGCTGGTTCTGGTAACAGTTTCATCCTGTCCTTCTATCTTGATACTTGATATTCCCGTTAGTGACCTTGTTCAAGGGTATTCCATTAAATGTGTCCCAGAGTGAGAGCAGCTTTGCACATTGCAGCACTGCCAGAGGAAGTAGAAGTGGTCTGAGCTTCCTCTTTGTGTGTTTCCTAAACAACAGCTGAACTTGGGAGAAATCGGCAGGCGTATATGTGGAGCACAGGTTTCCACTTTGAGCACCCCTGAGGAAGATGCAAAAGCTACCTATTAGCATATTTGCAACTGAGCCACATTCAAAATATTGTTATTAACATATAATGCCTTGAACTATTCAGGCCTGGATACCTGGGGCCTTGCCTCGTACAGACGCGTTCAATCAACATTATCAGAGGCAGTGGCGTAGCGTGGGTTGTCAGCACCCGGGGCAAGACAAGTAATTTGCGCCCCCTAACCCGTGGATTTTAGCACTCGAGTCTCTTCCACTAGATTAGTTAAAGAAACCCTTACCCCCTAAGCACATGTATTGTTTGTTATGAAAATACTGATGTATTTAGATGCAACTAACTTGTATTTAGATGCATTTTACTTTAATTACATCAGTATTTTCATAACAAACAATACATGTGCTTAGGGGGTAAGGGTTTCTTTAACTAATCTAGTGGAAGAGACTCGAGTGCTAAAATCCACGGGTTAGGGGGCGCAAAGTTAGAAGCTACTGAAGGTAATGGGGCCCTTTATATGCCCAGCTGCACTTTGTCAACAACAAATTGTCACTTTTTTGTGTTGAATATATGCTATATGGTAATTTATGGACCTAATACCTATCTGATGCAATTTGCACATAAAAATATGTATTCTATCAAAGTAATTGTTGAACTGAAATACAATTAAGAAGAAGTATAGGCCTATTAATGGTGAAATACAATTAAGAAGTATGTTAATAGTGAAATAATTACCAGTGATATTTTAGGGAGCAGGCTAGCAGGCGGGGCCCATTACTTACATCATAGGAGCCTACACAACACTAAACACTGTTGCTGTATGTAGGTTTTATTTTATTTGTTTTTTATCTTATATTTTGGAAATGTACATCCAGGTGTTTTTTTCTTTCATTTTTTTTGGGGGGGCCAAGAGAGTGGGGCCCTAAGCTATATCTTTAGCTTAAACGTAAAGCCGGCACTGATGGCGATGGAAACTTGTGATTCTGCGCCCGCTCCCGAGCTTCTCATCCCATCTTACTCGGCCTGTGTTCCGGGGTCACGCCCTGGCTTTGGCAACAGGCGCCGCAGCTTGGCCTGCTCACCTTGATTTGAGCGGGCCGCCTTCCCTTCTTCTCCGCCCCTTCTGTTGGTTGTTAGGCACGTGGTGCAAAGCGAGCACGCCGGCTGGCTGGCGAGCGCAATTTAGCCCGAAAAGCGCCGGCTGCTGCGTCCCGACTCTGCGCGCCCCTGTTTCCCCTGCGCTCTCCAATAGGGAGCAGTAGGAGCACCTTTGCAGACCTCCCCGCTTGGCGCTCCGAGAGCGGGGAAGTGATTCCCTCCCCGACGCCAGTGCCTCGGCAGCCTGCAATTTCTCCCGCTCTTCTGGAGATCCACCCCCGGCGGATCTCAGCAGCCTAGGCGTCGGCGTCGGTTCTCCCTCCTTCCTTCCCACCGTCCCCTCCTTCCTTCCTTCCACCTCGCTTCGGCTGCCGGGTCTTTGCGGCTGGGGCTGCCTGCCTCTCCCCAGACTCGCACGGACGCCGCGGGCAGAGGAGAGCGCACTTAGCTGGGATGGCAGCGGGTGCCGCGCGGGGCTGAAGCCGGAGCGGCGCCCCCCCAGATGTTGCGCCCGGTGCGACTGGCACCCCTAGCACCCCCCACGCTACGCCTCTGATCAGAGGATGCCTTGTTTTTTTGTGCTATGATGGAACAACTGCTATCTAGCAGCAATGCAGAGGTGAACCTTGATTGCAGTGATGCCCTTGGAATGCTACCCAGGAGGCACCAACTTTGGCGTATTTCAGATGCTTAATAGAAACTTGTCTTCTTTTCAGGGCATTTCCCAACAGTTAATTGAGGAATCATACTGCTTGGTGTTGTAAACGTTCATATTCTGAATAATCTTACTTGTTACTGTATGTCGATATTTGCAGATAGGAATTGTGTTAGAGTTTTGACTCTTCTTCTTCCAAACCAATTCAAGGTTTGTTTGTTTTTATAGCAAGCGAGCTAAAACTTGATTAAATAGAATAAATAAAACACAGTTCCCACTTCAGGTGGTCCACAGGAAGCCCCACAAATCTTTCAGCGCTGATGGGATATTTAGTAAACTACCCTTTCAAGAGATAGCAGTAATGCCCATATTGTCCTCAAAATGACAGAAAAACTAGATATATGGGAAATCAAAGAGATAATTGAGGAACTTCTGCCTATTTCACAGTGTCATGATTATTTTGTAAAATATAATAATTCACAGTACAAATGTATTTCTGGAAACGTACAGAAAATCCTTCTCATTCTTGATACAGCCTCGGCCCAGTATACCTGAAGAAGCGTCTCCACCCCTATCGTTCAGCCTGGACACTGAGGTCCAGCTCCGAGGGCCTTCTGGTTAGGTGAGGTTCTGGTGAGGTTACAGGGAACCAGGCAGAGGGCCTTCTTGGTAGTGGCACCCGCCCTGCGGAACGTCCTCCCATCAGATGTCAAGGAAATAAACAACTATCTGACTTTTAGAAGATATCTGAAGGCAGCCCGGTTTAGGGAAGTTTTTAATGTTTGATGGTTTATTGTGTTTTTAATATTCTGTTGGGAGCTGTCCAGAGTGGCTGGGGAAACCCAGCCAGATGGGTGGGGTATAAATAACAAATTACTACTACTACTACTACTACCACTACTACGATCACTACTATTATTATCACCATCATTATCCCTCAGGTAATGTTTTCACTATAGCAATTCTTACCCAGTACTGGCTGTCCTCCATCATACTTTGGAGGCTGCCACTGCACTGTACAGTTATCTTCACCAACATTAGTGATTTCGGGAGCCTCAGGAGGGTCAGGTACATCTGGAGAAAGAAAGAGAGGTAACAAGATTTCTTTTGTAACTGCCCGTTTCCTTCAAAACACACACGCACACGGTATTTCTATTTCTAGTGTTTAATTCACCACAGAATCTCTTCCTATGGAACTTGCTGTCAGAAGAAGTAGCCACCCGCTTTAAGAGGGGATAACACAAATTCAGAAAGGGTGGGGCTATCAGTGGCTACTGCTCATGATAGCTATACACAGCTTCTGAGGGTTATGCCTCTCAATATAAGACTACATGCATATATACCACACATTTAAAGCACATGGCTTTAAACAAAGAATCATGGGAACTGTAGTTTCTTAAGGGTCCTGGGAATGGTAGCTCTGGGGGGGGGGGCTAAAACAGTTTCCAGGATTCCTTGGGTGGAAGTGATATGCTTTAAATATATAGCATATACACAGCTTCAGTTGCTGGGGAACACAAAGGGGAAAGGGCTATTGCACGCAAGTCCTGCTTATGGGCTTCCTAGAGGCATCCAGTTGGCCCCTGTGGGGAAGTGGGTGGTGGTCTAAACAGACCTTTGATCCGATCCAGCAGGGCTCTTCTTACGATTCAGTATTCCCTATTCTCACAACCAGATTTACTCCTTCATTTTAGAGGTTCCCATATGAATGTGCTGTAACTCTATTATGATTCTAACAAACTGCATAAAGCTCCCTCTTTATTGCAGGAAGCATTCTTCGTCTTGATGCATTTGTCATTGCAACTTTTATCTAAAGAGTCTAACATTAAGTTGCTTTTTCATTTCAAAGAAAGTGTGACCTCCTGATAAAACAAATGCATGAATTGCACCGATGATTTTGGGATAAATTCAAGTATGATATATTGTTTGGTCAACAGGGAAAAGCCACATCTCTGAAGCAATTAATGAATGAAGGAATGAAGGAAACAAGCAAAAGAGACACAGATAGTGATTCTCATCTAAAAACTCAGTTTTCTCATGTCTCTTCCCCTCCTAAGTCACGGTGAGAGGGGCACATCCATTTAAGAAGGTTTCATGTTGTGTTTAGACAATGAAGACAACTACTTATTAGGGCTGCACTGATCAGAAAATCTGTCCATTAATCCTTTTGATCGACTATACTACCAGATGGCAAGTTTTTTCCCCTTTCACTCTGCCTGCTATGTGGCACATTTGGGAGTCCTACTTGCCACAGTAGGCCAGAGGGACATTGGCAGGAGAAACATCACCTGCAGGGTCTCCTGCTCCATTGGAAAATGTATTATGCTATCAATGGTTGTGACTTCGTGTTAGGCTGGCAGAGAGAAGACTTGGCTCACTTGTACCAGGCTTTAGAAAGTGCCCATCTGCCTTGCTTACCAATCACTTTGACAGTGATATCAGCTGTATCTTCCCCTGCTGGGTTCTTAAGCGTAACTCTGTAGACTCCCTCGTCTTCCTTCTCAGCTCCTTCAATGGTGAACACACAATGGTCTTCATACATCTCTACACGGACTCGGCCTTCGGAATCAGAGAGGACCTGTGAGCAGTTATGGGGAGAAAGGTTGCTATGTTATGCTGCTTCCGTTCTTAGACCGAGGTAAAGGTCGCAAACCAGGACACTACTTCTGGTTTTGCGGAGTTCGTAAACCAAATAGTTTGTAAACAGGGCTGTTCTTAAACCGAGGTACCACTGTATGTGTCATTGTTCTGCGCTGGGAACAGATTGAGCCACTTGTACTTAGAACTACCTTTCTCCCTCACCAGCAGAGATCTGGGAAGACCAAATAGTTCCTGGTAGTAGACCTTAACTGATCCACACTGGATTTGGATGGGTGACTATAGACACTCCCTCCCTAGTCATCACAATGTGATTTTGGATGGATGGAGTTCTGAAACAGTTTCTGGTTTTGTTCTTTGGTTTCCCTATGCCCAGTTTTAGAAAGGGCTCAGAGGAATACTGCTCTAGTACTCTTCTAATGCCAGTGTGAGATTATTGCCACTCCACAGATCCTTGCACACAGCAGCAGGCTGTATACACATGGTTCTCTGCTCCCTCCCTCCCTCCCTCTCTCCACAAGGATCTCTGC
Organism: Darevskia mixta; assembly: GCA_034641385.1. Lineage (NCBI taxonomy): Eukaryota > Metazoa > Chordata > Lepidosauria > Squamata > Lacertidae > Darevskia > Darevskia mixta. The sequence continues at coordinate 27,781,822 of JAWWNH010000066.1, forward strand.
ACATTTAGCTGTGGAACAGATAGATAGTGCTGGGCTGGCAGCCTCTAGAAGGTGGTGTAAGTTTAGAAGGGTTGCTCAAGTTCAAAAACTCTGAGTCCAAAGAGAGACAGATTTCAAGGAAATGCCTTAAACAAATATTTTAAAATAGCAATGTATTATGCAAGAGATCAGCTTTCCTATTTTCCCCAGCATTGTTAATTACTGAATTCATGACAGAGTCACCAAGACACTTTATTAAGAACCAGATGTTCGACTGGTTGAAGAACAAAGAACTTGCCTTGTTGTCGTTATTTAAATCTCCACCTGTGCCTGCAATATCTTTGGATTGGTCACTTAGCAGCACTAGATCGTTGTTCTGGAAGAGACACAAAACACAGGAAGAGTGGGGAAACATCTGGAAGGCACCATGTTGTCTAGCCTTGAACTAGGAGATATAAGCAAGGAGATACGCAATTTCTCCCCCATGAAGTACAATGGCGAAAGGAAGGGCAGCTAATTCACTTCTTTCTGCAGTGATTGCTACACGAGTCTCCCTTCAGGTTTAAAAGCAGCAAGCCTAGTGCCATATGCAGTTACCATCTACTGAATCAGGCCATTGGCTTATCCAGCTCAGGCTTCCTTCTAACAAACCACAGCTTTTCAAGACTGAGGTCTTTCCTGGCATTAGTATCTGAGACCCTTTGAGCAACGGAATCTGTTCTGGAAGACTGTTCGACTTCCAAAACGTTTGAAAACTGAAGATCAAAGGGTGGTCAGCAAAATCCATTGGAAAAAAATGGAGAAACGGGCCTCAGAAGCCGTTTGACTTCTGAGGCACGCTCGAAAATGGAAGCATTCACTTCCGGGTTGTTGGCATCCGGGTTCTGAATTGTTCGTCAGTGGAGACATTCGAGAACTGAGGTTCTACTGTATAAGGAAAGGAAATTAAAAAAGAAAGAATAATAATTAAAGAAAGCTGAATAGAAAATAAAGGTTGGATGTAAGGAATTAAACCATGCAGAATCTCCTTTAAACTGCCCAATATTTTAAATAAATAAACAAACATTGAACTAGCAGGTTCTGTGGGGGTATGCTAAGTCACATATCAGAATCCCCCCCAAAATGTTCTAGGGCTTAAAAAAACACCACATGTTCTGAAGATGTGCAGAAAAGAATTGTGGTGTCAGAAACTGTTCCCCAGTTCACGAAAGACCTGTAAAGAATGGGAAATAACTGCCATATTATACCCCCTCCTCTTATTCACCTTAAGCATGCGCAAGTTCTAAACATGTCCACTTGAAACAATGCTGGAGGCCAAGATGAGAGAGGGGTGCAAGATGAGATAAATGCTGAACAGCGGGAAGTGTCTGGTCTTGCCAACAAGCAAGTGGGGAAAGCCTGTGGAAGGAAGACCCTCAGGAGGTGGGTTGGACCCTCAAAGCAACTGCTACGGAGGGAGCATTTCTCCCCTCCTTGTTTGACAGCATCAGGATTTCAAAGGGACAGAGAAGCCCAGTTGGTAATAAGGGCCACAAGAGGTCAGCCTTGCACTACACAAAGAGAAATGTTAAAAATGAAAGGGCCTTGAGAATCTTAAGAGATTCCATTCCATTTTCACCCATTACTCTGTGGTCCAGAATATTCCTTTGAACTTCCTGCAGTTTTTCCAAACACATAAAGCTGGGTGTTTTACTTTATAGTCCCGAATCTCCTTCCAAGTCTCAAGGAGGGAAAGTCGTCTGCATTTTATAAATTCACACAAGCAATTGAAGCTCGCAGCATCCTTGTTCTTCAGATGAGCTCTATACGGAAAAGTCTAGCAGAACTGCTGCCAAGATGCTTCAAAAAGGAAATGGTCCCACGAGAAGAAATTGGATTCTAAAGATTTCTATATGCCGTGAAACCCCAGAGGAAGGGCTGTGTTCTGCATGCAAAAGACTTCGTGTTCAATCCCTGACTTCACTGGGTAGGGCTGGGAGAAACCCCTGTCTGAAACCCTGGAGAGCAAACATTGGGATGGATCAATGGCCTGACTCAAAAGGAAGGAAGGAAGGAAGGAAGGAAGGAAGGAAGGAAGGAAGAAAGAAATGATCATTCCTTCATAGATTGATCCTCCATTCTTGAGTAGCTGTTTGGATTAGTCACAAGAAGCAATGATCCATGATAAACGATCAAAACATAAATAATAGTAGCATTTCCACGTGTTCATCAGATGGGAGATAAGTGCAATGAACATAAATGTGGGAACACATCCACTATCACAAGGGGGGTTGACCTTGTTGCTTGGACTGCTATCCTCAACAAATTCAGAACCATAGCTGTCAACCTTTCCCTTTTCTTCCGAGGAATCCTATTCGGAATAAGGGAATTTCCCGCAAAAAAAGTGAAATGTTGACAGCTATGCTCAGAACTGAAGCTGCTTTGACCATTTTGAGGTTGCCTTTTTTAAAGTGCTTACTTGGAATGGTAAATGTTATATATATATTATTTTAGAACACACATTAAAGTCAATATCTTTTCAAGTAACAATATCTTTTTATTTTATTAATCCAGTTATAATTCTGAAATAAAATAAGGCATAAGAACATACGTGCTTGAGCTGAACCGTCTTGGACTCAGTGACATTTTTACCTTGTTTACTTTCTGCCAGATCACTGTGGGCACTGGATCTCCTGATATGGGTACATCAAGTCTCAACTTGTTTCCAGCCACCACAATTATGGTGTCAGGAGACTGGCCCATGCAGTCCAGGCGAATTTTGGGAGGCTCTGCAGCAAAAGCATAGAGGCAAAGAAGCATTTTCTTGCATTACTGAGGATTACTCAAAGATTCAATTTTATTTTGCCTTTCTCCCATTTCACTGACTTGTGAATGGCACATATTGCCCTTACCGTGTCTAGGAACAAAGTCAATCTTAACCTCTGGAAAAGAAAGAAAAAGAATAAAATGTATCTGAAAGTTTTTATTTTATTATCTATTATTTTTATATCCCACTCTTTCCTCCACTCAGGAGAAGAGAGTGGCTAAAAACACAAATTAAATAAATCAATAATAAACCATCATCAGTGTCATAAAATCACAATAAAACACAGTGAAATCATCTTTAGAAACAGATCTTTAGAACTGTAGCCCAAAGTCAGTTCCCCTGTTGGAAGTGAAAATAGACGAATCATAGGCTCATTTTAAAAATGCATAAACAATAACCTCTCGTGATGTAAAGCTGTCAACATTAGGAGAAGCGGTTAAGAAAAACAAAATACAATTCAAGGAACGCTGTCCTTAACTTTTGCCTAAAAGTGATTCATCTTCTCAGAAGTTCTGGTGCCTTTATGACAACAAATGACTGTACTTTGTAAATACTTGGGATTGTGTATTTTCTATCTGCTGAAACAGTTCACACACTATCCTGTCACATGCCTTTCCCCACCAGAGCTGCATGCTTGTTGCGGGACCAGGCGTCGGGCTCCCCATACCCCAACCCATATAAATAAGAGACCAATAAGACTGGTTTGGGGTCAAAACAGGACACAACTTTATTGAATACAGATGAAAGAGGTTTGGCTTGGGCATGGGGCCATCTAAATACTTCCGGCTCACCCGCTGGAAGTGATGTGTGGTCAATCCAGGCGGGGGTTCCTAAGACTTACATCAAATAGGGTGACCATCATCTGGGGGTTTGCTTTTGGGCCTGGCCCCGCCTCAGCATGCGGCCATGGCCACTCCCCCCAGAGCCCTTTAACGGGATATCCCAGTGTTTGGAGGGGCAAGTGGAGATTACACCCTCCCCTCCATCTAAAACAAAAGATTGCCCCAACGCCCAACTGCCAACTGAGAACAGCTAGTGCCCCAGCTGTGGGCTGCTTAAATGGGCAAGGGGCGGATCTGAGGGAAGCCTACCAAGTCCGTGGGCTCCATCCCCTGGCACAGCCCAAGTCCCAGGCTGCATCCCCATTTGCCAAAGCAGGGTGCAGGCTAGGATCCGGTTCCTGATAGGCGGTGGGGGTTAACTTTATTTATTGGGTTAACTTACGAATCTTTACTAAACACAAATAATTTTATTATGCGAGGGTACAATCTCACCAAAGTCAAGCACTGAAGGCACATTAATTTAATTTCAATGGGAGAAATTTAAGCACATGTTCAGCTCTCCTGTTGAAATTAAAAGGACAAAAGTGCTTAATTTTGTCTGAACTGTGCTGTAAATAAGAGCTGAGCTACACTTTTTACATAGGACTGCAGACAGAATAATATTTTTGAGTGCTTCCCCATATACATAAGCACATCAAGGAGAGGCCTAGGCTACCCCCCCCTCTGAAAAGTTGTTGTTTTTTTAATACAAGGAGGCATTCAAAAATATAACTCTCCAACTGCAATTTGGAGTTGTACCATCCAGAATTCTACCTTCTTCAGTTCTGGCTTCTTTTCTTTTGCTACTGCTACTGCTACTTATCTCATATTCATCCTTTCACTTGATATTGTGCCTTCTTCTATCATCCCGTATGACTCTGTTTCTATAATCAACACTCTCAAACACTCTCACACACTCCTGACTTTCCCTGTATCCAAACTGCCTCAGATTTGTCTCCCCAGTACACACACAATTTAATTTATTCACCAATTTGCATTTCTGTTGCTGCTAACTTAACCATGTCATTCGTTCAATGTGCATAACACAGAATCCTAGATCCATGGAGCTGAGAGAGATCAAAAAATTAACTACTCCAAATGATTATCCTTAGTCTGGATTCTCCATACATCAAACCATCTGTCATGGTTTATATCAATCCTTCCCCCTCAGACAATTAATTCACATCAACTAGCTTATAGGCAAGTATGCAGGAGTTAGCACACTGTCATAAATTTCCACAGGAGAGAAAGCATTTTGTGAAACAATGCTGATTGCTCAAAGAGATCTTTCCCATTGGCTCAGGTAGCCCAGATTTCTATTTCAGGCTTTGTGGTGTTGCATCAATGCAGGCGCACAGTATGCTATATCTAAGGCATGTACTTGCCAGTACAGCAAGGCTTAGGAATGGTCAGAAGTGACCTGCACATTTCCATAGCCATGACCATCTGTCCTAACGCTTCTCCATCTGGCACCTTCTCCTTTTTTACAATGAAATTCTTGAGACATTAGATAGCCACCACCCTTCTCCAACCATTGGCTTCAAGACCTCTACTGGAATTCCATCTGACTCATGTTTCTTTCATAAAAAGAGTTTTCATTTTTAATTTGAACAGCTGTTTCTCCATTTGCTCAGTTGGATGGAGGCACTTCTTGTTTTTTGTTTAGTATTAGGTGTGCACTTGGACACACTTGACACTCAGCATATTTGAGGGTCATGCCTATTCCTTTTCTGATCACTGCTAGTCCAAACTGCAGGCCAGGGTCTAGAACAGGGGTGTGGGATAAATTCTCTTTCTTTCTTTCTTTCTTTCTTTCTTTCTTTCTTTCTTTCTTAGTTTTTCATTAAAATATCAAAGAAAGAAATTCACAACTATACATAACCCAAAACACATTTTATCCTTTGAAATTCACACATCTCTGAATTTTGTAGAGCAGCTCTCCACCCAAACAATATGCATAAAATATATGCATATGGTATCTGAAGAAGTGTGCATGCACACGAAAGCTCATACCAATGACAACTTAGTCTCGTAAGGTGCTACTGGAAGGAATTTTTTTTAATATGCATAAAACTGCATGTACTGGAGGAAAAAATGCATTAAATATATACATCCATGAATACATTAGGGAAAAATTGCTTGCAAAAATGTGTATCTGAGTCAAAACTGTATACCAAAGTGTTGGGGAAAATCTGTACTAAAAGTGCTGCTAAATTTTCATGAGGATTGTTTATTAAATGGGGACACTGCTGTGGAAATGTGGAGGATTTAAGACCGGAAAAATAAGAAATGGAAAGAAACCAAAATAGACAATTTTTTCCATGTTCAAAGCCCCTAATATGTGGATGGACCAAGGCTTATCCTGAACAGTACAACCCACATCCTTTCAAACAGTTAGTCCTATAGATGAGGTTAATGGATATGGTTTGTATTAGTCATTGGGGGGTGGTGGTTAGACATCAGCAATGACCCAATGATCAACAATTAAAAACCCTTTATATTTTGAACATTTATATCTGCCAAATGGGAATGAAACTGAACAGTGCCTATAAAAATGAATGAGAGCAGAAGCTATAATGGATTTTCCATATAAACACTGAAATAAATTGCTAGCACGGTACTGTTTGTCCTATGACTTGCCATAAAATAATGGGAAGGTAAATGCACACATTGAGCACCAGCAGACTTGAGGCTCTCCATTTATTGCAGTAGAAGACTGTGTACGAAGATTGGTCCCCTACACCAAAAACAGTACAAAAGCTATTCTGAAGAGATTGCTGACTTGGAGTAAGACTTTCTTGCAGATGAGCTATATCCTCCTGGAAGAGTGCCCCTGCCTATTATTATCAAAACAAGGATAGATTTTCCTCTTATGGTTTTTAGAATTAGCTTCTAGGAAACAACAGTTTACAATGCTGGAATTGTTTCTATGCACTAAATTCAGAAACGACCTTTACACCGTGGTGATAATCCAATGCACAGTTATGTGCACATCAATTCCACTGAGATCAATAGGCTTAATTGCACCTAATTCTGCTGGTTCACAGCCAAATCTATATGAAAGTGGAAGCTATTCATTATTGTTGTGTGTGCTTTTCTCTATATATTTAATTTCAGTTTAATTGTGGCATCCAGTGTTGACCTTCCCATACTTTGGTCAATACCACAATTATTTTCATAACTTTCTCTTTTAAGGTATAAGATATTTATCCACAGAGTTTCTGTGGTGCTACATAAGGCAATTAGGGGGATTAAAAAAATCAGTCAAAAAGTGGGCTGACATTTTAAATAATAACATTCGGCTTGATCCAGCCCACCATAGACCTAATGCCCATGCTTGGAGGTATCCCTGTTAGGGTACAGAAGAACCTTATTTCACCCTTACTGCCACAGTGGACACACAGAGATGCACAGTACTAGGGTGCTTTGAAGCTCAGGCATCACCAAGAGGGAATCTCCCATTCCATCTTCACACAAAGTGAACATTCCCACCAAGAACAGAAATTAGATTCCAGAATACTTACCCAAGAAACGAAGATGGGCCGAGAGATTATATGCAAATCCTTCAGGTATAAAAGCATAATCAGCTTCGTCTTCTGGAGTTACATCATCAATGGTTAGTTTATGGATTCTGATATTGCAAAAATACAAAATACAAGCTTTGTTTGGGTCCATTCACCTCCATACAGGACAAATCCCATCCCCAGAGCAGATGGATAGGTAAGAAAGGATGCCACATGCATATATACATATACATATTCTATATTATAATAAATAAGCATAAAGAGTGTGGAACCTATATCTGCTATTAAGATGTCACTTCATTGAAATCAACTCGACTAGTGTTTCAATCCCGTGAACTGCAGGTGCGGCACCTGTGCTCAAAGAGATCTTTATAAGGCACAACAAAAGCCTAATTTCACTCCTCCTCCATGATATCCATACACAAACACTGTGCTGAATCATTACAGGTCATGGTAGGGAATAGGAAGTGTCTGAGTATGCCTTCAGCACCCTTGTGTCTCCCTCTATGCTCTGCTTAGTAAAGGAATTCACTTTTCTTGGCCAAGTTGAAGGAGAAAAACTTGAGAACTGTAGACACACCTCCCATTCCCTATAACAACTTTGCCTACTGTCTGCACATACATGTCACAAAATTGGGGAATGTAGTGTTGTTGGCGATCCATCCTTCTATGGACTGCAATGGGCTTGGTTGAGCTCTAGGTATATTACTATATGTTTGAGGGCATTTCATAAAGTAGCAGCCATTTCCAGTATACAGTATGGGCAACTGTATTACCACAAATGCCAGAGTGACCGGAATGCAAAAATCGTCAGCCTTCACAGGCGCTTGTCTGAAAACTGGAGAAAGATCTGTTCCCAGAGATTCATGAATCATTCACTGTAACATAACCACACCCTTTGTACAACTCTTCCAAACTAATACACACACACTCCTCACGTCAATTTAAACACCCACAAAGCACAATACGAAGGCTTTCCCATATATCTCCTTGCCATTCAGAGGGAAGGTTGCTTTTTCCCTCTGAGTAAAATTAGTACATAATATTGGGTCATATACAGCTCTTCTCTCTCATCACATACCGTACCACCTTATCACATATTCTCTCCACCCGAAGGGATGTACTAGTACTACCAATTTATTATTACTACTTCTATTACTATTACTATTAGCCGCTTGTTACTTCAAGCAACTTACAGCACCCTGGCTTAATTTTCTGAAGCACGACTTACCTGCCAATATGAGAGATTTTAGTCCGCTCATTTGGAATCACTTCCTTCCCATTTTTCAGCCAGATGCCTTTCACATTCTCGTCAGAAACCTCACACTTGAACACGGCCTGGTCTCTTGCCTTCACCGTCAGGTCTGCGATACTTTGGTACACCTCCAGCTTCTTCTCTGAGATCACGAATTTTGCGGATGGAGCAACACAAACACCAGAAGGTCAGAGGTCAACCAAGCACTGAAGCTGTGGATGTGGCTTTTACAAAAAGAAGAGGCTAAAGGAACTGTTTTGGGAAAGGTGAAATAGGAAGAGACATCCAGAGCACGTGGGACTTTAACAGGACTTGATAAGCAAGCACCTGTTGTTATCAGGATATCTATTACATCCGGCACATGGGCCTAACAATCCCCATAATATGCTTTGAAGGCCTGCACAATTAGCTGTCCTACAATTAGCCATCTAGCTATCGGCCGTTTCCCAGCTACAAAGTGGGATACCAGCCGCCATACATTATATAAAAGTTCCTTTTGTATTATTAGTCATATCTCACCTTGCACAATCAATTCAGCAACAGACTCCCCACCATTAGTCTTTGCTTTGTAATGCCCATTATCCTCCTTGGTGGATTCATTAATGATGAGGTAATGCTTTTTTCCATCCTTTTTGAACCGATATTTGAATGCTTCTTCCCGGGTCAGCTCCACCCCGTCCTTCTCCCTACAGGTATTAAATATTGTTACACCTCTCTGTAATGCTCAGCAACAGGGCAGTCAACTCCTGTTCATATAGCGCAAGTTCATGGTCCATGGGTATGTTACCCATGATCTTTGAGGGATTATCAGAAGTAGTGGATGCACCTGTGAACCTGCACATCCAGCCTCAGATTGGAGCCTCAAATTGGAGCCATTTTTTGGTAATTTTGTGCAGGCACACTCATCAAAATGCTGTCTTAGCTTCCCTGTGTGATTCTAGTGAAACCAGATGTCTCCCTGCTTCTTCATATGTAAAATGAGCACAGGTTTATTCCAAGATATGTGGTATGGGAAGGAAATCGTTCCATGTGGATGAAATTTGAATGCAGCAGTAATAGGGCTAGTTGTTGTTGTTGTTATTGTTGTTGTTATTTCTTCAATTTATTATCCACCCTTCACATAAGGTCCCAGGTTACAATAATATAAAGCACACAAACATATATAGACTGAATATTCACTCTTGTAATAATTTTATGGTTTTGATTTTCCTTTTCAGAAAGGGAAAATTATTTTCTCCATGTTGATTTCATGTTTGACGCCGACAAGGATTCATTTCTGGTACTCTTGAAATGATGAAGAATGATGTTAGACCCTGAACTATTTTAGAGATTTGGTGCAAATTTGAGAGTTCTTCCTCTGGCTTCTGACTCCATTTAAAGCTGGGACAGCTGCACTTCTACCCTTGTCTGCTGCCCATTCCACAGCTATCAATACTCTATAATGAGTATTTATATTTCAGGGAGCAGCCATGAGCCACAGGATCAGATAGTGGCAGCTGCAATATGTTTTGGGAAGGATTAGATACTCCCATACCCATATACGCCCACACACCCCACACAGTATGATATCTCCAGACATCCTTATATGAACACCAAACAACAAATGTACATCTGTGCTATATTTTCATACATGTAATGTACACAGAGTCACCAGTTGCATGGGCCTATTTATCTCCCCCCCAAAAGCACAGATGATAACACTTAAGTTTGAGGAATCCTATAAGTATTGCAGGAACAGCTAGCAGTTTTGTTCTTGCACTCTGGGTTGGCCCTATCATTAGGCAAAGTAAGACAGTGGCCAGACAGGGGATCAGCAGCTGCTTCTCCCTGGTTGTTTCTGCCCTCCTAGGTCCACACCTTGGTTGTAGGAGCGTCTCCACCCCCATTGTTCAGCCAAGACACTGAGGTCCAGCTCTGAGGGCCTTCTGGAGGTTCTCTCACTGCGAAAAATGAGGTTACATTACAGGGAACCAGGCAGAGGGCCTACTTGGTAGTGGCGCCCACCCTGTGGAGCGCCCTGCCAACAGATGTCAAGGAAATAAACAACTATCAGACTCTTAGAAGATATCTGAAGGCAACCCTGTTTAGGGAAGTTTTGAATGTTTGATGTTTTATTGTGTTTTTAATATTCTGTTGGAAGCCGTCCAGAGTGGCTGGGGAAATCCAGCCAGATGGGCAGGGTATAAATAAATTGTTGTTGTTGTTGTTGTTTAGTAATGCTTGCTTGTTAATGGCCTGGGCTGACTGGCTGGCTGACATGTGAGGCTATATTGTTTTAGATGCCAGCTGAAAACTATTTTTTATTTCAGCAAGCCTACCCAGATATAGAATTTAGTTATCTATGCTTTTTTCAAAAGTTTTGCTGATTTCATCTGTGTTTTTATTAACAATTACCTTATGTATATTTGTTCTTAACAGTTTTGTGGGCTTCATTTTGGCTGCGTTTTATTGATCATTTTTATTATGTACACAGCTTTGTGATTTAAGTGGTTTATAAATCTTTCTAAATAAATTCATAAAAGAAATGAAAACAGACTAAGAAAGCAGACAGAGAGGGAGCCAGCCCTGTCCACTTTCTCCAGCAGGCACCCTGTAAGTGTGTGTGTCACTCTGCTGCCGTGACAGATTCTGGTGCCACTTTTGATGCATTGCGGTATTTGTTTGAGCAGGCAGTAAGCAGCTACTATGTAGAGAGGTGAGCAAGTTGGAAATAGAACTGTCTAGGGCAAAGAACCTGCCCTGCACCCGCTCCAAGCTGTCCTCAAGTTCAGTGGAGGACACTGTCTCGTTGCCAATGTTCAAGTAAGACTCAAGTGCCAGTTTGGTCAGCTTCTTTTGTGTAACGAGGAGCACCCTCTTGCCCTTTTCCTCAGGAAGGGCTGCTTGACACATTAGAACAGCCACATGGCACCACACATCAGTTGTAAGGTAATGATGGGAGTTGTTGGGGTGCGGTTTCCTTTGCAGTATATTTACTTGGTTGTAATGGTTGTTTTCTGCTTCACTGAATTTTGTATTGTGCCTTGTGAACTGCTTTGATTTTTTTATGAACGAAAAGCAGTGCTTAAGCTTTTTTAAACAATAAAAGAAGGTGCAGATTAGCTTGCTATGTGGATAATGATGATGAATTTATACCCTGTATTTTAATGAGAGTACACAAGGTGACGTGCATATAAGCAATACCAACAAAACAACAAAGCAACAGCAGTTTAAAAACCATCTTAGGTAAACAACAACAACAAAAACAGCCTGGAAAACTGCAAAATACTCAACAAAATCAAGATTCTGATCTTCACTCCGTGCTTAAAAGCAAACAGAACAGGCCAAGCAGACCTCTCTTTGGAAGCCATTTTGCTTCTTGGGTGCCACAACCAACAAGTTCTTCTCCCAGGACCAAACGTGCTAAGAGATTCTCTCTGTGAGTGAGCATGGGTGTGGCTGATTTTAGTGCTTTTCCAGATTGATTTAGGAAGGGGCGCTGATGGTAGAGCATGCCCACTCCACTTTATGGTCATCTGTCTTTTTCTGCTCTGGGCAGCCATCTTGTGCTATGCGATGACAGCCATTTTGTGACTGGGGCCCTTCTCAAAATTCAAAATGTGCCCACTGACCCAAAGACATTAGCACCCCCTTAACTTAGTAATTTAAGGCAAATAAATAAATCCTTGCACTGCACTTCAGATGTGTTATGTTTTCTTTCCTACTTGTAGATCTTCTTAGAAAACCGCAACAGCCTTTAGACCTATCTTTAAAATGGAATTTGGGGGTCAGTTAGAATATCTTTCTGGCCTTGGAACCCCTTACCCTGCTTATTGCCTGTTCTGTCTTCTCTCTTTGGCCATGAAAGAGGGGTGATGGACACTTGTGTGACAGTTTTGAGCCCCTAAGACTCTGGAGGGCAACTGCTCTCATTTCTTAGTCATTCAGGAAGTAGGAACCCCCACATCTTCCCAGCTCCTTACCACTTCACAGCAGCCCCTTCTTCTGACACTTCAATTTCAAACTCCACTCTTTCACCAACCATGACCACCTGGTCTTCCAGAGAATGAGTAATCAAGACAGGAGGCTCTAGAAATGGGGAGGAAACCTAATTTCAGAGAGAGGAATGCAGAGGAAAACAAAAACCCTTGGAACTCTCACCCAGCTTTTCCAGCTGATAGTCAGCTGTAGCTATAGGAATAGTAGATCCTTACACTCCCAGAGTTCTTTCCAATTTGGCTGAGATGCCAAATTACATAACTGACTTTCTTACATAAGCCATTTCCCTTCATTTCTTTGTAACTATAAATCAGAACTTTGGCACACTTGATTGTTCTTCGTAACATAAGACTGCCTACGTCCTCCCTTAAAACAAAAATGTAGAAAATTCTGGTGTAAACCAGAATAGAGTCTCAAAAGAAAGAGAATGGGAAGATGGGAGGGAAGAAGCAGGTTAAGTGTCTGAGTCAAATGAAAATGTTGGGCTCCACTGGCACAACAGGATTTCCATTTCCTCTCCTCCCCCTGCATGCTCCTCAAAATCTGCTACAGACCAGTATCTGCTGGGCCCTTCTCTGATCCTAATAAAACGGTGGTTATGAATTATGCTTACCTCTGACAAAGAGTTCTGTGAAAGTCTTCTCCTCACCAATCACACACTGATATGCTGCATCATCAGCCAGTGAGCAGTGGTTGATGGTCAGAATCCTCTTGTTCCCAAGAGCCTCAAAAATGTATCTGGTGAAATGCAAAGAGAATTCAAAGGTATCAAAAGAGAAGGAGTTCCTAAATCTTCATCACCCTGTCTTCTATCATGACATAAAGCAGAGTTTTTGACTAGATGCCCCCATCCTGGTGTGGTTAAGTGGGAAGACGCGCCTTATCCCTTCCTCCCTTTGCCTCCCTAATGGCACACAGAGCCCCAACAGAAGTAATTCATCCCTTGGGACATGCATAAAGGAACTTTATGGACCAAACGACATTGATGTTGATAATGGGCTTATTGTATAACAACTTTGCCAGGATATCGTAAAGAAAGGCAAATTAACTGAATCACAAATGGGAAAGCATAAGAACTTACTTGCTAAGAGACAGACCAGTGATTGGGTTCAGTTCCAGGTGCAGAGATTGAAAGAGGGGGAAACAAAATCAGATAGTCATTAAAATCTGCCTATTAATTCACAATCCTCCCATCCAATTACATAGACCCGTCATTATTCTCTCCACTTTTCTTTCTGATAGACCCTATTTTTCTTCTTCTCCCCCTTCTGATAATGACTCGAACTTCCACAGCCCACACTTTCCCATTAGTATTTATTGCTTTTTTTAAATACCCGCCGCTGACTTGGATCTCTTGCCCATTCTTCAGCCATTTCACTTCATCATCTGGGTTAGCAAGTTCCACCATTAATTTGATCTTCTGTCCTTTGTCAGCCTGGTAGGCAGGATCCAGTCTCTTGGCAAAGGCTGGGGAAGAAACAGTTTATGTAATCAAACTCTGCCCACAGGGGTTAGCTCAGTCAGTAGAGAATGAGACTCTTAATCTCAGGGTCATGGGTTTAAGCCCTACATGGGTTTAAGCCCTACATTGGGCAAAAGATTCCTGCATTGCAGGGGTTGGTCTAGATGACCCTTGTGGTCTCTTCCAACTCTACAATTCTACGATTCTTCAAATACTGCTAATTGTGCATTGCAATTTCGAGTGGGGAAACTAGACTAGGAGACCTGTAATACCCTTTTCATCTTCCTATATTTTAGGGCTTGTCCACACAACAATTTAGCACAGTACTATCTGAGTTTAAAGCTAATGGACAGTGACTGGTAGGGATGGGGGAGGAATTTGATTCAGTTCAAATATAAAGGCAAATCTATCTGATTCACATTTTCCATAAAAACATGTGAACTGAAACCCACCCATACGTTAAAGTTTGCACTTCTCCAAATTTTGCAGTGCAGTTCTCCAGGCAGTAATGTGTACAAAAATACATAAACTAGGGTAAAAGATGCAAAAAGTGTGTATTTTGGTGAAAATAACACACAAAAATGCATTATATTATGATAAATTGCTTTGCTAAAATATGATTATTATGCAAAATTGCCCCCCAAATATGTTATATTTGCACTAAAATGCTGGGGAATTTTCACGAGGACTTAAAAAAACACCAATCACACGCTGATGTAGAAATATGGAGAACTGAACTTAAGATTGGAAAAATGAGAAATTGAGAGAAACCAACATTGGCAGGTTCACCCATCCCTAGTAACTGGGCAGAGGCTTAATTATAATGTCCACTTCCCAACTTTCTGCTTTATGTGTTTTAATGAGAGTTATCTATATTCTCAGCTAATTAATATCTTCAAACCATGACTCTCTTCCCTTATTCCATTTCTTTTGCTGAAGCTGCATTCTTCCACAAGACTTGCCAGAAGCACCCACTATTATCTCTTAATTTCGTATACTTCCTTTTAACGGCTACCTTTCTCATCTTGGTTCCTCATTTCTAATTCTCTAGAACCTACTGTTCTTTTCTTGATAGTAAATCGAAGCATAGGAACTGACACATACACGTGAAATGGCCTTTCATATTTTTTCCCCATGGAAGAGTTTGAAAGCTGCTTCACACATTGGATTTCCCCCCTAAAATGAGACATTTCCCATGAATAATAATAATAATAATAATAACAAAATAAAGTAAAAAAATTCCTTCCAGTAGCACCTTAGAGACCAACTAAGTTTGTTCTTGGTATGAGCTTTCGTGTGCATGCACACTTCTTCAGATACACTGAAACAGAAGTCACCAGACCCTGATATATAGTGAGAGGGTGGGGAGGGGTATTACTCAGAGGGGTGGTGGAAATGGGTGAAAGGTTGATAGCTGTGGTAAACCTGTTGATGACTGTTAACGGCTGCAATTAGTCTTACAGGAAAAAGCAAGGGGTGAGAAGGTTAAAAAAGCTTTGTCATGTATAATGAGATAAGAATCCAATGTCTTTGTTCAGACCAGGTCTCTCCATGGTTTTAAGCTTGGTAATGAGTTGCAATTCAGCAACTTCTCTTTCCAGTCTATTTCTGAAATTCCTTTGCAATAAGACAGCTACTTTGAGATCTTGTATAGAGTGTCCTGGGAGATTGAAGTGCTCTCCTACTGGTTTCTCTGTCTTGTGATTCCTGATGTCAGATTTATGTCCATTTATCCTTTGGCGTAGGGTTTGGCCTGTTTGTCCAATATAGAGAGCTGAAGGGCACTGTTGGCATTTGATGGCATACACAATGTTAGATGATGAGCAATTAAATAGTCCTGAGATGGTATGTTTGATGTTGTTGGGGCCAGTAATGGTGTTGTCCGGGTGTATGTGGCAGCAAAGTTGGCATCTGGGTTTATTGCAGGCTCTGGTGCCAGTGTCTGTGTTTAGTCTGGTTGTAGTATTGTTGTGGGTGAGGAGTTGTTTAAGATTGGGTGGCTGTCTGTAGGCGATGAAAGGTCTTCCTCCCAGAGCTTGAGAAAGAGAACTGTCATGGTCTAGGAGAGGTTGTAAATCTCTGATGATCCGTTGTACTGTTTTAACTTGGGAGCTGTATGTGATTACTAGTGGTGTTCTGCTGTTTTCTTTTTTGGGTCTGTCTTGCAGCAAGTTCTCTCTGGGTATCAGTCTGGCTCTGTTGATCTGTTGTTTAACTTCATCCGGTGGGTATTTTAGTTAATAAAATACCCTTTAATAATAATAATAATAATAATAATAATAATAATAATAATAACAACAACAACAACAACACCTTTATTGTCAATGTACAACCTGTATGTAGAAGAGAAGCAATTGTGTTCTCTTACCTGTGCTTTTCTTTTCCTCCTTCTTCATGCGCTTGAGACGCTTCAACATACCTCGCAGATCTGTGATGCCATATTGGAAAGCGATTTTCTCATATTCTGATGCAGGAGCTTTCCGGAGGATTTCCCACACATCAACATCTGGCTGTGCTTCAGTTTTTGCCTCAATTCTGTAGAAAAGGGGCATGTAGAACATTTTCTCATAAGGGACTTCAAATAGCCTGCCTATTAGTGTGTGTCTCGACTGCATAAATTCCTATTCATATTAAAATACCTGTCAGTTTAGGGGACTCATTGTCGGTGAGGTGCTTAAGGCACAGAAAGACTAAGTGCTTTGATGAAGAACAGATAATGTGTCAGAGTCAATGATTGGACCCTTATTTTCAAGTTCCTAAATAATTTCCTTAACAACAACGCCAGTCTCCTCTATCTTGCAACAGGCGTCATGGAGACCATTATGTTAGGCAACAGATGAGTTTTCTGTGTGGCTTTAGGGTGTGAGTTTTGAGTGAGAAAGCTCCCTTGACTTACAATTCTTAATTATATAGGAGCTCATTTGTTTAATGATGATGGAAGGGAATATAAGTATCCTAAATAAATAAATTGGTTTTTCTGTCTTGTGAGTAGAAAGTGTCAATTTCTCTTCAAAATGAAGCTTGGGCATTTATCGACCATGTACAGATTTTAAAAACAATTAGACTGGAAGAAACTAGATGGGAAGGTAGAAACTTTGGACCCCCTGAGCTGATAATTCACTTAAACAGGTTACCTACCAGTTTAGGCATCTTCTAGGCACATGAATCTGTTTATATTATTTTTGTGAATATATATATATATTAACAAAAACAGCAGTCATGTAAGAGATTGATTAACAGTTAGCCGAGGCGAGGGAATGGAAAGCTTACCGATGTACTGAGCGCAAGAAGCTGCTGGACTTGAGAACGATGCAGAGAAGCATTTGGATGAGCATGCAGCATCCCCATGAGCAAGAAAGAGGGCAACATGTGTTAGCATTAGCGCCATTACTAGAAGAAGGCAGCCCTTTGTTGGTAAGGACTAAGGATTTACTATAATGAAAAATGATGGGAAAGAAGCCACAGCACACATTAAACAATCCAGTTCTACATAGTCTTAGGTTGCGTGCACACTAGACCTCTAAAGCGCATTTCACCCTCACAGAATTCTAGGTTTATCCATAGTTTATTAAGAGCTGCTGGGAATTGTAATTCTGTGAGGGGTAAAACCACAGTTCCAAGAATTCTTCGAGAAAAAGAATGTGCTTTAAAGGTATAGTGTGTTCACGGCCAAACATTTATACAAACCTAGAGGGATCACGTGAGGCACAGCTTTGCTGGAAATAGGTCTCATTTAGGGAAATGGGGATATATCATGTATACGTTCATTTTTTCATTTCAGATTTTGGAAAGCGTACTACTCAAGTGGTCTCACATAGCCAAGAACAAGTATAAATGTAGCAGAAGAAACCTATGTATACTCCTAGGAAGATTCTTTTTTAATTATAATGCGCATCAATGGACCAGTCACTGCACAATTTATGCAGTAGGGTTTATGACTTTGCTCAGCCTACAATCAGTGAACTTGGTTTGTAAAGGCAGAGAAAATCTGATTAAAACAAGAATCTAACTAGCTTGCAATGCTAGATCGGCATTTCCATTTCAACTCCTGTCCAGCTATCCCTGACAATTTGTTTTGGTGGAAAGAAATGAAACACTTGAGGAGTCATAGACTGCAGATATTTTTCAGGGTATCTATCCTAATGTCATAAAGGTAAAAGGTAAAAAGGTAAAGGACCCCTGGACTGTTAAGTGCAGTCAAAGGCGACTATGGGGTTGCGGTGCTCATCTCCCTTTCAGGCCGAGGGAGCTGGCGTTTGTCCACAGACAGCTTTCCAGGTCATGTGGCCAGCATGACTAAACTGCTTCTGGTGCATGGAGGACTGTGACAAGTGCCAGACCGCACGGAAATGCCGTTTACCTTTCCACCGCAGCGGTACCTATTTATCTACTTGCATTGGCATGCTTTCGAACTGCTAGGTTGGCAGTTCTAATTGCATACCAAGTGATTATATGGCTCTTCATGTATGAAGGAGACAACAGACTGTACTCACTGTCTGTGCCCCCAACATCCATGCATTCAGCTGAAGGTATGTATGAAATCGTATGTAGAGTCAATTTGTATACATCAAGGCTGTGTCCATGGGATTGGGAACCATGCAGAAGGCACGGCCCCTGATCAGGCAGATCGAGTCCATTATATTAGTATATATGGAGAATTCATAATGCCAACCTGAAGAGGGCTAATGTCATGCGGATCAGTTTGCCACACAAACAAAGGGAACAGAATGGAAGATGGAGCAATTGCTAAGCTCTAACAGGGCAAGTAATAAGCAAAAGATGCCACTAGCTTTAACCTCCTGTCGATTCTTCCACCGCTTTCTGTTAGTAACAGTTAGAGCTTGCATGACTTTTACAAATAAATGGGCTGCTTGTACACCAGGTCTACTCCAAAGCACATTTGACCTGCACAGTCCACCCAGATTGTCCTGTGCCTGACTTGACTCTGTCTGTGCTACAAGTGGAGATATGGAGTTGGGGGTCACAAGCAGAATTTGCACTAGCACGGGTTTATGTTGGAACACAGGATTTCTTTGAAACACTAGCCTTCCCACATTGGCTCCAACTAGTCACTCTGTATTGGGAGGGAGGGGTATTATATGCAGGAAGAACACCACAGTTTACCCATGAACTTGGAGGCATTGAGGTGCTTCAGACAGAACCTGTTCCACACAAAGTAAGCAGTCAATGTGTTCTAAACATGTGCAGGAGAGTTAAAAATAGTTGCATACACTCCAGCGATGGGCCTTTCCTATCCTATTACCTTAGATTGATTCAGACCTCTCAGCTGTCACCTCCTTCAAGGTCTCCCTTCACCATCCCGTGTCAAAGCAGAGTGACAACTGTTCCCTTTCCTCCCAACCTCTTTCTGGCCTATGGCACCTCTATGTCAATGTCATCTAAATTATTCTGCCATTAAATAGAGGTCCACACTCTGGAACAATATTAATAAAAGTTTTACCCTTTTCCAGCAGGAGCTCCAGGAACAGTGTCACTTGCTGATTAACATGGGAGAGATCCATGGTTGTGACAACTGCAGGGCGCATCCTGCACCTATGGGGAGTTCTTTATCATAGATTTCCTCTGTCTACTTGCATTTCTATCCTTTGAAGAAACATTGCACATTTTCTGCAACACCACTAGAATGGAATATAAATCCAGGAATGCTTTCTGATACTCTGCTGCCACAAGTATTAAAATGGAAACCTTCATCTTCTGAATTAAATAATTCACAATAAAAGGTAGTTAACAAAGGCTGGGAAATAAGCCCTGCTGATTACTTCTAAAGACCAAACCAGACATGTCATCATTCACAGAATTAGCAGTTGCATGAATATTTTTTTAAGGTGAATAACTGGCAGAGGGCACCCAATCTAGCTTGGAACTCAAGTGGGAGGGCGTAGGGGGCCCCCAGGTCTGCTATTTGCATTGGACGGAATGCAGTGAACAAAGGGTTAAAGCCCCCTTATCCCTCTGTCTGCATTTCAATCTGGATTGAGACCACACTATCTGCTAATATAATATAATACTAATTGTGTGAATAGTGTCACTTCTTCTTTGGTCCTAGATAAACAAGAACTAAGCTACACACCAGTCATGTAGAATTCCTCCAAGTTTTGAAATGATTCTCTCTCTAACTGTGAGTCAATTATGTGCCATCAGATGGAAGGCACTATTCAGCATATTATTAATCTCAGGATATAGAGCTATAGTCAGCGTAGTAAATACTACTAAGTAGTTCCATCAGCACAAGGATTTGAAACTTTAACATAATAAATTAATTTTCAATCAGTTTTAGAATCACACCAATTTATTCCTTAGTGAGATATTCTTGAATAATAGGATGGAGATCCTAAAATATCGAGATCTGTATGACCACTGTGTCAAAATAATAAAATGAAAGACAAAGTTTTGTATTAAACAGAACTTGGCGTCCATTTCTGGACCACTGGCTTATACTATGACCGCAAGTCACTGATAAATATTATTTTAAATCAATTTACTTCATTGGGGATGTTTTAGGATTGCATTGAATCCAAAAGCATGGCCAGCAAACTCTTTCCACTTTTGATGAGGAATTCAGTAGGGAAATAGGACCATCTCAGCTGGTTAAGGGGCCTGAGAAACGTCTGCATAATCCAGTAGGCAGAGGAACAAGGTTGGACGTTATGCAGGGTTGCACTGACATGGTGGACACTCTGGGGAGATGCACTGAGATAACTCAAAGTTCTGGATAACAGCACTTCTACAGCTTGGGGAGAAAAATAAATGAAAATCCTGTCCTAATTTTAAAATTGCTTCAAAAGTGATAATTAGAATATTCAGGAAAGTAAACTAATCAAACAAACTGCTTTCCATCTGTATTAACTGGATTTTAAAATAATGTCTGGGATGGGAAACCTATGATGTTCCAAGTTTTTTTTGGGGGGGGGGAGGGAAGGTTTGTACATTCTGCAAACCCCAAAGCCTTTTAACTTCCTCTGTCCCATGCAGTTCACACAGAAAAAGAAATAAAATCTTACTCTCTATTCCAGACATCAGAATCCCAAGATATGTTGCCAGATGGAAGATACAACAGGACAGCAAAGTACAGACAGGAAGATTATAAGGCAGAGAGAGAGAGACAGATAGGCAGACAAAGAAGAGCAAGGGAAGAGGAGACAAAGAAAATGAATATATATATAAGGAGTCAGAATGAAAAAGAAATCTTAATCAAAGCTGATAATTCTTTGTTACAGACTATGAGTCTCATCCCCTTTCTCTCCACCCCCACCAGTTGCTTAATAATTTCTGGAACTTGTCTCCTCCTCCCAACATGAGACCGTAAAACAGTTTATGCAGAGTGACTTTTCCTCTGTTTGTTCTCTGTGCACAAAACAAAGAGAAACCCCTTTTTGTTGGTCCTAAAAAGTTTCAGTTTATTCCCTCTTTGCAAACTGAATAATTAAGCACATGCACAATGAGCAACAGGGGACTCTCACATTAGGCAAGTAATTTTCACAGACCCTACGAATTGCCACAGCTGACAGGCTTGAGAGATCTAGTACAACCACATGTGAATGCAAATGTAAGAATGACAAAGACAGTTACTCTAGATCAGCCTATCTCAACCTGGGTCCCTAGATGTTGTTGGACTACACTTCCAATCTCCCTGGCTGCTAGCCATGCTGGCTAGGAATGATGGGAGTTGTCCCAAGGTTGAGAAAGACTGATCTGGACCTTTAGCCTTTTGTACCATCATTTTACAGATGGCAGCGTGCTCACCTCTTTCTCAGCAAGGCACTGAAATCCAACTCTCTGCCTTCTTCATGCCCATCCGCACTGTGCAGTATAGCAAGTAGCATTAATAATAAACAGAACAGAAACAGAATGCAGTAAAAGCAGAAACAATAACTTCACACAAAGATGTAGATTAAAGCATCTTCATGCTGAAGATAAAAGTCAAACAAATTTCACATGCATTTTAAGAGACCCCTCCTCACAAAAAAGTGTTATACTTCTGCTGGTCCAAAATTAGTAGCATAGAATTTTGTGATTATATGAGTACCGTCTCTCTAAATGTGACTTATGTACATATTTTGTTCAGGCTAAAATGCAGTCAGGCCTTGTTTTCTTTGATCCTGCAGGATAGGAAAGCTCTTGCATGCAGTGAACCACATCCACACAAAATGTTACACTTCCTACAACAGGTCAACCTGTGTTTACAGGAGAGAGCAGGAAGAACTGAGGAAACAGAAGCCTGTTTGACTCAAATTATAGTCCAGGAAAACCACAGTATTTTGCTTTTTGCTTTTGCCTCCTGAGAATTTATTGAGGAAGTCACATAAAATGCCCAATTCCATCACACCTGCTAATCTATCATACAATTGCAGATATTATCCTATAGCTCAACGTTAAGAGTGGATTTCCTGAATTCATAGATCTTGCAGGATTTATTGCAAACTTACTCATAGGATACATGACAAAATTAAGAACATAAGAGTCTGCTGGATCCAACCAATGGCCCATCTTCTAGTCTAGCGTCCTGTTCTCACAGTGGCCAACCAAATGCCTGTGGGGAGCCCAAGAGCATTCTCCCCACCTGAGGTTTCCAGCAATTGGTATTAATGACTATTTGCACCATCATCCCTGGTCAGCTCCTCAAATTAAATGAACAAACGTAAGCAGAAAGTGACATCTTTTTAACATTATTAATGGGTTTTTGTGTTCTTTTCTAGTTTCAGACCTTACCCACATAAAATATCCCAAAGTTGTTCTTGCCTTGGGCCTCCATATATTGCCATGGGGAAAGTGAAAAGTAATACAATAGCCCAAACCAATAAAAAAAAATTAAATGAGCTAGAATGGAATTCAGCAGTTTATCAGCCTCAAAGGGTAGATGAAACAGGTAAGTTTCAGTTTCCAAAAGCTGCCAGTGATGAAGACAAACATTACTCCCAAGGACAGTATTGTAGCTAACTGCTAAGAAAGCCCTTATCCTAGTTTATACAACCTAGAAGCACAAAAAGAATGGAACTCTATTGGGGGGAGAGCAGGGCTTCTGTGGCAGCTCTCAAAATGCAGGGTCGTAGTGGTGAAGATGTGAATGGTGAAATCCATGCATATTCAAGAGAAATAGGTGAATACAGAAAGGATTCATGCACTCACGAAGAAAGCACCATTTCATGGCATACTGTGTGTCCAGTACACTCTCTTCAAGGAAATGAATCTGTCTCTCGTGGATGCCACTGCCCCCTCTCCCAATTGTTCCATCTGTGGTATTTTATCTTGTTAAGTCACTTTGAGACTTTTTATTTTGTAAAAAGCAAGTAACAAATGCGATAAATAAATAAATAAATAAATAAATAAATAAATACATGGCTTGTGATAGCCACACTAATTCAGGGACTATATGCTAAGGCTCCAATCAGCAGTATAGCTAGTGGGTTTAAAGGTATGCATGTGTTCCAAAGGACAACCATTTTAATTAATCAGTGTCAGATTTCTATAAAAGGTAAAGGACCCCTGATAGTTAAATCCAGTCGCAGACGACTCTGGGGTTGTGGTGCTCATCTCGCTTTACAGGCCGAGGGAGCCAGTGTTTGTCTGCAGACAGTTTTTCCGGGTCATGTGGCTAGCATGACTAAGCTGCTTCTGCTGCAACGGAACACCAAAACCAGAGCAGCGCATGGAAACGCCGTTTACCTTCCCACTGGAGCTGTACTTATTTATTTACTTGCACTTTTTGGTGTGCTTTCGAACTGCTAGGTTGGCAGGAGTTGGGACTGAGCAACAGGAGCTCACCCCGTCGCAGGGATTCGAACCGCTGACCTTCTGATCGGCAAGCCCAAGATGCTCAGTGGTTTAGACCACAGCGCCACCTGCGTCCCATTTCTATACTACCCATCAACTAAGTCCTTTGGATAGTTTTTACAAACAAAATTTAGGCAGCGTGGCCACTGAGCAACAGTTCATCATGAAGACTGAGGCTGAACACCAGGTTGAACGTAGGGCTACCTGGCAAAAGCTCCAGTCATCCGTCTCCCTCCTCCCACCATGCTCCTGAATAAGAGAGTCACAAAACACAGAATTCAGTTGGGCACAACTTCACTCAGTCCGACAGCATTTTCTTACTCAACATCTTCCCAACTTTGATAGACAAACACCTAGGGATTCTAAAAGCAGCACGTTTGCAAAGGAAGCTTTATTCCGTAGATAATCACGAGGCAATATTCAAATTAACTGGGTGGTGGGAATTTTCTCCAGGTAGATTGTGACTCTGATCCAGCAAGGGATCAGAAGCTTATTTGCTGAAATAGGATGTGGATACACATGCACTGTAGGGTCCTTTGTGTGTCTGCATGCCCTGGGTGAATGCCTACATCCAGGAGCTGAGACCGTGTGCATGGTTCCTACTGCTAGATCAGGAACTGTTTGCTCACAGATGAGCATCATCTATGGGTGCACACCTGCATGTGATCTAGCCCAGGGATGGAAAGTTCTTACAACCCCAAGTTCAGTTAAGCAGAGCCAGGTGTTAAAGGCATATAGTTAGAATTTAAAGAGACAGAATTCACATTCCTTTCACATAAAAGTCCTGGTTATCCCAATCTTTCTTTCTTTCAGCAGCCCATTTATGGGCAAAGAAGTGCCTTTTTGTTGTCACAACTTGGGGTTGTGAGAACTAAACAATGAGGAGTCATAAACCCTTGCCAGTCTCCTACTAACCCTCCAGTATATTCTGATCTACTTCTGTTTACATCCATTTTGTGATGCAGCTGGGGTTGCACATCCCCACCTGTTTTCTAGGACTTTGATGTGTGGTTACTATGTGTGTATCACTAGTTCTGTGCAACACCTTCCTGTGTGTAAAACTACCACTGGATCGTGTGTATGCAGAGGTGGGACATATTTGATATTAGCAACCATGTTTACTTTCCCCAAAGTGTTCACTTACATTAGCTGACCGGTACTCACCCTCGTCGGAGTGCTGAGCGGAAGTCCATCTCACTTGCTGCAGGTGCCTCTGTAACAACATAGATTGCAAAAAGCAAAACGAATTGTAGTAATGAAAATACATTTGCATCCAAGGCACCAACAGCCACACTGTAAACATTCTCATCAGCGCCTTTATTTCCCCCCATGATAGGTAAACAGCCTAGCTCTCATTGTTCTGGTTTTGTACTAAGGTGCTGAAACAATAGTGCACACATTTCATTTGCCTTTTAATCAGCGACAGAAACTTTTGCAACTGAGATGCGTTAAAAGCAGTAACTGCACAATGCCTTTAGAGCAAAATTGTTGGTCAAACTAGTCATCTAAAAATACTGCAAGTTCTTGTATTTGAGGGGAGTCAGAGAAATGGGCTTCCAGTACTGTCCTACGCTTTCAAATCTTGTGTGGGGAAGCACTATGTGCGGTAAAATTCATTTTCCCTTCTTTGCACTTCCTCTTTTTGAACTGAACCTAAATAGAACCAGGGTTTATATTCTGACATATATATTTTTTTACTTTTGCTGACTTGACTGACCAGGACTAGATGGAGATGCAGAATTGATCTCCATTCAATTTGCTTGCAGTCAATTTGCTTTTTTAAAGATTGCTTGGTTTAAAACAATTTGCTTGTTTTAAGATTGCCAAGATTAAAAAACATCAACCACAAACAAGACATGACTTTGATTTTTCAGATAGGTTTGTTAAATTAGATTGCAGAAGAGACAGTCCAGCCAGAAACCCCGTCAAGGGCTAGCCTAGTTAATATTCAAATACTTAACAGTCCCCTTGACTGAATCCACAATGAAGTTGTCATTATGTTCCTTAAAATCTGTTGCAAAGATAGGAAATATTTATTTTATTTGTTTTGTTTGAAAATGCATATTTTCTTTCTTTTTTAAGTGTTCAGAAATATGTATTTAAATGAAAAAAAATGTGCATTTTTACAGACCAATGTGAAAACAGGATGGAACAGACTTACTGTATATGTTGATGCATTCAAAAGTGAAATGGAACAGAAGTAGACTGATTCACCATCCCTAGTATGAAGGATCTTGGAAGCTCTTAAGTGTATCCCTTAAAATAAAGGCTACCCTTTGAATTATTAAATATCTCCACAACAGGGGATTTCTGGCAACTCAAATGACTACAGTTAATCATACTATTTCTCGCTCAGCCACCCAGAAATCTCATTCTTCTTCTTTTACCAAGTGGCCTCAGTGATCCCCCTCCCCAGTTTATTTAGCTTTTCTAATCAGTGCTTATCTTAGAAATATTACCACCATGAAGAAAGGAGGGATAGCTACTCCAGCAATGCAAGGCACCTCTGCCATTGTGAAAAATCATCTTACCATTGACAACGAGGCTAAAATTACAGCTATCAAACTTGTCCTTCGTAGCCGCTTCACACCTGTATGCTCCTGCGTAAGCCATTTTTGCATCAATGATTTGCATTTCAAAGACATAAACCTTAAAGGAAGAAGAAGAATTAAATGGACCATTTCACACAAGGCATTCTGCATTCAGATCTCCTGCATTGCAGGGGGTTGACTAGAGGACACTTAGGGCCCCTTCCAACTCTGTAATTCTACGATTCTATGTGTGTGTGTGTGTCTGCCTGCCTGCCAAGAGCACTGAACTCCTCTTGTGTCTTTGAGACGCCCAACAATCATTCTTCATTCTCATCTATAAAATACCTACACATTCACTCTTTCCTCCTCACGTCTCCAAATTGAAAATGTTTTTGCATCTTCTTTTCCAAACTTCCACCATTACAGCATATATATTGGCCGTGTACCTAATCCTTCTTTAAAGCCATCCAAGTTGACGGCCATCACTGTCTCCTGGGAGCAAGTTTCACGGTTTAACTCTGCACAGTTTTTGTCCAATAGAAAGCGTAGCTTTTAATAAACTTTTTGTGACACAAGAGGAATGTAGGGTAGCTAGTGTATGCAACTCCTGGCATTTCTACCATAGAGGAAAGATTCTCTTTAGCCTTGAAATGGGGGGGGGGGAGTATTCTAAAAATAAAAAGAGGGAAGGGTCAGTCTGTGAGTTGTACCTTGTTATTTCGGTCATAATTTTCATGAAGCTGGAGGTGCTTCCCCACTTTGCTTCCCAGGTCCATCCACTTCCCCTTGAACCATTTCACAGAAGGCTTCTTCAGGAGGCTTTCGCCTGCCACTTTGGCAGTGAATGTAATGTTCCCACCTTGAGAAGGAAATATATTAAGGTGAACGTGTGATCTGAGGTGTAACAACTGGAGAGAGAGACAGCCAGCAGAAGCATCATTTCCACCCATCCCAGAAAAGAAGAAGAAGAAGAGGAGGAGGAGTTTGGATTTGATACCCCGCTTTATCACTACCCGAAGGAGTCTCAAAGCGGCTAACCTTCTCCTTTCCCTTCCTCCCCTACAACAAACACTCTGTGAGGTGAGTGGGGCTGAGAGACTTCAAAGAAGTGGGACTAGCCCAAGGTCACCCAGCAGCTGCATGTGGAGGAGCAGAGATGCGAACCTGGTTCCCCAGATTACGAGTCTACCGCTCTTAACCACTACACCACACTGGCTCTAGGCTATGTACTTACCAACAGTCACTTCTCCATCTTGTGGCCGAGTCACAAAGACACCAATAGGATCCACAGGTGCCTCTTGCTGGGCTTCTGTAGGAAGAACTGGAAAGCAAATGAATGACCCTGGCCTTTGATATCTGAGATACGAGTCTTTAGGACCAGCCCACTGCATTGTATCATGTGTTCCAGACTACAGTGTGGATATTTCACGATACTTCCAAGCTGTCCACAGTATATGTTTCTACGTATAGAGTTATCCCTCTGAGATGCTCCATTAACTCTCACTTTGCAGGCCTATTTCTAATCTGTTTCAACAAATCTTGGCCTCCACGTGTCCCGCCCCCTGGCACATGCCGCGGGGAGGAGGCAGAGCGCGGAGCCCAGCGCCGCCGCCGCCTCCCCGCAGCATGTCCCACCGGGCGGGACGCATCACATGACACCATGTGCTGCGTCATGTCACATCACATAATGCGCCTCCCAAAATGTGGGGGGCAAGTTTGCGTCCCTGCCTGGAACCCCTGGAATCACTCACCGTTCGGAGATTGGGGTGCAACAACACAATTGGTGAAGCTGTGCTCGAGATGTTGACTTGTCAAAACGTCCCCCTTCCCTCCAATGCACTGACAGATTTAATTCTATGGGAAGGGGGCCAAAATTCCACAGATGACAACTTGAGTGCACATTTGTGCGTACCGATAACATTTTGACAGGTTAGAGTGGGGTGACAGCTCAGTGCCAGAGCACATGCTTTGCAATTAGGGATATAAGAAGGCATTTTCTGTTCTGCCATGGATTCGCTGCATGCAACTCTATTTCCGTTCCACTGCAGTTCTTCTTCTACCAAAATCTATGTTATATTTCTTGCTGTCTGTTGTGACAAAATTATGTAACATACATTATGTCATCGTTACATGATTGCACTCCATTCATTTCAGTGTAAAGAAAACACAATGCAAGTAGATTACATATTGTTTGAGGACTGAAAGCAACAGCAAATACTGATCGTATTTGCTGGACTGATTCTCCAACATCCCTATTTGCAACTGAAATGCCCTGGGCTCAATCCCTGGCATCTCCAGGCAGGCCTGGGAAAGACTCCTGTCTGAAACTCTAGCTGTTGCTAGTCAAATGAGTTTGATAGACCCATTATATGGCTTTGGAGTGGAAATACAGTTGCATGCAGCAACAGGGCAGAACAGAAAATGCCTTCTTATATTCGTAGAAGATGGCTTCCTATGCCCCTACCTGTAAAGGAAAACAGTGTGTAATTTACAATGTATATGGACCAGTAAATAGGGACAGTTGAAGTGCATGCACACGCCTGCATTTTGTAATACATATATGGTGCTGCAAGTGTCTTTGTTTTTCCCTTGAATAAAGACACATTTATTCGACACATGTACGAAGCAATATATGAACTGGTGCCCGTTTGTACATTTAATATAGCCAGGGCTTTTTTTCAGCAGGAACTCACTGGAGCTCAGTTCTGGCACCTCTCAGGTGGGTGCCATTGCCATTCTAAGAGAACAAGGGATGTGTTCGTGGTGAGTTCCAGCACCTCTTTTTCTAGAAAAATAGCACTGGATGTGAGCTCACAAGTTCATTATTGTTCTTCTCTAGCTAGTTACTATTTTTAACTGTTCCTACTTTTCCCATTGAGCCTATTATTTTATTATTTTCATTATTCCAACTAGAGCAGGCATCCCCAAACTGCAGCCCTCCAGATGTTTTGGCCTACAACTCCCATGATCCCTAGCTAACAGGACCAGTGGTCAGGGATGATGGGAATTATAGTCCAAAACATCTGGAGGGCCGAAGTTTGGGGATGCCTGAACTAGAGGGAGACTACTACCATCACATCTTGATTACCTTCTGAACTCTTGCTACCACCGGTAGGTTCATTTGAGATAGTTGGCTGAGGAGTATCTGCTCCTTTAGGTGCATCTGAAACAGCTGGTTGAGGAGCAGATTCAGGAGGAGGAGGGGCCTCTTCTACCTTTTCTAGAAAGGAAGGGATTAAAAGAAAAGTAATTAAAAGACTCATGTTATTTTATATATTTATAAATGTTTTATTTCAGTTTTGTAATAAGAATGAATAAGGGACATGCTGAAAAATTGGTGCTTTTCAGCAAAGTATAGTGTATTATTTTAAATGGCATCTCATGTTACACGCATGATCCTACGGTATGTGCACAATAGGTTCCAAATCAGCAATGAATAAATCCATACTTTTTGAACAGAATGCATGCTCAGATGATGCAAAATTTGAGCAAATGATGCAAAATTGCATCATTTATGCATCTTTGTCTATAGAACTCGTCTTACATTTTTGCTTTTCAGGGTTTGAAATTTTATTTTAAGAAGGCTTTAATGATATAAGTTAGAAACTTGGAAATATTAGAGCAGCTAAAACACTTGATGCTAAAAGTGGGGAAAGTGTGGCTGTAGAGCACAAGATTATTATTATACTACGTACAATGACAATAAAGTATCTATCATCTATCATCTATCTATCTATCTATCTATCTATCATCTATCTATCTATCTATCTATCTATCTATCTATCTATCTATCTCTATCTATCATCTATCTATCTATCTATCTATCTATCTATCTATCTATCTATCTATCTATCATCTATCTATCTATCTATCTATCTATCTATCTATCATCTATCTATCTATCCTATCTATTTGTGGGTTTTCTTTCCTGCTCTTACATGAACTTTGCAATGAACACAGTAGACTCTCTTTAGAACAGTTAATCCCTGCTACTAGCCACACAAGCAACTCAGTTTCTGGAGAAGGCTTAATATCTTTGAAGGAATATAATGAGAGAAAAGATGAAAATGAAAAAAAGATTAGCTGCCTCGTTTCTGTCAAGGCACCCAGACCAAGAGTGCATTGTACAATTGTTTTCTCAGATCTGTTCTCTGTAGGGTTGTTGTCCGGAATGGTTCAGCTGCATAAAACTGCAAATGAACTGGGGCAGCATTCTTGCTTGTTCCTTCTCAGGGAAAACTGAAATATCTTTTCACCCTTAAAAGTGACTTGACTGCAGAGAGACCAATATGTCAGGGTAGATTGCTGTGGAGTGCTGGGTCATTCATGTATTGTCAGGGCCATAAACCAATGCTTGACTGTTGAGTTTATGTCCGAGACAAAACCACAACCCTGGTACCATGCATTATAATTTATCCCATTTGGACTAATGGCCTTATTTGCAAACTATATTCCAGTTAGCAAGAAAGTAGTTTCCTAGTGAGGAGAATACCATTAGCTCAATAATTTATGTCTTAAACGCTTTTGAGAAAGGCCTGATGAAAGAACCACTCCATCATAATGTCTCTAAAGACCAAACAGGGAGGTTGTGTGCATCCACGATCCATCCTGAACCCCATTTACCTGGTTCTTTGACTTTGAGTTCAAATTTGACCTTCGAACTTCCGGCAATGACAGCATATGTCACATCATCCTCTTTTCCGACACTATTGATGGTCAGTGAGTGTTTGTTCCCCTCTGACTTGATGACATACTTGTCACTTGCAGCGATTTCTATTCCATTTCGCTGCCACTTCACCTTGATACCTGTCTTCTCTGTCTCTGCTTCAAAAACAGCAACACCTCCTGCTACGACATCTGTTGTCTTTGGCTTCTTGATGAATGCAGAAGCTAAAGAGGTAATGGAAAGGTTTATTTTCTGCAACATGGCTGAGAAATGCATACAGATCTGCCCTTTCCCCACTCTTCTACCTACAGTGCATATGAAATTGTATGGGATAACAAAAAGAATAAGACTAATCTGTGAGTAATCAGAAGAATACCTTAGGCACGAAACATCTTCCTTTGGGTGACTGTTGCGTTTTTAAGATTATTATTATTTATATGGTGGGAATGTCATCTCATTTCTATTTAGTCTAGTTAGAAATGACAATTTTATATTTACTGCTCATAAAAGCACAATACAGAAATGCTGAATTGCTAACATCATTTTGACATATGCTTGCCAATACCTTATCCCATTTTTGTGTAGAATTCCTCATTCACAACTTGTATTTGTTTAAATCACTATTTCACACAAAAGTGTTTCCAGCTTCTACAAATCCTGTTTATTTTTTGCTTGAGCAGCTCTATTAATTCCTGGCAAAACCCTATTGAGAGAATTGGTTTATATTTTCCATAATAGTTTGTCTATAAAAGAGATAATATTTTAAATACTTCTTCTAATTTGGAATACTTCTTCTAAAAATTAACATTTTCATATTAATTTTATTGACTGTAGGGCTAACCCAAAGTTCATCCTGCCACCATGCACAACTTGATTCTAAGTTCCAGTGGAACTTACTCATGCCCAGGACATATTTGTATATTGTTCTGACACCTTTGTTTTTATCCAGCTGGCAACTGGATCTTTTACGGTTTTGTGTTGGTCTTTGGTTTTAAGCAATTTAATAAATGGCTGGCTGACTGACTGACTTGACACAGGGAAAGCCAAGGGCATTTTCTCCCTGAGATGGAGCAGCAATCGCACACCCCACTTCCCAAATCAAAGTGCATAGCGCCCAAGGCTGATTAAGTTATCATGGTGGCGTGCCTGAGGCAGAAAATCCCACAAGCCCCTCTCCTCCTCTCTGATAGTAAAAATACAATAAATTATAAATTTGCTGTTCTTTCATGATACCCCAAATAACCTGCCTGAGGTGGTCTCCCCATTCTATCCACTAGCAGGTCTGCCTTTGAATATCCATACATTTCCCACAGAATATCTATACATTTATTTTGTCCTACCACCATATACAAAGAGATGTTGCAGGCCTTTATAGTGGTTAAAAAACCCCATCCTGTATCATATGCTTAGATAGAGACAATAGCAGGACAAAATACACTAGTATCTACAGCATGGCCAATGATGCCTCTGTTGGATCTTCAGTTTTCTAAAACTTATTTTCTGTTTCTTGTTTACTGAATGCTGTAAACTAAATGAAACTATAGGGCACATCTCTGAAATAGGGATAATGAGTGTGGTTGCTTTTCCACAACAATGTCATCACCCTGGGGACAGGATAGACCGAAATATTAAATGAGGACCAGGTGTTGGACTACTGCACTGCATTGGAGCAGCCGCCATCTTCTCTCTAATGGCAGGGCTGTTCCTGGGTTATTGTCTGCTGCCATATTTCAAAAAGTGAAAATCCGGACCGAAAAGTTGTTGAGTTTTATTTAGTTTGGGCCAAATATGTTGAGCTTTTATTGCAAAATCACAAAGAAATTGGACGTTTTTGAGGAAAATTGGCAAAAACGACACTGCCGACACGGACTGCCATACTGTTATGATTTTTGTCCAAGCCGAGCGGCAAACAGCTGCAGCGAGGATGGTTTGACATTTGCCTGTCTCACTAAGCCGTGAGAAAGCTGCCTTATCTTTTCCTACATGGAATGTTTACATTTCACTGTACTATTGTAATCCTAGCCTTTGTGCTCTCTCTTCTGGCTAGACCTGATGCCGAACGGACCGCTTTATGCTGGCAGCAGAGATTCTCTCTGCACTTTCCTACAATAAATAGTTTAGCCTTAATTATGGCTTGTGTGTGTTGTTCTTCATGCTGGGAACAATCACATATGACTGCGCCACCGGACTCTCTGTAGCTGGGGATGTGCGCACACGACTTTGCTCTGGTTTTGGGGCAGTCTCACAAACTGCCCCAGGTGGGGTATTTGCTAACACATACATCCAGATCTTCCTGGACTTATCGCCGATTTCCACCCGGACACTGCTTGCGGCTGCGGTATTCAGGATATGTTAGGGAAATTCTGGACATATGGCAATCCTAGCACTATGATAGATACACACCCATTCATCTGGCCCTGTAGTCAAAGTCTTGCTAAGCCAAGGTTGGGACCCTGTAGACTTACAAGTGTTACTGGACTCCAATTCCCATTCGCCCCACAGGCAAGCATGACTAAGTGCTGGAGCTGCAGTCTAGCAGCATTTGGCAGTCTGCCCTGTGCTCTTGCTGTTTAAACATCTGGGAAGACTCATACAAAACAAGTCCCCTGAAGGCAGAACTCTATTTGTGCAGCTGAGCGAAAGCACCAGACAAGTTGATCCATTGTGTTTGCACCATGGATATTAATATTTAAAATCCCCTTCCAATGGATATTA
The DNA here is from genome assembly GCA_034641385.1 of Darevskia mixta. NCBI lineage: Eukaryota > Metazoa > Chordata > Lepidosauria > Squamata > Lacertidae > Darevskia > Darevskia mixta. The sequence goes on from JAWWNH010000066.1 coordinate 27,815,351, forward strand.
AGTAGCTCTTTTAATACTCATTAAATTCATATGATATGCAGAAATTTACACATATCACAGATGCTAAAACACAGAAAAAGGAGGTGCAGGGTCACAGGGAGATCAAACCATATGTGGTGTTTGGTACTGTGCTGTTATGCACCAGGGAGCTTTTCCGCAATCTCTCTAGCGCAATTGGGAGTCAAGCCATTTCGGAAGATTACCAGGAAGCACAAACATCTACCATTTGGCTCCTTTCCCCATAGCATTGGGGCTAAAAAGATTTAGAGAAATATTTCTGTCGAAGCCCAGTCATCATCACTCATCCTATTAGCCTCAAAAGCTTTTGTAAATATGTTAACTGCTTGACAACAATGCAGCCTGTAAAAGTTCCAGCTTTTAAATGGCATCTTTTCAGCTGCAGTCAGGAACTTCCTGCTGTGCTGCAGGGCTGTTCACAAGAGGGAGGTTTTCTATTTATATACTATTTTTTTTAAAATCAAGCTGCTGTAGAGTTGAAACGCACTGCAACTCACAGGTAAGACTCACACCTTATGTTTTTCCATCATCATGATGTTATCTCACATTACTGTATTCTTCTTATACATACATCACTTCAGCTATTCTGTAGAAATGACTCAGCTTTACAAACAAATAAAAATAGTCTCCTTCCCTGGACATGGATATCTAATCTCTCTTTCTCTGAATCATCTTGTAATATCCAGTCCCATTCCATTTAAGGTAATTCTTAATAGTTCTTCCTGAAGCATAGCCATGTCAACACGTTGCTGCCAAATGATTAGTCAAGTGTCTTGTCCATAAAGCTTTCGTGTTGTACTCTGGTAAACTAGTACAGCTTCCAGCCAGAAGAACACTGAGAATTTGTGGCTTCTCAGATGCCTCCAGTTCTTCCATGGCAGTTCTTCCACGCTGTCCCCGAACCCCTGGACTGCTAACATCTTAAATCAAATGTTCAGATAACCTCCAATTATTGCGCAATTGATAATCTAACCTTAGGTGTGGAAACATACTAATTACTGAGGAAAAATTGATTTCATGCAACGTCACAGTCAATGTTAAGGATATGGCAAAATATGGATCAATTAACCAGAAAATTATGTCTTTTACCAAATCTCATCTCTTGGTTGCTTAAATTTGCATTTCTAAGCTGAGAGCGAGTGTCACAATTTCATCCAATGAGCATAAAAAACTAGTTCCAGAACTTCTTAAAAGCCAACAAATTAACACATGCCTTAATTCCATGCCCTTTGAGCTTGCAATCCTGCATCAAATGCCCCCTTGGCCCCTCTCTGATTGGCTCTGGGGCCATAAATGCCCCATGCATGCTGCATACCTTAGGTGATTTCTCACTGGGCTCTGCCCCAGGCTCACCAAAAATTACTGTCACTGGATCGTCCTGCATAATTTTGCCCTTGGACCCACTCAAGACTGCTAGCTCTGCCCTTAGCCAGGACTTGAATTAAAGTAGAAAAAAGTAAGGTAGTCCAATTATTGACCCCTCAAATTTTAGGTGAGTCATGGTCCCCCCCTCCACCCATTTAAAAGGGGTTTCCCTCCAACCCCTCTTAATTTGATGATCCCCAGCAAAGCTCTGGGCTTTAGTTCACTCAGGCTCATATATGCATTCCCTCCCTCCAAAGATTAGATTTTTGAATGTGAGAATCCATATTCCTTTATTTAGTTTTACTTCCTGTGAATTCCAGCACAGCCACGGCACACATGAAAATAAATGATAATAGTATTTTCTTTCAATTTGCCTCCAATCAACAAAATAACTGCCCATGAGTTTGGCATGTACATCTGAATGCTCCAAATGTGTCAGTGAAGGAACTTGTCTAAGTGTTTTGCTCTGGAGCTATATAACATTACTATAAATTCCTTAGCTGAAAAGAGGCAAAGGCACTTTCGGCACTTATAGGCTTAGCTACCCCTTGATCCCAACTTGTCAAGTCTCGCTATCTTACATTCTTCTTCCCCTTCAGCAGCTGAGGCTGTAAATTCCAGTAACATGAGTAAAAGGCTAGCAATAAGATGGACACACACACACACACACACACACACACACACACACACACACACACAGCCTTACTTTATAACCTTGTGTATATAATTGTTCTGTACATCTGTTGTCCCACTGGTGCAATAATGCAAAAGAGTTATATTTATATCCCCCTCCCTTTTTACAGTTCTTCTAAATCTGCAGATAAAAACAAGTAATACTTAATGTATGACTAAGGAATTATATAACCTTCAAGCTTTTACAAAAAGAAAACCTAGTAAAATATTCCAGTCTGTGAATCTAATTATGCCTCACTTAGATTCCTAGAAGAATTTAAAAAGCACAAAGAGGCTTATGGCAGGTTAAAGGCCAACAAATGTATTACCGCATAAGCTTTTATAGACTAGAATCTGAATCTGAAAGCTTAAAACTAGTGCAATAGTCTTTAAAATTGCCATAAAACTCACATAGCTACTGCACTGGAAATTATTACAGAGAATGCAAAGGATTTTCTGAAAAACGTGAACACCACTGCTGTTTGCAAGTCTCTCGTTTACTTATCAAAAGCAGTTACAGGTAGGTAGCCGTGTTGTTCTGCCATAGTCAAAACAAAATAAAAAATAAAAAAATTCCTTCCAGTAGCACCTTAGAGACCAACTAAGTTTGTTCTTGGTATGAGCATGCACACGAAAGCTCATACCAAGAACAAACTTAGTTGGTCTCTAAGGTGCTACTGGAAGGAATTTTTTTATTTTTTATTTTGTTTTATCAAAAGCAGTTTTCTTCTTGAAAACCCACTCACAGTGCCTAAAGTTCAAATTTTGTTAAGTATCACTGCTCTTCCCACAAAACTTTATAAGATGATTCTGTATTTGGAAAATCCATTTTATCGCTTCCCTGTTTCACTCTGTAATTGTTCCCAAGATAAGAGATACATTAACAAAATATATAATAATGATTTCAGAGCACTTCATTAATTCAGAAATCATTGCAAACCACTAGATATGTCTTCTTATCCTATATTGCAGATGGAGATTCAGGGATGAGACTAGAAGCCTGGAAAATAGTGCGTGCATGGCTGAGGTAATATTTGATAGAAGATATTGTATACTGTACTCCTGAGAGTCCCATGGACTGCAAGAAGATCAAACCTATCCATTCTGAAGGAAATCAGCCCTGAGTGCTCACTGGAAGGACAGATCCTGAAGTTGAGGCTCCAATACTTTGGCCACCTCATGAGAAGAGAAGACTCCCTGGAAAAGACCCTGATGTTGCGAAAGATTGAGGGCTCAAGGAGAAGGGGACGACAGAGGATGAGATGGTTGGACAGTCTGACCAAACTGCGGGAGGCAGTGGAAGACAGGAGTGCCTGGCATGCTCTGGTCCATGGGGTCACAAAGAGTTGGACACGACTAAACAACTAAACAACAACAACAACAAACAACTGTATACTGTATGTTGCTTGAGGGGGCAAAACCTTACTACAATCAGGGAGCCCAGAGAGAGATGGTAAGCCCCCATCAATAACAACAGGAGAACACAAGAGCCCTGAAGTTCAGAGACCTGTCTGGTCCAGCATCCTGTTCTCACAAGGGCCCAACTAGAGGTCTATGAAAAGCCCACAAGAAGGATATGAGCACAACAGCACTCTTGCAATTGTACTCAACAGCAACTCGTATAAAGAGGTATGCCACCTGCCACTTCCTCTTCTTCCTCCTCCCCACTGCCACTGACACCAACACCACCAGCTCCCTGCCCGGTTTCCTTTTCAGCTTCCTTTTTCTCGTTGTTGTTGGGTGGGGGAAGGCTGGGGAGTTGGTGGTGGAAGAGCCATCAGCAGCGGGGGGAGGGGGCAGGGAAGAATCATTGGTGGCAGGGAAAGAATTGGCAGGGGAGCAGTTGGTAGAGGTGGGGGTTGGCATTTTCTCAGGGCAAAACATCCTGGGCCAGCCCTAGCATAAGCCCCAAGTGGCAAGGCTGAAGTGGGCAGGCTGGTGTTCCAGCTGCATTTTGAGACAAAATTCTCCCCAAATCAGGTCTGAGAAAAGACAGGACAATGTAGAAAAATACTAGAATGCAGCCATGTTCTCTGGAGACACACACACACACACACACACACACACACAGAGAGAGAGAGAGAGAGAGAGAGAGAGAGAGAGAGAGAGAGAGAGAGAGAGAGAGAGCGGTCCCTCGGTTTACGAACTTAATCCGTTCCTGAAGTCCAAAACCGTTCTTAAACCGAGGCGTGCTTTCCCTAATGAGGTCTCCTGCTGCCGGTGCCCTTCCACTGTTCGAATTCTGTTCGTAGACTGAGGTAAAGTTCGCAAACTGGAACACTACTTCCGGTTTTGCGGAGTTCGTAAACTGAATAGTTCGTAAACAGGGCTGTTCATAAACCGAGGTACCACTATATATAAAATTTGTAAAAATGGAGTGAGCTGATGTCTATTCTAGTGTGGAAGCAACTCCTAAAAACCTATAGGTTTAAATTTTCCACCAAAGCTGCTACATAAGTGAGAAAAGACTTCAAGCCCTTTTGCCAGCATGATATAGCAAATGGCAGGACTTGTCTCGCACCTCAATGGTCATGCAGAAGAAAGAATTTTCAAAAGGTGCAGCTTGCCTCATTCCTGCAGAAGTGCAGTTGCAAAATCTTCCTTCTTTTTTAGAATATTTGAAGATACAGAAAGAAGCACTTCTATTGCATCTGATCACCCAAATGATCTGGTTTTGGAAGTTGATCAGGAACACAGGTCAGACTCTTTCTCCATCTGGATTATGACTATCTGCTCTGACTGGGAATAGTTCTCTAGAGCTCTAGGCATACATATTTCTCATCACTTGCTAACTCAACATTTTAACTGGAGACCTTACGCAAAACACGGGCTCAGCATTTGGTTCCACAATGCTTGGGATAACATGACAGGTTAAGCTCGGAGAAGCAACAAAATAGTTCCCATAGACTAGGAATTGATTAAGATTTTAGGACAGCAGACTAAATACACTTAGGATCCCAGATATATTTCCCTATTGTTTAAGTTATCTGCAAGTTGAATGTACATAGTGTATAAGGAACAGCTTCAGTCTTCCCTGTTCACACCAGTAGGTGTTCACATTTTGTGTTTGTCCCTGCCTTCTAATTTGTTGATTGAATTATGCTGATTAAGTTGCAACTGGGCATGCACACAGATAGCTTGCAGGCACACACTGTCTTAAAAAAACAACACCCCCACCCAGGAAGCGTGCAAAAGCATACAGTAAGGCAACTGTAAATTCTCAGCACACAAGTTTTAATGTGGTTTGCTTCTGCTTTTTTGGTCTTGTGCAATCTGAGGGATCAAAAGGAAAAGAGAAAAAAAGCTCCTCCTTCAAGAGCCCTGGGAATAGAAATGAAAGGGACTGTAAATTCTCAGCACATACATTTCAAAGGATGATGGGACTTGTAGTACACAAAATCTGGAAGGTACCATACTGGCTACCTCTGGTTTACTGCAAAGTGTGAACAGGACCATTACAATCAAAGCTCTTCACCATCAAGTGTGCATGGTGAAGAACTATGGTAATTCACAGCCCTCTGACAAAATCATCTATAATAAACAGATTTACATAACCATACATCACACTTTTATGTATATGCGTACAGCCTTTTTCAGATACCATTTAAAAACATAATGTGTGAGGCAGCTTAAGTCACACAAATCATATATTTCAAGCACACTTACATGCAAACATGGCAAAAGGATACCTGTTAACACAGCAAACACTGTATCATGTGTGTGTGTTTGTGTGTAGATAGACAGATAGAACGACATACAAGAAAGTGCAATATTCAGAAGCACTAGGTGGGAAAAAACTAATTTAAATCAGGGAAATATCAGATGTTGGGTGACTGTACTTTCTCTGCTTACCAGCTGCTTGGAAATGAAAAAGAGACTAGCCTTATTCACTAGCATTTATATTCTGGCAAACATTAAACAATTAATTATATATAACATTTCAAATACAACAATGAATGTCACCTTCTCCCGTCGTTACATTACAGAGACAGAACTTGAGAAGAGTGTATGAATACTGTTTTCAGAACAGCAGTTGTTAAATACTTATAGGTAAGGTCAGTGCTTTTTTTTCTTAAAAAAATGTTGAGGGGTACTCTCATTTTCCTACTCATATTTAAATACTGCCCCTGAATGAGGCCAAACTTAGATTCACAAAATGTTTAGGGGTATGCGTACCCCTGCCTCACCCCAGAAAAAAAGCACTGGGTAAGGTCCAAAATTATTTAGATGCTGCAGCTGTAGACAATTAAAAGAAGATGAATATTTACAACCATAAATTTTGTTTTCTTTCTCTGCACTACCCAGCCTTTCAGAGAAGATATAAAAGTGACTTTTCTGGTGACAAAATCTATTCTGACCCTATATCACCTTCCCTTACTATTTAGGGATCTCAGAGTGGAAGGCAAGAACCAATCTTATAGAGAAAATGCCTCATTCTCTCATTCAGCTGTAAACTTACATTTGCCTGAAAGAAAGTGATGGAGAAAAAATAACAACACTGGGAGTCACTTTTTTTCTCCCCACAAAGAAAGCTTCCAAGAGACATACCACACCCTTGCTTCCTCCAACTTGAAGGTGATGAGGAGAAGAAATCAAGAACTGGGAAATGAAAACGATTTTACTTTTGCCCTTCTTGATTAGATGTTTGTGTGGTGGTGATATGTGCTTGTTTAAATGAAGCTAATCCCAGTTAATTTAATTATCCTTGAATTAGGCTTCTATGCGCTTCTTCAAAAGAAAGCCACCTGTTTGTTTCCCCCTCAGTACAGTTGTTGCTAAGGCATCTTGTTTCACTGCCTGATGAGGAAACCTGCTCTACCTAGCAGTCTCTCTCCCAAAGAGGCAGGCAATGCTCATTTTTTCCCCTGTCTCTAGTTGAAGTCCTTACCTGGTTTCTTTACAGGTTCTGGCATCTTAAGGCTGGCTCACCAGGAGCTGACTGAGTGAGACTGCAAGGAGACTGAATGACTTCCAAGCCCCCCTGCTAAAGAAATACTACTGGGATGCCCCCTCCTGCTCCTCCCTCTTGTTCCCCAACTGTTGTCAGCACCACTACCTTATCAACAGCACAGAGCACTTGACAGAATTCTTCCAGCCAGGATAAATATAGCTGGGTACCATGCGTCAGGAAGTGTGAACTACTCAAGAACAGGCCCTGCTGCTCATTTGATGGAAGACAAATCCAAGCGCACACCATGATGCTCTTTGCCTCACCCTTTCTGCCACACGCAATTTGCATATTTATATGTGACCACGCACACTGAACCTCTAAATACACTGGTTTCTTCCAGGCAACGCTGCTTATTGGGCATCATCCTGATTTGCTTGCACGAAGCTTGTGGGGAGGTCAGATAACATCAGCTGTTGAGCATTCATTCTGATTTCTTTACAAGGAAGTTGTATGATGTCGCAGCAAGCAATTGTTATCCTACACTTTCCAGTACATTCCCCCATGCATTGCAAGAAGTTAAAAAAAAAATCTTTTGGAGGGGGGTACATGGGTTTTTTTTATGTGGAAGACAGTCAGAGGAACTTTAATTGCACAGCCTGAATTTGCCGGCATGTGACTTAATCACATCCAAAAATAGTGACAGCCTGGAAGTGCCCACTATGGGCATGATCCAGCCAAAGTTAGGCATGGATCCCCTTCATTTAAATGGGAGAGGTGATGAGTGAATGCTCAAATCTCTCCCACTGAAATCAATGGGATAGAAAGAGGCTTAACGTTGGCTGAATTGTCTCCTTTGTTTTTGGAACGACAGTGACAAATGGTAGACTTGGGTACCCAAACCTGACCATCAGCAGCGTCCTGACTTTGCTGCACAGTTGCAAGAGAGTTGACTCCCAAAGCTCGGACAGACTTGCATGGGAGAGGAGTATAACAGGGCTTCACTCAGGAAGAATGACAGCGGCATCATTTTTGCCTAGCATAAGGTTTCTTCTTTTTAAAGTGAACCTGTAAAATGTGGTTTAGGACTGAGTTGGGGGGGTGTTCATATCTACCTTTCCAGTGGAAACTCCTCTTAAATAGTTTAACTCCACCTCCCTCCATTATGAAGATTGGGCTGGGAACTGGCAAGCAGCCCAATCATATTTGTGGCTCTTATATAAACTTCTCAGCTGTTCTGTTTTAAAACACATATTTCTTTGGCTCAGATCTCGTCCTCATGTTCAAAGGACAAATGGACAGGAGATGATTTCTGCTCCCCCTGCCCCTGCTGCTACTGTGTTGCTAGCTACCAGATGGCAGCATTGTAATGATAAATACATCTTACCCAGTCTGCGCTGAGTTTTATGTTCCTTCACAGACATACTCTGATTTTCAGAGCTCACTCATCTCCCTTTGTAAGGAGTTTTGAGGTCATTAACTGGACACTGAACTTTATAAGGTTTGCTTCAAGCCATCAGAATCTGCCTCGGTGCAATGGACAACATTTCTTTTGCCACCCAGAGATTGACCACAAATAGTGGCAGGACGCTGGCATATTATCACGGCTAAGAGACTGAGCTATGAATCTCAAAGTTCCCCACTCAAATCTTGTTTCTGTCAGGAACTCAGTGGCCTTTTCCAGGCCACTCGCCCCCAGCCTCAACCCCACTACCTAAAAATAAAAAATAAATAAGGGGGGGGGGTAATAATGCTGATTTACCTTACACTGTTGCTGTTAAGGGTTATAAGTTACCAACAGCAGGGTGAAAGGAAGTTCTTGCCTCAGTGTTGGATTTCAGCCTTTCTGTCACAGTTCCTGCATCTTGCGTGTGTTACGTCGGCAACTGAACAAGGCATTTGCCTTTTTTGGAAGAAGTTTATATTGCTGACTCATATGTAACATGTAATCCATTATAACCCCAAGGTCTTCCTCAATAAGGCTGCAACATAATCATTTAATGGTTGTTTGTTCCAATGTGTGATATGGGAATTGTGAAAGTAATAGACACCTATTCTCTAAGAACACAGGAAGCACTTTGCTGGGGTGTTGTTTGTCCTTAGCATTTGTTACACAGAAGTGTAAACTCTTTGATGTGTTGTTTCTCAAGCAAGCTTCGTTCCAGTTGGAATCCTTAAGTGGTTCCTAATTAATCTCCTAATTGTAAGGGACTCGGGTGGCGCTGTGGGTTAAACCACAGAGCCTAGGGCTTGTCGATCAGAAGGTCGGCGGTTCGAATCCCTGCGACGGGGTGAGCTCCCGTTGTTCAGTCCCTGCTCCTGCCAACCTAGCAGTTTGAAAGCACATCAAAGTGCAAGTAGATAAATAGGTACCACTCCGTCGGGAAGGTAAAACAGTGTATCCGTGCACTGCTCTGGTTCGCCAGAAGCGGCTTAGTCATGCTGGCCACATGACCTGGAAGCTGTACGCCGGCTCCCTCGGCCAGTAAAGCGAGATGAGCGCCGCAACCCCAGAGTCGTCCGGACTGGACCTAATGGTCAGGGGTCCCTTTACCTTTACCTTTTTAATTAATCTCCAGTAAAGGTGTGGACACCTTTGCATGGGGTAAAGACATTCCTGCCCCATCAACGCCCCCTGGTTTATACACAAACTGAAATAAATCTGGCCCTAATGAAGCCGTGCTGATGTGAACAGTTGGGAGAGAAAGAGCTGTGAAACACACTGCCGGGGTGAGATGAAAACTTCCCTGTGCTCTAAAGTAGCAATGTGCACACAGAAATCAGGAATCTCTGAATATAGGAGAGTGGAATGTGTGTGTAAGGGTAAAGAACTACTAGATCACAGTGACAGAGCTTTGATGGAACGGTTGCCAGTCTCGAAAAATGCAGCTGCGTAAAACAAATGTAGACTGATAAATGCAGGTGGATAGAGCGTGAAGCTCCTTTCACAGCTGTGGTGGAAACTCTAACCAATCTCAAATGTAATATTTTTAGAAAAGAGGAGGAAGAGGGGGGAAATCTTTGAAATGAAAATGAAATTATATCCACAATTATTTTTAATGTGCTATCATAAACTGTCTGCTTGTTCTACTCTGACATTGCGGTACCCGTCGCAGTGCCACCTTCCCCTATGCAGTGAGTGAAGTCCTGAAATTTCATTGAAGTTACTTTCAGTGAAACAATGTCAATGAGTGAAAACAAGGGATGGAAAGATCCTGTCAATTTTGCTTCCAATTTCTCAGTTTTCCAGTCTTCAGTTCAGTTCTCCACATTTCTGCAACAATTTCCATGTTTTATTTGTAGAAATTACTGTGGCAATTATTCAGCATTTTAGTGTGAATTTCTCCCTGGTGAACACATTTTTGCATGTACAGTTTTGCATACAGTTTCTCCCACAAAGAATGCATTTTCTGTATGTTATTTTTACTAATATGTTGATTTTTATGCACCCCTTTACCAAAATATATTACTCAGTGGCATGAGGGAAGAGTGCAGGTGTTAACTCTCACCCTATATACGGAAAGGAAGATTGGAATGAAACAATACAGAAATCTTGATGTTTGCATGAAACAGAGACTTACAAGGTCAGATGGAAAAGATGCTCCAGCCCTGCTACTGCTGTTGCTGCTCTGTCTTGTCATACTCTTTCCTTACATGGTACAGTGGTGAAGCACATACAGCCTGAGGAGGGCTGGGTCTGTAGCACATATTCTGCATAAAGAAAATTCCAGGTACAAATCTTGCTATCTCCAAGTCCAGACAGTGCAGGAAAGGAGCCTTGTCTGGAAAACCCCGTAAGAGGTTGTATATAATAATAAAATATAATATAATAAAAATAATACTGCTGGTATTGGACCACTGGTCTGACTTGGTATACTATAAGTCAACTCCCTATGTTCTTATGGATCTTTCATTGCTATAGTATTCTTACTGGGAATCACTTTTCCCCTACAGTTTTTTTAAAGGAAAAAAAAGGGAGAATATGAGAGCTAAACCAACACTTTAACAACCTGAAGATTGCCACTGATGAATCATATATCAGGAAACTGTGAAATAAAAACCTGAAATCACCATATATATTGTTCTAAGTAAATGAATAATTCCACATTACAATTTAACCACTTTATACTTGAATGATTAACAATGAATCTGGGCTGCAGATATGCACCATTACAGATTATTTAATAATAAGTCTGTGTTGTGGATACCGGTAGATACTCAATGATTGCAAGACTTACTCATGAGCCATTACAGATTAATTCAGGAATATGCTTTTCTTAAACCTGATTTTATTAAATATTTACACGTTATTAATATTTGCACAGTAAGATATTTCCAAGATCTGCAAACTTCTCTCTAGCCATGGAGAACTATAGCAGAGCCTGTATTAATGCTAGTTTTAAGCTGTAAGCTAAGGCAGAGTCTCTGAAGGTGAAATGTGACTTGCCTGTGAAGGACAAAAAACTTCGTCAGCTGCAAATTTTAATTACAGCACAATGAAATATTTTCTGAAAATAATATATCTATACATTCCCTTAAAAAAAGAAAATCCCTGCGGTGTCCAACCTGTTGCATTTGGGTTCTGTGGGAATTTCAAAGCTGAAGAAGGGAATTCGTACCAGAAACACTGTTGAAATTTCGCCTCAATGAGATAGAGATGAGGGCTTTGGAAGCATAGTAAAAGATGTGTTTGGCAATCTCTGCTGCTAAGTCCAACTCAGGTGTCTTTATTATCTGGCTTCTCATTATTCCGGGGTCTCTCCTTCAAAGACTATAGTGCTTCCTATCCATACCACTCCTTCCCATCACCTCTCCACTAAACTGATAGGTCAACTTCTTCTTGACCTTCTTGACCTCCCCAGTCTTGCCGTAGTTCCTCAGTGCCCGGGCCATCTTCTGGTAGGTCATTTTCTTGCGGTTGCCTTTCTGAATGCCCCAGCGGTGAGCCAGTACTTCTTTGTGCTTGGAGGAGAACTGGAAAGTGCCCTTATCCTTATCCACCCACCAGATGCTATCTTTCATATCTCCACTTCGAAGCAGGTCAAGAAGAAACTGGTACAGTCGGATTTTCTTTTTACTGCCTGTAGGAAGAAATAAAGTAAGCAGTGTTCGAAGACTGAAAAGGAGCAAGAACTTCACATCTTTTAAAGAAGATTCCTGGGATTTTTCTTCTTCTCATTCCCTATTCTAGAAAAAAAGGCCACATACTTGTGGCTGCTGCTATCCCCCACCCCTAGCCCAAAACAATGCTAGATTCAGAGCACTGGAAGAGGCTGCAAAATGGTGGCCAAACTGCCATCATAGTTGCTGCTGATTCCACTTGCAGCAGTGCACAAACACAAAAACTTACAAAAAAATGAATGGCACAGTATTACTGCCACTGTTGAATGGGGAGTCCCACCCCCAAGAAAAAATTAAAGAAATTCTCTTCATGCTGGGGTAATTCAGTTAAACGATTCCCCCCAATTTCTCTCCTCACAAACGAGGTGGGGAATTTTGAGAGGCAAATTGCACACAGCTCTAGTGAGGACCTTAGAAACTGCTTTATACCAAATTAGACAATTTGTTGAAGTACAGTGGTACCTCTGGTTACGGACTTAATTCATTCCAGAGGTCCGTTCTTAACCTGAAAACGTTCTTAACCTGAAGCACCACTTTAGCTAATGGGGCCTCCCCCTGCCGCTGCGCCGCCACTGCCAGATTTCTGTTCTCATCCTGAAGCAAAGTTCTTAACCCGAGGTGATATTTCTGGGTTAGCGGAGTCTGTAACCTGAAGCGTATGTAACCTGAAGCGTATGTAACCCGAGGTACCACTGTATTGTCTAAAATGACTAGTCCTATGGAGGGATGCCAGGATTGAACCTGGAATTTTTGCATGTGCAGCAAGGGATGGCAGGATGTTTTCAGTATAGATGAGCTGGAAGAGGGAAGTACAGTATGGCCATTGGCAGGCTAGAGAAGGAAATAAGGACAGAAAGGTAGAATGGGGCAAGGTGTTGAATAGGGATGGTAGGGACACAAGCTCTGCAGCAGTTCACTCACTTACCAGGCAAGCCAGTTGTTTTTATTGATACCACACACACACAAAATCTGATGGAATGAAGAATGCTGCTTCCTTAAAACCTTGCCACATTGAACAATGATTTCTTAAACTAACGTTACTCTCTTTATTGCCATTGTTTTGGATGTGCAATTCAGATATGCTGAAGTGTATTTCCCATTGAACTCTACAAAAGTCCCATTGAACTTTTATTGAGGTGACAATGGTAGCCATTAACATTCATTGTTTTATTTCTTACCCTGTCTCCCTACTTAAATAGTTCTGCATTGCATCATTGTGTGTGGGAATGTTTGGGCAGCAAGTTAAAGTAATAACATTGAATGGGAGTAGTTTTATAAACACATATGCATTCTTTAAAAAATAAATGATTATTCTCTGAGCTTCTCCGAGTAAGTCTCATATATTGCTGTACAAAAGCTATGTCCGTTTCACTATTGCAAAATGCTAAGGAAAATCCACCCATCCAGCCTCTGCAACATTTCATTGGGTGAAGGGAGACGTTACCCCATCTGTGTACTTTGTGTCCTTCCTTTCATCATCATCAATGAACATCCTGTACCAGACTCACACACACACGCCATAATCCAAAATATTGGTCAGTTTAAAATGCTGCTTTCTTGCATTTTGCAGCAACTGCCTTGCCATCTTCTCTTCTGCTTGAGGAAGGGAAGTTGATAGAGATTTGTTGCTGTGTTGCAATGCCCATCCCCATCAGGGATGTCTTGCTAGTGATCTCTGTCATTTACATGCAGGCAATGTTTTTAAATTTGTAGATTTGTTTCCCACCCCAAGTAAATAAGGCTTAAAGTAAAACTGCTGGCGGGGGGACGGGGGACAGCTGCTTGATGATCGGCAATCAATAGCAGTAGCAGTATTGTAAATAGTGAAAAATATAGGAATATAATGATATCCGTTATGTAAAAGGGGAACATGCTACTGTTAAGAGAATAACAAATAATATTATTTTTGCAAATCACCATGCCAGGCTGGGATGCTCCAAATATGATGAAATATGAACCAAGTTAGAGTAATGATAAAGCAACCAAAAGATGAACTGGTACACAGCAGTGAGTTGCATCCCTAGTGCTGAACACCTACCTGCTTCTCCACTTATAATCCCAGGGCCAGGTTCCCTAACATCAGTCTCCCCATCTGATACTTCCAGTGGTGGACTCTGTCTGTCTAGATCTTCGTCATCAGAACTGCGGTGGTGAGAGGGATACACGCACAAGGTACGAGGCACAAATGTAACCTGTCAGAAGCAAAAATAAATATTAAAAAAAAATATTGGGGATAAAGGAGTGTGGTGGGAATGGAAAATGCTCCAAGTAAAGAAGGTGGATGTCGCGGCAAGAGTGACACGGGAAATTAAAGAACTCTCAATCAATCACATCTAAGTTCTTTCTTTTCATTAGCATGCTCAGGCGCCATACTGACAAACACCAAAAAGGGTCTCTTAGCACTGTTAACATGCTTTGAGCTCTCTTCTTAGTGTAGATGTGGCCCTTTCTTACAAACATCTCATGAGCAGTTACAGAAATAAATCATTTTGATTGGCATGCCAACTCACAGGTGCATTTACCTTCAAAAAAGGCACAGTAGTGTTCACTGGGGAGGAAAGAGAGACAGAAAAAACTGTTTCATTTGTCCATAAAAGCAAATGCCTGATCCTTGTCTTTGGTCATATGTACAAGAAATATGTCACAAGTGTGTTTGGAACAAAGAGGGACAGAAAGGGCACCTTGAAAGATAAGATAAGTAATGGAACTTTGCCCATGACTTTGGTTGCCCAGTAGGTCTGGCATTGGACATCTGATGTTTTTCTGTTGATGTTATTCCGAAATGCCTCAGTAAAGAATGTGCAATTGTGTTGCTTCAGGGGCACAGCGGCAAGCGGTTAATGACTTGGCAAATTGTCTGGAGATGAGTAAGGTTGGAAGGGCTGGGATTGGGTAACTGTGTGTGCACATTTCCTGCCAAATATTCAAGGGTAAAACTACTGACCTTATCCACTGAGTCACACTGAGCACCTTATAGTTAAACAAAACTGCAGCCTTAGAGATGGGGTGTGTGTTTGTGTAGTAGAGAGGCAAGGGAAGTTGAGAGTTTCATGCATTTTTGTAAGTTATTTTAACTAATTTATGCCTCTATATATCTGCAGATGAAGGGTATAATAACAATAAATAAATAAATAAATAAATAAATAAATAAATAAATAAATAAATAATATCTCTCTGCCAAGAGTTGTCTGTGAAATTTTGCCCCTCATGCAGCCAGCCTGTATTTTTTCCTTCTAGCATCATTTACTGAGGTGATAGCAAGTGGAATATTAATTTTCAAGAGATTTCAATTAAAGCTATTGTGGGTTTCACATCTGGGCTGAGTAGCAGCAAGATAATGTAACTGTTTCACTGTGCCATGTGAGTACCGTGTTTGTTTTCCCTCACATAGAACTGCAGATCTGCTTTCCTATGAAAGCTCTTAGAGGCAATGAAAATGCATTCCTTCACCAGCAATGCCAAGTGGGTAGGAGTGCAGATGAAGTTAGTGTGATGCCCTAAGGCACAAGAGGATCCAGTGAGTGTGGAGTTAAGAAACTATGTTTCAATTTGTAATATTTACACACAAACACACAGCCTGTTTCTGAGGGCCTACATGTTATTTTACTATATATTTTTTAAAATTTATATACGACTTGATTGCAAAAAAGGCAACAACCCTCAAAGTGGTTGAAACCTCGAAGTGGTTGTGTTGTGTTGTGTTGTGTTGTGTCATGTCATGAGGGATCCTAGGTAGGTGGGTGTATGGGGTATTTCCTTCAAGACTGCATCGCGCAAGGAAAGCATGTTTAACTCTGCCCTGCCTAGTTACAGGTAGGTAGCCGTGTTGGTCTGTCATAGTCAAAACAAAATAATTCTGCCCTGCCTAGCTGCTCTTCTTGTGTGCTCATATTATTTATTTCTTTATAAGGTTTCTACCCCGCTTTTTTTTTTTTTTAAATCAATTTCAATTTATGGTCCACAAATATTAGTGCATTTCCTCTTTTCAGTGAGCTGGTGTTCTCTTCCATGAAAATGAAACTCCTATCTCTACAACAGAGTAGCCATAACAATTTGGTTACACCCAATAGTGGCCACTGAATCCAGCTGCTCTCTGAGTCACCGTGTAGGCAAAACCAGGGCTTTTTATTCTAGGGAGGCGCAGGGGTACGTATTCCCCTAAACATTTTGTGAATTTAAGTTTGGCCTCATTGAGGGGCAGTATTTCAATATGAGTAGGAAAATCAGACTACCCCTAAACATTTTTTTTTAGAAAAGAAAGCACTGGGCAGAACATTCTACTTCCCTATGCAGGTCTACTAAGGCTGGGTAGGAGGGGAAGGCATGGGTACCCTTCCCATATATCTGGAGAGAGAGGGGGGAAGCTTAGCGGTGTGGGGGATTTGGATTGGATAAAAGAAATGTCACGCAACTCCTTCCATCCTGTCATTTCCCCATAAGGAGCCAATGGGTACTTCCCTTCTGGAGCTAATAGCACCTTCAGGTGAGTGATTATTGTTGGGACAACAGCAAGGAAGAACGGGATTATTAAAACTTAAAAACTGTCTGCGGACAAACGCTGGCTCCCTCAGCCTGTAAAGCAATATGAGCGCCACAACCCCAGAGTCGTCTGCGACTGGACTTAACTGTCAGGGGTCCTTTACCTTTATGCCCTAGAGCACGCATGGCCAAACTTGGCCCTCCAGCTGTTTTGGGACTACAACTCCCATCATATCTAGCTAACAGGACCAGTGGTCAGGGATGATGGGAATTGTAGTCCCAAAACAGCTGGAGGGCCAAGTTTGGCCATGCCTGCCCCAGAGTCTGGGTCCTAATGTCCTCATACCTACTGTTTCTAGTAAAAAAATAAGAATGCAACTTCAAGTGCTGCATTTAATTTGGCTCTTGAAGTGACAGCTTGTATTTGTGTTGTTGTTAAAGTCAAGGGAAGGCTACAAACTATTGCAGGCAACATCTAGCTCGACCCTCATTTGGTATCTCTGTTCATCTGTGTCAGTATCATGGTTTGATTGAACAGCAATAGTTTCTACTGTGGATCAGATTTTCCATAACTTTTCCTGCCAGGGTCTTTTCTCCCTCATACTGAAACCTGATGTTCACAAAAGAAAAGAAAGAAAAGCGACAAGGCATTTCTACAGAGGTACATAACTGGGTTTCTGGTTGTACCTGATGGTTGTGGTTGATCCCAAAGTGTGTGGCAGGGATCCCAGGGTCTAGAACATGCATCTGTTCGATCTCCATATGCCGGTACAGCTGCTGCAACTGAGGTGGCTGAACGCTTTGGAGCTCTGCAAAGTGGTTGTCCCCAAAGGTCTCAAACTCCGGGTGCAGGTGGTGGGGGTGATATTCCCAGCAGTGGTCTGATGGACATAAAAACAATTCACCTGCTAAACACAGAAGCATGTCATCTCAGTTCTCTGTTTATGAACAGTACCAAGGAGCTAGCTACAACTCATTCAACATGGATCTTGTTTTCAGACAAACACGTGTTTGTCTTGTTTTCAGACAAACACGTGGAATTTGAACTGATCTTGTTATCTGGGGCAGGATTTAGGTTTCTGCAGATCTCAACAGGTTTGAAACACAAACTCAGAGCAATGAGTCATTTGAGCGTGTGCGACTTACTGTTGGCAGTGAACAACAGCACTGCAATCATCAGCAGGCAGCTGTGAGCTGCTCACCACTTAAAATTCCCCACAGTGCCCTGATAAAATGCCACTCTGAGCATTGTTGGACATTTAAAAGGCAGTGGGCTCACCATCGCCCTCCACTGGATCAAACCTTGTTTGGTAGACCCAAGCAAGTACAGGAACAGCAGCACAGGCACTCAGTGCCTGGATCTCAGTTTTGATCCAGCAATTTGGAATGCACTGTCTTGTGTATATGGATGGCACTTATCTCTCTTTTTCATTCAGCTCAGGTCGGGTTGCTAAATCAGTTCTTGCCCATGGTAATGGATTGGGTGATGGCCAAAACCCAAGTCGATGTATAGGTGCCATAGCTGTGTGATCTGTCTGCCTGGTTGGGTAGTGTACAACATATTAGAGGGGGTTTCATGTTTAATGAAGGAGTTTCATAGTATGGAGCTGCTTGTTTACCCATCTTGGTCCTAGAGACACAAGAAGGCCCAGAACACTTTCTATTGGCTTAGGGTGGGTATGCCAATTATAGACCAATCTAGACCAGGGTTGTCAACCTGGTCCTACCGCCCACTAGTGGGTGTTTCAGGATTCCAGGTGGGCGGTAGGGGGTTCAACGCCACAAGTTGAATCCTCCTTCCATCGAGCACTGGTGGGTAGTAAGGAAATTTTACCATCAAGAAAGATGCATTAGTGGGTGTTAGGTGTAAAAAGGTTGACTACCCCTGATCTAGACAGAGAGAGCCTGGCTTCAGTGAGCCATGACCTTGTAACCTTCTGGTTGGAGTTATTCACTTGGACTGCTTTTTAAAATGGTACAGAAAATTGAGTTGGTACACAATGTGGCTGCAAGTGTGCTAACAGATCGGGTGTTAGAAACATGTTATGCCAGTACTTTATTAGCTTTGCTGGATCCTGATTCATTTCCAAACCCAACTGAAAGTTCTGGTTCTTTTCCCAGTCCTCCAGTCCCGAGATCTTTCCAACTCAAGATGTTAGGGACTGAATCTGGAACTCCCTGCGTGTGCAAAAGTGTCATTGCTACTAAGCTATGACACACTCCTACACATTCTTTGCAATTCTCAAATGTTCAGTGGCGGTGGTTGTCTGTTTTCCCTCACTTCCGGCTCCAGGGGTGCCAACTTGAATAGAATATTGTGGGGGCCCAGATAAGCCCTGCCCCACATAATTGATCACATGATGCAGTGCACGCACACACCACGCACACACTATTTGAATGGGAATGCCCATCAGCCCAGCCCCCTCAAATATTTTATTGTGGGGGCTGAAGCCCCTATGGCCCCTAGGAGTTGGCTCCTATGTCCAGCTCTAAAGATGGTGTGGGGAAGGGTGGAGTTTTTGTTTGTTTGTTCTCCAGTGAAATATCCGTATGAGTTGGGTGGCTTTTAAATGCCAGAGTCATTCTGAGAAATGTCATGTGAAATGAAAGAGGATGTGAGAGAAATTGTTTGCTGTAGAGACATGGAAAGTGTTTGTCTAATGTAGTGAAAGGTTAAAGGAAGGACAAGACCCACTTCCCCTATCTCTACCTATGGGGTAGAGTGGTGGTATATTTGCTCCCCACTTCAGCTGTGTACACACTGTACATTTGAAGCCCATTCTTCCCCTCAAAGAATTCTGGGCAGTGTAGTTTACCCCTCTGCGAATTAAAATTGCCAGCAACCCTTAACAAACTGCAGTGCCCAGAATTCTTTGAGGGAAATGATGTGTTCTGAATGTGCTTTAAAGTACAGTGTGTCCGCAGCAACATAGAAAATCATCCATAAGGGAGGACTTTTACATGTTTCTGTCTTTTTATTAAATATTAGCTACTAGCTACCCAGAAATCATCCAGATTTCACTCTTGATTTCATCAAACTTTAACGCAGGATTTTTACAAAACAATCTGAAATCAAAATGTGGCTGTTGTCAGGTATGATCGGCAAAATTCTTTGCGGCCTGCCCCTCCCTCTTTCTAGGTGACTGCTACACATGGGGTGTTTCTGTAACCCACTTCCTTCCTTCTTTGGAACTTCAAACAAAAGTTGGTCAGGTTTTCATATTGAAAACAAGATTTAACCCAAGAGGAGAGACTGAAGGATACAGAAAGTGGGAAGAGAAAGAACAACAACAAAAGGGAGAAATACAAATTAGCATGGACCTTTCTCTTTTCTCTTTCTTCAAAGAAGTCTAGTTCCTCTGCATATATCATAGTTATTTGACAAGAGAACAGCTCAGGTGGCTTGTTTCTCCCATGTGTTAATTAACAGGGCAACTGTTATGGGCAGAGGAGATTGGGGTTGGTGTGTGGGGGTGGGGGTGTAAGTCCCTCAGAAGCTTTGCTAAGTGGCAGTATATAAATCTCGCCTCTTAAGCAGGGCAAAACATTTTACACAAACAGTGTTTGGGGAGATTTTACTACCCTAAGCCAAATTAAATGCATCTCAGAACAGTAAAATGTCTCAAAACAAATCCACATGTATGGTGGCAGAATACATCATGTTTGTCTGAGAATTTCCATCAAATGTTTTTCTATACTTTCCATTGGCTGGGGTTGGGGTGGGGGGTGGGGGAGCACTCCAGTGACAAAAATTAGTAGGTTTCTTGGGATTTGTTTTTGTCCCGGGCACCTTTGTGTCTTTCAGAAAAATCTGAAATCTGGGCACTCCTATTTGTTTATCTGGGTCAGGGTGTGTGTGTGTTTTAGTTTGTTTTGCCTAGAACAAAATATATTACCTTGGATGAAAAAGCACCCTAAATACAAAACTCAGTGTGGGGTTTTTTGGGTTTTTTTGGTCCTACACAAAGAAAATTGCAAATGACAAGTGAATGAGCCCTGACATTTGGGGACATTCTTTACTGCCATGTAGTTGTCCCTTGTCCCTAAGAGAGAAATGAAGAAATGATGTGGGATTTGATATGTCTTTTATCTGTTTTAAGGCTTTTTGACTGACTAGAATGTGTTATATGCTGCTATTTTAAGTTAAATGTTTTTAGAAATCAGTTTTAAATGTTTCTATTATATTAATTGCAAGCCACCTTGAGAAAACTCTCTTTTGAAAGGCAACATATAGATTCTTCAGTAAATAAAACACTGTGTTGTGTCTTTATAATTTCGTGGGGGCTCTGTAAAGGGAACTAGCAATGGCAAATGTTTGGGCACCACTCTAGGCCTTTTCACTCTTTTATCCTCTATGTGATTGTGTCCTCCATTGGAGTGGAGGAACATAGTAGGGAACAAGATGGTGAGGTCGACTCCAGTTGATTGAGTTCTGTTCTCCCTCTCAATACAGTTACAGTTTTGTGGAGGGGAATGCCAATAGGGCTAAATGGTCAAAAGATTTTTTTCTTCCTAAGAAATAGCATTCATTAGCTTCTTGGAAACAGGAAAGCCACTCAGGAGAATAGTCCCAAGAAGCTGGCCTACTCACACCAAATATTGCTTAATACAGCCATTGTAGTAATAGTGGAGATGGCAGGGGAACACTTCCCTTCCTCTCTAACAGACATAGGCTGCAGTCACACCAACCCATTCGTAGCACAAAAAAATGTAGTTTTTCTCAATCCGGTATCATTCCTGTTCATCCTCAGCATGCTGCTTTCAGTCTAGATTGAGTCTAGATCTTGCCATCCACAAGGATGGTTATGGTTTCTTGATACACCTTTGAAAATCCTCCCCTTGATTAGATTATCTACACCTTTTCCTCCCTGAACATACCCCAGGTGAATAAAGAAAGAAGTGGTGATTGTGATCTTGGTATACACCCACCAACAATGCCATTGGACAGGTGTGGATACGCCCCCTATTGCGGTTTTCAAATGGACACACTGCTGAGTAATAGAATTAGTTTTCAGAATTTCTCAGTATGTGCTTTTCAAGGCCAAAATATATATACAATAGATCAGGCATGGCCAAACTTGGCCCTCCAGATGTTTTGGGACTACAACTCCTATCATCCCTAGCTAACAGGACCAGTGGTCAGGGATGATGGGAACTGTAGTCCCAAAACAGCTGGGGGGCCAAATTTGGCCAATGCCTGCAATAGATCTAGACTGCGTGGACTAGGAAAAAAAATTAGACTCCATGGGTTCTAGAATAAAATATTGTGTGTAAGCAGCTTTAGTCTGACTTCAGAATGTTGTTCTAACAATTCCAGAGGTGCTTTTACACTGCAGACACCCCAAACTCGGCCCTCCAGATGTTTTGGGACTACAATTCCCATCATCCCTGACCACTGGTCCTGTTAGCTAGGGATGATGGCAGTTGTAGTCCCAAAACATCTGGAGGGCCGAGTTTGGGGGTGCCTGTTTTGCAGCAAACAATCCCTTGTCACCAATATATTGTGTTGTGGGAGCTGCAATGAAAATAAGCAAACAATCTAGCTTATGATCTATGACTGAAGCAGGAAACATTTGACTCCCTAGACATTGCTGATCTATAACTCAAATAATTCCTAGTCATTGAACATGCTAACTGGGGTTGATGAGAGTTGTAGTTTTGCAACATCTGGAGAACTAAAGATTCCCTGCACCTGGTATATGAGATGATGGTGCAACAGTTAACTACTTCCTGAAAGTTACTTGTGTTACTTAATGTAATCCAGGTGGTCTAGAATTGCTTTAACTCAGTGGCATAAAGTGGCATAAAGCATATGAAACATCATTACTGAAAAATATGTTTAATAGACAAGACACATCATTCCTCCTCCAAATGTCCCAAAACCCATCACTCTAGTCTTCCCAGAGGCCTTACAGCTCACTTACCGCCATGACTATCTGCATCACTGTTCAGATACTGGTAACTGTCATGGGACTGCCTGTAGATGTCTGACTCATAGGATATCAGATCTTCAGAGGGCTGCAAGAGGGAGGAATTGTTAGACATGAGCATTCAAAGACCAACATTATGTCCTCTGCCAGTCAAAAAGGATAGGATTGGGGAAGATCAAAACACTGCAGATATGTATGTCGGCTGGAACAATACATATCAGCATGAACGGTGGAGAAAGTATTGAAGCAGAATCCAAGCTAAAATTTAAAAGTAGTTTGGTATTACAGATGCAGGGGGTTAATAAGTAAATCAGACCATGGAAGTATATTGGGGGATTGTCCCAGCCCAGTTTTGACAGAGCACCTGTAGATCTCCTTATTCTTATGCCAATAGAACACAACAGCAAAAAGCTTGTGTATCTTTCACTTCATGGAAACAGGACATTCTTAGAAACATAGGATTGAAACTGGCTTTCAACTTTTGGGGAAACATTTTTGAGATGGCAAAGAATCAAAAAGAATGGTTGAATGAACCCATTTCATTTTCTGCATTTGAAAATTTGATCCTTCATTCAGTCAGTGCATTGCATTTCTCTGAGTATTTTGAAATTTGGCTAATTGTCAAAGGATGTGTTTTCTGGGACTTTCTGCCCAGTAAGACACAATTCTCAAACCATATTTGGTTTTGTAATATGATTTTTGTTCGTAACTACCACAAAATATAAAACAACAGCAGAACCCCAATTAGGTTTTAGCTCTTCTGTGATTCTCTTTTCAATGCTCCAATTCTCTTTCCACTTTAATATTGCAATATCTTGTCCATGCAAAATTGGCATGGACTTTGTTCAGAATTCAACAAAGATTTTGAAATAACCCAACAGTATTACTGTTCAGATGCTTGGCAATGGAAAACTGTTCTTTATTGAGCAATTTTATTAGAGCTGCTAAATTAATCTAAACTAAAAGTTAGAAGCTGAATGCAGAAATGTAGCATTTTTCAATAGTTACAGAAAGGTTTGGAATATTGTGGATATTATGAAGCTGATTTCTATATTTACCTGCTACAGGTTTTTTTAAGGACATTTTTTACTGATCTGGAAACACTGTAGCTCTCAAATTAAGAAAACAAGAACAGCATACAAATGCCCACATTGGGTATACACCAAAAATCTTCAGTTTATGGCTTTAGCTCTCACCAGAATTAATAATAGATAAATAGATTAGATGCAAGAAGATTTCCATTCTTAAGGAAATCAGCCCGGAGTGCTCACTGGAAGGACAGATCCTGAAGCTGAGGCTCCAATACTTTGGCCACCTCATGAGAAGAGAAGACTCCCTGGAAAAGACCCTGATGTTGGGAAAGATGGAGGGCACAAGGAGAAGGGGACGACAGAGGACAAGATGGTTGGGCAGTGTTCTCGAAGCTACCAACATGAGTCTGACCAAACTGCGGGAGGCAGTGGAAGACAGGAGTGCCTGCCGAGCTCTGGTCCATGGGGTCACGAAGAGTCGGACACGACTAAACAACTAAACAACAACAAAATAGATTTGGTATTACGTATGCAATGAGTAACAGTGTATACTATGTGTCTGTATAGCAGTTTGGTTACACCCATGTTAGAGCTCTTTAATGTTGCTGAGGCATTGCTTTTCCGAAATTGATTGTGAAATTAAAGCGAAGGCCCCGCAATACACTTTGAATAGAGTTTTATTATCCAGCAACGACTTTCTCCATGCCCCCAAACGCTCTATTATGTTTGCTCACTTCTAAATTCCATTCAGCCAAAGAGCATTGCCTGTGATGCTCACACTAGATGCCTCCTCTTATGAAGCAGAGGCAGAATATCCCCCAAGAGCAATAGCATCTCAAGAGGCAGACCAAGGTCCTCACAGTAATGAGAAGTGCTCAGTTGCAGAGAAGGACTCCTTGCAAGTAAAAGGCTACTCAAGAGTAGGAGGGCATAAGGAGGGCATTCTGCAGAAACCTTGGGCGTTAGCTGGGCTCTGGGTTGGGCTCTGTCTTAAAAGCCTCAATACAAGTCTTGGGAGTCAGCTACATTGGCAAAGAAAAAGCGCTTTATATGCGTTGTTTATGCATTCTAACACTGTGACACCAGATGGCGCTGTGGAGTTCCGTTTTTGCTAACCCGATTCCTCATAGAAAGTTTGCAACGTGTTTAACGGAAGCGCTTCTTTGATGTGTCTAGATCCAGCATTTGAGTAAGCTGGGACATTGTATTCCCATCAACCCTGTGCCTTCCTCTTGGACACTTAGCTTGGCCTACTGTTTATGGGCCCTTGATTGAACCTCTGTGTGACCAGACTGTGAAGTGGCTCTTGACTTTGCTTGCACTGCTTGCTGTATACTCAGTCTCTGGACTGCTTGTATACCTTGCTGTGGATCCTCACCAGTCTGGGTCTGGCCTGAAACAAGGCAGTTTCCTGCAGGTCCTGTCTGTTTTATAGTTTCCTATTGATTGATAGTTGGTATTGATTGTGGTTGGGTGGGATTAATGAAGAATAGGGTCTCATTTGCTCTTGAATGACCTCTGTTACTTGAAGCAAAGTCATTTCTGTTCTTAAGTAGAGGAGAGGTCTTTATAACTGCTTTCCTGTCATCTTTTTGTATTATTTTTTTTACAGTGTAGCACTGTTTTCTGTGAGGAGAAACAAAAAGAGAAAACTGAATGGGAAGAAAGCAGTTTTCAAAGCCTCCCCTCTGGGAATGGATTCTGGAGTAATTAGAAGAAGCTATCTGTAAGAAATTCTCTGCAGGAGAAGCAATTGCAAGGTTAGACCTGCAAACAGGAGATATTAAATTAAAGGCACAGAAGCCCACACTGAACAGGCTGGTGCTGCAATTGTATATTTGCAGAGGGCAAAAATGTTTTAGAAAAGAGAGTGAGGGAACATACTTTTTTTCCTACCCCTGCTCTGAAACCTCTTCTGCCTTGGTTTGGGACTCTTTTGGGACTGTTTTGGGTTTGGGACTCAGGTTTGGGACTTAGTATCAGCCCTGAATCTGGGTTTTTGATTTATTTCTATGTAGTGTGGAAGGGGAAGTCCTAGAGGGTGGGAAAAGTGCTCTTTCCTCTTTCTTCCCTCTTGAAACTCCCTGTATTATGTAGGAAGGGGAATTTAATCTCATGGTGTGCATCCCCCAACCCTATTGTCAATCAATAAGAAACTATAAGCATTTAGGGGCTCAGGAAGGCGGAGGCCTTGATCATTTTACCACCCTCAGAAGCTGGGGGGGGGGGTAGCAGCCCAGGAGGGGGCATTCTCTGTGGTAGCCTCTAAGCTGTAGCATTTGCTCCCAACAGAAGTGTGTCTGGCACCCTCATTTTGTAGTTTTCACCTGAAGAAAACACACCTTTTCGCCCTGGCCTTAGACCATCTGACAGAGGCATGCAAATGGGGCATGCTGGGTGTGCCCAGGCACACCCTAAAGTTTTTTTTAAAAAACCTGGTAATCATGGTGAGGAGGACAGAGTATGGAGCGGCAACCCAGCTCCTTCACCTAGCATGACTCACAGGGAAGAAGACACAGGCAGAACAAAAAGGCTGGAAGTGGCCAGAAATAGACACAGGCAGCAGCTGCAAATTCATTCCAGCCTTTTTGTTCTGCCTTTGTCTACATCTGTCTGATGGCTCTGTCTCTATCTGAGCTTTGTTTGCCACTGTTTGTGGGTGAGGGGCTGCTTTTGTAGCATGAAACAGGGAGAAGGAGCCATCCCACCCTCATCCCTCCAGATATGCCCTGCCTCTGGTCTCCTGTTTTGGTTTCTTGACCCCGTTTATTGCGTTTGCTTTGTTAGCTTTTTGCCTCTTTACCTCTTTCTTGCCCTTATTTGTTTGCATTGTTGTCTACCCCACCCTGACCATCCTTCATTCATGATTTTGTACATTGAACAAGAATTGGCTCTGTCAGTTAGTTACAATGATGTGATAGAGGAATTTAAATCCACAACACCTAGCGAGTGATTTCTCATTCTCTTGCCAACACAACCTTACAAGGGGTCTCTCGGGACTTTGTGGAAAGAAAGGCCTCCGTGAGGCTGTCCCAGAATACGTTTGGCCTGATTCATTGCCGTGGACATGCCTTAGATCTGGTGTTTACCTCTGTGGACGAGGGTGATCTGACACTAAGTTCCAGCATAACAAAGAAGTGCCATGGTCAGATCACTCCCTGGTGCAACTAGACTTTTCCACGACCTTTCCCCTCTGCAGGGAGGTGGGACTGATCCACATGGTCCACCCCCACACAATAAAAGGGACAACTAGAGGTGTTCCAAGTTGCTTGACTGCAGTCCTTTTCACCCCAGCCAGCATGCTCAAGCACTGGCATGGCTTTCCTAGACTTTGTCTACAAGATGCTTCTAAGAACCTGTTCAATATAGAAAGATCAGCTGGGCATCCTAAGTATGCAGCAGTTGTGAAGAAGCCATTCAAGGCAGCTCGTGCCTTGAAACTATAAGCTTCCAATTGACTTGTGTCTGGTATTTTTCAGAAGAGCCCTCTGGGGTATCACAAATGTGGATCTCATTAGCACTCTCTGTGTAATTTCAGTGTGATATACCAATCTAAGACTTTAAAATGATATATGGTCTTAGAACCAAAACAGAAACTTAATTTACAGCCTCCAGTCCAAAGTAACTGTGTAATTCTAGGAGAAAGGAGTTATTTAAAGGCCCTGAGCATTCTTCTGCAGTTTTGAAGGGGAATTTTTATTCACAGCTCCGTGGCTCAATCAGACTGCAGTGACAGGCACTAAAGTGGGCATGTACAAATCATGAGCAAGCAAGAGGAATAGAGGCCGTCAGTCCATGCACAGCAGCCAACAGGGAGCTCAAGAAACCACCTGTGCATTCTGCCTAAGACTGTGTAAGCAGGAAGGTTGCTTAACACCTGGTGGACCACAGTACATTGCAGTATTTGGCTTGGTGAGTCACATGTTTTTGCAGGTGTGTGTCAGCAGCACGCACTCCTTTTGTGCAAGAAGAATGTGACGGCAAACCCATGCAAATAAATGCTAAGAACGTGCTACTTATTACTGAAGTTAGACAGCAGATGCAATGGCAATCAAATAGGCACAACTGGAGAGGGTAGGTGATAAAAAGTCCACCCTGGAAACCCTCCTGCAAGCCACCGCTTAGGTTTTTTCCATTCAACATTTGTGTTTATAATGCCAAGAAAAGAAAAGCCTATGTGCGTTTCAAAGAACTGTAAGTCAGAAAGGGATCTGAAAGTTGCCTGCTGTTTCCTTTCTCTGGTCTTGTGGCCAGTCTTTGTGGACTATGGGCTCATCCAGATGGAGGCTTCTCACGCCTTCACTAGGAGCTCAGGAAATGCGCTGAGGGAAAGTCTGTTTTCTCATTGGGCAACCTTGTAACAAGCTGAGGAAACAAACCCCGAAGAGAGCACAAGGCCGTGCTGACAGTACCATATCTGTGCCAGCTGGTGGACAGGCAGGAACCAGCAGGAGTTCACACACCCTGAACATCTAGACTCCTGGAAAATGATACCTCTGAAACCACTGGTGGGTGGGCGGCCTTTGGGTGCCACTTTTATGTCTATTACACTACATTCGAAACTTCCTGTACCTTATGGAGACTTTGGCTCCAGTTACCAGGCTGGAGAAGAGCTGGCAACACTCCACAAGATGGGCACACTGGAGTGCAACCTGGGCTCTGTGGCATTCTCACAATATATAGAAAGCTGGCCTATACCAAATTGGGTCATTGGTTCTTCTCCTCTTAAATGGACACCGCTATCCCAGTCTTCAGGCAACAGTCTTTCCCAGAACTACCTGGAGTTGGCAGGAATGGAACCTGCATACAAATCATGATCAGAGCCACTCAGCTATGGCTCTTCTTCCCAAAGTGCCACAACATTTCCTATGCTTACACATAGGGATAGAATATAGTCCTGTCGCATCTTCCAAGAGGTATGTTTGACTACTGTTAGAAAACGGGATTCTTGGCTAAATGGACCTTTGGTCTGATCCAGCAGGGTTCTTGCATACATAAAAGCACATGAGCTTCCATCCCAATGCAAATGCCGTTTTGGAAGATCAGTTTTCATCTGAATAACAAGAGGGCAGGGAAAGATGAAACATTCCTTTCACATATGCTGCAGTCTCTGCCTGGCTCCTGCCAGGGGCTATTTGCATTTTAAAAAAATATGCATATTAAACACAAATATGTATTTATTGTATATTTGGTCCTTGCAGATCAACAGCCATCTCCTACCATAAACTAAATCTCAGTTCTTATTCAAATCACAAGGAAGTATATATCTAGAAGGCATCCTATTGGGATAATAATTTTGTTTTAAAGTCCGTGTGGTTTTACTTTCTTTAATGCAAAAAAAGAGAAAAGGAATGCGTGTTGTGTTTTTTTGCTTTGAACTGTTGCACCAACTGTGCTTCCTGCATTCTACCCCAGATTCTTTGCTTATGTCCTATATTTCTAGTCTTGGTGGGGTCTGCTTGTATTCCCCCCCCCCCCAATAAAGTATGTTACGGTGACAAACAGTAAAGCAAATCATATGACCATGTTGCCATTAAGAAGCAGAGTTAAGGTGCAACGCTTAACCATCTTGTAGGTTTCTTTCATCGTAAGCCTCATTAACGGCACGAACAGCCATTTTGGCAAGGAAACAAACTGGAATGCAAATGACTCTGTAAAAAGTTCATACTGGAACCCCATGACAGTGCAAGCTGGGAGGTTACACAGTGAGAACATCTTAGCTGTTGCTGAATGAGCCTTTTAAGTTCATACACCAGATTATAGAACTACAAGAATACAAGACTGTAGACACAGCTGCCATGATGGGTGGCTTTAAAAGATTATTGGACACATTTATGGAGGAAAAGGCTCTCAATGGCTGCTAATCATGATGACTGCATTCTGCAGCGGCATGTGAGGGAGGCAGAGCCACTGCTTCTCTGACCCCCTTCTCATGCCATTGCTGGCTATAATACTTCCCAGAATCAGAGACATCATCTCTCTGAATACCTTTGCTGGGGAACATGATTGAGAGAGTGCTGTTGCCCTCATGTCCTGGTAAACTTCTGGTTGACTATTGCAAGAATTGAATGCTGGACTAGATAGGCCTTTGGTCTGATCCAGAAGGTCTCTTCCTGGGCTCCTATTTTCTTATGTACAAATGGAGTTATTATTTTGATGTCAAACCTGTTTTCAGGAGCTCCAAGCCCCTCCCCAAAGAATTAGCTCTATTGGATGCTGCATAAATCTCCTGGATTCATATCAGTGCATAAATCATTATAGTACAGGTTCACTTTATTTTTGGCATTAGTTGTTCTACCACTATTCTAAGTTGGTGGTCCTTAAACCATCAGACAGGAATCCCATATTACATTGTGCAGGGGTGAAACTAGGCTTTATTTTACCCGGGTCAAATACCCAGTTTGGTACACATACCCATGAAGATTTGCTTACACAGGCTGGGAGCCTCAGTGGTGCCCCTCTGGAGACTTCACCCAGGGCAAAAAAACACACCCAATAGCTATGACAATGACTTGTGACTGTATGTTTTAAAAAAGCATTTGTCTGCAGGTCAGTTCTTATGCCTTGAGAGAAATTGAGAGAGATTTTTTTAGGGCACAATCTGAACATTAGTCAAGATCATAACTATGGGAGACAGTGAGTGGCTACAATATATGACTTATGCAACATCTGATACAGCTGGGGAGAAAATTGATTCTGTTCACATCTAAAGGTGAACCTACCAATTTTTAAAATATAATAATATGCAAACTGAAACACAACTACCATTCAAAATTCACACGTCTTCAGATTTTGTAATGAGGCTCTCCAGGAAGTGAATCTGAACTAATAAGTGTATATACCAGGATAAGGTGTGCATAAAATGCATATATTAGTGAAAGAAGGATACAAAATGCATTATATTAGGGGAAATTGCTTGCACAATTTTGTATATTAAATTTAAATTTTAAATTGTATTTTAATTTGCATTTTTAACTGTTTGTTTGGTGGTTTGTTGTGGTTTTATGATTGTTAGCCGCTCTGAGCCCAGTCTTGGCTGGGAAGGGCGGGGTACAAATAAAAGTTTATTATTATTATTATTATATTAGTCAAAACTGCATACAAAAATAGGTTTATTGGGAGAAATTTGCACTAAGATTTGCTGATGAATTTTCATGAAGAATTTAAAATTACACATTGTTGCAGAAATGTTGAGAACTAAATCAAAAACTGAAAAATGAGAAACTTGGAGAGCTGAACTTGAGAAATTTGTCCATCTCCAGATACAGCCAATTCAAATTCCTCCATAAATGCACCACATTTAAATCTTGTTAAAGGTAGATAGCCGTGTTGGTCTGTCATAGTCAAAACAAAATAAAATAAAAAAAATTCCTTCCAGTAGCACCTTAGAGACCAACTAAGTTGTTCTTGGTATGAGCTTTCGTGTGCATGCACACTTCTTCAGATACACGCATTTAAATCTTGTTATTTTAAATTATGATATGAATTTTCTCTGGTGGATGATTCAGAAATACCCAACATGACTCCCCGTGATGCACAGCTGAGGCTGGTTTAACGGACAGACCTAACCTCATTTCCTTGGAAAGAATTACAAAATAACTGTATGGTTTTTAGAAAGGATTAGAAGATCATATTAAATGTTCCTTTTCGGAGCATATCAACCTCCCTGACTTCTGGATATTATTTATTTATTTATTATGCACATCTCTCATCATTCATCCTGGATTTCTTTCTTCCCTGCTAAGTCTTACATTTTGTGCTCTGTGATAATGGCTGCATGAGCAGCACTTCCAAACATCTTCTCAGGGAAAGGTAGGATTCAGTGCTGAAGCACATAGCCAAAAACATTAATTTGATTTCATTTGCATGATATGTACAAAATCATCTTCCCAAGAAGTTGCCAAAGGGCAACGTGCAACCGACCATTAACCTCTGCAATAAAAACAATAAAATAAAATAAAAAATGAACTGAAGCAATTTTATTTAAAAAAGTATAAGTAGCATTTAAATAGCAACAGAACAAGGGGAGCAACTTCTGCTTGGTGTTTTTTTAAAAGCCCCAGTGAACAAATAAGTTATCAACTAAACAGTGAAAAGCAAATGAGAAGACAGATGAGGAGAAGCCTGGGGAGCTTTGCTGGCAATACTGTTTTTTAACACTGAGCCACTACTCTGGTTTGTGACCCAGCCACAGTCTGACCAAGGCATTTTGGTGCCTGACAGGGGAAAGCCAAATGTCACATACAATGGTGTTAAAATATAGTACTACATAAACTTAAATAATTAGGAGGATGTTCCAGCGCAGCATCTCCAAGGTAGGGCTGGGCAAGACTCCTTCCTGAAATCCTGGAGGTGCTACCAGTCAGTGTAGCCAATAGTGAGCTAGGTGGACCAGTGGACTCACTCAGGACAAAGCGGCTTCCTATGTTCCTATTGACTAGTCACTGCTATTTAATGGTACCTCAAAATGTGTGGCTTGTGGCCAGTCACCTTACTTACTTAGCCTGGCCCTAATCACTGACAGGTGGGGTGGCAAAGGACCCTCGTAAGGCCTAATGACAAATAGATGGGCTGTCCTGGGGAATTGAAGATATTCATGTCCTCATAAGGCGTGCCTGGCGTGCTCTGGTCCATGGGGTCACGAAGAGTCGGACACGACTGAACGACTGAACAACAACAATGTCCTCATAAAAGTGGGAGTGTGGGGAATATCCCTGGAAAAGGCAGGACCTCACCCCAGAAGACTCCTGTCAACTATATTATCCACGCTACTTCAACAAGGGTATCTGTCAGCCATGTCGGCCACCTGGCAGTGGAATACGCAGAACCACTCTCGCCCTCATATACCATAGGGTTGCTTTACACTAGAGCTGTATGATTAACCTTGCATTTCCATGGCAGAAAGCTTGGAGCTTGCCATTTTCTTTTTTTTCTTTTTTTTTTTTTTCTTTTCCCCCCTCCCTTCCCCTCTATCCCTTTTACCTTCCCCTCTCCCTCCCACTTCCCCCCCTTTCCCCCTATTAAAAAAACCTCCTACTGTTTGGCTTTGTGTACCTTATCTTAATCTCTGTCTATCTTACGTGCGCTTAATTCTTTTCTTATGCTTCTTTTTATTTTCCCACCACCTCGAATATACAATCTTTTCTATTCTAATTCTTATATAATCTTTCATTATGTTCAATAATCTAGGCAAATTTTCAACTTTGTTTCTATTCCTTCTTTCCTTAAATATTCCTCCACATACATCCATTCATTCTTGACTGTCTGCTTATCTGTATTTCTAACTGCCGCTGTCATTTTAGCCAGGTTTAGGAACTCCACCAGTTTCACTTGCCAATCCAGGATTGTTGGAGCCTCTTCCCTCTTCCACTGCTGGGCTATAAGTAATCTTGCTGCTGCTACTGAGTAGAGAAATATGTTCTCTTTATTTTTTGGAATTCCAGCTGGTAGAATACTCAGTAGCAGAGCCTCCGGTGTTTTTGTAAAGGTAAGTTGTAATATTTTTTTCAAACTCTCATAAATTTCATTCCAGAATTTTTTGATTTTATTACAGTTCCACCAGCAGTGCAAGTAATCACCAATTTCATCCTTACATTTCCAACAGTTGGGTGATGTTTTATAAATTCTGGCTAGTCTCACTGGCGTTAAATGCCATCTATAAACCATTTTAAGAATATTTTCTTTTATGGTTACGCAGGCCGTGAATTTCATGTTTTTTCTCCAGATGCTATCCCATTTATCCCTGTATATATTTCTCCCCAGGTCCTGTGCCCATTTTATCATTTCTGGTTTGACCTCTTCCTCCTTAAGATGCCATTCTAACAAATATTTATAAGTCTTCGTCATTAATTTATCCTCATTTTCTATAACTAGTTCTTGCAGTTTAGACTTTCCTCTCACGAATCCTACTTCCATATGTTTTTTAAACAAACTTTGGACTTGGAGGTAATTTAGCCAACTAGCACAGTGGTTCTCTAGTTCATCATATGATTTCAATTTATATTCCCCATTTACTTCTACCACTATGTCCTCATATGTTAACCAATTTTCATCTTTTGTTTTTATTACAGATGTCACTTCCAGAGGTGAGAACCACCACGGCGTTTTGGGTTCCAAGATTTTCCTGTACTCCCTCCAGATTTCCAATAAAGATTTTTTAAAAACGTGATCCGTGAATTCTTTCGAGTTTCTTTTGTCCTCCTGCATTAGGTAGGCGTGCCATCCCCTGATGTTCCTAAATCCTTCCAGACTCAGCAGTTCCCCATCCTTTAATATCAACCACTCTTTAATCCATCCAAACCCAGCTGCTGCGTGATAAAGCTTCAAGTCTGGGAGGAGCTTGCCATTTTCTTGGGGTTGCAACAATTTGGAAAGGCAGGGTTTGCACCTATGCGTTACTGGCGACTAGGGTGGCCAGGTGAAAAAAAGGACAGAGGTCCTGCACTTTTAATAGTTGTGTAAAAGATGGGATTTCAGCAGGTATAGCTTGTCATTAAATTGTTAAAGGTGCAAGAGTCAAATCCCTACCCCCCCCCACAGAGAAGCCTCAAGTGCTTTATGCTGTCCTTTTTTGTAGTACTTTATCTACATCAAAAAAGATACCTAGGGATTGTGGAGAACAATTTATGGGCCTTCCCTTGCCCTCGCTCTCTTATGCATCCCTTTTTTAAAGACTGAAACGGTTATATATATATAAAAAGACTTTTGTTCCCTCAACTAGCACCAAAACAGGAGTTTCATAGCTGCAGGAGCGTCTCCACTCCCATCGTTCTGCCTGGGCACTGAGGTCCAGCGCCGAGGGCCTTCTGGCGGTTCCCTCGTTGTGAGAAGCCAAGTAACAGGGAACCAGGCAGAGGGCCTTCTTGGTAGTGGCACCCGCCCTGTGGAACGCCCTCCCATCAGATGTCAAAGAGAAAAACAACTTTTAGAAGACATCTGAAGGCAGCCCTGTTTAGGGAAGCTTTTAATGTTTAATAGACTATTGTATTTTAATATTCTGTTGGAAGCCGCCCAGAGTGGCTGGGGAAACCCAGCCAGATGGGCGGGGTATAAATAATAAATTATTTTTATTTTTATTATAGCAAAATCAGGAACAAGCTCTATAGCTTGCTTTTTCAGATGCTTTGTTTTATTTGTTGGTTACATTTGTTTCCCACCTTTTAGCCAAAGTGGCGCTACATGGAAATTGGTTGTCCACGTCCCATTTCCAGTGACAAATCTGTGAACAGGATTCAACAAATATTTAGGGTTCTAAAAATGTATCTGGCCAGGAGGA
This sequence comes from Darevskia mixta, assembly GCA_034641385.1. Taxonomy (NCBI): domain Eukaryota; kingdom Metazoa; phylum Chordata; class Lepidosauria; order Squamata; family Lacertidae; genus Darevskia; species Darevskia mixta. The sequence continues at coordinate 27,850,130 of JAWWNH010000066.1, forward strand.
GTTATGCAAACTGACAATTCTCTCATAACATTTCTACATGTATGTGCACATAGAACCACTTAAACGTCCCTATGACAACAACAACAACAACAACAACAACAACAGGTGAAAAATAAATTGGCCACCCATAGCATGGAAAAAGTGGATCAAGAAGCTTTTTCTCCCTTTCTCACAACACTAGAAGTCATAGACATCCAATGATGCTGAATGTAGGACAATTCATGACAGATAAAAGAAAGCTCTTCTTCACATAGCACGCAATTACTATGGAACTTGCTCCCCCAGAAGGCAGTAATGGCCACCATTTTGGATGGCTTAAAAAAAGGATTATAAAAATTCATGCAGTACAGTGGTATCTCGGGTTACAAACACCTTGGGTTACAAGCACTTCGGGTTACAGACTCTGCTAAGACGGAAGTAGTACCTCAGGTTAAGAACTTTACCTCAGGATGAGAACAGAAATTGCGCTGCGGCGGGAGGCCCCATTAGCTAAAGTGGTACCTCAGGTTAAGAACGGTTTCAGGTTAAGAACGGACCTCCGGAACGAATTAAGTTCGTAACCAGAGGTACCGGTACCACTGTATAAGGGGATCAATGCCTATGCTTGACCTCCACTGTCAGAGGCATTATCTAGCTATCTATCTAAGTTATCTATCTGTCAGAGGCATTATGCCTCTGAAGACCAGTTGCTGGGAATCGCAGGTGAGCCGAGTGCTGTTTCCACTGTGAGAACATGATGCTGGACTGGATGGGCCATTGGCCTGATCCAGCAGGTTTGTTTTATGTTCTTAACTTTCTGTATTATTAACTTCTTTGACTTGGGGGAGAGTGTAATTTGCTGTCCTACCTCTAGTGGTGATATATTTTGAGCTGGCCCTGCTTTCTGGTAAGTGTCCATAGGGTTGCAACTTTAGTAACGCTTAACTGGAAAGAGTTATATCATATACCCCCATGACTGCTTCTGGTTACATCCTGTTAAACAGGATATTGCCTTATCCTACGTGGACACAAAAACACACGCAAGAATTTGCAACCCCAACCCAGGGTAAATACATGCAAGGCTACAAGATGTTGGGGATTATGAATTATAGATAACTTCTCATCAGAATATAACTCCAATCATCTTTAAATCAGGAAAATCCCAATATGCAATTGTCATTCCATGGGAAGCTGTCACAATTGGCACTTGTGACTATCCACAATTTGGCATTTTTAAACTGAGTAAGCATTATTTAATTTTTCAGCATTCTGTAACTTTTTCTTTTTAGCAAGGAATGGCTTGAACTTTTTAAAATTATTATTTATCAAATTTATATCAAACACATCCTTTCAAAGGAGGAGTCCAGAGTGGGACATTTGCCCATGAGATCTCTACGTTGACTAGAATGTACATTTTATTTTCAAATGTCATGCTACATATTTTGTGTACCATTCATAAGTGGCACATGCCGCATTACAAAGCAGTTACTGCAACCTGATCCACTGAATAGAATAGAGCCTACTCCCAAATAAGTGTACATACAATTGCAGTCCAAGTAATCTTTGTGAAAATACTCAAAGGCCACTTCCAAACTACCACTATTTTGTGGGTATGATTAAATCAGATGCTGCACAAATATGGTGCATGTAGTGCTTTTTAAAAAAAAACAACCCCAAACCAAAAACAAACATGAACTTTTGTGGTGAGAAAAGTGATAGGAAAGTGCAATGGAAAGAGTGGGATAATTGCAGTGCACAAACAAGTCTTAATGAATGCTCAATGAACAGCAAAATTAAATAAACAACTACAATGGTGTGGTATAACTTCAATGCAAAATTTGTCCAATCAAATCAGGGTGAATGCTCGATTTAAAAAGTTGCCTGGAAGAGACTAAAGATAGAAGACCAAGTAGGCAAGTAAACCAGTATTAGGTATATGTTTTGTTGGCTCTCTGTATTCACGGAGTATTCCCAGCCTGGCAAATAGTGCAATGAGATATATTAACTTGTAGAATCTTATGCAATAAAAGTAATTTACAATGCAAACCTACACATGATTATTCAGAGGTTAAGCCCACTTAGTTTAGTGAGGCTTCCTTCTAAGTGTGCAAAAATTGTAGCCTGAGATAATGCAAAGTAGTTCATATTGACTTTTAAAGGGGTGGTTTTGCAAATGCATTTAACTATATGCCAAATGATTTAGTATTCTACATAGTCTAACTACTTTACAGTGGTGATGATACATCCAAAATTATTTAGTGTTCTACTTACTTTCGCTGCATCCTAAAGTGCAACTGAAAACATGGTCGAGGTTCTTCTGCACTGCCTGTCCTACTCAACCACACAGCCATACGTCAAGCGATAAGGGGAAAAAATCAAATTTGCTTATCTTGTTTTTCCTAATACTCCTGCACAGTTAAGCAAGATTCATTGGCACCTTTGAAATTAAATATACATTTGTTTAAATTCTACAAACCTAAATATTTTTACAAGGAAGTCCCACTTGATCAAGAAAGACGTATTTCTGAGAAAACACGTTTAGCAACGGGTCGTATTTCAATGGACTTGCAGCCTGCCAGTTTTCCAAGCACGGATGAAATCTACTCCAAATATATAAGACAGCACTTGTGTGCTTAGAAAACTATAAATGCCAACCAAATTAATTATTAATTTGATACTAATTAACATAAAAAATAAAAAAGACCAAGAATATTGGAACAAGCATATAGTAAAATATTTAAAAAATGCTTCAGTCTACAGGAGAGGACAGAGAAAGAATAGTTTTTATCCCTGGAACATTCCATCTGATCAACCTAAGCAGGAAAGTCTTGCCTTCCCCCCCCTTTGTCCCATTTAAGATGGAGGAGTTGGGAAAACCAGATGAGCTCAACAGATTTTGCTTCTGTTTAATGTAACAGCTAAGAGTTCTAAACAAAGATATGAAATTCCTCTGAAATATCCGGATACTGACAAGAAAATACAGTCCCTAAAAAGAGAGGACAGTCCTAAAATGCATAGAACATAACTCTCTTTCCGTGGCCTTTGTATTTTGTTTTCTCCCTTGTCACCTAAAACCATATATACCATGAACACCAAAACCTATATTTAGCTATAGATTACAATATACCTGCAGTATCGCACAAAACCAAACAGTCAACCACAAAGCCAAGTTTTTCCCCTAGATGCCTGCTGGCTTATTACACCCATAAAATAATATGGGGTCATATCAGTGAAAGGCAGAAGAGATAAAAGAAGCAGAGGGGAAATGCTAACTTCCCATCCATTCATTAAATAACAAGTCACTCATTTTATACACCGACGAGCCAGCATAAAACTTTCTAGTATTATAAATAACAAAAGAACGGCATTTTTTCAACACCAAATCATATTTTGTTTTGCAGTCTGTTGGCAAAGCCAAAGACACAAAACTGGAATTAATGCCATATACTCACAGGGGAAATGAGGGAAAATCCTTCCATCTTGCAAGTTTGCAACATTCAGTCAACTTCTTTGTGAACTAATTTTCTAATTTCAGTTATCCAGCTTTGTAAAAAGACATCAAACAAAATAAAAATAAATAAAAATTAAAACATCGATCCTGTTTTTAAAATTAAAGCAGAACTCCTTGAAGGCCCTTTGCAGTGATTGACCTCAGGACAGGAAGGACCCTAATTAGTTTTCATACTTTCCCTCAAAAGGTCTGGAGGTGAGTTCTTCCCTTCGACGTATCTGAAGTTCCTGATTTCACTACATATCTGTAGGATGGAGATAGCCCTTGAGCTGTTGTAGCCCAGTGTGACATCAGAACAAAACCCGGCCTTTCAACCAGTTTGCATAAATTACATTTAAGGAGTTGTGGTGTTGTTAACAGGAAGTCTGTCGACAGCCTGATCGGGTACTTGCTTCATAACCAACAGCAAACATTATTGCCCAGTCCAGGCAAGAACTAGCAACTTGGTACAGACAGATAACATTTCTAGATGAAACCATGATGAGTTTATGTTGTGATATTTGCACTTCTCTCCAGAATAATCAAGTTGGGCAGGCTGTCATTTGTGACAACTGCGCATTCAGGAACATGAACCCATTTCTGTGATTCTGTTCTGCCAGGGTGATAAAAGACAGAAAATGTGATCTAAAATTGTGCAAGAATTTAGAAAGAAACTTGGTGAATGGGTAATTAACATTTATCATACTGTGTATTAAGCCCTGGAAAGAGGCCTTGGGTCTTTGAGGCCCTGTTAGGAACCATTTGAATAATATTATTGAATATTTATTGATTAAATTTATATGGTCACCCACCAATAAATATTCCTCGGGGAGCTAACAAACAATGGTGTGTGAAACTTGCATAATCGTAATGGACAGCCATGAAGAGTGATACCTTATCTATTTATACTGCAAGTATATATTGAATTATGCCACCTCAACTGTCATGGTTTCCCTCCCCACATTATCCCCCCAAAGGGGGGGGCAGCATGGGATACTGAAATCTGTTAAAAATCTTAATTCTCCTCAGTGCTTTTTTAATATAAAAAAATGTTTAGGGGTACTCTCATTTTGACTCAAGAAAACCACCATTTTATATTTCAAATCGGGAAAAATAAATACAGTAAATGGACAAAAGTACAAAGATTCACAAAATGTTTAGGGGTATGCGTACCGCTGCGACCCCCCCCCCCAGAAAAAAGCGCTGGTTCTCCTTCACAGAACTACAATTTCCAGGCTCCCATAATTCCATGGGAAGTGAGAGTTACTGTTAAACCAGTTTAAATTAGTAATGTTGTCATGCCTTTACATATACAAACTTCTGAGGAGACCTTGAGATCTTTTGTGTTCCTTCCTCAGATAATACATTAAAAAAAAGGGGGGGGCACATTTCTCCCATATGCCTTTATCTCCTTCCTGCACTGAAAATTATCCCTTTTAGGATTCCAACTTCAACATACAAAACCTGTTAGTAACTATGAGTAAGTGAGAGAAACTGACTCCTAGTGTTTTTGACTGAGATTCTTCAGTATATTCCAGTATGTTAATCAAATTCCTATTCTCTGTATCTTGAATAATGTAACTAAGTGGAAAAGCAAATCTTCCAGGAGAAGAAGCAATTTCACATCTGAAAAGAGATTGCAGTCTTGTTACAGAAGCGACCAGCTGAATACATAAGCAGAACCTGATCAGAGACAGAGCAATGGTGTGCACTAAAGAAAAGATGTAATTGGCTATTAAATAAAGTGTTTCTCCTGGTACCTTTGACACCACACAATAGTTCCTTCTGATTACAAATCAGTTGAGACCAATACAGATAAACCTTTCCTTGGTCCACCTAAATGGTTGCAGTCATCAGTGGTCAGTGGGGTGGCACAGGTAGGGTGGCACTGCGTATCTGGCTTCCTGACAGCAAGCATCGCTGCCGCTTACCCAAAAGGAGGGTGGTGAGGCACAGGGAGCTCTGCATGGTGCAGGCGCAATGGCGGAGCCAGTCTATCACTCCTGCCACTGCACCACACTGAGCCCCCTGTGCCTTGCCCCTACTGCTCTTGGTAAGCAGCATCGACACTCAGTGTTGGGAAGACAAGTGCCCTGCTTGTGCCAACCCACGAATCACTGCTGGTTACAGTGCATGCTGGTGTATCTAAAGAAGTATCAGGTAGAGAGATCAGGTGCTGCCCTGAGAAATTTTTAGTGCTAGCAGTTGTGCACATTCATTCCTTCTGAATGAAAAAAAATGAACATGGAAACTATTCAAAACGTATGCCATGAGTGATGAATGAGTATGCTTGAGGGTTTTTTTGTGGCCCATTTATGCATATAAATAGCTTACTCAGCGGTGGGAATTACTTTTCTCCAGTGGTAGCAGCTGATGTCATTGGCTGCTTCCTTGCAGCCACCATGTTCTTTTTCTAGAATGCCCACAATGTTGTGCTGCGCATGCAGGCTGTGCCTACTGGAAGTTGTCGTCCAAAACTTCCAGTGGGAACCAAGTTGGATAAAGGATGTTCTAGGGCAGGGGTCAGCAACCTTTTTCAGCCGTGGGCCGGTCCACCATCTCTCAGACCATGAGGTGGGCCGGATTATATTTTTGGGGGAAAATATGAACAAATTCCTATGCCCCACAAATAGCCCAGAGATGCATTTTAAATAAAAGGACACATTCTACTCATGTAAAAACACCAGTCAGGCCCCACAAATAACCCAGAGATGCATTTTAAATAAAAGGACACATTCTACTCATGTAAAAACACGCTGATTCCTGGACTGTCCGCGGGCCGGATTGAGAAGGCGATTGGGCCGCATCCGGCCCATGGGCCTTAGGTTCCCTACCCCTGTTCTAGGGCATTCTAAAGGGGAGCTGGTTGATGCCATTTTTTGGAGACACCTGCCCTACCAATTCTCCCTCACACATCGAAAGCCCTGGAATCATACAACAGTGGGGGAATTCAAGAAAAATAAAATGGTGGCCACCAGACGTTGGCTGAAGCAAAACGAAACAGCAAAACAAAAGTAAAACCGCTACATACTAGCAAGCCTGTACTGGGTTGGGCCATAAATAGGGGTGACGGGGAATTTTGATTGTTTGGTTTTAAAGGCAAACCTCTCTAATCTGCACTTTCCAAAACAATACAAGAACCGAAACACAGATATCCTTTGAAATTCACACTCCTCTGAATTTTGCAGTGCAGTCCTTCAGTCAAGTAATGTGTACAAAAGTGCATACACTGGGGTAAAGTGCCCATTAAAATGTATATGTTAGCAAAAATAACATTATTTATGGGAAGTTGTTTTGCTGGTGTGTTTGTATTATGGAAAATTGCATACAAAAATGTGTGCATTAGTAGAAATTCACACTCAAATGCTGATGAATTTTGACGATGACTTTTTTAAAAAATGCAAACTGATGTTGAAATGTAAAGAACTGAACTAAGATTGGGAAACTGAAAGTCACAGATTTGCCCATCCCAAGAAAGAATTGATTAAGATATACAGTATGAACATTTATTGTTTCTATATATTTAATGCATTTTTAAAATAGAAAAGATGGAACTATGTCAAAAGACTCAGGTTCCAGGGAGGTGCAGGGAGGAATTAGGGAAAGAACTAGGAAAGCTTAGACAGGAAGTATATAAGAGAGACTACCTTACTGTAGCTTCCTGGGGACATTGGTACATTAATATATTTGTCATTACACTTCTTCCTGCAGGTAGTTCACACATTGCTGTTGTGGAGTGCTGTGCAACAAGGGATTTGTCAGTGTGAGAGCCATGGGCACCTACTGAATGGTGCCTGTGGGGCAGCATTAGTGATGAGCCGCCCCACCCAGTACTTTACCCCTTTCCGTTCTGTGCTTTTTAAATTTTCTGTTTTCATTATAACTTCTGTCGAGAGCCAGTGTGGTGTAGTGGTTAAGAGCGGTAGACTCGTAATCTGGTGAACTGGGTTCGCATCTCCAGTCCTCCACATGCAGCTGCTGGGTGACCTTGGGTTAGTCACACTTCTTTGAAGTCTCTCAGCCCCACTCACCTCACAGAGTGTTTGTTGTGGGGGAGGAAGGGAAAGGAGAATGTTAGCCGCTTTGAGACTCCTTCGGGTAGTGATAAAGCGGAATATCAAATCCAAAGTCGTCCTCTTCTTCGTCTTCTTCTTCTTCGTCTTCTTCTTCTTCTTCTTCTTCTTCTTCTTCTTCTTCTTCTTGTAAGTGTGGAACTCTGAACCAATCTGCATGTCTCTAATGGCAAGGTATCGACACCCTCAGTAAACTATAGTTTTCAGGATTCTGTCAGAAACACCATGCTAGTTAAGCTGGAATAAAACCAATATATGTCTGTAGTGCAGATGTGTTTCATGTGAAAGTGGTCTAAGCTTTGACACCTATGTTGTTAGATTTGGTGTGGAGGAACATCATATTCCTTCAACATCACTGTACTGAATAGTTATCATCCGATGCTGCACATGATACAGGGCAGAAGTTCATCAGAAGCAAATACCACTGCAGAAATGAAGAGCAGTTCTTCCACCCCCTCCCAATAGCTGCCAGCCACATCAGACTGAGGTGGTTTCCCCTCAAATCCTGCGCACCATTTAAGGTGCTTTCTTTTTCCTCCCAACCAAACCACATCAATAATCACCTATCTGATTTTTATCTCAGTTACTTTCTTAACAATCAGATTTTGCTTCTTTCATGCCTTCTCTGTACTAGAATAGAAGTATTCTCTGCACAGTGCAGATTCTCAGCCATTATTATTATTACGATTATTACTGTTATTACTATTACCTGGCCTTCAACAGCAGGTCCTAGGGTAGGTTACAACAATTTAAAACACAGTATTAAAAACGGTTAAAACAAGTCAAAGGAATAGGAATAATGAGATTTTCCTCATATCTTATCATTTTCACAGATATTGATCTCCATCCAAATCTTGCTTACATGTCTCTCAGCTGAAAGGTAATGTGTACATTTCAAGACAGTTAAGGTGCAGAGGACCAAAGCATCCTGAAGGTCACTTTTCACTGACATGATTTGCATAGATATATTTCCACACACAAAATTACATTTAATTTCATTGCATGTGTGCCTGCATGCATGGAAGTGATCTTGGATATAAGATTATCTTATATATATATATTTTCAGAATTAAGTTCCATTCAACTCCATTAGATTTATTCTCAGCTAAGTATGTGCAGCACAACGCTGTGCATGTCTACTCAGAAATTAGTCACCTTCAGTTCATAGAGTCATTTAACTGGAAGGGACATCAAAGGTAATCTACTCCATAGAATCATAGAGTTGGAAGGGGCATTGAAGTCTAACCATCTACCAATGCAGAAAATCTACTTCTGCAGCATCTCTTATAGGTAGCCACCCAGACACTGCTTTAAAAATCTCTAATAAAGCCTGCTACCTTTCAAGATAATCTGTTCCACTATGCCAAACAGCTTGCATCATCAGGAAGTTCTTCCTGACATTTAGTCTAAACCAATTTTCTTGTAATTTGAACCCATTGCTTTGCAAAGAAAACAGATCTGCTCCATCATATTACAGCCCATCAGCCATCTGAGCCATGCACCTTCCTCAAGACATGTTCCAGTTTATCAGAAGCCTTCTTAACTGATGGGATTTACTCCCATGTGAGTGTGTTCAGCATTTCAGCCTAAATCTCCCAGGGTCTATGGATAGATCACGGTATCTCTTCCCCCTTATACTATGCTTCTTGCAGAGCTACTGTAGCATAAAGGTTAAGCAGCTGACATGTGATCCATGAAGTCCCCTGTTCAAATATAATCTCTGCCACAAATTCAGTAGGTGATCTTAGGTAAGCTGTTATCTCTTAGTCACATTTCCCACCACAACTGCAGTACGCAGACAATAATACTTCACAGCTGTTGTAAGGGTTGTTGACATAATGAATGTGAAGTCATATATGAAACTGCTCCTCACTTATGTGCAAATTTGAGATTCTGAAGAATTGTCAGCCCTCGTATGTCAGCTTTCACCAACTGGGGGCTCTCCAACTCTCATCAGCCTCAGCCGACATAGGCATGGTGACAGAGTCTGATGAGAGTTGTAGTCCAAAACATCTAGCACACACCAGATTGGCAAAAGCTTCTCTATGCCAAATATAGGAATTGCTGTTGTGGGCCAATAAACAGACCAGGATTTAAAGAAAACCTACTATTTGAATGGGGGTTCAAAGTCTCTTATGACTGAGGGAGGAGGGGAATACTGGATTTTTTAAGGAAAGAGATTGGAAAAGAGGAAAACACTGGGTGGGATTCAACTAGTGAGTTCTATGCAAAAGGACTTCCCTATTGCCCTCCAGAGTTCCCTGGGAAAGTGATCCATTGTTAAACCGCTCTGTGAATTGTAATTCGGTGAGGGGAATGGGAGTCTCTTAACAATTCTCAGCAACCTTAACTAACTACAACTCCCATAATTATTTGGGGGAAGCCATTACAGTTAAAGTGGTATAATGGTTCTTTAAATGTATCATGCAGATGTGGCTTAACTGTCATGGCTTCTCTCAAATAATTATGGGACATGTCATTTGTGGAGGGTGATGGGAAATCTCTGTTAAAAGTCCATAGACCACCAACCCTTTCACAGAACTATAGTCCCTGGAATTCCCTTGCACAGGAAATGGGAAATAACTGTTAAATCAATTTAAGTCTATATTGTAGATATATCCTTTCCCCCTGCCCTCCCCCCCCCCACCAAAAAAAAACATTTTACTTGCTATTTTGCTAGTTTCTGGATGTGGAGAACACTGGCTCACCAACCCCACAGGAAACATCTGTGAAATACACGTCATTCTACTTTTTACAGTTGGTGCTTGCTTGGCTGTTAGCTTTGTGTGTGTCTTGATCCTCTGTATGCTGGCATTCTTGAGTTATAGAAATGCCATATAGCAATTTACTTTCAGTAAACATTTGCAATGTTGGCTACTACTATGAAATTATGCATTTTGATGTCTTTCTGTATTAGAGGATTGTGTGATAGGTCATTTATGCCTCCTGCTGATGTTTTATTGCAGCTTTATGTTGTCTTTAGGTTTGTTTACTTTTTAAAAAATCTTGCTGCAGACAGCCTTGAGTGACAAGGAAGGTATATTTGAAATGTATAAAATTGCTCATCATAAAGTGTATTTTTTTTAAGTCAGTGCAACTTCTGTAAAGCACCTAGAACTTTGTACGTCCCTGAATAAAACTCAAGTATAAAACCTGTTGCCAACTCCAGGACTTTGGGGTGGCAGTCCAGAGCCCCGGTAAGAAGAGTGAATAGGTAAAGGTAAAGGGACCCTTGACCATTAGGTCCAGTCATGTCCGACTCTGGGGTTGCGGCACTCATCTCGTGTTACTGGCCGAGGGAGCCGGTGTACAGCTTCCGGGTCATGTGGCCAGCATGACAAAGCCGCTTCTGGCGAACCAGAGCAACACACAGAAACACCGTTTACCTTCCCGCCGGAGCAGTACCTATTTATCTACTTGCCTGTGTGGTGTAGTGGTTAAGAGCGGTAGACTCGTAATCTGGGGAACCGGGTTCGCATCTCCGCTCCTCCACATGCAGCTGCTGGGTGACCTTGGGCTAGTCACACTTCTTTGAAGTCTCTCAGCCCCACTCACCCCACAGAGTGTTTGTTGTGGCGGAGGAAGGGAAAGGAGAATGTTAGCCGCTTTGAGACTCCTTCGGGTACTGATAAAGCGGGATATCAAATCCAAACTCTTCGTCTTCTTCTTCATCTTCTTCGTCTTCTTCTTCTTCTTCTTCTTCTTCTTCTTCTTCTTCTTCTTCCACTTTGACGTGCTTTCAAACTGTTAGGTGGGCAGGAGCAGGGACCGAGCAACAGGAGCTCACCCCGTCGTGGGGATTTGAACCGCTGACCTTCTGATCGGCAAGCCCTAGGCTCTGTGGTTTAACCCACAGCGCCACCCGCGTCCCAAGAAGAATGAATAGGAAGGCCCAAAAGGCAGCAAGTTTGGCTTATTGCGTACCCAGTCACAGCATCCCCTCCCCCGGGAACCAGGCCACTCCGGCCTGCTTAAATACACCGGGAGCAGACCTGAGTGAAGACTATGGAAGCAAGGTCTGTTCCCTGACCCTGACCCCAGGCCGCTGCAGATTGGTTCAAATTTGAAATCTGGGTTTGGCGGGAACCAGGATGCACTATGGCAGCCGGGGGAAGGGGCAATTGCTGCAAGAAAATGGTGTGGCTCTGGGGGGATGAAGGAGGCGCTGTGCTGAGTCGCAACCGCTACTCACCCATGAACCGGGTAAGCAGCCATTACCACATTCTGAAGCAGGTTAATTAGTAGTGCACATTTCCACCTAAAGAGGAGGGGGATAAGACTGTCCCAATTTTTATTCAAGGGCATACAAAGTTCTGGGTGCTATGTAGAAGTTGCACTGACTTTTAAAATTCTGTAGCAATGTACTGTAGCCTACTTAAATTCTTCTCCACCAAGAAACTTAAAATTCATGTATAAATTGTGAAAATGAAGCCTATTTGCTTAACGAACATAGATTATGCTGCTCTTGCCAGTCAATTGGAGAGAAGTAAGGAGTTGTATGAAACATGCTCCTTGATTGCTCTTCTCTTTACCTCCCTTTCCATTCTGTTCAAATTATGCTGCTGCTGCTACCTTCCTGACCTGCTGTTTGAGTTGTACAGGTACACTATTACTTTCAATCTTTCTGTGATTTCCTGCTGTCAGACACGCACCCACTTTTACTTTTCATCTCTGCGCTGGTCCCCCTGCTTTAAATCCCTAATTCAAGGCCATTAAATATATAATCAGTAGCATGTTAGGTCATTTTAAATTCCTGACTTTTTAAGTTTCTTGGTGAGAATAATTTAAGTACATTGCTACGGAATTTTGTGGTTTTTATAAAAAAAAATAGTACAAAGGACCCACAACCTGAGCTGTGTGCACGGTGTTGTATCTATTGGTTCTACATTTCCTATGGTTTGAAAATTCAAGCTACCCCAGAGAAGCCTGTTATTGAAGTCACAGGGAGAAGCACACAGGCAAAACCCCTTTGCCTGCCCCTCATGGTCAGGCCCTTGGGTGACAACAAGTTGGGACATTAAGATGTTGCATGAAATCTGACAACAATCAAAATAAGAAAAGGGAAGTCGCGATATCTTTAGCGTGCTGGACTGGATTCGCTTGTGGCAATTCCCAGAATGAGTTAAATCCTTGTGGGGGTAAAAGTGAATCAGAATTTGCACAGCATATTCTGGAATTTCCCTAAATGATGTGTGTGGTCACTGAAAAAAGGGAAATGGTTTGTTTCATAGCAGGAGATGGTGGTAGGAGACGAGGAGGAGCCAACACTAAAACAAAACCAAGGCTGTATATTTATAATTCTTATGGCTTCTCTTGTACAAAGGCAGAATTCCTGTTAATCAGGTCATTAAGGAAGACCTTTTTTTAGTCACCTTCTTTGTTGCTGTATTCAGCAGTTAATACTAAAGAAATTACTATTCTCCATTTTGTCTGGGTAGGCCTTGTCCACACACAAATTCTACCATCAAGTCTGCATCCAAATAACCACATGACTAGTATGACCTGCCTCAGGGGGCTTTGGACTTGTATTTCTTGTTGCTTGCAATGAAACACGGGGAAACCTCTTTTAAAACTGAAGGGAGTTTCAAAAGCAGTTTGTAATATGCTGCAAATGGTGGGAGATATATGCCATTCAAAGGGAAAATGTCAATAGGCCCACTTGGTCTGCCCAAGCTCTTGGGTGACCTTTAGGAAGCTCTTTGGATTTTCCTCCATAACTAGTACTAATTCCTAGCTGGGCATGTTGAAAACAGTTTGCAAATGGCTGGTTATGAATCATCAGTATGTTGACAGCAACGTAGTGTGTGCACACTCAGAGGATGACCTTCAAACCAGCCTAACAAAAAGCTTGGCCTATCGCTCAACATCCAAAAAACCAAAGTGCTGCACCAACAAGTACAAAACAACCCGTCTGCAGCGCCACAAATCAAACTCAATGGTGTAATGTTGGAAAATGTTGATCACTTCTCCTACCTGGGCAGTTATCTTTCCAAAAGGGCCAACATTAATGCTGAAATCCAGCATCGGCTGAGCTCTGTGAGTGCAGCTTTCTCCCGATTGAAGTGCAGAATGTTTGAGGACCGGGACATTCGCGGGGAAACCAAAATGCTTGTTTACAAAGCTATTGTACTACCAACCTTACTGTATGCTTGTGAAACATATAAACGCCACCACCAACTCCTCGAAAGATTCCATCAACAGTGTTTCCAAAAAAAATTACACATCACTTGGGAAGGCAGGCGAACTAATACCAGTGTACTGAAAGAAGCAAAGATCACCAGTGTCGAAGCAATGATTCTTCAACATCAACTTTGTTGGACTGGTCACATTGTGTGGATGCCTGATTATCATCTTCCAAATCAACTACTCTATTCCAAACTTTAAAATAGAAAGTGTAATGCTGGTGGTCAACTTACGGACTCACTGTTAAAACCATGTTTATGGAAGACAATCTTACTTGGCTATGAGTGATCACCAAAGAAGAAGATGAAGATGAATGCACACTTTAAAACCAGCCTGAATTCTGCTGAAAGGTTCTTATGTAGGCAAACCTCTATGATGCCCACAAGTTCTGAACCAGGCCGTGCCTTGTATTTATTACTAATCATATTGTTGCACGTCATCCCACTCTCCCAAGTGGTGTGAGATTCCAGGGGTTTCAGATGCTTACCCAGGGTTTGTGTTCCTTTTTCTTCCCCTCATGCGGATGAGATCTCCATTTTCTAAATGAAGTATTCTTGTCTCTAACAGCTTGTCTCTAATAGGCCACAGTCATTTAGTATATCTAGACATTTTACCTCCTTGTCGTGAGCAGAACACACATCATACTAAGTCTGTGTGAGGGTAATGGAAGTCATCTGTAACTACAGCATCTCCTCTTTTGAATACCTCCTTGATTTCATTCTCCATCTCAAGATTACCCTGAGCATTTTCATCAGGGAAATGACAGCATGTCCACAATGCTAAATTCCTTATCACTACCCACAATGATTCTGTGAAAGAATCCCCCTTTAGGATTTCTAGTTTGTTGGTATCTACCGTATGTCCTCTTTGAGAGAGATTTGTTTCAAATCAGAAAGTGGTGGACGAGGTGAGGTTGCCAAACCCTTCCTCAGCCCATCATCTTCCCTCCAAAACCTTTTCCCACAACCTAGTTTCCCTTGTCTGGGCTAAGTTCCAGTCTGGGAGAACAACAGAAACAAGAGAAGCAGAGATGAAGAAAGGGCTCAGCACCTTCCATCCAGCTCCAGAGGCAATCCTAAGCCCTGATTTACTGCTGCTTGACTGAGTGGTTCAAAGATGCAGGTCTGCCACTGTCACATGTAGTTCCTCCACAGGTGATAACAATTTGCCAGAAGCTATCTGGTATGTATTCATTAACATGAAACTATTCTTCTGCATCAGCGACATTGACCAACAGTTATGCAGCTGGGAAAGCAAGGTACTGTAACTTCACACAGTCTTCTTGCTATGTAAGAAGCCTGAGTGGTTGCTTTGTAGACATTTTTGCACAACCGTGTCTTGTGAGTTCCAGGATGAAGCAAGAGAAGAAGTCCTCCTTTAACAATGCAACAGCATGAATATGAAACTAAGGGCTGTATGCATTCTGGAAGAAAATTCAGACTTCTGGTGCTTCTTCCACACTTAGCTGTTTAAAGCTTTAGTTCCAAAACTGTAGTACAGGTGGAGAAGCTCTGGAAAGAGAGCATTGTTTCATGAGCCCTGGAACAGGCCCTACCATGACATAGAAAACCCCTCCAGATGAGTGTTTTGGGGTTGTTGTTTTTTCAAGGGTATCCTGTACATGTTCTTCACACAATAATAGTGTATTAGTAGTGGATTTATCAGCTGTTCTGAGATGCTTCCCTAATGTTAACACATTATTGCTTACTGCATGACCTACAGAACAGCAAAGGTGGGGCAAAAATAAACCAGAACATTTGTGGTAAAAACATTGTGTGCTTTCAGCAAGAAGTTCTGAAATATACACTGATTGGAAGTGAAGCAGTGTGACCACTCCGAAAAATTTTGCAGGAGCAAACAGTATTCGAAGCAGGATTGCGCGTGACCGCCCTAATGGCATTGTGAGTGCAAATAATCATGAACGTGCAATAAAAAGGACGTGTGGATGGGCCCAAAGTGTAGCAGCCACCTCTGGTGGCAAATGTAGAGTGGTGGGGAATAGATAGAGCTGTGTGTGTCACATGGCCTCCCCTGTACCTCCTAAACTAGCCCTCTGGTGTGATGGGGGACACTGCCCTCTTTCATTGTCAATGGAAGATCCATCTGGCAGTCTAGCCAACGTTTGCATGTGGAATGGGCGGGGGTGCCGCGTCCTTTCCTTCATGGTCTAGGGACAGCCCCGATGCACCCCTTCCCCTCAAGCAGTGGAAAGTTCAGAGCAAACTTTGCATGGTCAGCTTAGAATCAAACTAGACATGACACCACAGACTTGGTTATTCAGATATCTAAAGCAGAAGTCGGTGTGGGGTTGACTTTTTAGGGCCAAAGGAGTGCATGGGCAAGGGGCAGATGAATGGTCCCTGTATTTTGCACTTTCCTCCCTGTAGCCTCTCCTCATAAATGTTTTTCTTCTAGCCATGCTCGCTTTTGGTATATTGCAGCTCAGCTGAGAGCAGAATGTAAAGGAGTAAGCTGTGGGTGGGTACAAAATTAGCATGCCTTACCAGTGTGCCTTTTTTGCTGTAAAAACCAGATCCTCCAAATTTAAGCATATTTAATGAAGACCAGGGTTTAAACAAATGAAATAGCCACTGTCACATTTGGCTTGGTCTTTACTTTTGAGGGCAATGCTCTGGAGAATTCAGAACTGCATTCAGATATGATGCCATAACATGCTTTGTTTTATGCCCTAACATGTCAGCTCATGGCTCAGGACCATAATACCGCAAGGACTGCCTCTCCCCATATAAACTGACCCAGACTCTCTGTTCATCTTCTGAGGCCCTTCTTCATGTGCCTCCTCCACAAAAGGTTGAGAGGGTGGCAACATAAGCACGGGCCTTTTCTACATTGGCTCCCTGTTTGTGGAATGCTCTCCCCAGGGAGTTTCATCTGGCACCTTCATTATATATCTTTAGGCACCAGGTGAAAACATTCCTTGCTGATTAATATTTACAGCCTTTTAAATGAATGTGCTTTTGGGAGGGGGAGTATTGTTTTAGTTTTAACTATTTATTTGTGCTTTTACCTGGTATTTTTATCTTGTGAACCACCCTGAGATCTTATTATGAATGGTGGTATAACAGTAGCAGCAGCAGCAGCAGCAACAACAACAACAACCATTAACAATTCACAGTTATGGTCACTGGTCTGTTTCAAGAGGTTGCTGTGCCATGAAGATGATGTGAATTTAGGAATGTATGCATAGCTAAGTGTTAAGCAGGTGGAAAATGAAACCAACCAAATAGCTCTAAACTATGGTTTGCCTACTATACGTCTGGAAGATCCACCCATGGTGTTGGCTCTCACCTATGGTTAGCACAAACTAATCTGACATGTCTGATTACCAAGAGGTCTGTTTATTTACAAATGAACAGAATAAGTAGAGATAATGAGACTCCAGAGGGATGGACAGAGATAGACAGAAGTAGTTCAACATCAGGGCCCTACAATCCAAAATTGCTTCTCCCCTAAAATCTCTTAATAGCTCTGCCAGAGCAAAGATTGGTTTCAGCTTCCACCTTGGGCAAGTGACTCATAACATATTTGAGATGCTTACGGAAGGTGCAGTCTGTTGGCTCATCAATGATGAGGCCTTACCAGGAATGAAAGACATGACAGCATGGCCCACAGAAGCATAATGTGAACTACTAGGATACTTGTATGTTTACCATGAAATATACTGATGAAGTAGCTCATTCTAATAATAATAATAATATATTTTATTGTCATTGTCTCCTTTGGGGACAACGAAATTACTCGGCTGCTCCATCCACCCAGATAGGGCACTCCATGCAAAAACAAAACTACAAAAACACTGATTAAAACCATACAGTATAATACAACATAACAGGTAAGATTAGATGACTTTCAAAGTCCAGGCTTCCCATTCAAGGCAGAGATCGCTCTGGAGAAGAAGCTGTTCCTAAGACGGCTTGTTCTTGTCCTCATCGTCATGTATCTCCGTCCCGACGGCAAGAGCTCGAAGAGATGGTGACCAGGATGCGATGGATCTTTTACTATGTCCAGTGCCTTTCTGTGGCACCTCGTGGCATAAATCTGCTCTAAGGTGGAGAGCGAGCAGCCAACAATGCTCTCTGCTGCCTTAACATTGTTCTGGATTTCCAGTATAATTTCTACATGATATGCAGGTGGAGAGGTGCTAACAGAGGATTAAATTATATGGCATATGGGAATAAATGCACAGAATGGGTGAATCTGTTTTCTGCTCTTGCTCTCCTCTTTCCTCTCCCCACCCTTTTGAGCACTTTAAACTGCAGAAGACAACTGAACATGGAGTTGCTAACTGAGCTGACAGCAGTAGGAATCATGGTTTATAAAAAGCTACTAGCACTGCTGAGCTGGTGAAGAGAAAAGAGGAAGTGACAACCAAGGCAAATGAAAAGGAAAAAAAAAAACCCAACATATTGCCTTTAAATAGCCCTGATTCTGAGTGGTTTTTTCTTTGGACTCTGAAGGACATAGAGGCGCCAAGTTGCCCCCAAGATTTAGAGGGCCCAGCATGCCTTGTATGTGTGTGACATCACACACACCTCCAAAGACCGCACAGGTTGGTGCAGCCTTCTGCTAGGCCGCACTAGTCCCCATGTCGTCTCCCAACATGTGACGTCACATCCTCAACATTGAGGGGGCCAGGGCCCCTTCAAACAAATATCAAGGGGGCCAAAGACACCTCGGCTTCCTAGAGTTGGCAAGCCTGGGAGGACCATAATATCCCTTCAGAATTCATTATCACCCCACCTTGTTTCCTGCACCGCAGTGATTCCTATCCCACCTTAGACAGTAATAGAGTACTGTGAATGACTGTGTGGCTATATGCTTGTTCTTAAGACACAAAACCTGTGCTACTGGCAGAGGTACCAACTTGAATAAAATATTGGGGGCGCGGTAAGCCCCACCCCGCATAATCGATCACAAGACGCAGCACACACACACCATTTGAATGACAATGCCCATCAACCTTGGAGCAGGCCAGCCCTCTCAAATATTTTGTTGGGGAGAGTTGGCCCCTATGGCTACTGGTTAATTATGAACACAATGCTACTAATGTATGTCAGGTGTTCCTTAGAGTTCTCTGCGCTGCCACAGGAAGTTGTAGGGTGTTCACCTCCATTTGTGTGGGGAAATTCAGCCTCCATCTGCCTTGGTATCTCTCATCTTGGCCACTTTTCACCCTCCCGCCTAACTCTTTCCTCACTCACCCACCTTTATCATACCATGTTGTGCCCTCTAACAAAGCAGGAGGGAAAGCTAGTTAAATGAAAAGTGCTTCTGGTTTGCTTTAGTGAATGAGGTGAGTGAGGAGAAAGTGGAACGCCTGAGTTGCACCAACAGGAAACTGGAGGCTTTTCTTTCACAGTCTTTGTTTTCTGAACAGTCAGGAAGGGCCCATGATAGAATTTCAAAACACAGGTGGGCATTCAGCCATACTAGATACACCATAAGGTTTTGTGTGTTATTGTTGTTTTAAAAAAGAGTAAAAAGGGGGGGGGGACGTTCAAAACATTTCACATATTGTTACCACAGGGCCAAACTAAAAGTCACCCTGAATAGCATGTAGCTTTCCCCAAGGTTTATATCCAGAACTGTATTTTATACTAAATTAAAAATTAAAAAAATCCTTCCAGTAGCACCTTAGAGACCAACTAAGTTTGTTCTTGGTATGAGCTTTCGTGTACATGCACACTTCTTCAGATACACTGAAACAGAAGTCACCAGACCCTTATATATAGTGAGAGGGTGGAACTTCTGTTTCAGTGTATCTGAAGAAGTGTGCATGCATACCAAGAACAAACTTAGTTGGTCTCTAAGGTGCTACCGGAAGGAATTTTTTTATTTTTTATTTTGTTTTGACTATGGCAGACCAACATGGCTACCTACCTGTAACTCTATTTTATACTGTGGAGACTGTAATCTGATGCAGAAGATTGGCATGGATGGAGAGGGGCTTCTTAATCCTTTCCTCTTGGGCCATTTCCTTGCCAAAAATAATTCTTCTCAGGCTGCCTCCACTGGTCTGTCTGCTGGGGAAAAGACAGATTAATCTGCACCAAATGCCTTCCGCCCATCCTCTGTTATAAATATGTGCTTATGTGATCTGGTGCATGTGTTTCTGTCTATTTTTAATTACTGTTAATTGCCATGGGCCTTTGGGACAGAGGCATGTGGGTGGACTACAGAACTGAATAAATAAACGTGACAAGGGCAGAACAGTAGCCTATATTTTCCCTGTTAGCCTGGAAATAAGCCTAAGCATGTGTCACTGTAGCAATGAGATGTTGCTTCCTTGTTTACCTCTGTTTTCGCTTATTTGCTCTTTTCCTCTTGGATGCACTATATTCATTTTATTTTATTTTAAGCTCTTAGGACAGGGACCTGTCTTCTTCTTCTTCTTCTTCTTCTTCTTCTTCTTCTTCTCCTCCTCCTCCTCCTCCTCCTCCTCCTCGTCCTCCTCCTCCTCCTCTCTCTCTAGTTCCAGCAGTCCTGTTGGTTTGGAACTGAGAAATAGCCTTTTGAGTTAACCTTTAATTTATGCTCTGTCCATCAATAAGTCTTGTTTAAGTTTTTTGGGGATGGGTAGCAGCAGGTGGCGCTGTGAGTTAAACCACAGAGCCTAGGGCTTGCCGATCAGAAGGTCAGCGGTTCGAATCCCTGCGACGGGGTGAGCTCCCGTTGCTTGGTCCCTGCTCCTGCCAACCTAGCAGTTCGAAAGCACGTCAAAGTGCAAGTAGATAAATAGGTACCACTCTGGCGGGAAGGTAAACGGCGTTTCCGTGTGCTGCTCTGGTTCGCCAGAAGCGGCTTAGTCATGCTGGCCACCTGACCCGGAAGCTGTACGCCGGCTCTCGGCCAATAAAGCGAGATGAGCGCCGCAACCCCAGAGTCGGACACGACTGGACCTAATGGTCAGGGGTCCCTTTACCTTTACCTTTAGCAGCAGGTGGTACTGGAAAGTCCAAAGGAACTAAGATTTTAACTATAGTTGCAGCCACTTGCATTCACATGAAAATGTGTTTGTCTTGCTCCTTCCAGTGGGTGAAGAGATCCCCTTAATATTCTGGTAGGTGCATTTACAGCTCAGGACAGAATGTATATCTGGGTGATTTAGCCACAGTCATCATTACCCTACTCATCTTTGATATCGGAAAGTGAGGCTCTGCACCTTCTGAATTCCAACTCTGGATTTTTTTGTGAGGATGATGGTGGTGATTCATTGTTCCCATCTTGACTCTCACAAGGCGATCATGCAGTTGTCCTGGTTTCAAAATCACCAGCCCCGCCAGCTCGTCTCCATCAGTCTTGAGAAAACAGGAAGCACCACCACCACAGGAAGCAGTGGGCTCTTACACCCTCCCAGTGAACTGAGCTGCAGAACCTGTTGCAAAATGTTAACAGAACACTTGGTGAGCTCCAGAGGGAAAGCAATGAGAAATCTGCTGACCCAACAGCCTCTGCGCAATTCCGGGCATCAACTCCTCAGACCTGTAATAATCTATGTGGTCAGATTGTTGTCACTTGAATAAGCTTCATTGGGTGTTTTTTGCTTCTTAATTAACAAAGCTCAGGCTGTTCGCTTGTGAATGATTGCATTTAGCCAGTATATACATTTTGACTTACTAATTAAAATGATATTTCAGAATTTTCACCCTGCTTCTAGTTCCGCTATGATGTAAAGAGCATCGCTTTAGAAAATGATTGCTCTCCTGCTTGCTGTGTATTATTGATTATTATTTATTAAATGTGTATGCCACCCTTCATCCGTAGATCCCAGGGTGGTTCACAACATAAAAATGCAAGAAAGGAAGCACAAAATACATAATAAAAACAAGAACAAGAACAAAAGAACAGGTACATTTCACCTGGACATGAGAAAAGCTCTGCTGGATCAGTCCAATGGCCTGTCCAGTACAGCTTTCTCCCATTTCTCACAGTAGCCAAACTGGTGCCTATAGGATGAGGTTGGGCATGAGCACAGTGGCCCTCTCTTGATATTTGCTACTGTCCCCCAGCAGCTGGTATTCAGAGGCATGATGCCTCTGATCATAGAGATTGTGATCACTCATAGCCACTGGTAGCCTTTCCTTCTGTGGATTTGTCTAATCCCCTTTTAAAGCTGTCCATGTTGGCAGCCATTGCTACATTTCATGGTAGTGAATTCCATCATTTAACTAAGCACTTGGGGGGATGGGAATGCTTATTTTTGCTTGTCCTGAATCTGGCATTTGACTTCCTTGGATGACACAAGGTGAAAGAGGAAAACCTTCTCCATGTGCATTTTCTCCACATGGTGCACACCAAGCTAAAATTCACCTTTTGTTTCTAAGCTAAAAAGCCTTTCCTCACTGGTGAGTTGCTCTAGCCCCTTGATCATTTTAACTGCCATTTTCTACACCTTTCCCAATGCTACAATATCCTCCTTGACCAGGGTGAGGGGACCTTTTTGGCTCCATGGGCCAGATTCTTTTCAGGACTGGCCTCATGGGTCAAATCTTGACAGGTGGAACTCTTTTCATTGGACCTGGTATCAAAACAATTGTAAAGTTATCACCAATTGTCCTTCATTCTTCATTTTTATGCCTGCCTTGTATTGTCAATAAAGGCATGGGATGGTAGTCAAGTGAATTTTACTCAGAGTAGACCCACTGAAGTTAATGGACCTAACTTAGTCCTGGTTATAAATGTCAGTGGCTCTGCTCTGAGTAAAACATATTTGAACACCACATATAGTTTTTGAGTTCTGTGTAATTTCTTGTAGCCTGCTTTTTGTTTTTACTCATAGTAAGGCTGCATTGTCATTCTTTTTTTGTTCCAAAGAGTCCATCCTTCATTAGGATGTGATTAATAAAAGTACACTCAGCTGTTAATTACCCAACAGCGTATTGTGTTATATTTGAAACCAAAACGATGTCATCTTTTGTTTGGAGAACTACTGGCCCAAATGGTAACCATGACAACAGTAACAAAAGTGATAAGAAAGAAGATTTTCTCTTTGTGTATAATAATTTTACCAAGGTAATCCTCAAAAGGCATTTAAAACAATTAAATAAATAAATAAACCCATACAGGGGGATCATTGCAGAATGCAGTGAACAGTGTTAGAAAAGCAATTATATTCATGTAGGTGGAGCGAGAAAAGATGCGAGATGGGGAATGGAGGAAGGAAAACCCTGAAAATGTGCAGAGGTGGTGTAAAGGTAGAAAGAAAAAAGAACTACCAGTAACATGGGATTTGGGTGGATAGAATGCTGTTCATCATCACATCCAGGTTCCATCCGTAAAAGGAGATGAACTCCTGACAACAGCAGAGAAATACTGACAGTCAGAGAAGTGGGAGCAAGGAGGGGACTTTGCAACACTTGGCATCTGTCCCCACAAGCCCTCCTACCGTTTATGCTGATTGCACCACCCCTGGCACCTGAGAGGAGGAAAGTGTGCTCTGGTACGCTGGGAATTCTAGCTCTGTGAGGGCTAAACTATCATTCACAGGAGTGTAGTGGTTAAGAGCGGTAGACGCGTAATCTGGTGAACCAGGTTCGCATCACCGCTCCTCCACATGCAGCTGCTGGGTGACCTTGGGCTAGTCACACTTGAAGTCTCTCAGCCCCACTCACCTCACAGAGTGTTTGTTGTGAGGGAGGAAGGGAAAGGAGAATGTTAGCCGCTTTGAGACTCCTTCGGGTAGTGATAAAGCGGGATATCAAATCCATACTCTTTTTCTTCTTCTTCTTTGGGCAAAGCCATGTGCTTTAAATGCATGCATTTCTTTTTATGTATTAAACCACTCCTAACCCACCTCTCCATGGTCAAAGAATTTGGGGGATAATCCCCCCCCCCCCCGTGATAGGGAAATGTTCTATCCTCACCGCAGAAGCGCAGTCTTGAAGGAAGATGGGTGAGACAGCGTTCAACAAATGAGAAGATGTCCTCTGAGGAAAAAGGATATTGTTGGGAATGGCTTCTAGTCATCATTCTATACAGCCTTCTTGTGAATTCTATCTGCTCTTCAGAATTCTGCTTTTCTTTAGCCAGGCTCTTGTTTACAATTGAGAAAGATTTACTGTATGACAACTCTTGGGAGGCTTTTTATCCTGTGCTCTGCTTCAAAATAAAATATCTCTCTTTCATGTCTGCTCTGGGATAAGAGTAGGTTAGAAATTTTGTAAATAATAAATCAACTACAGAACAGAGACTGAATCAGTAATTCAGAATTACTTATTTTCTCTCCTGATCCACCTCATCAGGCTCTTACTAGAACGTGCTTTGGAAAGTTTTCTTGAAGTATAATTATTATTTCCCCCCTTCTGTCAGTTAATTTGATCTGAAGCATCAGAAAGTTGCAACACAACATCTGTGGTACTGTGAAATTGCCAAATAGCACATGAGAGTCTTTCTGGTCATTGCTATTACACTTCTGTTGTGAAGGAGGCCACATTTTCACAGCACGCAAACTGCAGTATGGGTGTGTGTGTGTGGAGGGAATAGGAGACATCCTTGCCGGCCAGTACATCCGTTTTGTTCGTAAGTACCACCTCAAACACAATTTCATCACAATTATAAATTTCATTTCCACACTCCCATATAGATCACACACTGTCACAGTGAAAATATGACTCCTGCTCGAGGATTCGTGGTTCCACAACTGAATTTTTCAGTGCCATTCGCAACAATATATGAACAGACCATTGTTACTTGACTGGCCTGCTCTGTTACAAGTGTGATCTCACCTCTCACCCAGTCTAAAGGACCAGCCCTCCTATTAATGACAGAGTTGACATAGGGCCAATCTGTTAGGCAGGGTAGAAAGGTGTGCTGGAAAAAAATAGAGAACTGTTCCCCTCTGAATATGTATACCAATTGATCTGTGCTAGTGGATTTTTTAAACCAATAAATAAATAAATAAATAAATAAATAAATAAATAAATAAATAAATAAATAAATTGAAATGAAAGTGCTTTGATTGGACTCTTTATCTGAGAGACAACACCCATCCGTTGACCCTGCAGGTCAAAGGGTGCTCTTCCCAACCAAAGAAGGCATTCTAAACTATGATTAGGACAGGAAGGGACAAGCAGAGGAACAGTGTGGGCTAAAGACACTGATGTCTAATCCACTTCAAGCCAGCTGCATAAACGTGTTATAAGAATTTAAGGTCTCTAATATATAAATTAAATGTTCGTAAATGTGCAAGGCAAACACGTACATAAATAAATAAACCACATGCCTGCAACAGTACAGCAAGAAAGTCCTGAAACCATTTTGACTCTCCCAAATTGACCTCAAATGTTTCTCTGCAAGGAGGAAGGAAATGGGAAAGCCTCCCCATTGTCTCTTTGCTCACAAATCCTGTCTTAAGGGTGTATCTGTGTATGAATAGGGTGAGCCTGTAACCTGGATTCAGGAACTGAGTATTTACCATCACAAAAGAATGGCCAGGATGCCCCGGTAAAAGCAATCAGTGACCACCTCCTTCTGTGATGTATGTATGATGTATTGGGGGTTGGTCTTGAGCTACAGGGTGGCAATTTCAAAAGTCTATATAAGAGCTTGCACACCATTGTTCTGGATTCCTCCTTCCTCCTGCGTGGGTGTGGGGGGGGTGAGCACGCTGCTTTGCTTCTCAATATTCTCTGGTTGGCCTCTGTTATTTTCTCCTACCGATAGAGAACCTACATAAGGACTCTATATGGGCTCTTGGGTACCCCATAAGCGAAAGGGAGCAGTTTTTTCTTATAACAGATGCATCTGTTGTATCATCCTCTCAGTGAGCAAAGCATAGTCTCTCGTTTGGCTACATACTTTATTCTCTCTGACATATCAGCAGACTGTGTGTTCTCTTATCCCTAGTTCTTTCACCTTGATAGCTTTTCACAGGGAAAAAAATCACAGAAAATTGTGGTACTGTAAAGACTAATTAGTTTATTGAGGCACAGACATTTACAGGTAAACACCCTAAAAGGCAGGCTAGAAATCTGTGACAATAATAATACAGGTAAGCACCCACGATCAATTTTTTCATCAAATGTTCTTCAATCCAAATATATGTGTGAGACTCAAACACCTCCTTGCTATGGAAATCCATGCAACAAGAAATGTGAACCTTTAAGGTGTTGTCATATTCTTTGTCTATTCCTTGCGGTGGATTGACAGGACTGCTCCTCTGGAGTCCAGCGTTAATATCTTGAGGGGATAAAGGGTTTGGAAATGTACTGCTGGTTGCCACAGTGGAAGGAATTTATCAAAATAGTGCTGATCTGTATCGCTTAGCCACAATAAGGTTATACAAAGAGCAGCAAATCCCTTGGGGTGTAACAGTTGGTCTGTTCTTAACCTCAGCCTCTTATCTCCCTCAGACAGCTTCCAGTTCCTCCCTTTCCCACAAGCACTGTGGCAAGAGGCCTGTCGCCAATGGGTACAGGAGAGGATGAGGGCATACAGTGCATGCCATCATAGATGATCAGGCTCTGTGTGAGAGAGTCTGTGTATACACAACAGTTTACCATGCATACCACGTGCGCATGTTTTTTGTGTTGCCTTGATGCAAATGGAAGCCTGTACTTTTCTCCTGTTCAATTCAGATTTCCCCTGATGTGCAGGTGATGTAGTAAGGGGGAAGGGCAGGAATCCAACATAAAAATGCATGTTATCAAACTCTGGACTTCTACTTCTGTTATTTCTATTGTTATTGTTATTACAACACTCTAGACCTTCAATCTAAGGTCCCAGGGCAGGTTACAACAATTAAAACACAACATTAATATTAAAACACAATATTACACAGTTTTAGAAACAGTTTAAAACAACTTATGTGCATTATTTGGTAGGTTTTCTTAAAACAACAACAACAACATTGTGCCATCTATCATGCATCAACATACCTTCTGCCTACAATGGCGAGGTTCTCCTCAGTGAGCTGTTGGTGGGGTCGGGTATTTTAATTTTTCACCCATAATTTTGTGCAAGTCTAGTATATTGGAAATTTTGTGCAAGTCTGGTATATTGGAAAACTTGTACCTCAGTGTTATTATCTTTTAATGGCCTTGTGCACACAATGGACCTCAGATTACTGGAATTCAGGGAGGTTGTGTGGAAGCACTAAGTGAGGGGAGGGGACAACTGCACACAGTGCAAATGCATCCCATCAAACACAAGCCACTAGTTTGGAGAGGAAACACTGGGCAGGATGGACCTAACAAGCCTGGTCATTGAAGCCCTGCTCAAGGATTTCCACTTGTGCAACAGATTGCCCCCCCCCACCTCCACAAGATTAATAAAACAGTAATGACATAAAAGGAACAAAATCATAAAGTATCATAAAAACTAAAAACCCAGTCAACCAGAGGACCCTCCCCCTCCCCCCCAAAACCCCCACACACATCTTAAATAGTGCCAAGACCACCTGGTAAGGCGCAAAGCAAACTTGAATTTTTTTTTTTTCAGGGGTGTCTTCTGGATCAGTATGGCTGCCTTTGTTTTTTATGTTTCCCTAGGGAGGAAATTCTTTCATTTTGGTGCCACCATTGAGAAGGCCCTGCCCCAGTAATCACCCACTGTGTATCTGATAGTGGGGGCACAAGACACAAGCCCTCTGAGGCAGATCTTTACATGAGATTGTTCCGTTTATGTGAGTGCATATCTTATCCTAACACCAACTTGCCTAGCGAGTTCAGAGCAGATGTAAAAATTGAATGGGGGGCTTCTTGACTCACACTCTAGACAACTAAGTTAACAGCAGTTGCACAACTCTTTTCCTGCTTGTGGAAGGAGAATTGTATTTTTCCAGCAACCACAATTTGTGGTTTGAATTATAGAAAAAGGCCGTTTTCCTGCAACAGAGGCAAAAACCTTAAAATAAGATGTCTGCATTTCTTAGAACATAGGAGTTACACATTTGTGTTAGTGGTGCAGCAATAAAACTGTTAACACATTTGCAAAGCTCAGCAGGGTCCGGTATGGCTTCAAATTGGATGGAGAACCATGCATTGAGATTTCTGCATTGCAGGGGGTTGGACTAGATGACCCTCGGATCCCTTCCAACTCTACAATTCTATGATTCTATGAAAAGTAATTGTCCATAAAGGTAAAGGGACCCCTGACCGTTAGGTCCAGTCGCAGACGATTCTGGGGTTGCGGCGCTCATCTTGCTTTATTGGGCGAGGGAGCCGGTGTACAGCTTCCAGGTCATGTGACCAGCATGACTAAGCCACTTCTGGTGAACCAGAGCAGTGCACGGAAACACCGTTTACCTTCCCGCCGGAGCGGTACCTATTTATCTACTTGCACTGGTGTGCTTTTGAACTGCTAGGTTGGCAGGAGCAGGGACCGTTGCGGGGATTTGAACCGCCGACCTTCTGATCGGCAAGCCCTAGGCTCTGTGGTTTAGACCACAGTGCCACCCGCATCCATAGAAACCCTTAAATTGTCCATAGAAACCCTTAAATGGCTCTCTTAGAATGAAGGAGTTGCACAGATGGAAAACTGTGTGGGATGGGAGGTGGGTCTGAAAGGCAAACTCAGACCCTCTACTTCTAGACAAGAGGGAAACTCTGAGCTGTGGAAAGGGGAGAGAAGATCTCATAACTTTTCTGAGACTCTCTCATCTCATGATTCAGCAGCTCTTGTGCCAATTTACGGTAACAAGGGAGACTGGCCTGTATGGGAACGAGTGTTGACAAAGTGTTCTTGTATAACTTCCTCTGGGCTCTGTCAGGAGTGCTGGGCAGCTGCGTAGCCCATCTCCAGAATGCAGAGAGAGAGGAGGATGTGAGAACCTTGTGAGACCTTGGGTGTTGCAATCCATGGAATGGACTTAGGCTGAGGGCCCGCAAGCAGGAAAGCGATCCCTAGCCCTGTGTGTTCCAGATCCTTCATCGTCCGAGAAAAGATGAAAATCTAAGAAATGAAAGAAAACCCACAAATTCTGTTACTCATGATGGCAACCTGGGTGTGCGAATCTGCTGTCATCTCCTCATGTCATTGTCTCTTGCAAAATCAATGAGTTACTCAACAAAAAGAGCCATATTGGGGGAAGAGAAGCCTGTCATGGGTTGGCTCTTGCGTATCGCACAATGAAGGCATTATCAGTGGAGGCATTTTCTCTGCAGGAACCCTAATTCTGCTGTGAGTCTTATAGCTCAGGGTACCCTGTGTTGCTCCTCTCAAACAGCCGTCCGCATTCCTGAGAGATTACATAATATTGGGTGGTCTGCAAAAAAAAAAAAGTTAGTAGCAGATTGTCCATAGGACAGAATCATCCTTGATCTTCACGTTTATTAAGTTAATTTGTATGGGTTTTATGTGTTGATGTTGTCATAGTTACCACTTTAGAAAGGGAGGATATTATGCGCAAGGGCCAGTAGGTGGCGCTGTGCAGATGGAGGTTTAAGGTTTGCAAGCAGAGAAATAAAGTTATATTTTGCCACTCCCAACATGGTACCATCATCTTCATTCTACTCCATATTTGCAAATTTAATATCCTCCCAAGTTCTTAAGTAATTATCTTTATACAAATTTATATTCTTTGCTGTTAACCACACACCCAAATATTTAATCTTCTTTTCAGTCCTTAAACCTGATAAACTTTGTCATTTATTTTTACTCTCATCATTCATATTTTTTACCAGGAGCTTGGTTTTATCTTTATTAATTTTAA
This sequence comes from Darevskia mixta, assembly GCA_034641385.1. Lineage (NCBI taxonomy): Eukaryota > Metazoa > Chordata > Lepidosauria > Squamata > Lacertidae > Darevskia > Darevskia mixta. The sequence goes on from JAWWNH010000066.1 coordinate 27,879,525, forward strand.
GACCTGCTATTTCTCCATTTTTTAAATCTCTTTCAGTGCTTTTGGGATTGACTCTATTGGTTCCTCTACAGATATCACCACGTCATCTGCAAAAGCTTTTAATTTATATTGTCTCTGTCCCATCCTTATTCCTTTAATTTCTTGATTACATCTTATATTTGCGCCAAAACTTCTAAAACTGTTATAAACAATAAAGGTGACAGCCTTTAGTTCCTTTAGTTATTTTACAATTCTCTCAATACAATATTTACTATCAATTTTGCTGATTGATCAGTATATATTGCCTTAACTCCTTTTATAAAAACAGGTAGGTAGCCGTGTTTGTCTGCTGTAGTCGAAACAAAATAAAAAAAAATCCTTCCAGTAGCACCTTAGAGACCAACTAAGTTTGTTATTTGTATGAGCTTTCCTGTGCATGCACACGAAAGCTCATACCAATAACAAACTTAATTGGTCTCTAAGATGCTACTGGAAGGATTTTTTTTTATTTTGTTCCTTTTATAAAAGTGTCTCCACAACCCATATATTCCAAATCTTTAAACATAAAGTCCCACGAGACATTGTCAAATGCTTTCTCAGCATCTAAAAACATTAAAGCTGTTTGTTTTTCATTTCTCACTTCTAAATATTCTATTACATCAATTATGTTTCTAATGGCAAAAATCCGGCATGATCTTGATGGATTACCTTTTTTAATACAGTTTTCAACCTATTAGCTAATATGTCTGCAAACAGTTTATAGTCGTTATTCAACAATGAAATAGGTTGATAGTTCTTAACCAACTCTGGATCTCTATCTTGCTTATGAATCAAAGTTGTGTATGCACTCTTCCAGGATTCTGGTAACTCCTGTATTCAAAGTTATAGTCATAATATATTTTAAAGGTTGTATTAGGTAATCTTGTAATTTTCTATAATAGATTGCTGAAAGTCCATCAGGTCTGGGTGCCTTCTCTAATTTTGCCTGTAAAATTGCTTGCTGTAATTCCATCATTGTCACAGGTCCATTCAGAAATTACATTTTATCTTTTGGTATCTTAGGTAGTCCACTGTCTTCTAAATATTTACCCATTTCTTCTAAATTACCTTGTTTGGCTCAATATAAAGGTAAAGGTACCCCTGACAGTTAGGTCCAGTTGTGGAAGACTCTAGGGTTGTGTGCTCATCTCGCTCTATAGGCCAAGGGAGCCGGCGTTTGTCCGCAGACAGCTTCCAGGTCATGTGGCCAGCATGACTAAGCCGCTTCTGGCGAACCAGAGCAGCGCACAGAGACACTGTTTACCTTCCTGCCGGAGTGGTACCTATTTATCTACTTGCACTTTTTGGGGTGCTTTCAAACTACTAGGTTGGCAGGAGCTGGGACCGAGCAACGGGAGCTCACCCCATCACTGGGATTCGAACCACTGACCTTCTGATTGGCAAGCCCTAGGCTCAGTGATTTAGACCACAGCGCCACCCGCGTCCCTTGGCTCAATATAATTCTGTATTAAAACTCACAAATTGATCTCTTATTTCTTTCTGATTTCCCACAATTCTACCTCCTACATTTATTCTAGTAATGCAGGTTTTTTTTTTCTTTTTTCTTTGCCAAGTATAATTCATTGGTATGCGCTTTGCTGTATAAAAAAACCCCTGCATTGCCGCGTTACTGTCAGGGACTGAGCAGAGGAAGAATGATGGAGACTGCCTCCCCAGCCTGACCCTTCCAGAGAAGAGGAAGACAGTTTAGAATTACAACAGGGGTTTAAGGGAGGTCACAGCTCAGAGGCAGATGAGGGGAAAAGTTGGGAAATAATGGGAGAGGAGGAGGAGGAGGAGGAAGCACCGTGGGGGGTGATGGCTGATGGACACAGTGTCTTTAGAAAGTATTCCAGATCCCCCCGCTCCCAGAACTCGGCGAGCATTGAAAGTAGGAGAGCAAAGAGCTCACAGACAGAAGGCATTCATCAGCACCCATAGAGGAGGTGATGAGGATGATGAATGAAGAAGTGGGAGAGACGGGGGGGGGGGAGATTCACTCAGGACAACACCCTTATCCAAGAGGCTGGGTTCTAAAGCCTCTCTCTGTAAATACTGAATAAAAAGCTGGCGGTAAGAACATTCCTTGCCTTTGTATGTTCCTGGGCAACTGGCCATGGAAGTTACTGACAGCAGCCTGACATTTACTTGCATCCCATACCACCTTAAGCACTACAAGGCCCCTCTGCCAGAGACCAGCAACGTTTGGCCCCTCCTCCTCCTCACTGAATTATTTTCATTTCAGCTGATTATTACAAGAACACTGAATAGTATCTAGCAAAGTCATCCTATGAGCAGCGGAACGTCCCCTCCCTCTCCTCCCCACCACCACATGCCCCCCAGATGTGTTCTGGGTTTTCCTTTCTCCCAACCCACTGGAACAGATTTGGTGGGGGCGGCTTACAGGCATGCGGTGGGAGAGAGGAAGTTCTGTCACACACTAAGAAGTCCTTGGACGAAAAAGTCACCTTTGTAATGAAGACCTAGTACCAAAGCTGAGCATACACATTTTCCAAATTAATTTTGTCTGATGAAGCACTCCATGGTTCCACACCTCTCTCTCTTTCAGTGCTCTTTCTACTATTGTTGTACAAGTAGTAAACTGTATTTTACTCCTGGCAGAGTTCTAATTCCTAGCATCCTTTAATAAACGACAGTACCCAGAACTCAAGGGTGGGGTGGGGGGAGATGTGCTTTGTATGCAGCCTTAGATTGTAGTTCTGATATTTTTTAAGCCACTCGAGAGACCAAAGTTAAAATGCTTTAAATAAACAACCAACCATCTGGGAGATGCTCTTCATTCCTCACAGCCCTCAGCGTGAACTGGCTGTGGGGGCAGGGAGAAATAAGTTTTCCCCCCTAGTGACAAAATATTATGCATGAAGCGCTAGGGAAAATGTCACAAATCCCCATAACACAGAAGCTGCCTTGAGGAAAGAGTTCTGGATTCCCCACAGCGGATTATTTAACAGCTGCGTATCTGTTGCCCTGGCAAAGGTACTAGGAATTAGGAATCAAGACCTCTGCTGGGTGTGGGGCAGTAAACTCAAGAGTTAATGCGCTGACAGAAGCCTTGAGGTTTACATCTGAAAAACCAGATATAAAAATAATATGATGAGTAAGACTAAAATTCCCTGGTTTGTGCTTCCAAGGGGTAAGGACCCTCCTCCTTCTCCGGCAGTGACTTCTCCTTTTTTGCTGTGCCTTGCAGAACTGCATCCTGGGATGAGTCAGAACAGCACAGCCAACCCATGATCTTCAGGCACTCTGCTCCCTCAGCACCCACAAATTTGCTCCCCAGGGCTCATTGCTAAACTACATGTTATCTGGGACACCTGCCATTGGATCTCCCAAAGCTTTGTGTTGGTGGTAATGGGTAGCGGGTGTCTCTGAATTTGATCAAAGTACCATGGACGTGTTTAATCCAGTGGTTTTCAACCAGTGTGCTGTGGCATCCTGGGGCGCCATCGCCAGGGGTGCCTAGGGCAACTCTGGCCTCTGGCCCTCTTTCCTTCCTTCCCTCCATCCTCTAATGCCCTCTTGCATCTCTGCCTCCCAAAAGCTTGTACAGCTGTTTGTTGCAGCAGCCCTGGATACAAGCTCCCCAGGCAAATGGTGCCTCTGGGGCTGATCAGGGGCAGTGGCAGAGCTTTATGCTCCGGCACCGTGGGGCGGAGAGCAAGCAGGGGCGGGGCTGGTGCGCATCCTGGGGGTGTGGCGCGCTGCCCACAGGGGCATGGTGGCCGTCCTGAGGGTGTGGTGTGCCGCCTGGGAGAGTGGCATGCCGCCTGGGGGTGTGCCACGCCACCTGCAGGGGCGTGGCACCCAGCGCAGGCGGGGGGCAGCCGCAATGGCACCCCGTCGGGATCACGCTGCCAGGGGCGGTGCGCTCCCCCTGCACTCCTCTTCCTCTGCCACTGATCAGGGGGCATTGGTAGCCAGGAGCTGAGGCAGCTCAGAGACCAGGGGGCTGCGGTGGCTGCCTGGGGGACTCCCAAGGAGGGGAGAGAGGAGGCTGAGGGAACACTCCACAAAGGAGGGTGTCTGAAAAAGGGTGAGAGGCTGCCAGCTCAGCGGCAAGCGGCAACATAACTGGGCTCCTGAGCCCCCACAGGTGTGCCACAGAAAGAATGCAGTTGGTCAAGGGAGCTGTGGACTCAAAAAGGTTGAAAACCTCTGGTTTAATCCTTTCCCTGTACAGTGTATGTTTTCTCAGTCAATGGCATCACCTCAATGCCTGGCAAGAGAAAACATATTTTCCCCATCCCGCCTTGCAGGACACACAACAGTCAGGTGTATGAGTGTAATTTTGATCAGGACTTCTCTGTCCCCGCTCGATCTGATCAAATGCAGAGCGTCTCACTGCTACATTTGAGATTGTTTCTTAAAAGCTCAGGAAATCTGACTGCGGATCGTTTCATGTTGGTTCCTGGCAAACTCCTGAGAGTATTGCTACATACCACCCCAATCTCCGAGCGGTGTGAGATTCCAGGCATTTACCCAGGATTCAGTTTCCTCAGAATGAGAGACAGTGGAGACTATGGTGTCTTTAGGCTATATAGTTTGATAGTTAGTTAGTTAGTTAGTTAGTTAGTTAGATAATTTATTACGGCCAGAGACCAGCATAAGCTATATAGTTTATTTACACATATATACAACCTGAGCCTGTGATGGAGGGGCTCACAGCAGTAACACCCCAAGAGGGGCTTTCTTCTCCCATAGCCACAGCTTTAGGTTCCAGCAGAAGTCCAGCATGGCTCTGTCTCACAGGCTTCAGCCTGCAGCCTTGCTTCCAGATTCTAGCTTACACACACACCAGCTCTATTCTGGCTTTTGTCTTTCTGACTACCAGTGAGCTAAGGGAGGGGACCCACCCAATTTTCAGCTCGCATAGAGCCAGAGCCACTTCTTTTTTTACCTGAATGGCCCATATTAGATGGTGCTTACCACAAAAGTTGCCTGGCTCTTTCAATAATATTAATCCTTGCTTAGATATTAACCCTTGCTGGATCCAGAAATTTGAAGGGGGCTCAGGCATACAGCCTACACTCCACTCACAAACTCATAACAGTATCCTTTGCTATACCTTCCTTTATGCAATCTTCCTTTATGGGAAAGATGCCCTTTATGGGAAAATGTCAAGCATTTCACCTTTCAGCCCCTAACAAAGTTGCCTGACTTTTTATGCATCCTTTCCCTCTTGGTCCTCCATGTGATAACAAGTTGGCACATGTCTATTTTTATTTACAAAGCAGTGGGTAGTTTGTACAGTACTTGGAAATGCCAAGAAAATGTATCGTAAGAGCTCTGAATAATTTGCATACAACTACCCATTACAAATCACAATGGATTCAGACGGTGCTAGATATTTGCATACTCATGTTCCACTTCTGTCATGCCATTTATTTTCAGAATGAAATTAATCCCTTTGTTATACTGATTCCCCCCCCCCCCAGCCAGCCTGGGTGACAGACAGATTTGCATTTGCTGATCAAAATTCCACAACTGTCTTTAAAACAAGTGGAATGAGAAGAGTTATTGCAACTGAAAATTTTATGCAGAGGTTGGATGGCCATCTGTAATGGATGCTTCAGTTTAGATTCCTGCATTGCAGGGGGTTGGACTAGATGACCCTTGGGATCCCTTCCAACTCTACAATTCTATGATAAGCACAAACCTTTTCTAGGCTTTAGAACAACTTATTGTCCCTTGTTTAAACCCTTCTCAGACTCCACTAAGACCAGCAGTTTACTTTTAAAGGGCATGTTGGGATTCTTTCCAGGAAGAAGTGACTTGATTCAGAAATACATCACTGAATGGTGCATATTAGGGGAGAGATTTGGATCGGTTCGCCTTTATATGCAAACGTATGTAACTAATTCAAACTTCCCAAAACAATATGTAAACTGAAATCCACTCATCCTTTAAAAATTGTACTTCTCAAAATTGTGCAATGCACTTCTCCAACCAAAAAAATGTGTATCAAAATGTGTACACGTTTCTGAATATCTGGTGCTGGAAAGTCCAGGAAGGGAGAGTGCTGTGGTGCTCGTGTGATTCTCACAGGCATCTGGTTGGCCACTGTGAGAAAAAGATGTTAGACTAGGTGAGCCACTGGCCTGATCCAGCAGGCCTCTTCTCTTGGGGGAAAGTGTGTCTGAATAAAATGCATTATATTAAGGGAAATTGTTTGTGAATGTGTGCATTTTAGGCCAGATTGCATACAAAAATGTGTGTATTAGGAGAAATATACATTAAGATAATGCTGACATTTGGAGGGGTGGGGGACCTTAAATATGAAATTTGCAAACTGATGTGGAAATAGGGTGAACTGAACTTAAGACTGGAGAAACCACAGGTCTGTCTCTCTCTAATTCACATGTTTCCCACGCACATGTGAATATATTGCTGCTCTGACAACTTCAAGCATAATAGCAAGAAATTTGAATTTTCTGTTTCTCCAAACTGTACTTTGTGTAACAGGTTATTTCTGTCTAGTTTCCCATCCTACCAACGCAAGGTTGCTTCCAGACTGTCGCTATTTTTTCAGGTGGGATTTAGTTACAGCCGAACAAGCTCAGGCTGAGCAATTAAAGCTGATTTGGAGCTCTTGTGAAACAAACCCTCTTCCTCAGAAGATCAGACATTTTGCCATAAAAAGCGACAAGAAGATGCACTGGAAAGTATGAGATAATACTTGCTTGGCACAAGTTGTCTAGTCTCCCCAAAGCAAATCAGAATGAATGCTCATTAGACCGGTCACTAGAAATCACTTTATATGGTCAATTATAAGCTTAAGAGTGTTTAAAGAATGATGGATAAGGGTAGGGTGTTTCTAGATAAGCCATGTAGAGGAAAGGAACAAGAGAAAGTTTGAACAAGAGAGGGTTTGATGAACTTAGGAGACCATCCCAGCTGGTTTTCAATTGTGGTGCTTGTTGGGTACAGTATGTGTTGAAAGAAAGTCAGTGTATCCAGGACAAAGGCTATGGAAGATCACATGATGTGCATGAGTGAAATCCTAGTTTCAGTTTGGGCAACCCCAACTCAAGGATATTCTTATGCTCACTCCACTTTTTCTCTAAGTCATGAGAAGTTTCAGGGGTTTGGTTTCCTTTGAAAGCAGGTCACCGGAGGGTTATATAGTGTTTTGTAAAATTTTGTCCTTATTTACAAGTATGTGCCTTGGGCATCGTTGGAGGTGCAGCATCAAACACCCTAATAGACCCCCCACAGTTCGTTGCACCCATATCAGGTCTTCTGGGGAACAGCCGGCACCTATAAATCCCCCCAAATTTACACAGTCTGTTTCAAACTACTGGCTGTGTCCTTTCTGACACACACACACACACACACACACACTTGGATCACAACATTCCTGAGGGAGGCGAGAAGAAGCACCCCATTCAGATATTTGCTGACCATTAAGAGGGGTTAAACCACAGAGCCTAGGGCTTGCCGATCAGAAGGTCGGCAGATCGAATCCCTGCGACGGGGTGAGCTCCCGTTGCTTGGTCCCAGCTCCTGCCAACCTAGCAGTTCGAAAGCACATCAAAGTGCAAGTAGATAAATAGGTACTGCTCTGGCGGGAAGGTAAACGGCGTTTCCATGCGCTGCTCTGGTTCGCCAGAAGCGGCTTTGTCATGCTGGCCACATGACCTGGAAGCTGTACACTGGCTCTCGGCCAATAAAGCGAGATGAGCGTCGCAACCCCAGAGTCGGACACGACTGGACCTAATGGTCAGGGGTCCCTTTACCTTTAAGAGTCATCAGCCTACTGTTCAGCTCCAATGACAACCTGCCACCTCTGACTGATCTAGCAATGAATGAATCTGGGCCAAACCTACCTGGTTTCAGGTTCATTAACCCTCTCTCTTAGAAACAAGAATCCTCAGACTGGTAGGTGCAGACGTGGTCCAGATCAATATCAAGCGGTCAGGCTAGGCAAGATCCTGACCTCAGCCAGCTCAGTTAGTATTAGGTAAAAGATGAAGGGGAAAGGAGTCTCACCTTTCCAACTTCCTCCTTCAGCTCTATGTAGTTTTGGGGAGTGGGAGGGTGAGGTAACCACCCTTGCCAGCCTATGGTAAAGGTGGGAGTAATGGGGATTAGGAGAAGAAGGGGGCTCAGAGATGTCTGAGCACATGAGGCTCCTCACTGCTGGCATCTCCCCTGAAGAAGTTAGCAAGCTGGAAGAACCCATGGAATAGCACAGCTCCACAACCCCTTTGCACTCTTGTTGCCCCCTGAAGTGAACAATGAGTGAAGGGGGCTAGTAATGTTTAGGGTTCTGGAAATGCAATCTTAGTGCAGGCTGGACAAACCCTGCTTACACAGATCAAACCATCACCCAGCTCTTCCAACAGGAACAGTGGGGTTGGGTCATGTCAGTGAGACTAAACACTCCAAGAAATTTAGAGACATTAGATACTCAAACATCATGTATACCTTACTCCCAACTGTAGAAGCAATTAACTTGCAACTCATAAATATATAAATTCCGCATGTTTCCAGGACTATGGCAACGGTTTGTCCCAAAGGGAGTATGCTACACAAGTTGAAATGTGACGTGAGTTATCTGTATGAAGTTTTAATCTGCTGGTGGCTTTGACTTGTTATATTTTAGCATTGTTATAATATAAATATTTTGAAGGAAGAGAAAGAAAGGAGTGGTTAGGGATATAAAACTATATAGATAAATGGTGCCTCCGTGTGGTTATTCTATGAAGTTACGATCTCTGACTTCCACTGAATGAGCAAAATAGGAAGTTGAGGACTGTAGCATCATAGAATAGCCACACGGAGGCACCATTTATCTGCATGTTCCCCATTTGGTGCTGGTTCACTAACGAAATAAACTTTAAGCAAATCTTGTTTGGGGTTTCATCTTTTATTATTGTGAATGAGTCTATGACTGCTTACATACAATATATCTAAAGCACATTTAAAGCACACACCCCAATCCTGTGAACTGTAGTTTACCTCTCACAGAGCTATAATTCCCAGCACCTGTAACAAATTACAGTGCCCATAATTATTTGGGGGCAGATGTGCTTTGAATGTGTGTACGGTGGGTTACACAGCCTATCTCTCTATGATTTGCCATAATGCAAAAGTGGCAAACCTCTTTATGTTGTTGTGAATACAGTTCCCAATCATTCTTGTTATTAAGGGTCACTGTGCTCCTTTAGATATATTTAAGCCGTAGCTGCATAGTCACTTTACACTGTACTAAGATGACTGCATTATCATGCTACTGTTGCTGTGACAGGACATTTTGCATACATTTAAGCTCTGATTAAATCGTCACAGAATGTATCTCTGCGTTCCATTGCCATTTAACATCAACCTTTATGTTTCTCCCCTTTACAATTGAGGATCACACTGCTTTTATCTAGATAAGATAAGATAATTTATTGTCATGTTCCCTAATGAAGCAGGCTCCAACCCACACCACAAAATCATGTTATATGAACATTGATTAGTCTTTAAAGTGTCACAAGAAGCTTTGGTCTACTTGGCATTTACTTCCTTTGGAGAAGATGGTTTTAAAAATTTATTTCCTTTATATATTACAAAACTAGATAAATGTAGAACACAAGTGGAGGCAAACAGCAAGCACTCCTTCAAAGCAGGCAGATCCACTACCCTGCCTCAGATTTCTAGAGAGGTCCTGTATGGGCACAAGATGCTTCCAGCCTTAATCTAATTCACATGCTGATTCTGTTCCAAAACCTACTAACTCTGTTTCCTGTTCATGAATGCATACTTTATATCCACACTGCCACAGAGCGGTGGTGGTTCAGGTGCCAACTCCTCCAAGCTTGAACAATTGAGAGAGATCAGATATCAAAAGAAAGGCATCCTAACAATTTGGCTCTCATTTAGGAAACATCAACCAACTATACAGGGCTCTTAGAAGCAGTTTTCATCAGTTCATAATGATATTTTCCAGTCCTTGCTTATCCCCTGAAAAGGAGGGATGCATTTGGGGAAGTATTGGCAAACTTAGACTATTTTACTAAAGCTGCAATGCTAACCCTTCTTACATGGGAGTAAGCCCCATTTAGCTCAGTGGACTGCACTGTAAGGATGCAAGGCTGCTTCTCATGCTGCTAACTCCTCTGAGATACAAAGCAGGTGAAAGCTCACCTTTCATTGGACCATCATAGGCTACTGTGCAGAAATATATGCAAGTGTTTAAACTGTGCAGCTGTTTAAACTAGGGGGCAGGGGGGTTATTGGTTTATTTTTGTTATGTATTTTGTGTTTTTTATCTTGTATTTTTATGTAGTGAACTGCCCTGAAATCTACAGGTGAAAGACAGTATACAAATTTAAATAAACAAATAAATAATAGAGTGTGCTATTGTTCAAGCATCATTTTATGAAGGCAGATACAGTGGAACCTCGGTTTTCGAACGTCTCAGAAGTCAAACGTTTCGGCTTTCAAATGCCGAAAACCTGGAAATAACTGCTTTGGTTTTCAAATGCTTTTCGGAAGCTGAATGCGCCATGTGGCTTCTGTATTGAGTTTTCCAGACGTAAATGCTTCCGGAAATGTATCCTTCGGTTTTTGAATGTTTCAGAAGTTGAATGGTCTTCTGGAACAGATTACGAGGTACCACTGTACTTTGTAAACAAACACCTTGAGGCATCTGATAACCCTCAGAAATTTCCAGTCATTACCAGCACCCAGGTTAAACCTCTCCATACTTTCAGTGGCTCCAGCCTTCAGATCTTTTCTCCCCTCACAAACTCTCCATGTTCACTCCTCAGTGATTTGCATTATCATTCAGACATTGCTTTTGTGAAGGCAGGCACTTTGAAAACAAAGGTTTTGTTGAAAGTTTAATTGCAACAATCTACACAGGTTGCTGTTTACGCATATCCCTGGTTGCAATAACTTTAACCCATTTGGAAGTCTTAGCCAGTTTCAGCATTTTAAAGATCAAAGAATGGACACGAAGAACTAGTTTCAGGTAATAAATTAAAAAACACCGGGACGTGGGTGGCTCTGTGGGTTAAACCACAGAGCCTAGGGCTTGCTGATCAGAAGGTCTGCAGTTAAAATCCCCGCGATGGGGTGAACTCCCGTTGCTCAGTCCCTGCTCCTGCCAACCTAGCAGTTCGAAAGCACGTCAAAGTGCAAGTAGATAAATAGGTACTGTTCCGGCGGGAAGGTAAACGCCGTTTCCGCGCATTGCTCTGGTTCGTCAGAAGCGGCTTAGTCATGCTGGCCACATGACCCGGAAGCTGTACGCCGGCTCTCGGCCAATAAAGCGAGATGAACGCCGCAACCCCAGAGTTGTCTGGGACTGGACCTAATGGTCAGGGGCCCCTTTACCTAGGTTACAAGAAATGTGCTTGGCCACTCTTTAGAAGAGTTTTCCAAAACCCGGTGCCCTTCAGAGGTTTTCGACCACGAATCCCTTCAACACCAGCCAGTGGGAGTTGCAGTCTGAAACCTCTGGAGAGGACCAGTTGGGGAAGGCTTCTTTATAAGGTTTGCAGTTGTTGTTGTTATTATTATTACTATTTATTAAATTTGTATTCCGCCTTATACCTGCAGGTCTCAGGGCGGTTCACAACATAAAAACAGAAAATACACAATAAAAACCAAGAACAATAATCCCCCCTTCCACAACACATTTTAAAAGGGCATCGGATGTCTATCAACCAAATAGACCCCAAAAAGGTATTCTTCCTGAGTCTTTAACAAAAATGCTGTCCCAGAGGGAGGCGCAGGGCACGAGAAAGCAACGGCAGCTTCTCTGCGCTGCTGCCTCCGCTTGCAAGTCCTAGCTTTAATGATGAAGACTCAGCCGTGCAACAAGCAGCCCTAGACTTGCGCTCTGTCACTTGTACGGCAGAGTAAGACTCTTTTCCGGTCCCCCATCCTGCCCCGACCGGAAGCGTGTCCTGTTCCCCGCTGGCTCCCTTAGCGTTTCTAGGAGAAGAAGCGTGTGCTCTCGCTATCCGGTCCCCCTTTGGCGGACACGTCGGAAGCGGTGCCGCGCGCTAAAGCGTCCGCCGGCGCGGCGGCTTTTGATCCGAGGAGGATGGGACCGACGTGGCTGGCTTCTGGAGGCGGAGCCGAGGCTGGAGAGGCGGGGGGAGTCCCGAGCGGAGACGCAGCTGGATGGCAGGGGCAGCCCGGAGCTCCCCGGTGTCGCACGGTAACGAACCAGCCCCTGAGCTGCCCCTGGGTGGGAAGGAGGGAGCCCAACTTTTCCGCGGCGGGCTGAGGCAGAGAGGCGGGCAGAGCGCGGCCGGGGCTTAGAGCGGGATGGAAGAGGCGAGGCGAGGGCAGAGGAGGCGCAAGTGGTACCCTGTGCCCGGGCAGCAATAGGAAAAGAAAGAGCACCCCGGGATTTAAGTGCGTGTGTGTGGAGGGGTATCCTTCATAGACCAGGTGGGTTACTTGGTGCCTCGGGGGAACTCGGCTCTTCGTCCCCCGTGTCCTTTAATCACTTGCTGACAGATGTTGCATTTAGCTTCGTTGCCTCTGCCGTTAATTATAGCCTGATCCTTCACTTTCTTCCTTTTTTTAAAAGTGCTGTGCTTTTGAGATCTTGTGACTGTGTGTTTCCTAGACTCGGTATGGTTTGTTGAGAGAAGGGGTTTCCTTTTATCGGCTTCCGAGAAGTGGGTGATACTAAGATAATGTAGCGCTCTTCTCTCACAAGGAGCAAGAGCTGCCTCGTAATTTTGTTTTCAGAAGGAAAATAGCCATAATGTAGAGTTCTGATCCATACGGCACGCAGACCATATTGATGTGCTTATTAATGAGCCTTGCACTTACCCCATCGCTTTTCACTTCTTCGGTCCTTCGCCAGTTTTCCTTCCAGCAGAAGAAGTCGCCGCTAAATAGACTCTGCATGTTTCCTCCGAAGCTATTTTAATGAGGTTTACTCCCGAGGCAACTCTGCATAGAACAATTTCTTAGATACTGTCCCACTGTGCCTCTTAATAAATAGATACGTGTTTTAATAAAGGAGCATCTGTGGTGACAGCTTTAGCATATTAGCTGGCCCACTCAAACTACTGTATAGCTTCCAGTTCAGACAAATTATAATGGGAGATGTAGGAGAGAAGAATTTCAAAGGCAAAATAATGGCTTGATACATAGAGGCATCTACATTGGGGATGAATGGAAGTGGATTCTATCTGGTAGAAGTTTTATGTCTTTTGGGTACCCAGAATTAGGTCTTTTGAGCCAGTGTGGTGTAGTGGTTAAGAGCGGTGGATTTGTAATCTGGGGAACCGGGTTCGATTCCCCGCTCCTCCACATGCAGCTGCTGGGTGACCTTGGGCTAGTCACACTTCTCTGAAGTCTCTCAGCCCCACTCACCTCACAGAGTGTTTGTTGCGGGGGAGGAAGGGAAAGGAGAATGTTAGCCGCTTTGAGACTCCTTCGGGTAGTGATAAAGCGGGATATCAAATCCAAACTCTTCTTTAAAAGTTAGAATACTTCTTATAGGCAGAAACAAGTGTGTCTTGTGGCACCTTAAATGCAGACACTTTTACAGTGTCAGCCTTTGCAAGTCTACTCAGAAGTAAATCCCAATGAGTTCAACAAGACTGATTTGCAGCCAAGTACATGTAGGATTGCAGGCTTTCTGATTATAGTAGGGATCAGGAACTGTGGCCTTCCTGATCTAAATGGACTCCAACTCCCATCAGTCCTAGCCAGTATGGCCAATGGTCAGAGATGATGGAAGTTGTAGTCCAACAACAGCTGGAGGGCCACAGGTTACCCACTGTTGTGACCTGGAGTTCACTTCATCAGATGCATAACGTATTATCCTCAACTGACAGATAAAATATATACATAAATATGTAGAGGAGGGAGGGTGGAATGTAAAAAGTGGGATCAAAGGGCCGTGAAATGCCGTGAAGTGCAAAAAGCTTCTGACAAGTTTGTTAAAGCTCAAATGCATACAAGATGAGCCCAGTGATTCATTCACAATAGTAGTTATTAGTGCTAACCCAATCATTCTAGCTGTGCTAAGTTAATTACCTGTAATAGGATAGGAAACTGGAATGAGCAGATTTGGTCTGGTGTAGAATAGTTAATGTGTCACAAGTAGGTAGCCGTGTTGGTCTGACACATTTGAAATACATAAAAAAATTGTCCAGTAGCACCTTAGAGACCAACTGAGTTTGTCCTGGGTATAAGCTTTCGTGTGCTGGCACACATGTAGTATCTGAAGAAGTGTGCATGCACACGATAGCTTATACCCAGAACAAACTTAGTTGGTCTCTAAGGTGCTACTGGACAATTTTTTTATATATTTCGACTGTGTCACAAGTAGTTTATCTTAACTTATGGAATGTAGTACAGAAGGCATGACCCACTATGCTTCATTGTGACCTTCAAATTCAGAAGTTTTTAGAAACACAGTGGAACATCTAAGTAAGGACACATGCTGCTCAAAGATCTTTGATTAGCTGTATCTTCATGGAGGTTTTATAATACTGGTGAATGGTGGGCCCATGCAGTGGAGCTGTTTTAAATGATGAAGGACTCATGACTTGATCCTCTTTCAACCAGGAGCAAGTTCACCTGTCATTTGCCTCGTTATTTTCTCACTCTCTTTGTGACTGCTGGTGTGCTGATTTGATACTTGCTTCTCTTTATAAGGTTACCAGATTTTTTTCAATGAATCCGGGGACACTTTTCAACTTCAGTGGATTTTGTATGGGGACTGATTTGTAAATCTGGAGACTGTCCCCGGGAAACGGGGACGTCTGGTAACCTTACCTTAGGATGAAGGCAGGGCATCAATGAAGTTTATGCAGCTATGAATGGTGTGGACAAATCTCATAGAAACCTTTCCCCCCCACACTCCATCATAATGTTAGAATTTGGTTCCTCCCATGAACTTTATTATGTTCAGGACAGGCACCATAAAGCACTTTTTCACACAGTGTGTAATCACTTGATAGGATTCACTGCTACAGCTTGTGATGATGGCCATTGTCTGAGATGGTCCTAAAAGGGGGTTAGAGAAATTAATGGACAACGCTGCTATTGCAAAATAAGGTGCAAAAGAAGAAGAAGAAAAATGATCAAAGAGCAGTTTGGAGAAAGGGGGAGTCTTCTCCTCCTTTAGAGGTTGCTGAATAGGTGCAGAACATATCCCCCATGAATTGCTAGCTGCACTTCTGTTCATAAGATGAGTTCATAGATGATGTCTCCACTTGCTGAAAAATTCCACACTAATAATAGTCAAGCCTGTATGTTGCTGTGAAAGTGGAGGGAAAATGCATATTGCATGCAGAAGCCACCTTCCCCTCAGCTTTCATTTAAGTTACTGGTCCTTATGACTACAAAAAAATGTTTCAGCCAATGCCTGTTGAAATATCAGAAGTCAGGGAGCTGGTTGAATAAGGCTTCCAATGGCTGCGTTTCAGTGACCTGCAGAACCAGAATAAATTATGCAAAAGAAGAAGTATTGAAGAATAAATTAGGCAAAGTAAGAAAGATAGTTCTGCTTTTCTTGGTCAGAATTGCATGGGATATTGAATTTTATTTTTATTTTTTAGCACTGAGTCCACACAGTCCTACCTGTGACTGACACATGCTCCTGGTAGGCTTAAATTAGGTGCTTTTTGAGAATTCCATGATAGCTCTTGAAGTAGCATGTCAGGCAAGCCCATTACACCCATGGACTCACTGGATGGACAAATCAAACTTGTTTTTCCAACTTTGTCTCTTGTAGAGTGGGAACAATGGCCTGCCTCACAAGGCAGTTGTATACTCTAATATGATCTCGAGCACGTTGCAAAATTAGAAGTGGCATAAAAGCATGTCAACAGCTGTAATGTTTCTTCCAGTTCAGATCTGTATGTTCTTTGACAGGAATTTGTCTCTGCAGGGATAGAAGTCTGTTTATTTAACAGAGCTCTATCATGGAACCCTGACATGGGAACGAGGCTCCCAGGCAAACTTTCATCCAGCCACAGACTAGAACTAGGCCTGCTTCCAGCATCAGGCTATGCTTTGGTTCTGAATGGGTCACTCCAGGGTGAGTGGGTTGCTTCAAAACTCACAGTGGCGGAATTGGTGTGGCTGGGAGCTGTGAAGCCTTGTAGCTATTGGCAGAAGGTCAGGATTTCCAGTAGGATTCCAGGCGTTTACTGCTGCTGCTGCTGGACTCATAAAAGGGTCTGGAAGAGAGTTTGTTTGTTGCTGTTTCTATTTCCGTTGTGGAGGAATAAGATGACATTTTGTCTGGGCTCTCTGGCATAATTAGAGATGAGCCTTGGGCATCCAGAGGAATATGCCTATATATATATATTTTAAGAGTGGCATGGTGGTAGGATACAAGACTGGAAAAATGCTGGAACAGTGTGGTCAGCAAAAGGGTAAAGCTGCTGGCTGTCAGGGGAGGAGGCAGGAGCAGAAGAAACTCTTGACCGCTGCACAGAGCTTGCTGTGGGGAGAGCTGAGCTGGATTTTCCAGGTGCATTGGATAAAGGCCATTTCTAGAATAGACTGGAAATCTCTTGCAAGGGAGACTGAGCAGTTTCAGAAATGTCTCAAGTAAACATTCTGGTCTGTTTCCCTTTTCTGTTTCTCTCTTTCTCTTGGTGTAGGTTTATATTTCAAGTGGCATTGGCTATAGATTCTACCATCCAAGAGAATGGAGTGGGTGTAGGTCTCTTGTCTAGAGAGGTATGCAGACTTTTCACAGTGTTAATAACATAATCCTAAGCATGCTTAACCAGAAGTGTTTTTCAGATAGCAACCCCAATCAGCTACATGTGCCATATGAAAAGGATTTTTTGTGTTTCTTGTTGTCCGGTTTTGGGTTTCTTTCCTGCAGCATCTCATTCTGACCTGGAAAAAAAATATCTTACGTATACCAATCATCCTCCAGTTGCTATTTTAGGAGCTCCTCACAATTTGGATAATCCTCCAGGGAACACAGTTATTCACTAGCAAGCAGAGTCTCCTCTACTCCAGGACAATTCCCACTTCTAATACTCCAAAATGGAATGTGCTCTGAGTCCTCTGAGTCAAGCTTCTACTTTTTTAAAAATTGTGTGGGTCATGACCTCAATCCTCGTCGCTGGGAATTATGAAAGGGTCACCAGGCCAGATGTGTTTTGCATTAAAGCTGTTTCCCTGAGTTACCAAGGACTGGAGTTCTTTTTTAAAAGAATAAATAAATAATGGGGATTTCTTAGGACTGTCATACACACACACACACACAGGTTTTTTAATACTTGATGGCTCATAGCTGGATATGGGAATTTACTCAGTTGAAAAAAACATCGAGTTTGAGTTGTTGTGAGAGGTTGTAGAAGTTCTGAGCATGGTGCCTGACCTGTGATGGTTCAGTCCCACAAACATATTGTCTCTTTATGTTACGAATATGACCTGTTGCAATTGCAGGAGAGGAGAGATGTAGAATCCTTTGTGCTGGCCCTCATCACTCAAGCTCTAGAGGGATGTTGCCAAAAATGCCCACCCCCCATTCCCATGGCAAATGTTCCCTCTCTTAGCCATAATACGTAGAACTATTTGTTCCCCTGGCTTCATGTTCATAGTTTCTGCTAGGAAGGTTTGGAGGTTCACGATATGATGATGGAGTTCCAGGCAGAAGCAGGTGGCATCCTTGGGTACCACCCCACTTCAGGAAAGGGTCCGCTGTCTTGCTCTGAAGTTTGTTGGTCCATCTACTTCCCGTTGGTGCCTGTTCATCAGTCCTCGCCATGTGGGCAAGCAAATGGAACAACACCCTCCACTCCCCTTGCACATCACTGTCCCCGCCTTGGAGGCTGTTCAGTTTGGGCACAGAGGGAGAGTGAGTGGGCAACGGTACCTTGGAGAAGTGGAAGGGGGATCCATTGAGGATCACCTAAAACCTGGTACTATATATGATTGCTGATTTGGAGATCACTTGCCTTTGGTGGTAACCTCATGGCAAGTGTAATAATAATAATTTAATAATAATTTTATTATTTATATGCCACCCATCTGACTGGGTTGCCCCAGCCACTCTGGGGGGCTTCCAGCAAAATATAACAACACCATAAAACCTGTACACTGGCTCAGAGTTCTTAACAGTCACTAGGCAAACACCTAGGGAAGAGCTGGGGAACTGTGGGCCCTCCTGATGTTGTTGGACTCTATTTCCCATCAGCCCCAGCCAGCATGGCTGGTGGTCAGGAATGAGAATTTTAATTCAACATCATCTGGAGAGCCATAGGTTCCTAATTCCCATACTTGCCACTTGAGAATGTAAGAACTGATTTGCTGCATTTGACCAAAGGTCTGTCTAGTTCTGCGCTTTTTCTGCTGGCCAGATGCTTGTGGAAAACTCACAAGCAGGCCCTGAACATAACAGAAATCTTCCGATAGTTGGCCTTAACATCTGACGATCCTGTACACTCCCTTTGAAAATGGAACTTCCTTTGGAGCTGTAATGGGAAATGGCCATTGATCAACATCTTCTGCCATGAATTGGTTAAATCCTTTTATAAATAGACATCTTCCCTAGAGGAGAAGTCTGTCAAAGTTGTGGTAGTTAAAAATAGTGCTTCCCTTTTCCGTTTTATTGCTAAACAAGAAGTGTGTGTGTGTGACAGGGGAAATATTCCCCGGGAGGAAAAAGGCCCTGATGGTTTGGAGGGAATCCTGCAGGAATCTTGAGTAGTGCAGAGTGTGATCCCCACATGAGCTTTGCTTTCTTTCACCCATATGTTGTGCAGTGAGCAGGGGGCTTCTGTGGGCTGAGCACCTGGTGCTGCATGGTTTGCAGAAAGCAGGTGTGCTGACTTTAGGGGAAATGTGGTTGCTTAGGTTTGGTCTCTGGCATCTGGGCTCAGAAAGACGCTTGTCTCAACTGCTGGAGAGCTGCATCCAGTCAATACTGAGCTTGATGGACCTGTATAAGACAGTTTTCTATGTTCTTATGGGGACAACAGATTACTCAAAGCATCACATGCAGGTTCAACCTAGGATGACTCAGAGAAGGAATTTCGGGAGGCATTTTGATACCTCAACATGTCTCAGATGGAGTTATTTACATAGGTCCCCCAAATTAGTTGGCACTGGCATGACTAAGGGAACCCTGTTCTGTCCCCTCCCCCTCCCCCATGTTTTCCCAGGCCTTCTAGCCCCCTGGAACTCTGCCTTCAGGGAATTTTCCATAACTCACTGATTCCACCATGGGCCTTGCAAGCAAGTGCATATGGGCTGCTAAGCCACAAATGTTTGTCCTTGCCTGCTTGTTCACATGCCCTATGTTTGTCAGACGTGAGTAGACTGAAAAAGAGAGCTGTCTCCCAAATGACAGAAATGCCCTTGCCTAGTAGTTACTCTTCTGTAATATAAGGCGAGAGTTTCTTTCCAAGCCTCTCTTAAATCACTGGAGCCAGAAGGGTGCAGTGAATGAGCAAGACCTCGGATCAAATCCCTGGTTCAGCCACAAAGGTCCCTGAGGGATCTTCAAACAGTCATTGTAGCCCCATCCATCCATCCATCCATCCATCCATCCATCCATTCCTGCTTGCTCTCGATTACCTGTTGGTCTCTTCCGCCATCATCTTCATCATCTTTCCTGCAAAGCCCCATATGTTGGAGCATAATGTTGAGAAAGTGTTGGTGTAGTCTAAACAATAACTTGAAATGATCCTTGAAAAGTTTTGCCATAGCAACAAGTTTTGCTCTTAGCAACAGGTTTCTTTATAAGGCAGGCTCTGGGTGAGAAAGTGTGTGTGGTGTAGAGGCTGCTGCTCTGGCCAGATGGCTGAATGATTATCGCCATATAGTTTTATTTTACTTTATTAGACCAGTAGTTATACAGTCGTACCTCAACTCTGAATGCCTTGGGAGTCAAACCTTCTGGCTCCCGAATGATTGAAAACTGAAAGTGAGTGTTCCGGTTTTCAAATGTTCTTTTGGAAGCCGAATGTCCGATGGGGCTTCCACAGCTTCCGATTGGCTGCAGGAGCTTCCTGCAGCCAATCAGAAGCTGAGCTTTGGAAGTCAAACATTTTGGAAGTCAAATGGACTTCCGGAACTGATTCTCTTCAACCTCCACGGTACGACTGTATGAGTTATATATGCTGTAGTGTTACTTTGACAATAAATACTTTAAGAAGAACCAAAATGGGTGAGGTGTTTACTCCCACATGGGAGGTCACCAAGAGAAGAGCTGAACTGTCAAGTGGAGGATTCTGGAAGACTTTCTGGGTGACTCTGCTTACTGGAAAAGGAACCCCAAAGATGGCAAACTGCACTGGCAGAAAGCTCCCCATGCAATTAATAAGTCTTAAGAAGATTGGGGTTCTAGATCACATGATGGGGAGACCACATGAGTAGGGCAGCCTCCTCCCTGCAGAAGTTAGTCCTCAGCAAATTGGGGGCTGTAGGAACAGTGCCAGGGATGAGAAGCCAAGGCCAATGGGCTCACCCCCTTGTGTGGTGGTAATTGCCTGGAGGAGGTGGGGAGACTGAGTGAATAAGGCTTGTGTCTGATTCTAATCTTATCTCACAGGATTGCTCTGAAGGCAGAAGGGCAGGGAGTCCCATGTTTGCCAGCTTAACTTTTTGGGGAAGCACGAGAGGGGGACTACATTGCCTGCAGAAAACCTTAGGGAGAAAGTAATTGTAGAATACAAATCTAGGAAGGAGAGGAAGGGATGGAATCTGTGTGAGGGTGGAAGAGGGGAAGGCTAGAGCTCATTGGATGAGGACACACTTTGCATACAAAAAGCGTCTCAGGATTAATCTCTGGCAACTCAAGCCAAGAGTATCTTGGGTTACTGAAAATGTTGTTAATTGCCTTTTTAGTATGATTGAAAGGCAAGATATAAATACTTCCATTGAATAACTACAAAGCAAGTGTGGGACCGGAAGAGATCTTTGCCTGAGACCATGGAAAGCTGATGCCAATCAGACTCAAGTAGACGGGACGGGCTGGCTGAAGAAATAGTTTGACCTGATATTCCTAGCTTCAAACTGCAGGGCCAACAGATGGGCTAAATAAAATATTAAAAAATTCTGCGGCTATCCCTGCCGAAGAGCCTTAAACCCCATAGCTGTCGTTTCTGAGTGGTTGCTCCGGTGACTTCCCAAAAGGTGTTTCCTGACCACATGGTGTCTTGGATATACATGTGTAAGGACAGAGCATACATTGTGGAATTGGCTGCTGCTTGGCTCTCTCACACCACCACAAACCTGGCTGGAAGTGCATAGATGGGGCAAAGAGGGAGGAAGCAGGTCAGCCCTGACCAGATTACAAAAATATGCAGATACACTTGCAATATACAGTATCTGCTATGGTGTTACTGCTTACTTTCTCTTCAAGAGAGGTCCAGCAACATTTGGCAGCCTAGGTTCCTCCAGAGACTGGATGTCAGGGAACTGGCGATGGGCAGGAGGGAGGCGCAGGGGCTGTCAGGGGAGAGAGAGCCGCAGCACCACTCAGGCAGTAGCGAGGGAAGCAGGATGTCCCTCAGTGGAGAGGAGGAGCAACCAGGAAGTTTGGTGGAGACAGGGCATGGAGATGCTGCAGGACCCCCAAGCAACGCCTGGGGTAACAGAGGAACCGGGTGCGATGGCACTTCCGTCGCCCCAGGTGCGTAGAGGGAAGAAGCGTAAGGAATCGAGGAGGAGATTTGGACTACCGAAACTGTTATGTTGGGGGCGGACCGTGAGAGGCCACTCCCGGATTCTGGTACCGACTCTAGCGGTCATGAACTTTAGAGCTCTGCTTGTATATAGTTGTTAATAAAGTTGTAAATAGAGATACGGATGTATCGGACTGTTTACTCCCGAGGAGACATCACACCACCCTTACACCAAAGTAGGACTCAGGATTCTAGAGGAGAGCTGGGAAGGTCCCCCTCTCCTACATGTAGTCCCAGCCTCTTCTGATCAGCAGGAACTTAAGTTTCAGATATTGTTAAAATTCTTATACAGCCCCAAAGTTTACTTTCTCTCTCTGATTCTCTGGAGTTCCATAACTCACAGTCTCTGATTGACTCCCCCCCACCTCAGGGTCTGGAATACTTCTCTCTCTCTTTCTTCTTCTCTCTTTCATTTAGCTTTCCTCCCCCAGGTGGTAAAGACTTCCTTGCTGCTAGACTTTGTAGGCTGTGGAGGTTCCCAGTTATATTGCTTCTGCTTCCCCCTCTCGCTGTTCCTCTGAGTCTTTATCTACTGATAAGGATGGGTCTGACACTCCTATCCCCATCCCCTAGGTCAGTGTTTATACTTGGTCATGATGAGGCCACAGCAGTCTGGAGATTGGAGTTGCTTATCAACAGCTGCTTGCCTTACACATGGGCTTCCCCAGGCAAAGTCCAACATTTCCAACCACTAAGGGTGGGATTCAGCTAACAGGCCCTGCCAGCAGAAACCCATGCAAGAACTTCGGCCTTAGCAATGGGGCTTTCCCCCTCCCTCCCTCAAATTATTTATTGGTGTGTGTTTTTCTTTTTGTAAATCTATGAAAGAATAAAACAAAACAAAATTGGGATTAAGGTGTTTTTTTCAGGATGGTAGAGGGCAATACACCCGTTTGTTTATTGGTGGTGGCACTTGCCCTTCCTTTGGTAGGAAATGCTCTATGTGAGGGCTGGGGGGGCAGAAAAAGTAGGGGTCAATGAGGGTCAGTTGGGGGGGGGGAGTGAGAACCTCTGGGGCCACGGCAGCAGAAACACAGGCGTCGAAGGAGCAGCATACCCTCCAACATTCCTCAGATGAAAATGTCTCTATTTTCATCTGAGGAATGCTGGAGGGTATGGCATGGTGGGGGAAGATCATTCCATTAGGTAAGCAGAAATACTTGTGCTGACAGAGATCTGCTTAGTGCCATCTTGAATCCTCTCTTACATAATTTTAGTATCTGCAGAAGCCATTAACTCTGGGTCTAGCTTTGTACTACCATTTTGATGGGTTTCCGGCTGGGCTGCTGTTCTTGTGATGTCCTCATCAGTCAGCATGTTGCCTCAAGCCACCCATGGTGAACTAGTCAGGTTGCCACTCCACCTCAGATTCCATTGTTGTCACGAGCACAGATGGTTGGTTGGTGCCCTTGGCATCTATGCTTGGAATGGGTGGGGGAACCTTTGTTTGGTCTGACTGGGCGACGTGGCCAAATTTAAATGGGCCAGCAGGCCACACACCAGAAAAATCCCACCAGCTCAATAAGTGTATATACATACAGGAGATATGTGAACTTTCTTTTAGGAATGGTTCAGAACCACACAGCCCCAATGTGAGGACAGTGATGTTCAGTCACAGAAAAGGGCTGCTGAGATCTATGCTGATACCTCTTTTTCACAATATGAAGATCCCACATACAAGAATAAGTAGCTACCTAGGAGTTGCAGGGACGTCTCGCTTTGTTATGAGATTTCCATCTAGTAAAAAAGGAGAGAAAGAAGTATGACTCATCCTTTCTGCCCCTGAAGTCAACAATGGGAAGACTAATTTAGTTCAGGAGGAAAAAAAGAACAAATGTCTTGGGACTGACTTTCAAAAGAGGAGGAGAAGCACTGAAGAGTCTTAGGCATGGACTGTTCATCTTTTCTCTCTTCCTTGCAGGGATTGACCAGCCAGGCTGAAGCTGCACAGTGATGATGGGGGAATGGCTGCTTCTCCATGGAACGCTCTCCTTCTTGATGCTTACGGCTGCCTGCCAGGCCCACGACCTTCCACTGAGCCAGGCTGACAATGAGGCTAGTCCCCCGTGTGAAAAGGAGACCGAGTCCTGGGGGGCCATATTCAGCGAGGAGCGCCTGGATGCTTGGATCTGTTCTCTGATTGGTTCAGTTATGGTTGGGCTGAGTGGGGTCCTTCCCCTCCTGGTAATTCCTCTCGAGACAGGGGCAGCACTGAAGTCAGAAGGTAAGCCAACCTCTCAGTATAGCACCCCCTGATGACTCCTGCCTTCTTTTTGCTCGGGGTAGCACAGCTTTTAAATGCAGGACCTGGATGCGGCGTTTGACTAATAAATGCTGCCTACTGTAATAGAGGAGCAATATGCTCTTATCAAGTCATTCCATTAAGTCAGGTGGGTGGGCAATGGCTAAGTGTAGGGTGTTGAGCATGTGCCGGTGGATTTTCTAAAACAGGGACTAGAGGGACCTTCACCCTCTTGTAGTAAACCAAATTTCATGTCACGAGAGGTGGATTCTGTGACTTGTGTAACTGCTGCATAGGTATAAGTATTTTGTAAGCTTTTGTTTTCTACTAGCCATGGGAAAGGGCAAAGCATCAGGCATAACAACGAAGCCCTGTCTTCTGGCCACTGGAAATCCCATTGGAAATCCCTCCTTTCTGTGGCTTTTGAGATTTCCCTTGGCACCACTTGCATAGTTTTGATTTTATATTTGTACTCTTAAAGGCTAGAAACAGGATATTGACTTCTACACTAAGTTGTGTGCTTGTGTGGTGCTGGCTCAGAACTGGGGAATAAACACAGCCCTGCTCTCTTCTCTAGACACTAGGCGGGCACAATTTTCCCACCGGCCCTACCTCTCCCAGCGAGTTCACAACTGCCCCACTGGGTTCTGTTGTCAAATGTCCCTAAATAGTAGGAGCAATGCACTAGGCGTTTCAACTGGCTTTCCCAGATTCAGCATTTTCTTGAAAGTAGACAAAGCATCCTGATCAGCCTCTATGGCAGCAAACCCTATGCATGGGGGAAGAGATGACTGTTCCCTCAGCTTTCCCATGAGTAGCATAGCAAGATGAGATCAAGCTCTGTGGTGACTGGCTGCTCTTTGTCTTTTCAGAGGGATCCCATCGGATGAAGCAGTTCTTGAGCTTTGCCATTGGTGGGCTCCTGGGAAATGTTTTTCTGCACCTGCTCCCAGAGGCCTGGGCCTACACCTGCAGTGCCACTGCAGGTAATGCCTGGAACTGTGCAAATGCCTTGAAATCACACAGGCACTGATCTGCAAGGCACGCCACAGCCATATCTTTCCCTGCGTCTGCACAGATTGTTGTGTTCCATTTGGGGTCCCTTGTTATCTTTTCCAAGGGGATGCCTGGATGCCAGGGCTTGTTTTCTCTCTGTGCTTTGACTCCTAATAATACTAATAATATAGTCATGCTTCTTCCAAAGCTATGTCAAATGAATTACTAATCAACTTGTTGCATTTGTATCCCACCTTGCCTCCAAGGAGTTCAAGATGGTGAGCATAATTCTTCTCTTCCCCATTTATCCTCACAACAACCGTGTGAGGTAGGTTAGGCTGAGAGTGAACGGCTGTCCCAAGGTCACCCAGTGAGTTTCATGGCTGATTATCATAGGGGAAATGCCTTGTCCCTCTTCCCCAATCTGTAGCCCTCTAGATGTTGTTGGAGTACAGGTCCCGTTCTCCATGGCCATTGACCACTATGGCAGGAGTTGATGGGAGCTGTAGTCCAACAACCAGGCACCAAGTTGAGGAAGGAATCATCAAGTACTCTTCTATGCAAGAGATGAAACAAACACAGCTGCCTTTGCTCCTGAATAGCATGTTGTTGCCTCTCCGCACTTCAGCAGCCTTGAGGAAGGGTGTTCTTCCATGCAGCCCTGCAATTAACTGCTTAATTCATAAAGGACAACTTCCTCTGATCTTGAAGGTCTGCAAAGGTCTCCCTCCATAAGAATCTTGCCCTTGCGCTGCTGCCTGCCTAGAGTCCGCAGGTGTTGTGCCTCCTGAAAATGTGACCTTGGAAGACTTTCCCCGCCTTGTCAGCCTTTAGCTGGCCTTTGGGCTTCAGGATTGTGTCACCCCACACATTCCTGTCATTCTCCCTTGCCTACAGCCAGTCTCAACAGCGTGAGGGAAGCTGACCGCACTCCATCTAATCAAAAAGGACATCTTTTGTCCTTAGGCAAAGAACTTTGCCAGGGTGTGGCGGGAGGAGGAGGAATAATGAGGTCTCCAGAGCACAGACTTCATGCCTGTGCACGCAGCTTAGGCAGGCTCAGCTTCAGAATTTGCACTGGTAAACGTGTGGCTGTAACCAGGTGCTGCCTATGTCTCTCTGTACAAAAAATAAATAAATCCCAGTTTTGTTCTCCGAATAAAACATGCAGAGTTAATGAATTTGCAAGCAAAGCATCTCCAGCTTGCAGGATTTGAGTTTTCAAGGAATCAACATTCTCTCACGGGAACTGGGTTGGGAGGGAGCTAGGTGGGTGGAGGTATCCAGGAAGAGATGGGTGGGGAGAGATATACAGCGAGAGACAGAGAGTGGTAGCCATAGGAAGAGGGAGCTATAGAAAGCACAGGTGCCCCCCCTTGCTACAGAGTCCTCTTCTGTTTTCAAGGCTTCTTTTTTCTACACTTGAGAAGAGTGCTTGAGAACACAAGAGCTTTGCTGGGTCAATTTATTATAGATTCACCCACTCCAGCATCATGCACAGAGCTCATCCATCCTTCCCCTGCCTACCTGTGTTGTTTACAGGTGATTGATGCTCTGGGTCAGTTGTCATCCCCACTATAGCTGACATGTGGAAGCACCCTTAGACTCTTTTGTTTCTGCTTTATCAAAGATGTGTGCTGAGTGGATGGGTTCTTACTTTACACCAGCAGCACTGATAATACTCTAGAGCAGGGTTTCCCCAACCTGGGTCTCCAGCTGTGTTTGGACTACAACTTCCATCATCCCTAGCTAGCAGGACCAGTGGTCAGGGATGATTGGAACTGTAGTCCAAAAGCAGCTGGAGACCCAAGTTTGAGAAACCCTGCTCTAGAGGTACACTGGCCCCAGATTTCAATGTCTCTTCTGGAAACCAGCTTGCCTTTTGTGTGAATGAACCAGTGGAGGGGGGTTACTTTTGTTTGCTTTTGGGTGGGGAAAATGGTTTTGGAGGCTCCTGATTTTCAAGTTATGATGAGACTTGTCCATTCTACCTCTTTCCCCTCTACAGGAGAAGGGCAGAGTTTCCAGCAGCAGAAGCTCCTGGGACTCTGGGTGATCATTGGTTTGCTGACCTTCCTGAGCCTCCAGAAGATGTTCCCAGACGGTGGAAAGGAAGGAAGCTCCAGCTTGGTGAGTGGATTCTGAGAGGGGTGCAAGATCCCAGTTTGATTATGACATGTGATGTTGCCATGTGATCTTGGAAATGCAGCATGATGCTTAACTTCCTGTCCCTCCCAGTAGCCTCTTCGGTGATTCAGGAGGCATGACATAAACTCATTGTGTGAAGGTCTGCAGGAGAACAGAAGGGCTCCATAATGCCCTATGACAGGAATGGTTAACTTGTGGCCTTCCAGTATGTTGTTGCACTACAGTTCCCATCATTCTTAACCATTTGGCTGGGGCTGATGAGAGTTAGATTCCCCAAAAATATGGAGGGCCACAATTTAACCACCCCTATCCTATATGTGTTCCCATCCCCACCATGTGCACAATTCCTCTGTACTTGGCATAAATTTGTGCAAATATGGAAATGCTTTCAAGGTGGTATTTGAATACATTGTGCAAAATACAAAGTATGGGATTTTCAAATTGTGTGTGTGTGTGTGTGTGTGTGTTTAGGTTAGAGTAGGGAGTCTGGACAGCAGGATATCTGTTTGCTTCCCCGTCAACCTTGCATGAGCAAAGTGGAGGTTGTCCTTGTCTGATTTGTGTGACTTTGCCTAACAAACCACTTAAAACGACAGTCTCTGGGCTTCCGTGTCCATTTTTTGCAAACTTTCTTCTGCTTTGGAGATCATCAGATGTGAAGTAGCTATAGTTTTCTTTGAGTTTAGGATAGCACTGTATGAAGGGAATGGGAAAAGGTTTCTGGGCCACTGTTTGATGGACATGGAAAAAGACCAGCCGCTTCTCCGTGACTTAGGTCAGTGATTCCAAAGCACCTGCTAAACGGATTCCAAATGGGAGCAGTTTCTCTGCTGTGCAGGAGGCAGCCAGTCCAGTCCAAAGAAAGAAGTTGGGCACAGCTCAGAGTAATGGTTCTTCTCACTTGTCTTCGCTACCAGCCCAGAAGATCAAGGTAAACCATTTGGTGGTGGTGATGGGGTCCATGGGCCAGTGGAGAAAATGTGATCTGTGTCTAATAAAAAAGAACTCAAAAGGAAGTTCAATAACTTCCTGAAAGCAAAGATGGCAAGCAGTATTAAAAAAAAAAAAGCCAAACCCCCACTTTTAGGGGAGATCAGGCATTCAGATGCTTTCCTCTTAAACATGTATGAATCTTCCCTATAGTGAGTCAGACCATAGGGCTGTCTAGCCCCATCTACTCTAACTGGCAGTAGCTGTCCAGAATCAAAGTCAGAGGTTTTTCCCAGTCCCACATAAATGGCAGGGATTGAGCCTTGGATCTTACCACTGAATGATGGTTTCAACTCCATCATGTTGCCTGCTTGGTTTGGACCTTCACCTGCCTTCTCCTTGATCCTTTATGTACACAGTCTATACCTGAATTTAAGCCGCTTTCTTTAAAAGTTTCTATCATTAAAAACAAAATTCCCACGTCTTTACAAAAATGCCATCTCTCAACATCTTCCTGTGTTTTTAAGAATATAACTGCCATTTTCCCATTCAGGAGAGGAGAGGTGGACCAGATCCAACAAGAGAAAAACCCCGTGCTGCATTCCTGTTTGACAGCTGACAACCCATATTTTAAATTTCTGCATCTGCTTGTCGAAACAGGATAACCCACATCCATTGGATTGTTAGACTATGATAGTCACTTTAAAGACTGCTACTTACTATGTTGTGTGCCTCGTTAACCACATTCACAAGTTCGATATTAGCTACATTGTGGATAAAATTGGCATTCTTAGCTTTGTTTGTGAAAAGGGCCTTTGTCTGTGGTCTCCTTGTCTTTCAGGTGTTAGATGCTCTGATTTTATTTCTCTTTCTTTCTCCTGCCACTGTAGATCAGCGGATACCTCAATCTTTTGGCCAACACAATAGATAATTTCACACATGGCCTGGCAGTGGCTGCCAGCTTTTTGGTTAGCAGAAAGGTAAGCTCCCTGTTTAGGGGACCTGTTTGACTCTCCCCTAATGTTCAGATCCCAGAGGTTGGTGCTAAAAGCAAGTAGACAAATAAGAAGCAATTCTGTGCTGTTTCTGTATAGCATTTTCCTAATACTTTCACTCTAGCAGAAGATCTATATAATATGTATGAAATAACTACCACTTTTTACACATTCTTTCTTAAAACCCAACACTAAAAGCCCTTGCAATTGCTTTGAACACTAAAACTGCACAGATCACCATTCAAAGGGGGACAGGGTCAGCATCTCCCCTCCCCCCCCCCAAGGAACAGAATGTTTAGAAAAGTCTTGCTTTGCTGCACTTGTGTGATATGGAATGTCTTAACTTGTTTCTGCCATTGGCTGTAGGTTGGGCTCCTGACCACTATGGCAATCCTTCTGCATGAAATTCCCCATGAGGTAAGTAGGATCTGTAGTAGGCTTGCTGGGAAGTTGTCTCAATGTTTTCTCTGAGTGGGAGGCCAGGGCTTTGTTTGAAAGAGTGAGCAAATCTCTGTAATATACACACTCTGTAATACACACTCAGAATCTCTCTCTCACTCACTCACACACACACACACACACACACACACAATAATATACAAAACTTTCCAGAGTAACAAAATCCAAAAAGGTACCTGCCCCAAGAATCTTACAATCTGAATTTTGACAATGAATGAAGTAAATGGGATGGAAGGGAGAGACAAGGGATAAGCAAATATTGTATATTTGCACATCCTTAGGCTTTCACTCAGCCAAAGTGTTGGTGGTGGCGGCGGCGGCAGATGGCAAATGTTCTATTTGCTTAGAATTACTTATTGCCAACCAAATAATTATAAAGAATATTTTTCCTCCCTATGAGGCGAGAATAAATGAGTTAACTGACTATGTTCCATGTTTGACTTCCCCACTTGTTAACTCTGAGGCTTGGAATTAGTTATCTGTTCAGGAAAGGGCTTTTTGTAGATGGCAATTCTGGAAAAGAGCTTGCAGTGCTGTGCTTTGGGGCTGCTATCAGCTTCAGTGCAGTTCTCTCTTTTTTTGTCCCCGCTCTGTTGCTGTAGGTGGGAGATTTTGTCATCCTCCTTCGTGCTGGCTTTGATCGCTGGAGCGCAGCCAAGTTACAGCTCTCCACGGCCCTTGGAGGCATTCTCGGTGCTTGCTTTGCAATTTGTGCTCAGTCACCTAAAGGGACAGGTAAGACTTGGAATATGCAGAAGGGATTAATGAGAGACCCCCATACCCATCCCATCTTACCCAAATACAGCTCTCTCCTGCCACCTCCTGGTCACTGATGTGTTTCTCACTATCCATGCAGGGGAAACCATCGCTTGGATTCTCCCATTTACCTCGGGGGGCTTTTTATACATCGCCTTGGTAAATGTCGTGCCCGATCTCTTAGAAGAGAAGAATCCTTGGTAAGTGCCTTCACCACATCTATTTATGGGGGGGGGACCTGTGGGGGTGGGGAACACCCCATGCATGACTTCCAGGGCAGCAAAGGGAAATCTGTGGCCCTCCATATTGTTGGAGTACAACTCCCATCATCTCTATTGACTGTGTTGAGTGGGGCTGATGGGAGTTGGAGTCACGCAACACCTGAAGAACCAAAGGTTCCCCATCCCTGATCTTACGAGCTATTTGTTCCATCTTACAATGGCTTTATTGTTTTCGCAACCTATTATTATTATAAGCTGCCTTGAGGATCCCAGGAGGAATAAAAATGTGGGGGATGGAAGGATCCAGATCCTCATCATGCCCATCCTCTCCTCTTCTTCTTCTTTCCTTCGCCCAGGAACTCAGTGCAACAAGTACTCCTCCTGTGTACTGGCATCATTGTCATGGTGCTTCTGTCATCCACTACCGAATGAGCGATTCCTGCTCCGGCTGCCTTCTGCTGCTTCCCAAAGCTGCCTTCATTCTGAACTGTTACAGAGCAATAAGGGACGCCATTGAATTTTTGTTTTGTGTGCCTGTGGATTTGGCTGCTGCTACGAGAGGCAAATCAGGGAAGCCTGGTTCTGGAGGGGAATACTGGACTCCATTTCTTGTTCCTAAAGCTCCACAGGCCAGGACTTCTAAAGTATTGAGAAAAGAAAGTGGGGTGGCTGGATTTTTCTTTTCAAGTTGTGTGTGTGGTTAAAAAAATAATAATTTAAATGAACAAAAAACAACCAGCAATGAAGAGAGGAACTGCTGTTGTTGAAATGGGCAGTGTTGCCAGTTTGGACTTGATGTGTGCCAGAATAAAAAGGCAGGTTGCAATGTCAGCATAGAGATGAAAGAATTATCTTCCATCCCAGGCCAAAATACCTGGTTGTTTCATATAGGAAACCACAGTATATCTGGTCAGACTTACGTTAGTCCCTCTAGCCTAGCAGTATGTACTCTGACTTGCAGTGGCTTTCCAGGATCTTGGGCAAGGAAGGCTCTGGTACCCAAGATCCCTTTCAAACTAGAGATAGTAGGGATTGAATCTGGGACTTTTTGCATGGAAATCATAAGTGCTACCGTTGAGCTATGGAAACCTTCTCCCGCCCTGCCATAAAATTGCTTTCTGAACCTTCTAGGATGAGGTCTGCTACTGCCTGATCCTGTCCCTCTCCCTAAGCAGTAACTGAAGATCCAGTTGGATTGAAGCATTATAACTGAAATCAGTATTCACATTGGAAACTTTTGGAGAGGTTGTTCAATGCCTGCCTCTAACCAAAGAACCTGGCTATAATGCCTGGTTTACAGCTGTACAGCTTAAACTGGGAAGAGTTCCTCATGCTTTCAAATCGTAAGGTAGTAAGGAAGCAGCAGGCTCTGCCTTTCTGGATCTGTCTCAGCCCCTCTGACACATTTTGCATTCCTTTTGGCTGACCTGGTAGCTCCTTGCTGAGTGAGTTGGCTTGCTTTACCAAAAATAGAGGAAAAGGAAGATTTTCTGGATGTGCAACTGTGCAGGGTCAAACAAAGAGGAATGACTTCTGGCCACTCATCGCCAGCACAGATGATTAAAGTCAGGACTGTCAAGAAAACTAAATGTTACAACTTCTAGTTTAAAAACGGAAGTAAACGTAGCTTGACAGCCTAATTCGAATAGGCCCTTCAGTTGCCAAACAGTGAGATGAAATGGCTTCTAAAAACAGCAATGAGATTCAGTGTGTATTGAAAGACAGAAGAACAAATGACTAAATGGTCTTGTTGCAAATAAACAGCGCTTTCAGTTGTCAAATGCATTTTGACCAAGCTGTCTTCAGTGGCACAAAGGTAAATTGTGTGTGAGGTTATGTGCTCTTCAAAATAAAAGAATACAATGATGTTACATTTATATAACGAGCTGTTTCGTTATTTGAACTTGTTTATAAATAAATGTTTTATCATTATTTGTAGAAGTTATGTTGTTTTCTGTGAATAGTTACAGTTTTAGTTGCAGATATGTATGGTTTTCTTTGTAGTCCTGACTTTTTATCACCTGTGCTTGTGTGTCTGTTTTCTGTACTTGCATAGTGCAGCAACCAAATTGTGGAATGTGCACAGGCCTGATTATCACTGGGCCTCTAAAGAGGCATTTCCTTGGAATCATAGAATTGTATAGTTGGAAGGGATCAAGAGGATCGTCTAGTCCAGGGATGTCCAACCAGTCGACCGCGATTGACAGGTCGATTCCCGAGTGATATTGGTCGATCACAGTCAATCGCTTGCTCATTACTGGCCCCGGCCCCTCTCTGTGTCATTCATGCAGGATTGCTAAAACGGAAGCCTGAGTTATCGTTGCCTGGCTCTGTTTTTGGTGAGGGTTTTTCAGCATTCCTGTTAACTAATTAGGATTGCAAATTCGGTGCCCCCCCAAAAAACCTCAACAACTTTGACCCCCTGCCCCAATGGGTAGATCACTGCCTTTTTTTCTGGGAGTAGATCACAGTCTCTTGGGAGTTGGATGTCCCTGATCTAGTTTAACCCCCTGCAATGCAGGAATCCTACAGCCATCCCTGTGTGGGCTCGAACCACCAACCTTCTGAGTAACAGCCAGGCACACTGACCCATTGTGCCACAAGGGTTTGGGGATTCAATATGTTGTTATTAAAGCATTTAAAAGCTGTAGCGATGACCAGCTTCTCTTCTCCCTGGGAGCCGTCCTCAGTGTTTTACAGTGTTGCACCAATGACACAAGCAGCCCTAGAACAAACAGTAGTTTCCACGGCAGCAGCTAAATTTGCATCCTGACTCCAGCGAATGGATGACCATTTTCTTATCGACTTTTATTTTCTTTCAAAAACACTACTGGGAGAATATCAGTACAAAACCCTGCTGCCATTCTCCACTCCAGAGCTGGCAGGCATCTGTTGTATGTGCTGTTTCTGTTTTAATTCAGTAGCATGGGTGTGCTTCTACCGGTAATTACACATGGGGAAGTGCAAATGATCTGGCAGTTTTTTGTCTTGACAAGTCTTTTTGTTATATTCCTGTTTTAGGATGTTTAAAAGAGAGGTCAGATGCGTTCAGACTGTATTAAGTTCTTGAGTTTTGTTCTGGTTTGAACATGCCTTTACTCCTTGGTGCTTGCAATCCTCAGATTATTTGTTTGGCAAGTTCTAGTGAAGCCTAAAGGTGGGATGCCCCTTGGGGAATCTGTCTAGACCCTGAGGGGTGGGTGGGTGTTTCTATACGATTGCACAGCTTGCAGCTCATAACTCAACATCACATGTGACACAGTGGGTATGCATCTGATGTGCTACTGAGTCATGGGATGCCAGAACAATCATTAGGACAATTGCTTGGTTGTGGCCTGCATAAGTTGCAGAAACAACATCCACTGTTGATCATCTCATGCACCAATGCACCATCCTCTCTGCTTAAGGGGGGCATGGAGAATAATTTAAACATCTGCTCCCTGTTGCTTTGTAGTGGAAACATATGTTGTTGCTTATGCAGCCTTAAATCTGCAGAGATGGGAACACTGTGATTCTGCGTTATTTTTATGGCTTTATCTGAAGGACGGTTGCCTATAGTAGCCATATAGAGCAAAGTTTCAATCACATATTTTCCAGAAAGCAGCAGTGAATGCATCTGGTCTGCCTCATTGACTCTCATCATGAAAAAGGCTGTCTCTCTCGATCTGCCCTTGGAAAGTAGCCTTTCTTTAACAGCTGTTGTCAGCTGTTAGGCATCCAGCTTCAGAACATCACTGTTCCAAAACAGACACCCTTCCTATTCCCAGGCATCCTGTGTGATTATTCACTGTTAGGCAGTTAGTGCTGCTCCAGGACTCTAATTTGCCACGCTTCTGTGCGGACTAGCAAAGCCCTGGCTTGAAGGAGGGAAAGCTACCATGGAAGACACAGTACCCCATATATTTTTCCAGGATATTTGTTGTCCTTAAAAATCCAGTTGGCATTGGTAAGAGGCTTTGGTGCATACCCAAGAGGGAGTACCCAGAAGCATATGTTATTTGCATCGGGGTTCGGTTTGGCGTAGGCTGCAAGCTGCAGCAGGAATTTTCTGATCACAGTTCAGGAATGCAAAGTGGGTGACATTGACTCATTAATCTCTGTGAGCTGTTGCTTCTGGCTTGCGGCCCAGACTGCCTGGGCTGGACTGCGTTTGCAGATCTTTGGAAGCTTTGCCTAAAGTGGCCATTCAGGGTCCAAGGGAAGAGGCCAACCCTGTGTTACGTACAGGATTGGTAGGGGTGGGGGGGGGAGTACAGTTAATCTCTCCACACTATTTGTCACTTCAGGAGATGCAGAGAGAATCCTGTGTTTCTGGCTTGGTTTTGCACTAACTCTTGTGCATATTCTCATTCATCTGTACTGATCTACTTGGCATGGAGGCAGAAGAGATGAAATAAAGAAAACTGAGTGTGGCCTCTTCTTTGTCGGCATAGGTGTTTTCACCCTTTTATTGGACTCCAGAATGTAGATCACTGAAAAAAATGACAAATCATGGAAAGAACCATCTCTGCCATTGCTCAATGGTTGGAAGGAACAACAACAACAAGAAGCCTCTGGTCTAATCCCTCGTGGTTCTAAGTATGATCACTTCATATTTCTTTCATTTTCCTAGTCAGGGAATTTGCCGAAAGCCACTTGCTGAGTGGCTCTAGAATAGGCATAAGCAAACTTGGCCCTCCAGATGTTTTGGGACTACAACTCCCATCATCCCTGACCACAGGTCCTGTTAGCTAGGGATGATGGGAGTTGTAGTCCCAAAACATCTGGAGGGCCGAGTTTGCCTATGCCTGCTCTAGAACAAGGGCCAGGAAACCTGTAGCCTTCCAGATGTTGGAGGTCTCCAATTCCCATCAACTTCAACTTGCATCAAGGATTATGGATGTTGTAATCAAGGAACATCTGGAGGGCCACAGGTTCCTTTCTCTGCTCTTGAAACAATGGAAATGCCAAGGACCCACAGATCATCACAGCTTCCTGGCATGTGTCTCCATTAGGAATGTGTATCCACCTTTCTCCTTTCACATGATTGCTCCGGGAAGTACAGCGGCAAACATGCCCAGCATATATAGTGTTTTAATTCCTCAGCAACTGCTTTGAAACTCTTACCAGGACAGGCGGGGTGGTGGAGCGATGCACTTTGTGCCAGTGTGGTGCAATGGCCAGAGTGTCGGATTGGGACCATGATTCAAGCCCTTGCTGGGCCACGAATCTTACTGGGTGACCTTGGACCAGTCACTGCCACTCCGCCTAACCTACCTGAGAGGGTTGTTGTGGCGTTTTTCAGCCAGGAGGGAGAGAAACAGGTAGGCCTGAAGGAAAACGTGGGCTTGACACGCGAGAAATAAACGTGCACGGAAGCATTCGCTTTCGTCGCTAGGACGGCTTGAAAAATGAACCCAGAGAGCCGAGCCCTGAGACTGCGAACAAAATAAACACTTGAAGAGCCCAAACCAGGAACGCGCTGCCGCCGCCCTCAGCAGTCTCCCGAGGGCGCGGCTTCTCCCTCTCCCGCCTCCCCTCGGGTTCCCCGCGCTGGGCCAGCTCCCTGCTCGAGGGGCGGCCGGGCCTGGCGAGCCACGAGGGCCTCCTGCAGAGAGCGGGAGGCGAGGAGCGAGCGAGGCTGGCTGGCGCTGCGGCCCCCCGGCCGGGCTGCAGGGGGAGCAGTGGCGGGCGGCGCGACTCCGAGGAGGCGGCGGCGGCGGCGGCGAAGATGGCGGCCGCGGCTCAGGCGCTGAGTTGCTCCGGGCTGCTGCTGGCCGCCGCCGCCCTGGCGCTGCTGGCCGTGGCCATCGGCACCGACTCCTGGTACGAGACGGACGCGCGGCGGCACCGCGAGCGCTGCCGCGGCTTCGTCAACAAGCGCAACGCCCACAGCAACAGCAACAACAACAGCGACCCGCCCGGCTCCATGTCGGCGCCCAGCCCGCACCTGCCGCTCCGAGCCCGCCCGCCCAGGGCCCTGCTCCCCGGGCAAACCCCGCCGCCGCCGCCCTCGGCAGCGCAGCCGCTGATTCTCCCCGGGGCCGCCGCCGCCGCCGCCGCCGCTTTGGCGCTGGAATCGCACTGCGGCCGCCGCTTCAACTCCACCGTCTCCGGCCTCTGGC
The DNA here is from genome assembly GCA_034641385.1 of Darevskia mixta. Classification (NCBI taxonomy): domain Eukaryota; kingdom Metazoa; phylum Chordata; class Lepidosauria; order Squamata; family Lacertidae; genus Darevskia; species Darevskia mixta. The sequence goes on from JAWWNH010000066.1 coordinate 27,916,044, forward strand.
GGCGCTGCCACCGCGCGGGCTTCGAGCCCGACAGCGAGGAGCTCATCCAGAAAGGTGCGCGGGGAGGAGGGGGCGGCGGCCGCGCCCCACAGGTCGAGGGAGGGCTGCGCCGGCGGGGGTCGAGGGCGCGCGCACGAGAGAGAGCTCGCTCTCGTCGAAGGAACCGTTTGAGGGGCGTCGGTGGGGTGGGTGCTGCCGCTGCTGCTGTCCAGGGTGCTGAGTCTGCAGAGCTGCCTTCCCCGCCCAGGCCAGGGAGGGAGACGCCTCCAGGGACCTTCTCTGCTGAGCTCCTTGGGGCTGTGGGGCCGAGTCCCCGCCTCAGGGCAGCCTCCTCACCCGCTCTCCTCGCAGATTTCTAGCCAAGCGCCAGGTGTCCCAGAGCCTTGCAGTCTTTCTTCCCCTCCTCCCATGGTGGGAAGAGGGCTCAACAGGAGCTGGAAGGGGGAAGGGGGGGGCAATTGCATTTTCTCAAGTCAAGGCTGCCTAAAATGGTGGTTATTTCCATGTCTCCCACTGGATTCTCAGCGGGCCTAGATCTCTAGGGCTTAGGGTCCTTTCCCAAAAGCTCACAATGCACTCTTTATGCATGAGAATAACCCCGGGCAAGATACCTCCTGTATATGTTCCTTTGGAAGACCTCGGGTGAACCAGCTGGGCACATGGGTACAACCTGCCAGGGTTTTGGTGGTTGCAGCCATTGGGGAAAGTGATGCTTGTCACAGCTGTGATTAGCTGCCCATCACCATTCATTTCTCCCTGGGAATGCATTCTTCCACCTGCTCAAAGGTGGTCAGGTCTGCCAAACAAAATGCATTGCGCACAGTTAAAAAAGATAAATCGGCAGGGGGTGCTGTGCCCACCTTGGGTGAGAGGGGCAATTTGTTTGGCCAGGGTGGGATGTGCTTTATGCACAGGGAAGATCTTGCTTTGGATGTGGGATTGTCCCGAAAGAAAACATACCTTCATTTTCCAGGGACACTATGCACACTTCCAGAGTCGTGCAGGGTTGTGTCAGAAACCTGGGCAGTTGCCTTGTAAGTCGCATTGTCTATATATGAGTGATAAACCTGAATGCTGGGCGCCACTACTGCCATATGGCTACACCATATCCAGCTGCAGGTTACTGTCAGGTATATCTTTTGATTCTCAGGCAAAACCTTTTTGTGGCTGCTCTCTGTTGTTCCATTTTCCACCATGAGAGGCTAAGAAATGTACCTGACATTCCTGACATATGCCCAGAAACTGTACATAGAAAGCAGCTCTTGCTTTACCCTTCTAAAATTTGGCAATGGTTGTCTTCATTGTGCTGCACTGGACATAGAGTGGTTGAATCTCACACCTTTTCCATAGGATTTTCTTTACCTGTAACAGTTGTGGAAATTGCAACAGGATGGAAGCCCATGCTTCCAATAAACATGAGCTATATAATATTCCGATGCTGGCAGCACAAGATGCTTCAGCCCATTTCCTTAAATTTCAAGTATAGTCTTCCAGGCAGTTGAAGAAATTGCTAATAGCAGAGATTGTGGCATTTTCATCTCACAATAGGAAATAGTTAAATCACTCAATAAAAATATATTTCAGTCATCTGCTAAAAGAATGGCATACAGCACAATCAGATAATCAGTAAAAAGTTCAATTAGCAATGAATTTAGAAAAAACAATGACAAAAAACATATTCTCCAACCAATACTTACAAATTAATAAAAACAGCAACAAGGGTAAAAGATGTTGCACATTAAAACCGGTAACAATGAAATTAAGTGTTATACAATTAAAGCCTGTTGGAGAAACATCTGGGGTGTTTGAAAAGTATTTATGTATTTTATACCCTGCATTTTGAGAAACCTCTTTCTCAGTGATGATTTAAGGATACATATAGAGATGGAAAGATGACGGTTTGAGGTAGAGTTCTAGCTCTAAAAGTCTTTGAACATATACACCAATAAACTGTCTACTCCTTTGCTGCCCCTTACACCTAGAACTGGCCCTGAAAACACCTTTACTTCCTTCAGGTCTCTCCTCAAAACCCATCATTTGCAGGAAGCCTTTGGAACAACTCATAGCCTATTGTGTAACTAAGCCAAAGCACATGTAATTAAAATAATAGCATGCCCTATCCTAACCTCTGTTTTGCCCCTTCTGTTAAGGCTTCACAGCATGTTTTTTAGGTTGTGAACATCATTGGCTTGAGAACCTGTCAAAACTCTTCTTTGTGAAGCCTGATGTCCATGAATGGTGCTATATAAAATAATTATTATTTTGCTAACCTGGTGTTTCTGATCCTGTATCATGTCTAAGATATAGATGTGGATTCTCTTTACAGAACCCATTGTAACATCACCAGCTGCTTTCCTGCATTTAATTCACTAAAATCCATCTTCTGCATTTTTATGTTTCCATGTTGAATTAGTATTGTCATGGATCACACTGTTTTACATCTCTTTGATTCTCCCTCCTCCACTTTGGCCAAAGGCCTTCTGCTCCCACTGTTATTTCCAGAAGGATTGGAAACAAACTCTGTTGCTTGTTCTCTAACACTTTTCAGCGTGTTCTCTCTTTTATGAAAAGTTAATTCATGTCAGACAATGGGGCTACAATCCAAGACAGAGCCGTTTTGGGTAAACCCATTAAACTCAGTGGGATTAAGCATGCCCTTGTGTTGGATTGTGGCCCAAATGCCTTCCTGGGTTCCTTTGTGCTACGGCTTGGAGGGCCGGCATCCTTCCTGGCTAGTATGCCTTCAAAAATAACTCTTCCCAATACATAGTCATAGTCTTGTATAAGTGTGCATGCACAGGAAAGCTCATACCAAGAACAAACTTAGTTGGTCTCTAAGGTGCTACTGGAAGAAATTTTTTTTATTTTTTATTTTGTTTTGACTATGGCAGACCAACACGGCTACCTACCTGTAACTAATATTTTTCTGTGTATGGATATATTTGCACATAAAAGAAAACGGCTTTGTTTTTTCAGGTTGCAATCCTATATTCACTTACCTGCACCTAAGCCCCATTGACTGCATTGGGATATACTTCTGAGTAGACATGTATGGTATTGCACTGCAAATTACTTCTTCTGGTCTCTTAGTTCAACTTTTCCCTATCTTCCGTTTCCATGTCAGTTTCTCTATAAACATCAATACCTATTCAAAGTAATGAGCTCATGTGTGTGTCTCATCATGTACTTATAGTCACTAGAGCAATGTGCCCCCAACTTCTGATGGCTCAGACACTTAAAAATAAATCAATCAATAAACTTGTAGGCATACTTCATTTGAAAAGGCTTACTTCTAAGCAGCAACATCTAATGATTTCTGACCACTTGTGCAATAGAAATGCACTTGTGCAACAGGACTTCCAATTTCTCTTTTACCCCCTCCAGCTCTCCATCTATTCTGGAAGATCCCTCTAGATTTTGAGCACATGTGGGGCTGCAGGGGGAAGTAGAGGAAGCTTAGATCTCATCCAAGGCATGTAAGAATAAGAATTATCTCTCTTCAGAGTAGGCCTCCTAGGTATGCGTGTGAGTCACTGTTCTGAGTGTGCCTCTTCTGAGGGCAGGTAATTCTGTTGCATCTCTGCATCAGGAGTAAATGAAAGAGCCACTCGCACTTGGTGCAGAGACCTGGAAGAATGATCTGCCTGCATTGGAGGCTGCTTGGATGAAGGAGACAAGACTGGAGTAGTGGATCATGCAGTGGGAAGCCTCTTCTGTGATTGGGTCCCTTAAGCTGACATGAGAATCTTTATTTGCTTCTTAATACACAGGCCCTATTATAGGAGAAGATATAAGAGGTTATATAGGGCAGTTCATATTATTTGTCTATCTAGGCTGGTGTTTTCTACTCTGGCTGGTGGTGGTTCTCCAGGATCACAGGCACAAGGCTTTCCCTGATTCCAGCTCTTTTTTTAAACTGGAGATGCCAGAGATTGAACCTGGGATTTTCTGTATGCAAGGCATGTGATCTACCACTACATTATGGCTGGAGATAAATGTATCCTATTCTGCTGTGTACTACTGAAGTATCTTTCTTTAAAAGCTTTAGTTTATTCATGGTGAGCATGGATGCAACCATCATTTAGACTTCTGCTATTTAAATGCAATGCATCAATTTTCTGTGACAGTTCCCACTTGTGAAAAACTGGCAAGGATTAATTTTTACCTGTTTGAACTATGAAATATATGCTTTTTAACCAGAGAGAGAGAGAGAGAGAGAGAGAGAGAGAGAGGGAGGGAACTGCTTGTCACAAAGCAATAATTTTTTTCCAATATAAAAAGTAGGTTTGCAGAGACTACCTTGGATTTGAAGTCTCAATAAAGATAGGGTAAGAAACTAATACTCCCTAATCTCCTAAAGCAGGTGAAAATCGGTAGAAGACATTTAAGCACATATTTGCCTTGTCCTATGGCTAAGCAGTTAATTATAAATACAATGAAAATGTAGGAAAGAGAAGTTCAGTTATTTAAATCAAATCTTTAAAGAGCTCGCGCAAGTGATAACAGAATCCCCTGGGAGCCTACAGAAGACACCAGAAACTGACTTGAGTTGGGGGTCTATCTGAAAGACGTAATTCACTGATATAATGATAAAATCATGAATTGATAACTCTTTGGTTTGGCTCTATAATATTCCATAGCACAAACTAATTTGAAAAGGTCACTTAAGGGTGATATAAGAGGAGGGACTTATGAATTACATTGTGGAGAGGTTGCCTCTATTTAATGGATATGAACAGTGATTCAAAAGGCCACAGTCACAATATTCATTTCTAATTTTTCCTTCACAGTTTTCATCCTGTTATTATTTTTTTTAGAAACTTCAGGTCCCATTTCAGCTTCTCCCCATTTCTTCCATAGTAGAAATAATCTTGTTCTGCTATTCTGTTCCTGTCTACTATAACCAGAACATCAACCTAGAAAAGAATACATTACTATAGGTCCTGCTGATTATTTGATGCCGTGCTTTAATAATAAATGTGATAATTAGTAATAAACACAACAATAATAACTATAATAATAATAGTAAACACAATACATCATAATTCTGAATATTAAAAGTGCTTTACATATATTATCTTTTTGCAATCCTTACAACACTATAAATAGGATCAGTATTGTTGCTCCCTTATTGCAGATGCCGGGCTTTTGTTGGGAATCAGTAGTTTGCCTAATACTCTGTACTGAATTTGTGGCAGAGGTGAAATTCAGTGACACGGTTCACGTTGAATCAGTGCCGGATTTACGTATAAGCTAAACAAGCTATAGCTTAGGGCCCCACTCTCTTGGGGGCCCCAAAAAATTAAAGGAAAAAAACCTGGATGTACATTTTCAAAATATAAGATAAAAAACAAATAAAATAAAACCTACATACAGCAACAGTGTTTTGTGTTGTGTAGGCTCCTATGATGTACCGATAAGCAATGCCCCCTGCCTGCTAGCCTGCTCCCTAAAATATCACATATAAAGGGCCCTATTACCTTCAGTAGCTTAGGGCCTCATCAAACCTAAATCCGGCCCTGCATTAAATGATGGCTTAGCATTATGAGTACAAACTAAAGCAAGCCTTCCCCTCTTTTCCTCTGCTGTGACCACAAAGAAAAGATTAGCAGCTTCTGTTTATGTTTTAGATTAGCCAGTTTTGTGTTATATCAAAACTGTTTACTATGGTTAATCTGAACTATGGTCAGTGAAAACAAGCCTGCTTCATAAACTATGGCTTGAAAGTGGCTTGTTTCCACTAAACATAGTTAAGAATAACTGTAAATTGCCTGTGTTGACTTGGCAAGCTGATGTTAATCTAAATGGAAGCAAAAGCTTCTGAACCTGTAACCACGGTGAGTAGGAAGGGGGAGTCTGCAAACTTGAGGCTCATTTCATAACAATAAACTATGGTTTAGCATCATGCCTGGGCTAGCCAAGTGATTTCTTGATTAGCAGCTTAGTCGCTTAACCAGCAATGCTGCACCAGATACAGTGAGGACTTAATATAGTTTTGTTGTTGTTCAGTCGTTCAGTCGTGTCCGACTCTTCATGACCCCATGGACCAGAGCACGCCAGGCACGCCTATCCTTCACTGCCTCTCGCAGTTTGGCCAAACTGCGAGAGGCAGTGAATATAATATAGTAATATAGTTTAGGAGGCAGTAAAGGGAAAGCAACGTCAATAAAGCCTAACGTCAGATATCTAGTGTTTCTGTTTGTCATTTTTTCTTTTTCAGGAGTCATACAGCGTTGCACATCTGTGAAGTATCACTACACTTCATCTTCCCTGCCACGCAACTTGCCTGTTAATATTACCAACACTATCCGCCAGGATGAGTGGCATGCCCTCCGTAAGTATCCGAAGCACTCGCTGAACATAGTTCTTTTGTATCTTTGTTACCAGAATTGATCAAAATTCAGGAGAATCACATGTACCTCCTGGAACTGTAACTGCTTCAGAATGCAGGTGGGGTAAATCACACATTTAAATATTCCTGTTGAAAGCATCATGCACATGAAAGCTAGCATACCAAGGAGCCTTCTTCTTGACACATCAGCTTTCCATGTACATGGTCTTTTTGATGCACAGGAGTAAACAAATACTTTCTGAGCCCGCCCAAGACCACCATGCCTTGCATTCATTTATTTTAGCCTTGAGTTTTACCTGCTATTGGCTCCAATAGGAGGGCTTTTTGGAAGCCTAAATGCAGTGTTTTGCAGAGGGTCACAGCTGCTGAAAACACTTCCCACACTGCAGTTAGGCTTGGAAAAAGCTTTCTAAAATAGGATGCTTTTTTCATGCAAAACTGCAGCTGCTGGCAGGAAGGTTACATTGAGAGAATGAATGTGAATGTGTGTGTGTGTGTGTGTGTGTGTGTGTGAGAGAGAGAGAGAGAGAGAGAGAGAGAGAGAGAACTGAATGGAAGAATAAATGGTGTTACCCACTACCAACTCTGACCCTGCCCACTTGTACCACATCTACTTTCAGTTGGACCCAACCAATGCTGGTGTGAAGTTCTCCCAGCATTTTCTCAGGCTGGCAAAGGTTCTCCATTCCAGTCTAAGTGAGAGGAAGTTGAACTGAGCAGCTTTGCACTGGAACAATGTTTTGGGTGCTGATGTAACTGAGGTGCTGCATATGTTACTATTGGATTGCAAGTTGACCACTGTGGAACTGAAAATAGCTTGGGGGGAATCTGAGTCAGTCAATCCTTAAAAAATTGAAATTGTCATGTAGGCAGTGGCGGAGGAAGGGGGTGCAGGGGGTGCGGCGGGCCGCCCTGGGCGTCATCACTGGGTATGTGTGTGACAAAATGACAAAAATATGAGGGTTGTTTTTTTTTTTAATGGGCTCATGAAACTTCAGTCAACAAATGTAATGAAACACGGCTGACACTGGGCGCCACACCGCGGGGGCCGGCACTTACCGTGGGCCCTGCAGTGTGCCCAAGCCACGCGTCTCTCCTGGGAGTGACGTGGTTGCTTGGCCGCCTGCAGGCTCCACGCTGCCTGAAACGGCAGTGTGGGACTTGCGTCTGCCCGCCGCCTCTCCCTCAGCCGCCCTACAGCTGAGGGGGAGGCGGCGGAAAGGCTCCATGCAGCATGCCCCGTCCCCATGGGTGGCTCGCCCCGCCCCTGGCTGAAGGACACGCGAGCCACACCCAGCACCCGAGCAGCTAGCTACGCCGCTGCATGTAGGAGGACTGCTTTGACATTGTTACTCATATATTCCTAAAGCCGGAAGGGATCAAAAGGTCATCTATGCCCCAAATTAAGGTCTTGTCCCTTTCCCATCAGTTTATGCAATCAAAAACACGGTTAGTTTTCTTGGAGTGGTGGTTTGGCTCAGAGGTTATTCTGACCTCTGAGCTACACAGTCATGGTGGCCAGTGAGACAACCTTAGTTCTGTATAGCTTTGTTCAGGGCTTTCCTACATTTGTGCTTCAAACTGGAACCTCCTTACAATGCTAAATACTGCCATTCAACAGCTGGTTCCCCATATAGCTTTCCTTTCTAGTGGTATCATACCTTGTACTTTTAATTACTACTTTCCTTTCTTCACTGCCATTTCTGCTCCTTGGTCAAGCCCCACCAACTCACTAGCCATATGCTAATGAGTATCTAACCCTTTCCTCTTCATTGCTTAATTTCATGGACACTTTTCTAGACTTCTTTGAGGATACATGTCAATAGCAACTTAGCTTGCTCCTGTAACAGCACCACATCAGCAGTCTGCGTAACCCAGGAGTACATCATGCTTCTGAGTGGGAGCGTGATGGCATGGATAGTCAAAGCCTCTTTATGTGCTTTCTCATAAAGAGACATAAAAGGTACAAAATAAAAAAGTGCAGTGTAAACCACTTGTAATAAATATACAAGGCGGCAAATTTCCACAATCTGGCTCATTTTCCAAAGTGATTATTTTCTTGACTAGGGGGTTGTTACAGAAAGGCTTGATATTTTTAGGAAGCTCTGAGGCTTTGCCTTCATAATGCTTTATAAGATTTCACAAGATGGAAGCACTCATATTCACGGATCACTGATGCAAATGTGAGCCTCCACCTCTGATTTCCTCTGCGGTCTCCAAATTACTCTTCACAGACTCTCTTTTCTCTCCCTCTTTCTCCTTCTTCTTTCTTCCTTGCACCAACACCCCCTCAGATCTGCGGAGAATGACAGCTGGCTTTATTGGTATGGCAGTTTCCATCATTCTCTTTGGGTGGATCATTGGTATGCTGGGCTGCTGTAAACAGCATGAGCTCATGCAATATGTAGCTGGACTGCTCTTCCTTATGGGAGGTGAGAGTTCTTTTTTCTTTGTAGGCTGAGAGCCATTTTCTGAACACATGCATTTGGTATTGTGCCCTATATGTAATGAATTAAAGCCGGGGGGGGGGGGGGAGAGAGACTGGGTTCACAGGACAAGAACTAGGGAACAGGTGATATAATTGTTTGGACTGTCTCAATGAACTTAAAATGTGTGATAAAACTTTCAAATGACAAAAAAGAGGGGGGTGGAAACAGAGAATGGTACTTACCCAGTTCTTGGACCAGTTCTACCTTGTATAGTGGGAAACCCCCATGAAGGATTTTGACAGATGGGTGGGACAACCAACCTGTCATTTATGTGGTATATTCATGAGAGCCAGTGTGGTGTAGTGGTTAAGAACAGTGGACTCGTAATCTGGTGAACCGGGTTCGATTCCCCGCTCCTCCACATGCAGCTGCTGGGTGACCTTGAGCTAGTCACACTTCTTTGAAGTCTCTCAGCCCCACTCACCTCACAGAGTGTTTGTTGTGGGGGAGGAAGGGAAAGGAGAATGTTAGCCACTTTGAGACTCCTTCGGGTAGTGATAAAGCGGGATATCAAATCCAAACTCTTCTTCTTCTTCATGTGGTAGCACATGATTGACCAGTGGGTGGCGCTGACCATCTGTCAAATACTGATAAGGGTCTGGCCCACGGAGTGAAAAAAGTTCCTCACCCTTCTGCATACCCACTGCTGTGCTTGTAGCTGTGTGACTGGCTACTTCATAGGTGTGCTAGTAGAATATTGTATTTTTATTTTTATTTATTTAACTGGTTTTAGGTGAAGCCAGAAACCCTCTAATGGTTTTTAATGTATTTTATAAATTTATATCCTGCTCTTCCAAAGGAGCTGGTTTTCCGTTTCCTTGTACAGTGCAACATGGAAAGAGTAGCATAACCTTTAGAGAGAAAAGCAGCTGATGGGGCAGAAGGTATTCAAAACAGATTCCCCCCCCCCCTGTAGAAATCAAAGAGCAAGATCAAAACAAATGTGAAAGCATCGTTCAGATTTGACAGTAGCCTGAAAAGGAAGGGGCAGGAAAAAGGCCGATGAATCTGAGATTCAGATGCTGTGGATAATAGGCTGTGCAAGTTTGTTTCCTTCTACAACAAAATTCCTCAAGTTACAAAAAATGGGAGCTTTACAGATTTGAGGCTGCCCTTTGCAAGGAAGCTGAGAAACATTGGCTTTATCTTTACCTTTCTTCTCTTTTTCAGGTACCTGCTGCATCATCTCCCTTTGCACATGTGTGGCTGGGATAAACTTTGAGCTGTCTCGTTACCCTCGCTATGTCTATGGGTTACCCGAGGACATCAGTCATGGCTATGGCTGGTCCATGTTCTGTGCTTGGGGAGGCCTGGGACTGACGCTTCTGGCAGGATTCTTATGCACATTGGCCCCCTCTCTCAATAGCCCCCGGACTGTCGTACAGAAACCCAGACAGGAAAATGGTACTGTGTGATGAGAAGGGAGCAAAGGACTCTAGCAAGCACAGGCCAGGCCAGGCCCGGCAGTGGGTTACTGCCAGTAGTGGGGGCATCTGAAATTCATGAAGAAGGGAGGTTCCCACTGCAAAGAAAAACACGAAGGAATTCAGCTGCTATGTCAAGGACTTGGGGGGACCCCTCCCTTCCTTTGATTCTTCAGCCTGCCTGTCTGATACAACCAACCAAATCAGGTTAATTCTTTATTCCTGGCTTGCCTAAAGGGAACTTTTCTGTTAAATAGGGTGTGTTGCTGTAGGATCTGTGTACCATTTAAGCTGAATCAGATTTCTGCTAGGAGCAGAAGCCACTGTGAATTCCCTTTGGCATCTTTGTAACTCCAGGGAACTCCATTTCCAAGAATCTTTGAGGACCAGTCAGAGGTAAAGACCAAAGGGAAATCCAGCCAGTCTCAGTATTCAGAATCATAGTTGGAAGGGACCCTGAGGATCATCTAGTCCAACCTGAATATGCAGCCATCCCATATAGGGATTGAACCCGCAACCTTGGTGTTATCAGCACAACGCTCTAACCAATTGAGCTATCCTATTGATTCTCTTCTGCAGCAGAGACCTGATGCTGTTACAGGCTTAACACAGCCTACTGCTTCAGCCTTTGACACCAGCTTAAGTGGGGGCTTTATAGACATTCAGACAGGAACATTAGCAAGTTCTTCCTCTGGACCACACAGTATCTAACCTATGCCAGTTCTGGAAGCCAAATATGTATAGCAGTAGCTCATGAAAGGTTACTTCTGGGATAACACATGGGGTGTTAGAGCAAGCAGCAAATAAACGAGACTTCAGTGCTTGAGGAATTCTCCCAAGAAGGCATCAGGCCTGAGTTAGTGTCAAGATAACTCACACTTGCATACAGAAAAGCATTTTTGGGGATGGCAGGGGTGGCTGAACCTATTTAAGTTATTTAGTCACTTGTGATATTCCTGCTTGAAGTAACACAAAGAACAAAACAGGTTTCTGGTTGAGGCCAGAAAGTGGACCAGGGCTCCCATCCTAGAAATGATGTTGTCATAGCAACTGCTGTAATAGGCAAATGAGATTTGCAAGCTGCTTCAAATCCTTCCAGGCTGAGTGTAGAACTTTACCATTTTGGATAATGAGCACAGAAACTTGAAAAGACAGCCCGCTTGGTAGCATCCTCTTCTAACAGAAAAGGAAGCACTTTTTATTACATGGACTCAGTACGCACGTGAACAACGAGAGCTGGGCCTAACTCAGGAACATCAACAATGGTGCTGAAGGGGAGGAACTGGTCTTTCCTCATTGTACTCCTTTTCTGTCTCCTCAAAAGACTACACAGAAGCCTTTTTGGGAGGGCTGTTTACATTGTATTTTTAAGTGGCATGTAATTAATAACTCAGTGCTAAAGTCAATGTATTCATGGAAAGTGTGATTTTTAAATGGAAGTTGTAAGTTTCAAGAGGCATTAAATTAAAAGGCTTGGTTCCAGTGAGAGGCTGGAGATTCTCAGCCTTTTGGATCTCATTAAGAGAGATTGACATTAATTTTCTGCACTTCTACACAACCACAGCTGCTGGAGAAACCCTGTCATGCAGCTGACGATACAGGGAGACAGGAATGTCTTATTTTGGCAGCCAGCCTCATGATCCCAGCTGTTGATCTTGTTCCTGCCCACAAAGCCTAATGTGTGTATGGGACAAGTTTTGCCTCAAATAAAAAATTACTACCAGAGAACAAGCAGGTTGATTGGTGCAACCTTACACCCTCTAGGGACTTTACTATACCTGCGCCTTTAGTTCAAATGCTCTGTAATCTATGATGTAAGCATACATCAGCAGGAACTGGAATGCTGTGGTGAAGGAGTAATTTTTTTAAAAGATTAAGAATTCAATCACACAAACAGCAAATGACAAATTTGGGTTCTTTGTGCAAATTTTGGTGTTTTTAAGGGTTTAAAAGGAACACATATGCCTCATACATGCATAAGGGTACCATTCCAAGAAGGTAGTTCTTTTTCTTCAAGGTGTAGCAACATAACAGCTGCCTTAGTCAAAGCAAATGCTTTATTTTAGCCCATCAGGTAATAGAAAGTAAGAAAGTTCCAGATCCAACTCTTGATCCTGGTTTCTCAGCCAAAGCCTGAATAATTAGCTTCAGGTGCAAGAATCAGGCATAATATTGTAGATTGGCTTTCTTCTTGGCCTGGACTTCCAAGATTCCTTCCATGTAATCTTCATGGGTAAGCTCTGTAGCTCCATGCCGTAAGGCAATCATCCCCTGATCCAAAGAGAAAAAGGATGGCTCAGAAAAAACCCTAATAATGCATCACAGAAAACCGCCACTCTTTTGTGTTGAAGGCACTCTCCCCAGTTCAGCATCAGCTGCTGAGGGCAGTTTCTCAAAAGAAGCAGCATTGGGGTGGGGGTGGGGGTGGGTAGATCTACTTACCGCTTCCACACACACAGCCTTGCACTGTGCCCCATTGAAGTCATCTGTGCAACGAGCCAGCTCTTCATAATTCACATCAGGGCTGCAGAGAAAGAAATTACGTTATAAAAGGAAAAAAGAGCTCAACTGGAAAGGACACATAAAAACTCCCTGAGAATGCTTCAACTTCAAAGCTAGGGCTGTGTATAATCAGTGATAAAATTTAATTTCTGCACCACAAAAAGCAAAAAACCTGCCCTCTGTATAAAATTAAGCACTTACTTTATTTAAATTTGAATAAATTATTCTGATTTGACAAGTTGCAGGGAAAGAAAAGAAGCAATGAGGGGTACTAAAGCCCCGCCTGACCACTGGAAATCTTGCTTGACTATCTCTTCGATTTCTGAGATTACAGCAAGTACCACCCAGCGCTAACGTGTATTTACAGCCATAAAGATCAGAACTGTGCTTTGAGAAAGTCAAGATTCTTAAGCCCAACAGCATAACCTGTGCTCCTACTGAATCCAAGACAAGAACACTCTATAGTTTACTTATGGCAGGGCCTGGAGAATAAAGGAAGAGTACTATTGCCCACAACCCAGCCATTTCCACAAGCTGGCTTCATTCCTTTTTAATACCTGACATTCATCTTGCGTGAATGGATCTGCATAATTCTGGCTCTAGCCTCCTCATTGGGCATTGGAAACTCAATCTTACGATCCAGTCGCCCTGAGCGGAGTAGAGCAGGGTCTAGGATATCCACACGGTTAGTTGCAGCAATCACCTGGATAAGAGAGAATCCAGGAGCAGTGAGATGCAGGTGAACCTATTGATATCTCTCTCATCAAAATGGATTCGAAAGCCACTCTATAATCTCTGCTTGCAGCACTCCCACCTCGTACCCTCAAGCAAAGGAAAGTTACCTTGACTTGTGTGTTGGGTTGGAATCCATCAAGCTGGTTCAGCAATTCCAACATGGTCCTCTGTACTTCCCGATCACCAGCCTTTTCACTGTCAAATCTGAAAGAAATCATGGTAGAAAGTCAACTTTTGCTACACAGCATATCCCTTGCAGAAACCTTATTTTCATGTTCACCATACAAGTATAAGCCTAATCTAATTGTTACTGCAATGTCATCATAGTCAGTGAAGCAAATGACTCCCCTATGGTCTGGTAGCACAACCACCATTTGAACCTTCAGAAGCATGGATTTTGCATGTGTCATGTAAACATACTATTAGTTATTGTGCCAGTGGTAATGGGCCAACATCAATGGGCTAATCAAGATAGGCGGTTGGGTCTATGCTGCTGACATGGGAAACAGTGGTATGATTTAGGACAATTCCATCTGACTTCAATTAAAATGCCTGCTGTAACAACAATCATCAGTAGGTGCTGGAAGTTCAACAGGGAGGGGACCTGTCTGACCTCAAATGGAAAGAAGTTCCACAAAATTGGACCCAAAATGTGGAACACATGGCTCCTGGTGGGTACAAGTTGTGCATCTGAGCCATGGGGAAGCACTAACAGTGACTACCCCAAAGGCTTCATTGATGGGACAGAGATACTAGGCAGTTCTTGAGGTCTCCTGGATCCAAGTTGCTAAGGCCCTTGTAGGTTGATACAAGAACCCTGAACTTGACTTAGTAGTGTACAGGCAGCCAATGCAAGCTTTTGAACACCAGACTTCTGAGCTGGTGAAAGTCTGTCCCCATGAACAACCTAGCCCCTGCTGGAACTTCCAGACCAGGCCCAAGGGTAGCCCCATACAGAGCACATTGGTAACCTCAAGACTTGATTATAGCAATGTATGAATCACTATAAGCCAGACTATTCCTGTCCAAAAACAGCTGTAGTTGATGTACAGGCAACCACCAATTGATGTGTGACCGGGAACGCAGCAACCTAGAAGTGGCTGGAAAAGGGGGCCTGATGGGGCAAAGTGGACTTCTGCACGCTCCGCCGATGCACACAGTGGTCAGGAACTGAAACCCCATGCAAATCTGCTGTTGCCTGTATATGGAGCTAGCCTATAAGGGAGGGTGGTTTTTCAACAGCTACCATGGATCTCAATTAAGACTACAAAATTTCAGTCATCTTCTCATCCAACATATATTCTTACAGAAATCAGGACGGATCCTATCAATGCTTGTACATTACAGTCTTATTTGGCCTGGCATGATTTCCAGATCATATACAGTCCCAAGATCTTACCTTTTTGTGCCAATGGCATCAAGTTCATCAATAAAGATGATAGAAGGTGCTTTCTCCTTGGCTAATGCAAAGGCATCTCGCACTAATTTGGCTCCATCTCCAATGAACATCTGCACCAGCTGTGGGCCAGCCAGCTTCAAGAATGTAGCCTAGAGAGTGGGTAGCAGAAAAGGAAAGTATATGCAGGCTTGTGGGTTCTGCACAAGTGTGGTACCCCAGGCAAACAAAATTTGTACTAAATACAGTATTTTGCATCCTATCAGTATGCACTTCCATAAAGTAAAACAACTTAAAAAACTAATATTGAAATAAAATAATCAAATCAAATGCAGTATGAAAGGATTTGGATTTGGGGCATGGACTACACAGCTGTGGTACAGACCCCTACCCAATACTAAGACAGTTCCTGGACTTTGGGAAATCAACATCAAATCTTACCTTTGTCTGTGCAGCACATGCTCTTGCTAAAAGTGTCTTTCCTGTTCCTGGAGGTCCATACATGAGGACCCCTTTAGGAGGCTGGATGCCCAGGTTTTCAAATTTTTCTTTATGATTCATTGGCAAGACAATAGCTTCTACCAGCTGCCAAGACAGAAAGAGACGATGAATCCCTACTATGGACAATGCTGCCCATTAATCCACACTCCAGGACAGGTATTATTTATCATTTATAAAGCACCTAAAATGTATCCAATGCTGTAGGCATATTAAAAACAAGACAATCCCTGCTTGCAGGCTTACAGCTTAAAAGACTGCTCCCCCCCCCCCGCCTCTTGTTCTCACCTCTTGGATCTGTTTATCCAGTCCCCCAATATCACTGTACTGCTCTGTAGGCCTCTCGTCCACCTCCATGGCTTTGACCCGTGAGTCATACTCTGTGGGCAGGGTCTCCAGAATCAAGTAAGAGTCCTTGTTCACTCCCTGCAGATATAAATTCAGGAATTAGTCTTCTTTACTCCAAAACCAACATCTTCATATTCAAGTCATGCTATCTGCCCCTCCCCCCTTTTAAATTCTCTTGTGTTATTGTTGCAAATCCATCAAGAATCTGTAAATTAAACATTAGAGCTACTATTTCTGGGCATTAGGTGAACCAACAAGCACTGTTGCACTGGTTTAATTTTGGACTCCATTTTGAAATCAAACAAGAGATTAGTCTTTATTTTAAAGCAGAAAATAGTTACTAAACTGAGAAAAGGGAACAGCCACGGACCTTCATGAAAAGGAATATCTGTCATCATAAGTCATGTTATAACCACTAGTCTGAGGCATACGAAAAATAATTCTTGTATGCACCAAGATTCAGCATCAGAGGAGTAAACAAGAACCCCATAATAAGACACCAGGCAGTTCTTTTGTGAAGTGAATCTCACGTGTTCATAAGTATCCAATATTTCTTTAAATATAATTCTCTTTTTGGGGGGAGGTAGGGGTCTTGAGAGGCCACAAATAAACTCTTGGGAGTGCCACTTTTGGGTTAGCCATCTTTGCTGTACAGCATTCACACATACCTCAGCTGCATTAAAAGGGAGTTCTATTATGGACTATTATGGCAGAGGAACCAGAGATCAAATTGCAAACATGCGCTGGATTATGGAGAAAGCTAGAAAGTTCCAGAAAAGTATATACTTCTGCTTCATTGACTATGCAAAAGCATTTGACTGTGTCGACCACAGCAAACTATAGCAAGTTCTTAAAGAAATGGGAGTGTCTGATCACCTCATCTGTCTCCTGAGAAATCTCTATGTGGGACAAGAAGCTACAGTTAGAACTGGATATCAACAACCTCAGATATGCTGATGATACAACCTTGATGGCAGAAAGTGAGGAGGAATTAAAGAACCTTTTAATGAGGGTGAAAGAAGAGAGTGCAAAATATGGTCTGAAGCTCAACATCAAAAAAACTAAGATCATGGCCACTGGTCCCATCACCTCCTGGCAAATAGAAGAGGAAGAAATGGAGGCAGTGAGAGATTTTACTTTCTTGGGTTCCATGATCACTGCAGTTGGTGACAGCAGTCACAAAATTAAAAGATGCCTGCTTCTTGGGAGAAAAGCAATGACAAACCAACAGCATCTTAAAAAGCAGAGACATCACCTTGCCGACAAAGGTCCATATAGTTAAAGCTATGGTTTTCCCAGTAGTGATGTATGGAAGTGAGAGCTGGACCATAAAGAAGGCTGATCGCCGAAGAATTGATGCTTTTGAATTATGGTGCTGGAGGAGACTCTTGAGAGTCCCATGGACTGCAAGAAGATCAAACCTATCCATTCTGAAGGAAATCAGCCCTGAATGCTCACTGGAAGGACAGATCCTGAAGCTGAGGCTCCAATACTTTGGCCACCTCATGAGAAGAGAAGACTCCCTGGAAAAGACCCTGAAGTTGGGAAAGATTGAGGGCACAAGGAGAAGGAGACGACAGAGGACGAGATGGTTGGACAGTGTTCTCGAAGCTACCAACGTGAGTCTGGCCAAACTGCGGGAGGCAGTGGAAGACAGGAGTGCCTGGCATGCTCTGGTCCATAGGGTCATGAAGAGTTGGACACGACTAAATGACTAAAGAACAAACATCATTATGGACTTAAATCAAACAGCTAAGAAATATTGGCTGAATGGATTGCCTGGGGTGGCAAGCAGATTACTAAAATGTCATAATAATTCTCAAGACAATTAGGGATACCTCATTTATAGTAAACTATCCTCAACAGTATATCATCAAAAACAAACCAGGTATGTATTTATGGCTGCTTATGGTTGCGCAGAGCAGAAACTACTCACCACCAGATCTCCAGGCTTCAATTTTTCAGCATCAACCAACCCAATCACAGGCAGGAAATAAGTCTGTTGAAGAAAATGCAACAAAATATTAACAATTGGATTTGACCTAGGCTCCATCAGTTCTCCAAATGCTCAACACAACAAATAAGTCTAAAATACACTCTTAAAACCTAAAAAAGGCCCTAGCTTAAAAATGCCTGCTGAAATAAAACAGGTTTAAAAGATATGCCAGGTAAGCTTCTCTTGGGAGGTTATGCCATGATCTTTAGTGTTTTGTGTAGGGGGGGGCATAATTCAATAGCTATTTTCAATGGGTTCAATGGATCTGTTTGTTTGGCTGGTTGGTTGTAAGCTGCTTTGGGTTGCCCTGAGCAAAATAAAGTGGCTAACAAATTTAATAAATAATAAAACAATAATACTTTTTTGCATGTACAAAATCCCATATTCAATCCCTTGCACCTCCAGTTAAAATGGTACAAGGTAGCTTCATATATGTGTATATAAATGACAGCACTCTCAACATGCTGTTCTCACCTGACGAGTAGAGGTCTTGATCACAGCACACTTGCCCTTCCTTTGAGAATCAAGGTCAATATTTGCTCCATCCTCCTCTTGGTCATTGGGATCAACATCTAGCAGCTAGAGGTGCAGAGACCAACAGGAGTGCAAGCATACAACAATTAATCACATCATAATCCTGGCTGACAATTACACACAGCAATGGAAAGAAGCACCAAGTTATCCAGCAACCATTAATGGAAGAGTCTTTGAGGCCTCCAGAATTATCTTGGTCCACCACTCATTTGCAGGGGAAATCAGTAGGTACAAGTCAGTAGGTAGTTTTGCCTATTGCACAACAGCTAGGAAATATTGTGTAATATAGGCAGACACAATTTGATTTATTAAGCATTTACTTATATCACCGTTTAGCCAAACAGCTCCCAGGGTGGTTCACTACAAAATATAAGCTAATAACCAGTGCCCAAAAGTTGTCTCAGTATTTTCCCCTAAGTTTTAAAATGAAAAGTAGTCACCCATTAGAAATGCAAAGGGAGACTGCAAATTGCTGCCTTTGCCAATAAATGTAGGTCCTCTTTGCAGTTGATTCATTTATGACTTTATCTATTTTTCAGACTAGCAAATTAAAGCACAGGGAGAGAGACAACGGTCTTCATACTTACTTGGAAGTTAAGTTCCATTGTCTTCAGTGGGGTTTACTCCCTAATAAATTTATTTAGCACTGCAGCCAAGAAGTTGCATCAAGAAATCAAACTGAGCTAGTGAAAACTATGAAAGGGACTCTGCAGCAATGACAACATTAGAAATAATGCCTTTTAAAACAAACATACATATTTTAACAGGCCAAGTTGTTATAGTGCTTTCTCCACAGACTCCATCCCTGTTCTCTTTGCAGAACCAGTTTAGCACTACCATCTTAAGCCATCTTTTAAAGCACCAAAGGATCGTCTCATGCGCACAAATTAGAAACGTTCATTGTTAGCAGCATCCATTTTACTATTGGTGTAAGAAACTTACCTCTATGACATTGGAAACAAGATATGGCAGTGTTTTGTTTACTTTTATCTTCTCACTGTTCTCTTTGATCTTATCTTTCATGGCTTGCAGCTCATGGGTTACTCTCAGCACCTCACTCTTCATGATCTGTAAATTCCAAGTAAGACATTATTTCAAAAAATAAACATCAATGTAAGTATGTTCATGCAAGTCCAGAGAGGGGGAACTAAACAAAAAATAAAAGGAAACAAATCTGCCGAGAAAAAAAGAAGCAGCAAAAATAATTTAGCCATAGTAGAAGAAAATGGAACAGTCTCCCAACAACTAGCAGCTAATTCTTCTCACAGAGCTACAATTCCCAGAGCTCCCAAGACCATTCTGAATTGTAGTTCTGTGAGGGAAATAGGGATGGCCTAACAATGCTCAGCACTTTTAACTACACTTCCCAGGATTCTTCAGGGGAAGCCATGGCTGTTTAAAGGGCTATGATGCCAGTGTGGTGTAGTGGTTAAGAGCGGTAGACTCGTAATCTGGTGAACTGGGTTCGCGTCTCCGCTCCTCCACATGCAGCTGCTGGGTGACCTTGGCTAGTCACACTTCTTTGAAGTCTCTCAGCCTCACTCACCTCACAGACAAAACAAAATAAAAAATAAAAAAATTCCTTCCAGTAGCACTGTTTGTTCTTGGTATGAGCTTTCGTGTACATGCACACTTCTTCAGATATACTGAAACAGAAGTCATCAGACCCTTATATATAGTGAGAGGGTGGAACTTCTGATTCAGTGTATCTGAAGAAGTGTGCATGCACACGAAAGCTCATACCAAGAACAAACTTAGTTGGTCTCTAAGGTGCTACTGGAAGGAATTTTTTTATTTTTTATTTTGTTTTGACTATGGCAGACCAACACGGCTACCTACCTGTCACCTCACAGAGTGTTTGTTGTGGGGGAGGAAGGGAAAGGAGAATGTTAGCTGCTTTGAGACTTCTTCGGGTAGTGATAAAGTGGGATATCAAATCCAAAGTCTTCTCTTCTTAAATGTATAGTGCAGTCACACTTAAAATGACTGGGCATTTTGCCTCGAAAGGCAGGCCAAAGAACAGGTATGCTAGGTGACGAGAACGGCCTTAAGGGGAAGGGCGAGCCGTGTGTGTGTGTGTCTCGGTTACAGGAACTATACAGAAAAGACTGAAAAAGGACAATGGCAACCTGGAGCCACCGGCTCTGCCAGCCCAGCGCAGCCTCACCTTGATTTCGCTGTCAAGCAGGCGGGTCCTCTGCACGATCTCTTCCGTGGACATCTTCAGGACCTCCTCGCCGATCCCATCCTAGGCAGAAACACAGAGTCATGGCCAGAAGAAGCGCGTCTCCTCGGGCCCGGGCCCTCCTCACCCACCCTGGACCCTTCCGCGGAAGCCATGGGGCGGCCCGACCGGGGGGGTTTTCTGCCGCTGAACAGTACCGAGACCACGGAGTCCCCTTTCGCCCCCTGCACCCTCATCCGTCCGTCCCCCCATTTCCTCACCTCCGCTTCATCCCAGACGGACGCCATCTTTCTTTAGCCACACTAGCCAAGCTCCGCCTTCGAAGCAGCAGATTCGACGCGCTTGGCGAGAGCAGCGATAATGACTGTCTTTGCAGTCGCGACCGACGTCTCTCAAGGTTCCCCCTCTCTCTTTAAAGCTGAGTTGCCACAGTTGCCTTTTCCTTAACCCAGCGAGAAAACACGGGACAGTTGAATCTGCCGAAGCAGATGAAATAGGCGATTTCCGTACATTGGAGTCATGTGACCACGCGCTCAATTTCGCTGAGTGATGGTCTTAGCGGCTCCTTAGTAGAACTTCGAGCGGTTCCGCTGCCATCTTAGTTTGGGGCAGCGGCGGAAGCCTCGGACGACTTAGCCTCGTAGAGATAAAAGCCTTAAGAGGAGCACCCTTCCCCTAGTCCTCAGTTCGATTTCGGTTTTACACTGCGGGAGGAGGAGGGAAACACCCAGTTTCAGAATGCGCCTGGTATTATTTTGCGCGTATGTGAACGAGGGAATGGACAGCTCAGCTAGGTTTTCCTTAGCTATAACAACCTGATGCAAGCTTTTTATTCTTAACAGTATGCTGCCTCGTCCCCACCTAAACGTGTTGTTGACATAACAAGTTCATTAAACGAGGTTATTATATACCGTTTGCTGGCAGGGCTGGAAAACAGGGGCCAGCAACATGGAAGGAGAGAGACGGGGGAAGAACGAGTCCGGAGGTCAGCTTAGCTTTAAAGCCTTTTAGGGATATAATATTCAGGCAGTCAATTAACTGTGAACTTTCCCTTTAAAGTGCTCAGTTAATTGACAGCGTCTCAATGTTCCCATACGCACGTCAGGTGGTTCAGACGAAAGAACACCCTTAGCGATCTTCTTTGCAATCGCCGTTATCTGCGTAGAATGTGTTTACTGTGTAATACAGCAGTTGAGACCGGGATCTGAGTCATGTTTCAACAATAAAGACCGCTGCCAAGTCGTTCTCACTCAGTCCCCCATCAGATAGGTGGAGATCGTGACCCACACTTGGTTAAAATTCTCACGCAGTCTGCAATATGGGGATGCTAAAAGTGGACTTCATTAGAGGGTTGTCATATAAGCCACTGTCTCTCTCAGCATGCCACCATCACATCGACAAGATGGATTATTAATAATGGGTGACATCATGCTAGGAGATTGTTGCAAGCCACTCTCTCAGCCTCAGCTCTCCTCCCTCCACAACCCATGCTAGGAACATTTACTGTAAGCCACCACCCTGATAATTTATTGAAATATAGGGTATAAATCCTAATAAAGCCTGAGCTTGCTTATTTGCAATATAGCAACATTAACATGTCATTGTACAGCTCCCCTCTTGCTTGTACAGGAAACCCTTTCAGAACAACCTAATTTAAAAAAACACACATTTTTCACATAAGAAAAGGCAAGTTTGAAAGCATTGTTGAAAGTTGTTTTTTTGTTTTTACATGTAGTGGGCACAGCTTGGCGAAGGCTGGTTCCTTGCTACTACCTTTAACCTCAATTTAGTATTCAGTATAAATTGAAGGGTTTTTAAAG
The DNA here is from genome assembly GCA_034641385.1 of Darevskia mixta. Taxonomy (NCBI): domain Eukaryota; kingdom Metazoa; phylum Chordata; class Lepidosauria; order Squamata; family Lacertidae; genus Darevskia; species Darevskia mixta. Next base: position 27,938,323 of record JAWWNH010000066.1, read on the forward strand.
CACACCATGCTCTAGCTTTTACCCAATTTAGTTGTGTGGCAAACTGCTTACAAAATGCAAATGTTCTGTCTTAAACCTACCCCTGCTTAACTGCCTCTGCTGTCATGTTAGGAACAACTTGAATTGATGTGTAATATGAGTACATTCAGAGGGACGCGGGTGGTGCTGTGGGTTAAACCACAGAGCCTAGGGCTTGCTGATCAGAAGGTTGGCGGTTTGAATCCCCGCGACGGGGTGAGCTCCCTTTGCTCGGTCCCAGCTCCTGCCCACCTAGCAGTTCGAAAGCACGTCAAAGTGTAAGTAGATAAATAGGTACCGCTCCGGCGGGAAGGTAAACGGCGTTTCCGTGCGCTGCTCTGGTTCGCCAGAAGCAGCTTTGTCATGCTGGCCACATGACCCGGAAGCTGTACGCCGGCTCCCAGAGTCGGACACAACTGGACCTAATGGTCAGGGGTCCCTTTACCTTTACTTTATGAGTACATTAATTCAATTATTCAATACTGTATATAATAATGCAACAAATACATTCACTTAAATGAGCTCCATATCACAGAGCTTGTACAGTTAATGCATCACATTCTCACCTGTTTCATTTTCAGCCTTATCAATTTGTGATAGCCAAAAGCAGTCAAATCTATTGAAGACAATGGTCTTGAATTGTGGTTTTTCTGCTGTATTATAACAAACAACTAGAAAAATAAACTAAAGACCTGAAATGACTTTCCAGTGTGTCTGTCTTCACTAGTTGCTTGATAAGCCTGTTACTTATTGCTTATAAGCTTGTGGCTTAATAGTCTTTCATTGCATTTACTAGGGGAAAAGAAAATTCTCAATGCCATTCCTCACATACTATGCAACTGTAAGCATATTTTCTCAAAAGTAAATCCCACTGAGTTCAGTGGGACCTCACAACAAATGTGCTTAGGATTGCAGTCTTTGTGAAATGTGTCTTCTGGAAAGCTGTAAAACACAGGTACGGATTTAATCTAGCATGCTACATATAGATCAGGGCATGATGCAACTCCTATGCTGCCTTATAGGGATTAGGGGCATAGCCTTTAAAATGTGCTTTTGGTAAGAACTTTTCCTGTTTATAATCTCCTGTAGGGCTGTACAGAAGGGATCCCAAAGTCAACTGTAATCTGTAGAAAATACAATCTCTCCTCCTCCTCCAACCACCTCCCAAGTCAACTTGCTGTCAAACCAAAGACAGCTGGCAGTGAAAAAGCAGGATTCTTGTGAAATCTGCTAAGATTCTGCACACACATAGCATAAGAAATCCACAAAACCTTAACAAACATACTGACTTATTCCCTCATCCGCATTTAGGGTTGCTCACAAGCTTTTCAAATTCTCAAATAGGTCTTTCATTAAAAATGATGCCATTCCCTTCTCTCTCCATTCTGGTTTTCTTTTAGTTTCTGTTGTTGTTGTTGTTGTATTGATAGGAACACAAAAGGCAACAGTATATTAATAAAAAATGATGCTAACTACAGCATGCATTACTGGGTTAAAAACTGCTTTTAATGTTTGTGGGCGGTGGTGGTGGGAGATACAACTGTGTCAAGGTAATTCAAAAATACTGAGTCGTTGGCTGATACGACTTTATTAGATTCTAGTATAAATAGTTTTACCGAATGTATAAATATACTGAAGACAACATAATTGCAGACAGATAAATGCTTCTGCTTAACATCATAATACTATGGCAAAGGAATAAAACAAAAGAAATCCCCCCTCCCCAAAACACCTTCCCCCACCCTGGCCCAAGAGGCTTTCCCTTTGTAGTCCATGCAGCAATTGGATTTTCTGCAGGAGCAGAACAGAGTGGCTCTCAAGCCAAATAAATCCAATACTCTGGGCAGAATCCCAAGCACACTGTGGCAGACACACAAACACATTGCTGAAGGACAGGTGAAGACATCACAGAGCTGAACATTCTAAGGCAAAAGAAGCTTGAATTTGATAAGCCAGGTGAGCTCATCAAAGGATCCTATTTTATATTACGGATATCATACCAGTATTAATTTCCCAAAGTATATACAGGGAACTGCTGCTAGGCACCCAATACATGCCATGAGGAAGTAACTTATAGCAATACTTGGAAAATGGCTGGTGCCGCTCCATAGCTACATCACCCAAGTACAGTGTGTTGTCATGATAATTTTGTTTCCCACGAGGAATGAATAAAAACAAGGTGTGTGGTATGAGTGTCAGAACTGGACCTGGTAGAAGCTACCAGAAGCAGCAGAACATGAGAATGAGAGGACTGGGATCGTAGGAAGACGTGCTAACCAACTCCCTTCAAAGAACAGAGGTGACATATCGGTTGTGATAACTGGTTTTGAGGAAAGAGATGTCAGAGAACTCCAGGTAGACATCCACAACTCAGATGTGTGGAACATCAGGTAGCAGAGAACTAGGTCCACATGTTGCATCCAGTCTGCAGGAGACCCTCTTCCTACCCATTGGTTCCCCATCTCCATATTTGACACTTATCGAATGAGCTCTCGTAAATCATGGATTCAGTGGATCACACAAATCCTGGTTTAACAGATGAGCGCCGGCAATTGGGGCAACCACGTGTCCCATTGGTCTGAAGGCACCTGCAGTGGAAAAGAAGCACACCTTGAGCTGGAGTGTAGAGGAGGTCCTAACTTAAATAACTAGTCCTTAGGGAGGAATAGGACCTGATAATTACTGATTACCTATACTCATAATTGAATCATAAAGTTGGAAGGAACCACAAGCACCATCTAGTTCAACCCTCTCTGCAATGTAGCAATCTTTAGCCCAGCATGGGGCTCAAACCCACAACCCTGAGAATAAGAGTCTCAAGGTCTACCAACTGAGCTATCTCAGTATTTAAGATACAGGAATAAGGCAGAAAACAGTACCATAAAAAAAACACCACTGCCACACAAATCAATATTCAGAGTAGACTCCTTAAAATTAAAGGACATAAGCCCACTGATCTTAATTAAACTACTCAGAGTATAACTTAGTCACTCACTGTTTTCCAAATCTGTTAGAGGGATGCTTTCTTTTTCATTGAAGAAAACTAAGCAACTCATTTGCTGCAATTTGTGGGTTTTATCCACTCACATTACATTAGTCATAGCTATGCTACCAACCTGTTCACATTCTCTTTTTTGTTTATTAATATTTGATCTGCTATTTACTACATGCTAAAGTTAGCCTTGCCAGAGTATGGATGCCAAGATTTCTCGTCCATGAGGTCATTTGCTGTTTTCTTTTTGATGCTGGCCTCCAGGACCTCTTTGTTTACAATCAGCCTTCCAAACCACTCCTGAACTTCCCTAGTTTCATTCCATGCTTCTGCAAAGCATGGAGTTGCTCCATTCACTTGCTCTACCCACTTGCCTGTTGCATTTCCCACCATGTAAGGCAGTATTTAGTAACTCACAGTGACAGATTACCCCTTCAACTCCTTTTTTAATGCATAGCATATGCTAAATTTGGACAACATTTTGGAATAGATGACCTTCAACTGCTTCCTGATTTTATTATTCTATTTGCTCATTTTGGAGTAGACATCAAACACAATCCATCCTTTCTTCCATTTCCAATTCCCCACATTTTGCGACTAATTTGTGGCGCAATATGACCTAGTTCCTACTGGGTCATAAACTTCAATATACCTCCCTGCCAACTTCACTACAAGAGTTTTGTCATTAACAGCAGACCTTCATTAGTTAATAAAGAGTTCATTCATTCACTCACTCACCCAACATTCCCCAGTCATTCAGCTCTATCACTTATGATCTGATGCATCCCTTTCTGCTACTTACTTTATATGGAAGACATGGGAGCAGGGCAAAGCTTGGAGCTGGTGGTTCTTGTCTCCAATGGATTCGCCACACATGCCACAGTAAAGCTCCATTTCTTCCACACATTCGTGAAACTTCACCACATGGTTGCGAAGCTCCCACTGCTGTCCCTTTGTGCGGTAGATGCCTTCACACAGGCAGTGAATCTTCAGCAGGCCAAGCTGTGTGGAGATGGGGAAAGATGGAAAGGGCGTCACAGAGGACTAGACTGGCTTTCTGTGGATCCAACCATTTGAATCCTTAATCAGCAATAAAACTGTCTCTTTTACAGCTTTCTGACACCTTTATCACCTCCTGTGTCTCCCCTTGTGCTCCTCCTTGGCCTCTACCATCTGCCAGATTAGCCTTCTATCACCAAGTATTTGGTATGTCTCACTCAGATTTTTTTTTAAACAGTCCTATTGTAGCTGGAGTGTGCAGTTCTTTTCATTTTTAAAAAATAGATTAATTTCAGGATATAATACAAATAATAACAAAGTAAGGGAGAACATTGTTGCAACTGCAGAGTAGAATCCATCAGTCAGAAGTTTCTTAAGGACTTTATGAACATAGCTGGTCCATATGCCAGGCGGTTTCGTTTTCATTGCACCCACAAATGGGAATAAGCTGTAGGTGGTGACTGGACGGGTTCCCTTCAATTAAGATATTCAATAGAACTAAACCATATCTCAGCAAATGTGTCTTGTGTGTTTTGTCCTCTATTTCCAATTGCTGAGTGACCTTTTCTAACAAAGCTGTCTTCCACACATTTCGATATCAATATTCAAGGTGCACAATTTTAAAATCTTTCTAATGCCTAGCTACCATGGTCCTGGCCGCGGTGAGCAGATGTGCTATCAGCTCCTTATGATCTTTATCTGGCTCGAAAAACAAATTCAGCAATGCCAGTTGAGGTGTAGGGTGACTGTTCTGTCTGGTAATCGCTGGGCACTCCCACCACATGTGCTGGTAGGCGCTGATCACATGCCAATCCTGGAAGCTCAACGGCAGAGACTCCGGACTGATAAAATTTACAAGGCATTAACCTATGAGCTAATTTTAACAATTCTGTAACCTGTGCAAAAAGAAATTTAAAGGATGGTTTGTTCCACATTAGATCTCAAGTGCATTTAGCTTTTATGACCAAATATTGATCATCCTGAATAGTAAGGTCCAAGACCTATTAAGTGATATCCAATGTGGGCACGTCCACTCGATTTCAATGAGTGTGGCTAACAATGGCTCTCACCTAGAACCCTTGTTTTTGTAAGGTGGAAATCTTACAACATATATATTAATCAAGCTTGATGAAAATGTCCCTCATTTCAGATTCAGTGGACAATTTCCCACGTTAACCATACTCAGAGGAGAACCACTAAAGTTTATGGACATTTACAATGATTGCCTCTCCTAAACCATCTGTAAAATGAGAGAGGTTTCCCCCCCTTCAGTGTAGTAGCTAACTCAATTTTCCTGAAAGTTATAAAAAGCTGGGAATAGCTCTTTTCTTCCCTTTCTATTAAGATGGCCTGTCTCCAACAAGGGTGCAGCTTACATTATCAATTTATAGTGGGACATCGACTTACAACGATAATGCGTTCCGACGCAATTTTCGTAAGTCGAAAACATTCGTAAGTCGAATGCCCATAGGAATGCATTGAGCGAAAAAATTTGTAAGTCGAAAATTCGTAAGTCGAAAAAATCCTATTAAATCGGCCGCGACTTCCATTCGTAAGTCGAAAAATTCGGTTGTGGCGGCCATTTTGTTTCTCCCGGAAGTCATTCGTAAGTCGAAAAACACGTAAGTCGAATCGCTCGTAAGTCTAAATACTATACTAAAGTGTTCTCCTGAAGAATCCCGGGAATTGTATTTTGGTGAGGTGTTTTTGTTAGAAATTCCTATCCCTGCTCCCTCAAAAGTACCCTGGTGAAAGGAATTGACTGTTAACCAATTACAAGTCTATAGTTTTCCATCAGTGCCAGGGCTTTCATCAGTCAGCACTGCCTATTAAAAGTGTCTTCTTATGGTGATATTGTGCATTCATTTTCACTTGGGAGCTGCCTTGGAGGCCTGTTAAGCAGAAAGCCGGATTTAACTTTTTATATCCTTTCTTATTTAGAGTAAACCCATCAAAGTCAATGGTCATTCATTTCAGTTAGTCTTCTCAGAATATGACTTAGATGGACACAACTCAAATATTTTAAATAAATAGAGCAGATTACCTCATAATTGGCACAAGGAATTGGCAATGAGAGGACTTACCTTGTTTCCTAGTCCCTCTGCCAGCTCATGAGCCTTCTCGATACTTTCTAGTGCCTGTGGGAAATTAAACAAGCTCACTATGCTGCATATTACTGCAGATGAGACAGAAATAAATGCATTTTATGTAGCTTTCATGTTGCATGCCGAAACACACCTCAGGTGAAAAGGCTATGTCTTTAGCTTGAAATTTATTTTAAAAATTATTACAGTCTATTGTGTGCATTTCTATCGGAGCTCCTATATCTACTCATGTTGGATAGCACACTGAAAACTTCAACTCAACTGTGCAGTGGCAGTGAGAAAGCCTAGTTCCACCCTAGAGATTATTAGGGAAGGAACAGAAACTAAGATGGTCAATTTGGTAAGGCCTTTTGTAGAAATCTATGGTGCAGCTACATGGTCCTGCTTGCCACATCTGATTATTGCTGTTGGCATCCATCTGTCTCGAGGGACAATGGAGTGTGTCTCTAGGGGCGAACTCAAACCGCTGGACAATCACAGCGCCCACGGTGGCTGCAGAAACTGGTAACTTTTAACTGCTGCCTCCCACGTTGGAGAGCTGCAGATTTCCCATCTACCCCTGCCATGAAGGAATCCTTAGTCATACTCTTTGTGAATGGTCCGTGAACATATCTGAGCAGGAAGGCATTGGCTCTGTCTCTTTATGCTCACTAACCTTGAAAGAAAAACCACTGTACTGTATCTATTATGGGAACAGGTAATCTTAATGTTTTTACGGTTATCTCCTGATTCGCCTTATTATGATCTTTTGAATTTCCCCAGCCACAACCAAGGATCTTTGGTCGGAACTGGATGTTACAGTTTTCTGTAAAATGAGCATAGAACTGAAGAAATAAAGTACCATGGTGATAAGCATCAATCCCCCTCTGCTCCCCACTTGCTACATTGGTGTCTTAGGCTACTTCTTAGTTCATGCAATAAAAATCAGGCCACAGGAACATTGGATTGGTACAGGCTAGCCTTACCAGTACTAAGAATATTTAAGGTGGTAACTGCGAGGGCCAAGTTGTTGGGATTTAGGGGAAAGAACTGAAACGAAAGAGATCGAAGGGGAATCAAGTGCCATCTATTCAGCTTTTCAGTTTAGCCTATCACTGACCTTGTCCAGTTCCTTCTGAATCACCCAGCACTTGGCCACGCCCAGCAGCACCTGGATCTGTCCCAGACGGTTCCCAATCTCGGTCATGATGCTCATTGAGGAATCGTAACGGGGGAATGCTGTCTGCGGTATAAGAGAGGTCAATCACTCTCCAAGCCTTATAACTTCATCTGCAGACTGCTTTTGCCTGTTTCATAGGACAGAATGGGTGTTTCATACCTGCAGGGGCATGCAGAGCTTGTCTGAGGCCCAGGACAGGAGTCTTGTTAGAATTAAGTCATAAACTCAAACAAAAAAAGTAGTGGGTCTCTGGCAAGGCACCCTAGCTGGCTTAGTCCTGGGCAAGTGTACCTGGCTGCCCCCCACCCCACTCCGCATGGGCCTGCATACCTGTACATCTGCACGGCTGCGGTGGATATCTGCAAAGCAGAGCAGGCATTGTGCCTGCAAAGGACGATCTCCATGCTGAAGGGCAATCTTCATTGACTCCTAGCAAGAAAATGTCACAGAATCAGAATTTAAACCTTTTCAACCACACCATAGATCCAAAACAAAATAAAAAAATTCCTTCCAGTAGCACCTTAGAGACCAACTAAGTCTCTAAGGTGCTACTGGAAGGAATTTTTTTATTTTGTTTTGACTATGACAGACCAACACGGCTATCTACCTGTAACCATAGATCCAGTTTGCTCTATCTACCGTACTTGGGGGTGAGGGTGTTCATATATTGTATATTGGTCTTGTGCCCCACTTGCACTGGAGAGCCCTCACCCATGTTATCTGCTGGCAATAAGAGAAAGCAAGAGTATACTTGTATGAGCTACACTGCATATATTGCAATAGATGCCTTCATCTATGTGGGAATATACTTTGTACTATGTCAGACCCTCTATTTGTCTATCTAGCTCCATACTGTCCACTCTGATTGGCAGAATCTCTCTAGGGTCTATTTGACCTTTTATCTTGAGATGCCAGGGAATGAACTTGGGATCCTTTGCTCACAAAGCAGGTCTGTTTCCACAGAATTACGGTCCATCCCTTGCTGGCCTGCAGAGACCTCTTGTTCTCTTTTTTTAGTGCCTTGCCACCTTGTACCTCACAGCATTCCATTGCGTCAGCCAAGCGCCCCAACTTCCGATAGGCCACAGCCATGTAGTACTGACTCATCGCTCGGTACTTTAGACTCCAGCCCTTTCCGTAATCATTCACCAGCTCCGCAGCCTTGCATGGAAAGAACAGGGCTTTCTCATAGTCCTTAAAAAGATAAGAGACAAAAGCAGGGACAGAGGTGGGTGGGAGAGAAGCATGAGACCTTAAGACTGCTTGTGGAGCAGCAAAGAGCCTGTCAAGGTAATAATGGGAGCACCTATCTCTAGTTCTGCAAGCAGGCTGAAACCTAGTCCCTAATCAGCCAGGCTGTAACGTGCATGCATTGTATGGTATGTACAATGCCTATTTCTGATCAATCTCTTAATTTCACGATCCCTCATAAATTAGAAGATAAAACTTAGCAGATTTATAAACTCACCTATTTGCAGCAACTGAGGGAAACCCACCTACATTGCACATTGCTGTTGCTCTTCAAAGGGACTTGCATCTCATTGTATAGATTTTAGTGAACAAAAATTGGGGGAAAGGGTTTCAGTCTTTTACAAACCCCCAAATTTAAAGTGAGAATGCATTAAAAAAAAAAGCGTTGCCAAGGTTACGCCCAGGGTCAGGGGGGCTATTGCCCCAGAATAGGAATATGGTTCTTTCCCCCAGAATTGGGAGAATTTCTTTCTCAGAAATGTAAAGCATTAGGGGGGGAACCTGCCAAACACTCTCCAATGGAAAACACTGGTACTAGCAGTGCTTCCCCCCCCCAGGGGTGCTCAAAGGTACGCAGTACCAGCACTCCCCCCCCCAGAAGAAAAACACTTGTTAAAAGTGTGGCACTTGCTCTAACAACTTTATGGTGAGTACCTTTTTTCTAGAAGAAAAGCACTGAGTGCTAGTACTTTGGGGTTCATTCACACAAGTGAGGGAGTAGTTTATTGAGTTATTTGATAAAACATAGTCCATGTTGCTGGGCATTGCATTCACTTTCTCAGAAAATTCTATATGTGACATAACCACACCACATGACCAAAAGGTGCTATAGCTGCAGTTATAATACCATGAAAATGGTGATGTTAATAAGTTATTATAAAAGTTACGATCCCCCCTTAAGCACATTTAACTTGTGCATAATCAGATTTATGTGCTTGGCAAATAAAGAAATAAAAGGGGGCAGGTGCCCAGGGGGGAAAGACTTTGGCAATCCCACCCGCCACTGCACCCAATGTGTTTCGATTTTGGCTTTAGACGTGATTGCTGGAATGTAACCCCTGCGTAATTTGCTGGCTTCCCTATACCAAAACTGTAAAATATGGAGCAGCCTCAAAGTCAAGCCCTTCTTTAAGGACTGCCAACTTGGCACTGCCACCTCTGCTAACTAGGCATTCAGTGCCCTGCTTCTCCTGTTATTGTTGGCAAGGGTTGTCAGGATCTTTCTGGCCTGCATGATGGCTCCCCACATTCATTGTGGGGCAGCCTAAGAGGGGGCAAAGGTCTGTCACCAGGATACTTTCCTGACCTCATCCTGCACATTACATGACCAAACCACAGTCTGGACAGGCCCACGGACATTTGTCCCCATGCCTCAAATTCCTTCTGCTCCTGTCATATTGTCCAACCTCTTAACTGCAGTCCCTCTCCACCTCCTGCCTGAGCAGTACCTACCTTCAGGTGTGTGTAGAAATTCCCTAAGCTGCAGCAGACGCGGCACTCCAGCATCTTGTCGTCATTGTTGTGGGCATAGCGCAGGGCTTTCTCAAAACACTCGAGCGCCTTCTGGAAGATGCTGAGGCCGAGGTAGGCGTTGCCCATGCTGAGGCTGACTTGGCCATTGAGCTGCATGCTGACTGTGGTACCCTGCATGTTCAGGCAGGTCTTGCAGTAGGAGATGGTTTTTTGGAATTCACAGAGCTTCTCATTGCTCCGAGCCAGATTCAGGTAGCTCTCTGTAAGGTAGTCCGGATCCTCCAGCTCCCGGGCTGTGTCAATCTGCACAACTGCAAACTTCCAGCAGAGAACAGAACATTTAAGGAACATCATCTCTGTTGCTAGAAAAGATACCGTGATGCATTCAGGTGCGTGGAGCTTGGAGTTAAGAATACAGAGGCATGATACACTGGGTGAATCAAGGCCAGAGGTGGTGGTTTAAGCAGATGCAGGAGACCTTCATCACAAAGAGGCTTCAAATGTAGGTTCAAGGAGGAGCTGCCAATGGTCACAGGAGGAGATAGAAAGTGGGAGAGGGAGGGATTTAAACCTCCTTCATTGGAGGTTTATAATCAGAGCCTAGGTGGCCATCTGTCATGGATGCTTTAGTTGAGATTCCTGCATTGCATGGGGAACCTTCCAACTCTACGATTCTATCATTCTATGAATCTCAATGTGCATAGTAATTAATCCCTATCCATGACACCTATACTACTGTAAACTCCAATGATTCCATTCAGTCTATTGCTGGTTAAAGTCAGTTTTCTTCCTGCTCAATTATCCTTACCAGAGTTTCTGTGTGAGGGAATTTCAGGAAAGGTATCTTTCAGTAAAATTTGAGATTCATTACCCATATCCTACCCTGTCTTTTTATATTTCAGTACTGGCCGGCGCTGTGGGTTGAACCACAGAGCCTAGGGCTTGCCGATCAGAAGGTCGGTGGTTCAAATCCCCGCAACAGGGTGAGCCCCCGTTGCTTGGTCCCTGCTCCTGCCAACCTAGCAGTTCGAAAGCATGTCAAAGTGCAAGTAGATAAATAGGTACCGCTCTGGCGGGAAGGTAAACGGCGTTTCCGTGTGCTGCTCTGGTTCGCCAGAAACAGCTTAGTCATGCTGGCCACATGACCCGGAAGCTGTACGCCGGCTCCCTCGGCCAGTAATGCGAGATGAGCGCCGCAACCCCAGAGTCGGACATGACTGGACCTAACGGTCAGGGGTCCCTTTACCTTTACTGGCCTTTTCAGAAAGATGGCAGCAAGTATGAGAGTGGACTGAATTGCTCCCTAAATAATTTGTTTTGGCTTACTGTATTTTCAACTACATTAAATATTAAATAGCTTTAACTAAACTAATTTCCTTAAATAATTGAATAGCTGTGCGGGTCCCGCTCTCAAACACTAAACACTGTGATATCCAATCACTCTCACGCCTCCCTGGCTCAGTCTTCCCATTGCACTGCAGTCTGCTGCTTTTTGGCTCATAAAACTACCGGTAATCATTTTCATGGCTACTCTGTCCGCTTTCTGGTTTAACCCTGTTATTTGAGTGGAGGTTAGCGGGAATAAAGGGTAAATTGCCTAAGAAAATTGTTACATGTGGGGAGGCTAAGAGGGCAGAGGCCGCTACCAGCAAATTCAGTGGTATAACTAAAGCTGATTTAGAGATCTGGTGAAACAAAGGCGCTTCCCCAAAAGGTTGGACTTTTTTGCAGCAAGAAAAGTGACTAGAAAAACGGGATAACCCCTTGTGATGCAGTAACATCTAACCTCCCCACAAGCAAAGAAGAAAGAATGTTCATTAAATAGTCAACATGGCCTCATCTCCCTTGCCAAGAAATCAGGATGAATGCTCAATAAGCAGGTGAAATCTGGAAGCACCCTGGGCGAAGAAAGGGCTTTCTTGTATAAGAAACAAGTGAGTCAGAAATGGTATGATATTGCTGCCTTGGTTTTTTTAAATTAAGCTGGCCAAAACCCAAATGCAATACAATTAAGTAAAACAAACCACTCCAACCCTTTTTCTCTCTCTGCTGCATCTCCTTATTCCTGCTTCACTTCCCTGCAGAAAAGTGTGTCCTGGGTAAAGCAGCCCTAACAACTCATTCCATTAACTTGCTTCCCTTCTGCATATCATTAAGAAAGGGATTAATTGCAGCCAGGATGCTGATCCTTGGAACTGCACCCTAGACCAGCCCCTCTTCAACTCACATAGCTTTTGTCATCCAGAACTTTTGCCTGTGGTCTCTCATTTAGTGTTAAAACAGGTGCAACTATGTCCTTTCCCAGCTAATTAAAACCAGCTCCCATGCTAGATTTGAGGCAAAGAATTAAGTGCCATCTTGATGAACAGAAGTGCTTGGCAAGGTTTTCCATTTATAAATTGTTTATTCCAGAACGTTCTCCAAACTTAGGTCCAGGTCTCTTAATTTAGACTCTGAAGTATTCAAGGCAAGGTATCTGTATCATTTCCAGCATCTTGATGAAGCACACATTAGAGATGAAGTCATCTTAGCTATATTAAATGTTTCACAGGTTATCATCCCTGTTTATTATTTTAAGACTTAATATTGGATCTAAGCCAATGCTGTCCATGCATGTTTGTGCATGCACTCTGTGTGTGTGTGTACTGAACTCATGCACTCATACAACTAGACTTTACCTTCCTTGCTCTTCTCACCTTCAGAATCTGCTCTAAAGAATTGGTAGACCATCCAGAGCAGATTTTGGGGGGCATAATGGGGGTGGGGAGACTGGAAGGAGGGGAAGTCTCCTTGCTCAAGTGCAAGCCTGCTCACACAACATTGGATTCTACTGTGTCTTTTCAAGCCTGCTGTCTCATTTGTTTTTCTATGGTTTAAACCTGTATTTCCCAAACTTGCGGCTCCATCATTCCTGACCACTAGTCTTGCTAGCTAGGGATGATGGAAGTTGTAGTCCAACAACAGCTGGAGACCCAAATTTGGGAAACCCTGACTTTAAACCTTTAAAAGCTCCTGTCAATATTTTGGTCAATTTGGAACCTCTCCTGCCCTCCATTCATCTTCAAAGCCTCCATCGCCTTGCTCCTGCCTATCCCTCTGCACTGCTTTCCCGACATGTACTGGTACCTTCTTGTGACCTTCACTCATCCATTCCTACAACCCTCAACCATCCAAAGGGTGCCTGCTCCTTGCAATGCCTTCCTCCTTTCCCCCTTGCTGTCCTGGAATGCCCGCCCAGAACACTTAAGAACATAAGAAGAGCCCTCCTTTGCAAACCAGAATGCTCCTTGCCACTGTGTATGGGTTTGAGCATCATTAAGCACCTCCTCATCCAATGCATCTGTTCTTACCTAAGAAGCACCTGGCTGTGAGCTCTTCAAGATGGATTGCATCACTCAGAGGCCTACACAGAGATTAATGCACTTGCTTTGTGGAAGATGTGACAAGGTTAAACAGGAAACACCAAACTGAGGAAGTGACATTAAACAACTGTTGGGGTGGCTAATTGTTGTTCCTCTGCAGCCCCTCTTTTAAGTTTGTGTACATACCTATTTGGACTGTGAGCTCTCTGGGGCAGGGCTGTATCCACCTGCCCATGTTTCAGACTTTAGTGTTTAGGTTCTATAGAATCTCTTGTGTGGCTATCACCTGGTCTCGGGGCTCTGTGAACCCTCAAATGAAACACTTGCAAATGCTACCAGTATTTGCAAGAAATTAGGTTCCCAAGTATTTTACTGAAGGGACCACTAGTGGAGCCGAGTCTCTGTTGAAGGTACACTGGCCAGCACCCAACCCATGATACACAGATAATCCTCCCACAACTGTCTACACTGCACTTTTCCTACAATTGCCTTAAAATAAGGGTGACTTAACCTTTGGCCCTCCAAATGTTGCTGAAAAGTCATAAAAGTGCAGGGCAAGTGGCTGTGGCTTGGCTGAAACTGCCCCACAGGCCAAATGGGGAGGCCTGGGGGCTGGATGTTCCCTGCCACTGAACTACAGCCTCCACACATCGGCTACACTGGCTGGGGCTGATGAGATTTGGAGGGCTCACAGATTCACCACCCCTGCCTTCAAGAGAACTAGTGTCACATAGTGGCCAGAAAGAACAGAGATTCTGGAATATCTGAATTCCAGTCTCGTCTTGTTGGATGGCCTTCTGCAAAGCACTTACAACCCAGTGGTTACTAACCATGATGGCTGTATAGCTTCCCTCTAGGATCAGAGGCAGCACGTCTCCAAATACCAATTGCTGGGGAACAACAACAGGAGCATCTAGTTGGCCACTGTGGGAAAGCGGATGCTGGACTAGATAGCTCTTTGGTCTGATCTATAAGGGCTCATCTTTTGTTTACCCCTCACCCCCTGGTTAGGTCATCACAAGAAGGTATGCAGGGTGCTTTGAACAGAATGGCTGGGGAGACCCAGCCAGATGGGCGGGGTACAAATAATAAATTATTATTATTATTATTTAGGGGAAGTTCTGGCAACCCTGATGAAGCACTGCCTTACTGGCATCAGAGCATAAATGCTAGTAAAATGGTAACAACAGAGGAGTGTCTGGCTATTGTTGCTATGATTTATTAAATTTGTAGAACACCCTTCATCTGAAGATTGCATAATATGACAGATGAGTCACTGAAATCAAGGGATAGCCTCAGGGCATTGTCTCCTGAACAGTTATGCACACTTTCACACGCAAGTAATGCTTTGCAAAACTGAACAATCTACTACAATAACATAACATGCTATGGCTAGCACAATTAAGTTCCCGGGAATTAAACATCAAAGATGAACAATCTAAGAATTTCTGGGGATGGAGAACTGGGAGCAGAGATGCAGGATGGCAATTTACAAATCTAAGCAATTTACAGGACTTTCCAAGAGCAATTCTACCAAATCCAGGCTCACTGTATTTGCAGTTTGTCTGCTGAACTGCTCCCCAAAGCCTGCTTGCCCACCACAGTTCCCATCCCCTTTTTAGTGAGAGAAAAGAGCAGGCATTCAGCATGAAATCTGCTTTACCTTTAGCATGTCTTTGTACCTGCCCATCTCTGAGTGAGCGGTGATGAGGCAACCCAGGACTCGAAACCTGCCAGCAGCATCCGTGCTCTTTTCCAAAACCTTCAACCAAACTTGCAGGGCCTTTTCTGTCTGGTTGGACTGGTAAAGTTGGAGTCCTTTTTCTATCTGCTGCTTTGTCTGGTCCTGACCCATCTCCTTTGTGCTCAAGAGCGTCATATACTAACCTGCCAGGACAGCAGACACACCGTAAAACACAATAAAGTTGGTGCTAAAACTGGAAGGCAGATTTTACCATTCAGAAGCTCTGGACCACAGGAACCTTGGACGATTCAGATGAAGGAATGTCAGCAGGAGATGGCAAATGTGGCCACCAAGGTCTTAGGGCAACCATCCTAATATTCTAGGCTAGCAACTTGGATGCTGCTGTCCTGCTAGAACTTTCTAAAACCCAAATCAATGAACAAAAGAGGTGGAAGACAAAAAAAACCACTGCAAGAAAAGAAGAGAAAAATCTCAAGTGGCTGGAGTGAAATTCAATCGGAATGGCCACTCCTGTGCCCCTCCCCTCCATTGGTGACAGCTGTGCCCGCCAATCCTGGTCACATGACTTCACAGGAATGCCAGTCTTGGTAACTCCCAAGGTCAGAAAGCAAGCCAGAGGCAGCCGTTGTCCTTCCCTCTACGTTGCTTTTATAAATATACCAGAGAAGGCATCCTCTGCTGCTGTGGTATAGCAAATTAAGGCTTTCACCCATTTCCATTCTAGCATTGAATAGACTCTTAAGAGCACTAAGGGTTTATGAGCAGCCTAACCGTGAGATGAGATGCGTGGTGCTTCTTAAGCACAATGGCCAGGAACGCTGCCTTCTTTAGGATTCCAAACATGCATCTTGGAAACCTGAGTATTAAATGCAGAAGGATTTAACACAGAGGATCATTTCGCACATTAAACAGCAGCAAACCTCAGATTGCCACATAACATACATTCCTGAGACGGCTGTTGACAGTCACAGCTCCCTAATGAGTGAACGTCTCTGCTATGTGTATTTGTGGCACTCATCCTCTTAATATTTAGGAACATACTTTTATCTTAGACGTACATTTTAAAGTGTAACATTTGAAGTGGCTCTGAAACATTATTTGCCAGCTATGAACTTAATTGGGACCTTTTTCATGCAAGTGTAAAGCTGAGGTTAGGGAACTTGGCACCAATCCTCACATTGTATTTTGGTATTCTCCGGTCCATACTTGTATGAAAGCATGTGTTTTGTAACGCGGAAACTGCTGGTTGGCCCAGTGCACACTGGAGAGTCAGTTCCTGTTATCAGCCTCTCAATGAATGCATTCATGGGGGGAAACCCTACATTACAAAAACTATTTTATATAAGTACAGATACGCACGTGACAAAAATAGCTATGACTGGTACTCAGCATGACAGATTGTGGGAAGGTGTAGTATTAGTGTACAAATTAATACAAAGGAGATATATCCATGGAGCCTAAGGCTGTCAGTGGTTACTAGTTAAGGTGGCTATGACTAACTACCATATCTGAGGCAGTACGCCTCTTGATACCAGTTGCTTGCAATTATGAGTGAGGGGGCACGATTGTGCTCATGTCCTGGCTGTGGGCTTCCCAAAGGCATCTGACTGGTCACTGTGAGAAAAGGGATGCTGGACTAGATGGGCCTTTGGCCTGATCTAACAGTCCTGTGAACAAAATCCTGGCATTCTTGGACTCCAGTGGTTGACTAGTTGCTAGCTGAATTAGGGCCACATGCATAGCGGTAGAAAATTCTAGTACGGTAGCATGTTCACAAGAGATAACCATACTAATAGGTCTAGAAGAAAAAGATACAAGTTCCTCCATCTCTCATAGCACAGCGACATTAATAAAAAAGGCCAGCTTTTTCAGTAGGTGGTGCTATGTACACGCAGAACTCTTTACCTTAGTCCAGGGGTGGCAAACCCTCAGGCCCATAGGCCACAGACAGCCTCCCAAAAATCTTTTTGTGGCCTCCAAGATGCCATTTTTTAAAGTGGGTTAGGAGAGCTGGAAAAAAATTCACATCAGGCAACGCCTTTGACCTCTGACAAGTGTTTGCTTGTAAATCAGAAATAGGGAGCACATTTGATCTCTCCATAGCTAGAACAACTGTGAACAACAAAACAATCTTTCGGAAGGATTGAACATGCAGCCAAGGTAGGACGACAGAAAATGAATAATACAGCCAGACTGTTTTAATACACAGGCCTGGTTTCAGCTGATCTTCTTTTATACAAGCAATACAGCTTCACATTGGTAGTAACACACAGTGAGCATAATGATGCTTTGTTCCCATTTTCTCACTGAAGGGAAATGGGTCACTCAGTTGCTTCCTCCATCTTCTACTCACCCTTCTTGGACTTTAAACAGCTATTCGTTTTTCTGCTGTTTTGTGCACCACAAAAAGGTGATACAACCCTCTGCTGTATGCTTAACAGGCTGCACTGGATGGAATGAATGACTGAATAATTACCACCTTTACAGTCAGTTACAGTAATTAAATTGACAACATTGCTTTAAAAATGTTTAAAGGTGTTGATCCAGTAAGAGGAAAAACTATTAATACCTCCTAAATTGTTCAAACAAGAAGCCCCCGATTCTAAGAAAAGTAAGATGTTTCATTTTAACTGTACTTTCCTTAAGGGCATGATTCCTTATGTCCCAACTGGCTTCTAAATGAAATTCTGCCTAATGCTCATATTTTTATGCAAGTCATTTTGTTGTAAAAGAGTCTACTTTGCTTTACGTTTGTGGGGAGCACCCACAATGTACTGAAATCCATTTTGTAAAAGAAAACAGCTGGTTTAACATCCATGTTCAATAAATTGAGAACCTGGTAGTGATTTGAAGCAGAGGGTGCAGCAATCAGCACAATAAAAATACAGATTGTCTCCAGACCAACAAATTCAATGCAAATCAGAATTGTTCACTTGCAGGATGTATGATCCTATTTGTACATGAATACTGATAGTGGTTATGAACTGGCTAACTACTTGCTAAAGATGAGTTATAGTAGAAAGCACTCTGAAAACAAATGTGAGTTGCTGTGGCATTACAAGAAGCAAATACAGTATCTAAAATGAGGGAATAGATGGGGGAAAACAGCAACAGAATGACATTATACAAGTTTATTGTGTATCCATACCAAGGATGTGCTTGTTTGTTAGAGATGCCTGAACTGGCAAAGCAATTCTTACGCTATACACTGCCTCATCTAACACACACACACACACACACACACACACACACACACACACACACACACACAAAGTTATAGCAGAGTTCATCTAGTATGATCAGGGGGATGGAGTATATTTTCTTATAAGTAAGGGTTTAAGCATCTGTAACATTTTACTTTAGATGGTTATAAAATCATCAGTAGACATTAATGAGAATTATAAGATAATGAGAGTTAGGACATTAAATCACTCAAAATGAAAATATTGTCATAACCAGCATATTTGAAAAAATACTGCCTCATGCGATCAAGCAGTGTTGTGATGGCCTATTATAATTGCTTTAATACAAAACATGGAGAACTGATATATCAGTGGCTACTAGCAAAGGTAGCTTGTATGTCTTTATTTAGAAATGTTATACCCATTTCTAATAGGCTGTGGAGATGAAAGACAAAGGAGGAAATATCACCATCTTGCTTCACTTATGTACTTCTTTGTGGCATTGGAATGGCCATTGTCAGAATATAAAATGCCAAGGCTTAATGAATCACTGGACTGAAATAATCCGGCATACAGACAGGGAAAGGTTAAGTGTGTGAGTGTATATGTGACCACACTCACACCAAGTATTCCAACTGCTGTGGGTAAAGAGCAATGCCGTTCTTTGTATCCCTCCAAGCCAACTCTGGGGTATGACTGCATTTGATGTACTAGCTTTCCAGAAAGCCCTAGACAGAACTCATCCTTAGTCTGACAAACTTACTATTCATGAAAGGAAGCAAACCTCACACACAGATAGGAAAAGTGATCAGAAAGAGGTTAATTTAAATTAAGCGGGGGACAAGGAAAAATAAAGAACCAAAGGACAGATTACAAGGTCTATTATGAACACTAGGCCACTGTTTTATACACATGGGTGTAGCCAAGGGGAGGGGCAGCTGCCCCCCCTAAATCAACCAAAATCAATAAACATCAATATATATCTGAGGTTCTTCCCCCCTAACAAAAATCCTGGGTACGCCCATGTTTATACAATTAAGAAATTTTATTCTGTCTTCGAGTCTTGGCAGTCGGAGCAGTCCTCCTTCTCATATTCTAGAATTCATGCACCCAACTAGCCGGTCATGTGTAAGCAAAAACAAGAATGACACAGAAAATTCTTCTCAAACAGTTTAATAGCAAATAAACAAAGGGAGGTACCACACTTGGCATATACAAAATGACTTCTTGTCTGTGTGTCTGTGCAATTAAAACGGCATTAGGTTCCCCAGTGGGACAAAAAGAAACCACACACAAAAGGAAGAAAATTCCTTAATACATACTCGCTTGTTCCAAACTTTAACAAAACTTTCATTTTTAAATCCACTACACAAACTCCGTGATCAGAAAAGCAACATGTGCTTCTGTTTTTAAACCATTAAAGTAAAAGCCATAATTTTCTACAGAGTACAACACAATTTCACACAAAAAGGACATTTTGCAAATCAAACAAGAAAAAAGGAACAGCTCAAACAAGGAAAGAAAAGCATTGCTACAACAGAATCACAAATTTGAGTTGATTAAATCCTGTTACTGCAGAACAGACTCTACATTTGGTCATAGTGGCAATTTGTTTTCTTGTCACATTTGTGAATCACTTTACATTGTTTTCTAGTAGAAAAGGCAAAAAACTGTACAAAACCCCTAGTGTTAAATACAATGTGTGTACCAATAAAAAAGCCCACAGGTTTGTTTCCAAAATGTAAATTTTCTTTTTTTTAAATTATTCACAAAAAGCAGCCAGAAATAAAAGGCAGCTGCTGCGTTACTGTCTCAAATTCATTAAAACCACCACAGAATAATTAAAACCAAAGAAAGAAAGGAAAGAAGAAAAGGAACATCCAACGTTTGGCATTTTGGTTTTCTCCAGAGATTCCCCCCCCCCACAGGCTCCCCCAGAGTTCCTCATGAAACTATATGTGCATTGTAAAGAAATGTATTGGCAAAATTAATCAATACACTGCAGGGTCTCACATTCCCTGCCATCAGACATCCCTGTGCATTGCGACTGTGAGCCTAAGAGCAACTATCTCACAGCTGTATACCCAGATATTGCAGCCATCTCTTTGCAAGCAACTCTCACCCTCAAAAGGTGAAGATCACAAGGTTGAGGGAACAGCTACCTATGCATATTTATCTAACAAGCATGGAGAAATATTACCCACCCAACAATGGAGCAGGATTTTTTTTGTGTCCTAAAGTTTAGAACACTCCATGTGGCCTAGAGACAGGTCTCCCAATACATCCCTACTCTATGAAGTTTTGCTCACATTCCTTTCTCCTGTCTGAAGTTCCTTTATAGCTTCCCCAACCCTTTTGCCCCTTGTGATTAGGCACCTACCACAGGAGTTTCTTGCAGGTGCTGTGAAACCCAGTACTAAGTCTCAGCTTCTACAGTAGGTTGTTTATGCAGGAAGGCTGAAGCATGCTTCCCAGAGAAGGATAATCCGTGCTATTTCTTCATCAGGCCAGAAAAAAAGAAAGAAAGACTGCATGACTCCTTACCCAATTTAAGAACTTAAAAAAAAAAAAATCTCTGTAGAGATCATCCCCCAGCTAAGGCCCCTGAGAAAAGGAGCCGGGGTTGGTACCCTGTTCAGGCAACAGCTATTAGGCTGTTATATTGTGCTTGTCGCTTGGGGAAAGAGTCAGCAGTTCTGTGCCTAAACTTACAGATTCCTTCTATGGGATATGCAGAACATGATACTTCAAGTGTAAAGACTGGAGAGCAATCAAGCTTCCATCCACTGAGCTTTAATGGTGCTAAACCTCACAAAGCAAGCCACATATTAAACAAGAGGTACAAATTAAGGCTACCCCAAAAGAGCTTTCGCTCCAATGGATCTTAGAAGCAATATTACTGCAAACACCCCACACCTTTCCTTCTATCCCTGCCGCCGCCACCACCTAAACAGTGCAATCAAGCCCCCTGAGACCTTTCAATAGCTGTGATGATAGAGCAAGGTGCAGATATCGTGTAAAGCAGTCTAAATGCACAGGAGATGTCATTACGTGACATATGACCACAAGTCTGGCATCCAAAAAAGGATAGTTCTGAAACCTATTGAATTACTCAGTTTTTGCACAAACTATAGAAAACAGAGGTGAAGGGTGTTTATATACACAAGGTTGTGAAGAACACAGCAGGAAACATGCAAAACGTTTACAAGGGCATTATTTGAGTTTTTAAAGGAAAAAAACACAAAATCTCACATTTTAATGAGGATACTGTAGTTACAAAAAACTAAGCATGCTAGGGTTTAACAAAATACAACATCAACTTTGATTAAATTTCACTGCAGACAAAGGCTGATAATCACACAGGAAGGAAAAAAACAGTTAAGTGCCAGGGCAAAAATGCAGCTACAATCAGGAGAAAGTGTAGTTCAAGTGTTTTCTGCTGAGGCTACTCAAGTCAAAGAATACATGCTGTCTCCTCAAGCACAGAAAATAGATTCAGCAAAATGTGACCAGAAGCCTCCTAAATTTTTAAAGTCGCATCATTTTACCTTTTCCTTCAAAGATTTGTTTTAAAACTAAGCACACAGAAAAAACTAAGCCTAGAAAGTGATTGGCTGTATGTTCACAGAAATACAATACTCCACGAGGTATGCTAGCAAGGCTGCTCTGAAGACAGTTACAAAGAATCAGAATCACAAAATCAAGTGGTTATCTTACGAAGTTCTAGAAAAATAGAATTCTTTTATATTCAAATGCAAGTTTAAATATTCCCCTTCAGCAGTCTTTCTAGCAAAACCAATTTGGCAGCACAAAAAAGGGAAAAAAAAGAAAAGAAAAGAAACAAACATAATAAAAATACACATCAGCATCAAAAAGTCAACACAAGGTCAAAGGTGAGAGTTCAAGCATCAGAGAAGCTGAAGAGACAAGGATTTGGACGATGTACTTGAACGCCACATCGACATGCTTTAGGCACAACGATGAACAAACGGCAGGAATCTAGAAAAAAAACAAACCAGAAAGAAGGAGACCCACTGAGTTACACAGAGCAGTACATCCAAACAGAGAGAGAGAGAGAGTGAGAGTGAGAAAGAGAGAACAAGAATGGGCACTGTACAATGAGACCTCTTGGGGAGGGGAGTTGACAGGGAAGGGCAGCACATGCCAACAACAAACAAGTAAAAGTTGAAGTGCATAAGACACCAAATAAATATCAAAACTACCAGAAACCAGATAGAAGTAGAGGCCTGGGATTTCCTTTAGACACTAGCTACAGAATGGACTATGGCTTAGTGGCATACAGACAGCTGTGCATTCACCACAGCCCTGAGCCAGTGCTCCTGCTACCTCTGCTTGAGGAAGACAACACAGAACTCCCCCTCTGTTAGATCTGGAATCCATAAAATGTGGTTCTAGGGTGATTTTAAGAGATGGGGGACACAGGAGGAATCACTGGGGTTGATAGTTGATTGTACTTTCTTCTTTCCTATCATGCGACATACATAGGCAGCAGTAGCCTAAGAAATCCACCCTCTGTTTCAGCTATTCTTTAGGAAACAAGGATACTGGCTGTTGGTTTTAGAACCAAAAAATGACATAAGATACATAAATAGAAGTGAAACCCTTATGAAATAGGAAGGAATTAAGACTTTATTGCAAGTCAAGACTTGCCTCAGCTGAGCCCTTTTTATTTAATACCTACAAATAAACGTTTGCAACTTTTTCAATAAATAAATCCTTCTCCCTGACTTTGTGAGGTGGAATTCTGGGCTCTCATAAGTTCTACAGTCACTGTTACCAGTTTGAGTGGAAGGAATTTTGTCTGAGCAGCTTGACATTTTCTCAGAATTGATAGAATCTCCAATAAGGGCACAACACAAGAGATGTGATTTGCATGACAAATACATTTAAGCATTCTGTTAATGACATGGAAAACTGTCTGAGGCAGCATGTGATTACTGGAAAAAGCAGGCTTGTTAGGTCTACCGTAACTTTTATTCCAATTATAATTAAAGGCATATAATATTCTGATTTAAAACATACGGTTGCATTTCAGTTAAAAAGTTTATTTTTCTATTTGTGTGTGTGAATTCCCAAATGAAAACTGAGCTTCTGTTTACAAGTGCTAAGCTATTCTACTGTCTTAGATTTTTGATCTCAACATGTACATCAAGCAGAATCTCAAAAGTAGATTCTGTCTCTCCCACCACCCCACAAGGACATACTCACAAGGCTGAAGGATATACATATATTTACTCAAGTTAAAATGTTACAGAGGAAATGCAGACTATTGTGAGGCAAATTCATCAGCAGTTATGGAGAGCCTTTTTTTATTACAAGAATAAGGCTTTTTTTTGGGGGGGGGGGTGATATGCCTCAGGAATGCCAAAGTCTGCCCAAAATACTTTTCAGTTCAACATTTCTTCTTTTATTGATTCCAGATTTGTCTCTGCATGTTACCACACTCAATTTATTCTGAGAACTTGTTTTAATCTAAAATAAATCTATGATTGTTTTAGGTTAAATACAACTTAAGTTGATACATAGCAGCCTGCATTTCTTAATAAAGAACAACTAAAATTGGCTGTGCTTTCCAATTTGATTCCTTTGTCACATTGGATCAAACACAGATAATAATCTGGTCTCCTACAGAGGGATAGGCCGCAAGGTAACATTCAGGGTTTTATGTCAAAGGATCTGTTCAAACTTGGAAAGGAAAAAGGATGGAGGAAATTAAAAACTATGCAGAACCACCCACAACGTGACAGATAGGCCCTAATCCTAAAAGTGGAAAGCTGAATTTGTGTGCGTGATTTCCTTGCCAATAGAGAACCTACTCCAGAGACTTCGTTTTATTACTTGTTTTGAAAAGTATGAATGGGCAGATCAGAATTAAACTGAGGAAGGGGAGAGGCATATGGGGTTAAAGTCCTCTAGTTAAAAGTAATTCAGAGCACCAGCACAGAAGGCGCAGCAAGTTTGCCAATACACACCAGAGTCCTGATTTCTGGAATTTAACCTGGAAAGCTTACTTTGGCAATTCTCATGTGGGATGAGAGCACTTGCATAAATTAGATTATAAAACCATCTATACCCACTTGCTGTCATGTTAATTTAACAGGAGGTGATTTGCCTCACAGTTTCCATGATGAGAGCATATATACTGTTTAGGAATATTATGGACACTTAAATAAAAGGGCGATCGAACAGGTAATTCACAGAAAACTAACTTGGGTAGTCAAAAGAAAAATGTAACTGAGGGAGCAGGGGAGAGGAAGTACTGGGAGAAGTGACTATAGAGAAACTTGAGCACAGCTTTCCCTCTCCACTAGTTCACAGCATTAATTCTTTTCCTATTTAGCAGCTTTTCCAACTGCAGACAGGTCACTGAAAGTCAGTAGTTTCAATCATGCACATTGCTGTATGTATGTGTAACACAATCACATTCAGGATTATGCAAAACCCTGTTTTTTCCAGTGAAATAATTTAGATAATAAATATTCTCCACCCTGGAGCAGTATAAAACTTCTATAAAAATAGAAACAACATTCTTGGTTATATCAGGTTGCAAATGGAGCAGCTGCTCCCAACCATGACCCCCCCGAAAAGTATATTATTATTTTTTTTAAAAAAAATCCCATGACAACTCTGGAAGCCTCAATACTCCAATACTCCCCCCAACCTCAGAATATCAGGACACAACTTTTCCTAGTGCACAAAATTCAAATGTATACAGTTCACCTAAATGTATGCATATGCTTCTGAATAGACCCAAATACTGAACACAGAAGGGTACCATATGCCAGCATAAATGGGAAATTTGGCAATCTGACCATTCAACCTTTTTCGCCACCATTCTGTGTGCTTTATAATACTGACAGTTTGCATCAACAATACTTCCAAATTCACGAGAAAAATATTACTTGAACCTGAGAAGGAAGGCCCAATACATCTTATACTTCTGAGGTTTAATACACCAGGGGACCCAGTCCCTGGTTATGTTTGATTTCCAAGTTTCTGGCACATTCTTAAATGGCATTTCAGGCTCAACAAGCCTTGTGGCCCTTCCTGACAGAGTGAACTGAAAGCCTTAAAAAACAAAAAAACAAAAAACCCTGTTCCCTGCTCCCTAAACACATGATTCCCAAACACAAAATTTGTGGGTTGACTGGGGTACTGTGAAAAAAACATTATAATCAAATGGGGCCAAAGAGACGAATAAACTGAGGGCACAGGAATGCAGTGAATCTATATATGACACCGTTCATTTCCTCACAGATAGAGGTGGCTTTTTGTAGCTTTAGAGCTAGCTTCTACACTGACTTCTTGCCACGGCTGAGGCCAGAATGTCAAAGTTCCCTTTAGTCCCATGTCATCAGTGTGTACAAAAAAACCAAAAACCACCCTTTGACATTTTGGCAAATTCATACGTGTGGAAAAAATAAGCGTGTATTAGAAGGGGAA
The DNA here is from genome assembly GCA_034641385.1 of Darevskia mixta. Taxonomy (NCBI): domain Eukaryota; kingdom Metazoa; phylum Chordata; class Lepidosauria; order Squamata; family Lacertidae; genus Darevskia; species Darevskia mixta. The sequence continues at coordinate 27,964,033 of JAWWNH010000066.1, forward strand.
GAATTCTGAATCTGAGTTCTGAGTTAAAATATATTGGGTGATAAACAATAGCAGGATCAAGATCCTGTGCAGCAGATTCAGCCCTTTGTGTTTTATATTGGCACATGCACTCAAAGGAAAACTGCAATGTAGCAAAATAGCAACATACGAAAAATCAATCTATATAAGCAAAAAATGTGATCTTTGGGGCAGTATTATTCTGGATGTTCAGCTAAAGAGTGTGCGCAAAAAAGCAGAATGTCAGAAATCAAAGAACCATGAGCTTATTTAGAAGCCATCTGTCAGTTTAGTACTTAGGATTTAAATAGTGCTTTGTGAACATTGATTCTAGTAACATCTTTGTGTAGAAGCTGTAAAACTGGGACAGAAGCCGCAAAGGAAATTCAATCAAGACATACAGAATTTGCAGCAGATCCTGAGCAAATCGTGTGGCTAAGATGTATACCTCCATTATAAATTGCCTAGTTTCCATTAAACAACAAATACTGGAAAATTGGAAGTATCCAATTTTTAAAAGGTTGTTCTGGCTGGAGTGTAAATGTTTGCTCTAGAAACAAAATTGCTTACAAAATTTTGTAAGCTGACCACACACTCATAATTACTGCAGTTTTCCTTTAATACATGAGTCTGTTTGCCCAATTACTTTTCTCCCACCCTAGTGACTGATTCAGTATAACATTCTCCCATAAGGCATTAATTAAGTAAAGCTGGGCAAATGAGGATTTGGCAATGTTCCTTGAGGGTCTGTTCACTAACCAGCCACCAAGTGATTTGGATTCAGATTCTCTCCCTCCCTCTTTTCATGAATATAACTTGGGGTCTGGCAATAGGTCTTTTCTCCTTCTTAAGTCTAAGTCATGCAGTGTCAGTTCCAATTGCACCTGGTATCTCCCCATCTCTCCAAGGTGGCTGGCATTGGTCCTTCTCAAAACACACTGGTTACAAACACAGCAAACTTTAAAAAAAAAAAAAAAATCAGCGATATGGCACCTAAACTCCAAAGTAAAACACTGGAAATAGAATCACAAACTCGTCCTCCATCCGAAGAATTCCCAGTAGAAGCTGCAGCCGAGTCTTCAGGGGAAGATGTGCCAGTTAGAATGACATCAATCAGCTTCTGTGACTGTAAAAATACAGCCTTAAAGAGTTTCTGAATCACCAGGCGCACTCCTCCCCAACTTACCAGAAGATCCTTCTCACTCCAGTTCCAGAGGGGAGGGGCGCTCAGTATGGCTTGCTGTCATTCTTAGAGCGCTTGAGCTGTACTTTCAGTCGCTTCATGCCAATTTGAAATCCATTCATTGACTGGATGGCAGCCTGTGCAGAGACTGGATTGTCATAACTTACAAAACCTAAGAAAAGGAAAACATACATTTAAAACATTTATGGTCAGAGTAGAGTGGGAATAACCCATTCCGTTTTTGTATCTTGACATCATCATCTGTGCTTGCATTGGTACTGCAACCATGAAGTGTATGAACTGTTCATAGGTTTATATTTAGAGAATATAAGAGGGCTATTTTTTTTATTAAAAAAAATCACAAGTGAGGCCAGTTTCCTTATGACTCAAACGAAAAAAAGTACTCAGGTGCTTTTCTGAGCTATAGTAAATGACTTCTTACATAACAGTGATATTTTATGTGAAGTGTAAGTTGCAGAGTTTGAAGCTCTGCCCCAGCTGCTTCTAAACATTAAGTTCAGTAGAGTATTTATTAGCCCAGTACAGCCAGGGATTGCGACCACCAGACAGGGTGCTGTGTTAAGGAGAGCTGAGATGACTAGTGGCAGATAGCTGGTAAAACGTAAAGTGTTAGTGAGTATAAATAGGGAAAGGGCTGAATTCGATACAATGCTGAAGGCTACAACCAAGTAGTGTGTTTGGAGATTGAACAAATAGGCATTTTAATCACTAAATTGCAGAGCATAGGAGGATTCTGTCAAGTTCCCTTCTGCTGAATTTAAAATTCTGTTCCCAGGAAGGCAAAACACATCAGCACTAAATATACCTGCCTGCAATTATAGACCCAGTTAAATACATGCAAGTCCCACCAATGTCAATGGGAATTGCGTAGAACTGAGCAAGTAGTCAGGACTCAAAGTCACAAGATTATAAGATAATGTTAAGCAAGGCCAATAGTGTACTGCTTTAGAAAACTATCTGCTAATTACGTAGAGTGAGGTGCGAGTGTGAGTGAGATATGGTGGTGGCGTCTATTTTCCCTTTTGGAAGCAGCCCCTGGTGCCTCCTGGAGTGCCATTCTGAAAGGCTTCTGACAGACTACTGTAGGATGGAAGGAACTGAAAAGCTCTGTGCAAACATAGAACACCATATGCTGATCCAAAAGGGTTTCATAAACCTTGTTTTGCTACCTACCTAGGTCTGGAAAAAGCTAGGAATTGTGTTGAACATGCCAAAAAGAGGACCTGTCTGATAGCAAAGAAATTCTAGTATTAAGAAGGTAATTGAAAGGGTAACTATAAGTTTTGATGTCATACTAAACATGTACTAGTTATTAACTATTCTTTTCAAGTTTCCTTCTGCTGGAATAAGTTATGTTACATACCGGAGGGTATCACCTGCCTCCACAATGAATCTACACATAAGCCACTGTGTCAAAACAATCTACATTAGAACAGAAGGAGAGAGGCAATGATGTGATAAGTTGGTTCAAAATTGGCAGAACAAGACTCATACATCTACAAAAGGTGTTTCATGTGTTTGAAATAAGTTAAACACATGAAGAAGTATTGGGGTGGGTTGTCAAGCATAGGTCAGGCCAAGCTTTATGGTTCGTGGGCTGCATTCCAACTGGTGAGTATGAAGCTGCACAGGCTTGTCCTCATTACCAAAGATATCAATGAACTGGTGAATATCAAGTTATCAAAGAAGTTTCATCAGCTATTACTTCATGAAGGGGCAAAACCCTACAATGTAGCAAAACAAATCTTTATGGTCTGAATCTCATTAAGCTAGGTATCGAGAGATACAAGTAGCTCATGTTATTCTATCATGCTCACACAGCAGTGAAGAGCTATGCACACAAAAGTTGATTTCATATTATTTTATCTTAAAGAAATGAATTAAGAACATTTCTGCAAAATATACCCAACATACCAAAACACTTGCTCAGATTAGTCTGCTTGTCAATGAAAACCTTGGCGGAGACAACATTCCCAAAAGGCATGAACATCTGCAGCAAATCTTGGTCCCCAAACTCCTGGGGGAGGTGGTAGATGAACAAATTGGCTCCCTCTGGACCTTGAAAATATCCATTTAGAGAAAAATTCAAAGAAAGCACAATTCTTTGGCTATTAATATTGAAGCAGAGATCAAAACCCATTCAATTCTCAAGAGCTAGGGATACCGGTAGTTCCAGAGTACTAAGAGTCATTCAACTCAAACTTGGCTCTGTCAGTGAAAAATCTGTCCACTTCCTGTCAAAAAGCTGCAGCTTTTAAAAGTGTGTTTTCTCAGTCTTAGTTTCTAAATCATGTCTTCAGCAGGTAGGGAAGAAAATCTCACAACTTCATACAAATGTGAAATGAATCTTTACAGCTAATTATGTGGGCACAAAACTAGCTTCCAAGTTTCTACACCTTCCTTTCAAAGCCAGTCATCAATGAAGCATTTACCATGAGCACACCAATGTGCTCTCTACATTCTCAATAAATTCAGTGTCCTACCACCTTACTAGACTGTTGTACAGACTGAAGTTATTGTGTATGAAATGCACCACTTGAAATATAAAAACCATTCCCTACTTTCCTAGGACTCTGGAACTGTTAAAGATTCTAAAAGAAGGGATAAAAACAAAATTTATGAAGGTTTTCGAAATTAAATGCACCTGTTAGACCAGTGAAAGGAATATATATATATATAGAGAGAGAGAGAGAGAGAGAGAGTGTAACTGGATGCGTAACAATAGCCAAAGGCTAGTAGAAACAGTCTATGTACATTAGCCATTTGAGGCCAGGGAGCCAAAACATTTGATATTTTAACATAATGTTTGTCTGTGGTTTCTATTGTTTCTCTCTCTTGCAAAAGTACAGGACTCTAGCTCTTAGAGAACCAACCTTCCCACCACTACCGGTATCTTTCACCTACCTTCCTTTTGACTTCCAGCTGCACCAATACTCTGCTGCGTTAACAGACTCTGGTTGTAAAGTGTGGGCAAAGCTGCAGCGGCATATTGCTGGATCCCAGAGTAAGCCTGAGTTAGGGCCTCCATAGTGCTCCCTGTGCCATTTGAGAGACCACCACTGCCTAGTCCACCGTTTAAGGCTGCCATTCCTAAGCAGAAAATTTGAATAAATGTCAGTGATTGATTTGTCAACCAGTTTTAAAATCATATGTTATTATTAAGGGAAGCTGAGAGGCAACTGGAACAAAGGGCTCACTCTTTTCTTCATGCTAAACATACCTGCTAAAGAGCCAACGTTGAGGCCTGCAGTAGCCCCTGCCAGTGTTTGCAGTGCTCCAAGAGAAGCCATTGGGTTAACAGAGGAGCTGCTATTGGAACTGGGTGATGATCCTGCTATTAAAATGAAAGCATTAGACACCAATAGCCGCTTCCAACACAATCACGTTTTACTACTTTCTCCAAAATGTGCACTAAAAAATGTTGCAGTGAAGGTTTCAGTAATTTATACCAAGAATAGTTAAAATACCAAAACTTAAAATTCCCCAATTGTGTACAGCAGTGTATTTTTATACAAAATGGAAGCCCTGGGATCTGACCAGTTGTAAACTCGTATGACCCCAGAAAATTCAGATTTAATAATGTTTCACTTTATCATATGTAACTCTGAGCATATTAGTAGATGCTAACCTTGGGGGTGCAAACCTCAAAGCCTGTTCCCCTGGTAACCTTGTGCCTAGACACTAAGGCAGGCAGGGGTCCACAAATGTTGGCATAGTTTATAAGCCAGCCATTATTTGAGGTCAACACCAATTTCCTCCTCAGAATCTCTGAAATGAACAGATGCCTTGGGAGATGGAGTCTCTCTCATTTGTATGGTGTATGGAGAAAATAAAAAACTAGCAGGACTGCTGAGAAGGGACCTTTGTTGTTTGGTAACCTGCTTGGAAACCTCAGTAGAAATGAGACCTCTGGGTAGGGACCGGCACAGTATCGGATGCCTTGCTCAACAGAGGCTGGGAGCACTTGCCTTGATCAACTGGCAGCATGCATGCACAATGGAAGCTGATCTGACATGAATTTGTACCAGGCTGCATTACTGACATTTGAGTTCTACTACCTCTAGCACAGAGGTGGGGGATGTCTGGTCCTGGACCAATGTGGCCGTCCAGGCCTCTCTATCAGGCTGTTAGGGCTCTTCACAGGCCACAGCCCTTCAAAGCCTTGCTCCACACCCTCCTCTAGTTCTTAATGCCTGGCTGGAATGTGTCCTTAAACTGCAATAATACCTCTTGCTTGACTGGATGGAGAGATGCATGTGTCGAAACATCTGACCTTTTGCGTGACTGGACTGTAGCCTACTGCAGTGTTTCCCAACCAGTGTGCCTCCAGATGTTTTGGGACTACAATTCCCATCATCCCTGACCACTGGTATTGCTAGCGAGGGATGATGGGAGTTGTAGTCCCAAAACATCTGGAGGCACACTGGTTGGGAAACACTGGCCTACTGTACAAAGATAAAGAGTCACATCCATTATCCCACTCATCACTGGTATGCAGGCCCCAGAAGGCTGCCCATGAGAGAATGTGACCCTCAGGTTGAAAAATGTTTCCCACTCCTACTCTGGCATCAGACTTGCTAGATAACTGGGACCACTTTAGTTTCCATTCTCTCTCATGAAGTCCTTGAATGAAATCCCTTAATTTCCTTCAAAGTCACCTTTCATTTCCATGTATCAAAGTACAGCACTGCACTTAGGAAATGCCAATACGTGGCCTGGTGTGCCTGCATCTGTGATCAGAATGCAAATTATCTTCTCCCAACTAATTATGATATGCAACCCTTCTCTCAATTCCACTTGACCCTGCAATAATCTAAAGCAAGCTGAAAATTGGAGAATCAGAACACAGGAGAGAAGATTAACTATATTCCGAAAAAGAATACCTTCTTGTTGAAGATGGCTTCAATGTTTGAGGACTACTTCACATGTTAAACCGAAATGCATTTACAGATGCAACATATCCCCACTTCTATCACATATGCTGAAGGCACCTGCACTGATTTTTTTCATGTTGTGTAAACAGCAGAAATGTGTTTTGGGGAGGCAGGACTAATCAAGTCTCCCCACAAAAAAAGCTTATGATTTAATGAGTAGCTGGCTCATTGTCATGTGGCCTTAAGATATGCAAAATTGTATTATATCAAGACATGGCTCTCTTACCTGAACTGGTGAGCACACTTAGAGGGCTGTTAGAAGAATTGAGTGCAGTGGTACCACTTGGCGTGTTCTGAGCTGCGCTGGCTGCAGCTGCTAATGCAGCTAGGTTCTGTAACTGCATTGCATTCAATCCTGCAACACATCAATGAATAGTGTTTCTGTTTTGGTACCACTAAGCACTAAATCACTGGTGAACCCAGCAGCCTATTCTCCAACAGCATTCAGAAGTTGCTTTATGGAGGAGAGTGAAGCCTAACATTCTCAAGCACCACAAATAACTGATGCAAGAATTTTTTACTAATATTCTCACCTACAGGGCAACAACGTAAGGAGAGCCTGCTGGATCAGGCCCATGACCATTTCATCTGGCATCCTGTTCTAACAGTGGCCAACCAGGTGACTGTGAGTAACCTGCAAGCAGGACCCAAGCGCCAACAGCACTTTCCTCTCATGCAATTTCCAGCAACTGGAATTCAGTATACTGCTTCGGACCATGGAGGCAGAATACAGCCATCAAGGCTAGTAGTCATTGAAAGCCCTAATCTTGCATGAATCTGTCTAATCCTCTTTTATAGTCATCCAAGTTGGTGGCCATTACTACTTCCTGTGGGAGTGAGTTACATATTTTAACTATGTGCTGAGTGACAAAGTACTTTCTTTTATCTGTCCTGAATCTTCCAACATTCATAGCATGGGCAAAGGTCAGACAAAAGCATACTTTTGCAGTTAGTAAAATGATAAGGAAATGCACTAAAAAGTGTGGGATTAAGGGGAAGATATTTAACCACTCTGCAAGTAACTCAAGATGAATGCAGGATGAATGTTCATTGACATAAAAGCTCATCACAAACAAATCAGAATGAATGCTCAATGAAGTCTAGACATTGTCTAACATCTGTGTAAGTCTGGTGCAAGCAAATCAGGATGAATTGTGGGCACTACAATTTAAGGAGGATACTGACAGGCTAGAACATGTGCAGAGGGTGACCAAGATGATAAAGGGTCTGGAAACCAAGCATTATGAGGGCACTGGGAATGTTTAGCCTGGTAAAGAGGAGACTGTGAGAAGATATGATAGCCATCTTCATATATCTAATGGCCAGTTACATGGAAGATAGAACAAGCCTATTTTCTCCTGCTCCGGAGGTTAGGAACTGAACCAATGGATTCAAGTGACAAGAAAGAAAATTCCACCTAAACATCAGGAAAAACTTTCTGACGGTAAGAGCTATTCTACAGTAGGACAGACTCTCACAAGAGGTGGTGGACTCTTTTTCCTTGGAAGTTTTTAAGCAGCAGTTGGATGACCACCTGTCATATATGATCTAGTTAAGATTCCTGCATTGTGAGGGGTTGGACTAGATGACCCTCGGTGCTCCTTTCAACTTTACAATTCTATGATTCCATAACCCCTCCAGGGACTTAACCTAAATGGTGAAGGAGTTCTTGATCATGCTGTCCTACATTTCCCAGTTACAACTGCCAATGACTTGAAATCCTTGTGAATGCAGCACGTTAAAGAGGGACTCTGTAGTATCTTGTCTGGAAAAAGCAGAACTCAAATTATTCTGATTCATAGAATTGCAGAGTTGGAAGGGATCCTAAGGGTCATCTAGTCCAACCTCCTGCAATGCAGGAATCACAACTAAAGCTACAACTAAACCAAGACACCTACATTAATTTGTTTCATATTGTGTATACATTCAATGCTGACCACACAGCTGTATGTTCTTCCCCTTATTCACTGTATTGACATTAACCTGTCATCCCACCTCTAATTCAGTTTATGAGGTATGCACCATCTTATTTGATACATTTTTATCCTTTACAATATTGTTCCATGTGGTTCTTCTCCATTACCCTTAATACTTTTAAATGAAAAGCTTATTAAAGATAGCTGTGGCTCTTCACTGACGATTGTAGTCTCTTTTGTTCAAAAGCAAGATTTTAAAAATTACTTTAGATTTAATAGTCTGACATGAAAGCTTTTGTTACCCTGACGGTAAATTGTAGGTACTGGGACAGGAATTTTTTTGCCTTATTTTGCTAATTATCTCCATTCTTAAAAAAAAGAAGCTATTAGCTGTGAGAGATACAACAAAAAGATTGCTCAAACACAAAAGCATAGATGCTAGACAAGTGATGCGAGGTGGAAAAATTTCTGAAGTTTTCTGGTGCTTTATTTTTCTGTGAATATTCTTAATTTTATAGGTTCATTAGTAACAATGAATGGATGCCATTTTCTATTTTTAAAGCTATATTTATGAAATACAAGTAAAAACAAGCATGCCAAATTAAGTTACTCTAGAAAATTTTCTATTGCAAACTGAATCCCCCCTCCCAAAAATAAAATAAAAAATTCCAATTGATCCCCCCCACAGAAAATCTACATTACTGTATGTAGATTCTAAAATTAAAGAAACACAGCTTGAAATTCACTGTATAAAGTGAAGCAATATTTTTCCTATTATTGTCTGACCATTACAAAATTTCCAGAACAGACAGAAAAGTAGATATATGCCTGAGAATGAGGAACATGAGTTGGACAGTCACCTGACTGCAACTGTACTTCTTACTTCTTCTGCATTTAAAACACTTCCTGCACATTTGAAATAAAATCCCTAGAAATAATGAAGAGGCACTGAAAAGAGAACAGTAAAAATTCAACTCCGGACTCTTCTCTGTCATAAGCAATTGAGAGCCATCTTCACTGACATTAGTATATCATACCACACTTTCCTAACAGCCTTCTCATGATTCTTTTTCAATCTGACATTGAACCTACTTTCAGATTCCAAGGGGCAAGGGAAGAAAACACTCACCTCCCATTGGGTGAAGGCTGCCCAGTGTGTTCAGATTTCCAGAGGAGGCAGCTGCTGTCTGCTGAAGGAGCTGTAAATAAAGCTAGACATTACACCAAAAACAGAACAAGAGTGAGAATGAGGGCTGGCTCCACTTCTGGGAGACACTGCACTACACCACAGCCAGAGCGCCGTCCTAAGTGGAATAGCCACTGTTCAAACATGACCATATCAAGCAACACACAAAGCAATAGCATTCCCAAATACCATTAAAAGGGTGAAATCTCACTGCCCACACAACTGCATGCAAAATGTTCTCTCTCAACTCATGGCTAGTGTGCCACTGATTGCAAAATTGCAAAAATGCCTCACACCACAGAAAACACGACACACATACTAAACACAGAAAATAAAGACTCCTTTCTGTATTTATGCCAAATGAAAACCTTGTGACAGATCCCTCCTCACCAACCTGAGCATGTGAATGCTGTTAAATGGTAGCAACTTAATTACCTACACTCACCAACTTGCCCATGAAACACTGAGTTTTGCAACAGAACATCAGCACAAGGATTCTTCTGCTACAAGTAATTATTGTGGATAAACCGAATGATTTTTGCACAGAAACTGCCAGGGAAACTCACTGCTAAGTACTGGGGTCCAAGTGTGTTCAGTCCAGCCAGGTTTCCCCAAACTGATGCAGCACTGATTTGTTGCATCTGCTGCTGGAGCTGCTGTGCAATTCGTTTCTGTTCTTTATCCTTTTGGGTATCTGCAAATTTCACTACGATGGGAGAAGAGCATCCCTGCAATATCAATTCACACAGTTATACTTTATACATTACCTCCAAATGCCACAAATAACTCTGATCATTTAGAAAAATACACCAATCTTATTAAAGCAATCTCCTAGCTTCCAGAGTTCTAGCCCAGTTTTCCCATGCTTTAAAGTTAATGTATCTTATCTAATTTCTCATAAAATTTGAGATATGTGTGGGCGTGCCAGTAGCGGGGGTTCAAACCAAGAAACAATACCGCAACACTTAGAAAACTTCAGAGTTGTAGAAATCTGGCATTGCTGCACATACAGAACCTTCTGCTCTTTCAAACCGTTCAGGCCTGTGAATGCTCAATGCAAACTATCCCAGTTACTCTAAATAACGTTTCTTACCTCCATGGTCTGTGCTTGGTGCATTGCTTTGATTGCTGTTTGTGCCATAGCTCTTGTTGTAAAAGTCACAAAAGCACAACCTGGGAAGATAATAGGATCAAATTCACTTGCTAAGTTTACACAAACCTTTTACCAAAAAAGCGGAGGTGGACATTCTGCTGACTTCAAAGATTTAAAATGCTTTCCAGTAAGATACTTTGGGTGTGAGAGATCTCTAAAACGATCAACAGTTTCATACCATCTCCCCATGCTTACCTCGACTTAGGCCATCAGGACCCCGTAGAATTCTGCATTCTTCAATCTGCCCAAAGGAGGAAAACATCATTCTGATATCATTTTCATTGCACTTCTTTGATATCATCCCAATGAACAGTTTCCTGTCTTCCACAGCTAGGAGAAGAACAAAAGGGGAAGTCACTTATCTGCCCTGACTAAAGAAATAAGTATCATTATATAAATAGATTTCGTCACAGTTTATCTACAAACACATCCCTCACCGTATGCATCCAAAATTTTATTCAGCTGGTCCCCCAAGCCCTTGAAGCAGATTTTGAGGGGGCATGGGGGCTGTAAGGGAGAGGAAGTGAAGTTCTGTTCTGTAGTGTAACTCCACTAGCAGAACAGGAGCACTGGATACCGTCACTTAGATTAAGAATTGATTAAATAGAGAGATCTTCTCATTGTACATTGCTACTTGGCATATTTTTGTTGGCAATATTAATAAGCTGTTCCAGCACACAAAAATGTAAAACCATATTTAAAATTTAAACAACGAATTTAAACCATGAACACCTTGTTCGTTCTTGAACAAGCTGATAGACAAATGAGCACATATTTGTATTTTATATAATTACATAATTTGTAACAAAGAATGTATTACACATCAATTAACCACAGAAAATGAAAAGCTTAAGTAGTCTACAGTGCAAAAAACACTGACCAGCTTTTATTACTAAGAAATTGATCATACTTTTAATATAAATATAAGACAGTGATTTCTCCTTTAACATAGGTAGATTTTACAATTTCCAGTATGAAACAAGCTTGCAAGCCTGAATACAATGCTCCATTCAAAAAAAAATCTTCATATGCTGTAATAGACTATAATCTTCTTTCAGAACAGAAGGGTTTATAGTAAGAGAAGAGAAAGTTGTGTATATAGAGCAGCCTTGTAATTCTAGATGCAAAACTATATGCCAGAGATTATCTTCATTCACTAGGCAGCACAGATAAAAAATCGTTCCGAGAAAGCAAATATATTGCTTTCCCCCTTTTCTTTTAGGACCACAATGAAGCATCTGCCATGAATATGTTTTATAGAACTTGAAGCTGAATCTGTAGAAATATTATTAGCATTTCCTCAACCAAGGGAGAGAGATCAGCTTCTTTCACTTCTTAAGTGCAAAGCAAAAGGCACTGCACAAAGGCAGTAGTAGTATAGGATGCTTTAGTAACTTGGATGCTGTTTTCTAAGTCAAAATCAATGAACTTTCCATATAACAGACTGTTATTAATTTGAAAAAAGCCTGTTTTACATACACTTACCATTATTCTTTTCACTGTCGGCTGGCTTCATTTGGATGGGATGGTGCATCTGTAACACAGATAAAGCAATTAGGATTGGGAGTGGTATAGAGGTGGAAATCAAGTTTTGGGGAGTAAATCATCTCCAGCCACAACTATACATTCCTTTCAAAGCTGTTGTAACCAGGGAACCTATAAATCCATTGTTACAGATACTAATTCAGAGGACAGAGAAGACAGTACAGGTGTCTTCCCACTTATGCACAATCAACTCACACACGGTGCAGGGAAATAATTCAGTAATTCAATTCAAACCCGGAAATGGTGGGAGAGAGCTGGAGAGTCCTCATGGAGACCCTCCCCGAATCCCGAAGAGGACGTCAGTGAGGGCAGAGGAAGCACCTGAAATGCAGCAGGGCTTTGTTTATGCTGCTCAGCCTTCCCACCTAACAGCTGATGTGCAGGATAGCTCAACAGCAGCTGCCCCTTTCTTGTATGTCCTCCTGCCAGCCCCAGGGCTTCAATTCTAGCTGTGGATACATTATTTTTGGTACTGATTGAAGAGAGAGCAGCAGAGAAGGTGTTTAAAGGGTGTTTAGAGGGTACTCCTCACTTTATGTTTTTTCACTTGTGCATGTGGGGGCCCAAAATGTAACCCCCATGTAGGTGAGGAGTTGCCTGTATTTATATCAATCAAGCCAAGGGACTCCACATATCCCATCCCAGAAAAGTTGGAAACCCGAGTGTGGATTCATGCAGAAATATTGAAAGAGCAAATTAAATAGATGATGCCGATTGTCTTACCCCTGGGAGAATCTTCATGTTATGAAGAGCATTCTGTGCTTCTAGTGCAGCTTTACGTGTATAAAATGTAACAAAACAGCATCCTGTAATGCAAACAAGTTACATGATGCATAACATATAAAAATCATCCATTCCAGCATAAATTATTTGATAGCGGAATGCATTAAGCCAAAAAGTGCCACTAACCGAATTCTGAATCTTGGAAGGGTAAGATTCATATCAAAATTAATGTTTCTAATGCCTTCACTATTTAACATACTTCAGCCCCAATTATATAAGTGACTTACGTATGCACAATACCCAAGGTTGGAGGTATGCAGAACTTGAACTAACAAGAAATCAACTATTCTTCATTTGAATAGTTATAGTTAAATGTGCAAGAAACTATGATATGTAATATGAACCATGGAAGAAGGGAAATCATTGGATGTTTCAAAGTTTGTAAAATGTTTAACTTGATGTGTAGAAAACCCAATAAAAATTACACACAAAAAAAGAAATAAACTATTCTTGTATAAAGTAAAGCATAAATGTTTGAGCCCATACAAATATACTTTCAGTTATTTTACTATGGAATGTAAAGTAGTACCTAACCACCATATTTTAAAACTGTTGGTGATATCCAACTTAAATCCATTTATTTCAATGGGTGTAAAGGTACTTTTATCTTCAATGGGTGTATGGAGAGTATGACTAAAGTTGCATACTACCCTGTGTGGATATGGCTTCATGTATTAACCCTAATGCTTGAAGAATATAAATAAGTTAGGCCTTGTCTAACATACAGCAGAATAAGGTGATAAGATGTACTGTGCAGGAGAATCACATTTTTGAACACCCTGCCGGGGGGGGGGGATCACAAGGTGTGCTACAAGTAGAAAGTTGGCACTACAGGGTCCCGAATACAATGGTATCTTTTCCCAATTTGCAGGGAGCTTTTTTTAGTGAGAGAGCAAAAAATGTCCTCTTTATCTACATCTTGAAGCAACATCCTTCACTATGAACATTTGGATTTTAAGGTCTCATTCTACTGCAGGGGTCCCCAAACTAAGGCTCGGGGGCCGGATGCAGCCCAATCGCCTTCTCAATCCGGCCCGCGGACGGTCCGGGAATCAGCGTGTTTTTACATGAGTAGAATGTGTCCTTTCATTTAAAATGCATCTCTGGGTTATTTGTGGGGCCTGCCTGGTGTTTTTACATGAGTAGAATGTGTGCTTTTATTTAAAATGCATCTCTAGGTTATTTGTGGGGCATAGGAATTCGTTCATATTTTTTTTCAAAATATAGTCCGGCCCCCCACAAGGTCTGAGGGACAGTGGACCAGCCCCCTGCTGAAAAAGTTTGCTGACCCCTGTTCTACTGCATGACACTTTAGTTTTCAGAATTCACAATATAACAGATAACCCCCCCCTTTTTTTTACTATTGCAATTAACTGCTCATGGTTGCACCTTATTCTCACCTCATCAGATGCTTATTAGTAACACTAAGAGTAAACCTTTTCCTACAGTCTTACCTCCTGGCCCAGTCAATAGTTCAAGGCAGAAGTAGATGAGGGGTCAGGAGCTTACACCTTTTGTGGCAACCCACCTGAAACTCTTGAGAGCCTTGTTTCACACTTTGAGACTGAGTTGCACAGGTCAAAAGACAGATCAATCTTGTAGAAAATGTTTCAATGGACATCAAGTGGACACTCCTTGCTTGTGAATCTTATCAGTAAGACATCCAAATTGAATAACATTATGTGAATTATGCCCCCAACTTAGGGCTACTTCACACATTTATGCTTTTTCAGGAGAAAACCTATAAAATAAGCAAACTATGCAGGTACAGTTCAATGATAAAACTGTCAACATGTAGTGACATGCCCAAGTTTGCATCTGCATGTGAAGAACAACAGACATCTAAACTAACCTTCCTACTATCTGCTTTTCTTGCACCATACCAAATACAGTACAGTAATATGAAGTTCATGCATGGATCGTGATATCAAAACAACACAAAGACATGCTTTCTCAGAGTAATAAGTGTCAAGACTTATAAGACGCATAATGATCTTGGACCAAAACCTCCAGCAAAAAGAAAAAGAGAGAGCTCTCACCTTTGCTCTGAGGAGGATTTTGGCTCCTGTCCCGCAGGACATTTATTTCATAGACAGCACCATACTGTTCAAACAGATCTCGCAGATCTTTTTCAGACCAACTCCGTGGGACCTGGCCCACAAACATCTTGATGGCATCAATGTCCGGTTGGTCAGGATGGTCTAGTGTGCCATTCATTTTCTTTGAGCTGCATGAGTCAATGAGAAACATATGGTAAGTGTCCTCCTAGACTCTGTCCCAACCAACCCTTCTTCAAATGTATTAGAAAGATAATAATTAAAACTCAGAGTGTTGCTTATCTGAAATATTCAGAGAACATATTCTGTCCACTGAAAACCAGGCACGTGGTGGGAAGAGAGAAGAGACACTTCTCCAAAGACTTGATTGCCTTCAGATGTCTCAGATGAATTTGCCGTTTTCTCTCCCAGAAACGTTAGCATCTTAGAAATAGAATGTATTAATAGAATGTATAAATAGAATTTATAAATAGAATGTATCTCCTGCTTGGCAGGGGGTTGGACTGGATGGCCCTTGAGGTCTTTTCCAACTCTATGATTCTATGTATTATAGTCTTGTATAAAGGGTAAATAATGGTTTATTGGAAAAGGAAAACTGAGCTAAAAGTTGGTGTACTTAAAACTAATGAATTTAGTAGTAAGTATAAAGATGAAAAAATATCATCACTCCCTCTAACAGCAAACTAAAGTGCTGAGTGTCAACAAAAATGGGAGCCAAAACAGGGCCACTGAGTAACAAAAGGGGGGTGTCAACCTGCCTGGGAGAACCCAGTGTTTGCAGACATATAGAACTTTAAAAAAACATTAAAAAACATAAAAATAAAATTCCTGAATGGGAATCCTAAAAATACACCAATGGTTTGGTTTGGGTATACCGGTAATACTCTGCATGGATGAAAAGACCAGCAGAAACTCTGAAAAGCACTCATATTAAGAAGTGACGACACACTGCAACGTTTTGCTGCAGGTGCCACATATATATACTAATACCAAACTCAGCATCATCCTTGATAGGTCACTTAGGATCACTGAGTTTACTATTTGCACAAACTTGAACTGTGTCTGTATACTTTGGCAATTCAATGGACTGAGCAGACATCCAGGAGCAATGACATGTGAATATCAATTCAACGTTAGTTAGAGAAAAAAAGAAGATGGGGAACAGATATGTCCCTATGGCAGAGGTGGGAAGCCGGGAAGAGGTTTTTGCAGCCAAGGCTCACCCATCAGCTGCTGGGCAGAGGTTAAGACCGTTTGTTCTTTGAAGAGAGGCAGAGAGCGGCTTGGCCAACTGCTCTCTGAAGCACCTCCACCCTCATTTTAACACTGCTCCAGCAAGGGTTCTCCACCTGTCAAGTCATGTGATGTCATCTAATGAGTTGATACTAAATCCTGTTGCCTAGGCAGCATGATCCTGTTCCCTGCAGACAGCAGAGTGGCACAGCCAATGCAGGATAAAATCCTGTCCTGCTTTATCAACTGATGTTGATAAGATGGGCGGGCAAGCATGGTTTGGGTAAACGGCCTCATGAGCCAAACTGGACCAGCAGCAAGCCAAAATTGGCTTGCTAAGCAGAAGTTGCCCTTCCCTGCACTATGATGTGCACATTCAAACTTGTTTCACCTTTCAGGCTTAAAGGCAGCATATTTTGGGGGGACAAGAAGAAAACAGCAACATCCATTCACTGCACTGCACCACTCACGATTTGTTCAGTAGTCAGCACTTTAGGGTAATTGTGCTACAATGGTAGATTGCTGAGTTTCAGGTTTAAATGAGCAGGGCATTGTACAAAGGAATTTGAATTTCCCATTTGATCATTCCACTTATAGGCATTCAATGTCTTCCTATTTAAACCAGTATTTCATAATCCACAGACATTGTGACAAATTTTTTTCAAAACTGAACAAGTCAAGAAAAATAGCAACCTTGCTTTAATATCAGAAGGCACACAGATTCAACCTAGTAATTAACTGTCATCATCAAAACATTTAATACTTACATTAATTACAAAAACAAATTGTTATTGTAAAACATTGAATTTTAATAATAATAATAATAATAATAATAATAATAATAATAATAATAATAAATTATTATAACTTTTGACCATGTCAAGTAAGATTTCTACTGATTGGAATAATTCACTGAACAGTTCTTGTCTTTTGACTTTTACCATAGAATGCCAGGGCCAGTGTACAGTTGCAAAATTTAAAATAACAAAACCCACAGTGGCGTTCTTAGCTTTACTGGATCACAGTCAAACAACAGTCAGTCAACTGACTGTTTGTCAATCCTATTGATAATCTGTGAATTTGAGACAAAGGAAGAGGCACTATTCAGAATACTGGAACATAGGCTGTAAATAATATATTTACTGAGACTTCCAGGTTCTTCCATTCTGTGAAATTTTGTATGAACATACGGATTGCCCCTACTAGAGGTTGCTTCCACCATGGACTTATTGTTTAGGCAGTTGAGTTTCAGATCTCAGTATCAAAGAATTAGGCATCTGGACCACAGAACACCAAAAAACTGCCAAAGCTTTCCCTTGCCTATGTGGTTTCTCTAGATAAGGACTAGGGAATCTGTAACCCTCCAGCTACTGCTGGACTACATCTCCCAACATCCCTGACCACTGGCCATGCTGGCTGGTGCTGATGGAAGATGGAGTTCAATGACATCTGAAGAAACACAGATTTTCATCCCTGCTTTACAGTCTAGCTACAGGGAGGAAAAAGGAGAATAAGGTTGTGGTGAAGGGACAGGAGGTAGACTTGTATTAACATCATACTGCCCATAGGCATACACTGTTCACGCCAACTTCATACAACATACACAGGGCTAATCTTGCAGAATCTGAAAGTCATGCTGCAACAGCAAGGGAGTAACTTTTTGTACAGTTTTAACTTCAGTTGTTATTTTTGTCACTTTCCTTCTTGTGAACCACGTTAAGTACCATTATTGTCAAGTGATTATCATCAGGGGATGACCCATTTATTCATAAACTCTATAAAAATGTTTTTAGTTTTCTCCAATACTGAAAGTAAGAATTGCCTCCAGGCAACCAGACAGCAAGACTTTACAAAGTGAAAAGCTGCTGCTGTTATAGGTTATATAGATTTATCTTTTCCACTGCAAAGTTTTATAAAGAGATTTGGGTGGTTTTGTTCTTTTTCTTACTTTATATATGTAACTTATTTTTAACCCCTTTCCTATCAAAAATTGTATGATTTTGGTGTTTTATTTTGCTTTTAAAGGGTTTGTGACTATGTTTTTTATTTTATTTTAAAAAATCAGGTAATATTTCAGAATAAATTCTTTTTTACTGCTAGTATGTTTTATGGACTTGTATGCTACTCTGCCATAGATATTGTTGTATGAAAGTATCAGTAAGTGTGGATATGCTTCATTTAACTCGATCTGTGACTCCTCAGGGGACCCACACCTTTAAAAGATTTTTTGAGAAAGGGAGAGAGAGAGATGAATAAAACCAAATTTGGATTGGGTATTTGTGGACTGCCTTCAATCCCACTTCTAGGATATGCTCTGATAACTGGATCTGTGTGATCTCACTGCTACCTCAAATGGTTACCCATCATTCCACACCTAAGAGAACAGTTAGATTATGTAGAATCAAGAAATATCAGAACAAGGCAGGCCAGTTATTTTTCAAATGAATAAAACTAGATTTTTAATTATGCCGACTTTACGTAATTACTCTAAGATGGCATCTTATAGTGATCCAATATGCCAAACCGAATAATTAAAAACATTTTGAAAATGAATCTTGGAAAACTGAACTTGTTTTCCTCACATTAATCCTTGAACTAAAGGAACTAAGGATTTGAGGTAAAAAGTTTTGAAGTATTCAACCATCAAATAGTTATTTTTTATGTTACAGGTCCGCTTTTCTTTAAAATGCATTTCAAATTCCCCTCTTTCAAGAAAATTAAAACTGCAATAGATTGTAATACAGCAATTTATGCAGTTGCCCTAGAAGTGTGAAACTCAGTCCTGAGGGACATGCAAATGTGAATTATCTTTACTGATTATCAAAAAACCAAGGAAGGCTTCTTCAACAGGGCTTTGAAGCCTAAGAGATAATATTATTACTCTTTCAATATTTTATCTCATTGCTGTGCTCCCCTAATATTATGTTTACATTGAGTTGTTTTATGTGCTACCGGTATTAATTTCTTATTTGTATTTTTAGTGTTAGAAATTACCGTAAGCTTCCCAGCATTTTTCAACAGGAAAATATTAGATTTTTTTGAATTAATCTGAAGCTGTAAACTCAGTTGAGAGAAAATAACTTTCCTTTTTATTCTTAAGAAAAGAGAGAGGGGCTAAGTTCTAGAAGTCATATCTAAACGATTAATAAAATCAACAGCCCTTATTTTCACATATTGGTTGTGATACATCAAAGTACTGAAAGTGCAGCTGATACAGATAGTTGATTCTCAAAAGGCTTATGCATCAGGATTTCTGGCATCCATAAATTAACAAGTGTAGCCAGGATTGCAGACTCCTAGGGTTGTATCCAAGGCAAGTACTACCGGTACTAAGAGTTACGAATGAAACATAAACCAAAGTTATCAATAAACATAACTAATTTAGGTTCATTAATTTCAATGGGTATACTCCAAGTATAATTAATTGGATACAACCCCCAAACAACATGCTTTGGATCTAGGTATAAACAGGCATGTCTCCTTGCCCTTTTGCAACCAAGTCCAAATACAGTGGTACCTTGGGTTAAGTACTTAATTCGTTCCAGAGGTCCGTTCTTTACCTGAAGCATACTTAACCTGAAGCACCACTTTAGCTAATGGGACCTCCTGCTGCCGCTGCGCCGCCAGAGCACGATTTCTGTTCTTAGCGGAGTTCTTAACCTGAAGCGTACTTAACCTGAAGCGTACTTAACCCGAGGTACCACTGTACATGTTACTGAAATAATACTATTCCCCCCCATTTACCCAAACTCCAATGAATACACTACATCATCACCTCGTGTTGAATTAAGAGTGTTTGTAAATTCTCTATGTAGAGTTTGTTCTGTTGTACTCTGAAACACCATGCACACACATGGTGCAACCAACCATGATAGTCGCTTTCTACTATGTATGTTAAATTGCTATCCCAGAGCAAAGTTAGATATTGAAGGGGCCAGAAGTAGCACCAATGCAATTGTAATAGGGATCCTTTGGGATTAAAACACACATTTGGGATCTTTCTGGATTAATATCAAGAAAATAGATGTCCCACACTTACCTGAAAACAGTTTATTCCAATGAAGCTAATACCATGACCATTAAATGCCTCTGAATGATGCTTTGATAGCTACATGCATCCATACCATATAATTTTTATCAGTAAACTTTACTATTGTGTTTCAAGTATATTAAGGTGTCTGCACATACAAGTAGCAGAAAGTTAACTTAATGTGTAAAACTGCAAATCTAACATGCTAAAAAAGTACAATAGTTACAAATCAAGCTAGAAAATTTCACAAGAATGTATTTGGCATTCCCTCCTGAACTGCAAGGATGTGCCACATATAGTGCAGAATTTAATTTAGTTGTATCTTAAGGGCTATGTGAACCATAGTGTATTTCTCTAAAATTAACTCACCCTGGAACACAATCCTATCTATGCTGGATACAAACTTAACATACTGTTCCCAATTGAGTTCTTGTTCGTGGAGTATCAACTCCAAGCATTTTTAAGGCTCTCTTCCATAAATTAACTCTAGGGTCTTATATTCCTATTTTGGTTCTTCCCTTAATACAGAACAATAATCAAATCCCCCACCAATTACCTTCAAAAGAACAAATTGAAAGCAATCAGCATTAATGTAGATTAGCTATGAAAACAAAATACTCACATAGGGCTGGCATTCAAGGAGCAATGATCCACCATCATTTCTGGGAGGAAATCCAACTTAAAAGCAGCCATCACTTCTCTGCTTACCACAAACCACTAATGCTAGATCACTGTCCTGTCGAACCAATTGAACACCACCACTTAATTTCTGAGAGTCTTAACACAGTGATCCACACAAAATAACACTCAAACCACAAGAACACAAGCTTGGGGAGACCAGCAACAGACACCACAAAAACAGGCTGGACTGGGAAAGAAACATGAGGACCAGGATTAAAAAAGGGATGTGACCATGTGAAGAGAGACTCAGCTCAGTACACAATGAAAATGCTGATGCACTGGGCTTGTTTTGTGCAATTTTCCCTGGCAAAGCAGTACTGAGTGCACTGTCAGATAAACAGAGTGTCAGATCCATGAAGATAGTTGTGTGCAACAGAGCAGAAAAGAACACAAACTAGCTTCATAGCTTCCAATCAAACTCACTACCACAAAAGTATGAGCCCTTAAATATTTCTTTAGGTAGAATATTCTTAAACCAAGCATCATTACACTGCTTTCCTGGTTTGAGGTCAACTAATCAGATTTTATGAGATGGTGGAAGCTTATTAAATCCTGGCTCAACATATATATAACTGGGCTCAACATGCTTGCTATGTGGGGATGGGCAAGATTTCTACTTCCTTCAATAGAACAACCTTTCACTTCAGCCTTGAGTATTGCATATAGAAAAGGGAGAAATCCCAAATGAACATATTGGTAAGCTTCCCAATTTCACTTGGAAAACAAGGTGAACTTTAGAAACTCAAGGCCAAAGAAGTCATTTCTTAATATGCTAGCTACAAGATATGAAAAAATCATTGATAGCATTTTTCAATGCAATGAACAATTCAGTCTGAAATTCTCACAGTGTTGGCATTAAGTTGAAGTCCTTTCTCCTTTTCCAAAATTGCTTTCCCACACATTAGTTAAAACCTTCTTCATACTCAAGTTTTACCAAACTGACACACAGTTCTAAAAAAAAAAAAGCTGGGTAAATTAGGCATATTAACTTTCCTGCACCTACCATGGAGTGTCTTCTTTCATATGAAGTTCGGGTTCCTTAGTGCCTTCAAGGCTAATTCTGAACTACCGTAGAAATCAACTCTGATACCTGTTGAATGTACCAATCTCCATTTAGTTAGCTTGTTTATTTCCTGGCTAGTCTCTATTACTTCTATTGTTCTTACTTGTAAACCAGGTCAGAAACTAAGTGCCTGATAATATGATGGCTTATATTTACTGTTTTAACAACCACTTCTGGAGAATGACTGTCATGTTAAAGGCAGTCGTGTGCTCATTGTCCTAAAAAGAAGCTGTGGTGCTCAAACTTACTAGTTATACATAGATGATTAACTGCTTATGGATTTCTTTGAAGTATGAGTCAGTATAATTTACCTCAATAAAAATAAATGAAGATGGGAACACAGAGAACCAAAATGATTAGGAGGTTGAAGCATCTCCCCTGTGGGGAAAGATTAGACTTGGGGCTTTTTACTTTAAAAAATGACAATAAGGGGGGCATGATGGAGGTGTGTAAAGTTAAAGTGTGTAGAGAAAATGGAAATAGATCTTCTTCCTCTCAGAATCCAGTCACCCAATGAAACTGAATGGTGGGATATTCTGGACAGACAAAAGCACTTTTTTCTACAGCAGAATTCACTTGCACAAGATTAAGTGATGACCACAAACTCTGATGACTCTAAAAGGAGATTAGATAAATTCATGGACGATAAGGCTATCAATCATTACTGGTCACAATAACTATATTATCTCCACTATCAGAGGCAATATGCCTCTGAATATCAGTTGCTGGGAAACACAAGTACCAGTAGGAAGTGCTGTTATGTGTCATGTTCTGCCTGAGTGTTTTTCACAGACGTCTGGTTGGTTGCTGTGAGAACAGAAAGTTGGATTAGATGGGCTTTTGGTCTGATCCAGCTAGTCTCTTATGCTGTTATGATTATGTAACCCAACTTCTTAAAAAAAAAATTCCCCATCACACTCAATACTCCTCTTTTGAGGAGTGTAAATCAGCAATTGAGGTTAAAGACAGAGGATTCTAAACTCAAGAGGGGGGAAGCAGAAGGATGAATTCTTCCATTACATGCAAAATGGGGGATGACTATATTTAACTGCAGCAAAAGCAGTAAATAAGAGTCCCACTTTGCATGTTACAATAGAAAGCAAGTGTGCTTCTCTGTGATATGAGCCATCTCTCTGAGACCAAAACTTATAGATCCAGTAAAGTGACCTCTCATAATACCGGCAGAACCAAAGCCACTTTCCTGACACTGGTTCATGGTACAGGTAGTCTACAACTTTAGTTTACAAACTACTCTAGACATCCTTTAAGCCAGTGTTTCCCAACCTAATCTAGGCAACGGCACACTTGAATCAATGAAAAAATCTCGCGGCACACCGCTCCTCCCCCACCCGGCTGCGCCGGGTCTCCTGACCCAGAGTTACCTCTGGGATCAGCTGTAGCGCGGCGCGCGCGAGGCTTCCGGTCGGGATTCTCGCGCGAGGCTGCTGTTGCTGCTGCTGTAGCAGCCAAGGGAGCAGCGCCGCCCTGGCTTCCGCTTCGCCGCCGGGCTCCAGCAGCGCCGCCGCCACGGTCCTGTGCAGCCCTGGGCTGCAGGTCCCTTTTTCCGCGGCACATCAGCCAGTGTCTCGCGGCACTCTAGTGTGCCGCGGCACACCGGTTGGGAAACGCTGCTTTAAGCCACAGTAGCTCTGCTGCTTATTAAATTTACTAAACTAAAGGGGGAGGGAATGCAACACTCAGTGCAATATCCTTGGCAGCGTAGGAACATGTCTGTCCACAAGAGATAATGGCTTGTTTATGTACAAAAACTAAAGAAGATGGCAACCTGCAATTCAACTAAGTGGGTATGGCTCCATGTGGCAGGTTGTTCGTGTTAACAGTCCCCCATGAGGTTTGGGCAATGCCAAAGAAATCCTTCTTTCATGCTTTTATAATACACAGCAAGAATGGTCAACTGATAGCTCATGGATCACATCCTGCATTTGCCATAATTTTATCAAGCCCCCAGTGATTTGGCTAAATTTCAAACATACTAAATGGGCAACAAAGTAGCAAATGAGTAGCAAAGGGATATTCATTGCAGCAATAAATCCTAACTTCACACATACAATGAGGGGTGTCTTAACTAGCTGTAATTCAGGGCCGTCTTTACCTGGGGGTGCAACAATGCAGCGGAAATAACTGGGCACCGAATTCTGCGGGGGCGCCAAAAGTATACCTACTGTATACCGGTCGCTCTCGATCGGCGGCAGTGAAAAGCAATGGAGCGTAAGTCCCCGTTCCCCCTCCGTCGCTCTGTTACTCCGTAGTGCCAAATATTCCCAATGAGTCAGGAAACAAAAGCAGATATTTCCGCTGCATCGGGGCCATTCCATGAAAAATGAGCCTGATATTTTTAAAATATACTTCTTTTACTTATAGTTTCATTACCTAAACAGATTCCAAATGTTCAGTCTAACCATTTTTTTTAAAGCTAAAGACAAAAGAAGTTTAGTTTATGGACCTTCTTTTCAAAAGTCCACCCACGTAGCCTTCACAGAAGTGTTCAAGTTAAAAGTTTTCTGATGATTGTCCCACCTGTGACAGCATTTTTTCCTTAATTTTGTATCATTCAATTTCTTAAACTTAATTTCTGATTGCCTAGTTGTAACCAATAAACATTGATTTAAACAGATATGCTGAGTTCATCATTGATTCACCTCCCAACTCACAGTTTTTCCATAAATCAAACTTATCTCAAGCTCCATGTCCTTTTTTTTTGTCCCACCCGTGACAATACTTTAACATTTAATAAAATTGTCAAAAATATCCATAAAAATAATAAAAAATTAGTAAAAATGTTCAGTATTTTATTAAGAACATAGTTTAAATTTTGGTTGTTAATTTTTATGTATATTTACATTGTTACACATGTGTGAATACCAAAAAACATGGTCCAAGTGTCCCACCCGTAACAATGGAATGGCCCATCGTTGTTACAGGTGAGCGATGTTCCTATGTTCCTCCCCCCCAGAAAGCTCAACAACTTTGGCTTTCCCCCTCCCAAAAGAAAGCTCAACAACTTTGAGTTTGCAACCCCCCAAAAATTTGGGGGTGGCTCAACTAAATTTGGGGGTGCCGGATGGATCTTTGCACCTCAGCAGTGCATATGCTAAAGACAGCCCTGCTGTAATTACTCCAATAATGTAGACAGGGGCCTTAACTTGTGACCTCCACATGTTGATGGACTTCATACTCCCATCAATCCAGAATGGTCAATGGTCAGCAATTATAGATCGACTCCACCTAAATCACTGTGTATGCAACTTCTGTGAGCACAATGGAACTCCCTCTCCCCTTCCTCCCCCTGCACTGCCACCAAATCTGCTCTGAGGTTTGGGGAAAACCCCAAATCAGACTGGGGCTTCACACCAGAGAGAAGAGGGAGTGGAAGTTCTGTTGCACCTGCAGAAGTCGTTTGACATGCAAAATGATTTGGCTGGATACAACCCCTATGTAAGTTGCAGCCTTACAACATTTGGATGGCCACAGATTAGCCATCCCAGTACAGAAAATGTGAGCTGATCAATGACTTGCACAACAGAAATCTGCTTATGCCCCTGGATGCCTCCCCAAAAAACAATCTGTTCTGGGGAGTTTCCCAACTCATACCACTAGAACTCAGGGTCAGGTGATGTCACCAATGGAAAATGCAGCATTCCACACAATGGATCAACAACTTATAGAATTCATTACAATGTGGTGATGGTCAATAGCCTAGATTGTTTTTTAAAAGAATTTAAAATTAACAGAATTCAGCCATGATAAGCAGCTTTTTCATAGTCAGAGGAAACAAACCTCAAGATGCCAGAGACTAGAAGATTAATAATACAAGAAGGCTGCTTGCAATCTTCCTAGGACTCATTTGGTTTCACAGAATCATCGAGTTGGAAGGTATCCCAAGGGTCATCTAGTCCAACTCCCTGCGAACATCCATGACAGATGGCCATCCAAACTCTGCTTAAAAACCTCCAAGGAAGGAGAGTCCACTACCTCCCGAAGGAGTCAGTTCCACTGTCAAACAGCTCTTACCATCAGAAAGTTCTTCCTAATGCTTAGTCTGGAATAGCAGAAAAAAAGCTTGTTCCATCTTCCATGTTTCTCTTTCCTGGAAGCTGAATGATGAACTAGACTAGATGGTGATCTAGCAGGGCAGTGCCTATGGCTGGAGAAAGTGGGTCACTCGCTTGTGAAATTTACTGGGACAAGGAGCTCACATCTCTCAGGACAACTTACCACACGAAGTTTATGCGAAGCTACTGTAGAACACTAAGCTCCTCAGATGGAATACAACTGTAATGTAGATAACTGTATCAGTGCAATACCTATTGATAAGTAAATCCCATTGATCTCAAAGGAAACTTACTTCCAGGCAAGTGTGTATCGTGTAACAACGTAAGACTGCCAGTCACGTAGCAGACTGGCCACACCCAAACAGGACATCTTTATTTGACCTAGTTAAAATTCTCTACAGTGGTACCTCCAGTTGTGGACGGGATCCATTCCAGGGCTCCAGTTGGATCCCGAAGTTTCCGCAACCGGAGGGACCGCTTCTGCACATGCGACGGTAGACCGCTTCTGTGCATGTGGCAAAACCCTGGAAATATACTTCCGGGGTTGCCGCTTATGTATCCTGAAGTTTACGTAAGCGGAGGTATGACTGTATTGTTTAAGGGAGATAAAACATTTCAAACTGGGTAAGTAGAAGGCAAATATTTGTATAAACACACACAGAGCACTCTGTATCTTCTTACATACCTTCAACCAGCTGCACCAGTGTTGAAAAGAAGTTATGATGTTGTTAAGTTTCATGGTTGTGAATGCTTGCATGTTTGTGTGCAAATATTCATGTTATGATTTGTATATAAACAGCTTTTGGTCTGAAGGCCCCAGATGTGATAAACAGCATATTAATACAAAAAAAGTATAAGTACTATACAGTCATACCTTGAAAGTCAAACGGAATCCGTTGTGGAAGTCTATTTGACTTCCGAAATGTTCAAAAACCAAAGTGTGGCTTCTGATTGGCTGCAGGAAGCTCCTACAGCCAATCGGAAGCCCTGCCGGATGTTCGGCTTCCAAAAATAGTTCGCAAACCGGAATACTCATTTCCGGGTTTGTGGCATTCGGGAGCCAAAATGTTCGAGAACTAAGCTGTTCGAAAACCAAGGTACGACTGTAAATGCCAAACAATGTAAGATCACAATATCAACAAATATCTCCAATCACACAGGATATGTATTTGTGAGCTGCAATCTGCTCTCACAACAGACACAATTCCCCAGCATTGCCTTTCTAACTTGGAAGCCAGTACATTCATATCCATCCCTCCTGCCTCGCTTGAATCTCTCACTTGGGGCTGTAAAAACAAGCCCATCCACACCCAACTGCCTTCACCATACACCCAACCCAAAGGGGCACTCTCTTTTTTGGGGCCACAACACTGCAGCTGATCCACAATGAACAGCAGCAATCAACTAAACAGAACTCTCTCCTGGACACCAGCTACAGCTATAACAAAGTATAACAAAGTTTTTGTTCTTCACGGGCAAGGCTTACAGTCTAACCTTCTGGCTCCTCCAAGAGGCTACTGTCTTCCAGGTAACATATAACATAGGGGAAAAGATGTGAGGAAAGTAATCAGTGAGCGTGTTTGTGAATGTTTGTCTATACAGTGGTACCTCGGGTTAAGTACTTAATTCGTTCCGGAGGTCCGTTCTTAACCTGAAGCGTACTTAACCTGAAGCACCACTTTAGCAAATGGGACCTCCTGCTACCGCTGCGCCGCCGGAGCCGATTTCTGTTCTTAGCGGAGTTCTTAACCTGAAGCGTACTTAACCCGAGGTACCACTGTATACAGAAAGTGGGAAAAGAGCAGCCTTCCCCAACCTGGTGTCCCCCATATGTTCTGGACTACACCTCTTTAGCCTTGCTTTTGACACTTTATGTATATTTTAAGGACACATTTTATTTGTGTAATTTTAAGTTGTTTTAAACTGTTTTTAATATTGTGGAAAATCGTGTACAGCAGTACCTCAGTTTACGAACTTAATCTGTTCCGGAAGTCCATTCTTAAACCGAAACCGTTCTTAAACCGTGGCGCGCTTTCCCTAATAAGACCTCCCGTCGCTGGTGCCCTTCCACCGTTCGGATTCCTTTCTTAGACCGAGTTCTCAAACTGGGACACTACTTCTGGTTTTAAGGAGTTTGTAAACCAAATCATTCTTAAACCGGACTGTTCTTAAAACAAGGTAAAGGTAAAGGGACCCCTGACCTTTAGGTCCAGTCGTGGCCGACTCTGGGGTTGTGGCGCTCATCTCGCTTTACTGGCTGAGGGAGCCGGCGTACAGCTTCCAGGTCATGTGGCCAGCATGACTAAGCTGCTTCTGGCGAAACGCACAGGGAAACGCCATTTACCTTCCTGCCGGAGCAGTACCTATTCATCTACTTACACTTTGAAGTGCTTTTGAACTGCTAGGTTGGCAGGAGCAGGGACCGAGCAACGGGAGCTCACCCTGTCGCAGGGATTCAAACCACCGACCTTCCAATCGGCAAGCCCTAGACTCAGTGGTTTAGACCACAGAGTCACCCGAATCCCTAAACCAAGGTACCACTGTATTAATATTAATGTTAATACATTAATGGGATCTTAGGATAAAGGGGAGGGATAATAAACTGTAGTAGTAGTAGTAGTAGTAATAGAACTCCCATCAACTCTGACCATTGTCCAGTTGAATTTGACTATGAAGTGAAGTGCTCATCTCCACTTTCAGGCCGAGGGAGCCAGCGTTTGTCCACAGACAGCTTTCCGGGTCATGTGGCCAACATGACTAAACCACTTATGGCACAACGTGACACCATGACAGAAGCCAGAGTGCATGGAAATGTCGTTTACCTTCCGGCCACAGTGATACCTATTTATCTACTCGAGCCAGTATGCTTTTGAACTGCTCATGGATGTTAAATCTCTCTGGTTATCTGGGAGATAATATTGCATCAAAATGCAGCACACCATATTCCTGAGATACCATCACAGGAAACAAGCAGTAAAAATATGTGGTGCAAAACCTTAGAACACAGTGTCCTATTGGGCAGTGCCTTTCATTTTGCACTGGACTTCAAAAGCAGAAGCAGCACAAGTCTCCCTGGTTTGGTAGCTCCAACCCAAGCACAAATTCACCCCTCCCCCAAGTTCTCTATGTATAATAATGGTCGGTGTGTATGCCAACTCAAAGTTTATGGGCCCACATTATCAAATAATTACAGAATTTATAATGCCCTCTCATAAATATATTCCTACCAACCGATGACAGGGTTTTCAAACACCCCCGATGAAAAATATTCATCGTTTCAAAGTTTAAATCTCTGGTCTTCTGAGCTAACCTATTCACAGAGTAGTTACTTTATCAGCAAGTTATATTCCAAGTCCGTTAGAACTGCCAGAGACCAACATTATCATCTTTTGCTTGGGCCCCCAGTTGTACCAAAAATGCATACAAACTAACAGGTTGGCAAATGCAGAGACTGGAAGCCTGGTTGAAATACAATGCGACACAAGGCCATCCACTCTGCAAGCTAGTCTGCAGCATTTGTACCAATACAGAAGACATGAAGAACTGTTTTAGTTCCACGTTCTCTTGAGGAGCAAAAAATTCAGCGGTTTTACCCTTACATGGTTGCTAAAAGAAACTAGCTTCTGCTCTGCCCACTAATATATACATACCCAGTGAGAGTTAACGGAGCTATTTCACATTTAGAAATGTAGCAAAATATGTTTAGTGAAGAAAATGTCCAATTTATATAACCAAAAATCTAGATACCATGAACAGATGCAAGGAAACTTAAAGATGCAAGGAAACTTGACAGGGGAAAATGTGTTAAACTCACCCACTTTTCAAATGTTAATGGAACAGTGGATACTACAGAAAATTTCTGAACAATGGGACAGACAAGGATCTGCATGCATGCAGACTAGTTATAATTACATTCACAAAAAAGACAGAGATACAGAAAAATTCAGGAGCAAGGTGACAGATACAGACATAATTTCAACAGCTTGGGTCTGGGCATTATGATATTCACTTTCCTGTGAAAAATAAATGGGGGCAGAAATTAAGGTAACTGTCTTTCTTAGCAAATGCATAAATTTAAAAATAAAGTTAGGTCGAACAGCATAAGAAAATTTTACAGTTTCACAATGGTAAAATTAAGAAATGAGTGGTACTTTTTAATAATAATACTTTTAAAGATACAGTACTAGTTCTGGGGCCTGTACAGATACCACAGTTCTGGGCCATTTCTCGGCCTTGCAATGAGGTTATCACTGCCATGCAACTCAGCTTCAGAGACAGGCAGCAAGAAAATCACTATGCAGCAAGCCAAGAAGAGGAGCTCAAGCTAGGGAAAAGATGAAGTGGGTGGTAGGCATGAAAAAATTGCTGGAAAACAAGGCAAGATTTAAGCTGATAAAGTTGGGCTCTTAGATAAGTACCGGTAAGACCCTGGGTAAGAAGAGGCCTTCAAGGACCAGGCTGACTTCTTCATAAACAATGGTACCGCATTTAAGTTAAACAAGCATTGCCCAGATACCCAGAAACACAAATGGTGGTAGAATAGCATATGTCTGGAAAAAAGTGTCCAGAGAAATATGTAAGATCATCCAGAGATGAAAAAGTAATGAAGACATTTTTGAATTAAACAAAACGGGCATTTCCAATTTTGCAGCTACTCTTACAGGAAGAAATATATTTAGGACAAGTACATATGGAAAACACCAGATTCCATATGTTTTAAAGTGTGTCAGGGATGATACGCACTCTGGTGTATCACATTTTACACAGGACAAAAATCCCTTCATGAACCCACCAATCAGCCTTCATTCTGAGACACACAGATTGGATTACCTCTACCTTTGCATTGACAGCTATGCATGACAGCAAGCAAAAAATAATCCAAGCCTCATTTAAAGCAAAACAGAGACACATGATTTATCCATGCTGCAGGAACAAATATGTACTCGGATTGTGTATTTGTTTCTGGTCCTACTTCTGGTCCCACCAATATATATCTTTTTTTATTGGGACGAGGGAGAGGGCTTTTTGTGGCTGCATGATAGATGCTTATAGAATTATGCATGGAATGGAGAAAGTGAAGAGAATTTTTTTTCTTCCTGTCTCATAATACCGTACTTATCAACATCCAATGAAACCGAATGTTGGAAGATTTAGGACAGATAAAAGAAAGTACGTCTACACGCAGCACATAGTCCAACTCACTCCCCCAGGAAGCGATGATGGTGAACAACTTGGGTGGTTTTAAAAGAGGATTATTAGACAAATTCATGGAGGATAGAGCTCTCAATGGCTACTAGCCATAATGGCTATGCTCCACCTCCAAGTTGGAGGCAGCAATGCTTCTGAATACCAGTTGTTTGGAAACTGGTTTTTAACAGGCATCTGATTGGCCATTGTGAGAACATGATACTGGACTAGTTGAGCCACTGGTCTGATCCAGCAGGCTATTCTTATGTTCTTAGAGATGGTGGAAACTGCAGTCAACCAACAATTGGAGGCTACAGATTAGGTACCCCTGGCTTGAACATGACATGCAAATCAGCTCAGTGTGTTTTAACACTCCACTGGGAATGTTCTCACTAGATGAAACCAGTATGGAAAGAACAAACCTAATGATCAGATGCACACAAAAATGCAATCAGGAATCACACTAAATAATTTTGTAAGGGCAGCAAAAATCTGCACAAACATTCAGCTGCCAAATGCAAGCAAATGTATATCAAGTGAATAATTGGGCATTTACAGTTTACAAAAATCCAACTCCAGAATAGTAGACAAAGCCACCACAAAATGGTATAGCAATCAACTAGCAAAATGCCTATGATTTTGGAGTGGAAGGACTAAGGAACTCTTAGTCCAGGGCAGCAAATAGATCACAATTTAAAAACAAAAACATCCCAAAAACGTTAAAACATTCAAAGAGCAATTTCATTCAAAAACATTATTCCATCCAGTGATCTCAGGGTTACCAGGAGCAGTATTCTTCAAGATAGCCACTCCACATAAAAAGGTATGCAGTTTCAGACACTTTTAGAAATAGGAACCAATATCCCATTTTCCCTTGGGGTGGAGGAAGTGCTCTTTGCTCATTGCCTTATTTCCCTTCACTATCCCTTCCCCCCTCAAACAAGTTTTTCAAGCCATTCTGTGCCCTGTCCTTTCTGTTCGTCTACCCCAATACTACAACTTTCCCCCTTGCCTTGAAACAGGTAGTGTGACCCTGGAGGAAGCAGATGGACCACTCTGTCTGACAGCCAACTTCAGTATGCTTCCGCCCCAGCAAGGGGCAAAGTAAGCAGCAGCCATCATAGCAGTATAGTATACTGCAATGAAAACACATTACAGTACACAGAGGCATAGAATAGATAATGCTCTCTCTTCTTGTCCAACTTGACAGCCACTTCCCAATATCCTGTTTCTCTATTGTACTCAGAACATAGTAAGGAAATGAAACATTAGGAACTACATGAATGTTTTATGTAAGTGGCAAAAGTGAATAGTTCTAGAAGCATATGAAGAAGAAAAAAGACCAAGCTATAGCAAACTGAAAGAAGTAAATTCCAGACCATGTAAAACTGTACAGAAAATGGTCTCCCAGCAACACTTCCCTCTTCTGCAGCAAGGAAAACTGTTCTAGTATGTTCCTGCAACCAATGGAGCAGTACATGGAACAAGGAAGCAGCATATACATGCAGTATTTTCTCATATATTAGTATCCTAAGAGTAAGTTAATAAATTTACGGGAGAAACTGCAGTACAGCAATTCCCACACAAGAAACCACATATATGAACCATGCAAGTATCCATGTAGTTTAGCACTGAACCATACCCACATAACATGACTAAAGTACTGGTACAACATGTACTATACTGTATTATTTTTTAAAGCATCTCCCTCATGTCCCTCTTTCCTCCATGTGTACTTCACTGATTATCTTTTCACTCATCTGCCTCTGCTCTAAGTTTACTGCGTTTATTTCTCCCCTACTGGCAAAATGCCTTTCGAAACACAACACCCCAACTACTTGTGGCGCACTACTCTGACTGAGCCAAGCGGCCAGGGGAGAGCTAAGGGGGCTGCCATTATAAGCCAGGGAGACGTTTCACAAGAGTCAGGGGGTCGTCATTTAAATCGCAGCACGTGGCCGGTCTTCCAGGGATTCCGACCTCCTCATTTTCCTTCCACTTGGGGCCCATTTAAACCGCCAGGAATACATCGCACATCCCCTCCCTCGTCGGAATCACTTTCCATCGGGTCATCATCGCGGCCCGGGGGATTAAATTTGCCGGCAAGGGAGTGGAAGTTGAGAGTAGTATGTATCTCAAAGGTAAAGCAGAGCTCGAGAAACAGACGTGTGGCGTCAGACCCTCAGCCTCCAGGAGGCGAGCCCCGCCCCCTGGGCCCGGGGATGGCGACGCCAGCGGCTTGCGCTGCCCCGAAGCCCCGCGGGCGATAAACCGCGCCTGCGAAATTCTTCCCCCACCCCGGAATGTCTAGCCAGCAACTATTTCAGGAGGAGCGCAAACACCAGAAGAAGGGACAAGCGTCAACACCCGCCGCTGCCCGCCACCCAAGAGCCGCTTCTCCCTCCTTCTTCCCCCCCCCCCGGGCTTGGGACAGTCGCCGGCTGGTCATGAGACGCTCCCGCCCCGCCACCCGCGGAAGGCAGGCAACCCGCGCAGCTGGCGGCCCGTCAGCGTCAAGGCAGCGGCCGTTGTGAGGCAGAGAAAAGGGGCAGAAAGCGCAGCCTCCCCGCCCAAACTCCCGTCTCGCCAGCGGGGAAAGGAAGCGAAAGTCGTTCGGGTCCTAACGAGGCCCAATTAAAAGAGGGAGAAGAGTCCCTAATAAGGAGGAGAAATTGACGTCCCGTCCGCCGCCGGCGAGCTGGACGGAGCGGACTCACCGTCGGCTGCACGCCTTCCCTTCCTTGCCCTTCCCGGGCTCCTCCTGGCGGCCGCCGCCCTCGCGCCTGCCCCGGGGGATCCGCCCGCGCCCCGCTCGGCTCCCTCCGCCTCAGGCCGGTTTCGCAAGATGGCGGCACTTCCGGGAAAGACCATCCCAGGGCAGGAGGCGCACCAACGAGAGAAAGGCGCGCGAGAGAACGAGCGGACTCGTCCCCCCTCCGGCGCGCGCGCGCGCCCCTCCGTTCGCGAATGAGCACGCTCGCTGCTCTCCCCCGCCCACCCGCGCGACAGTTCTAGCTGTGTCTGGACGCGCGGGCTCTTGAGCGCCGCCGAGATGCCTGCGGCCTGGCCCCCTCTCCGCCGAGCGCAATGAGCTGCCCTAACAGCCCGCCCCGTCCCGAGGAGGCCGGCGGCCTGGCGATGGTGCTGAGCACGTTGGGTCCCGGAGCCGCGCGGGTCCTGTTCTACCCGACCTTACTGTACACGCTGGTGCGGGAGTGGCTGCCCGGCTCGCAGCGGCCCTGGTTCAGCCGCGTCGACCGCTCCGTGCTGCTGGGGGCGCTGCCTCTGCGGAGAAGGAGCCGCCAGGTAACGGGGGTGCCGGGCCGGGCGGAGCAGGCGTCTCGCCCGCGGGTGCTCTTTCAGCTGCTGGGCGGGAGCTGCGGCTCAGCGCGAGGCACCGTTTCCTCACCTTCTCCTCTGCAGGTCACTCGTCTGGGGAGCGGCGAGGTACCTCGGAATAGCTCCCGCGGCTTACGAGGTTTCTGCTTCTTTAGCTGCATCCTTCCCTTTAGAAACTCAGGCTGTAGCCCTGCGCCCACTGCTATGTTGCACTCGGCGCGGGCTTACTCCCGAGTAGGCACGTGCAGCGTTGCGCTAAACACGCTCGGTAAATCCTATGGGCAAGCCTTTACCTCTTTGATTTCTGCTGTTGAAAGATACCAAGGTACCTACTAGCAAATATTCGTAAGGTAGTGCTCTAGACCCCATCAACAAGAGGGTAGCCGGTGTAGGATTGTCAACATGGAGATGGAGGCTGAAATCTGCCAGAAGCTCAAGGTTTGCAAGCACATCCTGATTCGAACCCAGCTGGGGCTATTCTTTACGGGGCACACAAGCTACAAGGTATCCTGGCTTCTGTTGTTTCACGTGAAGGGCTGAGTAGTAAGCCCTGAAAAGGTTCCTGAGCGAGACTTTCTCCAGCTTTGGTTCAACTCAAGCGGGGGCAGCTGCCCCTCTTGGGTCCAAGGCCCACTGCAGTGAAGCACTGAGCAGAAGGAATAAATTATCCCTTGCCACTAATGATACAAATCAATTTATAACCTGCAATGGTAGATTTATAAATCAGATTTAGAGACTGTTCTGTGGTGGTTCTGCTCCAGCTTGCATGATGGATCTCAGAGAATAGCATTGAGGGACTTCGCTGGTGAAGAGCACCTACCGGGTAGTCAACTTTCCTGCAGTCTGGACAATGTAGTTTGGCCACTGTGACATATGCACCGGTAACCTCCTGTTTAGACTATTATAAGGCACTGTGAACTTTTCTGACAGCTGCTCTGGAATCTGCAGCTGGTATAGAATGCTGAGGTCCAGGTGGCAAGTAGTGCCCCATATTGGATACTCCTCATGCCAACTGTGAAGGGATCAACACTTACTGCCTGTTGGCCACCAAGCCAGTTTTTAGTTCTTTGATTGATTGATTGATTGATTGATTGATATAAAGCCCTAAACAACCCTGAACCAGGTTACCTGATTGACCTCTGCTCCATTGCCAGGTAAAAGCATTAAAATCCCAGTTAGTCCTGCCACAACCTGATGATTGTTGGCTTGTGATGATGCAGAGATGGGCTTTTTAACTGCTGGCACCACTGCTGAGGCATGTATACCTTGCAGAAATACAAGAGGCCCCCATCTGTATTGACATTCTACTTGCTTTAGAAGATGCATCTGTTTTAATTGCTGTGCTGTTTGAATGGAATTGTTTGATTGCATATTTTAATCATCGTGGATGATTATATTTTATTGCTTTAATGGGATTGTTTTGCTGTGTATTTTAACAATGTTGTACAATTAGTTTTTATGTTGTGTAAACTACTCAGAAGCCATCTTGGCATTAAGCAGTATATAATTTAATAATAATAATAATAGACTGCTATTCATTGCACGGTAATCACACAGCAGTTTCCAGAATAAATGTATAAAACATTATACAAAAGAAAACTGAACAATAGTGAACAGAATATAAAGAAATTATAGCTAAAATGGCAGAACATATTGACAAAACTAAAGCATAAGTTAAAATAGGAGTAACAATTTAGATTCCACCAAGTGGTTAAAAAGGGAGTAGTTACCTGCTTCTATGGCCTTCTGTCTGCAAGCTTCTGTTTATGGCACATATTGAGTGAGAACCATTAGGAGAGGATGGGCTAGCTAGATACTGAAATATATTGAGACCTGGACTGAGTTGTCTGTTCTTCCTGCAGTTGGTAGAGGAGCAGAATGTCCGAGGAGTGGTCACCATGAACGAAGAGTATGAGACTCGCTTCCTGTGTTATTCTTCTGAGGTGAGTCCCCCCACAAACTCCATTGTGTCCAAGAGCAGAAGGGATCCAACTGACAAGCTCCCTCAGAAGGGAATATTCAAACATCAGTATAGAATGCTGTCCAAGGGGGATATAGGACAGCCCAAAATCTTACTGAATCAGAACTGCATGTTATGCTGCCAGATCTGTGCATGTTTACAAAGAGGTTGTTGGCACACATCTGTCTTCAGAGACAATTGTGTGCGCCTCTGGGTGTGAAGTCAAACCACTGCATTAGCACCAAACTGGCCTCCCATGGTGCGCGCAAGCCTCAGGCCATGTTTTCACTGAAACGTCTTGATTGACTTGGGCTGAAATTCTGTGCATGTTTACTTGGTGGAAAGTCATGTTGAACATAATTGTTCATACTTCTGAATAAATGCAGAGGTCAGTGAGAATTATACTCAGATAAATTTCCCCCTTTCCCCACTTAGTTACCCTCACTGTACTGCTACCTAATTTTACAGTTTTGTCTCCCGCATTATTTTCTTAGCCCCGTTTTTGCAGTCTTCCTTTCAGCTTTCCTCAATAACTTTTAACGGTGCAATTGTATGTGTGTCTACTCAGAAGTTGGTCCCATTGAGTTCAATAGGGTTCAGAAGATAACTGCAGCCCAAATTAGCAACTTTTTCTTGTGGCATCTTTCCCTTGACTTTCATTGTGCCCAATGAAAAGGTGACAGTCGTCATTGCCTCTCTTTTCCAAATGGATGATTTTGTGTTTTCCGGGTTAATTGCAGGAATGGGCGGAAATGGGTGTAGAACAGTTGCGCCTTAGTACTGTTGATTTGACTGGAGTCCCGTCATTGGAAAACCTGCATAAAGGTGTTGAGTTTGTGATGAAGCATCGTGCATCTGGGAATTCGGTATATGTGCACTGCAAAGCTGGCCGCTTTCGCAGTGCCACTATGGTTGCTGCGTATTTAATTCAGGTAAGAAAGCTTCCAGTACACTGAGAAAGTGGTAATAGATCAATTGTACACAAACTGCTTCTGTTAAACAAGAATAAGAGAAGCGGAACTCTTCCCAGGACTGCTACTCTGCTTCCAACATGGTCTTAATTTATTATTGGCTTTAATTAGGGTATAGCACTTCATTTAGTACTCATTGGGAGAGAAAATGAGTATGACTGTCAGCTTCCTTGTGACTGGGATGGACTTGGGAGTCATTTCCACTTCTGTATTAAAGTTGGCAGTATGAATGAAAAATGCTTGCAAGCCCCTTGCTGCCTGGAAAGGGGGGGGGGATGTGTAGGATATTAGATAGACTATTAGTGCATTTTTTTTCCTTACTAGTTGTACATTATTTAGTTTTGAAAATAAGACCTTTGTCTAGGCTTGTATCCATTCATCATGCTGGGATACTTGGATAGTGTTAGAGCATATAGCCCAAATATAATCAATTATGCTTTGAGATTGAATGGAAAGCAATGCAGAAGCCATTTTTCCTCCAGCAGGAGCAAAAAAGAGATGGTTAAGTATAACAGTTGTTGAGTAATCTGCTAGGATCCGACAAGGCAGATTTTAGCCGACAGACTCTCAAATGACAACAAATATTTGGGATTCTTTTAAATGTGAGGGTATTGTTTTTGAACTTCCCTTTCTCACTATCTGTTTTCCATTCCATTGCTTAAGTTAGTTAGTTCCCAGCTTAGATAATTTTTCATTTGGATTTTCTGCCTTTGCAGCTCCACCACTGCACCCCTCAACAAGCAATAGCCACAATTCTTAAGATACGTCCTCATATAATCATACGTGAAAAGCAAATGAAGTTGCTGGAGGACTTTCATACATGTGTAGCTGTTGGAACTCCTGCACAGCAAGAGCCACCAAAGATTCAGCAAGGAAAGAACAAGCCAACACACAACGTGCAGAACCGTCCGCAGAAAACATCTGGTTCCTAACATATTGTTTAGGGGTAGACTGTTGTCTCAGCTACCACAAAGTTTCTTGAAGCATGAGTGCAAAGGAGATCTGGTAACTCCCAGCTTTATCACTGCTAGGTGAAAATGGTTTGCCTCTACTGCTGGTCTCTATTATTACTTATCTCAGTGCACCAGCATGGGACCACTGTCAGCGCTGCTCCCTCTCAAATACAAGCAATTATAAACAAGTTGTGTTGTTCCGGAAGGCCTTTATTGAGACTTGCACCCCAAGGATCTTACAGTATCAACAAGTAGGTTTGACATGATTCTCCTCTTTTAACATGTTCTCCCCCCCAATATGTCACAGAATGAGCCCTCTAAATATGAGGGCAAGGGTCCAAGCTTTCAGTTTTTTGCCAGGTAGTAACACAGTTGGGGATAGCTGCCTCCTCTATTCCTAGTTCAATCATATCCAATGCATTTCTGATGTTACTTTCAGTACCTCTAGCTAGATTTGTCCTTTGTAGCCCTAATAAAGGAGGGAGCCTTCACTTTTATCTGCTAGCTGCAGCTCTAAGGGATGTTTTGTACCTTGACAGATTGCTGCAGTAGATAGCAACGTAAGACTGTAAAAATACTTAATCTATTTTGCATAGGGCTTGTTGGTAAAGGGTTTAGGCCCAAGAAGCCTCTTGGCTGTGGGGTTCTGAGACACAAGAAGCTAACCAGCAGGGGACCACAGTGATAGCAGTAATCCAGACAGAACACGGATGCCACCCATGTGTGGCTACAATGCTGCTGCTTGTGAGCAGGAGTTGGAAGGTGGGGCAGGGAACTCTCTAAAGTATTGTGATCTTTCTCAAGGAGCTGGAGCTATGGGGTCTATACATCTCTGAGCTGTTTAAAGGAATGTCTTTGTTGTTCTGGCACTGCACCTTTCTTCCTTCATGCCAACACAAACTGCAAATTTGTGAGTAGCACCTTGAGGCCACTGGTGACAGTCACCACAGAAGTGGCTGGATTGAGTATGAAGGTGTTGGCATCTCCCTTTTTGTAACGATCCCGGAAGATGTAGATGTTGCCATTACAACTAGCAATTTTCCAAAGAGATGGTACTGAACTCCAGGCATCTGGCAAGCAGAGCCGCGTGAAGCTATCCAACAGAGGGTTATAGCACAGCAGTGAATCCCCCTCTGCTACAATGAACACCAGGTCCTTGTGCACAGCAGCATGCATGCGCCCTGCAAAGGGTAACACGTAAGGCTTTACATGACACTTCTCTGTATTGGTATCGTAACACTGGATAAGCCGAGAGGGCTTGGTAAAGAAATCAAGGTCATTCTCCTCCCCGCCTAACAAATAAATGACACCATTGAGATTTACACCTGTAGCCCCAGACACTGCAACTTCCAGCTGGCTAGTCTCTGTCCATACATTGTCTCTTACTCTGTAGTATATGATGGCATTCGAGAGGATGTCCTGCAGTGTCTTGCCCCCCAGTGAATAGATTGCATCCTTGCTGGGCACAGAAACCAGAGTGTGTTGTAGCCTGTCACGGGGCAGCGGGGCACACCATTCCCAGTCTATCGTGGTATTGTTGCATTTCCACATGCGCCGTGGAATGGATCCTCCAACAACATAGAGGTCACTACCATGCTTGCAAGCTGCAGTGATTTGGTGACACAAACTGTTCTGACCGCTAACACTGATGGAGTCATCATCTGCACAATGCAGTGAGACAGCAAGGGAATGTGTACGGGATGACTCCTTTCCAATCAGGTAGATATGAACGTTCTCTCCAATTTCCTAAATGATAAAACAAAATTTCATTAAAGTTGTGCATAGGTCTACGTGCAGAAATTCAGTCAAGAGGAGGCATGCCAATGATAAGTGCAAAGAAATACCTACAGCAAATTAGCTTGGGGTTTCACAGCTCAAATTACTAACAATTCCACAATTACCACAATATATTAGGCCACTGATAGCCAACATGCTGGAACTGAAGTCTTTTGTGACCCTTTTATTTCCCCCCCCCCATTTCATTTTATAACCACCATGTATATAGCTTTCCAGGCCAATGCTTGGCATGCAGAAAGCCTCCGGTTCAATCCCAAACATCCCCAAGTAGAGCTGGAAAAGACTTTTGTCTGAAATTTTTGAGACTTGCTGTCAATCATTATAGACAACTTCCTATATTATGAGCAAGATGAAAACTAGATAAACAGTTAAGAAACGCAGGTTCAGTTACTGAATTATGAAGCTAGCAGGTTTAAACTAGCATTTCAATTGAGTATTTTCCAGCAGCTGAGAAGGGAATTCATATATACGTAATCTGTGTCCTCAGCCAACTTCCAAGGTGAGCAGGTTATAAACATTTCCACCCACAACCATGATCTAAAGGGTTATTTGAAGGGTGCGTGTAGGGCGGGGGAGATTGTTGTTTGTGTCTCCCTTCTGGTCCAGCACGGCTTGGTTTTCCAATCTGATGGGACTGGGGTCCTTTTGGTAGAGAGGAGAGATCCCAGGGACACTTTCTCCACCCAGACCTTGTACCTTCCTGTTTAACAACTGAAAGAGGAGGGGTCTAGAACATAAAGACTCTGACCACAGAGCAGTCATTACCTTTCTAAACTAATATAAAACTCGTGCACATTGCACCTATGAGATATTCTGGAAGGCCTTTGCGAGGTGGTGCAGGAAAAGATGAGGATACATTGCATGCAAACATCAAAGTGGGTGTTCACTTTTCTTCAGGATGGTCTGGATTGGAGCTTGACACCTAATACTCCAAATAGGCAAAGGGCAGCTCTTTCTTCTGTCTCAAAGATGCAAGGGTTGCATATCCTCACATCCTTGTATTATAAGGAGTTATTTGAAACTTCCCCTGGTATATCGCTTTTCCACCTGGGACCTAAATAAGTTTTTTAGGCCCTAGAAAAATCACATTTCAAGTCTTTATAACCATAACCTTAAAAGTGTCTGAGGTGGTTTTCTTGGTAGTTATTGCCTCTGCTGTAAGGATTTCAGAGCGGAGAGCCCTGTCATATTGGAAAGCACTCTGTATCTTTCACTCAGATTCAATGGCCTTCACCCTACATTCATTCCTAAAAGGAATTCTACTTTTCACAGGGCTTAGGAAGTTAATCACTGCCATTTTTGGCTAGGTCCTAAGGAAAAGGAGCATCACTGTCTAGATGTTCATAGGCTAGTGTGAATTTACCTGGGATGAGCAAAGGAGTTGAGACAATCTGATTCTGTTTTAGCCAAGCACTTTGCAAGAAAAATGTCTCCTCAACTACTCTGTTTTGATGGATATGGACATGCATGGCTAAGTGCTATGTAGCTTCTGGATCACGCTACCAGGAGTGCTTTGACTGCTGCTAGCACTAATGCCCCTTGAGTTGACATCTGTAGGGCAGCAATGACCACCTGTTTTCACATTTTTGAGGCACTACAGGAGGAATATGTTTGATTCTGCTGTGTTGTCTTTTGGCAGGAAGGTGCTTTGGCAAGTGGCGCCAAGGTAGGCGGTCCCTGCAGTGGCCTCCTGGCTACTGCTGTTTTATATCCCAACCACAGAACCCGTCCTCCACTGCAGGAAAATAGAACACTGGACTTACAGTGATAAGTTCATTTTCTGAACCGCCATAGTGGTGTATCCATGGTTGGGTGAAATGAGGCTATGATAGTGCAGTTGTTAACTTTCTGCAATTCTAATCTTCTGTTTCATGGGGTATTTTATGTTTTCCTTCTTGGGTTTCCCTTTTATTTTTATTTTTTTGTTACAGCTAGCTGTTGTACCTTCTGGAACTGAAAGGGCAGGGCTGATTCTGCCTAGTGGATCGAGTGGGAGAAGCAACCCATCAGTGGATCCTTCTCCACCCCCTGTAGAAAATGAACTTACAATTCTATTTTCACATCAGACTAATTGCCACTGCTTACATCACTCTAGTGTCAAGGGCAGCCCACGTTTCTAACTATGGAAACCGTTCTACACTGATTACAGTTAAGGGAGGCAGGTTGAAGCACTGAGTAGACTGCTTTGTCATGTACCTTTAAACTTGATCGCAGTATCTCTGAGAAACCTGCACGCTCTTCTTTATTGAAGCCAATCCAGGTTTCTATGGCAGCTGCTGGATTCTGTGAACATGGAACTCCATCTGTATGGTTGCAGATAAAAAAACATGTTTAAAGTATAAAATTTTCATAGCATGGGCATAGCAAGTACTGTATTCCCTTTCCCCCCAATACATACCAGGTTTAGCTGGTATAAACAAGAGCAGGAACCCTTGCATGTTAGCATTCCTATTCTACAGAAGCAGCAAAATATTTCCTGCCCAAGGCTATCCACTTAATGAATTTGTTATCTGGTAAACATAGCCTCAACATTATTAACAGGACCAGACTACATTCTCTGCTTGCCACAGTTAAACAGCTAGGCCTTCATTTTGTCCTGCTTAATTTTGATTTTTTAAAAAACATTTTCTTGTCATATGTCTCACAAAGAACAACATTTAAGAAGTGATGCTGCAACAGACATGAATTTTGTTGTCATTTTAGAAAAGCTATTCACCAGAACATTTAGTATATTTTTTGGTGACGGTATTGCATACAAAGAAACTTTTAACTACGTTCCAAATCCTGTCATGTTTTAAGCTACTGCATTGCTCAGGGATACTGGAAATAATTTAAAATATTCAGTGCTTTCGGTACAATGATGTAAGTCCAGTCAAATACAGCTCTACTGCCTGATTCAATTAAATACTCCGCTTCCTGCTCTTCAGGATAGCAGGCCTTTGCTTCTGTGGGAAAGCTGGTTCTTGGTTAATCCCATTACTAGTAATAAGATCAGTGGCTGTAGAAACCAGCAGAAGTTAATAGGGATTTTAGTTGGAAAAAGTGGGTCAGTAGACCAAACAACAGATAAATCTTAAACTTTATTCATGCTGGCCATTAAGCTTGCTTTTTTTCTGAGTTTCCTCTAGCTCGGAGTTCTGGCAATAGCTGTTGCTTAAAGGGAAACTACATACATCATGTGCCATCCTGGGCTTTTCTGGGATAAAGGATGGGCTATAAATTGAATAAATATTTAAGCCTAAGCAATGTATTGTCTCAGTTCAAACTTTTAATAAACTTTGTAATATAACTATCATGTTACAAATAATAACTAATGATGACCTTTGTAACTGAGTATTAAAAACCACCAGGAGTACATAGCTGCATAGAATATTTGAGTTGTATGTTGTAATGGATCAGCCTTTTTGGCAAGAAGAATGTTTAGTTTCTCCCAGCATTTTATGGGTTAAGTTATATAACTGTTTGAATGGCAGCTCGCTCTTGGGAGGCGGAACATAGGGGCAGGAGAGGGAGGAGATAAAATAGTCTGAGGGAGGTTTTGGATAGAGCGTGTTTTTACATGAGTAGAATGTGTGCTTTTATTTAAAATGCACCTCTGGGTTCTTTGTAGGGCATAGGAATTCGTTCATCCCCCCCTCCCCCAATATAGTCCAGCCCCCTGCTGAAAAAGTTTGCTGACCCCTGATCTATGTGGTGGAAAAATTGGGTTTGTCCTTGATGCAATGAGCTCCCAGCTCTCAGGGAACAGATTCATTCCCGTGAGGCCAAAGTGGCTGACCAAGAGAAGCTGAGAGAGGAAGAGTTTGGTGGACAAGGCCTTCAGGAACATGATAGCTCTTGTCATGCTCCAAGGATGACAGCTCCTTTGCTGTCATGGAAAGGAGGATGCTGCTCCTTGGGCGTTGTTTAAAATCACAATATTAGATGCTCCGATTAAGAAAGGTCCCATCAGAGTCAAGAGGATGCCCACTTGGTTAACACGCAAGTGTTATACAATGGAAGCCTTGTTCAAATTAGGAGAGCAAAAAGGAACACAAACTTCGGCAAAAGAAATGCAAGTGGACGAAAAGTGATGCCAAAAAACAATTTGAGGAGCACACTGCTAAAAAGAATGACCAACAGCAAGAAGTTCTGTAACTA
Source organism: Darevskia mixta (assembly GCA_034641385.1). Taxonomy (NCBI): domain Eukaryota; kingdom Metazoa; phylum Chordata; class Lepidosauria; order Squamata; family Lacertidae; genus Darevskia; species Darevskia mixta. The sequence continues at coordinate 28,008,235 of JAWWNH010000066.1, forward strand.
CATTAATAGCAGAAAACCAGATAGGAGGTGGTTGGACCTTTAGATGACAAGAGAGCCAGAAGTGGTTGCCATAGGAAACCAGACATTTATCCTAACTATTGGTGAATCTGGGGATTTCCCTTTCAATGCTAATTCTACCAGAGCTGCGGTCAACAAATTTCATATTTATTCAATTCCTCACAAAGATACCTTGACATATGATTTGTCTTCTTGCATGACCACCCAGAGCTGCATACAATTCACTCTCCCCCAGCCAAACATATTGGCTCCCCCTGACATGTTTCCACAGGCCTGGCTAAACATATAGGGCAGGATGCGAGTAACTTGTTTTGTCAGTGCTAGGAATTCCACTTGTGCAATGGAACTTCCACTGTGTGCCCCCTAAATCTGTTCTGGGTTTTTCTCTAGCCCTCTGCAGCTGATTTGGGGCGGGTTCAGGGTGCGCATGGGGGAGAGGAGAATTCTGTTGCACAAGCAGAAATTCTTGCGCTGACAGAACAAGTTCACTGCATTCTGTCCACAAATGCTTCCTACAGAACAATTTTGCGATAGTAAAAATAAAGAGCAGAAGAAAATGGGTACACTCTTACTACTTAAGAGCTGTGTGTTACTTTGTGTACGACTGAAATTTCAATTTACTTTAAGAGATGTACTATATATATGTAATGTATTGTAAGACTATTAATAAAGCTTGTTACGTGTTTTTAAAAGAGCTGTGTATTAGATGCATGAAGAGAAATATTTTTATAACATTAGTAACAAGAAAGGTATTTGTGGTTATCAGGGTTGAACTATGTTAAACTCAAATATGAAACACATTAAACTTAAGAAATTGAGATTTAACAGTATATAGCATTATTGAAGAACACATGGCTACTGTAAAATCTATCACCAGAAGGAGCTATTTTATTTTGACAAAATGTAATATATTGCTTGCCTGTAACAAAACCTCTTAAGCAGGTAGAAAACAAAACACTTTGAACTACATTTTACAGCTTATCAAAACATACTCCTAGGCAACATGAATCAAGATGTAGGTGGTTCTTTCAACAGCAAGCAAAATGGATTTCTGCTATTCCTAGAGATAGCAGACTGAAAAAAGAGCTCCCTCAAGAGAGGATAACAGAGCAGAGCTCTAAGGGTCTGTTTCATGTTCCCCACAGCAGAAAAGCACACAGCCACTTAACAGAGTTGCTAGGTCTTAATCCAGAGATTAAGGGGAGGGGGTAATTAGAGCTGTGGGTTATAAACAGCTTTCATAACCTCACTGCTGTGGGGTTTCTGAAGGTGTAAATATGATAGGCAAGACATAGCAAGCAATCTTGCATTCTAGGCCTAGTAGCTTCACAGCAAGATGCTTGCTTGGCATTGGCGATTATTGGGGTTGCCCTGCTTGAACCAACAGAAGTCAATGTCTAGAGCTCTGCTAACCCCCACAGGCAGATAACCCATAAACTACAACAAAGCCCAACAAAAATAACAAGACAGTCAATAAAAGAAATTAAACAGCAGCAATAAAATATATATGGTATGAGACAGAAAGATTACATACCAGTAGTATAGTCCAGCTACTAAAGGCTAAAAGCCCTTTTAAATGGAAAGAGCTTTGCACTGCAGATGGCCAAGGAGAGGACAATATCAACATCCTTAGACAGGGAGTTCCAACAAAAACCTTCCCCTTCATTCCAACCAAAATGAATGTAAAGCCAACAAAAGGCCTCTGCAGAGCGCGTTTGAATGCATGGCTAGGCTAATGCAGAAGGAATTTATCCTGTTCCCAAACCATATAGGGTTTTAAGATCATAACTAGTGGTTCTACTTTGGTGGATACCGCCTCCTAGTTCTAGGTTGGATATACTACTGGCTAATATTTAGTTGAAGCTTCAATTTACTAGCTGCCATCCAGCCCATTTCTATTAATGATTTCTATTTCTATTAAAACTGCTAGTTTCCCTGGAATGTGATGAATGAGTAGGATGTAATCTGCACACTGATTGCATAGACCTCCAAATTTCCATATCACCACTCCTACCGGTAGTGGTTTCATGTAGATACTAAACAACATGGGTATAGAAATGTTTAAAACAAATTACAATTGGGGAAGGGGGGGACAGAACAGAGCCCAGTGGAACTTCATAAGCAAGAGATGAGAAGGAGGCCCCCAGTATCACCTTAAAGAATTGTTACTCCAGAAAAGACTAGAATCTGTTTAAAAAGTGCTTCCAAGCCTCATCTTCACTAAATAACCTAGAATACCATAAGTTACTGTACTAAAAGCCTCTGAGAGGTGAAGCAGATCCAACAGGAAGGTGCTTCTCCTGTCCACTTTAGAGCCATGTACCAGGGCAATCAAAGGCATCTCTGACTCAAAACAAAGTCTGAAACTGAAATGCCGTGGGTCTAATCCATATCTCACAGAAAGGCCTTAGTAACCACAGGTCTCAGTAACCATTCTACCTACCTGAGACAATATCTGTCAGGAGACGGAGAGGAAGGTGCAGAAACTCCTCAGTTTCTTGAAGTTGTGATAAGTATGACTTGGCACAGTGCTTGGCAGCCGTATAGAGCTCCACATCGCTGTGCTGATCAGCCAACCACATAATTTGCAAACAGTTTTTCACTTGCACCGTTCGAGCCAAGAAACGGGAGCATTCCTCAAAGAGGGCAGTTAGTTGGTACATATCTGCTACTTCGTAAGTCTCCTGCAAATCTTCTGCCCTCAGCTTTACAGTTCCATAATAAATGTAGTCCACAAGGAGCTGAAAGACACTCTCACTAACATCTTGTAACTCAATCACCCGGTTATGTGCCTCCTTCAGATTGGAAGTGAACATAGAACGAAAGAAGCAGCTCTGAGCTGAGAGAACTAGCCGGTGCAGTTGGAATTCTTTGCCTTCTACAGAGATGGTGACATCTGCAAAGAGCTCATCCTCTAAGCACAACTTCATAATTCCTTGGGCCACACGGCCTGAATGAGAACGGTCAGTGAAAGTGTAATTTACAAAGTAGTTCTCAGTTAAGGAATTTCCAGTTTCCTCTGTTGAGGAACCTCCAATCTCCTCCAATGAGTCCATGTTGCCGCTTAGATCTGACCTCCAGTAATCTGAAATACAACAGACATTGGAGATTCTTTTATCATAGACTTGTGCTGTACTGTATCTCAACTAAAGTAAACAAATCTAAAAAAAGGAAAGGAAAAAGAAATGCTACATATAAGGAACACATGTCCTATCATGTAGAAATAGCTGCCAAAAGATTGTGTACACTAATAGTTACTTCCTTGTGTACCAGTGTTTTGTATCTAAGTAACACAAGTCATTTATGTAGTATGTGACATAGTGCACCATATTTACAAGAACTCAAAAGTTAGACCAATCCTTAAATGGTGGGTGATCACATACAAGACTTTGTAGAGTATGAGGAACATACTAGGAATACACCCCAGTATGAGTCAATGGAATTTGGCTAATTTGAAGAGAAATACTCTTATCAAGGGTTCCTTGTTCCCATGAATTGCAGGAAGTTTATGTTGTCTTTAAAACTATCCCCAAAATACTGTACAGATATCACCAGAACACTAAAAAGCTCCGAAGCCTTTTGTGCTCTGCCTATAGGGTGAGCGCATTACAACCGCAATATATGAAGAATGACAAATGTGCATTTTGAAAGTCGTATACAAGTTGTACATCGACATCGGGAAGTTTGTGATGGGTTGGGTTTGACTGCCGTGCACACACCATCTTTAAAAAGGTACGTTTGGTTTCTATAGTGCAAGAAGAGGCCCTAAAGACCACCGAGGCTGATGGAAGGGGAAAGCTGACCATTGGACAGATCAAAAACAAGGCAGTGCAATTCTTCGTGAGGCTACTCAGAAGTGAGATCCCTAGAGTTCAATGAGACCTAGACCAAGCAATGTACCAAGCCTCAGTCTAAAATTGCCTGCGGTTGTTTCGGCATCTGCTTTAAAGCAGCTAGGGCTCTATGAGTTTCCAGGGATGGTATCTGGAAACAGGTCTCTCGGTGGTTTTGCTCACTGAGCGGAGGCGCCCAGCCCCAACATCGTGACATCGGAGCGAACAGAACTTGAACAGAGATCCAGGGCGATTCTGCACCGAGTTCGGCTCCTGAGCGAGCTCAGCCCTGGACGGGGCCGGGGCGCGAAGGGCCTCTCGCTCTCGAGCCGGGCCCTGAAGCGCCTCGTTGGAAGGCGGCTCCGGCGCCGCCCCCTCCCGGCGTCCGCGTGCGCTGCCCCACCCCCTGGCGGACGGCAACCGAACCTTCCCGCCCCCGCAACGGGCAGGGCTGAGCCCCGAGGAGAGAAGCGCCCCGGCCTCGGCGGGCAGCAGCTCTTACTTGAGGCTCCTCCCTTCATTCCGCCGGCTCGGAACTTCGCACCGGGAATGGCTCAGGGGGACACCAGAAGAGGCTGCACTTCCCGACGCCGCTCTTTTAAGCGCTCCCGGAAGCTGGCCGATCACCCGATCCGCGCGCGCGCGCCTCTGATTTCCGGATCATTTCGTCCCGCCCCGCTCGCGCGGATTGGTTTTCCGGTGGTGGAAGCTTGCGCGAGCGGGACGCGGCGCTTTCTGCTACGTCGGACCAATAGGAGAGAGGGCTCGATGGCGCGCGTGCGCCTTACGAGTCCGCTCGGTGTCCTTGTGAGGCTCCGGCTCCGGACCCTGAACAGGCAAAGATGTTCGCGGCCGCGCTGGGGCTGGCTCGGGCCGGCCTGAGAGGTGAGCCTGCAACTTGGCGGGGTCTGTTGGGAGAAGGAGACTGAGGGCCTCCCGTCTGGTGGGGCTGTGGCCGTTGCTGGTGAGGGGACGCTACGGGGTTGTCTGCAGAGGGCATAGCCTCCTTTCCTCCTTCCTTCCTGAAGGATCCTGGGAGCTGTAGTTCCGTCAGGAGGGGGCCGGGCTCTGCAGCGGTGTTCTCAGCTCTCTCACAAAACCACACTTCCCAGAATGCTTTGGAGGGCGCCATGATGGGGAAAGCGATGCAAAACAGTTGGCATTCTGTCCATCGATTCTGTCTCCGCCGCCACCGCACACTTTGCTCCTCGAAATCCTGGTTTAGCTTATGCCAAACAAATGGACAAACCACAAAACGAGCGCAAGGTTCACTACTTAACGAGGTAGATGGGTTAGTTATCGGCCTTGGCCCGAGGCAGTTCCTTGCTGGGTTTTTGGTTTTAAACTTTTCAACAGCATCTGGAGGGACACTGATAACTGCAGTTGATCCATGTTTTTTAAAACAGTTCTCAGTGTGAGTTCACAGTGCAGTCCTTGGTTTTCTACAAGCGTAAGGAGAACCCTGCTGGATCAGCCCAAAGCCCCAGCTATATCAGCATTCTGTTCTCACCGTGAAATTTGGTTCTCATCAAATCCAAACTCTTCTTCTTCTTCTGCAAGCATTTGAAACCACTTGCAGTTCCCAGTAATTAGTGCTCCACTTTTAAAAAAAATGCACGGAAGGCATCTATATGTGCTGTCATCACACAATAAAATCTATACAAAGGTTTTTAAACAAATTTTAAATAATTCTCAAATGGAAATATCTTATTTTATTTTTATTTCTTATATTTTTATACCACTCTAATTCAAAAGATGAAAAGATGAAAATGTGGAGCAGGCCTGAGATAGATGTTTCCAAGTATTCTTTTGGGCCCTGAGTTTGTGTATCCTAGTCAGCAGCTTCTTGCTGAGCAGAACAGTAGTCTTCAATCTTTTCAGACCTAGGAACCACTTTTAACCCAAACAGTCATTTGGGGACCCATTTCTTAATCTTTTACTATATATTTGCATGGTGGTAGTGCTCCTATTGCAATATACTTCAGATTAGTTCACCAGTGGGTCCCAACCCACCAGTTGAAGACCAGTGCTGTAGATGCTATGTTTCAGCACTCCGTCCTAAACTAGATTATCTTGACTGCAGTCCTACTCACAATTGGCCTGCTTAAATACCATTAATTTCATGTTTATTACTGCTTGCAGAAATGTATATTAATGTACCATCTTGCTTTTATTATTTCTACATTTTTATGGTATATTTGAAGCTACTTCTTTGTGGAGATCAGTAGATGGTATGGCTGTAAATGATGGTAATTTAACACTTTCCCCACTCTCTTTATAGTTACTGGGCGACCCGCAATGCTGCTGCAAGCTCGGTTTGAAGGGAATACTACTGTGACTCAACGTAAGTCTGACTTGCTTAATGTTTGATCAACTCCTCCTTTACTTTGCATTACAATAAGTACAATTTTGTTAAGTGAAAACTATGTACCACCTGATTGTAAGTGGAAGAAGTTTGATGTTTAAAAGGACATGTGCAAAGGACTTCATCTCATTCATTCTTAAGCTCCTGGTAAACTTAATATTTATAGAGGCTCCCTGATTTCTGAGACAATACTATCTGTTTCATAGACACTGAATGCTTACTAGGCATTATATTATCTGTCAGGCATGCACTAATCTGCTGTAGAGTTTGAATAATTACGTTTCCTATAGTGCTGATTGGCCCATTCTCCCCCCCAAAAAGAACCCCACACACAGCAGAAAAGTTAATGGTACAATAGGTATATCTGACCATGTTGACCAATGTTGAATTCCTCCCATCCCTGTGGTAGCAGTTGGAATAACATTGAGCTGGCTTTGGCTATGAGCTGGTGCTGTTCTTTTTAGAATTCACCACCGTAAACTTTCTTTTCAGCTACTGTTAGACCAAAGGATGAAGTGACGCAAAAGCAGCTCTGTGCATTCGGAGAATATGTGGCTGAAATTCTGCCCAAGTATGTTCAACAAGTCCAGGTGGGTTCCATCAACTGTATCATTCTCTCTTGAAACTGTAATAGGCAGTACCAAGCCTTTTCTGAAAGCTAATGAGTGCTACAAGGAGCTGGAAAGGTATACAATTGTTCCTTGGTCTGCTGTTATGCAGCCTGAACTGCTTACAGTTTTCAAAACATATACACTTTGGAAGTCATTCCGTTGGTTTTAATGAGATTCTATCTAAGTATTTGTGCTTAGAATTTGGATGAAGTTGATCCATACAAAATTTTACTATTTCTCATTTTAACAGGTGACATGTTTCAATGAGCTAGAAATCTTAATTCATCCAGATGGGATCGTTCCAGTTTTGACCTTTCTCAAAGATCACACCAACGCCCAGTTCAAAAACTTATCTGATCTGACGGCGATCGATGTTCCATCTCGACAGAACCGCTTTGAGGTAGGAGCTGCTCTTTAAGCTATGCTACAAAGAAGATTCTAAGGAAGACACAGTCTTCCCCCAAAAAATTCACATGGCTAAACAAGAATGTGAGGGTATCCTAGTTTCCCCCTCAGTTTTGCTGACTGCCTTCACTTTATGCTCACTGACTACTAGTATATTACTTCTGGGTTACTTTCTCAGTTTTTGTTCTGCTGCTCTATGTAGTCGCTGATCTAGAAATGGTTGTTGTGCTTAACAGTGTGATAGCGGCATTTGTTATGGGAGAGAATTCTGTTGCTTAAACAGCTAATTGACTTGCTTAGTCATCAAGTATTGTCTTGGGAAGCACCAGCACCTTTTTTCCAGAAGGGGATACTTATAAATATACCTGAAATATATTAGTTTGACAGAAGGGAAGCTATAATTTGCTTGTGGGACCCTCTTAGTAGCAGAAGCTGGCAGCCCTGTACAGTTCAATAGAATTATAACTTCTTTTTTCTTTGCCTCGACCATGTTAAAATATTCACACATATATAAATGTCTTCATAGATTGACCTAAATAGAGCATTTCAAATTCTTCTCTAGCTCAAATTAGTTTAAATTGTGTTTAATCAGTGTAATACAATATCCTACTGAACAAAATGTATTTAAATTTGTATCACATTTAATCTACTATGTTGTGGGTTTGTAGTACTTCTGGCCGCAGTGCTGCAAACTTTGACAGATGGGCTCTTAAGAAATCTGTAAATCTTGGGAATAAACCAGAGATATTATTTTAAGATGTATTTTAATCGATTGTTTGATTTATGTTTTTAATGTATCATACTTTGATGTTAGCCGCCCTGAGCCCGGTCCTGGCCGGGGGAGGTGGGGTATAAATTTATTATTATTATTACTGGTATTATTATTATTATTAATGATCATTATCAGAAGTAGCCATTTCTTCATGTATAGACAAGACCTTTTGTTGCATATACCTGTACTGTTAGCTTTGGAAATCATTTCACCATTAAGGAACTTTTTAAAAATGTTTTTTTCCCTGTGTCTTTTTTAATGTGGCTGTACTATAACCACACACGTTATCCTTTTTTGTGTTGTTGCAATCTGATAATCTGTACTAATACATGACAATGCTGTTTTTTACCTTTACCTTTTAGATTGTCTATAATCTCTTATCCATAGCCTATAATTCCCGGATTCGTGTGAAAACATATACTGACGAATTGACACCCATTGAATCAGCAGTCCCAGTGCACCAAGCAGCAAACTGGTATGAAAGAGAGGTAAGCAGCAAGGTGGTTGACATTTGGGAAGAGGGGACAGATCTGGTATGTTTTCTTGGAAGAAGAGGGAGCCCACTGTTTAATTTGAGTTGAACAGAGTCACTGTGGCCCAGGTTGCCCTAAAGGGCCTGGTGCTGCTCACAGTTTTCTGTGTGCACATTCCTTTTCTGCAAACATCACATTCTGTCCCTTTTGGCTCAATCACCCTTTAGGTGTTGATCAGTGATCACTCCTTCCCAATGACATGATCTCAATTCTATAGGCCTTAAGGTCCTGCATAACTTCTGTTTGGAATTATTTGGAGAGTGTTTGTTGCCATTTCTGGACAATTTAAACCACTTTGATGTTTTATTACAACCAAGCAGCATATAAATGTTGTAAAATAGTAGAGAGTTCAAGCAAGTGATTGATGTATTTTTAAATCTTCAGCATTTATACAATTGAATCTCACTTGCTGCCTTGCCTATGAGGTGCCTCAGTCAGCTAGCAATGAGTGCCTGATGCTTTGTATTTGTGAGGTAATAAAACACTTCATATAAATCAGTCAGAGCTCGGTTTCAAAACTGATATACTTTGTAAAAAGCGAACAATTTATACAATCTGAGGAGAAGACAGGGAGAAACTTTGGAAGAATGATTTGAAATTTACTGCATGCTACACATTGAAAGAGAACTATATGAATAGATGGTATCTAATTCCGAGTAGATTGGCTAAAATGTATAATGTGGAATCGGATTTGCGTTGGAAATGTAAAGAAGTAGAAGGAACTTTCTTTCATATGTGGTGGGTGTGCAAAAATGTAAAAGAATACTGGGAAATGATATATAATGAGATGAAAAAAATGTTCAAAACAACATTCCCAAAAAAAACCCAGAGGTATTTTTGTTAGGAATTATTCAGACAGAGGTTCCCAGGAGTCAGAAAAATTTATTCATGTATGCAACAACAGTGGCTTGGATCTTGCTAGCCCCAAAATGGAAAGTGAGGGAGGCCCCCAGCAAGGAGGAATGGCAACTTAAGATGTTAGAATATGCAGAGTTAGCGGGTCTAACAAGTAGAATAAGAGAACAAGGAGAACGTATTCAAGGAGGAGTTGAATTTTTTTGTCTGGTATATTGAAAATAATTGTGAACAGTTGAAAACGCTGGGAGTATTAAAGTAAATTCAACAGTCTAATAAATATTGAAGTGATAAGTGATGTAAGATAGGAAAATATAATTAGATGGATATATCAAAATATGCAGGAATGGTGGGAAAATTAAATGAACCTTGGAAGGGGAGGGAGGGAAGTCAGTAAATGTATGGTATAATAAAAGATGTTTAATTTGTAATGTAACATTTGAAAATTTAATAATTATATATATAAAACAAAAAAGCAAAATTGATATACTTTGCCATTTCTTTACTTGATTCCCATATTTATAGGTTTGGGATATGTATGGAGTGTTCTTTGCTAACCACCCTGATCTGAGGCGAATCCTCACAGACTACGGGTTTGAGGGTCATCCCTTCCGGAAGGACTTCCCTCTTTCTGGATATGTGGAGGTATGAGCATTTGGAAAAGCTAGACTCGACTGCAGAATCCTTCCAGAGGCCCAGTATGGCATAGTGGTTCGAGTGTTGGACTAGGACCTGGAAGAGAGAGAGCATGATTCGAATCAACCAGGAAGCTCAAGGAGGTCCTGTAGGCCAGTCAGCAGCTCTCAGCCTAATTCTCCTCACAGGGTTGTGGCAAGGATAAACTAGGGAAAGGAAGAAGCATGTATGAGCTCTGTGGCTGAAAGGTGGGATATAAATGTGATATTAAATAAACATCAAACCTTATAACTGAGTTACATTGAAGTCTTATTCTGCTGTACAGGCAGCACAGAATGCAAGAAAAGGGAAAGGAAGTTAACCTGTTGTCCATATGTTCTCTTCTCTGATATTTGTTCGTCAGCCTCCTTAGGGCACTGATTTTGCTGTTGCATGTTACACTCTTGGTCTATGAGTTGCTATTTTGCATGGGTGAAGTCATGTTCTGGACATGAGAGGAACTTCAACCTCAGAAGGGACATTGAATCTGCTGGCAGTGCTTTTGATTGGGGATGGGTTAACTCTTTCCTGCCTGGTCTCCTGCCCTGTGACCAAAAATCCCATGTATTAAGCACCCTTTGACATGCCTTTGATGCTACATAATATAATGTCCTGAGAACCCTACACTTTATGACTTCTGTGTCCCACAAACCAAAGGGCTGTACTTCCACTTGAGAAGCTTTAGCATGACTCCAACAGTAAGGGTATTCCTGCTCTAAGAGCTTCTACCCTTTTCTTTTTTCTTTTTTTCTTTTACTTGCCCCTGGATTATTCTAATTTTATCCCTAGATTAACCGTTGTCTGATCCTATGTTGTGCTAGAGATGGACTCCTGTTATCTGTGGAACACAACTGGTTATGCCAAGCACCTGCTCACAGCAGAAACACAATCTGACACTTGGCCTACATACCTGAGCATATAGCAGTTTCCCTTAAGCAAGAGGCCAGTCAGGAGGGATTGTACTGTGGGGTAGCCCAGCTGAGTCTCCAGCCCTTAATGGTACTTAAACACAATATATCTTCCAGGCTATACTGCATAGTACAGAAGTTGGGGTTAAAGATCTTGGGCATGATAGTCCCTGAAGCAGGACTGCAACCCAATTAATCACCTGAACTTCATCTCCGTCATTAAAATGCATTTAATTCTATTGATTTAAATTTTGCATATGATATATCTGAATCAATAATATTTTGGGTTTTATCTAGTGCTGATGTTCCATTCACACAACAGACCTTCCCCCCTTTTCTGTTCTCTGTGCCTCCCAGCACCCTCTCAGTCTGTTGCAGCGGGTTGAGGGAACCCAGCACAGGAAGAACTTTTTAGCTCTCTGCCTTGCGGGCCTTCAATTTGTGTGATGTTAGCTGGCTGGCTGCCAAGCAGGCAAGGCTGTGCTCACACAAATTAAATACGTGCAAGTTGTGAGTCAACTGTAATGTGAAGCTGCAAATGTAGACTGGATGAAGAAGCAGAGAAGTAGAGTACATAAAGACATAGATAAACTTCCTTCCAGGTGACAATAAGGACTTGGTCACTGATGGGAGGAGACATTGCTTTTATTACCTAACTGGAAAATATTTACTGTTGATCTATACTAAGCAACCTACAAACATGGAGGAACCTTAATTCTAAAATTCCAGGTATGTTTTTGTAGTTGACCACCATCGCCGTTGCTCATCTTAATGCCCTTTCTCTTCCTTCAGGTCAGGTATGATGACGAGGTGAAGCGAGTGGTGGCAGAGCCTGTGGAGCTGGCTCAGGAGTTCCGCAAATTTGATCTGAACAGTCCCTGGGAGACTTTCCCTGCCTATCGCGAGGCTCCACAACCCATCAAGATAGAAGCAGGAGAGAAGAAAGGAGATTCAAAATAGCAGCAGGAAGGAGAGGATGCCAGGGACATCCCTGTGCCACCACCTTCCTGTTTCATCTAAGTATTTATATATAATAAATATCAATAAAAAAACTTGACATAAGGTTTCTTGTCTGTCTGATATGTGCGGGAAATGCCGCTTTCAGACTGGCTGTGAAACATGCATAAGGTGTTATTAATATCCAGAAGACTGGAGCGGGGTTCAAGGTATACAAAGGAGCAGCAGAGGGGAGTACAAAGAACTGGGGTGGTCGTGTTTTTTTTAAAAAGGAGCAGTATGAGAACAATGGACTCTGCTTCCCTTCAGGAAAGAGACAAAAACCTCAGGAAAGAAGGAGATATCCCGTGCTTTATGACCATCAACTGTTTGCAAGCACAGACCCTCAGTTGCCCTGAGACTCTGCAGGCACCAATGTTCCAGCCTTGCTTTTTCACTTTTAGTAAAAGGCTCCATCCTAGAATTGTTGAGTACTCTGTGTAGCTGGGAAACAGAGGGGTTTTTTGTTGAAACAAACAAAATGGGTCATATCCAACTGCTTGTGCAGATGACTTCCATGTGCACAGTTGGACTTCCCTTCCTCTTCCTGCCCCGCACCCCACCTTGCACACCCTCAAAATATCCAGAGAGACCCTCAAGCCGATTTTGAGGCCATGGGGGAGCAGAGAGGAAGGAGAAGTCCCATGGAACTCTGCACACCCAGTCTATTAGATTGTTAGGCCTATTTGTGTGTCTTAGAACACGCTGTGGTCACGCAGCTGCTGTTGGAGGACACTGGCAGCAGTGTCTGTGGGTTATTGAGAAATTCTCTAGGCCATGAAGCTGGATACATTTTATTAATGTCTCTATCTGCCAATTCACTTGTGAACCCCCCCCCCCAATATGCAGCAGTAAATGTGACCGCAAGCATATGGCTTTGTTATTCAATAATGAATGTGGCTCCTTGAAATGTGGAGCAATATGAGTTGTGGTTTTCTGGTTGCCCCTCTATTGAGAATAAACATTAAACACCAAAAGTGAGCTAAACACTCTACAGAAGCAAGGCATAGATCGTTGCAGGGCTTAGGACAAGAATGGGGAGGCTGTGGCCTTCTGGATGTTGTTGGACCCCCAGTTCTCACCAGCCCCAGCCAACATGGCCAATAGTCAGGGATGATGGGAGTTGCGGTCCAGAAACATCAGGAGGCCCACAGGTTCCCCATCCCTGAGCATAGGATGTAACATAGAGGACTGGGAGTGGTAAAAGAGAATGGGGGAGAATGAGCGGGTGGAGGGCTGCAAACAATAGATTTAATTTGACCTCAGATATATTATATGCAAAGTTTCCATTCTTGAGGGTTTGAACCCAGAACAATGTTTGGAATCCAGATGTTTTAAGCCTTTGTTCTAGTTAAATTGCATTTGTTTTTTTTAAAAAAAGCTGCTGTTGCAACAGTACTGGGGATTTCTGAGAGACAACAGAAGTTGTGCCAAAGCTCACTGCAGAGATTTGAGCAGCTGGAGTTCAGCACATGTGGAGCTAATCAGCTACAGAGTGCTTTCCAATTTGCATTGGAGTAGGGTGGGTGAATCTTCCCAGACATATCCCCATTTTCTAGATAATGGGGAGCATTTTCCATTTTCCTTACAATGGATTTGTGCCTTTGCAACACTTTGCAGATTGTCAAGAATTACTGGAGTGAACTTAAATGACAAGTCCATTTTTGATGTTTCAGCACTCCTTAGTCAACAAGACATCCCCAACCTGCGGCCCTCCAGATGTTTTGGCCTACAACTCCCATGATCCCTAGCTAACAGGACCAGTGGTCAGGGATGATGGGAATTGTAGTACAAAACTTCTGGAGGGCCGAAGGTTGGGGATGCCTGTTCTAGAGGTTGCTCACACGCGCCTCTAGGTAGTACCCAATTTGGTAAAATTTCCAGAAAACTGGCTTAGATGCAATGAATCGAACTCCATGGATTAGTGTGCGCTTAGACCTGTTTTGAATTCTTTATGGAAAGAAGGGTAGATTTAAGATACTGTAGCACTTTTATTGTCTCTCTTCCTAATGAGTGGAAGAAGAGATTCAGCCTGTAGAGGCCCCAAACCTGAAAATGATACAGTAGCTGGGAAAGATGAAAATGAAGAGGATTATGGGCAACAATAGTGTTTTGACTGCAGGTACCTTTACAGGTTTGAAATACACACAACATCAAGGCCCTCTAGATATTGGTGTGTCAATATGGGATTTGGGTTGTATTTCAACGCTGCACAAGTGGATTACCATTTGCATACTGGCACTTCCCTCCCTCTCCTTCCTCTGAATGCTGCCCTATCTGCTTTGGAAGGACCCACATCCCTCTGGGATACATGTTGAGGGGGCTGCAGGGGAGAGGAAGGGGGAATTCCATTGCACATGCAAACATCTGTTGTGCAAACTGAACCACAGCTTTGGGTCAAACTTGATAAGCTTTTGATATTGGTACAAGGGGGAAAAATTGGGTAGGTGCAGAAAGTTTCTTACCAGTCCCCCCTCCATGAAATTATTTAAGTATATGGAATCCAGCAACCCTTTTAAAACATTGGGATGGTGCTAAAAGAGAGAGATTCTCTAGCAGGGGATGGGGAACCTGAGGCCCTCCGGTTGTTGGCTCCAGCTCCTATCAGCCCCAGCCCACACGGCCAATGATCAGGGATGATGGGAGATGTAGTCCTAACAGCAATTGGAGTGCCATAGTGGATTTGCAGGATTATAGGTCATCAATCCTGTTTTTATCTGAAATCCAGGGGGGTGGGGAAGTGCTGTGGAAAATTCCTATGAATGGCTGAAACGGATGATAACATCAAACTTCTTAAAACTGGTCCTCCCATGTGGAGATAGCTGGCTGATGGAGAGGGTTGGGTGTGTGTTGGTTTCTGACAGGTCACTGTACTCCTCTTTCTCCTCCAAGAGCAACAGAGTTGAAGAAATGATCTCTCTTTCCTCTCTACTGAATACATTCTGGCATAGACTTGCCAGCTCCACCCTCCTGTGGCATGTCAGAATTTCTGTTGGATTTCAGTGCTGGAAAGCAAACGTTAAGGGGGGGAAAGAATGACTTGAAGCAGAATGAAACAAGCTGCACTTCCATTGTCCTTCAGGCAGCATCAGTGGGCCTTTCTAAGGAGGACTAGTTTATGGCCATGCACGTTTCAAATTGTCAGTATAAATCCTTGGTTATTAAGAGCATGTTCTTTCTTTTCTTAAAAGCTAGCAGCTGGTTGGGGGAAGGGGTAGAATCATAAAGTCTTAACCTGGCGAGCCAAAAACCAAATAAGGAACAGCCCGATGCTCCAAGTGGAAATAAATGGGACTTGCGTTGGCAGAGAGCATTTGGAGAATCTTGAGCCTGAGCCTTCAAAGATTTTTTTTTCTTTTTCTTTTGCATTACAATGGAAACTATCTGTTAGGAACTGGGAATTGAACTGGAAGCCCTTCCCTGGGCTGGAATTGGAGAAAGGCCAGCTGTCTCAGCAGCAACTTATTGGACTGTAAGGAGAGGAGAAAGAAACGGCACAGCAGTAAACAACTTCAGGTTCACCCAAAGTGCTTTATCCTGCAGAAGGGGGTGAGGGCTCTTCCTGACATGGCCCAGGTGTTGCGGCTGCACTTTGGAACATGCCTGTGGGCAGCTCTGATGCTCTGTGTGTTTGCTGGATCCCGGAGACAGACAGGTAGGAAGCTCACCCACAACTGGAGAAGGCTGCTCTGCAGTGGGTAGCCAATATATTTCTGTTATTATCAATGCAACCGTTTGGGCTATTTTGTGCATGATTGCCAGTGGAGGGTTTTTCATGGGCTTTCTTCAGGACTAAGGTTATCTGATAAAACACAAGAAAGGATTGCTACTGTGCCTAAGAAAATAAGTCAGGATCTTGCTAGAGTGAGACAGTTAAACAGACACAGATACTTGTCTGTTTCTGTTCAGTGGAATTTGCTGCCAAGGAGTGTGGTGGAGTCTCCTTCTTTGGAGGTCTTTAAGCAGAGGCTTGACAGCCACCTGTCAGGAATGCTTTGATGGTGTTTCCTGCTTGGCAGGGGGTTGGACTGGATGGCCCTTGTGGTCTCTTCCAACTCTATGATTCTATGATTCTACTTTCTACTGAGTTTTCACACACCCCTTTCACATACTTTTTAAGGAATGCTATAAGTATCAATGACTTTTCCTCTGTTTAATCCCTGAAACAAGCGTCTGTTTGTATGGGACACTCATGCAGCTCTTCTCTCTTGGAATTAATAGCATGTTAACATCATCTGGGAATTTTCCAGCAGCCTTCAAACATAGGTGGCAGTTGTGAGGCAGGTGCTTTGTGAGAAAGTCTTGACTTTATTATTATTTCTGCAGTGTTGCTGTATTCTGCTTCCAATTGCTGCTCGCACTGTTGCATTCACAAAATGGCAAATGGTTTTGGGCTAACAATTCCAGAGAGGGCTAGTTTCTGACTGGTCTATTTATATACTGGTCTATTTATATACTGAATTTCAGTAGCCGTTCTCTTGATACCTCCCTCTCAGAAGCAGGAGTTTGAATTTACCGTAGTGATGTGATTGCGTTGGTAAGGTAATAAAATGTGAAGTTGCCAGATCCTGGTTAGGCAAGCAGCTCTTGTTCCTTAAAAAAAAAGTGGCAGGGTTATTATTATTATTTTAAATTTATTATACTTCACCACAAGGATTAAGTTAAATGTTAAAGGTTAAGTTACAACAATTTAATATACAGCAGTCTAAAACAAACCACATTCACAATAATTGGATGGGTCCCAAAAACATACACCTCGGGTGGCAATGGCGAGGGGGAAAGCAATATTTTTAAAGGTAGCACAAAATAGGGCTTTTCAGATATTTTACTGAAGGCATAGGATGCCTGCCACTGCCAACAGTACTTTTTCATTTTAAAGGCTTGGAAATCACTTGGATGAACTCAACAAAACAGATGTTGAGAACAATACTACCTTCACCATTAGTGTTATTTTAATGGGATATTTCTGTTCCTGTCTGTCAGTCTCAAAAGACTTCCTGAATTATGTATTATGGAGAAATGAAATGCAGCTGCAATCTGAGCTTTAATCCAAAATTGAAGGCAGCTGGCTTTGATCAGGAGACTGCAACCTGGGTGGAGGCATCATCTTTTCTAAGCAAAAGTGCACAACCTCATTCTCCAAGCAACTTCTGTGAGTTTTTCTCCATGACTCTGGTGAGAATTACTCTAGAAGGGAAAGCTGGAAGCTGTCTACAATAAGAAAAACTGCCGAAACAGCAGATGTTATATTTCTCGCAAGGCACCTCCTTAGCTTCAACTAAGCTAATTTCGCCCAATGGTGAAATTCAGAAAATACATTTCTAGAGCAAGCCTAACCTCTATTTTAGTTCTTATCTTGCCTCTGTGAGTTGAGAACCTTAACTTTTCCTTTTTACCTCTGTGCCAAAAATGAAAATATTGTAGATCAGGAGTTCCCACTGGCTTTTTCATTCCAACAATACACTGAGCCTCTCTGTGCATTATTCCCAAGGGTACCTGCCTAGTTAGACAGAGATAGATAGATGATAGATAGATAGATAGATAGAGATATAGATGATAGATGATAGATAGATATAGATATAGATATAGATATAGATATAGATAGATAGATAGATAGATAGAGATAGGCTCTTTAGAGCCTGTCAAACTTCCTTCCCTCCTGCCTCATGGCTTTCAGAATTAACCTTTATATCATTGCATTTTGTACATTTTCCAATTCTAATTACACACATTACAAACTAACTCAAAATATAAATAAATATAGAAAGGTAGCAAGTTTCTCATTACAAGTCTTCAAACAACTCTGCTAGTGATGTTAATTGCTTACAATAATCTTTCAGATATCGTAAAAATTTACTCCAGTCCTTTGGGAATACTTGATCTTGCTGGTTTTAGATTTTTCCTGCCAGCTTTGTGAGTTCTGCAAATTCCATCATCTTCATCTGCCACTCTTCTTTTGTTGCTACTTCATTGCATACATAAACAGTCTTTTATCTTCCCTTAGTATCTCTTCACTCACTATACCCAATAAAAAGACTTCTGGTTTTTTAACAAAAGTATTTTTAAACATTTTCTTTAACTCATTACGGTATATATCATTTCCCAGCAAGCCTTTACCTCTTTACAAGTCCACCACATGTGGTAAAATATACCTTCCTTTTCTTTACATTTCCAGCACTCATTAGTTCTTGTCTTATACATTTTGGCAAGTTTAGTTGGTGTTAAATACCATCTATACATCATTTTCATAACATTTTCTTTAAGAGCGCTGCATGCAGTAAAATTAATACCTTCCTTCCATAACCTTTCCCATGATTCTAATTGAATATTATATCCAAAATCTTTAGCCCAATGTATCATCACAGTTTTAACCTCTTCATCTTTGGCATGCCATTCCAGGGTACTTGCCTAGTTTTTGGACTCCACAGAAATGCAGTCCAAACCTGCTTCTGTATGCAACTCCACTTACAAAATATGGACTGGTGCTGCCTCCCACAGTCCCTAGCAAAGAAATCTGGGAACAGCTGAACTGTTGGGTTTGGGGACTCGTGGCCCTTCAGACATTGGTGAAATGCAACTCCATCATTCTTGAGCACTCACAATGTTTGCTGCAGCTGACGGAAGTTCTACTTCACCAACATCTGGAGGGCCACAGGGCCCCCACTTCTGGTCTAGCCTACGGGTTGTAACAATTGGAGAGCATGAGTCCCTGCCAGGGAAAAATGCAGGATATAAATAAATGTATAATAATATCTAAACAGAGAAAAATATTAAATGCATAACCAGCTAAGTATGAATACATAAAATAATGAGATAAGACTTCAGTATAACTTAGCATGCTAAGTTAAAACAATATACAACAAAATGAAATAGAGGAAGCTCCGTGACCTTAAAACAGGCTACCTCACTTATAGCAAAATTTCATTCCAAGTTTTACTGTGATCATCGCAGTATACTTTATTAGCTTTATCAGTATGCAGTGGAGGCTGGTCCACTGGGGATACTGGGGCACAGACCTCCCACTGAAAACGCCTAATAATAATAATAATAATAATAATAATAATAATAATAATATCCTCCTCCCCCAAATCTCTAAGCCAAGTAGTCTTTCCTTTCCCACACACATTGGGGGTTTGTGTGTCACATGTCAGTGGTGGGTCAGAGGCAGAAGTGAGTGGAAGAATGGATGTGATACTTGGCTTTACACAGCACAATCCGGCCTTGCCAAAACCAGAGTCCCTACCCACATGTCTCTCCGTCCTGATGGGAATGAGGCATTATTGCAGATCAAGCAACACATTCCAGTCAGACAAAGCACCCAGAAGGGAGCAGAAGTAGGGCAAGTGAGGAGCATGGTCTGGAGAGGAGCCATTGTCTAGGGGAAATCCCTCAAGGCAGCTGGAAAGGCCTGGAGGGCCTGAGGTTCCCAACCCCTGGCTTAGTCCAACCGGCTTTAAAAGGCCTGTAATGTTTCAAAGGGGAAACCCTCTGGGACAGGCATAGGCAACCTTGGCTCTCCAGATGTTTTGGAACTACAACTCCCATGGTCCCTAGCTAACAGGTCAGGGATGATGGGAATTGTAGTCCCAAAACATCTGGAGAGCCAAGGTTGCCTATGCCTGCTCTGGGAGGCTTCTATGCAAGGATGGAGCCTCAGCCAGAGGCAGATTGCCTGTTGGAGTTGTGTATGAGGAAGCTAGGAGAGAACAGTACCACGATGAAGTAAATATCAAAGCTATCCTCTGATCGTTAAATAAATGAAACAACATTATATTGAAGAAATTTGACATCTGTCTTTACTGGTGCACAGATTGTATCATTGTTGCTCCCCATCTGTGGAATGCTCTCCCCAGGGAGGCTTGCCTGGCACCTTCATTACTTCCCTTTAGGTGCCAGGTGAAAACATTTCTCTTTCACAAGCTGTTTGGCTGATTAACATTCTATGGCCCTTTAAATGTGTTTCTGGGAAGTGGGTTATTAGTTTTGTTTTTGTTTTATTATGTATTTTGTGTTTTTATTTTGTATTTTTATACTGTGAACCGCCCTGTGATCTTCATATAAAAAGTGGTATACATTTTTTAAAAAATAATAATAATAAAGATTATTTTATAGTAAGTGTTATAACTGAGATTTTGACCTCAGGTTAATATTTAACACAATAAAAGAAATCTCAGAAAATCAGGCATATATGTGAAGGAGGATAGGTGAAGAGATGTTGATTTAAATACTATTTTCTCTATTGTTTTTCCAGATGAACAAATTGACCTCCAGGATGCTGCAGATACAAATGGGGTTGAGAATGCTGGCATCATACTAGAGGTAATTTAGGCAAAAGCCAAGTCCACTAGGAAAAGGGTGTGAGGTTCCTTCACCTTTGGCATGCCCTGCTGATATCACTGCAACAGCTCCAACTTCTTGGCCTACAGCTACCCAACCTTTCATTTTGTTGGTGCCAGGAGAAGTGTGATTGTCATTGTGTAGGAACAAGGAGACACTTCTGCCCCTTCTTTAGTACTGAGGAATGTGGCTGGGCTAGATGGTCACTGTGCATCTAGGAGCTTAGGAATCTACCATATGGCAGCAGCTTTTGAGAGTGACAGGGGAAACCCAGCCAGATGGGCAGGGTATAATTTATTATTATTATTATTATTATTATTATTATTATTATTATTATTTATTAGTTTCATGCAGGGGACATTCCGAACCCTACCTGCAGATGCCAGAGATTGAACGTGGGACCTTCTGCACACTAAGCAGATTCTCTACCACAGCAATTGGGTACTGTTACCAATGCCTGAGGCAAATGTCAAAATTTTTGTATAGGGTATGGTAGCAGTGGCCCTCAGTATCATTAGTGCTCTGATTTGTTTTTTCTTGGCTCTTCAGTTTTGACAGAGATCATTATACTGCACATTGCCCCCCCCTTTTTTACAGCAGCTCCACATTACTAAGGATCTCAGGTTCTCTTTTACTTCAGCTAAGACATTGATTGAAGCTTCAGTGAGGAGAAATGGAACTCCCGAGAAACACTGTTTTCTGCTTATGTAAACTATGGTCCACAAGATGGCAGCCTTGGGCTACTTCTGCTCATTAGACTGAGCTAGCTGGCTGGGTTATGGGAAGGAGATATGGAAAGATTCTGAACTCTGATTGTGCAACAGGCCAGTTGAGTGACAGAGAACACATTCAGTACTGGGCTATCAACATTTGCTGTTTCACCACTTTCTTTAACAGCAGTATTTCTTAAGGCGATAGTCTTCATCCTTCAGAACTGGAACCCACCATTAACCTTCAACAGGGAACCCATGCTTAATATTCATTCTCCCTCTGTATGTGTGAACCTTCCATACCCTTTCCTTTTTAAAAAATAATCTTAAATACACTCACACCATTGCCACCAAAACACTGTTTAGGGAAGCTTTTAATGTTTGATGAATTATTGTGTTTTAAATTTTTTGTTGGAAGCTGCCCAGAGTGGCTGGGGAAGCCCAGCCAGATGAGCGGGGTATAAATAATAAATTATCATTATTATATTATAGTGGTGATAGCATAATAATAATAATAATAATAATAATAATTTATTATTTATACCCCGCCCATCTGGCTGGGTTTCCCCAGCCACTCTGGGCGGCTTTCAACAGAGCATTAAAATACAATAATCTATAAAACATTAAAAGCCTCCCTAAACAGGGCTGCCTTCAGATGTCTTCTAAAGGTCTGATGATCCTTTTAACCTCTGAAGGGAGGGCGTTCCACAGGGCGGGTGCCACTACCGAGAAGGCCCTCTGCCTGGTTCCCTGCAACTTGGCTTCACGCAGCGAGGGAACCGCCAGAAGGCCCTCGGCACTGGACCTCAGTGTCCGGGCTGACCGATGGGGTGGAGACGCTCCTTCAGGTATACTGGACCGAAGCCATTTAGGGCTTTAAAGGTCAGCACCAACACTTTGAATTGTGCTCGGAAACGTACTGGGAGCCAGTGTAGGTCTTTCAAGACCGGTGTTATGTGGTCTCTGCGGCCGCTCCCAGTCACCAGTCTAGCTGCCGCATTCTGGATTAGTTGTAGTTTCCGGGTCACCTTCAAAGGTAGCCCCACGTAGAGCGCATTGCAGTAGTCCAAGCGGGAGATAACTAGAGCATGCACCACTCTGGCGAGACAGTCCGCGGGCAGGTAGGGTCTCAGCCTGCGTACCAGATGGAGCTGGTAGACAGCTGCCCTGGATACAGAATTAATCTGTGCCTCCATGGACAGCTGTGAGTCCAAAATGACTCCCAGGCTGCGCACCTGGTCCTTCAGGGGCACAGTTACCCCATTCAGGACCAGGGAGTCCTCCACACCTGCCCGCCTCCTGTCCCCCAAAAACAGCACTTCTGTCTTGTCAGGATTCAACCTCAATCTGTTAGCAGTGATCACCCTATTTATTATACTAGAGCACAATTCATTTTGAGGTCTCAAGCAGCGAGATGCAGATGGGCATCTAAGCAGTAGTCTTCACTTAATGTTCATGAGCTTTGCTTAGCCTGTATCAGAACTTCCTGCCCTTATTTGTGTTGAAGAGCTAGAATCAGGAATGCAGGAAACAAATCTCCTCTAGGAGTGGGAATGATGTGGCACTGGAATGTTCCAGAATCCTGCCATTGTGAACAATTTTCTCTTGATGATCCCTCGCTCCATCCGCCATGCAGTGGTCCATCATAGGCTGGCAGTAGAAGGCCTAGCAGTCTAAAAGACATCCAAGTTTGATAACATGCCTGTGGACGGGTACAGGCTATGTTGGAAAGGAAACTTTGGATAAGGAGTCACAGGGCTAGAATGGAGATAAAATTAATCTAGCTCTAGGCATGGGGAATTTGTGACCCTCCAGATGTTGCTGGACTTCACTACCCAATGGCCAACGGTTAGGGATGAATGTGCATCATGAAGGGAACTATAGCTCAACAACATCTGGAGGTTGGTTCCCCATCCCTGTGTTGGCCCAAAGATAGGACTTCCAAGTGTCCTTTTTATGACCAGTTCATTCTCATGAGTCAATCTAAGCTGGCTTGTGAATAGCGAAGAGTCCACAACAAGCCATTTGAATGCTGTCAGGAATAGTTTAATAATACGACCCAGATGACGCAAGCAGGGCAGTCAAGTCACATGCAAGAGTAGAAGACAGATTTTATCCTCCTGGCCATTAGCCAGTCTGCCCTCAGCAAAAATTAATTCTCAAGCATGATCACTTCTTACCACAGAGAAAAAACTGTCTGGCGATCCTCACAATTCTATTCTTTTTCTTTCAGTTACTTTGGAGAGGAATTGAAATTATGGCCAACGAGACGATCAAGATTGAGGATGAGGAGTTTGCCTCTCTGCGTCCCACCAAGCGATTACTCCGGGTCTTTCAGCATGAGATTCCGAAAAACCCAGACAGGATTGAAGAGTACCTGGACTTCCTCTCACAGTCTGACACCCCTATAACTCCACAGGAATTCAAGAAACTCATCTTTACCACTGTCTACTGTGCTTACCAAATCCGCTCCATTCAAGGCCTGGAGAAAAACCTCTGGATCAACCTTTTCTCTCAGCTGGTTATTGAAATACTCCGTGATCTCTGCAAACGATTCTGTTCTAAGGAATCTATGGATTCTGTTCAGCTTCTGGCCTCTAGGCCTTGGCAGGAAATGCCTGTCTATATTTCTGCACTGAAGAAATTATATCGGTCTAGCCTAGCCAGGACCCAAAGAGACTCTCATCCATAAAGGGGAAATCTGGGTCCCTATATACAAATTAATATGCAAATATATATTTTTAGGTTCATTCTCCAGGAATGTGCACAGAAGTGTCACCCTTCCTGTTTTCTTATATCTAGTGTAGCTGCTGCTTAGCTTTTCACTGGATTTCTATGATTAGCATGTTGCTCCTGGGCTCTCTATAGGACGTGCAGTTCAGATGGCACTTTGCTGTTGATTGGAATTGGGTTACTGAGGAACATGGAGTTACATGTCCCTGCTCAGTGACCGTTGTCAGAGAGCTCTTGGCATTTTTATGTCTTACACTGCAATTTTGTGTGTTGCGAAAATTACAAGAAACCAGATCCATGTTAAACACTAGGGAGATCTTGCGAATTGTAAGAAACTGTTTACCAACAGAACGTGTATCTTCTTAGAAGGAAGCTTTTAAGAAATTATGGACAAGCATCAGTTAAGGGGGTTTTATGTCAGAAAGAAAGTGATGAGACTGAATGCCCAATGGGGGAGTCCTTCAAGTTTAGTGCTTCTTCTTGTATAATATAAAGGTCTTCAGGTGCAGTGTACAATTTGCCCTTAAAAGCCACTATGTCAGAAAAGGGTTAGTTTTGTTCTACCAGGTTTGCCATCCAGACAGTTTGAAGGAAGCAGTTAGCAAATTTAATATGTCTGTTCCACGACCTGCCACTTTAACCACTGAATGTACCATAAGCAAGCTACCTTGCTTGGCTCCATATCTGAATCAAATATGCTTTGTGTGATAAACAGTGCACTGGGGAAGCCATAACTGAATTGTGGTATCAAACACTTGTGGGAACTTAATTTTGAATGTATTAAGGAATGTGCCTTTTAGGGAGCTGTCTGTATGGGATTAGTTAACAGAGTTTGTAAGCAAACGAGACTAGGGTGTTGCATATGTTCTAGTTGGGACCTGATATAAACTTTTAAGGGCTATGCTACCTTTTAAAATGTGAATATGCATTGTAACAGCATTGTCTTAGCCAAGAAATATGTTTAGTCTTGCCCTTGGCTTTTTAACTTAAGCAATCATTGTCTGTATGCAGAAGTGGGCTTCAGCAGGTGTCTGTGCCGGAATATCCCAATTCTACACCAGTTGTATTGGTCAAAATGCAGCATGCCAGTGCCAAGCATACAGGGAATAGATGCCCCAGCACCCAAACATGGAAACAACGCTTTTAAAACAGCAGAAAATCTTATACCACAGAACGGAACTCAGTGGGTTTGGGTCCCGTTCATTTGCTGTTAAAGTGGCTCCAGGCAGCCGCATAGCTTTGCCCAGTGGACGTATGCCTGGCTTCGATAACAGAATATATCCATTTGCAGCTCCAAAGCTTATTAATATGGAGACAACTGAGTTGCTCTTCAGGCACCTAACCTATCTGTTGAAGGCAGCATCTGTAGTCATCCATATATACAATAGCCAATAATACATTGTTGTGTTAACAACACAGCTGTGCATACACAGAGGCCAGAAGTGTTAAGTGGGTGGCATTCCACATCACGCGTGATGGAGTTTCACCCTTCTCCTGTCTCTCACGCAGTCTTCTGTGTTCCCCCCAGTCTTGCTCTGGACAATGCTCCAACCCTCTAGAGCAGATTATGGGGTGCACAGAGGGGAAAGGGGAATCGTTTCCACCATCTGTATTCTGCTAGTGAATAAATACCATTGGATTTACCCTATTTAGTTGATTAATCAGAGGGGGGCATTTTTAATTGCAGGGGCCAGCTAAGGGCAGACGTTTTCTTGGGTTTAAGGCTATGTTGGTTCCAGTTTTTTTTTATGGAAGTAGTTAATGCTTATTAACTCACATTTCCTTCCATACTGAGTTGTTTTTTTGGCAATATTCAAATTTATTTTAATTAACAATTGCCTGTTAATTAACTGATTACCTCTCCTTTTAACCAATCTGCCACACATTCTTTAATAATTGGCAGCTCCAAAACATACTACCATGTTCCATGAACTGGTGATGGAGGTAGCTAGATCTAATCTCAATCTAATACATCAAAACAGACAAGGAAACCCAGTACCTTTTCTCTCAGGATTTTATTGAGTTCATTATTTTCATTACATACGCCCCTCTCTCAGAGTGTTGGTCTGCATTTGCAGTGGATGTTATCAACTCCCAAGTGCCTTGCCGAGTCTTTCATAAGTTTTTCCATTATTTCCGTAAGCAGTTCCATTATTCACATCTCATTTCACTGCCCCTATTTCTTCTACTCCCCAAACTACCTCATGCTTTATGCTTAAATCAAACATCAATAATGAACAAAACACACATATCCCGTGAAGGTCATTCTATGAATGAATGAGTGGGAGAAACAACAATGGCTCTGCAGTCAGAACACAAGCGTGCAGCATAAGGAATGCACTGGACATACAATAGCATGCTCTTAACATTGTCATGTGAAAGATGACGTCCGTCCAGGACCTGCACCAGAGCCTACTGCATCTTGGCTTCTCTTATGCTCTTTTCATATATCTATTTAGATTCTTGACCCTGGAGACATGTTGGCATCTGGAGGCGGTTTTGTCTTTGTCTCGGGATAGACCAGGAATCCAGTGAAGGTGATGTACTTGCCATGGTTGCTATAGGCACCATAGCCATCGTGCTGGTGGCTGTAGAGCCAGACGGTGTCGCCATATTGCAGAGGCAGCATAATGCTCTGGCTCTGCATCTCACGCCTTTTGGAGTGGTTGTCATCGTAGATCATAGCCTGAACCTCGTTGTGGTTCTTCATCAGTTTCACGGACATGGTTTTGAAGGGCATCTTGCCAATGGTGAAGGAGAAATAGTAGGCACCTGGAACGCGACACGTAAAGATGCCGGTGGAGAAATTGAAATCTTTCCCAATGTTCACAAATTCTGTGTCAAATGTGATTGGCTCGTGCTGGGTTTGCTTCTCATCTGACCCTAGGAGGCTTTCTGAACGGGCAGCAGAAAAGGCTGAACGAGTATCCTGCGATCTGCTGGGCTGGTCCGAAAAAAGGTGTTTCTCTGAGATTTCATTCTGGTTCGTTGAAAGTTGCTGAATTACATTAGGCGAAGAAGGCCTTGAAGTTTCTCCTAGCTCCTGGGAACCGACACTGTTTTGAAAATAGCTGGACGTGTCTGGATAGATGAGGTACCCATTGAAAGTTGTATAGGGACCTACATTGCTGTAGAGTGCATACTTGGGATCTCCATGTAAGCGCAGCCAGACTGTGTCACCGTAGTCCAACTGCAACATGGCACTCTGGCTTGCCACTTTCCTCTCTTTACGGTGATGCTCATCATATACAATGGCTTGAACCTCGTTCTTGTTTCTCATCAGCATGACGGACAAGTTTTTCTTGGGGTACTTTCCAACCGTGAAGGAGAAGTAATAGGCTCCAGGGATACGGCATCGGAATAATCCAGCTTTGGGGTCAAAGTCCCCGCCAATGTTCACATAGACTTTGTCGAAGGTGATCACCATTTCAGTGCTGCCTTCCATACTGCTGGTTCTAGCGACGGAGAAAGCAGACCGGAACTCAGATCCAGAATCAGCAGGGAAGCCGTACACAACGGAGCAGGTGATTTGACACAGGAAGCCAAACAAAAGTCGGATTTTCAGTTGAGTCGTCATATCTAAAGAATTAAAAAAAAAAAAAAAGTGAAGGGGACAACATTTTAGTTGAAGCATTTCAAAATAAGGTAAGAGCAGGTTCAGCGCTGCAGCTTGATCACACTCAGAACTAGAACAGATTATCAGCAGGGATGGTAGCATTTGGAATCCAAGCACCAAAGATCCTGTGGCAATCCATGTAAGACTACTATACCTTGACCAGTCTCACCTGGCATCAGCCCACACATTTATGTATGGTTACTTGGGACTGAAAACATGAAGACACTTAACATGCACAGGAATGAACTCCAAGGGCATATCCAACTTTGACTGTTTAAAATCAAAACCATCCAGAACAATACCCTTTGATGTGGGAAAATGTGGCATGGGGGAAGTTGGGCTGGCCAACTTTCTTAAGTGCCAGCTGTGACATGAGTCATCATGGGTCAATGTTTGAAGGTGGGGTGATAGCGGAGGAGACTGCTAGAGTTTCATGTGAATCCAACCATTCAACATGTGTCTGCAGACAAGCCCTGCAGACTTCTCAACAGAGCTCTATTTGTTGCTATAGCAACCTAATTCTGTCCAATATTTTAGTTGTTTCTCCATTTTTTAACCAGTATTTGTTCACCTAAACCTACTATTGACATTTCTCTCCCTCTTCAGTTGAACACTGCTGTCTGGTTTTAAGGAACACTGATTGCTAATTCAAGATGCTTTGTCCATTGAGAGCAAGAAGTCCGGAAACTATTGATAACAGGACTAGATTCAAAAACAGAGCTTGGGGTGGTGGTGGAGGGAAATGTATTTTAAGCATAGAATTCTTTATTACAATAAAATAAATTATCATATATACAAACACTCCAAAAATAAATCCTTAATAGGCCAAATCCGCTTAAGGTCTCCACCCAAAGCATCAGATAAATGAGTTTGGCTCATCTTCAAAGATATTGCATATTAAGGATTTATTTCTGGAGGGTTTGCTTGTATACTAATTATTGTGATAAATAATTCCTTGGTTTAAAATGTATTTCCCACTTAACTCTGATTTTGGCTGCTGGTCTCCCCTGCCCCCTTTTCCTAAGGTGCCTTAGTTGTTTGCATGCCAGGGCTGGATGTGATTTGGTCACCAATCAAAGGGTTTGGGTGATGATGAGATGTGTGGGCTTTGTCCTGCTTAGCCTATTAGCAGCTCTGAAGTAGGCAAATGTAAACGGAGCTGCTGAGATCCAGGGCTGCTTCCTGGTTGGTCCCAGAAAGGCTACCTCACTGCCAGCACAAACAGTAGGGGCATCTCACTGGGAAAATTAGGGGGGATGACAACGACAACAACATAAAATGAATACGCCATTGTTCACAAACCTGATTTTATCATTTGGTAGGCTAAAACTCCAGACAGATAATCCAGTCCCCCCCCCCCCCGATGAGGCAATCTGCATGCAGCTCCACATACAGGAGGAGATGGAACCAGAGAGCACAAAACACAATGTCTATATTAGCAGTAAAAACCCGACCTTTCATGAAAGGGAGGGGGATCCAAACTGTGGGATAGAAATAGACTGGGTAGCCTACCATAAACAACCATCGTTGGTCCACGAGAAGCACAGATGAGAAAGAACTAAATGCATTTCCCCCCTGCTCCAATATATATAATCCTAATGGCAAGAGGCCAAAGCATGATCTATTGGCACTTTCAGTCTGAGAACAAACCTGGCAGTCACGGCATAGACACGGAGCTCTTTTCACTGTCCTTTCTTTCTTGTGCTCATTAAAACATCACTCAGTCTGAGAGCTCAATGGCTGGGGTCTCTTGTCTGCACTGTCTGTCACTTCAGAGCTGGCCCACTGCCAGGTGGCAGCCTATGAATTTAGAAGGCTGTGCTGTGGGCATCAAAGGGTTTCAAAGGCAAAGTGCTAGAGATACTATGAAAAAGATACGCTTCGCCATGTGTGTGTGTGTGTGTCTGGAAACCCTGAAGCACAAGCAGAAGTAAAGCAAGTGGCCTACAGGTGTTGGGATCCTCTTCTAGGGAGAGATGCTGGTAGGATGACAAAATACTGCCGTGAGAATTTCAGTCCTGGTTGTCTTTACTCTCAGGCTTGTGTCTCAAATTCCAGGCACAAATCTGTGATTCTGAATGGTTTGATCTTCTGTCTAAATCAACAGTTGCATAATTAGAAATAGAGGGAAATATCAGATCTCTTTTATCCCCATGTGCTGCAAACAGCAAGGGCTTTCAAGCAAACCCCTTTCATGTAAAACCTTTGCACGCTCATTGCCCCAAAGCTATGAAGACTGTGTCTACAGTAAGCTTTCCTCTCAATTCTCTGGTACGATGGAATAGTAAACACATTCACTGTTTTCACATTTGCAGAGCAGGAAAAAAATACGCCTTCACTCAAAGCTGCTTGATGTACACTGCCTTTCTTACTGCAAAGCCACATGTTTCATTTTTTATCTAAGTAACTGCTTCTAAATTAAGATATTATAAGGTTGAAACCAGATCCTGTGAGCAGTTTCCACTTGTGAAATGGGACTCTCTCACTACACCCCTCTCCCATAATGGTTTAACAATTCCCAGAGTTCTCAGAGTGGTTTACCAGTCAATTCCTCTTTCCAAAGAACTTTGGGAATTGTAGCGCTGCAGGGGGAATAGGGGGTGCTTTAAATGCAGTGTGGGTGAGGCCTAAGGTAAAGGGACCCCATACCATTTGGTCCAGTCGTGTCTGACTCTGGGGTTGCGGCGCTCATCTCGCTTTATTGGCCGAGAGCCGGCGTACAGCTTCCAGGTCATGTGGCCAGCATGACAAAGCCGCTTCTGGCGAACCAGAGCAGCGCACGGAAACGCCGTTTACCTTCCCGCCAGAGCGGTACCTATTTATCTACTTGCACTTTGACGTGCTTTCGAACTGCTAGGTTGGCAGGAGCTGGGACCGAGCAACGGGAGCTCACCCCGTCGCAGGGATTCGAACCGCCGACCTTCTGATCAGCAAGCCCTAGGCTCTGTGGTTTAACCCACAGCGCCACCTGGGTCCCTACATGGGACTTAAATTCAGTGTCCTATACAAGCCCCACATTTAACAGGAACTGGCTCCACTCAGGAGCTCTGAACAGCGCAGAAGGACAGCTTCGTATCTGCCACACAACTGTCTCTATGAGCATTAAAAGTGGTATGAGAAAGACTGTGTGCCTGTGTGTAGGCAGAGGGGTTTTGAAACAATGCAAAACCCTGCAAAGCATGTTTACCAGAGGTGAAAATGGGATGAATGCACATGTCACGAGAAGCAATCTGTTTCAAACCACCTTCAACTGTCTCCAGTCTCAGTCTGGGGATCCTTGGTGCATTCAGATATTATGGCCACAAGATTGGACTGAAGCCCCGGAGGACTGCTACATCTTTGTTCATACTCAGGCTGGGGATGACAGCAAAGGACTGAGCTTGACAGCATGTAGCCAGCATTGTTCCAAAGCATGTCTTATTCTCTGGGACAGGTTCAGCATTTCTCAGAGAGGCAGCTGGTAGCTGCTATGCAAAAAGGGCTTGCAGACTTGAAGACGTCTCCACTGAATGCTGACCCCCATGGCCCCTGAAACAACAACTGCCCTGTTACTGCTTCAGTGTTAATTTCCGGATAAGGTCATTATAGAAATGGCTAAATTTAGCCGCTTTGCTGCAGCTCTTGGATGAAGTAGCCACTTAGTTTCATTTTGAATAGAGCTCTTCCTAAATAGTCAGCAAATTATTTGCATTTTCTCAGAATTCCAAATCTCCCTTTGACAAAGACGTCGGAATGGTTTGATCTTCTGTCTCAACCAATAGTCATTCATCAGAAATAGAGGGGACTATTGAGCTACTTTTATCTGCAAACATTTTTAAACCACACAAATATCATGAAATGCCTTTGTACATGCGTACATTCAGTTCACATTAAAGGACAACCTACTTAATTCACACTTTCTGAAAGAAAATGGAAACCAAAACACAGCCATCCTTTCAGATTCATACTTCTCTGAATTTTGCAGTACCCTTCTCCGGCCAAGTAATATGGACAAAAGCGTATATACTAGTGTGAAGATGTCATATAAACATGCATTACATTAGGGAAAATATGCTTTGCATGAAATGATTATATTAGGCAAAATTCCATACAAAGATGTGTGTATTAGGAGAAATTCGTACTAAATGCCGATGAATTTTCAGAAGGACTTCTTTTTCAAAGCGCAAACTGATGTGGAAATGTGGGGAACTGAATTCAAAAGTGGAAAAATGGATAAACCAACATTGACATATTCACCCATCTCTAAGCTGACTGAGCTGGAGGCTCACCCTGCGTGCTGACTGGAAGGGAGCACTGAGCAAAGCCTGGTGATTTTTGACAGTATGTTGTGAGCTGGGGGTAAAATGCAGCAGCTTTTCATGGCTATTGCTGGGAAAGCTTGGGAGCTGGAGAAGCTGTTAACACTGTTCAGTTTTCCAAGCCACACATCTTGGCAGCACTGCAACACTGACCAAGGTCCTCCTTGGCCAGGGCACTATTTATCCTCAGGCTAACCCAGATCTGAATGTATCACTGGCTTTTGTCCTCATATATTAATATAGTTTCCCAAATCTTCCCTGGGTAAAAAAAAAATACTTACAAAAGTAAAAGTGGTTATGTGATTTGTTTGCATTGGTTAGAAATATTTAGCTATTTACTGCATCTGATGGCTATTTCACCAATCCTTGTGTTGTTAATGTACAAAATGCATTTCCTCCCCAATAAAAAGGTATGCATGAAAGAAAGAAGAGAATTAAATCTAAAGCGCAGCTCTGGAAGTAGTGTGTCCCTTTGAGAAGACTCCTATGGAAGCGCAAGGGATGAGAGATTCCATTGCTAGTGTGGTGTAATGGTTAAAAGCGGTGGACTTGTAATCTGGTGAACCGGGTTCGCGTCTCCGCTCCTCCACATGCAGCTGCTGGGTGACCTTGGGCTAGTCATACTTCTTTGAAGTCTCTCAGCCCCACTCACCT
The DNA here is from genome assembly GCA_034641385.1 of Darevskia mixta. Taxonomy (NCBI): domain Eukaryota; kingdom Metazoa; phylum Chordata; class Lepidosauria; order Squamata; family Lacertidae; genus Darevskia; species Darevskia mixta. The sequence goes on from JAWWNH010000066.1 coordinate 28,040,554, forward strand.
CACAGAGTGTTTGTTGTGGGGGAAGAAGGGAAAGGAGAATGTTAGCCACTTTGAGACTCCTTCGGGTAGTGATAAAGCGGGATATCAAATCCAAACTCCTCTTCTTCTCTTCTTCCAGGGACTGGAAATCAGGCACTTGAACAACTAGATCCTTCTCTGCTAAGCCAGGCATTTGCTAGGTCCCATCATTAGGTAAGAGCCCACTTCCAGACATGAACAAGATCACTTTGCCTGGACTATCTAAGAAGATGAAGGGCAGGAGAAGAGAAATTTCAGTTTGAACATCCATAAGCTCCTCCAAATTAAGGTGCTCCCCCTGGGGGTGCAAAGCGTACCTTAAATCCTTGGGTCAACACAGCTACACTCAGGTTATACAGCTGCATATCTTCTGAAGCACACTGGGGCAGGATATAAATGAGCCCAGAACATAAATTAGATAGTGATTTCTCTGTAAATGTTATTTATTAATGAAGTCAGCCTCTTGGCCATCAATCATGAACAGATGGCAATTTTTATGTGGTTATAGCACCCAGAGTGTACCCACATGTGGCTCATCTTATTTCTATTAAATTAATGACCGGGAAGTCAAGAGCTGAAACATTTAACAGTTCACATATTCAGCCACTACTTGCAGCCCCTCTCAGAAATTAAGCATTTCACAATTTTCTCAGGGAAACAAATATCAATAGCCTCACATTGGCTAGAGAGGAGTTTTTCTGACCTCTGGCAAAGTCAAAATGGTAGATGAAGTTTATCCTTGCATTTTTATGTTCATGGTGTTAAGACTGCAGGTGGTGTCCACAATGAATCTGAGGCTATGGAAAGGTGAGCCTTTTTCTAATTAATGAGGCCAGAATTTTATGAGGAGGCACAGCATAGTTCTGTATTTTAATCTGGACACTGCAGATGTTCCACAAACACAGCCTCTTTGGACATATGGCTAATGGATTAGACCCATAATTGAAAAAAGGTGAAATGCCTACTCGTATGAAATAATGTAGCTGCATGGAATGATATACTGGTAAGTACTTCTCAGCATCTTGTGAGCTGCATTTAAAAAAAACAAAAAACTGGTAGTTTCTAGCCGGCTGCACTATAACACATCACCATAATGTCTTAGGACAGCTGCAAGTGTCTCAATTATATGAATCATCAAAAGCCTGTACAATGAGCAGCCTGCATGCCCTGTGGTTAGCAGAGACGTGATAAAGCTTTTTCTTCGATTTGCCCTGATACTGTGTGCTGCCCGCTCCATTCACTGGATGCTGATAACAAGTATCAGATGATGATGATGATGATGATGATGCAATTTATAATTGGCATACATCACCACAGGAAAAAGTTAATTATACCTTAAAAGGACTGAATCCATATGAAACTAAGGCTTTGTTGGTGGTAGAAGATTTTGCCTGCCTGGTTGTCTGCATTGCCAAAAAAGAGGGCACGCTTTTGCATAAGCCTTGCCTATGCTAATCTATACACATGGATCCATTTGTAGAAATAATAAATACAACTGAGCGAGGAAGACTATGAGAAGGTGATCTGTGTAGCTACCCAGTCTGCTGTCCAGGTATTAACTGGATGGCCAGCAGCATAGGAACATAGCAAGCTGCCATAGCAAGTCCAACTATTGGTCCATCTAGCTCTGCATAGTCTACATTGACTACCAGTGGCTTTCCAGGGTTTCAGACATGGGACATTCCCAGCCCTACCTGCAAATGCTGAGGACCTGGGACCTTCTGCATGACCTTCTGCCACTAAGTTAGAGCCCTTCTGCTTTCAAGGCACTTGTTCATTCTTCTTGGGGTTCTTTGTCTTTAAACCAGACTTGGACCCTTCAAATAGAAGAGTGGCCTCTGTGAAGGTGCATGCCCACCCTAATGCGGAGCATTAAAACTGCCCAGTATGTGGGCAGTGGTAGGGTATTCACTATGACACTTAGCTCAAGGTGGATTATATAGCAGTATGGGTTAGCACTTTTTGAGGGGCGTGCGAGTGGTGATTTACAGTGTTTCCCATTCCACTATACCTGATCCTTCTGCACTCCCCACCCGAATAATATATTCTTACAAATCCCAGAGAATATGACATCATGAATATTCCGTACAATTTTGTGCATTCTAACAATGCATAAACCTCATGGGATTTCAGTGTTAATATGCCACAATCAAATGGGCAAAGCCTCAATGAGAAGACTTAAGTATAGGAGTCTAATTCCTCAGCTTCAGTTTATGTTGTGCATTCAATAATAATAAAAACACCTTTCCAGCAGTTGCTCTGTGGCCTTCTGGTCCCAGAGAGATTTCCTCCAGTTCTCGGCTGGTGGAAGAAATGCACTTCTCATCCTCCTGGTACCTGATGATCTTTAACTCCCCCCCAGAGCTGTCTTTTTAGGTGTTTGGAAATGGCTAATACCTGCAGAAGAAAAACTACACACTCTCTCAAGAGCCTTTCAAAAAACCAAATCAAAACAGGTTTGTACTCAAAATGATTTCCCCCCCCCCCCCTGTGCCTAATCCCTTTGGGACTTTAGAGTGGGCATTAGCAGCAAGTTATCTGAAGACAACTGCCATGTTTCCTTTGTAATTTACACTGCCTCCTTCTTCACATAGATCCAAACATTTTCCAGTTCACATTCATGCCATATTATATGTTATTTATGACATGACATTTTGAATGGCAGATATGACCCATTAGGCAATGCAAAGCAATGAACAGCAACAATATATAGATCAGAGGTAGCCAGAGTGGCTACTACAAACTCCCACCATCCCTGATGATTGGCCATTTTGGCTGGTGCTGATGGAAGTGTAGTCCAACAGCAACCCCAGAGTCGTCCGCGGCTGGACCTAACGGTCAGGGGTCCCTTTACCTTTTAAGTGGAAAGATACAGGTGAAGCTGAAAGTGTTTACTGGTTTGTGTGAGGGCTTATCTATCTATCTATCTATCTATCTATCTATCTATCTATCTATCTATCATCTATCTATCTATCTATCTATCTATCTATCTATCTATCTATCTTTTTATCCATTATCCATTAGGTTAGGAGGGAGAGAGCAAACAAAGCAGGAGACCAGGTGCCTGCAAATTATTTGCAAAGTATCTGTAAAGTATAGGTCCAGCTGGGCTACCTCCTGGGAAGCTGTTAAGCCTCCACCTTTTGTTCATCCGTATATTGCCTTGTTGAAACACATCACCATGTTATTTCAATACCTGTATTCACCAGATAGGCCCCTACTTTATATCCAACAATAGCATAGTTTAAATTTACTGCTTCTTTGGGCAGGGTGGTGATGGAAATCTGCTTTAAATGCATGGTGCATATGGAACCTCTGTAGGGCTAAGTATTTATGTGCTAATTAGCATTTCTTGGCTGGAATGAAAAGCATTTTTTTAAAAGTTTTAAAGTTTGCCTGATATTCTCTATCACATTTGTATCTTACCCTTCCTCTAATAACCCTGCAGCAGCATACCTGGGGTGATCTCATTTTCACAGCAACCACCTGAGGTAGGTTAGATGGTGAGACAGGAACTTGCCTAAAGTGATCCAGTGAGCTTCTCATGGCTGTCCAAGTGTATTTTTATTCAAACAGAGTTTACAACATGGAAAACAAATTGCAAGGATATTCGACGGTTCAAAAGGTGCCATTCAGACAAATTATTCATAAGATTATCATTCTGCTGTCAGCGTTCTCACAAAGATAGCGAGTTTCACTGTGATAGCCATACCTGTCTTCCAAATGCTGATCTCTTTAAATGTGGCTCCCCTTTGTTTCCGATTCACATTCTTGCTGCTATTTGTAAATTAATCATAAATTCTAAACTTGAATAGTCTGCATGATGCTGAATTCAATGGCGCGATTCACTGAATGGGTCCTGTCGGGGGAAGTACCGTGGAAGAACTTCTGCTTGCACAATGGGGCTCCCCGCCCCCCGTCCTGCATGCCCACCCCCTGAAATTGGTTCAGGGAGGGGTCAGGAGAACCCTCAGAACAGCATTCAAAGGGAATTGGCGGGTGTTCCATTTGGCAAGCTGAAGAACATTATTTTGAATTCTTCCCAATGTTCTTTCCACTAAACCACACTCATTTGTTAACCCCGCACTCATGTTCCACCTAGAGAAGACATCCCTTTGACTAGTTAGTCTTCAGGGTTTAGTCAAAGGATCGCAGTCAGGAGATATATATATATAAATATATATGTGCCTTATCAACAAAGATATTATCTCATAATTCTCCTCCTCATACGGCTGGTTTAATTTTGTCTCCTTTTCTGTTAAGAAATGCATCAAGCATCCTCTACTAAGCCAGGATTATTATACGCTCAATGCAGATAGCCTTTGATTGCTGATATTATCAATAAGGATTTTGTTCTTTTCTGAGATTTAGCATGTAATTTTTGATTTTTATTCATGAGAGAGGGAGACTGGCTGTGATCCTCAGGGTTCATTTCCTATAAAAAAATACAAAGTGAATGAATCTCCTATAAACACAATAACTTTCATGATCAGTCTGTATATCATCAGGTTCTCTATGGCTGCAGCTCTGAGTCTTGCCAGATTCTGCATCCCTCCAGTTATAATATTGTTGTTTAAAGACTGAAAACATATGCTCTGGAATCTTTGGTTTTTATTTTAAAAGGCACTGAACTATGTAGAATTTCCATTCTGAAGATAATCTTCAAAGTTTCCAGATGATGGTTCGAGTCACTCATGGTATCTGTCATAAAAGAAGACTTCAACTCATTAACAGAGTATTAAGTGTGACACCATGGTTTGCAACTGCTCCACTATTGGTATTGTCAGTTGATCTTACATTCACTGTTCTTGTAAGACTTAGGGGTCACCCAGATTTCCTTTTGCGCCACACTTTCGAGGCACAGGTTTGTGCTTTAAATCTCTGTTTCCAAGTAGCTTTTTGGTATATCCCCAGCGCTTCCCCTGGGAAAACTGAATCAGAGCAAACGGCAATGGGGTTTTCTGTGGGTTGACATTTGCTCAGATTCAGCGGCAAAATGAGAGTTTTCTTGGGGAAAGTGCAGGGGCAAAACAAAAACCACTGAAACATGGAGCATTAAGCCTCGACCTGTGTCTAGGAGTGCAGCTCAAAATGAAATCTGGATGAGCCCTTAGAATGCAGTATGGATAAGACACAATGCGCAGCTAATTGTTATCAGGTTTGTCTTAATGGAAAATGAAATGCTCAGAATACTCCACATTCCACATTTTAATGCCTTTTACAGGTCTTGCTGATATTGACAAAGGTGCAGATGGGATTTCTTCTTCAGACACATTCCTCATCTATGCTTCAGGAAAGCAAAAAACCAAAAACTAATCACATGCCTTCTAGATCAAGATACTTTCCCTTGGCAACATATATATGCACGGCACAATACCTCCCCATACCTCCAGTTAATATAACTGACTTCAGACTCCTTTTTCAGCAAACACCCTCAGTAACTGCTCCTCCAGTGAGAGCAAATCAAGATATCCATATGATGATTGTTCAAAATTTCCAGAGTAGTTCTGGAGTGCAACATGCTTTATAATTCTCTCTCAATTCGTTCCAGTAGCAAGCCTATGAGTTAGGTGGCTGCCATTTCTCTGTCAAATATTATAAATCAAAACAGAGAAAGTTATCTTCCCATGGCCACTTGATGAGTTCATGGCCGATGAGAGTTTCAGATTTAGGACTCACAGATATAATTCCAAAATGTAATCTGCTGGAATCTCACTAATCATCTCCCTAACATGATTAAGCAGGTTTTGACCTGCTCGCCTACCTCTGATCAGTGGGATCACATGAGACTCAAATTCATGTAAGAGATGCAAAGGAAGTAAATTATATAGTTTGTGTCATAAAGTTTATGGGAGCAGCTTCCCTTACACTAAGAATACATGGATCTCTTTAAAGCAGGGATGGGGAAACTGTGGCACTCCAGATGTTGCTTGAAAACAACTCCCATCTTCCTTGACCGTTGGCCAAGCTGGCTGGGGCTGAAGGGAGTTGGAGTCAGCAACATCTGGAGGGCTACAGTATCCCCATCCCTGATTTGAAGATACCACATTACCTGATTTGTATTTCTGATGCCCTTGGAACAGATACAGCCCTTTGTAACTGGATCAGGAAAAATTAAAGCAAGGAAAAAGGTAGGTGGGAGAGGCAGTACATCACCATACCTTGAAGCCTTGATATCGATTTGCATAGGTTCAAAAATGGCTGTAATTTCCAGCTAATATTCTCTCTACAGTCATCGCCAGTCTCTCTTTGCCCCTCTCTCGAGTCTTCATCTCAGCACCGCTAAGGTAGACATTCTAGCATTTGACAAATACAGGAGGCTGAGGGGGAGGTTGCCACCATGAACTCATCTCTCCCTGCTCCTCTCCTGTAGCCTTTGCAATCAATTACCAGCCTCTAGATGGATATCTCTGCTGCTTGGCTCTGTGATCAGTTCCTGCTTCTAGCAGGGTGATTCCTACTGGAAGCCTCAATCCTTTGATCAGGCACAGCAAGGATTTTCTCTCTTGTTCTTTACTCTGATTAGAGCACGCCAGTAATTTACAAAGCATTGGTGAGAGACAGCAGAGGACTATGGAGGTACCAGAATTGGCACACGAAAGAACACACAGAAGGGGGATGAGAGAAATTTCCAGCAGGCTGCATGTGGCTGCATAAAAACAGTTGGACAACGCTGAAGTACTCAAGTTGCAGTGAAAAAAGTTAAGCAGCATAACATTGCATGTATCTGGATTCTTAAGTTGCAGCACTGTGGGCTTGTTCTAATGCTACACTTATAGTATCAGTGAAGCTGCTGGTCCTGCTATGGCGGCTGCCTCCAGCCCCCAACATAGAAGGGGTGCATAAGGGAACTTATAGGGCCAGCCCACCCGTGAGGCAAGGTGAGGGGACCGCCTCAGGTGGCAGGATCCACAGGGGCAGCAGATGCCAATCTTTCTTCCTCCCTTGTTCCTGATGTAGATCTTCCCTGACCTCTCCTTCCCTGGTGGGGAGGGACAGTTGTACCTGAGCAGGTACAACTGTATCCTGGCTTCAGGTAAGCTGGAGCAAAGGTTTTCCTGCTTCTTTCTCCCTTGCAATGCATAGGCTGATTAGATGTATAAATGGAACCACAGGCTCAGGCTTTCAGTGAGTAATGAGCTTCTAAGTCATATAAGATAAGAGCCAGGATCTCCGCCTCTCCTGATTGCTGATTGCAATCAAGTGATCTCTGAAATTTCTGGGAAAATCCAGAAAGCGAGGCAGATAGCAGATGTGAGAGTGGGCATAAGCCAAGTGTGTGCCCACATTATGTTTCTAATGCAAGTATTTCATGCATGCACTACCGTGTCTAACACACTTACCATGTGAGTTGGCCCATACTCATGTAGGGTTAGCATGCCAGTGATCAGTGACCAGGGCAGGTGCCACTGCTGGCATGCAAATGATAGTGCTTTCTCCATGGTCACTATGTTGTCTGTTTTAGCCCTCATTCCTTCACTCAAAATGCTTGGTCTTTACTTTTAAGAACTGAATATTCGAGGAATACACAGAACAAATGGGTGGAGATTAACAAGCTTGCCACATTAATGGTATACATATCATTTTTGTTATTTTGTAACTCAATTAGAGATTGCCTCAAGTTTTAAGCAGTATATAAATATATGGAATGAATGAAAGAATAAACCTGTGAAATTGAGATTTGCTCTGGTCCATGGGGTCACGAAGAGTCGGACACGACTAAACGACTAAACAACAACAACTTCTAGGGAATAAAGCAGAGTTCATACTTTAGATTCTTGGACTGACTCTGCCAAAATATTATAGACTGTCTTCAAAACTAATGCAGGAGAGGCATAAGAACGGGATGAGAAGGCAATACCCCAATATGATGCTTTATCAGGGGGTCTCTTTGCTAAATAGTGGTAAAATGAAATAAATCCCACATAACATTCAAATCAGACATAGCTCTGATGCTTGAATTTGTTGAATTCAAAAGTAGGCAAATAGCTTTGAATCCCATAAAACTCTGGCTTTGATTATGAAATGTTGGTTTTAGGTTTCTGAGCTTTGACTTTCTCTGTTTTTAAAATCCAACAATGAAGCCTGAAATGGTCCTGGAATAATGTCATTTGCATTTGAAAGGGAATGGTAGATTAAAGTTGTTGTTTTAAAGTGGCAAGGGGAGAAAAATATCCATTCTTGTTCTATGTCAATTTGCATCACTCTAAGCATGACCAGGTGTGTATATTTCATGTATCCACAGACACCTTTGTTGAAATGCAAAATTTGGTTCCATAAGTATCTCACCTTTTATATTGAGGGAGTGGGGAGGGAAAAAAGTCCAGACCACAAGGCTGTCAAGAAAGGCTTGGAAACATGAGGGCAATATCTGCTAATGGCTCAGGTCCTTCCCAGATTGTGCAGAATGTAGAGTAGAAATCTGATTGCCATACACGATCCAGACGTTTTTCTATGATGAGCTGATCTGTTTCAGCAGAAACCACATTTTCTAAGTGCTTAAACAACAGCACAACGTTGCTGAAGAAGTGTGTCTCACAATTCTTGCAAATGCTGTGTGGAGACTTGAGTGGTCGTGCTGGTGTTGTGGGCTGATATTGGGACAGTGCCTGGGACATCATTGCAACAGCTTATGATTTAAATTCCTCCCTCGCCATCCTGGGGGTTTCAAATGCCAGCTATTAAGCTACCTTAATGCCTGGTTCTTCCCTTCCTACATTTGAAAACTGTTTACTCCACCTCTTTACTATGTGGGCATTAAGAGATGAGTATTTTTCCACTGCAACTGCTGCTCCATCAAAACCAACCCGGATTGTCTAGAAAGGTCCTCAGAAACCAGGAAAGAATTGTGGGGGCTTCCAGTGGCCAGTGATTGAGGCTTCCACACCTTGAGCAGAAGTTTATCAGTCATGATCCCATGTGCTGCCATTCTGCAATGGCTGAGCCCCCTAACCATGGCCTCCCTTCCTTCTTTCCCTGCACATATTATTCCCAATCATTCAACCCTGCTTTGGAAGGAAAATTTAAATGGATCCAGTGTCAAAATCTAAATGGGCAAAACACCAGAATGTAGGAAGTTGAGAATATTTGCATCTATTTAATCTTATTGCATAACCGAGTCAGGAGACCAAACCTGGAACTCAGGGGTGCATGTTTTATGCACAAAGGGCATTGTTTGCAGAAACTTCGGATGAAGAAATGGGAATGGTTAGTGGTATAAGTAGCATGCAACCAAGATTTTATGGCTAACATTGCAGACACAGAAAGGAATTGACACCCATGAACCCTGATAAAATTCCTCCATTACCTCTGATGTAATGGACAGAGCTTGACTGAATTTACAATCTGTCATTCAAAATTGTGAAGCCAGCAAATATAAGAGTCATAACGTTTGAAGGCCGGGGGGGGGGGCTGTTTTGGTTGGTGTTTTACTGTTAGTTACTTGCTTTATGATCACGGCAGGCTATTCGTGCATACAAATGAGTCCAGTAATCCTGCCACCCTGCCCAAAAGATGGAAAAGGTTGGTTTAGATGTGACTTCACCTAGCCTCACATTGAAATGCTAGGATACTTCCCTCCCACAGTTGTTATGATTGAGACCTGTATTCAGACAGATCCAGAATGGTTTTCCTGTTATTGGTTACTTATCCGATATTAAGCACAGAAATAAAGACAGCTGCCATGTGGCTAAATGGGATGATATCCTCAAAAGCAGAGTATGTTAAAATCTTGTTACGCACCAGCTCCCTGGAGAAGAGAAGCTGCAGGAAATTACTGTAGCACCAAAAATGAATAATTGAAGCAAAGCGCATTCAATATGTGCATAAACACAGAGGCCAGAGTGCAGCCTCCTAACCAGCTGGCAGTGCAGAAACTCACAAAGAAAGTGCCAGATAGATAGATTTCTCAGGAGAAGCTGACCCACTTTCCTAGGAGCTTTGAGGAGGGCTCACGAAGAGGTCACAGCAAGGACTGTGGCAACATCACACTGGATCGGGATGGCATCTTGATCAGAAGGCAATTGCTTCACAATGTCAGGCAAATAAACAAATGTTAAGAAATGAGCCTCAAGACATGTTTCCTGGGTTTAACACCCTCCTCCTTACCTGCTGGAAAAAATTGGCCCAATAGAACTCCGTCCTCAGGTTTCAACTCCAGAGACTGACTAGATTCTCTGTATGCCTTCCCAGATAATCTTGTGCCATGAATTGAGATACCCACCCACCCACCCATTGACACACACACACACACACACGTTCCAGTATGCCTCAGTTTCTAACCCTAGCCCCACAGAGAAAGCGGTCAGGGAACCCAAAGATGATGAGAAATAGAACGAGAGAGCAGATGATATCCCATCCTTGTGGTGTAGAGAAGTGGTTAGCAAAACAGCGCTCCACTTGAGAGATCTCAGGGGTCAAATATCCCAGACTGAGGAGGTGTCCTTCATTTTTAAAAGGCTGGACCTTGGTTCTATTGACATGAATCGATCCCTTTAGCTCCATTGGCATTAATTGATTTTCACATTTCCATAGAAAAATAGGGGGTGCCCCCGCCTCAGTAAGCACAACTCTAAAACATCCCCTCTTTTTTACGTTTTGATCTGGCGGCTTCCTAGATCAGTGACAGGAGAAGCTGGGTTCTCAGTTCAGTGGGGAGAAGGACACCTGGAGAAGGGGGTCACCTGTAAGGGCCTTAGAGTGGGGATGACCAAGAAAACCCACAAGGCTGAGGAGTCGTTATCTATATCCAGGGCTACACCATCTATATCTTGCTAAATGCCTCTCTGTCTCCGTTGCCAGGATTCTGCACGGGGCTTTAGCCCGCAGGCTCCATCCAGACTCCCCCTTCCGGACCAGAACAAAGCTCCATAAAGATAAGCCATGCATCGAATAGGTAATCCCATCTGCCCCGGATAATACTTGACAGAGACCCCCCGTTCCCGCTTCACAGTAGGACAACCCCCTCCTCCTTTTCAAACCCTCCATATACAGCATTCATTGCCCCCTCTCCGGAGGAGAAACCACTGTATCAAAGCAGGGGGGGCAGCGAGAGAGAAAAAGAAAAGGTGGGAAAAGCAACCTCGGGCGGCTGCCTCCCTCGCGCACCCCCAATGGAGGCTGCCCTGGGGGCGCTGCTGTAGGTGGCGCTTCGCCATGTACCTGCTGCTGCTGCTGCTGCTGAAGTGGCCGTCGTCGCTGTCTGCTGCTGGAGAAGGCGGGAGAGAGCCGGCTGGACGGCGGCTGCTGTTGCCGCTGCACTGACAGCTCTGGAAGCGGCGCCGCGACTGTGAGGAGGGCAGGCGGGCGGGCGGGAGGGGGCGGGGTGGCTGGCCAGAAGGGGCGCCGGCGCGCGCGGGGCTCCGGCGCAAAATCCGGGGCCGGAGGAGGAGCCTGTGGAAGGGCGGGCGGGGCGGCGCCTCGCTTCCCATGCCAGGCAGTCATGGCTGCGGCGCCTTGCTCGTGGGGGTGGTGGGGTGGCTCTTCCTCAGGGCTCCTGGTGCTGCGGAAGGCGCCTTTGATGCAGAAGTTCAACAGGTGCGGCTTTTCTCTCGCAGGGAGCTGCGGCGATGGGGGGGGGGAGAAGCTGAACCTGAGGGATTTCTGCCTGCCAAAAGCAAGCACAGGTCCTTGGCAAGTAGGGAGGGAGGAGGAGGCTGTATTCTTCCCCGCCTCCACCCGCCAAATGACTAGCCCTTCTGGAATGGAGAAGGGAGGGGCAGTGCCCATGATCCAGGTCTTGGGGAGGCTAATCCTTAGGGGCAGCTGGGTCCACATTGCCTGGGAGGGAGGGAGTGGGTGGCACTGTGGTCTAAACCACTGAGCTTCTTTGGCTTGCTGATCGGAAGGTCTGCAGTTCAAATCCGTGTGATGGGTTGAGCTCCTGTTGCTCTGTCCCAGCTTCTGCCAACCTACCAGTTCAAAAGCACACCGGCACAAGTAGATAAATAGGTACCGCTGTGGCGGGAAGGTAAACAGCGTTTCCGTGCGCTCTGGTTTCCGTCACGGTGTCCCGTTGCACCAGAAGTGGTTTTGTCATGCTGGCCACATGACCCGGAAAGCTGTCTTCGGATAAACACCGGCTCCCTCGGCCTGAAAGTGGAGATGAGTGCCGCACCCCATAGTTGCCTTTGACTGGACTTAACTCTCCAGGGGTCCTTTACTTTTACCTTTTTGCCTTACATTGGGAAAGAACATGGTACAGTATTTGCATTAACAGCTACCTACCCTACCCCTCGACACATGCTTTGTAATCATGGTGGGACCTGTTGAATTTCTACCTATCATTGATGCAGCTGTTAAAGGCACAAAAAAGTTAAAGGGTGACAAACTAAGTGAAAGAGAGAGAGAGAGAGAGAGAGAGAGAAGGAAACTGCCTCAAAGCAAAGGCCGAACTAGTCCAGCATTCTGTTCCAACAAGGAGATTCATGTAGGAGCAGCTGATGCAGAAGCCTTCAGAGTGAGGAGGAATGCAGTGTTCTTCAGGCTCAAACTTCTGCTTACATTCTTCACAGTCCTTGCTTTTAACAACCCTTTCGGCTAGCAGCACCTCTAAAGTCAAAATCTAGTAGTGTACAGATTGAAACAAACAAGTTCTGCAAGGTAGAACTTTTAAGATAAAACTATTATTCCAGATTATTAGAGATGCAAAGCTGAGGGCTGCACAAGAGTTTAAAATAGGCCATCATTTTAACAAAAGGAGGAGAACAAAGAAAGACAAATGAGTGACCAACTTTATTTGTATATGCCACTTTGCTGCGGATTGTGCCACCTACTACCCACATCTGCCACGTGGCTGTGTGGGGAATCACGCTTGTGGCTTTTGGACAAGTGTAATATGTCTTACAAAAAAGAATAATCCACCCAAGATTACTGTTTGGGGAGAAAGTGCCATGTGGGTGCCTGCAGAGATTCACTTGCTCAAATCCAAATTACTGAAGTTGGAATTCAAACCCAGATTTCACACAACCAGTTCCAACTCTGTCCCCCAGGCTACTAACACAGAAGCATGGAAGCATTCTCCAGAGTGATTGCTGTAGTGACAAGCGGATTGCAGGGGCAATATATTTTTATTTAATTATTACATTTATATTTCACCTTTCCCCCCAAGGTGTTCAAGGCAGCATCCATAGTTCTCTCATTTAATTCCCACATCAACCCTGCGAGGTAGTTTAGGCTGAGAGGCAGTGACTGGCCGAAGGTAACCCTGTGTGCTTCATGGCCAAGTGGGGCTTTGAACCCTGGTTTCCCAGGTATGACACTCTGGCTCTGAATATAAAGAGGAATGACTGGATGGATCAGTAGGTGTCACACACTGGCCTGGTGCAAAGCTTCTTGGCACCTTAATACAAGCAGGATGTATCAATTAAGATGTTGACAGTGGTTAAGGGTATTGTAAAGTGTAATTCAATTCATTATATGGAGCTCCAGAGCCTCATATTTCAGATTGCAGTAACTATCCGAGAAATAATTCAACTTCCTGATACTCCCTGGAAATTAATTATCCAGTATTGACCTTTGTTGGAGCCCTAAAGGCTTTTGATCTTGGTTCATGTACAGCAGTTTTCTTTTATCTATTCATATGCAATTCCTATTACAGGAACTATGCTGAACGTTGCATATAAACAAAATAATTTAAAAGTCTCAATAGTAAATCAATCAACCCCAGCGGGTATTTGTCATTTCTGTGTACCCATACACCTTAGTTTTTGCTCAGCATCATGGACAGTCTACATTTGAACCTTATTGCATTGTCTTTGAAATGAATGACACAGTCATTGAGTGCTGGATCTGTGTCGATTAAATTGTCCTAATTTCCACATACTAGACTACAGGGATTTAGAGGCATGTGTAGATTGTGGGTGTTATTTTGTGTGGGGCTGGTGGATGGCTGGCCCTAACCTGTGATGGGTAGTTATCCAACTGTGATTTTGTACTCCTAGCCTTCAAAGATCCTATGACTATCAGCATAATGAATCAAAACCAAAGATTTAAGATATCAAATGAAGCAGTTACTAGATCTTCTCCTAGCCCAACAGCACCATGTGGGTAGAAAAACAGAGGCAGAAAAGCTTCCCCCACTCTGGTGGGGTGCCATTACAAGAAGGTCTTAGAGTGCCTTTCTTTTTCCTGACCATTACCTTCTTTAATGGTCCCATAGCTTCCCACTAATTTTGACCAAGGACTGGCAGACCACCAGAAGTGCCTTCAAGGAATGGATCTGGCCCAGGGCTTGTCACCCCTTTGCTATAAATGTTCATGTCCTCGGCTTCAGGGCCTCATGTGTTGTCCTGAGGAGGACTGTGATTTGGATAATAAAACAGTCACTTCACTTGAGGGGGAGCCCTTCAGCAGCACACTAGCTCCAGCATGAGAATGTGGTTCTTCCATCATCCTTGGGGTCCGCAGAAGCTTCTCCTGCTCTACCACCTTGTAGGACCACACAACTGCAGATCCCAGGAACAGTGCTCCTACTGAGGTGCAAAAAGGCCTTGTCTCACAGAGTAGAAGCCAAGCACCCTGAACCCATAGATTCGGTTGAAATCCTTGCACATCATTACAGAGCGAGAAAACATGAGAGAGAGAAAATATTGCCAAATGGCACACTAGAAGCAGTAACTCCCTGCTTCTGGTGCTGTCTGTCATTTCCTGAGTGAACATAGCACAATTGCTTCTGCTGTCCATCCTGAATGCAGCTGAGTTTTGCTTGCCCTTTGCCCTGTCCTAAGGGGACTACTTGAGCAGTGTTGTTTGAGCTTGCCCTTTTATTTTCTAGCTAAAAGCAGTTATTCTGGTCAATTGAGCTGAGTGTGTTTGACAGGTTTGCCCTCCGTGTCGCTGTATTGCTGGTGTTTCAGTGGTGCCAAAAATACAGTGTTTTCCGCTATACTTCAGCAGAGAACCAATATGCAGTAGCAGAAGTACAATGATCGATGAGCAAACACTGACTGTAATTAACAGCAGACAAATGTGAGCACAAAAGATCAGTTGCCCAAAACCTGCATCTATTACGGATGTTAATGTGTGATTAAAAATTCAGTTAGCTGCATCTAGATTCTAAATTGGTCACATATGGTTAGTGGCTAGAATGTTAGACAATTCTAATTTGGTATACCTTGAGTATAATAATATTATTTACTGTTGCAGTTCTCCTTCATCCCAGAGCCTCTGGGTAGAGTATAACAAAACCTCGATTCAGAGATTTCTTATGTGCACATTCCTTTTCCTGGGCAAAGCCATGAAAATGAACGAGGCAGCCTACACGAGGAAGAGATCATTGATGCAAATGCAGAGCACAGGCCTTGATAGATTGGGATGTGAATAAGATAATAACCACCAGTACTGTCAGTCTCCAGTCATCCATAAAGGCAGGTGTTCGAATTTATTCTATCTGTTTTTATTTATAAAGATATTTATATACCACTGTATATAAATAAACATATATCACAGAGGTTTGCAACAATATAAAAACAAAAAGAGGCAACAGAATCACAGAAAGTTAAAAACTAGTTAAAAGTGAAAATAAAATTAAAAACAAACATCCATCAACCATTGTGGGGGATGTACTCTTAATTGCCTGCATAGGCCTGGTGGAACAGTAAAGTTTTCATCAGGCATTTAAAAGTTGGCACAGAAGACATACCCTTATGCTCCTCACAAACACTTTTTTAATATAATGGACAAAAAGTAGGAAGGGGAAGACATAACACAGAGTAATCACAAAGATTTCTGGGCAGGATGCCTACAGCAGAGAGCACGCACAGTCTTCCTAGGATAAGGGTTCAAGGCCGACCGAAGGAGGGAAATGCACTTTTGCCAAGCAATCAAATGGCAGGGAGGGGCCAGGGCAGACTCAGACCCACACGGTGAGTAGCAAGCTCCAGTGGCTCACCAAACAGAATGTCAGAGGCAAAAGAGAAGGAACTCAAACCCACAGAGCAGTTCCTTAACCTCGCAGCCACAATAGCAGACCCAGATCACACTCATAATGGGCTATTTGCCTCTCTCACCTCAGTACCTGGCCATAGATGCTAGGGGTACAGTGGCTGCAGGAGGAGCTAAGAGCACATGTTTTACACGTGTGGTGCCCCAGGTTCAAATCCAGGATACATAGCTGAGCCAGTCAGGAGGAATGCTCTATGGACCACTAGCCTGGCTAACCAACACTTCTGCTTATATTACTGATGTGGGCATGCCTGTGGATTGAAGGAGTATAGGATATGGTTCCTCCCCTGTGCTGCCTACATCCCACTCATTATTCCACCCCATGTTAGCTCTCCTCCCTGCATATGTATCATTGATCACAGAGTCCAGCAGTGACTTGGGCACACTCAAAGGCTGAAGGACCAGTGGTTCCATAAAAGGAGGGCTTGAACACCACTGCAGAACAGGAGACACCAGAGGCCAAGTTGCTTATGTAACTGAGATGCTGGAGACTCCTAAGCCTGGACTGGAGACCGCAGCCCCTATCCCTAGAACCATCAAGGGGCCACTATGTTCATCACTAACATACACTCCACAGAGCTGATCAATCACTTCCCAACACAAACTCATGGAAAACGATGGAGTGCTAGGTTTTGGTAGTCGTTTTATCTTGCCCAAAGCGACTTAACGACCTCATCGGAAACCATTATTAAGTTTGCCACACCGAGCACTTAACCTATTTCAAATACCACCTGCATGACAAAGATGGTATTGCTGGAGACAAAATACAAAGGAACCGATCAATTGTGCTAGAACACAAAGACTCTATAAAAAGAAAAAGGATAAAACAGAATTTAAAAAAATCTCATTCCCAGCTGCTCTACTTATCATAACTGATAAAACGACAATTCCTTAAGTGTCACATAGCACTTGCATTTCATATTCAGTAAAGTAGGGAACCCAGTTCTTTTCTTGCCTGCCCTCTGTTTACCTTCTCAAGTGGATCACTGCGACTTCTTTTGTAGTAGGTGTATGATGTCTTCTCTTGCTGAGACACCATATGGGACTCCTTCGCTTTCCTGGGGTAATCTACAGTGCATAATACAATCATGTTGTTTGATGCCATTAATATGCATTTATGAGGAGCTCATCCTGTTGTTCTCCAACCTTAGGAAGAAAAATTGTGTCCTCTTAATGCTAATTAAGCAACTGTATAAGGCTTCTCTATTACACTTAATCATTTTTCTGATTTAAAACAGGGATGGGCAGCCCTGTGGCCCTCCAGATATTGGATTCCAAGAGCCATCATCCCCAGCCAGCATGGCCCATGGTCATGGATGATGGGAGTTGTAGTCCAGCACACCTGGAGTGAAAAGGCAATTCGAGGGCCCATCCGAGATCTTTCTTGACTCTTTAAGCAAGGATGAGGAACTCCATCGTCAAAATCTCTGATGGCTAACCAGGACCCAGAGTGATGAGATGTAGAATGTAGAGAAGGAAAGAGCTGTGTGTTGGATCCAGACTTCGCTGTGATTGGAATTGGTCCACTGAAATCAGTGGGGCGTAGGTTATTCACGATTAACTTAAGCCCCACTGATTTCAGTGGGTCTCCTCTGGATTCAACCCTCGATGCATTTATGATCACCCCTTCTTTTCTTGGGGTGATCTTGCTTGGATTGCAGTCAACGACTCTAAATTTCTACTTTGCACTGCAAAATTATATCAGCTTTATGCTTTTTAAGAACTGTCATGGCTTTCCCTAAAGAATACTGAGAATTGTGTGATGATGAGTTGCTGAGAATTCTTTGAGATCCCCAGCCACCTTTGCAGAACTACAGTTCCAAGGGTTCCCTGAAGAGAATGAATAACTGTTAAGCAACTTTAAGTGTAGAAAGATATGCCCTAAGGAATGCCATGCACACCACAGAAATGATAAGTAATATTTAGTTCAAAGGAGGTGAAGCCTCACCTGCTGTGTTCAGAAGTCTACAGGATTATGACTCCCTAAAACAGATGTGGGGAACCTTGGGGCCTCCAGATGTTGCTGAGCTCCCCTAATCCCTTGCAATGTGTCTAGAGGACCCAAATTTCTCCACACCTGCTCTAAAGTCATTTCTCCCCCTAGAAACCTGTTCTCATCCACATTAGGTTGGGAGTGCCAGCATTCCACATGCCACCCCTTTTAGAACAAAACTGATGATAATGTTAACTGAATTTCCTTCATATACACCTGATGAAGCAGATCTGGTGACCTGTGGAGGTGACAACACAGGAACATCCAATTTGGTGCTGGCTCCTTGTCTGTGGAGTGTTCCCCCCAGCAAAATACATCCAACACCATCATTAACTTGTATAGGCTATGGCATTCCTGTTTCCCCAGGTTTCTGGCTGTTAGCTTTGGATGATACTTAGTATGATTTGGGCCTATTTTGTAGTTCTCATCTTTTAGTGGGGTGAGGTAGGATGTATCATTTTAAGAGTATTGCTGCTTGGGCACTCCAGGAAATATTTGTTCACTATATTTTTATTTTCTCGTCATTCTTTAACTAATTTTTGCATTTTTTTATTTTATGGTGTTGTAAGTGTCAGTTTGCATTTATTAGTGCAGAAAGTATTGATCTGATGTGTAGAGATATTTCCTATTCT
The DNA here is from genome assembly GCA_034641385.1 of Darevskia mixta. Taxonomy (NCBI): domain Eukaryota; kingdom Metazoa; phylum Chordata; class Lepidosauria; order Squamata; family Lacertidae; genus Darevskia; species Darevskia mixta. The sequence goes on from JAWWNH010000066.1 coordinate 28,059,139, forward strand.
AATTAATTCAAGAGGGTTCTGGAAGCTTCTGGAAGCTTCTCTGTGTGAAAGAAACAAGTAGAAGGTCCATGATGTTTGGGTTATTCCTTCAGAGAAGCTGAGTACAGCTGGTTTAAACTGGTTCTCTTATGTCTTTCAGTCAAGGTCATGCTGACTATAAAAGTAGGGCCTGAAGGAGCCTGGGTTTCACTTTCTCTTTCTCCCTCTCTTTCTTCTGGTGTGGTGTTCTGTACATAGTGTGCTTAGTGTTAAAGTTTAGACTTATTATAAGTTATTGTAAGTTTAGGTTAAGTCTGCCGCAACTGGATTTCTTATGGACAGTGCCAATCCTGAATGTACAGTATTGGATTTGTGACCATTATGCTCATTTGCCTTCAGTAGCAGTAAAGCTTTGCTGGATGAAATACAATTGCCTCTAGTCTATTTTTTGGAAATCCTGCAATGTGTTTAAGTTGTTACTCTGCTAACTATACATCGGAATCTACTCTGGATCAATATTGAGTAGAATTCCACGGCAGTAAGACACTTTTGAGACTTTATTGTATAATGTGTCAAATAAATAATGCTAATAATAATATAGATGCTCCCTCATGAAAGCTTAAGCTTATTCTTATATGTCGTTATAATGCATAATTATCTCCTTGTATTCAAAAAACAAAACATACCATACAATTAGAGCCATGCAATTTTGCCAAGACAGCCACTCTGTCGTGGCTTTGTCCCTTGCATCAGGTATTTTCTGTCAACGAACTGTACATTAATTCTCTTCTTAACATTTTCAGAATATCATTGGGTTAGTCATGCCATCTGTTACTTCAAGTACAACCACACAGCTTTCTGGTGGGACCAAGCATATGCTGCCCTTATAGATTTGGAAGTCACGTTTTGCTCCATGGCACAAATTTTTAATTTACTTCTCCACATCCAGCTGAGAAAAATGTCCATGGAAACAAAAAACAACTATGTTTCAGTAATTTTAACAGTGATGGTTGCCAACAGAAGAAACTGTGAGTAATTCAGGCCTTCTTCTCTACATGAATTAAGGCAACAAACGTTGAAAGACTTCCTCCTACATGTTGGCTCCTGAAGGCTGGAGGGGGAAATTGTGAGACCCGTTTCTTACCCACCTTGTATCACAGGGGTAGGCAGCGTGTTGCCTTCCGGATGCTGTGGGCTACATCAGTCCCAGACAGCATGGCTAATGGTCAGGGTTGGTTAGGTAAAGGTACCCCTGACCATTAGGTCCAGTCACGGACGACTCTGGGATTGCAGTGCTCATCTCGCTCTATAGGCCGAGGAAGCCGGCGTTTGTCCGCAGACAGCTTCCGGGTCATGTGGCCAGCATGACTAAGCCACTTCTGGCAAACCAGAGCAGCACACGGAAACGCCGTTTACCTTCCCGCCAGAGCGGTACCTATTTATCTACTCGCACTTTTACGTGCTTTTGAACTGCTAGGTGCTTTTGAACTCCTGGTCCCAGCCAGGAGCTGGGACCGAGCAACGGGAGCTCACCCCGTTGTGGGGATTCGAACTGCCGACCTTCTGATCGGCAAGCCCTAGGCAAGTTTGTTATTGGTATGAGCTTTCGTGTGCGTGCACACTTCTTCAGATACACACCAGATACACACAGACCTCTTGGTCTGTGTTAGACTGAGATACCGGTACTTTTGTTTTGATTCAACTCTGTTCATTGAATTTCTCTGTAGAATCATGCCTGGTTTGCATTGTTAAAGTGAGCATTGTATGCAACACACTCTCAGTTCCACTCAGCCGGCCAATAAACTGGTGCCTTTTCTCTTGCTTTACATGAAATTATTCCCTCACAATGGAAACTGGATCAACTGTATCAGTTTTTTTGCAACCCGAGATATCCTATATAATAAAGAGCCTGTGTCGGGACGTACTACTTTCCGTGTGTCACAGGAATTGGCAAGTGCGCGTGCGTTCCAGTGACACACGGATTGGACGACGGGAGAGGGGGGCGTGTCCGAGAGGCAGCGGCGGCGCATGCGCACCATCATTTCGGTCACTGCCGCTGCCTCGCACGGAGCTGCAGCTACCCTCCCGCTCGGACAAAGCAAAGAGCGGGGGCAGCGGCGCAACGTGCCGCTGCCCCCAGCCTGCTCTCCTCTCTCTTTCCCTGCCTTCCTTCCTTCCTTTCCTTCCTTCCCTCCCTTTTCCTCGCCATGCCGGACCAGACCATGGCCGCCATCGAGGAGGTGAGCGAGCGGGCGGGCGGTGGCGCCGAAAGGGCGCACACCCAGACCAGCCCCTCCGCCCGGCCTGCGGAAAGGAGGAGGAGGCGGCTCAACCGCCGCACCGAGCCCGCCCCAGCCCCCATAGCCCCCGGCCTCCGTGTGCCTGGTGGTGTTGCCGGGAGGTGCGCGCATTGGGAGTTGGGTGGGTGGGGGTGCCGGCGGCTCCTGCTGCCTTGCCGCTGCGGCTCCTGAGAGAGCTTTCTAGCGCCTGTTTTCCTTAACAGGCTTAATTTACTAGTAACCAAATAACAAGCCAGATTTCAAAGCCAGGCAATAGCAAGGACACCAATAAGGAACCCCTTCTAGGACAATGAGAAGGGTGGGGGCTTTTGTGTAGGGGCAACCATCTGACAAAGGAGCAGTTGTGCTCAGATCCAGAAGTTCATGTGGAAACCCTGTCTCATTAGCCAAATGAGTTCCACTGTGTCATCCAAATGAAGCAAATGGAAGGTTTCCAACCAATAGACTATTAGCATTGTAAAAAAACCTCACAGGCTCCTGAGGTCATTTCCAGGTGACCTGTTCATTGAGCATTCATCATTTGTTTGAACAAAATTTGCAGGGAGGTTAGAAGACACCAGCTATTTATTGAGCATTCATTCTGATTTGTTATAGGGAGGTTAGATAATGCTGTGCCAAGCAAGGGTACTATGTGCACTTCTAAGGGTGGCTCCAGTTGAGTTGAAGGGTGAATGTCTGCAGTAAGAATGGAAGAAGAAATTCAAAGAATGGAAGAAGAAATTCAACTGAATTTAATTCAGACTTACCTAATTTGCACTTCCCATAATGATACATGAACTGAAAAGCAGCTCCTGAATTCTGACATGCGGTTTTCAACCAAAATATGTGCACAGAATTGCATGTATTAGGAAAAGGTGCACATACAAAAGCATTATATTAGGGGGAAATGCTTGCAAATATTAGGCAAAACTGAACACACTCATGATTTTCATGAGGACTTTTAACTCATCAAGTGATGCAGAAATGTAGAGATCTGAACTTAAGATTGGAAAAATGGGCAGATTTGTCCATTCCTAGCCTGCTCTACCATGCAGACTCCTGTGCTTTTTAAAATCCTGGAAAATCAGGGTCCTAAAATGCGTGGGGAACTTTCACTTGCAGAGTTGATTCCCCATTGCAGAGACAGTTGCCCTCCAGCTCATGGAAGGCGATAGAGAATGAGTGCTCCTATTCTCATTTCCCCCTCCTCACGTGGAAAAACGGACAGCCGAAGGCAGCTTATATGATGGTGACAATTTATTCACCTGCAATAATAGTTCTCCAGATCCTATGGGTTTTAAATCTGTTCAAAGATGTCATGGTTTTTATTATGGAACCGCACATAACAACATGAACTCTAGATGTATTACCAGTTTTCCAGTTAAGTAAACCTGTAACTTGCACTTGTCACTCCGCATCCATTTCTACACTTGCAGAGAGTAGATTCTTTCAGATATTCTCCTTGCAGCTCTCTGCTATCTTCAGACATAAATGGTTATTCAAGCACAAACACTTCACCATCCTAGTCACCGAGTCTTTCCCCCCACCACACTACATGCGCATGCACACACATACAGTTTCTGACTCACAGCCATCTGTGAGATATGTGATTCAGTGGTCACAAGGAGACACTGTTTTGGGAGACCACTGATTACAGTTTGGGTACTTGCTTAAAATATGTATGGCTCTCTGAATTGAGCACATCATCTACATACACCTTCCCCTGTACTTTTGTGATGGATATAAGGAATTTCCCTAATTCTCATAGGTGGAATCTGTTGTTCAGTCGTTCAGTCGTGTCCGACTCTTCGTGACCCCATGGACCAGAGCACGCAAAACTGAACAGAATGGATAGGTTTGATCTTCTTGCAGTCCATAGGACTCTCAAGAGTCTCCTCCAGCACCATAATTCAAAAGCATCAATTCTTCGGCGATCAGCCTTCTTTATGGTCCAGCTCTCACTTCCGTACATTACTACTGGGAAAACCATAGCTTTGGTATAGATTCCATAGGTGGAATCTATACACATACAAAAAATGTTCTGAAAATGCTTTTTAAAAATACATTGAATTTTCCATAAGACTCATGATCGCCATCTAGTGTCACATTGTATACGCTCCCCCACCCCCCTCTTCCTCCGCCAGTGCCCCCTCCAACTAAAAACTGTGAGGATTGTTCTTGCTACTAGTATGCATTTATGATTGCTGTTCAAATGGAATACACAGTGGAAGAGAATGATTTTTAGATCAAACATACATTTTAGATACTGTATTATAGATTTGGTTATAGTGTCGACACAGGCCAAGGAAATGCAAAGCACATATATAATGGGCCCCAAACTCAGTCATGGAGCACATGCCTTGTGTGCACAATGTCTTGACATTCAATATCTCTGTGTAAATAACCTCTGGTAGCAGAGCTGGGAAAGACTTTTGCCTGAGAACGTGGAAAGCTGCTGCCAGTAGTGCCAGAACTGTGCGAGATGAGCCAATGGTTTCACTTAGAATAAGGCAGCTCCTCCCCACTACGGTACATTTGTAAAAGAATTATGGGGATTCATGGAGGATTAGGTCTATCAGTGGGACAATAGCTAAATGTACAGTGGCAACATAGCAGTGAATATCAGAAGCTGCTGACAAAAAACCAGTAGAATAGAGTTCTGGGGTTACACCAAAAAATCTCCATGCCCCATGGAAGCAGAGCTTTAACAGCAAGGTGTCATCGGTAGGTCTTAAAAGTCAAGTTGTTGGATATGTTTGAAACAAAGAGAAACAATCTGCCCACAAATTTTTTTTTAACCAAGCAAGTAAAATAATAGAGGTAAATGATGGGGTAAAAACAACAACACAAATTTGACTAACAACACAAATTGGCCCTACAGAGTGGTGTTTTATTGTGGGTGCATTCTTGGCACAATAATTGTGCATTAGTTTAGTGGTAGATTTATTGTGCTTCAGTATGTTCTCTGATGCTTCCCCAAAGATATCACATTATTGCTGTCTGGAGGGGCAGTACTGCACAACAAAAGTGGGGCAAAAATAAACCGGAACATCTATGGTACAAAAAGGATTTCAGCAGGAAGCTGTGTGGGATATGTACTGATTGGAAATGAAGGTGCGTGCCTTTAGATGCTTTGATGGGTGACCTTTACAGAGGGTGGGACAAGGGGACTGTGACTTTGCTCCTTCTTCTTGACCTCTCTGTGGCTTACAGTACCATTGACTGAATCACATGGTTCCAGTCTTGCCTTTGGGAACAAATCCTGGTTATTCTGAAGCATTGGAAGAGTGCTTTTGGAGATCATGGCCACTGGTTCCATCACCTCCTGGCAAATAGAAGGGGAATAAATGGAGACAGTGAGAGATTTTACTTTTTTGGGCTCCATGATCACTGCAGATGGTGACAGCAGTCAAGAAATTAAAAGACGCCTGCTTCTTTGGAGAAAAGCGGTGACAAAGCTAAACAGCATCTTAAAAAGCAGAGACATCACCTTGCCGACAAAGGTCCGTATAGTTAAAGCTATGGTTTTCCCAGTAGTGATGTATGGAAGTGAGAGCTGGACCATAAAGAAGGCTGATCGCCGAAGAATTGATGCTTTTGAATTATGGTGCTGGTGGAGACTCTTGAGAGTCCCATGGACTGCAAGAAGATCAAACCTATCCATTCTGAAGGAAATCAGCCCTGAGTGCTCACTGGAAGGACAGATCCTGAAGCTGAGGCTCCAATACTTTGGCCACCTCATGAGAAGAGAAGACTCCCTGGAAAAGACCCTGATGTGGGGAAAGATTGAGGGCACAAGGAGAAGGGGATGACAGAGGACGAGATGGTTGGACAGTGTTCTCGAAGCTACCAACATGAGTCTGACCAAACTGCGGGAGGCAGTGGAAGACAGGAGTGCCTGGCGTGCTCTGGTCAATGGGGTCACGAAGAGTCGGACACGACTAAACGACTAAACAACAACAACAACAATGGTGTACACACACACACACACACACACACACACACACACACACACAGGATGTGCTTGTGAACCAAGCCTCCCTCTCTTTCACAGCACTACAACACACATATTTCCTTTAGGGATCTTATTGATACATATGTGCAGTGTATAGGAAGGTTATAAGATTTCAAAATATCATATGCAGGAGGGTTATAAGAGCTCAATATTTCATGGGATCAGATTATATAGTAAGACATCAATTCAACAATGCATATTCTGATACATTTGTATAATTTAAATGAAGAGGATGAAAATGGCAGAACTACTTACATAAAAACATGTCTGGTGATGGATAGGGGAGAAGATTGCTGTAATATATTTAACTCGGGTGCATTTAGAAAACCATGAACTGAGAAGCATTTGTGATGTCCTTCCACCATCTACTGGATACTTAGGGGATTGTTTCTGGCAAATCAGCAAATGTTGATATGAAAACTAATATTCAAAACCAATTTGGGTTTGAAAAACCCTCTCTCTACTTTTCCCAACTTACTTTCACTGGGGTGGGAGCCTATGTGCAAAACTGCTTCCCTCCCAGATTGACTTAGAACTACATGTTCATTTTTATGTGGTTCAGTCCTTGCATGTCTGGAATGACTGTACCACCGCAGTTTTAATGTGGCCATCACTTGTCCCATATGAACGGCTTTGTCTGTGAGGCGGTAAAATTTTGATGTGTGGAGTTTTGTTTTCGCACTGGGGGTGCATTGAAACACTCAACCTCTGTTCCTAGAAGCAAGCCTATGCCTTGCTATTTTATTCGTCTGCCTATCTGGTCACATTTATATCCCGCCCTTCCTCTCACAAGGAAACACATGACGCAACCCCGGAGTTTGTCCGCAAATAGCCCCTCCAGGAAGAACATGGAGCCAGTTCCAATGTTGCAAAACCAGAAGGCAGATGTCATCACAGAGCCTATGGGGTAAAAATGCAGGATATAAATGAATACACTGATTTAATAGCCTACCATTTCCCACAGTGTTTGTGTTGCATTATAATTTAACAATACTAGTGTTGCTCTTATTCTGGCACTGAAGCAGAACTTAAAGTTGAATCTTTTCCTTCCAATCACATTTTTCTTTTTAAAATAATTTTTATTTTATTAATATACAAAATAACCCAAAGCATAAAGAAATGTTTCAATCTTTTTCAAGAAACCATAGAGGAAGTGACTTTGCCACTCAGGAAATCTGGCACATGAGAATGTTACAGGGTTCATTCACATCCACAGCTGCTCTGGCTCACACATTGTTAACCTCAAGAGCCGTCTGCTGTGATGTGCTCTATGTAAGGGTGGCCCAGAAGCTGCAGCTTGTGCAAAACAGAGCTGCTCACTGGCAGAGATGTATTTAGGGCAGTGTGACCAGTTCTTCGGCACTGGGTGCCAAGCCTATGGGGTGCTGCAGGGTGTCGCAACTAAGATGTAGCAGGAGTGCCAACTCGAAAAAAATATTGGGGAGGGGGGCAGGTAAGCCCTGCTCTACATAACTGATCACATGGCGCAGCACACCCACACTATTTTAATGGCAATGCTAATCAACTTGGGGGGGGCACTTCTCCTGCCCCCTCCCAAAGAACTTCACTGCAAAGTAACTGAGTGGAAAGCACACACACAAAAAATAATACATAATTTTGAACTTAGTGGGTATATATGTTTTACATATACTGCATGGATAGATTTCTGAAATGCATTTCCTAGAATAGCCAAAAGATGGAGACAATGTATAGCAAATATTTTCTTTGAGTTCTGTTCATTGTAACACATTTTGCGCAGATACATAACAAGTGCCGGATTTACATATAAGCTAAACAAGCTATAGCTTAGGGCACCACTCTCTTGGGGGTCCCCCCCAAATTTCACTATTAATATACTTCTTCTTAATTGTATACATATTTTGTTATGTGCAAATGGCTTTAGATGCCTATTAGGTCCATAAATTACCATATAGCATATATTCAACACAAAAAACAGCGACGATTTGTTGTTGACAAAGGACAGCTGGACATATAAAGGGCCCCATTACCTTCAGTAGCTTAGGGCCTCCTCAAACCTAAATCTGGCCCTGTACATAACATTATACTGGATCTCAGAATTTGACAATGATCAGTGGAGCAATACAACGCAGATTTGTCCCATTATCAACTGTGGGACTTTCCTCTGGGTAAACATGCATAGGTTGTGCTGTGCGTATTTTCCTCCTGAGATCCATCATGTTTCTCCTGTACTCAATCCTGATCTGTTCTTGTGCTGGTTCACCACTAGGTCTATATGGAGGAAAAGGTGTTTGAAAACTAAAACTTTATGCGGTATTTTACCAACTGTGCTTGAAAGGGGGGGGGAGTCACACCGGATTGATAAGTATTCCATAACGAAAACATGCTTTTTGAGCTGGGAGAAAGTAAAAGGCAAACTTAGTTCTAAAGTGTCATCTGTAGGGATAACCTTTCCCCCTGCCCATGAAGAGTGTTATTCATGAACTGATAGTATGCAAGTTATAGTTACAATTAGATTATAGATTTGTTTTTAAATTGGGAGATTTTTGAATGTGGTGAATAAATTGGGAGATTTTTTTAATGTGGTGAACTTTAGTGAGTATGGTGATTATGGAGACCAGGACTCACAATTCAGTATTTCCATAAGAACCTGCTGAGTCAGGTCAATGACTCATCTAGTCCAGCATCCTGCTCTCCCAGTGGCCAACCAGATGCTTGTGGGAAACCTGCAAGTGGTACCCGAGCACAAGAACAGTCTCCTTTGGATTTCACCAACCGATATTCAGAAGCATCACTGCTTCCAACTCTGGAGGCAGAAGATAGCCATCATGGCTAGGAGCCATTGATAGCCCTCTCCTCCATGAATTTGTCTAATCCTCGTTTAAAGCCAACTCAATTGGTGGCCATCACTGCATCCTATAGGACAGTGATGGCTAACCTTGACACTCCAGATGTTTTGGAACTACAACTCCCATCATCCCTAGCTAACAGGACCAGTGGTCAGGGATGATGGGAGTTGTAGTCCCAAAACATCTGGAGTGTCAAGGTTAGCCGTCACTGCTATAGGAGCAAGTATCATAATTTAACTATGTGCTGCATGAAGTACTTTAGCTTATTTTTGGTACAATCTGTAAGAGAAAATGGAGTGAACAGAAACATAACCATGTTTGCTGGGTTTTTTTAAAAAATGGCAATTCCAGAATCTCTTATCAAATGTTTATGACAATGATATAGGAAAAGCTGGATGGTAAACATTTAAAATTAAAATTTCCCCACTGACTCCACAGTAACTAACGAGAGGAATTAATGGATGAAAGTAGAAAGTTCTCTTCCTTAATTATATCAGATACTCTGCCTCCAAGAAAAAATCGCTATTGATTTATATACAAATGGTATCTCATTCCTGCGAAATGGATTAAGAATAGGCACAGCAGAAATATCCTGGTCCACAGCTTTATACTGCTGTTGTGATTCAGGACTACTTGGAAGGAGACTGAAGAATCTATTAAACGTGAAGATTATTCCAATGCTATCAGTTAGAGTCCTGCTTAGGAACATAAAGAACATAAAGAACATCCAAGAAATTGTTACTAACTTAATAAAAACGGCAATAATTAAGTTATCTAGTAAATGGAAGGGTACTGAAGGTCTCTATTTAGTCAATTGGTTAAAAATAATTTGGAATGCCTTGTGTATTGGTGAAACGTTCACATATGATAAAATTTCATGCCACAAGGGAGAAGCTAAACAAGGCAAGAATATGAAAACTGGAATTGGTTATAGAATGTACCTTTTGAATACTAGCATTTTAATGAAATGATTACTCAGGATTGTAATTACTACTTAGCAGTACATATGATATGATATTTGTAGATAAATCAGATTTATGATGGTATCTTTATTAGATTTTATAAGAATCCCCATTGTAGTTTATGAAATACAGTATAATGAACAAAATGTAATTTCTGTTTTTAAAAATCAATTATTTTATATATAAAAAACATCCCCAGAAGCTTACCCATTTAAAATGCTGATAGTCGCTGCTTGAACGTGATGAAAGGAAGGAAGAAAGGAAGGAAGGAAGGAAGGAAGGAAGGAAGGAAGGAAGGAAGAAAGAGACTCTAGCTGGAGAACAAGACAATATTAAGACAGTCTACAAGCCAATATTGTAACTGTCAGACTTTCCAACTTTTTAATATGTATAGCTCAGTCGCTAGAGCTAGACTCTTAATCTCAGTGTTGTGGGTTTGAGTCCCATGCTGGGCAAAAGCTTGCAGGCGGTTGGACTAGATGACTCTTGTGGCCCCTTCCAATACTACAGTTGGAATCATATATATGTATATACCGTATATACTCGAGTATAAGCCGACCCGAATATAAGCCGAGGCACCCAATTTTACCACACAAAACCTGGGAAAGCTTCATAGGAGCCACTGCCTGCCTCACTCGAGTATAAGCCGAGGGCGGCTTTTTCAGCACAAAAAATGTGCTGAAAAACTAGGCTTATACTCGAGTATATAGGCCGGGTATATATAATTCTATATCCTTTGCTCTATGGAATTATTTGTCTCGAAGGTGTCTGCTCTTGGATGCTGGTCGAGTTGCTTTCTCTGTATTTTATGTTCTGTGCTGTTCTTTGTATTCATTCATTCTTATTTCTTCCTTCCTTCCTTCCTTCCTTCCTTCCTTCCTTCCTTCCTTCCTTCCTTCTTCTTCTTCTTCTTCTTCTTCTTCTTCTTCTTCTTCTTCTTCTTCTTTTAAAAAAAGCTTCATAAAATTTTGTATTTAAAAAACCCCCTACTTTAAAAGAAAGAAACTAATCACCACCAGACTTTAAAAACACAACACACAGTCCTGCCCCCAGAATTCATGCCCAGGAGTAAGTAGGGAGAGGCACTAGTAGCCTAATTTTGCCAGATGGTTCTGAACTTAATAGCAGACAGTGATTCGTGTCCAAAGGTAATGAAAGGCAGCTTGTTTCCAGCACAGACATTCTGTTACTTTGAAACAATCATTAAAATGTCACCATTCCAGGGCCCTCCTGCTCAGGCTTTTCTCTCTCATCTCTGCAGTGGGAATCTTTACTTCCCATGACAGTGTAAGAGTTCAGCTACACCTTTGCAGGCAGATATAACGATGTGGATTCCATGAAGAGCTTATGTTTTCAGCTTCACATGCCATAAGGATAAAAGCTTGGGCGAGTGCTTTCATTTATCCTCGTTTGAGGTGTCAGGAAAGCTGCCCGCTCTTCTCTTGGCAATTCCAGGCACTCTGTGCAAAGCTGGACTCCTTTGAGCCAGTGTGCAATCAGGCCAGGCTTGCGTTTGACAAAGACAAAGGGCCAGAGCGCATTGTTCTTTGCTCTCACACCTCACCAGATTCAGAAAATGCGCACCGCTGCCTCCCATGATGGGTGTTTAATGCATTTATACTGTATATATTTTTGGCTGTGTATGCATCCTACATTTAAAGCACATTGATCTTGCGCCGAAGCAGAATTCTCTGCAACAGAGCTGAAATTCCCTGCCCTCTTAACAAACGACAGTTCCCAGGATACTTTGGGGAAAATGTGTGATTTAAATGTATGGTGTGTGTGTGTGTGTGTGTGTGTGTGTGTGTGTTCTTTTTCTGCAGCTAATATACGGTAAATAAAACAATATGCCTCAATAATCTAGTTCATTGCCAAAGTGAATAATCAAAGCTAACAAAATCACTATAAACAATTTAGTAATCAATACAACAAATTCTTACTTTCAAGGGGTTTGTAGCAGCATAGGCTTGCTCCAGTACCATGGAGAGAAATTTCTTTTTGTGTGCACAGAGGGGGCATAAAATTCCCCCCATTCCCCCCCGACCTGTCCCATATTTTGCCTGACCTGTCCTTTATTTTGCCCAACCAAAGTTGGCAACCGCCCTTAATCCGGTGCTGCGCTCTTTGGCTTGTGTCCCCGAGCAACTGGCATTTAGAGTCATACTGCTTCTGATACTGACCAGCACTGATAACTTCAGCCTCTCTGAATTTGTTGGATTGCCTTTTAGACCCGCCACCCAAGTTTACTCCATCTTATGGGATCAAATGCTATAGCTAAACTACGCACTGTGTGAAAAAATATTTCCTTTCCTCTGTCCTGAATCCCCCACCATTCAGCTTTGTGACCCCAGATTTTAGTATTGAGAGAGAGGGACAAAAGCTCTCTCTCCACTATCTCCACACCATTCATGATTTCTTTCTAGTTTTGTCTTGAACAGTGGCCCATCGGGCAAATTTTTAAGTCCTTGAGAAAAGCAAACTTCTAGCCCCTTGACTGCACCTGCTTAGGCTGTTCTAATTGGCCTCCTGCTTATGCATTTGGCTCTCGCTCTCAAAATGAAACATATTTCCCTGCTAGAATTCTCAGCTGCTTCTCCTCTGCCGACAAAGGCATCCTCATTACGTGGCTTGTCGTTTGTTGTTTGCATTTCGAGGAAAATCAGCTGAACTGAAGGCAGAAGATGCGGCCTGACTGCAGAGCTGCCATTTGCAAGGCTGGGGCCAGCCCAGTTTTGGAAAGGTCAAGGAGAGCTGCCGGGCAGGGAGCTGGGGCAAAGCAGCACAAAGCTAATAAAGAGGAGGGGAAATGCGAGCATAATCTTCGCCTCCTGCCTCCCACAGCTCTCTCTGATGCTTTTCCCTTAGAAACATGCACCGAGCGATGAAGAGACCTGGGAGAGAAAGAGCGAGAGAGAGACAGCTCCAGGCACCACCTGACATAATTAATTTTAGATCAAACTCGGCTCAGCAACACGGACCTCTATCCCACTGTTCCCATAACATCAAGGTAATTTTGGTGTAAACAACAGAGATTTCAGGAAACAATTTTAGAATAGCCTGAAAACACACATTGGTACTTTGGGACAGGCAAGGCCTCCTGTCAAAACGTTCTGCCACTCTGCAAAGCATGTCCTCTGGCTTGGAATTTGCAAGTAAGACTGAAAATGCAGTGAAAATAGCAAAAGGGGGGCAGAGCTGTGTTTGAATTAAGCCATCAGTTTTTGTGGGGGGGGGTGTCAGATCCAGGCTCACACTAAACTTGCTCCGTTCCTAGATTGGGATAGTCTGCTCTCAGTTCCCCATGCTCTAGTAACCACCCATCTGGACTACTGCAATGCACTCCATGTAGAGCTGCCCTTGAAGTTGGTCTGGACGCAGTAGCTATCATTCTGTGAGTCTATGAGCTACTGCAAAATGTGGCTACTACATATAGCTTCACCGAAAGTGCTGCACTGGCTGCCAGTGAGCTCCCAGGGCCCACTTCAAGGTGTTAGCACATACAAAACCTTAAATAGTACCGGTACCTGAAATTATGGTACCTAACACCAAAGAAACTAGCGCTAATATGCCCAGGAACCTCACCAAAATGCTGGAGAGGATGCACCTCCACAGGCACATATCTCCACATGTGGTGGGAATGCCCCCAACAATCATACAAGAAATATGCAAAATAACTAATCAAGTATTAGAAGTCAGTTTCAGTTTAGAGTTCAGAGCTCATAATCCACCTACTCCCAGCAGCCAGAAACATCATAGCCAGACACTGGAGAGACCTGTCAGGAGTAAGCATGGACCAATGGTACCAAATAGTATGGGAAACAGCCTTATTAGAAAAACTAACCAATAAACTGAAACTGACACGGGGACAAATGTAGGAAGATGCCTTCACCCTGGTATGGCTCCCTTTTATCACATACATAGCCCAACAAGACAGCGACAAAAATCCACCAACAGCATACGAATCAATATGGCTAACCTGATTCAAAAACACCCACCCACTCCACTTACACATGAAAACAAAGTTCATCACAGCCAATCACAAACAAGGAACCACACCCTAGGCCAACCTCTCTCACCACCAAAGAAACACAAGCGAATAGTAAAGAGAATCCACACAAGTGATGCTGACACAAAACCCCACACATACATTAAGTAAAATACTGTAGAAACATCACCACCCGACTCCACCCCCACTCACCATGGCCCCCTCCACTCCTTTCCCCCTTTTCTTCCCCCTTGTCTCAACAAATGAAACCGGTCTGTAGAAAATGTAACTTGAAAAAAGAGGCATTGCACATACTTTTGTAAACCAAGAAATCTTTAATAAAAAGATGCGGTGTTTTTTTAAAAAATAGTACCTAAAATTGTGCCCTACAAACTTCAGGAGAGATTGTAGGCCTTGTTGGTGGTGCCACCATTGGGTGCTACCCCCTTGGCTTTCACCCATGATAGGGCCTTTGTGGTGGTTGCTCCTCATTTATGGAATGCCCTCCCTGGTGAGATACGTCTGTCCTTCTCACTATTTACATTCTGGAGGAATTCAGAAGCCTAACTTTTCACCCAGGCGCTTGATGACTGAAAGATACTGTTCCTGGGAACCTTGCAATCACAAGCTGTTAAGTTGCATCAGCCCTGCAAGGAGGGGACCAAGTGCCTCAATATTCCATGGCCTTTGGCAAGCCCTGTCAGGCCTTCCCACGGCTGCAGTGGACCCTGTCGGGCCTCACTGCAGCTAGCTTCACCAGCTTGCATGGCTCCAGGAGATGCAGCAGCTAAAAAAGCCAATGCAATTCTGGGCTGCATCAATAGGAGTATAGCATCTAGATCAAGGGAAGTAATAGTACCACTGTATTCCGCTCTGGTCAGACCCCACCTGGAATACTGTGTCCAATTCTGGGCACCACAGTTCAAGAAGGATACTGACAAGCTGGAACGTGTCCAGAAGAGGGCAACCAAAATGGTCAAAGGCTTGGAAACGATGCCTTATGAGGAACGGCTTAGGGAGCTGGGTATGTTTAGCCTGGAGAACAGAAGGTTAAGGGGTGATATGATAGCCATGTTCAAATATATAAAAGGATGACATATAGAGGAGGGAGAAAGGTTGTTTTCTGCTGCTCCAGAGAAGCGGACACGGAGCAATGGATTCAAACTACAAGAAAGAAGATTCTCCACCACAAGGAGTGTGGTGGAGTCTCCTTCTTTGGAGGTCTTTAAGCAGGGGCTTGACAGTCACCTGTCAGGAATGCTTTGATGGTGTTCCTGCTTGGCAGGGGGTTGGACTAGATGGCCCTTGTGGTCTCTTCCAACTCTATGATTCTATGATTCTAAGTGTGTGACTTTGCACGATGTGCACTGGCTTCCCCCAATATTGGGGGCAACCTGGAGCCTGTGCATGCAAGGTATCTCCGCTGCAGCCCACTGGCCTGCTCTGCTCCCCCAGGTCAGGCCTGAGCCGGGGGGCAGAACTGCAACAGGCACAAGCGCCGCAGCCAAGGCGTAACTCCTTCTGGCACAGAGCCAGGCCCTGGTGAAAGAGCCTGCTGTGGGGGTGCCTGTTTGGGCCCCCTCTCAAAATTGCACCCGGGGCCACAGCACCCCTGGCATCCCACCATGCTAGGCCTGATTGTAGGTGGTAGCATTCTCCTTGATATGCTAGCTTGGTGTGTCCAGGGATCCAAATCCTGCACTAGGCAGTCCGGTCCCAGTTTGTCACCTCATCTGATGCTGCTGTGAGTTCGGCCGTTAGATTATGGAAGGGATGGATGTGTCAGCGTCTCTGAGATTGTAAGCCTACCTCAGAGATAAAGGCTAGGGACACAGGAGCTGCCTTGCAATGAGTCAAACCCTTGGTCCAGCCAGCCTAGCAGTGCCTATATACTGATGGGCAGGGCAGCAACTCTCCTCCAGGCTTTCAGATGGCAGTTTCCCCCAGCCCTTGCTGGAGATGGCGGGGATCAAACCTGGTACCTCCAGTGCATATCCTCCGCCACTGAGCTACAGTCCTGGCCACCTGACAGAGGCTTCTGGTAAGTGCTTTGTTCCCTCTCAGTAGAATCCCCTCCTGGGGAAGCTGCGTCTCCGCAATCTCTACCCATCATGCCACTGTTGAAAGGACAGAGGCCCCGTCAGGGAAATGGGACTAAGCCTAGACCCTTACATAAAGCAGAAAGATCAAAAACTGAAATTCCCGTAATGGAGCTTCTCATGACAAGCTAACTTTTCACTTTTCCAATATTATAACTGAAAACTCTGCTATGAATCTTAAATACATTCCTGTATAAAAGAGAGAACTGCAGGAGGGAAGAGTCTTAGTTAATGCTTGCAGACAGGGAGAATTTTGCATGTTGCTTCAACCGTTATTAAATACTCGACCGAGCCCAGTTTGAGCCGCTTGCAACGTGAATGACTTCTCGAAAGGTGTTTCAGATACAAACACTCTACATTTGCACTTTTACCAGTTTTATTAGCTCATCTCTAAGGCATCTTTCCTTTGAAATGCAGAGGCTGCTGCCTGGAAACCCTGACCCTGGCTTCAGTCTGGGAGAGATGGAAATCGGAGGCCAGCTGGGCTCCATAATTAGGAATATGCTGGTGCATAATTGGGGAGATGAGGATCTGAATGAGCTCAGTGTGACCAGGACTGAGGAGATGAGCTGTAAGAAGATTAAGGACATAAATGTTTTCAGTGAATATCAGGTTCCAGCGGGCTTCACCCCAGCCCCTACCCCCTAGGGCAGCTGTAAGGGCCACAGTCCACACCAAGGTCCACTAACACATACCTTCCAAGTGCCCCTATTTTCCAGGGACAGTCCTGGAATTGCAGAAGGCATCCTGGTTTCTGATTTGATCCCAGAATGTCCTGGCTTTCCTTTTTCCTCCCCTCCATGTCTCGGAGAACAATAAAAAAAATTGTGTGTGTGTGTGTGTGTGTGTGTGTGTGTTCAAGTGCAAAAACGGAGTCATATTTATCCTGAAAATAAAATAGCTGCACCAAATGAAGGAAATGGTGAAGCTGGCACACAAAGCCCTTCCTATAAATTTCAAAGAAAAATGTCACCAATCCACTTTAAATTCTATAATTGCGATGCAGCCAGCCATTTTTTAAAGGGAACACATGGGGTGTTTGTTCCTTTATTGTAAATGGAGCCTTACACTGCCTACTCATAAGTAAGTCCCAATGTATTCAATGGAACTTACTTCCGGGTAACTGGGTCAAGACTGGGCACCCTTATACTGCAATCCTAAACATTTTTTCCTCAGAACTAAGTCCCACTGAGTTCAATAGGAGTTACTCTTTAGTATGTTCCTG
Source organism: Darevskia mixta (assembly GCA_034641385.1). Classification (NCBI taxonomy): domain Eukaryota; kingdom Metazoa; phylum Chordata; class Lepidosauria; order Squamata; family Lacertidae; genus Darevskia; species Darevskia mixta. The sequence continues at coordinate 28,076,511 of JAWWNH010000066.1, forward strand.
TTCATTCTCACAGTTGTTGTTGTTGCTATTATTATTATTATTATTTCCTTCCTTTTTCCCTGACAGGGACACAAGGCAGCTTACAGCTAAAATCTTTTTTCATTCCATTTATCTGTGGAAGGTGTTGCACACTATCTCTTCCCTCACACATTTTTTCTTTTTTTCTTTTCTTTTTCTTTTTCTTTATTTATTTACATTATTTATAATCACACATCACCCAGGGACATCAAATAGATTACAAAGAGTCATTCAGTAAGAGGTCTAACAATAACATGCATCAAAATCACCATACTATTGGCTATACACAACAGCATATACATTCTGTCCCTACTCATTTATCCCCCTCACACATTTTTTCTTGACAACAATCCTGCGAGGTAGGTTCGGCAGAGAGGTTGCAATTGGCTTGAGGTGGCTGATATGCATATGATGTCTATGTGTGTGACAGGGTTCAAATGTGGGAGAAATTTCCTGATGTAGAAGAGGATGGGCCTATTTTCATCGGAGAAAGGTTGGAGGGTGCGCTAGCAAAAGCTTGGCAGTGAGCAGCTTATGAGCCACCATTTAAACACTCCCAATATCTGACGCATAGCTCTGAGACACTGAGGAAAATTATTTTGAATGCACTGCTACCGCATTTAAAGCCAGAAAAAAACATGGCCACAAACTAGGTCTAGGGAAGGAGGGAGGTCAACACGCAGGAAACACCAGACTGCAATAGCATGGCAGTCTCATCATCTGGATTCTTCAAAGCAAGTGAGTGATCAAAGGATGGCAAATTCCAAAGAAAATTCCAAATGTAATGGCTGCAGATCCAGTTGCTCTAAAGGTCCAAAAGCTGGCAACCCCCTTTCTTCTATATTAGGGAAAGGGGCTCTAGCCATCAGATATCAGGTTAATGATTTGCAAATGCAATACATACATCTTACCATTGCCATCCTCATTTGGTTATGTATTTGGACATATGGACTGCTTATATTAACATAATTTTTTTAAAAAATTATTTAACCATTTTTTCGATACAAACATCAACCGCAAAAGACACATGCAACAAAAACCATAATAACAATAATAACACAATTTGACAATTCAGATTTGAATACACTGATATACCTACGACTACACCTTTTTAAACAATATTTTCCCACCTCTCTCTCCTTCCCCTACTTCCCATCACTATCCGCCTTATCACTTAAATATTTGTTCCAGATTTCTTCATATTTATCCATTCTTATTTTGCATCGACATGCAATTCGTTCATATGTAGCTAATCTGTCCATATTATCAATCCATGTGCTCAATGGAATCTTTTTGTGGCTCTTCCAATTCATCAAAACAAGGTTTTTTTTTTGCTTCTAATATAGCATGGTACATCCAATTTTTTTTTACCCCTTGCTTTGCAAACGCAATACATACATCTTATCATTGTCAGCCTCATTTGGCTATGTATTTGGACATATAGACTGCTTATATTAACATATATGTTTAAATTAGGATCATTGGGTTATTCCTATTGTTAATGTGAGCTGACATTGTTTCGTTCTGTTATATTTGTGCTCTGTATATATGAATTGCCGCTACACTGTTCTCAAGTCAGTCGCCTGGCAGCTGATTCAGTCCTTAAATATGAATTGATATCAAACTAATGCGAAGTGAATTGTTTATTTGTGCTTCTGACGATGCTTGGAAACTGAGCAGAGTTCAGAATATTCTGTTCGTATGAAAAAATAAATGGAGTTCAGTTAAGCCAAAGTGATGTTACACTGACAGGGCTGTTTCAAATTCTGGATCCTTTGGAATCTCGTGCCAGGGCTAATGCTTCTGTTGGGAAGCTGCCCCATAGCACTTTTTTTTGGGGGGGGGGGGATGTTTGCAGATCTACCTTGTGAGCTGAGCCTTGATTTTCAAAAGCTGGATACTGTCAAGGTCCAGGTGTCAGTAAATTGTTATCTTTCAGCTCTGGAGGAAATGTTAAGATGACTACCATCATGAGCCAATCTCCCAATCTGGCCTGGAAATTGAGGAAACAGGATAGAAAACTGCATTCCAAATTGACTTTACACAAGAGGGTGGAGGAAACTGCAAAGTCCATCATGCATTATGTGTAGTATTTCAGTTTAAAAGGTGGATTCTCAAATAATTCCCATTATATGTGAGAAATATATGGTTTTGGAGTAACCAAGCAACTCCCTTGATCAACACTTTCTTTGATCTTCCACTGTGTCCATTATTTCACTGATTCGTGCTTTCTTATAATAATATATCTGGGAAAGGGAACAAGGTCTCTGCAGGCAGAGGCAAAAAAACCTTCTGAGCACCAGAAACCACAGGTGAGTGTTCTTCTGCTTGGGTCCTGCTTGTGGGTTTTCCATAGGCCCCTGTGAGAACAGGATCCTGTACTAGATGGCTATTGGCCTGATCCAGCAGGCTCTTCTTATGTAACAGGGAGGAAACGAGCTACAATTTCCGTTCTGTTTTCTGATTTTTACCTTCCAGATGAGAGAAGCGCCTGTGAATTTCCCACAATTTTCTCCGTAGTAGGAAATAAGACAGCTGGCTTTTGTGTGTGAGAGAGTCATACTAGTAGATTGTAAAAAATGAATACATCAAACTAGGAAATGTACTGTATCAACTTTTGATGCGGCAGCAAATACATTAAAAATAAATAAAAACACACGGCAAGGAGAGGTCTAGAAGGAGTCGTGAAATACTGATCTTTTCCAAACAAGATTTTAAACTTTTCTAATGGTTTTTAGTGTTTTGAACATCTACAGACGAGTACTTGCTGGCATTTGAGGATAAGCAGAAAAGCCTTTCGGGGAAATCTTACGTAGCTAGCTGTCCTATTTATGAAATTGCTTTTAATCCAGAGGAGGTGCCCACTAACTTAAGAGAAGGGGAAGTGGCTTTTTTGCAGTTCCTCTTTCCTGCTGCAGACCACTGCACCCTTGAAAAAAGTCTGCTCCAGAGGGTGGGAGACCCTCCAGAAGAGTATGGAGGGTAGCACAAAGGAGGGCTGCGGGGGGAACCAGCAACTTCTATCAACCTCCTGAGGGAGCAGGTATTTTTTCGGATTCAAAAATTATGCTGAGATCCATGTCAGATGGCTTGCTTAAGTGTCTTGGCAGGAAGACAGTACCGTATATAAGTGCAATAAATGCAGTAAACAAATAAATAAAAGTGAATATTCATTGTAGGGCCTTCTCATTGGTGACCCCGCAACTCCGTTCCTCTGAAATTAAACAGGCTCCAATATTTATGTCCTTTTAGACTAATTTTTTCTTTATGGCATTTAATGATTAATATAAACAGGAGGTGTTACACAAGCATCTGGTGGAGTTTTTTTAAATCTATTTTTATCTCTGTGCTTGTTTTGGGTTTAATATTTTCATAGATGATGATGATGATTTATTAAATTTCTTTCTTCAGATATGTTGCCTGCCACTTTGTGGAGCACATTCTCAAAAGGAAGGTTATAAATCCTTTGAATAAATAAATGAAATTAAAAAAAACCCAACTATCAGCATTGTGGAAATGAAATGTTGCTCGCTAGTCTCAATAACATTCTGACTACTTCTCATCTGGCAGGAGGGGTTGATGGGGAAGCTGAGGCTTGGCAGATCCCACTTGGGCCACCCAGGAGAGTTGTCACTGGTTTAGAGTTTCATGGCAGGTAGCAAACAGCACAAACTTGAACTGTCCAAGTCAGACTTGCTTGCCTGACAAGTCTAGGCCTAATGCCATAGCAAATGTTGACGACATCTGTTCAGGAAATACTCTTGGGATGGGAGATGGCCAACTTCTCTTTACCCTGCCAGGAAGGCATAATGTGGCCTCGGCATAACGCAATCAGACTGACTGGCTCAGATGCTGCCCTCTCAGATGCCGGAATACCCTTTTCCTCTAAAGTTCTTCACTTTGCAGTGAGCATCACAACAGAGTGATATGAGAAACATCTAACCTACTACGATGTACAGCACTCCAAGCATATATCAGAAAGTATATAATTCCTCTGTACATGAGACAGGCACATTGCACCCTCATTGCAAAAATTCCATAAATTTGGACCATGTTATCAAATATGGGTGGAGGAGACTCTTGAGAGTCCCATGGACTGCAAGAAGATCAAACCTATCCATTCTTAAAGAAATCAACCCTGAGTGCTCATTAGAAGGACAGATCCTGAAGTTGAGGCTCCAGTACTTTGGCCACCTCATGAGAAGAGAAGACTCCCTAGAAAAGACCCTGATGTTGGGAAGGATTGAGGGCACAAGGAGAAGGGGACGACAGAAGATGAGATGGTTGGACAGTGTTCTCGAAGCTACTAACATGAGTTTGGCCAAACTGCGAGAGGCAGTGAAGGATAGGCGTGCCTGGCGTGCTCTGGTCCATGGGGTCACGAAGAGTCGGACACGACTGAACGACTGAACAACAACAAATCAAATATGGGGGGAGGGGATTAGAAGGTAGATTTTGGCCTCCCACTGCAGTGTTTTATATTCCTCTCCTAAGACTGAAACCATCCAGTCAAATGGGGGAAAGGTAAATGTGTTCAGTTTGGGGCACTATTAGGATGGGCAATTTGTGTGAATGTGCAGGGTGGGGTTAGTTTAAGGTTACCAGATATCCCCGTTTCCTGGTGACAGTCCCCAGATTTACACATCAGTCCCCATACAAAATCCATTGAAGTTGAAAAGTGTCCCTGGATTCATTGAAAAAAATCTGGTAACCTTAGGTTAGTTCCCTTCTCCCTAATTCTAGTCACTGAGAATCCAATCTGCTGTATGCTAGATTCTATTTCCTTACTGTGGAATATAGTGGAATATTAGAATATGTATTTATAGAGATGATTTAACTCCCATGAAGTCCTCCTTACAGAACTATCATTGCTTTGTAATTTTCCACCATGGAAGAAGGCCTCAGCTTTAAACGCAGCCCGTCACAGTGGATTGCTTGATTTGCATGCACAGTTACTACTGCTTTGCTCTCCAGTTAAGCAGTTCACATGCAAAGGGCCAATTATGGACTTAATTGGTCATTTGCACTTGGAATAACATAGCTTTGTCTGCAATCACAATAATTACAAATACGCATTCAGAACAAATTTGCATGTTCCTGCTTGAATAACTGGTCTTTTTTTAAAAAAAGAAAAAGAAAAAAAGAATGTGCCCTCCAACAGTTTCAGAACTTGATTGTTAAATGGCAATGAGATGAGACATCTTGTTTTTTGGCGAGTGGGGGATGTCGTGATGTTTAAACTGTGACTCTCAGAGAACTTCAATGAGGATATTTTGTTGCTGCGGGGGAAAGTGAGCCTTTTATTTGATAGTGCAGTCCTAAGAACATAAGAGTTCTGCTGGATTAGACCAAAGGCCTATCTTGCCCCATATTTGCTTGCCACAATGGCTAACCAGATGCCTATGGGAATCCTGGAAGAAGATCGTGAGCACAACAGCACTCTCTATGCACTCACCAACTGGTATGCGATACTGGAGTCAGAACACAGCCACCATGACTAGCAGCCTTTGATAGAATATCCTCCATGAATCCCCTTTTAAAGTCATCCAAGTTTGCTTTGCTGCTTTGTGGAATGTGGCTGCCTGAGTGTGTTGAGCCCTTACAGTTATCATATGACATGTGGCTGGTGCCAAGGGCTGCCCAAGACATTTTGCTGCCTGAGGTGGAGCAGCAAAAGGCACTCCCATCCCATTATGGTGCTTAAAACTCAAGACAAGACAAGCTATTTTGGGACCAGAGGTAGACAATCCCCTTTACCTGGCAGTAAAAATACAAGAAGAATAAACAAATCTCCATGGCTCTTTCATGACTCCTGAAACAAGCTGCCCGAAGCAGCCACTGTACTCTGCCCAATGACATCACTTCACCAATGCTTTCTCATGCTGTGTTCTATGACCCTTTCTTTTAGCCACCTTACAAATTATTTGGAGGCAGTGTGCTCCCGTGCTGTACAACACCAGCTCTGAAGCTGACAAGTCCTAAGGTGAAGACTAGGGAATCCTTTTGTTCACCTCTGTGGTGAAGCACAAGGGGCTGAAGTGAAAATGATGAAGCCCAGAGAAAGCATTTGACCTCCTATAAACCTTGGGTTGTATCCAGCTATTGCATTTAGTGCAAGGATTTACGCTTGCACAATGGAGCTCCCCCCACATCTCCCGGCATGTGCCCCTGGTCTGAGCCATCCCCAAATCTGCTCTGGAGGGCACACTGGGGGAAGAAAGGGGGAAAGTTAATCCTTGTACTGATGGGACAGTTAGTTGGATGTTGTTCCTTATCAGTGTTTGCTCTCATAATCTCTCCTCTTGGATTGTGGATCATTCTACTCCTTTGTGCTTCCATCACCCAGAATTACCACCTTTCCCTCATTCAGCAAGGCAGTCCATCTCTTGACTCCCAACCCCATTCTCAGTCTGTTGCATCTGGAAGGAAAGGGAGCTAATCAGGAGTCTCATTTGAAATTTTAACTGTGGAGTTGGATAAATTCAAAATTGATTTCCCTTCTTCTGCGTGTTTGTGTGCACACATGCACACGCACACACAATGTATTTTAAGAAAGTGGTATCTTTTAAAAATTGTTCAGCATAACTATAGCAAATGTACTGAACATAGCGTGGGATGCGGGTGGCGCTGTGGTCTAAACCACTGAGCCTCTTGGGCTTGCCGATCGGAAGGTTGGCGATTCGAATCCCCGTGATGGGGTGAGCTCCCGTTGCCCGATCCCTGCTCCTGCCCACCTAGCAGTTCAAAAGCACATCAAAGTGCAAGTAGATAAATAGGTACCGCTCCGGCGGGAAGGTAAACGGCGTTTCCATGCACTGCTCTGGTTCGCCAGAAGCGGCTTAGTTATGCTGGCCACATGACCTGGAAGCTATCTGCGGACAAACGCCAGCTCCCTCAGCCTATAGAGAGAGATGAGCACTGTAACCCCAGAGCCGTCCGTGACTGGACCTTACGGTCAGGGATGCCTTTACTGAACATAGCACAAAGAGGTGCCTGCCTGCCTACTGTCGTGCTTAAAAAAGGGAAAGGAAAATAAGGCTGTGCCTTTGGCTTGTTGCCTAAGTTACATACGCCCATTTATCTGTTTACAGTGGCAATACATTCTCTGAGCAGGGTTGCTGACTGCTATAAGAACTTGTGAGGACATTCCCCCAATTAGGAAAAAATGCATTTGGCATGCACTTCAGTTGATCACATGGGAAAGCCCTTGTATATATTTGCTTTCAATGCTTGCACCCCCATTTTCCAAATTTGCTCAAGGTGGTTAGTGACAAGTTATATAGATTGAACTCTGTTTCCCAGACATGGCAAAGCTTCACCTCTTTAACCATTTTGCTGCTGTAGCAGACCCACCACTTAATGCCAGCAGTATCAGGCTTGTTCAGATGTGAACATCTGGCACATACACAAATATGCATATATGGGAACCATCTTATACACCTGCATACTTTTCAGAATGCCCAAATGTACAAGTCTTTTCTTTCTTTGATTTTTTACTGAACCAATATATGTGATTTTAAAAGGAGAATTCTATGAAATGGACTTTAAAAAATCCTTCCAGCAGAGGGCAATCATGTATTTGAAATGCAGTTATAAGGACCAAAGTTAAAGGCCTCTTTAGCCATTTGCTTTGATTTCCCTTCTGCCCCACAATAAATCTGACTTTAGAGTCACAACAGGTTACATGGTTTACACAACATAAGAAAATAAGACCGATCTGGTTTCTTGTAAACTGCTTAGAGGTTTATCTTGTAAGCCACCAGGAGGTTTCATTGCAATCAAGCGGTAAATGAATTTTGTGAAATAAACAAATAAAAAATTGGGTCCAGCACCCTACTCAGAGTGGTCAGCAGAGCCGTCTTTCCCATAGGGCTTAGTGGTGCGTCGCACCAGGGTGCTGGCCTCTCAGGGGCGCCCCAGCGAGTGGGGGAGCTGCGTGGCTTTGCCAGCGGCCTCCCCTTTCCCTTCACGCCCGCCAGCTGTGCCCTGCCAACCATATGGCTAGCGGGCGCGCGGCTTCCCTCCCAAGCCTCTGTGGGGATTGCTCTCCCACAGCGCCATGGGGGAGAGTTGCGTCCCCCCGGATGGCTGGCTGTGCGCAGCTACGGCCACCCCCAACACTATCTGTGGTAATTTGGGGGCGCTGGGCGGATATTTGCAACCCGGCACCGCATCTGCTAAAGATGGCCCTGGTGGTCAGCCAGATCCCTATAGGAAACATACAAGTGGGTTTGGTGCTTTGTGACTGCTCATTGCCCATGAAATTGGTCTGCTGTTCTCCTATTATAAAAGGAGAATCTAAGAATAAGAATATTGTAGGGAACCTTTGAGCAGGGAAAATGGTCCTCGTACCTTGCCAGACACACATACAAAGGATTATCCACATAAAGCAAGTTACATTTTTAAGACTATTTTTGTTAAAAGCATAGAATTCTAGAGTTGGAAGGGACCACAAGGTCTCAATGTTTAATCAAATAATTGAAGAAGAAGAAGAGTTTGGATTTGATATCCCGCTTTATCACTACCCGAAGGAGTCTCAAAGCGGCTAACATTCTCCTTTCCCTTCCTCCCCCACAACAAACACTCTGTGAGGTGAGTGGGGCTGAGAGACTTCAAAGAAGTGTGACTAGCCCAAGGTCACCCAGCAGCTGCATGTGGAGGAGCGGAGACGCGAACCCGGTTCACCAGATTACGAGTCTACCGCTCTTAACCACTACACCGCACTGGCTCGATTAATGGGTTCGATTAATCAATTATAAAGGTCCGCTCAATCAGGTGGCAGGGTTTGTTTGTTTGTTTATAAAAAGATAATACTTTTAAAACATGTACAACTACAGAAAGCAAGCACTGCTATCAGTCCTTTCTGACACAGGCATTCCCCTGCAGATGAGACTGAATAGTGGGAGGTTCACGATAGACAGAAACATGCATTTCTTCACACACCACACAGTTAAAATATTGTTGTAAGGATGACCACCAGCTTTGTGAAGGTATTAGCCCTCTAAGTGCCCTCAAGCTTTTAAGGTTGGTTTTTTAAAAATAAAACATAATGTGAAACTAGTATGTTAGCATTCTCCTCTGTTCAGCTTTTTATGTCTTTAATAATTGGAGTAATATTCAAATACTTCATAGAGTAGGCCTCTCAAAATCAATGGATTTAAGTTACCATGTCTACTGATTCATTAGGTCTACTCTGAATATAGCTAATGTTGAATATAACCCTTGGGTTTTATGATAGGGGTGGGGGAACGTCCAGCCCATGGGTTAAATGAGAGCCGGTGTGGTGTAGTGGTTAAGAGAGGTAGACTCGTAATCTGGTGAACCGGGTTCGCATCTCCGCTCCTCCACATGCAGCTGCTGGGTGACCTTGGGCTAGTCACACTTCTCTGAAGTCTCTCAGCCTCACTCACCTCACAGAGTGTTTGTTGTGGAGGAGGAAGGGAAAGGAGAATGTTAGCCGCTTTGAGACTCCTTCGGGTAGTGATAAAGCGGGATATCAAATCCAAACTCTTCTTCTTCTTCTTAAATGCAGCCTAGTGGACTCTCTCCAGGTCATACTCTCTCTCCAGCTGTACGCTACACACTCAAGTGATTTTGCCTGGTTGGAATGTTTCCTTGAACATTCTTGCTTAAGTGGATTTAAAGGGGGGCACTTAGAAACCTCTGACTTTTGCATAGCTGTACAAAGACGGGAGTCACATTGACTGTTCTATTCCCCTCTGCCTCTGCCTCCCACTTACCACTGGCATGCAGTCCTGGGTAGGATGGTTTTATGCTAGCAGTACAGATGAAGGTTGGCCTATACATATTTTTAAATAACAACCAAGAACACAAATAAATCACTGCTGAGTTGTACTCACAATTGTGAGGCCTGAGGAGATTATGCCTCCCCAGCTGTTGCCATTGGTTACAGACTACCTGCGACGTCACAAAAATACATGGCAGCTGAGTGGATAGAAAGGTGGGCCTTTCCCTCTTCCACAGAGGCAACAGCTGTGACATTCAGCACCACGCAGTCTCCTTCCACTTGGAGGAGGCAAATTGACAGATGGACGGAGGTGATCATGGGGCTGTGGGATGCTTTAGAGCAGGGGTGTCAAACTCCGGCCCGCCAGATGTTTTGGAACTACAATTCCCATCAGCCCTAGCTAACAGGACCAGTGGTCAGGGATGATGGGAATTGTAGTCTCAAAACATCTGGAGGGCCGGAGTTTGACACCCCTGCTTTAGAGCAACAACAAGGCAAGTTCGCTTGCAGAGCGGGATCGTGGCTTGAAGGTATCTGATATCCATGGCTGGAAGCTGGCTGGTGTCTAGTGGTGGGCCTAGCAGAAGCTGGCAAACATTGGTGGGTAGAAGCTGGTGGAATTTGCATTCAGAAGCCAGTGGGTGTTTTAAGGCTGAAGCAGGCTGGTGCTTGTGGGCAGATGCTGGTTGAAATTCACCTTCGTAAGCCAGCTGGCAGGAGCCGGCGGATATTTGTGAGTTGAAGGTGGGGTGTGAATGAACGGATGGGGAAAGAGGAGTGAATGTGTCCATTGGCATTCTTCTTGGATATTGGCTGGCAAATGCTTGAGCGCGTGAATGGGAAGTTTTGAATGGGGTGGAGGCAAATGGTAGGTGCATGTGCATGGATGAGAGGTGTGAAAGGAAACAGGTTATGAATAGACGAAACCCGTGGAAGTTGGCAGGATGAAGTTAGTAGATGAAGTCACCAGGCAGAAGTCAGTGGTGGTGCTTGGATGATGCTGTTGGATGGTAGCTATCCCCCTCACTGTCTGTTTTTTTATTCCAGGAATATCTGAAGGTGATGAATCTTTCCCAAGACCATGCATGAAAGCAACCATAGGGCTATCTGAACCCAGTGAGGCTTTCTCAATCCCCCTGGTGAAAGCAATGAAGAGAATTGCAGGGCTTAAATACAAGCCAGCTTATTGTTGTTGTTGTTTAGTCGTGTCCGACTCTTCGTGACACTAAGCTTTTAATGGAAGGTCAAACACCTGAGCTTATGGTGTGACCCCCCTGCCCCCCAAATCAGCACACATGAAGGGTGGGCTTTAAATATTTTTAAAAATAAACCACTACTGGGGTGCCCCCACAATGGTCAGGCCAAGGGAGGTTGTGCTGACGCCTCCTTAGCTGTTGCTATAAGCTATAGACAGCATCTGATGTCTCAAAAGGACAGAGTGGCTGAGGGGAAAGAGGCAGTTACTAGAGGGAGGGAAGAGCCCCAGGAGGAGGAGGCTGAGAGGGGCTGGGACAGGGCCGGCTGTCTATATGAGTTGCCAACTTTTTGCGCTCTCGGGGCTCCTGTGCCTGTCACATCTACATAACTGTAAAGGGGGGAAAAATCCAATAGGTGAAAGCGCTACAATCTTCATTTTGTAAATGAAATGCAGAGCTGTTGAAGATGATTCTGGATATGAGGCTGATAAATGAAAATGTGTCCTAGCTACTTCAAATAGTGAAGAAACGTGAGTTTTCTTCAGAAATTGGGGCCGGGGGGCGGGGAGAGTCAGAAAGCAGCCATATCTACAGGCATGTCTTACTGAATTGGCTCCTTGTGTGCAGCAATTGCTTTGACAAGATTAAGGCCTCAGAAGTTTATTTATTACACAAAGGCACAAAAGAAGGCAAGGACAAAAAATATACTTGCAAAGCAACAAACCACCTGCAAATCCATCTCGCATTTGTATTGTCTCTCTGCGTTCTGCTCAGCTTACCCACACATTCAGTGTGACTGCCCCACAGGCTCACTTTTTCTCTCTCTCCCACCATTAACCTGTGTGCCTTTGTTTCCATCCCACGCAGAGTATTGTGGCTTCTTTCATACCGGCTCAGAGTTTCGCACAGGCTCTCATTCCCAATCTTTACTTTTAAACCCATTTTCCTCTCGCAGCAGCTTGCGCAGTGGAGACGGCACACTCCTTCCTCTCCTCTTCTCTGCATCTCCACTTGCTCTTTGGCTAGGATCCATTTTGCAGCGTATCCCAGGATTTCTGTTCACTCCAAATGCCACATTGAACAAACACTCTATCACTTCTGGGGGTTTGCTTGGCATCAGTGAGCCTTCCTGGGTCAAAAGGGCCCTTCCCTTTGCTACTCCCACTAGCCAAGCACAATTATATTGCCATCAGCTACAAAGAAATAGGAATAGCCTAACTGCCTAGTGGCGCTATGGGTTAAACCACTGAGCCTAGGGCCTGCCGATCAGAAGGTCGGTGGTTCGAATCCCTGTGACGGGGTGAGCTCCCATTGCTCAGTCCCAGCTCCTGCCAACTTAGCAGTTCAAAAGCACGTCAAAGTGCAAGTAGATAAATAGGTACCACTCTGGCGGGAAGGTAAACGGTGTTTCCGTGCGCTGCTCTGGTTTGCCAGAAGCGGCTTAGTCATGCTGGCCACATGACCTGGAAGCTGTACGCCGGCTCCCTCGGCCAGTATAGCGAGATGAGCACGCAACCCCAGAGTTGGACACGACTGGACCTAATGGTCAGGGGTCCCTTTACCTTTAACTGCCTGGTGGCTTTTTGGGGTGTGAGAGCTGATAGCTGAGTGGGAAGTGAGCAGCTCAACAGTTAACTGCATACCACGCCAGTGTCCTGTTTTAAGCGGAACTTCCTAAATGGACAGAATTCCTGGATCCTGTTTCGGCTCCTGGGCTCTGGCTGCTCCAGAGCATGAGTCCAAAGGACACACCTTTCTTTTTTTGTCCCGCTCTGTGGCGTGAGTCCGTTGGCTCACACTGGAGTGCGGGACCAAAAGTTGGAAGCAAAACCTACCTTGCCCCTCCCCCCATATCAACACTTTTCTTCCTCCTTCTGCTGTGGCGCTTCTGGAAGCCAGCACTTACGGAACTGCGGCCCTGGCTTCCAGAAGTGCTACTGGCAGTGGAGGAGGCAGTGGCTTCAGAGGAGGCTGCGCCAGTGATGGCATCGGCGGGAGAAAGTGCAATGGGAGAGGGAGGGGCAAGGGAGGAAGGGAGGAAGGGAGTGGGTGGGCAGGCAGTGGCAGCTGGCAAGTGAGCCAGCAAGCAAATGATGGGGGTGGGCGGGTGTCCCAATGTGCCATCCCAAATTGTTGGAGGGTATGTAAATGCTGTGCAAAGCCACCTCAGGAGGGGGAAATTTAGAGCAGGAAAATGTTAGAGGAAGGGAATATTTAACCCTTTCTCTACCTATCCATTTCCTTCTGCAACTCTTGCCCTCCCAGATTGCTTTTCTCCCCGGGGAGTTCCAGTCAGCTGGTTCCAAGCAACTGTCCAGGTTTCCTTATGGATGTAACACTGAATTCTGCTCTGAGCTAGGCCCAAACCTTGACTTAGCTTAGTGCGGCGTGGGAGCAAAAAGGACCAGTGGTTATGAGCTCCTCTCTGGGAGGTCATATCATCGTGTGGCTTAACTGTGTTGTGTGAGGCAGGCCAATTTGTATTTACCGGTAGTTGGCTATGTGCTAAAATGTTTGGAAGGACATGACCCCAACATCTTATGTGAGCATGTGAGAGAATGAGCAATTGTGTGCTGAAGTCCTTGAAGCTGCTCACCAAGGATCTTGCACAAAAGGATAGCCATCTTTTTGAAGTGCGTTGGCAAATTTAGCACCAAGGCTTCATCCTACATATGTCAACAGTTCACGAGGTAATTATCTGATATGGAAGCAGTGGAACAGGGAAATGTCTGTTGCCCTTTGCTGCGAAGGAAATCCTTTCATTAGTTTGGAGCAATTTTTAGAGGAGTGCTAGTGGTTTAGCATTATATCTGGCAGAGCACAAAATATTAACGCTGGCTGAGCATGGAAAACACACACACGCAAATACGCAAACGCCATTATCAGCTGGGAGCTGCTCGGCTGTCTCAGTGGAGGAGGAGCTATGTGCTCTTTATTTTGTGTACATACACGACACTTCACAGGGTAGAGACAAAAGAGAGATCTCTGCTCCCCACGAGCATATAAACTTAATTTTGACAAGGAAAGAAAAGGAAGGTTGAGACAAGAACATGAGCAAATGTTGTGGCGCTACTTAGGCTTGGTTGTAGTTGGTCTATCTCGCTCACTATTGCCAACACTGACTGGCAGCAGATCACTTGGGTTTGGTTCTCTAGGATTTCACACATGAGTCTTTCCCCCCAGCCCTACTTGGCAGTGCTAAGGACTGAACCTGGGACCTTTTGCATGCAAAAATCTACCATGTGTACCACTACTTTGTGGCCCTTCTCCAAATTTTAGTGGTGCCCTGTGCAACACTAAAATACCCTCCCCCCCACCTCTTGCACTCCACTGTGCAGCATTATTGTGGTGCCCCCTGCAGTGCGGCACCCAGTGCGGCCAAACTGGTCACCCTAAAACTACCCTAAAACTGCCTCTGCCCATGCCCAAATGTAACGCAGGAATGCAATAATAGTGAATGGCTCCAAGTCACCCAGTGAGAATCATGGCCGAGTGGGCATTTGAACCTGGGTCTCTGCAGCTTTAGTCCAATGGTCTAACCACTACACCACACTATTCACTAGGCCACAAAAGTTTTACAGAAAGGGTATTTTAATAAAACAATGGTGGAAAAGAGAAAAGTGATACCGTGTACTTATTCCATAAGCAGAGCAAGATAAAATGGACGGTCATTAGGGATGGAAGGACCTGTCAATTTCTCCTGATAACCACATTTTTGTATGTTGCTTTGACCAAGGTAAGCAATTTCCTCTAATATAATGCATTTTTGTGTGCTGTTTATTTTTATGCATGCTTTCCCCCAACTCATGCATTTTTATAAGCATTATGTCACTGCAGAACTGCATCACAAAATTTGGAATTTTGAAAGATGGCGGCGATTCGTATTGTTTCGGAAAGTGAAAAATTGATAGATTCGCCTTTAAGTCTGAAGTGAATCAAATTTCCTTCCCACCCATAGCAGTCATTTAAGCCTTAATTTTTAAAAGAACAGCAGACCTTCAGACAGGATGGCAGCGTTAACAGAAAAAGAGCCCTGCCAGAACAGACATGGAATCCAACTGTTGTTTACTGGATCAGGACCATGGCACTAGAGGAGCTTGTAAATTGAACCTTTTCCCCTGTGCCATTTTCCCATATAAAAATGCCCCTGAAGCTGGTACTTGCTCCATGGAGGAAAAGCATCCAGGGACACAAATGGCACCTGTATGTCCTCCTCCTCCCTGGGGAAACAGCAGCTTCAGGCGGCAGGGGTGTAATCGAGAACGTGACAAGCCCATCTCTCCCAGCACTACCAATCTGAAATACTCCCTCCACGTGGCTTCTTGTGTCGCTCCTAGTTTTGCTTCCTGTGGCAGTCAGTTCCACGAGTGAAGTATGATGCATTGTGCACAGTAGCGTTGCTTTTCTCTCTCTTTCAAACCTAGTACAGTCGTACCTTGGATCCCAAACGCCTTGGTACTCAGACGTTTTGGCTCACAAAACGCTGCAGTGAGGGTTCCGGATTACGAACCTTCTTTGGAACCCGAACATCCGACGGGGCTTCCGCGGTTTCCGATTGGCTGCAGGAGCTTCCTGCAGCCAATCAGAAGCCGCACTTTGGTTTCCAAATGTTTTGGAAGTCGAACGGACTTCCGGAACGGATTCCATTCAACTTAGAAGGTAACGACTGTATCAGTTAAGATCACTGGGTTACTGGGAGAAAGAAAAAGCTCCATCTTCCCCACATTTTTATCATTCCTGTTATAATCCTCTATATCCTATGTCTCCTAGCTCTAAAGCTGTTTTGTCCCTCCTTCTGTGTTTTGTTCCCTAACCCCATCAAAAGTTTTGCTGCAATACTTTTGATTATCTGGTTTTTCGTTGTGTCCACATAGCTTGTCAGTGGCTGGGGTATATTGGATGATAATGGCAGAATGAGAGGGTGGGGACAGGGGCGTAGGAAAGGGGGGCAGTGGGGGCGGTTTGCACCGGGTGTCATTCCAGAGGGGGGGGTGACAAAGTCCCCCAAGAGCGAATCGCTGCGCAGCCCCCCTGGGCGCCAATTGCTGTGCCAATCACCCCCTGGGTTCTGATCGCTGTGCCAATCGCCCCCAATAGGCACCGATGGCCACGCCAATCGTCCCCCTGGGCAGCTTGCCCCACCCCCCAGGTGCACGGCATGTGCGCCGCTCCGGGTGCCCGAGCAGCTAGCTCCACCGCTGGGTGGGGAGAGCTTTGGAGGCAATTTGGCATAAGCAAAGAGAATGTTTGCCCATTGCAGTCTGATGATCTCTTCGGTGAATGCACTAAGCAGTAGCAATTAAGAGTTTCATTTAAAGGAGCTGCTATATGGCCCACGCTACAAATCTGCAGAAAGGAGGCTAGCATGGCAGTCAGGCCTATTGCTGAATCATCCTCTGGGGAAGCACAGGAAAAAGGCGCAAGCTGACAGCAGGCACGGTTAGCTCTTTAAGCATCGTCATTCACTGAGTCATTAAGGTCTTTCCTACAGAAATGCCTGCATTAGAGAGGCATAGATTCAAGGGCTCAGGACCATCAGATTCTGAAGTTTCCTTCCGGGGGGGGGGGGAAGCAGGGAAATGATGGAGAGGTTCACACAGTTGTTGGTTTTGTTTTTTGTTTTAAATGAAAGGAGAATGTCATTCCTGACTCTGCATACACAGCCAGACCAATAATAGAATCATAGAATTGTAGGGACCATGAGGGTCATCTAGTCCAACCCTCTGCAAAGCAGGAATCTTTTGCCCAATGTGGGGCTTGGACCCTGAGATTAAGAGTCTCGTGCACTACCGACTGAACTATCCCAGCTAGATATAAATATACGGGGGCTAACTCTACCGTAATGCACTGTTATGCTCCCCCTACCTAATTCTCCAAGAACTAAAAAGTTCCTGGGTGGAGTGCTTAGCTAGGTTTGGGGTTTTTTCATTTATTTGGCATTATGCAGGTTGAACCAGTATGGTGTAGTGGTTATAATTTTGGATTGGAACCTGGGAAATGGGTTCAAAACTTCATTCAGCCATGAAGCTTATGGGTTGACCTTGGGACAGTCACTGTCTTTTAGGGTTGTTGAGGGAATAAAATGGGGCGGTGGGCAAAACCATGGAGGAAAGGCGGGATAATAATAATAATAATGAAAATTAATAATTAATTAATTAATTAATAATTAATGATAATAATAACAACAACAACAACAACAACAACAACAACATAGGTAGAGGTAGACAGCTAAAACTAAATGTGTTAGTTTATTTTGCAATAGCTGGACAGCTTAAGCACCCCTTTAGCAAATCTGCTGCACAGGATAACTCTTTCTCCATGCTTCATGAAATTATAAATCTCTTCTCGTGTCTTCTCTACATGATTGCTTTACATGTAAGAACATATATACCAAATACATGATGTGCTGGAGGCTTTGCAACAGCTGTCCACCATCAGAGATAACCAGAAATAAGGAAGTAACAGTATCTTATTATCTTCCCAAGCTCCTGTTTGACTCAAACTCCTCCTTGTAATGGCTTGCCTTGAAAACAGAGGGCAAGGTATCACCCAGGGTCTGCAATAAGGCTTTTAGCAGAATGTTCCAACATCACACTAGCCATCAAAACGGTGTTTTTGTTCATTGAATAGAAAGCGGCTTTTTTGACACCTTGTTTTGTCAATGCTGCTAAAAACAGCACAACAGCCCAAGTCTCCTGCTGGCCATACAAATGTTTGCCCTTTGAGGCTCCAGCACTGCTGGAAAAAAATTAGGAGCCGCCGTGTTCTCAAGCAGTGCAAAAAACGAGAAACTTAGTATGAATTACGCGTTTTAGTGACCAAACAGTGAAAGAATAGAGCTATTATGCAAAGAGCTTTGAATCGTCAATGAAATGCTTTTCCCAGGTATTTCGTAATAAAGGCTGTTCCAAATCAAAGGACTTGTCCACCTTTGAGCATTATTTAATTGTTAATCCACTTCCCCTCCCATTCAGATTAGACTGGAGTACAGTAGTCTACACCCTCACCTATTTGAGTTTGTATATGAGGAGCAGCTTTGGTCTCTCCCATTGATATCAGTAGGCGTTCCCTTTTGTGATGGTCTCTGCCTTTGAATTTGTGAATTCTTTTATGCTAGTTAACTACTGATAGGGCATGTGCACAGATAGCTGCTGCATACCTTGAGTTAAAAACATATATAAAGATTATATATATATATATAATCTTTATTGATTTTAAATATTGAATCCACTCACCACAAAAAGAACAAAAGAAAAAACAAATCACATCCTATACAAAGAGAATGTTACTTATAAAATAAAGCTCTTCCATGCATTGGGACTTCCGTCTTCCTCAGTATCGGTCCTTTGTTTCCTTGTTGACTGCATATTGTATACCCTTTAATTTATCATAAATTGTCTGTAATCTTTGTGGCATATAACTACGTCCACACTGGAGTTTACTGTGTGTTTGCAACTGTTTGGGTCCCCATTAATTTGTGTAGTCCTCATACAAAACCAGTCCCCATGCCTTTCCCCTGTAAATTTGGGTTTACCTGATACCCACTGCCTTGCAGTACATCTTTGGGAGAAAAGGCTAAGGAGTAAACCCTACAAAAATTCAGAGTGTGGTCCCTTAAAGGCTGAGTGGTGATGCCTTTGGACCACATCAAAGGAAAGCAGAGCAATACATTTGGCACTAGCTTGGCTGCAGGAGTTGATGGAAGGAGGTGTACAAGGCATCAGTGTGGACAAGTCCCTGCACAGACAGACATCCCTGTATTCCTCCTAGATGCTTTTAAAGCCCCATCACTCACCTCAGCCCTCTCTGCTTCTCTTCCTCTGTTCACCAAACTCAACAACTTCAGGTTCTATTATTTCCTTCCTTTGCACACACAGCTAGCTTGCCCCTCCCTTTGGAGTGAGGGGATAAGGATGAGTCACTAGCATGTCCTAGATTTCCTGGGCTGTTGGCCTTTCTTTTTCCTAACAAAAGAGCATTATTAGCAGTCATTCTGGTATCGTAGGCCCAGATTCAACTGAGTAGATGCACTAGCGGGAGCCAGCGCAAGGAGTCCTGCTAGCACAACGGGACTTTCCACCCTCTCCTCTCCTATGCCCCCCACAAATATGCTCTGTGGGGCCCAGGAGAAGCCCCAGACAGCATGTGGGGGAAAGAGAGGGGAGTCCATTGCGTTGGGGAACCCGAAATGCTTGCACTGATGGAATGATTGGGAGAACACAATGTCTAATTCCCCAATTGGAAACTTCAGGAGGAATAAACTCCGCCAGCTAATCATTCTGGGTAGAAATATCAGGCCAAGAACGGGGACAAACTAGAATTAGTTAGTTCTGCCTGTTATGGGCTGTGGTTCCAAGCACTGTTGGATCCCTGGCCTTCTGTCCTACTAGCCCCAATAGGCACCAGCCGCTTCTGCCAGCCCCACAGCTATTAAAGGTGCAGGATCCCCTGTCCCCTTTGAACCCCTTGTCACCCTAAATCAGGGAGGCAGCCCAAAGAGAAATGTGACAATAACTGGTGGTGACTTCACTTATCCTCACAGTTCCCAAAGGGCTTAGCCCTCTAATCAGATTCTAGGCATCCTCTGGGACAACATGAGACATGTATGAGCACATTTCATGAGTCTTGTTTTGTTTTTGTTTCTACATAGCAGGCATAAGGACTGCAGTGCATGGGAAAGGGGGGGTTAAGGGTGAAGTGGGGGCAATTTTCAGTCTGGGGAGAAGGGTAAAATCCTCCTTCCCATGTGCTGTAGTACCAAACTTGATCCCACTATGCCTATTTCTTTCTCTTTTTTCATGACATGCAATCACGTTTCTCACATTGTCTAGCTGGCTGTTATATTATCACTTAATAGTCTATTCCACCCTTCCTCCCAGAACAGCCCCAAAGTGGGATGTCTCTCTCCCTGAGTAACTCCATGACTGTTTTAAGACACTTTCATATCTAGACGCATCTTTGACATGGAGGAACGCCTACTCTTCCCGCTTAAGGGATGGTTGGTAGGGTTGCCTCCTCCTCTCTCCAACACCAGATACATGCTTTCCAATCTCCCAGTGCACTAGAGGGCCATGTGCAAAAGAGGGCAGGGCTTCTGTACCTTTAATAGCTGTGTAGAAGCAGGACTTTCAGCAAGTGCAGCTTGCCATGCAACTATTAAAGGTGCAGGAGCCCTGTTGGTTGGGTGGTTGGTTGGTTGGTTTTTCATACACCAGACCACCCTATGGTGTGTTGGAAGGAGGGCAGGGGAAGAAGAGAGAAATTGCAGGAAGAGAACAGGTGGGAGAGGAGCAGGATTGTCAACTAGCTAGAAATAAACCAGCCTGGCACACTTCTGTGTCTTTAATGGGGCTTTCCACATGCAGAAATCGGCCGGTGCATTATTTTATGGCCTTGAGCTAAAGATTATTGCTTTCTAATTACCACAGATCAATCTGCTGTTGAAAAGCTGGCATTCCTCGAAAAGCATGATAGCTGCTTGCCTTCTCATAGGATACAGAATTTTAGACCTTGGAATGCATTTGCTCATTCTAGTACTTTATGCTGGGAGGTTTAAAGGGGCATCCAGATGAATCAGGTGTCCAGGTGTCGGAGTCGGGAGCAGGTAATTCTTTCTTGAAAGAACGAAAACAGCACAGGCCTAGTGAGCACAGCAACTATTCCCAGCAGGTCTCGTCCCAATCAGGTCCCCGCCTTCCCACAGCTCCCCAAGTTTCCTCCTCCCCAGGGCCCCTCCCTTGCAACCTGAGACTTCTTGGTCTTGTCTGTCTCTGCTCCGCCCTCTTCATCCCTCTGACCACTCATCGTCATCCCACCACCAACCCCCTGATTCTGAGTCTTCTTTCCTTGGGGGTTCCCTTGGATGTTCCCCAGCTGACGCCTCCCACCACTCATCTGCATCCGTGACACCAGGAAAAGAAACGGTGATCCTAATGCTACAGGGAAGGGACATGCCCTATGAACCGTAGTTTACCCCCACAGAGCTAGAATTCCCATCATGCATAGCAAACTACAATTCCCAGATGTCTGGGAATTGTACACAACAATAGCCTTCCTGTGAGGCATGCCCAGGCTTGCGCTCAGTGGGGAAAAATAAGAATTGTAAAGGAGGGTGAGAGTCAGGCTGCTGTTAAAGGCAGAAGCAGGGCCGGTGAAAAAGGTGGCAACCCTGTCAGCCAGGGAGTGTTCAGGACAGAGCAGTCTAGCTGGGAGAAAAACTGGTTCTTAGTGATAAAGAGGAAAACATAAAAATGGAAGGAAGAAAGATATATGGGATGACTTCAAACAACCTCACAACTTGTTGTATATTCAAGAGCTGCTTGGTTCAGTGCACGGTGGTGCTGCTTTCCTCATGGGCAGAAGGGGTTGCCACCTAGCCAGAAAGAACCAGCCCAGCCTGCTCCTATGCCTTTAGCCACACCATCTGACATGCAGAAATTCAGCAGGCGATGCTTTTCTTCACATGAAAGTGAAGTGATCGTGGGTGGGTAGGTGGGGTGGAATCCTGCCCGCTGTGCCTTTAACAGGAGCCTAAAAGTTTGCAGTCATTTAGGGTTGCCAACTTATTTCCCCCTAGCTACTGTGCCTTTAACAGCAGCCCGAAAGGATCTTCATAGCATGATAATTATTATTCCTTGCTGATGCCATTCAATCTGCTGCAAAAAGAAGGTGGAAACCATAACATAAGTAACAGGTTATGAGTGAAGGCTCTGGGCCTTTAACTGCCACCTGATATGCAGAAGTTAAGCAGGTGAAGCTTTCCCTGGCATGAACTGGAAAGGTCTCTCCTGCTTAACTTCTGCCTGTTTGGGGTGTTCTTAGTAGCTGAGGAGCAGTCTGGTAGCAGAATCTGTGCAGTACACATTGAACGGGGGCTACATCTTGTCTTTGGGTATTTCCCGGCAGTGGCAGCTGGGCTACTAATTATAGCAGGTTCGCTTGGCCTCAGATAACCCTGAAAGGAGCCCATCTCTTCTCTGCCCAACCTAATCTGTCCCTCATCAGTTTTTGTAGCCATTACTGTACAGCGTCCTCTGTTTCTGCAACGTTTCACCATCCTACATAACAGCAGCCGAACAAATGTTTCCAAGCCAGCCTGCTACTAATACTACTAATTGACCTGACACTTTGGACTTCCTAGGAGAGTTTTAATGCTCTGTTTTTAAATAATTAACCCCAAAATGTATTTTAAAAGTGTAAAATATTAATCACACATTCCTCCTCCAGGTTTCATGGTAATAGATTACAGAGTAGGGCCAGTCCAACCCAACACTCCGCAGAGAAGGGAAGAGAGAGGCAGGATTGGACAGTTCCTTTGGAAGAGACGCCTATCACTTCCCTGCCCAGCCTCCAAGGTGAAATCTGCTGACACAGACCCAGCTGTTTGATCAACATCTTAGCTTGCTTAGCCATGCCATGCGCTTGTGTGCGGGGGGATCCTTGCCTTGCCTTTGCAGCATGCTGATTTGAACGCTGACATTGTAGCAGAAAACAAAGTCTGAGTACTTCATCCAGTAGGAGTCAGGACAGGTGCTGTGCCTGTATGCATGAGCAGCATCAGGCTGTGTGGCGAGGTCTGGGACATTATGGGACGGGGGATGGCTCTGCAGATGTGTGTGTACTTGTGGGGTCACTGCTGCCAATCCAGAGCTCCCACCGTCTTCCTGCCACCTTGCCTTGCCCCTCTGCATCCTGATGAGGGCAGCACTGCCACTGGCAGGACACAACTGCCTCCATTCCCTCTTGCAAGTTGCTGCTAGCCCTCACTGGATGTCTCTGGTGGACTCCAGCAAGTGTAATTAGTGAATGAAGGAATTCTGAGCTCTGATCACTTAAGGTTGTGATTGTAGTTCAGGCCTCGGGGTGAAAGGGAATTGCAAAGAAAGGGAGAGATGGAGGGAGGGAGGGTGTGTGTGTGTGTGTGTATGTGACCAAAAGTCTGGCACCGGCAACTGTACTCATTTTCAGCTTCCATGCTCAGCCCTTCCATTATCTCCTCAGATTTATAGTTCTCCTAGACATGTGTGTTTCAATTCAAGGCTCTTTTCCAGCAAACCAACTTGGTCATTTTTCCCCTCTTATGAGAGATAATTGGCTGCACGTAGGCTGCAAAATGTCGCATTACCATACAAAGCTCCTTTAAGGATCAGCCGATTCACCTTGGAAATGCAAGTTGTTTAAAACAATTAACTCAGTTAATCCATGTGTTTCCAATCTAACAATGGCTTAAGTTTTTTTGGACCCCCCCCCCTACTTCTTTTTCTGCATTTGTCACAGGCATACCTGTCACTCGTAATCTCCTTGCCATGTTAATATGGCTATCCATGGGTTGTTTTCTTAAGTCCAGTAGCTCGACCAAGCAAGCAAGTGTAAGGTCAAGAATAGATCAAGTCTGGAGCTCATACTCAGGACCGATGCTAGGGATTTTTGCGCCCTAGGCGAGGGGGCAGGCCACGTGACATCATTGTGCATGACGTACGGTGCCCCGCCCCCTGCCCTGCCAGGTGCCCCGCGCCGCTGCGGTTTTCGCCGCTGGTTGGGGCGGCACCGGGCCGCAGTGGGGGGCGAGGGGCAGGCTGGCCAGTGCCCCCTCCATTTTGGCGCCCCCGCTGCTGCGGCTTTCGCCCCAAGCTGCTTGCTCCGCCGCTGGTTGGGGCGGCGGCGGGGGGCGGCGGGGGGCGGGGGCAGGCTGGCCAGCGCCCCCTCCATTTTGGCGCCCTAGGCAACTGCCTAGTTCGCCTAAATGGCCTAAATGGCCTTGCTCATACTTCAACCCCAAGTTGGCTTGCCACTTTCTTCTTCTTTTCATCACGGAAAGTCTCCCGTGCCTTTAATATGTGCATGAGAGTGAGGGCTCGTCCACACGCCCCTTGCCCAGCAGCCACAGTCAGGGAGATAAACTTAGTGACAAAGAGAGAAGACACAAATTAAGGGAGCAGCTACCAGGAAGTGACTCAGCACAATCAGTAGAGAGACAGGAGGGACAGAGAGAGTTAGAAGCTGAATGCAAGCTTGTTTGAATAAAGTTATTTGTATTATATTATTCCTCTGTGGTTATTAATATAACTAGCACCACTTGAAACACAAGGGAGGCATTTGCCAGTAATTTTTTTTATGGCAAG
This sequence comes from Darevskia mixta, assembly GCA_034641385.1. Taxonomy (NCBI): domain Eukaryota; kingdom Metazoa; phylum Chordata; class Lepidosauria; order Squamata; family Lacertidae; genus Darevskia; species Darevskia mixta. The sequence continues at coordinate 28,100,594 of JAWWNH010000066.1, forward strand.
ACACCATTATGGAAACAAATGGTTTTAAGTAGGCCTTTGTAATCTGTGACTCACCTAACAGAATGCAGCCCTTCGAACAACACGGCAACCCATCAAGGGCTCAACAACCTCTATTTTTGCTGCTTGACTGAGACCCCCCCCCCCAGGTTTCCTCAGATGACCTCTTCACCAAGCATGCACAAAGCTTATGTGGAAGTTGGGCCCTGTTTGGTCTGCATTGGGCATTCATCCTGATTTGTGTGTGAGGTGGTTATACAACCATGTGCATTCATCCTGATTTGCTTGCGGAGTGTTTATATGCCTTTCTGTCAATCATTCATTCACCTCACACTGTTCAGTGCATTTCCCTGACACTTTTCTGACTTGAAAAAGTCTCTCTGTGTTTTTAAGGGCATTTGTTGTGCTAGGATGACAAAACGCTTTAATCCACTTCAATTGCACAAAGCTAAATTTCTGGTATGCATCCCTCCTGCAAAATGTTGACAACCCTAGAGGAAACCTGCAAAAATGGGAAAGTTTCCAAACAGCTGGCAAGGCACTATAGGTTGGTAGGAAGACTGCTTGTATCTGTAAGGCAATCAAGGCTTGGGTTTAAGTCATACCTGTGCAAATAAGACAGCATCTTATACACCACACCTCTTGGGACCAGCATACAAACACCCCACTGGTAATCTCAAACCCACTTCTAAAAGGGATTCTTAACTGATCAGGGTGGAGAAAGCCCATCCCCCTCCCATGCATTCCTGTGAGACGAAAATGCTAGTAAAGGGGCACATGACCTGGACTCTTCCCACACATGCAACACAGCCAGATTCTTCTGACATGTACATTACATGCCACCTTGGAAGGATCTAGACACATCAAAAAAGCGTTTCAGAAAAACGTGTTGTAAACCTCAAAGGGGGAAATCATGTTGGCCAAAGATGAAACTCCACAGCGCCATCTGGTGTCACAGTGTTATAACACATACGGTATAAAGCGCTTTTTCTTAACTAATGTAGCTGAATTCCTTCTCTGTCAGCAGCATTTCAATGCAGAACACCAGGCTGGGAAGCTCTGTGGTGGGTATTTTATCACTTGGTCATCCCTCTTACTGCTACATTACTGAGAGCAACTGAACGTCAGGGCTCATGAGTCTGAGCTGAAATCACGTGAAAACTGGAGACATAGAACTCCTGGCCTGGGCACCTGGTGCTGGCACACACACACACACACACACACACACACACACACACACACACACAAACAAAAAGTGTTGCTCCCATTTAAAGCTGCAAGAGCTCCTTTGAGGGCTGGATAGAGAAATAATTGTTATAGGGCTGGGTGGGGGGTCAGTTTGAGTGATATCTGTGGGTACTTTCCAGACCTTTGGTTGTGTGTCTGTGAGGTTAGACTCTATAAGAGCATACCCCCCAACATTTTGGGAGGGCAATTTGGGGCATCCCACCACCACTACCCTGCTGACCCTGTCTCTTGCCCCCTCCCTGCCACTGACCCCCTTCCTTGCTCACCCGCTCACCCCCTCACTCCATCCCTCCCCCCCCATCTACCTTTCTCCAGTTGTCTTCGTCTGCAGCACCCAGCCTGCGCAGGCTGACCTTCTGGCAGATTGCATCTGGCCTGCTGCCTTTTGGTCCCTTGCTTTGTTGCAACCAGAGCAGGGAACCAAAATTGGGACATTCAGGGTTGGGAACAGAAGCTGGGGCGGCTTCTGCCAATCTGTGATGTCCTGAATAAATTGGGACACTTGAGGGGTGTGTAAGAGTAAACCTGCTGAACCGCTTGGACCAGTCCCTTTGTTAAGGTAATGGCCTTAGCCACTCAGCTAAGTACCCATCACCATCATCTTAAAGAGGGACTCTGTTGCCATAGAGACAAATGGGTGGGCCTTTCCCCACCTCACCTGGCTGGATGCCACAGCATCCTAGGATGGAGAAAAATAAGTACTTTGTGTTTGTGAATTTTGGCTGTTGCTGGAACCTGAGGGTACAGAGCCTTTCTGATGGTAAGAACTGTTCGATATTAGAAGAGACTTCCTTGGAAGGTGTGGACTCTCCTTCCTTGGGGGTTTTTAAGCAGAGGTTGGATGGCCATCTGTCATGGATGCTTTAGTTGGGATTTTGCATTGCAGGGGATTGGACTCAATGACCCTCAGGGTCCCTTCCAACTCTACAAATCTATGATCATAGCATCTCTTTTCCTCTGCTCTTTTAAGTTTAGTGTTCTCTCTCTCTCTCTCTCTCTCTCTCTCTCTCTCTCTCTCCCCCCCCTCCCTCATTGTGAATGAAAAAGGGAATAGTTAAGAGGCACAACTGAACATGTTACAGTATATATACTGCACTGAATTGTTTAGTGTGTAATCGAATTTCTCTTTCCCACTCCACTTTAATAAATATGGTGCTTTTGCATTCAACAGGAGATCTTGAACTCTGTCAGACACATGCCCAGGGTGGCACATGGCTGACCCACATAAAACAACCCCCCTTTTTCACGCATGTATGTGAAGTGTGATAAATAGAAGTTCCCAGAGACACGTGTAACTCTTGCATACTCTCCAACATTTCTCCGATGAAAATAGGGACGTTCTAAGGGACGCGGGTGGCGCTGTGGGTTAAACCACAGAGCCTAGGGCTTGCTGATCAGAAGGTCGGCAATTCGAATCCCTGCGACGGGGTGAGCTCCCATTGTTCGGTCCCAGCTCCTGCCCACCTAGCAGTTCGAAAGCATGTCAAAGTGCAAGTAGATAAATAGGTACCTCTCCGGCAGGAAGGTAAACGGCGTTTCCGTGCGCTACTCTGGTTTGCCAGAAGTGGCTTAGTCATGCTGGCCACATGACCCGGAAGCTGTCTGCGGACAAACGGCAGCTCCCTCGGCCTATAGAGCAAGGTGAGCGCCGCAACCCCAGAGTCGTCCGCAACTGGACCTAACGGTCAGGGGTCCCTTTACCTTTTTAAGGAAAAGTGGGACATTCTGGGATCAAATCGGAAACTGGAACGGCTTCTGTAAATCCAGCACTGTCCCTGGAAAATAGGGACACTTGGAGGGTCTGTGCTTGGTGGAAGATTACAAGTTTTATAAGCCTCCATTTTCATTTAGTTTTGCCGCTTGCTTTTCTGCCCTTTCAGTATCAGTTTCATCTTACATCAGATGTTTCTCTTCTCTCCCCTTCCCCGCACAACTTCACAACAAAGCATGATAAAGTCGCAAACAGGAAATTATGATGTAGGCCCATATGCATCAGAAATTAAGGTTCCATTCTTATGCAAATAGCAAGTCATAAAGATGAAAATATCTGCAAGAGGGGCAGAACTGCTTTTGATTTGAGTATTTATCAAAGTTTTCCAAGTGGCGTTCACATTACAGTGCAAAGTAAAATGACATCAATCCGTCTTGTGTACCTCTTTAGTATTGAAGGTGGCAGAGACATATTAATTCAGTGGAATTAAACTCTTGGATTTAAACTCTGCAATGGGCCCAGTGGGATATGAAATATGCCCTTCACATTCCACTGAACCCCAAGTCCTATGGTGGGACTGTCATGCTTGGCAGTAACCCCATCTTTGGAGTAGGCTAAGGCTGAAATCCTATACCCATTTACTTGGGAGAAAGCACCACTGAATTCAATAGGACTCGTTGTTGTTGTTGTTGTTGTTGTTGTTGTTGTTGTTGTTACTCACCCTTCATCAGCATGTCCCGGGTGGGTTACAATGTAAACTTCAGAATTAAAAACAGTGGAAAACAGAGTACAGTCAGAGGAATACGGTGGGCTTCAAAACTGCGCATCTCAGGTATCAAAGGCAAGAGTAAAGAGGTGCGTCTAGTACAGCCTTTGCCAAAAACTGAATAGTGAAGAAGCCACACATACCTCTGTGGGGAGGGAATTCTACAATTCAGGGATTGCCAGACAGAATGTTCTGAGTAGACACGTAGAAGACTGTAATTTGGGAGCAAAAACATACCCAGGGGAGGAACAGAAGGCTCCTAGGAAACAACACTAAAAATACAACCTGATGTAATGATAAAGACAGCTTAATTTTTTTTAATCGGTGCCATTTAATTATTTCTAATTTTTTTGGGGGGGGGCAAGGGTGCATATGGAAAAGACATAAAAATGCATGAATTACTCATTGTCATCAGCTGCCCAAATTATATTTGTAACTAGGCTTAGCAGTTGACTAGCCTAGCATGGTCTTGTGACTGTTGACAGCAATTTCATCTGCAAACATAAGTCAGTATTAATCTCCACAAGATGGAGATAACCACCCACTGCCAGGAAGGGACTCTGAAGAGGATTTCCCAATTGTTGGGACCATCAGCTGCTTCTCCATTGTCCTACCAGGTATCAGCTGCAGTTCCTAGGTGAGTGATTGTGATAGGACCAGACAGAGCTGGATCAGGGCTTTTTGCCAGGGCCTGGCTATTGAAGTACTGCTGTTACAAATGCTGTGACTCAGGGGTGTGCCAGAGGGTTGCCCTTGGGTGTGTCCTCAGCGGGGACAGGGCACAAGGCTGTTTTAAAATAAAAATCTATCAGATATTCTCTACAATGGCATATTGTGCCAATCAAGATTGGGAATGGAATGATCTATTACAGCTGGAAATCTACAAAATTAATTATTGGTGACTTCATTGATATGGAAGGAATAGGGTGTGAATGAAATTCTTTCGACATCATTGGATTTGACAGGATCATTTAAAAATTAGTAAAGGTTTCAGAGATAGCATTGATGAGAAATAATTTGCGAAGGCTTAACGTAGCTGCTTATATCAATTAATAGGTTGACTAGCTTTGTCAAATGCATCAAATATGCTTAATTACATTAAGTGAGTGATAAATAGTAGAAGTTAGCCATGACTTAAGCTCATTAATTTCAGTGGGAAGGAACAAAGTGCAGCCTAGGAGTGGGCAGTTCCTGGGTCTGGGATGACCAGTTTTGGATGGCGCTGCAATTCCCCTGGAGGAACAGGTTTGTGACTTGCGGGTGCCCTAGAGCCATCATGGTCAGCCGATGCCCCAGTAGCCTCAGCAGCAAGCATTATTTATCATCAGCTCCAATTGCTTTGTCAGCGGCGACACTTCCTCGACCAGGAGAACCTAGCGGCAGTACGGTAGTACCTGCTCTGGTGGCCTCATGCTTTGCAATGTTCTCTGTTTGGGACTGCCATTGAAGGTGGTCCAGACGCTGCAGCTGATGCCGAATCCGGCTGCCAGAACTGGGATCACATTACCCCCATCCTCAAGGAGCTGCTCCCACTGCATTCCACTTCTCTTTCATGATCATCAACTTTATTTCAGCTTTAAGCTCATAGCAAGACAAGACAGAAAACGCCGGAACAGCAGTTACACTCACACAATTGAATTTAAAAAATTGGTGACAAATAAAATTATACACACACACACACACACACACACACACACACACACACACACACACAAATAATGTGAATGTTGCTTCCAAGCAATTTCAATTTCCTACTAACAGTCCATTATATCTCTTGTATGTCAGAACAGAAGTTTAAAAATTTGCCATTTGTAGGGTTACAAACTGGTCAGTATCTTGCAATAAAAAAGCAAGAAGGAAGTCAACCGGGTGCTCAGACAATTTTTGGATTAATGGTAGCATTAAATTCTTCCGGCCAACATCATATAGAGGGCAGTTGAGCACTATATGGTGAAGTGATTCTATCGTTCTGTTATCACAAGAGCATAAAACCGAAATTTGACCCCTAGAAAATCTATGAAAAAGGACATTTGAAAGGAATAAGGAGCTGCATTGGCTGCCTGTTTGCTACTTGGCCCAACTGAAGGTGTTTACTTTGCCGTATAAATGTGGCCATGCGGCAGTGGGGTGGTGGCGCTTACCGGGAGGAAGAGTGGGAGGTGCTAGGTGGCAGGGAGGTGCGATGGCAGTGCATTGGCACACTGCTGCCCCACCCCAATGACTTCCACTTCCCAGTCGTGGCTGGCAGCAACTCTGCTGCCTGAAGAAGAGTTTGGATTTGATATCCCGCTTTATCACTACCCGAAGGATTCTCAAAGCGGCTAACATTCTCCTTTCCCTTCCTCCCCCACAACAAACACTCTGTGAGGTAAGTGGGGCTGAGAGACTTCAAAGAAGTGTGACTAGCCCAAGGTCACCCAGCAGCTGCATGTGGAGGAGCGGAGACGCGAACCCGGTTCACCAGATTACGAGTCCACCGCTCTTAACCACTACACCACACTGGTCAGGTAAGCATTGCTGCCCAACCCTGCCATCTGCTACCAAAAGTCAAACATGCCTTGGGATTCAAGTACTTGAAAGAGCTCGTCTCCCATTATCTGCCAGCCCTTGTCTTAGGATGTAAAAGGGAGGTCTTGTTTGTGGTCCCATCACTGGCTGTGGCTCGTGGTACAAAGCTTTCTCTGTCCAGTTGTGGAACTCCTAGGGAAGATATGGCTGTCGGTCATGTTAATGGCCTTTAGATGTCAGTTGGAGATATACTTTTCCCTTCTGGCTTTGGAGGGGGATGAGCTACAGAGCTGGGTTTTCTGCTGTGCTCACATGTTTTGCAGATTTCTACTGGTTTTTATATTGTTTTTACATTGTGTTACTGTTGTATTGTGTTGCTGTTATGTTGTGTTACTTAAATCTGTACACTGTATACTGTCCTGAGCAGTTTAAAAAAAATGTAATATTGATACGAGTTTTAATTAATAACCTACTTAGTCTGGATCCAATGGATGCAGTTTGGCAACTATGATTGACGACCTGTGTACTTTCGGAAGGCAAAGAGATCCATGGGTACTGTTAGAATAAGTATTCTATGTCTAGACTTCTTATCCTATATAATAAAGAGCCTGTGTCGGGACGTACTACTTTCCGTGTGTCACAGGAATTGGCAAGTGCGTGTGCGTTCCAGTGACACACGGATTGGACGACGGGAGAGGGGGGCGTGTCCGAGAGGCAGCGGCGGCGCATGCGCGCCATCATTTCGGTCACTGCCGCCGCCTCGCACGGAGCTGCAGCTGCCCTCCCGCTCGGACAAAGCAAAGAGCGGGGGCAGCGGCGCAACGCGCCGCTTCCCGCAGCCTCCTGCACGCCGCCCACGCCGCCCCGCAACCTCCTCGCGGTGCCCATCTCACCTCCTGCCCGGGGGCGCTGGGCCAGCGGAACCTCCCGCCGCCCAGGCGCCTCCCTGCCTCCCTCCCTGGGCCAGCCAGCCACACCGCCCGGCAGCCGCTCCACCTCCGGCTCGCCCGGCGCCGCCCCGTCTCGCGAGAAGGCCGGCCCGGGGGGGGGGTGTCTCCGAGCGAGCGCCTCGCAGCCCACCCAGCCGAGCAGGGGGCGCCTCGCCGGCCTTGGATCACGCACGCCGGGGGACGGGGCGAACACGCGCGTCACCGGACGATCCCCGCTAAACCCTCATCCTCCTGCCGCTGCTGCTCCTGCGGAGGGGCGGCAAGGTGGACGATGCCGGGCGCCGCGGAGCGCGCTCGAAGCGGGGGCCGGGAGCAGGGCGCGCCGGGGCCCCGCGAGCCGCTCTGCCGCCTCCTGCCTCCTCTTCCTCTACAGCTAACTTCAACTATCTTCTAGCCCCCGCCCGTTTTTCAACGGGCTTAATTTACTAGTTGATAATAAGCATCCAAAACATCCCTAGTATTTTCCAATTAGAAATATTATTTTCAACTAGTTATTAATTGAAGGGAGGCTACTAGTAAAAACATTTTTGGGAAACCAGAAGAGGAAAAGCATGCTCATTGGTGTCTCCAGTCAACATCTGAGAATGAAAGGAATTATATGAAGGAATGGGATAAAGGCAGTGCTTTTTGTGTATGATGGTACTCACCAGAATAGAGTACAGTCACCTCTTTTTTCTTTTCCTTTTCCTTTTTGCTGCAGTTGGCAGCCATTTTGTGTTGATAGTCAAGGCACCTTTATCAAGATCTGAGCACTGGGACCTCACAAATAACCACCTCAATACCATCATGGATTCAAATAATCATGAATGCACAATAATTAAAAAAAAGGGTGGGCCCTACGAGACAGTGCAATCGCTGTTTCTCCTGGCCTTCCTCTCCAAGTATTCATTCACCTCCCCTTCTCTTCCACCAGTGACAGCATGTGGGACTTGAATGATGTCCAGTAGCATTCAGAGGGGGAAGAGGGGCAACAAAATCAGAAGACGACCATAGTGGCAGTGGCAATGGCTATATCTGTTCTCAGTGCCTCAGGTGATGAACACACCACACTGCTGGCAACCCTCTGTACTGTAGATCAGTTTCTGAGACCAGCAGGGTCTAACAAAGGCATTTCCCTCTCAAGGAATTTAGTGTGCAACATTTCCAAGTCTTTATGTATCTTTTGCCCTGCTTATATTAGAGGTAAGCAACCTAAGACCCCTCTTGATGTTGTTGGACCGCAACACTCACCTTCTTTGACCAATGGTCCTGCTGGCTGAGTCAGATGGGAGGTGGACTTCAATGACACATGGAGCTACAGGTTCCCTGCTCCTGTCTTACATGAGTAGGCCACTCACATGAGCTGTGGTGTGCATATCAGTGGACCAAGGCAGTGGTGGAGTAAGCTGCATGGGCACCCAGAGCGGCGGCCATGCAGTGCACTAGGGGGAGTGATCCGCCATGCAGGGGGCAGGGCGATCCTCCGCATGCACGGTGACGGTGGGATCCTCCACTCACAGCTGCAACAGGGGCGGTGCAATCCTCCACTCACCGTGGTGGCCCGATCTTCTGCTCGCGGCGGCAGCAACGTGATCCTCTGCACATGGCTGCGGTGGCACAATGGCGGCGGTTCACACCATTGCGCCCGGGGGGTGGCGGGGCTAGCCCCCGTGGGATGCCTTTTTGTCACTCCCCTCAGAGATGGCACCCAGGGTGGGCCGCCCCCCGTCCCCTTCAGTATACCAAGGTAAGATTCTTGTATTTGTAATTGTTTGAAAGGAAGTGCAAATAACGTACATCTGAATTAGGAATGTGGCCCTTCAGAAAATAATAATAATAATAATAATAATAATAATAATAATAATAATAATAATAATAAAATTAATAAGCCATCCACCCTGGGTAGCTCCCAGCAAAATATAGAAAACACAAACACAAAACCTCAAACATTAAAAACTTCCCTGTATAGGGCTGCCTTCAGATGTCTTCTAAAAGTCATATAATTGTTTATCGACATCTGATGGGAGGGTGTTCCACAGGGTGGGTGCCACTGCCCTAAAGGCCCTCTGCCCGGTTACCTGTAACTTCACTTCTTGCAATAAGGGAACTGCCAGAAGGCCCTTGGAGCTGGAGATATTATTAGACCAATGATGAGAGATTATGTGGGTTGCAGTCCAACAACATCTGGAGAACTAGTGGTTCCTCCTAGATCAGGGGTCTGCAACCTTTAAGACAAAAAGAGCCACTTGGACCTGTTTCCAAAGAGAAAAAAAACTGGGAGCCGCAAAACCATTGCGACATTTAAAACAAATATAACACTGCATATATTGTTAAGGGGCTTACCTGCACAAACACACGCGCACACACCCCAAATATTTTATTCTATATTTTATTTTTATTAATTTTTATTAATATTTTATTTTATTCAAGTGGGCAAACCTGGCGGGAAATAAGGCGGCAAACGCATCTTTTATCAAAGTGCAACCCAAGCGCCTGCAACTCGAAAGCTTGCTCGCGACTTTTGCGAAGGTTTTGGTTGCTTCCCAACTTCCGATTAATAATAATAATAATATCTTTGCTTTCGTAGCCCCCTCTCGCCAACTGTAGAGAGAGGGAGGCCAGAGGAGGAGGAGGAGGCAGCAGCCGGCAGGCGGGCGGGCAGGCGAGCCCGAGGGGAAGCCGAGCCCTCGCACATAGCGAGCGAGGCGTCCGTGGGTGAGACCCGGCGCTTGTGCAACAGCTGTGGCGGGCGAAGGTCTGCCTCCCGCCTGGGCGTCGGGAGACGGGTGAGGGCGCTTCGCCCTCCCTCTCGCCAAATCCCAACCGCCTCGCTCGCGCCTTTTTGAACGGGAACCGCTCGCGAACGCCCGGCTTCCGCAAGCCGCCTTTCCCTCCTCCCGAGGCGTTTCCCAACCCGCTCACTCGCTCTCTTGCCCGCCCTCCTTCCCTTCCCTCGCGCTCGTTGATTCGGCCGCGTCCGCCTCGCCTCGCGCCCTGATTGAGAAGAAGCGTGCACTCCCTCAGACACGCACACTCTCGCTCTAGAGCTCGGGGTGGGCGGGTTGCGACGATAGAGTGCGCCGGAGGCCACAGCTAGAGAGGGCTGCCGCCTTTGACGATAGAGCCGCCGCCTTCCCTGAAGCCTAGAGCAGCCGCTGTGCGAGCGCTCGGAGCACCACTGAGACGCGGGCGTTCGGAGTATAGAGCGGCGGGGCTGCGCGTGCGGTAGAGTTTTAAGAGCACCGCTAAGATCTTGGCGGTCGTGAAGCTGCGCAGACCCGCCAGTTATCGTGCGCCTAGTGCAGCCAGTACAGCGCCCGGAGCCGCGGCAAAGGTGCCAAAGAGCCACATGCGGCTCCGGAGCCGCGGGTTGCCGACCCCTGTCCTAGATGGATGGTTGTTCTGTAGGAAGAAGGAAGGGGCCTAGGTGATATTTGCATTATTTGGCTAATACTGCAGGAGCTGTGCTGGTAAATTAATATCTGAGAGCCAGGAAGAAGCCCACAGCAATTATTATTATTATTATTATTATTATTATTATTATTATTATTAAAATAAGAACTGGGTGCTCAACCCCTGTCTCCAAAAGCCTTAATTAGGCTCCTTGGTGCCTTGACAAACCACATAATTTATACTTAATTAGGAGACTCACAATGTAGGTTTAAAAGACTAATTACGTGGGCTTAATATTTGTTTTATTTTGCCCCAAATGTATTTTCATTGTCTCTTCTCTTTTATTAGAGAGGAACAGAGGTCCAGAGACACAAATACCACTGATGACTGTCTGGTAGGTTGAACACTGGGTGTCGAGAGGAATGTTTTTGAGATTTGGCCCAAATCACAAAAGGAAACAAAGAGTGTGTCACGCTTTTCACACTACCCCTCAGGCAACTGACAGTTTCTTTGAAGAAAGAATGAAAGCACTTTGCTTGGAGCGTAGAGGCATTGAAAACAATATGAGGTACAGCTCAGAGAGAGAACATCTAAGCCTTCTTGAGGGGGGCGGGGCGGGAGAACATTTATCATTGTTAAGCTGGCATCCCTGCTTCTCCCTTAAAAAACAAACCAAAGCTATCTCACCCTCCTCATCTATCTGGGTGTCTCCTGTTCCTCCAGGGCCACCTCTGAAGATGTGTTAAAAGAACTAGCGCTCCCCATTGCACTTTTGCTATGTCCAAGTCATACATCATTGGATGATGGCCGTCAGGTTTCCCAAGGGAGTGGAAGGTTTTTTTATTTTATTTCCTCAGCCTTTGTGTATTTGTGCCCATTTGCAAGGAGGAAAACTATCCCCCCATCCTTCCCCAGTCAAAAGCATTCAACTGATTCATTCCTCCTCTTAAGGATTTTTGATTTTGCTTTGTTGGACCACAAATTGCTTTAAAAGTGAGGCTGCTGAAACATGTTCCGCCCGCAATGCAACGGGTTATCTGCTTGCTTTAAATGTGCTTTGTACCACAATGTGCTTTGGAAAGGTACTAAATGGATTGTTCCACAATAATATTGGAGTGTCCAATCTTTTCTCTTTTGTTTTCCTTCGGAGCTGGCAGAAGTACAATGACAACCTGTTTTGTGGGAAGGTGGAAGAGCTATTGCCTCCTAGCTAGTATTCCAGCACTTTACAATGCATTGTTCGTTCGCTCATTATAACAAAGGTTTTGTGTCATCTTCAAGACCAGTAAATATATGGTGGCATAAAGTTTCATAGGCCGGAGGCCACTTTTTCTTTTACATCTGTGACTAGGTGACACCTAGCCCACAAAAGCTTATGCCATAATATATTTGTCTTTAAAATTATTTGATTTTCTGCTGCTTCAGGCTATTAACATGACTGTTCCTCTAGAATGCATCTATTTACCAGCTACTGAAGATAAAGCAGGGGTGGAGAAACACTGGTTCTCCAGATGCTGCTGAACTACAACTGATCACTAGCTGGGATTGATGGGAAGTGGAGTCCAACAATATATGGATGAAGGTCTACAGGTTCCTCATCGCTGGTATAAAGCTATAGCATTGGGAACTATAAGCACTCCAGGCTACTTCAGTGTACCATTACACTATGCATGTAATGTTGTGGTTTTTATGACTGTTAGCCGCTCTGAGCCCGGTCTCGGCTGGGAAGGGCGGGGTACAAATAAAAGTTTATTATTCTTATTCTTATTCTTGCTGTCATACACCTTGAATGAACAAGTGCTTCCAGGAGTGACCACAACCTGGTTGCCTTCCTACAATTCCTTTACCTGCTTGCTCCTTGGCTGCAGTCCTAACTCTCTTCCTGGGATAGAAATAGATGGCTCTTTTAAAATTACACCCCACCAGTTCTGCATAATTGGCACATGCAAAAAAATGTGTCTGTGATGCCCAGTAAGGGAGATTTTCAAGGCACCACACTCCTTTTGTGCTGTTTGGCAGACGGAACACTCTCTGATTCATTTTCCTTTTCTAAACTGAAGGCACAAAAGATAAAGCAGGCAGCAGCATGTATCTTAACCATACAGGTGCAGCTCCTAGAACTACAGGTCATAGTGACCCAGTGTTCTATGGTGACCCTGGTTGCTTCCAGAGGACATGTTTACTGAGCATTCATTTGGATTTATTTGTGGAGAGGTGACATTGGGGCACTTGCATACAGTACTTTATTGTGGACCCAGTACTGCTCATGCATGCAAGTTTTTTTGGGTTTTTTTAAAGCATCCACGCAATGTCCTCATCAAAATGCCATACCATATCCCCCCCCCCCTTTATTCTGGGTTTACTCTTTCCATGGATATTTTTACTTACTGGTACTTGATTTTCCACAGAAATAGGAAATCTGGATTAAAAGAAAAAAATTCCTTCCAGTAGCACCTTAGAGACCAACTACGTTTTTTCTTGGTATGAGCTTTCGTGTGCATGCACACTTCTTCAGATACACAGTGTATATCTGAAGAAGCGTGTATGTACAAAGAAAGCTCATACCAAGGACAAACTTAGTTGGTCTCTAAGGTGCTACTGGAAGGAATTTTTTTATTTTGTTTCGACTATGGCAGACCAACACGGCTAGCTACCGGTACCTGTAACTGGATTAAAAGAGGCTGATATCCCCGCTCACTTTGCTCACCGACCCCCTTCAACAAAGCCCCCACGCACGCCTAACCCCCTCCCTTAAGCCACGCCAAACCTCTTCAGCTCTCCTGCCCCACTGCCCCAACTCTCCTGCTTGCCTTGCCTCTGCAAGCCCTTGCCCGCTACAGCCCTACCATGCTGCCATGCCAACTCTCTCTCAACTCGCCGCCACCACAAGGCCAGCTCAGCCAGCCTCTTCAACCCTGAGCCACAAGCCTGGCTCACTGGCCTGCTGCCCCTCTTGCTTGCACTGCTACTTCACTCCCTCACTCTGCCGCCTGTCTGCCTCTGATGTTTTCCTTCTCCCGGAGCATATGCAGTCTGTTGCCAGCATGATGATGGAGTAGTACAAATAGAGCACAGAGGAAAAATGGGGAAATGAAATATAGCACAGCATATTGTTGAGGACAGCACTGTGTAGACCAGGCATCCCCAAACTCGGCCCTCCAGATGTTTTGGGATTACAACTCCCATCATCCCTAGCTAACAGGACCAGTGGTCAGGGATGATGGGAATTGTAGTCCCAAAACAGCTGGAGTGCCGAGTTTGGGGATGCCTGGTGTAGACACTGCAAAACTTGTGTACATGAGCAGCCAGTCCACAATAAACTGCCATGTGGAAGCCCCCTTTCTACCTGTCTTATGAACAGTGCCAGATTTACATATAAGCTAAACAAGCTATAGCTCTCTTGGGGCCCCCTCCCCCAAAAAAATTAAAGGAAAAAAAACCTGGATGTACATTTCGAAAATGTAAGATAAAAAAACTAAACCTACATACAGTAACAGTGGCAAATGGCTTTAGATACCTGTTAAGTCCATCAATTACCATATAGCATATATTCAACACAAAAAACAGTGACAATTTGTTGTTGACAAAGGATAGCTGGACATATAAAGGGCCCCATTACCTTCAGCAGCTTAGGGCCTCATCAAACCTAAATCCGGCCCCTGCTTATAAATATCAACGTAAGACATGAGTGTTTTTTCTCCTTTATGGCACTAATGTCAATGAATGAATGAATGAATGAAAGTCTTTATTACGGTCGTAGACCAGAAAGAATGTCAATTTTAAAATATTTTTCTCTGGAGGATACTGCCGTGGAAGCTACTTGCCTTTTAAGCAGTGTGTTGTACTTCGTGACCCATTAAAGTTGATTGTGTGGGTTGAGCTGCAGAGAAAGGTGGAGATGTCTGGTCCTGACCTGCAATGTGTTAATGGGGAATGGGGTGCATTGCCTTTTGCCTCTTTCCTTTGAATCTACTGAGTTTTGCCATTCACAATGGGAGATCTCCAATGCTGATAGGAAGCCAGCAAGAAATGAGGGTCATCAAAACCTTGGGCAGCTTTGCGTAGAGCATTCTGAAATGATATAACACCGTAACCTCCAACTGCTAGGTAATACCATCCAATATTCACTAAATTGACACTCCATTCTGTGCACTTTCTAAATTAAATCCATTTCCAGCTTTAGAATAATGGCCTCTCTGCCTTTACATATGCTGCTACTGGCCTCTGACACAAAAATCCCATTAGTGCCAATGGAAAGTTGTCCTCCTGGTGCAAAGAGAAGTTGTGGGAAGGAGGGTTGGGCTGATTCTGATTGGACCCATCAGATAGGCAAAGGACTAAAGTTCTCTACCCCCACCCACAGCTCCTGTCTGGACCCCTGCTCCCTCTCCCTTTAAAAAAAAAACACCAAAAAAATAAGTTGCAGAATTGCTAATAGCACCAATAATGTAATGCCCGGTTTGGCCCTTACCATGGTTTCGTGAGGTTGTGTATCATCTTACTTAGTTCCACATACATTGATACAGGTGGGTCAATTCTGTACAGGTAGCAATTGTGCCTTTCTGTTATTGCATATCTCCTGTTTGCTGCTGTGTTTCTGAAGAGCTAGAGTAATCTGAGCCTGTTTGTCATTTAATTATCATTGTCTGCTCTAGCCTGCTTAATTCTACAAATAAACTGTAGCATCAGCCTGGTCTCCATTAGCAAAATGGATGTCCTGGGTACTCTAAATGAACAGAAAGAGAGAACCACAGATTTGGTTTCTGTATACTGGCTAATATTTATGAAGGAACCTCTCCTCCATGAATTTGTTTAACCCTTTTCGGTAAGGGTTTTGTGATCTATGCTAGACACTCTGATCACATCTCACTGTAGTGAATTCTTTTAATTCATTTACTCTACATATTACATAAAGAAAATAATAGATTAAAATTGTAAGTACAGGTAACTCGCAACTTACAAGCCTCTAACTTGCACATATTCAGCTTTATGTGCTTGGCAATTTTAAAATAAATTAAAAAAATAAAAATAAAAGGGGCTTCCGAGAAGAATGGCTTGGGCAATCCTATCCACCGCTGAACCATCTGCCAACTGTACACAATGTTGGCATTGTGCACTATCCCCAGAATGTAACCCCTGTGTAAGTTGAGAGTTGTCTGTACTGCCACTATACTGGCAGGTATGCATTTACATTGTTGAACATTTTTAAAAATACTGATTATCAGAAAAGACTAAATGTATGCAAACTGTGTGGTCCTCCAATATGGTTGAATTCTATTTCCCATCAATCCCAATTAGATCCAGCAACATCTGGTAAGCCACATGTTCCTCATCCCTGCACTATACAATGGCTCCAGTTACAGGTAGATAGCCGTGTTGGTCTGTCATAGTCAAAACAAAATAAAAAAATTCCTTCCAGTAGCACCTTAGAGACCAACTAGGTTTGTTCTTGGTATGAGCTTTCATGTGCTGAAGAAGTGTGCATGCACACGAATCTGAAGAAGTGTGCATGCACACGAAAGCTCATACCAAGAACAAACTTAGTTGGTCTCTAAGGTGCTACTGGAAGGAATTTCTATACAATGGCAACATTTGGACATGATAAACCATGGTTTATTGTGACAGGAATGAGCCAAACTTGCAGTTGGGCTGGTACACTCTCCCTTCCCCCTGAAGTATGGCCAAGAGGAGGAGTTTCAAATCATCTGCTGCAATTTATGATTAACTGTGGCTTGCCATGTTGTCTGAACCCAATTAGCTATGGTTAATCTCAACTATGGATTGTTTAAAACAAGCCAACTTCAAGGTGGGTTGCTTTCACTAATCATTGTTTAATCTTAACTGGTGAATTGAGATCAAAAGTGAAAGCTTCTTAACTCTTCCTCTAGACCAGCGTTTCTCAACCGGTGTGCCGCGGCACACTAGTGTGCCGCGAGACACCGGCTACTGTGCCGCGGGGAAACCGTGGCTCGGGACCCCATGCCGCAGCCGCAAACGCGTAGCAGCGGCTGCAGTGGGGGAAAGGGAGCGCAGAAACCCACCGCCGACCTACCGTGCATGCGCCAGCTTGGAGCTCCCCGCCGATTCTGATTGGTTGCCAGGGACCAATAGGAAGACAGAGGAAGGAGACGCAAGGGCTGCCGGTAGCTGCCGCCATTTTTCTGTTGGGGGGCACTGAAGCCCGGCAGCCGTCCAGGCCCAGCGCCTGCTGCTAGGTTTCCCCCCGCTCGGCCTCGACCTCAGCGCAGCGACAAGGAGCGGCGCCTCGGAGAGCTCGGCATCCACTCTGGTAAGGGTCGCGGGTCAGGAAGTTTGAAGTTGCTGCGCTTGGGAGCGCGAAGGCGGCGGGGAAGTAAGAGTGATTTTTTGACATTTTCTGGTGGTGGTGTGCCGCGAGATTTTTTCCATGAGACAGGTGTGCCATTGCCCCGAAAAGGTTGAGAAACACTGCTCTAGAGTCTAGACCAGCGTTTTTCAACCGGAGTACCGCGGCACAGTAGTGTGCCGCAAGACACCGGCTGCTGTGCCGCCCTGGGCCGCTTCCGCTTCCGGGTCGGTCCGGGCTGGCGTCGCCTCGGCTCCGCTTCCCGCTCGCCGACCGCCGCCTTCGCCGGGGCTGCCGGGCGCTTCGCCCGCTGCCTCTGCCGCCCCGGTCGCGGTCGGGGACGGGCGGGAGGTGCCGGTGCCACCGGGCTCGCTCGGGGCCGGGTGGAGGTGCTGCCGGGGGGCTGGGCGCGGGAGGCGGAGGGGGGGCGGGCGCCTGGCCCGCCGATCTCCCGCTCCGTTTTCACCCGCCTGGGTCCTTCCCCTCCCTCCCGCCAGGGCGCGCGGACACCCCGCCCCCCGGGGCGGGGGGGCGGGGTGCATGTGGTGGTGGTGTGCCGCGAGATTTTTTTCGTGGGACAGGTGTGCCGTTGCCCCGAGGAGGTTGAGAAACACTGGTCTAGACTGCAGCAGAAGTGAAAACAAGGAGGGAGGCGAAGGCTATGCTATGCTTGTTTTAACCACAATATGCCATGGTTTGTTTTGATGTTAATTTATAGCCAGTGACTGCCCAGGTGTGCCTTCCTTGATCTAACAGAGGTAACTGAAATCTAACCAATTTGTTTTGATTTCATGCTTTCACACGTTATAACCTACATTTTTTTTCATGTGTACAGAAAATGAGATACACAGAGATAATGCACTGATTATCTTCACCTCTTTTTGGTGAAGGTAACTTTGTGACAAACAGCACGGGCCATGTGAGGCCTGTGGCTGTTGCTTAAACTCCAATTTCTCACTGTTCCTGTTCGGAAACTGTTATGCAGACACTCCTACCCGCCCACACTTCTTGGTTACTGCATCCAGCATGCCTCTGATGTTTTCCTCCCCACCCCTGCCGCCAGCAGTATTCAATGGCTAAATGTGTTGTATTGTTTCAGGTTGCAGATAAATGCATATATGCAAAGCGTACATTGTTGTACCTGTGGGAGAAGAAGGAAAGTGCACACACCCATCGCTTTTAGGATCGTTCACTGATCATTTAGAATACCTAATGAGACTTCCCCATGAAAAAGGAGCTCCACTGCTGGCCTATACAGAGTTGGGCTCAGGCCTGGGCACCTTGTTGATTCCAGCCTTAGGAGGGTCCTAACTGTCTCCTCACTGATACTGCTTTACTTTCTTCTTCCTCTGGGCTCAACCTGCAGCACCTCTCAGTGTGTGGAGATTACCGGTACTTTCCTCCTAGACATGCTAATATGCTTAGATTAAGAATGCAAATACATCAAAACAATAAATGATCAATGACATATGTATGTATATAGATAAAATATGTATGTATATAGATAAAATAAAAACAATCAGAATGCAATGATAAGGGTAAAATTGATTCTAGAGAAGACGAGTAGCAGGGGAGGGAAGTTAAGCAGGGTGGTGGGTTTATTTTATTTTGTTTATTTTTTTCTTTTTCTTTTTTGGATATTGTATAATGATTTAATGTATAATGATTTAATGCCCCCCCCCCCGTTATGTATTATTTCTCTTTTTTTTTATTAAATGGTATGACAGAAAATCTAAATAAAAATACAAAAATAAAATGAAATACTTTGCTCCTAGGGCAGGGGTAGGCAACCTAAGGCTATAAATCAGTGGTGGGTGGCTTGAGGGGTTCCCCATCTATGGTCCAGCACCTCTCTTCTCTATTCAGAGAGAGTAGAAGCAAAAGCAGAACAGGAAGATGGAGAAAGTTTTACCTGCTGTGCAGTTGTCCTGGCTCGTCCTCCTCTCCTGCTGCTGGTGGGGGTGCCAAATTGTGCACATTTGGCAGCAAAACTGCTACTACAGGTCTTACTCAGAGAGACCTCTGAGAGGAGATGATATACCATGCAAGCGAGGAAACTGGCCAGACAAGGTAATATTAAATAATATATTAAATATCTTGTTACTTTGAATGCCCGGGTACCTGTTTGTTTTGCAATATGAATGATGACAGCAACATCTGTGTTTGGCACTTGTTTTGACACTTAGAAAGAGCAGGGTATGAATTACTGAACCTGAAGAGGACCAAGTGCCAAAACAAGAACTGTACCAGCACGTGAGCTTCTGCTGTTGTTGTAAAACACAATGTAGGTGCAGAAGGTGGGGGAAAATAGAGAGAATGAGATCGGGTTGCATCTGCCCACCCACCCCACCTGAGCCTTGGCAGAATGGGATTTGGCACAAGTGTTAACATAATGGCTAATGCGATACCTTGGGAAAAATTCCATCACTTGCTAGCTGGCCTTCTCTCTTTCGGTGTGTGTGTGTACTGGGCAGTACCTGAAAGCACTCAGAGATACAATAAGCATTTTACCTGTTGAAAGCCTTTGGCTCACTGCACCACTGTAGAACTACAGGCGTTTTGTCTACTCTTCATTATTTACTATGGGGGGAAAGGGAGAGGCGGGGAGAGAGACGCTTGAAACAATGGATAGGATTGTGTTTGCAACAACATGCCACATGTAAGCAGGACTGGAACTGCTAACAGATGCAAGAATCAGATTATTATGGTGCATCCAGACTATTTCCCCACCCCCAACATCTTTCCTTTGGTGAGGTGGGGGAAGTTCCATTCTCCATTTCTAACCTACAGCACACAACTTACTTCCAACCAAAATCAGTTTCATGGCTTGCAGAGCGGCTCCCATCACATATCCTCCAACATTTCTCTGATGAAAATAAGGACGTCCCATTCCATAATGATAATTTTACTCTTTATAGCCCACACATCTTATTGGGTTGCCACAGCCACTCTGGGCAGTTTCCAACGTATATAAAAACACAATAAAACTTTAAACATTTTAAAAAACTTCCCTATACAGGATTGTCTACAGGCGGCACGGGGATCGGATAACGCCATACCCTCCAACATTTCTCCAATGAAAATAGGGACATCCTAGGGAAAAGTGGGACATTCTGGGATCAAATCAGAAACCAGGACGGCTTCTCGAAATCAGGGACATCCCTGGAAAATAGGGACTCTTAGAGGGTCTGCCATCATTGCACGGAAGTGCTTCTTACATATCACTTGGTATTCCAGTTTCAGTAGCAGAGTACAAAAGGCATGTGTAATGCATCAGATACAAAAGGGAATCCAGGTACATAGATCACTGATTTCCCTTTTAAAACACCCACATTCATTTATGAAGAAAAGACCAGTGCTCTGTTTATGTGTGTTTCAAAGGAAAACACATACTATAATAATAATAATAATAAATTTTTATTTGTACCCCGCCCTCCCCAGCCGAAACCGGGCTCAGGGCGGCTAACAACAGTAAAAATCACAATAGAATAAAAACCAATTAGGTTAAAATACAAGTTAAAAACCAGTTTAAAATGCCGATTCATTTGCACCCATTACCAAACCAGGGGGAGGAAACCATCAGACTTTAAGTGTCCGACCCGAAGGCCAGGTGGAACAACTCTGTCTTGCAGGCCCTGCGGAAAGATGTCAAATCCCGCAGGGCCCTAGTCTCTTGCGACAGAGTGTTCCACCAGGTTGGGGCCAGAACTGAAAAAGCCCTGGCCCTGGTTGACACCAGTCTGGCAGCCTTGTGGCTCGGGATCTCCAGCAGGTTATTATTAGTAGACCTTAAGGTCCTTTGCGGGGCATAATGGGAGAGGCGGTCCTGTAGGTACGAGGGTCCTAGGCCGCATAAGGCTTTAAAGGTCAAAACCAGCACCTTGAACCTGATCCTGTACTCCACCGGGAGCCAGTGAAGCTGGTAAAGCACTGGATGAATGTGGTCCCGCGGCAAGGACCCCGTAAGGAGCCTCGCCGCGGCATTCTGCACCCGCTGGAGTTTCTGGATCAACTTCAAGGGCAGCCCCGCGTAGAGCGAGTTACAATAATCAAGCCTGGAGGTGACCGTCGCATGGATCACTGTGGCCAGATCCGGGCGAGAAAGGTAGGGGACCAACTGCTTGATACGTTGGAGATGGAAAAATGCCACCCTTGCTGTGGCTGCAACCTGTGCCTCCATGGAAAGGGAGGCGTCGAAGGTTACACCCAAACTCTTGACAGAAGGCACTGGCGCTAATTGGGCCCCTGCAAGAGATGGGAGTTGGCCCCCCAGCCCCATGTCGCCCCGACCCAGCCAGAGGACCTCTGTCTTCGAAGGATTTAGCTTCAACCGGCTCCCACGCATCCATCCAGCCACAGCTTCCAAGCACCTGGTCAGTGTGTCTGGGACCGAGTCAGGGCGGCCGTCCATCAACAGATAAAGCTGGGTGTCATCAGCATATTGATGACAACCCAGCCCAAAACTCCGGACAATCTGGGCAAGAGGGCGCATAAAGATGTTAAAAAGCATCGGGGAAAGGATTGCGCCCTGCGGGACTCCACACACCAAGGAGTGCCGCGGCGACAACTCCCTCCCTAGTGCCACTCTCTGTCCCCGACCTGAGATAAAGGAGCGCAGCCATTGTCGGACTGTGCCCTGAATCCCCACATCGGCAAGGCGGTGGTCTAAAAGTTCATGATCGACCATGTCAAAGGCTGCTGACAAATCTAAAAGGATCAGCAGTCCTGACCCGCCTTGATCCAGCTGTCTACGGAGATCGTCTGTTAGCGCGACTAAAGCCGTCTCGGTCCCATAACCAGGGCGAAAGCCGGACTGGAATGGATCCAAAGCCGATGTTTCCTCCAGAAATCCACCAAGCTGTTCAGCGACCGCTCTCTCAATTACCTTACCCAGGAACTACAAGGAAGACCAATCATGGTCAGAGAAACTGAGACTTTCTGAGCCTGCAATATTGGTACAAAAGCAAGTACAACCATCCAAGTGGATCAGATGAGGTGAAACCAACAGAATGGTTTGTTTCCACCATAGCTGATATGGCTGCCTGGTGTCCATACAAAGCCAACTCAGAGCAAAGACAAGAAACAGCCTCCGGCTCCTCCCAATGTCCTGATGTCATGCGCGTGACATCAGGGCATCACATGTGCAATGTCCCCCCCCCCAAAACACATTCACAAACTGGCGCCTCCGGGACCATCTTTTCCTTTAAAAGTATTATGGATTGGTTTCTGGGTTTAAAACATATCTGAAACACTTAAATGCCATCCGTTCTGCTTTCAGTGGAGTTGATGCAAGTGCATTTATTTTGGAAAGACAGGGAAACAATAAACCTGTACAAACAACCATTTCTCTACACGTTGTAGCACATATTTTGCAACTCAGCAGCAGCAGCAGCAGATGTCATTCTCCTTACCTCTTGCTAGGAAGATCCAGATTTCTGAATGACACTGGGTAAGAGCTTACTGCAAAGTAGTTTGGTTTTCTCTGCAGGTTCAATTGTTCTCAGACAGATACAATGGCTGTCCTTGTGTCAAGATATGTGCGTTTCCATTGTTTCCACATATTTGTCAGTTCCCACCCCCCTCAAAAAAGTGAAACTCCATGCAACTTTCCAAAAGGAACATTAAAAACAAGGATAAAACAATTTAAAGTACACAGGCAATGTACATTAAAACAGACCCACAACTCAATCACACCCCATTAAAAGATAAGCAGAAAAAGCGAAGGTCTTAAGCCCTGAATGAATAATGTTTCTTAATTCATCCCAGAACATGCAGTGCAATAATAGTTTCCTTGGGATATCTTGAATATCTGAAAATAACTTGAAACAGAAGCCAGGCACAGGTGTGCTGCAATATGTGATCGGTGTAGTGCAGTGGTAACTGGTGCCCACTTGGATTGGTAGGGGAGAAGGCAGGGAGACCATTAGTAGGTGGGGCCATAACCAGTGACAGCAAGAGCTAAAAGGTAAAGGTAAAGGAACCCCTGACCATTAGGTCCAGTCGTGACCGACTCTGGGGTTGTGGCGCTCATCTCGCTTTATTGGCTGAGGGAGCCAGCGTACAGCTTCTGGGTCATGTGGCCAGCATGACTAAGCCGCTTCTGGCGAACCAGAGCAGCGCACGGAAACACCGTTTACCTTCCCGCCGGAGTGGTACCTATTTATCTACTTGTACTTTGACATGCTTTCGAAGTGCTAGGTTGGCAGGAGCTGGGACCGAGCAACGGGAGCTCACCCCGTCGCGGGGATTCGAACCGCTGACCTTCTGATCGGCAAGTCCTAGGCTCTGTGGTTTAACCCACAGCACCATCCGCGTCCCTGCTGACAGCAAGAGCTAGCTAATTCTATTTTGGTCCCCATCCTTCTCCTCTGCCCTGAGTTCTACAGGGACAACACTGCGACTTCGGAAGAGGAAGCTGCTACAGCCAGGGCCATCTCCCTAATAGATGAGGCTCCACTGGTGCAGTGCAAAACAAATATTGCAGCACACCTTGTAACTGCCACCTGTGTTGTAGTGAACAGCTCACTGCAAGGGGGATAAGGGGAGATGAGGGGTTTGCAATCAAAGCAGTGCTAAGGGAAATGTTTTCACAGGGCGAGGATTTCTCCGTGCACAATGGAACAAATGTTCTCTTTGTCTCCTTCTCCTGCAATACTTCTAAATCTGTTATAGGGGTTCCCTTAATCCTCCAGGGCAGATTTGGGGATGGCTGAGGGAGAAGAGGGGGGAAAGTTCCCTCGCACAAGTGGAAGTTGTTCCACCTGCACCATTGTTCAGTTGAATCTACCCCATGGTCTCATTCTGGCTGAGCTGTCACTATGCCAGCATTCTGCCAGCATAACAGTGATTGCTTCCAGGCAACCTGTTAAACGAGCATTTAGCCTCATTTGTTTGCGTTGAGATTAGGCAATGGTGGCTATTTAACGAGGATTCACCCTGATTTGTCAGTTGGGCAATTAGACGGCGTTGTGTCAAGCAAATATTACCCCAGTGCATTTTCCCATCGCTCGCCTGATCACAAAAATATATTTTCGGTTTGTTTCAGAAGAGCTCCAAATCAGCTTTAATTGCACAGCTTGAACTTGCTGGGCTGTGACTGAATCTCACCTCCAAACAGTGGCAGTTTGGAAGCGCCTCTAGTTGTGATCTCATGCAGAGTTGGAACCACAGCAATTGTGTAGAAATGCATCAGAGCAGCAACAACAATTGCAATATTGTGACATCAGCACTGTGGTCATGATGGACCTCTGGAGGAGCATTGGCTTCGGATACAAGCCTATTCCCCCTCTACCCTACTCAAAATTTCACCCGTTTGTGCATCAGTGGAGTCCCACCCCTAGAAGAGGTCACACAGACATAATGTCCTGCTGGCACAACAGAATTGCTACAGCAGCATAAATCCAGTTGTAAAGCTGTGCTGCATACTGTATCAGGAAATCTAG
Source organism: Darevskia mixta (assembly GCA_034641385.1). Lineage (NCBI taxonomy): Eukaryota > Metazoa > Chordata > Lepidosauria > Squamata > Lacertidae > Darevskia > Darevskia mixta. The sequence goes on from JAWWNH010000066.1 coordinate 28,124,913, forward strand.
CATGCTTCCTACTTGCATTAATAACAGTGACCACATAACTGTCTACTTGGAAAGGTCAAGTGTCTAATTAAGAAAGAGAGAACATTAGTCTTTACAAAATTGCAAGTATCAATCCTAGGCTAGTTTGTTCTCTGGTAAGGGTGATGGTGTCTCTCTTCCGACATATATTGTGTGCTTGAATTTGGGCTAAGGGCTCCACCAGTCATAGCTCCCCACCCCACCACCCCGCAAGTATATTCTGCAACATGTCATTGAAGCAATAATGGTGTGTTACTGGTGGATTTATACTGGAACTCGTTCCAACTTTGTAGTTAGTTTCCCCAATGTTATTGTTATTGGAGGACTATAGCGCAATGACAGCCTGACTTAAACAAAAAAAAAGGTGGAAAATTTGTGACATAAAATATTACAGGATTTCAGGAGGATGTTATGGCACAAGCACTAATTTGAAAAGAAGCAGTATGTCTACCCTAAAACATCTGAAGGCATAATGAGTATTGAAAGCAGGCCCACATAGAATCACCTCAGTGTCATTGTGAGCACAACCATCATGAACTTGCAAAATAAAGGACTTCTGGAGGGTCCCATAGGGCTTTACCACAGGCAGGTCTGAGAAACCTTTTCAGCCTGAGGGACACATTCCCTCATGTCTAACATTTCAGCGGTGGATGGAGCCAACCCCAAATGCAGCCAGGGCAAAAGCCCTAAGACTCACTTTGTATCTTAATTCTCTTCCCACAGTGCTTCCCAGGAGGAAGTACTAGTAGGCCTAACCCAGTAAGGCTTCACTTGCCACATTTCAATCAGTTGTACTTTCTTCTGAGTTAGCAGGCATAGGATTGAGAGTGCAATATTCTTTTTACAAAATTAAAATATTTTGAATGTGTCAGAAAGCAACCAGGAATCTAGAGACGGAGTTCTTGGTGGATATTCATCACAAATGAGCTAAACATTCTCAATTCATAAAGAAGCCTGGGTTTTTCCATGCTTGGTTCGTCCCAGATTTCAGGAGGTGTGGGGTGCAGATGAGAACAGGCTAGAAAGTATCTGTTGTCATGAACACATGTAAAAACCAGTTAGAGTGGAACACTTGGAAGTCCCATTGATTTAATATAATTAAGTTCCTATTGAACTTGGTTCCTATTGATACTTGGTTCCTATTGAACCAAGAACTTGAAAGTACTTCAGTGCAATTCTATACCTGTCTCCTCAAAAGGAAGCCCCACTGAGTTGAATGGTGCTTGCTCCCAGTTAAGTGGAGATAGGATTGCACTCTTAGCCAAGGAACCTGATCTCGTATTGTTTTTGTTCTTGGTTGTTTATAGATTTCTTAACAGAGAAGGCATACGTTTTAGTTATTAGAAGTTAATTTGTACAGTACATGCATATGTTCCTAGACAGTAAAAGCATCACTTCAGTAAATACCGGTATATAATTTGGGTGGGGGCGGGGTGGGGCGGGGTGGAATTTTTTAAAAAAGCTAAAGGACCCCTGGATGGTTAAATCCAGTCAAAGGAGACTATGGGGTGTGGCGCTCATCTCGCTTCAGGCCGAAGGAGCCAGCATTTGTCCACAGACAGGTTCCTGGATCATGTGGCCTGCATGACTAAACAGCTTCTGGTGCAATGGAACACCATGACGAGTGTCGGAGTGCACAGAAATGCCCTTTACCTTCCCGCCACAGTGGTACCCATTTATCTACTTGCACTGGCGTGTTTTCGAACTGCTAGGTTGGCAGAAGCTGGGACTGAACAACAGGAGCTCACTCCGTTGCGGGGATTCGAACCACCAACCTTCTAATCGGCAAGCCCAAGAGGCTCAGTGGTTTAGACCACAGCGCCATCCGTGCCCCTGGGGGTGGAATACAGTACAGAGAACCACAGACAGCTATAGCATGTGTACGAAGAGCAGTGCCCATTGTGGATAATTGCAAATAGGAGTCAGGCAAGTCAATTGGTACACACAAGCACTTCTGCATACATACTTGTCCAGTTCTGCACCTGTGGAGGGGCCCACGGAGAAAGAGGCAAGGCGGGTTACTTGTCACAGCACCACAAACAGCTCCAAGTGAGACATCCACTCTCACAAGGGCTGGAAGCGAACTGAGGTCTTCTGAACCTCTGCCTCCAGTCCACCTCACGAAAACCCTGCCCACCTTTTGAAAACTAGAATCTCTTAAAGGGCCAACGCTCTGAACTAAAGATCGACATTTTTTTCACCTGAGGTGAACCCTGTGCTTTTGGGAAAGCAGTTTGGGAGGCACTTGGTTCCTTCGTGCTGGAAAAGGTACTCTTGAGAGTTGTGCCTCTCAAACGGCCTCGGTCCTGTATACCTGAAGGAGCGTCTCTACCCCCACCGTTCAGCCCGGACACTGAGGTCCAGTGCTGAGGGCCTTCTGGCGGTTCCCTCACTGCGAGAAGCAAAGCTACAGGGAACCAGGCAGAGGGCCTTCTCGGTAGTGGCGCCCGCCCTGTGGAACACCCTCCCAGCAGAGGTTAAGGAGATGAACAACTATCTGACATTTAGAAGATACCTCAAGGCAGCCCTATTTAGGGAAGTTTTTAACCTGTGATATTTTAATGTATTTTTATACCTGTTGGAGGCCGCCCAGAGTGGCTGGGGAGACCCGGCCAGATGGGCGGGGTACAAATAAAAGAATTATTATTATTATTATTATTGTGCCTCTGGTTCTGTGGGCTCCTGTCTGCCAGCTTCAGTGGTCCTTTGATCAGCAGCATCGGCTTCAGAGTCAAGAGTCCTCAACAGAGCCACCGACTTTATGTCCTAGTCACTGCTGTACTCTGGGGTAACGAATAACATTAAGGCATGGGTAGGCAAACTAAGGCCCGTGGGCCAGATCAGGCCCAATAGCCTTCTGGATCCGGCCTGCGGATGGTCCGGGGATCACCGCATGAATCACCAGCGCACGCGTTCTTTCCCTCTCCCTACTTCTCCCTCACACGGCTGCGGCGCCTCATCCTCCCTCCCTCCTCCTGGCTTCTCCCTGCCCTGCCTAGAGGAGGAAGAGGGCTGGGCTTTGTTAGTGGCAGCAGCAGCAGCAGCATTCGAGCGGCCGCCATTTTAAGCAGCCCCTCTCCGGAGCCCTTTTGCACACTGCTCATTGTCCCTCTGCTACTGTCAGCCCCTGCCGCTCGCAAGACACAGGTAAGCAGCCACCAGGGCTTGTGGTGCTCTTGCATCATTTTTTCCCTTCAAAATATAGTCTGGCCCCCCACAAGGTCTGAGGGACAGTGGACCACCCCCCTGCTGAAAAAGTTTGCTGACCCCTGCATTAAGGAGTCTGATGTCATTACTATTTTTTTTAAAAAAATATAACCATCCCAAGATTTGAGTTCCTCAAAATTTTGTATAATTTGAGGAAACTGTTATTCTATGCAAGTCTTAATTACTGAAATTAAGATTTTCATTTGACCTATTTGCTGTAAAGAACAAGTCAGCCTGTTTCTCACTTACTCATCAGTTCAAAAGGTGTCAGAGGAATAAATCAACTTGCCATTGCAAGTATGGAGATAGGAACTATTTATCAACTTTTTCTTGTATTTGTCATTTAAGAGCCCTGGCTAGGACAACAACCACCCCTTCTCTTATCTTAACTACACATCAAGTTCAAGCCTCTGTCATATGCATAAGACATGTTATTAAAAATTTCCTTTTAGAACTGTAATCTTGTTATACTTCTGATGTTGGAAAAGATTAGTTTAAACCTTCTATCTTGGAAATTTAACTCATAAGATCAGATGTACTCCAGATGGTTTGGACTACAGCTAACTCCCATTATCCCTGAGCACTGGCTATACTGGTTTTCCATGGGTGCAGCAGTACAAATTGTATTCCAGCCATAGTGCCATCCATGTACAAGGTGGTTTGCAAAAAAGAAAAAATAGTGTTATCTAGATAATGACTCAAGGAGACCACAGAGGAAGGGCTGGGAAATGAAAGGAGACGTAAACAGGAGAACACGTGACTGTTGCTTTTCCCAGTATTTATGCTTAGTTGCAACATGTCTTCCAAATCTTAAGAAAAAGAGAAGTCGCTGGTGTCACACAGTTTACGTGCTCCATAGTATTTAAGAGTGGATTGAGGAGTTACAGTGTTAAAACTTTAACACTTTAACATGCTTTATTTTTCTAGAACAATGTTTAGGGGTACTCTCATTCCGTCTGAGACTCAGGAAACACTGACAAGAAATGAGGCTGCCATCGGGGATAGCAACGGAACTGACGATTCACCATGCTAGAGAAGACTCTCTCTCTCTCTCTCTCTCTCTCTCTCTCTATATATATATATAGTTTCTTCTCCCGTTAGATTCACAAAATGTTTAGGGGTATGCACCCCCCTGCGTCCCCCCAGAATAAAAGCAATGGTTGTAAGTGCACGGCTTATAATTTTGGTTGTGCTTTCCTTTCAACTGTTTTAAAATAGGGGTGTTGATGGCAGCTGAAAATTTCCAGGACTTGGGCTAATCCCAATTTTACCATTTCCCCCTCCTTTTTTGGATGGTAAAGGTAAAGGGACCCCTGACCATTAGGTCCAGTCGCGGACGACTCTGGGGTTGCGTCGCTCATCTCGCTTTATTGGCCGAGGGAGCCGGCGTACAGCTTCCGGGTCATGTGGCCAGCATGACTAAGCCGCTTCTGGCGAACCAGAGCAGCGCATGGAAACGCCGTTTACCTTCCCGCCAGAGCGGTTCCTATTTATCTAGTTGCACTTTGACGTGCTTTCGAACTGCTAGGTGGGCAGGATGGTAAGTAACACATAAACCAGGGGCAGGGCCACATAACCTCATAGGCAACCTTCTGGGGGCCACATTCCAGTGGGGAGTGGGCACAGAGGGAAACGTCAATGGAGCAATGGAAGCAATTCTTAGCTTTCTACAGTAGGCTACATTTCAAATACACCAAAAACAGAGGTTTCTATACACGCCCAGCTCTCTCCATCTTCCACCCATGCAATCAAAGGGTAATGTCACAATGAAAGGGCACATTCCACCCAGCAGAATGTGAGGGGGTGGTCTGGGGAGGGACGTGGCCTAGGTTGAGTCTGGAGGGCCAAGTAGAGAGTTCTTGAGAACTACATTTGACTCCTGGGTCTAATGTTCCCCACTGCTGCAACATACAGTAGGAATAAGAGAGGGACCTCCGGAAATCATTTCTTCTCCCACTGACCTGCCTCCCAGGGTACACACTGAGTGGTTTTGTGCAGAGCTCTCTCTATGGTCCATTGGCTCTCAGCCTATGGTGTTTGCACATGTTATGGCAGAGATTTTTGCTCACAACTTGGATACTTGGTATCGGGGAGGTGTTAAGGAAATCAGATAAATACAATAAATAACCACAGCTTGGAAAAAAAAAAACCTCTCGAGAGGTAGTGGTAGAAAATTGCTGCTGCCTTCCATTCCCTTTTCCTCTCTGCTATGGCACCGTGCTAAAGAGCCTTCAACATACAATCACGTCTGTTTACTTACGAACTAACGTAAGTCATCTGGAAAATGGAAGAAAGCATCCCCGGCAATTGCAGGTAGAAGACGTTTCTCATTTAGATGTATCCATAATGTTCTTTCCCCACAAATTGCTTGTCAAGCTGCCTTCAACATAATTAAGCTAAGCTAGTCAGACAAAGTTACTGTTATTTTTCAAAGAGTCTGTGCTGGTTGCCAGCTCCTTGACTCAATTTTTTCAGGACAGTTAAGCACAGTCGCCTATGGCATCTCCCACAAGGAGTTTAACCCTGCTTGTCAAAACCTCTGAATTGCTTGAAGGTGGCTTTTTTAAAATATTATTTCGCTTTTCTGAAGGCATGTTGCTGTTTACCTTTCCTAATAGATTTTCATTTCTTACCAACCTTTTCTTTCTTTTCTTTTTTTGATCGGCAAAGCTGATAGAACATCAATGGTTTAAAGGAATCTGTTGTGAAGGTCTGCTATGGAATCTTTTCATTTGTGCTGCTCTTTAGATTAAAAAATAAATAAATGGCCTCATGATCAATGGAATCTTTCACTTCTCATAGATGAAGCTTAAAACAAGAGCCTTTGTAGGAGCAGTGATTTAATCTGCCGGGGTTCGTTTTGCTTCCAACTGTTGCAGTGACACAATGCATTTCTCTGTTCCTGCCAATCCATGTAGGTGGGTTGAGTATAATTACCCATACTGGAATTTGTCCAGGATGTTGGTTTGAACATTCCTGTTTTCCACAAACTGTACGGAGAGAGCTTGAATATATCAGGGCTGCCAAGGCCCCATTTTCACAGTTTATTCAAAGCAGTCCCGCCAACATCAAACTTTCCACCATCGCCATGCGACTGTATTGACTGGGACGAAAACTTCCCAAATTGCCACTGTGATTTTCTGCTTTAAAGTTTAACACTCTCTGTGTACCACCACCCACTGCATTTCTACTTATAAGGGCTGATGTGATTACATCTCAGAGCCGGATCGTGAGAAAATAAGGTAATTTTCTGGAGAGCAATTCATTGCAGTCCCGGTATATAGGCTAACCATGGTTGGTTAGAGACACCATTTGCTGCTGTTCTTGAGATAAGTAGCAGAAGATGAGCTGATGAACCTTAAACCTCGGTCCTAAACAACTTCACTTTAAAATAAGCCTCTTTGGCTTTGATGAAATTTATTTCTATGTAAGCAGACTTTAGTAGTGAAGACGAGTAATGGGGAAAATCTAGCATGCCTTCATTCTTATCACAGGCCAATTGGCTAAAAGGTGGTTCTCTAAGGCAGGTCTTTTGAAGCATATACAGTTAAGATCACGTTATATGAATTAGTTACACCTTAACATCCATTTTACTCATCCTGTCATAGTAAAAAAAAAAAGGTTGTGGAAGAGTACCCTTTCAGATCGACTTCTGTGAATGTATGGAAACATGTAGTGGTAGCACTTCTTCCATGCAGTGATAATCCTCTTATCAGTTAAAGGACTCAGGTAGGAGGTGATATGAAAGACCTATGCCTAACACCAGGCATAGGCAAACTTGGCCCTCCATATGTTTTGGGACTACAACTCCCATTATCCCTAGCTAACAGGACCAGTGGTCAGGGATGATGGGAATTGTAGTCTCAAAATATCTGGAGAGCCGAGTTTGCCTATGCCTGCCTAAGACACTGGATAGCTGTTATTAGTCACAGTGGACAAAGCTGGGCTAGATCTGACCCGGTATGAGGCAGATATAGCTGGGATAAAGTATTATAATGCACAACAGCTGGCTGCGTGTCTGCAGCTGCATTGGTGGAAACACCTCAACCTCCCTTACTGGAAGGAGAGAGCACATTCCAGGCACCCACAAATCTCTCTTGTCAGTTATCTGTTTGGTAGTACTTGGGACAAGTTGGACAATGACAAACGTGGACCTAGAGTACAAGGATGTGATATTGGGCATTGTCACACCTAGGTTACATCTTCTGCACTCCAACAGCCACCTCCGATGAGCAGCAAAATTGGGTTTTAATCTCCTTGTTTGTGCTATAATAGTCAAGAGGTGTTCTCAGGCTTCCGGTAAGAATAGATGCTGTTGGGTCCCATACATTTAAAGCACACTTGGACCACTTGTCAAGAATGCCAAGAACTGTAGCTCTGTAGGTTCGGGATTCTTAATAAACTACTCATTCTAGGCTTCTCCATGACTGTTAAAGTGGTACAAGAGTGCTTTAAATATATGGCATGGATGTGTCATTGAACTTAATGGTTTGTTTTAAGACAAAACACAGTTGAGGCTTAGAGGGCTTCTCTTAAGGTTGGTCCAGCAGCTGGGGCAGAATACAGAAGCTAGGCTGCTGTTAGGAGCAACAGTGAGGCTGCTGTTAAGGGATCTGCACTGTCTGGCAATTAACTACTGGGCAACTGTAAGGTTTTACTGCTGTTGTATAAAGGTCTAATTAGTCCAGGACTGTTTACCTAAGATAGTGCCTTTTCTTTGCTCATCCTGCTTGAACCCTTAGATCATCAAGTAAACCATCAGGTGAGGGCCATACACGTGGGTGTTCATTTAACAAATATCCGGGGCACAGCTTTTTAGTGCAATGTCACCCACAATTTGGAAAACACTCCCCTGGAAATTAGGATGACACCAACAATTAGTTCTTTCGGGTGTCTGCTTCAGAGTTCTTTTGTTCAGCCCGGCTTTTTCAGGGTAGCATTGCTGCTGGATATTATTCTTTTCAGGTTATACTTAGGGGACACGGGTGGTGCTGTGGTCTAAACCACAGACCCTAAGGCTTGCCGATCAGAAGGTCGGCAGTTCGAATCCCCGCGATGGGGTGAGCTCCCGTTGCTCAGTCCCAGCTCCTGCCAACCTAGCAGTTCGAAAGCATGTCAAAGTGCAAGTAGATAAATAGGTGCCGCTCCGGCTTAGTCATGCTGGCCACATGACCTGGAAGCTGTACACTGGCTCCCTTGGCCAGTAAAGCGAGATGAGCGCCGCAACCCCAGAGTCGTCCGCAACTGGACCTAACGGTCAGGGGTTCCTGTACCTTTGTATTATACTTGTCAGTTTTACAAATGGATTCGATGTATTTTTGTGGTTTCAACTTGGTAGTTTGTTTCCATTTCCTTTTTTGTACACCACCACAATATTTTCAAACAACAGTTGGTTTATATATTCTTTAAATAAAGAAATAAATGCAGGGGTGGCCCACCCTGTTTTGCTGTCTGAGGCAAAACAGGAAGGTTCCACTCTCCTATCCCCCAGCTGTAGCCTTGCTCACGGGGCTGAAATGGCAGCAGCAACTTCTGGTGAGATCTCCCTGGAAGCTGCCACCACTGTGTATCACCATTGCCCATGGGGTGTGTGTGTGATGCCCCATGAGGAGATGTAGGTGCCTATAGCCCACCTCATGGGCAGGCCAGCCCTGAATAAATGGAACCATCTTACCAAACAAGGCAACCATCTCATCACAGTGGCACAAACAACATTGAGGTCTCTCTTTCCCACCCTGCTTCTGGAAGGTCTATGGCTCCTCCTACAATGATTAACCCTTTCCTGCCCACGGTACTGTTGCATGCACTCTGCCACAGTCTGAAAGGCAAGTCAGGATTTGGCAGGGCTGCATGTCATCTGAGCTTAAGCAATAGCTCCCAGCTGCACACACGGACTTCTGGGTTGCAATGTGTTTGTGGAATTTAGGCCTGATGAAACAAATTGGACTTCTTTCCCTGTAATGTGTTCAGGATCAGGATGCCAGACTTTAAATATACATCCTCCGCATCTGTTAGAAGAAACTGACCCAGTAATTTTAAACCATTTTGTGATTTCTATGCTAGGCTTGTGGTTTTTATATAGACATTCATCTGAGTCTTCTGCCCGCCCCTCACCCCCCCCCCATTGTGTCAGCTGTAGTCATCTTCCTGCAGTTAACCACACAGTGTGTCTTAGAAACCGAGCATGCCAATAACCTCAGGATGCAGTTCTTTCTCATTGTGGCTAATGGAAGAGCTGGATGAAGGACAGGAAAGCAGAATCAGCGCAAGTTTGGCTGAAATAGTGGTTAAGCAAGAAGAGATGGGCTGGGGCGGGGGAGGAAAGAGGCACACATCTATTCTTGCGGTGTTCATATGAAATATTCACAATGCCATGGTTGAATGGAAGTCAAAGGACTGAGTTTAGCTTAGCTTGTCTCATATCCTGTTCTCAAGAAAAGCTCTGTTAGTATTATTATTTTTAAAAACAACAGAAAAACGCTGGCCAATTACTTTTTATCATCTGTATGGAACAAGCTAAATAAGTAGGTGCCTATAGCCCATTCCTATGTTCTACTGCATGGTAGCCAAAAAAGACAGGATTAGGTGCTGGGCTCCCAACTGGAGCAAGACTATAGCTATAGCTATCTAGCTATGTCTTGTGCTGATCCCGATAGCTAGGTGCTGCCTGTCTAGAAGGACTCCATGTATCCTACGGGCTGTGGAGATGGGCCTTTCTCTCTAACACTAACAAATTAGTGCAGCAAGTGGACAATCCAACACTATATTTGGGTAAGGATCCCAGGTTCAATCCCTGGCATCCCCAGCTGAGCTAGGAATGTCCCCTACCCCAATAAGCCTGGACAGCTGCTGCCCATCAGTGTAGACAACACTGAACTAGATGGACCAATGGTCAGACAGCATTCTGTGTTCCTGTGTGCACAAATACAAACACATGACACCTGCAAGGATCAGCATATTACAACAGAATCTTTATCAAGGGAAAATATTCATGGTGACCCTTCATTAAACAACTAGTTACCTCAAACAGACAAAATGAAATGTGTGTGTGCCTGTCGTGCACTTCCGTCCCAAGGCCCCGTGACCCACAGTTCCCCTATGGACAATAAATTACATGGACACAATTATTTTGGTTTATGTGTTCAGATAGGCTACAACTTTATTGTTTACAGATGTGAGCAGTTTGGCTTAGGCATTGGATGAAGCCAGGCTATATCTTGACTCCCGCCTGTCTGCAGGGAGTCTAAATAATAATAATAATAATAATAATAATAATAATAATAATAATAATAATAACAATAATTTATACCCAGCCCATTTGGCTGGGTTTCCCCAGCCACTCTGGCCAGCTCCCAACAGAATATTAAAAACACAATAGGGTAAACCACCAATAGGGGGAGCTCTATGACTTACATCAAATAGGGACCCCCCCCCCAGGGGTCCCTGTTGGGGTTGTGACATGGCCCGAGCCCCCGGATCCCTTCAACAGGATACCCTTACTGAGGAGGCGCAGGTGAAGGCTACAACCTCCCATCTATCCAAACAAAGGCTTACCCAATACCTAACCGCCACTCGAGCCCAAATGGCTCACCGCCAATACCCTCACACCTGTAACCAATCCCTGACACATTCTGAAATGCCATCCAACCAGATATCATTGCCAGCATCGGAAACGTGCACCCCATCACTGCGAAACAAGGCCTCCTGGTCAAAGGTGATGGCAGGGTGACGAATCACACGGCCGCTCAACTGTTGCACTTTTTGCGCAACTGCGCGATTTGTCTTCTTTCTGGCTCTATTAATGGCAACCGGGTCAGGGCAACCACGCCAACAATGTCTCTCCAGCAGCTGGGACCAAATTATGGTTAAGTTCAGGTACAGGGTCACAAGTTTATCAAAGTCCTCCTTGATGTTCCAGGTTAGGTCGATGCGCTTTTCTGATCCTCTTTTCAATCACCTGGAAACCAACAATACCCATGTTTACACTGCAGTGAAGGGCCCTTATTTGACTCCTAGTTTATATCCCTATTCATTTCTCCCTTGAGTTCAGTTCCATCAAGTCCTTCCTCTCCTTTATTGAATGTTATATTTATATAGCCATTCAAATGCTTCCTTACCATCCTTAACTACCGTGTTAAAGCCCTACCATTGACTTTCGGTTTCCTTCCTCTGAAATCTGCCTAGCTCTCCTGCTACTGTACTACTTCTCATTGCCAGTGAAGCAATCAAGCCATTTAAAATACTGGACTTCATGGTCTTATTATGCTCCCTTCTTATTATATAGCAATGTGCATTACTTCGCTTACTTCCAGTGTGGCAAGCCAACCCCACTGCGCTGAAGAGAGCTCTTGCATATTCTGCAAAATGGGACCCTGGACATCTGCCCCAATCACACCTCTGTCCATTACCAACGTGTAGATCCCTAAGTATTGCTGATTACTCTGAGTTCCATTCTCTTCACTCTGCTCCATAACTGTTGCTCTCTCCTGCCATTTCTGGTTTGCTCCCATCGTTTATCTCCCCCCTTGACATTATCCTCACTTCCACACTTGAATCAGCGGATGTTCTTTTTGAATGATTGCAGGCTCCACACAAGGACTCTTCCGTTCCCTTTATAGAAAGTTAGGCTATAATGTGGTCATGAAATTGGATCATTATAACCACAATAAAAACACAGCTGTCTTCTTCTCTGCTTCATGTTGGTAAATCTTCATTTGAGATCCCTTGTGTGAATGCATTTTACTCTATTTGATTAGGCAATGCTGTGGATACTAAAGAGGACTTGATACTACTGGAACACATTTATGAACCATAGAATGTGGATTGTGAGCAAACTTTGGACTCTGGTCTGCTGGAAATATAGTTTTCATTTTATAACTTTATCTGCAGTGAATGGTTATTCATTTCCCTAATATTTGGTTTTTTTAATGACCAGCAGATTTTTACAGAGTTGTTATTCACACACCACACACACAACAGATCATCTAAAATTAATGAAAAATACAATAAAAAGAGAAATTGATTTATTCCCATCTCTTGAGGATGATTAATGATGAATTTAAACTGATTATCTGGGAAAATAACCATATTTAACATAACACACACACACACACACACACACACAGAGAGAGAGAGAGAGAGAGAGAGAGAGAGAGAGAGATGGTTAAAACAATTTGTTACATTTCAGAATGAAAAGATGCATGGGTGGAAACCTTTTGTTACTGAGTAATTGATCATGGGAGGAAGTGTTGAAAAAACCTCTTCCTAATCCTTCTCCACATAGAATTTGATTCAATAGAGTGAGCAAAGATCAATTGATCACAACATCTTAAGGACTTCAATCACATTTCCATGGTAGAAAGCCCCATTGCACACAGTGACTCAGTTCACGCCTAACAATAAGCCAAACCATGGTTTAGTACAAATGTATGAGCATGTGGAGGGACGCAGGTTGCGCTGTGGGTTAAACCACAGAGCCTAGGGCTTGCTGATCAGAAGGTCGGCAGTTCAAATCCCCATGACGGGGTGAGCTCCCATTGCTGGGTCCCAGCTCCTGCCCACCTAGGAGTTCGAAAGCATGTCAAAGTGCAAGTAGATAAATAGGTACCACTCCGGCGGGAAGGTAAACGGTGTTTCCGTGCGCTGCTCTGGTTCACCAGAAGCGCTTAGTCATGCTGGCCACATGACCTGGAAGCTGTACGGCGGCTCCTTCGGCCAATAATGTGAGATGAGCGCCGCAACCCCAGAATCTACAAGAACTGCTGAGGCTGCTACCACCAGGGAGGACTCCCCTGCCCAGCGCCTGAGGGCCCCAGTCCTGCCACTCACCACCTGGCCTAGGGCGGGGCCTGACAGGCCTACAAGAACTGCTGAGGCTGCTACCACCAGGGAGGACTCCCCTGCCCAGCGCCTGAGGGCCCCAGTCCTGCCACTCACCACCTGGCCTAGGGCGGGGCCTGACAGGCCTACAAGAACTGCTGAGGCTGCTACCACCAGGGAGGACTCCCCTGCCCAGCGCCTGAGGGCCCCAGTCCTGCCACTCACCATCTGGCCTAGGGGGGCCTGACAGGCCTACAAGAACTGCTGAGGCTGCCACCACCGCTTGGCAGAGAGGCCTGTTTTGTTTTGTTTTTGATTTTTGTTTAAATTTCTGTTATTTCTAATAAGAGTTCTAAGATGGCGGCGCGCATAGACGCAGCGGCTGCTCAGTGCTCTCCCTTATTTTTAAGTGTTTCGTATGGCTTTTACTGCTGTTAAATGAACTTTTTTTAAAATTATTTAATTATTATTATTATTATTATTATTATTATTATAAATCCAATTTCATTGTACTTGTACAATGACAATAAAGATATATACATATACATACATACATAATGGTCAGGGGTCCCTTTACCTTTTTATGAGCATATGGGCTTCCAGACAGATCATGGCCACTTTCCTCCTCCTCTGGTCAGCTCTTGCTGCACTTCTGTGATGTAAGCCATGGTTTGTTTTAGCATGCTGTCCATACTCAGACTCATGGTTTATTTCTTCCAGACAAACTGTAAACCAAGACAAACCTTGGTTACAGCTCGTGGTTTGTTTGGAGCTCACAGTAGTGTGGCACATTTGGTGGATTGTGAGGTCCTTGGGGTGAGGATGTTAACCACCCGGTGGCACCTGGCCCAGGGGTTGCAATCTCTGCAGGTCCTAACTCTCAACAGCATGACCTGGGTGCTCAAATGCCTTTGCAGTTTGTGTTACTGGCTCCTCTTCATCTGACTGGGTGTCTATATTGCTGCAGGTCAAGTGATGATTTTCATGTGTCACAGATATATCTGGGCATCACAGATATAAGACCAAAGATGGAGTCTTCATGATGCTTTCATATCTATTCACATGCAAACGAGTAATCACATAACACTTTTCGGTGGAATCGGTTCACACATGTATTAATTTGATTATTCATTTCCAGTGTAATTCTGCGCATGTCTACTCAGACATTCCTTTCCGGGTAAGTGTGCATGTAATATTGTAGCCTTTAAATATTTTTGCCCCACCTTCCAATGGTGTGGTCCACAAGGCAGCATACAATTTGTTCTTTGAAACAACATTGTCATAAAAACAAAACAGCCTAAAAATAGAAGCCTATAAACACAGTATGATTAAAAATAACATAAAACACAGCACGGCGGGAGGTAGTGCAAAGTTAATCAAATGCTGTTAAATGCTTGGACTTTTTTTTTTTAACCTGGCACCTGAATGCAGGTGCTTGGTGAATTAACAAGGTGAATTAAAGATGTGGGATCCATGTCATTTACTTGGCTCTTTCCAGCTGTGATTGATAAACCACCTTGGGGAGGGTGGTTTAGAGCTAGAAAAATGACAGGAGGGTAAAGGTTTAAGCAACTTGTACCTCCGCTCACTCCTCATGCTCATTCACAGCCTGACTTCTTTGAGTTCAAATAAATGCAAAGGGGAAAACCACAGAATGCTGTTTAATGTGTGGTTTCATGAGCTTCACTTGTCCATCATCATTAAGTTTATAGTACCCAAGTGTAGAGAAATCAACCCATTTACATTCAAGAAAGCAATTAGAAGTTAGAACATTTGAACGGTTTCAGTGAAGAGGAATTATCCTCACAGGAGTCAATTTTCTCCATCTTTGCTGGAAGCCAAGCGTTCCCTTCTGTCTGTTTGGGTCCAAGTGGACAGAGAGTGGAAGAAACTTGCTAGCATTTATAAGCTACCTTTTTAGTTCATGGAGGGGAAGGATACAAATGAAGACAAGCAAAAATATAAACTTGATTTTTGGGGGGGATCCTTATCATTTTAGTAATCAGAAGAGATCCCTGGCCAGGCTATTTGAATTCCTGGGGACAGCCATGTTTTTCTGGGAGTGATGGAATGTCATCAAGCCCTGTTGCTCCCAAGGTAACTTGCTCTATGTTCAGTCAAGGGGTGCTCATTTAAGCAAAAGGCCTTGTATCCTAGCTACTCAGGTTAGCAGTGGTTGGATACATCATTTCAGAAGGTTTAAAAGGAAATTTTATTGGGGGGGGGGCAGAATGGATAAAGTGTGTAACCTTTGGATCACCTTGTAAGTTGTTTAAAATTTACCTTTATGATTAGTGTTTGTGGATGGATTTTTATGAATTTGCCCTTTAAAATCTACCTGGAAACAGAATGGGACAGATCTCCGAGAATTGAGATGCAATGGACTTCAGTGGTTATGTCCATCCCTACATGAGGAGGGAGAAAATAAGAAGAAGCTATTTCTTCATAGTTTATAGGTCGGCCCATAGTTTCTACAGCAGTGATCCAGTGGAACTTGCCATGAACATTAAGTGGATATTCATGTCCCAAGAATTTGGGCACATGCACCAAGCTGGGGAGTAATGATTTGCTATGACTCCATGTTGTGTTGCTATACACATAAGAACATGAGAGCTTGCTGGATCAGGCCAATGGCCCATTTATTCCAGCATCCTAATCTCATAGTGGCCAGCCAATGCCTATGGGAAGCCTGCAAGCAGGAACTGAGCACAACAGCACCCCTTTCTCCTGCATTTTATAGCAACTGGTATTCAGTAGCATACTGCTTCCAGATTTGGGGTCTCTTCCTCACATTCTACCTGAATGCTACTACAGTGGTACCTTGGGTTAAGTACTTAATTCGTTCCGGAGGTCCGTTCTTAACCTGAAGCACCACTTTAGCTAATGGGACCTCCTGCTGCCGCTGCGCCGCCAGAGCACGATTTCTGTTCTTAGTGGAGTTCTTAACCTGAAGCGTACTTAACCTGAAGCGTACTTAACCCGAGGTACCACTGTATAAACATGGGTGAAAACACCCGAGGTTGTACATAGTTTGAAATGGCCCTTACAAGCTACACATATAGATATCAACAATTATGTGATTTGTCCATTTCCAAGTGGGTTTGGAGCCTGCCAGGAATCTCTTCTTCCAAATGCAAATAAAATGGCTGGCAATGTAGGCACACTCTGTACTTCAGAAGAGAAACATGAAACTCCACAATGTGATAATCCCCACTATAGCTTTGACATGGGGGGGGGGGTGCTGGAAAATATCCAGAGATTCTTGTGGATGTCATTATTAAGTGGTACTCTCTGCTCTTGCTCTCTGGGCCTTGTTTTTTCCTCAGGCAGCCTGCCCAGCCATCACTAATGTGCTTGGACAGTGTGGTCCTACCACACACTCCAAATATTGGTAAAACATTGTTTCCTGGCAATGATGTAACTGGTATCTGGAGTTGCTGGGAAGCAAGAATGACCATGTGCCAAATGGCATGTGGCGCTGAACCTATCCTTTCCAAGTTTCATTATTCTGTTTCCCCTAACCCAACTCTAAATGGCAGGTGCTGGTGCAAATCAGGATTGGGACAGTGGCATGCAAGGAAGGGGTGGGGTTAACTCTTTTTGTGTGTGTGTGTGCCTAGTGCAGCCCTTATGAAAACCCCGCTTCCTGAGATGCCTATTGGACCCAAGAGGAAAGAGTTCATTGCTAGCTTCCCTTCTAGGGCTAATAGCAACTAGGTGGGAGGTGGGCAGGAGGGAATAACTTCCTCTAGACCATGACAGGGGATGAAAGGGTTCCCTCATGTGTCATGGTCCCCATCCTCATTGTGTCCTCCTGGGACCTGCTATTTAGAGTTGGGGGGAGGAATAGCACTTGAAGTCACATATTTCATGTCACACATAGTGTAACCATCAGGCATTTTAATTCAGACAGGACTGGGTGACATGGGTGACATTGTTCAATGGGGTGTTCAGTGTGGTGTAGTGGTTAAGAGTGGTAGACTTGTAATCTGGTGAACCGGGTTCGTGTCTCCACTCCTCCAAATACAGCTGCTGGGTGACCTTGGGCTAGTCACACTTCTCTGAAGTCTCTCAGCCTCACTCACCTCACAGAGTGTTTGTTGTGGGGGAGGAAGGGAAAGGAGAATGTGAGCCGCTTTGAGACTCCCTCGGGTAGTGATAAAGCGGGATATCAAATCCAAACTCTTCTTCTTCTTCAGTTTTATTGGGGGATCTGTACAAATATTTTACAATTTTGTTTAAAACATTAATAAACTGCTCTTCATTGGAAAAAAATTCCACAACATCCTTTTTCAACAACCTTTAACATAACCTGGTACTTTTTAACTGCTTCTTTGCCTCCCCCCCCCCTTTTCATTCTCTTCATGCCATTCCAACATATGCCTCTTACAGGAAAAACAAAATGGGAATGGCCTGTATTGATTGTTTGAACATTTCTGTGAGGTAGGTTGGGTCGGGAGTCAGTTTTAAAAGTTGCTTAAGTTGTAAATAGAAATATGCCGTACAAGTTAGACCTACATTTTTAAAAAGCTGTGTCCAGAGAGAAGCTTTGAGTTGTTTGTCAGGGAAAAGCCCCCCTCCCCAACATTCTCTTTTAACTGCAGTGCCATTAACCATGCTAAGTGGGAGATGCAAAAGGCTATCTGTTGAAGTTCATGGCTGAGCAAAAATTCAAACCTTGATTTCCACAGCCCTCCTTCTATTCAAGTATACCAGAAGTGGTCTTCCAGATATGGCCTTTTAATTCCATCTGCAATGTCTATTGATTCCCATAATAATTTCCTACATTTTCCCTGTAGCTAGGCAAAATATTCAATAAATTATCAGAACAAACAGAGTTGAAAATGAGATCATTTAGCTGGGCAATTTCCTTTCAATTCTGCAATGTGAGGTAGGAAAACAATGCTGCAGCCTGCTTTTATCTCATTAGAATGTTTCCACTTACGTTTAATGGCCACAATTAATTAACCTTCAAGCAAGAGCCTTTTATCTTAGATACATACCAGGATTCTGCAAAAAGAAGAAGTTTGTGTTTTAGTGTTCTCTTGTTGACTGTTGGTTGAAAAAGACAAGGGGGGAAAAATACAATGGCAAAAATCAAAATAATGCAAAAAAACAAGTTTCAGATGGAAATTGCACCCCATTACCATTTTGCAAAAGCCTGTATTTCAGATTTGAACTGATTTCAAAATAGCAAGGCAAGCAGTGAACTGAAAACTCATTTGTGCACAAAGCACTGCAAAGTGTAGGGAGTAGTTTAGCTATTTAAAAATATTCCGAACAAAGTGGGTAAACAACCAGAGACCCGTTACAAGTAGTTTTTCCATTCTTTGTTTGTTTCTACACAGCTTTTCTTTCCCTCTTTTTTTTTTTTAAAGCTCTTCAATCTCTGAGTTGCTTACACGATCATAGATTTAATCAACGGTTAAAATGGTTTGTTGTAAGCAGACACCCTCCTGACAATTACGGGATCTCAGCTTACTTGTGTCATCTTGATAGAAACGAGCACATCATCAATGGTGTCTTCATTATACCAAGAAGGACAGAATTCACTATTATATGACAGAATCACCTGAGAAAATAAGAAGATTTTGTCATTACTCCCATGCCCTGCTCTAGAATTCCTTTAACTGCCATATATTGTTGACTCAGCATGAAAATAATGAGCAACTTTAGTCTGGTCAGACAAAAAGCAAAAGAAAAAAAGCAAACTTTTTTTTCTTTTCTTTTTTTCTTTTTTATGCTTATTTCTAAGCTTATTACATACAAGAAAAACAATACTGAAAAGGGGTACAACTTAAGAGGGGAGGGGAAAGGAAAGAAAATAAAATTTACACAATCTGTTAAGAAGATAAAAATTATGACAAAAAATTGGGATTGCAATCTCATGTTACAATAAAAATAAAAATCTCATTCTCTTTTATACTCGACCTCCCATTTATTCCTTAATTCTTTTTACATAGATTTACTGCCATATCAAAATACTATTTTTATATTAATATTTTCACACTTTATAAATGTTTAAGAAGTGTGCATGCACACGAAAGCTCATACCAAGAACAAACTTAGTTGGTCTCTAAGGTGCTACTGGAAGGAATATATACATATACATATATATATATATATACATATATATATATATATATATATATAATAAACAATTAATAAAAACTGCTGGGATCACTCAAAAGCTGCTACAGATTTTAACATGGTATAATTTTGTTTAAGATATGTTCTGAAGGCCTCCCATTTTGATACAAATTCAATTCTCGGATTATTTTTTATTTTTTCAGATAGACTATCTAATTCAGCATATTCAGTCAATTTTTGTATCCACTCTTGTCTAGAAGGAATTATGTCGCTCTTCCACCTTGTAGCTATAAGAACTCTCGCTGCCACTGTTGCATACAAAAAAAGATCTTTAATTTTTTTTGGAATATCTGAATCAGTAATGCCCAACAGATATGCCTCTGGTTTCCTAATAAATGAGATTCTTAACATTTTTTCTAGTTCAAAGTGGATTTCTTCCCAAAATTTCTTAATTTTGCTACATTGCCACCATATATGGTACAGTGAGCCTGTTTGGTCTCCACATCTCCAACAATTACTTTTCGCTCCTTTGTACATTTTGGCTAATTTCCATGGAGTTAAATACCACCGGTGTTGCATTTTTAACAAGTTTTCCTTTATGGCATAACACGTAGTAAATTTCCAACTATTCTTCCACTGGTTTTCCCATTGGGACATTGTTATAGCATACCCAAAGTCTTGGGACCACTTTATCATGGCAAAAGCAAACGTTTTCAACAAAATAGCATAACCATTTTAATTCCTTCATTATAAAAGCATTTTATTTGAAAGTTAGCCCACATAAACATGCCAGGCACACTTGCATTCACAAAAATTGTATATATCAAAACCAGCTAAAGATTGGAACTGTGGGCTCACATTTACTGTTATTGCTTGAAGAATTAATTTGTTCATTTATTTTATTTATTAAATTTGGATACTGCCTTGTCCACACCCTCAAGCCTTACTAACTGAAACTCATCCAGCACAACAGGACTAGACAGTGCTCTGGACACCCCTTGAGATTCAACTGTTGCTCATGAGTAAAGACCAAGTCCTTCTTGTCTTTCAACTATTTTTATTGTGCAAATATGTACAGTGCAGAGCTAACCCTAAACATGACCATCTAGTCGCTTGCGGAATCCGGAAGTGCCCCCCTCCTGTTGCGGCGCCAACACCAGAGTCTCGGCACTCTAAATTGCCGTCTTCTCCTTCTACGTAAAGCAGGCGCCGGAAACGGCATCTCCCTCTCCGAGTGGGTCTGCTGAGTGGTGCTAGGTCTCTCTGTATCTTCCTGGAGACCTCTCCCTACCTGGCTCCCTCCTGGTAACTGCTCCTCCCCCAAGGAGGAGCTGGCAGACTCGCTGGGAGACGAGTCCGTCGTCAACACAGGCTGAGGCTGCCTGTAGCCACTCAGTGCCGGACTGGCTGGGGTGGGCACATCCCTGACAGGCGGCATACAAATAAAATGATGGTGGTTGTCTTTTTTCTCCCCCCCCCCTTGAATTTTAAAGGTGCGGCATATTTGCAGGTGCGGCTTATATTCGGGCCAATACGGTATTACTCAGAGCAGACCTGGCATTCAACAACAGCAGCTGCAAACCTGAAGGCTGACTGATATGACAACCACAGTTCCCCAGGTTGGAGGAGGGTCTGACACATAGCTCAGTCACTCACTGCCTGCTCTGCGTGCCCCTTACCCAGCCTGTCCCATTGCCCCCTACCCTGAACCATTGTGAACCTGCTCTCCCCAGCCCCTCTTCCCAAGCATATCCCACAAAAACCCTGAATTTAAAAACAGTTTAAAATGATGTAAAGCATTTTAGACAATGGGGTCAATCATAACGAAACCGAAACCAGCTAAACAATACTGCAATTCAAATGTGTGTTCAGCTGCAGCAACTTTCATAGCTGCAGTTAGTCAGGGCCCCGCCCTACTAGGCCAGGTGGAAGAGGCCTGTCAGGCAGGGAGCAGGACCCCCCCCCCCCAAGACTCACATCTGAGATAGCATCCGGCCTCCTCAGCAGCCTCGGCTTCTTCTTTTTTCTAGCTGTAAACTTGCCCAGCATTTTATTAATATTTTCTGTTCTCAATTTAAACATTAAAACCTTTGAAAGCTTGCAATTTAAGTTTAAAATACGTCGTTAACTTGCATGCGCTCTCCTTCCCCTTTCAATGATCTTCAAACAGGTTTAGTGCCATGCTGCAAGTTGAACATAGGCACTTTTCATGGAGAACATTCACCGAATGCAGTCTGCATTTCCAGGTATCGTTGATAGGAAGCTGTATAAGACACGGGGATGCTCTTTTTCTTCTCAGTTTTAAGAAAATCAATACAACTTTTTCCATTTAAAATCACAATGAGCCTAGAGTATAATTTCACAAGTCCAGCCAGAAAACCAGACAAACATGGAAAGTGGCTCCCCTCCTGTTGTCAGTTACATTGACTTTAGTTAGTACTACATGCTAACATGGACAATGTGGGGAAAGTGCCACTATAGTGCTGCAACGATTCCGGATTCACCCAACAAGTCTATGCATTAAGTTTGCTTGATTGTACTACACCCTTATTGCCTGGAAATGTCACTCCCAGAACCAAGAAACTGATTAGCTTCATATTCATCAGCTCTAATCAAGGCTTATGACTCAGCCAGGGTAATAATACATATGGAAACCTTGTTCTCAAACTGAAGAAAATAAGAGATATAAATAGAAAGGTGGTAGTTTGTAGTTGCTTAACATGTGGAGATTATTAAAACTCTTCTCTTGGCAGAAATACAACTCTCTCTCTCTCTCTCTCTCTCTCTCACACACACACTCTCTCTCTCTCTCACACACACACACACACAAACAAACACACACAATGGGGAATTTCAGTGAATTATGATGCTTTCAGTATGAATTTGCAAAATATGCACATGCCTGTTGGGTTAGGTCAGATAGCGCTGAAAAGACAGAGGCTGACAGTGTTGGGGTGAGACATTTATTCCCAGAAACAACACTGGAAGTTACCAGAATCGGGAATGCAACATATAGTCAATATATGTGGACTTCTGACAACATATATGATCATGAAACAAGATGTACATGTATTTATTTATTTCATAAAGTTTCTGTACTACTTTGCTGCTTGGTAATGTAGCCATGTGGAATGCCTTTTCCAAAGCCTGGTCTAACGTTTGAATAAGATAATATTCAATGATTGCTATTCACTGAATAGTGACAGGGATTAATGCAATGTAACCCTTCTAAAATACAAGGGTTAAGATGTCAGACTTTGGGTGTCAATTCCAGAAACTATTGCCTTGCTCAGAAGTGGATCTGATATCTAATTCAAACTACAGATGGAACACTTCTCGCCGTCCTCTTCCTTCTGTTGCAAGAGGCAGTAGGCAAGGTGGCTGGCAACAGGGCTGGATTTAAATTTATGTAATGAGTTTATTACTTCTCTTTTTTAAAAAATTACTAAAAGGCTGCATACAACATTTGATGGATGGACACTGATGTTGTAAAGTTTCCTATGGATTTAAAAAAAAAACATATTAATGCAGGTCAGTATCACTTATAAAGAGAAAATGAACTTTTTGTGCACGTGTACAAACGAGCATCAAAGAGTACCAAAGTTTCTAAAAGTATATCAAAGTACAGAAAAAATAAAAGTATTACAATTCCAAAAACCTATTATGATTCTTCTTCAAACAAACACTTAATAAATATATTGTTCATACAAACAAGTTGGTTCAATTTGAACATTTCTGGTTTAATCATTTTCCAAATTATCATATCAGAATCTGAAAGGAACATGAAATTAATCCCTGTCCCTGAAATTCCTGTCTGTTTAATATAGTTCACAACAGAGAGCCTGTCAGATCCATGGCTGAACTGTGCCTAGGGTGTTGGGCTGGGGTTGGGGGAACCCGGCCATGTACTCCCATATCCAGTCAGCAGCTGAAACAAAAAAGTTCATTTTCTCTTTACAGGTGATACTGACCTACATTAATATGTGTGGGGGTTTTTTTAATCCATAGGAAACATTACAACATCAGTGCCCATCCATTGAATGGTGCATGTAAGTACTGATGTTAGATCTGTGCATGCAAATTTATTGTCTTATGGGACAGGAATAAATCATGCATGCAAATTGTGCATCAAAGCCAAGAAACAGGCTGTGGGATAACCAGTCTCACATAACCAACACACTTAAGTCTCATCAACCACTCTTCAGTTCCTATACCAATAATATAGGAATTTGTAATTAAGCTAAGTTCTACTACTTGTGCAACTTTTCTGACTGAGGTATGGAAAAGCACATGAACCAGACCTTTGAGAAGTTTGTAAGTAAACAATTTTAAACTTACCTAATGTGTGGTCTTTTCCTTTGTTGTGGGGAGAGATACGTTTTGAAACTCACTTGGAAGAGCATACTTTAAAGGTCTAGCAGCTTTACTTTGCTGCATATCTCTGCTGTGGTTCTCTCACCAAAGAGTACTTGCCTCAACCTTTGATCTTGGAATCCAGGAATTCTCCTTTCTATATTTATTTTTGCACCAACACAGGCTTCAAGTGCAATCAAAAATTATGGAATTTTTGCAAATGAGGTGAACAAATGAAGAATTGCCAAAGATGTTCCTTTCCTGGAGTGTCATTTGGTGTAGGGCTGGTTCTGGATGGCTGCTGTCATATCACGAGCTAGAGGGAGCCCCAGCTGACGAAGCACCTCAGCACCGGCTAACAAAGCATCAAGGCAGGTTAAGCAGACGTCTGAGTTCAGCAGCAGGGTGAGGAGGCCAGGGCATCCCATTCTGCCCCTCTTTACCTTGACCTAACCTCCTAGGATTGGACAAATTCATGGAGGATAAGGCTATCAATTGCTACTAGCCATGATGGTTATTCTCTGCCTCCATGCGCAAAGGTAATAATGTTTCTGAATTCAAGTTGCTGGAAATCACAGAAGGCAAGAGTGTTGTTGCACTCAGGTCCTGCTTACAGGCTTCCGTGAAAACAGGATGCTGGACTAGATGGCTCATTGGCCTGATCCAGTGGGCTCTTAAGTTCTTATGTTAACAAGATCTGGACCTTGTGTATTGTATTGAAGGTAGGAAAAGGTAAAGGTACCACTGACCATTAGGTCCAGTCGCGGACGACTCTGGGGTTGCACGCTCATCTCGCTCTATAGGCTGAGGGAGCCGGCGTTTGTCCGCAGACAGCTTCCGGGTCATGTGGCCAGCATGACTAAGCCGCTTCTGGTGAACCAGAGCAGCGCACGGAAACACTGTTTACCTTCCCGCCGTAGCGGTTCCTATATATCTACTTGCACTTTGACGTGCTTTCGAACTGCTAGGTGGGCAGGAGCTGGGACTGAAAAATGGGAGCTCACCCCATCGCAGGGATTCGAACTGCCGACCTTCCGATCGGCAAGCCCTAGGCTCAGCGGTTTAGACCACAGCGCCACCCGCATCCCTTTGTATTGAAGGGAACTGAGCCTCAAAAGTTTGTAGTTCCCATGATTCCACCAGCCTCCTCCTGTGAACTGACTCATCCTTACTACCTGCTGTTTTGTGCTACTTATGAGGAGAACAGAATTAACAGACAGGGCCAAACTGGCAGGTCAGAGGACACTGAGAATGTGGACACATATGTACACTCAGGGTGAATTCCAGAAAGATGGGCATCACAGGGCTACAACAATTCAATGAATACTTCTTGACTAAAAGCAACACCTGCTTCCTGCTTCTGTTTTGTGTAGGATGGCATTTCAACGCTTCCTCTGCTGGCTGTCTTCCCCACTCCCCGCCCCAAGTGACAAGAGTGATTATCACACAGTCTCTACTTGCTTTGAAATCACGAGTCCAATTTCCAGTGAAGGCCTGATACACACATCCTTTGGATATGACGCAGAATCTTACAGATATATAAGTTCTCGATTTCATGCTAATAGCAGAGAGGCAAGAGCCCCATAAGGCACAGGGCTGCATATGTAGCACAGTGTAGACTAGAGTTCTCATTGGCTGTTATCACTTGAAGAGGAAACCCAGGCGTGGCAGCCCTGTCCCCACAACTGCGCAACTCCTCAGACCCCAAATTTTGCAGTGGGGAGGCTTCTCACACAGGTGGGAACCTTGATCCTCCAGCACTTCTACTTATGTGAGGAGTCTCATGGATCACCACTGCAAAAAGTAAACATGTGAAGGGGTTGGAGGGAATGGGGCTAAAGGTTTATCCCTGTTCTATCCATGTTCCCTGTTCATGTGATGGCACCAGAAGAATGTTTAGGGTGGCCCTGTATCATACATCATGTATCATGTATCATATCATACATCAGACCTTCAGTTGTGACTTACTTGCCAAAAAGGTTGAATGTACTGTACTGATTTGACCCCAAACACAGTAAAATTGACTTAAGAAAACAAAGAACGGGGAGGAACACTCAGGACAACTGTTCCTCCAGTTAAAAAGATGTTTACAAAGACTAGTTCTGTCCTGAATGCGCAGGCTTTCACAAAAGGTATATAAACAAGACTCTGATATCATAGATAAAAGTGATTCCCCTTGGCATCCATCCTAGATATGAGGTCTTGACTATTTCCTTCTTCTGCAGGCACAACATTTAATGTTGGTTTTGCAGGACGATCTGAAATAGGAGAGAGCGTTGTTAAACAGAAACAGGTTCTTTCTGGCATGGTAACAAGAGTTAAAGCTTGCAGGAGCTGCTGCTTTGTAAGTTTGTCCAAATTGAAGACTTAACCCACCCCCCCAAGCATTTAATTTAACATGTAACTGCTGCTTTGGGAAAACTGGCTAGGCCTGATTTTCACATGCTTAAAACCATAAGGTATAAAGATTTGTGATGCTTAGTCCCTCGGATATACTTATGCTCATATATACCCTGTGAAAAACTTCCAGTAAA
Source organism: Darevskia mixta (assembly GCA_034641385.1). Classification (NCBI taxonomy): domain Eukaryota; kingdom Metazoa; phylum Chordata; class Lepidosauria; order Squamata; family Lacertidae; genus Darevskia; species Darevskia mixta. The sequence goes on from JAWWNH010000066.1 coordinate 28,150,934, forward strand.
AAGCTTAGGACTGATTATTCAGACCCCTGCCCCCCAGCAGGATTGGAACCATGAACCCATTCCCCTTACCTCCTTCCTGGACAAGAGGGTGCATTGTTTGGGCTTGTCCACTCTTCCGTTTGCCCTGCTGTTTCCCCCCAGGGAAAACTCGCTCTTTACTTCTGAATCAGAGCAAACATCCATCAGGTTTTCCACGGACTGACATTTGCTCTGATCAGCCAATAGAGAGTGGGTTTTCCTGGGGAAAACAGCAGGGCAAATGGAAAATTGCTCTGACCCACGTCTAGAAAGCACGGGACAAAGGGAAACCTCTTGCACCTGTGCTTTCTAGGCACAGGACAAGCGGAAGTATGGCCAAGCACTTAGCTCCCATGCTGCTTGACTCCTATAAGGGATTTATACTGAACACCTGCTTTGCTCTACCCTTCTTGGGACTGATCCCAAGACTCTCTCTGCTACCACTTAAGAGCTTATAATGGGATGCGCCAGGCAGCATGCCAAATGTCACAAAACATGTAATGGCACACTGCAGAAATAGACAGTATATGTATGCCAGAAACACAGGCAAATATGTTGTCACAAATGTAGGAGGCAAAATTCTAAGCTTCAAATCTAGCATACCGTACGTTGCTACTTAAATAACTTACCGTACCTGCTTCCCCCTCCCAAATCCCCACTTTCCCCAACAATATATACAGCAGCTACATTGTGTGATTATTTGCTTCAAAGATGGACTCAGCCTTTCATACATGACTTTTTAATTTGATTTTCATTTTTAAATGGTGCATTATATACCATACAGCACAATAAAAAGAAAAACAGCATTATCTATATATGGTCTCAAATAGATATTCTTACACATTCAAATTTTCTCCTTTCAATTTTTTTTAAACAATATCAAAATAACAATGAAACCGTATTTTAACCAATGTTATAAATGACAAAGCCAAAGCATATTAAACAGCCGCAGAGGCAGTAAAACACCATGCATTTCAGACTAAGTCCTAAACGGAAGAATTAGGGAAGTTTTTAATGTTTGATGTTGTTGCTTTTTTATTATTGTTATTGGTGTTCTGTTGGGAGCCACCCAGAGTGACTGGGGAAGCCCAGCCAGATGGGCAGGGTATAAATAATATTTTTATTTTTTATTTTTTTTATTTTATTAATTTATTATATAAGCACAGTTACATACAAACAATCATACAAAACTTACAAAACTTACATACAAAACTTACAAAACTTACATACTTACATACTTCCATACCGTCCCCTATCATAACTCATTAACTTACATACAAATTAGATTTCCCCTCCTCCACCCCCCATGTAAATTTAGACCTTATCACATAAACCATTCACTCAACTGTTTAACAAACATTAACCAGCCTTTCTCAAAATATAAATAATAATAAACTGTTGTTGTTGTTGTTGTTTTGTTGTTATTGTTGTTTGAGTTTGCTTGCCCCTGCCTCCCGCTGAAGGTTGGGCTAAATTTGCATCTATATATAAAAATTAGCATGCACAAATTTTATTCCAAGTTGTGCTACAGCCCTTCTGCTGCTAGGTATTGAGCAAAGCCCTGTGTGCAGAGCTGACCATTGATACCTTCTGGGCAGGAAGAAATATGAGGACTTCCTGTTTAGGTGGTGCTTTGGTCAACAAGGACTCCTTGAGCTCTAAGGTGCCTTGTATTCCTTGTTCTCTGGTCCTGTCTTTTGGTTTGCATGCCAGTCGAAGTTGCTATCTAGTCATGACTTTTGCCTTGTTCCCCAGTCCTGCTGCCTCATCTCTCTCCCATCTCTTGGGGTGAGTGAAGGAGCAAATTTGTTTGTGTGTATACAAACACCACCCTTCAACAGGTTCCCAGGGTGCTTTACACAGTTAATTACAGTAAAAGAAGATATTACTGCACTGAGGTTAGGTCCATATGTTTTATATCAGGGGTAGGAAACCTTTTTCACCCCAAGGGCCACATGCCAGTGGTAGGAGGGGCCAGGGGCAAAAAGTGGGTGGGCGAATGGATATGAATCTTCCTTTTGTAAATAGGCTACATTATAGCCAGGCAAAAAACAGAGGTTTACACGCCTCCATCCAGGTAAGGAAGAGGATTCAAGGACACATTCCAACCAGGCAAAAGGACCTAAGAAGGGCATAGAGCAGGAGAGGTGAGAGGTGTCCCCCTCCTGTTTTATATTGCCTCACCTGTAGTTGCAGCTAAAAAACCTGTTTAAGAAACTTGTTTATATTGCTTTACCTGTAGTTTCAGCGTTTCCGTGTACTCTGGTTTCTGTCACGGTGTTCCGTTGCGCCAGAAGCAGTTTCGTCATGCTGGCCACATGACCCGGAAAGCTGTCTGTGGACAGATGGCGGCTCCCTCGGCCTGAAAGCAAGATGAGCGCCGCAACCCCATAGTCGCCTTTGGACTTAAACGTCCAAGGGTCCTTTACCTGTTACCTTTACCTTAGTTTCAGCTAAAAACCGGTTTAAGAAAAGCTGTCGTGTGCTGTGTCATTCAATGGGACTGAAGATATACACAACCCTTAGCATTACTCATCTGAAAAGGTTTTCTCAACAAGAAACAGATTTAGGCTGACTGCTAAATGTTTGTGATATGGATGAACAACCCCTTGTATTTAATAAATGGAAGTCTGAGTATGTCCATTCTTGTTGCTTCCTTCCACTCTTTTTTCCCCCAAAGGCAGTGCTTAGGAAATTGTAACAAATTTGCTTCATCTCCCAGAAAGGGAACTCCAGCGCTTTCTGTATTCTTATCAATGAGTGCAGATCTGGATCTATCTACCTATCGATAAATATATGTACATGAAAATGTGCCAGATAAGTAGATTTTACAGGCAATGATACCATGAACCAAATAAATATATGGGTACAAAGCTAACAGGCTTTTAAATAATTAAGCTACAAATGCTACAATATTTATTTTATAGTCTCTTGGTTACATTTATATGTATGGTAGAATACACTGATTTCAGTAAAGACAAAATATTTGTGTAACACCAGCTGTAATGATAGACAACACATGAGTGCATTGTGTGAAATTATATGCAATGTGTAACCACCCCGTGTCTGTGTCATTCTTTTGATGATCAGGCTGCCACGTAGTTTGTGGTACAATTCAAATTACTGGTAAATGAAATCAAAGAATCATAGAACCATAGTATTGTAGAATCATAGAGTTGGAGGAGACCACAAGGATCATCTAGTTCAGTGTTTCCGAAACTTGGGTCTCCAACTGTTTTTGGACTACGATTCCCATCCCTGACCACTGGCCTTGCTAGCTAAGGATGATAGGAGTTGTAGTCCAAAAACAGCTGGAGACCCAAGTTTCGGAAACACTGACTTAATCCAACCCCCTGCAATGCAGGAGTCTTTCCCCCCAATGTAGGGTTTGAACTCATGACCCTGAAATTAAGAGTCTCATCCGTGGAGACTAGTTTACAATGATCCAGTTTGCATTACCAAAATCTACAATAGTGGAAATGAACCCCAATGGCGGCAGCTGAAATGTTCTTGCATTGCACTATTGAATAGGAAAAGGTTTTAGCTTACAAACTTATTCAAATATGCAGTTCCATAAAATACCATCATAAGCTACAAAAAAAAAAAGAAGATAATCATAAATCAGTTTTATAATGGATCTTTTACGTAGTGGAGTTGGGAGTTTTTATCTATATATATTCCACTCAGAATATGAGGCATGAAAATATGTACTTTCACATAATAACTTCCAAAGAACTTCATTTCTCATTATAAAACCATCACAGGCTCCTTGGCATGGGCTTAGTAGCTTGATCTTGCAACAGGAACTTAAGTAGTTAGTAACTAAGGAAAGAAGAACTTCCCCTCAGGCCACAACATTTCACCACAGAGCCTTTACTATAATTTTAGGCAGAACACTTAGTGGTGCCTGTAGCTGAGATTATATGCCTTCATTTCCAGCTCTGACAGATTTGCCAAACTGTTTGGTTTCAGTTCTGCGCATGGAGCATTGGACATAAGCAGCATTTTTGCACTGTGGCTCTCCAGATACTATTGGACTGCAACTCACATCATTCCTGACCTGGGTGGGGCTGGCTGGGGCTGATGGGAGTTGGAGTTGTAAGAACATCTGGCAGGTCACAAGTTTCCCATCCCCATGCTCTTCCTGGACAGGCCTGTCCTCTTCTTGGACTTTTCTTTCACAGCACAAGGCTGAAGTTAGTTACTAGTTCCCAGTTCCTGATTAGCTTAAAAGTTAGCAACATGAAAAAGGAAGGAAAATACACACACCCCTCATCTCCAAAGTGATGTTTATCTGTCACTGATCCCCAAAATAAATGTTGGGATACCCATATCATATATCCCTTTGATTAGGGGACTCCTCAATTCAAGCACAAGAATAAAGCTACTCTACTAAAATTACAATGCTTGCAGATGTTCATGAATGCATGATGAAAACATAAAAATTGAGTTACTGAAGGTGCCTACCTCAAAATCCTATTTAGGCCAGTGTAAACAGGAGAATGTCTCCTTCTAGATGCCAATGGATCCTGCCTGGCCTAGAGCTTCCTGTGGGCACATGACATAGAATCATAGAGTTGTAGAGTTGGGAGGGACCTGAGGATCATCTAGTCCAACCCACTGCAGGGATATGCAGCTGTTCCATCAAACCTGCAACCTTGGCATTATTAGCACCATGCTCTAACCCAGTGTTTCTCAACCTTTTCTGGGCAAAGGCACACTTGTTTCATGAAAAAAATCTCACGGCACACCACCCACAAAATGGCGGCGGCAACGTCGCTATGGTAACGGAAATCACGTTAGCTCCATCGCAGGGAGAAGCCGAAGGCCGGGGAACCCGGGGATCGCCGCCGCCATTGAGAAGCTCCCGCCGCCTCCTGCAGCGCCCGCTGAAAGAAGCCCCCGCGCGCCGAACCAGGAAGCCCTCTGCGCGCCGGCAACGGAAGCCCCCGGCGCGCCGACAGCGGAAGCTCCCGGCACGCCGCCCCCATCGCCCGACGATCAGCTGTAGTGCGGCCGCCTTACAGCTGATTCGCGGGCAGGAACTCCCCGCTCCTCCCCCGCCTGGCTGCGCCGCGTCTCCTGACCCAGAGTTACCTCTGGGATCAGCTGTAGCGCGGCGTCCTTTCTCCCGCCCATCAGCTGGGGCACCAGGTCGGGATTCTCGCCTCGCCGCGGCTTCAAGTCTTGCCGCCGGGGAGCGGCTTATCTCCGCTAGCCGGCACCAGCGTGGGCACTCCTTCCACGCTTCTCTTCCCGCCGTGGTGATTCTCGCCCCGCCGCGGCTTCACGTTTTGGAGCGGCCATCTCCGCCAGCCTGCTGGAACGCGGACGCTCCTTCTACGCTCATCTTCCCGCCGCAGAGCGGCGTGGGTCCTTAACGGTTTCCCCGCGGCACACCAGCCGACGTCTCGCGGCACAGTACTGTGCCGCGGAACACCGGTTGAGAAACGCTGCTCTAACCAACTGAGCTATCCAGCTATCCAGGCTGTGCTGCATGGATATAGGCATCTATGCACAACAAAGATAAGCAAAGTATGCAGAAAAAAAATAAGTATTGAGGAGAAGGGTCCCATTGGATAATCTGTTTCAGGCCAGGGCAAAATGTACAGCCAAGAAAATGGGAAGATATTCTCCATGAGATGCCAATGCATCCTGATCGGCCCAGAGCTTCCTGTGAACAGTCAAGCGCATCTATGCCCATCAAATATAGACAAACTGCAGAAAAAAGTTACTGGGGGTGTCCACCTGAACATCTGCTTTGGGGCAGGATAATTCATACACAAACAAACAAACAAACAAACAAACAGAGTGTCCTCTACATAATGCTCCCTCCCAATGCCTGGGACTAGTGCTCAAATACCAGTGACCAGAGAGGGTCCACCCCCTTACCTATTGTGATGCCCCCCTCAGCTACTGTTTTTAAATTACTGGCAGCATGATTTGTCTAACATTAGCAAGCGTCATTGGGTGAGGCTTATGGATTTCATTACAGACCTCTCCTGTAATGCAAATTACTTCCTCATAATTTAAACACTGCCTGGAGCCCCAACTGAGGCACAGCTTTCCTGGGGATTTGCATTGGACTTGTGAAGTTTAATGTGTGTGTGACACACACACACACACACACACACACACACACACACACTTCAGTTCCCACAGCACCATTTATTGAGTACAGCCTGCAGCCAATCGGAAGCCGCGGAAGCTCCGTCGGACGTTCGGTTTCCAAAAATAGTTCGGAAACTGGAACAGTCACTTCCAGGTTTGCAGTGTTCGGGAGCCAAAACGTTTGAGAACTAAGCTGTTCGAAAGGTACGACTGTATTCTAAGTGTATCTTAGCTTTATATTGTTTTAATACAATAAACCTACTGTACAGCCACTCTGCAACAGTTTGGGATGAATTTAATTTTATGCACTTGCAAGCATAATTGGACAAATCACAAGCACTCTCTGTTTATTTTAGCCCACACATTTCTGTAGGCTGAGACTACTTGTCTGGCAAATGCCTGTGCAGAACCTACCCATGTAACTGAGTGGCCTGATGTCTCTTCCCTGCTCCCACCCCCTGCCTGGGTGACATTTAAGCTTTCCCAACCATTGTTCTTCTGAGTTTATTCAGAAGAGCCATATGGGGAAATGAAAGCAGCCACTAAGGATGAAAAGATGGATTCCACTAAATGTGATGGGAATTTATTACAGTAAGTCCGGTGAATATACAGTTTCACTCCAGGTGCCTGAGAAAGGATTCTTCATATTTTGGAAATTGACCTTCAAATTATTTAACCCCAAACTAAAGCTACCTGCCAATGCACATTTTTTGTGGTGTATGTGGTTACATGATTTATCTTTACCTTACCATGGGGGGCTGGTATTTCCAAAAAATGAGGGCAACCTCCATCTAACAGAAAAACTGGTGAGGCTGAGGTTACATACATTAGTGGCTTAAAACTCATCAAGATCATTTCCCCCTGCTGCATTTCAAGTTGCATTTGCACTTCGCTCTACACACCGCAGATGTACTTACCTCTTTGGTTTCCTGCCCCTACACCTCCCCTCCAACTCCTATGCATGAAGCTGTGGTCTGTGTCTAAACTGTCATCTGTGCAATGGCTGTCTCAAATATAAACCTCAACTGAAGTGCAAAGTGAATGTGGCTCAAGTTTTGGTTTTGGAAGCAGTTTTGCGTAAAAATGCATCAAACAGCGGTACAGTATATCTTAAGAAATTACAGGCTAGCTCTGCACTGTGGGTAATTTCTGGCTTTGATCCGTTTTCTGCAGTGCAATGGTATTTCATGACGTGCAGTGCTCTTCCTCCCAAACTTCATGATTTCCCATGTTTACAGATGTCAAAGGAAAAATGTAGGAATAACGTTCACAGGGCTGAGGCACACCTCGCCTGACCTGGGCAGGCCACAGCCTGTCCAGTACGTCACACTCTTGTTCACCGCCTTCGCAGAGGCATGGCTCACTTTCCACTTGGTAGGAACATGACGTGGTGGAGCAGGTCTCGCAAATATCAGTGGAAACATATGTACAGCTCATGATGTAAAAGTGCTAAAGGTCAGACTGTTCCTAAACATATGCATATTCTTGCTAATAAAAAGAGCCTCTGCCAAGCTAGCAATCAGCTTGCTTATGCACAGCTCACCTGCATGATCAACTCCTAAGCGTGGCCTTCACTTCAGAAAAACAAATTCAGGCACCCTCAGAAAGTAATGCTGCCAACTTTACCTCTTCCTACAGTGGATAATTAGCTAGTGGAATTCACTGCAACAAGGTTTGTTGATGGCCATTAGTGTAGATGGCATTCAATAATGCTCTTCATAGACAATGTATTAGTCACGATAGCTAAATGGAACTTCAGCTTTCAGAAGCAACATCCTTAGAAGTACCAAGTGCTTCTAGAACAACAGAGGAAGGTACACATTGATTTTCACTGGAGTTTTTAGCACTCAGGTGCTCCATTCATACTGAATGAAAGTGCACTCTCATCACCCGTTTTCATTTTATCATATACCAGTATTGTAAGAACTGTATTTTTCTTTTTGATGCTTACTACTGGAAAATTCCAAACCTTTTTGATGTTTTATAAATATTGCTTCACTTCACATTCCAAATAATTGCACCAAATTCTCCTTACTGTAAAACAGTTTTACTATAAAAGTGGTATTTTAACATTCACATTTTAAAATTTGAAGTATGAAATCTATTATTTTACGCAATTGGACCTCAGCAGGCAACCAGCCACTAGTATTCAGAAGCATTACTGCCTCCAATTGTGGAGGTAGAGCAGAGTTATACACCCAGACACAGATGTCTACATCTGTCATTAACAAAACAATGTTTTCCAAGATCTTGGGCTTACAGCAGCCTTCCCCAACCTTGGATCCCCAAATATTGCTGGGGTACAATTAACACAGCTACCACTCTGGAAACTGATCAATATAATCATTTCCAAGAAGCTGCCTCCGGAACAAATGGGAGCCACAAGTAAAATGATGGAGAGGCAGAGTAACAATTCAGTGGGCAAATTAATATGCAGCAGCATGGATACCTGAAATGAGATTGTGACATCACCTGTTCAAACATCTGTGGTATTAATTGTTTAGTAAGTGTGTAGAGAGGGAGAACAGTCTGCCAGAGCATGCTCCAATAGACTATGATACAGGACTTGAGAGTAGATTGATACCCAGTGATTAAAATTGTATTTAATGCAGTTTTGCAGTCCTGCTCCTTAATGTGTGGGAAATATGATGTGTCCTATATGTTGCGGGTGCTTGGAAAGAAAGAAAACTGTTTGGCGCATTGTGAGGGTTATGGACAAACTTTGATCCAAGTTATGGTCCAACCAATGCTGGTGTCTGGCCATTTTGTGTCCCAGGCAAGGCTAACTATCAGTTGCTAACTTCAATTTTCAAAAAGATGTGTTGTAGAAAAAAATGAACAGCATAAAACTTGAAACTGCTAAATTTATTTTAAATTGCAAAAGTAAGTAATACAATGATCTTTTATTATCATAAGAAAATATTTTAGCACACAAAGCATTTTGAACGATCTTGTTATGTTGAAATTTCAGTCTCTTCTCTTAAAAGTTTCAATTACAGGCACATCAAAATCTCACTTTGTGTGCCATTTCCTTTGCAATTTTTTTCCACCAATTCCTTCAGGCCAAGTGCAGATGCTTGGGCATGTTCAATTGATATAGCTGCCAAGCCAATTAGTCTCTTTTGCAACATTGTGGAGCATATAAGTTTGAGCTTTGAGAACCTGCATTCATCACTTGCTACTGACACTGGAAGTGTGAGAAGGATCCTTAGAGCAGGGGTAGGCAACCTAAGGCCCGTGAGCCGGATCCAGCCCAATCTCCTTCTAAATCCGGCCCGCGGACGGTCCGGGAATCAGCGTGTTTTTACATGAGTAGAATGTGCCCTTTTATTTAAAATGACCCCTGACCATTAGGTCCAGTCGGGGATGACTCTGGGGTTGCGGCGCTCATCTCGCTTTATTGGCCGAGGGAGCCGGTGTACAGCTTCCGGGTCATGCGGCTAGCATGACTAAGCCGCTTCTGGCGAACCAGAGCAGCGCACGGAAATGCCGTTTACCTTCCCGCCTATTTATCTACTTGCACTTTGACATGCTTTCGAACTGCTAGGTTGGCAGGAGCTGGGACCGAGCAATGGGAGCTGATCCCATCGCGGGGATTCGAATCGCTGACCTTCTGATCGGCAAGCCCTAGACTCTGTGGTTTAACCCACAGTGCCACCCATGTCCCGTTGCATATATCATACAAGAAGCCAAATAGGGATTTATGTTGCTGTAGCTGTTGGAATCTCTCTCCAACATATTGAATAGCCATGTCTAAGCACAGCTGCCCAGAGTGGCTGGGGCAACCCAGCCAGGTGGGCAGGGTATAAATAATACAATTATTAAATTATTATTAGTAGTAGAAATTGGAATTTCTGCTTTGGACCTTGTGGTGCCTCTTCTTGGGCTTCATACTCAAAACTGTCAGTATAGAAGCATTGCAAAAACTACATGTTAAATGTAAGAAAGAGAGCGGATATATCTGTGAGAGAAGACAGAGGTGGTTTGGGGAAGATGGTGCATTACTATGGTCAAGGACTTTCAGACAGGAAGTGGCAAAACCATTCATGAACAGTCCCATAGATACTAAGTCCTGCATTCATGTCACCAACATATTTACATATTTACCACATTTCTACTTCACCCTATAACAAACGTATTCCCAAGACAGTTAATAAACAATAAAGCAATCAGAGAAGCATGTGTATATATAAAAATTATAAAGCACGTTAATGAAATAATTCAAAAAACAAAACAGCCATAAAAACACATTCCCAAATAAATCTCAAATGTTACTGAACATTTGAGGCAGAACACAAATAGGACTCCTGAGAATATATTCAGGAGTATATGCCACAGGTCTGAAGCTGCAGCTGAAAGGACTCTTCTCCTAATACATACTAATCTCAACTCCTGGGAAGGCGGCACTTAGATTGGCAGTTCCGAAAGCCCCACTGGGCTCATAAGGGAGAAGACATCCCTTCAGAATTTTGAATTAGCTTTGGAAACTGGTAACCAATGCAGATGGTTTGATATCTGTTTGCACTAGAGCTGAACTAAAAAGTTCTCATGTGAGAAATGGGGAGGGATGATTCCCTACCCCCCACCTCATGAAGTCTATCCAATTTTTATGGACTGCAAATTCTGGTGGACGAAGTAACCCTCCCCCCCCTTAAAAAATGTTCTAAAACTGGGGGAAGCAGCAAATGCAATCTTCCTGGCTGCCTCCTGGAAGCTGCCATTCCCATTCCCAACCCACAATGCCGCAGGCAGTCCACAACCATAGTATGCAAGAACACATTTTCTTGTGACATTTTGGGGGACCCTCCACTAGCTGCTGCCACCCGCCCTCAAACTTGTTCCAAATGCCCTGCATGAGAGTAGGGTTGTAAATTGGGTGTCACTTTGACGCAGCTCTGGTTCTTGCCACCTGATACTTCATGGTGTTATACAGTAGATGTGGGTAAAATTGATAAATGCTAGGATTTTGGTTATTTGTGGTATGAAGGGAGAATGCAAGCTGCACATGAATTCCTGGGCTGGCTTACGCAAACCAGCCTGGCTGGCTGGGGGAAGAGCAATCTGTTAGCATTACAAAAAGGTGTTGATTCTTTGGCCTGGGGAGTCAGATGTCATAAAGGTTGTCTTTGTGTTTGTGTTAACTGTGTGTTTTTTTAAAGTTTTTTTTTATTGATACCAAAAAAAAAGAAAGAAAAAACACAGATACAAAATTATACACAAAAATAACAATAAACACAGAATTTTCTTAACAAACAATAAAACATAATGTCAGGGTTGCACCAGATGAGTAGGAGTGGTGGCAAGCCCCCCTAGGCGAAGCGGCAACCACGGAAGAGTCCAGAGAAATGGACAAAACAAAATAAAATAAAAAAAATTCCTTCCAGTAGCACCTTAGAGACCAACTAAGTTTGTTCTTGGTATGAGCTTTCGTGTGCATGCACACTTCTTCAGATACACTGAAACAGAAGTCACCAGACCCTGATATATAGTGAGAGGGTGGGGAGGGGTATTACTCAGAGGGGTGGTGGAAATGGGTGAAAGGTTGATAGCTGTGGTAAACCTGTTGACGACTGTTAACGGCTGCAATTAGTCTTACAGGAAAAAGCAAGGGGTGAGAAGGTTAAAAAAGCTTTGTCATGTATAATGAGATAAGAATCCAATGTCTTTGTTCAGACCAGGTCTCTCCATGGTTTTAAGCTTGGTAATGAGTTGCAATTCAGCAACTTCTCTTTCCAGTCTATTTCTGAAATTCCTTTGCAATAAGACAGCTACCTTGAGATCTTGTATAGAGTGTCCTGGGAGATTGAAGTGCTCTCCTACTGGTTTCTCTGTCTTGTGATTCCTGATGTCAGATTTATGTCCATTTATCCTTTGGCGTAGGGTTTGGCCTGTTTGTCCAATATAGAGAGCTGAAGGGCACTGTTGGCATTTGATGGCATACACAATGTTAGATGATGAGCAATTAAATAGTCCTGAGATGGTATGTTTGATGTTGTTGGGGCCAGTAATGGTGTTGTCCGGGTGTATGTGGCAGCAAAGTTGGCATCTGGGTTTATTGCAGGCTCTGGTGCCAGTGTCTGTGTTTAGTCTGGTTGTAGTATTGTTGTGGGTGAGGAGTTGTTTAAGATTGGGTGGCTGTCTGTAGGCGATGAAAGGTCTTCCTCCCAGAGCTTGAGAAAGAGAACTGTCATGGTCTAGGAGAGGTTGTAAATCTCTGATGATCCGTTGTACTGTTTTAACTTGGGAGCTGTATGTGATTACTAGTGGTGTTCTGCTGTTTTCTTTTTTGGGTCTGTCTTGCAGCAAGTTCTCTCTGGGTATCAGTCTGGCTCTGTTGATCTGTTGTTTAACTTCATCCGGTGGGTATTTTAGTTCTAAAAAGGTTTGCTGTAGATTTCTTAGGTGAGAGTCTCTGTCTGTAGAGTTGGAACAGATGCGGCTGTAACGTAGGGCCTGGCTATATACAATGGATTGTTTGGTATGGTAGCTAGAAGCATGTAGATATGTCTGTCGGTCAGTAGGTTTACGGTATAAGGTGGTGTCTATGCGCCCATCCTGTATTTTTATAGTAGTGTCCAAAAAATGTATTTCTTGCATAGATTGGTTCATAGTTAGGTTGATGGTGGGGTGAAAGTCATTGAATTTCTGGTGGAAGGTGTCCAGGGTCTGTTGACCATGTGTCCAGATAATAAAAATATCATCAATGAATCGCAGGTACAAGAGAGGTTTGAGTGGATAGGAGTTTAGGAAGCGTTGTTCTAAATCTGCCATGAAGATGTTGGCATACTGTGGGGCCATGCGGGTGCCCATTGCTGTGCCACTGATCTGGAGGAACAGGTCATCACCAAATTTGAAGTTGTTGTGTGTAAGGACAAAATGGCAGAGTTTGGTAGCAAAGTCCGCTGTGGTTCTATCTGAAATGGTGTTCCTTATAGCTTGTAAACCATCGTTGTGTGGGATGTTGGTATACAGAGATTCCACATCCATCGTGGCTAATATAGTATTGTTAGGAAGATTATTTAAAGATTGTATTTTCCTCAGGAAATCTGTGGTGTCACGTACGTAGCTGGGAGCACTGATGGCATATGGTTTCAGAACAGAGTCCATATAACCGGAGACACCCACTGTGATAGTGCCAATACCTGAGATGATGGGGCGTCCTGGATTTCCTGGTTTGTGTATTTTAGGTAGTAGATAGAAAGTTCCTGGTCGAGGTTCTGCTGGTGTGTTTGTGAGGATCTGTTCTTGGATGTGTGGGGGTAGCTCCTTAACAATCTTGTTCAGTTCTTTTTTGTATTCTTGTGTGGGGTCTGAGTCCAATTTTATGTAAAAGGCGGTATTGGAAAGTTGTCTGTGAGCCTCCTGGATGTAATCGGTTTTGTTCATGATGACGACAGCTCCCTCCAGAGAAATGGAGGGATTCTTACCTGAAGAAGACTGGTGGCGACATGCCTCAGAAGAGGAAGAAGCAGATGGGGAAGAGGGAAGGCCAGAACAGGAGGATGAAGAAGTTGACCCAGAATCAGGCCCTTGTGAGGAGGGCCAGAGGGCCCCCTCCCCTCCTCCCATCTCAGCTGTAGAGCGTAGAGCTGAGAAACTGCCGACCTTCCGATCGGCAAGCCCTAGGCTCTGTGGTTTAACCTACAGCGCCACCTGGGTTATATTACTTATTGCCAATACACACTTTTATCATAATTTAACTTTTTCTTAATATATCTAAGAGCTGTTCGACAATGGAATTTGCTGCCAAGGAGTGTGGTGGAGTCTCCTTCTTTGGAGGTCTTTAAGCAGAGGCTTGACAGCCACCTGTCAGGAATGCTTTGATGGTGTTTCCTGCTTGGCAGGGGGTTGGACTGGATGGCCCTTGTGGTCTCTTCCAACTCTATGATTCTGTGATTCTGTGATTCTGTGATATCTTAACTCTTATGTCTAACTTGCAACTACAGTGGTACCCCATGCTACGTACGCAATCCGTTCCGGGTCGCGGTACGTAACGCGGACGTGTGTATCACGAACACACAAAAAAACCACAAAAAACCCGGGAGAAGCGCGATTTGAGCGCTTCTGCGCACCCGCGCACTCCGTGGAGGACTTCCGGGTCGTGGAGGTCCGTACCTTGAATGTACGCAACATGGAACGTACGCAACACTAGGTATGACTGTATTACTGAAATTCCTCAAATGCTGCAACAGAATTTAAACTACTGTAATTATATTTCAAATATTATTTGAAAACCTCCCATTCTGAAACAAATTCCTGTTTTGGTTTATTATTTATTTTTTTCTGATAGACCATCTAATTTGGCATATTCTGTCATCTTTTGGATCCATTCATGTATAGAGGGAATTTCAATACTCTTCCATTTTGCCGCGACGAGAACTCTTGCTGCCGCCGTAGTATATAAAAAGATACCTTTCCTTTTTTGCGGAATATCCAAATCTGTAATTCCCAGGAGATAGGCCTCTGGTTTTTTTTATTAAAGGAGATCTTTAGCATTTTTGCAGTTCTGAGTGAGTTAACTGTGTGTTTGAGGGGACAGGAAAAGGGAGGTCTGGGCAGGAGGAGGACAAAGAGAGGTTGGGATCCATCTTGGCGAGAAGAGGGAATATTGCCTGCAATGCTTTGGGCAATGCTGTAACATCTGGACTTCTTTCATGCAGTCTCCACTGTGTCTTAGATTCTCCAAAGGGACACAGACCGTGTGTGTGTGTGTGTGTGTGTGTGTGTGTGCACGCCTATGGCCTCATGCACTTTTGCTGCTGCTTGGCAGAGAGAGGAGCAGGCACCAGGCTTTTGTAACAATACGTTAAAGAGGCAGCAGTAGCATTTTAAGCTATTGACCCATTTTCAAAGGCAGCCCCACATGAAATAAAGTAGGCCAATCTGGAGATCACCAAGGTATGGATTACAGTAACCAGGTTTCTCTGTTCCAGCAACTGGTGCAATTGGAGATGCTGATGAAAGGCGTCCCAGGCTAGATACCATCTAAGATTCTGTAAGTCACCCTGGTTCCAGGAAGGCTTAAGCCTTGGAATGTTTGGGGGGAAGTAATAAGGTCATTTGCCCTACTCACATGGCTCCTTTGGGGCAAGATGTTTTCAGAGTCATGCAGTCATGGTCTGCAGAAGTGGATCCCAGACACCACCCATCACATAAGAATTAAGAATTGGGTCTCATTCTTTCCCCTCCTACTTGGTAGATGCAGGGGCAAGATTTAGATCACTGATGGGGGGAATCTGTGGCGCTCCAGATGTTGTTGGACTCAAGTTGTAGTCCACAAACATCTGAAGAGCCACTGGTTCCCCACCTCTAGAGAGCCTATGGTGCTGCGCACATACAGAAGCAGTCTCTTCAGGAAACACCATACAGGCACACCTTCATATTGAAGGCAGGAACCAGTTCAGCAACTGCTTCACAAGCAACTCCAGGAAGTTAAGGTAAAAATATGAATGAAAGTAGTGTATACTACTATTAGTGTGATTTTTTGTTTTGTTTTCAATATGACTGTTTAATAATAAAAAAGTATGCATGGTGAAATCCTCATCTTCGTTTCTTCATTCAAGAGTCTTCTTCTTCACCTGGCTCCCCTGTATTTCAGTGTTGTCGCTGCAGCTCTCCTTTTGCGACCAGGGGCGGACCTCTGAGGTTTGAGCTATGGGGGCTCTTTTGCAACCAGCATTGAGGTCCGGGTAGCCATTGTGATCTTCAATGGAGTTGTTCCATGACAGATTGCCACAATCTATTTATTTTTTAAAGTTAGCTACTACATCTCAGATTTTGATTAAAATTGCTATACTGGATTATCTCACATGCCAAAGTCACTGGTGTGAATAATTATTTCCTATACCTTGTAGTTTTCAAAAAAATAAATAAATAAAAATCCTTCCAGTAGCACGCAGACCAACACGGCTACCTACCTGTAACTGGAACTATAGTTTTCAATTACAGGTATAGTTTTCAAGTTATTGTGTGTGTATGAAAAGTAGGGAAATGTCATATACATACATGAATAAAGTCGTTTCTTGGGACCCTGTGGGATTAGGCGCCCTAAAGCTTAAACTTCATTAATTTAATAGTAGATCATCTGCCCCTGCTCGCGACTCTGGGCTGCTTGAGAAGCATTTCAAAAATACGAAGACGCCGAAGAGCGGCTGTTCCGCCGGGCTGAGGAATGAAAGGCTCCACTTCGCGTTCCAGGATATAACAGGGCCGAGTCCGACGGTATGGCAGGTCGCTCCCCGGCTCCCGGCAGTGATAATCACATTCGGCGGAGATCTCTCAACGTCTAGCTATCCAGAACGCCGCTCCTACAAGATCCGGCCAATGCGCGTTCCGCGCGCTCTCCGCCGGGCGCGGCAAGACCCGCTTTGCCTTCAAGCGCAAACGCTAAGCAAGCCGGAATGCAAAAGCAGAGCAGCGGAGACCGCCCTACCACGCATGCGTGCTACCAGCCCTTTTGCCGCCGCCGCCTTCTCCTCCCCGGCTGTGAAGCTAATGTTCCGCCCGCATGGAGATTTCACAGGAGCGCCTCTCCTATTGGCTGCCTCCTTCCCAGCACGCGCGTCTACGCCACACCCACTTGGCTCCCTAGTTTCCCTTTGAGGCGTCGAGGGCCAATGCCTCGCGCGCCTCCTCCTCCTCCCCAGTCCGCGCGCGCCCTCGTTGCTCGTAGTTCCTCAGCTCGGATTACTTCTTCCCTCCCTCCCTTCCCTCCTTTGCCTGCCTTCGGTGCGCGCGTGAGGGGAGCGCGTTTGCGCGCGCCGTTTCTCCCCCTCGCCCCCCTCCCCCCTGCGCTCTGTCAGTGTCTCGCGCTCCTCCAGTCTGTTGGAGGCTCCGTTAAACGGCGGTGGGTTCCTGTTTCCGTCTTTTCATCACTCCCTTCCCCCGCCACTCCGTTTCCACCGCTGTCTCCCTCCGCCTCTTCTTCGCAGCCGGCAACCTCAGGAGCGCCGGCGTTGAGGAGCAGAGGTGACCAGGAACCCAGCCTGCGGGCGGGCGGCCGGGCAACACGGGCACCGAGTCGGGTAAGGCGAGGCCGTGGGGGCGCTCCGGGAACTTGAGGGATGCTTCTTCTCCCGCTCCAGCCCATCCTCCCTCGCGGGCCTGGCGCAGCAGCAGCAGCTGCGGTTACTGATGAGGAGGGATGTGGCGGGCGGGCGGGCGAGGGGTGGCTGACAGGGAAGCTCCATTCAGCGAACGAGGGGAAAGACTGATGGCGGGGGGGGGGGGGGAGCCTTCCGCCGAGGCCGCCTGGCTCTTGGTGTTCCTTCGCCGAGGCCGGGACAAAATCCTCAGGGAAGGAGGAGGTGTCATCCTGGCCGGGGCCTGCCTGCGTGCCCCGGGAAGGCGGCCGGGGGTGTCTCAGGCCGGGGGTGTGGGTAGGAGATGGTTCTCTTGTTGGGGCAGCAGCGTTGCTATGTGGGTGCTAGGAAAGAGGCAGCGGCGGCGGCGGCGGCAGCAGCAGCAAAAGCAATAGCATTGCTGATGCACACACACAAAAACACCCAGGGAAAAAAGGACGTGCACAAGCCAAAGCCCCGAACATCGTGCGCGGAGGCGCCCGCGAGAGACGCGGCAAGCTGTACAAAATGCAGCACGAGCAGCCAGCAGCCAGTGTGCAAGGAGCTGGGGGTGGGGTTGCCATCTGGGGAATAGGCGGGGGTGGAAAAGGAGGGGTAGGATGTGCTGAAAGCGGGCGCTGAAGAAGAAGAACTGCGGGAGTGGTCTTGCTTTTCTTGTACCCCCGCCCCTTGTGTAGAAGTGGTGGCTTTCAACTTTACTTCAGAGTCAGGAAGTGCACCCGGTAGCTAGCGAAGGTGCATACTCTTTTTATTTTCTTAGATCTTGCTCTTTCATGGGCCTCATTAACAAGCATGGGCGTTTGGCCGTCTGCCGTTCAGTGGCCTTGGCATTATCGTTTTTAATGTATCTGTTTTAGTCCAATTGCTTACTAAAACAGGATGTTTTGTGTTTTATGTAATTGGTGCTGTTTGCACTTGGATACCTTTCGCATTTAGTTCTTTGGACTTTTTAAAACTTGTGCTGTGTTGTGTGAGTGACTCAAACATGTCAACTAGAGACTATTTCAATAAAAGTCGCTGTTACATCCTTTCCAAATGTTCATGGATGATCCCCATTGCAAAAAAATTCAGAAGACTTGAGAAACTATAGACAGGGAGATCATAAAGACCTCTAGTATAAACTGCTACTCTTTCTTTCCTCTCTTTATATCCTCATAACCTGTGAACACATCACCACTTACTTCAGACATACATATGGTATTGTACAGCTTCCCTAACCTGTTCTTGACCTTAACTCTGCAAATATTTACATGCATTCTAAATTTGATTACTGATAGTTTAACTTTTGGGAGTAGTCCTTTCAGTGGGGCTGTTGACACCAATAAAAATAATGGTATGTGTTTGACGATCAGAACATAGCGTTTTAAAGTACTTTAATGGTTCAAAATATATTAGCTTCCGTATGGCTTGAGCTTGCAATGTTGATTTAAATTTTTGCTCAACAAGGAATGTTAGTGTTAATGCCAATATTGTTTCCAGTACCAATGTCTCAAATTTCCAATGATGTTAATACATATTTGGACTGTCCTCATCTTTTAAAAAATTCTAAAAGCTGAAAGAACTATAACAAACCATTCATCAGACTTATGCCTTCGAGTCTTTCCTTCATAGTTTCCCAAAATTGCCCTGTTTTAAAGGGTTAAAAAGTAAGGAAGTTACACTTTAAAGTCTATGAAGTAGATATTCAAAATCAGTTGCTGGTAAGGGGTTTTGTAGAAAGATACCTGGTACAGTATGCCATTTCTTTATTAATGCAATTTTGCTTTGAGTAATGGCCTTGTTGATCATGCATCCTTTAGATATGCACTAATTTGGTATGCACTTGCATCCTGCAGATGTTCATTCTTTTGTAAATAAAAACAGAAGGAAAGCCTTCTTGCAGCACAATCGTAGGTCTGTCTGCTTAGAAGTAAATCCAGTGGGATTTATTCTCAGGTAAATGGTATAGGACTGCAACCTTAGATTGTATCTTCTGATAACTTTGTTATAGTTAACTGCACTGACTTGTTTCGTACTTCATGTTTGCAGCTACTTAGAATGTCCAAAGAGTTGAGCTGGGTGCTTAAGTTGTGTTAAAACAGTGTTTATTTCAGAAATATAAGTTGCTAGAAGTAAGAAGTACTAATAGTTGATAAAAGCAGAGGCTTAATTTTTGGTAAGAATTCTCTTAGAGTTTTTGTTTTAATTTGCTTAGACTGTTCAGAGAAGGGAAATACAGAAAGGTTATATGGTAGGCTACTTCATGCTACTCAGCAACTAAGTAGGCTATTTAATAACAGCAGTTCAATAATAATAAATTGTGTGGAGAATTCCTTGATTATATAATTTCATTCTAAATAGGTTATGTTTGCATCTAAGTCTACCAACAAACAGGTTAGTATAGGTACAATAAAACTGAGCATTTCTTCCATCTGAAGGAGGAGTGTTTACTGTTAAAACAAACTGTAATGAGTGTCAGTACTGTTCCAAATAGTACTACCGGTATCTTGGCAATATGGACAATACAGATACCTTCCTTTAAAAAGTAGTTCTCGTCATTTTTAGAGACTCGCTGCATATTATTTGAAGTTTTGAGAGACAGTTTCAATCTGTGGCTTTTGTAGCTGTGTATTCCATAATGAAAAAAGTAATTACAGTGTTAAGTTGGTCTGGAGGGGGAGCTAGTGCTAAAGCAAAACAACATTTAAATTTATGTTAGAATCCTACAGACCTTACAGGACTGTTTCCTGTTTGATTGTGGTATGTTCTTATTACGGTTATAATTGCTTTAAATGCTTCAAGGGAATAGAAAACTATTTTTATTATGCTGTACTGTAATGCCTATTAATCCAAATATGTTCAAGAAGTTCATATAATAGTGTTTCTCACAAACAGTGCATAAAATGTTGGCTTGGAACATAGGTTTGCAGACATATCTTAAATCAATTATTTTGTTCTGAAAGTTATGACTCTGTTTCAGTGTAAAAATAGTTTTTAGTGTAGATGTACTCTTGTATTTCTTTTGCAACCTGGTTTATAACCAACTAAGTTATAGTACTTGGGTTTAAGCTGAGTTGGACTGCAATCCTAAACATACTTTCTAAGAAATAAGCCCCTTTGAACCCAGTGAAACTGTGCTTTTTAGTGTCATTGAACTCAATGGAACAAAACTGCTTAAATCAAAGTACTTGCTGACTGGTCTTACAATATAGTAACTTCTTAACCTTCTTAACTGTTTATATATTTTTTGAAATATTAAATGCTTTTAAATAAATCCAAGATTAGTCCTTTATGCACTTACTTGGGAGTAAGCCCCAGTGAATATAGTGGGACTTACTTTTGAGTAAATATGCATAGACTTGGAGCCAAAATTCCTCTCAGTTCATTTGCGTCCTTTTCTCATAGATAGGCTTCTTGTTTTGTTGGGGGCAAACATTGAAAAAATGTGATATCAAAATTATGTCTTTGTATTGATCAATATTGGTGATTTGTGTGATTTGCTGTCTTGCTCTGTATGACATTGTTGCAGTGCTCAGTAACATCAGCACCTCTTGTCAAGTAGTGGTATAATTGCTACACTGGTGGCAGCTCTGGCTTTCATGTGTTTCAGTTGACTTCTGTGTCCCTTGTTCATCATGCCTAAGTTCAAAAATCATATCTGTATCTCAGATAAGGTCCTGTAATTAATATAACTGTTCTGCACTTTGCTCTTTGTAGAAATCTTGGAACAGGGTTAAATAGTGTAAAGTGTGGGTTGTAGCTGGCTTGTCAAGGCATTTTCTCATGGTGCTGTGTACAAATTTGTCCATTGTCAGGTTCTTCTGTGGAAAAAACCTTAGCAGGCTGAGTGGTGGTATTGCATATTTTTGCTTTAAAAGAATGATTCTTCACATGATGTAATTCTTGTGATTGACTTGCAGCTAGGGACTTGTTTATATTTTGTTAACCTGTATGCAGCTTTGCATGACAGTGAGCCACATACCAAGCGGAAGTGTTACAGAAGTGTAGGAGAAATTACTGAAATACAACTTGTTGTTAAGGAAAGCAAATGACACAGTATGGATCCTTGTTCCTGGGTGGATTAGATTAACTTTCAACCACTTTTCTAGCCACCTTCTCTCCAAGCTCCCCTCCCCCACTGCCTGTGATAGAAATCTGGGAGATCAAAACAATAGTTTTTGTAACACATTCCCTCATGGCTTTAAAACGTGCTTCCAGGTGGAAGATGCTGCCTGCACAGTAGTCTGAAAAGGTTAGGTTCTGTACTCCTCTTTGCCCTGGGATGCCTGCTCAACAAACAGAGAGCATTCCTCTCGTGTGTGCATATATTGCTTGATATACCGGTATCTGATATGGTAGCACTCCATGTGTGTATAACATGAAGGTGTGTAAAAAGGGGCGGTAGATGCATGCCACTGAGTTGCATATCTCTTTGGCCCTACCCCAATGCATGGATGTCTGCACAGGTGAAGCCTATGTATGAATTCTTCCACATGAGCTGGAGTGCTAAGCAATTAGATACAACTTCTGGGGAAGCCTATGCCCACGAGTTTCACCTAAGAAGAGTCTACACTCAATGAATAGCCATGCAGTATATTGTCCCTTTGAATATTTAGAGCCCCTTCACACAGTTGATAATAGTTAGGAACAGCATTTAGGAATAATTCTTTTTAAAAAAAGAAAGTTTGACTGTACTAACAACACTTCTAGGGGTTTCAAATGTCCATGCAGAGAACAGTAATATAATTACTGTTGTTGTTGTTTAAAAAAACAACCAGCAGAAGCCCTTTAGGTCCAGTAAGGGGGGGAATCAAAATCCAGTTTCAGGAAATGCCTTTATTTGTATTTTCATTGTTGGATTATTATTTCTATATTTTTATTTGTAAGCTGCTGTTAAAAAAAAGGCTTAGCAAATACATTTCTATACTGCTTTTCAAGAATAAAATTCTTCCCAAGATGGTTCAGATAATGTATCAAAGTACTGTACAACAGTAAAATACAGTAAACATAATTTAAAAGTGACTTGTCATTTTAATACAGTATAACATAATCCTATACTATTAAAAGTATTGACTAACATCTGTTCAGTGCTAAAAATGCAACATTGTTCAGTCACCAATATCAGATTCCAAACCATAATTTGTTACCTTAAGCGATGGTAAAAGATACAGTGACAGGGCCTTCCTAATATCATTCAGGTGGACTTCTGTGTTTGAGAGTTGTGAGACCACTGCTGAAAACCCCCTCACCTGCATGTCTGCCAGCTCAACTTCTTTTGCTAGCAGGCATTTCAGCAGGGTTTCAGATGCAGATCTGCTTTGCTTTGAGCAGTGCTTTTGGAGGGGAAAATTAGGGTATAAGTTTTAAAAATAAATAAGAACATGCCAAAATTGTAAGCTGTCTTCCAAGTTCTGTTGTAACTTAGTTTTCAAAAATTTGGCTGCCTTAGTGTTATGTGGAACCAGTCAGGGATTACAAACCTGTGGCACTTAACTCCCATCAGTTTTTCAAATTTGAGTCCCCCCACCCCGCTGTTGTTGGACTACAACTCCTATCTTCCCTATCAAGTTAATTTATTCCCAATAATAAAGGAAGGCAGTTGTGATAGGACAGTGAAGATGAGTTCAAGTTTCAAAGGAAGGGTTTATCTTTTCCTTTGCCACTGGATTTGCTGATAGCACCAAAGGGTGAGTAGTATGTAAGTATCTTACTCTGGTATTACTTCATCTTATCTTGCGGTGGTATGTATCCTGAGCCCTTGGGATGGGGATGGTTAAAATGTGATAAAATAAGTTTATTCTATTCCTGTTCTTCATGTTCCTGTTTCTTCTTCTAACCAGCCATAGTTGGCTGAAAGATAATATGAATCAATTTCCTTTACCATCAGAAGGGGAAATGCTACTTTCTTCACCTGTTTTGAAATGTTTACTCCAGAGGGGAAGTGAATCACTTGACAATATATTTTAGAGAGAATAGTACTTTTTTGATGCTATGATGTTTAGTTCTCTCTTGCATCATGATGTGGAAATGATCATGATTATCTCCTTTATAAGCTTACACAGACCAGTGTTGTGAGGGCACTTGCATTATCTCCTTGTTACTGGTTATCTTTTCCTACTTTTCCTTGAAGACTAGAAGCTGATAAGAGAACCAAATTCAGCACACCCGTATAAATAAACTGGAAAACAACTTTGTCTTCTCCAGATATTAAGAAAGTTTTGTCCCATCTGAGTATTTTTAAGGCACCTGTTCTGTATGCTTGCTCTCTTCTGTGTTTCTGCAAAGTTGTAAGGGAATTAGCAGTTTATTTCACATTGTTGGCTCTCCGGGTTTTGCAGTTATGCATTTGCTCATGTAGAGGTAGTATAGTGAAATGTGCTGGAGAGCTTCACTTTGATGTCTACTTGTTAAAGTTTGTATTGAACAAAATCATTGCATGTGTGGAATGACTTCTGCACATGCAGTGCAACGTTACCTTCTTTTCCTTTTACTCTGCATGGCCCCTAAATCTGCTTTTTTAAAAAGTTTAGGAAAGAGGCAGGTAAGGGGAGGACTTGGCTGAGATTTATAAAATTCTGTTATGGTGTGGAGAAAGGTGGATTTTTTCTTTCTTTCACACAGCAGTAGAGCTTGGCCTCCCAGTGAACTTTATTGAAAACAAAATGAAGTACTACTTTACACAATAAGTTCTTAAGAAATTAGCTGCCCATGGATGGGGTGATGACCATTGACATATATGGCTTTAAAATGGGTTTACACAAATTCATAAAATATGGGTATCAACACTCTGCATCTGTATTGGATATGTTATTAGATCTTATATCACTTGTGTGTTTGCTCCCCATGGCTCCTATGCGATGAAGAGTGAGATGCAAGTTTAATTAATAATGATGGTGATGGTAATGATAGTAGTAGTAGCTATTATTTATCACGGCCAAATGAAGCTTCCAGGCTATGTGCTTCGGAATGCTATCTGCTGGGTGTGGAATCTATATGGGGAGGGTTCCTTTGTTCCTTGCTTGTGACTTCTTAGAAGCATCTGATTGATCTGTTGGAAACAGGATTGATTAAATGGATTAAATAAAATACATTAATCTGTTGTTATAGAACATGCAGCTCACAAATGATCCTTAAGTGATTAATACCTGAGTGAAAATATATTCTTTATGATGCTCTGGTTTAGTTGGATGATAAGTCTTTAGAGTAATAATTCAGATTTGGTTTGTTGATATTCTTTGACTGTTACAGTGTTAATAAGTAAGTAAGACTGTTACAGTGTTAATAAGTAATTTAATACAGTGTTACTAAATAATCTAAAATTTTAAACAAGTTGATATGTGTTAAATAACCTAGCTGTCCACACAGTTATACCTGCTAGCTGAATTGATCTTCTTGACCTTATTTTGTTAGCCCCTTTCTCAGTTTTGAAATTCACCATAGCTGAATTGAACTCTAGCCTTCTGGAGTTCTTAGAGTGTCAACAAGCATGTGAATAGGAACGAAGTGGTAGGGAATTGTATACTTGGCCTTTCAAAAAGCTTTTGACAGTCTATCACATAATGCTTCAGAGTAAACTTCACAGTCATGGCTCATCTTATAGATTGGTAACTGGTTAAAGAAAAAGAAGTAGGGTAGGAAGAAATGTACTATTATCGGATGGAAGGAGTAAGAAGTGGGGTATTTCCAGACTAGCTGAATGGGCATTAAAGTGGGCAGTGTGTTCATTGTTTGCAAGATTAAAGTGATACACACTGAGGCAAAAAAGGAAAAAAGAAAAGAAAAAGCCTAACTGCACATGAGAAACTGAACAGGAAAGGAATCTTAGGGTTGTGATGTATAGTTGAATGAAAACACCAACTTGGCGTCAGATTCAACTAAACAGTTGTGCCAGTGGGACCAGGTCAATGAGTGTCACAAGCGCAACGAGGATTTCCCTCCCCAACCCAACCCACTCCACATGCCCCCTCTACATTGACTGTGCACTGACAGAATGATCATCTTAACACAACTTTGAATTCCACCCTTGGTGTGTGCCAGCTGTGATGAGGGCAATCCAATGCTAGGAATCATTAAGCAATGCACTGAAAACAAAACTGCCAGCATTGTGATATCCTTATATAAATGTACGGCACAGTCACACTTGGAATACTGTGTATAGTTCTGTGTATAGTACCCATGTCTCCAGCAGTAAAAAAAAGTTTTTAAAATAATAAATTTCAATAGGACTGGCCTAGGGAGACTAGGGGATCCTTTTGAACCCCCCTTTTGATTTTAGTTCCCTTCGAATAGAGTCAAACCAATCAGGAGTATCTCAGAAATGCATTGAAAATTTTATAACACTAGTACAGGACTATGAAGATCCTTATTTGCTATGTGTGTTTAAACAAGATTGAGAGAGAATTCCTGAATGAGCAGAGATCTAGGTTCCTGTTCACTGCTGAGGAAGTGTGACTTAACTGTGTGCACACTCATGAAAGCGAGCATACAACTAAAGCTCTGTTGGGTGCTAAGTATTAATAAAACAGCAAGGTTTGAGTGTTCACTGTTTCTTTGCTAAAAGTGGAGGATAGGGAAAGAGCCAGAACAGGTGGAGGCCATGCAACTTTTCTCATATCAGAAAACTGTGACAGCTGTAAAATACTTTTCAGTTAGATGCTATTTGCAAGGGAGCAAGTTGTGGAGAAAACTGGAAGTTGGCTACATACCCTGTGACATCTTCCCAGGTATAGTGGGCACCAACTGCCACTGTTCCAAACTCTTACCTTGCTTTCTTTACTGGAGCAGGAAGGGGAAGGAAAAAGTTCCACAATCAGTAGTGCTAATGGACAACTTACTTTAGCCTGCAAGGAGTGGAAAGGGAGATGGCTGTATTTTCATCCTCCAAGGATGTAGAAGGATGAATCCTTCAAGAGTTAAAAACATTGGCCTAGAGCAGGGGTCTGCAACCTTTAAGACAAAAAGAGCCACTTGGACCCGTTTCCGAAGAAAAAACAAAACCTGGGAGCCGCAAAACCATTGCGACATTTAAAACAAATATAACACTGCATATATTGTTTCTTACCTTAATGCTATATATACAGGATCGTGCAGTCATCTGTCAAAAATGGAGGAGGAACCCCCAGCAATGGTGTGCAAGCTCCTATATAGACTTTTGAAATCCCCCCCTTGGAGTCCAGTCCACCCCCAGACACATCATCCTACATCACAGATACATCAGAACTACATCACAAATAGGGAGGGTCAGAGGAGGTAACCTGAGAATTCTCACACCTGTGCCATCTCTCCTTGACCCCTCCCAGACACACATTTCTGCAAAACTGGTTTCCTGCCCTGGCCAGGCAAGGCTAATGTAGAGCTAAGGACTATCCTTTGTTCTTGTTGTTGTTGTTCAGTCGTTCAGTCGTGTCCGACTCTTCGTGACCCCATGGACCAGAGCACGCCAGGCACGCCTATCCTTCACTGCCTCTCGCAGTTTGGCCAAACTCATGTTAGTAGCTTCGAGAACACTGTCCAACCATCTCGTCCTCTGTCGTCCCCTTCTCCTTGTGCCCTCAACCTTTCCCAACATCAGGGTCTTTTCTAGGGAGTCTTCTCTTCTCATGAGGTGGCCAAAGTACTGGAGCCTTAACCTCAGGATCTGTCCTTCTAGGGAGCACTCAGGGCTGATTTCTTTAAGAATGGATAGGTTTGATCTTCTTGCAGTCCATGGGACTCTCAAGAGTCTCCTCCAGCACCATAATTCAAAAGCATCAATTCTTCGGCGATCAGCCTTCTTTATGGTCCAGCTCTCACTTCCGTACATTACTACTGGGAAAATCATAGCTTTAACTATACGGACCTTTGTTGGCAAGGTGATGTCTTTGCTTTTTAAGATGCTGTCTAGGTTTGTCATTGCTTTTCTCCCAAGAAGCAGGCGTCTTCTAATTTCGTGAGTGCTGTCACCATCTGCAGTGATCATGGAACCCAAGAAAGTGAAATCTCTCACTGCCTCCATTTCTTCCCCTTCTATTTGCCAGGAGGTGATGGGACCAGTGGCCATGATCTTAGTTTTTTTGATGTTGAGCTTCAGACCATATTTTGCGCTCTCCTCTTTCACCCTCATTAAAAGGTTCTTTAATTCCTCCTCACTTTCTGCCATCAAGGTTGTATCATCAGCATATCTGAGGTTGTTGATATTTCTTCCGGCAATCTTAATTCCGGTTTGGGATTCATCCAGTCCCGCCTTTCACATGATGAATTCTGCATATAAGTTAAATAAGCAGGGAGACAATATACAGCCTTGTCGTACTCCTTTCCCAATTTTGAACCAATCACTTATTCCATATCCAGTTCTAACTGTAGCTTCTTGTCCCACATAGAGATTTCTCAGGAGACGGATGAGGTGATCAGGCACTCCCATTTCTTTAAGAACTTGCCATAGTTTGCTGTGGTCGACACAGTCAAAAGCTTTTGCGTAGTCAATGTCCATGGAGTTTTCTTGGCAGGGATACTGGAGTGGCTTGCCAGTTCCTTCTCCAGGTGGATCACGTTTGGTCCAAACTCTCCACTACGACCTGTCCATCTTGACCTGTCCATAGCTTCCCTGAGTAATTCAAGCCCCTTCGCCACGACAAGGCAGTGATCCATGAAGGGGTCCTTTGTTCTAGCCCGGGCCAAATCCACAAATTAAAGTGGAATGATATTCCCTTTGTGAGGGAAATGGCCCATCATCTAGCACTCAGGCAGAGCCTCCCCTTCCTTGCAGAGAAACAGCTTGTCAGTTTAGGAGTGAAAAAAAATGGTTCTTCTTGTGCTGCTTTATTCATTTTAATTAATTTTGTAAGCAGTAGCACTGGAAACTTTAGCAAGAGCACACTAAATCCTGAATTCTTTGATTACTGAAGAAGTTTCTCAGGATCCTCAGCCCTCGCAAAGGAACTACATGCCAGGGAACTCAATTTCCCAAGCTCCCTTGCAACGATGAATCCCGTCGGCATGAGGGAGGGGGGAAACAGCCCGTGCAACACACACACACACACACAAACACACAGTGACCAGCTGTGTGTCGGAAGGAGTTCTCCCTGCAATTGCCCATTGTCATTGAGATTTTGGGAGGGGGAGAAAGACGTTGTTGAGCTTTTTTCCCCTTTTTTGGCTGCTGATCACTAAGGCAGCAAGAGAGGCAAGTCAGCGCCGGGGTACTTAGAGCCTTTCCCTCCCCCTCTCTGATTCGCTCCTTCGCAGCCAGTACAGCGCCCGGAGCCGCGGCAAAGGTGTAAGAGAGCCACGTGCGGCTCCGGAGCCGCGGGTTGCCGACCCCTGGCCTAGAGGTAGAAGGCATGTGAAACCTGGTCACTAAACTAATGCTTTATGTCTGTGATCTATTGCCCCAACTACTTTCCTGGTGATCTATTGCCCCAACTACTTTCCTGAAAAAGAATTAGCTAGCTTCAGGTCAGGAACATATTGTGTTTTTAAAAAAAAGTTTTTATTGAGATTTTCTTGGGTAACAATAGAACATACAAAGCCTCTGTTTTCAAGTCATAGAATCATTCAAACAAATCAGTCATATTCAGGGTGAGACATTACTGTTACAGGCAATATGTGGTTGTGGGAAATAAGTTTCAGAGAGAGTTCCCTTCTTTTGGCTGAGATAGTTTTATAGGGTAGCTTGGTTGATGACCTCCATTGAATGTGGTAGCTTGCAGTGTGAGAGAGTCTGCATAGTTTACCTTCCCACTTAAAACAAGATTCTTTCTTCCAATCATTCACCATTGTGTGGACCAAATGCTATCTCCTCTAGTCAGTATATTATAAAGATGATAATATAAAAAGTGCTCTCCATATGTGCAAACCAAACAAAGATGTAAAACAATCGAGGGAGCAAGTGCTTTTAGGTCACCATAGGTTTGAATTTATCTTTAGTAGTGATACTGTTTTCAAGCTCTGCTCTTCTGGATTAGCATTTTAACATGACACCTCTTGCAGAATATCAGACTGATGCTGTCATATAGGACTATAGGTGATGGAAGCATGATTTCAGTCTGAACTCTACCCTCAGGAAGGTTTGCAACATAAAACACAAAAATCATCTTCAGAGGGAGCCCTATAACATGTTGCAGTAATCTACCCTAGAGGTTACCAGAGCATAGACAACAGTAGTTAGGCTAACCCTGTCCAGGTAGGAGTGCAGCTGGGCCACCAGCTAAAGCTGATAGAAGACACTTCATGCCACTGAGTCCATCGGAGCCTCAAGCAACAGCAAAGGATATAGAAGTACCCCTTAGCTGCGAACACGCTCCTTTAGAGCAGGCATAGGCCAACTCGGCCCTCAAGATGTTTTGGGACTGATGATGGGAGTTGTAGTCCCAAAACATCTGGAGGGCCGAGTTGGCCTATGCTTGCTTTAGAGGGAGTGTAACCGCATCAAGAGCAGGCTATCTCCCATCCATCTGATATAGGGAACAACCCACTAACTGTGCCTCAATCTTATCTGGATTGAGTTTCAGATTGTAAGCTCTCATCCAGTCCATTACTGAGGCAAAACAATGATCCAGCACAGAAACTGCCACACCTGCAGATGTAAAGGAGAAGTAGAGCTGTGTGTCATCAGCATATTGCTGACAATGTACCCCCAAACTCTGGAGGATCCCACTCAATGTTTCATGTAGATGTTAAACAGCATGTGGGTTAAAATCGAACTGCGAGAAACCCTGCATTGAAGGCTCCACGGAACTGAGCAACACTCTCCAAGCATCACTCTCTGAAAACAACCATCCAAGTAGGACTGGAACCACCACAAAGCAGTGCCACCCCCCAAAAAAGCCTCAAGACAGCCACTACAGAATGTTATCCTGGTTGACTGAGAGTTCAAGGACAATTAACAGGAACACATACTCACTGTCTCTCTCCCAACACAGGTCATTGTGCAGGGTGACCAAATCAGCTCTTGTGCCAAAAATAGGCCTAAACTCTGATGGAAGTGGATCTAGAAAATCCTGCTTCTCTCATCTGAGAGTAAGGAATTTCTTTTGCAATAGGGATGTCTTTCTCTCCTAATCTCTGATACAGTGGTACCTTGGTTCTCAAACTTAATCCATTCTGGAAGTCTGTTCCAAAACCAAAGCATTCCAAAACCAAAGCGTTCCAAAACCAAGAGGCACTTTCCCATAGAAAGTAATGCAAAACAGATTAATCCGTTCCAGACTTTTAAAAACAACCCCTAAAACAGCAATTTAACATGAATTTTACTATCTAACAAGACCATTGATCCATAAAATGAAAGCAATCAATGTTCTGTACTATAAAATAAATAAGACAGTATTAAAATTATTTTTTTCCCTTACCTGCACTGATGATAGTCATTGTTTGGATGGGGGGCTTTTATCCATTTCCGCAGTCACAAAATCAATCAATCATAAAATGAGAAATAAGCCACAGTCACAAAAATGAAAAAGCCACAAAAACAAAATTGCAAAAAATAGCAAAAACAAAAGCAACATTATGATCGGGGGGACTCAGATGAGTGGTGCAAGGGCAGAAGTGGGAAGAAAATAGGCTTAATTACGATGGGGGGGACTGAAATTCGCTGCGCAACAGTAAAAACGGAAGCTCAGGAGCACGTTCGGCTTCCGGGGCAAAGTTCGAAAACAGGAACACCTACTTCTGGGTTTGAAGCGTTCGGGTTCCGAATTGTTTGGGAACTAAGCTGTCTGAAAACCTAGGTACCACTGTACATTAATTTGTAACCTCCTGTCATTCACATATGCCATTTCTCTATACAGAACTTTTAAAATGACCCCTGCCACACGGCAGCAACGGCACATAGTGGCAGTAGCAGCGGCAGCCTGCAAGGCCTTGCGGACGCAACGGTAGGTGATGGCAGTAGCGGCATCCTGCAAGGTCTTGCGGTGAGAATGAAAGATGGTGGCAATAGTAGTGGCAGCCTGCGAGGCCTTGTGGCGACACAAGCACTGAGGTTTGCAAGGCCTCACTGTGGCAGCAAGAAGTGGCGGTGGCCTGCAAGTCCTCCTGGAGGCCCTGGAAGCTGGTGGTAGATGCTGTAGCAGCCTGCCTCAGTTAGGCCTTGCAGTCTACTTCTGCTTCTGTCACTGTCTCTTGCTGTCACTGCAAGACCTTGCAGGCCGCCGCTACTGCTGCCACCACAACAAGGCCTTGCAGGCTGCTGCCGCCACTGCCCACTACCATGGCAAGGCTTTGCAGGCTGCTGCTTATTGTGCTACTGCTGCCAGGCTGCTTCTGCTTCTGCCCCCCTCCCCCACCATTGTTGATTCTGCCACCACCAGGCTGCTGCCGCTTCTGCCACCTAAGAGGCTTGCTGGCAGTCCTAGATTATTTGCATTCGCTATGACTCATCACTGTACTTTGGATTGTCCCGAATACCACCATATGGTAGAACCATAAGACTACCGGTAATTTGGATGCGTTTTGGCTTGCTGAAACTGACCATGAGGTGATTGGTAATATCATCATTTATCAGTTTTAGACCCTTAAGTAGTAGCATTGTCTTGTTTGCCTCTGTGTATTTCCTTCCTTATTTAAGATATTGTGATATATCAATATATCGCTATATTTAGCTGGTGATATATTGCAATATTGAAAACCTGTTATCGCCCAGCCCTACTGCCTATCTGCAACCCTTCTTTCAAAACTTAATTTTAGCAGGTAGCGTGGAGAGGGGAGGCAACCATGCAGATTCCAGGGGAGACTTCTTCAGGTGCAAATGTGCATATCTGTTGGTGACCCTTTTGTAGGCTATTGCTGATTCAGGATCAGGACCATGATTCACATCTCTGCAATAATATATCATTTATGGAACATTGCACAGAACATTTCACAACATAACTTTACACTCAATCAGGAGAAACTGAATCGTACTCTTTAAAGCAGAATTTTCCAAACTTTGTGTCGTGACATGTTAGTAGGTCAGCTGCAGTGTGTAGGTGTGTGTCACAAACATCATCCATACTCCTTCCAGGTCTAGAAAGCTGTTAGTTTGCTAGTAAAACTGAAGTAATATGTCACAAAATAATGCATGTCTAAAAAGTGTGTCACCAACATGAAAAGTTTGGAAAGCTCTGCTTTAGAAAATGACTTTGGACTGATAATTGGGCGAAGTGTTAGTAGATGAAAACGTATTTCCCAAATGGTAATGGTTGGTTATGGAAAGAGCTTTGAAAGTAGATTAAAGTTTCGACTTCCTGAATATTGGCTGTGGACACCCCTGTACTAATTTCTTTTCCAGTGATGCAAGATCTGTTGAAAGCATAATGTAGACTTGGGTGTAAGACTGCACCTTGCTGCCCTTCGCTCAGGACTCAACTTAAAAAACAAAAACAGATTAGCAAAATTTGCTGGTGTTTATGGGTTACAGGGAGAGCTATATTGAAGTGCTAGTTTGAGAATTCTCCTATTATATTGGTCTCTGTAGGCCAATATAATAGACTGTTGTATCTCCTTCAATGCTTTTCAGAAGATTCGTCTCCATTTCTTGCTTTGATATGTGTGACTGCAGAAAGAAACACTGGAAGAACACTAAGAAGTAAACAACTCTGTTTTTCTTCTACATGCCTCCATAGGGAATTCTGAATAGATGGTACCTTTGAAAAGCTTATAACTTAACATGTAGCTACAAGTTCCTTTCCCAAGGGATGGGAGAGGACTTGGAGAGCTGGTGTCAAGCTAATTCTTGGCCCCTTTGCAGTTTGTCCCACCACCAGCCAGGGAATACCGGTACTTCCTTCACAGACTGAAGTTGGATCCTCTTTTTCTTTCTTTCTTTCTTTTTCCCCAGCCAACCTTGTTTTTATTGATTTAGCATATTTAATTGCTGTGAATACATGGGAGGGTGGTGACATACCGTATATTTCGTTCCATAATGCGCCCCGGACCATAATGCGCACCTCGTTTTTTTCTGGTTTTCCTCCTCTAAAAGGCTGGGAGGGAAGAGAGAGAGAAAAGGAAGGAAGGAAGGAAAGAAAGAAAGAAAGCAGTGTGAGAGAGAGAGGGAAGGAAGGACGGAAGGAAGGGGTGAGGGAAAGAGAAAGAGGGAGGGAGGGGAGAGAGAGAGAAGGAAGGAAGGAAGGAAGGAAGGGGTGAGAGAGAGGGGGAAAGAGGGAGGAAGAGAGGAAGAGAGAAGGAAGGAAGGAAAGAAGGAAGGAAGGAAGGGGTGAGAGAGTGAAAGAAAGAGGGAGAAGGAAGGAAGGGGTAAGAGAGAGAAAGAAAGAGAGACAAGGAAGGAAGGGAGGAAAGAGAGAGGGGGAAAGGAGGGAAGGAAGAGAGAGAGAAGGAAGGAAGGAATGAAAGGAAGGAAGGAAAGAAGGAAGGAAGGGGCAGGAGAAATAGAGAGATGGATGGATGGATGGAAGGGGTGAGAGGGAAAGAGAAAGGAAGGGAGGGAGGGAAGAGAGAAGAAAGGAATAGGTGGGTGAGAGAGAGAGAGAAGGGAGAGAGAGAAAGAAAGAAAGAGAGGGGGGAAGGAAGCCTGCTCTTGCGAGAAGCGGCGGCGTGATGAGCGCCCCAAAAGGAGCGCTTTCGGGGCACTGATCCCTTCGCCACCTCTTGCAGGGGCAACCACGTCTCCCTTCTCCCCGGCTCGCTGGGGGGGGGGAGGGCGGAGGGAAAGCGGCCCAGACGGAGCTCTCCCTCGCCACTCGCCCCAAAGCAGCAGGGCTAGGCAGGAGCTAAGAGTCTCCTGCGCAGCCTCGCTGCTCCAAAGCAACTGCGAGGGAGGGAAACGGAGCTCTCCTTCGAGGCTTTGAAGCGAGGGAGAGCTCAGTTTCCCTCCTTCGCGGCTTGCTTTGGAGCAGAGGGGCTGCACAGGAGACGTTCCTGCGCAGCCTCGCTGCTCCAAAGCAACTGCGAGGGAGGGAAACGGAGCTCTCCTTCGAGGCTTTGAAGCGAGGGAGAGCTCCGTTTCCCTCCTTCGCGGCTTGTTTTGGAGCAGAGGGGCTGCACAGGAGACGTTCCTGCGCAGCCTCACTGCTCCGAAGCAACTGCGAGGAAGGGAAACGGAGCTCTCCTTCGAGGCTTTGAAGCAGCGAAGCTGGGCAGGAACGTCTCCTGCGCAGCCCCTCTGCTCCAAAGCAAGCTGCGAAGGAGGGAAACTGAGCTCTCCCTCACGATTCACCCCAAAGCAGCGGGGCTGGGCAGGAGCTAAACGGCTGCTGCACAGCCCCGCTGCTCTGCAGCTGGCGGAGGGGGGAGGAGGAGGGGGAAAGAGCCCGATTTCGAGCTGCTTTCCCCTCCTCCGCCCTCCTGCCGCTGGCGGTGGCCACGGAGAAGGGGAAAAGAGCCCGATTTCGAGCTGCTTTCCCCATCTCCGTCCTCCTGCCGCTGGCGGTGGCCACGGAGAAAGGGAAAAGAGCCCGATTTCGAGCTGCTTTCCCCTCCCCCACCCCTCTGCCGCTTGCGGTGGCCGCGGAGGAGGGGGAAACAGCCCAATTTTGGGCTGCTTCCCCCTTCCCTGCCCCTCTGCCGCTGGCGGTGGCTGCGGAGGAGGGAGAAACAGCCCGATTTCGGCTGGGGAGCGTCAGAGGCAGGCAGCAGCAGAAGCGGTGCTCAGTGCCTTCGCTCCATAACACGCACAGACTTTCCCCCTTCCTTTTTTGGAGGAAAAAAGTGCGCGTTATGGAGCGAAAAATATGGTAATTTTCCAGATACAACTGCATCATACAGGAGCCAGTTGTGTTGTGCTCAAATGAGAATGTTAAAACGTTTACTCAGGAGAATCTCTCATATTATCACTTAGGCAGGATCCAGCAATGGAAGAAGACTGTAACTCAACACATTCCTCTGATTTTAGAATCCATTGCATTTCCCCAATGAATTCATCTTCTGACACATAACTTTAAAAAAAACACCACACCCGTGTTCAAGCAACCATGAAGAGTAAAGTCCACAAACTAATATTTCAACAGCAAATCACCTCCCAAACATTCAGATATGTGCTTCATCTTGTTCATATCTTAAAACCCAAGGCTCTCATGTACTTGTGGGC
Organism: Darevskia mixta; assembly: GCA_034641385.1. Classification (NCBI taxonomy): domain Eukaryota; kingdom Metazoa; phylum Chordata; class Lepidosauria; order Squamata; family Lacertidae; genus Darevskia; species Darevskia mixta. The sequence continues at coordinate 28,186,121 of JAWWNH010000066.1, forward strand.
CTCAATAAGAGCACCACAGTGTTCTTCTCCTTTTTCGATGATGCAGGCATCGCGCCCCCGCTTCATCTCCGGGCAGGCACAGCACGGCTTGAGGGAAGGCGGCGGCTTCTGCTCTGCCACCGCTGCGGGGGATTGGAGACCCGGGGTGTCACAGGACGCCAGGGTCGACATGGCTTCCCGATTCTCTTTTTCTTTTTGACACTTCCTGCCATTCTCAGTTTCTTATTAAGATGTGAAACCATGAAGCCCCTGCCATACCTGGTATTTCTGCTCCCCCTCCCACCATATATATGACCATTAACTCCTGGCTGGTTTACATTTCTCCAGGACTCTGTGGAGTTGCCTCCATACTAAACCTTTGTGGTAAGCAGCTTCCCTTGTCTCTTGTTTACAATATCATTCACTTATACTGAAGGAAGTGGTCATTGTTTATACATAAAATCTGATAAAATATTTTAATTATCTCACAATCAATCTCAATTTTCTTAAGATATTTGAATTTCGTGACTTGAGAAATCGAATTTCAACATTTTTTATTTAATTCATCCTTTCACTAGACTTTGTATGTGTGTCCCTCAGGAATAAGTATTATACAAAATTATTTCCTAAGGGCAAAATTAGAATGATCAAATGCTAGTGTAGTAATCAGTACAGAAAATATCAAATCCTGCTGTTTAGAATCCATTATATAAGTATGTACAGTGATGGGGAGCAAAAAGTCAACTATTGAGTGCTTGGCAGTTTTCCACTCCAATGTTAAAGAATTGTGAAGTTAGAGATGGTATGACCTTCTTCAGCAGTATTTGAGCACAAGTGCAGGGGATATTCAGCATGAACACATGATTATAATGCACTATTGTGTTTATCAGTCTCTGTTTTCTGGCATTTAAAAAAGTGATCATTGTTTTTGGCCACTTCCCCTCCTTAAGAAGATTGTTCTGCATAAGCACATCAAAATTTCATTTTCAACATGAGTAGAACTGGAAGAACTCTTTTGACTCCGTTCATGGGTAAACTTTAAGTCTTCATATTGATGGAAATAAGTAGTCAGCAGAGGTGGAACAACTTGAGGGCATCCACTTTCAATTGTGCGTGTCTTGAATTGCACATCATTTCCAGTGATATTGTTTCTTTGTGTAAACTAATAATACACCTAAGATTTTCTGCAATGATGTGGGGGACTGTGACTAAATGTTAACCTTAATGCAATATCATTGCCTGTCCTGTGTAGCACACTAAAAAAAACTATCAGCCAGCCATGCATGTAGAGCTAGAGTCTGGGGGTTTATGTAGTTACTTGTACTCAAGTGTCAGTGCTATAGTACACATAAATGTGTATCACATTGGATATGAATGAACACATGTATAAATTGTTTCCTTTTCAAATGAAAGCAAGCAGGAGCCAGATCTTTTTTTAGGGCTGTGGATGAACACCCTGTTACAATTTGCAGCTCCAATTTGTGAATCTAGATTGGGCACAATCTGGTTTTAACCATTCTAGGACCATTCTGAATCTGAATTTTGCAAATTGCCAGAAATCTCATTGACCTGTATTGTGAAAGGAAAATAACCATACCTTTCTTGTTTTTGACATAGGGGCATGAAATTTGGGGACATGGTAGCTCTTATAGAGGGGATTAACCCTGCCAAATTTTGGATCAATAGCGCTAGGATTTTATCAGAGCCACCTTTAAATTTTGCTTTTTCCTAAAAAGATTTTTGAAAAGAATGGACTACGAGTGCTCAGTCACACCATTTCCCATGGATGTGTATTTGCCCCATTCCAGAGCTCTGAGATTTTTTTTTTTAAGGTTTGAGATACGAGGCATGGGTGTAACTGACTATCATAAGCAAGCAGCAGCATAGAGATAAAAATATACATAGGGACATGGAATTTGAAGAACATAGCCCCTATAGAAATGATTAACATGTTCAATTGCAGGTGGGTAGTTACAGGGATCTTCATGTTTGCCATCTTTACAGTTTATTACCCCTGCCTTTTCTTTAAAAAGATCCTGCCATATTGAGGGCGGATTGCAAGCAGTAGCCATGAGTGAAGGGAAAATCAAAATACTATTTAATAATAATATTCACTGTGGTTAGCAATTGGAATAGTAGTAGTAATTCTGAAGTCAGAATGCTGGCTAACATGCGCATTAATTTTGGCTGGCTGGTTAATAATACAAAAGTTTTGTGTAAACCAACTAGGTTACACCACCCAAGCTGCTTAGCAATTGCAACTGCTCCCCTACCCCTTACTCCTCTCCTCACTCTAGCATTCTCCTTGTATGGTGCTGGAGAGACACTGTCTGGCTTTCTGAGATATTCCTTTGAGCTATAAATCTGTACAAATCTGTATGAACCTATTTGGGAAAAACTGGATCCACTCTGTAATTTTACCTGCTTTTACCCAATCCAAACAGGATATAAATCTGCTTGGACAGGCCTGATTTGGTTCAGAATTTAGACAAATCCGGTGCACAGGCCTAATCTTTTTACAGTTTATGTTTATCAGTATTTTAGAGAGGAAAATAGTGATGTATGTACATATGTGCACTCTTTGTATCTACTCTGTGATTTTATTTTATTCTTTTGCACCACGGGAATATATGCTCTGCCTAACTTGGTTGGCAGGATAGGCACAACTACCCGGTAGTTTAGTTTTGGATGTAATTGCAAACTATGGGTTACCACAAACTAGGACATATTCAGAGGATGTGAGGGGAGGAAGGAGTGGAAGGATGAAATAAATGTGTAGAGATTGGAGTGTTTGAGCATGAAATACTGATCCATGATTTGGTTTTAAATGGTAACTGATACAAACTGAAGAAATCTTTTTAAAATGTATGCAAATAATGGAGGGTGACCAGAATTTTTGACTTCTGCTTAGTGCATGAAAATAGTACAATCTGACTCTTAATATTGAAAGCACAGATTTTTATTTTATTTCACAATAAAATATCATCACTTGTTGACTGCAAATTCAGTATGCTCCTTGTTGGAGCCTTGTTATTTTTTTGAATTTTGTTATTCATGCTTTTATACTGTATTTTATGCTGCTTTTATGTTTATTACAATCAAGTGTTTTAAATTTGTTGTTAGCCGCCTTGAGCCCGGGTTTCTGAACTGGGAAGGGCGGGGTATAAATAAATAAAAATTATTTATTATTATTTTCCTGATTATGCCAGATGCTGCTGCTAGGTTGGAGTGGACCATACATGTCTGGCTGAGCAAAGCAAGGCCTTTGGTTAAACTTGCCCTTTTGACATTCTTATATGACGTTCTATTTAGTTTGTAATATGATAACTCCCATGGAGAATGAGATCTGTATGGCATTTAGTACACAAGTTGAAGCTGCTTAATGTCCAGTTAAGGTTTCCCCCCAAGAGTTAAAATCAGTTTGAAACATGTGTAAACTGCTTTTAAAGATGAATTCTAATGCAGTGCATTTCATTTTGCACTCAGTGCCATCATCTTGTTACAACCAGAAGCTTTTGTTTGTTTCATTTTGCCATATCAGCAGCTAGGTTTTTGTTTTTTTAAAAAGCTTGATGGTGTAATTCAGCATATGCACAGTTTATATGAACTGTAATAGCACATGCAGTGCTGTGCTGCTTTCTGGCTGCTGACTTGAGCTCATTTTGCAGTTTGCTATTTTCTTAAAAGAAATCTGAAGTGCCTTTCAGTAACAATGCTAAGTTAATAACTATAGCATCCATTAGAACCATTTTCAGGAGGTTTTTTTTCTCAAGCAATTTACTAAACACTAGTTTTAAGTAGAGCATAAACTTGATCAAGTAAACATATCCTTTGTTGGAACAGCCTTCTGAAACTCAAACTCTTAACAGATTAGTTAAAGATATATAAAACTTATGGGATAGGTTGCATTTATTAGCCAATTTCTGTTTGTAGAAATTGCTCTGGATTATGTTCTGTCACAACTTCTTTATATGATAGTGAACAAGGATGTATGCATTGGATTAAAGAAGCAACCTGCTTTTGCTCTAAACATATAGCTGGTTTGGATTGTTTGTTTTCCCCTAGAGGGATTTGCTCTTTGAAAGGCTGCACACACTTTGGCTTTGTAAAAGAAAGTGTGCATGAGCTTGCTGATGGTGGGGATGTGATACTGAGTTTATACAACAGCCTCTATGTGGGCCAAAATGGATGAGAGATCCATGAAAGGATCCCTTAATGTTTCTATTTTTAGCTGTGCTTAATTTCCTTGATGTGATGATGGAAGATTGCATGCGAGTCAGCTGGCTTGATGGAGATGTCAGTCGCCAATCTGGTGCCCAGAAACCGTATAGTCGCAATTGGATCCACACCAATAGCAAAATGTGCTTGGCGTATGGGGAATTTCGAACACTGCGTAACATGTGGGATTTCCCTAGGACCTGTATTAGAGCCAGTGCTTTTTAACTGGCATAAATGGCCTAGGGGTAAGCAATGAGGTGGCCAGATTTGGTGATGTCAATGTGATTTTGCGTGGTTAAAACAAAAAGTGTTAGTGAATTGCTCTGAAAGAATCTCTCTAAACTGGATGACGGGACACAAGAATAAAGATGTTAAATCAAATTATTCCCTAGGACATCAATTAAATTTCTGATGCAAACTTAAATTGTCCAAAGCAAATTACTCTTATTTGCATAGAAGATGGACATGAAATAAATGCTTAAGTAATGTTTTTTTGGAAAATGTATCCCTTAACCCATGAAATATTAAATTTCCACCAAATTTGTGCCGATTCAGTATATGAGTTGCACTAGGAAAGGGTTAAGTTATTGCTGTTCACAGAATTGACTCAAATTATCACATTTTTAAGCTGTTAAATTCACAGCTGGATCAAAGAGAAGTAGTCCCTGCCCCACACATAGTGTCAGTTTCCTATTTTCAGAAAGTAAGAGAATTTTAAAGTGCACTGATTTAGTTTTAATTTCAGCAGAATTAATTATAACCTTGTGATTATTACCTGTACGATATGCTTATTAAAACTAATGATTGACAAGGCTTTGTATATTTATGAAGTTTAGAATATTGCTCACCTGGTCATCTAGATATTATTTGTAGTAGGCTATGCTTGGCTGTACCCTTTTTCTTGTTATTTCTATCTCCTGCCCTGTATACCTGAAGGAGCACCTCCACCCACATCGTTTAGCCCAGACACTGAGGTCCAGCACCAAGGGTCTTCTGGCGGTTCCTTCACTGCGAGAAGTGAGGTTATAGGGAACCAGGCAGAAGGCCTTCTCAGTAGTGGAAATATGATAAAATGGTTTTCTTGGGCTTTTTTATAATTACTTTCATGGCGTCTTGAACTGCAATTGTCCATGTCTTGGATTTCAACAGTACTAAATGTTGCTCTGGAAAGTTTGCCTAGTTCAGAGACAACAAGAAAACTTTAGCAGGCCATTGTTCTGTTATTTGCATGGCTTGAATTATTCGGTGCTGGCTATTAAGTAAACTTCATGGACATAAGTTTTAAGTGAATGGTTAAAATGCCGCATTTTCATACTCTTCTTGCCCCCGCCCCCTGTAGTAGGAGCATGCAGGATTATAGATGAGACCTGCGGGTATAGGGTGGTATATAAATTTAATAAATAACTAGCAATAACAAAACCAATAACAATAATAGGAAAGCAAATGAAGTGGATCATTTTTGAGTATTTCTGTCAGTACCTTGGATATTGCAATCAATTACTTTCTTAACAGTTATATACATGAACATAGACAAATAGAATTCTTGATTGTGAGCCGCTGTGGAGAGGGGTTAGCATTTAGAAAAATTGACATAACTCCCTCTGAGCCCATGGGATAGAATGGAAATATATAAATTAAATAAATAATAAAGCCACATGTATAAATGCTCTCTGAGGAAAGTATTTTTTGCATATAGAAAGCCCGCAAGTTTGAGAGAAGGGTTATAGGCTAGCTTTCTCAGTTGTATATTCATGCAGGGAGTAGTTTCTCCCCCTTGCCTCCTATAAGCATTCTGACATTCAGACTAGTCCAAGTGGCATAATCCAAGAAAATCCACACTGCTTGATCTGTATGTGTAGATTAGTTTTCACTCCTCCTTGCATTTATGAACAATAACTTTTATTTTTCCCCCCTCCAAGGAGCTCAGAGCAGCTTGTGAGACTCATGAGAACTTTATAAAATATTAACATAGTAAGTGCGGAATAGAGAGAGTCTTGTTCCACGTAGATGAACTGCATATCTGAGCAGGAGTTTGAACACAGGTCTAGTCTCACTTGCTTCTGGGAGAATTCCATTTGTGTCTGGGCGGACCTCTGTGGAAGGGATTACAAAACAAGGGTCTAGGCAGATAACACCACTCTGTTAATTCTGCCTTGAAGGAGCATGTCAAGGCTTTGCTTGGTTGCCTATAGAGATAATGCTGATATGTATGAAGAGTTGGTCTCCTAAGAGCCCAAATTATTTAGCTTGTATTGTGCCTGAGAAGTAAAAGGATGGGTAGGTTGCCATCTCAGGAATAGTAACTACAGAAATTAATAAATTGCCATGTAGGGAGTAGGGAGTTTGGTTACAGGCTTTGGCTGGATGATGAAGTAAAACACTGGCATGAAAGCTTTGAATAAATAAGCGCGTGACATCATTAAGTTGCTGCATCTTACGCTAGGATGGGTGGTGATGGGGGAGGCACCCAGCTGAATGTGTGGTATCACAGTGTCCCCAAGTGGCCAAGCAGGAAAACTGCAAACTGAATCTGACATTGTAGGTTGGTTTGACATACTGATATACTGTAGGTAGTAGCTATTTTTTTTTTGTCCAGTATGCCATCACTATTGTAAGGGTTTTCTGTCAACTATTTTAATGATTTTATACAAGTGTGCATAATACCATTTTAATTGTGATTTTGTGTTTGTAACATGCTGCTTAATGCTTACTGCTGGAATGAATACATTTTATGTTCTAGATTCTTCCTTGTTTAAATTACTTCAAATTGGAAATGGAAAGTTTTATGCTTTGCTTCGATTTTAAAGCAACAAATAATTTTGCAACAGGATATCATGGATACAATATGGATTTTTTATCATAGAATTTTGAATTCTAAGAGAACATTCACCAACTGTTCTCCAAAGCAACTACCGTATTTTTCGCTCCATAAGACGCACTTTTTTCCTCCTAAAAAGTAAGGGGAAATGTCTGCGCGTCTTATGGAGCGAATGCATGGTCCCTGGAGCCAAAATGCCTAGGGGCCAAAAGCAGATTGTGCTCTTTTTTTTACAAAGAGAGAAGAGGGTGTTGAAAGGAAGCCGCTGAACAGCTGTTTAGCAAGCGATGGGGAGAGAGATAAGGCTCCCTTTCCAGCCCCGCCCCCTTGCCCAGGCCACCATTGTTGAATGCAGAGGGAGGCTGTTTGTTTCCCCAGCAACATGTGACTGGCTGATTAGATTATCTGTCTGGAAACTGTAGAAATGGCTCCCTTTCCTGTAGGACTAGAAGCTGCAGAACTGTGAGTTGAACCCCATAAAAACAGGGCTTTTCCTCTTTGAAAAAGAAGCTGCACCACTTTGAGCTGATCCTAAAAAAAGCAGGGCTTTCCCCCTTTCCTCCTCTAAAAACTAGGTGCGTCTTATGTTCAAGTGCGTCTTATGGAGCGAAAAATACGGTATATATTTATGTCCTAATAAGAGCTTGTGGTTTTAGTAAGAAAGTAGATCTCAAAATAAAAACGCGGGAGTTTTGACTTACTTGGTGTGTGTTCTGAGTCCCAAGTCATACAAAATTGCACTGCGACGGCCACTTTGGAGGCAGCAAATGTTTTGGCTGTTGTTGCTTGACACATGGATTAATTCTGGCTACATCTTTTTTAAATTTTGCAAAGTTGTTACTGAAAGCAAGTATAATGCTTTCATTTACTTTTCTGGGGTTATAGCCAGCTTAGTGACCTAAGTACGTCTTGCTAAGTATTAACCATCTTCCTTTATTTATTTAGACTTCCATTCCAAAAATGGTAAGTAGAAGGAAAAATAGCTGCTGCCATTCCATGATTGCCTGTGTAAGGGGCTTGTGAAAGCTTACACAGTGCCACAAAATATTGGGAGTTAAAACTACAGAAGGTGAAATATAAGGTAGACAGAGAAGTGGGAAGTTACTACATACGGTACTTAACACATCTAGACTCTAGTCATACACCCATACACAGTATTAAATCAGAGTGAGGCTGTGAAGTACATAGTGCAGATTGTCTATTTTAAGATTCTGGCTGATGTAGTGGGCCTCTCAACTGAGGATGTAATGGAACATGGAGGCCATTATTGTTCTGCATGTGAATTATATATGGATAGTGCTGCAGAAAAACAATGAAGGATAGTTAATCAGAATTACAACACAGACTACGGCTTTATGCCATAGAGCTAGGCATTTGAATGCAGGACTTTTAACAGAGAACTCCTGCAAATGATTGTGCATACTGGTTCAAAGTTGCATGATACTGGGTCTAGAGGGTCCTTCTTTTTCAGGCCCTGGTAATTGATTACCCTTGGTTTTGGTTTTTGCAGGCGGGGTGAGTAGTTAATTATACCAGTTGTTACGCTTCTGTGAATCACAGCTCTTGTGGAAGTGGAAGAAAATCTTTGGATTTGATGTCACCTTTATCTTGTGCTCTACCCTGATTTTTACAAGGGCTCTTCTGCAATAAGATGATATTGACTTGCTTTATTGTTAAAATAAACTATGGTTTAATGTGAATGAGGACAAACTGTGGCTTCTGTTTATGAATGGTTTGGAGTGAAGCAAACCACTAGCCTCAGTTCAAATGCCGAGGCATGGCTTCCTTTGTTAGCAGCATGGCAGAAGCAAGGCATCAAGACCAGTATAAGAGAACTAAAACTTCTGAAGTTGCTAGTAAGTTTGCTCAAAGAGAAGAAAATACATTATGTGTTATAAGTGGTATCAATTCCACTTACAAGTGTATTGTCTTGCAAGAAAGAATAAATCCAAATCTGCTGCATAAGGTCTTATGATTTAGTTGCAGTTTTCTAAAGTTCAAAACACCACTGTGTAAACAAATGTGCTACTTTTTTATTTATTTTTGTCATTTCTATACATGCAGTTGCTGAGAGACTTGTTATTCCTTTGCAAGTTGCTGAAATGTTATAATGCTATTAACTGACTTGAAATTCAACACCAACTCATTTAAGCTTTACATCAATATATGTTACTAGCTTTAAATCACAAAATGTAACTTCATTTTGTTTCTTTCCCCACAGACTATAAAACCAAAACATCTGTGACATTAGAACTTGGATTGCGCATCTTCAGTGATAATTGTTTTAAAGTTTTACTGTTGGAGAAATGCTGTGAGAAGCACAATGTGGTGAATCAAAGACACAGAAACCTTGGAATCTTTGTACTGATTGAGGAGTTACAATGTTTGCTTTGTGAACAAAAACTATTTGGTAGTGGATAGAACTTCTGAAAATGCGGCCATGGACTGGCTCCTGGCGTTGGATTATGCTCATCCTTTTTGCTTGGGGGACCTTGCTGTTTTACATAGGTGGACACTTAGTACGAGACAATGAACACCCAGACCATTCTAGTCGTGAACTATCAAAGATATTAGCAAAACTTGAACGGTTAAAACAGCAAAATGAAGACTTACGACGAATGGCAGAGTCTCTCAGGTAAGTTGATAAAAACTCAGTGCGGGTAAACTGAAATTGCATTTTCTCTGTGTTAATGTAAAGGACAAAATACTTTTTCCCCTGGCATGTGTCTTTTCTGAGGTTGAAGGAGACATAAGGGTGCTATATGTGGTGGTATAGTAGTTGGCTGTTTGTACTATATTTGTGGAAGCTGATGGTGAAAGTTTTGGGGATAGTGCAAATTTAATGTTCCTTTTAAGAGCCAGTAATCTCAGGTGAAAACTGAAATCCATAATTCTAAATTTAACCAGTACTTAGGGCCAGGCCCGTGGAGAGGAGGGGCGCAGCTGGGTACACTTGCCCTGGGCCTCGGAGGGCTAAGCCTGCCAGGCACTGGCTGCTTTTTTGTTTGAGTTTATAACTTTATTCTAACAGGACTCCTGCCCTGGGCCTCAGATAAGCTCTGCATAGGCCTCCTTGGGGCTTTATCTCCCTCTAATCAACAATTTATGATAGACAGTCTGTTTTCCCCAGCATACTTGCTTACCTTCCTTTCACTTGAAGAAATAGTTCTGTTAGATTATCTTCCAGTTATCATGGCTTGGAGACTCAGTACAGGTTTTTGTCCCCACCCCAGCTTAATGTCTGAATCATCCTGAGCGAAACTGATTTTTCAGTACCAAGGCCCTTTCCTTAAGCCAGTACAGGAGGGTAAGAGACTGGGATATAAGAGACACCTGGTTTTATTCCCCATACCTGCTAGATACAAATGCTGAACTCTTTAGAAGTGGGAAATGCTATGTTTGATAGTCATTGTCTCATGGTCATGTACCTGGCTAACATATGGAACAGAAAGGGTAGTAATAAATAACTTTTTTACTCTGCCTCCTTGGTCCATCAGGACCTGTAAAAGAATCTGAACATGTTAATAAATGGAATTGAAATATATATAGTGAGGTTTTTCCATGTTGGTAAAATACTAAGCAGGTTGTGAAGAACTTCAAATGTCCACTCCAAAATGGATATCCATAGAAATGGGATCTATTGAAGGATTTGTAAATGTGTAGACACTTGGGTTTTATAAGTAAAAAGGGAATGGTAGGTTTTCTGAGAATCCCTGAAGACATTTAGTATCCTGGCGAGAAAAACAACCCTGCGGCATGAAAGTGTTGCATGATTGCCTTTCTCAAATGAGGATGATTCCTGTCAGTTGAAGGTTGCACACAGGTGATAGTATTCTGCTGGGGGCTGAATTGTGTTGCAAAAGAAGACTGAACAGCCTGATACTTCTCTCACTTTCTAGTTAAATACTGTATTAGATTTTTAGTTCAGTTTTGAGGGTAGGGCTCATCTTCAGCTGAACCCAGCTGTGGACTGAGTTTCAGAGTGTATCTGTGGAAAGAACAAAATTTCCCCTAGAATTTTCAGTGAGTGGTGGCTTGCTTGCTTTAGATTTTAAAAAAAGTTTTGGGGAGAGGGGACTGCATTTTTTTAAAAAGCATCATAGCTGTCCTCAGGACCCTGCTATGCAGGAGTTGGATTGGATCACCTTTAAAATGCAATGACTAGGAGTTGCAGCAGTAGTCTCCAAGTGGCTATGATTCTACTATATGCTGCTTTCCTGCTGCTTCTGGGTACTCTGCCCCTCACCCAGGACTCTTAGAGATTAGAGCACCTCAGTGGTCAAAACTACTCAACTCTTGCATTTAGCTATTCAGGCACTGCCACTGACTACTGCTTCAGTTCAGCCACAAACTCAGCTGGCAATATTCAGCATTCAGTTTCCATGAGACAATTTTTTCTTACTCGATGTCATATATGACATACCTCACTGCCCAAAGCAGGGTTTGCAACAGGAATTTCCCCACAGAAGAGCTGGTTTTGGGAATAGCACTGCTTAAAATATATTGCCACACACCCCTTCAGCCCTGATGGTTTATAACTAGTACTATGAGTCTGAGTAAGAGCAGGACTAGATTTGTAGTTCATGGTTCTTGTCCCCAAGGGCAGAGTTGGGGGAAATAGCTGCAGGTGTCTTATATGAGCAGAGGAATGGGGAGGGGAGGAGGGGCTATTCCATGCCATCTTTTCCATCCATTAGTCTGTTCAAAGTCCTTCCCTGTTTGTCTGCAGCTGCTTTCACTGATAACGGAAAAGCCATAGAGCTGTACATAACATGTATCTCAGCCCTAATATCTTACATGTGATGGGGGACAGGAATAGAGATGTAAAGTGTGTGTGTGTGTGTGTGTGTGCGTTTGTGTTTGTGTTCGTAGTTTCTGTTTCCCCCCAATAATGCTTTTAATTTGGGGCATCACTGAAGGAAATTTGAAAAATGTTTTGTAATTAGTGGGTTGTTTTTTTTTTTTTAAAAAAGGAAAGCTATTCTTCACTCAATATGTGGCGCAAATACTTTATGTAAGACAATGCCATATAGCATTAGAGAATGACGGCTCCTATGTATATAGACATAATGCACCACTCAGATCTAAGATTCATTACAGCAGAGGGTACTGCCATCTTCATGAGAGTGCCAAACTAGGTGTTCATTGCTTGGGGTCAGGGCAACATTTGATTTAATTTGGAACTGCTTAAAAGCAAGTAGCTCTGTACATTTTATAAATATGTAAGATATTAGTTTTATATGGTTATAAATTATGCTTTTATGAATCTAAAGCAATAATGTTAGTTTGGCTTTGATAAGAAAGTCAAATCTAAAAGGTTTTTCCCCCATAAAAAGTGAAAAATGATATATTTTCATGGCTTTAAAATTTCTGCAAATCTTGTATCTCTATGCAGAGGGAATAAAGTTTTTCTTCAAGTGCTTAAAAAAGAGACAAATTAATTTAACATTTCTGTACTGGCCACTACCCAGTGATATTTTTCCACATGAAGAAACACTCTTTAATTCAAGAGTAGCTTTCTGCATAACACACATAATCTGTACAAGATTTTAGAAAATCAGGATAATTATAGAGAAAGTTCTGCATGCAAATGTTTCATGCCACTAATTTGGCATATAGCTTTTACATGACTAGCATGCACAAGCAGTATTTTTTCCTCTGCCGTATAGCTTTCTGCATGGTGCCCATTATATGTTAAATCTAGTGTTAAATTTAGATATTTTTACAATATGATCGAAAAGACCATGCTTTTAAATAAATTATGTATTCTCTTGATTTTAATGCTTGTGGCTTCATTTTATTGCATTTTATCCTGTCCTTTCTCTAAGGAGTTCAGAGCAGTATTCTTCCCCTCCTTCAGTTTATCTTTAAATAATACTATGAGCTGGTTTTCCTGAGCATCATGCATATCAACCAAAGACACGCTAATACCAAAGGAACGTAGAGATATTGCCTGTTTAAACAATCAAATGCTTTGACTTGTGTTCAGCATCAGGAGAACAGTAGGTTCCGGATGTGATTGACTCCAAAAATTGTATTGAGAACCCTTCTATAATAGGGAAGGATATGGATCTTTGCCTTATGAATCCGACTTGATTATGGTAAATATAGTTGGGTAAATTTTTTGAAAGCCTATTGGCCAATATGCCTGTAAATAATTAAACATCTACATTAATAAATAAAATAGTTTAAGGAATTTGGCCTCTTTATTTGGTCAATAAACAATTTCAGAAGAGAAGGCTAATGAATCTGCCGGGACCAGAAGCATTGTGGAGCTTCATATTTTTTATCCCATTTTGGATTTCTGCTAGAGTAAAAGATCTAATGATTCCTGGTGAGTCTGGTTAAATCTTGGAATTATATCTTTTTCCTAGGAGTTTTGTGAAGATTTGGGAGTCCAATGGTTCAGTGTCATAGAGTTTTGTATATATTTTTTAAAAATTCCTCCAAAATTTCTTTTGGTCTATAGGTTTTTTCACCTTTTGCATTTTAACTCATTTTGCTTGCTATATGTACTTGTTTCACTAGGAGGGCAAAATTTTTGTTGTTGAATTCATAATAATATTGCTTTATCTTCTGAAGTGAATAAGTACCTGTGGGATTTCTAGAGATCTAGGTTCTGCTCTTTTTTTTTTAAAAAAAAAAAGTACACTCTTTGGTTTTGTGTGTGGTTATGTCTAGATATGAGGGACCCAGGTGGCGCTGTGGGTTAAACCACAGAGCCTAGGGTTTCCTGATCAGAAGGTTGGCGGTTCGAATCCCTGCGACGGGGTGAGCTCCCGTTGCTCGGTCCCAGCTCCTGCCCACCTAGCAGTTCGAAAGCACATCAAAGTGCAAGTAGATAAATAGGAACTGCTCTGGCAAGAAGGTAAACGGCGTTTCCGTGTGCTGCTCTGGTTCGCCAGAAGCGGCTTAGTCATGCTGGCCACATGACCTGGAAGCTGTACGCCGGCTCTCGGCCAATAAAGCGAGATGAGCGCCGCAACCCCAGAGTCGGACATGACTGGACCTAACGGTCAGGGATCCCTTTACCTTTTTATGTTTAGTTATAATACCTTATATTTTCTGAATTATATTGATATTTGCCTTTTGTTTATGTTTTAAAATTCTGTTTCTTTCACTTAACAAGTATGCCACAGATCACAGCTTTAAATATGTCCCAAACCATGGGAGTTGTCTATTCTAGGAATCTCTTTGAGGCAGAGGTTTTTTTTTGAGTCCATGACTTTTTTGAGTCCACGGCTCCCTTGACCAACTACATTCTTTCTGGGGCTCCCCTGTGGGGAAATGTGCTCTGAGCCTCAGAAGTTCAGTTATGTTACTCCTTGCCTGCAGAGCCAGCAACCCCTCAACCCTTTTCAAACACCCCTCCCTTGTGGAGTGTTTCCTTTCTTCTCTCCTTGGGAGTCCTCCGGACAGCAGCTGCACCTCCCTCCCCAAAGAGAGGTGTCTTCTCACACTGCTCTACAGGGGCCTGGGAAGAGGATACCCCCAGCCTTAGTGGCCCAACGGAGAATGGCCAAGGGTGAACGTGTGGCAGCAGTGGGTGCCACCTTGCCTGCATGGCGGAAAAGCTCCCTCTCAGCGCTGGGCACTCAGCTCCCAGGCAGGCATTGCACACAGCAAGCACAAGAAAGGCCAGTGTGGCACCTGCCTGCCTGTCTTCCCATCCGGCCTCTCACTTGTCCATCCATTCCCAACAGCAAGGGCTGGTGGACTGGCTGGCTGGGCTCCCTCACCCACTTGCATGCTTACTCTGAGGCTCCCTCAGCTCCTGGCAACCAGCACCTCTTGGTCCGCCCCAGAGGCACCATTCGCCTGGAGAGTTTGTAGCCAGAGCTGTCGCAACAAACAAGCATGCAAGCCTTTGGGAGGGCATCAGAGGAAGGAAGGAAGGAAGGAAAGAGGGATGGAGGCTAGTTTTGCCTGCAGCACCCTTGACAATTATTCAAGGCACCCCAGGGTGCCATGGCACACTGGTTGATAATCTCTGCTTTAAGAAGCTTCTGTCTAGTAAAATAATAATAATAATATCCAGGGGTCTAATTTATGACAGAAAGTTTTAGGTCTGTGCACTCCCCATTGAATTCTGGTGATAACATGGGTATGGTCTGAGATATTAAGACCAATCTCTGAGTTATGAACCTGAGAGATAAGGCCTTCTGTGATTAATAATCCAATCTGGCATAATTTTTGTATCTTGCTGACATATGTGTATAGTTTCTTAGTTCTGGATTGGCTATATGCAAAGCATCAAAGGAATTATGTTTATGTAATATGTAGGATATTTTAAAAAAAGACTGTTTACATTGGTTTTGTTACAGGTGAGATGTTCTGCTTTTATCAAAATAATCATTGAGTACAAGATTTAAGTCACCATCTACCATCTACCACTACTTCACCTTGTATAAATGAGTGCAGTAATGTAATAAGTTTCATCCAGAAATTGTTCTCGTTGGGTATTAGACACATAAATAGAGCATAATGTCAGCCAAGAGTTAGCTAACAGACCTTTGAGGAAGATAAATCTTCCATTAGGGTCACTTAGTATATCTTTTAATTGGAAATCAAGTATGGGAGAAATCCAAATTGCTGACCCCCTACTTTTGGAAGTACCTTCTGAAATGTACAATGTCCATCTCTACTTTTGAAGAAAGATTTTACATCAGTATTGTATTTCTTTTTTTAAAAAATGAATAACTTGTAAACAACAACAACAAGGTCTGGGGTATCTCGCTTTAAAGCAGACCTTACCCATATTCTTCTTTTGCTTGGTGCACCCAGGCAATTCCAAGTTACTGCAGTTATCTATGGCACTATAAGGTTAATTCAAAATTGTGCAGCATATACCAGGCAACAGATCTACAGTCATGGGAAAAAGAAAGTGCACCCTCTTTGAATTCTGTGGTTTCACATATGAAGACATAATAGCAATCATCTGTTCCTTAGCAGGTCTTAAAATTAGGTAAATACAACCTCAGATGAACAACAACAGATGAACTACACTGTGTCATGATTTATTTAACAACCAACCTTCCCAACAGAATAATCTCTACACTATGATTGAGAGCAGAATAGTCTATCTCTTCCTTCATGAACCAAATGCTCATAAGCTAAGGTGAAATAGAGGTTGTTACTCAACTAAGTTTCACTCAGAGTAGACCGACTGAAATTTATAAACATGACTAAGTTAGGCCCATTAATTTCAGTGGGTTTATTCTGAGTATAACATAGGTTTTTTTATATTTTTGTTTAAGTTTTATAACAAAAGACAAAGCCACTCACAACACAAAACTACACATTTTTTTCTAGTTCATTATCAAGGATATCATTTCAAAAAGCATGTAATACTAATCAAACTTATTTGATGCATTCTTTCAATTTTGCTATAGGATACCAGAAGGTCCTATTGATCAGGGCCCTGCTGCAGGAAGAGCTCATGCTTTAGAAGAACAGCTAATAAAGGCCAAAGAACAGATAGAAAACTATAAGCAACAAACAGGAGATGGTTTGTATATGACGAATTTGTTCATAATTCTACAAATGCATTTTCTGTCTAGAGGAAAACTAATGTTGACAATTCTACACCTTTTCATTTTTTTTTTAGTGGGCTTAGGAAAAGACCATGAAATATTGAGGAGGCGGATTGAAAATGGAGCCAAGGAGCTTTGGTTTTTTCTCCAGAGCGAATTGAAGAAACTTAAAATATTAGAAGGAAGTGAACTCCAAAGGCATATTGATGAACTTGTATCTGACTTGGGTAATCATGAAAGGTACTAATAACAACTATTGATGAGTATTTGCTGTGCTATTATTATTTAATTTGTATACCACCCTTCATCCAGGAATCTGAAGAGAGCAGGAGTTGCCAGACCGACTGGTCTCCTTTGGAGCTGGTTTCCTCTGGTTGGCTGTCTGTCTTCCCTTTTGGCTCCCTTTCTCCTCTTCATTCCTGCTGATGGCCTTGGCGCCTTGCAATAACTGTGATGTACCCTGTCTCTCTGTTCTGGCTGCTTTGCATGATTCACCTCAGCCAGCCGTCAGGCACTTAACTGCCTAGCACCTTCTTTTCCTCCTTGTGCCCCACTTTCCTTGCTTAGTTGACCAGCTGTTTTTTCACCTTGGCTGCCCCTGTTCCTTTGACCGTATGCCCATCTGCACCCCTATCCCTGAGATCTCCAAGGCTGCCTGCTCCTTTGCCCACAAACCCATTTCCATGCCACCACCCCAGATATCTCCAAGGCTGCCTGCTCCTTCTCTCATATGTCCCATCTCCACCGCACCACCCCCAAGATCTCCAAGACTGTTTGCTCCTTCTCTCATTTGCTCCATCTCTACCCTCAACCTGCGGATCTCCATGGCTGCTCTTCTCCCCCCACGCGCAATCTTAATGTCCACCCATCATGCTTTAGACATTGTGATATATCACTATATTGCAATGTTTAGCTGGTGATATATCACGATGTTGAAAATCAGATATCGCCCAGCCCTAGTGGCTAACATTGTCCTTCACAGGCAACATGGAAATTGGCTATAGACACTCAGTGGGTTTCATAGTAGAAGCAGGTTGGCTCAAGGATACTAGCTGTGAATTATACCCTAGGGATGTAAATGGGTCCCTTGAGCAATTAAATCAGATTTTTGGGAGGTACAGGGGGCTTCAGTGGGAAGGAGAAGGTAAATGTCCTGTGTGATTGTCTGGAGGCAGTTGGAGGATGGATGGTGGCTAACGGATTGAGGTTGAATCCTCACAAAACAGAAGTACTGTTTCTGGGGGACGGGGGGGGGGGGCTGGTGTGGGGGAATACCTGGTCCTGAATGAAGTAACTGTACCTCTGAAGGACTAGGTGCACAGCCTGGGAGTCATCTTGGATTCACAGCTGTCCATAAAGGCGCAGGTTAATTCTGTGTTCAGGGTGACTGTCTACCAGCTCCATCTGGTACGCCGGCTGAGACCCTACCAGCCTGCTCAGTCTTGCCAGAGTGGTACATGCCCTGGCTATGTCTTGCTTGGACTACCGCAGTGTGCTCAGTGTGGGACTACCTTTGAAGGTGACTTGGAAACTACAACTAATCAACAAGACTGGTGACTGGGAGCAGCCGCCGGGACCATATAAAATCAGTCCTGAAATACCTACATTGGCTCCCATTAAGAGCACAATACAAAGCGTTGGTGCTGACCTTTAAAGATCTATACGGCCCTGTATACCTGAAGGAGCATCTCCACCACCATCATTTAGCTCGGACACGGAGATCCAGCACCAAGGGCCTTCACTGTGAGAAGTGAGGTTACAGAGAACCAGGCAGAGGGCCTTCTTGATAGTGGTGCCCACCTCAGATATCAATGAGATAAGTAACTATACAACCTTTAGGAGACATATGAAGGCAGCCCTGTATAGGGAAGTTTTAAAAAATGTTTTATTACATTTTTATATATGCTGGAAGCTTCCCAGAGTGGCTAGGGCAACCCAGTCATATGGGTGGGGTACAAATAATTATATTATTATTATTTTTTATTATTAAGTGTCCTCTGCAAGCAGGACACTGCTTGCTGTTGTTAGGATTCAAGTCATTGTTTCAGACCTTTTGTTGACAGCACCCAGGTTTTTCTGTATGCGTGACACAAAACTTTCTCAAACCATTTCCTCAAAAGTCATACTATAAAACACCATATTGCCAGCCATGAATGCAGAAACTCTGAATGTAAAAAATAGAGAGAAACTAGAGCATAAAGTTGTGATTGTGTTTGTTCTTTGTTTCAGCATCTATTTTTAAAATTATTGTCCCATGCAGTGTCTTCCTTAATACTACTATTATTATTACCCACCCTTCACCAGTAAGCCCTAGGGCAAATGTTTGTAATCAGAAGCATCCAAACCATTCCATTAGCTGATTTTAAGAACCAAGGTTTGGGATTAAATAGAGCTAAACTGAATTAAGGGAGCAATTCTAAACTGCCTGAGAGGGCATCTGGGGCATTGTTGAATATTTGTGACTTTCTCAGCCTGTGGGAGGGATGCCCCCCCCCCCAGGCCCCTGTGCGGTGATGAAAAGCTCTGTTGCCATTGCTCCTTCACTGTTGGTGTTTCAGGTAGGAGAAGAAAAGTGGCATATTGGAAGGCTGTTACGGGGGACACTGGATCCTTTGGATCTAAAGTCCTCTTGTTCCCTTAGCATACCCCTGACAAACAAGGGAAACCTCACAGCCCTGGAGCTGGTGTAGTTTTGCAATGAGAGGTAGAAAATTTTAAAAGCAAAATTGAGGAGAAAATAGATACTCTTCCACCTTCTACCCTTGCCAGTTCAAGCCTTACAAATATGTGATTTTGTCTTTAGGAGCGATCCATGGGATGTAACCGCCACATAAGTTGCAGGCTTACTATATTGGGTGTTTTAAGATTGTGTTTTAGCATATCATTCTGCACTGCAAAGTTCAGTAAAGGTCTGTTGAGGACCATTGTCACCCCTCCAAGCAGTGTGCCTCCATAGACAATGGGGAGATAAGTTTTCATTGTGAGCTCCTCGACTGAGGCAATGTCCAACAGACCAGTTTTTGTTGTTGTTGTGAAGGGGTTACTGTAGGGATGCTTTTATTTTTTGAATATATGGGTTTTGCTTAGAATCTTGCCTATTAGATGTCTTAATCAGCCGTGACTCTGAAGGCCATAAACTTTTTTTTGGAACCACATGTTCCTCAACTTTGTATGTTTCCTCTAATATTGGTGGCTTGGGCACCTATATTTTCATTTAGCACTCTTTATATATACGACTTGTTCTGGAACATAGAGAGAATAATAGAAAATGATATTTGCAATCAAAATTGAGAACTTAATTTCACATAACAAAAATTTTGGTGGCCTCATGAGACTACACTAAGGAATTTTCTCTTTGGCCTGTTAAAATTTATACAAAATGAAGCGATATAATTTGTTGCCTTATACTAAATTGATTTCTTTGGATATGTTTACTGCTAAAGAGGTGGTCTGTCTGGATATATATTTCATCATGAGAATAACTGCCAAGGTGCAAAAATCTCATAAGCTATAAAACCAAATCTAAGTCGGCTGTAATACTGAAAATGATATATTTTTTGCCAGTCTTGCGTTCTAACTGAATTAATTTGTTTACCTCAATGTTCAGTAACTGTACACTTACCTTGACAACAAGAACATATTAAATTTGCCTGATCTAGATCTGGCATTAAAGTTAATAGCATGTGGATCATTATTTACAACCCTGGTCATTTCTGTAAAGCTGATACTTGTATGATGTTTTGCAGATGTATGTGATTGGCTCCAGATGCAGATTGGATTCTGAGTTAGTGAAAATACTTGCTACCAATGTTGATGACCTTAATGTTATATATTAAACACAATGATCCCTGCTTTTACTAAAGATTTGTTTGTTTCATTCAGTATAAATTGAAAGCAAGTACAGCTGAAAGCTTATCTGCAGTGCAAATGTTTAGGTGTCAACCCTGTTCTACGTTTTGTAGACTAAGGTGCAATTTATCCCCACTTACTTCCACTTACACACTAACACATATTTAACACACACACCCCCTGGGCATATCTAAATAATGACCTGGCACATTGAGAGCATTGGAAACTGTCTCATACCATGTCAGACCATGTCCATCTATTCCAGTTTAATCTAACTTCTGGTCGTTGCCCAGTATTTCTGGCAGAGTACATTCCCATCACTCCTACCCATCACTTGCTATCTGATTCTTTTAATTGGTGGTGCCAGGCATTGAATATGTGACCTTTGAACTATAGTTCCATCTCCTGAGGTCTGCATTTACTAAGGCAACCAGAGCCCTAAGCCCAGTGCCATTCTCTCTGCATGCAAAAGGCTTGATGAACCTGAGATGCATCATGTATTAAGATTATAGCAGACAAATTTTGGGGGTGCAGGTACTATTTAGTCCTAAAATAACCTGAGATTCTCTAATAATTGAATGGACCAATTGCACCTAGTTTGTTTAAAGGTAAAGGTAAAGGGACCCCTGACCATTCGGTCCAGTTGCAGATGACTCTGGGGTTGCGGCACTCATCTCGCTCTGTAGGCCGAGGGAGCCGGCGTACAGCTTCCAGGTCATGTGGCCAGCATGACAAAGCCGCTTCTGGCGAACCAGAGCAGCGCACGGAAACACCGTTTACCTTCCCGCCTGAGTGGTACCTATTTATCTACTTGCACTTTGATGTGCTTTCGAACTGCTTGGTGGGCAGGAGCAGGGACCGAGCAACGGGAGCTCACCCCGTCTCAGGGATTCGAACCTCTGACCTTCTGATCGGCAAGCCCTAGGCTTAGTGGTTTAACCCACAGCGCCACCCGCGTCCCTCTAATTTGTTTACCTAATGTGATTTTAAAAATACTTGTTTTAAAGCTAGCACTACCCGATAATGAAGATTATGTGGCTGCTTGAGCAGATTATGTAACTCCATGAAAGCTGATACCATGGATGCCTATTCAGTTGCACTCAGGGTCTTATGGTTTATTGAGCCTTTGACATGCTGATTTTACCTTATAACTGTATTTATTGGGCAATTATTGATCCTCCACTAAAAGAGTGATAGGGAACATTGTGCCCTGTTCTTATTTTGGATTTGATACAATATACTATGAGATGTTGGGAATGCAGTTGCAGGATATGGCAAAGATTTGTGGGAGTCCTCTTGAGTAATTCTGGATATTGTTGGCCAGGAAATTTTAGAGAGCATTGTTGCTGCCATCACCATAGGACCTTTGTGTGTCACTTTAAGCTTTGATTCTGTTTTTCCTTCCTCTGCCATTCTCCTTCAGGATGTATTCTTTGCATTCTGGGATTTGGCAATATTAGTCTGTTGATAATTCACAGATATCTCTTGAATCCCATTCATAGTTTTTGTTTGTCACCTCCCCCCAAAATGGATTGAGTGGTTTGAGTTTGTTATTGCTCAGAACTAAATTTATTAGTATGTACTGATGGTTTGTGTCTTTTTCAACAATATTGAGTTAGCCTGCTGATTACCTAACTGCCTATAATTTCCACCATGAACCTATACTTTCTTCTCTTTTGCCAACACCTCTCCTTGATATTCTCAATGGATCAGGGTACCAGTTTTTATTCCACCACTCTGCCTGCTATCTGTAAACTGAAAACTTTCCACAATACATTGAACAGCAGGGAGATTGTGTATTAAACCTATATACATATTTTCTTAATGTTTGATGGTAGCAACTCATTTTGGCTTTCAAGGGAGATTATTATGTTGCTCTACCTGCACCAGAAGATTTGTTTTATTATGAATACAGTATTGTTTTTGGTGCTTAGGGGAAATCAATTCCAATTCTGTCTGTGCATGTATGTGAGCTTGGTTTTCTCATCCCTAAACTGTTCAAATATTTTGCTTAAATCAGTTTGAGATTGCTAAATTTATTGAAGGTGAATGGCAGTGGAGGGAAATAAATTTTTTTACATTCCTATTTTAAGATCTTATAATCAACATTTAGTTTTCATTTTGTCAGTGATTCTTCTGATTAGTTAAGTTAGCCACTAAGGTTGTTTGTTTCCTTTTTTAAAAAACAGGTCAATAATGACAGATTTGTACTACCTCAGTCAAACAGATGGAGCAGGTGATTGGCGAGAAAAAGAAGCCAAAGATTTGACAGAGCTGGTACAGAGGAGAATAACTTACCTTCAGGTAAGAATTCTGGAGAAAGTGTCCTTGAATAGAAAGAAATTAAAGTAGGATTTACTGAAGGAACATTTAATTCACGCTAATATAGAGCAGTGTGAAAGTACATATGGCACCCGAAAAATATACGTATTTATCAGGGTTGAAGCAACTTCAGTGATTAAAATAATGAAATTAGTTTATTTAATATGTGTTTGGACATTAAATAAGAGAGCATTTGGTAAGTTTTATAGATCAAATTTATTTGCTGTTTGTGTTCAATTTCTGTCACTTAGCTATGAAAAATTGCTATACTTTTCATCAATATACATTCTGGTTTTATCATTGTTTTACTAAATTAATTAAAAAAAGAAAATCTCTGGCTGTTCAGTATTTTGTCTAGATAACATTTTTTTCTCAGGCTTTGAGGGAAATTTGTAATGTATGTTCTTTTGGATTGAATCACATATGCAAATTCCGTAAGTCCATGGCCCATCAGCCACTATCTTTATGGTTAAAGGACATAGTGACCATAGTATCCAGGATGTTATGCTTGGTTGTCCCATGGCAAATACTTTTCTGGTGACATCTTTAAAAATCATGGTACTACTGCCAGAGAGAAGGAAGTGCCCATTCAAACACGACCTTAGAGACACTTCATGTAGTGCTTTTTCTGACATAGAGATTAGTTCTAATCAGAAAAAAGTATGTATAATTATTTTAAAAAGAGGTATGTTTGTGTGTGTGTGTGTGTGTGTGTGTGTGTGTGTGTGTGTGTGTGTATGTATGTATGTGTGCCTTGGTACACATATTGAGAAGCAAATTAATGTAGAGGTGCAGAACCCATGGCCTTCTAGATGTTGTTGGACTCCCAACTCCCCACCAGCACCAGCCATCATAGCCAATGGCCAGGTATGATGGGAGTTGTACTCCAGCAACATCTGGAGGACCTTAGGTTCTCTACTGCTGAATTAATGCAATGGCTTTCGAAAGCAAAATGAAAGGTTGAACAATCCTTCACTTACTATGCAATATTGAAAACTCATTTCTGAAAATTATGTAGGAAGCAGCTATTAGTCTTCAGAATAGAATAGAATAGAATATTTTTATTGTCATTGTCCCCTTCGGGGACAACGAAATTATTTGGCTGCTCCATCCACCCAGATAGGGCACTCCACTCAAAAACAAAACAACTACAATATTCAGTGGGATATTGTGGTAGTTAAGCATGTTACCGCATCTGCCTTCATAGTTCCTAGATCAGTGCTTGTTTTTAGAGACCCTTTTCAATAGGCCATAATACATTATTACATGTAGAGATTGTTTTAAGACCATAAAACTTTAAGGAAGATGACCTGAAAACAAAATAGGAACAAATAGTTGGCAGCCATGTCTGCAGACTGGTGTTTTTAAAATATATTGGTATTAATATAATGTAAATACTGACATTTTTGTGGGATCAGAATGCTTTCACATTCTTTTGAGTTGTGTAAATTTTGCACTACTTTCAGGGAGTAGATAGAAACTCTAAGGCACTACCTTATCTTCCCCATTCTGCCTTACTGAGGAATAAGAAAGCAAGAGTTAGAATAAATGGCAGAAAAGAAACAAGATGTTACATTCAGCAGATTAGATGCTTGTGCTCATAAAAAGGATGTGTGGCATATGTATAGTGTCTTTGTATTGATTTAATATAACTAGAAACAACTTACTGCAGTTTCTGATGGATCTTCTCATTCACAGTGTGATTAATGAAAAACTGTATCCACAGTTTCCAGAAGGGTAACAGCATTTGTCTGGTTACAGGTAGATAGCCGTGTTGGTCTGTCATAGTCAAAACAAAATAAATTTTTTTTTTCTTCCAGTAGCACCTTAGAGACCAACTAAGTTTGTTTTTGGTATGAGCTTTCAGTATCTGAAGAAGTGTGCATGCACACGAAAGCTCATACCAAGAACAAACTTAGTTGGTCTCTAAGGTGCTACTGGAAGAAAAAAAAAATTATTTTGTTTTGAGCATTTGTCTGTTTCAACAAAGACAACAAACTCTTATTAGTTAGAGTGTTCTTCCAATGAAACGGGGTAAAATGAACCCTAGCTGCACTTTTTATTGCAGAATTTACATAGAAGTAGACCTACAGCAGGGGTGCCCAAACCTTTTTCAAAGAGGGCCAGATTTGATGAAGTGACCATGCGTGAGGGCCGGCCAAAGTTTTGAGCTTTTTTTTTTTAGGATCGGGGCCGAATAATTAGGCCCCCAAACCAGACTGTGGACATGCTTGACCTACAGCATAGTCCTTGGGCTAGGCTATTGTCCACACCGTAGTAAATGGTGTCACCACATTTAACCACTTAACCACCGTTCATCTGTACACATAAAGTATCCAGGGGAGAAAAATCCCAGGAGTCTATTGATTCTTTCTGGGGTTTTTGCCCCAAGATACACTGGAGTTGTCCCCAAGGAATTGACAGTTTTTTTCATGTTGAAGAATGTTTTAAGGAAGGCATTTTGGTTCAAGACTAAAACAATGGGCAAAATGATCTGCTGAGGGAGCATGACTTTCCAAATGAGGCTGATCTATACATGTGCATATTTAAATAATTCTGGAATGATATAGCTAAAGTGGCAAACTTATACCCACTGACCTCAGAGTAAGCCCCAGTGAATTCAATGGATCTTCTGAGTAGAACTATTGTAATTGCATTTTTAGGAAACATGGTTTAGGACTAAAGTGAGAGCAGCCACGGTCCAGAGGACTGAGAAGCTATGGGTCCAGTGAGGTAGGCTGGGGTGTGGAGGTCTTTACACAGGACTTGTCGACCTGAGAGACTGTCTGCTAATGATTAAGTAAAAAAAAAAATCAGTAATGCTAAGAATTTGCCAAATATTCAAATTCTTAGCATTACTGATTTTTTTTTTTTACTTAATCATTAGCAGACAGTCTCTCAGGTCGACAAGTCCTTTCAAAATTTAAAGTAAACAATTTGGAAAAAAAAAGAACTTTATCACATTCTTGGGAATATTTTGCATATTTCTTAAGGCAGTTTGTTGCAAGTTGTAGTATCATTTCAGTTTGCACCTTGATAGAAATGTTTACATATCAGCAGTTAAGCTGTATAATATGCAAGCAATTTGAACTTGGTTTTGCCACGTTTGTGGTAATTTAAATCTTATCTCTAAAATTATTCTGCCTCATGATTCTAAACAAAGCAGTCAGACCTATGGAATTGTGACCATGTAAAAATTTGAAGTGCATTAGTTTTCAAAAGACACTAGACAACTCATGTAATACATTTTCCTTAAAGTATTTAGATAAGATGAAAGCAATTGAAAAATGCTAACATCCCAGTTTTAAATGCATATAGAGCAGTGCTTTCTGGGGATGATCGCTTGGAAAAAAATGGAATTCTTACTGTGAATTCTTGTTTCTGGATTGGGCTGAAGGACATTCCTCTGATAGGGGTGACATCTCCTGGTGGTGGTATCCTAGAAAGTCTACTGCCTCCTCTCCAGGGGGTGGGGTCATTCCTGTGAACCGCCCTGAAATCTATGAGTGAAGGACAGTATACAGATTTAATCAGTAATAATCAATAATAATCCCACTCACCAGAGCGATTCTGTCTATTGCCACTGCTGGTTAGGTCTGACTTGCTTTCTTCAGAGGCTTGTTTTCTTGATTGTTTTTGGGTTAAATATATTGCCAGCCTGAGCCAGCATAAAAGTTAATTACAACTTGATTTCATATTTTGCTAGGATTGTGACCATTCCAGTTGCTCAATTTTACTTCAATATCAATTCATTATGGGTAGAATCCATTTGGTATCCTTGTGCTCATGGAAGGGCTCAGGCCAAAGCAATCAAACAATGCAAGTGATCCAGCTGTGAGGCATCAGGTAATGGAAGAAGAAAGGTTATTTTTGCCATTTCCTCCTGCTGTCTCCACTGTGCCCCTGAAAATCAGCTCCAGAGAGTTGGGGAACCTTCCTGAACAGAGTAGAAGGTGGCATGGAATTTCCTCCTCTTCCCTTCCATTAGCAGGTGTCACCACTGGTTCACTTATATTGTTTGTACCTATTGCACAAGCAATGTCAGATACAATTTAGTAGTCTTCTTTTTCTCTTCATTAAGCTGAGTTCCTGCAAAACTGAAGTATCGTAATGTATGTTCTCGGCAGAATTTTGAATTTGTAAAGTTTCCAGTGCCTTAAACAAATGGTTATCAGAGTGTTTGTTTCATTTATATTCAGTAAATAAAATTGAATCTATACATGTTAATTTTCCTGTTGTATAAAGATCTGAAAAGTTCTTTCAGTAGCATTTGAGCAGAAAATTTTTATTTGAAAATTCAATTCAATAAATAAATAAATAAATAGGTTCAAGTCTGCTTACTTGAACTACATTCATATAATCTAAAAGCTTTACTTGAGGGTTGTTGTTTTTTTAAAAAAAAAATAGAATACATGTGAATACCTTTAAACACGTTGAAAACTAGATACAGTCAGTGAGCTGGATTGTGGGTTCCCCCAATCCTGGTGTGCCACTTCAGCAGCTGGCCAGAGCCTGCCCAGCTGCCAGTCACTTGATGTTACTATGACAAAAGGCAACCCAGTTTTCCTTTGTAGCAGCACAGCAAATTATGCAGCAAAAGAAAAGCCAAGGCTTGAAATAACCATGGGGAACTTGGTAGCGAAGCTGATCCCAACAGGCTTTCTCTCACTGCTGATCTGCTGATCAGCTCATCAGCGCTGACAGCAAGCCTGCCTTGCAAATGCACAGTTTGGAGTGTTTTTTTTAATGCTCCTGATTGTGCATTAGCAGCTGTGTCTTCACCTGCGCCCCCCACCTCATATCACATCTGATGTCAGGTGTGGGACAGGTAGACGTGCTTTCAGGGAAACAGCCTTGTGAACAAAATTGGCATCTTTGCCAGGCTTAATTAGGTCTGTAGGCCAGAGCTTTTCTGTTGCTGTTGTAATACATGATCATTCAAAAACCACATATTTCTCTTAAATTGTTTAAAGGGGGAGAAAGCATTCTGTATAAACTTAGCATTTCAATAAGTAGTGTTAGATATATGATACCTGAAAAAAGAAGTTAACCTGAAAAAGAAGTTAACTTTGAAGTGATGCAGTTGGTATTTAATTTTATTATACAACTAGCTGGCCTGGCCACGCGTTGCTGTAGGTTATTTTGTGAAATTGGATAAGTTAGAGCAGCGTTTTTCAACCGGTGTGCCCCGGCACAGTAGTGTGCCGCAAGACACCGGCTGCTGTGCCACCCTGTGCCGCTTCCGGGTCGGTCCGGGCTGGCGTCGCCTCGGCTCCGCTTCTCGCTCGCCGACCGCCGCCTTCGTCGGGGCTGCCGGGCGCTTCGCCTGCTGCCTCTGCCGCCCCGGTCGCGGTCGGGGACGGGCGGGAGGTGCCGGTGCCGCCGGGCTCGCTCGGGGCCGGGTGGAGGTGCTGCCGGGGGGCTGGGCGCGGGAGGCGGAGGGGGGGGCGGGCGCCTGGCCCGCCGCGGTCGCCGATCTCCCGCTCCGTTTTCGCCCGCCTGGGTCCTTCCCCTCCCTCCCGCCGGGGCGGGGGGGTCGGGGTGCATGTGGTGGTGGTGTGCCACGAGATTTTTTTCATGGGACAGGTGTGCCGTTGCCCCGAGGAGGTTGAGAAACACTGAGTTAGAGTAAGTGCATGGATACTCACAGGTGGAGTAAGTTCATGTTGCATGGTTTGTATGTTGTTGCGTTTCTTTGTTGTTGTTGCAGTTTGAATGAGGTAGTTTTTTCATTCAAGTTCAGCTTATCCCGATGAACTTCCGCCTGGTTCCTCTCAGTCTTTCCCCCTCCGTTTTCGCCTGGCTTCCCACAGGTTATCCCGATGAACTTCCACTTGGCTGCTCTCAGTCTCCCCCCCCCCCCCGGTTTTTGCCTGGCTTAGCACAGCTTATCCCGATGAACTTCCGCCTGCCTCATCTCAGTCTCCCCCCCTCCTGTTTTTGCCTGGCTTCCCACAGCTTATCCCAATGAACTTCTGCCTGCCTCCTCTCAGTCTCTCCCCCCCCTCCATTTTCGTAAAGTAAAGTAGAGCCGTTTGGCTGTAAATTAGAGCCGAGGCCTGGCTGTAAAGTAGAGCCGAGGCCTGGCTGTAGAGCCGAGGCCTGGCTGTAAAGTAGAGCCGAGGCCTGGGAGGGGGGCTTCCCACAGCTTATCCCAATGAACTTCCGCCTGCCTCCTCTCAGTCTCCCCCCCTCCGTTTTCGTAAAGTAGAGCCGTTTGGCTGTAAATTAGAGCCGAGGCCTGGCTGTAAAGTAGAGCCGAGGCCTGGCTGTAGAGCCGAGGCCTGGCTGTAAAGTAGAGCCGAGGCCTGGGAGGCCGAGGCCTGGCTGTAGAGCCGAGGCCTGGCTGTAAAGTAGAGCCGAGGCCTGGGAGGGGGGAGTGTTTTTGGCGGCTCGGAGGCTGCGGTTTGGGTGGTGTGAGGGCGAAAATGGCTGTGAGGCGTTGTAGGCACTGAGTGAAATGGTGGACAGAGAGGGCGAGGTTTTGCTGTGATGTCATACGTAAGCGCAAATTTCTTGCTTATTTAGCTGTAGTACCAGCATAGCCGTCGCTAGAGGGCGCTGTTTTGGTGGTGATGTCATATGTGTGGGACAGAATTTTTTGCGGTTTTTCTTTATTTTAGGTATGACAGGTATGGTTTTTCTGAATTTTTATTATGCCAGATCCTTCCTTGATGGTCATGCTACGATGTGTCCTAAATTTGATGCGATTCGG
Source organism: Darevskia mixta (assembly GCA_034641385.1). Lineage (NCBI taxonomy): Eukaryota > Metazoa > Chordata > Lepidosauria > Squamata > Lacertidae > Darevskia > Darevskia mixta. The sequence goes on from JAWWNH010000066.1 coordinate 28,215,555, forward strand.
TCCAGCGGTTACGGAGCACGGTTGGGTCTGCCGCGCACGCAATGGGAACATTTTTATATATATATAGATAATTATATCCCATTTATTTACCACTCAGGGCAGCTAGCGACATTTAAAATCAGTAAGAAATAGAATAAAATTTTAGAAATAACAATAAAAAAGTTGAATCTAGCATCGCACAAATGGAAATCTGCTTGGATAATGGGACTTCTTCCTCTCCTCTCCCCCTACAGCACCACGTGCTTCCCCAGAATTGCTGTGGAGGGTCCCCCACCCTCTAAAACATGTGGGAGGCTGCAGGGAGGAGGACAGGAAGTGGAAGTCCTATTGTCTAAGTGGAACTCAGTTTGGATGCAAACCATAGACAAGCAGCAGCAGCTAAAACATAGCTATTGAATACATGCTAATTACTGTCAGAGCCCGTAGTGTTGATGACCAACACCAACCTCATACTTCACTGATCTACAAGACCACCTACAGGGTAACATCAAGGTCAGTAGTGAACACTTATTTCCTGGGATATGACTTCTGGACATAGCTCAACATCTGGTGGTCCAGCCTTATAGAATATAGATTATAGAATATAGAATATATTTATTGTCATTGTCCCCTTCGGGAACAACGAAATTACTTGGCTGCTCCATCCACCCAGATAGGGCACTCCACGCAAAGACAAAACAACTACAAAAACACTGATTAAAACCATACACACTGATTAAAACCATACACACTGATTAAAACAATGATAAAGGCATAGGAAGCTGGGCTTTGCAGTGCCCCACCCTCACCCCCCATTCAAAGCCTGACCTAGATCTGGCCCTGATTTGCTTTGGAATGATCTAGTAATCCAAATATTGTAGTCCCATTCACTTGCATTGGGAAACCAAACCAGACACAACTATTAGGTTTTTACACATGAGCAGGACCGGTGCTGGCAATTTTGGCGCCCTAGGCGAGGGGGCGGGCCACATGACATCATTGCACATGACGCATGTTGCGGAGCGGTGCCCCGCCCCCTGCCCAGCCGGGCGCCCCCCGCCGACGCGGTTTGCTTGCTCCACCGCTGGTTGGGGCGGCGGCGGGCGGCGGCGGGGGGCAGGCTGGCCAGCGCCCCCTCCATTTTGGCGCCCTCGCCGCCGTGGTTTTCGCCCCAACCTGCTTGCTCTGCTGCTGGTTGGGGCGGCACCGGGCGGCAGCGGGGGCAGGCTGGCCAGCGCCCCCTCCATTTTGGCACCCTAGGCAATTGCCTACTTCGCCTAAATGGACGTGCCGGCCCTGCACATGAGTGCATCAAATTAGAAGAAAAGATAGCCCCCAAAAGAGTGGATTAACCCTGCTAAATTTCAGATAGGTAGGTCCAGGGGATTTTGTGCTAGGGGATTTATTTTTCAATAAAGAAAGTATTTTTAAAATACTGTACTACATTGGTGTATATATTTCACTGGTATGTGCTTGTACACTGATTCTGGTATGTGCAAAGAATCATGAAATGTCTGGGGAAGGTTATTAACATGTTTCTTTGAGTCATGAAAAATGTGTTTGATTGTGTGGCTATGTATTTAAAACTTTTAATTTTCTAAAACTGGCACTTTGCCAATAGTACCCAAAGTAATATGGAACAAAATAAATAGAAACAATACATAGTATTGTTAAACAACTTCACTAAAACCTAACACAAACAATTAGAAAATGCAAAGCAGACAGCAAAAGGAATCCCAGCTCTTCTCTACCTGAGATGCAACCTTCTTGTATGCAAAGTATGCACCGTGCCATGTGAAGTATGGCTCCCTAAAATGAGTTATGTTGGTGTTAATCCAACTCGGTTTCATTTTTGTAGGAAGTGAAAAACATGTCTCTGAGCTGGTGCAAATTTCCTTTGGGGGGTATAATGAGCAATAGAAAGTGGGATTGCAAAGACACAGTACAGTGGTACCTCCGGTTACAAACTTAATTTGTTCTGGAGGTCCATTCTTACCCTGAAACCGTTCTTAACATGAGATGCACTTTCACTAATGGGGCCTCCTGCTGCGCGCATGCCAGACTTCCACTCGCTTCCCGGGGCAAAGTTCGCTACCAGGAGACCTACTTCCGGGTTAGTGGAGTTCATTACCTGAAGTGTTCGCAAGGAGGACGGTACGTAACACAAGGTTCCACTGTACCTTGTGTCTTAGAGGAGATCAGACTGTAGACAAGAGGATAGGTGGTGCAGGAAAAGCAGATAAATGTTAAATGAACAGTTGGATTTTAAAGTGTCACCTAGGAAGAACTGGAAAGGACAAGGACTATGACTACAGCTGAATTAAACAGACTTCCTTTTCTTAAGGCTGCCTATATTTGTTTTGATTTTAATGTGATTTATTTAATACCCCATTTGTATTGCCCTTCCCCAGAAAACTGTTATTCAATTTTATTCTCATAGCAGTGTTTTAGACTAAGTTAGGCTGAAAGATGGTAACTTGCTCAAGGTCAAGCAGTGAGCCTTATATCTGCATGGTAATGCTAACCCATTCACAAATGGTGGATTTTGGCAATTGCAAGGGGGGGGTGTCTTCAAAATTTCAGGGAGCACATAACTTGTGGCAAGAGTGGTACTATGTTCCTTTCCATCTCATTTTAGATGGTGGCCACTTAACTCCCCACTCCCCAATGCTTTCAAATGATGCAGTTTCCAAGCATTCTGGGTAAAATATTGGCACCAGTGGCTGCTGAGAAGATCTCTGTTTCTATAAAGAACAGCACTAAAATAATTGGGGAAGGGAGAGATAACAAAATGACCTCAGTTCAGGAGTTTTGTGCTCTCAAGTTTAAGTCAAAAGTTCTTTTCAGAGAACTTTGATCTCGGCACTGTTGGATTGGAATTTTGAACATGGGTCTCCTTGATCCAACTTCATCTTTGATTAAACCAATTCTCACTACCGGTACATGTTGTACCACAAACTCAAGCAATCCCCTCCATTATACATCAGATCTTTAAAGTCCTTTTTGAAAACTGTGATGTGGTCGTGTATGTATGTGTGTGTGTGTGTGTGTGTGTGCGCACACACACACGCACCTGCATTTGTGCATGTGTGTGAGAGAATGTTAGTATGTGCATGTATGTTTTACTACTCTCCCGGACTTTCCATTGTAATAGTCTCCAGAGAGGGTAGTATCCTGGTCTAAATCTACTGAACAGATTCTTGAGATTCCTTAAGGACTAACAAATTTCAAGCTTATGCCACAATAAATGTGTTAGTCTTTAAGCCACAAAGCTCTTTGTTCTCCTGGACTTGTCTTTTTATTCATACATCTGTTTCTTTGTCCTTGATATACAAAAATTAACATACAAACAATTAACATTTGTTTAGTGTTAACAGTACAGGCAGAATTGCAGTAGGATGTGTGGGTGGTTATGCATGTTCATTAAAGCAAGCTAAGAAATTTGGAAAGTAGCCATCTGCAATGGAGAACATTCCACTTTCAGAGCAATACTGGTGGCATGTGAGCATTGATACCAAAAGTTATAATTCTGATAAATTCAGAAATAAAACAGTAATTTAAAATCATAAAATCATTTTATTTTATATTAGCTTAGTGAAGAATGTGCATAAAATTTTGACGGAGCAGAAGTCTGTTCCTGTATCTGCATATGAATTATGATAATTGCTATATAATTTATGATAGTTCTCATTTGCTCTGAAAAAATTATTTCTTTTGTGTCTATAATGTCTTCATGTCTACTTTCTCATTTGTAGAACCCTAAGGATTGTAGCAAAGCCAAGAAACTAGTTTGTAATATCAACAAAGGCTGTGGTTATGGTTGCCAACTTCATCATGTAGTCTACTGCTTCATGATTGCATATGGTACTCAAAGGACGCTAATTTTGGAGTCTCAGAATTGGCGATATGCTACCGGAGGCTGGGAGACTGTTTTTAGGCCAGTGAGTGACACATGCACAGACAGATCAGGAAGTACTACTGGGCACTGGTCAGGTAAGTCCCATTTCATTACAGCTATTTTTCTTTCTTGCATAAGGGGCATGTTAAGAGAAATCTGATAACGTTTCAGTCCCAATTACCATTTGGGACCCAGTCTGCCTTTCCATTGTAGAGAAAAGATAATTTATGTTAGGAAATAAATAAAAACAATGGAGAGAAGAAAAATGAATATTATTAGGTGGTTCAGGAATTTCCTCAGATCGCCCCATGCGTAATTGGCTGTTCTGATGTTTTTATCAATTGCTCAGACACAGAAGGTTGTATTCGACAGTGTGTGAATGGACTTCTCTGCCTGTGAAACAAATCTTCTTGTCTTCTCCCCACACACCCCAAATCTGTTTCAGAGGTTTGGGGAGCCCCTTCAGTCAGATTTGAGGGCACAGAGGAGGAGAGGAAGGGGATGTTCCGTTGAACAAGCAAAGTTTGACCTAATACTCTGGGTAGTATCATTCCTCTCATAGCAATTCAGATAATCTACTGGTCAAAAGGGTAGAGAATGGAGAGATTTTTTTTAATGATCTAAGGTACTGTTTCATGAAGCTAATCCTTGGGAGATAAGACTGAAGTCCAATGCTCTAACTCTGGTTCATCAGATGAACTTGGGAAGCTCACAGATGAGCATACAAGAGATATCCCTTGTTTTGGTCACATCATTTGAAAAGAAGATATGTACTGTCAGTGAATGTTGTGTCATTGGTTGGTTTTTTTAATAAAAAAAAACTTTGGCTGGTAGCCAGGCATGTTATCAACAGTATCTAGGCTAGCCTTCAACCCTTATTCTCTTTCTAATTGAATAGCTATATTAGGCATGTTGGCTGGAATCCAAAAGGCAATGGCGAGAGCCTTTCTGTATTCATTTGTATCAAAACAAGGGTCACTTATTGCAGTGTTTCTCAACCTCCTCGGGGCAACGGCACAGTTGCCCCACGAAAAAAATCTCGCGGCACACCACGACCCGGGGGGCGGGGTGTCCGCGCGCCCTGGCGGGAGGGAGGGGCGAAAACGGAGCGGGAGATCGGCGGGCCAGGCGCCCGCCCCCTCCCGCGCCCAGCCCCCCGGCAGCACTTCCACCCGGCCCCGAGTGAGCCCGGGACGACGACGGGCGGGTCGAGTCTACCCAGTCGCACGAGAACCGGCCGCTGTCGAGGAGAGAAGGAGCCGGAGCCCGCTCGCCCGCCGCGCAGGATAGCTGCTGCTGCTGCTGCTGCTTCTACGGCCGCCTCACTGACCTCCCGCCCGTCCCCGACCGCGACCGGGGCGGCAGAGGCAGCGGGCGAAGCGCCCGGCAGCCCTGGCGAAGGCGGCGGTCGGCGAGCGGGAAGCGCAGCCGAGGCGACGCCAGCCGCCCGGACCGCCCCGGAAGCGGAAGGGCGGCACAGCAGCCGGTGTCTTCCCCTTCCCGCGGCACAGCAGCCGGTGTCTTGCAGCACACTCCTGTGCCGCGGAACACCGGTTGAAGAACGCTGACTTATTGCACCAAAGAAATACATTGCTGAGAGCTGTTTATATATAAAACAGTTTAAGAGGTATGGGTAGGAATCTCAGCCTGATATTGCATAGCAAATATTTATAAGCATATTAGATATACCAGGCATAAACATCTTGGTTGTCTGATCTTTGTTTGAATCTGATTTTATTGTGCTTCATACTTTATAGTTTTACTTCTGCAGAGATTGATCTTGTTGATAAAAAGCTGTGATGAAATTTCTCCTCCTCTTGGAATTTTTGTTCAAAAAGTTGCTCTGGGTTATCATCTGAACTACCAGGTGTTTGGCTGAAAATCAGTTACACTAAATACTTTATCTGGTGTATATAAGAGTTCCAGTTTGACCTATGTTTTAGTTAAATGACTTGTAGCTTTTTGTTTCTCCTTAACAAATGTTCCAGTCCTAGAATCCTGGCTTGTTCCTTCTTTCTTATTTAGGGCCACACTTCAAAGTTATATTAGCCACATAGTTCCATCCATAATTGAAGGGAGTCTTTTTGTTTTTGTTTTGACCAGTAGCCAGTGTGGAGGCTTAAATCAGATTGGGATCCTGGTAAAGGAAAGAGGGGCTCTAACTCCCTCCCCCTCTCACAAATTTGTTTTAGAGCAGATATACACGACTAAGGGGTCATCCAAACTTACCTTTGTTTTGCACTTTCTAGTCATAGGTCCACACTTTCCAGGTCGGTGACGGAATAGTTTGCTTGTTTTTGTCCCAGCGCTTTCCCTGGGGAAACCTGAATTTTACTACTAAATTGGTACAAACAGCAATCTGAGGAAAAAAGCCCTTTGCTGTTTGCCCCAATTCAGTGGTAAAATGTGGGGTTTCCTGGGGAAAGTGCTGGGACAAAAAATAAAATAAAATCAGACAGACTTGGAAAGCCCAGACCTTTTGCCTAGACACACGGCACAAAAGGAAATGTGAACATTGCGTGTAATTTGGCCCAAAGTTGCAGGAAGTCTTTCAGAAACACCTTTTTACACTACTTGAGTACTTGATAATGAACTGCTTACTTTGAGCCAGTTACTGGTTTGTTTCGAGAAGTTCAATATGGGTCAAGGAATCCGAGATACTTTAGAGTTGGATTTAGCTACAGTACTTCTCTGAAACAACGCTCTCTGAACCGGTTTCCAGGTTCGGTTTCAGGTTCGATTCGACTCTCTGAATTAGACTGCAGGATCCTCCAACTGCGAAACATCAGTACATGTAAGGTTATAAACACGTGTGTGTGTGTCTGTCTGTGTGTCTGTGTGTGTGTGTGTGTGTGAGAGAGAGAGAGAGAGAGAGAGAGAGAGAGAGAGAGAGATTCATTTTAAAGATGATTTGGAGTGAGTGAACAACATGCAACTTGTATTGAATTCATAATTTCAGACTGATAACATTTCGCTCTTGTTTGTGATTTGCTTGTTAGTGATTTGGGTTAGTGCCAGTTGGAAAGAGGCTTCTGTTCTCACCAGGGCTAATGGAGAGCAAATTGTGGCTTGAGCTTGTGTTGGCAGCTGACAAATGATCACATGTAAAATTATGCATTAACATACTTATTGAGTTCTTGGCCTCTCAATCCCATGAGAACAAGTAATCTTTCACTGAGGGAAGCCAGTGGTATACTCAGGTTTGCTTCGTCTGTGCAATTATAGTGAATCCGTTCATTGTCTTCATCTATTGATTGAAGTTCCAGGACTTTGAAGTTCCAGGGCACATGTAGAGTGTCATCTGCACAGAGTGCCTTATTGTCATAGTGAATCTTACTCTCTTATTTTGGGCTGAATGAACTGCTGCACAGTTCAAACAAGAACACAATTAGAAAGCAGTTCTTTACTAGACTGCTCCCCTAACCATACAGGTGATTAAATTATATGGCAGGGTTTGTAACACTCTTAAGATGGAATGTGGGAATTGTTAAAAAGGACTTAACTTGGTTTGCTGTCCTTGGTACAAAAAGGCACCAAAAACATCAGGGACAGAGAAGCTTAGGTGTTCTCCCTCTGAAAAGAGTAGAACCTAGCAGTTAGTTCAGTTTTGAATTCTTCAATCCCTGTGATGCAACCTGAGCATGTGATGCAACATTTTATTTTTTGCACCAGAAATTGCCTAACAGTAACCTAACCTTATAAGGACTCATAGTTGAAGATCTTACTTTGCACAACTAAGAAAGTCTAGCATGAATTAATGGTGACAGGAAGATGCCCCAGTTATGTTGAGTACTTGTGTTTGGAGTTCTGAAGCAGGGTAGCTTGAAACGTTATAGTATGAGAAGTGTTCCTCTGTGTTCTGAGGCAAGACTTTTGTGGGAAATGCCAAAGCTTCCATCACCAGAGCTTCAAGTACCTGTATACCCAACTTGAATCTGGAAAGAGATAGTCTTGTGCTGTGTGCACTGTCATTTCAAGCTTTCTGTCTGGAGTTTATAGACAGGTGTTGATGTGATTGAGTTTAGGTGTAAGGTTAGGGTCACCCCCAATCTCTTATTCTACAATGTGCCCAGCAGTGCAGGGGGCATTTTTAAAGTGTGTTTTTCTTCTCCATTGAATTGAGTGGGAGATATTTTCCTCCCGTCTGCTCTTGTCGCTCAAAATCTATTCTGAAAGGAAAACTTCAAAATGTGGGGGTGGGTGGGATTGCGTTTTGCTGCTCTCTGAAAGCGAAGTGTTCATATTCAAATATGTTAACTTCTTTCTTCCTGTTTCTTTGAAGTAATAAAACTTTTCAACTTAACTTGTGCACACAATAAATAGCTATAATGTTCTATGCCAATGCACATTCCATTAGTTTTGCTGTTTCTATGTAGACAAGTGTATTGTGAGTTCAGAGGCAGTGAGCCCAGCTTCACTGGGGGCCAACAGTGTGCAATTACAAATAAAGACAGGGCAACAGTTTGGGATTAAAATGGCCACAACCTTATTGATTACAAGATGTAAGAAGGCTTTTGGCAATAGGCACTTGATATGTATCCTGAATCAGCCTAGCCCGATTGCTTGCTGATTACCCGTTATGGTCAGTCCTGGGTTAAAGGATCCCCCCATGATGCAGATCAAATGGGGAAGACCTGCTAGGCTGCCATTTGGGAAGTTTTATGGCCTGTTAGTCCATGTCTGGGCCTCTGGACAAAACTTTTCCCATGGTCCATTGCAGAGTGCATTGCCCACTCACAGTACAGCAGGAATGTAAGGTGTGGAGGTGGACCTGAGTGGAGACAGGCTCCCCTAGGTCTTCCTCCAAACCCATTCCCCCTAGACTGACCACAATTGGCCGATTTGAATTTAAGTTTTGGTGGAACGTCCCAGAGCACCTTGCAACTGGCCGAGATTGTTAATGGTGCTGGCGGCCACATGGGTAAGGACACCCGGCTCCCCTGAGTCTGCGCCAGGCTTTATTCACTGCCATTGATGATATGGTAAGTGGTCCTTCTAATAAGTATGCAAAGGGGGGAAATTCAGAACTCCTTTAAAATACATTTTAGTATTTATATTCCTTATGCAGTGCTCTTTCATTGTGATAACTTGCAGTCAGTGACATTAAATAGCAGTTACTAAATTGTTTGTTCCTATCAAGCAGAGTGTAGTGCATTTATCTTCATACTAATGAACTGAACTGTCCCTGTTGGAAATTTTTAATTAATTTTGATTAGTAATTATTTAAATATGTTCAAAGCCTGGAATGGATGAAACAATTCATATAGTTACCTAGTGTGAAAATAATTAAGCGGTTTATCTGTGTATTAAGAGGATTTTTATTTTTAAGTGCTATTGTTGATGTCTTTTCTATTTATGTACACTAGTCATTTGTGTGTATTTCAGAGGCTAATTAAATCACTTCTAGTATTAAGGGGAATAGCATGAATTCTAATAGGGTATTTGGCAGTAATCCTTCAGCATTTAATGAGGTAGCACCCCCACCCCACTTTGTAGTCTTCTGGCAAAGAATCTTGGGATTTTTCCTATGAAGTTCAAGCTGGGTATTTCTAGAGAGTTGAAAAGACAACAGTTATGGTTAGATGAGGCTGTTGATCAACTTGAAGTGATAAAACAGCCAGAAAGACAAGTATATTTATATGGGAGTCCATCAACATTTCTAAAGTAAAATATTTCACCTGCCAATCCCAGTGGGGTTCAGGTGTGGACAGAGGGTTGACCAGCCTGGGTGGAGGCAGGACCTCCTCTGCATCAGCATGCCAACACAAACCATGCCAAAACCAGGTTGGGGCAGAGTCAGCTAAGTTATGCAAACATGCACAGTCCTCTTTGGATTTTCATCACTTCTCTTGGGTCACACTGTAGGACTAGTTGGTTTCTGAGGAACTGAGTATGATCATCATCATCATCATCATCATCATCATAACCGATTAGCTATAGTTGGCAGGTTTTTTTCACTTCCTCTGCACTACACAGAATGGAATGTTGCAACTAGTGCAGAAGTGCCTTCTTAAACAGTTGGCAAGTTGGTTCTTTGTACAATTTTGAGCCACTAACATGCCATTTTACTATCTAAATTCTGATCCTAGCAGACAGTTTATGTAATCCAGGCCAGCCCTAGTGATTAATGGCTTTTTCACTGCTTATGTTTAGGAGGCCAGTTAAAATTTCTTAGAAGTCTTTAAGGTCTCTAAGCTATTGTAGCATGCTGTGAGTTTGGTGGTACTTGGTTTTTCAATTTGTATTGCATGCTGCACTGATATCCTTGGGGAGGAAGAACAGGATATATTGTAAATTATTTGAAATAAACAAACTGGTAGGTTAGAATCTGATTGCTAGAGTAAAGTATATATGGAGGTGCTGAACCCCTCTTATACCTGCAGCTTACCTCCCAGTAGACTGTTCCCACACTCTGTTCCTCTGCATCTGAATTCAAATACATTAGTGGATATTAGCTCAATTCAGAGATTTGGGGAATTTTGCCCTCTTCTGCTTTAGTTTTTCAGATTTCAGATTTTCCTTTTGTCTTACATTTGCTGGTTTTAAATTTTGCTTGGGTTGTGCAAATGAGTTTTGTTCACATCACACTGGAATCTTTTTATAAATAGTGGTTAATATATTGTAAATAAATGGGAATGTATAGAGTAAAATCCTGACTGTCTGTTAATAGAATGAGAAATGAAGGAGGAACAGATGTTATCAGCCCCATGGAGCAGAAAACAGAAAAATATAAGAATACTCCTATACAAATTAATGCATCTTCACCCCTAACTGTAGTGGGGTCCAGATGGGCATGGCACATCTTATTTCAAAAAATATGCGGCAAAAGTTTATGACGAAATGCAGCAAGAAAGTTCAGGGATTTTGAACTTACCCATTCAAGTAAAAGGGGTAAAGGTTCCAGTTGTCTATAGGGTCAGCTAATTTTGAATAGTGATGTACAAGATATATTAAGTCACATGATCTAGGTGATTTGAAAAGCTAATTTAAAAGCTAATTTCAGAATGTTGACCTTCTAAGCTCTTCTCACAGAAATAAAGGTCTTATTCTAATATGGAATGCCTGTTAACCCTACAATGTGAAGTAATACATGCTGTGATCACACACAACCCTCCAATTTTCCCAACCTGTATGCTAGAAACAAACCAAAATGACTTACGGCTTTATCTCTGATCTTTTCCCTGATGTCATTATGTGTTGGACTGAACTTTTTGGACATGAAATGTCAGGTAGGCTTACCTGTATCTGATACTAGATGTCAAGTACTCTTCACACTGATGATAATTAGAGGAAACACTTCATGAATATCAAGCTCTCAAAGTGTTTCATGTAGATCGATTGTAGGGAATATAGCCAACAAGCCTAATTGGGCCCATCAAGCCTCTGAATGTGTCCTGCTAGGTCATTTTGGACAATCCACATCTTATAGCCCACAGTTGTCACCTGACATGATATCAGATCTGTTATCGCCCATCTAAGCATTATGATCAGGGGTAAATAATTGATTATCTCTAATCTTAATGCTATGTGATTCATTCTAAAATTGGAGAGAAGGCTCTGTCTCCTCTTTAAAAGGCAGCAGGCACAGACTTTTGTCAGATCTTAGCTCTGTGGTTCCATAGTGCTAAAATCAGATATAACAGAAATGCTGCCTGTTTTTGACAGTAAAATGTACCGTATTTTTCGCTCCATGGGATGCACGGACTATGAGACACTCCTATATTTTAAAGGGGGGAAACCAGAAATATTTTTTTTCTGGTTTTCCTCCTCTAAAAGGCTGGGAGGGGGGAGGGGGGGAAGGGGCAGCCCAGTAGGAAGGAAAGAAAGAAAGAAAGAGAAGGAAGGAAGGGGTGAGAGAGAGAGAAAGAGAGACAAGGAAGGAAGGGGGGAGGGAGGGAGGGAGAGAGGGAAAGAAGGAGGGAAGAGAGAGAGAAGGGAGGGAGGGAGGGAGGAAGGAAGGAAGGAAGGAAGGAAGGAAGGAAAGAGAAGGAAGGGGTGAGAGAGAGAGAGAGAGAGAGAGAAGGAAGGGAGAGAAAGAAAGAAAGAAAGAAAGAAAGAAAGGGGAGAAGGAAGCCTGCTCTTGCGAGAGGCGGCGGCAGCATGAGCACCCCGAGAGGAGCGCTTTCGGGGAACTGATCCCGTCGCCACCTCTTGCAGGGGCAACCGCGTCTCCCTTCTCCCCGGCTCGCTGCGGGGCGGGCGGAGGAAAAGCGGCCCAGACGGAGCCCTCCCTCGCCACTCGCCCCAAAGCAGCGGGGCTAGGCAGGAGCTCCAAAGCAACTGCGAGAGAGGGAAACGGAGCTCTCCTTTGAGGCGTTGAAGCAGCGAATCTGGGCAGGAGCGTCTCCTGAGCAGCCCCGCTGCTGCAAAGGAAGCCTTGAGGGAGGGAAACGGAGCCCTCCCTCGCGGTTCGCCCCAAAGCAGCCTGATTTCGGGTTGCTCCCCCCTCCCCCACCACTCTGCCACTGGCGGCGGCGGCGGAGGGGGGGTGGAGGCTGTCCAGTGCCTTCACTCCATGGGACGCACAGACATTTCCCCTTGCTTTTTAGGAGGAAAAAAGTGCGTCCCATTGAGCGAAAAATACGGTAATTCTTTCTTTGTATTCCTGCCTTGAGTTCAAGCTGCGGCTTGAACTTTGAAGCACCTGACATAATATGAATGGCATCAGGTGATCGACTCATCTGTCAAAATTGCCCATGGATCTTCCCCTTATGTGTGTTGATACAGTGGTACACTTTGGATTATTTACTTTTGACATTCTAATAGCAATGGAGAAGGGGGGACTCACAGTGTTGGTTTTGGAGCTCCTATGCTTTCTTTGTAGATTGAAGTTAACTTTTGGTTTTGCTCATTGGGGCAGTTGTCCTTGTAAATGAGAGGAGAGTGCATGTGTAGCAGTGACTGATGACTTGGAATATTTTCCCCCTTTATCTCCCATCATAAAATTAAGTAATACATCGCAACATAGGTACAAAACATCACTATTGTTAGCTGTCTTGGTTACCTCCCATAACAATACTTATAAACAATCAGATTGCCCAACAACTATCTGTGATGTGACATAACCTGATTTCCAATACTGGAAGCAGTCTGTAGAGTGTTTTGAAGATTGAAGGGCACTTCATGGGCACCTCTTTTCATGTCGTATATATGCTCTTTTATTTTGCCCCAACTGTTGCTTCTTGCAACAGGTTTGTAATTTTTTGAAGCATCTAAAAACCTGAAAAATGGTTTTACTACAGACTATTGTGGTATGAATGTGCATGCCACCAGAAATAATGCTTGTATTATACCACATCACCTTTGACTTTTTGAGAAACTATTGCCTATCTTCAGGCGAAGCCACAGGAGGATAGAATTTAGATATTTCTGTTCTACAAATCGGGTCCTCCATAAAAAGAGGGCACATGTTGCAGTGCAACCGGCTACCTGACCCTGTGTTGTGGGGGTAATTGGAAAACAGGCCACATGTTGGTCGGTCGGTCATACGTTGGTTGGGAGTAATCCGACCAATGGGGCGTCGTAAAATTGCAGCAACGTGGGACCTATTTAAGTCCATGCAAGGTTGCTGAGCTTTCTCTTTGGGGCCTTTCGCATCGGAACACCCACCCACCACTCCCTATATTTAGGGCTTGTGTTGACCTTGTTATGCCGTCGTGTGTCGTCTGTCGTTGGGATAGGGGCACGGCAGGAATTTTCCCCATTTGGCTGATTGGCTGTTGCCACTTGGGTTTTGCCTGCCGCGTAGCAATTAGTCACAACTTGTAAGTTGCGGATAGGCTCTGGTTCAGGTGATAGGCATGGCACGTGGTGTGGCCATGCCTAAGCAAATGCAGGATATTCCGGTCCAGGGACTCATTGGTTTGTCATTCCCGAAAGGGTACGGCCTATGGCTGAGTCCCGGGGACATCAGGATGGCTGGAAGGTAACCCTACCAGCAGCTGTCCCTAGTCCTTGTCTGTCCTACGAATGTGGCTCTGGGACAGTTTTGCCTGCAAGGGTTCAGGGAGATAGTCGAACCAGAACCTATGCAACCACTCACTTGGTTGTAATCAATAAAGTTGTGGCCTAAATTCTGCCAAAAATCCAAACCAAATATCTGTCTCTTGTGTGATCTTATTTCGGGGAGGGTAAAAGGTCTAAACACGCAATAGTGGTGCTCTGAACCGATATTTAAGGATATGACGAGAATCGATTCTTAATCTGCAACATTAAGTCAAAGCCATTCCTTTGAAAGGATAGGGCCGGTAATATAAGAATTGAATATTATGGATGAATGCTTAGAACAAATGCATTTTTGCTGGAAAAAACAATAAATGTTTAGAATAGTCTACTAGGCAGGAATAATGAAGCAAAGAATTTAGTGCATTTCAAAAGCAATTATATTATATTCCAGTAGTAATAATATGTTATAAGTCTTAGTAGAGCATTTTCTTGCTTTTGTGTGCTGGTGTTTTCAAGAACAGTCTAGAGAATATACCATGTCTTCCAATTCAAATAGTGATGTACTGTACTTTGAGAATTGTATTACAGCAACAAAACTGAGATTATTTAAATCAGGGGTAGGCAACCTAAGGCCCATGGGCCACAAGCGGCCCACGGGGGTCGTTTAACCGACCCACGAGCCGCCCCCGAACTGAGCCGTCAGCTCGCCGAGTCCCTGCGCGCTGTGCTAAACCGGCGCAGCGCGGCACGGGAACTCGCTTCCGTGATGCTGGAAATTGCATCTGTGCATGCGCAGATGCCGGAAAATCACGTCTGCACAGATGCAGACGCTGGAAATTGCGTCTGTGCAGACGCAGACGCCAGAAATTGGGCGCGCTCATGCGCAATCCGGCCCACAGAGGGATCTCTGCTGGAGTGAACCAGCCCAGGCGAGGTAAACCTTGCCAACCCCTGATTTAAATGGTAAGTGGACTGTAAATGAAATCTACTTTTGAGACTATGTCTGGCTTGTAAAACAATCATAAGTCAAAGGCAGGTTTCATTTACAGTCCACTTACAATTAAGATAATCTCGGTTTTGTTGCTATAATTTAAAAGCTATGGAAGTTGGGGTTGTAAATAATTTGTAAACCACTAAGACAAGGTATTTTTTCCAATGGACAAACTGGCTGCCTTTTAGCAAAAATGAACAAAAACTTATGTCTGTGTCACAGGAGGTGAAATTATTTACACATAAGATTGAATTTGATATGGTTAAAAAGATGAACTTGAGCACTATTTATGTACATTTTTTTAAACAAATGAATGATATAGAGCAAGGGATGTATGACCTGATAGTTATTTCATGGTTACTTGTGGCTGTTATATGTTCTAACGGGAATTCTTCAATATAATGTCAGAATATTGAAAATTCCAATAAAAATAGTTTTGTTTGGGGTTTTTGTTTTTTAAAAAAGAAGCATAATGTTATAATGGAAGTACACCAGTGTTCTAAAGGATTGTGTAAAAAGAAAGAAATTGAGTGTCATATGGGGGTTCCCAATTTAAAAAAGACACACCATCTAAACTTAGACTGCCTTCACATGCTGAGATTAATGAACTACCAGGAGCCTAACTTTGGGAAACTAGCCTCAAGGAACTCACAGGGGAGGAGAGGCACCACAGCAGTTTCTCTCCTAAAATCTCCAACTACAAAAGGATGGGTGGGAACCCTGAAAAGGTACCTTCCGTAAATCATGAAGTCCAATTTTGCAATAACTCACCCAAAAGTCTATAGCAGCAATACAAGATCCTGTAACTCAATGCAACGATAACATTTTAAAGATAAGCCAAATTAGAATTTTAGGAACATTTGAATCTCAGTACAGGCACACACCGAGAAAATAATAAATAGCTTAGGCTAGAATACTTATTTTCCACCACTTTCCAGGCCCCCCAGTGAGAAGTGGCTTGACGAAACTGGACCTTGAACACAGCTCCAGGAAATCAGGTAAGGAGAAATAGCCAGCAGAAATAACTGAAGCAATAACTTCACAGCAGCAGGAGGGCTAATGGCTGGCAGGGGGCAAGAAATCTATGAGGTAGATATATTTTATACCAGTTTGCACAGAGACAGCATGACCTGCCCTCAACTAATCCCAGAGTTTTGTTGAAATTTCCAGAACTACTCAGAAGATGAACCCCATGACAGGCCCAGCTGCAAGATGTTCCTCTACTGATTTTAGAATGCAAGGGGGTGTTATTGAGTTTTCGGTACCAGACTCAAGAGATAAGGGGCTGTAAATTAGCAATTACTACACCAGAACACTAAATTCCCAGGAAACCTGGGTCAACCCAGTAGCTCTAGCTGCCAGTGAACTGAAGTTGGCTCAAACGGCCCCGATTAGCGCAGTTGTAAAACATACCAATTCCGATTAATAATAATCACATCACAAGATTCACCCAAACCTTACTCTGAACACTAATGACATACATACATAAAATCAGTATTCCTGTTACTGGTGGCAACAGTATAAGTACTGTGGATAATCAAATCAAAATGTAAAAAACAGGGGGGGGATAGATATTAGTGTCATTGATCCTTTAGAGCAGGCTTCCTCAACCTCGGCACTCCAGATGTTTTTGGCCTACAACTCCCATGATTCCTAGCTAGCAGAACCAGTGGTCAGGGATGATGGAAATTGTAGTCTCAAAACATCTGGAGGGCCGAGGTTGAGGAAGCCTGCTTTAGAGGAAACTGCTGTTGACTTTTTGACTGATCTTTCCTCCAACAATGCCATGTAGAGGAATGGAAATGCTGAGTGAGTGTGTGTGTGCCTTCATGGCTTGTGTGTGAGCTTCTGTTGACTGGAATTTTCCACTCCATTATGTGTCACTTACCTGAAATCTTGTTTGCCATTTTGTTGCCATTTCACCTAATTTGGAGAGAGTATCTTGGAGCGATTCAGTTTACTTGACTTTTTGCCATCCTAAATAATTTGGTGTCATCTTCATACGTACTGCTCACCCTGACTAGTTTATTTATATACGGTACAAGTTACAGCATTTCAGGGCACTCCATCGGAAGAAGTAAATTACAGAGGCCAACCAGAGAAAAATTGAGAAGCAAAATTTTATTATATCTGTTGCAACAGAGGCCCTCACTCCCCAAAATGGAGGAGGAACCCAGAACAATGGTGTGCCAGCTCCTATATAGACTTTTGAAATTCCCTCCTCCCGCTCAAGACCACCCCCGTATATATCATACATACATCACAGCTACATCATGAAAGGGGAGGTCTGGTAGCAGTAATCTGAGCATCCTTGACCCTCCCCATGCCTCCTCTTGCCCTCCACCTAAAAACCCATCAAGTAAAACAAAAGAGATATTTACATTTCCCTGTTTTCCCAGCCAAGTTAATCACACCCTTTTGTCTGGCACTCAGGTGTCAGGAAGCCAGGATTATCAGTTTATTTTCCTGAGACAATCCCCCTTATTTGGTATCATCTTCATACGTACTGCTCACCCTGACTAGTTTATTTATATATGGTACAAGTTACAGCATTTCAGGGCACATTGCTCTTACAAGGCAGGTTGCAAAAAGATCTTAAACACACAGACACCATAACCAACCATATATATATATATATATATATATATATATATATATATATATATATATATGTATATATATGTATATATATACACACACATACATACATACTGTACATACACACACACACACTTACACGTTTTCAAAACCATTGATTAAAGCTAGCAGCAGCTAAAGTTTTTTTCCAAGCATGATACATCAACCAGGTGTGGACTGGAATAATGCTAGTCCAAAAGAAAACCTTAGTAGACTCCATTGTTTTCTTCTATTGATAACTGAAAACTATTCATAAACCTGTTCTCTCTATATTTTACCTAGCTGCTGATCAGTTACCAGTCCATAAGATAACCCAGTCTATTATAGCATTACTGCTAGGAGCATTTGGTGAGTGCTTTTTGAATGTCCCAGTCCATAGAGTCTACCATATGACCACTATGTACCTGTTTACTTTAAGCTCTAGGTGTGTAAGCTGAGTTCTGAGGTTACTGAGGTAAAACTTTCCTTCACACAAGTGAACTTAACTTCTTCGTAAGAGTCATTTAAATTATTTTACTTGACCACCTCCTATGATGCTTATGAACTACAGTTTGCTCATTAGAAATGATGGCAGAATAAAGCTTACATATACCGGGTTAAGTGAGAAAATAAAAACCCTAAAATACTTTATTTAAACTTTATGTGTAGGATTTTTTCATTTATTTTCTCACCAGTATTGCCATCGAAGACTTTGAAAAATGTGTTGTGTAGGAAAGATTTTCTCCCCCCCCCCCCCAGCTTTTCATTATGCGAATCATGGTATTCACATAATGGGAGTCTCCAATTGAATAGGTTAACAAGAGGGGAGCATCTCATAATTTGACTGAAGTTCTGTGCTCCGCAATGATAATTCTTAGCATGAAGGTTGTGTCTGCAATTCCTGTTCTTCCTATGTCAGTGTGGCAGGAGGAAGCAGTAGAAGAGTTCTCACTGTCTTACATAAAGTATAAAACAGGTATGGTATGTATAAAGATCTTGTGCAGATAGACAGCAGC
Source organism: Darevskia mixta (assembly GCA_034641385.1). Taxonomy (NCBI): domain Eukaryota; kingdom Metazoa; phylum Chordata; class Lepidosauria; order Squamata; family Lacertidae; genus Darevskia; species Darevskia mixta. The sequence continues at coordinate 28,234,000 of JAWWNH010000066.1, forward strand.
ACACGCTTGCAGTGCTGCCATTATTTTAAAGATCAATCAGAAAATCAGCATTGGAACACTTTAAATCATAATCCTAAAGACAGATTTCCTGGGAGCAAGCCCCAGTAACCATTATGAAGCTTGCTTCTGAGTCAACATATATAGGATTGTGCTGTGAGCCTGTAAGCATACAGTCACAATTTGATTAAATCTCCAATGGGCTTGTATATACTAAAAATTCATGAGAAAAAGTTTACATCATGACTGAATAGCATTAAGAAAGAAGATTTAAGCTTCAAAATCCTAGTAGTAGGAAGTGCATTAATGTTCTTGTTAAAATATTCCAAACAGAACTTACAGCAATAGTAAGATGTGATAATTACATTAAGTTTGAAGAGGAATGAAACACTTTTCCATTAGTGCTCAATAATAGTGGTCTAATTGTTCCATGGAAAAACTAAAACTTGTTCCATGACAATTAATGGATATTAATTGAGTGGATAATTGACTAGATTGTATTTTTCAGCTACTGCTCAGGATGCATGTAACTTTTTAAAAAAATATATTCACTGCAGAAGCGTGTATTCCCAACCTGATTATCTGAACCCTTGAAGGATTTCTTAAAATCCAGATTTCTTAAAATTATCCTATTGTTTTTTGTTTATTTGTTTACCTGAATGCAATTGCATACATGTTTTATCAGGACTATGTGGGGCTTCAGCTACTGCCAAGCCCAAAACCAACCCTGTCTAATAGTTTTGCCTCCAGCTCATAGGTCCTTGCACTGCAGCATGAGCTGAGAGAAGGCTCCTAGCTCAAGGCCTCCAGCTGCACTTTATTTAATGGGCAGCCAGGCCCAAAACAGGCAGAGGGGGAAATTGGACAGTTCTAAAAGATTTGTGTAGTTGCACTTTGTTGTTAGGTGATGTAAAAGTGACTGTCAGTATGAAAAGTAAATTACATACCTAGTTCTGACTCTCCAAGAACCCCAGACCCTGACCAAACAAATTCATATCTCCTCTTTCTCCCAAATATTCTGTGCAGACTCCACAGGGTATTCACCAATATTTATAATATGAAGGATAATTCTAGAACATGGAGACACCTTTACTGACAAGTCACATGAAGTTGTCAATGTCATAATAAGGATGGTGAGGCCAGAAATATCCAATATGACATTCTTAACAGGAACCTTATTGGGGGAAAGATACATGAAAGGTCTGTGTCTGATATCATAGCACAAATTTGCTGATTTTGAGCTTCAGAAAGAAAGAAATCTATCTAGATTTATCACTGAGAGTCAACCACATTTTCACCCCAAAGTGGCACTTGGGAAGTATGAGTTCTCCACTCTCTGAAGATCCCTCTTCACTTTAAATGGAAATAAGCTCTTCTTACCAGTCAAGTATCAGCCATGTCTTAACACAACCACAACCACTACCACACACATTCCAAGTTCTGAGGATTTTCTCCCACTGTGTGTAGGCTATTAAATGTCATGGAATGTGCCCCTGAGCAAGAAAAACTTTATGTGTACATAAGGACAGGTGCTGAAGTGGTATGTGCTTTGTACACAAATTGTAATTGCATCCACTGGGCAGTTCTAAATTTTCCTGGCTTCCTGTAGCGCTCTGCCAGCCCAGTTGTTAATGTTAGGTTAGTTTGATTTGGAAGTTTAAAGACTGGCTTAATGTCAGTTTATAATAATAATAATAATAATAATAATTTATTATTTGTACCCCGCCCATCTGACCAGGTCCCCCCAGCCACTCTGGGCGGCCTCCAACAAACACTAAAATACATTAAAATATTACAGATTAAAAACTTCCCTAAACAGGGCTGCCTTCAGGTGTTTTCTAAAGGTTGTTGATTGTTGATCGTTTTGACCTCTGAAGGGAGGGCGTTCCACAGGGTGGGCGCCACTACCGAGAAGGCCCTCTGCCTGGTTCCCTGTAGCTTTGCTTCTCGCAGTGAGGGAACCACCAGAAGGCCCTCGGCGCTGGATCTCAGTGTCCGGGCTGAACGGTGGGGGTGGAGACGCTCCTTCAGGTATACAGGACCGAGGCCGTTTAGGGCTTTAAAGGGCACCAACACTTTGAATTGTGCTCGGAAACGTACTGGGAGCCAATGTAGATCTCTCAGGACCGGTGTTATGTGGTCATGGCGGCCACTCCCAGTCACCAGTCTAGCTGCCGCATTCTGGATCAATTGCAGTTTGCGGGTCACCTTCAAAGGTAGCCCCACGTAGAGCGCATTGCAGTAGTCCAAGCGGGAGATAACCAGAGCATGCACCACTCTGGCGAGACAGTCTGCGGACAGGTAGGGTCTCAGCCTGCGCACCAGATGGAGTTGGTAGACAGCTGCCCTGGACACAGAATTAATCTGCACTTCCATGGACAGCTGTGAGTCTAAAATGACTCCCAGGCTGCGTACCTGGTCCTTCAGGGGCACAGTTATGCCATTCAGGACCAGGGAGTCTCCCACACCCGTCTGCCCCCTGTCCCCCAAAAACAGTACTTCTGTCTTGTCAGGATTCAACCTCAATCTGTTAGCCGCCATCCATCCTCCAACCGCCTCCAGGCACTCACATAGGACCTTCATTGCCTTCTCTGGTTCTGATTTGAAAGAGAGGTAGAGCTGGGTATCATCCGCATACTGATGAACACCCAGCCCAAACGCTCTGATGATCTTTCCCAGCGGCTTCATATAGATATTAAAAAGCATGGGGGAGAGGACGGAACCCTGAGGCACCCCACAAATGAGAGCCCAGGGGTCTGAACACTCATCCCCCACCACCACTTTCTGAACACGGCCCAGGAGGAAGGAGCGGAACCACTGTATAACAGTGCCCCCAGCTCCCAACCCCTCTAGACGGTACAGAAGGATGTTATGGTCGATGGTGTCAAAGGCCACTGAGAGGTCCAGCAGAACTAGGAAACAGCTCTCACCTTTGTCCCTAGCCCGCTGGAGATCATCGACCAGTGCGACCAAGGCAGTTTCAGTCCCATGATGAGGCCTGAATCCCGACTGGAAGGGATCCAAATGGTCCGCATCCTCCAGGCGTGCTTGGAGTTGTTCAGCAACCATCCGCTCAATCACCTTGCCCAAGAATGGTAGATTTGAGACTGGGCGATAGTTGGCCATAATGGCCGGGTCTAAAGATGGTTTTTTAAGAAGCGGTTTAATGATCGCCTCTTTCAGCGGGTCTGGGAAGACTCCCTCACAGAGGGAAGCATTCACCACCCCACGGAGCCCATCGCCCAGCCCTTCCCGGCTAGCTTTTATTAGCCAGGATGGGCAAGGATCAAGAAGACAGGTGGTCGGTTTCACTCGTCCAAGCAGCCTGTCCACATCCTCAGAGGTAACAGATTGGAATTGATCCCATGAAACATGACTAGACAGAGCTCTAGCACTCTCCCGCCCCGGAGAGATTAGTTTACTAATCAGGATCTCAAACCAAATTTGGATTTAATGGCAAGCTGCAGTTTAATTAAACCAGAATAATTATAAGAGGAAAAGAGGAGTATCTCACTTGTTCTCAACTCCCATCATCCCCTGACTGATGGTTAGGTTGGCTGAGGTTGATAGAAGTTTTTCCCCAGCAAGTGAATTGGTGATTTTGTCAGTAAGCAGCTTGGCTGTCAGTGATCCTTGCCCTATGCCATGTCAAACTATGTAAGTTGTAACCAATAAAGTTTAGTTGTTTTAACCCATTTTCTGTCTTGATATAATTCTTTCTCTTCCATTCCACCCTGCTTCATGTTATGGAGCAATTATTTGCAAATACTTTTTGAGTTTTCTGTTTCTATCTTAATTATTTCCAACAGTAGGCATGGTGAGAAATATACTAAAGTTAAATTGTTTCTTTCAGAACATCCAATTGGGAATGTGTCTCATTAGACCATTCCATCTCTGTATTAAATCAATTATGTTGATATTTACAAAGTATGATAAATTATTTCTAGCATCTTCTGTTTAAGATTTAATTTTCCTTTTCATGTTAATGTGGTATAATGAATATGTGTTATTTCTGAAAGGCCAGTGTTTTTTCATTTTCATTTTTCATTATCTTCCCAAGAATAAATGATTCTGGGAGTATGCTATTTTTCAGATAATCATTTACAGTGTCTGCTAAGTGAAGAAATCTTAGTAATAGTTGTCAGGCAGTAAATCACCCCTTCAAATGAGTACTTTTATATTGGCATTTTTTAAGATGTGGTAATGTTATGTGTTTCCTTTGTGTAGTTAGTCAGTTATTATTTTGGTGCTATCAGAAGTTTCACATGCAGCTCTTTGGGGCTCCTAGTTAAGTATATTGTACTTAATCTCCATATAGTATATTGTACTTAATCTCCATATAGAGTAACAGTGAAGCAGCTCAGGCCTTCAGCATCCATAAGGATGTTGGACAGATCAGTTGAAAACAGCCTTTCAAATGGATTTCCTTCTGTCCGCCCCCGCCCCCCCAGTTGATCCCCATCATGGTATGGATTCTTCTTAGGGGTGCTTTTAACCTTAGTTGTCTACAACAAAAATATATTTTTTAAAAAAAATATGCACACATTATGTGTATGCGTATTGATTTGCCATGTACATTTAGATGTCCACTGATGCATAATTGCCACTGTCCCAATGGGTGCCTCATTGTTTTTCTTTTTTCTGAAGTATTTAATTGTGTAAGTTGTTCCTAGACACTACGTATATGCACTAAGGCTGAAATCCTAACCATATCTAATCAGAACTCAGTTGGACTTGTTTCTTTGGGGTTAGTATTGCAGCCTTAATCTGCTTCCTACTGTGAATTTTAAAAACCAGTGGAATGCATTGTTCATTATTGTTTTCATATGGAAAGAAGTTACGCTTTTTGTTACCTGTAGACTTTATCTGTGTTCCTCAGTTAAAAGTCCAAGCCTCTTTGTCAAAGTGAGTGGAACCACCAAGATTTGACTGCTAATTTTGACCACCCACCTGCCCTTTAAACATTTGTTTTATTTTATTTTTTCATTTAATAGCATCCAAACCAATGGAACACATAATTCATTGTTGTTCTTTTTCGCATGGCAAGAATACATTGGCACTAAAAAGGATTTAAAGCTGCCAAACATGAATTAGCTTGAGCATTATGCTTCTGCATACCCATACAATGGTACCTTGGTTCTCAAACTTATCCATTCCAGAAGTCCGTTCCAAAACCAAGGCGCACTTTCCCATAGAAAGTAATGCAAAATGGATTAATCCATTACTGACTTTAAAAAACAACCCTTAAAACAGCAATTTAACATGAATTTTACTATCTAACAAGACCATTGATCCATAAAATGAAAACAATAAACAATGTACTGCAGTCACACAATCAATCCATCAGTAGCTGAACTGGGTTCCATACAGTCACAAAAATAAGAGCCACAAAAACGCAAAAGAAATGGCAAAAACAGACAGACCTCAGCGTAACACTCAAAACGGAAGTGTGACACTCAAATTGGAAGTGTAACACTCAAAAATGGAGCATGTTCGGCTTCCGGAAAAAGTTCGCAAACCGGAACACTTACTTCCAGGTTTGCAGTGTTTGGGTTCCAAGTTGTTTGAGTACCAAGTCATTTGAAAACCAAGGTACCACTGTATATGACTTTCTGTATAAAATACAAATTTATGAAATAAGATGTTGCAATAAATAGAACTTGTATGTACAAGAGACTGAAACTCTAACTCCACTTACCTGGGAGTAAGCCCCTTTGAACTGAATAGTACTTCCTTCTCAATATACTTGGATAGAATTGCAGCCATAGGTGGCTTTGTGATGTGTCATTAGCCAGTTCATTAACTTTGCCTCCTTTCTGGCAAAATCCATTATTCTTCTGGCACCTTAGCCACAAGAATAACTGATTTTGCTACAAAGGAGGGCTACCCCCTCTGGAAAGTCACTAACTTTGAAAGATAACACACAGGGAAAGTAATTGATTTGTAAATATATTTTGACTGCTGTGAGTTGCGTGTTTCCTGTGTGCAATGATATATATGAAAAAAATATGTATATTTCTACACCAGAGGATGACAAAACAGAAGAGAGACTTGTGCAAAATAAACCAATTGCCATGGAATGGAAAATACCAGATCAAAGTGTGAATGAACGCTGGAATGGATTAAGGCATGTTCATACATCTCTGCTTGTACACCAAACTTAGCTTTATACTGTTGCTGAAAATATGGCATGATGTCCCCAGCTCTGCCTACTGTCAAGCGTCCTCTGCTGCTGGTATGTCTTGTGTTTTTGTCCTCAAGACGCTTGCGCACCCATGACGTTCTCATACTGTGAGAAATTGAATCAATATTGTTTGGCTGCCTCGACGTTAAGTCCCTAAATAGCACTTAAGGACCTCTGAAGCCAATTATTTCCATACTTCAGACCAAAGTCCAAAGAGACAGATGAAGACTGAGGAGTGTTCTGACTTTACAGTGATTCAGAAACGCTTTGGAGTATTGCAGTGTGTAGCAGTTATCCTACTGTATGCAAAATGTGGAATGTTTTTGTTTTGATTACATCAAAAGAAGGCTTGAGAGGAAACCTTAATTGTGTAGATATAGCCTTCATCCGTGGTTTGTTTGTTTTTTGCAAAATAAGCAAATTTATCTTGCATTCAGAGAGTGGTTACATTTTTATTTTTGAATTACCAGTTTTATTTTACTTTAAGAGAACCTTCCTTGGAAATCAGTTGTTGAGACCAGAGTTAAATAACCTTAATCTACTGAAATAACTGATCTTTTAGAATTAGATTTTTTACACACACACACACACTGTATAATCAATCAAATGGAGTGTTAATGCATTGAATTTTGTTAGGGAATGTTCAGTTCATTCTTTAAAATTTCTTCTTGCACACTACTATTAGCATCACTTCTCTCATGTAATTATTTCCATTCTTCTTTTCATGTGAGAATTCCAAATCTAATTCTTCATTAAATTTAATTTGTGTGTGTGTCTACACACACACACACACACACACACACACACACACTGCATCATTCTGTCTCACTTATAAATTAGGTCCTTCACAAATCTCTAATAGAGGTGCTTTCACATGCTTTTCAACTAAATTTATTATATTTTTCTTTAATCAATATTTTGTTGATATTACAACAGCAGCTAGTGAAGACAGACTTCTAATTTTGCAGAAATTGTCATTGGATCTTTTCCAAATGTTTTCACCATCTAGGTGCAATATTCAGTATACATGTGTCAGAATCGGATCCACCATCAAAATGTGTATAAAGTGTGTGTTGGAGGGGGGGAGTTCAAAACATATTGGGGTGAGCTGGAGAAATGCCAAAACCTTTCCCTGCCTGTGCTTTGTCTCCACTTACCTCCCACTTGCTTCTCTTTTGTGGACCCAAAGTAACTCTTGCAGAGAAGAAAACTGCTGGGGGTATGTTTTAGGGGGAGAAAGCTTTGACACATAATAGAATCATAAAATTGTAGAGTTGGAAAGGATCCAAAGGGTCATCTACTTCTTGCAGTGCAGAAATCACAACTAAAGCTTCCATGACAGATGGTCGTCCAACCTCTGCTTAAAAACCTCCAATGAAGGAGGGAGTTTGTTCTGCTGTTGAACAGCTCTTACCATCAGAATCCCCCCCCCCAATGTTTACTTGGAATCTCCTTTCTTGTAACTTGAAGCCATTGGTTTTGGTCCTACCCTCCAGAGGAGGAGAAAGCAAGCTTGTGCCATCTTCCATGTGATACCCTTTAGATATTTAAAGATGGCTATCATATCTCCTCTCAGTCTCCTCTTATCCAGGCTAAACATGCCCTTCCTCATGCACCATATATAATGCCATCTATTAAAAGTTCTAAGTTTTAGACTTGTGGGGTTTGTCTCCCAGCTCCCATTAGATATTATGTTGATCAGCAAGCTCTAAATGAATCTGCTAACCACCATTGCCAGATATATACAACATTTTACAATGGGCACAGATGAACTGGTCATTTAGTTTGCAACCAATCTAGAATATTTATTGTGTTCTCAAATATATCTGCTGAACCATTTGCCAGAAGTCTGAAATATTGCTGGTGCCACATGCAAGATATTAATTAGAATGGGTGCTTGGGAGTGGGTGGTTTTTAGATGGGAACTTTGAGGGCAACAATAAGTTCTAAATTTTGTGATCCAGCCTTTCTTCATTAACATTTGATAGTGCGGTCAGGCAAGTCACTTGGAAATCTTCTGTTTTGTCATCTTCATTTTAGTATGCCCATACCAACATTCCATGTGGTCATAGATTAGATAAATTTATTGTCATTGTCCGTATATACACAGTATACACAACAACGAAAATCAGATACTGTAAATTGACGTATGGAACCTGCTATTTCTTTGGCACCTCTGCCAGGCTTATGAAAGTTGTCTAAACTACAATGAACTTCTACCAGGGATGATTCTGATTTTGTTTTGTAAAATAATATCGGTAGTGCTTTTCTGTCACCTTATTTTTGTGTGTATATATTCTTACATACTTTATTTCTTTGGTGATTTATCAAACAAGAAAACATTGTATGTTAGGTATAAATGATCTCCTATTTAGTTGTATGGAAAGCTATGTACACTATCTGTTTTTGAAGTGTTAACTCATACTGTATCATACTGTATCTTTTATAGGTGAAGCAAATGATAAAGAGGTTCAAGTAATAGAGCTACCCATAGTTGACAGTCTACATCCACGACCTCCATATTTGCCATTGGCTATCCCAGAAGACTTAGCTGACAGGCTGATTCGTGTCCATGGGGATCCTGCAGTGTGGTGGGTCTCACAGTTTGTCAAATACCTGATCCGTCCACAGCCTTGGTTAGAAAAGGAAATAGAAGAAGCTACAAGGAAACTTGGCTTTAAACATCCAGTTATTGGGTAAGGTATTTTATTATGCGCTACGACTACAATCTTAGCCATATCCCTATTCTAAGGTTACCAGATTTTTTTCAATGAATCTGGGGACACTTTTCAATTTCAATGGATTTTGTATGGGGACTGATTTCTAAATTCGGGGACTGTCCCCGGGAAATGGGGACGTCTGGTAACCTTACCCTATTCATGCTTACTCCTATATCGAAATTAGTAGGACTTCTGAGTAAGCAAGAACATTTCACCTTCTTTAGCATTCTTTTTCACAAAGAAGGCTGTGAAACACTTCTTGGAAAGTCATAACTCAAAATGCATTGAGAATAAAGGATGCTGTCCTAAACCTATTTTGCTACTTTATTATTTTAATGCATGAAAGCAGCAGCCCTCCTGTGTTGGTCATCAGAACCTAGTACTCTGAGATAAACTGCCTCTGAATTTGGGTGCTCTGTTTGCCCATTGATAGTCCTGTCCTTCATGAGTTTGTCTAATCCTTTTAAAGAACTTCCTAAGAGAGAGAACTCCCCCCCCCCTCACCATTTATAACAGTGGTGGAGAACTTCTGGCCTGCAGGCCTAATTAGGCCCACCAGTTGTCCTGATTTGACTGTTTTTGCCAAGCCATGGCCATCTACCCTACCCCTGACATTTTGTGCAGGGCAGGTAAAGCTGTGGTTGAACTGAAAGGCTTTTCATCTGCATCTGCAAAGCCCCATGAATAGTGTTTCGGAAGTGCCAACCACCAGCTGATCCTCCAGGTTTCTGTGTACAGTACTGTGCAAAAAATGGGTCACCTGGCATCATTGTAATGACAGTTACATATTTTGTTGTAGAAATATAGGCTCCTGCCCACCCTTGCTTGGTTTAGATATGAAAGGAGAAGGCATACTTAATACTTTGTGACTTATGCTTACACCCAGTCGAAGACTAAATTAAAACCACAGTAATTAAATTAAAATCACAATAGAAATCAATAAAGTAAACAACAAAGAAGACATGACGCATTAAAAAAAAATGAAGTGCTCATAGAATCATAGAATCATAGAGTTGGAAGAGACCACAAGGGCCATCCAGTCCAACCCCCTGCCAAGCAGGAAACACCATCAAAGCATTCCTGACAGGTGGCTGTCAAGCCTCTGCTTAAAGACCTCCAAAGAAGGAGACTCCACCACACTCCTTGGCAGCAAATTCCACTGTCGAACAGCTCTTACTGTCAAGAAATTCTTCCTAATGTTTAGGTGGAATCTTCTTTCTTGTAGTTTGAATCCATTGCTCCGTGTCCGCTTCTCTGGAGCAGCAGAAAACAACCTTTCTCCCTCCTCTATATGACATCCTTTTATATATTTGAACATGGCTATCATATCACCCCTTAACCTTCTCTTCTCCAGGCTAAACATACCCAGCTCCCTAAGCCGTTCCTCATAAGGCATCGTTTCCAGGCCTTTGACCATTTTGGTTGCCCTCCTCTGGACACGTTCCAGCTTGGATGCAGATCCTTATCTAAAGTGATGCAGCAAAGCCTGTTGGTACAGAAAGTTTTCACTGACCCACAGAAAATGGCAAAAGAGGGTGCTACTTGAACCTCAAGGGATAAAGTGTTTCATAATCTAGGTGCAGCCACAGAAAAGGTTCTGAATAAGCATTTTCCTGTCCCTGTCATATCTAATTTGGCACTAATGGTCTTAATAATACTTGGATACAGTGCACCAAGAGTTCAATGTATGGAATTCTTTCTCAGTTTTTACTATAAGAATTAGTGTAATTTCTGTTCCACCTTTTTGCATACTAATATTGTAATAGCTGCAATAGCTCCTTGGGTTTCAGAACTCAGCCACTTGCATAATATTGGTTATATATTTGAAAATAACTTATTAACATACTAAAAATAAGACACTTCTAGTTTGAATCTATTCCTATCATTCAGTCATCAGTTTTGTGGGGAAATGAACAAGATGTTAAAGAAAATTGAAGTTTAATAGGGGACTTTTCAGTAAACATTTCTTTTTGTTTGTTTTTATATCCCACCCTTCAATCTTGAGGTGGATGACAGCATCAGCTAGTTCAGTGGTGTCCAAACTTTTTTCAAAGAGGGCCAGATTTGATAAAGTGAAAGGCCGTGGGGCCGACTAAAGGGCACAATTAAAGCTATAATTGAAACCACAGAATCACAATCAAATCAGCAGCAGTAAGTAACTATAGTACTACCCCAATAAAAGATAGCTTCCTTTCCGGAAACTCTGGAGAAAATTAATTTTACTCCAGTGTTTTAGTTCAGCAGGCATGTTTTAGTATGGATGAAACTGTAGAGAAGTGATAAAAATGCCTTAAGAACCCTCTTGACAAATACACATTTACGATACATGCAATGTCTTTTCACACAAGGTTAAATTCTGTGAGCTGGTGACTATATTTAAACCTACTGGTTATGTGTGTAAAAGGAGGCCATGCTGACCGTGGAGCATTAGTACCTTGAAGGTATTTGCAAAATCATAATGCTGTGATTCTACTGTGACATGTGTAAAATATATTGGCATTTGGCCTCCAACCATCTATTTGGTTTTCAAGGACTGAATAGTAATCTTTACTTCTCTCCACCCACCCTCAGCCATGTAACTAATCCAAGCCCTTGCTCTGTGGTTTTTGACAAATTCATTCTGAAAATAATACATATTCTAATGCCAATTTATTTTACAGTCCGTTCTAATGAAATAAAGGACAGACGAACAAAAAACAAACAAATCCTTATCAAGAGAAATGTGTGTTTGCTTTTCATTGCAGTATTCATGTCCGAAGAACAGACAAAGTGGGAACTGAAGCAGCATTTCATCCCATTGAAGAATATATGGTACATGTTGAAGAACGTTTCCAGCTTCTCTCCCGCAGAATGCATATTGACAAAAAACGAGTCTATTTGGCTACAGATGATCCTTCATTATTGCAAGAGGCAAAATCCAAGTAAGACCATCTTTGTATTACATGAAGTGTGGCTATTTAAACAAACAGCATATTTACTTTTAATGTCTATATGAATACCTGTGTTTGAAACTATTTGCAAATAGCTATAACTTCTGAGCTTTATATACATACTTCCAAAACAGGTATGGTAGAACAAGGCTCCACTAATAGTAATTTTATGAGATACAGCTGAAAGCTTCCAATTTGTTCTTGAATTTGCAGGTCGATTATGACACACATGAGTCATGGGTTTCTGTTTACAAGAAGTGGATAAAAATCCTGGAAAATTTAATCTCTCATTAGGGCTACAAGCTATGAAGGCATAGCAAACTGCTAAGAGGTGAAAAAAACTGTTTAATTTAAAAGTGTGGTATCTAGTTAATGAGTCCTGTCAGTGCAAGAATTTCTACTTGTGCATCAAGGCTCCCCCCCCCCCCCGCACCCACCCCTAGAACAGATTTAGAAGATACTTGAAGGGAGGCGGAAGTTCCATTGCACAAGCAAAAATCCTTGCACTGATGGGATGTACTACTTTGGATGCAACCTCCCAAACTGAATGCTGATATTTGTGATGCATTTCCCCCCTGCAGGTATCCAAATTATGAGTTTATTAGTGACAACTCCATTTCGTGGTCAGCGGGTCTCCATAATCGGTACACAGAAAACTCTCTACGGGGTGTTATTCTGGATATACACTTTTTGTCTCAGGCAGACTTCCTTGTCTGCACATTTTCTTCACAGGTAAGGTGGTACACATTATAAAGTTCTGTACATCAGTACTCCAGTAGCACAATATAAACCTGAATGGCTATAGTACTCAGTGGTTTCCTATAACCAATAGTAGTACTATGAAATACTTGAAATATACAAGCATTAATAATTCCTTTAAAAATTATTCTCTTTCATAACATGCAGAAAATCAATGCAAAACTAACATCCCTAAAAACGAGCAAAACTACTATTTAAAAAAGGAAACCACAGCAATGTGCAGCTCTGCTTGTTACATCTCAGAAATAATGAGCTGCATTCAGACATGCCCTTTGACATACAGAAGGAGGAAGAGGAAGCAATTTTAGCTGATCCCCACGTCGCCTCCCACAATGTTCTGGAAAGTCCCCACCCTTCCAGAGCAGCTTGCGAGAATTGGAGGAAGAGTCAGCAAAAAATAATCCCCCCCCTTTCCTGTAAGTGTGTCACATTAGTGGAACTAGTTTGCATAATGACTCTGGATCCAATTCATGGTATGTCTCATGAAAATATAGTAAGTTTAAGACAAGTGATTGGAAGTTAAAACTCTGCCCCTTTGAAAAAGATGAACATGGGGTGCAATGGTAGAGAGATTTGTTGGCATCCGTCTGCCTTGAGAGACAATGGAGGAGTGCGCCTTTGTGTGTGTGGGGGGGTGAAATCAAATTGTTGGAAGGTTGCAGCACCTGCTGTGGCTGTAGAGACCAATATGGAAGATACATCAAAAGAAATGTAATAATAATAAATAATAATAAATTTTATTTATACCCCGCCCTTCCCAGCCGAAACCGGGCTCAGGGCGGCTAACACCAATAAAAAATACAATAAAATATAAAAGAAAGAAAAACCGTTAATTAAAATACAGGTTAAAATACAATTTAAAATTTAAATGCAGCTTCATTTATCGCCCAAAATCAAAACCATAAGGGGAGGGGGGAAAACATCAGACTGAGTCCAACCTTTAATATAGGATTGCTCCATCAACAGGAGCATTATTGCCAATAAAAATATTTTCATAGCGTTCCTTGCTATCTTAAGCTCTTTTGAGTTTTATTCCCCAGCTTTTCCCATTTCCTTAGTTCCTTGTTCCCAGGGCCACTTTTTATTTATTAGATCTATATAGATTTATATTCTTTCCTTAAGCTTTGTTTCCCTTTTACTTTCTTTCAGATTCTTCCTCACTCCGTTGCTTATTCTGTATCCTCCCTTCAGCCTCTTTCCTGTGGCCGCCCCATGTTAGGTTTTTATTCTCTTCCAAACTGACAGTTTTCCTTTCTGTCAGAAGGTGGACTGCAGACTATTTGATTTTTTTCCATGCAACAGAATATTCTTTTTCACCATTTTAGTATCAGAGGATTAATTCCCATGACAGCAATGCAATATATATTTTAAACTTCCTTAGTAGTTTTACTGTGTTCCCCATCTACTGCAGTACCTGGCACAATGTGGATTAGCTACCTGCATTGATGGTTTTTAAATTGCCCTTTTCTGCAGAGAATTTGCCTTGATGGTTAAGCATGATGGAAGAGATTATAGGATTATAAAAGATTACAAGCCTTTTCAGGTATGCTGTTCAAGTATATGCTGAAGAGTTGTACTTTTTATAATCAAGAAGTGAACAATATGCACTACAAGGCATTAAATTGTTTTTAAAGACTGACATTTTGACAAACCATTTCTTAACTTCATTCAAGGCAAAAATGTAAGAAATGCCTCTTTCACTGTGAACATTTCATGGTTAGCCTTTTAATCATGAACCCAGAAAGTATTCTGTTGCACATAAATCATCTTTGCTGCAGTATTCACTTCTTCAGGTTTGGAACTATAAAGTACTGTTACTTTACCATTCATATCTTTCATTTGTATATTTTATAACATTTCCATTAAGAGAAAAAAGTATCTGATCAATTCTTATGGTATTCAGAAATCCTCTTAAATGCTTTAGCTCTTTATATTTTTCATTGTCTTGTATTGTGTACTACCCTGGAGGTCAGAAGTTGGGATGTAATTCAAATTAAAATATTAGATTTTGAAAGTAGAAATAGGTGTTTTTTTAAAACTATCTCCAGTTGCCTTTATTGCTGCAAAGTTTTTCCACACATAAGCTGAGGTTTGCAGATGCCAGTGGTGTGGGGATAGGTGGGGATAGCAGACCAGCATTTGGTGATGTGCAACAATTTTACCAGTTTAGAACAGGAGTCTAAAAATCTTGAACCTCACTCAACAGTGTGTCTCATAGTGTAATAGGATAAAAAAACATATATTAATTTCCCTATGAACAAGGAGATTACAGAAGTGAAATAAGAAAATGAAGATTACACTCGATACTTCTACTTTCTACCTTAGTGTTGACTTGCTTTTCAACTCAAATAGCAACTTAGTATGAGAACAGATAATCAAATATGAGGTGGCACCAGTTGTGAACTTTAGTGACTCTATATTGGTGAAGAAACACCTACGTTTATTCATAGCTGGGCAAACACTGAATTTTGTTAATAATTAAACCATTCCAATTTTGGTTTTGTTGCTTACTTTAGTAGCGATTGTATTGTTTCTTCAGTTGATTATTGACCAGATTTGCTAATGCGGCAAGGCTTTTTAATGTTTATGGATTTGAAATAAACTTGATTGAAAAGAGAATAGTATATTATAGAATTGTATAATTGGAATCATCATGAAAGTTGTAGTGGTCGAGAAAGTCAGCAAGCAATACCATTCTGTACTTGCATGCAAAAAATATAGTTGAGCATCATAGAAATCTGCATATAAGTGAGTCTTAAGGCTGTTTTCCACATGTCACTTTAGCAGCAGCATAACATGTGACTAAGGAAACTTAGAGTGTGGCTACAGCCCTTTCCCCAATCATTAGAGTTTCAGACTGTTATCTAATAATTCATTCCCATATACTTTGTAATTGGGTTAGAGGTGTAGAAGGTCAGTGTCAAATTATGGACAAGTCAGCCATTCTTCCTAGAGTATGACAGTGCCTCCCAACTTGGGCTGGGCGATATCTAGTTTTCAACATCACGATATCTATCTGTGGTGGCGGAGGGCCTTGTTGGGCCTCCCTGCGAGTGCAGAGGGTCCCTCCATACCTCCCTGCAGCAGCAGAGGGTGTGTCCTGCTTCCCTGCAGCAGCAGAGGGCTTTTTCATGCCTCCCCACGGCAGCAGAAGGTCCATCCAGCCGTACCTCCCCATGGTGGTGGTGAACTGTGCTTCCCCACAGCAGTCGAGGGCCTTGATGAGGCTCTCTGTGGCGGTGGAGAGCCTTAAAATGTAAGTTTAATAAAAAATATTAAATAAGCTTCCATATATTATATTTAACATATTTCCAACTGATTTATGAGTGGTTTAAGTGATTTACTAGTCAAGTTGCATCTGCTTCCCCACTCAGAGGTCTAAGTGGAATCTGTGCATGCATAAGCCCCACTGAGTTCAACTAAACTTACTTCTACCTTCCTGGGAGTAAGTCCCATTGAATTCAGTAGGGCTTGCTTGTGAGTAGACACACATTTGCTTTCACTGCTTACCAAAAAATACTCTCCCCATCATTCTCACATTGTACCCAACCTCCCATTTCAGCATAAGGCAGCCAGCTAAATCTTCTTCCCTCCATTCTCCCCTCACAGAAGCCCCTACCCCCAAGCCCTCATCCCACCAAACTCTTCCTTTTTATCAAAGGGAGGGCAAGCAAGCAGAAAGATAGTCTCCTTTAAATTAAAAAACACCCTCCCTTTTTAATATGGAGGAAAGCTATTTAGGGGGAACCAACAACATAAACACCCCCAGAAAATAAAAAATAAAAACTCTTCCTCCTCTTTTTTTCACTGGTGAGGGAAGAAAGAAGTGCTTTCCAGTTCTTTGTTTACTTTGCCTCTTTGATTGTCTAGGCATGGGGTCCCTCCTAGATTGTTAGCAGGCTCTGCATAATTAGCTGAGCTCTAAGTGGAGTGAGTTCCGTTGCTTGGTCCCTGCTCCTGCCAACCTAGCAGTTCGAAAGCACATCAGGGCCTGTAAGACAGAGCTGTTCCGCCTGGCCTTTGGCTTGGAATCAACTTGATCCCCTCCCCCCTCTTTCCTTTTTCCTCCTGTGATGGAACTCCTATTTAGGGACTTCCCTGGCTTTTTTCTGGCCCATGTAGGACCAGTCTGGATAGTTGGCCTTGGTGAAGATTTGACGGTTTCTTCCCCAAACAGTTTTTGATTTGAGTTTCTACTGAAATGAGGCTGCACTTTAATGTTGTATTTTAATCTTGTTTTTAAGTTGTATTTTAATAAATTGTTTTTATACTTAGTGTTAGCCACCCTGAGCCCTGTCTTGGCTGGGGAGGGTGGGGGTATAAATAAATTTTATTATTATTATTATTATTATTATTATTATTATTATTATTATTATCATCATCATCATTATAAAGTGCAAGTAGATAAATAGGTACCGCTCCAGCGGGAAGGTAAACAGCGTTTCCGTGCGCTGCTCTGATTCACCAGAAGCGGCTTAGTCATGCTGGCCACATGACCTGGAAGCTGTACGCCGGCTCCCTCAGCCAATAAAGCAAGATGAGCCCCGCAACCCCAGAGTCGGTCACGACTGGACCTAATGGTCAGGGGTCCCTTTACCTTTACCTAAGTGGAAAGATACAGGTGAAGCTGAAATAGTTTGCTGGTTTGTATCACTAGGAGGGAGAGAGCAAACAAAGCTGAAGACATGGGCCTGCAAATCATCTGCAAAGTATTGGTCAGCTGAGCTACCCCCTGAAAAGCTGTTAAGTCTCCACCTTTTGTTCACTAGTATATTGTCTTGTTGAAAAACTTACCACAATGTTATTTCAATACCGGTATTCAACAATATGGGAATTTATTGCACAGCCCTACTCCCAACCAGATTGGATAATACAAAACTTAAGCTATATTAATGTGTCCAGGTCTGTGTCCCTTGCCACTGAATATGTTGCTTATTCTGTCTAGAATTGGTCACAGACTATGCAAAAATTAGTTGAAGTGTGGAAAAGCACGCCTGCTTTCTTGTGCAATTCCTATTTTTTTCAATGGGCTTTGTGTTCACAAGTGGATCATGCCCATATTTTGTGACTTGTGAAGTTCCATTTTAAATATATCTGAAAATAAACAGTGTGCTTTCAAAGGTCCTTTTCCTGTGTACAAGGATTTTTTTTAAATTTATTAAATAGATGTTTTAAAAAGCTACAAGAAATTTAAATACCATTCATCTTAATATCAATGAGACCTAATAATATCAGGAAAGATAATGGTTTTGCTTCTGCCTTGTAAATAAAAATGAGCAGAAATGGCTTAAGTAATAGATAAGGCTGCAGTGTTTTTTTTTTAAGGGAAAGAAAGTTACCCACTTCTAATTTTAGAGTGTCAAACCTCTCTTGATTATAACGAGACACCTGTTACACCTAAAAGAGATACTGGCCTTCAGCCTTAGTGGTAGCATATTTGGTAATTGTTGTGGACACAGAACTGTGGCTTCAGAGTGAAGCAGTCAGAAATAGTGTTTAGTAACTCATATATGCACTAAAGTATTATAAAATATTAACAGTTATTACTGTTTTTGTTAGGAATAGATGATGAGGGAATGTGTAAATCTGAGATTTTGATAAATGGCAGTGCTTTAAGTTTATTAAAAGGGATACATGTTTGATCACTCTAGATTTGAATTTATTTTGTTTACCTACTATCCATCTACCTCGTTTATTAAAACATTTATCACCACTCCTGACCACCTTCTATAGCATACAGAGGAAATAAAAAATTGGTGATTGGCCCAATTTTTCTTTCCGTGTTCTCTGGCACTTGTATACTATTCATTTTTCATTTCCTTTTTCCTTCTGCTACTCTGCCTTGGACTTGATATTCATATTCCATTTAATCGATTTAGTGGCAACTCTGAAAACCAAGAGGGTTTCACATTGCTCTGAAGGTCATGAGATTATAAGTCATTCTAATATTCTCCAATTATCCAGAGCCTTGGGCCTGATGCCAAGACATTCCTATCTCCAGTTCTAAGAGGGCTTGTACTTAAGCCTGACAGCTTTGGAGTTGCTGAAGGATATCACTGCCAAGCAAGATCATAGTCAGAGGTCTAAATGCCTTGGGCCAATTTTAAGGAGGTTCCACAGAGTAATACTAAGAATTTGAATTTGATCCAGTGAAGACCCAATGTAGTAAATGTCCTTTGGGCTTCTAGTAGGTTCTGAAGTTTCTTAGAGGATGTGTCACTATTTTTTATTTAATTGAAACTTTTTTAAGGTTCAGTAAGTCAGGCTTGGGGCTTATAATACTGCTGTAGTGTGAGTTGCTCAGTGGTAGAACTCATGCTTTGCGTGCAAAAAGTCCTAGGTTCAAGCCAACAAAGTAGGTGCATCCAATTAAGTTATACTCAGAATAGGCCCATTGAGATTAGTCATGTCTCCTAATTTCAGTGGGTCTGAGTATGATTAACATTGGATACAACCCAAATGCCTTTGTCTCATTCTCCAGATGTAAGCAAATTAAAATTACTTTAAATTGAATGTTTTAAAATACTTCTGTAAAACATTATACAAGGACATTATACAACATTGTTGCATTCTGTTGTTAATTGTTTAATGTTGAAGTAATATGTTTTATGAATGATTGGAGAAGAAAGAAAGTTGGACAAGATATACTTCTTTAAGGAATACTTAACTGATGTACTGTCATGCTGTTTGCTAATTAGTGCTTTTTGTTACTACTTTCCCTAGGTTTGTCGAGTTGCCTATGAAATAATGCAGACATTGCATCCAGATGCATCAGCCTTTTTTCACTCCTTAGATGATATCTATTATTTTGGGGGACAAAATGCTCATAACCAGATTGCCATTTATGCTCATCATCCCCGAACTGCTGATGAAATTCCTATGGAACCTGGAGATATAATTGGTGTTGCTGGAAACCACTGGGATGGTTACTCCAAAGGCGTCAATAGAAAATTAGGAAAAACAGGCTTATACCCCTCCTACAAAGTAAAAGAGAAAATTGAGACAGTCAAGTACCCCACATATCCAGAGGCTGACAAATAAAGACAAGCAGGACAGCTCGCAGTAACACTCACTTTGAAGCTATTTCAACCAACCATACTGTTGGCTTTTGTGGGATATGAATTTGCATTTTAACATACAGTTAAAATGAAAGCCTTTTATCATTCGGACTGGATATACAGCTTGGAACAATTCAACGGGCCATGGTTTGGACTTCTTTTGTTACATGCACTTGCACTCATGCACACTGATACACATTCAACAGGGAACCTGTTTTATACTGTTTGTCTCTTTGAGGACATGTCCTTCCCATGAGTCATATATGAGCCTTGGGCTCAGTTCTTTGCCATTAATAGACTATAATAAGACTTTTAACACTGCTGCATTGTGTAATTTGAGTGACATGAGCATATTTTGTATGTGCAGAATTTAAAACATGGTGCCTCTCTTTGAAAGATCCAGTGACCTTTTAGAAGAGCCATGCCTAGTTCTGTTGATGGGTAAGAGTTGTACTTGCCTTTAACTGATGATGTTGTTATGACCACTGAATATGCTCCAACCAACAGATTCAAAACTCAGTCTAGACCTTTCTTTATAGGAGTTTTGTTAGCAATTTCATTGATTAGTTCATCTCATCATTAATAAAGAGTACATCCAACAATAAAATAATTGTCTGGTAGGAACTTTTGTAAAACAATGCCATGAACAGATTCTTTGGTACTGTTTCTGGACATTGTCTTTGATAACAAAAAATAAATTCAAAAAAGAAGTAGCCGGAGTTATACAAGTAATTTGATTTTAAAATTTGGAAGAACCGACAAGGGTATATCTTTCCAGATCCTTGATCTCTTTATTTGGAAAATTATCTGTGATGAAATTTGATAACAATTCGGATTTTTTCTGGTGTTCTCAATCAGCAGGAAACTGCCAGTCAAGACTGTTTATTTCTTTCTTGACCAAGTGACATGACTGCAGCCTGTTGGCCTCTGAATAATAAAAATGTTAAAAAATTAAGTGAGTGCACATGCACACACTCTCTCTTACCTCTCCTGTAGTATTTCTTTTCAATTTTTCTTTATGGCCACAACACAAAATCAGCCATGGGTGAAACTACGGTTGGTATAAGTCTTTGTGAAATGTTTTTGCTGCTTATTATAATTAACTCTAGTGTCATTGTTTATATATATATGTATTGAAATAGATCACTTGAGATTGAGATAGCACAAAAGATTATGGCATAGTATTAATCTGAGCCTGCAAAGGAAGGGCTGTTGCTTAGGGTACAGCACACATTTTGCATACAAAAGGTCACAGGTTCAATCCCTGGTGCCTTCAGGTAGGTCTGGGCAAGACTCCTGCTTGAAACCAAGGTGAGCTGCTACCAGTCTATGCCAACAATACAGAATGAGGTGGGCCAATGGTCTGACTTGGTGTACGGAAACTTCCTGTGTTGCAGGACGTTGGACTAGATGACCCTCCATGTTCCTTCCAACTCTATGATTCTACAGTTTTCCTGCCCAGGAATTTGTTCTCTCAAGGGTTGTTATGTGTTTATATCACACTAGCCTTGTTTTTTAAATGTTTCTTGCTAGAAATCTTTGTCATACTGAACTGCTTGACACAATTTTGTTCCAGTGAACTAAGAGCTTCTAGCAGTTAATGAAATATAAAAACTTAAGCACATAAGCAATTCATTTCTACGGGATGGTGGGAGTTGAAACACTTGAGTACTAAAATGAACATATTTGTTATAAAAATACTTATTTGTTAATGGCCAGTAATCTGTCTGTTGACAGATACATGGTGTATCCATAGCCATACCTCTTTTCTTTTCAAGCTGACATAGAACCGACCTTGAAAATTTTATAGTGCTGTGTCATCTATATAACCATGTTCTTTTCTCCCTTAAATCACAATGATGTCCAGAACCTGAATATATATGTTATGTTTTTTTAGGCTGAGCTACACAAGCTGCTACTTTTCTATTCCTGGTTCTGGTTTGTGCAGTTGGCCACTGTGTAGCAACCTGCTCAGCTTCATTCCTAATAATGTGAAATGGCACAATGGAATCCTAGGTCTTAACTCAAATAACTCAAGACAACTGTTGCACATGGTTAAAGCTTGGGCCAGACTTGAAATTTCTGTGCAAACAGCAGGGCTAATGGAAAAGGAGATAGTCAATTCTTACATATTTTCCTATGAAGATATATTTTAACATCAGTTGCTCCAGCGTGTTTTCATTCCAATATAAACTATTTGGCCAAGAGTATTATAGAAGTATCCTGTCTTATCAGTCAGAATATTTATGAGATGTCCTTTGGTGTGAACTGCATATAGTATCAGTGTAAAAGCATCAGTTTGTTCATGTAAATATTTTTTCTGAATGGTGGTTGAAGTCTATTTTGAACATTATCTGGATGATTTGACACTCTCCCCCACCCCCCACCCCGAGTTAACTGTTAGGCTTTTCTAATTACTTTTACCTTCTAAGACAAATAAGTTGCTACATGATCATCAGTTCAAGTATCCTTGGTGAGACCATAACCAACCTGTGTTATAGAGAGGCTACTCCTGAGATGCTCCTAACATAATATTTTAAGAGCAAATAGAAACTATGAAAAAGCTTGCTAACTTAAAGGCTATGAGTGAATTCAGAAATGCTTGCTATTTAGTCTTAGGCCTATTCTATATGCTACAATTTAGTGAGAGTAGCTTATTTTAATGACTACAAGTATATGATAGGTATGTAGTACATACACACTCCAGGGAACTGAGCCAGTTACATCACAAAATGTGGGGTGGGGAAAACTGTATCTCCCTTGGACATTACAGCATACATTTGCTGTGCTCCTTATCTCTACAAGTAAAAGAGCCTCAAATCTCTTGATCAGTTCTGGTGGCAACCAGGGCAATCCTATGCCTGCCTGCTGAGAAGTAAACCACACACAGTCCAGTGTGCCTTATTTCTAGGTAAATGGGTATGCAATTGCAACCTGGGCCACTCCTTTCCCATTAGGATGGTGTATCTCATAAGAGCCACTCTGTGGGATTTGATCAGAGGCCTAACTAGGCTAGCATCCTGTTTCCCCCAGTGGCCAGCAAGATGCTTATGGGAAGCTCACAAGCAGGACATGAGTGTAAAACCCTTTCTGCTATTGTTCCCCAGCAATCTCAGCACTTCAGCATTGTGGGGTCACAGAAAAAGAAAAGTGGTTCACACTTTATTTTCTTCAGCTGGTACAGTCTCCCTTGATGCACAAGTTTCCACTTCAGGTGTTCTCCAGTCACATCATGTTCACTTTGCTCTATGCCTCTACTTTAATTTTATTTTTATCTTTATTTTATTTTATTGCATAGCTTCCTGCATTAGCATGTCTTGGCAGACGGTCAAATGTAACCCATTTTCCTACTCAAAAGGAAGAAATATCTATTCGCCAGGCCAACAAGAAGAAAAATAAGAAATCTTTCGCACTACTATTGAATAACCAAAGACTGTCTTAACAAAATAAACAAATTCCTTCCAGTAGCACCTTAGAGACCAACTAAGTTTGTTCTTGGTATGAGCTTTCGTGTGCATGCACACTTCTTCAGATACACCTAACAGGTTTTGCTGTGGTAAACCTATCAGGTTTACCACAGCTATCAGCCTATCACCCATTCCCACCACCCCTCTGAGTAATACCCCTCCCCACCCTCTCACTATATATAAGGGTCTGGTGACTTCTGTTTCAGTGTATCTGAAGAAGTGTGCATGCACACGAAAGCTCATACCAAGAACAAACTTAGTTGGTCTCTAAGGTGCTACTGGAAGGAATTTTTTTTATTTTATTAAGACAGTCTTTGGTTATTCAATAGTAGTGCGAAATATTTCTTGGCTCCCCATAATACATGCTTTGGACCTTATTGCTACTCTCCTACTTGGATAAAGTGGCAACATTTTTATATATGAATTATTTAGCTCCACTCTACTGAAAAACAGCATCTCTCTCAAAAGCTGGCAGAAAATGGATTCTGCTCAAATAATAATTAGCTGGTAGGGAAGGCAGAGAACCTCCTGTATTCTGTCTTACAGTCCATTTCATTAAGCTCTTCCATTTAAACGTCTTGGAAAATTGTGATAAAAGGTATACATGTTTCTAAATGTAATCAGGCTTACCACTAAAATCTTAAATGAAAAACATACTCGTAAAAGGTGATCTTAGGCTTTGCATTTTGCTTCCACAGTTGAATTACTCAGAAAGGAGATTGGGGAAACTATTCCGTCCGTCCCCGCCGTAACATTTATATCCTGCTTTTCCTCTCAAATAGGGAAATATAGAATTGTGTGAGTCTGAATTTATTCAATTCTGTATAGTGTATGTGGCAACATAATGTTTAGAAAGGATTCAGCGAGAGTCAATGTTTGCTGATCACCTTGGTGGATACAGTCTTGTTTGTAGTTGCTATTTTGCTATTTTAATCTGAGGCTACAGAAATTCTCATTAATACCACAAGATATACAAAAGAGACATTCAACATTTCTGCTTGTAGCGCAGTTAATAACTTTTGGGTTTTATGTAGGACAACTCCTCTTAGCTATGGGACCCACTTAATCACCTTGGTCTCTTTTTCAGCCAAACTGGTCATAACAAAGATACTCTGTGAGGATAACAAGATGAGAGTTGTGAAATACTTCGGACATTGTGAAGTAGTACAGTATGGTGGCTAAAAGCATGAGCTTTGAAGTCACCACTTCAGATCTCTCGTCAGTGATTAGCCTGCAGGGTTGTCTTACAAAATCAACTGTTTCTTACCTTCAGACAGACACTTGCAATACTGGAATAATAATTAGCGTTGAGTGGCTTTGCCCTGGCTTAATATAGAATGGGCTAGTGATTGTGAGCAAAAGTACAGCACACAAAGGGATTTTATTTGAATTCTCCTTCAACTGCCATCTCTCCGAGACCTCGGGATCCTGTACCTTGTGCTAGGGAGGAAGCCCCCCCCCCAAAAAAATAATAGTTGATTGGACGGAGGTTCTTCCTACTCACCCCTTTCTTCTGTGGTTCATTAGGAGGAATATTGCTTTTCTACCCTATTCTCCTGCAGCTGGAATGATGCTACATCACTGAGAGGTGTACTTTTCCTGACACCTGGCAGCCATATTAACAGGTGCTCTTTGAAAATGACATAAAATGTCATTTGCAAAAGAAAGAGAAAACCAGGTAGAGAAAAAAAGAGCACGTGGGCTAGGTATCTCAATCACTGCTGCTACCTGGCTGTTGCTGTGGTGGTGAGAGGGGAGGAGAATTCCCGCCCCCTCCAATTCAGAGTCATACCTCTCTACCTACTTGTGAGTTCTGAAGAGAAATGGTTCTGCACATTTTTAGCATACCGGTAGTTCATTTTGAACTGGGGAGAACAGCTATTGTGAGTGCCTTGAAAACTTATTTCCCCTTGAGTAGTGATTTGCTGAGGTGAGTCTCTGCTGAACCTCATTCTAAAGGAAACATGAACCTTGGGTAAGTGCCTGAAACGCCTGGAATCTCGTACCACTCGGAGATTGTGGTGGCGTACAGTAATAACTTTGCTAGTTCAGTGGAAAAATCCTCATCTTACACTGACGATAAAAATGATAGTATCCCTTTCAATGGCGGCATTAATGTAGTAACGGGATGGTGTTCACCATCACATTTTGTAGCCTTGTGAAAGAAGCTTTGGTTATGTAACACTCAAAGGCTTCATATCAGTTATTTGTCCTGTGTTCCCATCTGTATCCAGCCATGCTATGTTTGTGCCTCTCAGCATTGTCAAAGGAAACATTAATAGGAAATGTTGTGTGGAAAGACATCCTGACCTGCAAATTCTGTTTGGCTTCTTAGTTTTTTATATATAAAAACCAAAGAGAAATCTCAGATTTATTGAGAATTTTGAGTGGTGTGTGTGTGTGTGTGTGAGAGAGAGAGAGAGAGAGAGAGAGCAGAACTTTCAGAATTTGGACACAATCCCTTAAAAAACTTTAGCCCTCTTGTCAGCCCTCAATATGAGAGGTCATATTGGGACTGGATAGAAGTGGATAATTTGTCTAATTTGGTTTCTTTTCGTTTCTCATTTTTCTGGTCTTAAATTCAGTTGACCACATTTCCACATCAGTTTGTGGGGTGTGTGTGTGTGTGTGTGTGTGTGTGTTTTCTCATAAAGAATGGTACCGGTAAGGATTTTAGTGTGTATTTTTCTTACTATATACAATATTGTATGCACAGGGATGTTAGCCCCAAGGCCAATTCACACCTGCCCTTCCTCTGTAAGCCCTCAAATGCTCTCTTGGAAGGCTGACAAGGTCCTGTGTTTATAGTGAGCCTTTAGTGTGTAGATTGAGGGTTGAGATGGGTGTGTGTGTAAATGCTCACAAAAATCTTCAAATCCTGTGTAAAGCCTGATGTTCAATGTTTGAGCCACAATTTGACATTTAGCATTCGGAGCTGTGACATATTTGACTTAAAATGAATGATAATTAGCATTTGTTTATTATTGAGACTCAAGATCATATTTGGTACTTGATTGCTTATACTATTTTATGAGAGAAATGACCAAAACCCAAACAAATACACAACAGTGCAATAGAGATTTGAGAGATTTCTAGCAAGACCAAAGCATTCAAATTTTGAATTCAAAATCTGAATTCCTCCAAAATGTTAATTTTAGTTTTGGCATAGGGACCATATTTGTGTTCTTAGAGAGCAAATGTGAAAACTCAAGGAGTACCTGTGCGGTGAGGCAGGCCAAAAGAGAAATGACTGGGATCTGTGCTGTGGGGGGAGAGGGATTTAATCCTCTGCCACACCATTCTGCTGATAACAATACTCCCCCAAGACTGCCATTTACCCCATTAGGAAGACTTGTGTGTGACCAATGGATCAAATAGCAAATGAATTGGGGGGAAAGGACTGAACATCTGTCTCCCATTGCTGCAGTCTTCATCCTCGTTCAGTTCAGTTCAGTTCGATTTATTGTGATTAGCGAGCAGCCATTTCACAGACAATAATAAGAATAAGAATACTGGCTATTAATAGTGGTTTACATTTCTGCTCCCTGACCTATACAGAATAAATCATTTCCCATTCCCCCTTTAAGTGTTATTACACGAATTTGTAAAGCCTTGGTAAGAAATTTGGATGTTCTAATAGGATATACACTTCTACAAAAAAACAGGTCTTTGCAAGAGCCGTCTTTCCCTAATTGGAGGATTCCGTAGTTCTGAAATCAGATTTCAATTAACTTGCCTAGTTTGGAAAGTAAAAAAATCAATAAATAAAGGACATGCTTCTTAAGAGTTATTTTTTACTTAAATAGTTATAAAGAATCTATTCCTGTTTTAGTGGAAGAAATACGTGAATTGCAACATAACTGGAAATGATGAACAATTCACACAATGGTTTAAATTTGCACTACAGCTAGCCCCTAAAATGGAAAAGAGCTGATTAGGCTACCACAACTTGCTGGTGATCACAACAGAAGCTTGCCTTTTGCCCTTCAGACTCAGCTGAGTCTTCTGACAGTGCAAACTGCCTTTTGGGAATTACCCTCGGTTTTATGTGCAGCTTTTCGTGCCCCTTAGGGAGGAAGACACTGTTCAAGAAAACAAATCTAAATGCCGCTTGAGCTCGTATTACTTGCTTGGTGTTTCTTTGGACCCTGGGCATTGTCCCAAGTGCACGCACTGATGTGTAACAGCCCTTTCCAGAGGGATCTGGCAGAGAAGGCCACAGAAAAGGAGAAGACAGTGCCTAAATCTCCTATAGGCATAGCGGGGATAGAATAAGACAGTGGCTACCAGGCCAGGAACCTCTTAGTAGAAGATGTGGCCTTTGAAGGGAGGAAGTGTCTGTGACTTGATGGGTCAGTGGTCACAGGTCAGTGGTAAGAATACATACCTGCATGCAAAAAGGCAATGGTTCGATCCCTGGCACTTCCAATTGAGAGACAGTTGAGAAGTAGGTGATGGGGAAAGGTTCTGCCTGAGATCCTAGACAGCCATTGGCCACCCAGAAAGCAGGTACCGTAATACTGGCCATGATGAACCTCTCATTCCGTGTAAGGAAGAGGGAGATTTTCCATGCACAGGCCGTAGGGATATAGTAGACAAATCCTCTGTACTTACTGATTTATCACACAACTGTTTAAACAAGCATCAATCTAAACTATATATAATAAAACAATGGAGACAAACTGCATTGCAAAGTGCCTTTTGAAAGCTCAACGTCTCCATCTTCAAGGCAAGATGGTTCTTTAGGAGCCCTCTGGTGGCAGTTGGAGAGAGGCTGTGTTTTCTGCTGTTTGCTGTTATTAAATAATAGGGCCCTTGTCATATCATCTTAGATCTGAATGTTTTCTAAAGGTTAGAATGGCTGGCAGTTTGAAATGTTGCATTCCTGCAATTCAAATCAGAGAAAATCTCCTTCCTTCACTTCCAGATTTTTATGACAACAATTTCAACGTATGGAAAAATGAGCCATAAGATGAATGTTATTACACAAATCACTATCATCAATGTTCATTTTGGGTTGTATCAAAGTCCTGCTTAGAGTAAACCCATTGAATTTAAGTGTGGTGTAGTGGTTAAGAGTGGTAGACTCATAATCTGGTGAACCGGGCTCGTGTCTCCACTCCTCCACATGCACCTGCTGGGTGACCTTGGGCTAGTCACACTTCTTTGAAGTCTCCCAGCCCCACTCACCTCACAGAGTGTTTGTTGTGGGGGAGGAAGCGAAAGGAGAATGTTAGCCGCTTTGAGACTCCTTAGGGTAGTGAGTCAACCTGGGTTCGAATCCGAGTCATGGCACCAAAAAGGGACACGGGTGGCACTGTGGGTTAAACCACAGAGCCTAGGGCTTGCCGATCAGAAGGTCAGCGGTTCGAATCCCCGCCACGGGGTGAGCTCCCGTTGCTTGGTCCCTGTTCCTGCCAACCTAGCAGTTCGAAAGCACGTCAAAGTGCAAGTAGATAAATAGGTACCGCTGCAGCGGGAAGGTAAACAGTGTTTCCGTACGCTGCTCTGGTTCGCCAGAAGCGACTTAGTCATGCTGGCCACATGACCTGGAAGCTGTATGCCGGCTCCCTCGGCCAATAAAGCGAGATGAGCGCTGCAATCCCTGAGTCGGTCACGACTGGACCTAATGGTCAGGGGTCCCTTTACCTTTACCTTTAGGGTAGTGATAAAGCGGGATATCAAATCCAAACTCTTCTTCTTCTCCTCCTCCTCCTTCAGTGGGTCTTCTCTGAGTATGGCTAACTTTCGATTCAACTCCTTGGCAAGACCTTCCTTTCAAGCATACTTCTGCATAAAAAATGAAAGATAAGTGCTGCACACAAAGATCATTCTGGAATATGGATGTTTCTTTGGGCTCTGAGAAATCTTTCTGAATGTTTTTCACTTCTGGAACATTGTTCCACAATGTACAAAACATGAGACCATGTATTTCCTCATCATGAAATGGCAATAGCAAGATGCATTCTGATACACTGTTCTGAGGATATATTAAGCCATAAATTTGACTAGCATTTCCCATCTTCAGATCTGTGTCTTGCTAACTCAATGTTAGCTTACTAATTTTAGATCATTGCTGATGTAATATCACCTCAGGAAAATGAACTTTTCACTATATAATGACTTAATTCCAATTAACCAACGCATTGAGTGTACTGTGGGTGATTTTGAAGGGTAGTGTTTATAAAACATTGATCTGTCTTCAAGGCAAGTCTCATGCTCTTTATACTGAGAATGATCCAAAGCCATTGCTGTCAGTTTTCAGCAAAAGGCATCCCCCTCCCTGCCCCACCCCCAGGTCAAGATGCATGGAAACCCAAGGCCACTAAAGTTATTTTGGCACCTGAGAAGGAAAGTCACCCAAGCTCATCTTCCTGGCAGTAAAAATACAACAACAATTAATGAAATAATTCAATTAATGAAATAACAATTTGACAGGGAAGTGGCTGCCTCAGACGGTTGATTTTAGGTGTTGTAAAACAACAGCAAAATGTTAGTTTCCCCCCCCCCTGTTGTTTTAGGACACCCAAAATCAACTGTCTGAGGTGGCCATTTTCCTGTCAAACCATAGGGTGGGCCATGGCCTTTGTTTCAAAGAAGTAGACATGGAAGACGTGATTGGCCATCTCACATTATTTCTAGTACATAAGAGAGACAGAGACGGGCTGCATTTGGATAACCCATTATGGCAGAAGGAATGTGTTAGTGCTCCTCTTGCACTTCTTCCTTACTGCAGCCTTCACATGTTTGCTGCTTATAGATGTGATTGTTGGAATCGGGGGACAAAAAGCCAGCTGGCTCGGCCCCAACTGGAGCGTCTCCCTCTCAGCCTTGCCGCTGCGGAGATCCATCGACCTCTGCTTCTCCGACGTGCGTCTGTGACTCAAGCTGAAGTGCAGTCTTGAGCACACATTACTCAGCAGTGTAATCTGCGCAACGGATGAGGCTTGAGGCGTGGGCACATACTAAGCTACGCATTTATTATACATAAATCAGGACAAAGAAAACATGTCTTCTCTCCTTGCCTTCTTCTCGGAGAGAGTAAAAATAAAAGCAATACAGATCGGAAGTTCTGCTCACAGATTCCAGCAATATGCTGGAATGTAAACAGACATGTGACATGCAACAACCCACATATCTGCAGCTCGAGTGTAATCCCAACAGTGATATGAATTGTGTGAAATGAATTAATACACAGCTTAAAAAAATTAAATAGCAGCAGGAAAATCCCCTGGAAAGTACTAGCAGCATGGTGCATAAGGAGAGGTATTAACCCTGGGGGCAAAACTCCCATTGGCATCGGGAGGAATCTTCTGTCCCAGAAGTAAGTGTACTTATAATAGGTGCAGGGGATTAACTTCACCTTCCCATATGCAGTAGTCCCAATCCTACTTCAATCCACCAGCAGACACTATATTGTTTAAAAGTGCACATTAATTGTCTTCCTGAAGCTACTGTAACTTCATGCCTTGTCTGGCTGTTAAGAAATGCTTTGCGGCACCAGCCTTGAATCTAGATCAGAGGTGTTGGCTTTAGAGGTTAATCTACAGTATTTCAGCCAAGAAGACAGAGATTCCTGAGGCACCTTGCAGGCAAAAGTCACACCATAGGCAAAGCTGGAACATGTTGTTTACCTTTCAGTGATTTAAACGGGAGAGGGTTAAGGATCTTTATGATTCTTCGATTGAAAACCAATGAGGCTTAAAAGTGTTTGGCTGTTGTCCAGCACAGAATCAAGCATGGTTTAGCCCACAGATTTCCGAAGGCTTTACAGTGCAATTCTAACAATGCTTACTCAGAAGTAAACCCCTCTAAGTTTAATGGAAGCTTACACTTTAGTAAGTGGGTTAAGGTTGGCATATTTTAGCATGCTGTGCTACAATTGTGGCTTTTTTGTTCTTTGGTTGGATTGTGCTGAGTTGGTTAGAGCGTGGTGCTGATGACGTCACGGTTGCAGGTTCGATCCCTGTATGGGGCAGCTGCATTGCAGGGGGCTGGACTAGATGACCCTTAGGGTCCTTTCTACAATTCTATGATTCTAGAACTTTAGTGTGATAATCTGTCAATAGGTGCTTGGTCTTAAGGTACTTCAGGGGCTGCTCCAGATGATCTTTTCACTGATCATCCTGATTTGCTTGCAGAAAGCTTGTGCGGAGGTAATACAATGCCTACACATTACCGAGGATTTCTGTTCTGGTTTGTTTGCATGGAGGTTATAGTCTTCCCATCAATCTTATCCTACAACCTAACAACATAAAGTATCCCTTTTTCATTAAAGTGAACTTGCTGCCCCAGAGTGCTTTAATCAACTATAATCGCACAAACCTAAATTTCCGACCAAATCTGCACAAAAGTGAGAGGCTGGAGGAGACCCAGAACTCTACTTCAGAAGTCCTGGTAAGAACAGAGGTAGATCAGCAGTGAGTGCTTTGAGCCACATTTCACCTTTCACATTCTCTAATCTAAACACAGATGCTAATTCTATGGTCGATCCCATTTCAAGAACAATACAAATAATTGTGAACTGCCTTTAGCAATTTGTGAACAAATGGAGATGAGTTGCTGGGGAATAAAGCAGCCAAATCTGACAACTACTTAAGCAAAACGGTTGAATAGCTTCCATGAATTAGCCATATAAATTGCTGCTTCAGTGATTCACCTGTCCCAAATTAACCCTAAAACAAAAGAGTATCTGTCTATATCCACTTACCAATATGGTGTTCTGACTGCTAACGGGGAGCCATTCATATAGTCAACACATTCATAAGCAAAATTACCAGTATGCCCCATATGGCAATTTTGTTTATAAACTTCCAAGCTCACAAAGAACTTAAGTAATACATTGCATTCAGCAGGGGCTGGCAATTGGTAACTCACAGCTGAATAGATTTAATGTTAATCCCTTTCAATAGCTAGGGACTATATTATGCACAGCATACAAATGAATGAATTTGGTCAACACACTTTATTAGCAATAGCATAGCCCAAAGATTTGGGGGAGAATCTCAAAAAATGTTCCCCCCCCAAACTTGATACTAGTTTTGTTTGCATTTTTTTTGTAAGTAGAATAAAAGTGTCCTCCCATTTTCTCCATCCTTCTACATTTCCTAGTTTTATTCTAAAGCTCTTTGCTAAAGCTGATGAGCTGACATTTTTGAGGAACAATTCATCACCTGTCATAAATACCTGATTGGCTTGGGGTTGTGTTGAAGTTTTGTTGTGGGCCAACCAGAGAATGCTGGTTATGGTGCAGCATAGCAACATAATATTTCGTTAATTATTTGTATCCCACCTTTCCTCCAGGGAGCTCAAGGTGGCATGCATGGCACCCCCATTTTATCCTCACAAGTACTCCTCATGCTCCCTTATGTCTGCTGCTGGAGCCTGTCACCCCAATGCTACTTCCAGAGACAGATGCAAGCAGAAACTGCAGATCCACTCAAGCTTTTTTCTTCTGCCTGCCTCCGTCTCATAGCTCTGTCTCTGTCTCTGTCTGAGTTCTGAGCTGGCTGGATGCAGAGGGGTGGTGGGAGGCACCAGTTGGGGAACCCCCAAGGGAGGAAGGCTCAGAACCTGGGGATTGGTGGTGGGATGATGATGATGAGTGGTCAGAAAAAGAGGGAGCAGAGCAGACTGGGAGGAGGAGATGTGAGACGCTGGAGAGGTAATATGGTTTAGTGAGCAGGAAGAGGTTATGGCAAAAACCAGTCCAGAATCAGAGGTAGAAGCCGAGGCTGGAAAGGAGGGGGGCTAAGTGGCAGAAATGAATCAGGCTGCTGAAGAAGCCAGGGTGTCTCCCCCTCCTGCTGCAAGCAGCTCCCCTCCTCCTTGGTCTCCCAGAACCTGCAGAGGTATGAAGAGAGCAGAGCAAAGACAGACAAGGCAAGGAAGTCTCAATGGAAGGTCCCAGGGGAAGAGGAGACTTAGGGAGTTGTAGGAAGGTGAGAACCTTCAGTCCTCACAACTGCCTCATTGGGGCAAGACCTACTGGGAAGAGTTGCTGTGCTCACTAGCCCTGAGCTGTTTTGTTTCTTTGAATAAAGCTGACTTCATGGATGCCTTGTGAGATATTTGCAGACCTGCTCTTGCCTCCTGCCTTGACATCTGCTCACCACCTTTGATGGAGATCTGTACCGGTGAGGGGCTGCTTTTGTAGCATGGAAGTAGGGAGGAGGAGGAAGAGTCCAGTCCTCAGCTCTCCAGATCTGCCCTGCATCTGGTCAGCTTGGCACATGCCTTTTTCTCTGCATGGCCGCTTTTGTGGTTGTTTTGTTAGCTCTTTGCCTCTTGTCCTTATTTGTTTGTCTTATCATTTCCTCCACTTCTTCCTTTGTTGAAATAAATAAATAAATTCCCTGAATGCACATTGTAATGAAATGTGTAGCACATGCCTGTGACAGAAATGGCTACTTGGACCACTTTTTTTTTTACTTTTTTTGGGGGGGGGGTCTCTAATGTCTGAACAAACCTTAATCTTGAAAAACAACAAAGCAAAAGACCCATCGCAATGCCAGGCATGTACCCTCCATCTCCAAGATATCCTTTGCTAGCAACAATTAGAACACCAACTTTCAACTTCCTTCTAAATTTTCCCCCAATGATAAAATGAAAAGAGGCTAGTAAAGGCCACATTCAAGGGTGAGACTTGAAGGGAACAGGAGAACAATCTCTTTACATAGCTATATCATGTATTCTCGTTGATACAGGGGCAAAGCCTTGGAGACACTGGCAATAGAAAGACTGGTATGTGCAAAAACAAACAAACACCTGAATAAGAATGAATCTTTAAATTCAAGTGTGGCTTGAGCTTCATCTTTATGTGTGTGTATAATTACAATCACTTTCAGGGAGACATGCTAATTTACTATGGAGGAGTGAGTTTCCTACTTTTGATGCTTCCTATATCTTGAATGGCTATACAGCATGCAGCTTTGACTTTCTGGATACTTGTCCCCTAGGCATATTGAACCTAATTATTTCCAAAACATGAGTGTTCAGTAGAGTGCATCACTGCCATAAAGGACAAACAATTATCGACACCTGATGCACAGTTATACTCCCTGATCTACTCAGCCTCTTGGTTTATCCCAAAGTCAATGGGAAATTGCCAAAGATGCGGTAGGCGAAATAGCAAAAGGCTTCATGTCATTTCCATTAGGGTGCATTTGAGAATACCACTTCTAATGGATGCGCATTGCAAAGTGCTCGTGTCAGTTTGTCTTTGACCTTGCCTAATGCACTGGAAATACCTTGTGTGTATGTAACTTTTAAGTATATTTGTTGCTTCTTTTCTCTTTTACACTTGAGTGTTTTTTCAACCTGCCCATACCTGAGCACTTCACTGATCATAGCTGACAAAATATTGTACCATTAGTACTGTGTATGTCTCTGTGTGAAAGAAGCCTTTAAGTAATCGGTTCTCCACTTCAATTCTTTTGATAATCTCTATCTTCTGATTTTAGTTTTGACTCCAACACATTAATTGGGATGGTACAATCCTTTTCTCAGTTAACTGCCCCCCTGTTCTTTCCTTCTGCCATCTTCTGCTTCTGGTGAGTATGTGTGTGTGTGTATCCCTTTCATCAGGGTGAAAAACAGCTGAGCCAACATTTAATGAAAGACTTTTTTCTTGAGAAAATGTCTGAGGTTTTTCTTCTCTTTCCCCTTCCCACTAGAAAAAGACTGTAGAATTGTCTCCAAATATTCTCCACATGGCAATAAATATATAATTTTCTCTGAAGACGTTTTGCCTGAGGGCTTGAAATATGCTGCGTAATACCTGTTCTAATCCTTCATATGTTGCTGTTTTGTACTACAATGTAGCTTTATAGTATTTAAAGAGCAGTCTCAAATTATCTCTCCTAGAGCAACAGGGAGGTGGACAGGGGCCTCTCAACAAGTTTCATTGCCCTGGATCACAATCACAGGAATGGAATGGGTCTTATTGCACAATGCTCTGGCCACAACAGCTGCTCATCAGGTAATGTGTGAGTCTTTATGACTAGAATGCTATCATGGTATGATGGATTGTATGATAACATGCCATGTTGACTGCTGGGCCCAAGAAGCTGCAATGCATTTTTCGCAAGGAACAGTTGGTGGCACACTCAAAGTGGAGGGCCCTCTGAGAACACAGCCGCATATAACCCAAATTAATGCACGAAGTGGTTAATACCATAGAGTAAGCTGTCCTGCCAGACTTAGCCAGGCCACTCCCCTTCTCCTTAGGAGGAAGGTAGTCTAGTCCTATTGTTCCCTCAGTCCACCATGTGAACTTCATGTGTGAAGAGGTCTCAGCTGGTTGCTCCAGGCTCAGACTGCATGGCTTTTTTTACAAAGCCATCATTATGTTCCTATATAAATAATTAGGAACTTTCACCACTTTGGAACTAACCTAAGTTTTGCTGCCTGTGTTTTCTGAATGCTGTATGGAAAAGCACATGAATCTGACCTTCGAAGAGTTTGTAAGTAAACCATTTTTAACTTTCCAAATGTGTGGTGCTTTCCTATGCTAGAGGGAGTAAGAAACTTTGGCAGGAACTTAGAAGAGCATCTTTTAAAGGTCTATCAGACTATATTTTCATGCTTTACTTTGCTGCATGTTTTGTGATTTTAAATCTCTGCTGGGGTTCTCTTACCAAAGAGTACCTGCCCCAAACCTGGAGCTTGGCATCCAAGAATTCTCCTTTTTATATACCTATTTCCAACCAACAAATACTTTGTCCAAGGACTCTCTAAACCTGGAGCTGTCATTGCAGCACTCCATCAGTTTCATCATCTTGCTTGAGTGTCAGGCAAGAGTTACTACTATGGTCCAGAAAATTGCTGCCTTGTGGTGATGCCCATGCTTATAAGCCAAGCCTTGGTATGAGTTCAGATTTCATACTTCTATAAGCCATGTGTTAAACAATAATAATCAAGCCAGCTGTAGAAACTAGCTGGCTACTTTGCTTTGCATTAATGTCTCTAATTGTGATGTGCTAATGAAGCTACTCTTCTCAGGAAAAGTGCTGAGATAACACTAAGATTGCTAGGCACCCAAAGTCAGTGAGCAGGGGGTAATAAAAATGTTATTTCATGCTCAAGAGTTGTGGAACATGCTGAAGGGTACCTGCTGAATAGCCTGTTGTTCTATGTGCTGGGGCGGCTGGGAGTTGGGACCCAACAGCACCTGGAAGGCTACAGGATCCCTGCACCTTTTCTGTTAGCAAGTCTGTAGTTTTAACAGACAGTGAAGGTGCTGACATGGTGGTTTATTCTGTGTTAGTGCAAACTCTGCATAACAAAGGAAATTCTTTGGGGAAGGAGAGATGGGCAAATTAGGTAGCTGGCAGATGGTTTCTTCATGTACCCCAGATTGCGTTATCAAAGCATTAGAAGCTGCTTTTTCAGCCTTGGTGTTGGGAACTAATTGTTTCATTATGCATATCACCGGAATAGAAGAGGGACCCAAAGGTCTTGCCCTAAGGCTGGTGACGGTAGCACACGTTGCAAGATCCTTGCTTTTTGCTTCACAGCTGCCCTCATAAGGCGGTGCTTAGAGATACTTTGCCGCCCATTTGCATTTCCTGAAGGGTTTGCAGCCAGCTTCTTCCAAGCTTGCATTTTATTATTGATGCATAAATTATCCCTCCAGTTTGATTAGGCTGCCTAAAAACTAATGATATGAAACCTAAAATGATCTGCTGGGAATATCCTTTGCAGTTCAATATCTCCTTCAAGATTGTCAGGTGAGGGGTGAGGCTGACCAACTGGCTCCCCTTGTGTGCCATTAATGTCTTCAAATTCTTCTGGATGAAGGTTAGTCCTCCCTGGGAGTTACAGACCTCACCGAACATGTTGGGACTTAGTACAAGGGCATAGAATGGCACTGTGTATGTATCATCTACACCAGTGATGGAGTTGTTATTCCATAGTACCGGTAGATGATTGGACTATTCTGGGACACATGTCTCTAAACAGGTCCAAACAGATCACAGACTACTTCTCCATGTTCATGGAATAAGCATTTCTGGAAGATGAATGATTTGAGATGTTCTTGGAATACAACTCTTATCATCCCTGCCCAGCTGTCTAGGGCTGACTGGAGTCCAGGAACATCTGGAGGAACACAGATTCTATATCCTTGCTCCAGAGCCAGGTTGATACGAAGCACAAACCTACTCATGTTTGCTCAGATGCAAGTCCTGCTGTGTTCAGTGGGGCATGCTCCCAAGTAAGTGTGCATAGCATTGCAGCTTTAATCTCATTGCTGCTGTGTGTATCTATTCACTCAGTGGACCCTTTGGTGATCTAACCATGTCAGTACAAGCCATTGCAATGTAGCTGGGGAGAGTTGGGTCTTGTATAAACACCAGTTGTGTTTTGTCTCTTCTCTCTGCACCCCACCCTTTTCTGCTCTGCAGCAGAGTTAGACATCAGAAACAATAATTACTACAAGAGGAAGCAGCATGGGGTTGACATTTGCTCTCCAACAGGATTCTTTTGGCATTTGTTCTATGCCTACAAGAAATGATAAGCTTACCTGCAGAGAAAGCCAAAAAAGTAGTCATAAACAAAGAAAGGGACTAGATTTGGCAAAACAGGAGAAGAGTTGAGCTTGAAATTGGGCTGTTCTTAAAGAGAGAAAAAGCTGCACAGTCTATGCAATACCTGGCACTGAGTTTGACTATGTATTTTAGAGGTTCTTCATTTAAAACAACATATTTCCTTCTACTGTATTGGATTGATTTCCTGAAGGTATCTTCCAAATGTGGCTTGTTCTTATTGAATGATATAGTTCTCAGTCGTGTCCCTCTGAAAGGTAAGTTACATCCACAGCATTTCCCTGATCCACCAAGCTTGAAACTCTATCCAAAAAAAAAAAAAAAAAGATTAGTCTGGCATGACTTGTTTTTGAGAAACTCATGTTGGCTCTTAGTAATCACAGCATCATTTTCTAAGCGTTCGCAGACCAACTGTTTAATTATATGTTCTAGGATTTTTCCTGGTATTGATGGTAAGTTGACCAGCCAGAAGTTGCCTGGGCCCTATATTTTCCCATTTGTGAAGAAGTTGGGGACAACATTTGCCTGCCTGCAGTCTGTAGGGATCTCACCTGTTCTCCAAGAACTGTCAAATATGATTTTCTTTTTCTTCTCTGGAACAGAGTGTAAGCCAGCTTTGGCCAACCTGATGCCTCCAGATGCTGCTGGCTTCTAACTCTCATAACCTCAAAGCACCTGTGATCCCTGGTCTGGAGGACACAAGGTTGGGGAAGGCTGCTGTAAGCAGTATTGGGTGACATTTGGTTCAACAGCAGAGTGACTAAGTTTGTTCTAGGTATAAGCTTTCGTGTGCATGCACACAAAAGCTTATACCCAGAACAAAGTTAGTTGGTCTCTAAGGTGCTACTGGACTATTTTTTTAATTTTTAATTTTGACTACGTCAGACCAATACAGCTACCTACCTAAATTTAGCAGAGTGATTGTAAAGAAAGCAGCTGGACAATTGGCATTCATCAGCTGTGTGTTCTCCAGTTATTAGGATTCACATACCTGCACAATTGCACACACACACACACACACACACACACACGTGAGACAGTCTCTCTGTCCCACCCCCCTCTCAGCAGATAAATGATTTGGAAGCTTTGAGAATCCACTGCAGCCTCTTGTAGTGAAGTGGTGCATCTGAACAGCAGCAGCCTATCCCTTGTTCATCAAGCTGCTGTTGCATTCATTTCTTGGCAGGTGGTCTCTGAGCTACATGTGTTCAGTGCAATCCGGCCTTGGCACTTTGGAGATTTCAACAAGGTAAAGACTGCTGTTTTTAATTACTAGCATATTGGGAGGTGTGACAAGAGAATTCATCCAGCTTTCACCCCCCTCCCCTTTCTGATATGCCTCTCCAGCACTGGCACATAATGCAATTAATCCATTTTGGGGTGTTCATTTCTTTACCAATTCAGTTCAGAATAGGCTGGGGGCTTTGCACAAAGTATATTTGTGTTGGATTTTTCTTTGCTGTCTTGCTTGGGTTTGGTTAAAATATAATATGAGCATAAAATCCTATGTGTATTTCCTTATAAATAAGCCTCTTTGTGTCAATAAAGCTCTAGGGAGAGATGTTTAGGATTGTAACCAGTGCTTTTTTTCTATAAAAAAATGTTTAGGGGAACTCTCATTTTCCTACTCATATTGAAATACTGCCCTTCAATGAGGTCAAACTTAGATTCACAAAATGTTTAGGGGTATGCGTCCCCCCAGAAAAAAAGCACCGATTGTAACCATGGTGTATCTTTCGTCCTGGGGATCCAAAAGCATTTGCTGAGGGCCTTCTCAGCAGTGGCACCCTCTCTGTGGAACGCCCTCCCAACCAATGTCAATGAGATAAAGAACTACATAACTTTTAGAAGACATCTGAAGGCAGCCCTGTATTGAGAAGTTTTTCATGTTTGATGTTTTATTGTGTTTTGGAAGCCACCCACAGTGGCTGGGGTAGAAATAATAATATTGTTGTTGTGGTGGTTACTATTATTATTTATTATTATTTAATGCCTACAAATCCCTGAAAACAAAGGAAGAAGAGGGGAGCAATATGGTGCAAATTTGACAGTGTCAGATGAGGTCTGGGAAGAACCGGTTTCAAATCTCCACATGCTCATGAAGCTCACTGGATGACTGAGCAAAGACCACATGGACTCTTAACTTTTAAAATGGTATCTTGGGATTGTTTGTCTTTTATGGGGATGTCTATTGAACCTTCTACTTTTTTTCTTGAATTTTGTGCACAATGTGGCAAACCTGAGTTTGCTGCTACATACAGTAATGGTTGTTTTGGGATGTTACATTAAACTATGGTTTAGCCTTACATAAATGCCCACCCTG
Organism: Darevskia mixta; assembly: GCA_034641385.1. NCBI lineage: Eukaryota > Metazoa > Chordata > Lepidosauria > Squamata > Lacertidae > Darevskia > Darevskia mixta. The sequence continues at coordinate 28,273,984 of JAWWNH010000066.1, forward strand.
TGGAATGCCCCTCCCATCAGATGTCAAGTAGATAAATAACTACAGTATACAACTTTGAGAAGGCAGCCCTATATATGGAAGTTTTCAATGTTCGATGTTTTATTGTGTTTTGGATGCCACCCACAGTGGCTGGGGCCACCCAGACAGATGGGCAAGGCACAAATAATACAATTATTGGTGTTATTATTACTGATGATCCCCTTTTCTCCTGCAGTGCATCCACAAGAAAGAAAATAGACACTTTCACTTCAAGTTATGGTTTATGATGTTTCGCTAAAGTGTATATAGTGGTACCTCGGTTTAAGAACAGTCCGGTTTAAGAATGATTTGGTTGACAAACTCCGCAAAACCGGAAATAGTGTCTTGGTGTAAGAACTTTACCTCAGTCTAAGAACGGAATCCGAATGGTGGAAGGGCACTGGCGGCGGGAGGCCTCATTAGGGAAAGCGCGCCTTGGTTTAAGAACGGTGTTGGTTTAAGAACAGACTTCCAGAACGGATTAAGTTTGTAAACCGAGGTACCACTGTACGTTGAACACACCATTCTTGAGATTAACAATTTTGTGTTCAGATGTAATGCTAAACTGTGATTAATTAAACATGGAAGTGAAAGTGCTTGATCTTCTCATGGCTGCCCCCAGTGCCTTTCTTATAGAAAAAATGGTGCCAGAATGCCCCCGCCTCCTAATTTGGTTGTAAGTTGCTTGGGGTTGCCCTGGGCAAGAGAATGCTGGTATGTCATGAAGTTCCTAAATGGTGGAGGACGTTCCTCACACATCCCAGGTCAATCAATATGGCCCAGAGCAACTTCATTCAAAATATTGCTAGCCTTGTCCTCTAGATTCTAAATCCACAAAATTGCTTTCCCTTGTTGTTCTCATGTGGCAGGAAAGAGATTGTGAATGAACTCCTAATGGTATATTTGTTACTTACCACATTCCTGAAATTGTGAGGATTTTCTTTTAATGCCCCAAATTGCCAGGTGAATCTGACCTAACCCTTTGAAGTTACTATACCTAACTCAAAAGGCATTTTGATGACGGGGTAGAGCGGATGCTTATCAAATCTACAAATAACATAAAGCTGGGATGTATAGCTAATACTATAGAAGGCAGACTTGCAACTGAAAAAGATCTCAACAGACTGGACACTGGGCAAAATCAACAGGTTCAATTCAACATAGATAAATGCAAAGTCCTGCATTTAGATGCATTTATTTTTTTAAAAAAAGAATCAAAGCCTCATGTATGGAATGGGGAAGTCATAGCTGAATGTTATCTAAATGTCTTAGTGGGTCACAGACTGAACAGTAGTGGAATGTAACTGCTAAAAAATGTTAATGCATCACTTCTTGGCCTTTTGGCTAAGATCAAGTGTAGTGTAAAAAAGCTAATGCAAATAAATTTTTTACCATGCCAATGCAAATATTAAAAATACACGGAACCTTATGATGAGGTTCCATAGTGGTGCCATATGCATTCCCCATTTTTAATACCTTTATATCCCGTCTTTCCTTCAAGAAGCTCAAGGCGCCATACATGGCTCTCTTTCCCTCTCATTTGTCCTCCCCACAACCTTGCAAAGTAGGTTAGGCTAAGAGATGGTGATTGGCCAAAGGCTCAGTGGCTGGGTGTGTGTGTGTGTGTGTGTGTGTGTGTGTGTGTGTGTGTGTGTGTGGAGATTTAGATGGGAGGGTGGCAGCCTTGCACTGGTTATTGGACTCAAATCTTTTTATATTCAACCGGGTTTTGGGGGGGGGGGGGTTGCATGTACAAACGTATACCTTTTTATTATTACCACAAAACTCCTTTTAAAAAGTTCTCTAAACTATTTTATGGTAATTAGATTCAGTTCTACTGTTTTCTGAAAGCAGAGCTATCAACTAGAAGTAAATTTTCTGGTGTACTGAGCACATTTGATGTTGAGTTTTTGAGACACCAGAAACATGTAAGCCCTTTGAGATATATTTAGAGTTGTATTTTATATGAAAGATGCTTCACACAAAAAGGGGAGGGAGAAAAGGTTACATTGTCAAGGCGGAGATGTGCACGGAAGACCAGGGAGTTAAATAGCAAGGATTACCTAAGGTCAGTGTTAAATCAAATGTAAAAATAAAACCCTTGTTCCAATGGATTTGCTAAAGCAAACATGGATACTCATGGTAAGAACTAGGGATGTTATGCTAGCATAAGCTTGCATTGCCATTGCAGCATGAAGTTAATTCTCTCTTACTCTTTTCCCCCAGGATTATCCCCCCCCCCCCGGTAAAATTTTGTGTTCCTTGGACTATGTTTTTAAAATAGTTTTCTGGATGGATAGATCTAAATTGATACCATTTAGGTGAATTTGGTTGGTTCCTTTTCTGGCTATGAGGTAAATGTCTGCATGGAATTGCATGCCCCTTTCCATTAGAGTCGTGTAGCTATGTTTTTGGGATGGATGTTTCCAGCGGCCTCACAAAATGCCCAAACTTTGTTTTTCAGCACTCTTTGAATCAAGTTCTGTGATACATTGACACTGCCCTTGCTCTTAATTGCCCTGACTTGTCCTCCGTTGTATTATCACATAGCCGTATCTGACTAGCTACACGGTATTGTGATGACATCATCTTATTTTGCTGCCTGTCTCTGTTTGGGATAGATCGCCCATGTGATTTATCCAGAAAGAATGATGAAGAAGCCAGGGGAAGGTGGGGAGGGTGGTGTGATGCTGCTGCACCAATAGCCAGGAGGAAAAAGCTATAGTGGAGAGATTTGAAAAAAGAGAGTAAATATTTGCACAATGTAAATATTCTATTCCTCTTGTACCTGGGTAAGGCCAACCATATATATATGAAAGACTACCACCATTGGAGTTGTATGGACAGGTCAAAGGTAAGGCAGCTATTTCTTCATATATATATGAAGAATGTGTATATCATAGAATCATAGAGTTGGAAGAGACCACAAGGGCAATCCAGTCCAACCCCCTGCCAAGCAGGAAACACCATCAAAGCATTCCTGACAGGTGGCTGTCAAGCCTCTGCTTAAAGACCTCCAAAGAAGGAGACTCCACCACCCTCCTTGGCAGCAAATTCCACTGTCGAACAGCTCTTACTGTCAAGAAATTCTTCCTAATGTTTAGGTGGAATCTTCTTTCTTGTAGTTTGAATCCATTGCTCCGTGTCCGCTTCTCTGGAGCAGCAGAAAACAACCTTTCTCCCTCCTCTATATGACATCCTTTTATATATTTGAACATGGCTATCATGTCACCCCTTAACCTTCTCTTCTCCAGGCTAAACATACCCAGCTCCCTAAGCCGTTCCTCATAAGGCATCATTTCCAGGCCTTTGACCATTTTGGTTGCCCTCCTCTGGACACGTTCCAGCTTGTCAATATCCTTCTTGAACTGTGGTGCCCAGAACTGGACACAGTATTCCAGGTGGGGTCTGACCAGAGCGGAATACAGTGGTACTATTACTTCCCTTGATCTAGATGCTATACTCCTATTGATGCAGCCCAGAATTGCATTGGCTTTTTTAGCTGCTGCATCACACTGTTGACTCATGTCAAGTTTGTGGTCTACCAAGACTCCTAGATCCTTTTCACTTGTACTGCTCTCAAGCCAGGTATCACCCATCCTGTATTTGTGCCTTTCATTTTTTTTGCCCAAGTGTAGTACTTTACATTTCTCCCTGTTAAAATTCATCCTGTTTGCCTTGGCCCAGTTCTCTAATCTGTTAAGGTCAAAATTTTATTAGGTTTTACAATTTAATATTCAACACATTAAACACATAAAAGAAGAAGAAGAAGAGCAAATTCCCCCCACCTCTTGACTTCCCTCAGCTTCCCCTTCTGGTTCTTTAAATATATACTACTTCTGCTTAATTTTATCTTACTTTCTTTTTTTCTTTTTTTACTAAATGTTCTTATATTCTTATCATTTTTGTACCAAATTTTCTTTCAAATAACATTTTACACCTACCGTAATTAATTTCCATATTGTTGTTTCTTAACCGTGCACTTATTTTCTTAATGGTAAGCGTTCACTCAAACCCTACTAGTGAGTCCAATTCTTTACATTGTTTCTGTAGATACAATATAAATGGTTCCCAGTCTTTTTTTAAATCTCTATTACTTACTCTATTACTGAGGTTGATGGAAGTCCATCAACCTCACCAAGAAACTTGAAATATCTACCTTTAACTTTAAATCTCTATTGTCATTGTCTCTAAGTCTTCCTCTAAGTTTCGCCATTTCTGCGTATTCCATAAGTTTGAGTTGCCATTCTTCCTTCCTTGGTTTCTTGTTGTCCTTCCATAGCAGCTTAAAATATACGCGACCAGATTCAAACAAAAAAGGGAATATAAGACGCTGCCTCATACCAGGTTCGTTCCTCTCACCTCATGTTAATCCGGACCCTGCTAGACCTGCAGAACCATCAACTCTATGAAGTACGAGCAAGCAGCAGAAGAACCATGATAGACAAAATGGATGAAAACTTCAGCTCCGCACCAACTTTATGCAAGCAGCTTGGAACTTTTGTTGACTTTTCAGTAGCAACCATGTCAGATCTTGGGTGATGATAAGATTAAAGGCAACATATTTTCAGCAGAAATCAGGTGATTCCGCCTTTTCCAAAGATGCCTCCTGCACCCCCCCCACCCTGCAATTTATTGACAAGAACTGATTTTTATGCACATATGTTAACTCATGGTGTTGCTAAGAATATGAAAAGTATGTGGGAAGAAACAGAGGGCAATGTAAACAGCCTTGAGCTCTTGGGAGGAAAAGCAAGATACAAATATATTGTGGTGTTTACAGATCACAGAGAGAGAGAAATAAATATGCACAAAGTCAGGAAAGCAGGCTCCATACTTGAACTGGAACACTACGATGTCCCGATATTTTATAGCAAAAAAGCACTCTCCCCAAAAACAAAATAGTTTGCCAACCCTGATAAACAAACATACTCTGAGCATATGCCTTACTCTCTCTGCAAAGATTTCACATTCTGCATTTAGGGAGGAGGGACTCTTTAACACCCACCCACACTTATTGTACAGTACACAGAAGAAGTATCGGAACAGAAAAAGATACATCCTGTTTAAAGTAGTATTAAATTGTGTTAATTGGATGTAAATTCATTATTTTTTTGAAAAGTAATAAATATCAATTGGCAAAAAGAGAGAGCGAAAGATACATCCTGGTTGCTAAGAAGACAAGAAGGGCAAATTGTGGAGATTCCAAGGACAAAAAAAATGAGACAGAAGCAGGAAAGACAAACACACCAAAGCAGAAGGGGGGAAAGCAGCTCTTTAGGACCTTCTGGGTTCCTATTGCCTCATGTGCAAACTACTACAGTCACAGCTGTGGCTTCACTCATTGGCTAAAAATATTGAAAGGTGGAAACAGCCAGGTTGGCTCATATCTAAGAAATCATCCAGTTTTGCTTCATAACTTTCTTTCCAGATGAAATAGAGACAACTGCTCCCCCTCAGTATCCTCTGTACCTGCCTCTTGTAGGCCCTGGGGCTTCTCATTGCTGCTGATGCAGAAGGAGGGCATCAAATCCCAGGAGTGAGAGGAAGACCGGCCTCTTTTTCCCTGTGCCGTTGTCTTAGCCGCACACAAGTCTGGTCTGGTAGCACCTGAGTTTTCTGAGCCTTCCTGCCTTCCTAATAGTTCCAAGTAGCTTGTGGGGCCTGTATCCTCTTCTCTCTTAATTCCTTGCATTCAATGCCACAATCAACCTAGCACTGTTTATTTTTAAACCAACCTTTTCATCATCGTCATTGGTGATAACCATAGCGGCGGCGGCAGCAGCCTCTGCCTGCCCGCAGCTCTTGATTGGAGAGCCTTTGCTGTCAGGCTTCTTTTCCCGGAGGGGATGATCCACTCATGGAGGCCGCCTGTGTTTGCACACTGACAGCTTCTTGCTGCAGGGGATATTGAGCTCTGTGGCACATTTGCCTCAAGTGTGCCGTAACAACAATTCTGCCACTTCAGCTATTTGGGCGACCTGACATGGGAAGAAAGCAATCCAAGTAGAGCAAACAAAAATGGGATCCGACAGCGTGGCTCAACAGGCAATGAGCAGAGAGTGCTGCGAGATGTGTGGCTTTTGCTCTGCCAACTGCCGCAAACAGGCCATGCCACCGTGAGGGAGCAAAACAGCACACCAGTCTGTGCTGGAGTCTCCACCTGCCCACAGGTAAAGCTGAAAAGAGAGATCTGAGCTGCTTCCCAGCCTCTGCACAGCCTCATACATACACAGCAGTGTGTTGATGCCACCCTTGAGTTAGTTTGACTGGCTATGGGTATATCAAGGGTAAGGTAAAGGTAAAGGGACCCCTGACCATTAGGTTCAGTCATGTCCGACTCTGGGGTTGCGGCGCTCATCTCGCTTTATTGGCCGAGAGCCAGTGTACAGCTTCCAGGTCATGTGGCCAGCATGACTAAGCCACTTCTGGCGAACCAGAGCAGCACATGGAAACGCCGTTTACCTTCCCGCCGGAGCGGTACCTATTTATCTACTTGCACTTTGATGTGCTTTTGAACTGCTAGGTGGGCAGGAGCTGGGACCGAGCAACGGGAGCTCACCCCATTGCAGGGATTCGAACCGCCGACCTTCTGATCAGCAAGCCCTAGGCTCTGTGGTTTAACCCACAGCGCCACCTGGGTCCCAGGTATCAAGGGTGGGGATATTGAAATCAGTTGTTAACTGTCTATGTCAATGTTGTTTTTGCTATGTGCTCTGTATTCATATGTTATGTGTACAGTAGAATTCAGGAAAGGGTAAAGCTGCAAAAGTTTGCTTTTGCTAGTTGCTGGTAAGAAGTGTTGCATGTGGTGAAGGAATGCCTCAATAAATTTCAGACCAAATGGTATTTCCTTCAGGATCTATTCTCTCTCATTGTAGCAGTTGGGCTCTGGCAGGAGAGCCCTCTGAATGTTTGGCTCACTGGGGTCCTACAGCAAACAACATACCCAAGGCTTGTTTCCTTTAATTAAAGTTATGGTCTAGGCAGCCTTGCTGTGTCTTATTACAGACTCTCCTCCCCATCTATTGCTAAGGTATCCATGTCTTACCAAAAGGTGTTTTCCTCCACATCAACATACCGTAATTCTTAGTATTTTCTCATTTTTCATCTACAGTATAGCTTCATTGCTTTGAACTTTGTTCCATGAAATTTTCATCTTCACAGTCACCATGACTTTTGGATCAAGACCCACATCTGTACACCTGTAATCATTGATACATGAAGATGTGGACCCATAGTAAATAAAGAGGATCATCTTCCATATTGCAAATGGGGGAGCACTGGGATAGAGAGAGAGAGAGAGAGAGAGAGAGAGAGAGATTGGCTTGCCTACATTTCCAAAGGAGTAACTGTGTTTTTCTCTTGCAGTAAAAGCAGCCAAGAGTCAAGGTAACACATTAAAGATTAGGAAATCTGTTATCACATAAGCATTTGTGAACTCAAGACTACTTCAGTAGATGCCTACAGCTCTTTGGAAGTTCATGGTGGAGGTGAGATTCAAACAGGGGATTTCCTGATTTGTAGCTTAGTTTCTTAGGCTGTAATCCTATACACAATTACCTGGGAGTAGGGATGTTTGAGAATTCTGCTGAAAATGGAAGTTGAAATTGCCAGTGTTCACTTATTCATCCTTTGTCTAGAACAGGAATCAATCCAGTGAAGCTGATCAGTATTCACTGTTGTTGCTTTTAGTTTACATAATTGACTGCCAAGCCCTTCCGATTCGCATTGTTTCTTTTGTGCTGAAATTAATGGAGTGGAATCATGTAATGGCAATGCAACTTATGTAATTACATAATTTTGCCACAGTGTACAGTAAGAGAAATAGTGCAGTTTGGGGAGGGAGGTGGCCTGCGCTGGAACGAAAACACAGCTGCAGGTGACAACAACAGGGCAGAACAGAAAATGACGCCTTCTTATATCGCAACCTGGGAGCAACCCTCATTGGTCTCAATGGGCATTTACTTTTGTCTGAATAGACCTGTGAAGGGTTGCATTCTTAGCTCCTGCACTGCACCATACATCAACATGTTCATTTTCAAGTATTACTATCAACTTGCCTGTGTTAGCAGAATTTGACCTTCCTCCTTCTGACTGTGTGGCTTAAGTAAATACCATCTTCTGTTCTTGCTCTGATGAAAGCACATCATTCAGCTCAACCAGTCTCTGCTGAGACTTTGTAACTGCTAATTAGGAATACCCCATGCTTGGGATGCAGAGCTCTTAGCTGAGCTGATAAAATGCTACAATTAATATTGTATTAATTAAAGGCTAGTTAAAATTCTTCATCAAATATGCCCTTGAGGAAGCAACAGGTTGCAACTGTTCTTTCATATGGTATGTCGTTGCAGGTGGGGGGGGGAATCTCTCTATTAATTAGGCTTAGGAATTATTCAGATTTTGGTAATGAATTGGGGGGGGGGGAAACGTTACTTTTCTTCTTAAAGAAACGATCGCTGCAACAATTGCCCTCAGCTGGCATCTCCCAGAAGTCCCTGTTTATGCAAAACTTGGTTAACTTTGGAGCTGCTTCAAGCTATTTCTTTGCATCTGCAGGCACCAAGTCTTGATAAATGCAAAGCGGTTACACAATTGACTGAGGGCTGGGAGTAGTTACCTTAGCTAGAGTTCTTTATCAGTGTAAGCAACCCTATACAGTGGTACCTTGGGTTACAAACACCTCGGGTTACAAACACTTCAGGTTACAGACTCCGCTAACCTGGAAGTAGTAACTCAGGTTAAGAACTTTACCTCAGGATGAGAACAGAAATCGCGCGGCGGCAGCACGGTGGCGGCTGGAGGCCCCATTAGCTAAAGTGCTAAATTTTTATAAAGTGGTACCTCAGGTTAAGAACGGTTTCAGGTTAAGAACGGACCTCCAGAACGAATTAAGTTCATAACCAGAGGTACCACTGTATACCTCCTCCCCCTCCTGTACACCACACATCTGATCACAAATGGCATCACTCTTTCTGCTCTTCACCACCACCTCTTCCCCTCCCCCACCCTTATTTCTTCATTTTCTGGGGCTTCTCATTGCTTACAAAAGTGCCAAATAGCTTTAAAATACCAAGTGGTATCCCAACACCTCCTGCACATCCATGGTGCCAAACTGCTTCATAAAAGATTTAATTGCTCTTGCATTCATTCGTACGCCCAGCCTTTACCCAGGAGCTCTGAATCCTGCAGAGGAAGAAGAATGACTACAATTGCAGGAGCCACAGCCTGCTGAGGATGAGACAGAATAGATGTTTGCTAATGGATTCTGTCAGGGAGGCCTGAGTGCTGTGGGATGGCTTTTAGTGCCCTGGATGCCCAACTGCAGCTAGGAATAGTAGGTTTAAAGGCTTGGGTGTGACTCTGAGATGCAGTTCAGAAAAACGAATATAGCTTTTACAAAAATCTTTCCGTAAACTTCCAAGTAGGACGGAGCTTAACGGGGGGGGGGGGGGATGAATATTTTCAAGCACCAAAAAGCATTCCCTCCCTTCTGGCAGGGTGGCGCTATGGGCTTGCCGATCAGAAGGTCGGCGGTTCGAATCCCCGCGACGGGGTGAGCTCCCATTGCTCGGTCCCTGCTCCTGCCAACCTAGCAGTTCGAAAGCACGTCAAAGTGCAAGTAGATAAATAGGTACCGCTCTGGTGGGAAGGTAAACGGCGTTTCCGTGCACTGCTCTGGTTCGCCAAAAGCGGCTTAGTCATGCTGGCCACATCACCTGGAAGCTGTACGCCGGCTCCCTCAGCCAATAATGCGAGATGAGCACCGCAACCCCAGAGTCAGTCATGACTGGACCTAATGGTCAGGGGTCCCTTTACCTTTACATGCTAATATCAGTGAGAGCGACAGGGGCCATGTTAAAGATTATGCAAACAGTTCCTCAGGGTGCTGGAAAATTGCCACAGAATAGAGGCCTTTTGGGGCATTGCCAAAATGTTTGCTAAAAGAAAAGGTTAATCATTTGTGGTTAGCTTTATAGTTGTATTCTCATGGTGTGTTAAAAGTAACAATGGGGAGGAAAGAGAGAAAAATTACAGACAGGAACCTCTTCCCCTTTATCGACACATTTCCAGGCTTTAAACTTGGAAGACTGGGAGGACTTGCCAGCAGTCTCCTTTAATGTAAGCTACATGATTAGAGACTTATTCTGGAAACCCAGAAAGAAGTCAATTAAGTAAGGAGTAGATGACCAAAACCTGTGGTAGATCAGGTAACCTTTATTAAGCTAAGGTATCTTTGCTCACATCTGCCAGCTGGTCTCGAATGTGTTGCCAGGGAGGGTAGCTGTAAAACTCTCATTGATTTTCACCCAGGTAGCTTTGAAACTTTAAAGGTCAGGCCACACTTGAATCAAAGTTCTCTGAAGCTATTAAATATATCCTTTAAATATATCCACTTACTGGGATGCCTCACACTCTCATCTTTAGGAGCTGTGTGTAGGGTGGTGGTTGTTATTGCGATATTTTTTGAAATTAGGAGTCAGTAGTTACAGCTAGAGTGGCATTCAGCTAAGTTTTACTCAGAGTAGATCCAATGAAATTAATGGACCTAACTTAGTCATGTTAATTAATCTCAAAATGTCTACTCCTAGTAAAACTTAGCTAAAGGCTACCCTCAATTTATGTCCACTAAATTGAAATAACTCCTGCCAACCTAGCAGTTCGAAAGCACGTCAAGTGCAAGTAGATAAATAGGTACCGCTCCGGCGGGAAGGTAAACGGCGTTTCTGTGCGCTGCTCTGGTTCGCCAGAAGCGGCTTAGTCATGCTGGCCACATGACCCAGAAGCTGTACACCGGCTCCCTCGGCCAGTAAAGCGAGATGAGCGCCGCAACCCCAGAGTCGTCCGTGACTGGACCTAATGGTCAGGGGTCCCTTTACCTTAAATTGAAATAAATGTGCATACCACAAAGCCCTAAATTCTTAGGATATTGAAAGACAAGGGCACCATCTCTGCAGGCCTGTGGGAGCTGAAGCCCCCCCCCCCAATTTTCAATGAGGGGGCTGACCCCCCCAATATTCCACAGCCCACACAGTGAAAGGAGGTCTGAAAGGGCACATTGCACCCTCTGAAAGGCCCAAGGGGGCCTGCTGTGACTGCAATGGGCTCCATTGGGCGCTCCTGCTGCAGCGGCGGGCTCTGTTGGGCAGCCATGGGAAGACCCAACAGAACCCGTCTCTGCAGCAGGAGCGCCCAATGGAGCCCATTGCAGTCACAGCAGGCCCCCTTAGGCCTTTTGGAGAGTGCAACGGGCCCCGTTGGCTTCCACCCGCTATGTGTGATGCACATACATCACACACGCCAGGCACCCGCAACGTTGGGTGAAGCCTGGCACGCCGGTTGAAAGAAGTACCAGTACATAGCTTCTCAAGTTGGATATGACTAAACTCTGGCCCTGCAGATGTTGTTAGACTCAACTCCCACCAGACCCAGCCAGCATTGCCAATCGTCACAGATGATAGGAGCTGTACTTCAGGAACATTGGGAGGGGGCGCTACAGGTTCCCCACCTGTGTGCTAAGTGGGGCTTAGCGTGCCATCAGAGAAACAGAAAATTACTACCTGTCTGAAAGGAAACCTATCTTCAATCTTTCCCCTTTTATTCACTTTGGGAAGCAGGGAAAATTCTACATTCCAATGCCAGTACCTCAGCAAGGCCTTTTATAAAAGGAAAAGTTCAAATTGCATTAAGATTATGAAAGAGATAAATTGACATTGGCTACAGTCCTAGGTAGCCATATGTACACAAGCTGGGAAGAAAGATCCACACAGCCAGAGGTGTTCTGAAGATCTTATAGCTGATAACCTGGCAAAATAGATTATCTGTCTTTCTGTTTAGAAATGGCATATCTGTGCAGCCAGGTGATTTGGCTGCAATAAAAAAACCTTTTAAAACACCCCTGACTGTGAGCACATCTCCTCCACCTGCACGTATACCTGTGCAAGATTGCAGCCATTGATTTCGGCTGAACACTGTTGGTTTTAGTCACACACGGCTCTGATTGCTAGAGGGGAAACCACAGAGGTTTTGCCCTGGAATTGAAAAATGGTTGTGAGCTTTGCATACAAACTGGAAGGGAACATCATCTTTCAGTTTCCTTCTTTAAACAAAGTTTGTCGCACTGTGTTGGGAGAGATCAAGTGCATCTCTGTAGTTTGCTCTGTACAGAAGTTTGCTCCATAATGTCAGCCTCATCAATTAAACATAATCTGCACTTGAAGCTTTAATGGATTGACCAATGTGGTAATTATGTACCCACTTACCTCAGAGTAAAGCCCTATGGAACTCAATGACACAAACTTTGAAGTAGACACATAGAGGATTGCACGACTAGCAATTAATTTGATAAATTTGTTCAAATCTTTTGAAAAGAAAACCAAATAGGATCCCATGCTAAAGCCATACCAAATAACCAATCAAGGTGGAAAATATATATTAGGTGGTTTCTAAAAGATTGGAAGATGCTACCATCTGTGATTCTTTTGATTCTTGAGAACTTAAGAGAGCTCAATGTGAAGTTTACTGACATTTGGTACTGTTGATTTCCTCCTCATTTGTCCTTTGAATTACCATACTTTTCAGTGTATAAGACGATGTTTTTTTACCTTAAAACAATGCTTAAAAATTTGGGTCATCTTATACATGGGTAGTGCAGAGGGGGGACGGTGGAAATGATTTCTGCCTTGAGTAGTAGATTGTCACTGGCGTTCTTGCGGATGATAGGCTGCTGCAGCAATGTCCGCTTGCGATTGGACGCTGCTGCGACAATGTCCACTTGTGATTGGGAATTGCTGCAGCAATGTCCACTGGCGATTGGTCGCTGCTGCAGCAATGGCTGCTGGTGATTGGGCTCTGCTGCGGCAATTGGGTGTGTGATTGGCGGCTGCTGGTGTCGATCACAAATAGATAGGAGGCTTCTGCATTGCATTCGATCGCAAGCATTTGGAATTTGGGTGAGCTTTCTTTTTTTGGCATTCCTCCCATTCTAGACAATCTCCCCCCATTTTCTTAATATTGAGTCCCCAAAATTGGGGGCGTCTTATCCATGGGGGCGTCTTATAGATGGAAAAATACGGAACATACCTTCACAGTGGTTGGTTTTTGTTTTAAATCGCTGCTGGCGATTGAATCCCATCCAAAAATAAGGGCAGTCTGGGAGGGTCTTTAGTTGAGCTGAGGAGTGAATAGGAAAGTTTACACTACTGCTAAGAACTGTCCAGCAATATACCACTTGAGGGAAGCTTCCAGTTTCTGAACTATGGATATAGAAAAATGACTGGTTTATTTAGAGACATCATCATCATGAACATCATCATATATAATATATTTATACCCCACCCATCTGGCTGGGTTTCCCTACAGGGTTGCATCCAACATAGTGCGAAAATTTCTCCTGCGTGATGGAACATTCCCCCCTAAATCTATTCTAGGAGGTTCCCCCTCCTCCCTGGAGCAGATTTTGGGAGGAGACATGGCACTCATGAAGGGAGAAGAAGGGGGAAGTCCCATTGCTGAAGCAGAAATCCTTGACCTGATGGGACTTGAATACTAATCAGCCATTGATTGGATTATATGTTTGCTGCTTTTCTACAAATTTGTCTCCAAAGCATCAAAAGAATACCAATTAAATATATATAAAAAAGCATTGGGAGCAGTTACAAATAATCATAATATCCATAAGTAAATGCAGTGCTTTTTTTCCTTTAAAAATGTTTAGGGGTACTCTCATTTTGACTCAAGAAAATAATCATTTTATAGTTCAAATCGGGAAAAATAAATACAGTAAATAGAGAAAAGTACAAAGATCCACAAAATGTTTAGGGGTATGTGTACCCCTGTGTCCCCCCAGAAAAAAAGCCCTGAGTAAATGCATCATAAAAACAGTCCGTACAACCTTGTGTAGCATAGAAATAAAACCAACCTTACAACTGGACCCTGATGTTGGGAAAGATGGAGGGCACAAGGAGAAGGGGACGACAGAGGACGAGATGGTTGGACAGTGTTCTTGAAGCTACCAACATGAGTCTGACCAAACTGCGGGAGGCAGTGGAAGACAGGAGTGCCTGGTGTGCTCTGGTCCATAGGGTCACGAAGAGTCGGAAACGACTAAACGACTAAACAACAACAACAACAACAACAACAACTGGACAGGAGAGAATAAAGCTCAACAGAGAATAAAATCATTGCAAGCCATGAAACCTGTACCCACAATGATTTTATTCTGTGTATAGGGCAGTATACAATAATAATAATAATAATAATAATAATAATAATAATAATAATAATAATAATAATGTGTGTGTGTGTGTATAGCCATGCCAGAGGGCACTAACTCAGTTGTTAGCATGGCGGTGAGGAAGGTGAGTAGGTCTGCCTGCAGTGTCCCCAGCAGACAAGGTGACTATGACCCCATGACAACATTGGACCAGTGTGGACTAGCCTGCTTGCTCCTCAACATGAGCTAGGTCTCCTCTGTTGGATATGCCAGGCTGTCACGGTGTGGGCCCTCTGTGCTGCAAGTATGGCTATCCTACATACAAATGCAGCTGATGACCTAGGCCACTGGGTGCTCACGGAGGTGAAGTGGCGAGGGCTTTTTCCTTGCTGAGACGGAATCATAAATCACTAGCAATATTGATTGCCTTGCCCCATCAACGTCATTTATGATTGAAACCAGTAAACTTTAATTAATTTGTGCTTTATTTCAAGGACTGTTGACTTTTCCAAAATGTTAATGGGGACTTAAAAAAGGATGAATAAAATGTGACGATAATCAATGTGTGTGCAGGTGCTCCTGCATTAAAGATATATATCCATCAGTGATGCAAGTAAAAACCTACATGAATTATTCCATGTCTGAAATAAAAATTATGCTGTGTTGTAATGCGAATGGCTTCTCAAATGCCCCTTTCAGTTTTACCTCTTGATTGCAGTTCCAATAAGTAATTTGCATTTATTTTATTGTTTTAGGTAATGGTGAGTCCATTTCTAAGTAATGCCTAAGAGGAGGAAATAATATTTCAACGGGTGATGCAGTACAGCAGTATTTTATTTTCCAAGGGAGAATCCCATCTGCTGTGTGTGTTTGAAACTACTAACAGTCATGAGTTTATCCTATAGGACAGTGGCTTTCAACCAATGTGCCGTGGCACCCTGGGGTGCCTTGAATGATAGTCAGGGGTGCTGCAGGCAACATTGGCCTCTGTCCCTCTTTCCTTCCCTCCCTCCTCTGATGCCCTCTCACGTCTCTGCCTCCCAAAGGCTTGCACAGCTGTTTGTTGCAGCAGATCTGGCTACAAGCTCCCCAGGCAAATGGTGGCTCTGGGGCTGGCCAGGCAGTGTTTTCCAGGCCCCTGTGGGGCAGTGTGAGGAGGCACCTCTCTTTGGGGGAGACCAGGGGTGGCAGCAGTGGCTGCCCAGGACTCCCAAGAAAAGGGGAGAGGAGAGGAGGCTGAGGGAATGCTCCACAAGGGGGGGGGGTGTCTGAAAAAGGGTGAGAGGCTGCCAGTTCTGCAGGCAAGGGGAGACATAACTGATTTCCTGAGCCCCACAGGGGTACGGCAGAAAGAATGCAGTTGGTCCAGGAAGCCGTGGGCCCAAAAAGGTTGAAAACCTCTGCTATAGGATAATGTGTGGGTTGTGGAATTTAGGTAAGTAGCAGGTGTTACTGTGGGAACAAAGTATGTTTCCTGAGAGATGTGCCATAAATATCAGCACTCCCTTTCCTGTTAATTGCCACCATGCAACTAGATTGCTTGTTTGGAAAGCTAAATGTGGGCGGCTCACTGAGAAAGGGATTTCAATTTGCATTGAGGAGATCCATTAACTGGCCATTTCAGGGCACTGGCAAAGGGAAGCTCCTTGGCTCAAAGCACTGGGAGACCAACTGACAACAACACATTGAAGGGACTTAGCTGGCCACCAGCACCCATTCACAACTGCCAGGGTTAGAAACCTCCATCCAAATTATGCCTATGCAACTCCCTACATGTTACATTTGGTACCCATGGTGGGAATACTCTGATCCTACTAGCAACTTGAATGCTTCTTCTTCTCCATTTTGACCTAGGAAAACTCACCCCTTGACTAACCAACCCCTTACAGTAAGAAGGGATCCATGTGTGAGTGAGTGAGTGTACGTATAGTTTATTCATTGAATTTTCAAAAAGAAAACAACAGATACAGTCAAACAATAGAAACTAAATCATAATAAGCCTAGACAATGTGTCCCATGCATAAAAGAAAGAAGGTGAGTGGGGGTGGGGGTGTTGTAAATTTCTCCTTCCAGCATTGAATTGTTAGACACTTAGCCACCAAGAGCGCCCTTAGAAACCAGTTCAATAGTCCCTCTGTAAAATTTCAAGGACGTATCCAAAACCATATGCACAAGGCTGTGGCTGTGAATCTAGCACAAGACCAAATCATGTGGCAGAGCATTGCATGTGAGACATTACAACACCAGCACCTGTCAGCACAAGTTAATTTTTTTCTTGAAAGGATAGTGTGGAGTCCAATTGAAAGGATAGTGTGGAGTCCAATGAACTCTGAAAATAACTTTTTGTTGCATCAAGAGCAGTTCATTATATGTGGAAATCAGCCTGACAGAGGACAATGTTTTGTTTCATCTTTGAATATGAACTGGATGCTCAACTTCACCACTCCACTCTGAGTGCCTTTAGAACTGGTTTAAAACTAGTCTGGGTTTGGTAAAGACATATATCACTTGTTTAGGATGTTGATTAAGAACTCTTAAGTGCCACAACAATGCAGGGGCTTCTGAGGTAGTGCTTCAGGGCCAAATTCGATAACATATGTATGTTTTAATTAGCAATCTAGCTCTTTCAGCTGATGGGAGGGAGTGTGCTTCACTCAGGTTAGAAAAGGGGAGAAATTCATTATTTTTCTCCAGTCAGTTGATTTAAGGTAAACACACCTGCATCAGCCCATTTCTCCCCAAAAGTGCCCACCAATTCTTGGCCTAGGGTTAAACCCGGCAGCCTGTTTATCTTATTATCATTATTATTTATTACATTTTTATACCGCCCTTCACCTGAAGATCACAGGGTGGTTCGCAACATAAAAATACAAAAATGAGAACGCAAAATACATAATAAAACAAAAACAAAGCCCCTCTCCCACAAACACATTTAAAAGACCATGGAAGGTTAATCAGCCAAAGGCCTGGTTATGGATATTATTACAGTGGTACCTCTGGTTACGTACTTAATTCGTTCCGGAGGTCTGTTCTTAACCTGAAACTGTTCTTAACCTGAAGCACCACTTTAGCTAATGGAGCCTCCTGCTGCCGCTGCACCGCCACAGCACAATTTCTGTTCTTATCCTGAAGCAAAGTTCTTAAACTGAAGCATTATTTCTGGGTTAGCGGAGTTCTTAACCTGAAGCGTATGTAACCTGAAGTGTATGTAACCTGAGATCCACTGTATTTATTAAATTACATCTTGTGCATATGGATCAAACCCTAATTTTAGTGTCAGCCTGTTCCATGTCTCATCAGTGCTGCCACAGTCATCACCACTGGCTTTTCCCACACACGACATCTTGTAAACAGCTTTACATGGTTATCTAAAGCACCTGAGGCTTGGGCTTTATTGGCCACCGGCAATCAATTCGGTAGGCTTTGGCTCAGCCAAATTTTTCATTTCCTTGCCAATGCACAAAACCACAGAATCATAGAGCTGGAAGGCACCACGGAGGCCATCTAGTCCAACCCCCTGCAACACAGGAGTCTTTTTGCCCAACACGGGGCCCGAACCCATGGCCCTCAGATTAAGAGTCTCATGCTCTTCCACCTGAGCTTCGCAATTGGGGGCACACTTTAAGCCTCCCAATAATGCACTGACAGTCGCATCTCTACCTGCCCCACACTTTGTGTCTCATATGATGTGGGGTAGGTGGGTGTGGTTTGGGGGGAACGGCCTCACGGACCAAATTTGAACCCCTGTTGGGCCAGGTTTGGCCAAAAGACCAGAGGTTCCCCACCCCCTGCTTTAGAATAGGGATGGGGAACCTGTGGTCATCATGGCGGAGTCCGACAACATTTGGAGGGCCTGAGATGCCCTATCCAGAAGGCAGGCACTGAGTCTGGGTTTAAATTTAATAAGATATCAAACAAAGTATAGCAGCATGTAGTGGGGGGGGGATAAGGAGAAGATTAGCTGGGCAATGAGAAGTGGTGTGAACTAATTTAGCTTTCTAGCTGCCATGCAGATTACAAAACCAGAAGGGAGTATCAGGCCTACAGTCTGATTTCTCTGCTGCCTCCCTTTGATCTATTCCAGGATCCGTCCCCTGAAGAATTGCAGTGCTGAGCAGCCCCTAAGTAACATGCTCTGCTGTTAGAAGGGGAAAGGCAAGGTTCAGAAGCCTGTGCCTGGCAAGTAAGGAGTTTCCCTTTTAAATACTGATCAGGAAGCAGAATAATATAATCTTTTTTTAAAGCAAAGTGCGGAAGGGAGGAAATGGTGCATCTCAGAAGAGATTATTAGAAAAAGAAAGAAGTAGGCATCTAAATTGCACAAACATCTCCCCAGGCAACGTCAGAAGATAAATTCACAAATACTGTCAGATCAATATCAGAACTGTGTAATGCAGACAAAGAAAAATGAACCAAGGGCAGCAGTGGGTGGGACAAAAGAAAACAAAGCTACCAAATACTAACTTACATATGCCAATGCAAGGCAGGGGAAAACCTTTCTCCTTTTCTCCGGAGAGGGACATTTAATGCAGGAGTTGAGAAATGGAGGAGGGAGAAAAGCTGGGCTTCCTATGCAGCCTCACTTAAACTTGGGTCTTTTTTGGGGGGTGGGGAGGTATTTCAGTGCTGAAACAAATGCAGTCCCAAGGGGTCCATGCATGTTAAACCGTATGTTGCATTGAATTGTTCTCTGTAGCGGCTGGTGACCTGCAACCAGCTCTCCATCTGCAGCAGTTTGCCATGTGGATTTCTATAGATTTCCTTCAAAGGGCTGTGCTGGCCTGAGAAAGCCCCCCCCCCCCCCGTGCAGCACTACAGAGTTTGGACGGAGAAACAGCTGGGCTACCATGGACAGCAACTGAGAGCAGCAGCTTCATGTCTAGTGGCCCAAGGGAGAAAAGCAAAGCACATCTCAGAGTCCGTTGCCTGCTCCTTAAAATGTCACCAGAGTGGTATACAGCCTAGCCTTTAAGCGCCCTTTCAGAAGTACCCACAATTAAGCAAGAGTCCCTTTTCTGTGAAGCTGATGTCCTGCAGCCGAGGGTTGCTTGTAACGGAATGTCAAAACCACCTGGGTGGGGCTCTCTTGTGCCATGTGACCTTGTGATTTCGGGGCAAGCTTATGCTATTGGCCTCGCCCATGAGTGTCATTTAGATGCATCCCCCAGCTACGTGCAGTTGTTTTATGCAAAAGCGTCTCCCACATGGCTGCGGATATCCCCCCCAAAAAGGCACCTTAAACACTTGCCTTTCTGCCAAACCCAACAGCCAATAAATAATGCCATGGCCCTGCCTGAGTCTTGTTATCTCAGTCCTTAGTCATCTTATTTAATCCATTTGCCCTGGGTGACGCTCACTATATCTGGTTGCCTGGTAAGAGGGAGGGAAATGACTCTTTCAAGGTGGCTGGGAGAGATTAGAGAGTATTTATTTAAAGCAAAGTTGTAGGTCACTGGGAAAGTGTAGCTATTCCCTTCTAAATTTGCTTCCAAGCTCTCATTGCCATTTGGTTACTTTTTTTTTTCTATTTCAGGCAACATTTATCTGTAAATTCTGCCCTTCCTGAGATACTGTAGTAATTAATAATGCTGCATCAAATGCTACACGTGCTTGTGAACTTTGCCATTCTATAGATTGTCCATTTGCTGCAGAAGAGCTGCATGGAATCTTAAACAAACCCTCGCTGTTTCATTAGACCTAGCAAAATTATGTTAACATGCATATCACCCTCTTCCACCCTAGGTTAGGTTTTTGCATTACACCACCGAACAAATACATTTTATTCCCATTCTGTAAGGGAAGAAAATGAGAATGATGAAAATTAAATGTCTTGCCATGGGCCACACAGGAATTCATTAGCAGGGCCGGTAGCAGGAGCCAGCTGCCAAGCCTCCTTCCCATGCTTCATCAGTCCAATTTAGCATTAGTGCCAAATCAATTGGAAGCTATTTTGACCTTATTTGCTCAGGACTGCATAGCAGTTTTAGCTGGAGGCCACAGCCATAGTAGAAACAACAAAACAAAAAAGGCAAACCCCTAAACCCACGTATGCATAGGAGAATCGCTCTTGCCAAAATACGCACATGATGCGTTTATGAGAAGTTCTACTCCATTTAAGAATCTCTTCCCCCTCCCCCCAAAAAACTTCAAACAACCTTGGATATTACCTAAGATTTGAGAATAGGAACCTGCCTTGGGGAGGGGGAGATTTTTCATTATTTGTTTAATTTCGCAAGATTTCTATACTGCTTGATTGTAATAAAACTTCAAAGTGGGTTATGAAAAGAATAAAACTATCCAGGGCTCTTCCACACTTCTGCTCCCCCTGCCACTTTTCCCAGGGGAAACTCACTGTTTAGTGCTGAATCAAAACAAATGTCAACCAGGTTTTCTTTGGATTGATGGTTGCTCCGATTTAACACTAAAGAGCAGGTTTTCTGGGGGAAGGGGGGGGCAAAGACAAAACCACTCAGACCTGTGCTTTCTAGGCATGGGACAAATGGGAGCCCAAAATTATTGTGGGGGGGGGGAACCACTGCAAAACAACTCTTTAAAACTTTTTAAAAAAAACTAATTAAAATCAACAATAAGCTAAAAACCAGATTAAGACACACATCAACATTCTACATGTTGGAATAGGCTTGCCTAAACAAAAATGTTATTCACAGGTGCCAAAAAGAGTCCAGTGAAGGCACCTGGCAGATGTCAAAAGGAAGGGAGTTGCAAAGTGTGGGTGCTGCCACGTTAAAAGACTCATTTCTTACAAATGTGGAATGAGTATGATGTGGCTCCTGCAGCAATTCTGCAGATGGAAGTGGTCCATAGGGCATATATGGAGGAAGGTGCTCTCACTGAACTAGCACTGAAAAGTGCTATGTGGACAGGTCACTGATTGCGCTGAGTGAAAAAATAGTTATGATAGATGTACAGGTGGTGTTTAGGTGGTGGGTGGATTCCTGGATGAATTGAAGTGGAGATAATCCCACTGGAGGATGAGTCTATTGGTTTCAGTAAAACCCTTTACATCATCCTAAATTTTGCTGTGGGTGCAATAAAACAGAGCAGATCCTGAGAAATCATTTGTAAAACTGAAATGAACCAAAATCACAACCCTGCCACGCTCACCTTCTTCACTAAGAATTTGCTTGCATGTTGTATTTTAGTTCAAGGTAGTAGGTGATATATTGGTTTAGCCCCTTACAAAACTCCATGGTTTATCTCTGTGATCATAAAGAGCCCTGTATGTCTGGCAATGGCTTAAATCATGAACCCAGCTACAGATGTTAAGCATGAACTCTCCTGACAAAATACAAGGCCTCTTTGCAAATAAATATACTTGTTTCTATGCTGGCTGCAGTCTAAGCCCTGAGGGGCTGTATTTACCCATTAGTTATGTGTTGTGGTCATGATATATTCACTGCTCTCGCAACCAATTTTTATTCCTGTCATCTTAAGTTCTCGCCATGTTGACAGTTTATCCTCCACTGTATTTCAGCCCATGTGTATCCACGCATACCTCTTTCTCTGGTAATTTTATGCATCTAATAAAGTAGGCTATTGCCTATGAAAGCTCATGCCACAGTGAATCAGTCCCTTAAGGGGCAGCATCACTTTTTGTCATCTTGGTCTTACGAAAAGAAGCAGCATCTTTATGAAAATTTGTAATGTAGCCTACTAAAGATGGTAGACTAACACAATATCATATAGGATACTGTTCGGTACAAACCATGCACAATGAAGCGGTGAAAATAAATTCATGGTAACAATCTCATAGCTTTACCTATAGGATCTGTGTGTCCCCTTGGTGTCTAAAGGAATCCAGACATCATCTTGTTCCCCTCTAGAAATCCCACCGGGGAATAATCCATATGAAAAATCCATAATTCTGTTGCAGATCTTGTGAGAAGACCAGATTTTGGTATGTGCATGGGTCCCCTTCAAACACCAGTAGCATAAAGGCAGTATCATACAACTACTGAAAAATGCAACTTTGTCTCTTGCCCTGCCCCCAGCACTGGGCATCCTGCTGGCATGTGAAGAGGCCTGTGTGTGTGCAGCTTCCACACAATCAGGATAGGGAAGGGCTGTAAATCAGTGGGAGAGCATCTGCTTTGCATTCAGAAGGTCTCAGGTACATTTCCAGGTAGGGGTGGTGATGTCCTCTGTCTGAACTGCTGCCAGTTATTGTGAATTCATTGGCTAAATGTTGGAGGGCATGGAATAGGATGTCCTTATTTTCATTGGAGAAAAGTCGGAGGGTGCGACTAATACTGAGGGAGACAGATCAACGGTCTGATTCTGTATAAGGCAGTTTCCTGTGTACTTTCAAAGAAGGACTTAACTTTGCAGAAGCCATGCTCAACAAGACTTGTTCTTCTGCATCCAGGCTGAGGAACCTGTAGCTTTGAGACAATGAGCCAGCTGGCATGTAATTTCCTGGACCCACTGGGTGGTGTTTCTGATATGGAGACCAAACTTAGGGACACAATGCTTTTGTTGCTTTTGTTCAGCAATTTCACATTTGAATTCCTTAAGAACTATCAGATGGATATAATCTAGATCAGTGATAACAAACTTGGTGCTTGGGTTGAATGAGCCCTGCCCCCAGCTGTATCATGTTGGATGGACATGTTATGGAGCAACTTCTATTTCTTGAGTCACTGTGAGCAGAGGCATGTAGTATGTGGTTTGGCCACTAAAGAGCCAGTTATGTACGCACCAACTTCTGCAGCTAATGTTTGCTCCAAACTCTTAGATCAGGATGACAAATACACTTTGCTTTCCTCAGACAGGACATTGCCATAGTCAGGTCAGCTGATGCTCCTCTTTTGGAACGGACTCCAGCTGTGTGTATTTGCATTGCTTTGATGCTGTACTGGAATTGATTTTAATTGACCATGGTTTATAGATTACGGGGTAAACTTTTTGCACTACCGGTAGGACAAGGATTAGGGCTAGTGCAAGGTGATTTCTCCCCCCCCCCCATGCTATCCCCAAATCTGTTCTGGAGGGTTGAGGGGAAAACCCTAGAACAGATTTATCCCATAGCCTTTCAGTGGACTGTCTTCTTTAATGACTGGACATATAATAAGGGAGACACAAGCTTAACATTAGTTCTGTTAAGGTGCAAAGCAGCCTTCTTACAGTTAGAGTTTACTTGTGCATGTGAAGAGCTGAATGCAAGCCAAACACAACTGCCATTTAGAATTTGCAGCAACTTTTAATTTACCACAGTTGATTAGGCTTCTATTTCCTTGAGTGCCAAACACATCAAGCCCTGGAAAAAGAACCAAAACCCTGCTCTTCTTGCTCTTTCCTGAACAAATGAAGCTGCCTTGGCAGTGCTCTGTGGGCTCCATGTTAGTGCTAATGACTCAAGGACTGGCTCACTGCAGTCCATTCACTACTTGAAACAGTCCCAGTATGGATACTGCAAATTAACAAGTGACCTCAGTCCAGGTAGCAGCAAGAAGCTGCTTGTCATTGAAGCTGCTTATTAACACGTGTGTGTGTGTGAGAGAGAGAGAGAGAGGGAGGGAGAGAGAGGGAGAGGGAGGAAGAGAGCTATCAGTCACCATGACAACTGCCATGCTATCAACTAGAGTTGCTTCAGAAAGAAATTAGAAAAGCACAGATTTACAGATTTTGAATTAAGAAAATAATGTAGTGACACCCAAACTCTCCATGCTTAGGCCTTTTCTTTTCCAGGGCTGTTAAGAAAGCAATTATCTGCCGGTGATGGTGGGAGTTGTAGGCCAACTTCTGGAGCTCACACTGTAGTATTTGGTATTACAGAGATGTTGGATGGTTTGCAATTAATTTAGGGCACAGGGTTGAAAACAAAGTCCCTGCTTTTTTTTCATATCCTATGTCTGCCTCACCCATTTGTTGCTTTGGGTGGCCATGCTGCCCTGTGCTACATGCAAGAGCTGGGCAGGATGGAAAATAAATAGTAAGGAACTATTCCAACAGCCGTTTCAGCAACTATTTCAAGAGCCAGCATGCTCACAAAACCTGTTGTCCTCTCAGCTATGTGGTGGATGATAAATCCAGTCATGAATTTTAAAAGGCCAGAAGGATAAAGAAAATACCTTCATAATGGGCAAAACCTCCAGCCTGAAGAGTACATTTCTTTATCATTAAGCCTCTAAAATGTCAAACCCTGCAGTTCTTATTATTAAAGTGAGATGCCTGCTGAATTAGTTGAGAAAGAAAGGGTTACAGCAGATGCCACAATCCTTTGTGCGCACACCTGGTAGAAATCCCAGTGAAATCAGCAGGATTACTTCCAAGGAAACACAGATAGAATTGGCCTTGCACATCTATTGCTTATTGGGATTTCCTTCCGAGTAGACTTGTAAAGTGTAGGATTGTGTTGTGTGTTTCAGATATCTGTACTCCCCCCGCCCCAGCCATGGCTCTCTCCCTGCCTTTTCTCTCTCTAAGTCACATCACAGCCAAAATACAACTCTAAAATCAGGCTTTGTCCTCCAAACTATCTAAGAACTGGAGGAGGGGCCCCACCCATTTGCCATCCTGGCTCTCTGCTAGCTCATCACCTTTCCTTTATTTTCTTAATGGCTCTTCTCCCATGCGATTACCTCATGAGCAGGCGTGCAAGCTTGCCCCTGCGATTGAAGGGGCCAGCACCATGTGCCATGCTCACGTCATGTGTGCATGCTGCGCAACCTGCTGATGTGCTGCACGCATGCTGTGTGGCTTGCATATGTGACGTGAGACCAGCGTGCTGTGTGCACTCATGGTGTGCGCATGTTGCCATGAGCCCAACTGCCTCCTTGAATTTTTTTTGGGGGGGGAACCAAGGTCCCTCAGCCCCACCCTAGCTAGCATCCCTGTTCACGAGGAAGCTAGCCTAGCTTATATTTTAACACTTGCTGTGTTCAGGGTTCAGAAAGGTCCGACACCCGGTTTAACCACCCATGCCCTGATTAAATTCTAACACTTACTGTATTCAGGAATTTAGGGCAGTCTGACACCCGCAAACTCATAACAATAGGCCATTTGTCTTTGAAGATAAGTTGTTGGGAATTACAAGTGGGGGAAATGCTGTTGCACTCAGGTCCTCCTTTGCAGAAGTTTCTGGAACACAATTTGGACTCACGCTGGTTCTGTGTTTGTTCCTGGGTTCTTGAGACTATGCTACATTTTGAACCCCAATCTTTTAAGTAAGTGTTTTTGTAAAAGGCCTTTACCTCCTTGGACTGGGTCCTAGTACATGAGGGCACCCCCTGGAGCAAAACAGTTGGTTTCTCATGGACTGCCACATTGATATTATAATGGATCACCAGTAAAATATTCACCACCTGACTTTTAATTGGCTAATCAAATTGTGATCACATTATGAAAACTGCAATACAGGTGTCTTTTTCAGGGTGCTAAAGGAAGTGTGAGATAATATAACTTAAAGAGTAATAGATTCTGCTCAGACAAAGGAGGACAGTTAGATAGCTAACAAAGGCTCTAGTCTATTTAATATTTTCTTTTCCATTCACAATTGCAGTAACATACCAGTGCCAGGAGGCTTAACACCCCCCCCCCCAATGCTGCTAGGTTTGAGCCTCACTGATTAAAATTTGCCCCTGCAGACTATCCTTTAGTTGGTGCACTCGTAAAATTGATGTGTGACTTGCTGTACTGTAGCTGCGCATAGGATGTAGTCTAAGACACACAGTGCTAATAAAGACCGAACATAGATAAAATTGAATGAAGACATTAGTTTGAAACCAATGATCTTGGTGTGTGCAATGCCTGGAGTGGGATCATGGTGAGGCCAGACTCAGTTATGTCCACCTGAAAAGACATGGGATAGTATCCCAATTCACACACTGTTTCTGTGTTGCCAACCTCTCCTCATTCTTTAACATTCTGGGCTAGTCTTTTTGGGTGTGTGAGGACTCTAGCTGGCCCAGAAGAAGTCAGTTGGCATAAGAGCAAGGTGCTGTAGTCAACATAGCACTAAGACAAATGCAAAAACATCTCCTTGTGCAGCAGAACATCCTCCTCGTTCCCACTCCTCCTGCCCTTTAAATCTGTTCTGAACTGCCCTTCCAGCCCTCTGGGGCATATTTGAGGACCACACGAGCCATACACAAGGGAACTAGAGGGGTGGGGGTCCTGTTGTGCTAGTGCTAATCTTTGCAGTAGCACAACTATTTAGTTGAATACTGCCTAAGAATTTATTTAGGTTTACAGGGGTCAAGGTGTTTAAGACTTTTTTAAAAAAAAAATCAGTTCCTTTGAATGGAGCTTCTAAAAAAGGCATTCCCCAACTGCAAAGAAGATTTGCTGTGCTCGGGTTCAATTCCTTTAAATCGTGCAAACTTAAATGTCCCAGTCTGTGCTTAAATCCCTCCTACAAAATATTGGCAGTCTAGAAGTGCCCTAATACGATCTAGGTAAAGGAACCCCTGACCATTAGGTCCAGTCGTGACCGACTGTCAGGGACTTGCCCTTCCCCACAGCCAGCGCCAGCCCACAGGTGTGCAGGGGAAGAAAGCACAAAGAAAGGGGGAGGCACTTTGGTTTCCCAAAACTCCTATGTTGGGGGCAGAGCCGGGAACAACCACTCCCGGAATCTGGAACTGACTCAAGCGGTCATGAACTTTGAGAGCTCTGATGTATATTTTTGTTAATAAAGCAACTAGTTTAGCAGACAACGTGGTCTGGCTGATTACTCTCGAGGAGACATCGCAGAGCCCTAACACCGACTCTGGGGTTGCGGCGCTCATCTCACATTATTGGCCGAGGGAGCTGGTGTACAGCTTCCAGGTCATGCGGCCAGCATGACAAAGCCACTTCTGGTGAACCAGAGCAGCGCACGGAAACGCCGTTTACCTTCCCGCCGGAGTGGTACCTATTTATCTACTTGCACTTTGACATGCTTTTGAACTGCTAGGTTAGCAGGAGCTGGGACCAAGCAACGGGAGCTCACCCCGTCGCAGGGATTCAAACCGCCGACCAGAGCCCTAGACTCTGTGGTTTAACCCACAGTGCCACCCGCGTCCCTACGATCTAACCCCAGATAAAATCATGTTATCTCATTCTGCTGCAACTGAATTTTCTTGGACAATCATTGAGGACAGCCTATGCAAAGAGAGTACAGAGGCTGGATTGCAGGAGTCCCAGGGCAGTATGGGTGACAGAAGCCAGATGAAGATGGTAAAATGTCTTCCTGGCCAGCACTGCCACCTTGGCAATGCCAAGGATATTGCCACATTCAAGAAAAGCTCCACATGTCCATGCAGGGGCCAGCAACCTAAGGCCCATGGGTCATGCCAAGCCGTCCGCTCGGTGAGTCCCCACACGCTGTGCTAAAGTGGCGCAGCGCGGTGCGGGGACTCGCTTCCACAGTGCCGGAAATCACATCTGCGCATGTGCAGATGCTGGAAATCGTGTCTGCGCAGACGCAAATGCCAGAAATCGCGGGCGGGCGCACGCGCGATCCGGCCCACAGAGGGATCTCCACTGGAGTGAACCGGCCCAGGGGAGGTAAACCTTGCCGACCCCTGATGTACAGGAAGCCTTCTTTCTTTTGTCGCTTGTGCGAACACACACAGATGCTTGTTTGGAGTGGGGCAAAAGACTTGGCCTGATGTCATGTGACCCTCTTCTGAAACACAAAAGAGAACCTGAAGGGTACCCCGAAAGAGAGAATGACATTGTTCTCCAGTTTTGCATTGATCTGGCATTACGGAAGCCAGTGAATGGTAATATTGCCAGGAGGCTTGAACTGTAACTATTTATTTCATTTTGACACAGCTGAGAAAATAAATTGTAGGAGACATCTGCTTTGGAAACATATTTGGCACAATAACATTTACACGACTGCTCATGCAAATATCATGACATTTACTTATCAGGAACCTTGTAACCTTACCTAACCCCTGATGGCAGCCACGCTGTCCCTGACCTTGGCTTCTTTTCTTTTTCTTTTAAAGAGACAGCAAAATCTATCTTCTCCTTCTAAGCCATGCTTTCTCTACGGGGTTACAGCCAAGTGCAACATTTTATTAGGCATTTCTCCTACATACATTATTACTTTCTGGAGCAACATCTGTGGGTTGCTGATCCTGCTCAGATTTGTGCTGAGTGTGAGTACAGAAAAGAGAGGGAGGGAGAGGGATTGCAGTGTGTATGTTCTGGATTTTTTTTGGTAAATGCCCAGTTTTAAAAATCACAATCCGTTACTATTAAAACATATGTTTCATGACATTTCTTTATTTAACTAAATGTGTGCTTAATTATTTTAAATGAAGATTAGTAATGTTTTCCCACATGGAGTCCTTTTGAGTTCACCCATCCACACAGTGGATTTTAAAAGTCCCTGTCTGCAGGAATACAAGAAGCTTTTGGGGGGGGGCTTAAAGGGGGAGGGTGACAGAAACAGGTAAAGGGCTAGGTATGTTCAGTGGACACAGAATTTTGACTGACTGTTGGAGGGAAGGGTAGAGGAATGCGGAATCTTGGAAGAGAATGGCTGGCTAACGGATTCTTAACAAGAGCACACAACACTACAATATTTGGTGGCACATTCATTTTATTCTACACTACACAAGCCTTTTCTGGAGTGCAGTGGGTGGAATTCAGCACATTGCTAAGGGGATAATTCTGTCAGCATAAGCATTTATCCTTGCCCGATGGAGCAGCCTCCCTTCTCCATCACCCATGTACTGTTTTGGGGGTTCTCCTAGATGTCAAGATCCAAGTTTGGGGCAAGCACTTCTTCTTCTTCCTCCTCCTCCTCCTCCTCCTCCTCCTCCTCCTCCTCCTCCTCTTCTTCTTCTGTTGGGAGCTGCGCAGAGTGGTGGGGTATAAATAATAAATTATTATTATTATTATTATTATTATTATTATTATTATTATTATTATTATTTACTTCTTGGTGAAAGAATCTTAGCAGAGACTTAAAATCACAAAATATGCAGCAAAGTAAAGTGTGGAAATATAGGCTAGGTCTATATTTAAAGGTCTAGTTTCTAAAGATCTAGGTATTGAAGGTCTCATATGCCCTTGTGAGTTCCAAAACTTCCCTCTTTTCCTGGTATAGAAAAAGACCGCACGTTAGATAAGTTAAAAATGGTTTACTTACAAATTCCCCATGTGGTTTTCTGTACAGCATTCAGAAAATGTTGCACGGGCAGTAAAACCTGGTTTAGTTGCAGTGGTGCAAGTTCCTAAATTGTTGGTATAGGAACTCAAGAGTGGTGTGACAGCCAAGCTTAGCTTCCTCACATGCTGAGTTCATCAGGTAAACAAAGGCTTGATTACCTTGTCCCTCCCAAGGTGAGCTAAGCCTGGCAAGACAGCTTACTCTATGGTTTTAATCCCTTCGAGCATTAATTATCCTTAAGTTCTGGGCATTACACTTCAAAAAGATGGAAATAAATTGTAATGAATTCAAAATGGGGCTGTGATTATGCTTAGAGGGGGTATGAAAAACAAGGTCTACAAGCAAAGGGAGAAACAACTGAGTATGTTTATGCTGGAAAAGAGAAGACCGAGTGGGTTGTATGCAGCTAAATTTTACTCACAGTAGATGTACTGAACTGAATTAACACAATTAATTAATTAATTAACATGATCCATTAACTTCAATAGGCTAAAACTTAGTTGACTAGCACCCAATAGCACTCCGAAGCAGCCCCGCCACTTAGAAGGCTTAGGCTTGTTCTTTGCTGCTGCAGAAGGTTGGACAAGATCTGATGGGCAAATTACTGTATAGGAGGGTAGATATGGGCGGAGCATTAGGGCACCTTTTTATTGCTAAGAGCAAATTGACAATGGAACCAGTGACCTGAGATGTGCATTTCCAGGGCTCACCATATTCCTGCAAGAGAGGTTTCTTTTTAACTGTCTTTAATATTGATTTTTAAATTGTTGTAACCTGCCCTGGCACCTGCTGGTGATGGGCATGGAATAAATTTAATAAATAATATTTAACACATTATATTGGTGGCAGTCGTCGTCGTCGAATAGCCTCACTTTTTATGGGCTGGTGTTTTCTGTCATCTCATTCATTCTACTCACCATCAGCTGGCTCTTAATCTCCATCCCTTTCCGCCGAGTCCCTGCCAGCATTAGTGTTGGAGATAATGAATAAAGAGAAAGATGAATGGCTGTCCTGTTGCAAACAGGGTTCCAAGACTTAAAGGGTATAGAGAGCACCCTGACATCCTTAATAGCTCTTTAATTCTTTATAGCCTCTCCATCTTTGCTGGCTGCATGGTCACCATTAGCATCAGCAATTTCATGTGGGCAGTGAGGTGTGTGTAACCTTTCTGGGTTACCTTGATGTCCTTTGCCTAAGCTTTCCCTTTCCAGCAGCCTTCTTGGCAGGATCTGTTTCTATTCATTTAATTAGTTAGCCATCATTGACTGAATAACACTATTGACTGAGATCGCCTTTCCTTAATTTCATTGACTTGAAGGCAACTTCACTTTGGGAAATTTGCACTGGATTATTATTTCCTGACAGTTGAATCTTATCAGCAGCAGCACCATCAGCCCTTGCCCATAAATTGTCATAATGGCATGGGAAGGAAATATTTAAAGTAACTAATCTTTCTGTCAGCGTTAATGGAACTGTGGTACAATATTCGGTTGTAATTTAAGCTGCACATTACTTCCCAGAGCAACTGCTTTGCATTGCAGATCCTGTTCAGGCCAGTCTATGGCTGCTAGAAAGCAAAGACAGTTGTATGTGTAAAAAGGGACATGACCGAAATAGCACCATGCATAACATCCACCAAGCTGTGTGTATATATCCTATACATATGTGGACATACTGAGCTGAGCTGTCTAGGATGAGCCCCCTGCAATCGGCTGTGATTGATATTAGCTCTCTAGTATTCTAGGTTGAGGTTTCAGGCAATCAAAATGTGTTAACTGGTTAGGATTGAAGTAGGAATGTAAGAAAAGCCTGCTGGATGAAGCCAATGGCCCATCTAGTGTAGCATCCTGATTTTGCAGTGGCCAACCAGTTGCCGATAGGAAGCCCAAAAGCAGGACCTGAGCACAACAGAACTCTACCCACTTGTGATTCCCAGCAGCTCGTATTCAAGGTCCTACTGCCTCTGCCAGTGGAGGTATAACCAGAGGCGGAGCAACCTGCTCCGGTACCCGGAGCGGTGCTCATCCCAGGGGGCATGACACGCGTCCGAGGGGGTGTGGCGTGCGCCCTGGGAATGCATGGCACGTGCCCTGGGAGGTGCCGCCGATTGGGGGTCAGCATTTTGTCGCCCACCCCTTTGGGGTGTGCCACCCCTCTGCCCCTGCCTCGGAACGCCCCTGGGTATAACATAATCATTGTGGAACCTTCTGCATGAAAAGCTTATGCTTCACCACTGCGTTATAGCAACTCCTCAGCATCCAAATTATCCCTCAGCTTTCTTGTTGTTTGAAATAGGTTTGAAAATGTTCCAAAAAGTGCACTAACTCAGAGTGCACTAACTGGGTTTACATACGCTCAGGTATAGGGGGATAGATTGCAGTAAACTCAGGGGATCTAACTTCCAGCAAAAAATATGGGCTGAACCAGTTCTCTTGTTCAGGAGATCGCTGATAGCAATGCCATTAAGAGCACAAGGAGAACTAAGTGCCAGGCCATTAAAGAACAATTGACGGGGCAAACTACTAGATGCAGCACCTTACTTGGATGTGTCTGGAGTCTTGGAAGCTTGACTACCCTATGTTCTCCTACAAATGAACATTGAGCTTTTTTGGAGGTTCTAGCAGAGGAGTGCAGCTATTGTATACTCTTGACTGAAGAACGGTACACTCCTTCTATCTGGGATGGCCATCCTTTTCCACCCAGCATGCAGCTTTCGGTGGGACGCACATAGAGCAGTGAGGGAGGAAATGGACACCTATCTAGCCAGCCAGATCAGTTGAATCAACCCTGGCAATCAATGGGGTGACAGATGTCACAGCCAGACTGCCCTCACATCCAACTGTGTGTTAGCTAGCAGAAGACAATAGCGGAGCTGAGAGGAGGGGGGGCAGGGTAACGGGGTGTGTGATGTCATACAGAAAAAAGGTGTCCCTTTGAAATTTAGAGGTGGAAGAAGAAGGGAGAGGACTCCACAAGTTGCTGCGAATGCCAAACCCCTCATGTCAAGCTGGTGAAAGGCAGGATGGGAGAGAGGCACAGGGGTATCTGGGAATCCATTGTTGAGCTGCTGTAAAGGATGGGCTCCTCCTGGAGATGTGAATGCTGTGAAATTTCTCTCCTCCGAAAGCTTCTGGTGTAAATGTGTGTCAATAAATCATATTTCAATGACCCTGCAGACTCCACCATGCCTCATTTCTCCCCAAGAACACAGACCCTGGTTGAGTACCAAGACCCCTTGGAATCTTATGCACTGCTCGGCAGAGATTGGGGTGGCCAGTAGCAATAGGTTTTATATCTTAAATATGATTGACCGAGGCTTTAAAATTCACCAGAGGGCTAGGGGAGTTTTGAATTCATGGTATGTATTCATGGAAAATTTGCAGAGTCCTGAGCTCCAAAGACAGATTTAGTGAGCCGTGCCAATGGATGCAGTCCACTGGGAATTCCTCCAACACAAGCTCTATTTGTGACCTTGCAGCTCTCCTATTTATTTTGGCCTGAGATGAGGGAACAGCTTGTAGTGAGAATCTGAGGGAGAGAAAGCAGCTTTATCGCAAGGATTTGGGCCAAATCCTGGGGCATCCTTATTAGAAGTAAATTCGAATACCCAGAACAAACAACGGCATTGGAGGTTTGTCACATGAAATACAGACTTGTAGGAAGCGGGAATCACTTTAGGAGACGAGGCTGGAGAATGGAAGGAGGTGTGTTGCTGTAAATGTTGTGTAGGCAGATTGCCTGACAAGCATGGCATCTCTGTGTATGTGGATGGGTGCAATTGTGGGCTTATTTGCAAGAACGGGTCATATCTTAACTAGTCTGAACAAGAGAACAGCAAGAGGGACAATTCCAATAAGGGAATTCCTTTCAGTGCAAACATTCCTCAGGATTGCAGCTGCAAAGGAAAGGGTTAAACTCCCACCAACTCCTGTTGCAATCTTGATCCTAATGAGACCCCCCCTCCACCCCATGGCTGCTATTTGCATTCAAAGTCATGTGCAAAAAGGGCAAAGAGGCATTAAACATCATGTCAATTGGCCCTAGCGTGATACAAAAGAGTAAGAAGTTGAATACCTGTGCCCTCAACCAATTTTGATTGTGAGGAGTGCGTCAAAACCCATGTAGCAGTACATTGGCAGTTAATAACTATAGGTGGGTTCATCTGCCTTTCAGAGGTAGTGTGAAAAGAAGACGAAACCCTGGTGGTCCTTGCATGGCAGTTTTGATTGTTAAAATGGCTGGCTGGAGTAAGAGGCTCTAGGCCTCAGTTGTCTCATACATTAAAGGAACAAAAAAAAAACAAATCACTAAAAATTTGTACCAAGAACACCTCTGGCTCTCTCTTACAACAGTCAGGAAGTTATTGTAGAATCATATCTGGAGTGCTTTAGATAGTGTCAGGGCAGGAGTTAAGTGTGGGTCAGCAATAAAGGGAGCAGCTCACCAGTGCCAGTGAAGTTTAACACTTTATTCAAGGAAACAAAAATACAGTTTGGCCTAGTGGCCTCAGCAACCCTTCCCATTAGGTCTTCCCCTATGGAGCAGTTGCTAGTACTGAAGGTCCCCACCTTCCACCCCTTGTTAAGGCTCCCCCTCTCAAGGATATTTCCCAAACAGTCTCAAACTATGTCTCTGACCTCTGTTCTGCTCTTCTCATTACTCTGCCGCATTCTTGGAGACCAGGGAGGAAGGGAACTTGTTGCAGCAGGAGCGGGAGACTACCTGCATTCTTCAGTTGTCTCTTGACACACACCTCTCCAGCCTCTGAGTCGGCCTCAGAGTCTGAATTGCTCCCTGTCACAGGCTCTTCGCGCTCACTAAACCCTGTTGTCTCTTCAGCATCCGACAGCTCCTCCCACCCAGTCTTCTCCCTCTGACCACTCCTCAGTGTCCCACCACCAATCCCCTGGCTCCGAGCCTTCCTTGGGGGTTCCCCAACTGATGCCTCCCACCACTCCTCTGCATCCAGCCAGCCCATGACAGATTGTAATTGGCACTTGCATGCAGAAAACAGAACAAGACCAATAGAGGAAAGCAGGCAGACATTTTCCCTATTTAGGTATGTGCTGTTCACAGGTAGCACCAACATATGAGCGAAAAGCACTAAGTAGCTTCTCTGCACAAAGGATGCAAATGTCTGAAGGGAGGAGGAAGCGTTTGCATGCACAACATTCAAGATCATGTGGAAACCTATATATGCAAAGACTCCATCCTCTCTCTCTAACAACAACAACAACAACAATAACAACAACATATAATAATAACAACAATTATTATTAATATTATTATTATTATTATTAATAATAACCATATGCAAAATTTATGTGAAACATGGTCCTCTCCCCCCCCCCTTTTTGATGATGCACCCTTTAAGCAATGCATAACTGAGGATGGCACTGGAGGGCAAGGGGGCAATTCTCTAAAGCCCTCCACAGGGGAAGCAGGGAGATGGCCATGCCAGGTGGTGAAGAAGAAGAAGAAGAAGAAGAAGAAGAAGAAGAAGAAGAAGAAGAAGACGACGAAGAGGAGGAGGAGGAGGAGGAGGAGGAGGAGTTTGGATTTGATATCCCACTTTATCACTACCCGAAGGAGTCTCAAAGCGGCTAACATTCTCCTTTCCCTTCCTCCCCCACAACAAACACTCTGTGCGGTGAGTGGGGCTGAGAGACTTCAGAGAAGTGTGACTAGCCCAAGGTCACCCAGCAGCTGCATGTGGAGGATCGGAGACGCGAACTCAGTTCACCAGATTACGAGTCTACCGCTCTTAACCACTACACCACCACTGATGGATGGCACAACAGGCTTTAAGTGTATTGCTGGACATGTTTTCTCTGTCTGTCTCTCTCTCTCATACATACAGTACATATATATACACACACACTTCCTTTTCTAATTTCTGTTATTCACACTTGCAAAGTAGTG
The DNA here is from genome assembly GCA_034641385.1 of Darevskia mixta. Lineage (NCBI taxonomy): Eukaryota > Metazoa > Chordata > Lepidosauria > Squamata > Lacertidae > Darevskia > Darevskia mixta. Next base: position 28,309,269 of record JAWWNH010000066.1, read on the forward strand.
TCTGGTTTCCTTCCCCCACATCACCAGTTCTACCCAGGACTGCATAACGTGGGCACCTTCTGCCTTCTACAACTGTGAGGCTTGTCTCTTAAAGACTCCTGCTGGCTGCATTGAGTCTCCTTTGCACTTCGAAGTCTGTGGCCTTTTGTACCTTTCATCTCCTCTCCCCCACCCCCTGCCTGCCACCTCCTGGAGTTCTCTATTATTTGCTCATTCTCAGCTGCTTTCCCTGTCAGTGCTTCTCTCTCTCTCTCTCTCTCTCTCTCTCTCTCTCTCTCTCTCTCGGCATCCAGTTAATAACCAGACATACCACTTTGCGCAGGGACTTTATTTGCTTCTGTTATTCTTCTGATGATAAAACAGTACCATGGATATAGTTAGCTGCTACAGTCATAATAAAAAGAAATAATGAATACATGCTATCTTTGCAAGCTGACTGATGCTGTGAGGTGAATTACTTAATTTTGTACGCTATTAGTCATAGCCAATTTAAGACTAAAGGGGACATCTGCGTGGGCTTGTAAACCCATAGCTTTTGGCTAAGGGCCAAACTTCATGTGACATTAAGGCTGCAACCCTGTGCACACTTGCTTGGCAACAAATCTCATTGAACTGAACAGGGCAGACTTCTAAGCAGGTATGCATAGGATTGTGCTGTAAATGTATGTAGGCAATTAATGTGCATATTATTTATTATTATTATTATTATTATTATTATTATTATTATTATTAAAAACAGCAACCATGGAGGGGGCAGGGTTGGGACCAAAGGCTTCCAAACCAGGGCTAAGAAAGTTCAAGGAGGGGGATATTCTGGCCCTGGTCTTGAGCTTGTTGAGCTCAGCTCCCTGCAAAATGCCTGTTACTTAAATAAGTATAAATGCACACGATAAATGACTACCGGTACATGCATTTGATGTTGGGTGAAGTTTGGCCCTAACAGAGATTCATAGTCCTTGGTTTTCCTTTTACTCCTCACCCATCTGTTAATCCTACTGAATGTTGAAATCCCTCTGAGGAAATGAACATGGTGAGAGCTAAAGAATGTGTTTCCAAATTGCCTTTTTTGGGGAGGAAGGGTGGGGTATAAATTAATAAATAATAAATAAATAAATTCTCTTAATGCAACCCTTTGCAAATTCTGGGTGTATCCCAATGCTTATGGGTGGATCGAGCATCCTAATTCATTTCCATCTCAGGTTCCAACACCTGCTCTTCCCAGTCTTCTCCCTCTTCTCCCTGAGACCACTCACTGTTATCCCACCACCACTCCCTGGGCTCTGAGCCTTCTTCCCTTGGTGGTTCCCCAGTTGGCTTAAAAAACAAGCAAGCCAATTAGACAGATTCATGGAAGCGATGTCTATGGATGGCTATAAACTGTTATAGTTACATGGAACCTCCATGTTTAGGGTCACTCATCTAGTGACTGGTGGGTGCTTGGGAGAAACAACAGGGCTGATCATCAGCTACATATCTGGCTTGTGGGCTCTCAGAGGCATCAGGTTGGCCATCATTGCACACACAAAGCTGGACTAGACGGGCCATTTTCTCTACATTAAGAAGTATTTCCTACAACAGCAATGTGGCCAGGGGCCTGCTTCTGGAATAGTAATCTGAGCAGCCCATCATTACAATCTGTCAGCTAGGCTATTGTCTTCCAGAACTGTGTGGTTTTTTTAATATATACACACATATATATATATATATGCAGTAATTGAACGCATTTTATTTGTTATCACTTTCAGTTCTCCCCCTCGCCCCCACTCCACTCCACCACTTTCCTAGCTGAGCTGAAATACCCAGCAAACCCCACTGACTTCCTATAACCTTGCAAACTAGATTAGAGGGGATGCCAGTGGCAGGGAAGCGCTTTCATAATTGAAAATCCTGTTACCTGCCCTGGGCTTCTAATTGGCTGTGGATTTAAGTTGTCTTAGATGCTTTTGATCCATTTATCATTCAGCAGAGTCCCAGCCAGCATGCTATTTGCATACAAGGAGGCTTTGCTTTTCAGCGGTGAACCTGTAATCCCCCAGCTTAGTCTAGGTTGAAAAGTGCACTGGTCCTATTTCCGCTCTGTGGGTGAATGCGCAGCATCAGTAATTGCTCTTTGTTAATTCTGCATCTTAGCTAGTTAAATTGTAGGGTTGTGTCTTCATTCCTCTATCCTTTCACTGCTTTACTGCATCCCTTTTGGTTTTGAGTTGTTTCAGTTTTAACTGCTGCATACTGATAAGAGCTGGGCCAGCCCTATACATTTCCTGCTTGAGATAAAAGACCCCACCCCACTCCCACCCCCCGCCCAATTCCATATACAGAAGCTGCCTGTGTTGGCAGATGAATCTTACTTCAGAAGTAGCAACAGAATATCATCATCCACTGCACTTCAGGGCAGACTGCTAATTTCAGTGGTATATGACATATCTGGTACACATAGCCTTGCTCCCAACAGAGGGAAATGGCCAAGAGGCTCAGGAGGAATGGGTAAAAAGGTAAAGGGACCCCTGACCATTAGGTCTAGTCGTGACCGACTCTGGGGTTGCGGCGCTCATCTCGCTTTATCTCCAAGGGAGATACCTATTTATCTACTTGCATGTCAAAGTGCAAGTAGATAAATAGCTACCGTTCCGGCGGGAAGGTAAATGCCGTTTCCGTGCGCTGCTCTGGTTCACCAGAAGCGGCTTAGTCATGCTGGCCACATGACCTGGAAGCTGTACGCTGGCTCCCTTGGCCAGTAAAATGAGATGAGCGCCGCAACCCCAGAGTCAGACACGACTGGACCTAATGGTCAGGGGTCCCTTTACCTTTGCTAACAAAACATTTGGTACCCGCCCCCAACTAACACAGCCACCACCATTTTAAGTACCAGCAGTGCCACCCTACTCAAAAGTAAGTTCCACTGTGGTGCTTTTTCTTTTGGGGGTGGGGTGGGGAGACACAGCCATGTAAGTGGTGTGAATGGGATTGCAGGCTCTTTTATACAAATGGCACTGAAAACTGTTGGATCCTCACCCTGCATCACACAAAGAGCCAGTTTGATTCCTTAATTTTATTTTGGATGGCTATTGGTTTTTCCATTCCTCCTTTGCTGGGTCATGAGTGGATTGCATTGCATTCCATTTCCCTTTGTATTTGTATGTGCTTATCTCATCGTTCTAGGAGAGCAATATAGTGCCGTACGAGATCCGTAGCCTGTGTCAATCCAATAAAAGCAATTAGTTTCCCAACAGCAGAGAGTCTGTTCTATGTTGGCAGCTACCTTGGAGCATATCTTTGGAGCAGATGGCTGCCAGTGTGCCTAAAGAAGAGATTAATTAGATTCCCAGATGATTGCGTGATGGCTGTGGCAAAGTTGCCCCATTCATCTTGGCTCCTCCTCCTGTACGGAGCTGTCTAATCAGAAGAAGTACAACTGGTAGCGATGATTTTGAGTGAGGAAGGTGGCATGGGAGACAAAAGGATGATTGGATGGGAAACATTTGTACTCTTTATCAAACACTTGGCATACAAAGACAAATGGAAATATGTCACCTTCTCGAGCAAGCAGCCAATGGTGTGTTATCTGACACAGGAATCAAAGCAGAGAGAATAAGGACTTTGATACTTCACCTCCAGTGTTTCCCTTGCTGGATGCTTCAGACTTGCAAGGAACCTCTCCCTTAATACAAGTGCTCAGCTGTCTCTTGGGAGGCAGAGCTGCCTTCTGGGATTCAGCTACTGCTCAATTGCTTAGTGAACAAAATGAATTGCAAGTGAAAACATTGCAATAGTGGCACAGCATTTAGGTTCTCCTATCCTACGAAATGATGCCGAACTATTGTCAGCTACTTAAACATTTATTACTGTTTGTTTTTGTTTTTTTTAAAAAAGTATTCCCTTTTTTTCTTATCAGAATAGCACTCAAACAGATGATTAAAACAGCATAGGGGGTTTAAAATACCCATCTGAACCTAATTCAGAAAAAAGAAAAGAAATCTCCCATGGAAGAGATTTTTTGACTGTGGTTTAGCTACAGAAAACACCCTCTCATGTGGCCTTACTAACCTAGGATCGGTCAAGTTTGGGATGCTAAGAAGGGCTTCTCCATCAGAACTCAAGGTACAGGCAGGCTGTGAAGGGGGGAGGTTTGGGGAGGATGTGGGGAACAGAAGCAGAGGGAATGAAAGTTCCACTGCGCAGACAGAAATCTTGAGCCTAGTTGAAGTACTCGGTTGAATGCCGCCCAGGGATTTTAATTGGGCTGCTATATTTTTGGTGCTGCATTACCTTTAACTATTGTAGTGATTCATGCTTTTGCTGGGCTGATTGTTTGTATTGTTATTGTTGGTTACTGTTACTTATTCATTATTGTGTTTTAAAGCTGTAAATTTTATATATTGTTTTAAATCGTCAGCGGGGGGTGGGGCTCTGCCCTAATAGGTAAGGTTGCCATACGTCCAGAATACCGCAGTTGGAAGCAGTGTCCGGGCGCAAATCGCTTAAAATGTCCAGGAATATCCAGACATATGGCAAGCCATGTCAGCAGTGTCATTTTGGGTGATTTTCCTTACAAATGCATAAGTTGTTTTGGCTGTCCAAAGGTGATGGGGTGCAATAGAGCTCTCCCAGAATTCTGGGAGTGGTGCTTGCAAGTCCCATTCCTGCAAGACTATTCAGAAGACACATCATTGTTATTGTGACATTTATAGCCTGGTGTAATGCCTTCTATATGTTTTTGGATTACAGCTCTCATAATCTCTGGCCATTGGCCATACTGGTTGGGGCTGATGGGAATTGGAGTCTATGAATATCAGAGGCACCACATTGTCTATCCCTGGTGTAGCAGATGGCGTCTCAGAGTGGCCTGTGAGGCGTTGTCTTTGTTTTATCCTCAGAACAACCTTGTGAGATACGAACCTAAACCCAGTTTTCCAAAACACTCTACTAAACCATACTGGTTCAGGATCAACAGGACACCTTGACAAACTGTTCTACCCCTGGATGGTTTGTTGTTGTTGTTTAGTCGTTTAGTCGTATCCGATTCTTCGTGACCCCATGGACCAGAGCACGCCAGGCACTCCTGTCTTCCACTGCCTCCCGCAGTTTGGTCAGACTCATGTTGGTAGCCTCGAGAACACTGTCCAACCATCTTGTCCTCTGACCCCTGGATGGTTAAGTTCAGGCAAAGGTGACTATGGGGTTGCGGCACTCATCTCACTTTCAGGCCGAGGGAGCCAGTGTTTGTCCACAGACAGCTTTCCGGGTCATATCCCAGCATGACTAAACCACTTCTGGTGCAAAGAAACACCGTGATGGAAACCAGAGTGCATGGAAACACCATTTACCTTCATGCCACAGCAGTACCTATTTATCTACTTGCACTGGCATGCTTTCAAACTGCTAGGTTGGCAGGAGCTGGGACAGAGCAACAGGAGCTCACTCCGTTGCGGGGATTCGAACTGCCGACCTTCCAATCGGCAAGCCCAAGAGGCTCAGTGGTTTAGACCACAGTGCCACCTATTACTAAGCCTGTATTTAAAATACAGTGGTACCTCGGGTTAAGTACGCTTCAGGTTAAGAACTCCGCTAAGAACAGAAATCGTGCTCTGGCGGCGCAGCGGCAGCAGGAGGTCCCATTAGCTAAAGTGGTGCTTCAGGTTAAGAACAAACCTCCGGAACAAATTAAGTACTTAACCCAAGGTACCACTGTATAGGAATTATTGGAGACTTATAGCTAGGTGCGTTCACAGACAACCCGTCCTAAACCACCATGTGGTTCTGAGTTTAAAGTGGATTCAAATAATACAAGATCTTTAGACTTGGGTGGAGATCATTTTATATTAAATGACAGAGGGCGCTTGAATGAGGGATGGCAAACAGATAAAGTGCCAATTAAAATAAAGGTGAAACAGAGAGCAGTAATGGGGAGAGTAGAGGTAAAAAGATTTATTTTTAATCAATGAAAGGATAAATGGAATAGGACAAATTGTGCTCTCTGCTAAATCAGTGTACTTCAATTGACGTCAATGAGGTCTCTGCCTGTGAGACTAAATTGAGCATTATTGTGTATTGACATACAAGGACATACTAACAGCTAGTGTAAAAAGGAGCAATCCTGCTAAAGTCAGTGGAGCTTTGATTAATTAAAACTAGGGGGCTTAGTAATTTATATGCACATATACAAAAATGTAAAAAAAAAAAAAAATCCTTCCAATAGCACCTTAGAGACCAACTAAGTTTGTTCTTGGTATGAGCTTTCGTGTGCATGCACACTTCTTCAAATACACTGAAACAGAAGTCACCAGACCCAGGGTATACTATATACCCTATAACTATACAAAAATGTGTGTATTAGGCAAAATTGCATACAAAATTAGGAGAAAACCACACATAAGATATTGGGTTTTCATGAGAACATTAAAAAAAGCCACAAATTCATATGGAAATATGACGAACTAAACTGAAGATTTGAAAAATGAGAAACTGAGAGAAACCAAAATTAGAAGTTCTCCAATCCCTACATGTAATTTACTTTTCTAATTTTTAGAGGAAAATGAGTAAAACAACAGCTTTGAACCCTGAATATTAAAAGGATTAAACATTCAACTTCCATCATTTCAGCAATGTGTGTGAGAGAGAGGTTACCGGTATTTTGTTGTAGCTTTTGTTAAATAATTGGGAATCAGAAACCCAAGATGATTTACAGCAAATCCCCCAGGCACTTACCAGTGGAGCCCAATCCACTTTCTGCCCATCCTTGTCCTAGAGTACACCAAAGGTCATACTACACATTATATTAAAAATATGTTTGAATCACCACATTTTCCTTTATATTCAACAGCCACAGCATGGGGACACGTTAGATTTAGACCACCCTTTCCCTTGTGCCATTTCCCCCTGCTGAAAAATGTGCAGAAAATAGCACTGTGGAGAATGATGTTTCAATGAAAAACTGCTTCCGGAGGGCAGTGTGGGGCGGGTTAGACTCTCCTCCCTCCATGCCATTATTTTGATCCAGATGAGGCCCTCCATGGATGTTTCTTATAAAGAAAAAGATGTGGGGAATCCAAAGAAGAGCCTTCAAACAAACCATTAACTTAATATGTGATGTGACCTTGTACCTGACCTAAATGAGAGATTTGTAGAAGTCAAAGAAAACCAATTTTGATTAAAGTTAACTTTAGCCTGTACATAAGGCCCCAAACAAAGCTCTACAGAGTTTTGTTCTTTCTTTGATAGTTTACAATTGTTTGCCGAAGAGAGAGATGAATGGGAGGTAGATCAATTAAAAGAAGAACATCGTCAAGCCCTTTACCTTGGAGTTTTCAGAAAGAAGTAGACAATTTACATTTAATTGGTTCTTGGAGAATCTCACATCCCAATACAAGGACTGTTTCTTTTTATTCTGTGGCACACAGGTTGTTCAAGAATGGATTTGATCTTGATTGCTCTAATTGTTTTACACCATGAGTGGTAAAAGCTGAAATTGGAATTGAATCTGTTCCTGGTTTTGCAGAGATCAGTGTTTACATGGGGACCTTCTCAAGCAACTCCATTTCAAAACTCGACAAGGGGGACTAAGCAAATTATTGCTACAACACTAAAGTAACACTGTAATAAAGTATTTTCATGTTAACACAATCCTGTCTATGACTTCAGGTGCAAAAAGAATAAAGGATCCCGCCCTCTCCATCCCCAGCTGGATGTAGAAATTAAAAGAAAGGAGAAGCAAAAATAAACTTGGACTGATATAAACTAGAACTTACCAACAGAAGTAATTATATTTTTTAAATCTTGGAAGAACTAAAAAGCTAGGAATCAATTACACTTAAGAAACACTCAGTAGACACCTTCAACAAAACAGATTTTTTGAGGCAATAAGGTAGATAGCTGCTTATCAGCAGAGCAGCAATTAAATGAAGAAAGAAACTGATTCCTTTAGGCAGATGTGGGGAACCTTTGGACCTCCAGATGTTGCTGATTTACAACTCCCTTCATCCCTGACCATTGACCATGCTGGCTGGAGCTTATGGGAGTTACATTTCAGCAAATTATGTTGTACAGTTGAGAGAAGGCTGAAGGGGTGAGGTAGCAATACTTGGAGATATGTTATTTGCATTTCATTAATTACTGTAAATAATCATGCAACATACATAAATCCAGGGCTTTTTTTTCAGCCAGAACTCACTGGAACTCAGTTGCGGCACCTCTCAGCTGTGTGCTATTGCCATTAAAAGGGAACAAGGGAGGTGTTCATGGTGAGTTCTGGCACCTCATTTTCTAGAAAAATAGCATTGCATAAATTGATGTAGGTTCTCTATAGAATATTAATATCCTTCATTTATTGGTTTCACTTTCTGTTAAATATTTGATCCTACCCTACCCTATTTGTTACATATTACTTTTTGGTATGCATGTACTCTGAAAATATATCAGTGCATAATGTGATAATGTTATACAATTAGCTGTAATTTCTTTAAAAAAAAAACTGGAGAAAAAATCCACATAGAACAGCCCCCTTAGTGGGCTTATATCAATTCAGACCCAGATGGAGGGATTATACCACTTCAGAAGGCAGGTAGAAGATGGCTTAATTGTGAAATGGCAAAACTTACTGGAAGAATAAGAAACCAAAAAGAAGAAAAAAACTTTTAATATAGAATGGCAAAAATTTGTGGAATATCTAAAAAAACTATTGTAATCAACTAAATTCATTAGCAGAATTAATTTAAAACAAGCAGTTAAACATATTTGTCTAGGAAATTTTAGGGAGTAAATAATAATTGGAATTAACGTGGAGATGCAGTAAGGGAAATTAAAACATAAGGAACCACGGAAGGGGAAAGGGAAGTCCAAGGATATATTCTTATTGGAAAAATTATTTGTTTTGTATGATGGTTATACAACTGAAAAATTGTAGGAGGAGGAGGCTTAATTGACTCTTTCCCCACATTAAAACATTCCTGATGTGGAACATCTACATGCCAGGGGAAAAGATTCTTCTAACCTTCACCCATGATGGACTGCTAGCTCTGTGTATTGAGGGCTTTTTAGTTTGGAAAAAAGACAAATAAGAGGGGACACAACAAAATGGTATGAAGTTACATTGATGGAGAAAAGAATTAGAATTTGTGGACATCCAATGAAGCAGAATGTTGGAAGATTGTGACAGACAAAAGAAAATACTTCATTCAGTACATACTTACACTATGGAATTCGTTCCCACACGTAGCAGTGAGGGCCAGCAACTTGGATGGCTTTAGGATTCACGGAGGACAAGGCAATCAATGGCTACTAGTCATTCCTCCACTGCCAGAGACAATAGGCTTCTGGATAATAGTTGCTTGAAACTGCAGAAGGGAAGAGTGTTGTTACATTCAGGTCCTGCTTGTTGGTTTCTCCTGGACATCTGGTTGGCCACTGTGAAGTTGGACTAGATGGGACAGTGGCCTGATCCAGCAAGACCTTCTTCTATTCTTATAAGGTAGCTGCCTCAGACAGCAGACCCTAGAGGGCAGTGATGAAGGGTTGGAGACGAGAGCTCTGTGTGTCATGTGCTTCGCCCTATGGACCCTCAGCTTGACTGCTGTCCCAAATGCTCGTCCTGAAATGAGATTCAGCTGTCGGTCTGGTTGGTTTCTGTTTGTGGAATGGGAAGGTGCCAAATTGTTCCTAAATGTCTTTTGGCAGCCTAGGATTCACAGCAGGTAGAACAAAAAAAGAGCAAAGTAATGAGGTTCCTTCATCCACCACACACACCCCACCCCACCCAAATTCATTGTGGGTTGCAAATGAGAGGTTCCAAATCAGACTCAGTTATCAAGGGAGCCAAGAACTTCAGTTCCCTTATATCCCACAGAAGACCGTTCTTGGGAGAGTTGGGTTTATCTTCTGTTCTTTTCCTGGAACAGGATTTGTATTTGCTAAATCCCTTATTAAACTATTCTCGGATAAACTGATTCCAGTCAGCATTCTCACGCCTGGCTCACAGTCCCCTGCCTACTTAATTTCCCCTTTTCTTCCTTGATAATTACTACATCCCTTTCTTCTGTGATGGTGAATACCGCTTAGAGAAGGTTTTAGCAGTCTGATAAGTTGGATGGTACTTTCACAATTATATTAATATTGTTTTCACACTGGGTATTGGAGACCCTTTCATGATCTAGCAAGAAGGAACCAACAAAAAATATTTTTTAAAATAAATAAATAAATAAATAAAAAGATAATTCAAGTGAATACCATGTCCAAAGGGAATCACACCTTTCATAACACTTATTTAAGCTGATTAAGGGGAAAATAAAGATATCATCCAAAAACCATGATAGATGCATATTCAGAAATCAATTGAAAAGTGTTTTTCTTTTTAATAATGTATGGCGTATTTTAAAATGTAGATGTTTAACAGCACAATCCTATGCATAATTAAGCAGGAGCAAGCCCCTTTGGCCATGATGGGACTTGTTTCTGAATAAACATGGAAAGGATTGCACTGTCAATCACAAACAGTTGCACATTTATTGGGTGTTGAATGGGACCAGGTTAGTCCCCGCCCACTTTCCCATGATGTTCTTCCTCAAAGGCAAGGGAGGGCAGCAACCAGGAGGAACATGTAAAATATAGGGGATGGTATCTGCATGCAACAAACAAAGCAATTCCATAAGACGGCTGTAAATAGACTCTCTCAAATATTTGTTTTGCAGTTAAGATAGACAATGGCATCAGATAGTTGCTCCATGAGAGGATAGATTAACACAATTCTATGCATTGTCCATTTCTTTCTTCTGCCTACTATTTATTTCATTTTATTCATTTCATTTATTAATTAAATTTCTATACCGTCCTTCATCTGAAGATCATAGGGCAGTTTATAATATAAAAACACAAAAATTCATAGCCAAAGGCCTGGGAGAAGAGGAATGTTTTTGCCTGGAGCCTAAAGTTATGTAATGAAGGCGCCAGGTGAGCCTCCCTTGGGGAGAGCATTCCACAAATGGGGAGTCACCACAGAAAAAGGCCCGTTCTCATGTTGCCACCCTCCAGACCTCTTATGGAGAAGGCACAAGGAGAAGGGCCTCAGAGGGTGATTGCAGAGTTACCTGGAAATACTAAAACAGACTGGTCGTCTTCCTTTTCTATGGTCCTGGTAACTTTAAGCATACCCTTCTTCCTTTTCCTTTTCCTTCCTTTTTTAAACTCCAGACTAACAGAGTTTACAAGGCCTGCTGGTGCACTGTTTTAACTATAGTATTGAATCCCTCCTTTTGCATCCCATAAATTGAATTACCCAGAGTGATTCAACACATCTCTCCGGAATAAGGTTTCCGTAACAGCAGGGTCTCCAGAGTCCTCCCCAAGCCCAGCTGATTAGGGGCTAACATTGAAAGCATCATACACATTAGTTCTCCTTGTGTCTAGCGTTTTATGAAGATCGCCCAAGCAGTGACTCACTAAGCTACTGTCTCCAAGGGCTAATTCTGGGAATATCTTCTGAGATGCGGGCAAAGGGCAGAAATAAGCACACATATAAGAGCTGCTTGCTTTGTATACAGGCTGCTCAGTATTCAGGAGCACATAGATTAGTGTGTTTTGCATATAGATTCACTCAACTTTAAAAAGTGGGAAATCTCAGATTTTAAAAAGTGCCATGCAGTTAGAACCAGTTAAACATTGCCGTCTCCCTTGGCTAGCGGGAGTGCAGCTTCCCCAGCCCAACCACAGATGAGTGTATCCTGCGAGCTTCATAATTTCTTTCAATTAAGATTTTAAAGATACACACAGCGACGTGTATAGGATAAAAATGATATCCGAAGACAGCACGGAGCACCTGCTTGCTGCCTTTGTTGCATGCACCCGGGACTGAAAAAGATATTTCATTTATAAATCAAATGAATGATTGGATTAGAATAGGGAATACCATCAGATGAAAGTGGAATTGATTTAAAGGCCCAATCCCTGTCCACTGTGATACATCCTTAGCAGGCTGTGTGAGGATGTTCATTTGGCAAATTTCCCAAAGGTTGTATTTTAAAAATAGTGACAGATTTCTTTTCCATTACACCAGAAACTAGGCCAGGCTCCCAGTCTGGAATGCTAGCCTTGTAAATTAACCTACAAAACATTCTAGCCTGTACTTTGTTTGTTAAAGGCAAAGAGACCCCTGACCGTTAGGTCCAGTCGCGGATGACTCTGGGGTTGCGGTGCTCATCTCGCTTTACTGGCTGAGGGAGCCGGCGTACAGCTTCCGGGTCATGTGGCCAGCATGACAAAGCCGCTTCTGGCGAACCAGAGCAGCGCACGGAAACGCCGTTTACCTTCCCGCCGGAGCGGTACCTATTTATCTACTTGCACTTTGACACGCTTTCGAACTGCTAGGTTGGCAAGAGCTGGGACAGAGCAACGGGAGCTCACCCCGTCGCAGGGATTTGAACCGCCGACCTTCTGATCAGCAAGCCCTAGGCTCTGTGGTTTAGACCACAGCGCCACCCATGTCCCTTTTACTTTGTTTGTTACTAGTCTGTTTAGAGGTTGGTAGCCTGCATCTCCATGCTAGCTGCAAAGAAGGACATACCTCTCCTCCATGATGGACATGAGACCTAGTGCTAAAATAATAATAATAATCTTTTACAAAGCTGATTCCTCCACCAGCCTGCTAAATTTCTGTGGTGGTCACAGTAGAAATCAAGCAGACCATTGAAGGAGTGGCAGAGGAACCCACTCCCCTCTACACCAGCTCACTGTATTTCCATTTGGCCTCTTTTCTTCCTTTGTAACGTAGTTTCTATTCATTTTCATCTTTGAACTACTTAACATGGTTGCATTGATATATATCTTTGTTTACATTAGAGCATATCGACATGTACAAATTACCGGTACATAACATTAAAATTAAAAATAACAACGAACGCTCAGATAAACATTCCTGAATATATTGACACAGCTGTGCCAAAGTGTATATACCAAAATTATCACAGTTATTACAGATATGAAATGGTGCATAGTAACATGCATTGCTTAGATCAGTGACTACAAGTAAAAAGTATTTTATATCAATAACAGTTAGAATTTATGGGAACTGGTAGGAAGGGGGGAAGGAAAAAAATTTAAAATATGTACTTCTTGCATGCCAGACTGTGCTGTAAACTATGGGTACTGTTCTACCATATGCCTCATTATTTGTGTAATCAATAAAGTCACAGCAGACTGCACAAAACTTGCCATGTTTCTTTTGGCATCTTGCTACTTTTAATTTTTGTGTCAGTTTCCCCAATAACACCGTTTGCCAAATTGCATTATACCATTGGTCCATCGTTAATAATTGTAATGATTTCCATGTCCTGGCAATAGTTGTTTTTGCAGTGTTTAATAGATCGGTTATGAGTTCTTTGTTTCTAATTTGCAACATGCTGTGACTATACAAGTTAAATAGCGCCAGTTCTGGGCTGTGAGGGACTGGCAGGGCTCTGAGGCGTGTGTGGTGGAGGAGGGATCAGAGAAGGGACTTAGGAGAAGGGACCAGTGATTTATGGGGTTTGACATCACCTGCAAGGGCAGGGAGGGGAGAGGGAGAGTCAGGGCAGTCCAGGATAGAGGAAGGATTGCAGGATGTGGGGGAAGAAAGCGCTGCTCAGGCAACAGACATATCAGTAGACTCCCCACCCTCTTCTCCTGGCCTGCAGTCTCCTAGAACCAGGAGGGGCTTGAAGCAGGAAGAGCAGCAACAACTTTTGTGCAGGAGAAGTCTCAGGGTTCAGGCATGCAACCCGGCAGGGGAGGGTATACAAGTCAGCAGGGGGGCAGGGTATCACTGCTGCTGCAACTGCTCTGCAGGGTGCAGATCTCTGGGGGACAGTTGCTTAGTAGTGGTTACAGGTGTATGTGCGTGTTGCTTTAAGTACCCATATTTTTTGCTCCATAAGACGCACCTGACCATAAGACGCTCCTAGTTTTTAGAGGAGGAAAGGGGGAAAGCCCCGTTTTTGGGGGGATCAGCTCACAGTTGTGCAGCTTCTTTTGCAAAGGGGAAAGCCCCCCTTTTTTGAGGATCCGCTCAAAGTTGTGCAGCTTCTTTTCAAAGGAGAAAAGCCCCCCTTTTTGAGGATCAGCTCAAAGTTGTTGAGCTTACTTTGCAAAGGGAAAAAAAATCCTGTTTTTATGCGGTTCAACTCACAGTTCTGCAGCTTCTTTAGGAAAGGAAAGGGAGCCATTTCTAGTTTCCAGACAGATAATCTAATCAACCAGTCACATGTCACTGGGGAAACAAACAGCCTCCGCCTGCAGAACATTCAACAATGGAGGCCTGGGCAAGGGGGTGGGACCGGAAACGGAGCCAGAGCTCGACCACACATTTACTCCATAAGATGCACAGACATTTCCCCTTACTTTTTAGGATGAAAAAAGTGAGTCTTATGGAGCAAAAAAAAGGTACTTCTTTTGTCAATCAAGACTTAACTATCTGATGGGCACCTTTCTTGGCTGGGGTGAGTCAGAACATTTATTTATTTTATTTATTTATTGAATTTATATACCACTTTATACCCGGAGGTCTCAGGGTGGTTCACAGAAAATATCATCAAAATAAGAGTAATAACCCAATACCCCCCCAAAGAGCCACATTTTAAAAGGGTATAGGATGACATGGGGTCATGGAGACTGTCTGTCTTGCAATCAAAGATACATTTTTCCAGAACTTTTCTATTTTGGGACACTCCCACTACATATGCTGATATGTTCCTATAATGAGGCATCCTTTCCAACACATGGGAGAACTGTTTGGTATTATATACATCAGGACTCAACTACATTAGTAAACAAAAAGTGTTTTATACTGTGTTATACAGGGTGAGTCTTTTAAAAGAGGCCCCGTGGAACATGTGTACTCTGTATCCACGGGGCCTCTTTTAAAGGACTCACCCTGTAACACTGTGATACCAGGTGGCCAAGTGGAGTTCCATCTTTTGCCAACGTGATTTCCCCCTTTGGGGTTTACAATGTGTTTTTCTGAAGCGCTTTTTTGATGTGTCTAGATCCAGCCTAGGTGTCCAGCTGTGCACAATTTTGAGGGCTCTTTCTCTGGTCATTGCTGATATGTATTTGTGTGGTGCTTTTGTCCACAGTCTGTTCCATGCCTCTTTTTCACTTTGGCCACTTTTAGTTGCTAGTAGGGATGAGTGCGGGTGGCGCTGTGGGTTAAACCACAGAGCCTAGGGCTTGCCGATCAAAAGGTCGGCGGTTCGAATCCCCGCGACGGGGTGAGCTCCCGTTGCTCTGTCCCTGCTCCTGCCCACCTAGCAGTTCGAAAGCATGTCAAAGTGCAAGTAGATAAATAGGTACTGGTCAGGCGGGAAGGTAAACTGCGTTTCCGTGCGCTGCTCTGGTTCGCCAGAAGCGGCTTAGTCATGCTGGCCACATGACCTGGAAGCTGTACACTGGCTCCCTCGGCCAGTAAAGTGAGATGAGCGCCGCAACTCCAGAGTCATCCATGACTGGACCTAATGGTCAGGGGTCCCTTTACCTTTACCTTTAGGGATGAGTGAACCCATCAACTTTGGTTGGACTATATGACTCTTGAGGTCCATTCCAGCTCTACAATTCCATGATTCTTTGATAGATGTACCCCACAGACAAGCATGCTCTGGAGTGCTTTATTCTGACCAGGAAGATAGCAGATGACATTCTGTACTTAGAGATGCTGTTATTCAGAAGACATAACAAAGATTGATATTTAGCTACAATACTAGTGAAACTGGAGAGTTGAGTACTGAAATGAAAAAAAGAGAGAGAGAGACTCATTCAGGAATGTTCATAGCTCAATGAAGCTATAGGCCTCTGAGTCCTGAGGGGCTGCAATGCACAGATGGAATGCTCAGCGATTCATTGTCAAATGTAACAGCCCAGGCCTGTCAAAATTTTGCATTCACTAATGGAGACTTTGCATTCACTTTGAGAGAAATAATCTGTAAGGAAGTCATGCAGCAATGGACAAAAGTACAAGAAAATGCTTTTTGAGGCAACAGAAAGGAATATTCAAAATCCTCTATTATTGAAGTTTTACAACACAAAGGCAAGATTAGCTTACAGTGTGAAATGATGCATCAGGGATAGTGCTAATGCTAGGAGAGGAGTCATGAGCATTTGCAAAACAACTCTTATGAGATATGGTATGAAATAGGCACTAAAAAAACCCCCTGTTAGTAGAACTGCTTAGCATAAAATAGCTACAGTATATTACTTTGCATAAGCACAATTCAGTTTGGGGGGTCCTTAAAAACATGTCCCTTTGCCCTTTCAAAGATTTTTAGATTGCAATCCTAGGCACACTTCAGTGTTGAAGTAAGTCCCTTTGCAGTCAGTGGGAGTTAATTCCTAGTAAGCATGCATGGCATCATACTGTAAATTGCATAGTGAATGATACACTTATTATTTCTGACATAGGTCTGGCGTCAAAGATGGGCATCAAAGGAAACCCTCCAACCAACCAGATCCCTTTGTTACAGCTGTTCATCCCCCCCCCCTTGCTCACACTCTCTGTCTGGGCCTGCCACAAAGGGGGAAAGGGCTCCTGCCGCAAAGGTGAGAAAAATCTGGGTTGGCGACCTTTCTTCCATCTGTCTCTTAGCTGCTTTTGCATTGGCAAGGAGGAGGTCAAGATGAAGTTATTAGTGCTTGGCTTCCTCATTTCCTGCAGCAGTGAAGGCTGGTGAAGGAGAGGGCGCTAAGATGAGCTGGTGGCAGTGGTCCCCACACCACCTCTGCCACTGATCTGCTGTCTGCCATTTCCTTCACCATTGTCAAGCAACAATGACAGTGATGGTGATAAGGAAGCAGAAGATGACCCTGGCTTTTGACTCTTGAGGTGTATATTTTTTAGGACTCAGCTTATTTTTGTGATTGTAAGTTGTATTAGACTGTTTTTAGTATTGAGTTTTAATGTTGTAACTCACCCTGGAACCTTAGGGTGAGTAGGTTAATAGTAGTAGTAGCAGTAATCATCATCATCATCATTATCATCATCATTATCACCATCATCATCATCATCATCATCGCCCTCTATATAGATATTATTTAGGCATTTCCTAATGGTGACACTAATCGACAGGTTTCTCCAAAACCTTTTCTCCTCTAGTCTTTGGATCCATGTTGCTGATTTGTAACCATGGTGCGATTGGTTACTGCTGTGCTGCCTTCATAAGACCAAGGCTACTTAGGAACAAACACTTTATTAGCAACGAACAAATTTACAGCTTACCAAAGGAATGTGCAAAGGCACCCTAAGCATCAAAGTAATCCCTACAATGAAATGTGCAAACTAATAGCCCTTTATTGTTCAGTAAAGCTGGGTTAATTTGTTTTTTTAATTAGCGGAGTCAAAGTGGCAGCCATCACAACTCCCCCAATTTATTATAGCGAGTTTGTGATTACTTTGGGCTGTTCATTCCCACCCATGCTGATAGGTATACCTGCCCATCCTTTTGCTATAATAACAGGAGGCCTGTGTTGTGGCCTGTGATGCTGAACCCATACAGTATGGTAGTCATTTTAAGATTGCCAAAATGGGCTGCTCCAAACTTTGGAACCCCCTCCCTAGAGAAGGTAGACTGGCTCCCTCCTTGTTGTCCTTCTGCTGGCAGGTGAAGACTTTCTTGTTCCAATAGGAACAAGAAAACTGACTGATTTTCATGAAAGGGATGGTGCTGTGCTGCTTTTATTGTACTGTAATTATTTTCGTGTGTGTGTGTAATGATTTTTCCCTATGTTTTTAGCTGTTCTTATTTTAACTGTAAGCCACATTCTCTAGTGCTGAACCCCCTGGAAGAGAATGAAAATGGAAAGTTACACTTTCTAGCTGTGTAAGGCCATCTATTTACCAATGCCATAATTTAGCGGGGACTTGTTCATTTTTTCTATAAAAAGCCTTTCACTTCCTATATTTCCTTTCTTATTATTAGTTTTTCTTATGAAATAAGAAATGTTCCCCTTGGGATCATTTGTGCCTGAACTCCCTTTAGATTATTTTTGTTTAAATATGACTCCCTACCCTCTTTTTCCTTAAAATCACTCTGCTCTTGTTAATTAAAAATAGCCCTGGGTGTATAACAGTAATTACTTGAGCTCTTCCCTGCATACCAGGTTAGGAGATTTTTTGTTGTTTTGAGTGCTGGCAACTGGAGGATTTACAACCTGGAGTGCTAAACGGAGCTTTTAATTATAACTTAAATATGCTATTAAATCTTTTTAAATTGGAAACCATAACATGTTGATTTCCAGACACAATTTACTAACTGCTCAAGAGTAACTTATGTGAAACGGGCAGTCAGTGTGCTACTGGGGACTCATTTCCTTTTGCATTACAGGAAACTTGCCGTGAACCTGAAATTGGTTGTAAAATTGCGCGCTCTTATCGGCGCTGCTGCTTCTCACATCACTTTAGCATTCGTGGCATTTCAATTTGCATATCCTTTCCTGACAGAAGACCTGCATACAGCAAGACTCTGAGGCTGGCCATAATTCAATTTGGAGTTAAGTGCACTTAAGCCTGTTCTCGGAGATGATGTTATCAGATGCAATCTGGCTCTGTCAGCATGCTGGGCACACAACAACACACCAGGCTGCAATAGAGCAACCTGATGCCCTTGGATCTTCTCACTGGAAGAGACTCACATCAAGACCCCCATGAGTCTGTTGCACCTACCAATAACTGCCAGAGCACTTATCTCTTCATTTAACTTGGTACGTTAAGTTGGTGGCTTCAAAGTACAATGGGTTGTAAGCAGGACTGTTTTTTCAGCTCCAGCACCTCTCAGGTGGGCAACATGGCCATGGTATCTGAAGAAGTGTGCATGCACACGAAAGCTCTGTCGCGGATTCCTCCACGGCGTTGTAGCAGAGCTGTGCAAAAGCCACAGGTTCTTTAGTGCAGTATTCTTTTATTGTGAGCTATATACATACAGACAGTTCATGCAGCAGAACACCTGGCTGCACCAAAAGGCAACCCATGAAGTAGGACAACTTCACTCTCTCTATCTCTGATAACACTCTACATCCACACGCCCTGCTTAACAGGTTCCACTTTAATACAAAACAACAGCCAATCATCTGTCGGCACACTCCTGCTGAGTCATTGCAAGCCTGTTGCATCAGCCTGTTGCATCAGCTTCTTTTACTTTACAAGCAAGCTCAAGCCTGCAGACTTAATGTGTTACACAGCATTCTGTGTATCCCAACAAGCTCATACCAAGAACAAACTTAGTTGGTCTCTGGAAGGAAGGTGCTACTGGAAGGAATTTTTTCATTTTGTTTCGACCATGGCTATTGTAAGAGAACAAGGGAGAAGTTCATGGTGAGCTCCAACACCTCTTTTTCTAGAAAAATAGCACTGGTTGTAAGAACATTAAGAGGAGCTTTGCTGGATCAGGCCAAAGGCCCATTTAGTCCAACATCCCGTTCTCACAGTGACCAACTAGATGCAAGCAGGAAATGAGTGCTACCATTGTCTTCCCAACTTGGGATCCCCAGCAGGTGGTATTCACAGGCATGCTGCCTCTAACAGCAGAAGTAGAACACAACAATCATTGCTTGTATCCAGTGGTTGCTTTGCACGAGCAGAAAGCACTTCTGCTTGAACAAGATGGGGCACCTGATGTTTGCTGATCCCTTCCTACCCATCTAGTTCAGCGTTAGCTACACTGACTGGCAGCAGTTCTCCGGCATACTCTCTTAGTCCTGCATGGAGATGCTGGGAACTGAACCTGGGACCCTTTGCATGCAAAGCTCTGCTCTAACACTAAGCTGTGGCCCTTCCCAGTCTATTGTACATCACACCAGCCCAGAACTGTATGGTCTTACCAACCTGGCCTTATTTTAAGTCTGCCAGCTAGGATACTATGCTGTAGAACATAATCTGTCTCTCTTGAAGGGTTTTTCCCCTGCATCTCTTCATTCAAACCAAATAATTTACAGCTATTTGAATGTAATCAGGAAAACAAATACTAAATTACAAATGATGCATTGTATTGATATTCTTCAATTATTAACTTCACATTGTTCAATTAGCCTTTGTGGGGAGCGGGTGGTGCTGTGGTCTAAACCACTGAGCCTCTTGGGCTTGCCGATCGGAAAGTCGGCAGTTTGAATCCCTGTGATGGGGTGAGCTCCTGTTGCTCTGTCCCAGCGCCTGCAAACCTAGCAGTTCGAAAGCACACCAGTGCAAGTAGATAAATAGGTACCACTGCGACGGGAAGGTAAACAGTGTTTCCGTGAGCTCTGGCACTTGTCACGGTCCTCCGTGTGCCAGTAGTGGTTTAGTCATGCTGGCCACATGACCGGGAAAGCTGTCTGTGGACAAATGCCAGCTCCCTTGGCTTGAAAGGCGAGATGAGCACCACACCCCGTAGTCGCCTTTGATTGGACTTATCTTTCCAAGGGTCCTTTACCTTTTACCTTTACCTGCGGGGTACAGTCTCCTTGATCCACATTATCCTGCCTCAATCTCTGCATAAAACAGAGGCTCAACTACAGTAGATGCTGCTGTTTTGATCTACAAAGTGATCAGAGCTCCACCCAACTACCTTGTTTGTGTCTTTCTGGCAGCTGCACTACCTCAGTCTCTTCTTTCTCTGGCATCATTTGAAAGGTCTGCTATTACGTTGAAATATAAGATCACTGAGCATTATCACTTCACATGAATGTGGAGCAAGGTCTCTAGTAATTACTTCTTCCTGGTTCCCCAGCAGCTAACAGCATGCAGGAATGCTTTATTGTTAGCCTTCAAAGCCTGCAGTATCATAAAGATTTGCCATTTTGCCCATTTTTGTCTTGTCTTTTATGGGCGAAGCTATATCTCCTAGGTTTCGAGACCATATTCTCAGTTTCCTGTGGAACAGTAACCCGGACAGAGATTTTTCACTGCTCCAGAAATGATGCTTCAACATTTTGAGACATTGGAATCACTGGCTTTCTTTAGCAGTCTTATGAATCTAATGGCTGATGGATGGTGGGCATTTCCAGCCTGACGTGACATTGCAAAGGGTGTAATGGGCCTTGTGCCACTGGCTGCCTTGGGGGTGGGGGATTCAACAACAGTGAAAGTAGGCATCTAGTGCCAGGGCCTTAGCATGGCACTGCCTCGTTTTCCCCCATTTCATTCTGCTGCATGACTAGAGCTGTAGCTGACATTAAAAGTAATTGAGAGCTCTAACTGACATATAGACTCATTCTTCCTATACACTGGCCACTCTAGGGGATTAGGAGGGTATTTCAACACTGCAGGTTTGCTCTCATTGGCTGGAATAGAGTGTAGAGGGAGCAGCATTCATTCTGACTGAGTTCCACCAGTCAGTGGACATTTTATAGTCTTTCTCAACAATAATGAGGACTAGAAGCTTGCTTAGCAAAAAAGAAAGCTTAGGATCCTGGCCAAATGATGGTGTCTAGATCAATCTTCCCCAACAAGATGCCCTGAGATGATATTGTTGGAACAACTCCCATCCTCCCTGACTATGGAGCATGCTGGCTTATGGAAGTTGGTTCAAAAATATCTGCAGGACAGATGTTGGGTGGTGAAGACAATGGATGAAAGGTCTGGAGAAGTAATATCCATTTTTCTATGCAATATAGCAAATCTAAACCCAAAGGATAATGCTCCAGTCTTAGGATAATGCCCCAGTATCTTATGGTGTGGACTCAAGAAACCTCTTTCCCTACAGTCCACTCTCAGTAACACTGTATTTTTCCATCTCAGATTTGAAAGTTGGAGTGTGTATCTTCAAATCAAATCAGTTTGGAACTGCTTCTTCAGCTGAAACTTTCATCTTGCCAGCTATATTTGTATACCATTAATTCTTTATCAGATTTGGCTGGGTTACATTGAAAGCTCCAGGCAGGCCTCATATCATTTGATTGGTTTATTTGTACATTTATTAGTAATAGCCGGAATGAATATTTATAAAGTACTTTGAGGTTGCAACATGAAAGTCCTGCACAGGAAGTGTATAATTTTATATTAGCATGGTGGCCACAGTCAGCACCTATATTTAGCAGGAGACAACTGTGAATGGGGATGAAGGGCCAAGCCCCCTGCTGCTCCCCCACTAGGGACAGACTCTGTTCTCCTTCTTTACTCTTCCCCTTCAGTTGGAGACTTCATTCATCAGAAAGAGGAGAATTGTCTGGAAGGCCCTGCAGCACTCTCTGTCCATTTACCTCATCCCACTCCACCTGGAGAGAATGTTGAGAAGAAGAAGCTCTTGGGAGAAAGTTAGCAAGCAGCAAAGGTATTTTTCTAGAAAAAGAGGTGCTGGAACTCACTACGAACACCTCCCTCATTTTCTTAGAATAGCAATGGCGCCCACCTGAGAGGTGCCGGAACTGAGTTCCAGTGAGTTCTGGCTGAAAAAGGGCTCTGGCAAGCAGAGGGTGCCAGTGTGGTGTAGTGGTTAAGAGAGGTAGTCTCGTAATCTGGTGAACCGGGTTCGCGTCTCTGCTCCTCCACATGCAGCTGCTGGGTGACCTTGGGCTAGTCACACTTCTTTGAAGTCTCTCAGCCCCACTCACCCCACAGAGTGTTTGTTGTGGGGGAGGAAGGGAAAGGAGAATGTTAGCCGCTTTGAGACTCCTTCGGGTGGTGATAAAGCGGGATATCAAATTCAAACTCTTCTTCTTCTCTTACACCTGCAAACTTAAGTTAGTTTGGGAAATTTCTTGCATGAGATGCATGGAGGTTTTCTAGCTTATGATCATCGCACCCTGTGGGTTTAACTACAGGAAGAAATATTTAGAGCTGAGTTCCCCTGTTGTTCTGCTGCAGGGCGGGGGGGGGGGAAGGAATCCCTCCAGCTGTATCCAGTCGTGGCCAACCTACCATGGGCCCCTTTGACAAGTGAGCAGGGCTGTCTAGCTGTCAGTCACCTGATATTATATGATGGCATGTCAATCCAGGGTTGCAAAGGGAAAATGTTCCTCTTGAGCTCTGGCTCTTCTGGAGCCTCACCTCTCATTGGTTGAGGTAAATATTCATCTCATGACAGCCCAATCCATGATAATATACCTGGAATTTGTTGCTGGAACAATACAATTGTGTGTCATTTCTACATTACCTCAAAACACACATTGACATCAGATTCCCTGCAGTAATAATTGATTTCATCTTCCTTTTATAACTTTCTGGATATATATTCAAAACCAGACAGAAGTATGAAAATAAATGCAACTCCCTTAAGTCAATAAAACTGGCTGCACACATAGATATTATATTGGATTCCAATAAGAATAATAAAGAAACCTGTTTTTTTGCCTTTAGCAGTTTCCCCGGTTAGAGCCTGTCTTTGTCCTTTCTATTTTATTTTTATCTTGTGCCAATCCTTCTGACACATCACAAACTTCCATGTCCTTTTCTCATCATTTTGCTTCTCTTCAAATAACCTTTGGTATTTTCTTTTGGTCTTTTTTCCCCTTTGTCTTTTTTTGGTCTTTTCTATTTTTGTACTTTCTTCATAAGTTATGCCTTCCTGGATGTATGAATTGGCCTAGTTGCTCCTTTATTGTTTCATCTACAGTATCTCTAAAGTTATGGGAACCTGATTTTATCTAAAATGCATGGTTAAGGCTATGGGTTGCAATAAACCAGTTGCAATTTGGTGACATGGATAGAATTGCACTGCCAATTACATGCTACCCCAGCTGGTCTTACCTACCAACTATGTCCCACAAGCACACACAGATCTTAGACAGTGTTTAAGGATATCAGCAAAAATTCGCAAATTTTTATTGCGGTACTTTTACAGATCCACATAAACCCAGTGGAAGTGGAATACTAATTTGTTGCAAGATTTATCCATTTATTTATGAAAACTATCTGCCCCACCATTGAATTGATTTTATATGTGGTGTTTTTAAATTGTTTGCTTTATAGATGTGTGTGTGCAATTGTTCGGTGTATGTTTTTATAGTACTATAAATCTCTATGGGAAGTGATTCATTTGAATAATAACAATGCAAAAATCTTTCCAGGATTGATTGGCATTCCCAGGATGGCATAGAAAAGAGTAAAACCAAAAATAGAAAGCAAAACACAAATAAATACAAGTCAGCTGAAACAGAAATGGGGAATCTTTTTCTGTTCTCATCTCCCCTACCCCTGGTGGACCAAACTTGACTGGTGGGCACTGCTGTCATTGTGATGTCAGGTGATGCTTCCCTTTGAAGCCCAGATTTTTGGGACTTCAGACTGAACTGGGAGGCTTTCAAACAGCCCTTTGTAAACATCCTCACATGGGATGTTTACAAAGGATTTCAGAGCCCCCGCCCCCGCCTCCGCCCCTCCGCATTTCTTCTTCAGTCTGTAGAAGTTTGAAGGAGAACGTGAAGTTTAAGGATCATTCAACTGCTGCCCATAATGCCTTGCTCAATCAAAAGAACATCTGGGAGATTTAAGAAATAAATATTATGTATGATGCCTAGGTGAAATATACTCGGAGTTGAGTGTGGATTTTATGCTCTTTATTCAGCTCATAGTAGTGAGGAATGAAAGGTCCCCCAGAACGTTTGCTTTATATACATTATTTACACAATGGGCCCCATGTGATTGGCTAATTCTCCTGTAGGCCAATCAGGTTGCGGATTCACTTCTACCTGGAGCTGGATTGGGTGGCTCCTGCGGACCAATCAGACTGCTGCATTTTGGATCCTATTCAACTCAATACATAACACTAGGATTAAAGATGTATGATGTCAGGGGTGGGCAAGTGGGTGTATATTCCCAAAAATTTAACCCTGGTCCAAATGGGAAGGCCCAGAGGACCATGTCTGATTTCCCCAACCTGAACTAATATAACAGAATGGCAGCACAGGGTTAAAAATTATATTCAATAAAAATGAACTAAAGTTAGCAATGTTAAGAAGCTCTAGGGTGAAAAGCAACAGCAGTCAAAACGCCCTAAAGGGGGTTGTGGAATAAAAATGGGTAGTGCTTGGGCAGGGTCAAAGCGAAGCTCCTCAATCCCAAAAGAAATTAGCGAGTGCTCCGTGTGTAAACAGGTAGTCATGTACAAAATTAACAGAAAGAAAACAGCTGTGTTTATGAAAGGGGAGAGATAATTGCAGAGAGAGACACCATGAAATGTTCACCCAACCATGAGCAAGGAACACTGAAAGGAGGTTAGGATAAGGGGTTAATGAGGTATTTATGTTACAGGAACCTAGAAATAAAGATAATTCACAGTAATGTGGTGGGGCAGGTCACACAGTTTATCATGGTTGATGGCTGCTGTGTTCTTAAATAATTATTATAATTGGCAATATTGTAAGCCGTTTCGGAGGCTACTGGAGGGCAAGTAGACAAGGTGTACATTTTTAAATGAAGGGAAAAATATTTCATCTTATATCCAGGGACAAATTACACCTAAAGCAGCTGCTCTGGGCAAACTATTTCACTACTACGTGCAAATAGCAACATACCCAGTCCTCTTTTGTTAATTGTTCCCTTTCTTTTTTCATGTTTAGGTTTTGGGAATAACACTACCCCTCCCCAACTTTTATAAAATTTGAAAACATTATCCAAAAGTAGTACTAAAGTCCCTCAATCCCAATGGAGAAAGTATTACACAAGCCATCTTTGGGCCTTCTAGCTTTACATGAAGATTATTAGAATTTAGGTGCAGCATCACATATGGGCATATCGAAATGTAAGATGCATCTATTTATATAATAATTTATATTATTTCCCACACTCTAAAACAAGCAAGGAATCACCGGCCGACCATATGTTCTTTGTTTCCTGACCCCCATCAGCCACAGTCAGTGTTAGTAAAAGTTAAGCGGTTTAGAAATTGTAGTCCAATATCTGGAGAGTCACATGTTTCTTTGGATTGAGGGCAGGATAGAAGCATGTGCATTGCATTGTCTTTGGTGCTGATTAGATTTCATTTGTTTAGAGTAGGAATAGTGATGATGATGATGATGATGATAACAATTAATAAAAATAAAAATAAAAATAAAATAAAATAATTTTTTTATACCCCGCCCTTCTGGGTGGGTTGCCCCAGCCACTCTGGGTGGCTTCCAACACATATAAAAATAATAATAAAACATCAATCATTAATAGTAACAATCTATATACAGTAAAAAGTCACAATAACCTTAAAATAAACAACTTATATCAAATAAAGCAATATTCAATAATCCATTAGAATCCAATAGTAAATAGTAAAATTAAACATCGGCAGATAATAATCAAACAGTTTACACTTATTACAATAATTTGGTGCTTCTGGACTAAGGATGTCAGAGAATTCCAACAAAAATGGAAAAGAAAATTGCTGCAGTTTGTATTTTCATCTGTGGGCAGGACAGACATTGGTCAAGCAAATATGATCTGTATTAGTTCACATTGCTGTTGTTTTAAGTTTACAAACATATCATTAATAATTTTTAAAAATATTGTTTTGATGTTTCATTCATGTTGAAATGAATGTAAGTTATGTAAGGTACAAAATAAGCTAAATAGTAAATAGGAAGATTTAGTATTTGGCCGGAAATGAACTGCAATGGAATGGAAACAACGTTGAATATAGGTTGGAACAGAAGATTTTCTGCCTTCTTACATCCCTATCATCTTACCTAATCTAGCCTTGCCCACATCAGACCACGTTTTGCTTTGAGCACCTGCTTATGTACCAGCTGTTTGTGCATTGGAAGTTTGTGTGGTTGTTTGTTTGTTTTTTAAAAAGCTCATCTAAATATATGCAAAAATTATATGCAAAAATCATACCCAAGGAAGTAATGTATAATATGTATAAAACTGTCAAGCCACATGCTGTACTATATTTCCATGATGTAATTTTATAAGCATTATTTAATACATAAGCATTTTTACACAGTTATATGCATTGCTGTTGAAATGCTGGTTGCTTTAGGAAACCTGGAGAGAGAGAGAGAGAGAGAGAGAGAGAGAGAGAGAGAGAGAGAGAGAGAGAGAGATGGAGAGGGAGAATATACTAGAATTGTTCATCTTTTTAGTGGAACCACTTTTTTACAAAAATCTGTGTGGGTAAGTTTGTCATCAAGATGTTCTGAAAATTCAATCCCAGTCCAGATTTACTACTCCTTCTCCATAAATCTCCATCCTGTTGACTCTCCACATATCCTTTGTACTTGAAAATATATGTAGTGATGAGCTGGGGAATGGTGCCTTCACTGATGAAAAATAAATTAGACCCAACTGGATGGTTACAATTAAAAATGTTCAGTATTGTGCTGGAACGAAATTGATAAAACGCTCTGCCACTTACAGCTGGAGTCTAATAGCTTTCTGGGAATTCCCCCAGTGATTTGACATCATGTTCCTTTTGACTCCATAGGCTTGCTGGTGTGTTTTGCCATTTTAAAAAGGCATATTTAATTAAGATCTTGTTTATCACAAAACTAATGGGCTTAGACTAATGATCAGCTAGCTGAAGCCAAGGTTTTTTTTGTTTATCTATTTCATTGGGGGGGTATGTTAAACAGTAAAATGTTATAAAGTGAATATGACTATACTTCAAATCCGCCTCTCAAACTAGCTAATCCATGTTGGCTAATGACTTGACCTTGTCAAGGCAGCATGGCTTCCCAAGGTTGTGGTTTTCTATTGCTCTGTGCAGTTTTTAATAAGCTGCTCAGTGGGGCTTCTTCAGTATTTCTTGGGAGACCTTTTCAAAGTCTAATGCAATTGTACAAGATAGCTGCAGTCTCCAAAGAAGAAAACGAGGCCAAACGAGGCCAAATGTATTCAGGGGGCGCCAAATGTATACCTACTTTATACCGGTCCCTCTCGATCAGCGGCAGTGAAAAGCAATGGAGCGAAAGTCCCCGCCCCCCTCCTCCGTTGCTCTGTTACTCCGTAGCGTCAAATATTCCCAACGAGTCAGGAAACAAAAGCAGTTATTCCCAGTGCGATGTTGTTACAGGTGAGCGATTTCCCTTCCCCCCAAAAAAGGTCAACAACTTTGGCTCCCCCCCCAAAAGGCCAACAACTTTTAGTTCACCCCCCTAAAAAAATTGGGGGTGGCTAAACTAAATTTGGGGGCGCTGGGCGGATCTTTGCACCCTGGTGGCGCATATGCTAAAGACGGCCCTGAGGTTATACAATGCCCAGTCTTTATCGGACATTCATTCTGACGTGTTTGCAGGGAGGTTATACGACAACGAGTGCTCGTCCTGATTTGTTTGGGCAGCGGTTATAGAACTTTGTGTCGATTGATCACCATCCCACACTTTGCAGGTGCCACTTTCCTAACTGCAAAACTTCCATTAAGAAAAGGATTTGTTGCACCAGAACAGTTTAATACATTTAATATAATTATAAGGGATTACTTTAAGGTAAAAAGCCCTTCCTAAATAGCTAAAAAATTATGGATGGAACATTTATATGTAGTAAATAAACTCCCTCTAATTTAATTAATTTAAATTCTTCAGGAGGCACAAGCGCCTAGCAGAGAACTGCAGTTACAAGTAGGCTATAATTTGGGATATTTGGGCTGCAAACCAACCCTACATGTTAGGGGTGCAGAGCCTCAACCCTGCAGGCCAAATGCGGCCCTAAGGCCTCTTTATCAGACCCTTAGAACTCCCCATACCACACCCCTTCTTCCCATGCCACACCGCTCAAACTCAGGACGAAAGGAAGAAACGAGCTAAGAGTAAGGCACGTTTGGCAAACCCTCACCGTGATCAACTCCCGCCCAGAAACTTATGTCCCCACTGTGGAAGGATGTGTGGATCCAGAATTGGCCTCCACAGTCACTTACGGACTCACTGTTAAGATTGTGTTCATGGAAGACAATCTTACAGGACTACGAGTGATCGCCAAAGGAAGAACTCACTAGCCCTACTTTGCATCCTCCTTCACTGTTTTTGCTGGTTGGAATGCACCCTTGAACTTGTGATAATGCCTCTGGCTGGGTGATACACACACAGGGGAGTGTGTGAGTATCTAGCCTTCCGTACAAAATGTAAAATTTGCATTTCTTGCTCCACCCACTTTTGCCCACCAGTGGCACGTGGACTGAAAAAGCTCCTGGGCCCCTCACAATACATACTTACCTGAGACTAAGCCCCACTGAAAACTGGGCTTATTTCTGAGTAAACATGTGCCAGATTGCACTGTTGGAAGAAAAAGCTCGCTTTCTCCTATTTACTGGAGAATGTAACCACAATCCCTCCTAAAGCAACTTTCATCTGATAAAAACTGAAGACGGAAGAGTGCTTGTCAGCAGGATTTGTGCTCCCATCCCTGTAAAGCTCTCATCCTCTGTAGTTGGAAACATCTGTAACAATTTATCTTTCCTGTCTGAAATGAGGAGCTCAGAGGGGTCTTAGATTGTGAAAGGCTGACATATCTCACAAACAACAGATAGATCGGTTTATAAACCCACACTTTTGAAAAATGAAGCTCTTGTGGTTGTCAGTAACTGGTAATTAGCCCCCTGTGCTGCTTCACAGCAAATTTGGTGAGTTCAAGATGGAAGATTTTTCCGGCAGAAGAAAAAATTGCTCTTAAAAGAGCAGGGCAGGAAGAAATACCTCGTTGGAAGAGAAATGAAGCACAGCAACATCAACTTTGTCCATAAATAAAAATTTCTCATCTGTCTATCTTTTATCTTTCTACCCTTATACTAATATCCCAAGCTCACTTTATCTAACCGCCTTCTCTCAACAAGAAAAAGTCATTGCATCTTCCAGAGGGGTAGCTGGGTTCGTCTGTTGCCACAAGCATACACAAAAAGGTACCGCATAAGATGAGCCTGTCTGCTGGATCCATCGTCCAGCATCCTATTCTCACAGTGGCCAATCAGATGCCTCTGTGAGGACCACAAACAGGACCTGAGTACAACCACACTCTCCCCTTTGCGATCCTCAGCAACTGGTAGTCAGAGACATTCTGCCTCTAACAGTAGGAGGTAGAACATAGTCATTGTGTCTAGTAGCCACTGATAGCCTTATCCTCCAAGAATGTGCCTAATGCTCTTTTAAAGGTATCCAAGTTGGTGACCACCACTCTTGTGGTGAGAAAATTTCAGGTTTTAACTCTGCACTTTCTTTTGTCTGTCCTGAATCTTCCAACATCCAGTTTCATTTGATTTTCCCACAGGTTCTATTATCATACGATAGGGAGGAAAACTTTCTCCGTCCACATTCTCCACACAATGCATAATTTTATGCACTTCTATCACACTCCCCCTTACATGCCCTTTCCATATACGAAAAAGCCCCAAATGTTGCAACCATTTTGTTATAGGGGATTGGCCTGCTCTGGCCCTGAGCTACATCTCTTCCCTTTGGAAATGTCTGTGTACAGAGATGAATATAGAGAGCATCTGCTCAGCTCAGAGCTAAATGTAAGCTGACCTGCGATGACTGCAGGACTGGGGAGAATGAACACAGCTGGGCTATGCTTGCAATGACCTTGATACTTACAGTTCATGGGCTTTGGAAAAGCTAGTGGGTTAAATTGGGGCATTTTTATGAGCCAGCATTTCTAAAGCGCAAGGGCAGCTCAAAAATATGAGATGGGCACAGCTCAAGACCAACACTAGTAGCTCCATTCTCAAAAATAAAAAGGGAACTTTCAGACTATTTTCTGTGAAACAGAAGATCATGAATAAAGCTTTTAACTATTCTGGCCAGACAGTTGTTTAGACATTTGGCTGCTGTAGACACACTTCCTTCTGTCTCAGTTCCATCTACCTTAACATAACCTAGAACACTACCAGAGTTGCATGTGAATGGTTTTCTCTACTATGTTACCCCACAGGGGAGAGGTGGTACCTCTGGGGGAGGACATGTCATGCTCCTTCCAGGGTAGTTTGTCCACCTTTGGTCCCCAGCCCGCACTCAGCTCTCACCTGTGGCTCCTAGAAACTGTCAGCATGTGACAGTGGCCACCCTTGGGGAACAGCTGTGACTGGCTGGCTAAACAAGGTGAGGGTAGCTGATGGGTCTCAAACCCTCAATGCATTGATTAGGCACTTCCCCTGCATATGAAGACAGGCTCTGGCAGATTGAGTAGATAAGATTAATAGTGGGTCCAGCAGTCAACATGGCAGTTTCTGGAAGTGGGGGGCAGGTGGGGCTCATCAACCTGGGAAGGTAGCCCATCTAGGAAAAGGAAAACTCTGATCCTAAACCTCTGCTGTCTTGCAGGATAACTTCAGGAGAAGAGAAAGGCTAAGGAGTAAATTCTACACAAATCCACAGTGAAGTCCCTAAGATGGTAGGATGGTGTCTTGTACACCTCCTTCGGGCAACTCCTGTGGCCCCACTGGGGCCAAATGTATTGCTCTGCTTTCCATTGGACCACATCAGCAAGGTCGAGAGGGGGGGGGTCTTGTCGTTTGGACACTGCCCAGGCTTGTGCCCTGAGGAGATCACTTTGGTGTTTGACTTCACCCCATTGTCTCTTGAGACAGACGGATGCCAACAACAACAACAACAACAACGGTACCCTTATTTTGTATAGTCTTCAATTTTACTTAGCAGTAGTCTGGAAGCAAAAATTTAGGTGGTCTGTAACTAAATGTTGTCAGCTTGACCACCAAAAAACTCTATGATTATATGATCTCTTGCCTTGTCATGAAATTAAAATTTCCTATTACCGTATTTTGATCCTGCACAAGCCTCCCTGAGATCTATAATTTGATATTAATCAACTCTATTTAGGATACTTGCAGGGGGGTTTTAATGGCCAGTTCACAGCTTCTCCTGGTGTGCATGCTCAACATGTGATGGTATATGAGCCTCTGGCTGGCACATCCAAAACAAAGGAGAAGGCTTTATGTGAATGATGTCAGCATACATGCTATGTGAACCACCCCCTGCCCATGATTAATCTGACAAAAACACCCAGTGAATGGATGGACTGGATGGCTGGAAGTTTGCTTCTGGGGGCCCCTGTCCAGATGCCTATATGCAGTGTGTATGAATTGACACTGACATCCTGTTCAGTTTTACCTTGGGGAACCTCTGAAAATGAAGGTGGGACCATGTTTCCTCTTCCCCAAAGGAAACCATGGCAAAACAAGGGCATGAACATCATATACTGTATTAAAATTAACTCTCTCTCTCTCTCTCTCTCTCTCTCTCTCTATATATATATATAGTGTGTGTGTGTGTGTGTGTGTGTGTGTGTGTGTTTAAAAAAACCCAACAGATACTCTTAAAAGAATCTTCCACTCCTTAACCAAAGCACAGGATTTATGAGTGGACATACAATATATTGTTATGGATTTCCTATCAGAGTTCTGCAAGTAGAGTTATCAGCATGCGTTGCCCAGAGGCAACACCTCATCACAAAGGAGTGTTGATAACCTGTAATAATCAGATAATGTGCCTCAATGGGAGATCGGATGGCCCAGGATGACATACATGATGGACAAGTATGACTTATCCTGATTTTCCCCAGTAGCCGCAGGGGAAGGTGTAAGCCAAGTGTCTGTGTAAAAGAAAGCAAATGGATAGGACTGCAGTTTGACTCAGAGAGAGATGGGCACAAAGTTCTGATTTTTAGAGATCTGAAGGTGATGTGGTTCAGTGAAATGATTTTTTTTAGGTTTTTAAGCTGTACCTCCACTTCTGCTCAACTTGCACATTTGTAAATGGAAACATTATAAAACACCAGTAAACTTCCAGTGACCTCCTTCCAAAGGAAACCTGGGTAAGTGCCACACCCTGGAAACTTCTCGTTGTTTGGAGGATTGGGGCAAGTGCAACAGCATGCAAGCTTTTCAGGGTCAAATTGAACATTTGCTTTCCTGCATGATATACCGTATTTACTTGAATGTAATGCACACCTTTTTGGGGGCCAAATTGCGTCACAAAAATTAGGGTGCACATTGGATTTGATGGTGGATTAGATTTGATTGCAAGCTTGAAAAAGACTGCTGACATAGCAAATAGGTTTAGAAAATTGAAGTGTGCATTAGATTCAATAGCGCATTAGATTCACATAAATACAGTAACCTTGGGTGACCCCTCTCCCTCTCCCTCCCAGGTATGATTGAATACTCATTACCATTTTGCCTTTGTTATTTTGTGCTTTCAAGCCAAATGGTCTGCTTGTCTTCATTTTTTTTTTGCCTTTATGGATTTTTTTGTTTTTGTTTTTTATAGTCAAGAAAATATTTCATTTTGGTACATAGTGTGATTCCTGTCCTGAAATAAATAACTTTAATGATCTCACTTTGGCATTAAACACACACATAAACCCAAAAATCTGTGTGCACACTAGGCTCCATTTTTCAAGGCATAGACTTGATGGTGTTTTCAGATATGTCAGAAATGACATTGCCCCTGGGCATAACTAACTTTATTTGCAAGCTATCATTCCTCCTCCTTTCCCTTTATTTGGAAGAAACTAATGCCTGGATAGTAACGGAGCAGCAACTGTTCTGGATTGCCTTAATATTTAATTGGCATATGGTATTATACCTTTTACTGATAGCTGTCAGGTACTTCCTGCATTTCATGCCTACTGCTGTATGAACACTTCTGATAGGATTGGTTCAGCTTGTTGATGATGTTTGAGATCGATTGCAAAGTGTCAGCAATGTGACTTGCCTTTCTCCTTTCTTGAAAAAAATGAGAAACGCTTCTGGTGCGCCCTTATACTGTGTTACTTCAAGGAATGTCACAGCATTCCCAATAACTCATTTCATCATATAAGCAATTGTTAGAATGAGCATCCAAAAGCTGGAGGCTAAGAAAGCAACTGTATTAAGAAAGGCCCAAGTTGACAATAATTAAAAGACACTGTCAGATTACATCTTCCGCCATCAGCACCACACAGATGTATAGACCTCAACACCATTTGTTATAAGCCCCAAACAAGAACCCATTCAGAACCTTGGTCTCTGATACTGTGTCACTATGCAGGGAGTCTATTTGTTTTCCATCAAGAGAATCATGCCTTATTCTTTCTGCATCTTAAGCCCATTTAATTTGCTGCATTTGTGGGTCATGGGAAATGGTCAAGATACACAATCTGTTTCATGGCTTTGATTCCCCAGTCTTGCTAGCCCAGAGTGTACCAATATCGCAGATGTAGTGAGTACACAGTTACAGAGCAATAAATGAGGTTTTTTTGTATTGCATTTCATTTATTAACACAAGACTTCCATACTTCCATAATATCAGAGAAAATCATTAAATCCATAGCATCATAAAGGAGTAACATTAATCATAACAAAATGCACAACAAAACTCTAGACAGTCAATCTGATAATTAATATAATATAATATAATATAATATAATATAATATAATATAATAATATGAACCTATCCATTCTTAAGGAAATCAGCCCTGGGTACTCACTGGAAGGACAGATCCTGAAGTTGAGGCTCCAGTACTTTGGCCACCTCATGAGAAGAGAAGACTCCCTAGAAAAGACCCTGATGTTGGGAAAGATTGAGGGCACAAGGAGAAGGGGACGACAGAGGATGAGATGGTTGGACAGTGTTCTCGAAGCTACTAACATGAGTTTGGCCAAACTGCGAGAGGCAGTGAAGAATAGGCGTGCCTGGCGTGCTTTGGTCCATGGGGTCACGAAGAGTTGGACACAACTGAACGACTGAACAACAACAACATAATATTAACAGAAGTCTAAAAAGGTAAAGGTAAAGGACCCCTGACAGTTAAGTCCAGTCGCGGACGACTCTGGGGTTGCGGCGCTCATCTCGCTTTACTGGCCGAGGGAGCCGGTATTTGTCCACAGATAGTTTTTCCGGGTCATGTGGCCAGCATGACAAAGCCGCTTTTGGCGAAACCAGAGCAGCACACGGAAACGCCGTTTACCTTCCCGCTGGAGCGGTTCCTATTTATCTACTTGCACTTTGACATGCTTTCGAACTGCTAGGTGGGCAGGAGTTGGGACCGAGCAATGGGAGCTCACCCCATTAAGGGGATTCGAATCGCCGACCTTCCAATCAGCAAACCCAAGAGGCTCAATGGTTTAGACCACAGCGTCACCCGCGTCCCTCTTATTGTTGATTTATTCCAACTCAAAAAAGAAAAAAGAAAACAATGACTTCACATTTCGATATTTGACTAATATCTCTGAGAGAGAGCAATCAGTTTTACTGAGGACTAGAATTCTAATTTTTACACATGAAATGGCCACTTATGCCATTTACTTCAGGTTTGTGTGTACTGCGAATGTCCACAATACCTTTGTCAAAATTCTTCAACTTTTGAAGAAGCCCATACTTCAAACTCAGGACTGTCATTCACATCTTTGAATGGGCTGTACATGGAGCTGCTGTCGATAAGTGTCCCAAAGCTTCAGTTAGTGCAACCTGTCTGCTGATAAGGGTAAAAGGAAGTACTGTAAGTTCATTGGGAGCACATGCAGAAGGTCCCAACTCTTGATCATCCAGCAGATGTGTTGGTTGATAACGGTTATGATCCAATGCCTAAGCCAAACCTCTTACATCTGTAATCAATAAAGTTGTGGCCTAATTTGAACCATACTTTGCTGTCTTTGCATAGTACCCTGCTCATAGCACTTGGGCATGCAAATGTGCTGGTTTGGCCCTCTACAGCTGAGGCATTATGTATCAGAGAGATCTCCTTCCCTCCTAAGCCCTGAGTATTGTTCCAATAGTATAATTTTATGTTCTGCTACAACTGAAGCAAAAATTGTCTTAAAATTCGATTTTGGATACTTAAAGATGCAAGTGGGTCATATAAATTCATTCAGGCTATTACAAGACAGATTCTGTGAAGGGGATCTGTTCTCCAAGCGGTGATTGTCCACCTTTGAAAGAGCAGGTCCCTCCCTATCGAAGCCAAAATTACCACTCCACTGAAAACATTGGCTAACTTATTGATGGTCTTGAAAGAGAGCCTGCTGCTTCAATAATACCTGCTTAGGACATTATTCTCCTTTGTGGAAAATGAAAGGAATGAAGCCGGGTAGAACAGAAAGACTTCTGTTCTACAAAATATTCCTTCCCCTGTCTCCAAGTAGCAAATGGGGATGGAAAGAAAGCATTGCCTTGATTTCTCGAGGGTGGGGGGCACTGAGAGGCTTCGATTTTGTCAATTTGCACAACAGACTGCATGTTGTTGTTGTTTTGCATATGAGCAGAATCTCACGCATATATGTTCTCACTCTGTTCTTCTTGTTGCTGTCGCTACATTTGATTTTTCCAGCTAAGAAACGTTAGGCTTCTCCTCCTCACCCCTCCTTATCCTGCAGTTATATTAGTTCTTTGTCTTGGGGAAATGATTTCTCTCCTGAAAATCAGATTAAGCCAAATGGGGTTGCCTAGCCAGCAAATGGGACTGTGGCAGTTCTGTGTGGCTGAACTAATTTGCACTTGCCTGACCGATCATTCCTTCCTCTGGTGTCTTAATTATAAGTTTTAATCCCTTTGATTTTGGACCCAAAGAAATAAGGATTGTAGCAGTGGGATTTGAGTACAGTTATTTAATATACGGAGAGATGGTTTAAGAACTTCATTTAACACACAGTGTCAGCGCCAATGGCACATGTTCATACATATACACACACACACACACACACACACACACATATATATATATATATATATATATATATATATATATATATATATATATCCATGCTTCTTCTTTTTTTAAAAAAAAAAGTTTCCCCAGCATGCTGCTGTTTTGCTCCAGGCTTAGCTTGAGATTTCAATCAGAAAGGCATTTCTAGATTTTTATTTTTTTTTAGAAACAGGGTTTTTAAATAAATAAAAAATGGCATGCATAATTTCAGTTTTGTTTGTTTCTAAATCAAGGTCAGCTCTGTGCATCTGTCACAATTTTTCAGGCTACCACAAATCTTCTAAACAAGATGCAAATTGTGCTGCTAGTGAACAGCCCATTTGCCACTGAGCATGGTTCAGATGAAGAATTCTCCTGCATCATCTGCATCTTAAACTCAAAACGAGCGGAACCAGTCAAAAGCACTCCTGTGAATGTCTGCCAGGTCTCTTGATAGTATTACCTTGTGGCTACTGGTATCAAGGGCAACGTAAAGATCTAACAGGATCAAGAGAGCACAGCTGCTGCATCAATGTATAGATCGAGGTCACTGATAAAGCCACACAATGTCAATATCACATGGAATGCAAAGCAGATATTGACAGAGGTTCAGATAATGGTACCTAACTGCCAAAGCCATGTAGTAGGGATGGGGCACCTTTGGCCCTCTCAGTGTTGCTGAACTACAGGATTCATCATCCCTGGCCATTGGCTATGCTTGCTGAGGTTGATGGGAGTTGTAGTTCAGCAGCATTTGGAGGGCTAAACTCCTATTATAGGACAACTGCTCAGTCAGCATCCTTCACTAGTAAGGCAAGATTGGAAGGCAGACAGTGGGTGGGTGGAGTAATCAGGTTTATATTTATTAAAAAACAAAACAAAACAGGGGCAGAATGAATGCACAGCCTTCCCCAACCTCTAGGTGTTTGCTACTGCAGTTCCCACCATCACTGGCCATGGTGGGGTTTGTGGAAATTGTACTGCAAAACACTTGGAGGACACCACATTGGTGGAGGCGATCTTTCATTTCCAAAGAGATCAGTAATGCCTTGCTTATCTTGAATGGCTTTTCCCAGCCAGGGATCTAACTCACTAGTAGTCACCTCTATTCCCCATGCAGCAATGCTTAAAATACAAGGATGCCAGCAGGGGCATGACACCCTTATCTGTTGCTGTTCCCCCAGCTATTGCTTTTAGAAGCCTACAGAGTGTGTGTGCTAAAATGTGGGTGGGTGGGCTTCAGTAGGTGGAGCTTGTAGGCTTTATTATCTTGTAGGCTTTATTATCTTGCTCCCGCCAAACATAGAGGATTTCCCACATGAAAGCACATTTTGCACACAAGAGAAACAAGGGTACCCATCTCATTTGTTTTATGCTGCTGAGCCCACTTGCCTGAGACAGAAATTAGGAAACATTTATAACATATAACTTGATCCTGACACTGTATTTAAATTTGTACCCACCACCACCCAAGATAAGTGAATATAAATCATTTTGCCTGCAAATGAGGTGGCAAAGTCATTACAGTGGTCATTGGATGGCAGTCTTGCACTTTCTTCCCCATCTGTCAAGAGCTAATGGTCCTGCCTCTGCCCAGCATTCCTCTTTCTGAGGAGAAGTGGATATCAGAATTGAACACTCCTATTAAGCAAGCGTACGGCTATTAGAATTGCATTAGGCAAGAGCTCTTGCCAGCCTAGAGTGGTGTTCACTATATGGATAATAGGACCATAGCTTTCACAGTGACCCTCATCACTCTCTGGTTGTGTCAATTTTGATTCTTCACAGTATTTCAACACTGCTGAAGATTAATAATCTCCATTTAGGAGCTGGGTCTGCCTTACCCACCAGCCATTAACTGTTTGCTTTCATGGAGATCTGAAAATCAAAATAAGTAAGAAATTGAAATCTCTCACTCACTCACTCTCGTTGTTCAAGGAATTGCAGATTCTGAAGGACCACTACAATTTTACTTAGCCACTGGACCAACAAAATCTTTGGCTATATTGCACCCTGTATGCTGTAGCTGAAGAAAATGTTTTCATTTTCATTTGTATGAGTTTTTTTAAGATTGTGCTTGCAAGTCAGTAACAGAACTGCACCATGTGCCTTTAGCCATTCTCTATGCAATATGGGCAAACTTGTATAAACATAACTCAGTGGTGCTTTTGAGGAAGAAAATCCACTTTTGGAGTGGGGGGAGACGTGGCATATGGGATCATAAGAAAATAAGAGGCCTACTGGATCAGACAAAAGGCCTCTCTAGTCCAGCGTTCTGTTTTCCACAGTGGTCAACCAGATGCCAATTGGAAGTCCACAAACAGGAGACAAGGCCAAGAGATTTCCTCTTAGGGCCACAGTTGGCCGAGCTCTTTCCATATCCCCTTAGAGTCTCCCATTACAGGGCATCCATAAATTATTGGGATGCAGCTTTACTTAGATGGATAAGCTGGTGATTACCCAAGATGTTAGGGTTAGTCCTCATTATTTTTGTCCTCTCACACATGTAATTCAAATCAAAAGGCTATTTATGTCCCTTGTTGCCCAGTTTAATTTTCATTCAAACTGGCACCCACCAGCTTTCTTCAATTTTCTGACCTTTCTCTACGGGCTCTCGTCCCAAGTGCCCCCCAGAGGATAAAGAGGAGAGGCATTTAAAGAGCTGGAACAAAGTGCTTCTTCAGAGCTCAGCGCCTGAATCAGCAGCCTGCTGACTTAATGAACTGACACAAATTATTGTTCCTTTCCTCAGACAAGCTGCCTTCTTGTCCAGAGAGGCCAATGCAAAGTGACAGATCCGAAACCAGGGTTAGAGCTCCAAAAAGGACAAGGATACAAGTGAGCTAAATCACCTAGAGCAAGAGAACATTGCTAGAAGAGGTGTGAAGCTGTAAGATCTGGGCTGGCGACCACTTAAATCTCTTCCTTCCTGTGGGTAAAAAATGGATATTCCTATGCCTTTTGTGAACAAACCAAAAATAAATGTTTCGATTTTTTGAAGAGAATTCTAGACTCCCTAATGTTTAGCCTTCCAGGCAAAAAAGCAAGGTGTAAACATGGAAAACTAAAATTTACCTAAGGCTAAATTCTGATTTGTCTTCCTTCTCTTCCTCCTGCCTTCCATAGCCCCATCAACCCCATTCCTGCCATCCCCTCTAGCTCCGGGTTTTCCCTTTCCTGCCCTCTCTCCAATATGCTTTCTTTTTACATCTCTGACCCCATTCGCCCCATTTTCTGCCCCTGCCAACGCTATGCTTCCTACCTTTCCCTCCACACACACAAAGTTCAGCCACCACCTGTTCTTCCCCCTTCCATCCAGCCAACCCAAAGCCTGCTGTCGTCCAATCAGAATGAAAGTGGGCATGTACTACAAAGGTCCGGCAAGCCACCAGGGGCCATATTAATCCTGGCTGCTGTTTTGTTTATTGTTCTGGTGATCTTGGTGCAGAGGGCCTGATGGGCAGCAAGGCTGGGTGCAGCCTGGTGTTTGCAGGTTGAAGGTCACCAATTCAATCCCTGGTATCTCCAGGTAGGGCTGAGAAATAGTGCTGTCTAAAACCCTGGAATGCTGCTGCCTGTCAGTGTAGTCAGTAGATGAATCAATTATCTGACTTGGTAGAAGGCAGCTTCTTATGATCCTGTGAGTTGGGGCCCCCAGTAGCAAACCTCTAGGAGCTGCTCTGCAATCTTGCAATCGTCAGAATGAAGTAGGTTCAGTATGGTTTCCTTTTCAGAATGTAATGATTTTATGTTGTGTTGCAGACCTTCTATTGATCTTAAAATACCATTAGCCTCTGTCATCCCGCTGGATGGAATGGGCTAAAAAGTAAGCCAACAAAGCAGAAAGAAATTCTTGATCATGGTACTTTGTAACACCAATACCTCTTTTCTATACAGACCTGAATAAAACATGTCATCCATGTTGCGCCTGGGTAATTATGAGTTATTCCATCTTTTCATGAATATTCTCGTTGCTGTATCAACTGGAGCAGCAAAAAAGATGACACTACAGCTTTAAAATGGTGTCCAATTTAGAAATCTTACAAGAGCTGGTAATGGCCAGGCGAAATTGGCTGGGTAATATGTGACTGTGGGAAAGACCACTGAGGCTTATACTTAAATTAGATGCATGCATGCAATGCACTATTTATTATAAACACCATGAATAAATGTATTATGGTCACACTTAGCAGGTGCCAAAAGCTCCCCACAAACTGGCAAGATTGTCTCTTCATATACTGTCAGCATACATCTAAGTACTGTTGTTTGAGATTGCCTTGAAATCTCCACATGTGATGACGTTTCACCTAAAAAAAGAGGGGATGTTTTATCCTTGCCAACTGTTAGAAGTTCCTGGATCTGTGTAAAGGTCATCTATTTGGTGAACTACTGAACTTCCTAGTGAAGTAGCTTCAGGCCCTGAACTGACTCCAACTACCCAGGATTATCATTGGATCATTCTGGGAAAGGTGTATAAAAGTATCCTTTTTTTTTTTTTTTTAAATAATTTTTATTAAATTTTCCAATTTTTGTCCAGCCCCGGTTCAGGCCAGATCACATACAATGTATACAATCTCTGATGACTTCCTCACACCCCCCCTCATTGTTTTCATTTTTCATAATATACATTCTTACCAGGTTTCTATTTCCACATCTTTAACATTTCCATAATTTCTTAATTTCAAATCGTTTACCACCCACTCACATCTTTAGCATTCTTATCCTTTTCTTTAATCAGATCCCTATTCCCCCCCCAGTCCCAGGTGCAGACTATTTCAGTATCAAAATTACTTATCATTTATAATATCCAATTATAATTCAATATCAAAATTACTTATCATTTATGGTAACTATCCATCTTATGTCATTATTTTCCAAAAATCGTACTGTAATCATTTCCTGCCATGTCCAAGTTCAAAAACCAATAGGCCACAAAACAGTCACTTCTTATAAATGCTCATCCTATTCCTGCAGGATCCAACTTTGGAACCCATTGTCTTTGCTGCAGAGTAGCATCCAGAACGATATCCGTTGTTGTCTTCAGCCTTTCCTTCCATGTTTGGTCCAGATTGTCTCGGCATTCCCTCTGCTGCTTGTCGTTGAGCTGTGGTTTGTTGACTGTTCTCTTAATATTTCTCTTTTTTCTGATGATAACAACAGCTCTTGACTTGTAGTGGAAAATTCTTTTGCAGCTGGATCTCTTCTGAGTAAACTTTTTTTGTTTGTGCTCAGCAAGTGCACTGTTCACAAGGTTTGATTGTAGATCCTGACCAATCATGTCATTGTTTGTGCTTTGCTTTATCTCTGTCTCTAAGCTGTTCCCAGCAGCAGCCAGTTCTGCTCTCAATTCTTTCATTCCAGCATTGTAATCCTTTCTAAGTTCTTTCAGTTTCTCCAACAGTGTTGACAAATCTACATCCTGTTTCATCGCCATTTTTAGCAAACAGTTCTTTTCTAACTTTTCCAAACTTTTCCAAACTTTATAAAAGTTCCAAAATTCCAAAATAATCCTCTTGCTCATACAAATTAAGTTAACTTCATCTGCCCCCTGAGTCCGGGGGAGACGCAGGGGTTAAATTTCCAAAACAAAGTATCAAATTCCAAGCATTTCTTCTCAAACTGTGCAACAATGCCCTGTCGTTGTTACACAATGGCAAGGGGCAGACCTCCGTGTTTTCACCCTCAAGCCAGGTTCAAATTGGTTCCAAATTAAAGTCTTTTCATATATATTACTCACAGTTCCAATTGAAGATTTTGGAGGAATCGGCGCGCTCGGCTGTGGCGGTCTGGCAGCTTCGCCAGACGGAGCTGTCTGCGGACCCTGGAGCTCCGCCGCCCGATCGTCCGGGAGCTCCGCTAAGAGCTCC
The DNA here is from genome assembly GCA_034641385.1 of Darevskia mixta. Classification (NCBI taxonomy): domain Eukaryota; kingdom Metazoa; phylum Chordata; class Lepidosauria; order Squamata; family Lacertidae; genus Darevskia; species Darevskia mixta. Next base: position 28,351,651 of record JAWWNH010000066.1, read on the forward strand.
CCGGGACCGGGACCGGCATCCAAGCTCGTGCGGGTCCTCCGGACCCCGGGACGCCCTTCCCGGGGGTTTTGGGGGTCGCGGCGCTGGCGCGAGCTCCCCTTTGCTCGGTCTGGCGGTGGAATGTCAGGAGCGACATGTCCCCCCGACCGCCATCTCCGGCAGCGCCAACCGGAAGTCAGGTGTATAAAAGTATCCTGTTCCAGGGGAGACTTGCCTGAGGAACCTGGTGTTCCTGAATTCTGGTGTGTTCCTGTATCCTTGATCTTACCTTCTGCCTTACCCTCCCATTTTAGCATGCTCTTTGGCTCAGTTTTCTAGCTTGCTCCTTGAGCCTGCCTCCTTGCATATCCTTATGTATGGACTAGCTCTTAGTCCTGACTTCTGGCTTGTTCTTGATCCTACTTCTTGACTTGTTCTTCAGTTCTGACTTGATCTTCAATCCTAACGCCTGACTACTGGCTTGTCCCATGGCTTCTGGTTTCCAACACCTGGATGATCTACCAGTGGCCCAATTCTGACATCCCCATGCCATTTCTGCAATCTAAATCAAGCCCCACCCCTGCAGCTACTGTTAGCCACATGGGTGGAAAATACATACACATTAGAGAAGGCAATATCAGTTACTGCATTCCTCCTGCAGTGGATAACATCCAGACCTGCTGGAAATAATGGAGACAAATGGATGCAGTATTTTGCTGCATGACATGGAGGAGAATCCAATAGTGGCAGAAACTATCTTCCAATCAGTTAAAATACTGGAAGTCAGCCCAGAAAGCAATTTTATAAATAGCGCTATAAATTCTGTTTACTTGTTAGATTTGGAGAAAGGCTCATTGAAACAACGATGCCATGTTTAGTAAGAGAGCACATTATCAATAAGGTTTGAGAACTTCTGACTGGAAAGTGTTTTTTAATTATTAAAACAAAACAAAACACATAGCTTTCCTGACTGTGCTACGGCAGATTAGAGAAATGTTCCGTTTTTTATTTGTTTTTAAAATCCTTTTGATGACTAGACAATGCCCCGGATTTACTAGGTTTATAAAGGAAAAACAACTACTGTACTTGTCAGACATCACAGAGTCTGAACTATGATCCTTACAGAGGGATCCAAGTCACTTATGGAACTACAACTCAGGCAACTTCAGACGCCAATCAGGGAATTACAGTCACTCCAACTGAGACACAGTGAGAGACTCCTGCTAACAGCTCAAAAAATAATAATAAAAAAATAGAACAACCACATTACACTTCACAGTTTATAACATCTTGTCTTTCCTTCACTGGTTGTCTCCAAGCAACTTATAAAACCCTGCAATATTGAAGGAGCCTATATGAGATCTGACTTGCCCTAGATTTTGCCTGTTCACCTTGTTCACCTATCTCCTCCTCCTATATCCTCCTCCTCCTCTTGGATGGAGTCTCTTTTCCTTCTCTCATTTTGCTGGATGTGAGTCTCAGTGTTATAGTTATTCTAAGCCTCTCACCACAGCTGCTCCAGGTCTACAGGGCCAGTTGGCATTTGGACTTCTGAGTTACCCTCCCCTCATAATGCACTGACTTCTAGCATTCACTCTGGAGTCAACTAAGTATTGGTTATAGTCAGCAAGATGGCAACACTCAGCTGATTGGCTCCCCTGATGCATCTGTACAGCACTGACCTCACTACTGATTCCCCTCCCCCTCTCCCTTCCTAGTAAGCAGCAGTGATCTGGGCAATGGGAGGTCAGGTGCATGCCACAGCCCCACCCCACTGACCAACACACACACATACTCAATGAACAGCAACATTAATTCTTAATAGCAAATGTAACTATGCAAGCCAAGCACAAATAGCCACAGTTAATTATGAATCACAGTGTCACTTCCACAGTTTCTCAGGCTGTCAGTGGCTTCTGCTGCTGAGTTTCACTGTTCCTCACTGGGGCTGGGGGCTGCTCCCCTTGACTGCTCCTCCTTTCTCTTCACACTTGGCTTTGCCACTCTGCTTGCACTTTTCCTCAGATGCCCTTGTTTCCTCCTTGGCCATCTCTGCTGCAGCTCCAATAGACTTTTTAACAGATCCCTGCCTCTCTTCTCTCTGCATTACATCCCTCCCCTGTTCAGAGCTCACATTCCTTATGGTATTATATTCAGATGCTGGGTAAAGTTATATGGGGATTTGGTGAACAGCATCATTGGTGTGTGGATGACACCAAGCTGTATCTCTCCAATTGTTATCTAAATCCGGAGATGCTGTTCAGCAGCAGGGCCTGTGTCTGGAGGCAGTAAGACTGAATCACTGCTAACGCTAGATAATTTATGAACATGTTTAAAAACACAGGTCCCAATACTGATCCTTGGGGAACTCCACTTTCTACTTCTCTCCATTTAGAGAATTGTCCATTTATTCCTACTCTTTGCTTCCTGCAACTTAAACAATTCCTGATCCACAAGAGGACCTCTCCCCTTATTCTCTGACTACTAAGGTTTATCAGGAGTCTTTGGTGAGATACTTTGCCAAAAGCTTTTTGAAAGTCCACACATGCTAAGTCAACTGAATCACCTCTCTATATGCTTGTTAACACTCTCAAAAACAGAAAACAGGACTTGTCCTTGCAGAAGCCATGCTGGCTCTGCTCAGTGACGCTTGTTCTTCTATATGCTTCATTATTTTATATTTAACAATACTTTCCACCAGCTAACCAACCTATAATTTCCAGGATTACCCCCTCCCACCAATCCCTTTAAAAAATGGTGTTACCTTGGATACTTTCCACTCCTTAGGTATGGAGGCTGATCCAAGAGATGAGTTGCCTTATCTCACATTTGAGTTCTTTGAGAACCTTTCCCCAGTACTTACCTACAAGGAAAAAAAGATGACAACATCTTAGGCTTAGGGGAGCACCCCTCCTTAAATGCTCATAAACGGGACTGGGGTGAACAGCAGGGAGCAAAGCCGATGTTTGCTCTACTCTGTAAACTGCCACCAAAGACCGGTGTGTAAACTCTGATTCTTTTCATAGGCACAAAAGGCATCTCCTTTTCAATCTGGATGGTGGGGAAGGAAGAGTTGTGCTTCCAATCATTTCACAGGAAAGCTGAGCTTCTTGGGATCAGTCAATATAGATGAGACTCCATGGTCAGGTAAGCAGTGGCAATGCTTCCTCTGAAGCAAAAATTTACTTTATATGCTTATAGCAGTCACAAAGGATCCCCCTATGGATTCCTTTTGAAACCCAAGCAGTCTAGCTGACAATTCAAGCCAGAGTGATGGGCCACCAAGATAAGAGAAAAAGCAAATGACTGGCAATACACATTTGGTAAACAACTGGAGCAAGTGATATCTAGATAAGATGACAGTTTGACAATTAGTTCGAAACCCACATTTCCTCGGATTGTCACTGAGGAGGGCATGTTTGCAAAACAAAGGTGGCTGTGTGTGTAATGTGTCAGCCTGCTTTGATGGCAACCAGGGAGTCAGGTTGGATATCTAGAAGACTTGCATAAAAATTAGATCCAAAAAGGACCTTTCTGTCAAAACAAAAATAAGAAGTTGAAATGAGACCAACAATAGCTATGCTGCTTAGATTATGTCGGGGCTTAAGGACTCAGGGCTGGTTCCTTAGAAAGTGCTGAGGACACTAGCTTGATCCCGCAAAGCAGAAACCTCTGTGGATACCAGCCTAACCCCATTGACATTAATGGAACTCAACTGTTTAAAGTTAAGCATGTCCTCAAGAGACCCATCCAACAAGCCGAGTGAGATTCTGGAGCACTCTGCAACTTCAAGCCTTTATGACTCTGTTTTGTGTTGAGTCTTGTGCAGTTTCTGATCTTTAATGGGCCCAAACTGTGGAATTGAATTTCCCGTCTCAGATGAAAGAGATTTGGCACTTCCAGAACTACTCTGCACCCCAATTCAATTCTGGCTCATTCCTCTGGTGCAGCTGAGGAAGGAAAGCAGTGAGGATTAAATCTCCAAGCAGTTTCCTATGACCCTTCAGGCTTCTCCTGCAGATTTCTAATCACAGTATTAACCGAGCCTGAACCCAGTTTAGAAACAGAATTCTGACAAAACAGCATCACAAGGTGCAGATGAAAGAAGCTGTTCGCTGGTATCATAGCCATGTGAGTCCCTAATGATGGATTAAGGGATAAGAGAAGTTTGGAATCCAAGGCAAAAAAGATAAAAAAAAAAGTTACAGAAAAACAAGCATGCACTGAGTACTAAAGACACATCTTTCACCAGTAGATTTTCTGGCTTTACAGACGCTTCAGGTTACAGATGCTTCAGGTTACAGACTCCGCTAACCCAGAAATAGTACCTCAGGCTAAGAACTTTGATTCAGGATGAGAACAGAAATCGCGCAACGGCAGCATGGCAGCAGTGGGAGGCCCCATTAGCTAAAGTGGTACCTCAGGTTAAGAACAGTTTCAGGTTAAGAATGGACCTCCAGAACAAATTAAGTTCTTAACCCGAGGTACCACTGTACTGTGCACCACCCATAGCTGTCAACTTTCCCCCCTTTTTAAGGAAATTCCCTTATTCCGAATAGGATTCCTCGTGAGAAAAGGGAAAGGTTGACAGCTATGGTACCACCCTGTCCCACAACTGAAACTCCAGCTGACTAGAGAAAAGGATTAGCTCTCTCCCAAGTCATCAGGCAATAATGGAAACCCTGGAACTACTGTATTTCTTTGTTCACATAAAGCTACCTTATACCAAGTCAGACCATTGGTCCATCTTGACTACACTGTGTCATGTGCTTTTTTGCTTTTTTCTTATTGTTTGGATCAGCTCACACATGCTTCATTGTGTTATTTATTCAGGATTTCTCCCCTTTATTCTGCAACGATACAGAATTACAGAAATTCATGTCTAGCTGGAAGGAGGTGGGGAAAGAGCTGATCCATTGCTAATTGATCCTGTGCTTGCACTGCAATCAAAAGCAGAGTGAGTCAAGATATTCAGCTCAAGGAGCAGTTGTCCATAAGTAAATAGCTATGGTATGCCAGCTTGACACTAGCAAAATTATATGTTTTAAAGAAACATCTCCAATTACTGAAAAACAAGTTTACTCTCTTTTTGTGGGAGCCTTTGCTGATGACATCAAAGAAAAGAGAAACCGGCACAAAGTTAAATAAACAATTTGTTCCATTGTACAGAGAGTGACAGAGACTGCTCCGAAGGAGCTGATTGATTTCCTCCTGAGTCACACTGTGCAATCCTCATCCATTAATCGATCAGAGCTTTGCAGTTAGATTACAATTGGATGGGGACTCAACATGCAGTATCTCAACGGCAGATCTAGGAAGAAAACACAACCCCAGGAAGCTGACTTCTTGCCTGATTATGCATTCATGCTTCCAGGTGCAAATGCTGGATGTGACATTTGTTTGGTAGAACAAGTGGACAATTGTCAGGAGCAACATACTGGTATATCTTTTCAAAAATTGGCCACTGGCATGCCAATAGGCAAATCCTCATTTTAGGGCAACAAACTTACAGCTTGAGGCCATTATTAGACCTGCCAGGCCTCTGAATTTGGGCTGCCAGGCCCTTTTGGACAAACCACACCCACCTGTTAGTCACCTGATGCCATACCATGTGATGTGAGGTGCCGAGATGTCAGGGCTGGTTCAGCTGCAGGTCAGCACAGAATCTCAGAGACAAGTAGTAAAGTTAATTATTTATTCAAGGAAACAGAATACAAACAGAGAAACCTACGGGCAAGACTGGCTCCCAGTAAAGCCATTGCCAGAACTGACAATCTGTGCTTCCCACTTCCCTCTACATCTCCTCCTTGGCTGGATGTTTTCCAAGCAGCCTTAAACTCTGTTGGGGGGTGGGGGGAGCTGTGCTCTCTGTGCTCTTAGTTTTGCTTCATTCAAGGCCCTCCATGCCCTTGGAGACAAAGGGAGGAGGGGAGCTTAACATAGGAGAACTGGCAGGCTCTTGTGAAGTTGCTGCTGCCTCTGTCCCCTCCTCCTCTCCACCTGCCTGTCCTGCGTCTGCAGTGCTTTCTGCCTCTGGTTCCTCTCTCTCACTCAAGCATGTTGCTTGTTCAGCATCCAACCATTCTGCCCCTGCTTCATCCTATGACCTGTCTTCACTGTCCCCTCCCCTGGCTCTTATCCTTCCTCCTCTGAGGCTTCCCTGGGGAGTTCTCTAGCTGGATCCTCCCACCACTCCTCATCATCCAGCCAGTCGCTGACAAGAGATCTGTTATCTCTGATTTAAGCACTAAGTGCTGAGGTTGGAGATCCAGCATCTCTGATCTTAGCACTAAGCATTGCAGTGATCATAGATTAGTTTCTGCCTACTTCCTTTCCAAGAGCAAGAGGGTGCTGTTTTCTGATCTTAGTGTTGTGGGACTGCAGTGCTAAGACTGGAGATAATCATGTGCCTGCTGCTGGTTTAAACTTTGAATAACCTAATGTCACTTAGAAATTCTGAATATCAAGCAGTATATAAATACCTAAAATAAATGAAACGAAATAAACAAAACCCAGGGATGGCTGCTACTGAGAACTGTTTCCATGTGGTGGTACTCCATGGATGGGCCATAATAGACTCAGCCCTCCTGGATGTATGGGAAGTCTTCATCCTCACCATTAGCAGTCCCGGGAACGAATTGTTCACATTAAGAGACCCTCAGTTGTAGGAAAACGGAATGCAACTCCAGCAAGTTTGTGTTTTAATCCAATATTGTAAATAGCATGGTGTTTGGTGGTAGGCTGCAGGGAAATCTTTTGGAAGTAGTAATCCCAGTTTGGAAGTAGTAATCCCCATCAGAATATTCAAGTCAAGAAACTCACTAAATTGCTACAGGAGCAAATCTCAAACTGATTTCCCAGTCTAGTCACCTTCATTTACTTAAAGGGGGGTGGGGTGGGATGTCATTTGGGACAAAATGAAATATTTGTACTTGATTGTATATTATGAAAAAGGGTTTATGGGATGGCGTTTGATTACAGCAAAGATCCACAATCCCCTCTTTTCTGTTTGCTTGCTTGCTTGCTTATTTATTTATTATTTCAATTTACAGCCTGTCCTTCACCAAAAGATTACAGGATTGTTGTTTTTAACCCCCCCCCCAAAAGTCACTTCTGCCCAACTATTAAGGTGCAATAGCATGGAATCACTCTGGAACCCATTTGTACTCTGTGTAATATGAACGTTTTAGAAATTATAGGTTTATTAGACTCACTTTATGCCAAGTAGTCCCTGGTTAAGCTAATTTGCTTCATCTTATCGGACTCAGGCATTCTTTTTCATTATAATCCTACTAGTGAATTGAAGCCCGTTGAGATAACGGGCACTAGCCCAGCAGCACACGCGCGCGCCTTGCGGGGCGGGGGGCACAGCCGCGGCTGCGCTCCTGCCGCCGCGGAGGGAGGAGGCTCAGCGCGGGGAAACCGGGGAGTCCCCCAACCCCGGACGCCCCCTCGGAGGCCGGCACCGCCGCGCGCGCCCAGCTCCCTCGGCGGCTCCGGCCACGCAGAACAGCCGGGCAGGAGGGCGGGGGCGCTTCTCGGCGCGTGTCTGCGTCGCCCTTCCCCTCTCAGCCTTTATATTTTTAATGGGGTGGAAGAGAGGGGGGGCCCTCGCCGGTGGGGGGGGGGAAGGAGCTTGGCAGCCGCTCCGTCTGTCTGTCTATCCCGGCCGCGGGGAGGGGGCAGCCTCTCCCTCCCTCTGACAGGCGGCATGAGGATCCTCGCGGGTCCCTCTGAGGGAAGCAGCATCGGGCGCGAGGGCTGAGGGGCAGGTGGGTGGGGCCTGAGCGCCAGTCAAGCGAGTTCCTCTGTGCCCTCGCCCGGCCCGGGGGGCGGCTGCCGCCTCACATCCTGGGGCTTCTTCTCCTTCGCTCGCTCCCTCCCCCCCCGCCGCCTCTCTCCCTCGGCCTCCCACGAAGCCTCCGGTGCGCACCAGGGAACTGGCAAGCGCCCCTGCGCCCGGGCTGGCGCTGCTGCTGCCGAGGCGGGCGCCGCCGGGCGCTGCTAGCAGGAAGCGAGGGCGGCGGGGAGGAGGAGGCGTCGGGCGGCAGCAGGAGGCTCCGCTTCGGGTGGGGGGGCGGCGGAGCTTTCCGCCGCTTCCCCCACGCTTTGCCGCGCTGTCAGGCGGCAAAATGGAGGCGGCAGCAGGAGGCTCCGCTATGCCGCGATGGTAGGCGGCGAAATGGAGGCGTCGGGCGGGAGCAGGAGGCTCCGCTTCAGGTGGGTGGGCGCCGGCGCTGCGCGCCTCTGCCCCCGCGCTTTGCCGCGATGTTAGGCGGCGAAATGGAGGCGGCGGGCGGCAGCAGGAGGCTCGAGGTGGGTGGAGGTGGGTGGGTGGGTAAGGCCAAGAGCGAACGACGGCGGCAAGCTAGACAGCGGCAGTAAGCTACTGTCAGGCAAAACAGTCGCTCACAGAATGACCGTTAAACCCACACAGCATATTTCAAAAGTCTCGGAGCTGCGGGGTTGGGGAGGGAGAGGCGTAACCGCCTTTGCCTATTGGTCTCTTCCCTCCAATCCCTCCGTCCCTCTCCGACATGCGCAGTTAAAATTTCCACTGACACACGGACGGACGCAGGGACATTAGGGAATTATTATATAGGATACTCTCTTCTTGTAAGCAGTAGGGGTAACTGACCATGATTTTCATAACATTGTTCCATTGTGTCAGTAATCATGTACTTAAGGGAAGTGAATTCTCACAAGAATATATAAGAAAATGCACTTTTAAAAAACCACCTAGCAGAAATGCCTTCATCCTATTAGCGAGTTATTTATTCATGCTTAAAGTAGGCAGAGCTCTGCCAATAACAATTTTCTTAGATCTCCCAAGGTATTTAAGTGAACCATTTCCTGTTTGTTCCTCCTGGGTTTAGTTCCCAAGCAGCTAGATCTCTCCCATAACTAGCTAACCAGTCGACAATCAAGTTTCTTCCCTTGATGGCTTGCTATCATGGAGCTTGATGTACTTTTGTTTAAAGTTGGCTGTTATTTCATGTTTCATGTTGGGCAAGTGATAAATGTTTAATAAGACACTAAGAGGAAAGAAACATCCAGACAATGCATTCTAAACTAGGGGTGGCTAACCCTGGTTCAGCCTGAGGGCCACGCTGAGGGTTGCTAGTGGTGGGCATAGCTAAAGTGGTCAACACACACTTATTCATGCATGTGCACATGCACATGCACACACTCACCATTAGGGATGTGGGAGAAATTTAGGTCAGTTTGCCTTTAAAGGAAAACCTTTTTCATTCAGACTTCCCAAAACAATACATGACATGGAACTCAACCATCCTTCGAAATTCACATTTTTCCGAATTTTGCAAAGCCAAGTAATGTGTACACATATACTAGAGTAACATGTGCATAAATATACACATATTAGTGAAAATAACACAGAGAAATTCATTACATTAGGGGAAATGGAACATAATAATGTAAGAGGAGTCTGCTGGATCAGGCCAATGGCCCATCTGGTTCAATATCCTATTCTCACAGTGGCCAACCAGATGCCTATGGGAAGCCTGCAAGCAGGACTCCAGCACAATAGCAATCTCCCTTCCTCTTGCTTCCAGCAACTGGCTTGCAAAAATGTGTACATGAGGCAAAAATGCAATTTGCACTAAAATCATGATGAATTTACACACACACACACACACACACACACAGTGGAAAAATTAGAAAGAGAGGGTGGAGTTCAACATGGCACTAAAGAGATTGTTCTGTCAATGCAAACACATCTGCTTGCCTGAAGGAATGATCTTCCCTCTCCTCCCTGTGTGCTGCTCTAGCATGTCTCCTGGCCCTCCATAATGGATGTGGGGGAAGATCAAGGGGTGCAGCAGTGGGGGGTGGGAGCCCTGTTGCACCGTAAGTCCTTACCCTGGCTTCTGCTTGGGAAACAGGTTAGTCGAATCCCGTCCGGACAAACCAAAATAGACCGATTTCCCCACCTCTGCTCTATATAAAGTGCACACATGTAGCACACACACATATCACAGCGCTGGGGTGGGACGCTCACTTCTTAGCTCAACGCTGTGATGGGGAGGGGAGTCAGGGCGGACATTGGTCTTTCAAATTTCAGCGGTGCCCTGTGCGAGGCAAAATTCAACCTGCACCCCCACCTCTTGCCTTCCATACTACGCATGCGTTATGTCATAGTTGCAATGACTCGCGGTCCTCCTCAGCTTGGAACTGGTCGTGCTGCTTTAAATCTGCCCCTGGCGGAATTGCTGCATTCTCCCCCACCCACCCGTAGCAATTATGTGCTGGGAGAAGAGCCTTCTTGCCCAGGACTGTGATAGCCTTTCCAAATAGGTCACTTCTTATCTTTCATAAGCTTAGCTATTTCTTCCATGCTAGAGGGAGGAGTGGCACTTTTCAGAGGTGACTAGAGGTACCCAATTTTAGAAAAAGGTGGTGGGCCAAACCTACTGATAGAATTCCATTGACAGGCTCATTTTCCGGCAACTTATTTCTATGAGAAATCCACAGAATGAAGAGACGCCTACCAGCGTCTGTGTGTACTTACCTAGTTCATTGTTGTCGGAATAATTTAATGCAGTCTATGCCCTAGATGATGTTATGTGTGCATTTTCAGTGTGCAGTCATACCACTACATTGGATTAGTATATGCCATAGCTTCCTGCATGTGCACATTTTGTTCAGTGTTGCTGTACATCATGGCATTTACGATCTCAAAGCCGAGCAACCGCGAATTCACTCTTGTGCCTGTCAAGCTCAGTGCAGGAACATTAAAATGGTATGAGAAGGAACACTCCTTGGTGTCAGGGTTAAAATATAGCCACCCTATCATATATTTATGATGACCAGCTTCTGATCTTCAGATGTATTTCCCTTCCAGACACAGAAGTTTCACTGAGCTATCATGTCGCATAGCTGTTCTGCTCACTGCATCACAAAAAGTATATCACAGCACTGGGAAAGGTTTAGAAAAGGGCAACCAAATGATCACACATCCAGAAAATCTCACCTATCAGGGAAGGCCATAACGACTTTATAGTTTAGAAAAAAGTGGGGGATATGGTAGAGAGTTGTAAACTTATGCATGTTGTGAAGAAAGTGAGGGGAGAGAGAGAGAGAGGCTTTTCTCCACCCATAATACTTGAACTTAGGGTCATCCAGTGAAGCTTAATGTCAAAAGACTGAAGACAGAAAAAAGGAGGCATGGGGCTCCTTTGGAAGGAAGGGTGGGATAAAAATTCCATATATAATATTGTTAGACTATGAAATTCGCTCTCACAAGTGATAGCCATCACCACCAACTTGGATGGCTTTAAAATAGGATAGACAAACTCATGGAGGAAAGGTGCTGTGGTCTAAACCACTGAGCCTCTTGGGCTTGCCAATTGGAAGGTCAGCGGTTCGAATCTGTGCAACAGGGTAAGCTCTCATTGCTCAGTCCCAGCTTCTTCCAACCTAGCAGTTTGAAAGCACACTAGTGCAAGTAGATAAACAGGTACTGCTGCGGCAGGAAGGTAAATGTCATTTCCATACGCTCTGACCTGGAAAGCTGTCTATGGACAAACACCGGCTCCCTCGGCCTGAAGTGAGATGAGCGCCACACCCCACAGTCCAGGGGTCCTTTAGCTTTACCTTACCTTACTAGCCATGCTAGTGGTGTACTACCCCTAGTATCAGAGACTTCTTCATGCCTTCAAATACCAGTTGTTGCAAAGCACAAGCGGGGAGGATGCTGTTGTGCCCTTGTCCTACTTTTGGTTTCCCAAAGTTTCTGGTTGGCCACTGTTAGCACTGAGTGCTGCACTAGAAGGGCCTTTGTTCTGAGCCAGCAGGAATCTCTTTATGTCCTTATGGATACATTTGTCATCCTGTCCCCTCCTATCAGGTGACAGAATTCTCCTGTGTAGACCTTTGGCAGGCTGATTCAGGTTTCATTTGAACTTGCACACACACCCCAGTGCTATTTTTCTAGAAAAAGAGGTGACAGAACTCACGATGAACACCTCCCTTGTTCTCTTATAATGGCAATGGTGCCCACCTGAGACGTGCTGGAACTGAGTTCCGGCAAGTTCCGGCAGAAAAAAAAACGCGCGCACGTCCTAGCTGTTTCTTTAGAGTGTGCTTCCTGAAAATTCACAGAGGCATGTTCCAATACTGAAAGCATTTAGCAGATTGGCTGAGACCCAAGAAGAGGGTAATCCCAATAAAACATAAGGCTGCCTAGTTGATGAAGTTGGGTGAGGGTTCCCTAGATTTATAGCAGCTGAATAGCAAATGCAGGCATGGATCCAGAATCCTTAATGCCTGATTATTGAATGTTAACAGACTAGCAGCAGCAGAGAAAAAAAATATAGCCTGTTCAGGTGATAATTCCCCTAGTTCTGAGAGGCACACTTTTATGAGATGGCTTTTGATGTGCATGAATCTATGCACTGGGTGTCTCATCTACAGTGCACTTCACACTAACCCTTCATATTTCTCAACCAGCTCCCATCACTGTCAGATTGCCTATTTCCTAGTCTTTAGATGATTTGTGTGGCTTTCCTTTGAACTCTCTTTACTAGGACCTTATTCTTCAAGTACGGAAACAAGTAACGAACAGCATGCCAGCAGCAGTCCCTGAACCTATTCTTATAACCAATACAGTGCATGCACCACCACACTAAATTTAGCTTTTGACACAGTACCACTAACTACAGAAATCCAACTAGTGTGCTGCTGATCTGCTAGTGGTGATGGTGGTTGCTGTTTTATTTAAGGTTCTTCTATTACTGAAGGTTTTAAGGTATGTGTTCTTTTAAACAACTCCCATCCCCACCCCCAAAAAATAAATCTAGGGGCTGCACACTTTGTTTATGAGTTTGTCCTGAGACAGACAGATAAAGGAGTTCACTCTCCACCACTGAAACCAAGTGATAGATATAAAAGATTGGTCAGGAAAAGGATCAGAGGGACCCAAGGGAGAAAATGAGAGACCTAGATACAGGGAGATAGGAGACTGGATAATATAAAGCAGGTGAGAGGAACCTTAGTGGTACAGATGTTGTTGAACTACAAACTCCATTAGCCCCAACAAACATGGCCAATAGCCAAGGATGATGGGAGTTGTAGTTCAGCAACATCCAGAGGGCCAAACATTCCTCACACCTGATATAAAGGACGATTCAGGGATATGACCCGGGGAATGGAGCTCAGAGGCCCACTAAGAGAAAGACAGTAGGATTGTGAAGAAGATGAATCTCTTATGGATAAACTTCTATCCTATCCACCAAAACTCCTTCCTCCATCATAAGGAAGAGAACAAGCCACGTAGATCCTGCACTTTCCCAAGAACAGAGAGGGAAAATTTCACCCAGAGTTTCTCACCTCTGGGTGAGCACCGTAATTGGTCTGTCTCCTAGACACCACTGCATATGTGATGGTCACACCAAATCCTGCTAACCACCAGCTAAATTGCCAGTCATGTTCCACCTGAATGCATACAGCACATCAATGGGGTGGATTTAATATGTTGTTGTCTTCACTTGTCCCCTCTTGAACCACCAAATGAGCCCCATGCAATCCTGTCTGTAAACAGATGGTGCTTTGTTTGTGAGTTATTGAATCTACTTCAGAATTGTACTAGAGTAAAGTTAAGTAGAATGAGGGACAAAGGCGAATTTTCATTTCAGTCAGCATTTTAAAGCAAACTGGCCTAATTTGCACCTCCTGGACTAATGCACAGATTGGAATGTCATTAATTATCCGTCAGATTTCACACTTCTCCAGATTTTGCAATACAGTTATTGGCTCAAAACACACACACACTGTGATGTGTTTAAAAATGTATTTTAGGATTACATATGTTCAGAAATGTGTACATTGGGTGGAATTCAATGTAGCACTAAGGAGATCATTCCATCAGTGCAAGCATGAAGGATTGGTCTCCCCTCCCCCCTGCATGCTGTTCTCTCAGCCCTCCCCACCTTTCAGAGTGGATTTTAGGAAGGCACAGTGGGGTGCAGGCGGAGGAGAGGGGGGAAGTCCCATTTTGCAAATGGGAGTCCTTGTGCTCACTTCCACTAGCAGAACAGGTTAGCTGAATCCAGCCAACTGGGATGCAAGTACTGTTTAAATAGGATTTTTTTGGGGTACATTTTAAAATTTCATCCAGTAATGCAGAAACGGGGGGCCATGGACTAATGAATGAACATATGCAAAATTGGGAAGGACTGGAAACAGACTGCTCTATCAGCCCCTAGACAGAATATATTTATTTTATCTTTGGCTGCTTTTTTATTTCTTTTACTCATCTACCTTGAATAGTTAAGAAAGCTTTTAAAATTGGAAATTGGAGTACATGAATGAATTTTGCCTGGACCAGAGCATAGAGTCCGCCTACATATGAGACTGCTTGTGAGTTTATGCTATACATTTGGTTGAAGGATTGGGGCCCTTGCATTGGCAAGCAGCCAGAAGGGCTTACTAAGAGTCTTCCCACTCTTAGTAGAAATTTGTTAGCTGCCTATTGTTTTGGAACTGGGGAATTAGGGAGTTGTGGCAGCCAGCAGTAGATTCCATGATGCAGCTGCACCACTCATCTGAGCTCTGTCCAGCTAAGTCATTGCAGCATACCGGGACAGGGATGAGAAAGAAGAGGCAAGGTTGGCATGGTGCAAACACACTGGCAGGAGGTCCAGATGAGCTCTGCTGGTGCATTTTCACTGCACAGAACTCGCAGCTGCTACACCCCTCCCCATCATAGTAAGCTGCAATGACAAAGGTCAGTTGAGCACTGTTGATGGCAATTACTGGATAACTAGACAAAGAAGCCAATCTCCACCTGCACTGCCTCACAGGACAGGTGGAAAACTTCCATCACACAGTTGGAACCACCATGTGTTTTTGGCATTTGGTGGAATCAAACATAGCTGCAGTGGAGCAGTGTCCAAACAAAGCCACAAGAAATACAATTTTCTTGTGGTTTCTCACAGAGTAATGCAGGCCCTTGCAAGGATGAACTCAGAGGGATGAGGGACTCAAATCAATTTTTAGGGATCTAGTGGGGTGGGGCTAGGCTATGAAAACATGAAAAAAAATTAGTTTCATTCACTGATGATATATCCCAAATATAATAATTAGAGAGTACTGACCTCATACATGCATATGGCTGTGATTGCCTCTTTACAAAGAGACATAATAAATACTTTAATCACAGTAGTTCTGAGACACATGTCTCCACAAAGTGACTCTTCAAGAATATAACCCTTTAATAGAATAATGGTCTGCTTTAACCGCTTTAAACCAAGTTGGGCCAAAATCCTGCCCCCAAATTTCCCCAAAATATTATTTCCGTATGAAAATGGGATGTAACTTTCTGCTGCTTCCTTGGGGAAGGGGAAACTTCTCTGAAATTTTCAGGAAGGCTTTGCCTTATTAGGAGTTGTCAGGAGACACAACTGACAGGAAGCTGTGGGGAGAGCCTTGCACCACTTCCCTTTGGCCACACTTCCTGGAATGACTTGGAATGTGACATTGCCCCCAAGGCACTCCAGAAAAAACATCCAGTAGGAAGTTGGAGAGAAAGCCTTGTGTCTACTATGAGTTGGGGGGTACACACACACACACACACACACACTTTATAAGCAATAAAAACAGGACAACCTTTGGCCACAATGATCTTTGGGGAGGATTTCATTTCATACCCACCCACTCAATGGTTGAAAAATAAATTTCCACATTTTTAGAGCTCTACTTTAAATTAATAAAATTACTTGTTATATCAGCAACCAGTGCAACTATAATATATATACTGCATGTACCAAGCAAAATAAAAACAAAAATCACTTATGGAATTGTATTGCTGTTATTTTACATGATCTTGGAGAGGGTGGGGCGTTATATTTTTTTCTGGGCACATTGTGCTTCCTATGAGGTTACAAGGATGCCACCATACCTTGATACACAATGATTTCTAATTTGTTCTATTATTCTTATAACCATATCTGTAGAATAACTGCATGGTCCTCAACAGTATTCTTTGTGCTGAAACATGCATTCGCCTTGGCCTCCTATTGGGTAGCAATTACATAGTTTTGACGGAATTGTTAACATTTTTTCTTGACTGCACATATTTCAACTGGGCATCACTCACTTGATACATGTACCCTGATCCAAGTAGACATATCTGAACTCACACCCAGAATCATGAGACAAAATGTGAGTCACTGGGTTAACTAAGTCGAGACGTGAACAAAGAATGGTGATTAAGATGACACAGGCTTCTGGCCCCACTCCAACCAGAGTTGGCATCTGCATGCTGGTGATCACATGTGTCCTGGCCACAACCTGGGCTGGCTGCATTGCTACCCTCAACTGAACTCTATTGGATTTGGCAGGCAGAACAGATATCTGTACAGACCACAACTTACTGTAAACATATCCCTAGCTGTATGATGAAAAACACATTCAAAATTGTATGCATATACAGTTCCTTGCCCAATCCAACTTCTGAGACTGAAGGTGTGTAGTTGTGGTCAGAATGTTGAAAACAGCTTCAGTTAGTTTTCCAGGAAGGGCAACCTGGGGCTGGATTTAATTCCCCTGCCCCATCTGATTATGGCTATTCATGCACCGAAGAGCTGCTGTGCTTGCTTATTTGCAGTTGCATGGGGTAGTTGGCCATGATGAGTTATTACAGGAGCACCTTTTGTGCACTTGCCACTGTTTGCTGTGATCGCCTCCCTCTTCTGCAACTGGATTTCAGCACAGAGACGAAGTTCAGCCCCATGAACAAGTTGTGCAAAAGCACCAAACACCGTTTGCTTGTCAATTCAAGTTAATAGAGCAATGTGTCTGGAGATGTGAGCTAACCTTTGCTGTCTGGAGCAGCATGAAACTTCCTTGCAATCTATCATTGCTTAGCCGGGATAAAGGTGCACATTTCATTTTCCAATTAAGTCAAAATCCAGAACAAGGAGAATAAAGGTATTTCTGAGACAAATGGGTAATGTAATCTTTGGAAATATGCTAAGCTTAAGATGTGTCGACTCAGACATGACTTTCTCTCATTAAGATTTAAGGTCCCCCCCCCCACTTTTTCATATCTCTTCCTCCCAAGGCCCAAAGCAGCAATGACTTCCAGTATAAATTGACTTAGAGGAAGCCATCCCAAGTCACAGTAAGCCTCTTAAGGAACTTTGTCTTCGTCATGGTTAACCAATCCTGCTGTGCAGCTGTGGAAGTGATTTGCAGCGCACAAAAAAACCCCACAACCCAAACTCCCAAATCCCACTGAAGGAATGGCCTGGCTTTCGGGAGCATAGACTTGGCAAAGCTAAAAGAAACTTCTCAAATAGCTTTGGGCTCTTTTGGAGACTCAGGATAAAACTTTCCCAAATTATCGAACTGAGGGAAGCTGTGATTTGAAGGGAAGACTCTTCCCCAATAAAACTATCAGCATTTTGCAGATTTGGTACAGAACACATTGAAACATAACATGGCAATATCTCTGTTGATTGGACTGCCATGGATTTAATTGTATTCCAACAAGGAAACTTTCTCCTTCTACTTCACATACAGAGTAAATCCTTGGTCAAAAGAACTGAAAACAGATTGTACATTGTGTAATCTCATATTTGAAGACTAGATATGAAGGCATTCCTTACTATTATCATCAGAGAACAACTATGGGCCCCTAAACAAATTTGAAACAGTCTTTACTGACTCCTCAAGTGTCTAATTTTGATCCTGTTTTAGGATGGGACCTCAGTCATCTGTGGAGATGCAACATCCTAGTCATCTCTGAGTACTACTAACCCCAGAAACCATCCATTCTCTCTCTCTCTCTCTCTCTCTCTCTCTCTCTCTCTCTCTCTCTCACACACACACACACACACACACACACACACACACACACACCCCTAGTAATTTCACCTAGCAAGGTAGCCTGGAAGACTTGATTCAGTACCAGAAGAACAAGCCAGAGTGGAGGGTAATACAGAACAACACTGAATTTGTCTTCAGATTTGATAATGCAGTTAGCCAACCATGTGGTCACTTCCCCATTTGGCTGATGGTGCAAGGTTGGCAATTCTAAATTAGAATTTGCCCATTCTAACATGACACTCCTGTACTGCTAGCTGAATGCAAAAGTGACCACACACTGTTTTCCTACCAGCTCTCCCCCAATTACAAACAGTAGGCATGAAAGAGGGATTCTGATCAGGACCACAGTGGGTATAAAACCTACACCCTGTTCCTATGCCATGCCCCCCACCCTTGGGCTGCTATTTGTTAAAGGAAAACCACGACATAGTACCAGATCCCATAGCTGACATGTCTAGTTTGCTCCTAAGTCCAATAGATTGGGGAGGGATGATATGAATCTTAGCTACAAGTCAAATTTCAGGTAAAGTTCTCATGAAAATGACAATTTGTAACATTCATTTAATAAATTCCCTGCACATACTTGTCCAGTTTCCTGGGAATGTCAATCAGTGGTGTGAAATAAGAAGCCTGCAATTCTTCAGAACCCAAACCAATAAAATCTCCCTCCCTCTCCCTCTTTCTATCTTCCTTCCTTCCCCAGAGAACCCACTGACACTTCAGAAAATGTTTGCCTTAAAGAGTTTTAGAAATAACTATGATTATATTTACTGTACTGGTATATACTTAACTATGATTCATTTGGGGGATAAAGAAAAGTTAGCAGTCAGCGTTGTGTTTCTCTCAACTTTTATATATCACAAGCAAATTTAAATGGCATTTCGAAAGGTGTCTGACTTTTCTCCTTCTCTGTTTGCTGCTTGTTAGTTCTGAATAATTTAAGGGCAGCTGGGTTACATCTAAGTATCAATATTTGATGCTGAAGATCACTGCAGTACAATGCTCACTCTGCTCACTTGGATGAGTACTCTGACTTGATTGCATCAAGCTTCCATGCTAAATGTACCATCATTCAAAGGCAAATATGTGCGTTGCTAACATACCATGCTGAGCTTTTGCATATAGCCAACAGATGATCTGTACACAGAGTCCACTAGATAGATGCACCACACACCATCTGTCGCTGTCTTTCATTGCGTGTTGAGGTCACCAAGCCACCCCCCCCCCAAATAAGTCACACTTCAGACATAAATTTTTGTTTGGGTTTTTGGCATATTTTAGGCCACAACTTTATTGAAATACAAATCACGTGAGTGGTTGCGTAGGCATTGGTTCCGACTAGCTGTCCGACGGGACAGAGCTGACCACGTGTCAGAGAAGGGAAACCAAACTGGGGAGAGTTAATGGAGACTGGGGTCACAGACCTCCCTCTCCCCAGGGGTCCCAGGGGGCTCATGCGTGGCCCTGCAACCCGACCGGGTTCGGACAAAAGCATATCGAGCCCCTGGATTCCTTTAACGGAATTCCCATCACACCATCATCATTTGGAGGGCGACCGCCCATTCACCAATGAACCAATGCCTAACCACCAACCTTACAAGTTGTGACTAATTGCTATGTAGTAGGCAAAAACCAAATGGCCCAGCCAATCAGCCAGATGGAAAAATTCCTACTAGGCCCCTGCCCCAACAGCAGACGACCCCATGACAGGCAACAGCAAGGTCAATGCAAAGGCCTATACCAGGGAGGGGGGGCGGGAGATCCGAAGCACGCAGCAAAGAGGACCGTCGCATGGCATGCTGAGGAATATATAGGACGCTGGGCTGTCCATCAAAATTGCTACATGCAATTACCCCAGCAACTCACCTTGACCATTCCCAGCTGTGGCCATTTGCCCACTCCTCCCCCGGGCTACCGGGGGAAGGAGGAGGGGGTGACTTTCCTGTCCCCACTGCAACACATGCTCTCCCTATAGGAGAACTCGCTTTAGCTGAACCCCTAAAACATTGACTCAGGGCCTGCCCACCCATGAGGCAAGATGAGGTGAGCGCCTCAGATGGAAAAATCCAAAGGGGTAGCAGATCCCAATGTAGATATTTGTTTGTTTCTTATGTACCGTATATACTCGAGTATAAGCCAACCCGAATATAAGCCGAGGCACCCAATTTTACCACAAAAAACCTGGGCAAGCTTCATAGGAGACACTGCCTGCCTCACTCGAGTATAAGCCGAGGGCGGCTTTTTCAGCACAAAAAATGTGCTGAAAAACTAGGCTTATACTCAAGTATATAGGCCATTCACGCCACACCACTCTACCCTAAGAGGGAGGGAGCACCATTTTGTGGTTCTCCTCAGGGGCCAAAATGTCTTGGGCTGGCCCTGGATTGACTATATATAGCAAACAGAATGTCCAAATAGAGAAACAAGTCTCTACAGAGGAAAGGGAAGAATGATTGTCCTGTGTCGATCATAATCAAGTCCACATACTTTGAAGAGGAGCCAACTGACTCTTTCTGCTGCATTTTCTCTTTGCTGGTCTGATATCAGCTTAGTTGTACCCCCATGTGAGGAGTGGGTGGTGGGAGTTGGTGGCAAAGCAAACAGTTAAACCAATAAAGGGTGGAGGGTAGTTGGCACTGTGTAGGGTGCAAATTGATCTGCACTGCTGGTCCCAGCTTCAATCCAGCTCCAGGTTGAGGTAGGAGAGATCCCTGCCTTAAATTCTGGAGAGCCAGTGCCAGTCAACATAGACAATACTGAGCCAGATGGTCCAATAGTCTGACTCAGCATAAGGCTGCTCCTGGTATTAGTATATTACCCTGCCTTGATTTCTTTCAGTGAGGGGCATTGTATGGCTTTACAGCAGCAAGCTCTGACCCATTGCCTAGCACAGGATGCTACTTTAAATGAAGTGCCACCAATCCTACTGAACATTCAGCACCTGGAACAGCCCCATACAATCCAGCAGTAAGATGGCCCCTATATTCAGTATTTTGCAGTAAATCAGATTAAGCAAAAACTGTGCTTGATGGATTGGAAGTTTTAATACATTCATCCATGGACTGTAAGGAAACCTAACTCAGCATAGCTGCTCTGCATGTTATTCTGGGAGCATTTGATCATAAAAAGCATATTGCCATGAATGCATTGTCAATATTGGTTACTAATAAGTTCATAAAAGCTATGCCACGTATTGTTATATATCGATTTCCTATACCATTTTGTTCATTTTATTCTCAATTTATTTATTCTTTTAATCAATCAGCAATATTCTGGTGCTATAGAACATAATCCTATAGGAAAGCCCAGTGCAGAACAGAGCTACATTTTATTGCTTTATCAATTTAGTACACAAAACAAGATTTCTCATGAATCTTCACCAGTGAGGAATGAGTAATAATATTAGCATTATGCACCAATGACGAGATTTTATATTAAGCTTATGACAAAGTACTGTATGTGAATAGCTCCAGAACATGCCTAAGATAATCACTAGAGTCTGGAAATCAGGCAAGAGGAGGAGGAGGAGGTCATAGAGCTTCAGATGCCCCAGCACCAACACATGTAGGGCAGTGGGGCTTGGTGATGGGGCAACAAGCACAGGCCTGCTCTCCCTTCACCTGATTTGAACCACGAGAGGGCTAACAATTGAACAGGACTAGTAAACAGAGCTACTGAGCCTGTGGCATAATGGATGGTTTGTTAGCTTTAGATTCAAATCCCTACTTCACTATGAATTGTATTAGATGGCCTTGGGCAAGTCAACTCCTCCAGCCTAAGGGTACTGTGAAGCTGTGAAGTAGAATGACATTCTGGGAGAGATCAGGCAATCTCCAACACTGGATGGTTTACATCAGAAGTTAAAAATGTACTCATTTATGTGGGCAATTTCCTGACCCGTTCTGATGTTCCAGTATTGACTCTCCATCCCTTCCTTCCCCGCTCCCATTCTGATCTGGTTTTAATAATTGGATAATATTGATTGCATTGTATTTAATTATGTTTTATATGTAAACCACTTTGGTAGGGGAAATGTGGCAAATAAATTCTCTAAATTAATAACAAAATGCTATAAAATTATCATACTTGTATCAAGTCCTTCTGTAATTAACTTACAGAATTTGCTGTCAGGAGATGCAGTGACCACAAGCGTAAAGGGCTGTAAAAGGAGATAAGACAAATTCATAGAAGATATCAATGGATACTAGTCATGATGACAGCTATATGCTCCTTCCAGCTTGGGAGGTGATTTATGCCTCTGAATTACCAGCTGCTAAGGAGCAGTCATGAGTAGGGCAGGATGATAGCCTCCATGGCCTGCTTGTGAGCTTCCCTAAGGCATCTGGCTGGGCACCACAGGAACAGGATTATGGGCTAGAGGAGCTTTTCTCATGTTCTTTGTGTGACAAAGAAAGGGCAGAAGCTGCTTGCATCAAAAACATTTCAGTAGAGAAAGTTGAAACTAACATTGCTCTCCTTAACACAACTTGCTAGCTACACTGCAATGTGATGTTCAGACTGAAGCATGTCAGTTTACTTACAGTAAAGGCCTTGCCCGTGTATGGGAAGACTTCAGGGCAGGTGTTTTGGCCTTCAGATGTTGCAAAACCACAACTCTCATCAGCCCAAGCAAGCATGGCCAATGGCCAAGGATAATGGGCATTGTCGTTCAGCAACATCTGGAGGGGAAAAGGTTCCCCATTCCTGTTCTAGGGTAATACCATGGGATCTGTAGTGAAGTGGAGGAATCCAGTCCAGGATTCTTCCACAACTGCTCTATCTTGTGTCTGGAAGCACAAATCTCAGCAGAACTGAGCAGTAGCCTTATTCAGTGCTACAAAATCCCCCATTCAATGAGGGACAGTGAGAAGGAACACATTAGCTCTGTTTCCCCATTGGAGCTGTTTCCCCAGTTCCCATGGTCTGCAGTAGAGAGACATTTCAGCTTATGTGGGTACCCTGTGTGATATAGAATCCTGCTCATCCCCACTCTCCATCATCACATGAAGGGTTAGAACACTTCAATAGGGCTAAAGTCTAATGCATTATTTCTATACCTCTGCTTTTACAGATTTTCCTGGTACCCACATCTGTGTGACATAAAAATGCAGGGTATTTATTCATTTTTAAATACCAGCTTTCATCCTGAAACATTTTAAAATTAAAATTCCCTATACTCTGCCCTTTGGATGTGCAACTCACCTACGAAATTGGGATCCCCCCCTCTCTTGACCTTTATCTTCTACATTAAAGAATGTGTATTTTCACTTCTGAGACATGTTTCAATTGAAGGTTTATCAAAGGTGCCTCTTACGTTATTGCAAAAAGCAAACACATCTAACCCAAATCAAAAGTAGATTCAGAAGGGGATAAACATCTCTTGCTGATTGAACAGCTAAATGTACAATAAAATACACTATTTCAAACAACAACCCAACTGTGCTAAAAAAAAAGAAAGAAAGAAAACTAGTAACCAACAGATAATATGGTATCCAACCTTAACATTACCCATAAAAATGTCTGGGGAACTGGGGAAAGATTGACATGGGGGAAAAAAGAACTGGGGAAGATTGACATGATTATTCATACTGGGATTGGAAAATTTAATCTATTTTGATTTGGGATATATACCGTATTTTATATGGGGCATCACTCCACTGAAAACAGCAGGTTTTCAACTTCTGGGTGCTAGATCCAGAGTTCTAGCCCGGGTGGGAGTGGTACCATCAGATGAGCTAGATGCAGAAATCAGACCTAGACTCAATTATTCACACTGTGGTAAGTGACTCCAGGGTGGGATTCTGCATGGTATCTATGTGGGGCTAATACTGAAGGTGTTTCAGAAACTTCTAAATAAGAAGAGCCCTGCTGGATCAGACCAAAGGCTTCCTAGTCCAGCATTCTGTTCTCACAGTGGGCAGCCAGATGCCTATGGGGAAGCCATAAGTAAGACATGAGTGCAACAACCCTCTCCCGCTCATGGTCCACAGTAACAGGTATTCATGTAGCCATCATGATTAGAAGCCATTGGTAGTCTCTATTTTAACATACTGATTTTACTGAGAAAGTTTTTATATTGTAGTGAACTGTTCTGGAATTTTTAATGAAGGGTGATATAGGATTGTTTAAAATATAAATATAAATAAAAAAACCTATTAAGCCAAGGTTTCTGAAAGGGTCAGAAAACTGAAACATGTTAATCTGATAATAAAGCAACTATACTGGGAAAATGCTCCTCAGGCGCCCATGCTTGAGAGCCTTTTGGAGTGCGTATGTGGGGTAGAGGGATGCAGGTGGCGCTGTGGTCTAAACCACTGAGCCTTGGGCTTGCTGATCAAAAGGTTGGCGGTTTGAATCCCCGCGAAAGGGTGAGCTCCTGTTGCTCGGCCCCCGCTCCTGCCAACCTAGCAGTTCGAAAGCACGCCAAAAAATGCAAGTAGATTAGTAGGTACCACTCTGGCGGGAAGGTAAATGCCGTTTCCATGCACTGCTCTGGTGTCAGTGTTCCATTGTGCCAGAAACAGCTTAGTCATGCTGGCTACATGACCTGGAAAAACTGTCTGCGGACAAACGCCGGCTCCCTCGGCATGTAAAGCGAGATGAGCGCAGCAACCACAGAGTCGTTCGCGACTGGACTTAACTGTCAGGGGTAGAAATCATTGAAATAAACTAATAAGACTGTGAACAGGAGGTGAAGGTTCTTCCCCACTCACAATTGGTAGTTATCACACTCCCTTCTGCTACTTGGTATCATTTTGTCTCTATTATGGCCCACAGAATGTCAGCGTGAGGTTAGGGAAGGTTGTCCTAACTCTGTTTTGGTGCTCGACATCATCAGTTAGCCAAATATCATTGGCTGTGTGGCATAATTACAAAGCCAATCAGGTTCAGGCAATGTTTATGGCCCTCTCTGACATCTTGAGAGAGATAATAGTCACCAGTAGCAGCAAGGAGTGAAACTTTCACCACCCCAAAGCCCCCTGTTTCTAGCTGGAAAGGTTCTCCACATATGCTAACACACCCAGTACATCAAAGTGTAACCAGCATTGCTGTGAGGCTTTGAAGGAGGCAAGTGCTGTGCAAAATACAGGGAGCTGTCCAAGTGCTGAAGAGTCTCCTCTAGTTGAAATTCAGCCTAATCCCTCCAACAACAATGCATGGATTGAGGAGATAAAATGAAACTATCCCAAATTCTGCACTAGGGCAAGATTGCACAGCTCACACTGAGGTAATGTATGTTTCTTAAGCAAGCATGTACACCGGCCACAAAATTTAGTTTGGGGTGGGGTGTTTTTTTGGAACAATTGAATGAAATCTGCCTATGTTGTAGCCCCTTGTGAAGGGATGAATACTGCCAAATTTGAAAACGATAGATGCAGTGGTTTTCCTGTTACAGTTTTAGGGTGGTTAAAATGATTAACTTGATGTATGAAGATAGCATACATCAGAGAAGTACCCCCAGGTATGAAAGTTCAGAAAGGGCAGATGCAGGGATTTTATGTGCTAGGAACCTTTGAAGTTGATTGGGCAATTGGGGAGAGAACAAGAAGGATTGCCTTCCCTTCCTGTGATCTTTGCAGGCAATACTTTTAGTATGAAAATTGCACACATCATGGAAGGGCCCCTAGGAAAGTAGTATGTCAAATTTCAGAAGAACAGGTGCAGGGGATAAGAAGCTTTAATGAATTGGCTGGGGGGCAGTTGCAGACTTATGTCTACTGCTTCTTAGTACAGTGGTACCTCAGTTTTCAAATGTAATCTGTTCCGGAAGACCATTCGACTTCCGAAATGTTCAAAAACCGAGGCGCAAAGGGCGGTCTGCAGAAAACAACAAAATAACATGTACACACAGTTGAGGCGCATTCGAAAACAGAAGAAATTACTTCTGGGTTTTCGGGGTTCAAAAACTGAAACATTCGGCTTCCAAGATGCTCGAAAACCAAGGTACCACTGTATTTCCTTTGTCCTCCCTTCTATGTATGTGAAAATCATAGAACTGTATAGTTCAGTGATGGCTAACCTTGACACCCCAGATGTTTTGGAACTACAACTCCCATCATCCCTAGCTAACAGGATCAGTGGTCAGGGATGATGGGAGTTGTAGTCCCAAAACATCTGGAGTGTCAAGGTTAGCCATCACTGGTATAGTTGGAAGGAACCACAATGGTTATCTACTCCAACCCCCTGCAATACAGGAAACACAACTAAAATAGCAGACTGAGACAAAGAAATCGTTCTGTATGATGACACGTCACACCAATTTCCAGTAACTGTTTCTGCAATATCACCATTTTGCATCATCACTTTTGACCCAGAAATAAGACAGAACATTGGTTCAGTGGCTTTGGGAACAGCCTCCTTAAACTGGAAGTTAGGAGGATTATGAAATTTAATGCTTCTAGACAGTTTTCACAACAGCAATTTAAAACATCTCCTGATGACCATTTAATCCATAGCTTACTTTATCATTTTTTAATTTAAAAAATAACAACACTTCTGCATTCCTACCTGGGGAAATAATGTGGAAGTGTCATAATGAGCCCTTTGGAAACATTAATCTAACTTTCCTTCTAGGTTGTTTTTATTAAGAGATATGAAGCTAACCAAGCCCCCCAAAATAGAAAACAACCACTTGCCTATGAGGGACTGCACACTTGCTGAATATTTATATAGAGTGACAGTGACATTTGACTTTGGATTTCCTGTCACATAAATTGTCTCCGTTCAACTGTGAACCATTTCTCTTCATCCTGACAAGTTGGGGGCAGGCATGGCACCTTGGACAGAAAGACCTGGATTCTTCATTTCATCTTCAAAAAAAACTTTGATGTAAATTTGCAGCCTGTCAGGTGCAATCCAGATATTCAAGTGAATCTCAGAGATAATTAACTATAATATAAGGCTTCAAAGGTAGCACAAGTCTTTTATCAGTGTTCACATTTATTCCCTTCCTAACGCATCCAAATTTTTCATGGATGTATGTGCAACCCATTTGCCTTTTCTGATGTGTTGTATGCACACACGCATGTGCACAAGCACACACTGTTAAATTCCTTAACTGCATAGCCTCATGCATGCCTACATGAGCAGTATTTGTACTAATATAAGTTCCTGTGCATTCTGCTGTCATAACACATACCATCCTGTTGTACAAACATTGTAGTCATTGCATACCACAACCATTCTATAAACTATTTATTATGCATTATCTAGGAAAGGGAATGATTGCCCAGGTCTACAGCAGCTGTATGAGTTTTGAAAGTGTAATAGCTTGTAGACACACTGACTTCAAAGCTGCTGCTTCATTTCTGTACAAACTTTTGAGTTTGTGTTACTGGGATAATCATCCATCATATAAAATGAAATGGAAAGAGGAAGGAATCCAAAGATATATGGAATTCATCATCTCTTTCTTCACCATCCACCAATATCAGGGAAATCACTTTTTAAAGCAATGACAATATGATACCATATCCGGCAAGGGGGTGGTGGTGGTTTATTAACAGGAAGTATCCCAATAAATGTTGGAAGTGGTGTGGCAATATAGGAACAAATATACAAATATGATGGTCATGCCCAAAGACAACTGAATACTGGCAAAAGATCTTCAGATATATAAAGTCCAAAATAGGGCATACAGTCCCTTTAAACTCACTTGCCGTTTTGCTTTGCTACTTGGAGATAAAGAATATTCCAACTTCATAATGTGGAATAACAGGCCCTTGTTAACAACAGCCAAATTTCTACTGGCCTCATGATGTAAATGCCATCAGGTATCACCTATTCAAGAGTGGTTTGACACAAAGCATGGAAATTGCTTTAAGTGGGCCTATGCAAATATGCAGCCTAATTTTGATGATTTATTGGGGAAATCATTCCTATTTATGCCATATATTGGCTATAAAGGTAAAGGGACCCCTTCCCACCAGAGCGGTACCTATTTATCTACTTGCACTTTGACGTGCTTTCGAACTGCTGGGTGGGCAGGAGCTGGGACCAAGCAACGGGAGCTCACCGCGTCATGGGGATTCGAACCACCGACCTTCCGATCAACAAGCCCAAGGCTCTGTGGTTTAACCCACAGCGCCACCTGCATCCCTATTGGCTATAAAAGAAGTCCTTAAAGTCTGATAGGCTCAGTTTTATATTTATACAGTGAGGTTGACTCCAAGAATAGCCACTGGGGTGGGTAAGCCCCAACAATAGCTTCTGGGCAACAGCATTGCTGCTGGATAGCCAGAGAGGGAAGGCCAAAGTGGCAGTGAAGTCAAGGCAGTACAGGCACACTAGAACAGCCAATCTGGCCCTTCCACCAGTACACCCACACAGCCCAGACCTCACCTCTGCTGCTTGGAGGCCATTGTTGTGGCCTTCAACAGGCAAGCTGTTTCTGATTCTTGCTAACAATATCTGTTATATGACAACTGTAAGAGGGTAAATGTCTACTAGACTTGATTTATACAATTTATACAGTGCTATTGTATGTTTGACCACATTTATGAGAAGTTGGTGAAGGTGATGCAAGTTTGCTGCATGGGCTATACTTTCAATGAATATGCTCTAAAAAGTCAACTCTGAAATAAGCAAGTGAAATGTGTAAAACCATTTTGGTGTGTGTGTGTGTGTGTGTGTGTGTGTGTGTTTGTGTTTCTCACAGTCAAGCGGTATATACATTTTATGAAATAAATTAAATAAATAAATGTGGCTATGTTGGCTAATGTGTTGCTCTTTTGTAATGGAAAAATCTTCAAAAGAAATTTTTGTTTGTGTGTGTGTGTGTTTTTTTAAAGCACTGTTTGGAGAATTGAGCTGTTAAAATAAAATAAAATATTTTCTTTTCACCCCAATGAGATACACTCAGAGATGATTCCATCTCTCTATCCTCATCACAAAACCTTGGGGCCTTTGTGAACCTTGTAGCCATCAGAAGCGGACAACCAGGCTCAGTGAGATTATTATTGCAATGCTTGGAGAGTTATTCCAATGAATACCCTTGCTCATTGAGAGTGTGTCCCACAGCAGCTTAAGGTTATAGGCTGATTCAGTTGGCTTCCCTCGGCTTTTCACAGCTTGCAGAGAACTGGGGCAGCTCGGAGGCACTTGGGTGCCAATCAAAACCAAACCAAACAAAAACAAATCCTCCTTGCACTTAAAGTCCAAGAGAATCTTTCTGAAGGGCAATAGGTAAGAAACACTTCCCATTCCAAGCTGAGGAAGATAGCTAGCTTCTTCCGGGGGGGGGGGGAGCTCTATTGTTCAAAAATATTTACTTCCACTTTTACACAGAGGTGTGTGTGTGTGGTTTTTCAGAATTTTGATCGACACAGCTATTTATTGATGCCTGTTCTCTCCATTAGATAAGGGGGAAATGCCAGAGAGAGGCAATCTGCTTGCAGCATTCAGCTACCAGGGGATCGGACTTCAGAAGCAGTAGACAGTGTTCTTGTACTTGGTTAGGTTTTTTGTTTTATTTTATTTTAGAGGTGCTTCTTGACACTGGCCTTTACTACTGCTTGTGTATTACCCAAAGCAAGACCAGCAAGATAAAAGCAAAGTTGCTTTTGATTTCATGTGCCTGTAAGACAAGAGGATCTAGAAAGCATTAAGAGATCAGATGCGAGTACACACAAAGAGGGGGAAAGAGTTTAGTTTTCACTGCAAACATTTTGCTTCGTCACTGAAGCCAGTTTAAAACAAGAACGAAAACTTTGTACACACATCAAACCGGGTTGAAAATGTTTCTGCATTTATGTCATTGCACTTCAGTTCTAAGCTGCATTTGAAAGAGTCAGTTCACATGCTCAATGCCACACACACTCAGTGGTGGAAATAATAAGTACATGCATGAGGCAGCAGACCTCTGAGCACAGCTCCGATATGTGCATGGCTGCCAGGCGGCAGAGGAACCAACCCCCATGGCAGGTTTCCAGGAACGGATAAGACAAGGAAAAGTCCTTACCATCTGCTTTTATTCAATATTTACAGAGAGAGGCTTGGGAATGCAGCCTCTTGGAATAATGGCATTGCCCCGAGTAAATCTCCCTTCCCCTTTCCTCCCACTTCGTCATTTGTCATCCCTTCTATGGGTGGCATTGAGGGCCCTTTGCTTCTGAGCCCTTTGCTCTCCTACTTTTAAGGCTCACCGGGTTTTAGGAGATGGTGGGTCTGGAATGCTTTCTAGTGATAACATGTCAGTTGCTCCTGATCTGCCTCCTCCTCCTCTATCATTATTTCCCAACATCCCCCCTCATCTTATTATTTATTTATTTATTTATTTATACATACATACATACCCCGCCCATCTGGCTGGGCTTCCCCAGCCACTCTGGGTGGCTTCCAACAAAATATTAAAATACAATAATCAATCAAACATTAAAAGCTTCCCTAAACAGGGCTGCCTTCAGATGTCTTCTAATCTTCCTCTGAGCTGTGATCTCCCTCCAACCCCTATTGTAGTTCTGAACTGTCTTCTTCTTCTCCGGAAGGGTCAGGTTGAGGAGGCGGTCTCCACCATTCCTCCTCTGCCCGGACCCTGACAATGGCATGGCATTTAACATGGAGCACAACCGTCTATTGATGTACACAATGGAAACTGGTTGGCAGCACAGTATTTGTAAATAGTGGATACTCACTGGTAAGAGGAATAAACTGGGAGGCAACTTACACCAATTTTTGACACAAAAGGCCTACAGAAGAGTCATATAAAAGCTTTTTGTGTAAAGGAGTTAAGCACAGTCTTAGCAGCCTCCACAATACATGCCAAGGAAATAAAGCCGGCAGAAGGACATCTGAGCAGAAATATTGCCTTCCCATGGGTATCCTCCATGAGAGCCAATTAAAAAAAAACTATTTGGAATTAAGATTAAATTAAATTAAACAATGGTTGTGTGAGTCTGCTCTTCTTATTCTTTGCTCACTAGAAAACAGGGGGGTGGAAGAGGAAAAGTCTGGCAGGCTGGATGCAGCCTTCACAATTCCTTATCCACATGTATAATTCAGAGTTAATGGTGAGTGCAATGATTAGAGTGATTATGTGTACAATACTTCCACTCTCTATTATTCTGTCACAGGCAGTGATTGCAGCCAGGTTCGTGTGCAAGCCTGAGCAGGGATTCAACTGGGAATACAGATATTGACAGGCATTCAGGCCCAAAGAGAGTCTCCAGCACATGCAGGACCTTGGTCAAGATGTTGTGATCTGTGATCACTATGCCTTTAAATAAGGTGCAGCTCAGTCTAAATGGGGGGGGGGTCATTGTTTCGTTGTTTTGTTTTCATTATTTACTTGTGTTTTTATCTTGTATTTTATTCTATGAACAGCCCAGAGATCTTATGATGAAGGTTGGTATATAGATTTAATAAATAACTGAATTTATTTGATAACTATGACCCCACTGGGAAACCCCCCCAGTATTTAAAGGGGATATGCCTTATTCTGCAAGTGCTGGGTCGAACAGGACTGAGTGGCAGGGGAGGGGATTGCGGCTTGACTGGCATTTCTAGGATGGAAAGCTTGGAATCTGAGGATGATGGTAAGAAGATTGGAGAAGAGGAAGTAGGATGAACTCTCGGGGTTTAATCAGGGAAGCAGGGTCTTCTGGGGCCTATATGAAAGGTGAATCTCATCCCCACTCTGCTTCTTCCTTAAATTCTACAACTTAATTCCCCCAAGCATGAGGAATCCATCCCTAGGCTTATGATAAACACTCATGTGTACCTGCAGTTTATGAGCATCAGGAGGAAGAAGAAACCATGTCATAGATTTAATCTTATGCTTCTTTGTATAGAACCTACTAGTTCTGGTCCATTTTGTAGCAGAGAAGACAATGTCATATCCAGAATCAAAGCTTCTGGAGTGAAGCCAAGGGAAAGTCGACACAGAAGTTCTACCCACCCACTGTTGTGTTAATTATGCAGCTTCGCTGTTGTTGGTGCTTTATATTTGGGTTGTGATGTGCTTGGCTATGAATATCTGATCAGACATGGCTGCTATCCACAACTGCAGATCCTTCACTGTGGGGAAAATCCATTTGAAGGAGAACATAGAAGAACATGCTGCAGGCTGCCATTCAATGTAAAACAGAACTGCCACCATGTAAGAATTAATAATATACTGCTTACCTTTAATTGGACACCTCTGCTTTCCTTCCATATTGCCTCCCTCCCACCATTTCCCCCATTCTCAAAATATTTTTTTCTCACCAGCAGAGGATTGTCTCTGAGGACTGCTAGGATTATAGACTCCAGGAGGGAAGCAAGACGACTAGCACCAGGATTCTGCCTTCTCAGTTACAATGAGCAGCACTAGGTCAGATTCACCTTTTCTGTAACTCTCCTCTGTGTCCATGAGACTTAGATCATGTATTGATTCACCCCCATCTAATTTGGAGAGATCATATTAGATATCAGCGGTTCAAGATAAATGAAGGAAGAATAGTCAAGCCTGTGGAGAATACAGTATGCTTTTCTCCAAATATATTTTTGACCATTTTCTGACTTTATGACGGCAGAGAGAGGAAAAAGGCAGACTTCTAATTCCAAGTCTTATGCCGTGACCCTTTTCTACTACCGATGATGCTACCTAGGGTGTCTCTGGGTTGTGGCTGGTCAACCCAATTCCCTCTGCCTTCCTATGATCTAGGAAGCAATAAAAAGAGGAGGAAGGGTGGTGACACATATTTATTTGTTTTAAAGACTTCTACCCACACCTCATCCAAATGCCCCAGGATTATTTACAACAATAAAATATACAATCAACAATAAGATATTAAAATCAATCTCAATAAAAACATACATCTACTCAGGGTACCACATTTCTGTAGTCCAATGATTGACGTTTATATTCAAAAACCTGTTGAAAGAGACAGGTTTTCATCTGGCCTCTAGAACTGAACAGAGTTGGAGCCAACCAAACCTTCAAGTGGTGTGTGTTCATAAAGGGGGTACCATTGATGAGAAGATCTGCTGACAAATCGTGCCTCCTTGAGCTTCTCTTGCAGATGACCTCTCTTTTGCTTTGTTGTTGTTGTTTAGTCGTTTAGTTGTGTCTGACTCTTCATGACCCCGTGGACCAGTGCACGCCAGGCACTCTTGTCTTCCACTGCCTCCCGCAGTTTCATCAAATTCATGTTGGTAGTTTTGAGTACACTGTCCAACCATCTCGTCCTCTGTCGTCCCCTTCTCCTTGTGCCCTCAATCTTTCCCAACATCAGGGTCTTTTCCAGGGAGTCTTCTCTTCTCATGATGTGGCCAAAGTATTGGAGCCTCAGCTTCAGGATCTGTCCTTCCAGTGAGCACTCAGGGTTGATTTCCTTCAGGATGGATCGGTTTGATCTTTTTGCAGTCCATGGGACTCTCAATAGTCTCCTCCAGCACCACAATTCAAAAGCGTCAATTCTTCAGCGACCAGCCTTTTTTATGGCCCAGCTCTCACTTCCATACATCACTACTGGGAAAACCATAGCTTTAACTATACGGATTTTTGTCAGCAAGGTGATGGCTCTGCTTTTTAAGATGCTGTCTAGGTTTGTCATCACTTTTCTCCCAAGAAGCAGGTGTCTTTTAATTTCATGACTGCTGTCACCATCTGCAGTGATCATGAAGCACTCTTTTGCTTAGACCTCTCTTTTTCTGCAGTTACTACACTCAGAATGAGTTCACAAGAGCATGTGTGTGTGTCTCTGTGTATGTGTGTGTGTCACAATGATTAAGGTCATTACAAAAATGAAAAAGGCACTGACACAAATGATTGCAGGACAGAAACTTTCAATCATCAATGCAATATTCAGTTAACAATTCATGACACCAACCAGAACAGCACTATAATGACAGGATTAAAAAGACAATTGCGGTTAAGTTAGAGGAAAGCATTGCCTTTCTGAGATACAGCACAGAGGCACTGAATAAATGCACAACAGAAGAGGCTTGAAAAGCTATTCCTCCATGGAGTTTCTAATCAAGTCTCCAATGGAACTAACAAGTTCCTGTGAGGGAGAGTTCTTTACTTACTATATTTATATAAGGCCATCAAACAATGTTCTCTGAGCAGCTTGCAAATAAAATAACATACATTTAAAAATATGATATCATAAAATGGCAAATTGCAGCATAAAATTCCAGCAGAGTGTCTTATTTAAGCAGATTGCTGTACTTCAGCAGGACACTGTGGGCTATAGACAGGGGTCTATCTATTGGCAATTATTTTTTAAAGTTCTGGATATAAAGTCTAAGAGAGACTCAAAGCCAGAGAACTGGCTGACTAGTTCAATTCACTATGTGAAATTCAAGAAAGCCAAGATTACTTATTGGACCTCTTCAGGTTGTCGGGGCAAATTGCTGCAGTCACAGTTGCAGTCACAGCTAGCAAAATGCCCTTGTTGGAGTCTGGGTGAGCCTTCTCTGGCTTTGGTGACCTCCAGGTGTTTTCTGGCTGGGTGTCACACTCCAGTGGGTGTTCTCAGGAGCTAGGGTCCCAGATCTGAGAAATAAAATCCTATCTCTAAAGCTCTTACCAGACTGTGGTGCCACACAGTCTAAACAAACCAAGGTTAAACACAAGAAATCAGTATAAGCCCAAACCTGATCCAGAAGCAAGCCCAAGGTCAATATTACATGGTATTTTACAAGGTAGAACAGAGCAAGGAGGAGTGACTAGAGTCAGGGACACAGAACGACGCTACAGGGAACAAGGAATCAGAGATCTGCACAGGGAAGGTTCAAGAGGGAAGACTTAAATGCTTTGTTCTCCTAAACCACACCCTAACCACAACTGCTGGTATTGAAGGAGTATCAGGAATTGCTAACTTACAACTAGACCAACAACTCTTAGTCCATGGAAACATGCTATGTCATCACTCTTCAGCCTAGACCTGACGCTTCTAGTGCTGACACTCTTGAGGACTGGAGGCAACATTCACCATAGCATGTCACTAAATTGGGGGGGGGGGCTGAACTTGGAAGCAAGGGATGTAGGTAAGTGCTACTAACAAAAACAATAGCATGCCCATGCACACTCAAAAACAGTCTCTCTTCTGAAAATTCAATGGGTGACATTGTGCACATTTAAGGGTGGTGGCATTGTAGAAGAACAAATTAATGGGAGCTGCCCTGTCCCTGATGTATCAGAATGTAGGCAAATAATAGGGTTTTCAGATGACTTTGGATGAATGAGACCAGTTTGAAGGATGGAGCGTTGGACACCCCGAGATTTGGCCAGAAGTCCAATATGTAAATTGTTAGAGTGAACACTTGCAAGCAGAGCTGTCATTTTATTCTAAAAACATTTTTGGTGCATAATGCTCTTCTTCATGGGAAGTTGCTATGAAAACATTTTAGCACCCTCAATATAAAAACACAAAGCTCCAAATAAAAAAATAAAACTAACCACAGTCCAGCATAATTGTAGTGCGCCAGTATCAAAATTTGCTTTTTGTTTGTTTGATGCTCACCACAAGCCTATCTATAAGCCAAGGCTAGGGATTCTGTGTCTATCTGCAACAGCCAGCTGGCTAATGGCTATGGATGGCTATGGATCTAACAGAATCTGGAAGGACACAGGTTCTCTAGACCTTCTAACTCCACCCCCTATATCAAAATTGCTTTGCTGAATTAGCATTATTTTTCCAATGGTGGTCAGCTGCTTGCATCTAGACCTAAGGTTCCCAAACTGTGGTCTGCAGTCTGCAAGTTTCATTCAGGCGGTCCACAACACATCTGTGGATTTGTGGTTGAAGACAAGAGACAGCACATCCATCACATTAAATATTAAAAATGAGTGGGATTTACCTAACCAGCCCCAGCAGTGAAGCCATGTACAAGGACTTTTGCTTGTGCAGTGGGGCTTTCCCCCTTCCCACCATGCATCCCCTGAAATTGGATTGGTGGGGTTGGATCAGGAGAATCCCTGGAACAGTTCAGAAGAAAGTGGGGATCCTTCCATCTTGCAAGCTGGAATGCTTGTGCTGATGGAACGATTGGAAGAATGTGACGTTAAATTCCACCCAGTGATTTTTAATCATATTTCTATTGCTTCTTTTATTTCTTATACTGTGTCTTACTGTATTCGAAATCTGTGTAATTCAGATGGCAATGCAATAAAATACAATATAATATATATAGACACGGACCCTGAGATTACGCTGAAAGTAGCCAAATATTGTGCAGCAGCCATAAAGCTTAGAGAACAAGCGGTGTCATCAATATGAATAGGCCCCAAATGGCAATTTTTAGGCCATATTTTAGTGCCACAATTTTAATTCATATATTTTAAACATTGCTTAAACACATACATATGTGTACTATTGCTGTTATGCAAATTTTAATGTATTATTATTTGTATTATTGATTTAATAAGCTGGTCTGTGACTGTAATAATAAATTCAATTCAATATAATATAATATATAAGAAATAAAAGAAGCAACAAAAAGCAATTTAAAATCATACAGCATCTAGCGCACTGCAATCACTACAACAGGCAGAAAAATAGTTAAATGGTCTGCAAGACCCTTACCAATTTCCAAGTGGTCTGTGGGAGAAAAAGTTGGAAACCACTGGTGTAGACTCTCCAAAGACAGAGCGTGACTGCTATGACCTCCCCCTTTTGTTTATCATCAGCATTCCCTGCCCCATGAAAGCAATATAGAATAAGTGGCATAAATGGCCAGAACAACTTAATAAAGGCAATGGAAAAGCCATCTTAATAAAGACTGTCATCTCTAAATATTTAATATAATCTCTATCAATATTTAAATAAATGCCTTCAACAAGGCAGCCAATATTGACATGCTTTCCATTACAACATTGACTGTCACTTCTCCATTACTATAAAATGCTTCCAGTGCATTAATAAGCAGAAAGCCAGCAGTGCTGAGGCCACAGAAAAATCACCACAGCATCCTAGAGCCTTTATTTAGTTATTAATCAGGAGAACTGTAAACCAGCATTGTCAAACACTTCTTCTTTAAAGCCTCCAAATTAGCTCAATCACTAGATTAGACGAAAGGAAAGCAAATACATGGTTTTCTGTAGTGAAGCCAAATCTTTGCTTCCATCAATCCATCACAGCAAAGAAACGAAAAGAATCCCACAAAACCAGTATGGGCTAGGCATTGTTCCAATTTTGGAACAAAAATGGAAAAGAACAATTGAAGCAACTACTTTCAGGAAAAACATATAAATAATTGATACCATATGACATTTTTTTAATCCTTACTCCGCACATTCCCCTTACTCAAAATGCAATTTTTTGAATTTTGTTTCCTTTTCTATGATGGAAACAGAATTCCCTCTTTTAATAAAGGGATCCAATGGATTCTGGCCTTGAAGGGGATTAATTAAAAGCCTATATGGTTAGGGCAACGATTCCCTATCAACACCACACCTATCTTTAAAAGGTCTTGCATAGATTGAGTCGTTTTCCTAGTATTGGCACAACTGATGAATCTTCAAGGCCTTAATGATTCTAAAAGTGCTTACCCTCAGAATACTTAAATAACTATTCTATAGCTATAAGAATATGGGTCAGCACAATGAATAAAACATCCTTTGGCTCAGATAATGCTGCTGACTTTTCAGGGATTGATGATGAACAGGTGCAGAAGAAAACCACTTGTCTTAAATTTAAATGGGAATTGGAGCATAGTTCACCTGAAGGTTAAAAAGATGGCTGGGATTTTCACGTCCACCACCCTGCAGCTTTGGAAAGTACAAATGGCTCAGCTGATCCCAGAGCATAAAGAACATAAGACAAGCCTGTTGGCCCATCTAATCCAGCATCGTGCTCTCAAAATGGCCAACAAGATACCTGTGGGAAGCCAAGCAAACTATACAAGTACTGGATTTCCATTGTGGGGCTAAAAGCAGTTGGTGGTTGTTGTTTCTTTGGAGGGGACGTACGAATTAGTTAGGTCCACATTACAAAGAGACCAAACTAAAATTTCCACACCCCTGCTCTTGCTCATACTTTTCTGCCCCAAATCACTTTTTAAGCTGCATTTCTCTTTTCTTCCAGACACAGAGTTGCACTAGAAGAAAAATGGCTTTAAAAGAATGGACTGGAGGAAGAAAGTTGCTCACGTTACATTTTAAATTGCACTACCCTGCAGCTTTACAGAATCTCATCTAGCTTGGCCTTCATTGTTTAAAAGAAAAGGCACTCCACATGTCGAATGAATGAGTAGGCTAGAAAAGATCTGAGAAATAGCCACATTTGGCTTGGAAAAGGAATTTCAGGTGGTCTTTCTGCCTGGCTGACATAAACAGCCCCGCTGGTGTAGCACATTCATAAACACACACAATTCCCTTCATTAGTACTGTATGGAAATACTGAGAGAAATCTCAGTCTAATCTGAGTAATACCAAACAGCAGCTGCAGAGCCAGCATATGTCAAGAGCTGATATTTTATAGGAGATGTTGCCTCCTTCCGCACTTCCCTGAAAACTTGTGGTAAGTGAAGGATGTGAGCTATATATTTTCCTTCAGGAAAGGAACAGAATAAAGAGCAGCAATAAATGAGCGGACTTGGATGGAGCAAATTTATATTTGGTCATTCTGCTATATATAGGATGGAGCTGTCAATCTCTATACATCAAGCAACTCCATCTCCAGCTGAGGTCCAGAAGCCATTTCCCAAAGGGATGGAACTGTAGTTGAGTGTACTATACATTTTCTGCCTCTGAAGTTTTCAGAACTGTCCAATATGGCCACAAGACTCAGAAAAACTGACGCTGTGGCACTAATTGATACACAAAGACTCTTTTTGCTGTCCATCTAGCCTAGGATTGTCTACTATGATTGGCAGTGGTTCTCCAAGACCTCAGAAGGAGCTTTTGCCAGTCCTGCTACCTGACATCCTTTTTACTGCAAATAGCAAGGACTCAACTCTGTTCTTCTTGTTGTTTAAACAGTCTCTC
Source organism: Darevskia mixta (assembly GCA_034641385.1). Lineage (NCBI taxonomy): Eukaryota > Metazoa > Chordata > Lepidosauria > Squamata > Lacertidae > Darevskia > Darevskia mixta. The sequence continues at coordinate 28,390,391 of JAWWNH010000066.1, forward strand.
TCCCCCTGGGAACAATGGCAGAGAAATAGAGACCTCCCTCTCTATGTCCTAAGAGAGGGAAATCCAATACTTCCTTTGACCCCTGGGGCACCATCTCAGGGACCATAGGATTGCAAGACCTATAAATACATATGACTCCTAAATAACTCCCCTTTGGAAAGTAAAGAAGTTAACATTTTGGGATGCACTGGATCTTTAGATTAATTCTTTAAAGAAAAATAGCCTCCCCCTACCGCTCACTTGTCTTTTGCAGGCACGTTTAAATTCCTGGAGAGGGCATAGCCTGGACCATATTTTGAAATCACCCAGTGATTTTGCCCTTGAAAAGCAGCTTAAATGTTGAATACTCATAGGCATTCTTAGATGTTCAGATGAATGTCTTCAGGCTGAAGCTATACGAACTGTTTCTGAAATTTGGCTCGGAGATTTTGAACAGCAGTTGCAAAGTGGGAATCTTACATACTAAATAAATGTAAAAGCAAGCAGACAGGCCTAGATCTCAAGTTGCATAGCTGGGTGCAGGAGCAGCCCCTAACTGCATCTATGATTGTCATGGGGAGCACAACCGCATTCAGAGGAGGCTAAGCAACTACTTCCTGATTAAAACTCCCCCTACCATTAGTATAGGTGGATTGGGTTTTAGTTTATTGGTCCTCATCCAGCTCATTACTGACTCCAGACATCTGGCCAGAGATTCCACAGTCTCACTAGGGTTTGAGGAAAACGGGAAATATAGCGCAGTGCATTGCAAAGGCTCACAGTACTTCTCTCAGTGGCAGATATTAAACAACATGGGGGACAAGCTGGAACTCCCATGAGATGAAGCAGCAATCTGAGAAGCATTCAGAGCCATCAGGTCATGCGAATGAAACTCTCTCCAAGAGTGCAGGAAGCTCCCTGCTTCAGAAATTCTGGCCAACTCACCTTGAAAAAACATATTGCAGAGTTGGAAGAGGTAATGAAGGGGTTGGAGCAACCCCCCTTTGAGGAAAGGTTGCAGCATTTGGGGCTTTTCCCCCCTAAAGCCAAGCAGTTGTGGGGAGGGCAAGAGAAAGAGATATAAAATTATGCAGAGCTTGGAGAAAGTGGACAATGAGAAGCTCTTCTCCCTCTCTATTAGAACTCATGGGCATCCAATGAAGCTGAATGGAGGAAGATTCAGGACTGACCGAGGAACCTATGCAGCATATAGTTAAACTATGGAGCTGACTTCCACAAAACTGAATGATGGCCACCAACCAGGATGGCATTAAAATAGGATTATATAGATTCATGGCTATCAATGGCTACTAGCCACAATGGTAATATTCCACCTCCAGTGTCAGAGGCAGTATCCAGAACATCAGTTGCTGGGGAGCACAAGTGAGGCATGTGCTGCTGTGCTAATATCCTGCCCTCCCTTGATAGGGCCAGCACTTTAAAGAGTCTTGCTGCAGTTCTCAGCACGGTCTGGCACCTCTCAGGTGGGCGTCAATGTGCCATTGCCATTATAAGAGAACAAGCACCTCTTTTTCTAGAAAAATAGCACTGCTAGGGATAATTATAAAAAAGCAAATTATGATACCTTTAGCTCTCCTTTAGGATACCATAACTGACTAGAAAACACCCAGAAAGGTCTTAACCTTTTTCCTGGAACCAGGCATGGTGGGATAATAAGAAGGCGGATAATGTGTTGTTGTTTTTTGTATGCCCCCACAATTTTATATAATATTATGCTCACAAGGGACTTGGTCCCATGAACTTAACCCTGCCCCCGCACAGGGTTATAACTCTTTTAGCAGCCATCTGTTAAGAAATGTAAAAAGGGTTGAGGAAGGAGAGGCTAGAGTTTCTTTATGTCATTTAGATAGCAGAATTGGGAATTCAAAATAATTACATTTTTGTCCAATCAAAACTGAATCAGGAACCTTGCTTTTCCGAATAAATATCTACCTTCTGCCTACACAGCATATATGTATGGGTTGTTGTTTTTTTGCGGGGGGTCTAAAATACTAACAGTTGTAGGCTCCATGCCAAACTTCACTCCAGATCATATTATGAGAAAATCCCACCTCTCGGCATTCCATAATCGGAGTAATTCAAATTCAGACTGAAGAGGAGGCATCAGCATCAAGACAAGAGACATGCATTTTAAAAAGTTTTACCATTCAAGCATTATGGGCTGCTTTGGACTGGACAGGAGAGCACATTATTAATCCAAATTGCCTCTCCTCCAAATAATGCAAGTGGGGGGGGGGGTTAGTTATTAAGTGGATTTTTGCAATGTTTATGGTTGTTGTTGTTTTTTTAAAAAATCCTCACTGGGAAGCAACCAAGAATACAAGTACTGATTGTTTTATAATAGAATCCAAATGAAATGATTTGCCATGTGGGGCCTGATAATTAACTAAATAAGATTCCCTGAAATAAGCAAATCTAACTTGTTTTTATAGCTACATTAAAATGTGAATCTTAAGCAAAACAAGAACATAAATCTTGCCAGAAGCTGCTGTAGTAAAAATCAAACTGGTTTCGTAGAAGTCAGAGTGCTTTATTGAAGGCTATAAAGCTTCCTCACATGCCAGCGGGAAAAAAAAATTATGATCATAAAATCAGCTCCAGTTTAATGACTTGGTAAATGAACAGAACATTTTTGTGTGGAGTCATGCAGGCTCCCAACAGTCCATCACAACATCCCCTTCTCCTCACTGTTGGATAGTGTTGTGCTTAATTTTTTTTTCTTTAAAAAAAGACTTTTAATTTCTAAAACGACTGTCTCACCTTAGTGAAAAGTTATCATATATGTATTTACACTGTGTATTTATGCTTGAAGGATTGCCTCCATATATACTCACTCGACCACTTCCATGAGTACATAGCTAAACTGTGGCATTGCTCTCATAGGAGGCTGTGATGGCTACCAACTTAAATAGCTTTAAGAGAGGAATAGATAAATTCCTGGAATACAAGGCTATGAGTGGCTACTAGCTCCATGTGGAATGCTCACTCTCCCCAGGGAGACTTGCCTGACGCCATCATTATCTGTCTTTAGGTGCCAGGCAAAACCTTTCCTCTATAACCAGGCCTTGGGCCTTTAAACTATTTGTGGCCTTTTTGAAGTGGGTGGGGTGTTTTCTTTTTCCTCTCCGTTTTAATGTATCTATGTGGAGTTTTTTGTTCTGTCCATTTGGGTGTAAGGCCCTTTTGGTTGCCCTGGGGAAGATAAAGCAACTAAGAAATTAATTAATGATGATGATTGCCATGGTGGCTGTGTTCTACCTCCACTGTCAGAGACATTTGTCAATTTGCATTTCTTGGTACAGAAAGTATTGATCTGATGTGTAGGGACCTTTCCTGTTCTACTTAATTCAAGAGGGTTCTGGAAGCTTCTCTGTGTGAAAGAAGCAAGCAGAAGGTTCATGATGTTTGGGTTATACCTTCAGAGAAGCTGAGTACAGCTGGTTTAAACTGGTTCTGTTATCTCTTCTTCAAGGTCATGCTGACTATAATAAGAGGCCAGAAGGAGCCTGGGTTTCACTCTTTTCTTTTTCTGTCTCCTTTCTTTCTGGTGTGGTGTTCTGTACATAGTATGCTTAGTGTTAAGGTTTAGTCTTATTATGTTATTGTAAGTTTAAGTTAATTCTGCTGCAACTGGATTTCTTATGGACAGTGCCAATCCTGAATGTATTGGATTTGTGACCATTATGCTCATTTGCCTTCAGTAGCAGTAAAGCTCTGCTGGTTGAAATACAATTGCCTCTGGTCTATTTTGGGGGGGAATCCTAAAATGTGTTCAGGTTGTTACTCTGCTAACTATACATTGGAATCCACTCATGATCAATATTGAGTAGAATTCCATGACAACATTATGCCTCTGAATACCAGTTGCTGGGAATCGCAGGTGGGCAGAGTGCTCTTGTGCTCATGTCCAACTTGAAGGCTTCCCACAAGCATTTGACTGACCACTGTGAGAACAGGATGCTAGACTAGATGGGCCATGATCCAGCAGGCTCATCTTATGTTCTTAAGAGTGCCAGCATCTCATTTGTACCAAGGAAAAGCACTGAGAATGATTAAAGTCTTAAGATATCCAGGTGCAGATCCATAATTTACTCACAAATATTCTTGCCACTGACTTTAAAAGGTATAAACCAAAGTTTATAGTCCTCAGTGAGGAACTAAACCTGTTTTGGACTACGCCACTTCATCAGACTGCAGGTGAGGGTCTCATGTGGCCGCCTGTTCCTCCACACAGAAAGAACTCTCTGCTTATTTTATTTTTAAAATCTAGGTCTCAAGGAGAAGGCAGCCTTCTCCCTGACATTTAGTTTTTAATGTGGATTTGTGTATGTTTGCTTTTGATTTCTCAGTTTGTACTTTTTAAAGTCAATGGCATGGATGTCTGCAAGTGAATGATGCAGAGTCAACTTATGGATAGCATAAATTTTCAACCATCCTATTACTCAGGCCCTAGACATGTGTGGCAAGGGTCATTAAGCTGAATAGGGAAGATAAAATATATCAACCTCCTATATAAAATATATCAGCCACTTTGTGCCTCCCCCTCTTCACACTAACTGAAAGGCCACATCTTTATGTAAGAGGCTATCATTAAAGTGCAAGAGTTAGAAAGAGGCTGTTCTCACGTAATTGGCTCACAAATTATAGACTTCCATTGAACATTTTAACGTAAAATATATTGGATAAAAATGGTAAATATTACTTCTTGAAGTTCACTGCAAATACTGTTCTAGAACAGCCAGATCTGCCACTGGAAATGACAGAGTTGACTCCTTGTGTTCAAATGTCAACCGCTATTATATAACAATGCCATGAAGACAATCCAGGGTGAGGGCAGGAAGAAGCTGACCTTTCTCTGAATGTGTAAATATTTCTGCCTCTGTTCCCAGCTTTCTTTTTAAAAAATACCCCAAAGAGCAGAGGGGAGTTATTAATTTATTTATTTAGTATTTATCTAATATAATTAATTAATTAATTAAAATACATCTTTAACAAGTATGGGAGACAAGATGGAAACCTGGCGGTGCAGTGGGTTAAATTATGGCTGTGTCCTAAAGTAGCTCTTGTTGGGCACATTTGGGATGGCGGGGCCTTTAAAGGTCAGGAGGGGTGAACATTCAGGTGAGAGGATCTTTCAGGTGCAAGGGGTCTTTTAGATGCAGTAGCCTGGTGGTATTTCCTCTTTTCTTTTCTTTTTAAATGGCACTAAGTATGCACCTGGGAACAGTACTACATGATGATGAAAGCAGAGCTCCATTCTTGGCTCCATTTTCAAAGTCAGTGCAGTCAGTGCAGCCAAGACCACCTGGTCAACTTGTTGAAATAATAAGTACCCTCCACCTGAAAGTGCTTGCCGATCAGAAGGTCGGCGGTTCGAATCCCCGCGACGGGGTGAGCTCCCGTTGCTCGGTCCCTGCTCCTGCCAACCTAGCAGTTCGAAAGCACGTCAAAGTGCAAGTAGATCAATAGGTACCGCTCTGGCGGGAAGGTAAATGGCATTTCCATGCACTGCTCTGGTTCACCGGAAGCGGCTTAGTCATGCTGGCCACATGACCCGGAAGCTGTATGCCAGCTCCCTCGGCCTATAGAGCAAGATGAGCGCCACAACCCCAGAGTCATTCGCAACTGGACCTAATGGTCAGGGGTCCCTTTACCTTTACCTTTTACCTGAAAGTGCATTTTTTTCTCTTTGGAAAGTCATAGAAATCCACTTCGCACCTCCTTTCGCAGGAGAGAAAGAAGGTGACAAAGGAGGTTCACGTACAGCTCTAGCATAAGTTCCACCGAATCGAGCAGTAGGTCCCCAGGCCCACCATCTAGTACTGGTTCTCTAGGAAGCAGTGGAAAAACAACACCTTCAATCCCCAGCCTAGATAGCTATGCAGGAGGATAAAATAATTGGTGGCAACAATAGCCACTGAGAGGTCCAGGATAATTGGCAGAATTGTACCTCCCTTGTAGGTCATCCATTCAGGGTATCTAAGACAATGTTGGTGCAAACACCAGGTCTGAAACCAGTTTAGAATGGATCTAACTAGTTCCTGCAAGACTGAATAGAAGTGCATAGCAACCACCCACTCGGGCACTTTGCCCAAGAAAGGGATGTTTCATTTGCAATTACTTGATAGGTATTATGGTCCTTTGGGTTAAAGGAGAATTTCTTTAGGAGTGGGTGGGCTGGAACTAGATAATTGTCTCCTGGACCCAGCCAGCTTATCCGCTCCTGCTATTCTGCTATTGATGCTATTCGAGCTGGCTAGCACTACTGGCTACTTTTACCTTCATCTCACACCATCACAACTTGGCAAGAACCAGGTCACATAATCCTTTCCAAAGCACAAATAAACTTTCAGGTGCCAGCAGGAGGCTAACACTAGCAAAAAAAGAAGATGGGGGAGGGAATCCTCCAAGCTTATGCTCTATTTGTTCAGGAGTAACTTTGCATTCCAGGGCTATCATCTGACGTCTACATTTTCTTGGCTTTTCATCTTCTTGAAGATCACTGCAAATACTGATTTACTCAACACAGAGAGAAAACGACCTCGAGAAAGATAATCAAATAAACATTGCAATTGGAAGTTTGTGTCTCTGTGGGCTTCACACTCAGATGAACAACTCATTTTTTGGTCTGCGCTAGCATATCCCCATATTGAAAGCCAGAGAGCCATGAACACATAGCTAGCCAGCCTAAGTTGAAAACTTTAGACACAGTGCTCTCTGCAATGGCTGAGTCTATTTTTAAAATTACAAAGTCAACAATATTTTTGTATATGAAATGGTATTTGTTTCAATCATATTCGGTAATGGAACAATCCAGACATGCTAAGCATAAAAGCGACATTATTCATTAGAAGAAATGGGTTGAGTTTCAGTAAGGTAAAGGTAAAGGTACCCCTGACTATTAGGTCCAGTCGTGGACGACTCTGGGGTTGCGGCGCTCATCTTGCTCTATAGGCCGAGGGAGCCGGCGTACAACTTCCAGGTCATGTGGCTAGCATGACTAAGCCACTTCTGGCCAACCAGAGCAGTGCACGGAAACGCCGTTTACCTTCCTGCCGGAGTGGTACCTATTTATCTACTTGCACTTTGAGGTGCTTTCGAACTGCTAGGTGGGCAGGAGCTGGGACCGAACAACGGGAGCTCAGCCCATCGCAGGGATTCAAACCACCGACCTTCTGATCAGCAAGTCCTAGGCTCAGTGGTTTAAACCACAGCGTCACCCGCGTCCCTGCCAAAGGAGCAAACACAGACAATGGGCAGGTCTTGCTTAAATAAGGAGCTTAGGGGGGTGAAATAGGATTCTCCTACTTTATCTTCACAAAAAACCATGTGAGGTACAGCAGGGTGAGAAATAGTTTCTAGCCCATGAGCTTCATGGATAAGAAAAGACTTCACCCTCACTCTCCCAAGTCCAAGCCAAATATCATACCCACCATACCCACTGCCTCCTATTTACATTGAACTCAGTTTCTGAGGCGAATGTCTGAGTGATCTATGATTCAAATTCAGGTGTGTTATCTTTGTAAAAAAATACAGCTGGTATATTAAGCGTCAGTCTAAAGCCTCCTCCCAAAAAAACTATTGGGGTTTTTTATTGGAAATACATTTAGAAATCTGAGAAAATGTCATAGGCATCACAAACTATCCATTTCTCAGCAAGAAAACTGGATGGTGCTCAGAGAAATGCACACTCCCCGAAACAAAAAACAAAACAACCTCAGAGGCAAAACACTCCCCTCCAAAGACATATTCTCAATCATACAAAACAAAATAGGTGACACCCACGCCCTGCAACGAAACAAAATAGGCAAAACACATCCACTGAATCAAACAAACAAACAAAGAGAAATAATCCCTCCCAGCATAGGGGAAAAGGAGGGGGGACAAATGAAAAAGCAGGCATCCCCTTCCCCTTGAAAAAACAAGCAAAGTTTACACACCCAGGTCATGTCTCCATCCCCAAACATACCAGGCATGTCAGAGTATGCAAAGGGCATCCCAAGCATCCAGCAGCTCTGCCCTCTTCCACTCCAATGAAGAGTGTATTTGGGTCCACATGAAGCCCAGAAAGGCAATCTGGATAAAGGAAGGGAAGAGGGCAGGGTAGCTAGAAAGGTCTGCATGTTTCTTTTCAGCCACCACAACTGCAACCCAAGATAAATAAACCGAACCCCATGTAAAAAAATAAAAAATACACATCTGGATTTGTACATGTGCCTTTGCAGCTGCTGGGGGAGTGTCTGTGGATGCCATCTTGAAGACCCCACACTCAAGGCTCAAGGAGTTACGTGAGGACACACGTGATGGAGAGTGGAGCTGATAAAATGCTTGCACACGTCTTTGCATTTCTCAAGGAAATTCCAATTTTGGTCAATCTCATTTAAGTTGAAATTGGCATATCTATGGTGAGAAGATACAAAACAGCAGCTCAATCTATAAATTCATATCCTTAGAAAAACAGCTGTTTGGGAAAGCTGAGCTCATAATAGATGGGAACGTCCTTTACTTTGTTTCAGTTGGCTTTAAAATGCAAAGAAAAATATCCTTTTTGCAATTTCCCCCATTTGACTGCAAAGAAGATAAGTGAGAAGGCTTGGCGCTAACTATATATTGCTGCTTTGGTAATATATAGTTTGTGTTTGCTCAGATGAGGCACCAACTGGAGATCAGTTTTAAAATTTATAATTTATTTATTTTCCAATAAAAGCAAACAAATTGCCTTTACATTAGCAAAGGGCTTACAGCATGCAAAAGGCATTTCCAATTGTATCATCTATATTTAATTCCTCCCTTTCAGCATTCGGGAAGCTGAAACCATCTTTGACCAGCTGGAAATCCTACACCATAAACATTTCTCCCAACACAAAGAGAAGTCTAAAACACTTCTTGGCACCAAGCTCTGATTGATTACCTAGCATGATTAATTCATTAACCACATTCGAAATCTATATTTTAATCAAATTCTAATTAGAGCTGGTCTCTAGTTATCACAGCTAATGGAGTATTCCAGCTCCCAGTGTGTGTGGTGCTGCGCTGTGCATAAGCCCAGATTGTCATCAGTGGGAAGGGAGCCGTGTCAGCACCAGGGACAGCTCTGCCATCGGACAGAGGAAAGCTGCTGCCTCAGACAGCAAATGCTAGCGAGAGAAAGATGCTGGGGAATACTGCTATGTATGGCCACTGCTAAACTCCCTAGGGCAGAGGTAATGAACATGATGCCCACAAGATGTTGTCGGAATATAATTTCCATCACCCCCAGTGTAACATAGCAGTGTAGATGGTCAAGTTGAGAGACCTGGGGGGTGAAAGAGTGTATGGCAACAGTCATCTTTTTGGGTGAATGTTGCCATACAGGTTTTTGCAACCGTCATTAAGGAAATGAGTTCATGTTATGAATGTGACCCTCCAGGACTCTGTATCTGGCCCTCAGGACTTTCTCCATGCCCCTCTCTCAATTGCACCCTCCTTGATGTCAGGAGCCAGAGTTACGGGTAGGTCAGCAATAAAACACTCAGCGTCAGTGAAGTTAACTCTTTATTCAAAGAAACCAAAACAGCGCAGACCTAGTGGTCGCAACAACTTTTCACAGTAGGTCTTGCCCCAATGAGGCAGTTGCGAGGACTGAAGGTGCCTTCCCACCACTCTCTAAGGCTCCTCCCATGGTTCCCTTCCCTTTCATTGCCCTGCCCTCTTCATTCCTCTCTGTGTTCTGGGAGACCAGGAGGGAGGGGAGCTGGTTACAGCAGGAGGGGGAGACTCCCAGAATTTTCAGCATCTTGCCTCATCTCTGTCTCCTGGATCCCCTCCTCTTGCCTCTGAGTGTGAACTGCCCTCTGCCCCAGCCTTTTCCTGCTCACTAAATCCTGTCACCTCTTCTGCTGCTGACACTTCCCCCCCCCCCAGGTCTTCGAAGGTGCAGCAGAGACTGTACTTTTTGAGAATTCTAAGGAAAAGCCATCTTCTGCAAAAGCTGCTGCTTGCCTTCTATCACCGTGCCATTGAGAGCGTGCTCACTTATGGTTTATGTGTGGAAGCTGTACTTCTCAGGATAGGATAGGGTTGTGCAGAATTATTAAAACAGCAGAGAGCATTATTGGCTGCTCACTCTCCACTTTAGAACAAATCTATATCACCAGGTACCACAGAAAAGCACTAGACATATCAAGAGATCCATCACATCCTGGTCACCGTTTCTTTGAGCTCCTGCCATCGGAGATACAGAACAATGAAGGTGAGAACGAGCCGTCTCAAGAACAGTTTCTTCTCTAGAACAATGTCGGCCTTAAATGAAAAGTCTGGACTTTGAAGTCATCTTATTTTACTTGTTATATTGTATCGCATTGTACTGTTTTAATTAGTGTTTTGTAGTTATTTTAAATTTATGTAGAGTGCCTTATCTGAATGGATAGAGCAAGAGAGTAATTTCATTGTTCCCGCAAGGGGACAGTGACAATAAAGATTATCTTATCTTATCTTAAATTCCCTGGCTTCTTCCCCTGGAGGTTCCCTTGGGGGTCCCCAGCTGGTGCCTCTCCCCACTCCTCTGCATTCAGCCAGTCCATAACACTGAGTCCTTTTATCTGGCTGGAGGACTCTGCTACTGCCACTTGCTTGCCCTGGGTGTGTTTACAGCACAGTAGACTACTTACAAAGATCAAATTTATATGTTTGTCATTCCACCCACTTTTGCCTCTGGCTCTTCTCACCATAAGCTTGTGGCCCCCAGAAAGTAGCCCAGCAGGGAATGCTGCCTTCAGACTGAAAAACATTTCCCATCTGTGAACCAGATGGATCTTTGGTCTGATCTAGCAAGGCTCTGCTTCTGTTCTTGAGCTTGTCTTGTGACTTTGAAAAAAATCTCCCAGGCTGTTTGGATGATGGAGAACAGCCCTGCCATGCATTACACAACCCCACTTGCTTTATATTTATCATCTCAACAAATGTGGTAAAGGAATCTGGTGCAATTGGTTTGATGAAGGATCACACAGCAAGGGGGAAATTAATCAGAATAACAGGGCCCTTTCAGAAATGTGTGAGAAACAGCAGATTTGTTACTTGGGGGGAAACATACTCTCCTTCATACAATGTTTTATTTAGAAAATTTGCAAATTAAGCCAGAGAAACAACATTAACAATTAATGGGACACATTAAAAGCAAATTCGTTTGATAGTGGGCTGCAGTTTCCCCAGCGGCAACTGCAGAGTTGGAAAAATTAGGCGAAAATGAAGCTGATATTTCATGGCCAATAAAGCAGCTCCTACATTGCCATTATCAAAGGGCCTGGGTGATTCTTGAACTAATCTACAACTGTCTTCCTCACTTTAGGTTTCCTAAACTATCCAGGAGAACTCATTGCCCTCGCTGCCCTATCCAAAATACACATCTAAAAACTTTTGTCGATTCTAAGGAGCACTTATCCAACACCTTAAACTACTGGGGGAAATGCAAATGAAGCAGATCCTTTTCGAGATGCCTTTTCTCTGTAGAACAAGACATGCCTATCTTTCTTGAGATAAGGACCTGGCCTTCACATAGAGCTTCAAATGGAATAGGAATGAGGCGCAAGAGTGCTGAGGTGGCACACTGGACTGCACCACTTGAAAATGCAAGTTTGGAAGTTTTGAATGTTCCACATAAAGTAGAAAACTATCACACTGGGTAGAAAGATTTTAGCTCACACTGCTTCCTACTCTGCTAGGTGTGTGTGTGTGCGTGTGTGCGCGCGCTTTGCTTTGCTTTGCTTTGCTTTGCTTTGCTTTGCTTTGCTTTGCAAGGTCTGGGGTGCATATTTTAAGGTTGTTTCTTCACCTGCACTTTTTAATCTTAAGTCACAATCCTATAGAGGGTATAAAAAGGGCCCTTGGGTTTTGAAGGTCTCCCTATCCATGGGTGGAGCAGGAGGTCTAACCATGAAGCTTCCTACTTGTGGCTGTGGAAACCTTCATGCTTCAATGGTGGTACCAAAATGCTTGGTTACAAAGCCATTGTACTACCAACTTTACTATATGCTTGCGAAACATGTCCATTAAACTTATAACTTCAACACAGGGCTCAGGACTTGGCAGCTCTACCACCACTTATTTTCCCTCCCGTAGGATTGCCCAGGGATATATTCCAGCCATATGCACCAACTCCTAGGGGACCAGGTCCCTTTGCCCCCCCCCATAAAATATTTGAGCCCTCTCTCCCCCCAAGTTGATGAGCATTTCTCTCTTTCTTTCTTTTCCATGTTTGGACTTTGTTTCCCAACAAGTCCTGTAAAATAACTTGTAAAAGGGTTGCTGGATAGCAAGAGAGCTGGGATTGGGCAAAAACCTCCAACATGGTTTCTTACGGCCCTTGTGATTAGAGCAGAGAGAGAGAGAATGCAAACTGCTTGCTCTGTGGGGCAGGTTCACAGAGCTCTGTTAGGGACGAGAGAGGAAATGCCTCCTGTTGCTTTTCATTTTTAAAAATTTAACAAGGACTCATCTCAATTAAATCCCTCCCAGACCCACAATTTCAACCACATAAAATGTGCTGTAAGAGCTAGGGGAGGAGGGAAGAGGAGAGGCACATTTTCCAGAGTTTTGCCATTTCCTTTCAAGTTTCTTTTCTGCCATCCCTTCTTCCTCCCCGCTCCCTGGCCTTCTCTCACATCACTGTCCTTGTCTGTCCCCCCTCTATATTTTCTTCAAGTTGGCGCCTCTGATTCTGGCCATCCTACTCTACTCTCATTCCTTCTTCATTCTGCTGCTTTTGAAGAACAGGCAAAGAAAGCAAGTGTTTCACCTCTTTCTCTCTAGGGGTAGCCCAACCAAAATTGGAACTGGCACAATTGTGCTTGCTGGCACTGGTCCTCACCCCAACTTGAGTTAAAAATGGAAGAGGTTCATGGCACTTTGTTTTTCCCCAGTAGAAGGGTACCCTACCAGCTAAACCAAGCATGACAAACTGCAACAGATTACTACAATCCTAAGAATACGACAACACTAAAAATATACTCGGGGTTCTCCTTGGAATGGAAAGTCAAAATACCACTCTTTGATCCAAAAAATGAAGGCAATAGCCCTCTAGAGCATAGGACTATGTGAGTCAACTGGAAAGTCAGGAGCACAAGAGAAATGGTAGTCGACTGTTAGGTATGTACTTTGGAGAACAACAAAAAACAGGAAATGCTCAAACAAAGCTCTGTCAAGATAAATGGACTTCAGCTAGAACAGCAAAAATAGCCTGGAGCCAAGGGAATGGTGCTGCATCTCACAGAAGAGCTAGGCAAGGGTGCTCTATACAGTTTGCCCTTTTTATTGAATCCTTGGCTCCAAAAAATGAAATAGAAATAGTTCAAGAAAGCTTAACACAAAACTATGCCTTTATATGAGTTTTGTAGTGGTGGTGAGAGTTACAAACCTGATACAGTCCATGACTAAAAGGAATAACCCTGTGCATTCAGTGAAATAACAGGGTTTCAAGGAGATTATACCAAATCTAAATTATCAAAGGTAGATGTAGCAAAAACTATAGCCAGGCACCTGAAGGAAATATATGGATTTGTGTATACTGATAAAATACTTCAAAGTTAGTATTTTTCTAAACTTCTGTCAGTAATATGGCATTAATTTTTATCCTGCTGCTTCAAAGCTTTAAAGTAACATGTTATATTGGGGAGGAAAATTAAACTTGAGCCAGTCTGACTAAATATAAACAATAATCATGAACTGGAGACCAATAATTGATTTTCTAGTTCAAGGGCTACCAGTATACCAAAAAATCAACAACTTGGGAGGAGTTAGAGATATTAATTTTTAATGGAACAATAAATCCCAAAAATCTTGTATACAAGGACTATGAAAGGCAAATTTCCAGTACGTTATTAAATGCTGGCAGCTCAGTTGAGGTCACCATCAGCCTGGTACCATTATGGTGGTGATACTAAACCACTGGCTGAGTTTTGACCAAGATCCTCAGTATAAACTAATTATAGGGTTGCCATAGTTTGAAGAGCAAAAAAGAGGACACATTTGCCGGCTTCTGCTTTTAACTATGGATTGCTATGACATGTCTACCCATGAAAAAGAGGACATGTCCTGGAAAAAGAGGACAACTGGCAGTTTTCAAACTGTGTTCCAGGGAACTCTGAAATCCTTTTGAAACCTTCATCTTCATTGGGAAGATGAATAATAATAGGCAAATTTAGCTAAACACTAAAAACAAAAGAACAGCTTTCCCAGAAGTGCTGATCTTGGCTTGCAAGGTGCAGCCATGGTAGAGTTTATTCTACACATTGCTCTGTGGTGCCACGGGAACCCTTATCTGCAGTGGGATCACAGGGCAAGTAGGATCGACTCTTCCCTGAATCACATGAACATAAACCCACATATTAGCCTGCTTGGACCCTGAGATCAAGGACAGAGGCGGAATCTTTCTCACTGACCCATGGGTGGGTATGGCTGTGGTGACACTGGGTGACATTGGGCCAGACATTATTTCTTACCCTAACTTACCTCACTGGCTTGCTGCAAGGATAAAAGGTGGGAGAGAATCGTGTAGGCTGCCTTGAACTCTTTGGAGTAAAGGTGGAATGTCAATGTAATAAAAATATAAATATATTGTGCATAGAAATGCTCCCGCTGCACTTTCCCCCAATTGCATTGGCTCTAAAAAGTGTCTCCACAATTGCAGATGTCACAGTGCGAATGCATCCACAAAGCACAGGGACAGTTAAGGGGGATTGTGTGGAAGCAATTTGCATGTGTGAATCCACACCAAATGTATATGATCAAAATCTCTGAAAGGCAGCAGGGGCTGCTGGGGCAGGTCTCTTAATCTTTTGCCGTCAGCTCTAATGAGCACAGTTGGGCAGGGTAATTAGAGCTTGATACTCTAATAATCAGAATTTAGAGATTCCTAAGATTTCAGTAAGCTGCAGGGCACAGAGCTTTGATTTGGGCTGCTGTGTAATCCAGCTCCATGCAAAGTACTCTAGAGGATTTTGAACTAGAAACAGTAAGATATTTTCTCCTCTGCTGCCTGGCTAATGCCTCTTATTTTCTATTGAACTGGAAGGGAAAACGACGTGTGACAACCTTTGTGAGGCAAGCAAAATTAACTACTACAACAAAACACACAAACTCTAATAACTTTGCAAATAAAAGCTAGATTTAAGATGAATAAAACTAACGTGTAATTAGAAGCTTGCACATGCAAGGTTTAGAGATTCTGTTTTTTTTTAAATTGTCAGGGACCTGCCCTCCCCTGCCAGTCCGGCGCTGAGTGGGTACCGGCAGCCCCAGCCTCTTTTTTCAACAGATACATCTCCCAGTGAGTCTTCCAGCTCCTCCCCAGGGGAGGAGGAGTTACCAGGGAGCAGACAGGTGGAGAGGGGTCTGCAGGACGCTGCACAGAGACCTAGCACCGCTTTGCAGACTCACTCTGAGGGGGAGACGCCGCTTCTGGTGCCCACAATGCGCAGAGGGGTCAGGGGACCAAGGAGACGGCACTTTAGGGTTCCGACACTCTAGTGTTGGCATCGTAACCGGAAAGGGGCACTTCCAGATTCTGCTAGCGATTAGGTGGTCATGTTTCTAGGTAGCTCCGCACTGTAAATAGTTTGCACAATAAAGACAGTTAAAAGACAAGACGGACTTTGTCTTTACTCATGAGCAACCGCTACGCGGATCTGACAAAAATGAATGAGTTGAATGAAGTTATTTACCAAAACATTTTTGTCATTGCTGAAAGCCTCTTTTGCCTTTTAGGATACTTTTGGGAGACAGCTGTGTAAGACGACGAAGTATTTCCCTTATTGTCCTGGGTAAACATAATTTGCTATTACATATTTAAAAGTCACATATGAAAAAGTTCATTGTGTGATTTCCCAGTTGACTTACCTCACCTATGTTACCAGTCTATGAAATGCTGCCCTAAGTTTCATTTGCACTAAGTGCTGCTAATATACAGTATATCAAATTCTGAGTGGCTATTTTATATCATAACATCTTTACAATCACTTTCTGATTCCTAATTGGTTGGGATTGCTCTGTAAAGGGGGGGATCCCCAACAAGGGAGAAAAAAACCCACACACACACCAAACCAGTAGCAGATTTAGGGTAGGGGGGGTGTCAATTAACAGGACTGAATAAGGTGGACAGTCAAATATTTAAAGGGATTTGGAAAACATTTCTGCACATTCACACACAAACTTTCACTCTGAAAACTGAAAGAAAAATGGGTACATAGATGGTTCAGCCCTGAATTTTAATTTAGAAAATTAGTGCACTGCAGATGAATCAGAGTTCAACACCTAATTCCATTTGAGAGGAAATTAAATATCAACTGCTTTTGCTATTTTAAACCTTCCTGTGATGGTGAGTGATATAACAACAGAATATTACAGATATACAGTACCTTACAAACAGTAAGGCCACAATGTTCTTGCAATAAATTACAAGGGCCTCTAAGAAAAGGTGAAAGCCATATGTTAAAACACCATAATTGATTGATTTATTAAGTATGGGAATTCCTTGCAGATGACAGCATTGCCTGGAGACAGACAGACAGACAGGTCATGTATCCATAGTAGTGACCAGAGGAGAAATGACTGCTGAGACAGTCATAGTAGTAGCAAAATGAGATGCCTTCATCTGCCCTAGCTGCAAAAAATAAAATAAAAAATGTACCGGTATGTCTCATATTGGTCTCTACAGCCACAGCAAGTGCTGTAACTCTCCAATTGTTAGACTTTACCCCCAATGGCACACACTTCCGTTGTCTCCTGAGACAGATGGATGCCAACAAGGGTGTCCAAACAGATAAAGGGGGAAATAAATCATCTCTGATCTTACACTGCAGGATCTCCCCACTCTGCAAATGCCTACTGTTTCCAGAACCTCTGATAACTGAGGCATACCTTTTCCTGTCGAAACTTCAACCATATGCCACTATTACACACAGATTTAGAGAACTGCTACGCAAGGCAAACAGACTGTCATCTGTTCAGTTTGCATTTCCCAGGCCTAAAGTGGCAAGGAGAGGTGGATGAATCTGTCAGTTTCTGTCGCCAGATTCTGATTCCATGTGGAGGGAGATTTGGTATGACAGTGGGATGGATCTTCACTGAACTTGTTCAAAGAGAAACAGAAAGATTCAAGAGGAAGCTCTGCTGGAAACTCAAGTGTCAAACTCTAAGCTCCCCCCGCCCCATCCCAATTTCAAAGCTAGATGATAGGTTCAGGCAACACTTTCTTTACAACAACATCCTCAGCTCAAGTAGATAATGTTTGTGATTATGGAATATGGCTCAACAGGTCACTGGGTGCTTCCTGCAGATAACAACAGTCTGAAGTCCTTGAAATTACTTAAGACCGTGCATTGCCAAAAATGTATAGGCAGTCAGCCATTGTGTCTGTGGGGTTGGTAGTTCAACGGAAGCAAGCCATGAGCACTTGTGCCTTTTTACACAGCTTGTGTTTCATCCATAGTGAGGCTGTTGAAAAGGACTTAAGGGGGCTCCCTTTCATTGTTCACAATGGGGGTATCAAGAAAAATGAATACAACTGTGCTGTTGTTCCCTGAGTATTGATAATAAAAAGTTGCTAAGCTGTTGAATACTTCTTCAAAACAAATAAGAATATTTGTAGAGGAGTGGTGACTTGAGGGGGAAAAAAGAAGTTCTCAAATCACACTACTCATCAAGAAGAGACTAAGGAGAAAACAAAAATAATCCTACAAGTCTTGAATGTATTCCTTCTCATTAAGGGCGATGGCTATATGTGTGATTATAAGTTAGCACAGAAGGCTGTAGGGGAATTAGAGGTAAAAACTGGATTCAGAATTCAAGCTATAAGATGGCAGAGCAGAGTTGCAACCCGGGGTGCATCTGATGTTATGGGGCTTAGTCCTGCAATCACAGAGAAGACGCTTAGCTGGAGTGGGTGCGGGAGAAAAGACAGGAACCTGCAAGGCAGGAAGTCAGAGCTAGCAGCTCTTGTGGTGTGCCTTTGCCTGCCGATGGCAATAGCTACCCCACCAGCAACCTTGGAAGCCACTTGGGGAAGGCTTGGTGGGAGGAGCCTTACATTAAGGGCAAGATTGGCAAGGAGGAGCAATCCTGATGGGCTCTGCTTCCCCGACACATTCCCTACTGCCTGCTTCTCCTTCATCCCATCCAACACCCCACCCCATGACAACCCCAGATCGCTCTGGGTGGTGCAGCCCAAAGCAGACTGATCTGGGTCTCCAGTCGACTTGGTTGAAGCCCAACACTGTCCAAATCAGCTTGTAACAGTTCAGTCTTTGGCTCCTTGCGGATTCCTGATGCAAAGGAGACTAAGTCCTTCCTTCTACCATTTGGAATGTTGCACCCTTATTTTCTCCCATCTGTAAAATTGTCAGAGATAAATGTGGCTTAAATATAAATCATTATTCTACTTTTTTTGCCTTTGTGAGATGCAGGATACTTGGCCGAATGTTTCTGATGCTCTTAAATGGTGAGGACGTGACTTCAGTGCACATACTACAAACAGTGATGCTTCACTAACTGACATTTCCAGAAATGAGGGAAGCCATGACCATATTGTTTGAGCCTGAATAGAAGAATTCTGAGGTGCCTTTTGCGAGCATTGCCTGCTTTATACGACTAAAGAATCACAAAGTGGGTTTCTAACAGATTGGGATCTGGCTTTCTATGGTCTGAAGAGCTAGTTCCTTCATGTAACAAAAGCTTCCCCCAAATTTCTTCACAATCCGATTAGTCAGAAAAGCATCTCCTTCACAGCAGGGCTGAGTCTGCATGAGAAGATTTATCTCTAGTTAATTAAAGATCAGCTCAATGTGTGTGTGTTTTTTAAGATGATGAAAGGTGACTTCTTCATGCTGAATTGATGAGAACCCAATAGGAGGCAGCTATAGAAAGGTGAGGAGTGGGGTAGTGGGCGGCATGTCATCTGGCTGTGCAGCGAAGTAACCTTTATTAGAAAATCAGAGAAATTCTGACTTCACCTTCTTTCACATTATGTCAGAACATCTGACAGTCTTTATAGTCTCAGATCTAATACTGTTTTAAGATGAAAGCTACCTGGAGTGATCAGAGAGCCCGTGAATCAGTCAGACAGTTTCCCTTTCCTGCTGTGCACCATTTCTTCCTCCTTGGTGCAAGCAGCACATTTTCCATACCTAACCCAAAACCTTTTCCTGAAGGAAGACAACAATTGGCCCTAAGTACCTATAATTAGCTAGGCACTTGGTCACTCAATCATGTTTGGAGCTTCTTAATGTTTAGCTTAGTTCACATATTTTTCACCTTTTGGTAAGGATGGAAGAGAAACGTGTTCATTTTGTATTTCAATGTCAACCTATCTATTTCACAATTCCGGAACTAATAAGCAAACCAAAACACAGCAATCCTTTGAAATTGGCACTTCTCCAAATGTTGTGCAATTTTTCAACCAAAAAGAGGTGGGGTGGAGGCTGTATGCTTGAGCCCCCATCCTAATTCCTGGATTCAGCATGGATTCAATTCCTGGAATAGTCAGGTTAGCTTTCTAGTCAGGTAATGGCCTTCAAAGGATGGACCATTAAGGTAACAAAGGAAGTAGCTTTGTGCCATAAGTCAAATGGGCGTTTCAGCCTAGTTAAGTGTTTATGTATGAACAATTTGATGATGTCCCTCCCTGAAGAAACGATAATAGTGAAACGGGGATAATACAAGCTAGCCGCCCGTCGGGAGAAGCAGACGTGGACTCCTGAGAGACGTTAGCACTTTATGACATTGGACTTGTTGCACATCGGACATTGCACTTTTGAATCTCTTTGCACTTTTTGATACATTTGTACGTGGTATGGAGTAGATTTCCTCCGATTGCATATGCATATTATATGATTGAATATTCTTCACGGTTTACGTCATTTTGATATATACTCTACTGTACCGTGTTGTCTGTTTTGTATTTATTAGAAGCAATGCTGCAGGCTGGGCAGCTGGGAGACAGAGCTATGCCTGATTTCTGTGGGAATCCAAGACTGTGGCTATGGGAGAAGCAAGACCCTCTTGAGGTGTTGATGCTGTGAACCCCTCATCATGGACTCAGGTTGTATCCATGTGTAAATAAACCATATATCATAAAGACACTACAGTCTCTGGTGCCCCTCATGCAGAAGAGGCACAAACTCTGGGTAAGTGTCTGGAATGCCTGGAATCTTGCACCGCTTGGAGATTAGGGCTGCGTGCAACAATACATTAATGGAGATAATTGAAAATCTGCATGGAATTTGGGGAAACTGCTTGCATAAAAGGCTTATATTAGTCAGAATGTGTACCAAAATGACTATTTTAGGAAAATATGTATGGAAATGTATACAGATTTATGTGTGGATTTTTAAAAGAAAAACTAACCAATTGATCTGGAAATGGCGTAAATCAAACATAAGGTAGGAAAATGAGAAACGGAGAGAAACAAAAATGGACAGATTCATCCATTCCTACCTGGGATACATACATGTTTGATAAGAAGTGGAAACTGCAAAATGTGAATATTAAAACCTAAACCATATATTTGCCCAGATCTACATACAGATCTATTCCAGAAAGGGAAATTGCACACAGAAGCAGGCTTTTATAGGAGGTCCTCTGCTTTGCACATTTCAGTCTCAAAGGTGGATCAGGAAGATGATGAGTGAAGATGGAATTTTCATCCAGATGTGAATCTGTACCTTTGACACATGTTTTATTTCTATCCCATGTTTCTTTAAACAACTCAAGATGGCAAACAACACACTAAAGTTAAAGCAATATATCCAAAATTATCAATTTAAAATTACCCTAAAACTAAATAAAAGGCAAGACTGATTTGAACAGCAGCACTCGGGGTCCAGTTTAAAAGGCAATGCCTAGAAGCACCTGCTTAGAGATTGGATTTGGCTAAGCCCCAGGAGGGGAGCCATGAAGGGTCAGACACAATTCCTTTGACTCAGCATTCCATCATCTTGGTACCACAATAGATACAGCCCTGTCTCTTTTGCCTACTCATCACATTTCAGCAGGACCTCGGTGGGCAATTCCATGTAGGTAAAGGCTGTTCTTTATGTCATCTAGAGATTTAAATGTCAAAATCAGCATACTGAATTGCACACAGAATGAAATTGTTAGCCACTGTAGGTTGACATTGTATGTTCTGATCTACCTGCTCCAGCTAACATCCTTGGCAGCCACTTTCTGGTCTAATTAAATTTCCACCTGTTTTCAAAGGCAACTCCACATAGATTACATCATGGTAGTGTAGCCTGGCAGTGTCTAGAGCATGAATTAAGCACAGCAACTTGAGGAAAGCGCACAGCTGGTGCACCAGCCAAAGCTAGTAAAAGGCACTCATAGTCACTGCTGCTACAGCTTGACTCTCCAGGAATACATGAAAGCTAGAAATCTGATTTTTAGCTGGAGAGCAACCCCACCAAAACAGGCTGTACTCCTAAGAGACTTAAGGAGTTCAGTCTTTGCAAATTCAAATATGAACTGACCTGATCCACACCTCTACAACTGATGTGTGGAATAGAATGAGACCTTGGAGTCACCGTGGATAGCTCAACGAAGATGTCAACCCCGTGTGCGGCAGTTTACATCTGAGAATAACATGGCTCCAGGCAGCTGCTTTTACATCTTCTCTTATCAGTATTTACACTGTACACCTTTATGTCACTTCCAAAATGCATGGGTTAAGCTGTTCCATTTTTATTTATTACCTCTGGCGTAGTTTTAAGGCACAGATATAGAACATATTATTGCTTATAATTTATAATTTTCAATTATTAATGAGAAGGAAGGGTGCTTAGTAAGATGTGCTGGCTCATAAAGATAATTCTTCATGTTGGCCAGACCTTTCTTCCCTAGCAAGGGGATGATGCCACCCTGACACACACCCTTGCTGCCACCCTCCACCAAAGCCTTGCTTACCGAGGTCACTTGGCAGCGGCTTCTGGCTGGGTCTTGTGAGATCTTACTGGAAGTCATGATCACCGCTTGTCCTCGCTTCTCCAGTGCCACTGCCCCATGGGATTCCACCACTCGAGGTTGGTGCCTCATGGTTGGGCCGGTCCTAAGCACTTGGCATCACAAAGCCCAGCAAGAGATCTTGTCCATTAAACTTTAATTAGTTTAATGTTAAAGTAAAAGTCCAGTTCGCTTCCAAGCCTTAAATCTTACTTTCAGCAGAGTTTTTCTTCGTGCAGCGGATTGAAGAAGATAGGGTAATCAGCAACAGCTGTAAATCAGGAACTCTGGAGCAAGCGTGTTGAAACTCAAAAGAATTTATTTACAAAACAAAAAACCAGGCGATAAAGCACTCATGTTTTATCTCTTGCCTGGAAGAAAACTTTACACTACATTCAGCTCAGCTCAGCGACCGACGCCCACGGTTACAAACTGAGTATTTATACCAATTATCTAACATTCCCGGATGTTCAAGGACACACAGCTGCTCAGTGATTAGAGCGACTAAGACTTTGTTAACCCTTTAACACCAACAGATCTGATCCTGGAGCAAAAAATGAGAAGCCCCACCCTCATGCCTTCCACATGTCAGGCTTCAGGGAATCGGCTTCCTCCCCCCGTGGCAGGAGATAAGCAGAACAAAGGAAAAGGGGTCTTCTTACCAGTTAGAAACTTTAATGATCACAGCGAGAGAACAAATAACCCATCTCCTAGGAATGGTGGTGCTCCGAATGAAGAATTCCACCCCCTTATGTCCCTAGTCACCCACGTCACTCCTACGTCTTGTAACCTGAGCTTGTACCCTCTGTGCTTTCTGTTCTGTTCACTTTCTCAGCTCTTCTTGACCTTGGGGAGAGTGGATGAATGCTTTCCAGAGACAGTGAATCTGTTAATTCTCTCTCTCCCAGTGTTTCTTCTCCTAGCTGTTCCCCATCCAGTATTTCCCAGTTTCTGCCTTCTGAACTATGTCCCTCTGCAAACCACTGTTCCAAATCTATACTGTCCTCCTGCTCCTGGGAAGATTCAGGATCCTGATCAGAAGCAGGGGGAGGGGGAGGCTCCCACCATTCCTCCTCAGTGCAGCTCTCCTCAGCACAGTCCCTGACACTACCATAGCTAGCAGGTGGCAGCAGGGACTCATATGTAGTGGAAGTGCCTGCTTAGGCCTCAAGTTAGGATTTCTCTGACACTGTTTCTGCCTTAAAGACCACATAATCATTTCAATCACCTTGAACAGTTCATGATGGATGGGAGTTTGTTAAAAGGGAGATATTAAAAGCACAACTTCAAGCAGTACCAATGCGACGAAAACATGGAAGGTGCCTAAAGAAGCCAGGGTGGCTATCTAAAGAACTTTTAACTGAGTTAAGATTTAAAAGGGATATGTACAAGAAATGGAAAAAGGGGGAAACCACCAGAGAGGAATTCAAACAAATAGCCAGCACATGTAGAGACAAAGTCAGAAAAGCTAAAGCACAGAATGAACTCAGGCTTGCTAGAGAGGTTAAAAGCAATAAAAAGAGTTTTTATGGGTATGTCCGTAGCAAAAGGAAGAACAAGGAAACAGTGGGGTCACTTAGAGGAGAAGATGGTGAAATGCGAACAGGGGACGCAGAAAGGGCAGAACTCCTCAATATCTTCTTTGCCTCAGTCTTCTCCAAAAAAGAAAACAATGCCCGACCTGAAGAATATGGAGCAGATGATTCAGCAGGGGAAACACAGCCCAGAATAAGTAAGGAGGTAGTACAAGAACACTTGGCTAGTTTAGATGTATTCAAGTCTCCAGGGCCAGATGAACTACATCCCAGAGTATTAAAAGAACTGGCAGAGGTAATTTCAGAGCCACTGGCAGTAATCTTTGAGAATTCCTGGAAAACAGGTGAAGTCCCAGCAGACTGGAGGAGGGCAAATGTTGTCCCTATTTTCAAAAAGGGGAAAAGAGAGGACCCAAACAATTACCGCCCAGTCAGCCTGACATCAATACCAGGAAAGATTCTAGAGCAGATCATTAAGCAAACGGTCTGTGAGCACCTAGAAAGGAACGCTGTGATCACTAAAAGTCAGCATGGGTTTCTGAAAAATAAGTCATGTCAGACTAATCTGATCTCATTTTTTGACAGAATTACAAGCCTGGTAGACGAAGGGAACACTGTGGATGTAGCCTATCTTGATTTCAGCAAGGCCTTTGACAAGGTGCCCCATGATATTCTTGTAAAGAAGCTGGTAAAATGCGGGCTAGACAATGCTACCATTCAGTGGATTTGTAACTGGCTGACTGACCGAACCCAAAGGGTGCTCATCAATGGCTCCTCTTCATCCTGGAGAGAAGTGACTAGTGGGGTGCCACAGGGTTCTGTCTTGGGCCCAGTCTTATTCAACATCTTTATCAATGACTTGGATGATGGGCTTGAGGGCATCCTGATCAAGTTTGCAGATGACACCAAATTGGGAGGGGTGGCTAATACCCCAGAGGACAGGATCACACTTCAAAATGACCTTAACAGATTAGAGAACTGGGCCAAGGCAAACAGGATGAATTTTAACAGGGAGAAATGTAAAGTACTACACTTGGGCAAAAAAAATGAAAGGCACAAATACAGGATGGGTGATACCTGGCTTGAGAGCAGTACAAGTGAAAAGGATCTAGGAGTCTTGGTAGACCACAAACTTGACATGAGTCAACAGTGTGATGCAGCAGCTAAAAAAGCCAATGCAATTCTGGGCTGCATCAATAGGAGTATAGCATCTAGATCAAGGGAAGTAATAGTACCACTGTATTCCGCTCTGGTCAGACCCCACCTGGAATACTGTGTCCAGTTCTGGGCACCACAGTTCAAGAAGGATATTGACAAGCTGGAACGTGTCCAGAGGAGGGCAACCAAAATGGTCAAAGGCCTGGAAACGATGCCTTATGAGGAACGGCTTAGGGAGCTGGGTATGTTTAGCCTGGAGAAGAGACGGTTAAGGGGTGATATGATAGCCATGTTCAAATATATAAAAGGATGTCATATAGAGGAGGGAGAAAGGTTGTTTTCTGCTGCTCCAGAGAAGCGGACACGGAGCAATGGATTCAAACTACAAGAAAGAAGATTCCACCTAAACATTAGGAAGAATTTCTTGACAGTAAGAGCTGTTCGACAATGGAATTTGCTGCCAAGGAGTGTGGTGGAGTCTCCTTCTTTGGAGGTCTTTAAGCAGAGGCTTGACAGCCACCTGTCAGGAATGCTTTGATGGTGTTTCCTGCTTGGCAGGGGGTTGGACTGGATGGCCCTTGTGGTCTCTTCCAACTCTATGATTCTGTGATTCTGTGATTCTGTGATATATGCTGTATAGAGGGAAAGCAGATCTGCCTCAAAATCTAGCGATGATTATGTTCTTCCAGAGTCTGTCAAAACTTCTGATCTGGTAAAATATTTCCCATGAGCCCTCCTTTCTAAGTATGCTACGAAAAGCTACCTGTATCATGTTTGCAATACCTATGCAGAAGGTTGACCATCTGTATATGGAACACCCATTATAGTAGAGAAAGATGGGAAATCTAGGGCAGTGAGAAGAGATCAAAATCCAGGAAAGGCTAAAATGAATATGATGTGATGAACAATCATGGGGGGGGGGGATTGAAATCAACAACCATAGAAGAAAATATTGTCACCAAGGGAAACCCTAAATTACATTTTGAACAGGGTTCTTGAAATATCTTGCTCTTTGGCCAGTGTTCTTCCATCCAAACCTGAGCCTCCTCAGATTGCTCAACCAAATTGTCCTATTAAAATGTTACCCTGAGGTTAGATGAGCTATTTCCTCACAGTTTCAATGAGAGGCTTGTTGCCTTTCTCATGCGATCTACTTGGCCCATGCCTTGGAGAGCCTGCCAGATCATAACAGATATTTGTCACGGCCCTGCTTATTGCCATTAGTGGAGAAGAAATACTGGCTGTGACTCGCTAAGACCATTGAGACTGTTTCTTCAGGGACAATGTGTCATTTCTTCTTGAGTGGCTTCAACTTCTTTGCTTCATTAACCTTGCCCAGAAGGGCCTTTAGCAAAAGGCTATTATATGCAGGAAGAAGTTGCTTCTTTAACTCTGCTTGGCATTAGTCTTGCCTCCTACTCACCATTCTGCCTGAACTACTAATCATCTTATGGTTTGTTGGAAAGATAGCTTTGATTGGAGTTTATGTGCATCATTTAATAGTGCACATTTCTTAGGTACAATATTTTATTTACTGCTGATTTTATGGGTCTGCACTCGGAAGTGTTGCCCACCATTCTAGGGAAGATCCTCTTCCTTCCTCTGTCCCAAAGCACCTAAGCCTTCTCCACTGAATGATTTAGGCTAACATAGCCTGCTCATGCACACGATCCCACATTACAATGTTTTAAGGGGAATAAATGGGTATTTAGAGGCTTTCATTTCAATTACTGGTCTTTGTGATGTTAAATTGAATTGCAGTACCTCATGTTGTTAGAAGTATTATAGTTCATGTCATTACCCTTTATGGATTTTTATACAGATTGTCCACGGATACATCATCTATGCTTGGCTCACCCCTCCCACCCCCACTGTCTTAACCAACCCTATCCAGACCTTTCTAAAGTGAGGTCCAGCTCAAAGGGCCTTCTGGCAGTTCCCTCACTGTGAGAAGTGAATCTACAGGGAACCAGGCAGAGGGCCTTCTCGGTAGTGGCACCCGCCATGTGGAACACCCTCCCTTCAGATGTCAAGGAAATAAACAACTATCTGACTTTTAGAAGACAATTGAAGGCAGGCCTTTTTAGGGAAGTTTTAATGTTTGATGTTGTTGCTTTTTTATTATTGTTATTGGTGTTCTGTTGGGAGCTGCCCAGAGTGGCTAGGGAAACCCAGCCAGATGGGTGGGGTATAAATAATAATAAATTATTAAATTATTATATCAAATGCAATCAATTGCATATGGCTCTCATCAGTGTGAAAGAATGCAACAATACTATGTTGTGAGTTGCAGTTTATGAACTAGTGTTTGTAAGTTAGACTTATCAAATAAGTCAGACTTATCAAAAGCCCTATTCCAGAGTCCATCTGGCCTGATCTGTCTTGTTTAGATTGAACTTCAGTTCGCTGGCATTCCACAGTTCCTTTTTCATTAAAGCGTCAACATTAGGATACCACCAAGTCTGGTGGATTGAATTCAATGCTGAAACAATCAAAGGGATGTAATCTGGGGAAATAAATCATCTTTGGCTGCCTGTACTTTGTTCTTCCTCTACCTGACCACTTTTGACCTGTTTCTTGTCTTCCTCTTCTGAAGTACCGGCTGTTGGTTATTGTTTGAGACAACAGATATGCTGGGATTGATGGACCACTGCTTTGACCCACAACAGCACTTCTGATGTTCTCAAGGTTATATTTCCCCCTGCACAACTTCTAAGAATGCTGCCCAGGAAAATCAGATATCACTGCTGAAATTAAACAGACAGGAAACTGCCAATAAAAGACAGCAGAATGTTTTCTACATTGATACTCGTGCTTAATTTGCCAAATTTGGGTCAAGCAAAAGATGAGATGATAGGATGAGATGATAGGATGCGGTATCAATGCTCAGAGTGCTTCCTTTTGACTTAGCTAATTATACCAATACATTTTGTTGCAAATCCATGAAATAGATTAATTAAATAGGAGTGTGTATCTTACAATTGACACAGCTATGTTTTGTAGGAAGAGGCCTTTAAATCAGATGTCACGGCTAAAATTAAACTAGCAGAACATTGGGTAATATCCAGTTAAATAAAAGTAGATAATAAAAGGAATGAATAAAAAACAGCTTTTAAATACAAAGTAGGAATTACAATTTTTAAAAATACAATATATCGGAATTATATATAGGAACAGATCTTTGACATGGGTAAATAGCACAATATATTTAATTATAATGCTAAATCTTGGGCAGAGCAATCCAATGGCACCTCTAACACCTGCTTGATGCCATCATATGTCTGGGTTGTGACCATGGTGTGTACAGACATGTCACTGAAACTGATGTGATTGATATGCTAAGAACTGGAGAGTGTGGTTCTTTTCTTATTCTGAATCCTCATTAGTGGATTCAGTTAAAGTCAATGGAATTGCATTGCTGTACAAAACATAGTTTTGAATTTTCAGACCTGCAGGGCTCTTTCTTTCAGACTGGTTGATTGAAAGTTTTAAGTTCCATGACACTTTTTCATGATTCCCCACCCCTGGGGGGGGGGGGGAATTGCAGAAGAATGCATTATTCCCTCTCACACACTAAAATACATGTTCTATACAAAGAAAACTTAAATGTCATGTACTTTAAAAAAAACAAAAACCTTGCAATTTTTTAGTTACATCTGAAGTGAACAGCACTACACATTCGAATCGAGCAGATGGCTGTTGGAACAGGACGTCGTTCTTTAATGAAACAATATTCAGCAAAGCACAATGCATTTCAAGCTGAAATAGCTCTTCATGGGGAGAGTATTGGTTTGATTGAAAATCTCTTCTTAAATGCCAGAAGAGGAGCTCTACAGACTCCCCTCCCGCTGCCGCCCTACAAGCAATGATCTCAATAATTTTAAAAAGGGCAACCCAAGCATTTTGGTGCTTGAGTGATACAGTGTGGAGATGAGAGTGCTCAGTCTCCCTGAAGTAGTTTTCTTTAAAAAAGTGATGAACACCAGCAAGAGTGACGCACATACCACTTAGCAATTTCATGAACATTTTCCTTTCTTTTCTTCTTAAAAAAGTACTTCTTTGAAAGCTGTACATTTCATTGGACCAGCATCCTAATACACATCTTTCTTTCTTTCTTTCTTTCTTTCTTTCTTTCTTTCTTTCTTTCTTTCTTTCTTTCTTTCTTTCTTTCTTCCTTCCTTCCTTCCTTCCTTCCTTCCTTCCTTCCTTTTTGTAATTTAGGAAATAGCAATGATTCAGCAGCACTTTTAGCACAGCTATCTTTCATTACCTGGGGATATGATCCTGTGTAATGGGTGCTAGGTGAGAACTAGCACAAATATATCACCAAGTGAAGAGGGTAGGGGGGCGTTACCGGCTGAAATGGTCCATACATCATAAAGCTATTGTGGAGATCCATGCATAGTACAGTTATGTGGGAAACAGCATGATGTTAAAAGGATGCTTCCTTGGAAAGCAGTAGAAATTATGAGGAAGCAGTCAGATCATTTATGCCCCATACCAACAGAAATGTAATAATAAGCAAGGTTAATGTTTATTTTCCCTCTAACTGCTGGTAGACTTTAGCCATGAGATATCCAACAACACAGCAGTCAAATAATTGAGCGGGAGTTGAAATGAAAAGCAATTAAGTTGCCTAGAAACATCTGGTTGATGTTGGGAACTTGCTGTCCTTTTACTAGACATGGAAAATCTAGGATTCTGAAGCTATATCTTAACTTTCAGTTTTATTGTTTAACTTTTTGTTTGTTTGAGCTATGTTTATTTTTGCCCTGGGACCTTCAGGTGAAGGGTATATTATAAATAAATGAATAAATGCTGTAAATAGAACATGAATCCTTGTTGTTGCTCTCAGTTCACAAAGTAGCAGTTCCATACAGTGACCATGAGCGTTTCTCACCCCAAAGTCCGGGGATGGCCCTTTATATTAACTGCACCACAGCCTCTGCCTTCCCTGTCCATTGGCCATGCTGACTGGAGTTGATGGAGGCCAATAACATTAAGGAGTTCCACAGGATCCCCACCCTAGCCATGGTCTTTATGATAGCTTGGATAACTTCTGTGGCTGAACCAATGAACACCAGGAATATGTGCCACTGGTTTGGAGACTCTCCATTTGACTGGTGACAATCCAAATCTCAGATAGTTCTCAGTATTGCATTGCACCATGTGCCACCACTGCAGTGTGATAACGCTTCCAGCGTCTTCCATGGTGAATATAAAGTAAACCTCACAGTCTGTTATCCCTGATCATCCCTGGTCATTGGCCATGCCATGTGATACTAAGGGAACTGAAGTTCAAGAACAACTGGAGGGCTGCCTGTTTCTAATATGTGCTCTAGATATTGATGAGAATTAATATCTGACTCTTACTTGTGGTGAAACCTGAACCTGACATTGTGTTTCTGTTAATATTGGAATTTAGGGACTTGGGCAATGGGAGCAAATGTCAAGTGATGGCAGTATGGGGCTTCCATGCCAGCTTCTATTTATTTTCTTGTGCTTCCTCCCCATAGCTCCTCTAGTATTTTCACAAACTCCTGTTCTTATATCTCTGTCTACAGTTCCTGGTGCTGACCAATTAAGTTCAAAAAACCCAATCCAAATGCTGATTTAAAAGCAACCCTATAGGTACACTAAGCCTTTCCATTTTTAAGTTGTTAGAAAAATTATATGAACATGAAGAAATGTAGAAGACCAGGTACCACAAACTGTACTGCATTGTCAACGGAGGCATCCTTATGGTTATAAATGCTGTAACCATCCTCAATGAAAAATGGTCACTTGGCATTCTGGAGTATGCATAAAGGCAATGAGCTATTGCTCCTTAGTCAGATAAAATGAATTACCCACAAAACTAATATGCTCCAAATGGGTGGGGGAAGTGGAAGTACTATAGATAAGAGAATTCTTGCTTGTTTTAGTGGCAACTCTCCATAGCAGAAATTTAGAATAGGCATGAGGAGCAGATAAAAGGGGGATCACATTGATCATTTAAATGTCTGGAACATTTTCTGACTGTAAAGATTGCAGGCCTCAAGTGGCAAACCAAAAAAAAAAAGGTTATAGTTTTAGGCTGTCAAATCCCCTTCTTGTCTAAAAGATGTTTGGCGAATATGCTTTGAAATTTGCTGCAGGTAAAAGTGTCAGCAAATCCCACAAGAAATCTATTTTCCTAGATAAGGAGCTGAATGTGCTTCAAAGATTATTAATGAGGAAAGTAAAGGGAGTCTTTTCCAATGACTTTAGGGGGCAGGTGGAGGAGATTGCAGCAAGAGTAGCAAGAAGAAGTTCACTATCCCACACGTTTGTGCTACAGTTGTCATCACATGACCAGGTACCAGAGTGGGGAGCGGGGAGACCTCTACACATTCTTTCTCTGACACTGAGGCAATAACAGCTACCAGGGAAATGGGTCAGAGGGAAAAGGGAATCTGGGAGATTGGAGATGAGTGGGGATGAGGGCCTATCTGGATGGGAGGGAGGAGGGTGAAAGGGTGAAATCCAAACCAGAGAAGAACTAAGGGGGTATATCTCACCTAAGACATATTAGCTCCAGAAATGTTTCTATCAAGAATAGAAAAGTGAGCTTTTCATGATTTAAACAACAACCACTCTAACATAAGCACTATCATAAAAAAAATATGGCCTGATTTTCACACCACATGTAAGGCACTAGAGCCCCTGCTCTGCTGGCACCATTATCTGGTAGCAATAACTTCCTGCACCAAAGAACACTGTAATACACCAAGACTACTCTACTTATTTAATTAATGTTCCTCAGACTTTTGTTCACCTTTTATGTTTACTGTAGACAGATTACATTATAATGGTTTCAGACGGGACAGGCTCCACAATAGATCACTAAAGGTATTTGGAAGAAACTGAGAAACTCTTTGTGATTTATACCTGTAGGCTTGCCATATGTCAGGAAAATTCCTGACATGTCCTGGTTTTTGGATCTAAAAATAGCAGGGGGGATTTTTGTCGAAGGTAAACGCCGTTTCCGTGCACTCTGGCACTTGTCACAGTCCTCCGTGCGCCAGTAGTGGTTTAGTCATGCTGGCCACATGACCCCGAAAACTGTGGACAAACGCTGGCTCCCTTAGCCTGAAAGCGAGATGAGTGCCGCAACCCCATAGTCACCTTTGACTAGACTTAACCATCCAGGGGTCCTTTACCTTTACCTTTTTGAAATATGGCAACCCTAATACCTGCCTAATGTACAATGGTTTATCAGCCAATTGACTCTCAGGCACAGCACTGCACATTTCTCTCCTGTTGAGGGTGCATATACAACAAACGCTCCCACAGGGTTCTCTAATTTCAAACTAGCAAAGTGTTCCCATGTAGAATGTACATACTTCCTCTCTTAGAATATAATGGCACTCATTCACTTCTGTGGAAGGAAGTAGCTTCAAATGGGAACACCTAGGAGATGAAGCAATATTTCAGTCTGCCGTCTGCCCCTTTAGTGGCACCCTAATGTCCTGTCAGGGGGGAGGTATGTTTTCTCCTCACCTCCACTGTGTCCCTAACTGCAACCACTTACTTTGTTCCCACAGAAGTGAACAGCTGCCATTAATGTCTAACAGAGAAAATAAATACAGCTCATCATAGTGACAGGAACTTTACTAGTAATCACTTAAGCCCTCTGGCTATTCTTTCCTGTTACAAACTGATGCTTCTTTCTGTCAGGAAAATTTCAAAACATTTTAAAATAAAAACATAATGGCATAAATCTGAGCTACTATAAATATGAGGTTGTCTAAAATGTATGTGAATACTAGAGTCATTACAGTTATAAAAATAGCAATCCTGAATATAAAAACCTCCTTCAATATTCTTCAGCTGCCAAGACTCAACTTTGTTCCTGAATTTATATTTGAAGCAATTTTCTCCTATTCTTGTAGTACCTTAGAGACCAACTAAGTTTGTTCTTGGTATGAGCTTTCGTGTGCATGCACACTTCTTCAGATACACTGAAACAGAAGTCACCAGACCCTTTATTTTGTTTTGACTATGACAGACCAACACGGCTATCTACCTTTAACTGGAACTTCTATTCTGTATCCCTTTGAAGTCCTTACCGATCAGGCATCTTTGTTGGTAACACTGATTAACTTTAAGGTGCCATAAGATGCTTTGTTGTTTTTACTGATTATCGCTGCCAAAGGATTTCTAGAATACTATGGCCCTTCCCTAAATTACCATCAATGTTAATGCCTTCTCTGAAGTACCAGTTGTCATTTCAGTATCAATTACAGTATTCTTGAGCAAGGATGGGAAACCTGTGGCACTCCAGCTACCATCGGCTCCAGCTTCAATGGCCTAAGATAAAGGATAATGGGAGTCATAGTCCAACAAAATCTGCAGACCAGAGGTTTTCCATCCCTGTTCTAGAGTTATCCTTTTACCTACATGGTATCCTGGTTAAGACAACTCAAGTCGAAACAAAATAAAAAATAAAAAAAAATTCTTCCAGTAGTACCTTAGAGACCAACTAAGTTTGTTATCGGTATGAGCTTTCGTGTACCATCAAATGCCAACAGTGCCCTTCAGCTCTCTATATTGGACAAACAGGCCAAACACTACGCCAAAGGATTGTTGTTGTTGTTGTTTAGTCGTTTAGTCGTGTCCGACTCTTCGTGACCCCATGGACCAGAGCACGCCAGGCACTCCTGTCTTCCACTGCCTCCTGCAGTTTGGTCAGACTCATGTTGGTAGCTTCAATAACACTGTCCAACCATCTTGTCAAAGGATAAATGGACATAAATCTGACATCAGGAATCACAAGACAGAGAAACCAGTAGGAGAACACTTCAGTCTCCCAGGACATTCTATACAAGATCTCAAAGTAGCTGTCTTATTAGTTATTACAAAACAATTTCAGAAATAGACTGGAAAGAGAAGTTGCTGAATTGCAACTTATTACCAAACTTAAAACCATGGAAAAACCTGGCCTGAACAAAGACATTGGATTCTTATCTCATTATACATGATACAAGATTTTTAGTAATCTCACGCCTTGCTTTTCCTGTAAGACCAATTGCAGTCATTAACAGTCATCAACAGGTTTACCTCACCTATCAGCCAATCACCCATTCCCGCCACCCTTCTGAGTAATACCCCTCCCCACCCTCTCACTATATATAAGGGTCTGGTGACCTCTGTTTCAGTGTATCTGAAAAAGTGTGCATGCACACGAAAGCTCATACCAATAACAAACTTAGTTGGTCTCTAAGGTGCTACTGGAAGGAATTTTTTTCATTTTTTATTTTGTTTCGACTATGGCAGACCAACACAACTACCTACCTGTAACTAAGACAACTCAAGGTTAGGGATGTAGTCCTCCCATCCCAGATGCTATCCTATGGACCATTTATTGTTCCTGGTCCATGACTGTTCGCAATCTGCAAAGCTGCATCTTTACTGTCCTGCTGAGTTATAGTGGCTAACATTACTGCTGGCTTCTAACTCACAAGAGTTTGATGGTAGGTATTCTAACACAACTTCCAGTACCGTTGATGTTATTTCCATATGTTTCCTGACTGCTTCCATTCACAAATCAGTGAATCAGCTAATTGCCCATGAAGTAGCCACCTGCTCACAGGGTTATTGTCTGTCTGGGATATAAGTGATGAAAGGACAAAAATAAGATGGTGAGCTTCAACATAGACATGGTGGTGGTGGTAGTGATGCTTGCTGCGCTGAGCTGAACAGAATTATTTTAACATATTTTGTTATGGTGAAACTGAATGCACTAACCTACCTTGTAGTTTCATGGAGATGGGAGAAATGGGACACATGGAAAGTTTACTCCAACTCCAGCTTGATTATAACCAGCAATAGTGCCCTGGAGAAATGTTTTGTTGTGCTTTTATGATTTACCTAAAGATATTGTTCAATGTTTGGGTTGACAACCATGCACCACATTCCTCTGACCTGACTCTTAGAGAGTAAACAAGTTTCCCTTGCATCTGACTGTGACATGCACACTAGTCCTCAGGTGTCCAGTGGCCACCACACATCATTCACAGCAACCCTGCAAGTCAGCATTACACGCTTCAATTTTTCAACCATCACAAGGTCATACATTGAGCTTCGTGGTTGAATGTGCATTTATGTTGATATATCAAAAGACATAGTCTGGTTATAGTTCCAAAGCATACCTTGATTTGAATTTGGTTAAATCACAGAATTTACATTATCCAGAAAAGAATAGCCTCTAAGATTTTTTTTTATAAAAAAAACTACAGAATCTTACTGTGTTGCGAACAGTCATGCAATGTTTGGTGAGGACCAGTAGAAAACAAAAACAATTTAGGATGCAATCCTATGTAGACTTACTTCAGAGTGATTCCAGTTGAACACAATGGGATTACTTTTGAGTAAGCATGTACAGGGTTGCACTGTTAGCTATTCTGGAAGGATAGGCATATCTTTGACTACAGATCCAGAATTATAAGAGCACGCACTTATCTTCTGTTTTATTGTGTATTTTAATTCTGGGTATTGCTTTTTTAATATTTGTGTAATCGGTTTTCATACTTGAAAACTGTTTAGAAGCCTATGTTGGCATTAAGCACTATATAATAATCATAATTATAATAAATTTGTTGTTGTTAGAACTTCAAGAAATCAATAATGCAGCTGGATGCAGTCCACCAGCACAGATGTACATTTTGTTAAGTGTTGTGATTCAACTTCTCTCATTCTGTTTTAAACTGTTTTAAAATCGTGTTTTAAATGTTGTAACCTACCCTGAGATCTTAGGGTGAAGGGCAAGTAAATACTACCACTACTACTGATGATGATGATGATGATAATGATGATGATAATTTTTGATACTGTGATGCCCAAGCCTTCTCACCTCATTCATCATGCTTCCGGCATCGGACTTCTAAACATCATTCTTCTTTTGTCATTTCACTGACTGGGTTTGCCAAACTGCCAATGCAGCAGACGCCCATAGAAATTAACATAAGTGGAATAAAACCAACATTAATATTGACCTCATTTCGTTAATGATGTTGTAAAGTTCACCAAACTTTTTTCTTGAAGAAGAAAGAAATCAGTATAAGAGAAAGCCAGTGGGCATTTGTGTGAAAGGGATCCAGTTGTCACTCAGGATAAATGGGCCAACTGTGGCAGAATCTGCCAACTTTAAAAACAAACAAACAAAAAACCCAGAAAAGTAATTGATGTTCCTTTTCTCTTGTAGCAATACTGAATGAAAATAAGCAGTTTGTCTAGTACCGGTAATTTAATATAAACTAATACATTGAAATATAAAGAAAAAATCCAGGTGTCTCTAATTTATGACAGCATCACAGATTTGCATAATTTGAGAAGGCAATAGAGCAAAGTACAGCCATCGATATCCCTGACGGAAACCTAATTGAAATAAATGAACTTTTGAAAAAAAAAAATTTTTTTAAAGGAGGGGCACAATAAAAGAAAATATGCTGGCAAATGCATGGCATTTTTTTTAATAGACAAAATACTCCTTCCCACTACTTCTGATGCCTTGTGTCTTTCCAATATACCACTTCCAGCTTGATTGACAGGTTTTGTTGATGTTGTTTTGAAAGAATCTGGCAAATTACCCTGCAATAAAGTGACATTTCTATTCATACTTGTAATTGATCAGTGCCATTTTTTTTTGTTAAGCTTCTTTCCCCAAGCCTCTCTTCCTGCATGTTCCTGGTACCATGGTGCCAATGGGACAGAACAGCCCAAATCATTCAGGCTGGTAATAAAACATCATTAAACCTACAGATTTGAGTGAAAATGCCACTTTGCTATCTCCTTCCCGGGCTATAAAAGATTCCTTATGATTGAAAGGACTTCATTCTGCTGCACAGTTAGTTGCTAGCCCTCCACATGCCGCTCTGAAGGCCGAGAGGATATTGCTCATCATGATGAGTCTTTATGGCTGATGGCCCCTGCCCATTACTCAAGGTAGCGCATCTCTTTTATGTGCTGTTGCATCTGTCCTGCAAGTGCTTTTATCTGCCCTCTGATGGCTACAAGCACACATCACCACTACAGGCCTCTGCCTAGAATGTGCTTTTCTGTTGTAGACATGAGCAACATGCTGGTACACAAGAATGTGTGTGGTTCTGGTATGACTACCTGGAAGAAATAATGAATTAAGCATGAGTATTCAAAAGCCTGGATCATCAAAGAGGCGCACGTGGTAAACATTTCTAGCTGTAGGTGCACCAGTTTCTCTTATGTAAAGGATACAACTAGCACAGGAAAACATATACCTCCTCAGCAGGCAGTGAGATTAGTTTCTGAGAGGACTAATGATGCTGACCAATGCTCTTTCTGGACTGCAAAACAGACTAATGAGATCTTACAGTGCAGGATGGAGGCAAGTTCTTGAGTTAAGAAATATTATAAAATATTGACCAAGCTGAAGGGAAATGAGAGCAAAATGCATACCTAGTCAAACTCACTCAGGTATGAAGGCGACAGCCTGGAGCCATACTGAATTCACACTTCATATATAATATAGTGTATTATACTCAGTAATTCAGAATGCTGACAAAAAAACAGCAGCCCATTACTGTTTGTTCCCACATCCTTAATGTAGTCAAATGATAAGAATGCTATTGCCAGCTTATTTCCTTTAAACTTCCCCCTCATTCATGGACAGATGAGGTTACAATGACAAGCTTTTCTTCCCTAACCTGTTATTTAGGGCCAGCCGAATACTAAGGCAGAATGAAACCGTTTCAAGCGGTAGGAAAGAGAGGGCGCCGTATTTGCTCATCTGCTCATTGTGCAGGGGCCGAGGGAAGTCTTGCTCCCACCACAGCATATATTTAAAGCAACCCCACCCCCACAAGAATCCTGGGGGCAGAACTGTAAGTCTGTGAGGGGTAAACCACTGTTCTCAGGATTCTTTGAGGAAGCCATGCTGTAAATGTATGGTGTGTTCAAATGGATGTTTATATATCTTTCAACATATGGAGAGAGAAAAAACCAGTAAGGCTTTTCAAACTTAGACTTTAAAAAATAAAGACACTCTCCTGGCCACTTAGCCCCAGAATGCCTGGCTCAGAAGAAGAAGAGGAGGAGGAGGAGGAGGAGGAGGAGGAGTTTGGATTTGATATCCTGCTTTATCACTACCCGAAGGAATCTCAAAGCGGCTAACATTCTCCTTTCCCTTCCTCCCACACAACAAACACTCTGTGAGGTGAGTGAGGCTGAGAGACTTCAAAGAAGTGGGACTAGCCCAAGGTCACCCAGCAGCTGCATGTGGAGGAGCGGAGACTCGAACCCGGTTCCCCAGATTATGAGTCTACTCCCGTAGCCATTTCTCAGAGCAAGGCAGGGAGGAGGAGTTGGCAGAGAAGCAGGCATGACCTCTTGTGGATTTTTTAAAGGAGATATTTTGTACACTGTGGATTTTTTTTCAGGGGATATTTAGTGAGACCTGTCAGAAGCACCATAGAAAGCATGGGCAGGTGCTTTATGACACTTGCTCTAGGGTTTCAGAAAAGGGTCTTTTCAGGTCCTATATGGGGATACAGGAGATGAGCCTGGGGTCATTTGTATGCAATGCTCAATCACTCTGCTCTGCCTTCCGCAAGCCTCTCTCTCTCTCTCTCTCTCTCAGCCTCAGCCCCCACCCATCTGCAATTATAAATAAGCTAAACAGTCAGATGAAGCCAAAAGTTTTATTATTTTATTATCACTATTATTTTCTGCAAAATAATTATTTCAATCTGAATATCAGTGTTAACCAGAAAGCCCTGCCTTACGAAAGCAAGAAAATATATATATAAAAGAAATGTCATGTTAAATTACATCATAAGTAGATTTCACCTGGTGGGGAATGAAGATTATAATCATCTTGTTTTTAGCATTTCTCACACAAATACATTCAAAATCCTGTTTTAGACATCTGCCGTTGCATACAAGAACATCCTATTTATTAAAAGAAACCAAGGTTTGTTATTTCAAAGGACACACTATCTTTATCACAGGCCTCAGATGTGCTTATAACAGATTAAAAGATGGCTGCAATGGGTTTGAAAAAGTTTCAATGACAGCTGTTCTGAATTTTCGGCTTTTCTGAAGTAATTGTTGCTTTTTTGATTAGTCCATGGTTTTGTACTAAATGCAGAGCTACACTAATATTGGCTATTAAGTTTCATCAAATCGTAGCCTGTGCTGCTTATTGAGCTTGGAGGAACACTAAATTATAATTTTAAAAACACTTTCCATTTTAATAATAAAATATGCCTTAACCCAAATGGAGAATTATATTTGCACTTCAGGTAATTTAACTCAGCCTTCCTTTGAGCTTCTCGTCTTATTTTCCATATCCCTGCTCGATCCTCCCCCTCCCCACGAGCTTTCATAATACACTTACAGCTATTATCCTTTCACCTAAATAATCCCTCATTTTTCCATTTTGGGAAGCAATGATGGCTAAAAGACCAACCCAGGCTGAAACCTTTAATGTCTTCCTCGAATGGGTAATCAGTGGTGATATTTGGCATTCAGTTATGTTGACCTTATTAGAATTGTCAGAGGTTATTCAGGTCCTTCACTTTCTCATTTCCTAACATGAAAATGCACCTTTAAAATACATTACCAGATTGCAAAACCTTCGGAATAATCTGTGGCATCATCCACTCAGAGGTAAGCACCTTAAAGCCCCATTTGTTCCAAAGGAAGAGTCGAGCACATGCTTAACTTTCTGATTGAAATTAAATGAACTTAATTTTAGCCTGACTATGCACTTGATTATTATGCTTGGGGTGACATTCCAAAAACAAACAGTATCTGCTTCACCATGGCATTAATTTAAATAAATACACAGGTCAGAACATATATAGCTGGATGTTTCATTGACATACTTTCCAGTTTCCACCACTGGGGTAAACTGCGTACTGGCTGCATTCAGATGATCATATTGCAGCTTCTTAAGAGGGATGCAGGTGGCGTTGTGGTCTAAACCACTAAGCCTCTTTGCCAGTCAGAAGGTTGACGGTTTTAATCCCCATGACAGCATGGGCCCCTGCTGCTCTGTCTCAGCTTCTGTCAACCAAGCAGTTTGAAAGCACACCAGTGCAAGTAGATAAATAGGTACTGCTGTGGTGGGAAGGTAAATGGCATTTCCATGCGCTCTGGCTTTCGTCAAGGTGTCCCGTTGCACCAGAAACAGTTTAGTCATGCAAGCCAAATGACCTAGAAAGTTGTCTGTGGGCAAACACCGGCTCCCTTGGCCTGAAGCAATATGAGCACTGCACCCCATAGTTGCCTTTGACTGGACTTAACCATCCAGGGGTCCTTTACCTTTACCCTTTTAAGTCAAAATATGCACTAGACTTTTGCCTTCAACAGGAGCCACAATTAAACTGGGGTGTCTCGAAACACTGGTTAACTTCCTACTTTAAACAAGGCTCATGCACAGGGCTAAATCTATCATTTTTAGTTCCTCTCATTTTCCCATTTTTCAATCTTAAATTCTCTTCTCCACATCTTCAGGTTTGCAATTTTTTTTTTAAAAAACCACTGTCATAAAAAGTCATCTGCATTGTGAAAAATTATCCTAATATACACATTTTTGATGCAATTTTGCCTAATATACACAGTACTGTAAAACAATTTCCCCTAATATAAAGCAATTTTAAATTTTATTTTCACTAATATATGCATTTTTATGCACACTTTACTCTTTTATATGCATTTTGTATGTGTTAGGACTAGGCTGGAGGACTGCATTGCAAGATTTGGACAAGTGGGAATTTCACATGATGGGCAACTGCTCAATGCATACTGAATTGAATTTTTCACGCATCCCTACTCAAGCAAAGGGAGGAGCAAAGAGGATCTGTGAGCAAACAAAAGACTAGGGAAGCTGAGATAGGAGGATTCAAACTGGTCTTGCCCTGACTCAAACCATGGGTCTACCTAGTTCAGTGTTGCCTACACTAACTGGCTGTGGCTCTCCAGGGCTTCAGACAGGGGACACCCCCAGCGTTACATGGAGATGTCTGGCATTGAACGTGGAAGGTTCTGCATACAACAGGTATGTTGTACCACCGAGCAACAGCCATTCCGCAAGTCCTGTCCGTGTAGGGCCCCCTCTTCATTTGCATGGCTCCACTGTGTCTTGGTCACACTGGAAGATGATTGGTTCCAGAGGTCACCTTTCCACTTGGGAGGGTTTTGCGAATTTCAAGTATCAATGGTCTGATCACTCATGCAGCTCCTAATGTAACATTTGCTTCGGCTCCTAAGTACAGCCTGGATGATGTTGTTGCCTCTTTGCTGATAAAAGAGATTCGTTCAACTGCCCCGGTCCTAATCACAAATTTTCTATCTGAAATGTCCCAAAATATTACTGTTACTGATTTAATCATTTCTCATTTAAAAGCTGCTCTATAAAATCCAGTTTTAAATAACTGTGTAAGCTTTCCATGGGACAGGGTTTTTTCCAGCGGTCAGGGGAACCGCTTCATAATGTATCTTATTTTTCACATTTTGGTCTGGCAGCTTTAACCTGGTTTCTTGACTTAAGTTATAATTCACTCTAAAAAGTCTACCAGCCCTTGTTTCTTTGAATGAAAACTAAATTTGCGCTGATTTACTGTTCCCACAGTTCTCTACATCAGAATGATAAAAAGCTCAAAATTTCTAGGCAATCCCAATTTCTTCCCTCTCTGTTAGGCATACCCTGGGACAAAAAGGCTTTGCGCAGGAGACAAATTATTATTATTTCGTTATATCATGTATTAAACATTTTCTCATAAATTGTTCAAAGTGCTCCTTTTTTGGTGAGGGGTTTTTTTTAAACAAGAAAACAAAATGAGAAGGGGGAGGCTGGCCAAGAAGGATTGCCAAGTCTCTGCTGACCATTACATTGCAGTGCAGAGTTAGATATGCAGCAGTTCCCATTTTTCATCTGAGGTCCTGCTGCCTCTCTCCTCCCTTGCTAGAGCAAAGACATCCTCCTATTATTGCTTACACAATCAAAGGATTAATCCAAGGCTAGAGTTCAAATTTAGAGAATCTGCCCAGAGAGATAATGTGCAACTCTTCACTTCTGTTTCATCTCAGGATGATTTTCGACAGCGCACTCCTTATCTCAATATGCAAAGGGGGAATGAGCTCAACTCACACATTGTTTCAAGGCAATAAGACTAATTTAAGAGTGATCTAAGGTAGTGAGTAAGAAGGTGTGGATAATAAAGCTGGGGTTTCCTGCCTATGCAGATGTCTTCTGCTGTCCTTCAACACAGGGTTGTCCACTAGCAGCACAACCAGCAGCCCATCCTGATTTCAAGGGACCACGGGAGGTGTGGTTGTGGGGTGTGGATCAGCTTGTGTGCCATTGAAGAGAAGCCACAACTGGAAAGGTTGGGCACTCTTTTGTAGCATACCCTCTTTGCATCCTCCAAACACTACTTTGTCACAGAAAAGATGTGTGGGCTCAAGT
The DNA here is from genome assembly GCA_034641385.1 of Darevskia mixta. NCBI lineage: Eukaryota > Metazoa > Chordata > Lepidosauria > Squamata > Lacertidae > Darevskia > Darevskia mixta. The sequence continues at coordinate 28,432,514 of JAWWNH010000066.1, forward strand.
CTGTGAGCTAACATGATGTTCTCTGCAAGTCTCTGCGAACTTTTAGAGGGGAGGGAATATACATAGTGAAGCAACCCATTCCTGCCCCACCTAAGTCATATCAGAGAAGACCCACTGAAATCAGTGGACTTCAATTAGCCAATTCCATGTATTTTAATGGGTCCACTCTGAGTATGACTGAGCTGGATGCAACCCAGTATGTTCACCACCTCCACCCTGCCACAATGCACCGTGCTGCCTCTTAAAAATCTATGGGGTAGGTGAATTATATCCCAAACCTGCTTTGACATTTTTCATTACTGGTGCCTCATCAGTCCCATTGGTGCTTGGAAGCATGGCTACGCACATCCCATCCCAAGTCACCAGCAGTCTCATGCCTACTGCATCAGAGGGGACCCCTGCCATCTCCCATTCTTTCATTCATCCTACCAGCTACTGATATAAGCAACAAGCAAGCACAGTCAATTCACCTGAGGATTCCTTCGCTGATATACTATGGCTCAGGTACTTCAAATAAGGCAATATAATGCCAGAACAATATGGCACTTCATCCTTCCCATCTGAATTTGGGCCTGAAAGACCAAGGAAAAATGTGATGGCTAAGCTATAGACAAGCATAGTTTGAGGCACTGCATAACATAATGACTTATCACATGTTATGTTTGTTAAGGCATTAACCTTAGCTTTCAATTTCCTAGCTTTCTGGAGCTGAAGCCAACATGTAGATAGCCTTAACTCTGGTCTTAAACTGGCAAGTTTTTTTTTTTAATCATTGAATAACACTGGCATTGAGGAGAGAAACTCACATCCGTTTCCAATCTGCTGCATAACTTTGACCTTTTCCATTTCACCTTGATAATGTTTATTAACCACTGTGAGGCTGCCTTTCATTCTCTTCCTTTTTGCTGATTTATAGCATTCAGCAAATGGATGGGTTGCCTTCAGTTTGGAGTGTATTTGTCTCAGACAGCAAACATTATATCAGCTTTGACATGTAATGTATTTTATCAGGTGAAATCTCTCCATAATGTGTGCAATGAATCTGATTCCGGCTTGATCCAATTTGGCCAAGTGATGCATGCAGCTGCAATTCAGCATCTGAAAGATTGATCAGATGGGTAATTTGTTCTCTTGGAGCAGACATGAGGCTAAGGGAGATGTGCACAGGAAAATCTGATACACAGATGGCAGCAGAGCAAACCACAGTAACTTTTTCCTAGCCCACTGCTACCTCCTAATGACTGCTGCCGCCAGTTGTCGACACTGCATGTGAACAAAACAGTCGGTGCATTAGGAACACATTGCGGGAAATGGTGTCTCCTAAAGAAAGTTCAAATATTTGCTCATTCTTCCATGTGGAACAGCCCTGGGGATATCAGCTGGCTCATCCCTAGTTACAGTTGCCTCTTCCCAGCAGTTATTTATATGAGAGTTACAGCTGGCAAATGTAACTTTATTTGTATGACTCCATCGCAAGAATTCTTGAGATGCTTTGCATGGAGAACCCAACTTCCATTTGAACCAGCCTATTCATTTCATGGACTCAAAGCATCCATGCTTCATGTAGAATTGATTCAGGATCATATATCCCAGATTTTTGCATGCCATCATTTGCTGGTCCCGTAGGGTATCCAAAAGGCGAGGTCGAAGTCTGGTCCAAGGTCAAAGGTACACGTAAAGGCAGTCCAAAACAACTGAAGCAGGGTACAGGGCAGGGAGTCAGGGGAAGTCAGGAACGGGTGGGCAAGCAGGGAACCAAGGTGGGTCAGGAGCTCAGGCAGGAAAGCAGGCCAGGGATCAAGCAGGAACACCGGCAGGAACTGGTCACCAACAATGTTGCTCCTGCAACTTGGGGCTGGGGCTGGCTGGCTGGCTTTTATCTGCCCCGAGGCATAGGGCGGCTCCGATCCTCAGGTGACTCACCTCTCCTGGCTTGGAGGCAAGCACTCCTGCAGAAACTTAGTTCCCTTCGCCTCTCTGCCCTGAGCCTCTGCAGCTCAGGAGAGGCTGGAGGGTTACCGGACCCAGAGGCAACCTCAGCCTCCCCTGACAGGGCTGGGAGTGGAGCACCTGCAGGCAATGGGTCCTCCATCCCAGCAGGAGCCAGAGCAGACTCAGCCGATGCCTGCACCTGAGGATCCAGCACAGGTGAGGCCTCTTCAGACTCAGGCCCCAGCCCCAGCTCTGATGGTTCTGGAGGCGGGGAATCCTGTGCAGGCTGGGATCCCTCAGGTTCAGTGTCTGAGTCTGAATCCCAGGCCATCACACATAATTTAACTTTTTTCCCAGGGCGAAAGGAATGCCCCTTCATACTGACTCACCTTCAGATCAACCCGACTCTTCCACAGCCGTCTCAGACAATTTACTCCATCCTGATAGTCAATGTAACCCACCTCTATTGAACTTTAATGTCTACCCCCCCCAAAAAAAGAGAGACTTTGGTAAGTTTTTCTTCCTAGGTTTGCAGAGATCTTGAGGAAAGATATCCTGCAGGAAGAATTTGTTTGAGTTTGTTAAGTGTGCACAAATACCCTGGTCTGGAGCTGACCTGCCTTCTGATCAATGGGAGGAGGTATCAGGCATCTTTACTAACGGCATGTGCTAAGTGAGGGACTCCTTTGTTTGGAAATTCCCCACATGTCTGCCTCTCCTGTCTGTTGGAAATATATTAATTGTTAAGGAATGGGAGGGGGAATAAAAAGATCTACATCCTTTCCGATTTCATCTTCTCGCCATTAACATAATAATCTCCCTCAGTTTTGTCAGAGTCCTGGGGTAGATGTGGCCCAGCTCATAACGTTACTGATGGGACAGATAATCCAATGATCCTATAATTGACCATGTTTTCCATGCAGCACTACCACCTTAGAAAGCTCTAGCAAGGCACACTGGGAGTAAGTTCCATTTAAGTCGGTGGGATTTATTTCTGAGACAACGTGCATTGTATAAAGATGCTCATGAAGGAGAGGGGAACCAAAAAAATGGAAAGGGGGGAAAGAAGGTAATGTGACAGAGGCATCTTGTGGATTTGGTTTCTTTTTATATATATATTTTATATTTATTTTATAGGGTCTTAATGTTTCACTGCTTGCCATAAGCAAGATTTATTTAAAATAAATAAATAAAAACAAATTGGTTTAAAAAAAAAATCCACTATGCAGCCAAGCACATATATAGAGTTCTAAATTGGTACCCTCAAAGATGAGATAGGATAACTGCAAAGAGATTTATAAATTCCCTCATTGGCGCTTTCTCCAAAGGAATTAGGTGGGGATCATTTCCCATGTGGATAGGTTGCTCATTAATTGCTAATTTTGGGATTCCTTGCAACTTTCTCCAAAGCATCTGGCACTGGCCATTGGCCAAGGCACAGTTTCAGACCAGATGGATTGCTAGTCTGATCCATTAGGGTAATTACTATGTTCCTGAACGTAGTAGGGTTTTCCCCCCTTGCGTTAAGAACATTTGGTGGTAAGCAAAAGGGGGGGGGATATCACAGATGTTTTACTTGTACAAATGCAGAGTGATAGTAATTAACTGCAGACCAAAAATCCTCAGCACCCGTCACATGAACACCCGCTCCTCTTTCTGTCAGCATTAATGAGCACACGGTCAGTTGCACGAATTGTGACACTGGCAGTTCTTGTGGTGTATTTGTTTAGGCAGTTACCCCAAACCTGGATAACCGTCTGTGGACTGGAAAGAGGAAATGGAAAAGGGGGTAGCGGGGAGGGGGAAGCAGAGAATACTCACCTCTGCAGCATCTCTTTCCAAGTTCATTCAGCTTTAATTTTAATCTTCACGGTCTCCAAGCATTAAGCTTAAATGGGCAGACTGCTGGTGTGCATTTATCCAAGGAGATAATATGAAACATTTACAGGATTTTGCTCCTGCTGTTATTGAGAGATGTTAAAATAAAAGCCCCTTATGAGACTTCCTCAAAGTTAATGAGAACTGAGCTGACTGTCTATTGACTTAATTCATGGTCCTTATTTTAGGAAGCTCTTGCTTAAATTACTGTCTTTACCTCGTAACACAAATATCAGGAATCCTGTGTATTTATTAATTGCTAGGACAGCCCAGAGCAAAGGAAAATGGTGCTCTTGTACCTTAAATGTTGCTTTTTAAAAAGCATTTCAGGTTGGGCCACTTTTTCTTATTACTATATGAAACTGCACATACCAAAGTTCCCTCTTCTAAATCGCTATTAGAGAGTTCTCTCCTTTTTTCACTCTTCTTGGGCATTTGGTCAACCTAATCAAGGCTACACATTGTCCAGAGTATTGCCAGCATAGTGCAGTCAACAGAGCAGGGATAAGGAATTTTTGGTCCTCTAGATGTTTTTGGACTCCTCAGACACAGGAAATGTGGTCAATGGCCAGTGATGGTGGGATTTATCATCCAATAACATCTGGGGGTGTGGGGGTATCACAGGTGAACCACCTTTGGCATACAGAATGGAAACTGGTGAATGTGAATAGCCCAACTCAGTTCACTGAGGATGGTGGACAAATTGCTGTCTCTGATTTTTTCAATTTCATATAAATGTAAAGAGAGGATAAAAGAAACTCTAATGCATTTTGCACACTTGACAGGTACTGTAGACTTTACATCCATAACCCAGTGTTAATTTGGGTATTCTCAAAGGCTTGTCCATTATCCAGTGGCACTCCTGACATGTTTTGTAGGAGCACCATGTCCTTGAACTGAACTTTTTTTTAAAATTAACTATCCTTGCTCTTGTGCTTTTAACAGCAAGTTTCAGTATAGTTTAATGCTTTTTTACTTCCTTTCTTTTAAACTTCTTTTAATGACATGATACTATTCTTAGTAATATTTTGAGTTGTTTTTAGCATTTATTTTACTATTTATTTACTTTATTGTTTTGTTGGCTCTGAGTTTATTAATAAAGAAGTAGTGGACTTTTCTTTGATAGAGGTATTTAAGAGGAGGCTGGAAAGCCATCTGTGGTGTAGAAGTTGCAAGCTTCCCACATTCATTGAGCAGGTCCAGGGTCCCTTCTAGCACTAAAATTCTATGGTTGAAATTCAGCATGCCACTAAGAAGATTGTTCCATCAGTGCACTGATGTATTGTTCTGCTGTGAGCTGTTATGGAGGTACTCCCAAACCTTCAGAGCAAATCTGGGGTAGGGGTAGGGGGGAAGCCCCTTTACACTAGCAGGAGTCCTTGAGCTAGCTTCCATTAATGAATCATACCATACGATTCTATGGAAAATGGAGTCAAATTGTCTATATTTGTAAGTGATTAATTTAATTAAAATTTATTCCCTATTCATCTGCTATAAAATGTATGGCTCCAAATATGCTACTTAGTGAGACGGGGGAAGCTAACTGCATGGAGTGGGCAGGGGAAACTGTGGCTCCCTTATGTCTCAGTACACCTGGGATTTAAAGGGACAGGGCAGATGCCTATATTGGTACCTGCAATTTTACCAGTCTCTCCACCCCTATAGTAGTGTCAGTATATCATACAGCTAAGATTGTCATCTTCTCCCGCACGAAACATTTGTACCTTTAACAGCTGTATGATAGCCAGATGTTCTGTTATTGTAACCTCACCCCCTGCATCTAGATGCAGTGGCAATGAAGTGTCTCCTTGTCACACATCTATGGAGGGACAGCTATTAAAGGATGACATTTGTCAGAAAAAGGGCCATACTGGCAACCCTGCCTAAAACTGTACCACTTCTATATTGTGTCCAGAAAATGAGGTCCAGCTCCGAGGGCTTTCTGGCAGTTCCCTCATTGCAAGAAGTAAAGTTATAGGGAACCAGACAGAGGGCCTTCTTGGCAGTGGTGCCCACCCTGTGGAACACAATGCCCCCATGAGATGTCAATGAGAAAAATACAACTTATGTCTTCTAAAATACAACTTTTAGAAGACATCTGAAGGTAGCCCTGTATTGGGACGTTGTTAATGTTTGACATTTTATTACGTTTTTATAGGTGCTTGAAGCCATCCAGAGTAGCTGGGGCAACCCAGCCAGATGGGTGGGGTTTAAATAATAGTAGTAGTAGTAGTAGTAGTAAGTTGCACCTAGATGAGGTTGCAACTTCCAAACAAAGCACTAGGAATCAAATATATGTATAAGTAGAGAGTCTATTGTACAAAGTATTGCATGATAGGTTTTATGATTTTGTTTTGGTATTTTTCAGCTCGATAGAATCTGGAAGATACAAGTTGCAACAATGGAGGTGCACAGCAGAGAAGACTAAGCAGGATGTTCTTACTTGAAACATTTATCCCTCAGCACATAGCAACTGATGCTGAACAGTCTGTGTAAATTGTTTGCTAGGTAACAAATTATCCCATAACAAATGGTTGCACACAAAGTGCTGTGCACGTAAACAAAAAGCACATATGTTGGAGGGAATATTATGCACAGTCAAAAATAGAAACAGGCTAGTCAAAGGCAGGCCAATAGAAGAGGGGAAACCTGCAAGCATTGGGACTCTTACTCTTGTGCCATTTGCCCTACTCCCTGTTATGAAGCACCCTTGAAATATTTGGCACAATATATCACTGGCCTTTCTTGTGGATCTGTAGACAAGTGGCTATACAATATTATAGCCCAGTGTTGTACAGTCAAACTCATAGCAGCTCTCCAAGGTCCTGAAATCCATTTTAAACCACAGAAGCCTGAGTCTTTATGCATGTGCTTTATGGCTACTGTATTAGGCTCCTTCCCAAAGAGGTTAATAATATTTTTTTTAAAAAATGAACACATTACCATACAATTCTATCACTTGTAACACAAAACTTAAAAGAGAATAGTAATAAAGGAATGTTTGAGGACTCAGGAATGGAATTCAGTGGCAATTCCTTCTGTATTACTCAGGGCTTGAATAAGGATAATGGAGGATTCACTTATTAAATAATAATAATTTAGACTTCCAATAATCTGAGTATATTCTAATCTTCTTCCTTTTCACCTTCTCAACTTGGATTTTAACCCATTGATTAATACCTGTTTTCATCACAGTGCACCTCTTGAGTTGCTATTGTTATTTCCATCTATAGAGTACTTACTATCTGGTGATCTAAGAGTGGTTTACACACACACACACACACACACACAGAGAGAGAGAGAGAGAGAGAGAGAGAGAGAGAGAGAGAGAGAGAGAGAGAGATAACAATATCTAATAGTTTCTGTAAAAAGACCCACAACACCCATAAACTCAATATCAATATAGAAGCAGAGAGTATTGCAAGGCAGCATAATGTAAAATGCCAACCAACATAAAACACACTATTCAGAAAATCACCAACACAATCTTACTCCTATTGTTGTTGTTGTTGTTGTTGTTGTTGTTGTTGTTAAAATTTCTATACCACCTTTCATCTGAGAATCACAGGGCAGTTTACAATATAAAAACACAAAAATACACACCATAGTACCAAACAAAAACAATGCCCCCTCACAGTTTAAAAGATCATAGATTGTTTAATTAGCTAAAGGCCTGGGAAAAGAGGAATGTTTTTGCCTGGTGCCTAAAGATATGTAATGAAGGCACCAGGCAAGCCTCACTGGAATAATCTATTCTTATACATTATCTCTATCAACCAGACACTCATACACAAACCACTCATACTCAGCTGCATTACAATTCACAAACAAAGAATTCCTGCCCAACATACCGATATAAGCTACTCTCCCCATCTCCAAAGCACTAATGCCCCCAAACCACTGGACCATCGAATACCTCTCTCTCATCTCTCATTTGGAAGGGATCCATAGCAGGTTTTCACCCCAGGGAGGTATAAAACTACTTCTGTCCAAATGCTTCCAACCACATAATTATACCACGCATACAGGGGTGGCCATAGGGGTGATCCAAGCTGGGCAATCATCCAGGATGTTGACCTCAGCAGGGTGGTGCCAAGTTGAACTGAAGGGGAACTGCGCTCAGGAGCTATTTTTTAAATGCACCAACTCCAGTGACCTAGGGTGGCAGAAAGCAAGTGTCTGTAACATTTGTTCAAGATTCTAAAGGTTGTTTGGATACTATATAAACACTCTTCCTTCAATTAGCTTTAAAGTGTGTTTCTTTTTCAGGTCCCACTCTGATATCATTTGCACTGGGTAAAAATCAGTGGAACACAGCTTTACTTTGAAGCAGCTTTACTGAGGACATAGTGCTTCAAATACTATGAACCTTATAAGCACTATATATGTAATAATATATTACATATAAGAGGTCAGCTGCATGCCTTTTTATTTATAACTCTCTTTATAACTCTATTATTTGTCAAGATGAAAATAATGGTTATTGTAAAATAAAGAATGCTTAGTAAAAGATAGCAACTGATGCAAAACAAAAAAAATATTAGAAGTAAAAAGCTGTAATAGTTCTGCTGTGCTGCACTGTGCACTACCACAGTTCAGAATAAGACTTCTGGAGTGTTGACTTGTGCAAACTCTAGCACAGTGGCTGAGATATCAAGATCCTGAGCAGTGCCATGCTCTGTGGATAGGACAGCATGTGATGTGAGCCTCTCATCTCTCATAGTAGATCATGTGCACATTTTGGTGGGCTTCATTTTTGAAAAACTCTGCTCACCACTGGCAACTGTAACTGACAGAGTCAGGATAATTCATAGTGGGTACCTTTTCTGTAAAGAAAAGAAGTGGACGAACTAGAATTATATTGATAAATTCAGGGGAAGGAGGCAAGAAAGAAAAGGAAACCTCTTTGTAAAACAACTTATTACATGTACTCTTAGATTGTACGCAAGCTACATCTAATTTCTATGGTATTTTTAACTGTACTGTAATTTTTTTAGAAAGATTTCAATAAAGAATTTTTTCCGGGGGGGGGGGAGGATAATTCATAGTGCTACCCAGATGTTTGGGAACACATCAGTCATTTTAGTATTGTGGATGTACTGCATGGCATCTCATGGTGAGCCTTTTCCAGGAGGCAGAATGTGACCAAGGTGGCCTTGCTTAACACAAGGATCTGCACCACTGATGGTGGGGTGGTTGCCATTGGTGAGAGCTCTGTGGGTGGTAAGTGTCTCTTCTGGTTGCTTTTCAAGAATGTACAAGAATCTCCATATATTCCAGTGAGATTCAAGATGCTCAAATAGCTCTTCAATTGAAACATGAGCAATGTGGAAAGGAGTGTACAGGAACTCCCATTTGAAGATTTCTTCTGGGCTACTGCACTCCTCATCATAAATTTGACCCTCATATTCAAACTGCCTCTTCTTGTGGCACTTATATGGGGGCTCCTTATAAGTAGAACCAACATCAAAGACAGAGCTTTTGCTGTGATAACTGCCTCTGCATAACTGCTTTCCCTGTATTTCTTCACAAGGGAGGTGTAGCAGTTACTATGTTCATTGTAAGTCATTGCACAAGTGACCCTACAAAGCTGTCCATGGGTGCAGTGGGGCATTCCTCAGCCAATCAGTGCTGGTATCAGACCCTAACATCACCCTCACACCCAAAGTGTCCCCAAAGACCACCATAAACTCGAGTTGTTGCAGCAAACCAGTGGCTCTGCTGTCCTCTCCACCTCAGCATATTGGGTGCAATGTGAAAATTGCTCATGGGGCTGATGTGATGGCAAGTTTGACTCCTAATGTAGTGTGAGTTGGCCTGTTCTATCTCATTATCCATTGACATCTTCTTGGCCAGGATATTGTGCTCTGGCTGCTCGCCCTTGGCTGAGAGGCACAGAATGAGAGACCTTTTGCTCTTACCCTTTGGCTTGCTCCAGTGGCTCATGCCATTGCCAGACACGAGGCTTAAATAAAGTATCTGGAGAAGAAAACTGTTTCTTATTATAGTCCTTATCACAATATATCAGTTAGGAATAGTTCACACATTCAGACTCATCGCTGGATGAGATTCACATCTCAGATCAAACACAGCAGACTGTCCATCCATATCCCCACAAATGCCATGTTTTTCAGTGGAATGAATTTGCACATTTACCAAGGAATAAAAAGTAATCACCTGATATTACGTGCCTTTGGGAACCAGTTTTCAGTCTCTAAGGCAAGGATGGAAGCGAATGGCCCACCAGATGCTATTGGACTCCAACTTCCATCAGCCCCAGTCAGCATGGCAGAGGGTCAGGGGGGATGGGAGTTGTAGCTCAGCAGCATCTTGAGGGCCACAGGTCCCCCATCCCTGCTCTAAGGTGTAGTGGTCGACTTCAGTAGTAGATACTGAGCAAACTTGCTTGGAAGTAAGCCTAACTGAACTCCATGGGCCTTGCTTCTGAATAAACATATTTCAGATCAGGAAGCTTGGCTTTTCTTGTTTTTTGGCTCCCCCTCGCCTGCTATGTACCAGCATAGCTAATCTTTTGGAATGAAATATGCTATAATTGATCACAAAATAATGGGCAGGCAAGCAGCAAAAAAATACCTCCCACAGAAGCCAGGCCTGCTGCTAAGGAGAGAGAGAGAAAGGAAGAAAGTGGAACAGCTGGCAGGATTGATTTTTTGAGAGAACTGAGCAAAGTGCTTTTGCTTGAAACTTGGCTTTCTTCTGAAGGTTTGAATTTGGTGACTTGAAAAAGAAGAAGCATCCAATGTGAATTACTGTCCTTCACATGTGTTGGTGTCTAATGTGAAAGATCTGAAGGGCACATGTTCCCCTGTGCCTCTGAACATGTGCAGTCCTCTCATCGCCACATATTGCTCTTGACTTCCCAGAGAGAAACTGTTCCCCAGGAATGTTTACTGGAGTGTGCTCACTCCAGCAGCAGAGACTAGGGAGGGATATACAATTAGGAGTGTAGAAACACAACACTTTGAGCAAAATACAAGTCATAGTTTGGTGTGATTGTGGAGGCAACAGAAATGTGACTAGTTCTTGAATATTGCTTTGGGATATCTTCCCTAAAGATGCATAAACAGAATATCTTCCTAGTGAAGTGCAGCCTAAATAGAGAAGCAAGTTCCCATAGAGAATCCAATGTGCAAATAAGTGCTCCCAGTGAAGAACCATATGCCATATGGATACCTGGGAAATCAAGTTCCCAATTTTGTCCCCCCCCCCCAATTGAGCCAGGAAGCATTTGAAAATGTTTATCCCTGACTTCCTGACAAAAAACCTGGAGGAGCATCCAGGCACAATCTCCCGACAATATATGCATAGAAGCTCATTTACCATTCTCATCTGCAGAAGACCTTGGTGAGAAGGACACCGCTCACTTCATCTATATCCACTGAGCATTATGACAAGTTGCCAACATTTCTAATTACTTGGTTTTCAAAACAATTTTTGCTGACTTACCATGCCCTGCTGAGCACTCTGATTCAGCAGAACTTAGAATGCTATGGCAGTGGTGGTCAGCTATTAGATACTGTGTGTGAATGGAGTTGCATATCTGGAAGAGGTGTGTGAATAGCAAATGTTAGCAGTGTGCTAACATGTATGAGAATAATGTGTGGTTAGTGTGAATGGGTACATGAAACAGAAGAAAGGGGTAATGGGCCCGGAGGAGGCCTATGCACACCAAAACCTAATGAACGTAGCTGTACCTTTGACATGAAATGTCACACCAAGGGTGTGGCCTCCTTGGGTCAGAGCTCTGGATGGAGCTGGTAGGATTGCACTCACTGCAGTACAGCATAAGAACAGAAGAAGTTCCCTTACCAAAGGCCACCTAGTCCAACATTCTGTTTTCACTTTGGGTAACTGGATGCCTATGGGAAGCTTGCAAGCAGAACCTGAGTGCCTCAGCACTCTCCTGACTTGTGGTACCTAGTAAATGGTAGTCAAAGGCATACTGCCTCCAAAAGCAAAGTTAAAGCATAAGCACTGGCTGTCCATATGCTACCAGGCCAGGTTCAAAAGTCCTTGTCTTAATTTCCAAGGTCCCTTGGGCCTAGGACACCTCAAGGACCACCTGATTATTTATGTCCATGCCTGTTCACTGAGGTTTTTGGGGAAGGCACCGTTAGTGACCTCCTGTTGCTCAGCTACAAAACTTATATCCACCATAAGCCCTCTCATAAGTTTGATTTTATTTATTATATTTCTATGCTGCTTTTCATTCAAATGAATCCCAAAGAGGCTTACAAGCAATAAATACCAAAAACATAATAGGTAAAGGTAAAGGACCCCTGACAGTTAAGTCCAGTCGCGAACAACTCTGGGGTTGCGGCGCTCATCTCGCTTTACTGGCCGAGGGAGCCGACGTTTGTCCGCAGACAGCTTCCGGGTCATGTGGCCAGCATGACTAAGCCGCTTCCGGCGAACCAGAGCAGCGCATGGAAATGCCGTTTACCTTCCCGCCGGAGCGGTACCTATTTATCTACTTGCACTTTGACGTGCTTTTGAACTGCTAGGTTGGCAGGAGCAGGGACCGAGCAATGGGAGCTCACCCTGTCGCAGGGATTCAAACCGCCGGCCTTCCGATCGGCAAGCCCTAGGCTCAGTGGTTTTAGACCACAGCGCCACCCACGTCCCCCAATAACATAATAGAGCATCACAAATACAATATAAATCATATTAACAAATTATCAGGGAAACAATTACAACCTATAAAATACTGTTAACAAAGCAACAACAAAAAAATAAGCTAAACATCACAATTAAAGCAAAAGGCATATTATATGATTAAGAAATCAATACAGCATTTATAATCTATAAAAGAATATTCAGAACCATAACAAAATAGCAACCAAAAAATAAACCAAGTGTTGTTAAGTCATACACACACTCTTCTCACCTCCACGACTCATAATATTTCACTCTTTTCAGCTCTTTAAAATACATATACACGTCATGCCTATGGCAGCAACTCCCTTGGGCTGGAGATGGGGCAGCACAGATGAAACCAACCACTGCTTGATGGCAAACAGTCTCTTTCCCCTCACAATTCTTCCCATGGAAATAGCTCCCCACCTTATAAGCTAGTGAATGTTGACTGCTATAAAGAGCCACCCAGTTTCTGGATAAGTGAAAGACAGTCTGAACTAATCCAGAACTGGAGAGATAAGTAAGGAAATTAGTCCTCTAGATAAGGGAGAGGGAAATTATAAAGCATGGGGAAAGCTCTGTTTAGAGATGAGGTTTGAAATGAGATAGCGAGTCAATGAGGCAAAGAGATAAAGTCCAGCTGTTAACAAATGCAAGGAGATATAGAGGAGAAATAAGAATGTAGTGACTTAGGTATATGAAGGAATGTCCAGGGTTTTCAGGCTACAGAACACTGGCTTCGCTACCAGTCCCTTGTGGAACTCCAGACGTGAAGAAATAATTTTGTGCTGCAGAAGGCAGCATAGGTAATGAAATACAGTACTTAGTCCCCAGTTCTAGAAGGGGACTAAGTTCTACTTTGCCCAGGAAAAAAACAAGGAATTGGACTTCAGTCCCATGTGCTTGCTTAGTAAACCCTACTGATCACACTGTGACTTCCTTCCTAGTCACTATTTATATGACTTGTCTGTAGATCTGGGGAAAGTCCTCATCTAATAGAGAAAGCTACTGGCTTCTGTAAGCCTTACCTCTCTAACAAGTGAGTGGTGACTAATTGAGGGTTACCTATTAACACAGTGATGGAGCACTAGCTAGGATTTAGATTTGTGTTACAAATTTAAATAATAAAATCATAGAATTGGAAGGGACCCCAATGGTCATTTAGTCCCTGCAATGCAGGAATCTCAACTAAACCATCCATGACATGTCATCCAACCTCTGCTTAAAAACCTCCAATGAAAGAGAGTCCACAACCTCCCGAGTGAGTCCGTTCCACTTGCAAACATCTCTTACTGTCAGAAAGTGCTGGTGTTTAGTCAGAATCTCCTTTCTTGTAACTTGAAGCCATTGGTTTGAGTCCTACCCTCCAGAGCAGGAGAAAACAAGCTTGCTCCATCTTCCATTTGTCAGCCCTTGAGATATTTGAAGATGGCTATCATATCTCCTCTCAGTCTCTTTTCCAGGCTAAACACACCCAGCTTCTTCAACTGTTCCTCATAAGGCTTGGTTTCCAGACCCTTGATCATCTTGGTTGCCCTCCTCTGCACATGTTCCAGCTTGTCTATCCTTTTTAATTTGTGATGTCCAGAACTGGGCACAGGACTCCAGGTGTGGTCTGACCAAGGCAGAATAGAGAAGGACTATTACTTCCCTTGATAGAGGCACTATACTTCTGTTGATGCAGCCTAGAACAGCATTAGCCCTTTTTGCTGCTGCATCACACTGTTGACTCATGTTATGCTTGTAGTCTACTAAGACCCCTAGGTTCTTTTCACATGTACTACTGGTAAGTCAGGTATCCCTCATTTTATATTTGGGCAGCTGGTTCTTCCTACCTAAGTGTAGAATCTTACATTTGTCCCTATTGAAATGAATGGCGTCAATGTTAGGGCATTAGGTCTGTCTCCTGCTTTTAGTGCAGACTAATTAATGCTTTTAAATGGAGGAAATGATTTTTCCTGAACTAAGGAAAGGGCTGGGGACACCAAATCTGCCATGTGTTTTTTTGTAAACACATTAGGTTCTTACCAGGTAATCCCATATGATGTCTTTTTCTGCATCACTATCTGGATGGACCTGCTAAGATTCATTATCAAGAGAACCAAGCTGATACAGAGGTTACTCCACACCTCTGCTTCCTCCTAGTCTTAAGGCCCAGTGGACCAGATCACAATATTTTCTCCAAGCTATTCATTTTGTCCCAATGCTAGGGAACATAAATATGGAGAGACAGCTTCTGAAGCCAATACCAAGTCAGCACAATTTCCTAATTTTGCTGTGGAAAGCACTAGCCGATGCTTTCTGTATTGCTGATTTGTCTTTCGGGACGAGCTCCTGCAGTTAATCCTTTTGATGCTGGGCTAATGTTTGCATTTTTCTGCTGACACTTCGAAAGACTTGGGGCCAAGTGCTCAGTGGGTATATACAGGCTTAGCTCCAAAACAACTCAAGGTGAAGATTTGGCTTATGATTCCTAGAAAATGGGTGAATGCAGAACAGGCTAGTAGAGGACAATTTGACTGTTAAAACAGCCAGGGCTGCTTATGGGAAAGGAATGGTTGGGACTGTGTCAGAGGCACTGGGCTCCTCAAGGGAAGGTCATACAGATATCTGGCCCTACAGATAGGGGAGATTCTTGTAGAAGTTCATGTTCCTCAGGCTCAGTTGTCTCCTGATCTCCAGCAGCAGAGCTGGTCTGACTACTTAGCAGGAGACTCTGAAGCTTCTGACTCCAAGTCTTGGTTCCTGCTGGACTCCGGGGTCATGACCCTGGACTTGAGTTAAAAAACAACAACACCTTACATATCCTCCTCAAACAATATGGAGAAGTTCAAGAACTGAGGGGCAGAGTGTAATGAACATGAGGACATTGAGGGTGGGGCTGTGTACACTTTGAGCCTTTGGTTGATCAGGCCTGAACATGCCTAAGAGCCAGTGTGGTGTAGTGGTTAAGAGCGGTAGACTCGTAATCTGGGGAACTGGGTTCGTGTCTCCTCCGCTCCTCCACATGCAGCTGCTGGGTGACCTTGGGCTAGTCACACTTCTTTGAAGTCTCTCATCCTCACTCACCTCGCAGAGTGTTTGTTGTAGGGGAGGAATGGAAAGGAGAATGTTAGCCACTTTGAGACTCCTTCAGGTATATAAAGCGGGATATCAAATCCAAACTCTTCTAAGAACTATTGCTATTGATGAAGATTTATCTTTTTAGTGCCATTTTGAGCATTTGTATCTTATCTCTTTTATATGCCTGTTGTCTTTGTCCATGGAGTTTTCTTGGCAGGGATACTGGAGTGGTTTGCCAGTTCCTACTCCAGGTGGATCACGTTTGGTCCAAACTCTCCACTATGACCTGTCCATCTTGAACTGTCCATAGCTTCCCTGAGTAATTCAAGCCCCTTCGCCACGACAAGGCAGTGATCCATGAAGGATGCGCTCATTTCACACGCTAGCAAGGTTTTGCTAAAAATTCTACAAGGCAGGCTTAAGCAGTATGTGGACCGAGAACTCCCAGAAGTGCAAGCTGGATTTCGAAGGGGCAGAGGAACCAGAGACCAAATTGCAAACATGCGCTGGATTATGGAGAAAGCTAGAGAGTTCCAGAAAAACATTTACTTCTGCTTCATTGACTACGCAAAAGCTTTTGACTGTGTCGACCACAGCAAACTATGGCAAGTTCTTAAAGAAATGGGAGTGCCTGATCACCTCATCCATCTCCTGAGAAATCTCTACGTGGGACAAGAAGCTACAGTTAGAACTGGATATGGAATAACTGATTGGTTCAAAATTGGGAAAGGAGTACGACAAGGCTGTATATTGTCTCCCTGCTTATTTAACTTATATGCAGAATTCATCATGCGAAAGGCTGGACTGGATGAATCCCAAACCGGAATTAAGATTGCCGGAAGAAATATAAACAACCTCAGATATGCTGATGATACAACCTTGATGGCAGAAAGTGAGGAGGAATTAAAGAACCTTTTAATGAGGGTGAAAGAGGAGAGCGCAAAATATGGTCTGAAGCTCAACATCAAAAAAACTAAGATCATGGCCACTGGTCCCATCACCTCCTGGCAAATAGAAGGGGAAGAAATGGAGGCAGTGAGAGATTTCACTTTCTTGGGTTCCATGATCACTGCAGATGGTGACAGCAGTCACGAAATTAGAAGACGCCTGCTTCTTGGGAGAAAAGCAATGACAAACCTAGACAGCACCTTAAAAAGCAAAGACATCACCTTGCCAACAAAGGTCCGTATAGTTAAAGCTATGGTTTTCCCAGTAGTAATGTACGGAAGTGAGAGCTGGACCATAAAGAAGGCTGATCGCCGAAGAATTGATGCTTTTGAATTATGGTGCTGGAGGAGACTCTTGAGAGTCCCATGGACTGCAAGAAGATCAAACCTATCCATTCTTAAAGAAATCAACCCTGAGTGCTCATTAGAAGGACAGATCCTGAAGTTGAGGCTCCAGTACTTTGGCCACCTCATGAGAAGAGAAGACTCCCTAGAAAAGACCCTGATGTTGGGAAGGATTGAGGGCACAAGGAGAAGGGGACGACAGAAGATGAGATGGTTGGACAGTGTTCTCGAAGCTACTAACATGAGTTTGGCCAAACTGCGAGAGGCAGTGAAGGATAGGCGTGCCTGGCGTGCTCTGGTCCATGGGGTCACGAAGAGTCGGACACGACTGAACGACTGAACAACAACGAACAACAATCTTATCTCTCCCTGGAGCAATGTCCCCAAGAGAAGTGCTTTCGTTTTCCTCTTGATGAGGGATGGCAACTACTTAATTGTGGGAGCTATTAAATAAGTGAACTCAGTAGGGAGGGAGAGAAATGTATTCCCAGAATCTTTAGCATATTCTTGCGTAGGCCAGGAATTTCTGTCTCTTTCTCACACTTCAGTGCGATGGGATGTTGCAGTGGGAGGGGCTGGGAAAATAAGAAGATACACACAGACAGTAAGGACTGTGTAACTAAGTTTACTGAGTTATTAACTCCAGCCATACATTGCACTCTTGCCCTTTTGCAATCATCCTATGAACGCCCTAAGCATCTTCCAATGGAAGGCGTCCTCTTTTTGCCAGGATTACATGCCTGGTCCATGCAGCATTGCAAGGTGATCTCATGCAGCCCATCCAGGATGGCAAAAGGGTGATGAGAAATCCTTTGCTTGCCGGGGACCGCTAAGGCACCTTGATGGAATTTTAAGTGCTTTAGTTTTTCCACACTAATACAGCACTGGGTGGGGGGATGAGGGGACGGGAAGAAGAGTGGGGACATTATCTTTCTGCTTTCCATTTCTGAGAGGCAGAGAGAGACTCATTAACTGTAGAGATGGAGTTTTCATTGTTTTTCAAATACCCAGACAGGTATCCTTAAGCAGCAGGTGAGGGAGGACAGGCAGTGTAGTGCAGACTCTGACGAGCCCTGACTATATTCACGACACCAATGCATTTGCCAAGTAATTGTCCTCCCACAGTATAATTGCCAACTCCTGGCTCTGCAAAGGACTGTGCCCTGCTGTAATCCAGCTGGAGAAAGAGTTTTGCAGGCTGCAGGGAAGGGTTTTTTTTGCTTCACTTGTGGCTCCTCAGCAAGCCACCTTCAATTTAGCATGGGGAAGTTGCTACAATCAAGGAGCTAGGCAGGGAAAGTGCTCTTAGGCCCCTCACTGGAGCCAGAAATTGTCTTCCTCTGGCTTCTAATGGGACAGTACTCCAACTGTTCCATGATTGCCGAGAACGATAAGAGTAGTGGGATGCTTTGAATATTTGTAACCTTTCTTTCTCTACAGCTGCCTCTTGGCTGCTGCTCTCAAAATACACACTGCTTTCCTCAAAGGAGCTTTCCTTTTTAAAAATTCAGTCCACTCGTACCCCTTCATCTCCCTCTAAATCATTGTTCTCCTGCGTTGTGCATCTAATCCAAGCGTCATAACAGTATGTTCTCATGCAATGGAATTAATTAAACGAATAATGCATCTTGCCGCATAAGGAGAGCATGGCAAGGGCAACTGGCTATGTGAACTGACTCAAGGAGAAGGGCTGAGGTAGCATCCTTCCTGGCTAGGAATCAGGGAGAAGCTTTGGCTTTGATTGTACTTTAATGAGAAACATCCTAATTCACACTTGAACCAAGATGTGAAACAAAACACAACAGTTGTTTAAAATTCACACACCTCCAGATTTTGCAATTAAGTTCTTCAACTGAAGTAAGTGTACAAAATTGCATGGTCAGGGATGATGGGAGATGTAGTTCAGTGGCATCTGAAGGGCCCAATGTTCTCCACAGCTGGTGTAGACTATACTGAGCCAGATGGACCAATGGACTGACTCAGTTTAAGGCATCTTCCTATGTTCCTAACCGTCAGGGGTGTAGGAAGGGGGGGTGCGAGGGGTGTGGGCAACCCCAGGTGTCATCCTTGAGGGGGGTGACAAAATGGCACCTGCGGGGGACGGCACTTGCCGCAGGGCCTGGCTTGCAGTGCACCCGAGCCACGCATCTCTCCTGGGAGTGATGCAGTGGCTCAGAACCCCGCTCTGCCCGAAACAGCAGCGTGGGGCTTGCGTCCGCCAGACGGACTCCACTCGTCACGCTGCCCCCCTGGGTGGATCACCACGCTGCCCCCGTGCAGCGCCCCCATGCGTGGATCACTGCGGTGCCCCCATGCGGTGCCCCCGTGCGCAGATTGCCAGGGCTCCCCCATGGGCGGTTCATCCCGCCCTCGTGGGCGGCTCGCCCTGCCCCCGCCACTCCGGGTGGCAAAGCAGCTAGCTACACCCCTGCTAACCGTACATGTATTCAGACCAAGTGGGTGGTGGTGGCACTATGCTGGAGCATGGAATATATAACTAAGGACTTCTAGCGACCTGTCTCACAGGGTAGTTGTGCTTGAGTTCACCTATAGCAGAGGGGTCATGCCATTGAACAATATTACCGGTAGGTCTTTCATTCTAATGAGTAAACTGTCTTCCCAAATCATTGGAGCACACATGAGGATTGCATTTCCATTTTGTTGTTGTTGTTGTTGAAATAGCTTCTAAACATGTTTGCTGATTCCTGAAAAACTGATGCCCCTTGGTCTTAATTGTTGTTGTTTGAGAAGGCAAAGTAAATGAGCAGCGAAAATTTGGAATCTCTGTATTGCAGCTAAGTGAGAAATGTCTTTTACATCTAGGTCATGATAGAAATAATTTAAACTGGCTATTCATATTTAATTTGCACATACGTAAAATTCTCACACATCCTTGGGTTACATATTCCATGAGGAGAGGGTATAGGAAATGCAATGTTGCTATTTAATTTCATTTTCCCAAAGCTGAAAGGCTCAAGTGGCCTCTTTTGCCCTGGATTTATTGTACTGTGAGTGAATTTCGACACACTTAAGATTTACACAAATGCATTTTAATTACTGCTTCCCTTCCTCTCAGCCACCTCCCGTGTTTCAGTTTAAAACAGCAATATTGTTGAAAGTCCTGCATAAGCACCAGGCTCCCAATACTTTCACCTGGGCTATGCTCTGGCTCCAACCAAATCCTGGATCCTGAACCAAAACAGTTCAATTCTGGTCAATTCAGGATTTGGTCAGAGCCAAAACCGAGGCAACCCTGGGTCACCCTGCGTCAGATTGTTGCATCCCCACAATTCAGTTTGTGCCCCAGATCCAGGTTGGGTTGGTCCTACATTGACTTGGGTGCATTCCAAAACACTGGATTGGGTCCCAAATGAGATTGGAAGCCGTGCACAGACCTAACTTTTACTGGTCCTGCTGCCACACTGTCTGGAGCAGCAGCAAGCTCTTCAGTTTGCCAAAGAGAAAGATCCCTCCTCTCTTTCCCCTGGCAGCTCTGCTAACTCCCCCAGAGCCAGTTTAGGGGAGCATGGTGGGAGGAGGGGGGAAGCCCCACTGTACCAGCAGATGTCCTCACACAGGGTTTCAGCTGGTGGGACCCCTTGCTTGATTGCTGCCCCTTGAGTTTTTGTTCATCTATTGATTCAAAGGGTGCAAATTAGGATGTTCCCAGCACCTTTAACAAACTATAGTTCCCAGGCTTCCTTGGGAGAAGCAATGACTTTTTAAGTGGTATGATACTGTTTCAAATGTCTGGAGTGAATATGACCTTACTTGCAAATCCAACCATGGGGAGCCCCAGTGAAGTCTAAGCTTCCACTGGTAATTGAACTGGAAAAGCAATCAACCTGTGTCGTTGTCTCTCCACACTGTTTCCTCATCATTATTCCCTGCAACTGTAATATATACTTTGGAAAAGGTCATGAGCTTTAAAAGTACTGAACAACCTTGCTATAGTTATTTCATTTCCAATTCTAGCTGGAACCAAGAACAATAGAGGCCATATAAAAAAAAATTAAGCAGGAGGCATTACTGATTGTAACATTTTAGATTTTATTTTTATTACTATTATTCAAGAGCAAGAGGTGGCATAATTTTGCCCTCTATTGTCTTAGTGTTGAATTGATCGCTTGGGCAGAAAGTAGGCAGAGAAAGCAGCCCAAGCCCTCCATTCACATTTTCCTTTTTATGTTTGAGACATTTGGAAGTGTGCATGCATGTCTTTAATCTAAGCCATTTCATTTTATACCCGCCTGCTGTTTAGACATACTCTAGGAGCCATATAATCACTAAAATAAAACTTCCACGGGGAACTCTGTGTGAAGCCAATGGGCTGAGTTCATTAGTCACCTCCTTCTGCTCACACCCACTGGTATGTATGGCCACCTTGAAGCTCTGCCGCGATGCTCTAATGGCTCACTTGTAACATCAGGGTGAGGACTGCTTGCCGCAATCACTGGGAGAGGGGATCATTAGCATTTTCAAAATGTTAGCCATCTAGTTTTTGGCACACAGACCTTCCGAGTTCCTGGGAAGTTTAATTCTCTTCAGAGATAATTATCTTAGGCAACACTCAGCTGTTAACAAAAACGCTCAAAAGAATCCACCCATATGCAGGATGAAAGAAAGTGGCCATCAATTTCTATGGATGCAGTGCAGGCAAAGTTAGGCATTTTTACCCATGCAGTCCTGAGCACATTTACTGGGAAGAGAGTTCTATCAACCTCAGTAGGGGTTATCCCTTGGTAAGGGGGCTTGGGTATTGACTGCATAAGGTTTATCAAGGCAATCAGTTTCAAGGCATTCCTCAGCACAGAATTAAATAGGGGAGATAAGCACCCATACTATCCTAGGCGTGTCTACTAAGAATTTAGTCTAACTAAGCTGAATGGAGCTTACTCTTAGGTAAAGGGGTATGGAATCATAGCCTAAAGCAGCCCATCTTTGCACACTTAAAGGTAAAGGGACCCCTGATCATTAGGTGCAGTCGTGACTGACTCTGGGGTTGCGGCGCTCATCTCGCTTTATTGGCCAAGGGAGCCGGCGTACAGCTTCCAGGTCATGTGGCCAGCATGACAAAGCCACTTCTGGCGAACCAGAGCAGCGCACGGAAATGCCATTTACCTTCCCGCTGCAGCAGTACCTATTTATCTACTTGCTTTCAAACTGCTAGGTTGGCAGGAGCAGGGACCGAGCAACAGGAGCTCACCCCGTCGCGGGGATTCGAACCGCCGACCTTCTGATCAGCAAGCCCTAGGCTCTGTGGTTTAACCCACAGCGCCACCCGCGTCCCTCCTCCAGAGGCTATTGGACTTCAACTTCCATCAGTCCCAGACAGCATAGCTGGTGGTCAAGGATGATGGAAGCTGTAATCTGGCAGCAGCTGGAGGGAACCACACTATTTAACTTAAATACCATTGAGACTGATGTTCTTAGTGTTGGCATAGAATTGTAAAGTTGGAAGGGACCCCAAGGCTCATCTAGTCCAACTCCCTGCAATGCAGGGATCTCAACTAAAGCATCCATGACAGGTCCTCCAATCTCTGCTTAAAAACCTCCAAGGAAGGAGAGTCCACAGCCTCCCATGGGAGACCGTTCCACTGTCAAACAGCTCTTACTGTCAGGAGTTCTTCCAAATGTTTTGGATGTTTTCAAATGACTGTGTATACCAAATGTGTGTGTTTCCTTGTTTCTTTTGGCTTAATTTAAATAGGGGCAATCTTACATCTACAGACGGCATTAGTGGCTGTTTCTCTCTCTCTCTGGCTTGAGAGCATCTGTGCTGAGTTAAATTTTATGTGCTTTGTTGACTCTCTCGTTTTGCCTGCATTATTAAGATGCTAATGTAATATACATGCTCCCTTTGGGTCTGTGCCGCATCCGTTTACACTGCACTTGACACATTGGTTTGCTCCATTATCATAAATACTTGGGCTTCCCACAGCACTTTCCACCACTAAATCTCCATGCATTTTACAAAGAGCGACAAGTGTCATTATCTCAGTTACAGGTCTTAATTCTGGTACATTAACTACAGGATAGTTGTATGATGGGAGCTCTGTAGCTGCTCCCTGTTTGCTTTTTATGCCCGTAACCAGCATGACTTCATATAATCGGAAGGAACAAAGCTCAAAACACATTTTGCTGCAGGCCTGGCTTCTATGCATAATTGCACAAATAAATAAATAAATACACACATACATACATACATACATACATACATATGCTCAGATGATGGCCCTTCTGATAATCACACCATGAGACAGGATCATCAGCCCAGAAGGTTACACTCCTTGATTTAAAGTCCAAGGGGGAACTCACTGTAGGAGTGGGAAGGTGATTTACACTGGACGTAGGAGCAAAAGTTCAAATATAAATCCACAAAGGCTAAAAGGCACCCTTTGAGACTATTCAATAGTGCCACCGCATCTGGTCCCAAGCCAGAGTACTGTCCCTTTAAAATGTTTGCAACACACTTGAGGGACAGGGCATTTGGGATCAAATGACCCAGTTGAGCTCTGGACCACTAGATCAATTCCTGCTGTCACTGGGAGCTCTCTCCCAGATCTTGCAATAGTTGAATATGCCTAACAGCTTGCAAACAATGCTCTGCTGTTTGCCCCCTGTGCCTTGCTGCAGGACCCTGCCAGTTGTTCCATCCGTCAGGTCTGCTCTCAGCAAACTGTGTCCAGCACCTAGTGGGCTCTCAGGCTGCCCAGGACAGGTCATTTCCCTCTTTTAAAACAACAACCATGAAGCAACTTCACTGCCGCTAATGCTTTTGCATTACAATCTGTTCTCATTATTTGCACTCTGCAGAAAGGGAAATTAGAGCCGACAGGCAAAGTGGACAAATGCCAGCCAAGTAGCAGAGAAGGAAAATGGATCCACGTGAGCCGACAGACCATCCAACCTCGCACATGTCTTTCCTGCATTTTTCTTGTGCATCCTGCACTTTTATTATAATAGTACCAGTAATCTATATTCAGTGTTTTTTAAATAATTTCTCAAGGGATTTACAGTGGTACCTTGAACGTCTCCATTGATAAACATTTCGGTTTTCGAGCACCATAAACCCGGAAGTAAATGCTTCGGTTTTCGAATTCGCCTCAGAAGTTGAACATGCCCCGTGGCTTCCATATTGAGGCTTCCATGCTGAGTTTTTGGTTTTGGAACTCAAACTGTCTTCCAGAACTGATTACATTCAAAAACCGAGGTACCACTGTAGTTACATTATTGCAAACCCTTCACCCCCCATCTGGGAAATGGGTATAATAGTACCTCACAGATACAGCTTCATGAATCACTCATGCTTGCTCACTCACAGCTACTTTGCTATGTGTGAAGAGACTCTTACTGATCTCCACCTGAGAAATATGTTTTCCATGTTTATATTCATAAATCAAGGGCTACTAAAACAATACGGAGTCTTTAACATGTAGCATAACTTGACAGATGCCATCATCTTCCGAGATGGAGTGTTACGCTCAGCTGCCCATTTTTTTTCCAACATAAAAATATACTTGTAATGTACACTGCACACCCTGATACTCCTTTTAAAGCATAGCATTTAGTTGTGTATAGCATTTTGGTAGCATTCTGGTCCCTAAACCAAACTTAAGCTGCAGTCTTATACACACACTTACCTGGAGTGAAGTCTCATTGAATTCAACAGGCCTTACTCCTGAGCAGACCTGTATAGGATTGTGTGTCACTGGATTTCACCCCCACCCCACCCCCAGAAATCTGCTTGGTGAATTCAGCAGAGATATTACTGAAGGCACAAAGAAGGTTCCCCGGATACCTGCTGGTAATTCCGATAAGGGAAGGGCCTGCATTCACCAGTCATGCCAGCTAATTAGGAAAGATGCTGGCTTTATTATAGCATGCTCCTCAGAGACAATTTAGCCTAACAACGGTAAAACAGTAAATACCAGCGATTGCACATTAATCCAAACAGCATTTTGGTTTCCTTAAGCAAGAGAGAGAGAGAGAGATGTGGAAACAGGCATTTCACAGGACAATCCCTATTCCCATTTATCAGGGAGTCAGGCCCACTTGGGGAAGCTTCCCATAATTTTCACTGCTAGGAAATGTGTGCACACATAGGGGACCGCCAATGCCAATACAGAGCAGTCCTCCTGACTTCACCTTGCCCTGCCCCAGTGCCCCATCCCCATTGGGGCCAGTGGAGAGGGCCCTGCTGATGCTCCACCCCCCATGCGCTACTGCCGACCGAGCAGGCTGCACCAGCGGGAGAGATGGGAATCAGGTCTCATTCTGCTAGCTCTGCTGAAAAGCCAGCTCCTCTGGGCCTTTTATCCCTTGACGAACAAACTGACTTAGTGGGAGGGATGAGAAAGAGAGTTTGTCCAGCTCTATCAGGCTCCTCCTGTTCATGAACTGTTTCCATTCCAGCTGGTCATTAAGAGAACAAATAACATTAAACATTGGTGCTTGAGTTGGCTTCTTTCCCCACCCCCACCCACCCCTTTTCACTCCTTCCATTTTTCCTTTTGTATTTCCTCTTTCAAATTGCAAGCCTGCAGGCAGTGACCTTCTTGTTTTAATTGATTGTATTTATAAAAACTGTCAGGATTCCAGGGCTGCCCCCCTTCGCTGGTCGTTTCAAGAATGAGTCCGAGCCATAAAGCTATAATGCTTTAATCTAGGCTAATTACTTTACAATGCAGAGCACGTCGTAAACAAGTCTCATCCATCACTCTCAGAATCCGGAAGTGGGTCTTTGCGATTTTCCCGCCAGGAACCCCATCTGGGAAAACGAAAGCACCGTGTCCTTCTCTTCTTTCTTTCCCCCGGACGTCCTCCCTGTACGTTGTGAGGTCTCTCCCTGCTTGGCTGCAGCCCTAGCAACGCTTCCGCCTCTCCACTGCTGCTGCCAGAGGGGGAGGAGGAATTGGTCGTTAAAATCGGCGGCTGCTCCCTGTACCCACTCAACACCGGGCTGGAAGAGGGAGGGAGCCCCCTGACAAACACTCTGAGAGGTGTTTGTTTGTTTGTTTGTTTGTTTGTTTGTTTGTTTGTTTACCTGGAAAGTAGAATACAAATCCAATCATTCAATCAATCAATCAATCAATGAAACAAACCCCCATAAGTTCCAAAGAACTCAGAACTTTGGAAATATATGTGCCAGGGAGTGAGGGAATCATAGAAGGGACACAAAAGGACATCTAGCCCAACGCCCTGCAATGTAGGAATCATAGCATCATAGCTAAGGCTCACATTCTTGATGTGAGGCTCATCTCACAAATTCCTGCTTGCCCCCTTCATGATTTCCAGCTAAACACTTCTGTGTCCTTTGGTTATTCTGCTGGGCTCTAGGTCTGAATCTGTTGTGTTTCACAGAATTGCAGAATTGTATTGTTGGAGGGGACCCCAAGGATCTTTGTTTTCTTCACGGTTAAGGTAGGAAACTTCCTCAATTTTACCATATCTGCTTTAAAAGGAGACATGTGCTCTGAAGGCAAAGACCTCAAGCAAGGCACATAAAGGGCTCAAACAACCCTTTTAGACTATCTACAAAGGGTCCTTGTTCACCTTCAGAAGTAATTGAGTGTGAGTGTTTTAGAAAACCCCAAACAGCTTGGCTTATTTATTTTATTCCACACAGTCTGGAAATTGTGACCAAAATAAAAGGGGCACCTCATGCTGAATTTGTGATGTTTGAAAAGGCTAAAGGAGAAAAGCAATGTACATTCGTATTTGTTTTTGCTGGCAACGGCGCTACCTCATTTCCCAGTTTTGCTCTAGTTATGTGCATTTCAGAGCAGGGAGATAAAGAGTCATCTAACAAGATGGAAGAGACTGTCACAGCAAACCCACCATACTTATTGTATTGAATCCCCATCTGACTTCTGAATATGTTGTTTGCAGTGTGCCAGATAATCAGAGATGTTCTGAACATTGTAGCGGCCTAAACTGTATTGCTACAGATGATAACATTTATATAATTTCTTCATTTCAGTAAGGCAAATACATCCAAGGAACACATTTTTTTGTAGTACAGTTCACACTGAATCCTGTATGTTATTGTATGCTAATGGTGCAATCCTGTGTACAGTTACCTAGGAATAAGTCCCATTGAACTAAATTGAACTGAGTTCTCAGTACAAATATATAGACTTGCACTGCAAATCAGTTTTCTTTACTCACAAGGTGCCATATCCCACAGAACTCTCCTCTTCCTCCTCTCATGTGGTTATGACTTCAGAAGGTCATAACCACAGCCCAAAATATTATTGGTCATCCTCTCCCATCTCTGGAAGAACTATACAGTTCCCGTTGCCTTAAAAAAGTTAACAATATTTTAAAGGATCCATCTCATCCAGGATATAGTCTCTTTGCACCACTGCCTTCGGGCAGAAGATATAGAACAATTAGATCAAGAACAAATAGACTGAAGAACAGTTTCTACCCAAGAGCTATAACCATCTTAAATGCTGTAACCAGATAATATGACCTTGGAGAGCTGTGATGGGTGTATGTGTGGCTTTTTTTTGGTGTGTGTGTGTTTTGTGCTGCTTTTTGTTTTGTTTTTTCTTTCTTTCTGTTTTTTACGGGATGGCATGCAATTTCGTTGCACTTGTATAGCGTTGTGCTTGTACTTGTGCAATGACAATAAATTATCTTATCTTATCATCTTATCTTATCTTATCTTATCTTATCTTATCTTATCTTATCTCAAGACAGTGTTTTATTGATTACGACTCAGCCATCCCGATTTCCATCAGGATAAATGAGTTGCCTGGAGATGTTATTTGAATAAGTTTATTAAGTTTGGTGTGGATGATTAAAACATGACCTTCTCATATTACTTTTTTTTTTCACTGATACTCAGTTATCTCAGTCATTGTAGATTCAAGATGGGTAATAATATTTTGAGAAAATGAATGTGTACATAAAATAGCAAAATTTGAAATTTGACACATATGACACAATTAGTGAAGTGCCTGACACTATAATGATGAACTTTATAGCCAAGCTCATAAAATCATAGAGTTGTAGAGTTTGAAGGGACCCCAAGAATCATCTAGCAATGCAGGAATTTTAACTAAAGCATCCACGACAGATGGCCACCCAACCTCAACTTGGAAACCTCCAATGAAGGAAAGTGCACCAACTCTCGTGGGAATCCGTTCCACTGTTGAAGAGCTCTTAACTGTCAGAAAGTTCTTCCTGATGTTTAGTCGGAATCTCCTTTCTTGTAACTTGAAGCCATTGGTTTGTGTCCTACCCTCTGGAGCAGGAGAAAACAAGCTTGCTGCATCTTCCATGTTGGAGGCAGTAATGTTGGGAGAGTGCTGTTGCGCTTAAGTCCTGTCTATGGGCTTTTCATTGACATCCAGTTGACCGCTATGAGAACAGGATTCAGGATGAAATGGACCTTTGAGTTGAACCAGCAGGGCTTTTCTTGTCTTGTTATGAACATGCTGCACAACACTGTTCTGTTTCCCAGAAGTGCAAATGTACTGAGAAGGAATTGGAGTGTATATTTGCTGCTGAAATTAGAGGGCTTCCTCAAAACTAGGAAGAAGATGAGCTTATGTATAAGCAGCAGAGTCTTTTCTCTTTTCTCTTTTAGCATAGTTTGTGCCACTGTGAAAGTATTAATCCGGTTCTGTTCTATACGTGTGTTTGTTTGATGCCAATAAAAGGTTGGTGATGATGATGATGTATAAGAGGAGCTGTCTTGGATCTTTATTACCTACATATTATTATCCTTACAGAGTAGTCCACTGAGAAATAATTTGTATGCTAAGCCACATGGTGATGGAGCAGAAGTAGCAAGCTGCATCATATTGACATTTAAAAAACAAACAAAAAACCAATCATTTATTTTTATTATTTCTTCATTATATTGTAGCCTTCCTTGAAGGAATTCATATCAGCTTATATAGCTCTCACCCACCTTGTGAGACAGGTTAGGCTGAGTGATGGACGCTGGTTCAAGGTCACTCACATCTTCATGACTGGGTGGTGATTTGAACCAGCGTCTCCCTAGTCCTGGGCTGGGTAGACACTATGCCTTTAAAGCACACTCAAAGCACAATCTTTCTCTCAAAGAACCTTTTTATTTATCTATCTATCTATCATCTATCTATCTATCTATCTATCTATCATCTATCATCTATCTATCTATCTCATTATATTGGCATTTTAACCTGTTTCCAATACAAAGAGTCTGTCCTCTCTGGCTTGAGAACTCCCTTATGGCAGCACAGGAATGATACAGTATGTGCCAGCTCTATAGAACTGACCTAATTTTTGTCTTGCTGATTCACTGCCAAGATACTAGGATACTAGGAGCCAAACGAACACAGACACCTTCATGCACCCCAGATGGCTTTAGACAACAGCCTGCTCTGACACACGCCCTTTTTCATCCTGTGGGGAGTTTTAAAGTAATTTGTGAAATGGTCTGAGGTCGAGAGACACCAACCCAGCACCCATGGGCACCGCGACACCCACAAAGGCTTTCATTGGGACCTCTGGCCAGCCTTAGTTGACTCTTTAGGAATTTGGGGTCTCTCTTAGAAGGCTGTTTATACGACAACAAAACCTTTATTAGGCATAGCAGAGGCTGTTTATATAGAGAAACATGATGCCTAAATGGTTTGCCCACATATAAAATGCTAAAAAGAAGCTAGCCCATTCATCTCAACAATGACTCAAACGAAGCTACAGGAACCAGGTGTTGTGCGATATGAGAGCAGAGACAGAAGAAAGTAAGGCAAGAAAAAAATGGCTTTCATCTTCCCCCAACACCTTTTACAGCATAGCACTGTTTTTGTTTTGCTAAAGCTTTACCTTGGACATCTTTGACTAATTAAGCAGTTTCATCCCTGTTCTCTCTTTGTACTGCAAATGGATTTTGGCAAAGCAAGCATGATTTGTAGCTCCTGAATGACTAAGGTGTACATTCTAAACGAGGAAAAGTGATAAACTGTTCATTTGTTCTAGCTGAACCTTATGTTGTATTCCTTCTGGGTCCTTATTTTTTTTTATTTATTACTTAGTTCTAAATGGCTCAGAATAAGTGAAAATATTTTAAAAACAGTATTTATTAAATCAATTGAGTATACAGTGCATACGGTTTCAGTTAACACAATTTGTTTTCCTTGTTAATATTTATTCCAGAAACAAAGCTCTGAATGAATATATATATATACACCACTCTGACAGTGAAAAATGGGAAACTGTTGACTGGGAAATGTTTGGGATGAAAAATAAGGTTTAATGAAAAATAATGATATCAAAGCCGCTTTCATTATTTATGAAATATGGACAAGTTAAACAGCTTTGTATATGGAAGGAGAGAGAATTCTGCAATGGTAGATAACAAAATAGAAACCATACCCAAGAACTGCTCATTAATGGCTCTACACTAAACTCAGGAGATGTCTCAGATGGAATGCCACAGGGCTCAGTCCTGGGCCTTGCAATCTTCAACATTTTTATGAATGAGTTGAAATGCAGTTGAAATGCAGAAATGAGTTGAAATGCAGAAATGTGAAGAACTGAAAGCTGGAAAAAATGAGGAACTAAGAGAGACCAAAGGTGACAGATTCATCCATCCTTGCTCCATCCTCAACAATTTCCTTCTCACTTCTGTCTTCTCATTCACCATCTCCTCCCCTGTTGCTTGGATGCACAGATCAGGGAAACTTGAAATCTAGGGCACTCAGCTTTTCAAGAAACACAGCATGCTCCCAATTTGAGCCCATTCTTACATGATTTTGACTATAACTCCTTAAGTAAAAAATGTACACACTGTATTTCGGATAAGAGTATCGCATTCACTTTAAGATACACACAAGATCTCCACCTGCATGTATTTTGAAGTGGAACAGGGTTAAAAATTCATTAATGTGGCTTTCATATTTTTCCATTGCACATGTATTATAAAAAGGTGTATAAGATTAATCTTATATGTGTGAACCTGAATGACAAACTGCTCATATATAACACAGAGGAGAACTTCCCCCCAGCAACTCTGTCTGGAAAATAATGTGCCGTGAAGTGACTCTTGCAGCACAACAACAGTTTGTGGTATTTCATCCTCATCCTCAGGAACTCTTTTTACCAAGGAGTGGTGTTCACAGAACTCTTCACTCCACTATCTACACTTTTGCAGTATTTTGTCTAGAAAAGCCAGCGCAAGGAAGCACTTCATCAAACATAACTGCAGAGATCCGTATCTAATATTTTAATATTTTAATATTTAATATTTTAATATCTGTTGAATCTTTCCCCTGCACTTTTAACTATGGTTATTTGTTGTTGAACATGTGTGTATTGCATCATTTTAATCAACAGTAATTGCCCAAGAATCACTGGTTAAAGGGTGATATAGAAATTCTTTCCAAATTTTTTTTAGAAATTTTCAATATTGCATGAAGGAGTTTTTACAATGGTGTAGATTTTATTGGCTGCAGTGCTATTATTATCATCATCATCATCATCATCATCATCATTATTTATTACTTATACCCTGCCCATCTGGCCAGGCCTCCCCAGCCACTCTGGGCCACTTCCAACAGGATATTAAAAACACAATAGAACATCAAACATTAAAAACTACCGTTTGCTGCATATTTCCTGCTTGAGTCAGCCCAAATACTCATTCTTGCTACTTTTACCATTCATTTCTAAAGATAAATTTTAAAACCAAAGGCACTTCACCAGAGGGCTTCCAGGACTCTGTGCATTGAAAAACTTGCATACATCTTGTGCCAAAAGTTGTGGCAAGTTAGACAAGAACAGCTGGCTATACTTTTTCTGTGTAAATGAGCTTTTTCTCTTTCTTCTAGAAGCACTTTTTTTTGGGGGGGGGACCCAAAAGGATTACAGGAAGACTGGAGTCTCCCTTCCTACTCTTCAGAATCTTGTGTAAATTATTCAAATTTGCAATTATGCATGTTTTGGGGATGTTCTGACATTCCAAAGTCCACCCGAGAATGACGGACCATGCTCCATCAGTTTTCATTATGAATTAGTGAGTGGGTTATAGATCTACCAAAAAAATGCATTTGTGATGTAAAAACATAGTATATATATATAATGTTGCAACTACTGCTTATGGATAACATTTCATTTTTCTTTTCTTTTCATTTCATTTCACATTTAATTTGTATACCGCCTTTCTATTTTACTACACCCAAGGCGGTTTACAAGCTGAAGAAACAAAGAATGTACATGTTATAACAATCTAATCCAATACAAAAAAATGTGATAATAAAACATAACTTTAAAATAAGCAACTTCTATCAAGTAAAGTTATATTCAACAAAACATTAGACTAGCTAGCCATTAGCTAGTCTTTACCACTCTTAATTATGCAAAGACATTGGCTTGGCTATGTTTTGCAGTCCTCCTCTTCTTTAGACTCATATTTTGCTGCTATAAAAGCAGAGGGCTGAATAGGGTTGGTAGGTGCTTTTTTTAAAAGGGGGACAATGGGTCTCAACAGGCTCAGGTTGACTGGGCCTCTCACCCACAATAATACTCAGTACAGTATCCACAACCATCTGTACACACTTGGCTGTGTTTTAAAAAATAAGGGGTTCTCAAGACAACAGGATCACCCTCCTTGTACATTAAGCTGACATTGCTGATTCCAAATGACATATCTGACCACACTGATCACGGTAACAAAATGTGATACTTGGCAAACATTGTAGGTATGCAAAGGTCCAGGCAATCTGATGTGACATGCAATTTACTTAACAAAAGAAAGCGGATGTTGAATGTTATTCCTTATGTAATGCATTGCAGGGAGCTGAACTAGGCGACCGTTTGGATCTCTTCCAACTCTGCAATTCTATGATTCTATGAAAGCATAATGAAAATGTCTAAATGTAGGTATGATGAACATCATAAAATGAGTGTATAATTTACTGCACACACAAAAGATCAGGAAGTGTTTTAATCTGGTTTTTAGCTTATTGTTGATTTCAATTATTTTCTGAATGTCTTTAAGAGTTGTTTTTAATTTATTTTTACTGACAATTTCATTGTTTTATTATTTCTGTAAACCAATAAAATCATATATAAATTTTATGAACTAAATAAATAAAATCAACTTTCTTCCACCTGGGAATCACACCGTCCATAGTCCATAGTCATAGAGTTTTTCAAAACATTTGAGTAAAATTCTGCTTGAGGATGAGCATGATTTTACTTAAGGATTAACTTGTTTTCTGATGCTTGGTGTAAACTGTATCTCTGTGCTAACTAAAGAGTTTGAGGAAACAGTCTTAACATTCCAATGTGAGCAAGGTGTTTTAATTAATTGCCTTTTATTTTAATTTCCCTCTTAGCAGGAATGCTGAAGTGGCTGCAGGTTAATTAGCCGGTAGGCTCCTTCCCCCCTTTCCTGCTCCTTCATTCGTTTCTTGAGAATAATGAGGTGTGACTCCCCCAGACTTGTTTTGATTCTACCAAAACTAACAATCCCCAACCCCCTCTTTTTTTCTTTCTTTTTTACAAAATACTTGCAAAATTCCTTTGAAATGGTCTGGGGCAGATTATCTGTTGATAATCTCATAATCTTCTAAAAATGACATTCGTCGCTTTGATTTATTATAAACACGCAAAATAAAAACACAGAGAGGTTTTCATTTATTTAATTGTACATAGTATAGCAACACACTGAAAATGCCAGCATTTTGAGGACCATTTCACACAATATACAGCTGGAAACCTGGGTCCGCCACTGAGTAAGGACCCTTGACATATCTTATAATGCAAAATCATCACTCTATACTTTGAGGTTTTCACACAAAATATGTTACATGCAAAGTGGCATTCTGGGCAGAAAGGAACATACTAGATGAGGATTCCATGACAGGAAAACCAAGTTCTCCAATCAAATCTCTGCTCAGAGCAGATTCTGGATTACCAGGCAAATAAACCCAAATCCATATTGTTTTAGACGAATCTGCATCCAGGGACCAGTTGGCTGTTTTCAGTAAAAAAAACTAATGTTAGAGAGAGATATCAGTTAGAGATATCAGTTAGAGATATCAACAGACCCAACGCTATAGGTTACCTCAACACTGAAGCATTTCAAGGGTTTCTAAATACAGTTTTCTTCTTCTTCTTCTTCTTCTTCTTCTTCTTCTTCTTCTGCTGCTGCTGCTGCTGCTGCTGCTGCTGCTGCTGCTGCTGCTGTTATCACTCGTAGCCGAGTAATATTGTCTTCCATAAACACGGTTTTAACAATGAGTCCGTAAACAACTGTGGAGACCAATTCTGGATCCACACGTCCTTCCATACCTTGGTTCTTGAATGTAATCTGTTCTGGAAGTCCGTTCGACTTCCAAAACGTTCAAAAACCAAAGCACGGCTTCTGATTGGCGCAGGCACCCCAGAAACAATAGCCAACAGCTGCATCGGACGTTCGGCTTCTAAAAAATGTTCGAAAACAGGAACACTTACTTCCAGGTTTTCGGCGTTTGGGAGCTGATTTGTTCGTCAACTTAGCTGTTCGAGAACCAAGGTTCCATTGTAGATAAGAAGACCCTTCTAGATCAAGGCAATGGCCCATTCAGCCCAGCCTCCTCTTCTCAAAGCGACCAACCAAATGCCTGTGGGAAGCCTGCAAACTGGACATCAACGCAACAACATCCTGCCCACCTGCGATTCCAGCAACTGATATTCAATGGTAGAACATAGCCATTATGACTAGTAGCCATTGATAACCTTGTCCTGCATCCTGTTCTGACAGTGGCTAGCCAGATGCCTATGGGAAGTCTGCAAGCAGGACCTGAGTGCAACACCTTTCTCCTCGCTTTTTCTCCCCTGGTATTCATGGGCACATTGCCACTGACCCTGGAGGGTAGGATACAGTCCTCATGGCTAGCTCTTCTCTCAATAGATAACAATGCAACAACTAACCACGGCCTGAAAACAGTATGCATATACAGAATCCGTGTTCTTCCAAACTGTAATAACCAGTTATAATTCAGTGGTGCTGAAATGAAACATTCGGTCATGACTCAGTGCTGCTTAAAAATCAAACTAAAATACAGTACTGAAATCTCTTGAAATACCGGTATATGGGTGACTTTTCTCACAGCAGGGCATGTAGGCTCAACACATATAATGGAGGGGAGGTCGGGATTATCTGCCTCCAGTTTTGGAGCACTATTTGCCTCTGCTAGATCTAGACATTTCAGAACAAATTCTGCTAGAAGTTATCAAAGTTATTACTTAAGCGTTATAGCATATTTTATGTCTGAGTTGATCTCTCTTTGATTGCAAGATGATATGTCGTCCCACTGAGGATTTAAATGCAGGCTTCTGCAGGAGGTTGAGATTTAGGTACCAATGGGGAAGTGTACCATTTTGCAATCTGAGGTTACTCTGGATTTCAAGTATTCTCTGATTATCGCTACCACAGATATACAATAGATAACTATTATCCTTATTTGACTGATTCTTCTTTCCTCTTCCTGGACCTGCTGTTTCTAGTTGCTGTGCAATTCAGGGTCTTTTCAGTGCCTTTCCAACCTGTCACTTTGCTTTTGTTTCTGCAAATGAAAGAGAGCAAAACCTGGCATATATTTGCTGAGACGTTCCTTACCCTGGAGTATGCGTTTGCTCACTCACTTCACCGCTGAGCCACAGGAAAACTTTGCATGTTGTTGAAAGAAAGTCATAAAGGCATTCTTCTCCCTCCACTGAACCATGGTCTGCAAAACAAGGCAATCTTGAGAGTGGAGAGGGGCATGTGCCAATCCAATTGCACACAGCCATGTCAGCCATGCATCAGTTGCCTAGAGGACTCTTAACATTTGGACAGGACCTCTCTAAAGGTGCATGGTGAGTCTGTGTATGTTGTTTACATTGTCACAATGCGTTACAGACAGCAGGAGCTGCAAAGGCATCAGCACAGTAGACAAGGCTTTACCAAGAGGGAAGAATTAATGATGTGAAATTTCATCTAGATGTTGTCAATGAGACATTTCACTTGCAGATTAACCCCGGTGCAGCCATGCATATTAGAAAGCAAAACACTCTCCCAGGCTTTGGCCATGCACCAAAAGGATCCACTACTTGACCTAAAATTGATTAGCAACATGCCTTGCACAGAGGAGTGTGTGGGAGAAACAAGCAAACCAGCCTGGTGCAACAGGACCAGCCAAATTGGGGTCAGCCAGGCTTCCTAACTGGTTTATCAGCAACTTGGCTAGAGCTCAAGTCAGCCATGGGATGCTGCTGACAT
This sequence comes from Darevskia mixta, assembly GCA_034641385.1. Lineage (NCBI taxonomy): Eukaryota > Metazoa > Chordata > Lepidosauria > Squamata > Lacertidae > Darevskia > Darevskia mixta. The sequence continues at coordinate 28,468,583 of JAWWNH010000066.1, forward strand.
TCCCAAAGCCTTTATCATCTGAAGAAGACGAAGGCTCAGATTGTTTGGAATAAGAATGTGTGGTAATATAGGTGCCCCTAAATTTTGAGGGGTTCCACTTCCAGGCAATTTTATGGTTGCCAGTTTTATGGCAGCTAAACTACATTTTTGTTTAATTTGTCCCATGCTTTCTTACAGCGTGTGCCTTGTCAGCATTTACCCCGTCTGGGGCAAGTTGTGACACTGCCCCAAAGCCAGAGCAAAGCCGTGCGCTCATCCCCGGCTACAAGAGTCTGGTGGCACAGTCATATGCGATTGTTCCCAGCGTGAAGAACAACACACACAAGTCATGAATAAGGCTAAACTATTTATTTTAGTTTAAGTGCAGAGAAAATATCTGCTGCCAGCTCAGTTAGAGCTGTGCATAAAGCGTCTGGCATCTTGTCAAGCCAGAAGAGAAAGTCAGAAAGTATACAGTACAACAGTACAATGAACATAAACATCACATGGTGTAGAAAGCAGATAAGCCAGCTTTCTCACAGGTACTGAAACAGACACAAGCTATACCAGCCTTGCTGCAGCTGCCTGCGCTCAGCTTGGACAAATATCCCAACAGTGCCAGGTACAAATATGGGTAACTGTTTAGGGCAGTAAATTAATAAAGAGATTTGGAACAGGCAGGGACAGTTTCAATAAAGGTCAAATAAAGGCATGTGTGAGTTTCTGTAGCTGCTAAAGAAATACCAGGCTCCATAGAACAGCCTTTGCCAACTCAGTGCCCTTCAGATGTTTTGGACTACAGGCAGCATGGCAGGGCACCTGAAGGATACCAGATTGACAGAGGCTGTTGTTGTCCATTAAAACTTGTAGGCAACTCCTCCCTCCCTTAACTCCTTTCCCTCCCTTCCTTTGAGGAAGCCAGCTCAGATTGCCTAGTGAACATGTTCTGCTCTGCTAAGAGAACACTACTATACAAGGCTATGGCAGCTGTGCACAATCATCTTCTCCTACCTCTAAAAATAGGAAAAGATGGTGCATGGTCCTCTCATAATCCAGATAAATGGGTACAATCGAGCTGGCCTAAATGGTTTGAAGTGATTATTTGACGTCAGAGACCAAAAGACCAAGTTCCAAAGAACTGCACAACTATCCCATGAGTCTAAGGCTTTGACTTTTGGCCGCTGCCTCCTCCTCTTCCTCCTCCCCCTCCTTCTTCCCCCCCACCAGGTGATATTGGCAAACCACTTTTGAATTTAATAGGACTTTCCAAAGGTTTGTTATATGGCATCAAGCAAGGCCAGCCTGCTCACCCATGGGAGAAGCAAGAAGAATCACTGGTGGTATCTGGTGAAATCTTGTGAGATCTCATAAAATCTGGCGGAACTCTTCGAGCGCTCACAAGATCTCACAAGAGTTCTATGAGATCTCATCAGAAGCCACCACCATGCAATCCTAGTAAGGGAGGCAGGGAGCTGGGGTGGCAGCGAGGAGTCAACACCTTTCTGCCTCATGTGGCAAAACAGCATGGGCCGCTGCTGGCAACAGTCATGGGGGGTACTGGGCATGCCCAATGTTGGGGGCATGCTTACAGTACAGTGGTACCTCGAGTTACAGATGCTTCAGGTTACAGATGCTTCAGGTTACAGACTCCGCTAACCCAGAAATAGTACCTCGGGTTAAGAACTTTGCTTCAGGATGAGAACAGAAATCGTGCGGTGGCGGCATGGCAGCAGCGGGAGGCCCCATTAGCTAAAGTGGTACCTCAGGTTAAGAACAGTTTCAGGTTAAGAACGGACCTCCAGAACAAATTAAGTTCTTAACCAGAGGTAGCACTGTACTGCTTTAGAGTTGGCCGTAGTGTAAAAATAAAGCAAATAGCTTGCAAGGAGAGCCACACACTCCACTACTCAGTGGTAGAGAACAAGTGCTGTATGCAGAAGTTGCTATTATCTCCAGGTAAGGCTAGGGATGTTACGAAGGGTTCCTACCTGAAACCCCAGAGGGCTGCTGTCAGTCAGTGTTGACAGTACCAAGCTAGAGGGACCTCAAGTTGCAGAGTCAATGAATTCTGTGTATGTCTGGATTTTGCAGTGAGCTGCACACTGCTTTGACAATATCCTAGAAATATCAACTGTTTTTAAGATGAACAACTAGCACTGGTGGCTACGGCTCCAGCATTTTATAGTATGTAAAACGCAGTCTGCTCTGACAGGGTCATTCCAAAGAGCACCCTTCACTGTCTCTCAGATGGCAGCAGCTAGTCTTTAATGGGGCAAGAAATCCATTTTCCAAAGGTTTCTAATCTCTCTCACACACACCTACTGGGAACCCTTGTGATGGGAACACCATGAAAGTCCTAGATGAATAGTGGATGGATAGGAGAACCTCAGTAACAGATAACCTTGCATCATCATTAGTTCTCATTAAAATAAATAATGATGGAGGCAAGACCATGTAATTGGGGATTTATGACCCTTAGATGAGGCTCAATAAATAAACGCAACAGATTACCCCAATATTATTGAGTGCTGACATTTAGATTCTCTTCTGGCAGATTTAATAGGGATATACATCCATTTTAGTGAAAGCAGTGGGATGCCTAGCATCTAAATCAGAATGCCCAGAGTTGAACAGCCTGATGGATATCTATCTCCCAGCTCAATGGCAGTAATGCATGCAAGTTTTGGAAAGATTTATGCCAGGATTCAAGGATTATCATATTCCTCCTGAATTAACTAATTTCTGCAATCATTGTACTGTGTGAGTGATCCACATAGATTTGTAGCCTGCCTGAAATGCCAATTACCTCCCAATTTCTACAGTGAATTTATTTGGTAATGTGAGTTGCCGTGGCAGTTTTTACACATCAGCCAAGATGGATATGGATGTGCTTTCCATTGTGTCTAGAAACAGATTTTGTAAATAAAATAAAGTGCAGGAGAGAGGAATCTCATGGGTTTCTGCAAGCGCACCACAACTGGCATTTTTCTCTCTTTATTTGTTTTCTTCCGTCCAATGATGCATTCCTAGCCAAGTCAATTTTTCTTGAATATTATGAGAAGAAAATGCACTGTGCACCTACTTGAAAAAGACAACCTCTCTGTGAAGAGGAGAGAGCTAAGATCTTTAATCAATATGTAACCAGGGTGCATGCATACTAGATGGCGAATACAATCTAAATGTGTACTTTAGGAGACAATCCAAGTTGGATTTATTGCTTGTGCTGTAACATCTATTTACCCTACAGGCAGATCTGCCTACTACAAAGAGCATGGGGCCACTTCTGACAATGGCAGCCTTGCAGTGAGTTACCTTCCCTCCGTAATGTATCCTGAGGTCAAGACGTTGTACATTTCCTTGCTCCTGCTGACAACTGTCAAGGACATCAGGGCATGGAGTGATTTAAATTAGGCATTATGAAGGAAGAGGGGAGAGCAAGGGGAATACTGTCTTTTGTGGCAATCATGTAACATTGTGCCCCAGGACCAGCAGTCAGCCAGGCCTGTCACTGGCTGAAGGTCTCAGAGGTTCAGAAGGGCCCCCACCACCCTGACCTCTGGGTGGGGGTGGGGGTGCCACCTTTGAATGGGAGCAAAGTTTGGGCAAGATACTTAAAAGGATCACTTAATTATTAAACATTGGGAAATACTAAATCTAAGGAGTGGCTCAGGTGTTTCCAGATTTAAAAACAGTGAAATCTTGGCCCATCCTTATTATTTTTACACATAGCTCCCCCCACCAACCATGTCCCAGGTCTTCTCAGAACCCCAGAAAGGCCCAAGCCACTTCCAGCTTTTGAGGACCCCTACCCATAGTTAGAATTAAAAAATCACGGAAACAAAATAAGGCACCAAAACGAAAAGCAGGGGTGGCGGGAGAGTGAAGCATAATCTGCATTTCTTCTAGCTGAGAGTGTGTCACATTCTGGTGTGGTGTCCATAAAAGCAAGCTGCAAAACTTAGCAAATGCCAACGCTTTGAGCAAGAGGCCCACTTTGAGCTAGCGGTCCCAGGCTAAATGCCCCCTCCCCGCCTATCCATCCCCACTGACTGGGGGCGCCAGAGCCCTTGAACTGAGTCTGTCCTGGACTTGGATGCTAGAAGCTCTTCTATAGCCAATTCAACAAGAAGACAGAATGCTAAAATAAAACTTGGGAAAGGCCTATCTTTTGAAGAGGAAATGTCTGCCTGTCTAATCAACAAGTCAATGTACCTTACGCTTGGAGGAAATAATTGAATTTTCCCTTCTTTTATAACATGAAAGCCCAATATATTGTTGTTAAAAGCCTAAGAATAACAAACTTGGAGTTTCAAAATCTCTCTTACATGAAAAGGAAACAGTATATAACAAAGTTTCACTATAATGAGTTGGAAAGAACCCAGGACTTTCAGTCTAGATTCGTGTGTGTGTGTGTGTGTGTGTGTGTGTGTGTGTGTGTGTGTGTGTTGTGAGGACAAAGGAAATATAGAGAGCAAAGTGATGTATCATCCCCAGCTGCTCAGTGGGTAGCTATGTGTACTGAGATCAATTAGCAGACCACTCTATGGAGCCAGGTGACATCTCGCCAGCACTCTGGAAAACAAAACAGTTGTGTAACCACCAGCTTAACAGTCCTCCAACTCAAGTTGTTGCCCCATTTAACCTCTTGCAAATTTCTCCCTCCAAAAAACTGGATCTGAGCACCTAGAAAACAGCAACACACACTTCCTCAGTTACAAAAGCCCTTATCCTTGATGACAGCCTGAGAAGTGAAAGCAGTGGCAGGCCATGATGTCTGAAAGGCCACGGCATGCTCTCAGCTCTGCGGAGAAAGATCCCTGCAGTTGGCGGAATGGAAAATGCTCCAAGAAGGTCAGCAAGAATTAGAGTTGATGGGATGCCCAGACCTATCTAGGAGAGAAAGTCAGCTCAGAGATATGTGAAAGTCATTGCCTGGAAAAGAGACAGAAGTTGGTGTTGATGTTTGCATTCTAAGTCCATCTCATCAAGCTCGCTGAAGAGGAAAGTACATCCCTCCAACATTTCTCCAATGAAAATAGGGATGTCATTATTATTATTATTATTATTATTACTACAGTATTATTATTCCCCGTGCATCTGACTGGGTTGTCCCAGCCACTCTGGTGGCTTCCAGCATATATAAAAACATAATAAAACGTTAAACATTTTAAAAACTTCCCTATACAGGACTGCCTTCAGATGGCTCGGCGTTGGATAACTCCATACCCTCCAACATTTCTCTGATGAAAATAGGGACATCCAAAGGAAAAGCATTCTAGGATCAAATCAGAAACCAGGACAGCTTCTGTAAATCTGGAACTGTTCCTGGAAAAATAGGGACACTTGGAGGGTCTGGGAAAGGTATCCAGAGCTAAGTACTAAGCATCATAAATCAGATTTGATAATTCCCACCCCCAAAAGATCTTGGCAATTTAAAATTACTTTGGCCTCAGAGAATGAGGCACAACATTGAAGCTACTTTGAATACATAAGTGTAAGAGGAAACTGGCTTTTGAATTGTCACAGAATCAGCAATCAAACATTTCATCGTCCTTAGAAGTCCTTCCACTTTGCTTAATCACTTCACAGGGGTTTTTAAAGTAGTGCAACCGGTTCAACCACAATGGGCACTGCGCTGCAGGGGGCACCCAAACAATGCTTTAGAGAGGAGGGAGAGAGGTGGGAGAGCCCAAAGTCTGTCCCAGATCACAGTCTTGAATTCAGAGCAATCACAGTGGGGGGGGGGGTGAGTGGGCTGTACCACTCAACTGCTGCCACTGATTGGCTACCAAGAAAAGGAGAGGCTTTTGCACATATTGGCATGTGTCATTTGGGTAGCAGTAGCAGAGAAAGCTTAGGCCAGGTAGTGTAAAAAGGGTGACTGCAGAACAGTTTACAGCAGGCAACATGAACCTCTCCTGTCAGGGCCTTCTCTCTGTTTAAGTATTGAGTCACCTTCTGGTTGCTGTTTCCTCATTTACCTCCATCACTACTCCGTTATTCTTCCTGATGCAGGTGACACTGTGGTCTAAACCACCGAGCCTCTTGGGCTTGCCGGTCGCAAGGTTGGCAGTTCGAATCTGCGTGACAGGGTGAGCTCCCATTGCTCTGTCCCAGTTCTTGCTAATGTAGCAGTTCAAAAGCATACCAGCATGAGTAGGTACCGCTGCGGCAGGAAGGTGAACGGTGTTTCTGTGCACTCTGGCTTCCATCATGGTGTCCTGTTGTGCCAGAAACGGTTTAATCATGCTGGCCACATGTCCCAGAATGCTGTCTGTGGACAAACGGCAGCTCCCTCAGCCAGAAAGCGGAGATGAGCACCACACCCCATAGTCAAATTCAACCGGACTTAACCATCCAGGGATCCTGTTGTTGTTGTTGTTTAGTTGTTTAGTCGTGTCCGACTCTTCGTGACCCCATGGACCAGAGCACGCCAGGCACTCCTGTCTTTCACTGCCTCCCGCAGTTTGGTCAGACTCATGTTGGTAGCTTCGAGAACACTGTCCAACCGTCTCATCCTCTGCCGTCCCCTTCTCCTTGTGCCCCCAATCTTTCCCAACATCAGGGTCTTTTCCAGGGAGTCTTCTCTTCTCATGAGGTGGCCAAAGTATTGGAGCCTCAGCTTCAGGATCTATCATTCCAGTGAGCATTCAGGGCTGATTTCCTTAAGAATGGAGAGGTTTGATCTTCTTGCAGTCCATGGGACTCTCAAGCGTCTCCTCCAGTACCATAATTCAAAAGCATCAATTCTTTGGCAATCAGCCTTCTTTATGGTCCAGCTCTCACTTCCATACATCACTACTGGGAAAACCATAGCTTTAACTATACGGACCTTTGTCGGCAAGGTGATGTCTCTGCTTTTTAAGATGCTGCCTAGGTTTGTCATTGCTTTTCTCCCAAGAAGCAGGCGTCTTTTAATTTCGTGACTGCTGTCACCATCTGCAGTGATCATGGAACCCAAGAAAGTAAAATCTCTCACTGCTTCCATTTCTTCCCCTTCTGTACCTTTTGCCTTTTACCTTTATTCTTCCTGACCATTTCCTTGTTTGTTTGTTTGTTTGTTTGTTTGTTTGTTTGTTTGTTAGCACTTTTAAACCACTTAATATTGTTAAGATCTCTAAGCAGTGTACAATGTGTTTAAAAACAAACAAACAGTATAATTAGAAGGGGGGGGACCGTCCCAAACAACAGTAAAAGCCTATAAAAACATATAAAACGAAGAAGAAGCAGGAACACACTCTGCTCATTCTTCCTTGCATCAGAGGCAACAGCAATACTGTCAGGCTGTAAGAGGATTCTCTAGCACAGTTCCACTCCTGTGTAGAGGACAAAGACTGACAGGAAGAGATTACTACTTGCTGCGTTCAGGAGTAGCAGAGGGATGATTAGAATGCAAAGCAGAGAGCAACAAAGAGACTCACCTGAAGCCTCCCTTCCTGATAATCACCATGTGTGATTCTGATCTAAGGACCAAAGCTGCTTCAGGAGTGTTCAGTCTGGTGCCCAGGCAGACAGTGACCTTATGTGCTGAGCTAGGGTTGCCATGTTTTGAAGAGCAAAAAAGAGGACACATTTGCCGACTTCTACTTCTAACTATGAAATCACTATGATGACACTACCCGTGAAAAAGAGGACGTGTCCAGGGAAAAGAGGACATATGACAACCCTATCAGCTGAGCAGAGTAGTCAAGAATTGTGATAGACTTTCCAGGTTAGTTGGGGGGGGTTAACCAGTGAGCCCTGTCTTCTCTTTTCATTTCACTGCAAAGAACCACTCTGCGATCCTGTCTTCAAGTTGTGTGTACTGGGCAGGGAATGACTAGCAACAGCTTTCCAGGGTTTCAGCTGGGACCATCTGCATGCTGAGCTTTATTGCTGAGCTATGGCTATTTCCAAGGTGGGGCACACATATTTATTTATTTTTAAATTCCTATTTATAGAAACATTAGTTCCCCCAAAAGCATGTCCTTAGATTCTGTCTCTCAGCTGCCTGCCCTGGGCCTATAGACTATGTTCAAATTGCCAAACTGATTTTCTCCAGCTCCTATCCAAGTGCATGGGACATGTCCATTATTTAGTACCCACCCACTGTCAAAAGGCACTGGTGCTCATTGGGGAAGCATCTTTAGCTATTAGTTATACAAAAGCCAAGGCCAAAATTCAAGTAGCTTTTGAGTTACCCTGCATAGTTTGAACTAGGAAGGTTTATCTCTATGGTGCATGCACTTTTGCAATACTGTGGGAAATGATGGTTATCAAAGACAGTTAAAATAGGAGAGTATTTGGAGTGTGTTACATAATATAAATGTGCCAGGATGTCAATGCCTGCAATGCAACATTTGTGTTTCAGGTTGTGTGTTTTTTGTTTCAGGTTTTTGTGTTTCAGAAAAGTAGGAGGGAGAGAAAGAGAGACCTTTCCTCTTTGCTCCCTTGCTCTGGTGCAGCATATAGAGCATCTTTGCACTCTCTCCTACTGCTTGCATTGGGGGAAAGCTCCTATTGGTGGCAATTGAAGCTCTTTTTTCAATGAAAATAGTTGGGCAGAGCCCCTGAGTCAGACAGGGACCACGACAAGATAAGATAAGATAAGATAATTTATTGTCATTGCACAAGTACAAGCACAACGCTATACAAGTGCAACGAAATTGCATGCCATCCCGTAAAAAACAGAAAGAAAGAAAAAACAAAACAAAACACAGCACAAAACACACACACACCAAAAAAAGCCACACATACACACACATACACCCATCACAGCTCTCCAAGGTCATATTATCTGGTTACAGCATTTAAGATGGTTATAGCTCTTGGAGCTATAGGAGCAAAGGAGCAAAAAACTCAATCCTTCCCAACATACACCTGGGTCCCAATCCCAAGGGCTACTAAAACTGATGGCTGTGCTCTGCCTCCACAGTTGGAGGCAGTAATGCTTCTGAATACAAGTTGCTGAAAACCACAGGAGAGAAGAGTACTGTTGTGCCCAGATCCAGCTTGTGGGTTTCCCATAGGCATCAGGTTGACCACTCTGAAAACAAGACGCTGGACTAGATGGGTCATTTGCCTGATCCAGCAGGGTCTTCTTCTTGATCAGGCCCACTATGCCTGCAATCTGCTTGTTAAAGCTATTGACACAATAAATAAATGGGTCAACAGCATCTCATCTTGGCTTGTTCAATGGGGGTTTCCATGGCTGTAGTTAAGATAGATCAGAGCCCTTGCCCTCTTTGATGTAACATCAAAAGTGCTTCCCTATTCCACGGAAAACAAACAGCAAGCAGAAAGCTTTCCATCATGACTGCTGCCACCTCTGATATCTTTCATCCTGTTTTGGAATACGGTGCCCTCACAGCAGCTTTGCTGGAGCTGTGTGGAGTTAAACAAGCATCACTGTGCTTTGCCATCTGGCCTGTCTATTACTCGGCTGAAATGGGATCTGGTTAGGAGCATAGCTAGCTTGTACGGGCTCAACAGGCCACTTTTGTTCACAGTATTATATTTTCAGACTGAAATAAAAAATTAAAGGGGGGCATTTGTCATCCCAGTGTGCCTGTGTTCCAAAGTTTGGTATTCACTGAGGAGAGTCATTTAAATGGAATAATTATAATGCTGTCTGAAAGCAGAGGGGTTTCTGACTTCCCTGGGGGTTTGATAATGGCAGAAAGCCAATGAAGCATTCCAAATGAAAGAGAGCCCGTCTGTCTGTCCTTCTGTAAGACCGCTGAATGCATGTTTGTGATCTCTGTCAAAGGAGTTTGCATTTCGTTCTGTTTATTCCACTCCTAGGAAAATTGGACTGCCCCACATTCCCGTCTCTTTCCAATTCTGGGGATATCTTTTGAGAGGCCTGTCACATCCTCTTGATGCTGTTGTTTTTCTCTCTAGCCCACACAAAGAACAAGAGTGAGTTGTGGCTCTTAGACTGAGCCTGCCCTAGTTTTAATAAAACTTCCAATTATGTGACCACAGAGTAATGTGTTTTAATACACAGGACCACCTTCATCACAGCTGGCTTCCAGATTTTTAGAGTGTCAAGACCCCCTAGCTCATTTGTAGGGTCCTCCAGATGTTTCTGAAGTAATCTGAGGTGATTATTCTAAGATGACAATACTGTATATGGAAACAAATGTTTAGGATAATTTTCCATCAGAAGCAGTTTTCTGAATTTTCAACCCAGCACTTGTTCGCTAAACAGAACGTGTAGGAAACCAATAAAGCACAGTACCCACAACAAGAAGGGACATCTCTAGGACAATTACAAGACTACATCCACACACACCACACCTCATGCTGACTGTGGTACATTCCAAAGTTTGCAATACAGACAGCAGCATTCAACTACAGGAGAAGCAGCAGCACTAAATTGCCCGTTGTGTCCCCAAGCCACCATCTTGTCATACCCTCCAATGGAACCCAAGGTCACAGATTGGAGAAGACAGCACTGGTGCAAGATGGAACCTTGAGGTTAAGGCATCTAAGAGGCCCACAGCACCACTTTCTGGAACCACCCAACCAAGAAAGACTTAAAAACATTCACAATGAACCATTAGTGAGCACTCTTTAGGTTCAGTCAGTCAACCAACTACAAATCCACCTAACAGTTACCTCATCTAGTCCCCATTTTACCAGCTTCTCCACAAGAATATTATGAGGGACTTTGTCAAAAGCATTACTGAAACCAAGATACACTATGTCCACAGCATTCCCCTGATCCACCAACTTGTAACTCTATCAAAACTGAGATTCACCTGGTGTGACTTGTTTTCGAGAAACCCATGCTGAGTCTTGGTAATCACAGCATCCTTTTCTAAGTGCTCACAGACCAATGGTTTAATTATCTGTTCTAGCACCTTTCCTTGTATTGATGTCAAGGTGACCAGTTGGTAGTTACCTGGATCTTATTTTCCCCCCTTTTTGAAGATGCAGAAATTTGCCCACCTCCATTCTGCAGGAACCTCACGTGTTATCCAAGAATTCTCAAATATTATAGACAGAAGGTCTGAGAATACACACACACACACACACACACACACACACACACACACATATATATATCCATATAATGGTTCCAGAAACACCTGGAACCAAGATGCCAACACACACTTGAGCGCTTTGCCCAAAAATGAAATAATTTTGGGAAACTATAAATAATCCAGCATTTTAAAACAGAGATCTTGCCGTCACCTCTTTTAGGTGGAACTACACCCAATGGAAGTCAGATAGGGCCAGAAACAGAATCCAAAACTCTGGAGAGCTATTGTTAATTGGTGTAAACAATAATAAACTACATGGTTCAATGGTCTGACTTGGTATAAAGCTCAAAACAAAATAAAAAAATAAAAAAATTCCTGCCAGTAGCACCTTAGAGACCAACTAAGTTTGTTCTTGGTATGAGCTTTCGTGTGCATGCACACTTCTTCAGATACACTGAAACAGAAGTCACCAGACCCTTATATATAGTGAGAGGGTGGGGAGGGGTATTACTCAGAGGGGTGGTGGGAATGGGTGAAAGGCTGATAGCTGTGGTAAACCTGTTGACCACTGTTAACAACTGCAATTAGTCTTACAGGAAAAAGCAAGGGGTGAGAAGGTTAAAAAAGCTTTGTTATTTATAATGAGATAAGAATCCAATGTCTTTGTTCAGACCAGGTCTCTCCATGGTTTTAAGCTTGGTAATGAGTTTCAATTCAGCAACTTCTCTTTCCAGTCTATTTCTGAAATTCCTTTGCAATAAGACAGCTACTTTGAGATCTTGTATAGAGTGTCCTGGGAGATTGAAGTGTTCTCCTACTGGTTTCTCTGTCTTGTGATTCCTGATGTCAGATTTATGTCCATTTATCCTTTGGCGTAGGGTTTGGCCTGTTTGTCCAATATAGAGAGCTGAAGGGCACTGTTGGCATTTGATGGCATACACAATGTTAGACGATGAGCAATTAAATAGTCCTGAGATGGTATGTTTGATGTTGTTGGGGCCAGTAATGGTGTTGTCCGGGTGTATGTGGCAGCAAAGTTGGCATCTGGGTTTATTGCAGGCTTTGGTGCCAGTGTCTGTGTTAAGTCTGGTTGTAGTATTGCTGTATAAAGCTGTTTCCTGTGTTCCATTGCATTGTTCTCAGCCTTTTGTTAATAACTGTATCACAGAACAAAGATGTAATGTGGATTATGATTTTTTTTCAATGTTCAGCCTTCTTACCTATAGACACTGACAAGTGGGATCAGTTCCAAAAACTGTGGTTTTCATCCCACCTAGCACAGCAGCCAGCCACAGAGGCATGCCTCCACAAGGCATTTCATGACCTTGTAAAATATGATTTATTTTATGGCATGATGCCCAACTATAATTAAAGGCTAGACTATTACTAAATGCCAATGTCTTCCAGCATTTGCCATCAGAGGGAGTTGACTTGGAAAGCATTAACTGATATTAGATCCGCTGATGGAATGGATGATGCCTATTCTGTGGACGAGAGTTGTCAAAGCTCCTTCAGTAGAGGTGGCCAAATTTCTTTTTTAATAATGTTCCATGGACTTTAACATAATACTGGCTCTGCAGTATTAGACTCCACAGTACAGCTGATGCTTCTTACTTACCGGTATGTTCCCATATAAACAAAGTAAGTCCACGGGTTTTATTTAGAATTTCAGTTTGTGCTTTCTTTTTTCAAAGCACAAACTGAAATTCTAAATAAAAGAGATGGAGATAAAGTCCCTACCAGAGAAGAATGGCAGATTAAGTTGATGGATTGTGCCAAAATGGCTAAAATGACCAGGAGAATCAGAAATCAGGAAGACAAAGATTTTAATAAGGAATGGGGGAAATTTATAATTTATCTTAAAAACCATTGCAAACAGCTAAATTCGTTAGTAGGGTTGGAATAACACTTGTAGTTTAATGATGAATTTTGGACACAAAAGAGATGTATAAGATTTGGATTATCATAAAAGATGCAGGAGAAAATGACTAACAATAGGGGAGGAGGGAAGTCCAGGAGATTCTTTGGAATCTTGTTTTTATGTAATATGTTGGATATGTGTTTGTAAAATTTTAATCTGAAAAACCAAATAACTAAAAAAATTTTTAAAAAAGCATTCCAGTTTGTGGTTTTGTTTATATAGTGGGAACCAAATGTTAGAGTGTGACATGGTTCTGTTCAGTGGTCCGTCCAGCCAGTCAGCCAGCCAGTCATGCCTAATTTCATGTTACTCCATTCAGGTCCACAGCTATGGGCCCCCACCAGGACAGGGCACAAAATCGGCTGCCGAGACCCTCTGCCAGGCATTGCTCCCTGCCTGCAGCCCAGGCAGGGCAGGGAAGAGGGTGTGCTGGGCAAGAGCTGCTCCTGGCTGCCCCCCTTGCCCTTTGGCCCTCCTGGCAGCTGGGCACCACGGCTGGGCTGGCTGGGCAGCCTAGCTGGGAGCTTGTGCACCCCTCAGTGCCCTATCTTGTTTGGCCATGAGGCGCCGGCTCTGCCTCTCATGGACCTTGCTTGGGGTCAGGGCCAGGAAGGTCCCCCAGACTCGGCCCCTGACACTACCCAGCCCACCTCACTGCCCGCGCCTCTGCCTCTCCGGGTGCCGGGGCGGGGAAGAGTCGCCAACTTCAAAGCCTGCCTACTCCGGAGTCACTTCTCTCTCTCTCTCTCTCTCTCTCTCTCCTCTTGCACACCCTCCTTCAAGGATGCCAACTTGAATAAAATATATGGGGGCAGGTAAGCACTGCCCTGTATAATCCAGACGGAGCACCCACACACTATTTGAATGGCAATGCCCATTAACGGGGGGCGGCCTCCTCAAATATTTTAGGGGGGGCGAAGGAATCTTGGCCCCAAGGAGTTGGCTCCCATGCCCTCCTCCCTATTAAAGTGGGGTGCTCCCCACTTTATGAGACATCACTTGTGCACGCAGGAGCCCGGAACGTAGCCCGTGTGTAAGTGGAGAGATGCCTATATACCGCCATCTAGGTCAGCCTTCCACCATCTTGGTGTACTCTCTCTGTTTTGGCCTCCTTCAATCAGAATTCATTACAAAAAAGAATTAATTACAAGGTGAAGTGTGTGAGGAAATGAATGGGGGGTTGGGGTTGGAGGAGAAGCAGAAAGAAGAGCCAATTTGTCCATGTCTAGGGGGGCACAATCTGGACGGTTCTGCCAGGGGCGCAAGATCACCTAGCTACGGCTCTGACTCCATTCCACCACAACCTACTTCGATTTCCCTTGCCTCCAACCAGCCACACCACCAGTTCCTGCTTAGGAGAGCTTGAGGTCACATGTGGGGAGAGTGTTGTTGCACTCAGGTCTTGCTTGTAGGATTCCCACAAATATCTGGTTGGGCACACTCTCCCACTGTCTCCAGAGACAGATGGATGCCAGCCACCCAAAACTGTGAGAACAGGATGCTGGACTAGTTGAGCATTGGCTTGATCGAGCTCTAATGGAAGCTGGATCCTTGTTTTCACTGAGTTCCCAAATGAAAGTGGATCTTTCTAAACTTGAGTAGCAGACTGATGATGGAGACTTGGGTGCTTCTGCCAGGCATTCTATCAATATGTAAAAAAAAAAAAAAAGATCTCTGTACTTTCATTCCTTGGCTTTTTCTAAAGTATAAATATTAACTACAAATTCTTTGCAAACACAACAGGCTCAGCAACAGCAGTTCTGCTTCATGTTAACAAGAAAAAATATGCGTAAGTGGCAGGAACTTTTTCAGAAACTGTGTGACTTGGCTGGAAGCCTGGTGAAATCTCACTAGCTTATTCCAGAAAATGTTTTAGTGTGTCTTGTTCTTTTATGCTGTTGTATTTTATTCCTCTCTCTACCCAGGAAAACTCCAAAGCATTGTTTTAGACTGTTATCCAAGGAGGATAACCAGAAGGAATAACAGACATTTGACATTAAAGTCAAAGAAGAAAATCTTTGGGAAGTTTACTTAGCCTCACAGGCCCAGGCATTGAAACAATATACAGTAACTGCAACCTCAAATGCAGAGAAACAGACTTGTTAATAGGATTTATCTTCATTGTCTGCATTGAACTCCTAACTCTCTAAAAATAAAAATAACATAGTAGCAGTAGTACAAAATATAGCATGATATTCTTTCCTCAACTTGCTGAAACAGTTGTGGATTTGTTGTCTTCAGTATAGCTGCGTAGGCTTACACCACTGCCCATTACCAGGAACCCCTGATTCTCAAGTCTTATAGGAATCTGTCAAGACCTGAATGTGCATTTTCTACACAGCATGAAAAGTGACTTAGCACTCATTTATCAAACTATTGCCAAGGTGTTTGAAGGACCACAACTCACACCCTAAATTCTGCTTAAGGCGTAGGTGTGTGAATAAGTGCTTGTGTATAAGTTTTACATAGAAAGACTGGTAATTTAGTGTGCAAAACACTGGGGTGTGTTTAAAAAGAGATTTAAATGTCTCTTTCTATCATGTGTGTGTGTGTACACACGTTTATGCATCACAGAGGAATATGAGAAGATGAGTCTTTTGTTCCTCATCTTCCTTGCCTACTTCCTACTAACTCAAAGTGCATTTGGGGAATACTCTGGGATAGCTATGCTTTATTCTCTCACTATTTACAGGGCGGACAGAAGACATTGTCATTAAATCATGGCAATTTCCTCTCTTCCCCATGCTGCTTATGCTGTTTTTCAGACTTCAGAAAATCTGGAGTTTTTTGCAGCATAGAAGAGCAGCACCAATTCCATTCCATTCCATGTATCATTCTTAGTACTACTCTTTTGACTTTACAATCAAGAGGCATGTAGAGTGGTGTTTGGAGCCCTACTCACTGCCTCCTCAATTGCATAACCTAGCACAGGGTGGTCCAACATACAGTACAGCCAAAAGGCCACATGCAACCCTCGAGGCCGTTTTTGGAAGCCCTTGGCAACATTTGATGCCCCACCCCAGCCTTTGCACCGCCTTCCCAAAGCCAGTTAAGCAAGGCACTGGGCTTTGAGAAGAAGGTGTGAAGGCTCAGGCAGAGTCCTTGAGTCCTCCCTCAGAAGCAGTTTTAGGGTAGCCTGACCAGTTTGGCCATGCTGAATGCCACAACAATTCTGTAGAACAGAGCGCAAGAGGTGGGGGCACAGAATTTTAGTGTCTCACAGGGCATCACTGAAATCTGAGAGCCCAAAGTTCACCACTGCTTCCCTTCTCCAAGGGAAGGCCCCAAACCTAGTTAGCGCCTTCCCAGCTTTGGGGAGGAGGGCTCTCAGACCCTGTAAGAGTCTTGCAACTCCTTCCCCAAACCCGGTGCTTCGCTTATCCTACTTTGGGAAGTCAGTGCAAGGGCTAAAAGGGAGGCATCAAATTTTGGATTTGCTCCCCTCCCCCCATGCAATGAGGCAGTGTGTGGCCCATAGGCTTCATGTTAAAGAACTCATGTGACCCACTTAGTATGTTTACCGCTTTCTTTCCAGGGGAATAGGGGGTCTCCTAACAACTCTCAGCACCCTCAACAAACTACAGTTCCCAGCATTCTTGGGGAGAAGCCGTGACTGTATCAAGTGGTGTGATAGTGCTTGAAATGTATTATGCAAGTGGGTTTTAGAAGCGATGAAGGCATCCTTTTATTGTGCATTCTAAAACTGAAATGGATGCCCTTGTGGGAAAACCATTCTGGCTTAAATTTGAAAATTGGATTCACGTGAACGGGGGAGAGAAATTAAGGAGACTCAGGTGGACCTCAAACCAGCTTGGGCAACCTATGTAGCATGTGGTATCAAATCAGGCTGTTTCCTGGAGTGCTGAATTGGCACCTTGTGGTTGGGACACACCCCAAATACATGAGGTGTTTTGTGTGGAAATGCAGTGGCAATTTCACTTTCTCTTCTTTGCGCAAGAACCGTGTTTCAACTGCACAGAAGGGCTCCAGTTTGGCAACATTCATGGTGTGTGAAACCAGCAAGGAATTAACTGCACAGCAGACACTGAGCAGGATCCAAATGACGCTGCAGGATCCACACACACCAGATGACATGTAACAAATATAGTCAGCGGCAGTGACTAACATTGAAGCTACCCGGTGATATATTCAATTACTGGAGAAAGAACGTCATGCAAAGCAAATAGCACATGAAGTAATTAACTGGAGTGCAGAAACTTTAAACCGTAGCGTTCCATCCTGCCTGTCACCATTTGTACTTGGAAACACAGAGGTCTCTCCACTGCTGCTGAATGCCGCATATCTGTTGATTACTCCCCACCCACTCACTGAAACTGAACCAGAGGAACGTACTGAAATGTCATGACTGAAACTGTATCTTTAGGCTTTTAGTGCAATGTGAAGGTGATTTTGATAGCCACTTCAGGAACTGTGTAAGGTGGCTGTTGAGAATAAGATTCTTGCTGGTAGATAGAGAGGTTGCTTAGCAATTAAGCAAGAATCACCATCCTTGGTGGAAATGTGTGGATATTTGTGTGTGCATGGATGCACATTAGCCAGGAACAAGGTTGAAATCCACCAACCAATGTACTGAAAAGGCAACAGAAAGGGATGATACACACTCAGGGCCGGCACATCCGTGAGGCAGGCTGAGGCACCAGCCTCTGGCGGTGGAAGCCCAGCCATCCTGCCACCTCTGCCACTGATGGAGAAGCAGAACTGGCCGTGACAGCAGGTTCTGGAGAGATCTCATAAAAATCTCATGTGACCTACCTTAGTTTGCTGTGCTCACCACAGTTTGGTGAAGCATTTCATTATAAAAGCATTTGCATAGCTTCTAAAAAAGCTATACAGAAAGATGATGCTAATTGTTACTGATTTGGATCCCCAAATGCAATTGATTCTGCCCTGTTTACTCAATTGGGATGTATCCTTTTAAAAATTAACATTTGATTCCACTATTAGAGTCAATCTTTCCTTCCCCACAGAGTTCCATTGAACAGAACCACGATCAGATAATATCATTCATTGCAATTTCATAATCATGTTAATATCTAATTTGCTACCCTCAACTTGTTAAAGTACCAAAAACACATCTCCCTTTTTAATGTAATAATAAAAGAAGCAACCATGCATTTATTGGCTTTATAATTCATGAATTAATTGCATGGCAACTTGAGGTATGTCTTTGCAAGCACACTCAAATCTTACATAGAAAATTAGCATACAAGAATGTCCTCCTTTGAGTGAAGCAAAATGTTTACTTCATCCTCTTTAATCTAGCGGCAGGGGCGTAGCAAGGGGGGGCGGGGGGCGGGCCGCCCCGGGTGCCACCCTGAGGGAGGGTGACACTTTGGGCGCTTAAAAAAAAAAAATTTAAAAAAAAATTTTTTTTTTTTTTTAAAAAGGCTATTTTCGGCAATGCCGGGGTGGACCTGCAGGGGCGCCAGCGAGGAGCGGTGTCACCCCCCCTCGCTGGCCGCCCCTGCGGCTCCGCCCCGGCAGCGCCAAAAATGGCGCCCCCCCTTCCAGCGGCTTTTCCCGCCGCTGGCTTGCAGAGCCGGGGAATGGAAAGGGGCGGGCCAGCGAGGAGGGGTGACACCCCTCCTCGCTGGCCCGCCCCTCTCCCTGCCCTGACTTGCGCTCCGCAAGGGGGGTGACAGGCGGCGACTTCGGGAGACTCTGCAGAGCCTCCCGAATCCGCCGCCCGTCCGGCACTCCTTGGCGCACCGGGCGGCTGCTCGTGCCGCCCGGTGCGCCAAGGGGGGTGACAGGCGGCGACTTCGGGAGACTCTGCAGAGCCTCCCGAATCCGCCGCCCGTCCGGCACTCCTTGGCGCACCGGGCGGCTGCTCGTGCCGCCCGGTGCGCCAAGGGGGGTGACAGGCGGCGACTTCGGGAGACTCTGCAGAGCCTCCCGAATCCGCCGCCCGTCCGGCACTCCTTGGCGCACCGGGCGGCTGCTCGTGCCGCCCGGTGCGCCAAGGGGGGTGACAGGCGGCGACTTCGGGAGACTCTGCAGAGCCTCCCGAATCCGCCGCCCGTCCGGCACTCCTTGGCGCACCGGGCGGCTGCTCGTGCCGCCTGGTGCGCCAAGGGGGGTGACAGGTGGCGACTTCGGGAGACTCTGCAGAGCCTCCCGAATCCGCCGCCCGTCCGGCACTCCTTGGCGCACCGGGCGGCTGCTCGTGCCACCCGGTGCGCCAAGGGGGGTGACAGGCGGCGGATTCGGGAGGCTCTGCAGAGCCTCCCGAATCCGCCGCCGGTCAGGCATTCCTTGGTGCACGCACCAAGGAATGCCATGCCGGATGGGCGCCGGCTTCGGGAGGCTCCCGAAGCTGGCCCCCGGCATCCCCGGGGGCGGGGCGTCGCGCTTTACGCGTGCGTCATGACGTCATGACGCACGCACACGCAGCGACGCCCCGCCCCCCGGGGGTGCCTCTTGGCTTCCCGCCCCGGGTAGCCAAGAGGCACGGAACGCCCCTGTCTAGCGGCAGCCAATGTGATTCCCTCCAGATGTTGCTGGACTCTGACTCCCATTTCCCCCGACTACTGGTCCTGCTAGCTAGGGCTGATGGGAGTTGTAGTTTAACAATACCTGAAGGGGAGCACATTGGCTAACCATGCTTTACTCTAAAGCAGGGTTTCCAAAATTTGGGTCTCCAGTTGTGTCCCATCACCCCTAGCTAGCATGGCCAGTAGTCAGGGATGATGGGGACACAAGTTTGGGAAACCCTGAACTAAAAAGCATCTCAAAGATATTCGGATATAAGATAGTACCAGAATAGTAAAGCAATTATTTTGCCAATCATTCCATTATGGAGGAGAGTGGGATAAAACCATCTTTGTGCTATGGTGTGCTTCCGTACTCATACAGAATGTGTAGCCAGAATACATTATACAAGAAGGGGTGTGTGTGTGTTTGCAAGAATGCCCAGTAATACTAGGCATATGCATCACATAAGATGAATCCTGAATCCTGAATCCAAAGCCAAATTGGGCTGATTCAGAGACATTTGGGAGGTGTCTGAGCCAAATCAAGTTCCCTCCCTCTGGGTCCTCCAGAAGTCATTTGAGTGATCAGAGATTTGATGGCAAAGGGAAAGACAAACATATAGCCAACGCTTCCGGTGACAGAAGCTGGAGGGCAGCAGTGGGGCCCACTAAGTTATTCCTCCTGAGTCCCCCAACTTCTGCTAAGTTGTGCCTGCCCCTTTCTCTTATAATGGGGTTCCCGTGTTGCATGTTGTTGTTGGATCAACACCTTTGCTTGTGCAACCATGTGTAGAACCTGCTGTACCTTTGAACAGCATTTTGCCTGGGGATCGCAATGATCTGAGCATTAAAGTTTTTCGTATAAGAACACCCCAAGTGAGATCTTCATTGAGTGGGAGACAGGACAAATAGACTGAAGCATACATGTAAGTTTCCTGTCATCTTGAAAAATAATATTTTATTTTATGTTTTAGTATTGTTTTTATTTGATTATATTGGGGGCACCATTCTCTTTTCAGTGCTTAGGGCCTCTAGAGCAGTGTTTCTCAACCAGTGTGCCTCCAGATGTTTTGGGACTACAACTCCCATCATCCCTCGCTAGCAATACCAGTGGTCAGGGATGATGGGAATTGTAGTCCCAAAACATCTGGAGGCACACTGGTTGGGAAACACTGCTCTAGAGGTCTTAATTTGGTCCTGGTCTGGCTCAGTTTAAGTCAGGTTCATTTATAGAATCATAGAATCATAGAGTTGGAAGAGACCACAAGGGCCATCCAGTCCAACCCCCTGCCAAGCAGGAAACACCATCAAAGCATTCCTGACAGGTGGCTGTCAAGTCTCTGCTTTAAGACCTCCAAAGAAAGAGACTCCACCACACTCCTTGGCAGCAAATTCCATTGTCGAACAAATGTACCTATGTACCATAGAACTTATGTACCTATGTTTGTCTTTTCTCCTACATCACCAAGGTTAAAACTAATCTCGGATAGTCATTAATTTATTCACTCTCAGAAGGAATTATCACTTGCCAATACATAATAATATTCTTCCAAAGAATCAACACTACCGGTAGATCTGTGCAGCTCTTTTTGGGAGATGTGCAATTAATATGGACATAGCTACAGTTAGCAGTGGGCACTAGGTGGCAGGCTTTAACTTACTACAGAATGCAGCAGTCTCCATGATTATCCTCCTGGGAATGCCTGTGTCGCTAAAGGGATAGGTGGTCTTTCTGAGGTTACCTGCCCAATTTAATCACAATCACCTTGGGATATAATCAGGGAGCAGATAAAAGTACTCACCGGACTGATTTTGTTTGTCATGTGCTCCATTTGGGAAGAATAATTTTCTAATAGCTTGTCATGTTTGGTTGATTTATAATTTAAGCTCCTGCCTTTGCTAATAAATCATTTGCCTGGCATTGGGCTGCGCAACTGAGACAACACATTACATATCAGGGAACTCCTTGGGCAGTGTGAAATGACCCTGCGGTTCTGGCATTGCAGGCATGACCAAGGATAAGCCGTGTAGTAAACTCTCCAGACAGCCTGCTTGGCACCTCTACAGTACTTTCTGCATCCTGCATCATTGCTGCAGACAACAATTAATTAGACCTTGTGGGAACATTATGGTTTTCATTTTCTTTACCAGCATGTGGGCACCATATACTTCCATTAAGGTGGGCAAAGATACCTAGCAGTGGCACAGTTACGTCCCAGCAGCAGAAGCAAAACCACAGCCTTAATTCTGAGCTTTACCAAGTCCCTTTTCTGAAAATTGAACTTCTCATTCCCCACCTTCCTGCAGGCTGTGAAAGACAAGCCACTTCGGAAACATAGGGAAGTTTCAAGAGCAGATTGCAATGTGGTATTACTACATGCCATTACATAGGCAGTTTCATCAGCCATTTGGGAAGAGCTGTAGCTCGGTGGTGGAGCATCTGCGTTGCATGCAAAAGGTTCCAGGTTCAATCCCTGAGATCTCCTAGTATGACTTGGAAACTCTGTCTAGAGAGCCATTGCCAGTCAACATAGACAATACAGAGCTAGATGAACTAATGGCTTGAGTCAGTATAAAGCAATTTCCTCTCTTTCTAGGTTGCAGTGCAGTATTACCAAGTATACCATGTAGCCAATTCCAGAGGTGCACCTAGAATCATAGAATCATAGAGTTGGAAGAGACCACAAGGGCAATCCAGTCCAACCCCCTGCCAAGCAGGAAACACCATCAAAGCATTCCTGGCAGGTGGCTCTCAAGCCTCTGCTTAAAGACCTCCAAAGAAGGAGACTCCACCACACTCCTTGGCAGCAAATTCCACTGTCGAACAGCTCTTACTGCCAGGAAGTTCTTCCTAATGTTTAGGTGGAATCTTCTTTCTTGTAGTTTGAATCCATTGCTCCATGTCCTCTTCTCAGGAGCAGCAGAAAACAACTTTTCTCCCTCCTCTATATGACATCCTTTTACATCCTGAATGACACGTGTCTGGAACCTTTGTAGTTGTCATGGTGCCCAGAAAACTGAGGTGGTGCTTCCTTTGTGAGCATGTGCCATTATTTTTGGACGTGAGCCAAGGGAAAACCAGTAGAGATTGCAGGCTGCCCCATAGAGACCCTGCTTCACTACCCTCTCTCTGCAGGGGCATGTGGCACTCTCTCCTGTATTAAATTCTTTTTTAGACAACAATGGAAACACAACAATGAAAAACCATGCTGAAAAAGTGAGAAAATCCTAACATTATTGCAAAATAATACAAAATGTACCAAATCCTTCTTTAAAAGCACAGGTGTGTTTTCACCAGGCAAACGGGAATCGGCCGTGATGAGGCCATTCAAGCTTCCCTAGAGAGAGATTTCCATGAGACAAATATGCCCACTGAAAATGCCCAGCTTCTTTTAGCCAATTTCCTATTATCATGGCATTTGGAGTAGGGACTTATGGGATTATTTAAGCATGCTAGGAATGAGCTTATATGGAAGATGGCATCAGTTATAACCCATGGAACAGTAAGAATAATGTCTGAAGCTCAGAGAGCCTTCTTTGTGGAAGAAAGTAATGCAAAGTGTATCTTTCTCCTGCTGAGGATGCTGGGACAAATACCTTCCTCAGCATTTTAGTGTGAATTTCTCCTAATATACTGTACACATGTTTATATGCTATTTTGCCTAATATATACATTTTTGCAAAGTGACCCCCCCCCACCTAAAATAATGCATTTGGTATGCTACTTTCATGAACATTTATGTTTTTATGGACGCTTTGCCTCAATATATGTTTTTCTATGCATTACTTGGCAAGAGAACTGCTTTGCAAAATTTGGAGAAGTGTGAATTTCAAAGCATAGTTGTGTTTCAGTTCCTGAATTGCAAATTAAGTAGATTCATAGGTAAATGAGAACTCAGTTGAATTTCTCCACCATCAATTTAAGCCTATTCACAACAACCGAAACAGGCACCTTTCCTTTTGCAAGCAACCCTATTCACTTTCTCATGACATGCCTACCAACTACAGATGGGGGTATCCAATTACCGGTAATACATTTAGTCATGACGAGACTTTCTGCTTGTGCAATGCATCCCCTCCTTCCCCCTGCACATCACCTGTTCTAGGGGTTCCCCACCTCTCTGCAGCAGGGTTGAGGAAGGTGCAGGGCACCCACTGGGTGTGGGGAGGGAGGAAGTTCCACAGCACAAGCAGAAATCCTTCTGATGACAGAATGCATTAGTGGAACCTGTCGAGTGTTTACTTATTTAAACAACAAACATAAGGGGCATCATTAATACAGTTGTGCGCGCACACAAATACACACACAATAAAAAGCAAGCGTTTTAAAAAAAAAGTTTAGGAGAGTCAATGAAAATCAAGGAAAACAGGTAAGAGATATCCATAAGGGAATATGGATAAAATTCTGTTAAAATTGCAGCTGTAAACATTTTTTTAAAAAAAATACAGAGCAATTTTGAAAAAGGATCGTGAAAGGAAAAATATAAGCAGCCTCAGCTCTGGAACTATAATATTTAATTATGATATCATAAAGAGGGGAAATTGTGAAACTCTCGCATCCCTTCACAATCAGAAAAGATCAATTTTTCAAGGATGGTTTCATATAATACAGGGCATTAGGGCAGTCTCAGTATGACTACAATATTGATTTTTCATAACCCGTTTTATACATATTTAGATAGCCTAAGGCAGAAGCAGCAGAGCTGGGTTGACTGACTGAAATCTCAAATCCATCTGGTTAATTGTAAGAACAATTCCCACACCTTCACTTTTGCTTTATAGAGACAGGTTTTTGCAATGAAGTTCTCAAAGTACAACCATCAGTGATCACAGCTGCTTGTTGGGCCTCGTGGGTGGCAGCTCAGAAATCTTCACTGGTAGACGGGCCATTCTCCTGTGAGTTGCAAACAGTGAGGCACAGATTCTAGTCATGCACAAATGTATTCTCAGTGAATTTATATCAGGAAAAGCAAACCAGCTAAGCAAACAGGCAATATATAATGATAGAGCACAAACAAAAGAAGCCAGCACTGGGACAAACATAATTCAAACTTACTCTGCCCTCTTTGGCCCTTTCCTGAGCCCTCAACCCTCAAAAGGCATTGCTGCATTCTAAGACACAGTATGCCACCTTGGAAAAAGATCCACAACCAGCTATTTAAGTAAAATGTCTCCGGACAAAGGGAATTTGTTTTTTGTTTTTTGTTTTGTTATTGGCTGTGTTCATGCATGATCTGCATGAGCAGGAATGAGCCCCAGCAAGTTTGAGCCGTATCTACTTTTCGTCACCTCCTCCTGTGCAATCAGAAGGATTTCAGAAACTTGTTTTGCTTTTAGCTATACACAGCAGCTTATGTCATCCAGACCAACAAACTGTGGTTGATGTTAATAATGCTTAGTTTCAAACAAGCCAAATTCAAACCATGATTTCTGAAGTTGGCTTGCTGAAACCACTATTAATATTAACCACAGTTCCCAGTTTGGATGGCACAGGAAACTGCGGTTAAATAAAAACAAAAGCAAAAGCTTCTAAACTCCTCCTCTTTATCATGTGGAAAGGGGAGAGGGGTTGAATCGTATTTACCGTATTTTTCCGTGTATAAGACGCCCCCATGTATAAGACGACCCTTATTTTTTTAAACCCAAAATTAAGAAATTAAGTTGTTTAGCTTTTTGGGGGGTGGGGGAGGTCACTTCCACCAATCGCTCACACGCCTGCCCGCCACTGGTGATCGCTTGCCACAGTCACTGCTGATCGCACAACTCGCTGCAGCCACCAATTGTCTGCCCGCTCGCAGCCACCAACAGCCCACCTGCCCACTTGCCACAGCCGCCAATCGCCTGCCTACCTCGCCACAGCCATCAATCGCCTGCCCAATTGCCACAGCCACAGCCAATCACCAGCAGGCCTTGCCGCAGCCACCAATCACCCGCCCAATCACCGCTGCCAATCTCCTGCTTGCTGCTGCCATTAATCGCATGTCCCCCCTCTGCATTCATTATCTATGTATAAGATGACACCCAATTTTTGCCTAACTTTTTTAAGCAAAAAGCATTGTCTTATACACAGAAGAATAGGGTATATAGCCAGACTCCACCCCTTTCTTCAAATTTTTCAACACTTGCTCTTCGGTGTTGTGCCTTTGTTCAGGTTTCAGCAGTGGCAGTGATAATAATAATAATAATAATAATAATAATAATAATAATAATAATAATTTTATTTATAACCTGCCCTCCCCGGCCAAGACTAGGCTCAGGGCAGCTAACACCAAATATAAAATACAGTTTTTAAAAAAAACAAAAACAATTGATTCAAATAGAGCTTAAAATGCAGCCTCATTTTACTGACGGCCCATAAATCAAGACCATAAGGGGAGGGAACATCAAATATTCACAAGGGCCAGCTATCCATGCTGGTCCTACATGGGTCAGCAAAAGGGCCGAGGGAAAATTTATATGCAGGATCCCATATAAGGGGTTCCATCAAAAAGAAGAAGAAAGGGGGGGTCAGACTGAGTCCAGACCAAATGCCTGGTGGAACAGCTCCGTCTTGCAGCCCCTGCGGAAAGGTATCAAATCCCGCAGGGCCCTGGTCTCCTGTGACAGAGCATTCCACCAGGTCAGAGCCAGTGCTGAAAAGACCTTGGCCCTGGTTGAGGCCAATCTAACCTCCTTGAGGCCCAGGACCTCCAAAGTGTTGTTATTTATGGAACGTAAGGTCCTCCGCGGGGCATACCAGGAGAGACGGTCCCATAGCAGGTGATATAAGATATGTGATAGCTATGTATGACAGTCTATGAAGCTGAATCTGTTAGAGTGCAGCAGTGCCTCTCCAAGGGATCCTTTTATATCTAGTATTGAGATCACCATCTTAGTAATTGGAATGATCAGTTAGAAAGTAGCTGTGCTGGCTGTATACAAGCTATCATATGCTGACATGAAAGAAACTTTCCATTTATGAGTAGGCAATATCCCAAATTATGTCAGATGATTTAGATGCATTAAGCATTTCCTGCTGCGTCCAAGAAGTTGCTGTTCATAACACTTGTCAATCTCATACTACATTTTCAGTAATGCTTAGATGAAAATGATTTTTATGTTGTTTGGTGCAATCCAGCCATCTTATTTGCAAGCAAAAAAACTGATGGCATTTTCAGAGTTCAGAAGCATGCGGCTTGTGAAAACTTAACTGTTCACACGGATGGCGATGGCATAAGAACCAGTGTTGATGATATTGTGGGCCCTGCATAAAATATCTCATATTTACAGCAGCGTAATAATAACCCCATTTTCATCATTTGTCACCCAAGTAACTGCTATGGTGTTTGGGTTTTGGATATCCCAGAGGAACGCTTTCAGTTCTTAAAGAGAAGGACTGAATGTGGCCAAGAGATTTTGCTGTTTATCTTGGTGAGGAGAGAGGAGCAGTAGCTGGGTAAACTGCAAAGCAGGTAAAACCTTTCTTGCCATCTTCCTGCTTTTGCTTTATTTTGCTACTGCTCCCCCCCCCCAAAAAAAAATGGGGGGAGGAGAGGTACTGGACCATCCCTGGAGGACACTGGACCTACCCACCACTGATTTGTAATAGCTGGCCTTGACAGCAGACTTCTGGGTGGGGTGGGGAGGTTAAATGGGGGGAATTGCGGCAACTAGACTGGTGACTGGGAGTGGCCACCGGGCCCACATAATGCAGGTCCTGAGAGATCTACATTGGCTCCCAGTACGTTTCCAAGCACAATTCAAAGTGTTGGTGCTGACCTTTAAAGCCCTAAATGGCTTCGGTCCAGTATACCTGAAGGAGCGTCTCCACCCCCATCGTTCTGCCCAGACACTGAGGTCCAGCGCCGAGGGCCTTCTGGCGGTTCCCTCACTGCGAGAAGCAAAGTTACAGGGAACCAGGCAGAGGGCCTTCTCGGTAGTGGCACCCGCCCTGTGGAATGCCCTCCCACCAGATGTCAAAGAGAAAAACAACTACCAGACTTTTAGAAGACATCTGAAGGCAGCCCTGTTTAGGGAGGCTTTTAATGTTTAATAGATTGCTGCATTTTAATGTTCTGTTGGAAGCCGCCCAGAGTGGCTGGGGACACCCAGCCAGATGGGTGGGGTATAAATAATAAATTATTATTATTTTTATATAATTGGTGAATCGATGTGAACGATTTTTGGACCTTTGTTTATTTGCTAATTAGTGGGTCAGAGTATTGTTTTGTTTATTATTTTAGTATTGTTAATGTTGTTCACTACTATTTATAAGGCTGGTTTGTTTTTCTGTTTTCCCATGGATGTTATGTTATATGAAATTTTAATGTATTATATGATTCCCCCCCTTTCCCCCCTAATGGTATTGTGTATTGCATATTTTTCTTTGCTGTAAGTTGCTTCAGGTGACAGGTGACTCATAAGTTTAATAAATAATACTACTTATAATAAATAGAGCTTTATTTCCATGTACTAGAGATCTATAAGCCATTTCAGGGTCACAGAGATCCATAGGAACTCTGCAAAACCTTTTCTTGGTGGTTAGTTTCATAACGCTTATGAAACCTTGGCCTCCAGCTGTACTTCTGCTCCTCCATCTCTGTAGCACTTTGGACTTTTCAGCACAATGGACTGTGGACAGAACACGTTAGAGCACATAATTGTGCCTACCATGCAGCAGCGAAGAATGCTTATTTCTCTGCTTCTGTCACACCCTCAAATAATGTCTTCATCCCCAAATGCCTAGCTGGATGAAAAATGTTAGGTCTAAGCCTAGGATGTTTGTTCAAATTTTAAATTTATTTGTTTGTTTTATTATCGGGTTGCAAATTGCTTTGAAATTTATATGAAAGTTGCTTCATAAATAATAATGTGTTGTCTTCAGTGCCACGCCAGTGGGGCTCCACTGGCATAATAGGACTTCCATTTCTTCTGCTTCTGTTCTATGCATGTCCCATGCCTACCAAATCTGCTCCAGATGGTCGTCCAACCCTCCAGAGCTATTTGGGGCTATTTTGAGACACGCAGAGGACTGAAGGGGACAGGAGTGCATAAATTTGATTATTAGTAAGTATAAAAAGGAGGGAAATAAATGCACACTTTAAGTCGTATCTTCAGTAGATAAACTAAAGAAGAAATGACACATCTCACTGTAAACATTGTCTCCATGCTATATTAGTACATGTGTCTTATTTCTTTTTAGCTACCGTTGATTTTAATAAGCTTTTGAATATTTTAATACCTGTTTTTATCAATTTTTTTAAAAAATGTTTTATTTCATACTTTTGTGAACCGCTTATGTAGACATAACCACAAATGTAGACAACAAAGCTGCCACTTTATTCCTTATTCAGAAGGAAGACTTGTTATGTTCAATGTGTGGGGATTTTCTGAATTTTTCAATTTTGTAGTGCTGTTCTCCAGCTGAGTAATGTGTACAAAAATGCACATATTAGGGGCAATCAATCATTTAAAAAACAAATAAAGTGTACATAAGGCAGAATTACATACAAAAACGTTCATATTAAGAGAAATTCACACTGAAATGATAAAAAATTCATAAGGATTTTTCTTATTTTTAAAAAAATCAGAAACTGATGTGGAAACATGGATAACTGAATTTAAGAATTTAAGATTGGAAAAATGGGAAATTGAGAAAAACCAAAATTGACAGATCTAACAGGAAGAGTGTTTAGGACTGCAGCTGAAATTTATGAAGGAAGTTCTCAGATCCATTGCAGCCTGCTTCTGTCCTAGGTACAGTAATAGGGAGTGAACCTCACTGAATACAAGTATAAGAAAATATGCATGCAGTTGTTCTGGTGGAGTTGTGGTTACTACTGCATTGATCAAGAAAGAAAGACTGAAAACAAAATGTGACTTAGAAGAACGAGAAATGGTTCCCCTTAGTGGAGGAAAAGGTCAACTGCAATTTGGTTCAGATGTTGTGCTGGTTCTTACAGGCAGCTTCTTTTTAAATAGGACATCTCTTATTCTGCAGCTGGAACATCTGCACTGTCAAGAATGAAACCAAGCCCTTCAGAAAGCCATGAGCCACAGGAATAAAACTAGAAGGTAAATCCACAGGTGAGTCTAAAGCAACTACCGGTATTTGTTCACTCATATTCTTGATCACCTGTGAAACATAAACGCCTAATGGCACATTACTTTAAATGCTTCACTTGGAATATTGTTGGTTTGGATTTTTACATTAAAATCAAGAGCAGGGGCCCAATCCAGATTATGACCTCAGCACAAAGGAGGGAGAGATTTAGCCCCCCCCCCCCGAGCAAATACTCACAGAGGAAAACTCCCATTGACACAACAGTGCATGCCAAGAACTGACGTCATTTCAGGGATGAGTTCGTGGTTTCTGACAAGTTATTTTAGTGCAAAATGAAATCTGCAACTACTTATTTAAAAAAAGTTTGTTAGTAGAGGATACTTCTGCTATCGAGTGAACAAAATACAAAGATTGCTTCTTTGTGCAGGTTTGATTTGACTTGCTGCCTGACAGAAGCTAGGTATTAACTTATAATGTGAGCTGGCTTAAGAGTTGCTGGTAAACTGGGATATGTAAGAGGTGCAAGTGTATTTGGTGCTGTTGTCCTGCTCTCTCCCACCCTCTGCATTAAGAAAACAGAAAAGATCTACTTAGATGCCTTTATTCAATTACTGTATTGCAATATTGGTTTTTGGCCCAGTATTAGTTATGACTTTACAGTAGTTTGAGTATGAGAATCAAACTTGGTTGAGTTTACAATGGTTTAACCCCAAAACCAATATGCCTTATTATTTGTGTATGTGTTTGTTGAGTTAAGGATTATTGCCGCAAATGATTCCTAAAGGTCCTTTAGAAAGTCTCCACTGTTGGTTTTTTAAAAAGTTGATTATTGGTGTTTATGCTGGGATCATGATTTTGTATTCTTTTGCCTGAAGCCTTTACTGCATAATGTCATTTATCCACAATTAAATAAAAATTAAGAATTAAAAGTGATAATAATGATGACCATAGAAGCAGGAGGAGAAAGAGAAGCATTTGAAGTGTCAAAGTGCTTCACAGAAATAATCTTGCTGTTCACAACAAGCCTCTAAAGACTGTCAATATTATTAGCTCACTACTGCAGATGGGGAATTGAGACTAAGAGATGAAGGCTTGCCTATAGCCACCTGGTGAGTTCATAGCAGATGGTAGATTTGAACCAAGGATTCAAAAGTTCCTGTTATTCAGTTGGAACTGTGTTTGTGCCAGAAGACTATGCTTGTATTTTAGCCTTGCTCTGATCAATGAGTGTGGTGCCATTGTGGTGAATCTGGGAAAGTGTCCATGGTTTAAGATAAAGTATACACTGGAAAGTAACAATAAGACTCTCTCCAGCAAGCATATTCCACCGGGAATTTAAGTTTAAATTTACATTTCCCTGAAGACCTTTCCACCTGTCTCCAGCTCTGCCTGCATGCCTATACGTTTGTAAACGTGAACCCATATCTTACACATGTGTTCACATAATTATCTTTTGTGGGATCTTTACTGGGAACAATTGCATGCCAGAGAGGCTACTGCAATGAACACTATTATGTTAGAAATGTCAATATTCCCTTGCTTACTTGGGAGAATTCAGCAGGAATCACACAATTATTATGGGCCTTGCTTCGAGAGCTCCTGATTGCTGTGCCTTAGAAGGCAATTACAACTGTCTTTCCTGCCATAGCTCCTTTTCCATAGGAGAGTTCCTTCAAGGAAGGGGTCGCCAAATTGCGGCGCCTGGTGAGATGGTTGACTAGGCAAAACTGTCAGCGGCTGCTGCATGATGACTAAAGGAGCACCATTAAGCTGCAGGAGAGCTGATGGAGGCACCACTCCTGGTTGAATAATCATCTCTGTTTGTGTCTGCAGCCTACATCTGTATCAAGGTGACACTCTAGTCATCAGAAGCATAAGAACCTATGAAGAACCCAAAGGACCATCTAGTCCAGCATTCCATTCTCACATCTCAAACAGATGCCTACAGGAAGGCCACAAGCATTTGGTGGTCCCACCTCCTCAAGATAGTAGCCTCCTAAGACAAAGCACCTCCTAAGAAACAACACTGCCCCACCTGTGATTCCCAGCAACTGATATTTCACCGCAGCTCCCCTTCTCTTTCATCTGCTAGTGCTTGAATGTCAAAGGTAATGAGAGGGACCTGAAACGAAACATTGCAGTGTGTGGAATTATCCTTTTACATGATAGAAAAGGAAGCAGCAATAGCATGAAATAGGATTCAGCTGAAAGTCCTTTCATTCTTCTGATATTTACTGAATAACCTTCTTCCTTCATTCTTCCCAGACATCAAATGCATTTTTATATTATACTAAGAGGGGGAGACTTAAATAATTGAAACAAAACATCAGCATTTGATAGCAGGTTCTTTCATATTTGCCCAAAATGAAAAATTAATGTATTTTTAAAAACCGATAGGCGTTTATTCACTCATGGTCAAAATTAGTGACAGGGGCGTCATTCTATAAGTATTATAGATCCTGGCTGCTTTTTAAATATATTTTTATAGTATCTTTTAGAGTTCGTTTTGGGTACAGTGTAATATATGACTCAGATATGTGCCAGCTTTAGCATCCACTCCATTTCAGCATCATTGCTGCATTTACAGGTATAACGAACTCTAGTATTTTATGTTGCTTCAGTTTCCAAGCATTTTGAACTTTGGACGTCATAATGATTGAAGATCCAACCCCCTTTCCTATTTATTTCATCAAAATGCAGTTTCTCATTTTAGGAGAGCCCTTTGAATTGAATTTGTGCCCCTCTCTCCTTCTGCCAGGAAAAAGCAAAGCTCATTACCGGAATCGAACACACAGATCAGCTGTGAATGGAGTGAAAAAATGAGACTCCACTTTATTCAAAGAGTGAAATTATGAGGAAAGACAATATAATAATTAGAAGAAATGCACAGAGGGGAAGGAAACAAATGCCCAGCCCAGCAGACCCAGGAATTACTTGTGCATTTTAATCCAATAGTTGTACTGTCAGCCTCTGTTAGGAAAGGCCTAAATACATTGTTTGCGTTTATATTTGTTTGTTTGTTTGTTTGTTTGTTTGTTCATTCGTTCGTTCGTTCAATGTGCCATTTGGGTGATTTTATGGTAGTGTGTTTAATTACTGTTTTATCTGTAATAATTTACTGTTATTTAAATGTTTTGTTTTTGCAAGCCTATTATGTTGTGTTTATAGTGATTATTCTGTAAATTATCTTAAGAAGGTAGAGAGCTTTAAAGGTGGGATAAAAATCAATTAAATGAACAACTTCCCTTCCCCGAGGAGCTTACAAGCAAGAAGTGATGAAAGCTACAAAGGGCAAGGCAGGGAAGAAGGGAAGAAAAGGAGAAACAAGGTTAACGAGAGATTAATCTGAGTAAACTATACCCTCCAACATTTCTCCGATGAAAATAGGGATGCCTTATTCCATAATAATATATTTTTTTCTATTTATGCCCCACCCATCTGACAGGCATGCCCCAGCCACTCTGGGTGCCTTCCAACATATTTAAAAACATAATAAAACATTAAACATTAAAAAAAGCTTCCCTATACAAGGTTGACTTCAGATGACTCAGGGGTCGGATAATTCCCTACCCTCCAACATTTTTCCAACGTCCTAAGGAAAAATGGGACATTTCGGGATCAAATCAGAAACTGGGACAGCTTCTGTAAATTCAGGGCTGTCCCTGGAAAATAGGGACAATTGGAGGGTCTGAGTAAATGCAGTTACATGTCTTTCAGTTTCAATTCAGTTGAAGCTAGGAACTAGTCACAAAGATTTGTTATTCAGCGCCTGTTATGAAAACATTATGTCGAACTCATGTAAGTGAAACTCTTCACATTTTCCCTTTAAAAACAAAACAACAGCAACTTGGGGATCATGGCCAAATTGGGGGAGGGGGGCTTTGGCAGGGCTCCTGCATCTTTACTTGCTTAGAAAAGAAACTCCCTTTTGAATGCAACTGTTAAAGGTGCACTCACCCTGTCTTCAGCCACTCTAAACCAAGCAGTGTTTTATAGAATCATAAAACTGTAGAGCTGGAAGGAACACCAAGGGCTATTTAGTTGAACCCCCTGAAATGCAGGAATCTCAACTAAAGCATCATTCTGCTGGAGTCCACCACCTTCTGAGGGAGCTATCAAACAGCTCAGAACGTTCTTCCTTATTTAGGTCAGAATCTCCTTTCTGGTAATTTGAACCCATTGGTTAGGGTCTTTTAGATTAAACCTTGTCATGAGAAGAACGCAGGCCTTTTTTTTTTTTTCTCAACTAGAACTCACCAGAACTCAGTTCTCAGGTGGGCACCATTGCCATTATAAGAGAACAAGGAAGGCATTCATGGTGAGTTCCGGCACTTCTTTTTCTAGAAAAATAGCACTGGGAATTAGGGAGCTTAACCCTTTGTGCCCCCACTGTTTTACTGACACAGAAAGGTGTATAGCAGCTCTAGGAAGATAATTTAAGTCAGGAAAACGGCATCAGAAGAAGGGTAACCCCCACTGCTTAAGACAGCAGATGTATAAAAATGTGATTCCCACAATAGTTATCAAGTAACCAAAAGTGGAGATACATTCACACATCTCCATATTTTAATTTGCCACCTGTACTCTGTGAAAGATAATGGGAAAGCAGGGATTATTTTCCCCCACCAGTTAGAAAAACTGTAGGAGTTCTTCTTAATCCAAAATTCACAGACTAAGTTTGCTGTCTCAAGAAGATTGACAGAATTTTTTTGGGGGGGAGGCTTCCAAGCAAAGGCTCAAGAAATACTCACATTCACTGTAAATGTGATTTGGTTGCTGTGTGTGTTTTTCCCTTCTAGTACCTTCTAGTACCTCCTACACCTCCTGACAATATATTTTACTCAAGTCCTCGAGATTCCAGTCTCCGGTCTCTTTTTTTAGGTCCACTGTCTTCTTGTCAGAAACAGTCAAACAGTCCTACAGCAGTACAGCACTGGAGTCAAAGGTATCTCTCTCCCAGCCTGCCTTCAGCCAGCCTGCTCAATATGGAACTCTGCCTTTGTTCTCTCCCTCCTTCTTCCCATCACACCTTGCTAAAAACACTCTTTTCCTGTCGCCTCACACCCAGTTATCCTGGCAACCTGCCAAATCTCCAGCCTTTCTTCACCTCAGGGTGGGGAGAAGAACAGTTCTCTTGCATTGCCAATGGTTCTCAACGGCCCTGTGTTGGTCCTCAATGGCCCTAGCTTGGCTGGGTTGTTTTGCACAGGCTAGCTCAGAAATTCCTCTGCAGCTTTTATTTCTCCCTTCGCATCCAAATAATCAAAATTCTACCATTTATTGATTTCTAGGCTTTAGAGGGGTGCCCCAAAAAAACTTACAACAATACAGTAGAGCAACATGGAAAGAAGCTACAATGAAATGATTGTCCTCTATCCTCCTTCTGGTAAATCAGCACCTAGAATCAGTGCATTTTGGAAAGAGTGAGCCTGCTCATTTGCAATAAACCACAGTTTAACACTTCTGAGGTTTGATGCAGGGGTGGGTAAACTTGACCTGAGGGTTAAATGTAGCCCTCCAGGCTTCTCTGTCTGGCCCCCATAACTATTCCCATGCTTCATCCCTCGTCGGCCCTGCTCTGTGTCCTCCTTAACTGATTTTGTCTGGTTGGAATGTGTCTTTGAACTGTAATAATATTGCTTACTTGCCTGGATGGAGAGAAATGGGAGCTGGAATTTAGCCTTCTATGAAAAGGGAAGAGCCATATCTGTTCTTCTGTCCACTTTTGCCTCCAGCCCTTCTTGCCCCTGACATATGCCCCCCCCCCAAAAAAAAGGCTGCTCACAAGAGCATGTGCCCCTTGGGTTGGAAAAGGTTCCCCACCTCTAGATTCATATGGCATGTGAACACAGCCAATGTAGAAACGTTGTCTGGAGGTTCCAAAATGGCTTCCACTCTCAAAAGACAACTGCGCAGGAAGGTACATCTACTTGATAAGACAGCAGTTTAGGGAGTTCATATTGATTGTGTCTTGCTGAATAAGCCTGAGCTCACTCAAGGACAAAAACAAAGTAGAAAGGCATTTTCTTTTAATGAGGGTTATCTTAAGATGCAGGTGTAAATAGGAATTGCACTATGTCAGTTACTAGGAAACGGAAACACTTGATCTGGGTGACTGAGTGAGTAATTAGGCTTCCATTGTGGACGAATTGGTTTTTATCGATTCATTTATGTTAGATGTAACCGGGACAGTTTTCTTCTCTTCCTTGAAGTGCAGTTGAATTTCTTAAATAATAATGTGGCATTTAAATGTCTGAGCAATTAAAGAGGCATAAGAAATCATGGTGATATAGTTTACATTGTTTAATTACATGGTTCAAGCATCATGTACCATCAGGCCTTTTTTATTGACAGAAAGCCTGAAGGAAATATTTGATTAAGAACTTTAATGTTGGGCCTATTCTAAGTGCTAATGGTTTAATTACAGAGCAATTACCATAAAGTGGGTGTTAGCCAATTGATTATTGGCTTGGGATTTACAAGGTAGTTACTATCTAATAGTGGGGGGATTTATGGAGACATCTCAAACTAATGGAACAGGTGGGAGGTTGCATGATGCCGCCTATGAAAGATTAGCATTCTGCATTCTCAGAAGCTGCTCTGGCAAGTCACGCTTAGCACAAATGGTATGAAATACTGTTATGATTGCATAAATATTCAGCAGCAAAAAAAAATTTCCATCCTCCATTAAGTGCAAAGCCATAAGATCAGAACATTTTAAAAGCCAATAAGCAAGGAAATGCAAAACGAGCCATTTGTGCCCTCATTGTTGAGCACTCTAGCATTGATGCTGCCTTACAACATGAGGAGATAAGCAGAACTAAAACCTCTTGAAATTGGAAAGGATACTGGTTCAGAATACCTCATTTGTTTGTAGTCAACGGGAACTTCTAACCTGTCAAGAGCCAGGGATCAGATTCCTCCTCCTACTCCGGTGGTGAAGTCAAGGGCCCCAAACCAGAAGGAGAAGAACATACAGACCAACTCTAGAAACAGGGCTAGCAGATATTGCACTGTCATCCTCAGAGGACACCATTGCAGACAACCCAGGGGGACCAGATACTCCTCTGTTCCATCCCAATAAGAACCTGCTGGGGAGGGCTGGGCCCTGTTCCTTACAGCAGTAGCTTCCAGTGTGGGTGGAAGCTGCTGCTGCTACAACAATGACTATATAGGGTCCATTCTTCCTGAACCAATGTCAGAGCTCTGTGTTCCTAGAGCACAGTCTGAGCCTTGTCTCCATTGAGCCGGTCTTCTGTTGTGCCCCACCTTGCCTCAGCTTGCCCTGTATCCAGCCTGAACCATGCCTTGCCTTGCACCCAGCCTAGTCTCCACAAAGCAGGACATAACCCCAACCCTTTTCTCCTCTTCTGTGTGAGCATCAGGGATTGCCACATTGCTGGATTGGACAAATGGCCCCATCATTCACAGATTCTTTCAGACACAGTCCCCCCTACATTACAGAGTTTCCCACTTTCATACATTGTATTATCCAAGTCAAGTGTGGGGAACCTATTTCCTCCAGAAGTTGGTGGTTCAGCAACATCTGGAGGGTCACAGGTTTCCCACACCTGCCCTATGTGAAGACGCACAAGGGGATGCTTGATTGCTCTATGTAAAGCCCTTGGTGGACAGTTACTGCTTCATGCTTGGGGAATCTAGTCATTGCTGAAATGTCACACTGAACAAGCTCCACAGCCAGCCAGGTTGAAATGGCCTAATTTTTTTAGACATCCTTTATCCATGCACTGCGGAAGGCAATCCAGTCACAGCTACTCTTCTTCCATATAAGGCAGCTTTTATTTATTTAATTAGTAGGCTCGCAAATTCAGATTCTGTCCGTGACATTTCAGCAACAGTTAGTAATAAAGAGATTGGAATGTTACTAATACCATACAGAGATGATTTTCTGCTCAAGATGGGCACAGAAATTGTCACCACAATTCTTTTTTGCATTGTGTTGCTCTGTTTATATGTGCAATCCATCTACTAATATCTAACAAACTTAAAGAGAGCTGTACTTTGGAGTCACAGCAGATGTCTTCTGAGAGATTTGAGGCTATGCTATAATGTCTGGTCCTGGAGGGGATTCACGTGTTTTGAAACTATTTGACTATTGTTAAAAGTATTGTGATTCTGCAATGTAGTGGATGTGGGTGTTGACACCCTTAGTGTATGTTAAAACTTCTTTTTGCACTAGTTTTTGTGGCAGAGAGAGAGTCACATGGCACCATTCCAAGAGAAAGATGGTGGATTTCACTAAAATTTTGATTATCCACTGTTCCTTTTGGAACGCTATGTTCATTTATTTAAAATATTCAAACCCCCATTCCCTGCGAAGCAAAACAGAGGCAGACTACAATAAAATAAATACATGCCACACCACTGATTATGTATGACACATAATGCCCTTCCAGAGACAGAGTGGGGAGTGGAATAGTGGCAACAAGCAGAATATGGCAAGTTTTGCTCCCACACCACTGAAACCTCCACTCCCTGAAAGCATTCAAAAGGCTACTGTGTCACAGCACAGAGTATCCAGACAGTAACACAGGAAATTTATCCGTTTGCAGCCCACTTTCTATGGGAAGGGGGAATTGTCCATTTGGCTGGGATGAAAAGCTCATGGGGGAAGACTGAGAACTGGGAAGAGATGCAAGAACATATGGAAGCTAAGCGGCAAGGGGCACGCAGGCCTGGAGACTGATGGGAGCCGGCAGGGAGAAACTGAATGTGAAAGGAAAGTAGGTTGGGCAATGTGGCTTGTAGAAAGGGGCAGAGGAGACAAAGAATTAAGGCAAGAAACAGCTAATCAGATAAGAAACTCAGTATGGGATGCCTCTCCACACTTGAATTTTGCTATGGAAGGCTGGGAGCTGGGAGCAAAATGGGTGTGGGGTTGTTTATAATAATCATAACCATAATAATCATAATCATAATCATAATCATAATCATAATCATTAATAATAATTTATTATTTATACCCCACCCATCTGGCTGGGTTTCCCCAGCCACTCTGGGCGGCTTCCAACAGAACATTAAAATGCAATAATCTATTAAACATTAAAAGCCTCCCTAAACAGGGCTGCCTTAGTATCTTGACCCAAACAAGGGGATTCTACACGTAGCTTTTACTACTATTGCAGCTTTGTGAGCTGGCAACTCTAAGCAAAGAACTTAGGGAGAATCTCAAATGTTGATTTGAAGTAAGCAGTCAGTGTTTTGGCTGCTGGCTTCAAGTCTCATATATTGCACCGACTGTTATAGATATCTGATTCCACATTCTGGGGTTTTTTCTTAAAAAGAGGGATCTTTTTTCCATTGCAGTGGATGTGCCTTTCTTCAATGTGTTTGTTCTTTTAGCTCCGCGTGGCTCACTTTTTTTGAGTTTGCTGAAGAAAACTGAATTTACTTCTTTTTTTTCAGCTGGTTGGCAAAAACCAGACTGCTGTTCCTGGTGCCTGCTTCTGATCTGCTTAACATTTGTAGAGGTATAGTTTGCTATAAAAAGGCACCAGAGGTCTGCAGTCCTCTCTCGTCCCTTGTAAAAGGCTACACCTGGAACTTTCTACCTTCCGGGAAAAGTTGGGAGGGACAAACAGTTTTTAGAATTGCAGATTAACAAGCTGATCCATGACCACTTTCATGATCGGAAAATAGCCTGGAAAATGCAGGGGGAAGTACATATTTACAAATTGCTGTAATCACAGTAAAGCACAAGATATATGATTTTTCATTAGGTGGGAAATCAGAACTAAGCACAGAAAGCAGAAACTATGAAAATGTTAAGTTAACCTTGTTTTGTACCTAAAAGATGGATTGTAGTTTAAAGTTACTGGTTGTTTCCTCCTAGGAAAAAACCATATTATGTTAAAACTGAGTCAGCCTAGTCAGCTATGCATTCACTTTGGTACATATGATCAGGCCTTGTGACCCTCTGTTCACATATCAATAATAATATCATTTATATGGAACTTTCCCCTAAAGCAGGTGTGGTGAACCTGTGGCTCTTCAGATGTTGTTGAACTCCAAGTCCCATCAGCCCCACCCAGCATGGCCAGTGATCAGGGGTGATGGGATTTCGAGACTGGCAACATCTGGAGGGCTACCAGCTCCCTGTCCTTGCCCTAAAGACTTTGTGTAACCTCAGTCATCGTGATAACAACCATTATTATGTAAGGAAGGAAGAGGCTGAGGCTGAGAAAGGCTGGCTTGTGTACAACTGTGTAAAGTTGAGAATTCAATAAATTATACCAGACTCATATTTACATCAGCTCTAGTAACACAACAGATAGTACAGACACACACACCCCAAACTTACACGCATTTTACTTTCATGTGACTGCATATACACATTGTGCTGGGAAATAACAAATTCAATTCAAACCTAGAAATTGAAAGAGAGAGCTGGAGAGTCCTTGTGCTTCACGAGTAGACCCCCTCCAGAGCCTGTCAAAGGATATCAGTGAGGGCAGAAGAAGGCCCAAAAAGACCTGAGGCACAACAGGCCCTTGTTTATACTGCTCAGCCTCCCCGCCTACCAACTGATGTGCAGGGCAGCGCAGCAGCAGCAACAACTTTCCTGTGCATCCTTGAGCCTCCTGCTGGCCCCAGAGCTTCAATTCTGGTTGTGGATATATTTGGATACAGTATTTGTGGTGTGGATTGAAGAGAGAGAGGCAGAGAGGGTGTTTTGAGG
Organism: Darevskia mixta; assembly: GCA_034641385.1. NCBI lineage: Eukaryota > Metazoa > Chordata > Lepidosauria > Squamata > Lacertidae > Darevskia > Darevskia mixta. The sequence goes on from JAWWNH010000066.1 coordinate 28,508,688, forward strand.
GTGCTCCCCACTTCAAACAATTTCACTTATGCATGCGGGGACTGGAACGTATCCCCTGCATAAGGGGAGAGTCACCTGTATTGCATCAGCAGAGTGACTGAGTCCTCTATCAACATTTAGCACAGTATAGCCACCAGAGCTATTTCATCAGACTTTGCGCTCCTGCCCACAATATTACAGTAACAATGAATAAAAGCATGTGTGCCCTAGTACCAGGAGTGTGTAAGAGATTCTGGTTTGATTGAACAGATAAGATGTAATTTTGGTGATTGGGTCACTGCTTAGAGCACTACAAAGCACTATAAAGATCACCTTTACACAAAGTTTGGCTTGGTATTCCAGATAAGGCTGGGAGAGATCCCTGTCTGAAAACATGGAAATTATATTTACTGTCAAAATAAGCAAAAGAAGATGCCTTTGTATGGGTGAATCAATTTTGGTTTCTCATTTTTAGATCAATTTCCCACATTTCCACATCCATTTGCTTTAAAAAAAAACTTCCTGAAAATTTGTCAGCATTTTATTGCAAATTTATCCTACTATGCACATCTTGTATGCAATGTTGTCTAATATACACATTTCTGCAAAGGAATTTTCTCTGATATAATGCAGTTCTGCATGTTATTTTTTATGAATACATGCATTTTTAGGAACACTTTACCCTAGTATATGCATTTTGTACACATTACTTGGCTGGAGGACTGCACTGCAAAATTTGGAGAAATGTGAACTTTGAAGGATAGCTGTGTTTTCCATTTGTGTATTGTTTCAAAAAGAGCAAATTAGATAGGCTCACTGTTAAATGCAAACTGAAACAAATTTCTCCTCCATCCCTAATGGTGACAAAGCACAAACTCTCTGCAACAGAACCAATTTAGGATTCCCCTACAGAAATTACTGTACAATCTGCTACAAAAGTATAGAACCCCAGAATTTTTGAGCTGCTGGGCATTCCCACCAAGAGTGGCAAGAAATGTGTCTATTTGCCCACAATATTTCCGGCATCATCGACTGTATTCTATGCACTTCTTACTGTTTTCCTTTAGACTAGGGACTGATAGAAACTTTGCTTCTGTACAAAGAGGTAATGCTTTTTAGATCCGACTGTGGGCTTTTCTGATGTTTCTTTTGAAGAGAGAGAGTCACATCCAACTTGAACTAAGCTGCTACCACTGTATTGATTCAAAACATGCCTGCAATAGTAGTGTGCACAATCTTCTGGCCAAAGAGACGAATAATAGAAAAACATATATGATAAATAGATTTATAGCATCAGGGTTTAAGATTTGTTGCATTGTTCGCAACCTTTGCAGTTTGCTCATTCTTTGAAGACCTTCACATTTAATTACAAGACGGATGCCAAATCTAAAGCTGCTTGGAAAGCTTCAGAATTAAAACTGAACTCCTTCTGCATGCTAATGCAAGTGTACCGAATGTCTGGAGTGGAGCCCAGAAGTGTCTTGACACTACTCAATGTACATCTCAATGACAACTCAATGTATGCACAAAAACCTATCCAGAGAACCAAGCAATAACTGCAGTATGTGAAACCCTGTTCCCTTTCTCTGCGTGTTACGTCCAACTGCTTCTAAGGGTAGAAAGTGAGAAGCTGTCCAACTGAAGCCTATATATTGCCTATTTCCAAGTAAGTGTCACTGTTCCCTGGAGCTACTCCCAAGAAAGCACACAAAATTTGTCACCATTTGCTTTGGTAGTTTCTTCTGTAAGAAAAAAAGGAAATTTGCACAATGGATTATCAGTATGCCATGAGCTTTTTTTATTTTATTTTATTTTGTTTTGACTATGACAGACCAACACGGCTATCTACCTTTAACCATGAGCTACAGTTTAAGAATTGTTGGCGTGGGAACTGAACTAAGAAGATTCAGAGACCAAACTAATAGGTAGCGGTTCCCGAGGCAAATCTACAACTGCTCCTTTGTTCTTCCATGCCTCACAGGAAGTGAATAATAATAATAATAATAATAATAATAATAATAATAATAATAATTTATTATTTATACCCCGCCCATCTGGCTGGGTTTCCCCAGCCACTCTGGGTGGCTTCCAACAAAATATTAAAATACAATAGTCCGTCAAACATTAAAAGCTTCCCTAAAGAGGGCTGCCTTCAGGTGTCTTCTAAAGGTCTGGTAGTTGTTTTTCACTGCCCTCAGGAAATAACTTCTCTTGCTCTGATCCCATACCTGAATCAGAAATCCTGAACCTGAACAAGAGCTCCACCTGCAGACTTCAAACACTGAGTCTAAATTAGGAATATCAAAACAAGAGAGACAGACGAGGAGGCCAAGGAGTAATGCAAGAGCCAGTTTTTCTTCTCTGTGCTGGAGGATTCTACTCAGCTCATGTTGCTGGATTTGTAGACAGAGGTGAGAAGCCAGAGAGATCCTCTGTCCTCCCCACACAAAGAAACTGCATCTTATATAATCTACTTCAACCACCATCAGAGGTTTTTTTCAATATCAAGGTCCCAACTGGGGCAATCTCTGCTCCTTCAAGGCCTTCCGCGGCGCATACGTGAAAAGAGCTGAAATGCCATTAAGAGGAGCTTCACCATTTCCATGGCAACCGTGTTTCCTGCAAGTACACTGACGTTACAGCTGGTGTTTCTCGCAGCAAGCATGTAAAGTGTGAAGGCATTAATTAAACACCAATGTGCACGCACCTGTTATGCTGCAGCTCCTTGACCCACAGAACGTATATTACATGGGTGTATTTCAGGAGATGCACTTGTTCTATACAATCACAGAGTGAATCTGTTGTTGGCACTTTATATGCAAGTTGTGGCCTTTGGGAAACACTCCTGGAACATCAGTTTAGTTGTGGCAGCTTCAAGCGTGGAGCTGCTCTGAGTGTTTTTAAGGTCACTTGTTCTAGATTTTAAGGAGGATTTGCAAATGCCACCTGGCTGACAGTACTATTTTTCTCTATCTTGAAGCTTGGTGTACAATACTAAACAACTCCCCCTGAGGGGCTCTGGTTTAAAGGGCTTTTTCTTTATATGAACAGTGGGTGCAACAACTTCCCTTGCATCCTGCCTGGCCTGTCAGCCACTGGGCACATCTGTCTCCCAGGAGGCCCTACAATCATGTCACTTTGGGGGTGCATCCAGGACTGGGGAATGGTGGCATCAGCAAATGCAGGTTGGAGGCTATGTGCACTTTTTCTCTATGGTTGTGCAGCCAGAGGTTTAAAGAAGGAGACGTGTGATGAGTTGGGAGGCAGAGGAATAGGAGGTGCAGCCCAAGTGGGAAACTGAGCCACTTAACCTCTTGCTTCTGTAGTTGTGAGGGCAGGAAGCTAAGAGATGCTGCTGCTGCACCAGCTTGCTGCTGTGAGGTGGGAGGCAGCCAACAGTTCAGGAGCCAAGTCACAAAAGGAGATTGAAAGGACCCAAGCTCTATTTGTAAAATGTACATTATTGAATACACGAGCGCTGTGGGAAAACTCATAGTGCTCATGTAGCTGTCAATAAGCAGTGTTGTGCATCCAACCTGACATGGTGTCTCTCTCTTGAGAGGCAGGGATGGAGAGGCCACCCCAATCATAGTTTCCTGCAGTATTGTTTGAGGGTCACTAAATATCTCCTTGCCTATGGTTGACTGCATGCACATATGCCGTGTTTTGCAGCTATTTATAACTTTAAAATGATTTGAATGCTCTTTCCAAACTCAAGTTGAGGTTGGGCTAGTGGCAGCTTGGTCCCCTTCCACTTGGTTTGCTATGCAATAAATGGGGCTTTCAATAGCAGCATACTTTGATGACAAGCTACTTCGCATGAGAGAATATTGGTTAACCACCTTAAACTTCTGGGCCAATTGTTTCCTTGTATGATGACTTCATTGAAATGAAATTTGCATTGTGCGTCTCAAGTGAGCTACTTTCACATTCTAGTTAGACATTACTTCCATTTCATTGGGTGTAATTGAGCCTGAGGAAATAGAAATGGAGGGGAAATCTTTTGCAGCTGAATGGATTCTAATGGGTTCTAAACAAGCCAAAGCAAACCTGGCAGTGCCATCAAGCAAAATATTCCACTACGTACATGGATCCGTGGAGCCAAATTTTGTATCCTGTGTGTTGGCTGATAAGAGCCTGAGGGCAATATCAATCTTGTTTTACACAGCAAATGAAGACAGACGCAGAAAAAGATGGCTTTGTAGCAGCACCGCAAAACAGTGCTGTGCATTATGGGTCAGTTTGACATCCAGTGTGTGTACATCACACCACACTCACACCCCACATACCTGCAGGTGTGTTTTTGTGGAGGAAGAATTGCTCTCACATGTATTGGCCTCTAAGTGGAGATCCCACTTCACATATGAATTTAGATACCATAAACATATGGTTCCTTAAACAGCCAATTGATCTCACTTGGTCGTATTCACCCACACACATTAAACTGGAATTGTTTTTTGCTAGACACACAAATGCCACTGAATCCTTCTTCACAGTCATGTGGTTTTTCTAGAAACCATATTTCTGTCTATGTTCAGTAATTTCATAGTTTGGGTGAAGGGGGAAACTGTGTATTTCATAAATGGACCAGTGTGCATTACTTCACTCTTTCAGTGACTCTTCAACTTCTCACTTTCCAGAAGCGAAATTTTACACCCAACTTGCTAGTCCTCTTTAAAACCCAATCTCATGTATATTTAATTAGAGTATGAGAGGATGTCAATGCCACAGAAATCTGACACTTTTCCTAGGGCACAATTTGCTCTGTCATCACACTCAGGCTTGCATGTCCTGGGCTATGCTAGAATTGTCATGTCTTTCATAGAGGTGCCGATGAAAGAAACTGGCTGCCTGAATATGCTTCCCATGGTAGGCAGAATGAGAGATTAAAGCACATAAATGCTTTTATTCCTAAGTACCGGGTAACTGTCCCTCTTCCTTCTCATTCTCCTCAACCACTACCCCACCTCCAGCCCCTTAGGAGATAAAAAAAATAACCAAAATGTTTCTGCTAGTGTTTACCACTGCCCTTGGCTGCATGCACAACATACATTCATGGACATAACTTTCCCCAAAGAATCATGCAAACTGGTTTTTGAAGTGTGCTGTGAATTGTAGTTCTGTAAACTACAATTTCCATGATTCTTTGGAGGAAGAAATGTGCTTTCAATGCATCATGTGTACCCAGCCCTTGTTTATGTAGTTTCCAAAAGGTCCACGAAGGAGACATTCATGTCAGTGGAGAACATAAGCATAGAAGTAACTGGGTGGGGGACATATATTCTATACTGGTCACTCTACATCTTTCCTGGGAAAGAAATGTCAAGCCATGAAATTAAAAGAATAATGTCCCCATTATTGCTCAGTGAATAACAAGGAGTAGCAGAACTTTTTTATGCTTCATCTGAGTAAGTGAGGCCCACCATTATCAGTACATTTGTCTCACAACACTGCAGTGTTGCAACACCACTGACTCATAAGAAAGGATTGTCTACTGAATCACCATTATCCCTTCCGCCAGCTGACAGAGGTCTCTTATCCATGAGGTAATTCAGCTTGACTCCATTTAGAGGAAGAGACTGAACAAGAGAGAAGGAAATGTTTTATCTTGAATCACCAGGAGGCTTATTTAATAGAAGTCTCAGCAATAAAAGATGGTGCTAGCAATTTATAAATCCAGGATTGGTGGTGGTCTCCAGAAACAGATTCTTGTCCAAGGCTGCACCAGCTTCCTTGTACAACATGAAATCAATTCTTCAGTCAGCTCCCCCAGCCACGATAGCTCTACACTCCCTCTCAACAAAAAAAAGGAAAGATAAAGCAAATGTATCTGTCTGCTTCAACCCTGGAAATGAGAGATGAGGCACATAATTAGCTTTTCTCAAATTTTCTAAGAACCTGTCAGTGAAAATAAATATGTCGGCAGCGAAAGGAAGCATCTTTGGCCAAGAATTCACCTCAGCAGCTATTATTATACAGTGAAACATTTTAATTAACTGAAAGGCTATCAGCCATCAGGAGGGACTGAGGCCTTTCATGGAGGTGACAAAATGCCAGTATATCCTGGCATAAAGCCAGGAATCAAAAGCTTGCACAAAAGCCAAAGGAGACAAAATTTCCCAGCATGTTTTGTACAAAAGAAACTAACTGCCCTGTATAGCTGCTAAGTAGACAGAATGGCTTAAGAGGAATTGTAAAAACAGTGAAGACTCTCACACAAGGGCACAGGACTTATTCTCAACATGGGCATAGTTTACTGGTAAGGGCACTCACTCCACTACCATGGATATTTCCCACCAGTATCACTAAATAATACAAACACAGAAGGAGAAAGAGAGGGGGGAAGGGGAGAGAAAGCACACTGGCAGGTAGGATGTTCAGGCTAGATGAGAAAAGGCAGAGTTCCTCTGGTCATCTTGCTTTGAGACCCATTGCAACTGAGCATTACCACAGCTGAATTATGAGAGCCACTTCATCCATAGTACAGTACCAGCTGAAGTTTCCAATACAACATCGAGCCCAATGTTGTGGGGTTATTTCCAGATGATGCGGACTGAAGGTGTGGACAGGATACTTGCAGTGATGCGCCTGACCACCTGCCAGTTAGATCCTTGTTCATCCTGGCTTATTAAAGCTAGATGGATTGGCATGCCTGAATGGGTCAAAGGCGTGGTAAATGCATCCTTGCATGATGGAATGATGCCCACTGCCCTTGAAGAGACAGTGGTGCGTCCCCTCCTCAGAAAGCCTTCACCAGACCCAACAGAGTGTAACTACTATAGACCAGTCACCAACAGTCCTTTTCTTGGCAAAGGTGGTGGAGAAGGTGGTTGTGGAGCAAATGCAGGTGTTCCTGGAAGAGACTGATTATCTAGCTCCAATACAATCTGGGTTCAGACATGGTTCCAGAACTGAATCAGCCTTGGTTGACCTGAAGGATGACCTTATCATGAGATGGACAGGGGGAGTGTGGCCCTGTTACTTCTGATCGGTTTCTCAGTGGCTTTTGATACCATCAACCATAGTTTTCTGCTGGACTGACCTGGTGAGATGGGTATCGGAAGCACTGTATAACGGTGGTTCCATTCGCATCTTCAGGGTCATGTCATTGAAGTGAGTCTTCCTCAGCCTGACATTTGTGCAATGGGCTTCTGCAGGGTACTATTCTCTCCCCAGTGCTATTTAATAGTTTTGGAGCAAGGTGTCACCAGTATGCTGATGACACGCAGCTCTGATTCTCCATAACATCTGAATCAGGAGAGGGTTTGAAAACTTTGGACTGGTGTCTGGATGCATTGGTGGACTGGATGAAGGCCAACAAACTGGTTTTGAATCATGGGAAGATGGAGGCTCTTTGGGTGAGTGGTTCCCATGTTCAGGAAATTAGCAAGTTACCTGTTCTGGGCGAGGTTGCACTTCTTCTGAAGAAGTAAGTGCATAGTTTGGGGGTACACCTGGATATATCTTTGTCACTAGATGCCCATATGGCTACAAGTGCATTTTACCAGCTGCATCTAGTTCACCAACTATGGCCATTCCTGGGCAAGTATAGCCTGGCCACTGTACTTCATGCATTGGTAACCTTGCAAAATAAAATTAAAAAAATTTTTTTAAAAAAATTTCTTCCAATAGCACCTTAGAGACCAACTAAGTTTGTTCTTGGTATGAGCTTTCGTGTGCATGCACACTTCTTCAGATACACTGAAACAGAAGTCACCAGACCCTTATTCTTGGTATGAGCTTTCGTGTGCATGCACACTTCTTCAGATACACTGAAACAGAAGTCACCAGACAAACTTAGTTGGTCTCTAAGGTGCTATTGGAGGGGGAAAAAAGTAAAAAAAAAATTTTATTTTATTTTGTTTTGACTATGACAGACCAACACGGCTATCTACCTTTAACTGGTAACCTTGCAGTTAGATTACTGTAATACACTCTATGTAGGTCTGCTGTTGGGTCTGGTTCAGAAGCTCCAGCCGGTGCAGAATGCTGTGGCCAGATTACTTGTGGAAGCTTCTGGTCAAGAACATGTGACACCACTGGCTACCCACCTACTACCAAACCAGGTTCATGGTTCTTGTATTGTATTCATGGTTCTTGTTCTTGTATTGATTTACAAAGCCCAGAATAATTTGGGTCCAGGATATCTCAGGGATCACCTGAACCCTTATATTCCAGCTCAATCACCGAGATCATCTGCAGGAGCATCTTTGGTGAAGCTCGTTTGACAACAATGAGAAACCGAGCCTTTGGTGCCATTGGTCCAGTCCTGTGAAACACCATAAGAATAGAGATTCCGCAGCCACCTTCTGTGCCAACTTTTAAATGCCTACTGAGAGCTTTTCTGTCCTGCCAGGTCTATGCAGGTAATGAAAAGCACATTCCCCACAATAGTCTATTGAGGTTTGCTCTTAAATTCTTTTTGCTTTTAACTTTTAACTTTTATTTTTTGGTTTCAAGTTTTTATATTATTGTAAACCGCAGTGCTGTAAAGTATGGTGCTGGAGGAGACTCTTGAGAGTCCCATGGACTGCAAGAAGATCAAACCTATCCATTCTTAAAGAAATCAGCCCTGAGTGCTCATTAGAAGGACAGATCCTGAAGTTGAGGCTCCAGTACTTTGGCCACCTCATGAGAAGAGAAGACTCCCTAGAAAAGACCCTGATGTTGGGAAAGATTGAGGGCACAAGGAGAAGGGGACGACAGAGGATGAGATGGTTGGACAGTGTTCTCGAAGCTACTAACATGAGTTTGGCCAAACTGCGAGAGGCAGTGAAGGATAGGCGTGCCTGGCGTGCTCTGGTCCATGGGGTCACGAAGAGTCGGACACGACTGAACGACTGAACAACAACAAACCGCAGTGATATATCTTTATGATGCTGTGGTATATACATATTTTTTAAAATCAAGTAAATAAACAAATATTTTTATGTGTGCATAGGAAGCTGCCTTATACCAATCAGACGGTTTGTCCATCTAGTTCAGTGTTGTCTACTCTGACAGAGGCAGTCTAGTTCTCAGAGAAAAGTATTTTGAATCATTATCTGCTCGATGATGTGCCAGGGGCTGAACCTAGGTCCTTCTGCATGCAACTCTTGTGCTCTACCACTGCTCTATCCTCCCCAGATGTCTTACTTAAGATGTTTTAAATGTGCACCTAACAATGTAAGGGGTGAGTGCCACAAGAGTATGTTATACAAGTGCCCTCATTAGGGAGCCAAGATTGGATGTAGTTCCCTTGTAAGTCTACATTCCGTGGCCAACCTAGATTTGTCTCTGGACAAAGTGCAGAAGACTGGATGGAAGGCAGGGCTTATAGGCAAACATTGAAAGCAATGAAACCTGTGTTGAATGTGGCCATATTCGTGGCATAAGGCTGCAAAATGAAGCTGGCAAGGCTTAGAAAGGCTTAGCAAGGTAACAGTTACAACAATCAGCTGCCACTACAAGGACTTTTGGGGGCTGATTCATATTCAGCACAGCTGTCCAAAATGCATTCCCTGCCTTGGAAGTTACTATCCCTACTGGGCCTCCTTTCACATATATTTTGCTAGTAAAAGCTGTGATTTATGTGTGAGAGAGCCATTCATAAATGGCACTGATTACATTTCTTTTGGGCTTGGATGTAGGTTCCTGAGTACAAAAAGTGACACATTGCTGTTTTGGCCTCATTTGTATGCCGATTCATAAATTTTCTCCGAAATCAGCCTAGAATACAGTCTTTTGGGGCTCATTTATGATGTTGGGAGCTCAGTAACGTAGTGCCACAAGTATACCATCTGCTAATATCCTAATATGTTTTTAAAGGTCTTCATAATCCTTTGAATTCATGTAATCTCTCTGTTTTTGCCTACCCAGCAGAGTTAGTGCCTCAACAATATGGCACTCCTAGAAACACAAGGCAGGATTCACCTAACAAACCTTGTCAGTGGAAGCCCTTGCACAAGGGGGCTTCCCTCTCCTCTTCTCACCTCAGTGCACCCTCTTCACACCCCAATGGGATGGGGGGGGAGGATCGTTCCATCTGGCAAGCTGATATGCTTGCACAGATGGAACATTTGTAATAGCACAATGTTGAATTCCAGCTCTAGTGGCCTAAATCCAGCGCAGCTTGTGGTGACATTCAGAAGTTGTTGGACTGCAGCTCCCAACACCTCTATTGGCCAGGTTGGGAGATGGAGTTGTTGACCATCCAGAGGGCACTGCATTGGTATACCTGCACTATGCAACTTTAAAAAACCCTTTTCTTTCATTTCATTATTTAAGTAATAACCCTCTTTTAAAAGAATCGTTTTGAACTGTGTTGCATAAAAGCAATATATACAGTCCAAAACATCAGAAGGAGACATCAGGTTGGGGAATGCTGCACTAAATGCCAGTAAAAGGGTTGCCCATTAAATTTCACCTCCAATTTGTAGGTTTGCACTCATGCAAAACCTTTCAAGGGAATACAAAAACAAGAGTTTCTATTAAATCTGATGACATTTCTGGGAAGAATTCTACTCATCCTTAAATTCTGAACCAGTTTTTGCTTTAAGTGAAATTTCAAGGAAAGTGGGAGGCTGGTGCCTGGGCAAAACAACTGAGGAATTCCACAGGCAGCCACAACTCCCAAAAAGAGTTTTGATGAAACCGAGAAAATTTATGAGGAAATATTCTGCCCATCCCTCATAGATCCCCTTCCATTTCCATTACAGTTTTCAAGGAGTTTGCCTTTAACACCGTTTTTTGGGGGGGGGGCATAGCCCAGGAATGCACTCACATCCTAAAAGTGGTAGAAAAACTAGGCCATATTGAACATGAGATGCATCGTGAGTGAAGGAGGGGCTGGAAGCCTTGTGAAAGGAAGGGGACCCATGAACAAAAGTTACAGGCCACTACCTCACAAAGCATACCACATGACCCCACACACTGTTTGCCCTTTAAAACCTAATCACGCCATGTGCTATGAGGCACATTTATGCAAGGCATGGAACTCTGCAGTCTCTCTTCGGTGTGCATTTTTATGAGTTTTTGTTGGCCTTGATCTGCCCACTTATCAGTTCCTCAGTGGGATAAAAGTATGTTTCAATGAAAAGTAATTTTCAGTTACCTCAGTTTGTAACTCCTTATAGCTTGTGCATTCTTGTCTCTGATGTCTTTGACAGCTCAGAAACACTATATTAGTATTATTAGACATTACCTGAAATTATATAGGGGGGAATTAAGAGCTACTTAATCATCAAATGGGGCTTTCTTGTCACTTTCTGCTCTCAGCTGGAAGTTGCTGTATGCACTTCAGATCTGACAGTCCTTCAGCCAACCCTTTGCTTTGCAAAGGTGCTGCCTTTGCTTGGTTTCCTCAGTGTTAAAGAAGATCAGTTTTAATCTGCTGAGTATGTTATTTGGTGATATAGAAGGCAACCCCATCAGGGAATAAGTCTCACTGAACTCAATGGGGCTTACTTCTGCGTCAACACATAGAGCGTTGCACTGTTAAATAAAGAAGCCCATACTCCACTGATGACCATGAGCTTCAGCAGAGATTACAATTATGAACATGGCATGCTTTATGAATATACTTGTAATCTATACCAAAGCCCACTGGATGGCTCCACACACTGCATTTTAAGATAGCATTTTATATCAAAGCCATTAGCAAAGTTTGTAGCACTGTTGTTATTTAAGGTTTAGGATCAGACATGAAACTTAGAAGGGTCTCCGGTTCACAGCATGTGAACAGAGAAAGAGGCCCCTTATTATCTGGGTATGGCTAAGTTGGTTGATGGTTGTGCATGGAGGAGTCTCAGTTACTGGTTGTTCTTAGAAGATGTTTGTAAAATATAATTAGCAGGAAACTAACACAGCAATGCCTGTCATGCAGTGCTCTCAGGTGAGTCTTAAAGCATCATTCTTTCCTTTCCCAATATGGCGCCTAAACATATTAGCACAGCCTTAGCCGACCTGGCATCCTCCAGATGTTTAGAACTAGAACTACACACTGGGGCTGATGGGAGTTGTGGTCCAAAGCATCTGGAAGGCACCAGTTTGACCAAGGCTATCTTAGCCTTTCAGATAGTGGGTATCTGCAGAGGCAGTTTTAGGGTAGCGTGACTGGTTTGGCTATACTGGGCGCCACGCTGCAGAGGGCAACACAGCAATGCTGTAGAACAGAGAGCAAGGGGCAGGGGGTGCCAAATTTTAGTGTCACTCAGGGCACCACTGAAATTTGAGAGCCCAGAGTCCAGCACTGGTATCAGTTAATGTTTTGCCACACAAAATAACAAAATGCGAAGCAACCTTTCACCAATAGTTCTGGGGATAGATTTGATATATGGCCTTTTGGAGAGTTTAATTTGTCTAGTTCTACAGGCTTACTGTGGAATGTCATAGATCAAAAGTAGATCTACTAGTACAAACTACTGCAAAGCAAGAAAATCACATGTATCATTTCAACTATTTATTTTTTCCATTTTCATCTTTCAGGGTGCAGCAATGTTGCTACATCCAAAAAACACCTTCAGGCCTCTATATAAAACTGAAATGTCTCAGCCCCCTTATGTAATATTCTTTTCATTATCATCCTAGATTCTACAAAAGTAGAACAGTATGCACAAACCAGTATTTTTGGCATCTTTTGCTTCCCCTCGCCTTCCCTCCTTGGACTCTTTCTCCCAGTTCACTGGGCTGTGCTTTGCTTTAGCCTCCTTGGAAGAATTAGCCACTGTAGAACCTGCATGACAGCCAGGGCCAGTTCCCACCACCATAGGAGGCAAAGCAAGAGAAGATGCTGTAGGGGGAACAGGCATATAGCAGAAATTAATCAGATGCACTTTTTCTGATGATGTCTGCAGTTATTTTCAGCAGATTTGCTTCTCACATTACTTCTCCTTTGCTACTCAGTCATCAGGGGGTAACTAGCCTGTCAGAAGCACAGTATTCTCTTCAGCCTGTTATCAAAACAGCAAATGTCACCGAGGATTTTCCACTGGGAGTGAACAGTGTGTTCAGTAAACAGAGTGTTCCCAACTAGGTCACATTCAGTGTGCTCTCTCACTCTCCATTCCCAAATCACAGGACATTTGGAGAGGCTCTTTTCCCCTCAAATGTCCCAAAAGGATTTGCAGTGTGTGAGTGAGTGTGTGGAAAGCCCTTATTTTTGCACTGAATTGGAGTGCAAGCTCAAATGCATGTGTTTTGCATCTGTGTTGCAACAGCATTGTTCTTCTGCCATGAGAAATGCATCGATTAAAGAATAAAGAGGACCCTCTGAATCAAAGTGGCTACCTATTAGAAAGGGTGCTTGCTACATCTCTGCATTCCTGGAAAAGGAAAGACTGGTAAGGTGGAACCAATAAATCATGCAGAAAATGATACCCTTAATCCCTTGTTAAGGGCCTGCATCTATGGGACATATAAGATATGGGTGTAGAAAACCGAGTCAGTAAAATATTACAGGAGTGAGCCCTACTGAACACAGTGAGATTGATCTATGTGTATATATGTGTGTGTGTTGGGTGGTACTTTACATGTGGAAATGTGTTGAATATGAAGTAATATAGGCATTTTGAAAGTGAAATTGGATTTCACATGTCTTTAGAACTATCAGCATCTTGCCACCAACAGCAAGGTCTATGAAGCACCTCAGGTTAAACTTAGAACTGGTATTTTTCTTTTGTTGCTGCCAAAAGCATAGTAGCATGAAAGGTGAGGCTGTCTGGTTCTGTGACTACTAGCGAAACATGTCACCTTTTAAAAAATCTTTAGTATTCACACTATATACACTGTGACAGCCACAGTGAGAGCACTCCATTTATAACTAGCTCTCTGGACTGTTGCTGAAATTTAAACAACTGCTGCCCTCTGCAGGAGCTTATCTTTATGTCATTTCCATCCCTTATTCACAAGCTTGCAGGAAAACATGACATGGGTATGTAATGTTGATTCTTTTGAAATTGTTCTGGGTAGGATTATATAATGGTATTTTCAAGGTGCAACATAGCACAGGTGAATTAATGCCTACTAATGCATAGCACAACTCAAATATAATGTATAAAGTAAGTTAGCATAGATAGGAACCAATCATCTTTTGGTAGCCTATGCACTTTGTGCTATTGCAATGTTTAATACTGCACAATGCAAAATGATATTTTTCTTCCTATGCTGGTCCAGGTGTCTAAAACAAGATAATCTTTTAAAGAAAAAACAAGCAAACCATTGCATACTTTTTATTTTTTATTATTTTATTTACTTAAAGCTAAAACAAAGGACAGAGATATTTGACAGAGTTGGCTGACTTTTTATCCACCCAACTTAGCAACTTTTTTAGAGTAAGAAAGAAATTGAACATGGTGGAGCACAGTTAACACCAGACAAAATGCACATGGAACAGAGTATCTAGTAGTATTTAAGAGTCTTAAACCTGTGCTATTTCCACTTCCAATGTAATACGCAAAGTGGGACCTCACAAGTTGGGTAAGATCCATGAGTCCCAGTTTTGCCCATTACAGCAAAAGCAAAAAAAAATAAACATAAACATATATGCAAGGTATTTGCTCTCTTTGGGTTTCTGGGACTTGGGGAAGTGCAGCCGCACTGGGCACAGAGCCTCAGAAACACTGCAACTATGATGTAGAATGGAAGGCGAGAGGCAGGGGGAACCGAACTTTGGCATCACACAGGGCACTGCTAAAATTTGAGACCCCAGGTTCCACCACTGCTGTCTATGATGAACATACATATCATCTCAGAGATTCCCCCCCCCCCCATTATTTCACAGAACTAAGGTCAGCACAAGAAAGAAGATAAAGAAACAGAGGAGAATATGGCTCATTTTATGAGCTGTAAACACCACCACCACCACCACCACCACTGGTTTGGCAAAGGGTCCCTGAGTCATGTGGAATGTGGATGCAAACATCTTCTCAGTAGATCCATTAAGAATCTCATGCTTCTCAGGATAACTTACAATTAGTATTACCAACTTCTACTTTTATGTTTTGAGGGCTTCTGCCCATTTAACAGCTTCATAACAAAGCAAGAAATCATTAGTGATTTTTGTCCCAGTATGGCAATGCAGTGGTGGGACATTTAAATAACCACCTGCTCTGCTTACTAGTTCACTAGGAGAACCTTCAAATGCTTTATTTGGGTTCCTCTCCACTGAGAGACTAGGTGAATAGTTACTGGAGATAGGACCTTCTCTCTAGTAGCAGCATCCCAGCTCTGGAACGACTTATCTGCAACTCCCTAATTATTTTTAATTGAAAAATAATTAATTGTGGGGACAAGATCAAAACTTTATTTGCCCAGGACTTTCAAAGCACAGAATAAGTGATTATTTTTTTATTGCTGCCAATTTTATTGATGATGTCTCAGCTGCTTCGACTTCTTGTTATTGATCAATCAATCCATTTAATATTTAGACAGTCTTCTTCTACCTAGTATTATTATTTATTATTATCTATTACGTTTATACCCCACCCTTCCTCTCCCAAAGGAGCCTAGGACATTATAGGGCATTCAGTGTGGTCTAGTGGTTAAGAGTGGTGGACTTGTAATCTGGGGAACCGGGTTCACGTCTCCGCTCCTCCACATGCAGCTGCTGGGTGACCTTGGGCTAGCCACACTTCTCTGAAGTCTCTCAGCCTCACTCAACTCACAGAGTGTTTGTTGTGGGGGAGGAAGGGAAAGGAGAATGTTAGCCACTTTGAGACTCCTTCGGGTAGTGATAAAGCGGGATATCAAATCCAGACTCTTCTTCTTCTTCTTCTTCTTCATCAGAGCAACTTCACAATGTAAGACATGCAGAAAACAAAAAATACATATTTTTTAAAAAAGCAAGCAAATATCAAAACACTACCATTATACTAAAAACAGCTAACTGAAAAATATATCAAAATCAGCAACATGGAAATTTTAAAGCATTAAAAGCTTATTTTAAAAAAGAAAAAGAAGGCAGCAGGGAGACAGAAGGATGTCTACAGGGAGGATGCTCCAGAGACACCACTGAGAAATAGTGAAAAGTGTGAATGGGCTCCCACAGATAGAATGTTACAGAGCCTCACACGGTCTTAAAGATGACTTGGGTGGATCTTGAGAATCTGTGAATGGAACTCTGCCTGCAGAATGCTTCCATTGGCAGAAAGAGAGGGGGTTATTTTCACAGACCCCCCTCCAAACCCCTGGAGTCCCATGTCCCACTCAGCTCCAGATGGCCAGGTGATCCCATAGAACAATGTGGGAGGTGAGATGGGGGTCTAGCAGAGAAAGAGAGTCTGTGAATATTGCCCCTTGCCACCCTTCCATAAGGGGGAACCGCCACTGACTCACAAGGCCCTTTCTTCAAGGAAGGACAATCAGGATCCAAGTCAGCATTCAGGTCACACAATCAACTGCCAGTTATTAATGTACAGTACAGTAACCGCGTGCATGCTGAAAAATTGAGTATTGTAGATGCATTTGTGATTCAAGCTTTTGTTTGAGTCTGATGTGGTATTTCTGCTAGGCAGAGCCTTTGTGGATTCAGAGAGTCTAGGGACTCAGCTATACAGCTGCAAATAAAACGTTTCAAGTGTGTTGTAAAGTGCATTATACAAATGTGACAAAAGATGGCGATGGTGAGCTATAGCAAATTCAATATATTTTCCAAAACATTTTTTTAAAAGCATTTTTTATATGTGTCTGGATTCCAAGTAGTTCTATCTAGAGGTTGACAGAAAGACCCTTCCATTTCTTATACATGGATAATTTTGAATCATAAAAAACTGAGTCCTTGAGATAACCCTTGTGGTCTCAATTGCACAGATTAGCCCTCACAACAGAGCTAAGGGGAGATGGGTCTGTATGCTGAGGGTGCTGTGAAGGGCCTAAAGGCCACACAATTCACTCTATATTTGTGTAGGCCGAACACAAAGATTTCTAGTCATAGTTTCCTCTTTCATAACAATCCTTCCTTAACTTTCCTGGCCAACCAAATGGAATCGATACAGCTTACGCTGCTGAATTCCTCAAGGTGCACAGTACCTTTTTTTGGCATATAACAGATTTCTTCTTTCCTCTCACATGGAGTTCAGTTTCAGGTCGTTTTGTTTCTCTTTGTGATTTTCTTGACAGATTTCTCTCTTATTGTGCACACAGTGCAAGAACAGCCTTGCATTGGGGAGAGTTAAATATTTAGTATGGTGGAGAGGGAGGGGAAACCCTCTCTTGGCATGAAAGGGAGTCAGATTTGTAAGCAGTTATCACCCCTCCCTCCCTTGCCCATTTTTAATAGGCTGCTGTAGGTTGAAATATGGCTGTTAGTGACTAGAAGCAGCTATGAATAAACACATTCCTTCTTTGGGATACTATTACTCACACAACCCTATTCACACAGTTACTTGTGTGTGGAGGAAAAGCTGAGCCTTACTTCTAAGTTCACCCCCAATATTTCATCCCTGCTGCCATGCTGCTTTAGACTCCCCTATGTGGAACACAGAGGTCTGAAAGGGGAACCAGTCCCGCAGCAAACATTTTAATATGCTTTAATAAAGACTATGTGTTCTCGATGCTGTTTCTTTGTAAGCCCCTTCCCCTTACTGTGGGACTATTAACATTATTTTGCCTTGTCATTGGCATTGGACTAAAATAGCCCTAAAATACTAACAAATAAAAATACTTTAAAAATACAAAAAAACTAAAATACAACTCAATAACATTAGCTCTCATTCCCACAGTAGCCTGCATTCAGCTGAGAGGCTTCCGAAATTCCACTTGCTGTTGGTGTTACTGGAGCAGTCTTGAATTCAAATAAGGCCCTCATTCTGCCAAACCCTTGTATAATTTGCTGCTGCTATTGCTGAGTTGTCAGGGGCTTCCCACAGTGCTTGGAGAAAACTGTCAGTCGAATGGCAGCATGAAAAGCCACCAGTGTCCTGACATAAGACTCCTTTAATCCTTGGCATAACCCTGCATGGCTGCTTGTTGTTTAATGAATCATTCCTCAGCATACCATTAAAGGGTGCTGTAAGAAGATGAAAGCTCTTGTTGCATCAGCAATTATTTTGGTAAGGACATTCTTGCAGGAATTTATCAGCCTCCCTAATATTTAGAGTGTACTGTACTCCTTTTTTCAGGTTTCTAAATTACTTTGCCCTGTTATAAAACAACAACAGTGCTTTCACATTAGGTGGTGAGTGGCATCAAGGAGTGGCCTGTGTCTGAGGCAGAAGCAAGTGGGAAGCATGAGATGGAACAAGTCCAAGGATCAAGCCAGAAGATCGGAAGCCAGGATTGAAAGAATTGCCAAGCAGGTCAGAGTTAGTTTGAGAATCAAACCAGAATCAGCCTTGGAGCTGAACAGAGCTTGAACAAATACTTCACCAAATTCCTTCCAAGAGAAAGGACTTACAAAAGAGTGAAAACAGTATGAACCTCCTGCATTTTAGAACCTTGCCAAGCACTGTGATTGGAGAGTGTTGAGTGAGATTGTAGCTTTATCACTACCCGAAGGAGTCTCAAAGCGGCTAACATTCTCCTTTCCCTTCCTCCCCCACAACAAACACTCTGTGGGGTGAGTGGGGCTGAGAGACTTCAAAGAAGTGTGACTAGCCCAAGGTCACCCAGCAGCTGCATGTGGAGGAGCGGAGACGCGAACCCAGTTCACCAGATTATGAGTCTACCGCTCTTAACCACTACACCACACTGGAGGAGTTCCAGTGGTGGACAGCTTGTTCTGCTGCCATTTCTGCACAGCACCATTTTTACATTTCTGGGGGCCACTTAGCTTGAGGATCTGAAATGAAACAATACTTTCCTTGTTACTACCTTAAGATTTCTGCAAAATGGTAGGATATAAATCTTGATGTAAATTTTAAAAAGCAGTAATTTTTTTAAAAGCTGTGATATTGGAGCAGGTTGATTTCATTCCAAAAGAAAATGAATGCATCTAGAGAGAGAGAGACTTGTATGAAAATAACTGAAGATTTTAATTTTAACTGGCTTAATCTTTTGGGTTCCTGTGACCATGTAAACTAGCAACCTCAAGAGGTAGGGTAAGAAGGAGGATGAACAGCGTACCCGTATTTTTCGCTCCATAACGCGCACCGGACCATAACGCGCACCTAGTTTTTTGAGGAGGAAAGGGGGAAAGCCCCCCTTTCTGAGGATCAGTTCAAAGTTGTGCATCTTCTTTTGGAAGAAGAAAAGCCCCATTTGCAAAAGGATCAGCTCAAAGTTGTTGTGCTGCTGCTTTGCAAAGGAGAAAAGAGGGCTTTGAGCTGATCCTTTTGCAACTGGGGCTTTTCTTTGCAAAGAAAAGCCCCAGTTGCAAAAGGATCAGCTCAAAGTTGTTGTGCTGCTGCTTTGCAAAGGAGAAAAGAAAGGGCTTTGAGCTGATCCTTTTGCAACTGGGGCTTTTCTTTGCAAAGAAAAGCCCCAGTTGCAAAAGGATCAGCTCAAAGTTGTTGTGCTGCTGCTTTGCAAAGGAGAAAAGAAAGGGCTTTGAGCTGATCCTTTTGCAACTGGGGCTTTTCTTTGCAAAAGGATCAGCTCAAAGCAGTTGCAAAAGGATCAGCTCAAAGCCCTTTCTACAGATAATCTAATCAGCCAGTCACATGTTGCGGGGGAAACCAACAGCCTCCTCTGCAGGAGGACCTTATCTCTCTTCCCGATCTCTTTCTCTCTGCAGCGACCTTATCTCTCTTCCCGATCTCTTGCTGATCAGCTGTAAAGCGGCAGTCTTTCAACACCCCCTTCTCTCTTTGTAAAAGAAAAAGCTCGATCTTCTTTTGGTCCCTGGGCAATTCAGCTCCAGGGACCATGCATTCGCTCCATAACGCGCACAGACTTTTCTCCTTCCTTTTTAGAAGGAAAAAAGTGTGCGTTATGGAGCAAAAAATACGGTAATTAATAACAGCCAATAATAATGGCAAATAATATTTCCAATAACACTTTGGGGGAAAATAAAGTTTCTGTAGACTGTGATACCTTCATCAGATATTTTTGAGGTGGAAGGTGATTCGATCATATATTATAAAGGATGTGAAGACTAAGCAATTGTACCACTAGCATGTTGTATTAGATTAGATCTTTGGTTTTCTATGGAACTGTTTTCTGTGACAAGAAGATTCATAATGGTAGCTGAATTGCTCAAGAGATACCTTATGTGTGTGGCTTTAAAGATCTTATCCTATACTGAATTCAGCTAGAGAAATGCTGAGCACATTCTAGGGGGCAGTCACGCTTTACACAGGTCACTGGTTAGAATCTACATATCTCACTAGCACCAGGTGTAAGCTGTGAGAGTGCCTCAGAATACTCCCCAGACTCTTCTCTTTCAAAAATCTATGTGAAAATGATTCCCTGAGGGCAGAAAGGGTGTTAAATTACCATTAAGGCAGCCTATACATAGCTATTCAAATGACAGGTAAGAATTGCCTTCAGACACAATTAGTCCTTGATTTCTTTCAGGCTGCCCATGTTCTACACATGGCTAAAACAGGTATTTGTGGGCTGCTGGTCTGATAAAGATTTGCATGGATGCATCCTGCCTTGGTCAGTTGGCTATAAGGGCAATCCAGATACATAGGGTCTTCAGTGGTAACTGAGGTGAAGCACTGTGAGGCAGTCCAAGAGTTGACGTGGTACAATAACAGGGTCATGAGGCAAGTCCAAAGTCAAACACAGCAAAGGTTGGCAGGGTTCAAGAGCAAGGTAGTAGCACATGTTCAGTCAGACTAGGCCACAGGAACCAAAAGCCAGGTTACACAGAGCTAAGGACCTGTGTTGTCCTACTACTAACAAGCTGCAGCTGAGAGTTTATGTAGCCTGGTCACCAAGACCCAACTACAACTGGTTAGTCCAGCTTCAAGGCTCCATTACTCCTGAGGCCTCCTGCTCCTGAGGGGCCTGATGCCTCTGAGCAGGGGCAGACTTTGGTCTTTCAAATTTCAGTGGTACCCTGTGTGAGGCCAAAATTTGCTCCCCACCCCACCCTGCCTCTTATACCGTATATGTATATGAATATAAATACATATGACTTTTAGCTACAGTCCTATGTACACTTACTTGGGAGCAAGCCCCATTTTACTTAGCAAGATTAACTTGAGTAATCATGCACAGGACTGAAGTGTTTGACTTTTCAAACGTTCTCTGCCAGGCAGCTCTGTTTCCCTGACAAACTTTTCTGTGTATATTTTAATGTGTCAATCCCATAGTCTTATCTGATGGTCATAATGAATGACTTTAGACACAAGTTATTGTGTTAAAACGGTAGCTACTATTTTGCATGAAACAGGAACAATTGGAGTGGGTTGACATGAACCAGAAAAGTAAACATATTCTGGGCAACTGTGCCCACCTAGTAAACAAAAGTTTACCTTGAATGCCATTACGCAAGATTTGATTTGAGTTAATAACAACAAAAATGGAGCAGGAAACCTCTTCTCTGTTTTCTCCCCTCTACCACCCCGACTTTGCACAAAGTGACAACCAGGGAATCTAAGTCTAACAATATAGTAAAAAAGGCAGACCTTTTCTAGACCTTGATATGCAGGAACAAGACAGTGGTATACCAGTCATTCACCACAGGGAGCAAAAGTGGTGAATAACTGTCCAGCTGCCTACAGTGTTCCATCATGGGTAAATGGGTATGAATGCAGGCTTCTGTTTGTGCATTTTAAAAAGATCAGGGTCCATATGTGCAATGGATGCAGCACATGGTACTCCTGAATCTGTATTGATATAATACTGGTGGCTACATGTGCAGCTCATGTTGCTGAATCAGGAATTTTGGGTATTTGTAACAGAATGGTCGCTTCACTTGCATAAGACAATGATGGTGATGATTAATTTTCTCAAGTGCTCTCAATAACACTCGATAAAAGGTTCATAACAAAAGGTTTGCATTCCCCCCTCGAAAAAATCCATAAAAATATTAAGTAAAAATGTATATTTGGATAGATGGATAGATTAGATTAGATACCCCCAGTGGTGATTTTTTTTGCATCACAGTGTCAACTGTTGAAGGCTGTTGGGCTCAGATGAAATGTTGCCTCGTGAGGAGAATGTGTGGGACAGAAGCTTCCAGAAGTCTGGTCATGTGATATGATATCCCATACTCACCCCATGCTGAAATTCTGGTAATATGTGGAATGTGATTCATATATATATAGCAAAAGCAGAGCTTTTGGGGATCGCTTGTGCTTTTCATTTTGGGAAAAAAATCATTACATGAATATCCCACCTTTCCTCCAAGTAGCTCACAGTGGCGTATGTGGTTCTTGCACCTCCCACTTTATCCCCATAATACCCCTGTGAGGTAGGTTAGGCTAAGAGCAAATAATATTATCATTATTTATTAAATTTGTATATCGACCTTCATCCAAAGGTCACAGGGCAGTTCACAACATAAAAATACAATCTGAGAACCCAAAGTACATACTAAAACAAAAACATAACAACCCCCCTCCCAAATATATTATTATTATTTACTACTAGCCCGAGATCACCCAAAGAGCAGATTTGGAACACTGGTGTTCCAGGTCCTAGTCCAGTGATGGCTAACCTTGACACTCCAGATGTTTTAGGACTACAACTCCCATCATCCCTGACCACTGGTCCTGTTAGCTAGGGATGATGGGAGTTGTAGTTCCAAAACATCTGGAGTGTCAAGGTTAGCCATCACTGTACCTAGTCCAACACTCTAACCACTGCACTTCACTACACTGGCTCTCTTTATAAATTATATGATTTTAGAAGTTAAAACAATTTGTCATGTCAATATGAATTTTGGCAAGGACAGTCTAACTGATGCAGAGTATAATTTGGTCAAGTTTCATTCACAATGTGTCTCAGTCTTCAGTTCAACATTCAACTTAGTGGGGTGGGGTATGTGTCCAGAAAAAAGTTCCTCAGATGCATTTGTAGGAAGGGTTTGGGGAAGCTGTACCTGTAGAATTCTGCCTGGCCATTCACTGCATGTTGCTGTGGTGATAGAACACTGTATTTTATAGATGTTTCTGGCAGAAATTCTTAGCTGTATATGTAGAAAGTAGTTTTGGGAACCTGTGTCTGTAGAATTACAGGTTTCCAGTTAAATACAGACATTAGCTGTGGAAGTATTCTGGTTGTGTAGGTATTATGACTCAGCTTCCCATTTTAGGAAGAATTTGCTGATCTGGAATCTCTAAGTAGAGGGAACTTTTTTATTTTATACTTACCTTTCCACCTCATGCGTCTTAATCTGTTTTAACTCATCTCTTATAAGTTCTCCTCTTTCAACACTTCTATCTTATCTCCTTTTCTCCAAAGTGCCATTTTCTTTTATACCTCCTGTTACATTTGTGTCAGTTTATCTTTTTTAAAGAAGTATCTATGGTCTCTATTTCTAGTTTCTTTCAACACCTCCTCTGGCCCTTTCCCTCAGAAAGATGACCCTCCCCTCCCTTTCCCTTAAACTTCTCCAATTCTCAACTACCTTTACTCAGGGAGTAGCTGGTGCTGGTATTGAGTCTGGCCAGAATACACCTCGGCCAGCTGACTCCATTCAACACAAACTCCTCTACTTCCCTTTCTCTCACAACATGTTCATACTGAGCATGTGTGAGGAACACTCTTATGAATTCCCATTGAATAGCATTGGACACAAAATGCCCTTTTTTTTTTTAGTAAAAAGCTGTACTGTAAGAAAATACTAGGTGTTCTCTTTGACATAACACAGCAAAGCTGTGTGGGATAATCAGTCTCGTATAACCAACATGCTTAAGTCTAATTAATGCATGAAGGGGTTAATACCATTGAGTAAGCTGTCTTGCCAAACTTAGCAAGGTCCCTTCCCTTACGATACCTTGGGAGGAAATGGATAATGAAGCCTTTTATTCTCTCCCAGTCTATCTGAGAAGCTCAACGTGTGAGGAGGACAGAGCTGTTTGCTCCAGTTCATACCATATGGCTCTCACAAGCCGCTCTTGAGTTCCTATACCAATAATTTAGGAACTTCTTTGTAACTAAGCCAAGTTTTACTGCCTGTGCAATTTTTCTGAAAGCTGTATGGAAATCCAACATTTTGAGAGATTGCATGTAAACCATTTTTAACTTACCAAACATGGTCTTTTTCCTATGCTAGGGGAAGAGGGAAACTTTCAGAACTCACTTTAAAGGGGATACTTTAAAGGCCTAACAGCCTATATTTCCATACCTTCTTACCTTCTAATGCCGGGGGGGGGGGCATTCTAATTCTTGGAATAGCCATGCTAGCTTCTTGGTGAGGTAATGGGTCATTAAGGTAACGAAGAAGAAGAAGAAGAAGAAGAAGAAGAAGAAGAAGAAGAAGAAGAAGAAGAGTTTGGATTTGATATCCCGCTTTATCACTACCCGAAGGAGTCTCAAAGCAGCTAACATTCTCCTTTCCCTTCCTCCCCCACAACAAACACTCTGTGAGGTGGGCTGAGAGACTTCAGAGAAGTGTGACTAGCCCAAGGTCACCCAGCAGCTGCATGTGGAGGAGCGGAGACGCAAACCCGGTTCACCAGATTACGAGTCTACCACTCTTAACCACTATACCACACTGGCTCTCAAAGGAAGTAGATCTGTGTGAGACAAAGTCAGAGTTGAGAGAAGAGAATTGGAGTGATGTGAGCTAGAAGCAAAGCAGCAAGCTGGGAAGAGAGACACTGGGAATGTTTAATTTCTGTTTGAATCCAAGGCAGCAGCTATGGGGGAAGTAAGGCCCTGTTGGAGTGTTAATGCTGTGAACTTCTCCATTGTAGGCTCATGTTGCATATATGTGTAAATAAACCATACATCATAAAGATACCAAAGTTTCCCCTGCACTTCATTCCAAAGGAAACACAAACCCAGGGGAAGCACCTGGAACCCCTGAAATCTCACACCGCTAGGAGATTGGGGTGGCATGCAACAATATTTTGTGATTTTAAATATTTTGTGATTTTAAATCTCTGCTGGGGTTCCCGCACCAAAGAGTGAGAGATCTTGGCATCCGATGGGTTCTCCTTCTACACCTATTTTTTCCTTGACACCAACAATCAAAAGACACAGTACGGAAAAATTATTTAGAAAAAAGCACCCCTGAAAGAAAAACACACACCACCTATCAACTTAAACTCCTCAAACGCTTCACTCATGTTTCTACCCCAGATTTTGCAAGGATCATCCTCCCCTTACGTCTCCAAATCATCCTGTTGAATCATTTTGTAACTGTAAGTCAGAAAACCTACTGGTCCCCACCCCATATAATAGTGTGGTGTGATTTGGCCAACTCATCTTTAACATAGGAGCACAAAGAAGGCCCTATAATAATAATTGATATTTTGTCCTCTTCTGTAGGAGGTTGTAAGTGAAGTGAGAAGAGAAGAGTCCCTGGAAAAGACCCTGATGTTGGGAAAGATTGAGGGCACAAGGAAAAGGGGACGACAGAGGACGAGATGGTTGGACAGTGTTCTCGAAGCTACCAACGTGAGTCTGACCAAACTGCGGGAGGCAGTGGAAGACAGGAGTGCCTGGCGTGCTCTGGTCCATGGGGTCACGAAGAGTCGGACACGACTAAACAACAACAGCTCACGGTTAGTGGAGAGAGCTTAACCCTATGTTGGTTTGGAGGAGACACTAAGCCAAACCTTGGCTTAGTTCAGTGCAGCTGCAAAAGGAACTGGGAGGAACAAACCATCTGCAAGCACCTCTTCTGGGAACCCCCACATTCATGTGGTCTCACCGAGCCATCCTTTGCCTTCCCGTGTCATGCAGAACAGCTCACTGTATACAGTAGGAGATGATACTGCTGCTCACGTGCTTGCCGTGCAATTTGAACGCTGCTTTATTTTTAGGGCTTTTGTGCTTTTTAATCACAATCTTTTTTTAATAAAAAGAAAAAGGGTAGATTATAAATTAACGTCATCCTGCAGTTCAACCCAATTTAGATGAAAGAAAATGCGGGGAGGGGGGAAGTTATCAATTAGGGAAAACCAAATTGTGCTACTTTTCTTTACTGCAACCACGGTATCCTAGCAACAGCTGTGCCTGCTGTTCCTTCTCCAGACGCTTTGCTGACTCACCAACTGATTCACTCAGACAGCAGCTTTATTTGGTTTCTGATTAGCATCACTGTGCTTGCGTGCAGCCTGTGTGCCTGCCCTAGGCCACACCTATATATAGCCTCTGCTTTTCCCTCCATGGAGCAGTGAGCTGTACAATGCATGGCCCTTCTTGGAGGGTGAAACAAGAGCCTTTTCTTCTTCTACTTTTGCCCTTTGCCAGACGTGTTCTCTTCTGCACCCAGGGGCAGTAATTAAGATGCAACAAACAAATGAACACAATCTGTAAAGTTAACAACCTGAAAGGAACTCTTTGCTTTTGTTCTGTTGCCAGTAGCTAGAGGTCTGTTCCCCCATTGAGGAATGTTTGCAATCCCCATGAACACAAATAGAACAATTGCACATCATGCCAAGCATCAATGGATTCAGCAAACCATCTCCTTGCAAGCAAAAATACACCCTTTACTTCTGCAATTTCTATTATTGCTTCATATGGTAGGGCAAACTGCAACTGAGGTGTTTTCCAAACGGAGGAAGACCACAACAAAGTCAGCTTTAAAGATGTGTCGGTTTAATACTAAGGACACCAGCCCCACTGCAGCTCCAGTGGTACACAAAAAGTATACATAGCATTCTCATCCCAGCACATCAGAAGATGCCTCCGGTTGGTTCAGTGATGCCTAGGTTAGCAATGAAATGGATATACATGTAAATAGGCATCGCCTGTTTCTGTGTGCAGATCTCCTTTTCTGATCTGAACAAATAGCAGTTGTAGAAGAAGTGATGCCCCTTCCCAGTAATTGGTAGATAGCACATGCCTTCTCTCCCCACCACCACCTTGAGTTCATTTATTCTTTTATTATTACTGGATGCGAAACCCTAAATCAGTCTTTGCATGTAATACACAGGTTTTAAAAAACATAAATTTCACCAAATGGGGGAACCATAAATCAATGAAAGCAGAGCAGAGTGAGGTTAACCCTTTCCTTCCCTGCTGCAACACTCAGGGAAATGCCTCTTCTGAAGCTCCTATTTACAGTACTTTGGGAGGAAATCCCCTATTGGTGCCAAGTGCAAATTTCCCCTCAAGCAAATACTAGCTTCAGAAGACGGGTTTTCCTCAGGACCTCTGCAGGAAAAAGAAAGGGTTAATTCCCCACTTGCTCTGATTCCATTAATTGTCAGTACCCCGCCCCAATGAGGTTTTAACTTTCAAACAAAAAAACCCTGCATATGCAAGGACATATTTAATGCCAAGAGTAGCTTGGCCTTCAATTTTCAACCCAAATTCTTCTACTTGCATTTCTACATTTTTAGGTAGTTTCTATGCCCATGAATCATGTGACATCTATCAATGACTACCCTAGTAACTCCAAAAATCTTCAGCAGATTTCCACTGTATGTCAAAGACCTTCCTTTGTAGGAAGGCTGTTGGATTATAAATATGTTTTTTAAATAATCATTTTTTATTAGTTTTATATAAATACAATAATAAATTCGCACATTTATCTTCACATCTTATACCGTTTTGGCTTTTTATGGCCGTGACTTCCGTCAAACCTTCCTTATGATATTCTAATATCTATTCCTTATATCTATATTTCCAAAATCAATCATTGTTTTATATAGATTATAAATATGTTAATCTTGTTTGTTATTTTTACTTTGCCATGGAGTCATTTTAATAATGATGTTTTATCTGTTCCTGTTGTTGTGTATTTTCTCTGGTTTTGCTTGTTTGTTTGCAGGGCCGTCTTAAGCACATCCCGCGCCGTGGTGCAAAAATCCCTCCAGCGCCCGCCCCCCCCCCCACTTTATCAGTATTTAGAACTCGGGGCCACCTCGTAGCCCCGGGAGCCACCACCCACAGAAGCCGCTGCCGCTGGGGCACCCCCGAGAGACCGGCGCCCTGGCACAATGAGCCACTAAGCCCTATGGGAAAGACGCCTCTGTTTGTTTGTTTGTTTGTTTGTTTACAGCATTTGTATCCCGCTCTTCAGCCAAAAAGGCTCCCAGAGTGGCTTATATGCAAACAAAAAAAGACAGCAATCCTACCTGCAGACTTACAATGTTTTGAGACAGGGAGGGAAGAGGAAAATCAAAATAAAATTCAAAACTTAGGCACCAATTTCTGAATAGTTGTTCCTATATTGACCAGCTGGCACCGTTCTGGGGCAGGAGGTGCTTAATAGAGCTGGGCCTCCAGCAAAGGTGATGAAATGAGCCCTGTTTCCTGTCTCTCCCACTGAGGCGTTCTGATGAAATGGCTGTTGTCAGATGTCAGTTGAGGGGAGAGGAGGCCTGATGGAGTTGGCCTGTCATAGCAGAGCTGATGGAAGGAGCTCAGATTCCCAGGTCTCCCACCGCTCTTTTAATTGGTTGTCTCTTTATTAGTATTATAGATTTAGGATGAACCCTAGAAATTAATAAATGCTAGGATTTGGGTTGTGCTATGAAGGGAGAATGCAAGCTGCAAAGGAATTCCTGGCTGAGCTACAGCTATCAAAAGAACAATTTGTGGGAATGTTCAGGGTGGCAGGAGAGGATATGTTGTTTATTAATATCCTTCCTAACTTGCGCTACCAAGTTCCCTTACTTAGCAGAGTTTACATTCCCCTTCTCACACACAGCAGAAATCTGGTTGCAGGCTCGTTAGAACCTCTTACTATTATGCAATTCAATTTCCCTCAGATTGAATTGTATCTTCCTGGTAAGATCCCCTTTTAAATCCCCCCTAAAAGTATAAAGACACCACAGTCTTATTCAAAAGTAATAAAAAGAAAGTTTACTCATGATCAGGCAGAGCACAGTGTGATCCCTGAAGGCAGGCTTAAAGTTACAAACTTATACTAACAGGTTTATCCCATAAGGGAGATGACCTGGGGGACTTGGCTGGCAGCCAGCAGTTCATTCCAGGAAGTTTGCAGGACGAAAAGAAAAAAAGATGGAAAAGAGAGAGTGGCAGCATGCCTTGGCTTTTTACCAGGTCTGGAAAGGTCACGCCCACCCACTAGTCACATGCAAGGAAGGATGCTCCAGGCCAGGATGAACAGGAAGTTTCGACTGGCTGAGCCAAACATTCCCTTGCATGTCCACTCTAGCAAAACAAGGAATGTTGTATTTGACTGCTCCCAGTGTATTACATCCCACACAACTGAGAACCATTAACAATACAAGAGAACTCCTTCCCCCTTGCCCCAGGTGTGAACGGAGACTGAGGATTTGGAAGGTTTCCAGGGTAACTGCGGGGGGGGGGCAATAGTTGCTGGGGGAAGAAGAGCTGAGATCCATCTTGGGCAGGAAGGCTGAAGGTTGCCTGTGCTGCTGCCTCTTGAAATGACCATGCCGTAATATTTGGACTCCCTCCATGCAGACTGAAGGTGTAACTAGGTGAATAAGTCATATTTCTTAAAGCCATGACAGTCTCCGCTATGTCTTCCATTCTCCAAAGGGACACAAACCTATGTGGGTGCCTGGGACCCCATGGGCTCTTGCCTCTGCTCAGCAGAGAGAGGGGCAGGCACCTGACTTTTGTAACATTAGAAGGAGCATTTCTGCACACAGCTGTCCTGGAAAAAATGTGACATTCCACGAGAGGACAGTAGCCAAAATGGCTGCCGTGATGGCACACAATTTCGGGCTGCACTTTGGTTGGGCACGGCGCTCAAAAACATGCATTTGGGGGCACCACACAAGATTGCTGCACTTTTTTCAGAGCAGAAATTTTGTGTGGTAACCCAAAACATGCATTTTTGGATGCTGTGCCTGAAAAAGCGCTTTTGGAGGGGCTTGACCTTGTGTGGGTCATATGACTCACATGGGAGTGTGGACCTGGAAGATGGATATCCTGGATCTGGGCCATGTCATGTTGGAAGGTATGCAGCTATACACATGAAGGCTCCCTTCCTGCAGATGTCTGCACTGGGTGCGCAGGTGCTTGGAAGCAAGGCTAGTCGGCATGTGTGATATTGGGGACACAACCCCACACACAAACGTTGGTCCTACTGAATGGGGCTTTTGATACTGTTGCTTACTCTTAGACTATTAGCTGCCTAGGACTTTTAAGGAAAAGTAGGATGTATAAATAACAAAATACATGCTCCACTGCCGTAACCTGTTTTAGAATATTAGATTGCCTATCTGTGAAACGCTGTGCTGCTGGGGAAATGCACAAAATCATTTTCTCATCCTTGCTCAAAAATCAGATGATTGCTGTCTAACTCTACCGACCAAATCTGCTCAGTGAAGTCAAGCATTAGGATGGGGTAGCCTCGAGACAAAACGAGAGAAGAATCTCAAGTCCACATTCCTGCTGTTCTCCTTATCTGGAGAAGCAAAAGGGAGAAGACAGATTATATCTCATCATCAAGTGAATGTAAATCTAGAATAGTTCAACTAGGATGAATATCAGCACAGCTTTCCTACTTGTAAGACGAGCTGGGTTTTTCTTTTCCTCATCCATGAAGGGAATGGAAGGGAGGCCCATAAAGGATGGTTTGTGGTTTATTACTTGTAGAGTGAACTGAATGGGAAGTGGCTGGGGAAGGGACGTTGTAGCTTGAAATATGGAATGTTATGGTAGAAGGAAGGGGGAATCTACGCTTGGGGAAAGGAGCAGCCGTGCGTCTATGTGCAAATATGGGGTGGTGGGGTACTTAGTGGCACCATTGGGCTGGACTTTGGACCTGATGTCCTGCAACCCCAGAGGGATACCAAAGGTGGTGGTGGGCTTCCATTTATAGTGGTACAGCTGCTATTTGATCTGTTGTTTTTAATATTGAATTTGTAGCTGATTGTCTGCACCTTTGGTCAGGATAATGCTTGAAAATATAGAGAATACTGGGAGTCTATTCCAGATCTTTTACAGAAGTCAAGTTTTTTGCCTTAGAAAAAAGTGAGGTTTTTTTAGCACATCATCCCGGAATTCTAGCTGAATTATGATGGTGTCGTGTGGCAATATGCAAAAAACAAAACAAAACAAAAAACCTACAGGATCTCTACCATTATAAATGGTAAGTGCTTAGTTTATGAATAGATATAAGAGGTGACATGCCCTGTTTTGAAAGCTTGTGTTTAATAAGGAGAGTAGAACAACAGGAGTTTGTAATGAAAGTAATCTTGCACTCCCCAACTGACTAAACTTGATATTTGTTTTCCATTCTCCGAAGAATAAAATATATTAAATTGCTAATAGTAATCTGTCTCCCAAGGAATTTTAAAGGTGTGAACACCCAGCCCAGACATTGTTTTAATGAAGCTGCTGATTGCCTCAAATGGATGATGAAATAAACAAAATTTAAATAGCTAAATGATACCCTCCACATTGGTGGACAGCATGTTACAGAAAACTGTGGTCCAGAACCCACTGAAGCCCAAGTGCTTGGAGCTTGTTCACAGAACAAGTAAGGAACATTTCAGTGGATATAAAAGTGGTAGGGTGACCGTCACAACCCCCTAAAAAAAAAATACAAAACATTAAGGGGATTGCTGATTAGATTCAGCTTCTTCCACACAACCATCTCATTTGCAAAGTTGTTCACATCTCCCCAGCCACAAACACACTAGATCAGTGGTTTTCAACCAGTGTGCCATGGCACCCTGGGATGCCATGGGCAACACTGACCTCTGTCCCTCTTTGCTGTCCATACCTCCTCTGATGCCCTCTTGCATCTCTGCCTCCCACAACTGTTTGCACAACTGTTTGCTACAGCAGCCCTGGTGACAAGCTCTGCAGGCGAATGGTGCCTCTGGGGCTGGTCATGGGTTGCTGGTTGCCAGGAGCTGAAGTGGCCCCGGAGTAAGAAAGCAAGTGGGCAAGGGAGCCCAGAAAGCCAGCTCGTCAGCCCTTGCTGTTGGGAATGGACAGACAAGTCCCAGGCCCCTGTGGGGCAGTGTGAGGAGGCATCTCTCTTGGGGTGAGGGGTGGGAGCTCAGAGACCAGGAGCAGCAGCAGCGGCTTCCCAGAGGATTCCTAAGGAGAGGAGATGGAGGGAACACTCCATAAGGGAGGGTGTTTGAAAAGGGGTGAGAGGCTGCCAGCTCTGCAGGCAACATAACTGATTTCCTGAGCCCCACAGGGTGCCGCACAAAGAATGTAGTTGGTCAAGGGAGCAGTGGACTCAGAAAGGTTGAAAACCTCTGCACTAGATAGCTTTAAATATGACAGTATCTCTCAGCCTTAATCCCCTCCCCCATCTGCAATTTGTTTCACTTTATGGTGAATCTGCATAACAGAAGGCCCCATGGACCATTTCCACTCCCACATTGATTATTGGCCATGTCCATTGTGGATATGTCACATACCCATTATCTTTTCCCTCCTCTTTCTTAGGCCTTTCAAATCCAGGATTGGGAGAACTCTCGGACAATGGCCTTGCTTCTCCTGTCCCTGGAGTCAGAAGCATGTGTTGGAGTTAGTGCCAGTTTTCCCAGACTGCTGCAACTACCCAGCAGTGAGCCATGTTTCAAGGTCCACCTGCATCTGAGACCTCTTCAGTATGTGAAAAGCCTTGTGAGATCTCGTTGTGGAACTCAGCAAGGTGGTGTAGAGGTTGGGAGTGGGTGGGAAATAGAAATAGAGTTAAAGGGAGAGAGACCAGAATATGAAAAGGGGACAAACGGAGAGGTGACCTGTAGGATGGGGTAGCAAGGAAGGAAGGAAGGAAGGACTGTACAATGCAGAAAGAAAAAAATCTGTATGGTATTGAGGTTACAGTATCTGATTAGGACCTAGAGGACTAGAGTTCAAATCCCTGTTCAGCCTTGAAGCTCACTAGGTGTACTTGGGTCAATCATTGTCTCTCAGGGCTCATCCAGACTTCCTTTTTTTGCCGCATTTTTAGGCACAGGTCCATGATTCAAGGCATGATGTCCAAGTGTGTGGGGGTTTTTTCTGAACTAGCACTTTCCCCACGAAAACTTGCTCTTTACCAGTGAATGGTAAATGGCAATCCACGGAAAACCCAATTTGTTCCAATTCAGTGTTAGAGAGCAGGATTTCGCAGGGATAGCACTGGACACTGTGCTTTAAAGAACAGACCTGTGCCTGGAAAGTGCAGGGCGAAAGCTAAGTGTGGATGAGCCCTCACCCTAACCTACCTCACAGGTATGTGAGGGGAGAGGGGAAGAACCATGTATGCCACTTTGAACTCCTTAGAGGAAAGGAAAGGAGGGATGATGATGATGATGATGATAGAATAACATGAGAATCAGAGAGATCTATGGGGTGCAGAAAGGGAGATGCTGAGAGATATGAGTGCAAAGATACTAGCTAGCAGAAAAACAGAAAAAGATGGGTAATATACATGGAAGCACAGAGAGAGGGGCCTGTGGTTATGCAGGAAGAAGAAAGAGTTCAACAACGTGCAGAGAAAAACATGGTGGTTGCAAAGAGACTGCCAGAAGAGGAAACTTCAAAAGAAGAGGGTAAGTTAGATTGGGGGTTTCATCCCCGTGGTGATGCAGAGAGAGAAATTAGTACTGTGGAGTGGAAGAAAAGAGGCTCAACATAGCAGGGTTCAGAGAGATTGGTGGTGATGCAGAGAGGAGAAAGAGGCATAGGGAGGCAATGATTAAGACAGAGTGTGTTCAAAAGAAAGCACTGAGCAAAACTTCCAGTAAAAAAATGCTTCAGCACATTTCAGAGATATTTTTTGCAAATATATATGCATATATCAGTTACAGATAGTGAACTGGATCAAAAGTGTGGTGTGTAGAGAGAGTGGCTTTAATTCTCTGTCCCCAACACCGTCCTGATCTTATTATTTTTACTACTTGAAAGAGCTCTGCTGGGCGGCTACTTGATGCTGCGATGCAGGCAGCAATGTGGGCCTTTTGGACTGCCATCATCACGATGTGAGCATTGCAGTTATGCATTCTAATTGCTATTCTGTTAGCTTCACACCAAGTCTTGAACCACTTCTGCTCTAGCTGTCACCCAGCCTGCCTTCATTGCTTGTAGCTCTGGAGAGAACCAAGAAGTACAGTGTCAAATGGGATACTCTGGGGCGATCGTGTCAATTGCCCTCCCCATCTCAGTGTTCCACAATGAGACAAGGGCCTCAACAGAATCACCAGCATCCACATCAGTCCCTCATCCTATGGGGCAAGACTGCAAACCCAAATTTTACCAGATAGTGGGCCAAGATCCACTCCAAGCTAAATTGATGTTTTAACTGGACCACAGGTACTCCCCCACCTCAGCCTTCCTTGCTTAATTCAGTACTCAGTATCCAGGGGGCAGAGTTGTAATTGGGTCCACCATGCCTGTTCTCTACCCCATGAAGAAAGCTTTCCTTCTGAGAAAACTGGAAGACATAAGGGGGCAATTTAGATCAGGGACATTGCAGGAAAAACAGGTTACAGCCTTGCTTTCTCTATGCAATGGTCCTGTGGTCTCTCTCTCTCTCTCTCTCTCTCTCTCTCTCTCTCTCTCTCACACACACACACACACACACACACACACACAATTTTATTTTGTTAAAAACCATGCAAGGACTAATAACACACTTAATGTCACTTCTAGTTTGACCCTTAATAAAAACATAAAAGTGTCCTTCAGAGTGGTTTAAGTTGCACACCTCAATTGTCACACACTCCGGTTAAATATCTTTTTAATGTATATGGTCAGGTTTGGGGGTCAATCTAGATCAGGACTCTGGCTGAGGGATAAGAGAACTTTAATGCAGCAGTTGCAGGAAGCAATCCAGATCAGGATTACAGCAGGGGGGAAGAAGAAGAAGAAGAGAAGAAGAGTTTGGATTTGATATCCCGCTTTATCACTACCCGAAGGAGTCTCAAAGCGGCTAACATTCTCCTTTCCCTTCCTCCCCCACAACAAACACTCTGTGAGGTGAGTGGGGCTGAGAGACTTCAGAGAAGTGTGACTAGCCCAAGGTCACCCAGCAGCTGCATGTGGAGGAGCGGGGAATCGAACACGGTTCACCAGATTACGAGTCCACCACTCTTAACCACTACACCACACTGGCTCTCTGGGGGAAATGATTCAAAATCTGTAGCTCCCACACCTGGGTTTCTGATCCACATCATAGAATCATAGAATCATAGAGTTGGAAGAGACCACAAGGGCCATCCAGTCCAACCCCCTGCCAAGCAGGAAACACCATCAAAGCATTCCTGACAGGTGGCTGTCAAGCCTCTGCTTAAAGACCTCCAAAGAAGAAGACTCCACCACACTCCTTGGCAGCAAATTCCACTGTCGAACAGCTCTTACTGTCAAGAAATTCTTCCTAATGTTTAGGTGGAATCTTCTTTCTTGTAGTTTGAATCCATTGCTCCGTGTCCGCTTCTCTGGAGCAGCAGAAAACAATCTTTCTCCCTCCTCTATATGACATCCTTTTATATATTTGAACATGGCTATCATATCACCCCTTAACCTTCTCTTCTCCAGGCTAAACATACCCAGCTCCCTAAGCCGTTCCTCATAAGGCATCGTGTCCAGGCCTTTGACCATTTTGGTTGCCCTCCTCTGGACACGTTCCAGCTTGTCAATATCCTTCTTGAACTGTGGTGCCCAGAACTGGACACAGTATTCCAGGTGAGGTCTGACCAGAGCGGAATACAGTGGTACTATTACTTCCCTTGATCTAGATGCTATACTCCTATTGATGCAGCCCAGAATTGCATTGGCTTTTTTAGCTGCTGCATCACACTGTTGGCTCATGTCAAGTTTGTGGTTTACCAAGACTCCTAGATCCTTTTCACTTGTACTGCTCTCAAGCCAGGTATCACCCATCCTGTATTTGTGCCTTTCATTTTTTTTGCCCAAGTGTAGTACTTTACATTTCTCCCTGTTAAAATTCATCCTGTTTGCCTTGGCCCAGTTCTCTAATCTGTTAAGGTCATTTTGAAGTGTGATCCTGTCCTCTGGGGTATTAGCCACCCCTCCCAATTTGGTGTCATTTGCAAACTTGATCAGGATGCCCTCAAGCCCATCATCCAAGTCATTGATAAAGATGTTGAATAAGACTGGGCCCAAGACAGAACCCTGTGGCACCCCACTAGTCACTTCTCTCCAGGATGAAGAGGAGCCATTGATGAGCACCCTTTGGGTTCGGTCAGTCAGCCAGTTACAAATCCAATGAATGGTAGCATTGTCTAGCCCGCATTTTACCAGCTTCTTTACAAGAATATCATGGGGCACCTTGTCAAAGGCCTTGCTGAAATCAAGATAGGCTACATCCACAGTGTTCCCTTCGTCTACCAGGCTTGTAATTCTGTCAAAAAATGAGATCAGATTAGTCTGACATGACTTATTTTTCAGAAACCCATGCTGACTTTTAGTGATCACAGCGTTCCTTTCTAGGTGCTCACAGACCGTTTGCTTAATGATCTGCTCTAGAATCTTTCCTGGTATTGATGTCAGGCTGACTGGGCGGTAATTGTTTGGGTCCTCTCTTTTCCCCTTTTTGAAAATAGGGACAACATTTGCCCTCCTCCAGTCTGCTGGGACTTCACCTGTTTTCCAAGAATTCTCAAAGATTACTGCCAGTGGTTCTGAAATCACCTCTGCCAGTTCTTTTAATACTCTGGGATGTAGTTCATCTGGCCCTGGAGACTTGAATACATCTAAACTAGCCAAGTGTGCTTGTACTACCTCCTTACTTATTCTGGGCTGTGTTTCCCCTGCTGAATCATCTGCTCCATATTCTTCAGGTCAGGCATTGTTTTCTTTTTTGGAGAAGACTGAGGCAAAGAAGGTATTGAGGAGTTCTGCCCTTTCTGCGTCCCCTGTTCGCATTTCACCTTCTTCTCCTCTAAGTGACCCCACTGTTTCCTTGTTCTTCCTTTTGCTACGGACATACCCATAAAAACTCTTTTTATTGCTTTTAACCTCTCTAGCAAGCCTGAGTTCATTCTGTGCTTTAGCTTTTCTGACTTTGTCTCTACATGTGCTGGCTATTTGTTTGAATTCCTCTCTGGTGGTTTCCCCCTTTTTCCATTTCTTGTACATATCCCTTTTAAATCTTAACTCAGTTAAAAGTTCATTAGATAGCCACCCTGGCTTCTTTAGGCACCTTCCATGTTTTCGTCTCATTGGTACTGCTTGAAGTTGTGCTTTTAATATCTCCCTTTTAACAAACTCCCATCCATCATGAACTCCCTTCCCTTTTAGTATTACTGACCATGGGATCACACCCAGCATTTCCCTAAGTTTTCTGAAGTCGGCTTTCTTAAAGTCTAGAATTTGAGTCTTAGTATGCTTGGTTGCTCCTTTCTGATGTATAATAAACTCCAGAAGAGCATGATCACTCCCACCTAATGATCCTACCACTTCTACCCCACTAACCAGGTCATCACTATTGGTTAGGACCAGATCTAAAATGGCTGATCCTCTTGTTGCTTCTCCCACTTTCTGGACAATGAAATTGTCTGCAAGGCCAGTGAGGAATCTGTTCGACCTTATGCTCTTGGCTGAGTTTGACATCCAACAAATATCAGGATAGTTGAAATCCCCCATTACTACTATCTCATTTCCTTTTGAATGCTTGGTCATCTGTTCAGGGATCCTGCCCTGCAATTTACTTGTAAAAAGCCATTCATGTTCACTGCCAATTGCATGAATGATGATGTCTCATCTAGTTTGGTCCTGATATAATATATGTATAGTACTTTGAGCACTCTAAAGCATTGCTTAAATGCTATCTTTTCTATTTTGCGGTCTCCCTATGTGGCTACACTTACTTGTCTGGAAATGCAGTGAACTGCGTCAACTGGCCACCTGATGTACCACAGCTCTGCAATCCCACTTTCATATGTGACTCTTGGGGCGGAGAAAAGCTCACCTCACTACGCAGCCAGTTGTGATAAATGATCAGTTCTCCACATCGTGAGATGTGATGCTTTTGCTTTTGTTAAAGGGCTTTCTATCTATAGCAAATTACATAGTGACAAAGAATACGATGGCAATGGTCTGTCAGGCAAGAGAGGATCAGAAGGAAACATAATAAGCTTGGTTGTCATGTTCAATATTGTATTAGTTTTAGTAGCCTTTGTTATTCTATTTTATGTGTCAGCAGGAAATAGTGCCAATAAAAGTGGTCATGATTGCCACCCTAACTCAGACATACATCCCAGATTTGAAAACCATGCAGATTCTGTTTTGCTGCTACAAGCACCTTGCAAATCCACCATCATTAGTTAGCGGTTCATTCAATTCAGCCCTTGGGGGTCTAATAAGTGAACTAAAAATAATATTTTTAAGGAGGAAACTACTCAGATGTAGGTGGCCAGTTAACAGTCTTCCAAATTTGTTAAGTTAGCTCAAATGGGTTAATCAGCCTCATCCTCAAAGCGGAGGCGAATATTTGGCAAAGGAAGACAGCAATGGCAGTGGCCTTTTGCATGGAAGATAAAGCTATCAATGGCTACTATTGTTCTGCTTTTATGATTGGAAGCAGTATCCTTCCGAATACCAATTGCTGGAAACCACAGGAAGGAAGAGTGCTCTTGGGCACCTTGGAGTGTTCAAAGCAGTTCACAAATTATCTCCGTAATCTCGCAGTAGCTTTAAGTTGTAAGATATTATGATCCCCATATGACAGATGGAGATCTGACAGCAGTAGTCAGCATGGTGAGGCAATATCGCCACATTGCCACCTTCTCAACAGTGCCATCCCTGGCACTTGCCAGGATGGTGTGGAGACAGGGTGGCTATGAGATTGGGGCTGTGCTGGTGCATTGGTGGAGTCCTGTCGGTGCAGCTGCGCAGCCTCAGCCTCACCACAGCCCTGCCCTTCTCATGTACCATCCCAGCAAGCAGAAACTCCGGAGGGT
The DNA here is from genome assembly GCA_034641385.1 of Darevskia mixta. Taxonomy (NCBI): domain Eukaryota; kingdom Metazoa; phylum Chordata; class Lepidosauria; order Squamata; family Lacertidae; genus Darevskia; species Darevskia mixta. The sequence goes on from JAWWNH010000066.1 coordinate 28,547,471, forward strand.
GAGAGCTAGTGCCATGCCTCAGAACCATATAGAAGAGAGTTACATGGGGAAATGCCTTATGCCATTGGTGCCAGCAGCAACTGGCAGCTGCTCTCTGGAATTTCAGACAGGGGGCATTCCCAGCTCGACTGTCCCATGCACACCCAGTCAAGGAAGGCAAACAGCTGATAGTTAATTCTTGATTGATAAAAGCATGCACTTACAGCAGCTTCTAAGGTGCACCAGTGCCGGATTTACGTATAAGCTAAACAAGCTATAGCTTAGGGCCCCACTCTCTTGGGGGCTCCCAAAAAAATTAAAGGGAAAAAACCCTGGATGTACCTTTCCAAAATATAAGATAAAAAACAAATAAAATAAAACCTACATACAGCAACAGTGTTTTGTGTTGTGTGTTGTGTAGGCTCCTATGATGTAAGTAATGGGCCCCGCCTACTAGCCTGCTCCCTAAAATATCACTGGTTTGCTCATTTCTATATATAGGGTGCCTACATTCTGCATGGACTGGTTACATGGCAACATGTGCAAATGGCTTTAGATACCTATTAGGTCCATAAATTACCATATAGCATATATTCAACACAAAAAACAGCGAAAATTTGTTGTTGACAAAGGACAGCTGGACATATAAAGGGCCCCATTACCTTCACTAGCTTAGGGACTCATCAGACCTCAATCCGGCCCTGGGTGCACCGGATACACACACACACACACACACACACACACACACACTTCTAATGTCTATGTAGCTGGCATTAACCTTTTCAGGTTTATGTAGCCTCGTCTGAACGCAACCTGAGTCTTCTGCACATAAGCCATTGCTGCGCTTCCCTCTCCAAACCCCTCCTGCTTCTAGGAGACAGTGGGTCCGGGGGTGGCAGGGATTCAACTAGCTAACCCCTTGCCTGAACAGCCTGTTCATCTGTGTCCTCCATCTCTGGCTACTAGAATCCTGCCCCTTCCCTCCCTCTGTGCCTCGGCTCCTGCCCCATGGGTGGCACCAAGCCCCATAAATAACTGCCCCCCCATCTCCTGGGTCATCCCCCCACCCCACCGCCTCCACCACACATTCATCAGAGCCCTGCCAGTCCCTGACACTGACCTGGAGCTGCCAGAGACTGAACCTGGGACATTCTGTTTGTAAAGCATGTGCTCTGCCAGTGAGCTGTAGCCTTTCCCACATACTGAGTTCATGGCAGAGATGGGATTTGAACTAGGGACCCCTTTTGATAAGGCCAAGTTAGCAATAACGACAGCTTGCCAGAAGTTTTTTAAGAATGGGGCACAACCTTCCAAATGAAATCACATATGACTGGGCAGGTTGGTTAACAGTAGAAACAGAGATGGTGTGTGATGAAGGCACTGACACAATTGCATTCAGAACTGCTCTTAAATGCATAGTCGAGACCCACAAGGAGTTCATGTAACAATCTAAGATGGGAAATACCAGTGGTATCGTCATTGTTTTCTCTCTTTTTTATTTTTAAGAGGAAGAAACAGAAGAAAGCCTAGGTTAGTTTGTGGATTGTCTGTGGATTGTCAACAGTTGTTGAGCTTTTTTGGCCCAGGCACTCACTGCTTGCAGCTGCAGTATTCTGTATGGGAAATTCCGGATGTATGGCAACCCTACTTATACATGTTCTGGGTTAGGAAATTTTTTTCAAAGTGATGACTGAGTGGTGGCTAACCTTGACACTCCAGATGTTTGGGGACTACAACTCCCATCATCCCTGACCACTGGTCCTGTTAGCTAGGGATGATGGGAGTTGTAATTCCAAAACATCTGGAGTGTCAAGGTTAGCCACCACTGTGATTGTGTAACTAAAGCATTTGGAAAGGGAACTGCAGATATTTTGGGCAGTGGAAGCTGGTTTTGTGTTCCTGTAACAAAAATAGCATCAGAATCCCATCACTGGTGATGGCGACCAAGGTTCCTAACATAATTTTAGCCTTTCCAGAAAGAAAGAAAAATCTTGAGAACATGAGAATTGCTGAAGGAGAACTTCGGAAACTTAAATTTAGGGAAATGTTTAGGGAAGTTTTTAACGACTGATGTTTTAATGTATTTTTAACCTTCTGTTGGAAGCCACCCAGAGTGGCTGGGGAAACCCAGCCAGATGGGCAGGGTAGAAATAATAAATTATTAATTATTATTGTTGTTGTTACTGTTATTGTTATTAAATGTTTCCTTTTTAAACAGAGATTTTCAATTGCTGTGGTTTGGTGAAAATAAAAAGAAACTGCCATAGAATCCCTTGGGCTCAAAAACACCAGGTAAATAAGCAAAATCTAACTTTATGAGGATATTTTCAAACTTGTAATTTGGACCAGGAAGTCATGATTTTTAACATTTTGGATTGACAAGTCTCAAAGAGCAGCTTGGCAGTAGCCTGCGAAATTCCCTACAATGATCTGACCTTGTAAGCAATCTATGGTATCGACACCCCCTCGGGTTTGTTGCCCCTTTAGTATGTCATAATGTTTATTGTGTATTAAAAATCATTTAAAATATAGCATTTTGCTAACAACTTCCATCGGAGGGGCTCGGTGTGCATTATGTGCAGTCTATTGAGCCATCACTGTGATATATCTTGTTGCTGGTATGCAGTGTAGTAGCTGTTAAACAGCACACAGCAGTACTACACAACAGTTTTGTTAAGGAAGCAAAAAGAATACTGTACTCAACTGCATCAGCAGGGAGAATCTAGGTCAGCAGAATGTAATTACTAGAGCTGACTGAGCAATGAAAAATATTTTCCAGTAATATTCATTTGGGTTGTTCTAAACAATAAGGCTTTCCTAATACACACTTGCAAAAAAGCCAATTTAAGATTGCATGTTCAAAATAATTACAAAATAGGCATTTGAAATTGTTGATATTTGTATCCTTTACGTGCAATATGCTGTGCTTCCAAGGTGCTGGCAAGTTATATAATTGATCCCAAACAGGGTACATACAGTTTACCACTCAACTTACATAACTAACAATGCTGCATTACTTTTGCCATCGGAATATCAAATATTTGCAGTGAACTATTTGTTAGAGATGCCTACACAAGAATACATTTTCCAAGGAAATTTCATTTCTCCCTCCCAACTAATTGGATAGAAGACTATTGGAATAAATTAACTATGATTTTCAAAGGATTATCAGTGCCCATCTACAATTCTGTTCCGGTGTAAGGCAAGTTTCGCTCTGTAATTTCCATTCGCTTGTTTGGAAACTTTGACCTTGGAGTGGAACAGGAAACAGATTAAGCAAATAACTGACATTTCATTGTTTGGCCATGTCAGTCCAGGACTCACAAAGCTGAGGGATAATTAAAGGTTTGAAAGATGTGGAGAGTGCCTTGTGGTTATAACAAAGTCTATGGAAAAGTCAAAAGTGAGTGGGTCCAATAAATGGTGCAAGTTAGCCATACAATGTTAAAAATGTAGCCTAAATCAAATATACAAAGAAATAACCCAGTCATAGACATAACATTGCCACAGCAGTTTCTCCTGCTAATATAACTATGACATCATGAACAAAAAAGAAATAAAGAATAGACTTAAGCTAGAAAGAGTTGGTGTGATATCATGAATACTAATGGCATCCATTATACCAGGGCATCCATTTTGACAGAATCTGCCATTTACTAGAAATCTTAATAACAAGTTTCCTCCTCAAATTAAGATGTGCACCCACTGTTGTAAAGATACAATGACTATCCAATTCTTACTAAAAATATGTAATTCCACCCAAGATGGCGACAATCATATTGGTAAAGTGTATGCCACAAATTTTTAGATGTGCTTTTCCAAGGCTACATTCCCTCAACTGCATAGTGAAAATATAATCCAAACCTGGTGTTTATTTCTTCATACATTTTAGCTCTCTAAACTATGTCAGATTATTCCTCTCATAATCTGTCTGTCCAGTCAAAGGAACAGTGTGTCCACCCATCTGTCACGGTCTATGTTGTGTGTGTGTGTGTGTGTGTGTGTGTGTGTGTGTGTGTGTTCTTAAAAATATATAGGAACAAAATAAAATTTAGGAATTGTAGATTCACAATAACAAGTTACAGTATTAGTTGAAGAACCATACCAACAGAACTGTAATCCACATGTTCTGTTTTGGAAGCAAGTAGTATGCTCAACAGATGCACAGTACAGTAGTTAGGAAGGGGGTACATCTGTAGAAATATTTTGCCAATAGTTTTCGGGGGAAAGCAGAAATAAAGGGGTTAAGAGTGCATTCATTTCAACCAGACTGAAAAATGGATCCTCTCAAAAGGATAGTGAGAACAGCTCTGCCACATATGTCAGGGTCGAAAAGCCAGGACAAGAGGCATGGAGGAAGGGAGGGGGACCCCAAGGGAATGTCATAAGCAGCTGCTAGCCCTGGTCATTCAGACACTTGGCCTGAACACTTTGGGTAGTGACATGGCCTTCCCCAGTCAGCCCAAACAGCCTACTGATGCCCTTTGGTGACCCCCCCGGCCCCATACCCCTTCACACATGTGCTATCCCAGCAGTCCCAGGCCAAGATGGTGGCTCATACCACCTTCCCATGCTCACAAAATGGCCTTTTTGTGATGGGTGCCCTGTATTGACATGCAGACAGTTGCTGTGGCCTCAGTGTGTTTGCATATGGAGAAAGACATGGGAAACAGGGCTTGGGTATGGTTCTGGGTGTGTGAGGCTATATGGAGGACTGGAGCTGCTGCTCCAACTTGCGGGAAGGGGGTGTTTTCCGCTGCTGGCCAACCCTCCTTTCAAGGGATAGGAGTTGCCTGGGACTTCCCTGCAGAGGCCTCCCTACTTCCTCAACTTACATTGGGGTTGGGTTCCATACCAGCTGCTCTTTGGGAGCGTTTGGTGCTGTCTCTCATTGTCCTGAGACCTACTTCTCGGTTCCTGTGAGAGACAGAAGCTTTGAGGCAAGGTGTTGTCATTTGGATTGTATGGAGAGCAAACTTTGCTCAAAGAGTGTTCAAAGTGGCTGATGTATTGCAGGATGCTTCCCACAGTGCAATGTACCAGTCACCATGATCAGGGGCGGAGGAAGGGGGCAGTGGGGCCCGCCCACCCCGGGTGTCACCACTGAGGGGGGTGACAAAATGGCGGACGGCACTCACCGCGGGGCCTGCAGCACTCCCAAGCCACGTGTCTCTCCTGGGAGTGACGCGGTAGCTTGGGTGCCCGCAGGCTCCGCGCTGCCCCAAACAGTCCGCCCACCACTGTAGGGCGGCTGAGTGGGAGGAGGCAGGCAGAGTCCTTGGAGGCCCCGCAAAGCATCCTGCCCTGGTTCGCCCCACCCCGGGCGCAGAGGCACCCAATCAGCTTGCCTTCCTCCCGAGCACAGAGTCCCTGCATAAGGAGCTCATTCATCATCATGCTGTGTCGCAAGAGGCAGAATGTGAGCTGAGACTGCAGCATGAATGGCTTACATCCTGGGGGTACTTTGCTCTGGTTGGTGAATGCTGCATCCATTTACCACTTTCAGGCTGGTGTGGGTATGGCCTTGGGCCTGAGGTTCTGCAATTGGGTCTATCCCATTGACTTCTATGAAGCTTTGTGAATTAAACCATTCCTTTGGTGGCAACTCACGCCAGGTTGTGGGAACAGGACTGTGAAGTGAGCAGAGTTTCTCAACATCACATCTCTTTCCTGCCCCCAACATGGCCCTTTGGATAGGCTTTGTATCAGGCATGTGTCCTGTAGCAGGCACATTCACCATCCACTGAGCTGCCTTCCAGCAGACATAGCAGTAGGGCGGAATTTACACTGAGCTAGCATGGGCTTGGCTCAGCTGGAGGGGGGGTAGATAACCACAACCTAACCCCCTCCAGCCTGCAATATCTAGTGCTTGCATTGCACAACTGACTAAACACATTCAACCTATAAATTCATTAAAATGGCGATGAAAATCATACCTTGTCAGCAGATGAGTTCTTAAATTGAAGTATATATCTATACTAAAAGTATATATCTACCTTGCCCCCTTTTATATCATAAAAAGACAGTGGTGAAAAGCAAGATCTTTATCTGCTTAGGAAACTACCTCCAGTCCTTGTTTTCGGGAAGGGGAGAATGAGGAAGCATACTTTATAGTGTAATCATCTTGATTTGCTTTCACAGCGATAAATTAACTTGCGCCAGCATATTTGTTTCATCATCCCATCTCTCATAACCTTCCCAAGCCTGCAGAATACCTGTGATTACTTGCTTATCCAGTTTAGCACCTTTATTGTGTGGGTGGTTCATCTGTGCAGCTGCTCCCTTGAGGGGCAGAAACTACCGTCAGTTTGGGGGAATCCAGGCAATAATGCTGTATCATGTGCAAAACAGCCAATTAGCAAACCAAAATGACCTCCCTTTGTGTCCAATTTGCAGTGAAATATTAAAGGAAACTGAACAGACTGATTACGCCTGGCTAATATCTGTACGCGCGCACACGTACACAGGCAGCTTATTTTAATTCTTGTTCAGCATGCACAACAAATGCTCTCTTCTCCTTCTACAACATTCACTAGTATTCCCGCAATTCAGCTGCTGCAGCACTTCATCAGTGATTCTGTACACAGCCTACAAGATATGCTACTACACTCCAGCAAGCAGGTTCTATCTCTCCATAGGGACAGAGGATCTGAGTTAGTGTCAATCTCCTTTCGGCAATTAGAATTAATGACACTCCTATTTACATATGCATAAATGTTTATACACAGAAAAGAAACCTGCTTGGTATATTTTCAAATTTCTCCTTACTATGATAGGTTTTTTGATGGAAGCAAGCAATGTGCAGTGTTGATTTTTCATTCTCAGTGACCTGAAAAACCTTGGGGAAAGAAAAAACAAGGAGCTGCTGAATATTTTCTGCTTCTATTGATATATTCCCAGAAAGGCTTAACATCACCCACTATTTCTCTTTGAATTAAGAATCCTAGAGCTACTAATTACATGTGGGCCAGAATCCTGGAGCTACCCAGGTATGTGGTTTTTGTTTTAGATGAGACAGATACACTTTGCCTAAGTATCATGTTACAGGATAAGCAAATCAGATTAGCATGTCTGAGGGCCATTTTATCCAGAACGCATTCTCACAAAACAGGGATCCGCAGGTTCAGCAGTGGGTTTCCTGCTATTACAGTGTCAGGGATCTGACTCACTCATTCAGCAAAAGCTTAAAACAGAAGTTTGCTCACCTGATCCACAACCAGAACATGACAGCTGTTGTTGCACATTGTAAATTATAGCTCAGTGTCCCTTCCTACATGTCTAGAATACATGAGGCAAATGTTTGCCTAGAGGAGAGAAATAGCGTGAATTCAAGCCACTTGCTTTTATACAGCCCCACTGTCAGTAAAAAGTAAGCATGCTGAAACCTCATCAAAATACGCAACCCTGCATATATAGTATATTGATTGGCCTATCAGGAAAGATACTATCATGTCCAAGAGGACACCTGTGTGGTTAATGAGTAGAGTCAAGGCAGCAATCAGAGGCAATAGGTTTTCTTCAGAACATGGGAACCTTGCCCAGAGGAGAATGGAAGGAAACACAGATTTTGTCAAAAGGAATACAATAAGGGATACAAAAGAAGAACAGGAGGAGGAAGAATTTGAGGAATTTGCTTAAAAAATATATATTAAGGCAAAGTTATTTTAAAACACTCTTTTTTAAAGAAAAATATTATTTTAATGCATCAGAAGCAAGAAACCAATAAGGGAGTCAGTTGTACCACTGGATGATAAGTGAAGGGCTATGCTGTATTTATAAAGCCCTAGATTCAATCTCTGGCATCTCCAGGTAGGGCTGGAGACACCTTGGTCTGAAACCATGGAGAGTCACTGCTCATCATTGTAGACAATATTGTGTGAAATGAACCAAGGGTCTGACTTGCTATAGGGCAGTTTCCTATGTTCCTAACAGAAGTCCCTTTGAGTTCAAAGGAGCTTTCTCCCAGGTAAATGTGCATAGGATTGCAGCCTAGGGGAGTTAAAGGTGTGTTACAGAAGGTTAAGGGGCATGCAGAGAAGCTGAATGGATTCTTTGTTTCTGCCTTCACTGATGGATATATGGAACAAGCACACACAAATTGACATTTTTAGGAAGGAAGTCTTTAGAATTCAGGCAAATATTGATGACAAAGAGATGACGATCTAGGTTTTATCAAGAAATTAAGAAAGATTAACAAATAACTACCAGGTCCAGACAATATCCAACAAAAAGTTATTAAAAACTCCAATGTAAAATTATTGGCCTTTAACAAAGATGTGTAACTTGTCCCTAAGATCAGACTTATTATCTGGAAGGTGGCCAGAGTAACATCAGTTTTAAAGTGGGTTTGGGGGTAGGATGGCTGACCTGCCAGTTAGTTTCATGTCTGTTTCATATGAATTGGTAGGAAACATTTAAGGGAAACACTATAACATAGGAGGACAAGTCTTGCTGAAGATCATTATTGCTTCTACCATAGTAAGTCCTGCCTCACTAACCTCTTAGAGTTATTTAAGAGTGTCAACAAGAATCTTGATAGCAAGTGATCCAGGAGACATTGCGTACCAGAACTACTAAAAGTCGCTCACCAAAGGCTCCTAAGCAGACTTAGCAGAGAGGGGATAAGAAGAGAGATCCTCTTATAGATTAGTTACTAATTAAAGAACAGAAAGCAGAAGATAAAGATGAATGGAAAGTTCTCACAGTGGAGGGGTGTACAAGTGGCTTCCCACAGTGTTGGATTTGTGTGTTTTCTTAATTTCCCCTTAAATGATCCACTGTTAGGGGTGAGGACAGAGGTGGCCAGGTTTACTGATGATACCAAATAACGCAGCTGGTATCTCAGAGCAATAATACAAACAAAGAAATCAAATTTATTAACTTATGCTTTTGATTGCAGTCTCTAAATCTAATTAATGTACTTTATCTTTTTCATCTCATACTAAGGATAACCTGCAGAAGCAAGCATGGCATCTCCCATTACATAAATTATTTTGCCATATTTCCACTAGCATCATGTCCATGTGCCTCAGAGTAATATGATGATCCCTGCATAGAGTGGGCCATTTTCTGAAGGGAGGGCCTTCTTGGTGATTCCATTGTTGTTATGCAATCTGCTCCAAGGGAAGGCTGCCAAGCTTTCCTTTTTGAGCCTTGGAAAAATGGCTAAGATGTGTTTAGTCAGGCTTTTCATAGTTATTATTCTACTATATTTTTGTGGTACTTATTATGGCTTTATTTTGAGGTTTGTAAGTTGCTTTAAGAGCTCAGGTTGTAGAGCTGGACACACACACACACACACACACACACACACACACACATTATAAGTAACTAATTGCGTTCTCAAAGGTGCTTTTTCTCTTTTCTTTTAATCTCACTTGAACTGCACTTCTTATTTTGGGTCCTCTAACCAATCATGGAGAAGCAAATTGACCTGCCAAAGTCCATTTTGGGTTATTATCTTCCAGGAATGTTTGGGAGGGCAGAAGTGTCAGTGATAAACCGCCCTAATGCCACTGGCCTATTAAGAAAATATATGAACAGCTGCTTCAAATATAGAGATGACATTGATTTCTGGAACACCATTTATTTAAATGGAGATTACTTCCCTGCAATATGGTTAGGGCAGAGTGTTGAGGGGGTTTGTTTATTTATTTACTTGTAGGCTTGAGTTTAGGTGCCATCTGTATTCTTAGAAGAAGTATAGCTCTACAAAGTACCGTATTTTCCGGCATATAAGACGACTGGGCGTATAAGACGACCCCCAACTTTTCCAGTTAAAATACAGAGTTTGGGATATACTCGCCGTATAAGAAAGACGACCCCCGACTTTTGAGAAGATTTTCCTGGGTTAAAAAGTAGTCTTATACGCAGGAAAATACTGTTATTTGCAATTCTACTTCTGTTGCCATTCTTGCTCAAAGGAGTACCCCATCTTCTGCTCCAACTTATCACCTCCATTTTGTTCTGTAGTAAAATAATATTTTGTTTCTTTTAAAAATTCATCAAGTTGTCTGTGATGGTTTATAACACAAAAAGAGCTTTTGAAGTGATTTTAATTCCTCTCCTTTCAGGAGTTCACCTATATTCTCTCTCTTTTCAGCTTGGTTTCCCTCCCTTTAATGAAATCCTGACAGTTAACTGTATTTTCAGTTTATTTTTGGAAATTCTCAGGAGTTCCCTGACAACTGCTAAGGTTTGATAAATTGCATCTTCTTAAAAGGCTATTGATTTGTTCTTTAAAAATTCTGGGTCAGGCCTGTTGCCACAGGTCATCTACAATTGAACAGGATGTATCTGTATGTTTTTATCTCTCAACTGAAAAGTTTGCATGAGAATTCAGGCTGTCATGACTGAAGGTACATCTTTAAAACACTTGGATTCTGCAATGATTCATGCAGCATGAAAGAACCCTTTCTAAAATTGAAATGGATTACTCAAAGTGGTGTTCATATAGACTAAAGGACTGTGACACAGAATAATTTTGTTTTGTTTTGTTTTTTGTTAAGCTTCAATCTCAGAAAACTTTACAATACAGTTTGGTAACTAAAAAATTAACAAGGAAAAAAAATAATGGATGAAAGTCGTGAGAGCTTTGCAAAACCCTATATTTGAAAACTGTGGAGAAACCATATTGCTGTGAGGTAAAGTTTCACCCTTATAAGAGTGTTTTGATGATTTATACGCTGATCAGAATGTAAACTACAAGAAAAAGGAAAGCTGTATCTCTTACCTCTTGCTAGAGCCAGAGGGAAGATACAAAATATACAAGGCCGCTAGCAGTGGGCTGAGTGACAAACTGTCACTGCTTCTAAGAAAATGGCTGTACGCAGTGCTTTTTTTCTGGGGGGCTGCAGGGGTACACACACCCCTAAACATTTTGTGAATCTAACTTTGGCCTCATTGAGGGGGCAGTATTTCAATATTAGTAGGAAAATGAGAGTACCCCTAAACATTATTTTAGAGGGGTAAAAAGCACTGGCTGTACGGTATACACATACTGGGTTTTGACTTTTATATACAAAGCAGTAGCATAAAACAGCAGTCAGTTTATGACTGGTAGTTTGGTGGACATGCCATTCAAATCTATCGGCCCGGTATTTTAGATCAATGGAGTTTTCAGATTCCATCAGAAACAAATTGGCTGGAGGGGAAATGAAGCCAGGTTCAGCACTGGGGGGGGGGGGGTCACGATAAAGAGTTGTTTGATGATAAAGAGTTTCAGTGAGGGACTTAGAGGAAGCTGAGAGGAGGAGGAGAAGCAAATCTGAAAGATGAAATACAGGAATGGGAGACTCCAGCAGCAGCCTTTGGAAGAGCAGAGGCCAGAGTGACAGCAGATGGAAGCTGACCAGAGTGAAGACTGATGGTGGTAAAGGACCAGAGAGAAGTGAAGGCCTCTTGGCAACCCTGCAGGCTGGAGTTACGAAAGGTAATAGATTAAGAGTATTGGGGGGGGGGGACTAAGGCAAGTACAGTATCCTATCTATCTTGTTAAAGCAACCATTAATAGTGTGCATTCTCTAGTATATTATATTAATAGTAACCTGTAATCAACTTTATCTTTGTTTTACTTTTATATAAGCAGTACTGTTCGGTTTTGTCCTGTGCCTACACCCAACTACTATGGTGGTATTCAACTAAGTTTACCTCAGAGTAGAATTGATGAACATGATGTAGACCCCTTAATTTCTATGAGCCTACCCTGAGTAAAACTTAGTTGTGAATATCACCCTATATTTGTGAAAGGGGTAGTTGCATCAATTTAAGGTTTAAAGCAGTGGCAACTTTTGATAAAGTAGAGACTAAACTGTGAGATGGAAAGGTTTAAGCCGCTTAAGGCCTCCACACAAACACACACCAGTGCAGAGATAGTTTAGCACGCTTATGCCATGCCAAAAATACTGGGAACATTATGATCCACTGGAATTGAATTGCAAAACACAGGATAAGTTCTTTGGGGCTTGATAGTCCCTTAGGTTTATAGGTATTGGAGGAACAGAGGACCTGTAGGCCCACTGGAGTTCATCAGGTAAATGCAATTCTTCTAAGTCAACAGGGACGATGCCACTCAGATAGAGTGAGTATTGCCAGATAAATGGCGATTCTCTTTCTGTTCCTCCCTCCCAGAAGATGCCTTTATTGCATATTACTTCATTAATCAGTGGCTGTTTCTGTAGAGCAGATGCCAACCACTGTGTCTCTCCCTTATTCCTGCACTATTACTACACCACAATCTAATCTCAATTATTTCAATTTAAAATTACTTATTGTCCCATTCTGTATTTACTGAGGAAAGCCATATAATCATATTAATATTCCAACTAAAATATGGTTTATGAGTGCAGATTGCAAAATGGCACGTCTGCGTTGTGCAAATCTGTTACTAATCAGAAGGATTTTTTTAATCTAAGCATGGCTGCTACTTAATGGTTTCTTAATTATGCAAAGGGCTAATCAATTTTTTTAAAGTGTTCAAGTGATTAAAAGAAGCTATGGCAATCATCTGATATAAAAGCGAACCATTTAGAGATGACTCATGAAATAAATAATTTATTTGCCAAGGCAGGGGAAATTCACTCTATTTTTGAGTGTGTGGCCTTGATGAGCTTTCATACTCTCTCCGACTGTCTGTATTTCTCTTCACACAGGCTGTTGTAAGCCAGTAAGAGGCAAAATGATACTATATATAGCATAGAACCATTGATTGGTGCTTGTACAGCACTTTTCCCTGCTTGGTGATTTCAAAGTATTCCACTAGATGATTTAGGGCACAATCCTATTTGAGAGTCACTGACGGGAGGAGGCATAGAATGCGGCAGAGTGCAAGATATGTTGCCATGACAGATGCAATCTTATGGCCTGCCAACACTTCAGATATGTTGGCAGGCCATAAGAGAATACCACCCTGTGACCAGGATGTTTCTAGTTTTTCTTCCTTGGTATTGTTAACCTACTTGCCCTCCTGATATCTTTCCAAGCTCCAGGACAGAGAGTTATGCATATTGCCACCAGGGACGTTGCACCTGCTACGCTGCTGTATCCCAAGCCATTGTCTAAGGCACAGGAGCCATGCTGGGGTGACAAGTTGGCAATAACACACACATGCCTCCCTTTCGGGATCCACTCCATCCCAGATGCAATTCAGATCAGGCTTTGACTTTGCCACATGTGTTTCTCTTGGTGCTGCGGAGGAGGAATGGTAGGTACGGATCCCTCTTCCACATCCTGGTATCATCATCTTACTTCAGTTGCTTCGAAGAGGAGATTCTGAAAGGAGCTTGCCCCTCAGAGGCAATGGTCCTTGCTTCCTCTGTTGGAGTGAGAGCGGCATGACTTTTAGGGTACACAACTGGTGTGTATAACACAGGTGGGCCAGGAAGAGAATGAGAAGGAGGAGAGGATGTGAATTCCACTGGCATGTAACACAACTTCTTGTGGAAATAATAGAAAGGGGCTAAAGGACAATTTGACCCACGGCAGGGTCAGGCTATCCATCCATGCAGCATTCCTGTAGATTGGATCAAACATGCCTAAGAATGGGGTTCTCATTCACCTTTTGAAATGTGAAGTGGTACCCTCATTCAAATTTAGGATCCCCTGCATGTAAAATGTGAGCTATTCTACCTGGCATCTATGACTGCGTGTTGACACTGTTGACACTGGGGACAGGGGAAACACAAATCATCATAAAGAAAGGGATTGATAATAAAACTGTCAATATCATAATGCTGTTATACAAATCTATTGTATGACTGCTTGGAATACTGTTTACACTTCTGGATTGTTGTTTAGTCTAGTCGTGTCCGACTCTCCGTGACCCCATGGACCAGAGCACGCCAGGCACTCCTGTCTTCCACTGCCTCCTGCAGTTTGGTCAGACTCATGTTGGTAGCTTCGAGAACACTGTCCAACCATCTCGTCCTCTGTCGTCCCCTTCTCCTCTGGATACCTTACATCAAAAGGGATATTGCAGAGGTGGAGAAGCATCTGAAAAGAGCAACCAAAATTATCAAGGGAATGGAGCAATTCCCATAGGAATTTTTTAGTTTAGCTTTTTAGTTTAGATAAAAGGAGAATAAGGGCTGACATGACGGCAGTGTACAAAATTCTGCACAGTGTTAAAAATGTGGAGACAGAAAGGCTTTTCTCCCTGTCTCATAACACTAGAACTTGCAGGCTTCCAAAGCAGCTGAATGCTGGAAGATTTCAGGAGACAGAAGAATATTTATTCACACAGTGCATAGTTGAACTATGGAATTCGCTCCCAAAGGAGATAGCGATAGTCACAGACATGGATGGCTTTAAAAGTGGATCAGACAAATTCAAGGAAGATAAGGCTATCAGTGGCTACTAGCCATAATAGCTATGGTCTGTCTTCGCTGTCAGAGGCAGTATACTTCCTGAATACCAGTTGCTGAGAATCACAGGCAGAGATAGCATTATTGTACTCAGTTTCTGCTTGTGGTCTTCCCATGGGCATCTGGCTGGCCACTGTGAGAACATGATACCGTACTAAATGGGCCTTTGGCCTAACCCAGCAGGCAACTTCTTACCTTCTTACAAATGCCCCATGCTATGTCTGCTGCTGTGGCTGAGCCATCAAGGAACTGCTCTGTGTGTGCTACCTGCAGTATTGAAGCAAATTGTGGGACCGCCCTCTCTTTTGCCCAGTATGTAAAGGGTGAGCGGTGGCATTTTTCTCTTTTCTCCTAGTGAGGCTCCAGCTATCACCCCCTGCTTCCCAATCCTATGCCCTATGCAGTGAGCACTGCTTGTCAGTGTGCCTGTGGCTCCCCTTGCTGAGTGTCCTGGCCCTTCCCTTTGGCTGCTTAGCAAAGGAGTATTTCCTCCGCTTGGTAGGTCTTGTGTGGGTTTTCTGCGGGCCTCATGCCCTGGTAGCTGTGCTATTTGATGGGCTGCTCTTCCTCTCTGCCTGTGTGCGTTGCCCTAGTTGTACACAATGATTGGGATTTTGGATCCCTTCCTGTGGGACTACCTGGGGACTGGCTGTACTGGGATTGTTGAAGCTGTGCCACTGAAGCTGATGGAATGAGGATTGTGCCACTGAAGCTGATGGAATGAGGTTGCTATGGCATCATGGTGTGTGCTGTGATGAAGGGGGTATGCTGGGAACTCTGTCCTTGTCATTGTGGATTTAGTGGCCGTCTCAGTATGGGCATCAACACCAGCGCAGTCCCAGACTTGTGGGCAGTAGCAGCCTGTCTGTTGTTTTTATGCCATTTAAAAACAAACAAACAAACTTTCTGGCTGTGTGTTTTCCCATTCCCTGCCAGGCTGAGCACATATAGAATACGGTAGCTGTTCTGCCACAACAGCAGCAGCATATTTCTCTTCTCCTACCCCCAACACAACTAGGGTATTGCATTACTCTGTCATAGTATCCAAAGAACTTTAAAAGGTATTGATTAGTTTTACACCCAGTTCAGGCTTGCACAGCCTGTGAAGAAATTAAGCCACACCTTTGCTGTTAATGAGATCAGAGTTCTCACAGAGGTGCTGAAACTATGTTTGGGCTAGACCATTTCAGTCTACAAGTGGAGGTGCACAAGTCTGAATACTCTTTCATATATATTTAATTGAAAATTAGATGTTAAGGAAAATAAGAAGCATTCAAACCTAACCTTTCCTTCAGCACTTAATTATAGATACGCAGGGGTTTGTTTTTTTCTGGAATGGAAAAACATTCAGTCATGTGAGCCCCTACCTGCAGTTTGCAATAGTACACCCAGGTATAGATCCACGACCACAGTGAGAACTAGGTATGGCAACTGTGCTCCAGCAGCTTAGCTTCTTGCGTAAAGAATAAAACAGCCTCCAGCAAAACCAGTTTGTTTAGCAATGCCTCTGTCTTAACTCTGTTAAATATGACTACCGTGTTTATCCTGACGTGTGCTCATTATTATTCCCACTTTATAGGTAGGAACTGAGGCTGGCAGACTAATGCTAAAGCACACACTTGTTTGAGCTGTGATTTCACCCCAGGTTATTTATTTAATTTAGAGACATCCAGCGCTTCCTTCACCAGGCTGCCAAATAAGTATTTCACCTCTGGTGGAATGCTAATGCCTGGCATCTTGGTTTAATGTTTTTATCTCAAGGTCCTTTAGTTGTTCTTTCTTAAATGTTCTTCTTTATTACAGTGTAGCCACGGAATGGCTGTTCAGTTCTTGTTTAAATAGTGTAATAGACAGTGTCTTCTGTATGCACACTTGCTGCACTAGAGGGAGTAG
Organism: Darevskia mixta; assembly: GCA_034641385.1. Classification (NCBI taxonomy): domain Eukaryota; kingdom Metazoa; phylum Chordata; class Lepidosauria; order Squamata; family Lacertidae; genus Darevskia; species Darevskia mixta. The sequence goes on from JAWWNH010000066.1 coordinate 28,563,703, forward strand.
GAATCTCGTTTGTGCCATGGGCAGCTCTGCCTGAAATCAGACTAATATACTCTGCATGCTGTGTAGAGGCCATCACCAGTCTGATCAAATACTGTCGTTGCTAAATACAATTCAGCGAAGCATGAAGATCAGGACAAGGAAAACTCCGGAGCTCCATACGATAACAAAGCTCTTCCTACAATAAGTTTTGCTTTATCCCTCCATATCAAAATCACATTTAATTCCATTAGCAAGCAGAGGCCACCTATAAAACAGAGAATAGGCTTTGGTGTGTACCTGTGCATACACACGCACAAAATCATTAAATGGGCTGGAGGCTGGAAGACCCAGAGGAGCAAACATTAGTATTAAGATGTGTTGTGTACAAGTACACAAACACAAAACAGGGCCTATTGGAGGGTTGGTGCCCCAGGAGTGCCATTTGGCCTGGAGTCTCAAGCTCAAAGAGAGCCTCAAGCTCAAAGAGAGCCTCAGATGTTGATGTTTCTTAATTTTTGGGCTTTTGAATATTATTATTATTATTTATTGAATTTATATACCGCCCTATAACCGGAGGTCTCAAGGCGGAATAGTTTCTCAACTTGGTTTTGTGAACGTTGGAGCAAACCATGACACACTCACAGCTCAGAACTGCAAAGAAAATGAGAGATGTGATTTGGTAAAATATATGTGTGTTAACTTATATAAAGGTAAAGGGACCCCTGACCATTAGGTCCAGTCGTGACCGAGTCTGGGGTTGCGGTGCTCATCTCGCTTTATTGGCCGAGGGAGCCGGCGTACAGCTTCCAGGTCATGTGGCCAGCATGACTAAGCCGCTTCTGGCGAACCAGAGCAGCGCACGGAAACGCCGTTTACCTTCCCGCTGCAGCGGTACCTATTTATCTACTTGCACTTTGACGTGCTTTCGAACTGCTAGGTTGGCAGTAGCAGGGACCGAGCAATGGGAGCTCACCCCGTTGCAGGGATTCAAACCGCCGACCTTCTGATCGGCAAGCCCTAGGCTCTGTGGTTTAACCCACAGCGCCACCCGTATCCCCCGTGTTATCTTATATAGATCTGGTCATATCCACTTCACTCTGGAACCTACTTCAGTGCTTTGATACGGGCCTGTCTTCACTTTGGATCACCCTCACCTCAGAACCCGAATTCAAAGCAACCTTCAGAAAACCAAAGCTTTGGTCCACCAATTAACTTGCACTGGGAAACAAAAATGGCCATAACTTTCTGGGGATCAGGGAGAGGGTTTCACATTGACACATAAAACCTTCAGACATAGTAGCCCCCAAGAGGAGATTAACCCTGAAATTTGGTAAAATTTCAAACAGGTACGTCAAGGGCTTCTTTCTCAGCCAGATGGGTGGGGTACAAATAATAAATTATTATTATAATTATTATTCTTTAAACTTTTTTTTTAAAAAAAAAAACACAATACAATACAACCATAACCTTTTTGTAAAATGTCAATGCCTTTTTGTAAAATATCAAGGGGTGAATAATACAGCCTAGGCAAGCAGACCACAAAGAGGGAATTTTAATAGCCTAGGTGGGTATGTAGGCAGCAATGAAGGAATTATAATACCATAGGCATGGAGGGACAAATGAGCAAGGTTGCTTGAGAGGATACAGCTGTAGATAAAATACAAAACCAAACACTATGGCCAAAATTGGGAGAGGGAGACAGAAATGACATTTTCAGTAGCTGAAAATAACGAGTATAGTTGGGGCTCATCCAGACTTTCTTTTGTGCTGCATTTCTAGACACAGGTCCGGGCTTTAAAGTTCCATGTCTGAGTGTGTGGTTTTTATTTTGGTCTTGGTGGTTTCCCAAGGAAAACCTGCATTTCATCACTGAATCAGAATAAACAGGGTTTTTTATTTTTATTTTATTTTTATTTTTTTGCGGATTGCCGTTTGCTCCGAATCAGTGGTTGAATGTGGGTTTTCCTGGAGAAAGCACTGGGACAAAAGAAACCTGCTTGGACGCAGTGCTTTAAAATGCTAACCTGTGCCTGGAAAGCACAGCACAAAAGGATCCATGATATATAATCTATTACTATCAGGAGAACTATACTCCTCTCATCTACCATTGGGGTCATACAATGTTAGGACATACATCAGTTAGGACAAGGCTTGTTCTGACAGCTAAAATTCTGGCCAACAAGTAGGAAGTAGGTACAGCTGCATCCTACAGCTGCAATTTTGGACAGAAGCTGCTTCAGCTGCACTTGGCAGAGGTACTATTATAATTCCATCCAAAACACAATTGCAGATAATCTCCTAAACTCCCCTAGTATGCAAATCTTGAACTGAACTATAATCTTCTCAATCTTCCTTTACCCAAAGATAGAAAATGTCACTATTCTGCAGCCTTCTGGGATCGTTTCTGCCCTCTGTGTCATCTCAAATATAAATGCCAGTGGTGCTGAATTTTCATCAGCTGCTTCCCTGAGCACCTGAAGTATGTTTCATCAGGCCCCGATGACTTAAATACTGATTTCATCACCTCCCTACCCCCTATTTATCTGATCATAGATCCCTTTCTAATAAGAGAAAGAAAGAAAGAAATGCATCTGAATACCAGTTGCTGGGGAAACACAGCACCCTTCCTGTACTCCTGGCCTGCTTGTGGGCTTCCCATTAGCATCTGGTTCATCACTCAGGGAACTGAACACTGGACTAGATGGGCCTTTGATCTGTTCCAGCAGGACTTCTCTTATACTGGAAATGCAACAATACCTCCTTGTACGTATGTTACATGTTAGCACCAACCCTGCTTGATCTTCCTGACACATTTGCATATTGCTTCCAACATCTCTAGCTCATCTAATTCACTTAGAACCTTTTTTGTAATTTTATCCTGAACCATTTATTAATCTCTATAGAGGCATGCGCTTCCTTCCATATATATATATATTCCCTTTCCTGTACGCTTCACTTTTGATCTTGATTTCACTTTCAGTTAAAATTGGCCACTTCTTTATGCAGCCATATTAATCTCGCATGAACCTTTCCATCCCGTTTTTGGCACTGGAACAGACACAATTGGGCCTCCACATCTTAGAAATTGCAGGTCCTTCTGGGCTACCCATTTCTTTAGTTTCTATGTACAAAAAAACTGAGAAGAGCCTAGGTCCCAGACTAATGACTAATTCATAAACCAGTTCTGTTTTCAGATTGAAACGGGAAAGGAAAAAAAGAGAGAGCGATAAGTAACAGAACTTTTTTTCGGGCAGATTTTAAATAGCTTCCATGTTTTGGGGGTGGGAGGAGATGTGGCAGGTAGTCTGTAACTTCCTACCTCACCTTGTGCTCTCCATGGGGCTGTGTCGTAGTAGATTGGACAGGGTGTGGCTGATCCATGTTTCTGTAGGAGCTTACATCTAAAAATTTGACAAAAGGGAATCAACAGAGGAAGAGGAAGAAGGGATGAACAGAGAAGTAATGTGCAGTTGTTTCAGTTGCACACAATGACTCTCAACCTGATTTTTACCATTATATTGTGGTACAAATCAAGAATTTTGGGGTTTTGACTCATAATTTTGACTCACACTTGGAAATTTTCATGCTACAGGAAGAAGCTTCATGATGATACATGCCATGGGGATATATATGTGTGTGTGTATGATTCTGAAATAAACTATTCTGACAAATACATAATTACATTTTCCTGTACAGACGACAGAGAAAAAGAAGAGAAAGTTGTTGATACATCTTTACAAATAATACTGGACAACAATTTGGACATATGAGTGTAAAATTCATGATGGAAACAAGAGTTGCAGATCTTATTTGTGGGTGGTGTTTTGTGTGTGTGTGTTTTTAAGGTGCATCTGTCTCTATCTTATGTGGAGAGCTGGGACTTCAGAGCTCTTAATCAAATCACGATACCCAGCCACCAATTTCCCTCTGATTCTAGAGCACCTGAAGTATCTTTGTACATCTACAGTGTTCACTAAGCTGGATCTGAAGGGAGCTTACAACCTGGTCTGGATAAAGCAGAGAGATGAATAGAAAATGGCTTTGCAGACAAGATATGGGCATTATGTGTACATGGTCATGCCTTTTGGACAGTGGAATGCCCCAGTGGTTTCTCAATATTTTATGAATGATATTTTTAGCAATTACTTGGACCAGTTACTGATAGTTTACAAAGATGACATTCCGATTTATTCAGCCAATTCTCAATTACATGAGTTGAATGTGAAAGCAGTGTCGCAGAGGCTCTGGGAGCTGTATGCTAAGTGAGAGATATGTGCATTCGACCTTGCTACCATTGGTTTCCTTGGCCACCTCATCACTCCAGCAAGGGTGAAAATGGATACAGCCAAAATAGAGTCAGTACTCTCCTGGCAGTCTCCCAAAACAAAACAAAAAAGACCTTCAAAGATGACCAGTGTATGACCAGAAGTACAAGAATCAGGGAGGGTGGTTCACACAATCCCCTTAAGATGCGCTTTTAACGTAGGACTGCCACACGAGAAGAATATTGGGCCAATGGTGATTCCTCCTGCTGACATTGGCAGATATGTAGAATCCCTTCATTCAAGAGCCAGAGAGGAGGCGACTCAGGAGCAGGGCTAGCCAGCATGACCCCACATTCCCCTCACATGTCCTTCTACTACATGTGATTGTGAGAACCCATCTAGAATGATATGGGAGAAGAGTCTTACATATACATATCATGAATCAGCCATAAGTCTTTGCACCTGCCAAATAGACCACTTATAGATCCTCAGGTAGTATAAATGGGTGCCATGTGATTTCTGAGACTTGGGTGCCCCAGTCTTGAGACCAACCAAGACTCAAGTCGAAACAAAATAAAAAAAAATTCTTCCAGTAGCACCTTAGAGACCAATAAAGTTTTTTATTGGTATGAGTTTTCGTGTGCATGCACACTTCTTCAGATACACGAAAGCTCATACCAATAACAAACTTAGCTGGTCTCTAAGGTGCTACTGGAAGGAATTTTTTTATTTTGTTTCGACTACGGCAGACCAACACGGCTACCTACCTGTAACAAGACTCAAGTAGCAGACATGCCCCACTCTCATCTTGACCTTTCTCTTTGCTCATCTTATTTTTCTAAACAAAAAGGGCTCAACATCTTAGCCTTTCCTGGTAGGGAAGATGTGCCACCCTCACCCAAGATAATTTTAGTAGCTCAGAAAACAGAGTAACACAAGGCTTTGTAGTGCATCTGTTACTATTCAGGGTGGGGGGAAGACTCCCAAATTGCATTGATTCACCCTCTTATTCACCACACACACACACACACACACACACAGAATGGATGCACATCAATACTGTATACTTCTTGAAGAAGGTCATCAGCACTGCCCAGCGTGTTTTGGGACATTATTCTTTGATAGAAACCCATAGAATTGGGAAAGGATGCCTTGGAGCACAGAAAGTTACAGCCATCAGGAAGCAGAAGGTGAAAACTGTGGGCAAACAATGTCCTTATCTCCAACAACTGACAGGACCACATTCTCAACATTTCAGAGCCAATGCACTATAGTGTTTAGAGAGTCAGCCTATGACGAGAGAGACCCAGGTTCAAATTCCTACTTTTCCATGAAGCTCATTGTGACCTTGGGTCAGTCACTTTCTCTCAGCTTAATTTACGTATTTTTCAGGACATTGCACAGCTGGACTCCACCACCAAAAGTGGATGTTGGAGGTCACATAGTTGCCATAGCTGAAATCCACAGACAGACTTCCAGAAGTAAAAAAAGGAATCTAAATATCTGAACTGTTTTTGGAATATATGTCTAGATTATATAATCTAAATACAATTGTTCAAGCATAATCTCTGTTGTTCAAGGAATGTATACACATGTTTATTAGGCACGATAGCTTTTATATGGCCCATCAGCACCAGTTTCCAAGGCTTAAAGCCATTAGTCTGTTTGGTGAATAGGTGTCCACACAATGTCTAGAAAATAACTATAATTTGTTCCTAAATGTATGTAATTAATCATTTTAATGAGATAGTTTACAGCTCAACACTTGGAGTACTGTATGGGACGGCAATCTCCATTGATGTGGCTTTGTTTCTCAAGCCATCAGCCTTTAATTGGTGTGTGTATATATAATATTCTTCTGCTGATGTGCATGTATAATTCACACAGCAGGATTAATGGAAATAGTGCATGCATCCAGGGGAGAACAAACATCTCCTTCCACTTCATATGTCCATCAATCTTCTTGTTATTCATGCGCTACTGCCCCTATATATCGTTGCTATTCATCAATGGGTATTTTTCTTTCAAATGTGAATAGCCGAGCTCCTTTCAATATGCTTGTTCCCACTTACAGATATATATATAAACTACATACACCTCTTTCACCTTGAAATAATGTTTAATAAATTGCAATTACCTTGAAAAGTCCTTCCATAATTGATCTCTTGAGTTTATTCTTTGGTTTCTACTTTTCTTTGATTTTAAATTAGATTGGCTTATTTGATTAGCACAGCAGTCAATAGATTTATCTGCTGTTGTTGCTGAGAGTCAGTTCTCCAAAAAAAAAAAAAAACTTCCTTTTGGCCTAAGATTATCAGTTATGTTCCAAACAAGTGGTTTGGTTGGGTTTTTACTTTGTTCATATTCATATTATTTTACATATAATTTCTATAGCATATAATAGGGATGGGAAACTTTTGGCTCTCCATATGTTGCTGAACTTACAAGCCCCATCAGCAAGCATGACCACTGGCCAGGTGTGATGAGAGTTGTCGTTCAGCAATATCTGGAGGGCAGAATGTTTCCCACAACTGGCAAAGAATGATCGAATCAGAGATATCAGAGGGACTTGTGATGCAGAATGCTACTGCAGTATCCCTGACAGACATCTGTTCAGGGTCTGCTTAAACACCTGCAGTGAAGGAGAGCCCACCACCTCCGGAGTTAGCCTGGTCCACTGTTAAACAACTCATAGCATCAGGAGGATTCTCCTAAAGATTAGCCCAAATCTGCTCCCTGCAGTTTTCACCCATTGGTTCTAACTTTGGCCTCTGATATACCAGAGAACAAGTCTGTTCCATCGTTGGCATAACTGCCCCTCAGATATTTAAAGTATGAAGAATTTAGTAATTCTCAACTCAAGTTAGCCTCATGACGATCCTCTGAACTCTGTAAGCTCAGAAGGTAAACCAAACAATGGATTTTGCTGCTTTGTAGAACTTTGAGCAGAGGTGTAAAGCACAAAGCTGGATATGGAAAACTTTTGGTCCTCCAGATGTTGCTGTAATCTACAACCATCACCCGCGACTGTTGGCCATGCTTGCAGGGGCTGATGGGAGTTGTAGTTCAGCAACATCTGGAGGACCAATGGTTCCATACATCTGCACACAGGTGCCCAATTCCTGAATTGCAGTGGGTTGGGTTGGATGACTCTCGTCGTCTCTTCCATTGAATTCTATAATTCAGTGATTCTCTGTACCAATCATAGACTTAATTGCAAGAGTGACACAAGCTACCTACTCTGGGGTCACTATAGAGCCTAAAGTTTAGATCCTATCTCTCCCCCCCTCCTTCCCTGGCTCAAGAAACAGTGAAGTATACTGGAGTGTGCCTTCCTATTTCCACTTCAACCTCCTAGAACAGCAGCATATTAAAGGGAGGAGAAGTACCTTTTAAAGCACTATTGTTGCCACTGCTATTTGGTGCTGGGAGTTTGTGGCCTACAGTGGATGGCTTGGCAGACTTGATCCAGTTTGCAGGCTGCCACCTCATCCCTTCTGTCTCTCTCTCTCCCCCCCCAGATAGGAGTTATCCATTAAAATATGGGGAAATACCTGTGACTGGCTAGTTGTACACTCACCCAAGAAAACAACAACAACTAGGAGCAAAGAGAGGAGTTCCTGCCCTTTTGAACTCAGGCCTTATTTTTTGTGGCAAACATGGGTGAAAGTTCAGAACAGACTGTACGTAGACTTCGAATTCCCCACAGTTTCTGGATTTAAATTACTGATTGGTATTCATCTAAATAATTGCACGAGTGGAATTATTTTCCCCACATGATCCTTGTGCCATCCCCAACCCTGCTTAGGAGAACCCTAGAACAGATTGGGGGGGGGGGTTCCTGTTCCATAAAAGGAAGTTGTTCTTCTCATGCAATTATTTAGTTGCACACCCTCCACTGTCTCTGTCAGCACTTCTCGGTCTTATCACTTGGGCCCAGATTAAACAGCTCTTGGACAGTCCTGCTTGCCTCATGAGTCCCATCTACCACTTTTGGTAATGAGTAATGATTGGGACGCGGGTGGCACTGTGGGTTAAACCACAGAGCCTAGGGCTTGCCGATCAGAAGGTTGGCGGTTCAAATCCCCGTGACGGGGTGAGCTCCCGTTGCTCGGTCCCTGCTCCTGCCAACCTACCAGTTCCAAAGCACGTCAAAGTGCAAGTAGATAAATAGGTACCGCTCTGGCAGGAAGGTAAACGGCGTTTCTGTGCGCTGCTCTGGTTTGCCAGAAACGGCTTAGTCATGCTGGCCACATGGTCCGGAAGCTGTACGCTGGCTCCCTCTGCCAATAAAGCGAGATGAGCACCATAACCCCAGAGTCGTCCGCGACTGGACCTAATGGTCAGGGGTCCCTTTACCTTTTCCTAATGATGCATCAGCCCTTGCCCCATATTCTCCCTCTATAGGATTTTGTTTTTATGATTTAGACTAGCATTCTGAGAATTTGAGCATCTCTTTCCAAACACACAACTTGTACTGCAGTCAGAGCAGTATGGACCATTATAGCTATTGAGGGGAGGTTTCTGAAGCTCAGCGTTTTAGTGACACAAAATCCCTTCAGTGGCTCATGTCTGTGTTAACCACGTTGTAGAATGAGATGAGGAACAAACTGTTCTGCCAGAACAAGAGTTATCCATTAACCTGCATCCCAAAGCTAGTTCCCAGCACGGCTGATTGTGTAATTAATTGGTAACTGGAAGCGTTGAAATAGTTCACACACCAAACATTATCCTGTATGTTGCACCAGAGTCCATGGGGGATAGGTTTGTTGGACTCGCCCTCAACACCTCATTCTACTTATACTAGAAGGGATTGGAGAAGAAAGAAAGATTGGCAGTTTCCATGTGGTTTGCTTGGAATCACTGGACGTTGGTGCTGGATACTAGGATCAACAGGAGATAGTTGTGCCCTTGCTGTGGCCCTATAACCTTGACACCTGATTAGACAAGCGGTTCTCCTAGCACTAGATTCAGTTTGTTAGTCTGCAAAGATTAAATAGAACATGTTTTAAAAACACCTTTAATGCATGTGCATGTCCTTTGATACTTATGTACACTTTATAAAGTACTATATAAGGCACAATGTAAGGACCAATGATAAGCACTATACATTTAAAGCAGAAATATGGTGATCTGTTTTGGACAACACTGGGTTTACTAAAAAGCAGTTACTGAGCTAAAGTGCTTCAGTGTCATTGACTGTTTTAAATATGGAAGGAAAACAGCATTTAGCATCAAGCTTTGCCATGAATGAAATCTTCAGAATCAACAGAACTGGTCATGTATATTACAGTACAAAATAATATACATTTGCAAAATCCAGAACAGCTCAACTTCTCCATAAATATGAGTCAAAATTCAATGTCACTCCAGGTTTGATAGCTGCTGTGTAGCTGGTAAACCCAGACAACTGTCTATAGTGTCTGCCCGTTATTTTTGTACACCCTTTGAGTTGGTTTTACTGCATCAATTCAGCTGGGGAAAGTGTATCAAATGACACTAGCTCTCTAGGTAACAGTGGGCTGGATCCATAGAGCTGCTTGTATGAGTGGATACCAATTCTCCTTACCCAAGAAGGTGTCTCCAGGTTTCCCCTATACCTTACTCCAGCAGTGACTCCCATGCTACATGCCATGATTTATCCAGTGGTGCCCTAATTTCAAGAGCAGCTTTGGGAGTGGGGAGGTTCAGGGAGATGAAATGGGAAGGAGGAGGTGGGAAGGCCCTGCTCTTAGGAACAAAACCCTGTTCCATAATATAATAGCCTATGTGCATGATGATACGCACAGACCATGGCTAAACATGAAAGTTTTTCTAACAGACAAATTTAAACTCAAAATTGTGCTAGGCCAGCAGTCATTCCTAATGAAATCTAGACCCCATGGGAGAAATGGAAAGATAAACCCATGGAGGATATATCTCCATTGCTTCCCCTAGTGTTATACTAATCCTGCCATATAAGGTGGCTCGGTTTAAGGACTGGTCTGGCAGTGGGTTGCACCATTTAATAGACTTTTATGAACAACCTTTATCTATATAGAAATTAGTCAATAAATTGCAAGGCCTGTGCATCAGTTGACTCATTCTTCACCAAGCACATCATTTCATTACTAAAACATCAATAAAGAAATCTGGACAAAGAGATTTTTGAGTGCTTAATTTTAGAATTTGAATGCAGTACAAAAGGATTAGTTTTAAAGATATACTCTTTATTGAATAATAAAACAACCAACTCATTCTCTCTGTCAAAGGTAGTTTGGGAACAAGACATAGAGCAGGGGTCAGCAAGGTTTATCTTGCCTGGGCTGGATCAGTCCCACGGAGATCCCTCCGTGGGCCGGATTGCGTGCGTGTGTGAGTTCGTGCGCTCGTGATTTTCGACATCTGCGCACGCGCAGACGCGATTTTCGGTGCCGCGGAAGCGAGTCCCCGTGCCGCGCTGTGCTGGTTTATCGCAGCTCGCGAGCGGGCGGCTCAGTTCAGGGGCGCTTCTGGCCCATGGGCCTTAGGTTGCTGACCCCTGACATAGAGCAAGTAATTTCAGATGAGGCATGGTCAAATATCTGGAATAATCCACTGCTGCAAAGGCCAGGGAACTTTCTTTAAAATGAATTTCTCACTGGTATCTCATGCCCATGCATTTAAGCATACATATCTGGCTCTAGAGGATGCAACTGTAGAGTGGATGTGAGGTGCAAGGAACTTATGTACATATGTGCTGGAATTGTCGTGCAAGTCTTTTCTTATTGGTCTCTGATTTTCCAAGAAATAGTAATCATCACAAGCAATAATGTACATTTGTCTCTACAACTGGCACTTCTCAATGTGCGGGAGGGTGAAAATGAAGATGTAAAATGCAAGCTAAAATGCAAGATAGCTGGAAACTGGCAGATACCTTAACTTTTGATGCATGGCTGCATAGACTCTGTGGTGGAAACATTGACTTAAAACTTGCCAGAGGAAAAGCTAAAGCAATGGACTTCTTTGCAGTCTGGCATCTGTTCATGGAGTATATCAAATCAAATAAACAGAAGCTTTTTCTCCCAGCTCCAGTTCTAGGATAAAGCCTGACTTTCTGCTGAACAGACAATAGTAAACATTTTTCTCCTGGGTAGCCCAAAGCATGGCATGCATGTTTCTTTTCCCAAACTATGTGTATGAAGTAGTGTAGGAGCAGAGAGAGGTGCAGTGGGAGGGTTGTTGCCTATTTGGGGGTTCTTATTTTTTTGTTCCTGACATGTCCTGACTGTTGGCTGTACCTAAATTTTTCCATCAGTACTATTTCTTATCTGTGATATGTTGTTGTTGTTTTTAAAAAGGAACAAAATCCTGTAATTTCTAGTTCCCTTAAGATAATACTGTACAGATATTTTTGCTTCTCTCATCTGTTGAGTTCTCCTGTGCCTGTTCTCTGTATTTTGCTCATCTGCTTTAAGCAGAACTGTACAGGGATTGCTTCCTTTTATATATATTCTATCAGTCATAAGTCAGAGATGACTGGAGTTGTAATAAGGGATGCATGGTTCTGTCTATAGCTGGTCCATAACAATTCTGCACATGTTATTTCATAAACCCAATCCATCCTGCATTTATTTCCAATTATTTAAATTTACGCACACACCAACAAAAAATGCATATATCAATATTTAAATATGTATGGAGACATGTGATACATAGAGACTTGGGACAGAATACTAGGCTTGCTCTGATTTAATCAAATTCTATCCTAAAATTAAAAGGAGACTGTTCCTTTTTGGGGGAAAGACTGCATTTTAGAGATGCCCAGAACAAAATGCATCTATTCACCTGCAATTTGGCAGAATTTATTCAGTAAGTAGGCCGGGGCTAGTGTACCTTCAGATTTCATCCACTTCTGTTGAAAGAGGTATAGCCATTTTACTTGTGAGACAGTGTGTGAAATATCTGCCAGAGATGGATGGGAATGAATCTAGTGTAATTGGACAGTTATCACAGAAAAGCTGAGTTCTTTTCTACCTGATAGAGTATAGTTAGTGATTATCCAGTGCTTACCTGGCCATTGCAGAGTGTTAACTGGTGCTCTAATCAAGGTTTGAATTTACTCATTAGCAACCAGTGAGACCAGGAGCAAAGCATAACCAGTTATAAAAACCACAGATTTAAGATTTTAGCAAAATCAAATCAGTTTATTTGTATAGAATATGTATAATAATGTGAAAATGGAAGAAAATAAAGGAACTTAAAGCAATTCAGTACAGTATGGTACCTTTGAAAAGATTTCATTTGATTTTGGAATAAAGTTCATCGTTACCCATCCAGGGTTGTGGGTCAGGATCCTGTGGCCTTCAGCTGGGTGAAAGCAAATGAAGCAAAGTTGAATAGACAGCGGAGAGGGATTAGAAATGATTATTGTAACACCTTTCATGTTAATCATGAATTGCATCAGGAAATTGGAATTTCCTGTGTAAAATGTAGATTACATCTTCAGCATTTCTCTGCCTGGGATATTATTATTATTATTATTATTATTATTATTATTATTATTATTATTATTATTTTATCTATGTCCCACCCATCTGGACAGGCACCCATCTGGACACTTTCCAAGATAGTTCAATAATGATTCTACATTCGTTTAGGTGTCATGTCTGTTGCCATTCCTTAAAATCTCATTATGCTGATGGCATGGTATTTCCTTCTAACCTTATCATCATCCAAGATGTCAAGGTCTCACATGACTGTCACTGAGAATCAGCAAAAAGTTCCAAGCTGCTTGCACCAAAGTGGCACAGAATTGAATTTTTCCTTTCTTGTCATTAACGTTAGTTCCTCGTGGTTGCTCTACTTTCCCCCGAAGTTTGCTGTAGTTTGAGGTTCTAGAGGCCTAGCAGGGCCCAGTTTAAAAGGGAACCTACCGGTATTTGTGAATGTTTCTAAATATTTGTTACCAAGAGTAACATCAAGGCTAAGATAGTAGATGAGATGGTTGGACAGTGTTCTCGAAGCTACTAACATGAGTTTGGCCAAACTGCGAGAGGCAGTGAAGGACAGGCGTGCCTGGCGTGCTCTGGTCCATGGGGTCACGAAGAGTCGGACACGACTGAACGACTGAACAACAACAACAAGATAGTAGATCTCTTTTTGTTTGGAAGAGAACAGCATTCTTAGCAGGTCAAATCTATAACATTGGCGATGGTGGCAAGGTGGAAGTGCATGGAAAGTTCCATCGCTAGAACTGACATAGCCAGATCAGCTACCACTTTTTAAATCAATAATCCTCATGGTCTTCTGGAGACATGACAATAGAAGCAGACATAAATCTGGTAACTCCCAGCTATGGCTGAACAACAGCAGCAAAGCTGGGGGGGGGGAGGTTTAAATAGTAGGAGAAGTTCTTCCACCATCCCTGCTGCATTTCTCAGTTACTTGGCAAACACCTCTGAGAACCACAGCTGAAAACAGAGGTTGTGGGGGAGAAACGGGGAGGGGGAGGAAATAATAGAGCTGGAAGGGACCGTGAGAGTCATCTAGTCTAACCTCCTGCAATGCAGAAATATTTTGCCCAATGTGGGGCTTAAACCCATGACCCTGAGATGCTCATGCTCTACCCAATGGCGGAGGAAGCCACTTGGCCGCCTGGGGCAGCACGCTCAGGTGCGGGACGAGCCAGCCATAGGGGCAGGGTGAGGGTGGGGCGAGCTGGCCATAGGGGGGGCGTGCTTCTGGAGTCTACCTGCCACTCAGCCGCCCTCCAGCTGGGGGGGGGAGGCAGCGGGCAGATCGTTTGGGCTCAGGCGCGCTGCAGGTCCTGCGGTAAGTGCCACCTGGCATTTTGTCACCCCCTCAGTGGTAACACCCGGGGCGTCCCGCACCCTCCGCACCCCTTTCCTCTGCCCTTCCTCTGCCCCTGGCTCTACCAACTGAGCTAACATAGCTCTTCCCCCGACTGCTGCTTTCCCCCAAGCAGATTGCACTGTCCCCTCCCACATCACTTTGCAGACATTCCCTGTCAACTGAGGATCCCATGATGTTTATCAGGCACTAAAGAAAGCATTCAAAACTTTAGAATAATCATGGAAATGGTTTTGATTACAAAAATTTATCCCCTCCCCGCAAACCTTCCCTAGTATTATTATTCAGCTATAAATAAATCATTCAAACCGAGAGAATGTATATGAATGTATCATATTGCTAAGAGGCATTTCAGCTTAACTTAAGTAGTGTGAGAAAGTTTCCGTCTGCCCTGCCCATGAAGAACAAATCCCATGGCATAATTATTTGAGAAAAGTATGCACTGGAAAATAATTTGTTTTTCAAAGAAGCATTGGAGAAGATCTTGACAAGCAGTCTGAAAGGGTGTTGCTGCTTTTACCAGTAGATAGAACTAATCCATCTGTGATGCTATAACTATGAATAAATGAGTGTCCATATTATATAAAAAGGCCATTGGAACTGGACGAATAAACCCACTGCAGCAAATCAGAAAGAGGAAGAACGTTAAAACATACACACTCTCTCAAACACACCTTGCCATTTCTGTCTGAAAACGGCTTCTATTTTCTAAATGTCTTAATTATCAGACCAATTAGTCATCATACTGGGAGGGGGAAGGAAATGAAGGTCACAAGTTAGCTCAGATAAGGCATCCTTATTAATTATGGCACTTCCTGTGTTATAATTAGTCACATTTTAATCAAAGCCCATGACAAAAGAGTGCCAGGTGTTCTCTTGTAAAACTGTGACGTTAAAAAAATAGTATATTAATTTCCTGTTGGAAGCAGGACCTATAACTTGCAAATACTAATTTTCCTGTTTTATTATAAAACATATAACCAGACCTGTTTCTATTATTAGCTTCTTTCATTTGAGGTCTATATAACTTTGTCAGCAGCATCAAACGTGAGCAGGATCCTAATTCAAAAATACATGTGATTGGATATTGAGTTGTGCTGCTTTATCTGGTGTTTTGGCTTTGAAAAATATTTGATCTGAACAATCAGGATATGCTGAAGGTGGTATCCTAGGATTTCAAGCTACTCCTCCGTTCACATGGGGAGGGAGGGTGATTTTTGCCAATTGCCTCTTCCAAATTCAGCCCCCTCCCACACCATCCCAAGGGGTCCCCCAATCCCCAGAAACATTTTTTCAGGGAGTACTGGGGAACTGCAGTGGGACAACGATATTCCATAACTCAAAAGGATCCAAGCAGTACATTTAAAAAAAAAAGTGGTGAAAGGCATAATCCTAAGTCTGTATATAGTCAGTTACCAAAGGGAAACTTTTACACCTTGATTTTAAACTTTTCTGCAAACACCTGTTTATCTCCTTGAATGGCACTGTGAGAAGGGGTCAGGAGGAATCCTCTCCAGCATGGCAAGGTGCCATCTGTCTGACTGGAAGTGACACATTGCAAAGAAAGCAGGCCACTCTGCCCAACAGTGAATAAAGGCAGGGTGAGAGACACATTGGGTTTGAGTCTCTGCCACCAAGGAAGAGAAAGAAAACCAGGAGCTATAACAAATCAGCATACAAGAATTGAAGCAGGAGTGAAAGAGGCAGCGGCAGAGAGAGTGGGGATGAATGGAAGCCTGTAAAAGAGTGTGTGCACATGAAGCTGCAATCAGAGCCTCATCTAAGAGTGGGGAGACTGGAATGGGAGGACACAAAGGGAGTGTAAATGTGTGAGCGAGCATGAAATGGGGGAAGAACAAGCAGAGAGCCAGGTTGCACACAGGCAAAAACCATGGAAAGCAAAAGGAGGCAGGAGTAAGCTATGGACTAGTGCAGGAACAGGGAGAAAGAGGATCGCCTGTGGTGAATTAAGAGGATAGTTTACTGCTGAGCAAGCATTAACAAAGAGGGAAGAAGCAGATCAGAGAGGAAGGTTTGTAAACTTATTGGGGAAGCATACCCCAGGGGCTGGTGATGTGGTAAGAGTAAAAGCAAACAGGCATAAGGGGATGCCTACTGATGGGAAGAACCTCAACCTTGGGGAAGGGCTCACCAGATGACTGTGGCCATAAGAGACATGCTGGAATTTGGGACCCACAAGGAAGGTAAGAAGCATAACATTCTGTGGTCTGTTTATTGCAGAATTGCCAAGAAGGAGGATGAAAGTATTAAGAGAGAGGAGGAAGCATAGAGGACACTTGGGACATGATGCAGGGCAAGATTCATATGCCTCATCTATGTGTAAAGGTAAAGGGACCCCTGACCATTAGGTCCAGTCGTGACCGACTCTGGGGTTGCGGCACTCATCTCGCTTTACTGGCCGAGGGAACCGGCGTACAGCTTTCAGGTTATGTGGCCAGCATGACTAAACTGCTTCTGGCGAACCAGAGCAGTGCACGGAAACGCCGTTTACCTTCCCGCTGCAGCGGTACCTATTTATCTACTTGCACTTTGGTGTGCCTTCGAACTGCTAGGTTGGCAGGAACAGGGACCGATCAACGGGAGCTTCTGATCGGCAAGCCCTAGGCTCTGTGGTTTAACCCACAGGGCCACCCGCATCCCACCATCTATGTGTATTGCAGTACAATTTGTGGTAATCTGGGTTTTAATGGTAATAATCTGACCTGTATTCTTGCATTTGAAATATGAGCTACAGTTCCCAGAGTACCGTGGGATTGCTAAACCACTCTGAGAATTGTAGCTCTGTGAGAGGAATAGGGATCTCCCCAAAACTCTCAGGCCCCTTAAAAAGCTACACTTCCAAATATTATTTGCAGGAAGGCATGACTTCTTAAAGTCGTATGATACTGCTTTAAATGTATAGTGCAGGCATAGGCAACCTTGGCTCTCCAGATGTTTTGGGACTACAATTCCCATCATCCCTGACCACTGCCGCTGTTAGCTAGGGATCATGGGAGTTGTAGTTCCAAAACATCTGGAGAGCCAAGGTTGCCTATGCCTGGTATAGTGCATTTAAACAATTTGTCCATTGTTTGGTATGTTCTGCTTTGCACAAAATATTTTCTAAGTGAGCATCCAATTACTTAGCTCCACTGTCAGAGGCAGTATATGCCTCTGAATACCAGTTGCTGGGAATCACAAGTGGGGAGGGTGTTGTTGCATTCTGGTCCTGCTTGCAGGTTTTCTGTAGGCACCTGGTTGGCTGCTGTGAAAATAGGATGCTAGACTAAATGGACCTGACCCAGCAGGGTCTTTTTTATATAATTTTATTCCTGTTTGATTCTTCTTTCACTTCTGTTTCAGTTCCAACCCAAATACTGTAGTTTGTTGTCCCCATTCTTTAAATTAACCTCCCTTCCAGCTCATATCCCACAGTGGAGCCATGGCAATCTGCTTTTCTATATTTTTGAGAACTGCCCAAGGCAACATATTTTCAAGACGTTGGTGCCCCTTTTTCAAACAAATAGGTTTTTTTTTTTAAATCTCCCCACCCTTTCCAACCACCTTTTGCCCAAAGGAATGCTGGATAACTAAAGATTCCCCGTTGTCCAGTATCCTCGCTCCCCAACAAACTGGGGAAAGATAAAATATAAAATAGCATTTCTTTTTCTGCTGCAGCAGTTCTCAGATGAACCCAAAATGAGCAGGCAGCCTGGCCATCTCCCAGCTATAGAGGCACTGGCCAGAGATGGAGATTGTTCTCTGAGAGAGGAAGGCCTGAATTTGCTCAGCAGCAATTGATCCCAGATGTCATTACCCAATGTCATCCACTTCTGACCCAACCTGTCAAGGTGTCTCAGCTCCCTCACTGGTTGGTTGAGCTTCATCCAGGCAAAGCACTGCTGGTAAACCATTCTCCCTATTCATAGATTTTTATTATTGTGCCAGGAGCAGATTGATTAACTCTCTAGAGCTCTCAGATGTACCTGAACTCAAGGGGAAGGATTCTAAGAGAATACTGTATAACTTTAGCTACATGCATTTCCTGGCATCTTCCATCATGATTTAAATTATGTTTCATTTCTGCAGATAACTGAAAGTTCAGGCACTGGCAGTCCAATTCCTATGTGTTTATACAGATGCGCCTCGCTGAGGGTTGCGCCAGAGTAAACATGCTCAGGATTGCAGCAGTTAGCCCGCAACTTACAAGCATTTAACTTGTGCACATTCAGCTTTATGCACTTGGCAAATAAATAAATAAATGAATGAAAACGGGGCAGAAAGGGGACGGGCATCCAGGAAAAAAGACTGGCAATTCCACCCGCCATTGAACCCACTGTCTTTTGACTATACAGGATTTTGACTTTAGGCATGATCCCTGGAATGTAACCCCCACTTAAGTTATGGTTACCAGATTTTTTTCAATGAATCCGGGGACACTTTTTTTTTTTTTTTGAAGCTGAGTAGCAACAGGGAGTCAGTAGTGGGAATGGTGAGGCAAAAGACCCTGGGCCCAAGCACACATGCATATTGTATCAAGGTGCAAAGCCCTTCTTTCACACCCTGTGAAACATAAATGCACAGAGTTTTTAAAAAAGTGGGCAATGGCCAGCCGCTCACAACTCCCGAGTCTCCCCCAATCAGTCAAAACAAAGTGGGAAGGGGCAAGGAGATTGTACCACCGGTCGTCCCCGGTTCCCCTTTGGCAGTGGCAGCGGCAGTGGCAGCAGTAGCGGCAGCGGCAGCCCAGACCCAGTCTGGTAGTGCAGTTGGCTCTGGCTGGCTTCAGAAGCTGCCCGCTGCCGAGGCACCTGCCATTTTTCCTCATCGGAAGTCCCCAAAAATGGGGTTGCTGTGGCTGCCGCTACCACATTTCCCGGGGACAGATTTGCAAATCTGGGGATATTCCAGGGACGGAATTTGTCCGGAGACAGATTTGCAAATCCGGGGACTGTCCCCAGGAACCGGGGACATCTGGCAACCCTAACTTAAGTTGCAGGCTTACTGTAATCACATACCGGTAATTTTGTTTGTGCAGTACACACTGTCAGGTTTGAAAGCAATGGGCAAATAAAATGAAGGAAATTCAGTAGTGATGACATATAAAGTATAGGCGGTGACCATTTTGCGCACATCCAATTGATGCACGACTGCTGACTGCAGAATGGGGGAGTAACAGGGCAGGGCAGGTTTATGTGTGCTCTGCCAATGTGTGGGGGGCCAGGAATGGAACCCCCACACAAAATGGTCACCGCCTGTATCTGCAGATCTGCCCGGCTTCTGGGTCCAGGAACTCTAGTAATGTAGGACAGGGCCGTAGCTGGGGATGGTGAGGAAGGCCCCTGCCAGGGGCGCAGGTGAGGGAGGCACGCAAAATTGGCTTATAAATATGTTGATAAATAAGTCTATATTTGGGGGGTTGGAGGAGAGGCAGAGCTAATTTGTCCATGGCTAGGGGGCGCAATCTGGATGGTTCTGCCAGGGGCGCAAGATCACCTAGCTACAGCTCTGATGTAGGGGAATTTCCAGGTGAACTGTTTATTGAGGATTCATTCTGATTAGATGACATTGCATCAAAGCAACTGTTATCCCACACTTTACCCTGTCACTTTCCTTATTGCAAAAAGTCAGATCCTTGGGGGAAGGACATTTGTTGTGCAAAATTGTTGGCATCTGTCTCGATGGCATCTGGAAGAGTGCGCCTTTGGGCGTGAAGTCAAACCATTGGAGAATTACAGCACCTGCTGTGGCTGTAGAGACCAATATATGCGAGACAGATGTTTCGTTGCAGCCAGCGGTGGAGGAAGCCGCTCGGGCGCCTGGGGCGGCGCGCCCAAGGGCGGGGCGAGCTGCCCATAGGGCAGGGCCTCCAGAGTCTGCCTGCCTCCTCCCACTCAGCCGCCCTACAGCTGGGGGGGGAGGCGGTGGGTGGAAAGTGTCCCAGGAGAGACGCATGGCTCGGGCGTGCTGCAGGCCCCGCGGGGAGTGCTGCCCGGCATTTTGTCTCCCCCCTCAGTGGTGACACCCAGAGCGGACCGGGGCACACCCACCGCACCCCCCTTCCTCCGCCCCTGGTTGCAGCTAGGACAGATGAAGGTGTCTGATTGTGCAGATGCAGGTGTACCATGGCGGTTCTTTTTTGTGTGCTTCTTCCAGCAGTCATTCCTCCTCTGGTCACTGCTGTGGATACATTGATTGCAGTGGATACCTGATTGTGGATACCTGATTGCAGTCGTCTTCAAGGGATTCCCACACAGTGAGGTTAATGTTGCCAACATTCATGTCACATTTGTAGACATCAACACAGAATTGATTGAATCCCACCTGAAAATAGCAACAGTCTGGAAGGGTCTAAAGATACACCTGTGACCCAAAGGTTCCTTCTGCCATACCCATATGTTTCAAATGCATGCTTGTCCTGAGGGCTTTTGCATCCCTTGCTTTCTCACTGCCACCCTCAATTTTTTCACATGGTCAATTTCTTTGTGAGAAGGAAGTGCTAGAAACGTGAAATGCTTTTTGCAACCCTGCTTTATTTGCAAATATGCATATTGAGTTGCAGGGCAGGGGAGCATATATGGGCATTCAGACATTATGTTGACCTGTTGGTTAAAGTGCTGATTTTTTTTATTTAAAAAAGGTGCTTAAAACTTCACTTTCACTATATCTTTTAAATTTTCAAATGTACAGACCATATAAGCCCCCCTTATATTGTGGTTGTTTATTGTATTTCTGAGTGAATTACAATTCAGCTGTACTTGTTTCAGCAATTACAACTGGATTTATTTTCCTTCTGAAGAGAAAAAAAATGCAAGTATAAGAGCGTGTCAGAAAGCAGGAACATTAATTAGCATTAACAAAATGAGTTATTTATTTACATATTTAGTAGAGTTGTTACCTAGACATGAAAGGCAATGTAAGCTATTACCATCTTTACCCTATGACAGTTACCTGACTGGGGAAATGAAATGTCTCTTTTGTATTACTATTCCATTTTTGTTTTGCTGTTAGTCATTCCAAATTTTGCAAAACAAGTTGAGGTATATCTATACTAAATTCAAAATAAAATATGTGGTTATTTGCTATGATGGTTCTTGTTGATTGTGTGTTCATTTTTTCAGAGGTTTCATTTTCAGAAAATGAAGTAGTTTGTAGAGTTTATTCTTACTGATAAATGTTTTCCTTGAGAGTATCAGATAACAGCATCTTGAATACCCACCATGAGGCTGAATGTTACTTGGAAGGCTATATATGCTATTACTATTTTTACTGTATGACAGGTACTTGAGCTTCTTGAATTCACAGCAATAAATGAAATAAATGTATCCATTGCATTACTGGTCCATTGAGCCAATTAGTCATTTTACCTCACTTGGATAATGGAGATAAAATTCTATTAATGGTCTACTGAGACAGCTAGTATTGTGACTTCATTGGCTTTGCACCAGTGAAACAGAAGTAAAATCTTGGATCCCATTATTGACCTTTTGAGCTAGCCAAATAGACTATCTGCAATAGATAGCACATTTTAAAATAAAAGGAATTGCTGCAAAAAAAGCCACAGGCACTGTAAAATACTGAGTTAAGGAATTAATATCAGGCAGATGTTTTAAATCTTCTTAAGTGTTTGCCTCAGATAATTTTCAGACAATTTCTTTTTAAAGCATCCCTGCCACATATACAACACTTTAATCTCCAGGATTATACTAAACCTCATTAATCTAATGCAAATATTCTCTAGTTTTAGTTTCCATCATTTGTTTATGTTGATTAGAATTTTTCTGTGTACATTAATTACACTCCAACATGGCTATAATTATGATTCCAAATCCTGTATTCATGTTATATAGAGCAACCAATAGTCTGCTATCTGGAAGAAATCAATCAGGAAAGTAAGTTTTATGGCATTCTGCTTTGCAACAAAAGGTTTTGACCACAGCCCACATTTTTGAAAGAAAGCTTGACCTTTGTGGCTGAGAACCAGCAGAACCCACATTGCTTCTGCAGGGGCAAGTCCTGTCTCACAAACCCATTAGAGTTATTTGAGAGTGTCAACAAGCATATACTGTAGATAGATGTGTACTTGGAACTTTCAGCAAGCTTTTGACAAGGTCCCTCACCAAAGACTCCTGAGTAACCCTAGCAGTCCTGGAATTAGAGGAGAGGTTCTCTTGTGGATCAGGAATTGGTTAAGTAACATGAAGCACAGATGTCATGGACTGGCTGGCTGGGTGACAAGGAGTGGTGGGAGGCACCAGCTGGGAAACCCCCAAGGGAAGAAGGTTTAGAGCTCGGGGACTGGTGGTGACAATGAGTGGTCAGAGGGAGCAGACTGGGAGAAGTAGGTTTTGGAAGCAGAAGAGGTAACAGGGTTTACTGAGCAGGAAGAGTCTGTGGCAGAAAGTCCAGAATCAGAAGCAGGGGAGGAGGGAGGCCAAGAGGCAGAGATGAGTCAGGCTGCTGAAGAAGCCAGGGGGTCTCCCAGAACGAGAACCAGAAAAGGTATGAAGAGGAAGGAGCAGAGACAGGCACGGCGACGCAGTCTCAGATTGCTTGGGAAGGACATGAGGGAGGAGAAGACTTAGACAACTATGGGAAGGCGGGGAATCTTCAGTCCCAACAACTGCCTCATAGAGGCAAGATCTACTGGGATGAATTGCTGTGCTCACTAGGCCTGACCTCCTGAGTTGAACTTGTTTCCTTGAATAGTTAACTTCACTGACGCCATGTGATTTACTGCTGACCGGCTCCTGACACCTGCTCCTGATAACAGAGTAGTAATTGCTATTGAGATCTGTGCTTTTGAACCTGTTAGCAGTTAGCTTTTGAACCTGTTAGGAGTTAGCAGTGAGGTGGCCAGGTTTGTTGGTGATAGTAAGGGTGGATCCACACACAGGAAAACCCCCGCTAATAATTCAGAAATTAAATCGTTATAACAAAAGAGGGGAAACGCTATGTAAAAATTGCATAGAAATTTCTTTTGCTCTCTAGCCCATCTGGTGTTGCATGGTGTTGCATGAAGTCCCAGCAGACTGGAGGAGGGCAAATGTTGTCCCTATTTTCAAAAAGGGGAAAAGAGAGGACCCAAACAATTATCGCCCAGTCAGCCTGACATCAATACCAGGAAAGATTCTAGAGCAGATCATTAAGCAAACGGTCTGTGAGCACCTAGTAAGGAACGCTGTGATCACTAAAAGTCAGCATGGGTTTCTGAAAAATAAGTCATGTCAGACCAATCTGATCTCATTCTTTGACAGAATTACAAGCCTGGTAAATGAAGGGAACGCCGTGGATGTAGCCTATCTTGATTTCAGCAAGGCCTTTGACAAGGTGCCCCATGATATTCTTGTAAAGAAGCTGGTAAAATGTGGGCTAGACAATGATACCATTCAGTGGATTTGTAACTGGCTGACTGACCGAACCCAAAGGGTGTTCATTAATGGATCCCCTTCATCCTGGAGAAAAGTGACTAGTGGGGTGCCACAGGGTTCTGTCTTGGGCCCAGTCTTATTCAACATCTTTATCAATGACTTGGATGATGGGCTTGAGGGCATCCTGATCAAGTTTGCAGATGACACCAAATTGGGAGGGGTGGCTAATACCCCAGAGGACAGGATCACACTTCAAAATGACCTTAACAGATTAGAGAACTGGGCCAAGGCAAACAGGATGAATTTTAATAGGGAGAAATGTAAAGTACTACACTTGGGCAAAAAAAAATGAAAGGCACAAATACAGGATGGGTGACACCTGGCTTGAGAGCAGTACATGTGAGAAGGATCTAGGAGTCTTGGTAGACCATAAACTTGACATGAATCAACAGTGTGATGCAGCAGCTAAAAAAGCCAATGCAATTCTGGGCTGCATCAATAGGAGTATAGCATCTAGATCAAGGGAAGTAATAGTACCACTGTATTCCGCTCTGGTCAGACCCCACCTGGAATACTGTGTCCAATTCTGGGCACCACAGTTCAAGAAGGATACTGACAAGCTGGAACGTGTCCAGAAGAGGGCAACCAAAATGGTCAAAGGCTTGGAAACGATGCCTTATGAGGAACGGCTTAGGGAGCTGGGTATGTTTAGCCTGGAGAAGAGAAGGTTAAGGAGTGATATGATAGCCATGTTCAAATATATAAAAGGATGTCATATAGAGGAGGGAGAAAGGTTGTTTTCTGCTGCTCCAGAGAAGCGGACACGGAGCAATGGATTCAAACTACAAGAAAGAAGATTCCACCTAAACATTAGGAAGAACTTCCTGACAGTAAGAGCTGTTCGACAGTGGAATTTGCTGCCAAGGAGTGTGGTGGAGTCTCCTTCTTTGGAGGTCTTTAAGCAGAGGCTTGACAGCCATCTGTCAAGAATGCTTTGATGGTGTTCCTGCTTGGCAGGGGGTTGGACTGGATGGCCCTTGTGGTCTCTTCCAACTCTGATTCTATAGTTCTATGTTTATAACAAATTCAAAATGTTGTTTTTGAACTAATGTAGGTGAGTCCTAAATTGTTCAGGGTGGTTAAAACAAAAAGAGATTGTGAAGAGCCTGTAGTGGACCCAACCACTTAATGATTTAGAGCAGGAGTAGTCAACCTTTTTATACCTACTGCCCACTAATGCATCTTTCTTGATGATAAAATTTCCTTACCGCCCACCAATGTTTGATGGAAGGAGGATTCAGCTTGTGTCGTAGAACCCCCTACCGCCCACCTAGAATCCTGAAGCGCCCACTAGTGGGCGGTAGGGACCAGGTTGACAACCCCTGATTTAGAGTCTTAGGCAGGAGTTGATCGAACAAACAAGAAAAGTTTTATTAAACAAAAATAAGGTTATGAAATAAAGTGGGTCAGGAAATGCGTTCTTTCAGACAGAAGTTAACTTATTTACTTTAACTAACTACAGTGGTACCTCGGGTTAAGTACACTTCAGGTTAAGTACGCTTCAGGTTAAGAACGGACCTCCGGAATGAATTAAGTACTTAACCAGAGGTACCACTGTATAAGATGTCTCAGGCTTAAGCAAAATATTATAGGCACAACTCTTCTTAAACTTCAGTTACTAAAAATCAGTTGGGATGCTTCAGGTAGATAAATATTCAGGTTTCCAGAATAGATGGTAAAATGCTCCTCAGTTTCTGTCACTTAGATATTACAATTAAATACTTTCAACACCATACCGCTTCTTTCACAGCTTAATACTTTGGTTCATGTGCAAGGGGTTCTTCTCCTCAGTTACCCACTCTCTTAACCATCCCACACCTGAGGTCTTCTAAATTGTATAACAGACCCAGGGGATCACCTCGCCCCTTGTTACTGGTTGGGAGTCTTCAGTACAGTGGACGCTCGGGTTGCGAACGTGATTTGTGCGGGAGGCGCATTCGCAACCCGCAGCGTTTGCAACCCGCAGCGCCGCGTCTGCGCATGTGTGGGTCGCGATTCGGCGCTTCTGCGCATGCGCAAAGTGTGATTGAGCGCTTCTGCACATGTGCGAGCGCCAAAACCCAGAAGTAACCCGTTCCGGTACTTCCGGGTTCGGCGCAGTGCGCAACCCGAAAATGCGCAACCTGAAGCGTCTGTAACCTGAGGTATGACTCTACCTAGAAGAACTCTCCCCTCCTGGCTATTCTGACACCCAGGTAGCCTGAATTCCCACAGGATCTACCTCTCCTGTCTCAGACTCAGCCCTCCCAGGACACTCCTGTTTATATACCTTTCCCAGACCCTTAGCCCGGTCTCCCTATCCAAGCTGCAAGGCTCCTCTATCCTCTCGCTATGGATAGTCTCCTTAGTGTGTGTGTTTAACTCAGGGAGTGAGATAGGGAGAACCGGTTCTGTCTCCCAACCTCAAACCTGTCTAACATCTCAAATCAAATCTCATCCCTCTTCTCAAATCCAGCCCTATCTCTCAAAACGAAACCCTATCTCTCAACTTGAACCTTAGCCCTATCTAACTCTCCCTCAGAAACTGCTCCTTTTATTCTGCCCCCCAAAGTGCTGTCCCTCCCCGCTTTGTGTCTAGCTGACTCTGTAGCCAATCAGAGAGAGGTTCCAGCATTCTGGTGGAATTTCAGGCAGACTGCATCACCAGACTCTGGTCTGGCTCTGCTGTCCGTCACAAGCCCCCAAAGGACCTCTTGAAACAGAATGAATGGCAATATGGCAAATGAAATTCAATGCAAAAGGTGTAAAGTGATGCATGTCAGGGCAAAATAATTTATTTTCACATATAAGGTCATGGGGTCTGAACTGGCTGAGCAGAAAAGAGACCTTGGAGTCGTAGTGGATAGCTCGATGAAGATAATAATAATAATAATAATAATTTATTATTTATACCCCGCCCATCTGGCTGGGTCTCCCCAGCCACTCTGGGCGGCTTCCAAAAGAACATTAAAATACAGATGTCGACCCAGTGTGTGAAAAGGGCAAATTCCATGCTAGGGGATCATTCTGAACGGAACTGAAAATAATACTGTTGATATATAATACTTCTGAAATATTCCTACATTGCAGGAGATTGTACTAGATGACCCTCGGGATCCCTTCCAACTCTACAGTTCTATGATTCTATAATGCCATTATGCAAAAAATGTGGTGCAACCGCATTTGGAATACTGTATACAGTTCTGGTCACCTTATCTCAAAAAGGATGTTGTAGAACTGGAAAAGGTTCAGAAAAGGGCAACCAAAATGATCAAGGGGATGGAGTGACTCCCTTATGGGGAAAGATTACAGCATTGGGGACTTTTTTGTTTAGAGAAAATGTGATTAAGAGGTTAATCTTTCCCATAAATATCATTTATTCAACCCTATCATCCTCAGCCACCCAAAGGTCACTTACTCCTTGAAATACTCCTACCTCCTGGAATGCCTCTCATATTTAAGTGCTTCCTCAGAACTCAACATTTATAGGTAGCCTTTGGGTTATTCCCCTAATCCATCTGCATTATTCTAACTGAAATTAACACACATTATTCCCTTGCTTACTTTTGCCTCCATTTAACCCCTTCTGGTTTTGGTTCCCTGTAGGAGCCTTGGAGCATACTCCCCCCCCCCCCAAAGTATACTATCATGTTTTTGTAAACAGCTTTGAGAGGTGTTTAAATAATAATAATAAAAAGATCAAGCGGTGTATATACATACATATATATATATATATATATATATATATATATATATATATGTATGGCTGGGAAACCCAGCCAGATGGGAGGGGTACACATAATAAATTATTATTATTATAAATTATTATACCACAAGGAGTCTGCTGTTAAATGTCCCACAAGATGCATTTAAAACCCACCCACAGTTAATGTTATATATTCAATTTGCTCTAAAGAAATCCTATTCCTCAGAAAAATAAGTGGATTTTACTGGTAAGATTAACATAAGATTGGAAAGACTTATAGTGGCATTCCAAAGTGGTCAATGCTGCATCTGATTTTGATCAACATTTCCATCAGTTTATTGGTTAAAGCAGCTGGCAGTGTATAACCTACGGTACTCAAAACCAAACAAAAAGTGCAGGATGTTGTGAGAACCCCTGAAGACTCAGAGACAGCAACTGGTACAGAGGAACTTGAACTAAAGACATGTGCCATGCAGGAGATTCAACAGACTTTCTTACTCCAAATGGGTGGGCACTGCAGGGAAGAGGTTTTGGGTTAAACCTTTTAAGAGTACCGGTAATTCAGCAGTGAATTTAAGAAGAGGCTTAGAATGATCAAGGATGCTATAATTGCACTCGAGGTGGCAAATCCTGCATTGATCAGAGGGACTAGATGACCTCCACAATCTTTTCTAACTCAGTGGTTGTATGTGCTATCCTGCCTCGTAATGGGCCAGTGTATTTCAGCAGGATTCCAAAAGTTACACTACCTATATAACTTTCTGAATCAATTCCGGGGTGCTATTTTTGATCCTAATATTCTTGGGGCTTCCAACTGGCTCTTCCCCATGGTCTCATCACACTCCTATCATATTCTCTGCGTTTTGCCAAAAAATCATCCAGACTATTCCATTAGTTTATGTGTACTACTGCTACTGGGTCAAGTAGTTTACTAGCTAGCTACTAGCTCTAGTACTACTAGTACTACTAGCTCATACTTTTATTTTGTTTGTAAGCTGCTTTGAATACCATGTGAACAGCGGAAAATACACCACATGAATATATAAATAAGGCTGAGATCCCAGGTATACTTACTTGGGAGTATGCTGCATTTGAACCCAGTGAGAGTGACTTCCAAGTAAATATACATAGGATTAGGCTGCAAATGCTAACTTTACACAATGGTTTCATGCAAAGAGATGTGCATTGTGGACTGTTCCATAGTTGTAGAGTTCCTGTTTGAAACCTATGGTTAAAATATTTGTATTTTGATGCATTTCTGAGGGCCAGGATTAAACTTGAATTGAATTTGTGTGAGTTTGTTTTTATTCTGGTTTGGACTTTCATTTTGAATATCTTACCTTTTATAGTTTTTGTATTTTATTTATACCTTCTTGTTTAAATATGCTGAGTGGATTCAAATTATTGACGAAGAGCTTAATGTCAAAACAAGTTATATTAAAATGATTTTCAGAAGTTGTTATACTTTTTGGTTCTTATCATGAATGACTTCTGCACTGTTTGGAAGATCTGCTAGTGAAACCTCACTGTTTATCACTATTATTAAATTAGAAGAGTTAATTAATCTGTTAATTAAAAAAAAAGCACTAATTGCCAAGCTCCCATCATGGCCCTTAACAATGCGACTGCAAAGCCTGTGTACATGCACTGAAAGTGAAAGTGGGTACAGTACTGTCATGTGTTATTGCTGTATGTATTTAAAGCAATGCAGGTGTGTGAACCTGCAGAGTGATGCAGGGTTATGCAATGCAATGAGTGAATGTGAATGGAATGTGGGAGAATGCATCGCAGTGTGTTTGCATGTGCTATACATCAGTAATGAGCAAAATTAAACGACCAAAGCTCTTGTGGTTTGAATTTAGCTGTTCCAAATACCTGAACGCTGTATTTATCTTCTTCCAT
This sequence comes from Darevskia mixta, assembly GCA_034641385.1. Lineage (NCBI taxonomy): Eukaryota > Metazoa > Chordata > Lepidosauria > Squamata > Lacertidae > Darevskia > Darevskia mixta. The sequence continues at coordinate 28,592,796 of JAWWNH010000066.1, forward strand.
TTCACAACCTTTCTACGCCCTGCCATACCAATAAACTCCCATTGGGCATATGGAGCGTGCATACAATACAGAGCAGGAAACGTGGTTGCAATGTGAATGAGTCTCAGAGCGATGTGTTTGGAGGGCGAGAATCTGCTCGTCAAATGCAGTAAGTGCGCGTGCAGTTGCCTGCACGTATGAATGCAGTGCAGTATGTGCCAGTGCAGCGTGATGCAGTCAAGTACGTGTGGATGTAAAAATGGTGACTGATGTTGGTGTGGGTGCAGTGCAGGTACATGCCGGCATGTTCCAGCTGCTCCAGGTCCCTGAATATTCCTGCCGTTTCCATAGTACGGAAAAGAAGCAATGGGGATTCTGAAGACAGGCGAGATTCAGGTATTTTCTGCGGTGGGGAAAGAAAAGAAAGGGGGGAAAGCACCCTGTTCGGATTCCCCCAGCACCGGTACACAGGACCTCCCCCAACGCGCCTCGCAGCCCAATCGGATCCGACGGAGGAGGCGGAAAAGAAGCAGAACCGAACGAGCCAAGGCATGGCCCGCTCTCCCGGCACTCGATTGCTGCTGCCTGAGCCCAGCACTTGAGAAGTCCTCCTCCGGCCAAGAACTCGCCCGCGTTCTTTTCGGCTCCTCCCCACGCCGAGCCTGGTTGGTCCGCTTTCGGCGAGGCTCCTCCCCCCTCCCGCCCCACTCCATGCACTTCTGCTTCGCAGACCCGCCCCTTGGGCGCCTGGCCCCGCCCTCCGCCCCGTCCCTTCTCCCCGCTGGCTCCGCCTCCCGCGCGTTCCCTTCTCCCCTCCTCCTCCTCCTCCTCCCCCTTCCCCGCTCTCGCGCTCCTTCTCCCCCCCCTAATTTCCCCCCCACCCGCCTCCCTGTCAGTGCGGTGGCTGCGCTGGGAAACATGGCGTCGGAGGGGATGATTTTAACGAACCACGACCACCAAATCCGCGTCGGGGTCCTCACAGGTAACGAACCGCGACCGCGAAGCGGGGCAGAGGTGGCTACGGGTCGGGGCTCGCGGTCAGGCCGCTCCACGCTGGGTGTCCCCTCAGCCGCTGCCGCCGCCTCCGTCGTGCCGCTGCCAGCTCCATTGCCGCTGCCTCAACCGCCACCTCCTCCTCTCCCGGCCGTGGCTCCGACGCCGCTGCACCCGGAGCCTGAGCGCCCCTCGCCGGCTCGCGTGTGCGCTCTCTCCCCTCGCCCCCACCACCCCCGGCTTCCTTCCGAGCTCGGCCTCGGCAGCGTCCCCGGCGTCGCCGGCTGAGGTGGAAGAGAGGGAGGACGGGAAAAGCTGGCTTGGCGGGCGAGCGAGAGAGTAAGGCTGCTGGTGGGATTGGGCGCTGCTGTTGCTGCCGCATGCGGGCGGGAGGCTGTTCAGTGCCGCAGCCTCGAGTTCTCCGCTCCCGCTGGGGACTGGCCCGTAAATAACCCGCGTGGAGGGAGGAAGGCAGGCGGAGGGGGGGGGATAAAAAAGGGGGGAGAAGCGGCGGTGCTGGGTTTGCCTCGGGCGCCGAGGGAGATCCAGGTGCTCAGGGAAAGCGGATGCATGGCCAGGAGCGGCATAGTCCCCTTTGCTTCCCACAGGCCCCGGAGGAGTCCGAGCTGGGCACCCCTCTCCGCTTTCACCGCGGGAGGGGATCGCCTTGAGCTTGGGCCGAGGTGGCTTTCCTTTGCAATTTTTTCGCTTCTTCACACTGGGTCCTTTTCATTCCGGAGGAGGCTGTGTGTGTGTGTGTGTGTATTTGGAGGCGTGGGGGGGGGAAGGGGTTTGCTAATGGGTGCAGGGCTGTTTCCAAACGCTGGATGCCACCCCCACCAGTAACATGCCCTTGGTTACCCCCCCTCCCCTCGTTTACCCCCCTCCCCTAGTGGGACCGATCTTCGCCGCTGCGCTGCCCAGAGGGAGAAGCGGCAGCCGGCGCCTCGTAACCAACCGCCTCCACTTCTCGTCCGCTCGAGCGGGCAAGTGAGCAGCGAAGGCAGCAGCCAGGGACCCGCTACCGACGCCTCCACACTTTCTCTGGGTGGCACGGCAGAAGGGATTGGGCCCAGCCTTGCCACCCAGAGGGCGACTCTGTGAGCTGGGTGGCTGCTGTTGGCTCTCCTAAGCAGGTGGACAGAAGCAAAGGAGGCTGCAAGGAGCAGCTGCTTCTACCTCTGTTCTCATTCTCGATAGTGTGGTGGATTGAATTGGTTCCATTGCCCTGGCCAGAGGGAGCGGGGAAGAGTTGGGTGGCATTGACCGCTTGTTGCCCTGGTTACTTAAGTGCACAGGTGACCAAGCAACAGAGGTGGCAGGTCGTGTGTTGATTGGAATTGAACCCAGTAGACCCAATCCTCCCAGTTGTGCCAGCTAGAGAAAAGGAGTGAGTGGGGCAGTGACTCTTCCTTGCCACTGCCACTTGCTCACCAGCCCACCCAAGAAGCAGCCACTGCCACTTGTTTCCCGGCTCTCTCTGAGCAGCAGTGTTGGGCCCAATTCTCACCATCACCTGGAGAGAGAGGTTGGTTAAGTGTTCCCTTTGCTGCCTGCTTTGGGCCCTATTGCAAGGAGGTGGCCCACCTCCACACAGAAGCAGGGGACCAATACATCTTGTGTGGTGACTTTTCTTTTTTGGCTTGTGGCATTCAGAAGCAGATAGATACTTAGGGTTGGTGTCAGTGAGTGTGCCTAAGGGGCTGGGATCTTGGCAGTTGTCCAATGGGGCTGACCTCCAATACCAGCCTTCTGTTCACTTGGGAATTTTCTTCCAGGGCATAGCTCTCTAGTGAGTATGTAGTGTGGAGCTTTGATTCCCCCCTTCCCATTTCTCTTTTTTGGTGATATGGCTGCCTAGATGTCTGTCTCATATAGTTGAAGACAAAGCTAGAGGGTTTGAATGATCTATGAGATTAAATTGGAAGTGTGTGTGATGATCAGTAGGAGGGGGAGGCAGGCCGGTGGGAGTTGGAAAACCTTAGAGATTTTTCTTGCACATATTTTCATATTCCTTTTAATTGAGACTGGGTGAGAGCCACTCTCTGTCCCCTGAAGGAATCTTGAGTTAATGTGAGAAGATAAAACAGCTGAATGAGAAATAGAACAGCAAACTAAATTTTTTTTTTTGCCTTGTGGTATTAAATAAAAATGCCTCTCTTCTTAAAAAAAAAAAAAAAAAAGCTTCTGTATTCATGTACTGCGTACTTGGCTGCCCCAGATTTTGCGGGAGCCTATGGCCTGCCTATGAATAGCAACTTGGAACCTTCCTGAGTGTGAATGTGACTGGGAAATCCCAGTCTGATGATGCGCTGTTCTCTTCTCTTGGTACTGAAACTGCCAGCCTCTGATTTTCATCTTCAGTAGCTGCCAATAGAATGTAGTTGTTAGGCTTGAAATTCTTTTCCTTTTCCTTCTGTCAAGCCTTTCCTGCAAGAATATTGTGGCAGAGTATAAAGTTCTAGAAGCCGTTGCTGTAAGAAAAACATAAATCTTAACGATGCTTCGGCATTGTAGACAACTGGATCGTTAAATATGGCAGATGTAGTTTGGCAAGGTATGAAATTCAAACTGCTGGAATTGTTTTGTCTTCCTATTTGCATATTTTCCTTATCTATACTCTCAGAGGCAGGGGTTCTTACAGAAGTCACATAAATGTCTAGGGGGAAGTATATGCAAATACGTTTTGAATTTTGTTTTGTGGGGCCAGGTTTACTTTATTAAATGGTAGTTCTGACCATTTTTATGTTAGATTCGGGAATAAAGCAAACCCAATTGTTTGAATTTATCATTTTTAAGAAAAATTATAAAAACAAACGAGGGTTGTACAGGATATGTGCTTCTTGAAAAGTAATCTGTCTTAGTGTAATGATTTTCTTGCAGGTGTTGCAAAAAGTGCTGTTTCAAGTAATAGGGGAATTTCTTTATTTGTCTGGTTGGTGTAATTCCTATTCTACAGAAAGATGTGAAACTGATTCAAAAGACATATTATTTTAACCTGAATGTTTTCTGTGTCTTTTAAGTTTTTCCTCCTGTAATTTAATAATTACAGTTTGATGGGTGTTTATCAGAATTGCAAATGGAATCTGTAGGTATTATCAAAGTAATTTATGGTGTAGAACCAATTTTAATTCCTCTGGATTTGGTATAAGCATCGCTACTGTGTTTCTTATGTAGCATTTTAGAAATAATTGGAAGTTAGTTTATTGGTTTAGTATGAGCTCTTCATCTTTCAGTTGTTTCATATTCATAAAGTTTTATAAATGAGTCTATAAGCATCAATATTTTAATGTATTATAAGTGTTGCATTGATTGGTTAGGCAAATGCTAAAAGTACTGATAGCTTTTTCATAGCAATTATATTGAAGTATGTTATTATTCTTTCCTTTCATTGAGAGACAGATACAATAGTTCTATAGTGAATAGTATGAAGGTATCCTGTATGTTTAAGAGCTTTGTCCACAAAACTCTACCTGTTTTATATGTGATCTTTGATAGCATTGTTTGTCAAGACATTTAAAAATATAATTTGATATAAAAGTTAAGTCCTTACCTTTTTGGTTACTCCCACAATTCAATTCAAATTTAAAAAAATGTCTTTGTGCTTTCTGAAAGTTGTCAGGTTAGAGCTAAATTGTTAAATTTCTTGGGGAAGTAAATTAATCAACTGTAGGGCAACCAATAGGAATGTTCTGTAGATTAGTGCAGTATATTGCTATTATCATGGTTGAGGGTGCTTGGTTAACTTTAGACACTGCAACAATACCAGGTCTCCTGGCTATGTCAAGCCCTGCCCAGAATGTGTTCAGGGACCTAGACAAATATTCCAACTTATTTAGCACAACTCCCCCCCTCCCGGCATGTCTAATTCCTTAAAGTTTCTTGAGGTTGCAGTCCTGTGCCCATTTAACCTGGAAACAAGCCCCATTAAACTTGGTGGGACTTGCTTCTGAGTAGACATATAGAATTTCATTGTAAGAGCCTTCAAGCGAGTGGTTATTTATGAATGTTTCATGGGTATACAAATAATTACTGGAACACATAGTATTACTTGACCAGTGCTGCTATAATATAGAACATGGTTGGAATGTAGGCTAATATATGTCTCGTGATAGTTTGGTATTTAGAAATACATGGTTATAATTTATTGTTCTGTTCACTTTTGAACTATGGTTATAAAGTAAATAATGTTACTAACATCTATGCTCTTTTTTGTGAGTGTTGATCAGTTTGAACTTTTTGGCATTGCTGATCTCAGTGCAGTGGCTGCAGAAGTGTAGCCTGGAAATAAGAGTTAATAGCTAGAACCATTGAGTGATGGATTTGCTACAATAGTGAAATAAGGCTTGAGATATTCCTCATCACCAAGGAGTTCTGAGTACTACATGCAGTCCATCCTGAAATTATTGAGTTAGTAAACTTACAGCCTGCTCTTAAGCAGGATTTTGGAAGTAAGTTCCATTGATACCATGGAACTTGTTTCCTGATATATATGAATATGGTTCAGATTCTGACTGGTCATCTACCATATAATCGGAAAACAATCATAATGCTGCAAAAATCATCAATTTCTCTTGGTTTCATATAAGAGAAGGTTTCAGTTGCTGTAAAAAACAAAACAAAAACTACTGTATGTACTTACTTTAAGCATCCATCGGCCAGGAATGATTTCAATTAAAACCACACTATGTGTTTTCCACCAGAACACTCTTACTTAATTTTTTCCCTACCCAGGAATCATAGGCATAGTTCTGGTGTAATCTAGGACATGCTGCTGTTAATTTCATCAACCCCTTGGTGGAAGGTAAGTAGTTAGGACTTCCATACTCAGTGCAAGTGCAGCAACCCTATTTTCATGGGCACAGGGAGAATAAATGGCATGTTTACTTTGCCAATGTGTTCTTTCCAGTCAAATCCATACTCCAATAGTATGTGTTTTTTTGTTCTTTGCAAAGATAATGCAATGGCAAAGTTTTCTAAGCCCGGGGTTCCCAAACTTTCTACGAGATGAGCACCACACCCCATAGTTGTCTTTGAAAGGGCTGAAAATTGCAGAAGCCTATCACTCACAAAACAGGGGCACACAGCCTGTCAATAACGATGGCAGCTAGGGGAAGTATTTGACACCATCAGTTGGCAATTGCCGACATAATTTTTTATTAATATCAAATCAATAGGAGGGGGTGGGGCAGGGAAGTGAGGAGGCACTTGGCAGATGGTAGCATTGAGGCCCAGCTGAAAATTACTCAGGACCCAGGCTCCCAGTTCACTGTCTGAGAAACACTGGTCTAAGGTATGGCCACCTTGCTCACCCAGTATTTATTAAAGGGGGAAAAAGCTTCCCATGCTTTTAGTTCATGCACTGCTTGTGATCTTCATAGAGGCACCTGGTTTCCCATTGTGGCAGACAGGATGTTGGACTTCATAGACCTTTGGACTGAGCCAGCAGGGCATTCCTATGTGTGTCTTGTTTACAGCCTTCTATAGTCACAGTCTGGAAAGCCATTTTAGGTGCACCCAAGGGCCTGAGTGTTCTGAGTGGAACTTCTGACATCTTTCTTTGACCAGTAGAAGTCTCTTGCTCCATCATACACTTTTGAAACTAATCTCGACACTCCCCCCCTTTTTTAAAAGAAACAGTTTTGTGGTTCAGGATGCAAAAGCCCTGCTTGGTATACTGAGTCAGCTGGGGTGCTGTTTGGTACTTTTCATATTTTTGAAGATGTGAAGCTGGTAACTTCTATTTCACCCTAGATTCAATATAATGTACTATTGGCATTCCTCTTCACAGCAGTGACTATAGTTGTAAACCTATAAACAGATGCATTTGCACATTAAACACATACACACACATACTGATTACACATTCAAGTATGCATCCAATCGTCATTTAATTACATCTTATACTTAACACTCCATCTTATCTTGACACGGGAATGTAAATACTATGCTTGACATTTACCGGTAGTTCTAATCTAATATGGCCAACTATCGCCCAGTCTCAAATCTTCCATTCTTGGGCAAGGTGATTGAGCGGGTGGTTGCTGAACAACTCCAGGCACGCCTGGAGGATGCGGACCATTTGGATCCCTTCCAATCAGGATTTAGGCCTCATCATGGGACTGAAACTGCCTTGGTCGCACTGGTCGATGATCTCCGGCGGGCTAGGGACAAAGGTGAGAGCTGTTTCCTAGTTCTGCTGGATCTCTCAGCGGCTTTTGACACCATCGACCATAACATCCTTCTGGACCGTCTAGAGGGGTTGGGAGCTGGGGGCACTGTTATACAGTGGTTCCGCTCCTTCCTCCTGGGCCGTGTTCAGAAAGTGGTGGTGGGGGATGAGTGTCCTGCCCGCAGACTGTCTCGCCAGAGTGCCCGCAGACTGTCTCGCCAGAGTGGTGCATGCTCTAGTTATCTCCCGCTTGGACTACTGCAATGCGCTCTACGTGGGGCTACCTTTGAAGGTGACCCGGAAACTGCAATTAATCCAGAATGCGGCAGCTAGACTGGTGACTGGGAGTGGCCGCTGGGACCACATAACACCGGTCCTGAGAGATCTACACTGGCTCCCAGTACGTTTCCGAGCACAATTCAAAGTGTTGGTGCTGACCTTTAAAGCCCTAAACGGCCTCGGTCCTGTATACCTGAAGGAGCGTCTCCACCCCCACCATTCAGCCCGGACACTGAGGTCCAACGCCGAGGGCCTTCTGGCGGTTCCCTCACTCCGAGAAGCGAAGCTACAGGGAACCAGGCAGAGGGCCTTTTCGGTGGTGGCGCCCGCCCTGTGGAACGCCCTCCCATTAGAGGTCAAAGCAATAAACAACCACATGACCTTCAGGGAAGCTTTTAATCTGTGATATTTTAATGTTTTGTTTTTTAATAATTGCTGGAAGCCGCCCAGGGTGGCTGGGGAGACCCGGCCAGATGGGCGGGGTACAAATAATAAATTATTATTATTATATTATTATATCTAGTTGTCTAGGGTCTCTATTGGACAGAGTACAAGGTGTAAGATTGGAATGTACAAGTAAACAGGTACATATAATCTCATCAATTCATTATTTCTAGATGTTTGGTGCCAGATACTGTCTAACTTGCTAAGCAACTCCCTCTAATGTTTTAACCCTAGAATATATGTAGTTCTTTTTCAAAATCACATAAATGGAGTTTCCATATGAGCAGTCAGTCAAGTGGGAACCATGACACATGCTAAGTAAGCCTTTCCAGACCTGGTGAACTACAACTCTGATTATCCCAAATTGTTAGCTACGCTGACTGTGACTAATGGGAATTGCAAAATAGCTCAAAATAGCTCCAACCATGTTGGAGAAGGCTATTTGTTAAATCATTCATTCTCTCTCTCTCTCTCTCTCTATATATATATATATGATGGGATGTGGGTGGTGCTGTGGTCTAAACCGCTGAGTCTCTTGGGCTTGCTGATTGGAAGGTCGGTGGTTCAAATCTCTGCGACAAAGTGAGCTCCCATTGCTCTGTCCCAGCTTCTGCCAACCTAGCAGTTCAAAAGCAAGTAGATAAATAGGTACCGCTGTGGCGGGAAGGTAAACAGTGTTTATGTGCACTCTGGCTTCCGCCACGGTGTTCCATTGTGCCAGAAGTGGTTTAGTCATGCTTGCCATATGATCCGGAAATCTGTCTGTGGACAAACGCCGGCTCCCTCGGGCTGAAACGAGATGAGCACCGCACCCCATAGTTTTCTTTGACTGGACTTAACCATCCAGAGGTCCTTTACCTTTTACCCATATATATGATGGGGAGGAAAGTGTATATTATTATTATTGCTTGCCTTGCAGTATGTTAGTCCCCAGATAGGGGACTTGCATTCAAATTGAGGGCTTTTTCTAGGAGACGCTGCTAAACTTTCTTCAGTCTTCTTTGTTTCTTAAATCAGAGTATTTCTTTGAGATTTTAGTCCTTTAAATTACCTTTGTTTTGGCAATTCACATTGTCGCTGTGCCTCTCCAGTGAGAGCCAGTGTGGTGTAGTGGTTAAGAATGGTAGACTCGTAATCTGGGGAACCGGGTTCGTGTCTCCGCTTCTCCACATGCAGCTGCTGGGTGACCTTGGGCTAGTTACACTTCTTTGAAGTCTCTCAGCCCCACTGACCTCACAGAGTGTTTGTTGTGGGGGAGGAAGGGAAAGGACAATGTTAGCCGCTTTGAGACTCCTTCGGGTAGTGATAAAGCGGGATATCAAATCTAAACTCTTCTTCTTCCCCCCCACCCCAAAATGAGATCACTGTCTGAACCCAAAGTAAGATTGCTGGCTGCTGCCTTCCATGTGCTGCTTTGCCTTCCCTCCCAACTCCAAACATGTAAGTTCAAAGCTAGCACAATACCTTGCATAAAACACACACACACACACACACACACACACACACACACCAGTATTTGTAAATATTAATTCTTGCCACTATTGCAGGGGTTGAGCACCATTTGTGTTTGTGGTGTCCAATTACGAATTGCTATTAAAAATGTGTTATTAACAGTGTGTCACAGTTGTGAACTATGCATTAGTTCATGTGTTTCAAAAAAATAAATCAAACGTGCAACTGGGGAAAAAAGCGACTAAACATTCTGTTGTGGCGCCCACAACCTATGTTTCAGGAGTCATCTTGTGAATAGCTTATATATCTGCATTTCTAACATGGCAATGGAAGAGTCTGCCTTCGTGGGTGAAGTCAAACTATTGCAGAGTTTCAGCACTAGCTGTGGCTCCATATACAGGAGAGGTGTTTTGTTGCAGCTGGAGCAGATGAAGACATCAGGTACGGCAGGTGAAAGCATCGGGTAGTGCTGATGCAGGTGTACTGTGGCATTTCTTCTTTCTGCACTCCTTCTAGCGGTCATTCCTCCTCTGGTCACTGTGGGGATACACAACCTGATTGACTGTCTCTAGGTGTTGTGGTCATCTGCAAGGGATTCCAAACTGCGAGGTTAATGTTGCCAGCATTCATGTTGCGTTTACAAACATATTTGTAATGCAGAGTTTGTCAGCTAGTGGGCCTGGTGCCTGAAGCCAGCTCCCCATAGAGCACATCCTTGGGGATCCTGCCATCTTCCATTCTGTTGACATGACCAAGCCAGCATAGATGTTGCTGAGACAGAACTGTGAATATGCAGGGGATGGGGATGTGGGCTTGGGAGGGCACATCTTTGTTCGAGACTCTGTCCTGCCATAGGATGCCCAAAATCTTCCTGACACAGCGTGCATGTGGAAGGCGTTGAGGCGGGTTTAATGTCTCACTACCATAAAGCAGCATGCTCAACAAGCAAGTCTGCTAGACCTTCTTCTTGGTATTGGTCGTTAGCATCACATTCTCTCATACCTTTTTCTGGAAAGGCGAGTCATTGCCATAGCTGGCTTTGCCAGTATGCTTGTCCAGTTCAGCATTGATTAAGAGGTTGCTAGTTATGGTGGAGCCAAGATAGACAAAATCGCCTACCACCTTAGGCATGTGGTCAGCGCTGCTGATGCGTGGAATGCAGAAAACGTCCTGTCCCAGAATGTTGGTATCTGTCAGGATGATAGTAAGGTTTCGGCAGAATGGTTGATGAAACTGTAGAGTTTCCTCAGAGTGTGCTGTCAAGACTGCATCATCTGCAAACAACATCTCTCTGATAAGGACCCACTATACTTTTTAAAGACAAATAGATAAATATAGAGCCTCTAATATAGATGCGTGGAAACAAACTGTATTATTTGAAAGGGTTTTACAAAAATGGATGACCACTTACCTTCTAGGAAATGCAAATTCAGTTGTGAAATTGAAATGCCATGGGTTACCAATTAAGGTGCTTTTAAACAAATTTCCAGGTTAAAAAGGAAGTCATGAGACAATTAACAACATATGATAAAATAATAGTCAAATAAAATATAACAGCAAATGGATCAATATCATATTTGTATAAATCTATTATTGAGGTTCAATTTTGCCATCAGTAAAATTTGAGAAGGTGGTGGGAATTGAAATTGGAATTTAGAAATTGAAGAGGAGACATGGAACAGTCTGTGGATAAAAGTGTCATACAAATCTACCGTATATCTGCAACAACAAGAGAAAGAGTCCTTAAAATTGTACATGGCTGGTACTTAACACCTTGATGCCTAGCTAATATAAAACTGGACAGTTCTCCCATGTGTTGGAGAGGAAGTCCCACTATAAGGACATGTCAGCATTTGTGGTGGGAGTGTCCAAAAATAGAAAGGTTTTGGAAAAAACGTATTTACTGAAATATCTTTTAAGTATAAGGCAAACAGTTCCCATGACTCCAGGACTAGCTCTGCTTAATTTGTATAGTCATGATATGTTGCAAATCCTCTATAATAATCTCCCTGTGTCCCTGCGTCCGCCGTCCGTGTGTCAGTGGAAATCGCAACTGCGCATGCGCTCCACTGACACACGGATTGGAGCGCAGAGAGGAGGAGGAGCCTGAGGTTGGAGCGCAGCGCGAGCAAAGCGCTTCGCGAGCCTCCGAACCTCTCCGCTTCAGCCGCAATGGCGGCCGCTCCCCGCGCACTGCTGCTTCTCCCCCTCCCTTCTTTCTCCCCACCTCCCCGTGGCGGCGGCGGGGAGGGTGGCTGTCGCCGGGGCTGCCGGCGGGGCAGCGGCAACAGGCGGCTCCGCCATGGTGGTGGCTTGGCCGCCTGAGGCGGGGAGAAGGAAGCGCCTCGGGTCCCCGTCGCCGCCGCTAGCGCCCATTATTAATGGGCTTAATTCAACTAGTTGGAAATAAATCATAACACAACTGTTAATTGCTGCAAGAACAACCATTGTCAAGACATGGAAATCATTACAATTTTTGACTATGGAGCAATGGTATAATGCAATTTGACAAATAGCATTATTGGAAAAACTGACACAAAAAGTAAAAGTAGCAAGAGGCCAATGGAAACACAACAATTTTTATGTAGTTTCGTGTGATTTTATTGATTACATGAATAATGAGGCATATGACAGAACAGTACCCATAGTTTACAGCACATGCATGAAGTATGTAGGTTAATTTTCCCTTTTCTCCCATACACCTATAAATTAAAATTGTTATTGATAGAAAATACCTTTCACTAATGGTTACAATCTAAGCATACACATTTTTATACATAATTTCATATCTGTAATAATTAAGATATATATACTTTATCAAAACTTTGTTAATATTGTCAGAACATAGACTTTTATTTTCATTCTCATCTTATGTAACTTTTTAATGCCGTATGCCTAAATGTAATAAATAAAATTAAAAACAACAACAGCAAGTGTCCTGGAGACATCCAAGGTCAGGCCAACTGCAACGCTGATCACTCTCTGGTGGTGAGCAAGATCCTTCTGCAGCCAAAGAGGACTGACCAATAACACAATTTGTGTGGCCATGAATTAATACTGCCAGAACAGCAGTACCTGAACTTTGGGATTGCTTCTCTGATTCCATCGAACAATCTCTATTGAGAGACAGTGTCGAAAAAAGGAGGAACTACATCAAAGAGGCAACCTACAATATAGCTACGTCCTCCTTTGGCAAAAGATAGCAGATCCCTGACTGGTTTGAGGATGGCATTGAGGACATGGAGCTTGTTATTGCTGCAGAGCACGAGGCTCTTGCAAACTTCAAGTGTGCACCCTGGAAGAATACACTTGCTGCACTGAGAAAAGCAAAGAGAGATGCCCAGTGGATTGCCAGATGATGTGCCAGTTACTCCTGGCTATGGCTGTGTCAGAGCATTCAACTCACTGCTGACAGCAGCAACACTCGCAAAATGTACGAAGGCATGAAGAAAGCCTTTAGACCAACAGTCAGGAAAACTGCACTGCTGAAAACATTGTCTAGAGAAATTTCCCTTAGTATTGAATATTTGATGTGCAAAATCATAAAGAAATATTTTTTTAAAACAGAAACTGAAGGCTGGAAAATGGGAGATTATAGTTATTGTAATATGGTGGAGAAGATACTAAAAGACAAAAAATATTGAAAAATGTTTAGAGGTGAGTAGTAGGAAGTTTCCCACTTCCAAAAGAAACACAGGGATTATTGTGATTGGGTATGTACTTTGATAGGGATTTGTTTGCTGACCTGCTTTAGTATCCTGAGGCCTGCACTGTTTGCCTTGAGTGTGCATTAAAGTCATTCTTGAAAGGGTGCCAAAGCTTATTAAAACAACTGGCAGTCAGCCCATGTTGCTTATCCAGGTGGGCACTAGTGTGGTGTAATGAAGAATGCTGAAAGGATCAAAACAATAACGCATTGGTAGTCAGGTTGAAGCAGGGGTTGGCACTGTGGGATTCTAATCAATACTCCTGGTAAAATGAAGAGATCCACAAGGGACAAGTCATGTTCTAGTGGTCATTTGCAGCTGTTGTAAACAGATGGGCTTTAATTCCCTAGATTATGGACTGTGGTTGGAAAATGATGGGCATTTGGGAAGGCATGGGCTACATAGAACTAAAATGGCAGTAAGTGTGTTGGTTCATTATTGTTCAAGGGGTTCCTGAACTGATGAGGATATATAAGAGGGTGTGTTATTTCATTTTATACACACACACACGCACACACACACACACACACACACACTGCTTGACTGTAAAAAAAGACCTTCAAAAATAATAAAGCAATAAATTATCAGTGAAAACAGTTACAAACAATTATTTGAAACATTCAAAAAAATTAAGATCAATGATAAACTAAAAACAGATTAAAACGCGTGTCAACTTTCTACATATCTGGGTAGGCTTATCTAAACAAAAACGTTATCAGCAGGCATTGAAAAGCGTAGTGTACAGAGTATTACCAGGCAAACATTGTGATCTGGCAGTACATCACGATGTTCAAAACCCTGCTTCCTACCACAGTGCTGTGAGGCATCGGGGTGAAATCACTGAGATGGTTTCACCCCGGCGCCTCGCCTCGCCCGGGAGGAAGCAGCTTTGCACTCCCCAGCTGAGCAGCCCCCTACTTCTCTGACTTGCCCACCTCTCTGGTGGGCGCCATTGCTGTTATAAGATAACGAGGGAGGCATTCATGGTGAGTTCCCGCACATCTTTTTCTAGAAAAATAGCACTGATCATCATATTTTCTAAACTGAGGAAATGTGAACAGAGCTTCTCTCTGTGTGTGAGTGCACTAGTGGCTGATGTAGGTGCCTTGAGATGGAGGGAGAACCCCTGTACCATTTAGCGGCCTTGTTTTCCCCACCCCTGCTCATTTAGATGTGGGAGGGAGCCCTTGATAGCCATTTTGTGACTGAGACCCACGCCCATTTCAGAGTTACCCAGTAACCTGAAATGTTGGTGGTCCCTGCCTTATATTCTGTTCATCTGAATGAAGACCAGTGGCAGCACCAGAAAAAAATGTGGAGAGGGGTGCATGATGGGGTGGTGGGGATGCATTTATGAGGAGAAATATTTGTCTTACATGCTAGATCTGTGAAAAAGCAATGGCTGTTTGGATGCTTTCATTCCGAAGAGATCCTTTCTAAAGTAAGTTCTGTTGATTTTGATAGTTATTTTTCAAGTGAGTATGCTTAGGTCTGCTGCCTTATTTCAATTTGCAGTAGATGATTTACTTATAACTTATGTGTGCTGGTGTAAGTGTTTTTTCCTTTTAGTGAATAAAATGGAAACCTCTTTTCTTTACCCTCCAGAGCAAATTTCTCACCTCTTTTTATTCCATTGCTTTTAGTAGTTGCACAACAGGGGAGGAAATCAGATGCAGTTTTTCTTGGCTTAGAGGTGAAGTTTTTTCATTATTTCATATGTTGAACTTCTGTCAAAGTACAAGTTACATTCATACATATCGCAGGTTTGCCTGCTCAGCCTCTGATGTAAGGTTTGTAATGTCAGTATAAAATATAATTACAGATGTCTCTGGTTGCAGAATAGCAAAATTATTTCAGTGTTGGCATCTCTTTCTGGCAGAAATTCCTCACACCTACATGGCACACAAAAGTTAGACAGGTAAATCCTTTACTATTTCTAGTTTAGGATTTCAAAAGGCTTCATCCATTCGCTGAATTTTCCCATCTCCTGAAGACACTTGCAGGCTAGGTGCATAGTTGAAGTGTACAATGTAGTAGTAGCCTCCTGTTTGCCTGGAAAGGCTCCTGTCCCGAAAAGGGAGGGAACATGTGAGAGTCAAAGACAGGTTGTTCGAGTGCTACAGATGCTTCCCAACAAAAGGAGGATGTTCCGGGGGTAAGCAGGAAAAACCCTTCCATGATGTGAATTAAGAATTAATCTCCTCAGCTGATAGCTTGTGAACCCCCTCCATTTCATGTGTTTAGGGCTAGCCACCTTTACTGTAATTAGCCAGCCACTCACTGCTACAATTGGCCAGTTACCAAACATTGCTGACTGCCATTCTCAAACACTGCTGCTCCCTCCCTCATGTCCACCCATTGCTGTCACAATTCACTTCTTTATGACTGCTCACATAGGCGCCAGTTCCTAGGGGCTGAGGTCCCTTTGCCCACCCAATAAAATATTTGAGGTGGCTGCCCCCCCAGTTGATGGGCATTGCCATTCAAATGGTGTATGTGTGCGTGCCTTGCGACTGATTATGCGGGTCAGGGCTTACCTGTCCCCCCCTCCCAGTAGTTTATTCTAGCTGGCATCCCTAACTGCTCATGTGCTTGCACTGACTGGCGATGTAGGCTTGCAAACTTTGCTCTGAGGTATGGATTCCTCAGAGGAAGGCACTGCAAGTGACGTCATCCAGAGAGATTTTCTGCTGCTGCTGCTGCTGCTGCTGCTGCTGCTGCTGCTGCTGCTGCTGCTGCTGCTGCTTTAATTTCATTTAATGTCAAGCACACTGGTTGGTTTTTATTGGTAGGTGTTTCTATTTAATAAAGGATGATCAGGCTCAAACTCTGGTGGTATTTCTACTTTATCACATTGTCTTTTGGGTTCACATATTTGTATATCTTCTTGGTTCAAGTGACAAGAGTGTGCACAGTTTTGAAGCCATTTCCCTTTCTGATGTCTATCGCTAACTCTTACTTTCCCTCTGTTTTTTTTGTTTTTTAAATCTGGCCAGTTCCAACTTGCAGCAACTTGTGTCATCTTTCTGTTGCTCATTCTGTGTGTTTGAATTTCTGGAAACTAACTGGGCTTTGATACTGCCAGCTCATTTGGAACATGGTGATTATTCCTGTACTCCTACTCCTTTAATCTTTTAACTTTATTGGCAGTTGATGCAATCCATTGCTTATTGTAGGCATAAGCGTGTGCATAGCAAATGTAGAAATGTGCTTCTAGAAGCTTCCATTAAAATTTTACTCTCTTTAGAATCTTTCATTCCTTGTTCCTGTTCCTATCCATCCATTTCCCTAAACCAAAGATTGGGAACATGTGGTCCTCCAGATGTTATTTATCTTGACCACACATCAGCCCCAGCCCACAAGGTAGGGGATGGTGGGAGTTGTAGTCAAACAGTGTCTGAAATGGCCGTAGGTTCTCCGACCCTGCTCTAAGCAGAAGCCTATTGACAACTGAGGACTGGGTTGTTGTAGTTTTACTCTTCTTGAAACTTGCTAAAGCAATAAAAACCAAAGTTGGCAAATGACCGTTGTTTCCCCCCCCCCCCCACACACACATTGTCCTCATTTAGGCACAAGGTGAAAACATTTTTAAACTAGGCCTTTGGGATGTAATCAACCTTCTTGCAGACACTGATGTTTTATATGTAAGTTATGACTTTTTTATTGCTGTGTCATTTTGTTGACTGCTCTGTGCTCCTCTTGGGGAGAAGAGCATCATATAAGTACAAGGAAATAAATACATGCATGTTGATTGACAAGAAAAGTCTCCATAATCCATAGTTTGGCAACATCTCTTTTTAGGAGTAACCAAATGTCACACAAGTAAGCTAACTTGTAAGTTCACCAGAACTAATCATCAGGCTGAATGTCACACAAAATAATAATAATCATCATCAGCATCTTATATATTATTATTATTATTATTATTATTATATTTATTATATATTATTTATACCCCACCCATCTGGATGGGTTTCCCCAGTCACTCTGGGCGGTTTACAGCATACAGTAGGGAGTAAGGGGAACAAGGGCCTGGGACCTGGGCATCAGAAGTACAAAAATCAGGGTGCATGTTCTAGACATGAGGTCTGCATTTAGATTCTGTTCCAAGATGGGTAGGGTTGCCATATTTCAAATCAGGACGAGTTATTGAGCTTTTAAAGAGATTTTAAGATTGACTTGCCTAAGATCTAGGACAAAGCACCACATTTCAGACCCCCCCCCCCCGGATGTCAGTTCCGTCTTTGAAATCCTGGTATTGTCCGAGAAAATCTGGACGTTTGGCAGCCCTAAAGATGGGCAGTCCTAGCCCACAGATCAGTGCCAAATGTAAGAAAAGAGAAAAGAAAAGAAAGAATAATTGGGCAAAATGCTGATATTGTTGAGTACTGGCTCAGAATCTAAAGAATATCAAATCAGGATTGTATCACTTCAAATAATGAATTACTGTATTGCCTTTGGTGTATGCAAGTGATGCATATCAGGGAAAGAATTCCAACTTCACATATGCACTAATAGGGTCTCAACTGGCAGTGACTAACTACCGGTAGGAATGAGACTTTGGGATCATAGAGGATAACTCCATGAAGATGTTGACTCAGTGTGTGGCAGCTGTGAAAAGTATGAATCCCATGTTATGGATCATTAGAAAAGGGATTGAAAATAAAACTGTCAGTGTCACAATGCCATTATACAAATCTGTGGTTCATTAGACAAATTGTTGGTACACTTGGAATACTGTGTACAGTTGTGGTCACCTAAGCTCAAAAAGGCTATTGTAGTGTCAGAAAAGGTTCAGACTGAAATGATCAAGGGGTTGGAGCAGGGTAGATTTGATTTAAATCAAATTGACTTAAATCACGATTTAAATCACTAGTCAGTAAGACTTGATTTAAATATTTTTTTACAGAAAGACTCATTCTTGCTGGTATAATCTTAATATTTACAACCATATGAGGTTTCATTTTTGGAATAATAAATTTTCAGAGTAGTTTTTACAGTTATATCAAAAATTACTGATTTGGTTATACTACTAGAAATACATAGATAATTATGAAATTATGGTGAGGTTTAATAAGTTAACTGTTTATATTTGGACAACTTTTCTGCTCTACTTTATTGGAAGGAGAAAAATAATCATTTCCTTAATAACCATTTAAACAATTTATTTAACTAAAACAATAACATGATAGCATATGTATCCATGTTTGTTAACTGATGTGGTTAAACTTTTTTTAAAAAAACTTAGACTGAGTTTTAGCACACTTGATAAACTTAAAACAAATCCTTATTTCCTGATGAATAGCCTTTGGACTACAATGTAACTTAAATAGAAGACTATATTTAGAAAGATTTTTCCTCCAAAAGCATTTTATTTTAAAAATCCAATTTAAATAAAAAAAAATCCGATTTAAATAAAAAAAATCCGATTTATTTTATTTTATTTTATTTTAAAAACCATTGATTTTTATCTACCCTGGGTTGGAGCAACTCATCTGTGAGGAAATGTTACAATATTAGGGGCTTTTTAGTTTAGAAAAACAGCATGGGTTGGACCCTGGGCTTTTTTTTCAGCCAGAACTCACCAGAACACAGTTCTGGCACCTTTCAGGTGGGCACCATTGCCGTTATGAGAGAACAAAGGAGGCTTTCATGGTGAGTTCTGGCACCTCTTTTTCTAGAAAAATAGTACTGTACTAGTTGGATCCAATAAAATATATGAGGTTATGCATGGTGTAGAGAAAGTAGACAAAGGACTTTTTCCTCCCTTTATCAAAGTAATAGAACCCAGAATCATCCAATGAAGCTGAATGTTAGAAGATTCAGGACAGATAAAAGAAGGTACTACTTCACACAGCACAAAGTAAAATTAGTGTTCTGCCTAATTTTACAGTGTTCATGGAGATATGTTCTATCAGAACAGGATTTTCTAAACACCTCAAGTTTATTCTTAGAAAGATCAAAGTGTCTTGCTCTTCAAAATTAACTGCTGTTAATTTTCTTAGTCCATAGCATCCCTTTCCAAAAAGTATATAAAATGTACTTTTGAGATAGAGATGTATTTCCCACACATAATTCATCATACATTTAAAGAGGCTATTGAGTTAACATTTTTACAATCAGTAGCTGCAACTGGAAGAGGGCTACAAATATATTAAAAATGAAATGTCCATGCGGCATGAGTTGTGTAGAGGATTTAGAAAGTTAGTTATGAGTAGGTTCTTTGTAATATGCTGTTTGATATAAATGTTTAACCCTTGAATTGAAAGGTTAATAGGACCTGTTATAGAACTATTACAGAAGACAGTGTAGCTATTTGTAGAACTACTATCGAAGAAACTGTAACTGCCCTTGTGTGACACTTACCTATCATATAATCATTAAGGAGATTTGCTTTAGAAGAAATAATGGTAAAGACAGGTTTTCTTTAGAATGGTTACTCAACTGTAGAACAGTACTACAGTATTTTCTCTTTAAACTACATTCTGATTCGGGTACTTTGGATGGGATTTATGGATTTATGGATTTATGGATGTGGTAATTGGGTTGTTTTTGTTTTGATTATGTATTTTGTGTTTTTATATTGTGATGTTATCTTGTGAACTGCCCTGAGACCTGTGGGTATAGGGCAGCATGTAAATTTAATAAATAGTAATTATATTTAAAGTGTTGCTCTCTTTAGGGTGCTCACAGTCCATCTTCCACTGCCCAGTGCACATCTGTTACACCTCAACAAATCACTATTCCTCCAACAACTTCCATTCCATTTTTAACTTTAAACTGATGGACCTTAGCAATATCTTACTAACATTTCTCTCTTTCTTCTAGCCACACCATATTCACTGATGATAGACTATTTCCACTGTTTCCAGCATTTTCACATACAGGCCAAAATGGATGGGTGGGTAGATGAAATTTCCTTTCCCCCCTCCCTTATGAAAACAAACCCTGTTTATACCTGAGAGAAGGTGATGTAGCTATCTCTTGTCTCCCTCAGGCTGGCTCTCTGCTAAGGAAGACTGCCCAATTGCATTTGTTAGAGATCTCCATTTGTGTGTGTTTATATTTTTTGACACATGCTTTAAAAATAAGAATTTGCTCCAAAGCAAAGTAATCATCATTCAGTTAATATGGAGAACACTGGAGCACGGAGTGGGCAACCACCCATTCAATACTTATAAGCTCCTCTTTTCATGGTTGTTCGCTACCATGTGACCAGGTGTGCCCATTAAAGGACAAGGAAAAAGCTTTGCATTCCTGCAAAAAGCTTTGCATTCCTGCTTCTGACAAAGGGTTTAGAACTCATGATACCTTAATTGCTGTTTGATTCTAGATTGCCATATTTCTGTATGTAATGTGTAGCTCATACACAAGCATAATAATGGCTAATCAGCTTATTATGGCACAAGATTTAACAGAGTACAGCCTACTTCATTAGATGTGTGAAGTGCTGTCCTGAGATGCTGGGAATTCTGAATAGTGAGGAAAGAAAATTTAAAGCAGAAAAGTACTGATGGTGATAATTATATATTTCAATGGTAGACATTCACAAAAAAAGGTTGTGCTTGACAACACAGGCATCCTATCATTGGTAAACCAATTAACATATGTAGTGTGAAAAAAATCTCTTTTGCCAATTCAATCAACAAGTGATAGTATTGAAACTCTTGGTGTATTGTAATTCAGTGGTATTACTGTATGTTGGAGTCTCCCATTATGGCAACTGTTAGGTCAGTTACAGCATCCTGAGAGACAGAAATGTTCTCTCATTAGTGTTTTGATATTGCCATTTCCAATGTCAGATTTGTGTCCATTTATTATTTTGCGTAAAGACTAGCCTGTCTGATGTAGAATGCAGAAGGGCTTTGCTTGCAGATCATGTCATATATCACATTCATGCTTTTGATTATGACTTCAGTATTGCTTCTGAGAGTGTGGATGGCATCATGTTCTGTACAGCCGAGATAGTGAGGTAAATTATCCTGCTCGCTGATTAACTCTGCTTGGGCATGGTGGTGGTAGCACTCAGTGTAAGAATCTAATCTAATTAACAAGCCTTTAGAGATGTCCATGCAGAGTTCTTCCTGTGTTGTTGAGAATATGTTGTTTGTCAATGCACTTTCCATTGGTGTCATGGGGGAAAAGTAGTTGATGCTGGTTCAACTCAAGGAATATTTCATAATAGAAATATTACTTGAGTTGTAGGTGACAGGAAAATGCTTCTGCATAGTACAGAATGGTATCTGTGTGGATTTAGTAGGGCAGAAGGTCAGGCCTTGTGAAAGAAAGGACTGTTCTGCCTGGCTCAGTGTGTAGCTTGATTTGCAGTATTGCTAGGTGAGTTCAGGGTGTCCTCATTGGGTCAATAGAGGCATATGTTAGTTTTCTTTTTCCTTAGATAAATGAATTAAAAAAAACCATCCCTTCCCTTGATCCAACTTTTAGTATTGTCTATACTGACTGGCAGCAGCTGTCCAGAATTTCAGACAGCAGTCTTTCCCAGCCCTATCCAGAGATGTCAGGGATTAAAGTTGCAAAGCAGATTCTCTGCCACTGAGCCGTGGCCCTTTCCCAGCCAGATGTTCAGTTTTCTGGAGAGTGTGTAGCACAAGTTTTTACCATAGTCTATGCAGTATATAGACTAACAGAAATGTTACAGTGTGGAGGGCTCCTTTTCATTTTGCCAGCCAGCCAGCCCTATCCTTCTCCAGCAGGGTGGATAAAAATCAACGATTAAAAAAAAAATATCAAAAAAATCTGATTTTTTTATTTAAATCGGATTTTTTTTTTTATTTAAATCGGATTTTTTTATTTAAATTGGATTTTTAAAATAAAATGCTTTTGGAGGAAAAATCTTTCTAAATATAGTCTTCTATTTAAGTTACATTGTAGTCCAAAGGCTATTCATCAGGAAATAAGGATTTGTTTTAAGTTTATCAAGTGTGCTAAAACTCAGTCTAAGTTTTTTAAAAAAAATGTTTAACCACATCAGTTAACAAACATGGATACATATGCTATCATGTTATTGTTTTAGTTAAATAAATTGTTTAAATAGTTATTAAGGAAATGATTATTTTTCTCCTTCCAATAAAGTACAGCAGAAAAGTTGTCCAAATATAAACAGTTAACTTATTAAACCTCACCATAATTTCATAATTATCTGTCTATGTATTTCTAGTAGTATAACCAAATCAGTAATTTTTGATATAACTGTAAAAACTACTCTGAAAATTTATTATTCCAAAAATAAAACCTTCATATGGTTGTAAATATTAAGATTATACCAGCAAGAATGAGTCTTTCTGTAAAAAAATATTTAAATCAAGTCTTACTGACTAGTGATTTAAATCAAGCCTTACTGACTACTGATTTAAATCGTGATTTAAATCAATTTGATTTAAATCAAATCCACCCTGTTCTCCAGGATACTCTGTTTCATTCCTCCTCCCAATTGGTTTTCTGTACTTCCTACCCTCACCCCAAGCAGTTAGTTTGTTCATATCTTGGCTTATTAAATGTTCCTTTGAAGACCTAACAAAAGATCTCAATTGGAAGGGTACAAATTGTTTTGGCTATTTAATGTACTACTTATGCTTGGATGTTAAGAGGATGATCACATGCATGATTTTAGTGAGAAGATTGAATAGTTTCATGACAGAAACAAAGTGAGTAATTTTCTGTCAAATTCAGATTAAGTACCTTCTCTAAGGCAGGGGAACTTTTGCATGAACAATGCTAATTGGTATATGGGAGAGTTGCTCTGAGCAAGTCTTCACTTATTGCTGTATAATATCACTCATCTTTCACTGGCTGCTTATTGAAATGAAGAAATAATAAATTACAACTAAACCAGAAATCAATTCTATAATCTGATTATTTCTCTTCATCTGCACAGGAGGCCTTTAGGACTATGATAAATCAGAACTATATGACATAGTAATTATTAAAATATCAACATTAAATAAGATAATTTAGAAGAGGATCGGTTAACATCTGTCAGTGATGGTTTCGAGAAAGAATTTTTTGAAGGGGGACTGGTTTCAGTGAACTCGAAGGTCTATTTTGCTCCATTATTTTATAGTGCTTGTGTATACTGGTCCACATTTGAGCAGTCTTGAGTTGCACATCCACTCTTACTGTAATTCACTCTGTCAAAAGAATAATGTAAGAAATGTTGTTTCCTCATGAATTAATGATGGAATACAACTGCTCCTGCAAGAATTTTGTGCTGAGTAGTTGACTGAAATTTAAAATTCACACAAAATGTTCATTGGCCAAGAAAAAAGGTTGTTGCCAGGGCCTTTCCTCACCCAAGGGGCATGATTTTGTCCCTTGCCTCTCTGAAATGTAGCTCAAAATCTGAAAAATATATCATTTTCTCTCCAGCTCTAAACTTGGAACTGGGGAGGGCTGCAGAATATAATCCCCACCCCAGTTCAGAAGTGGAAGGGGGGTTACCCTGTCTCTGCCTGACAGGTGCTCCTACGTTCCCATCAATGCAGTGTGCTCCAAGCTTGGGGTGATTATCAGATGCAGAGATAGGATTTTGTCCCTTCTCTTTACCTCTAGGTTTGGCAGAAACCTCAAGTTCATCTTCCTCAGCAGAGCCTGGCTCATTTCTCATGAGAGGGATATGTGAGATTATGAAACCCTGCTCAACAATCTGAAATTCCACAGGAACATAAGAAGGTGCCTCATTTTAAGTCAGTCTATTGGTCCATCTAGCTCAGTATTGTACCCTCTGACTGGCAGTGACTCTCCAGGTTCCACACAGGTCACTCTAGCCATGTTATGAATGCAAACCAGGATCAAAGGTGGAAGATACAGAAATTAAGGCATTGGTGCCAGTTTTCAAAAACATGTAATAACTTCATTTATTGAGGAGTTCCAAGTCATACACCACGTGCTGTGCAGGGATATAGTTACAAGCGATTGTTTCTCTGCCTAACTAAATGGCCATTCTAGTAGCACAGAGAATGGAGCAGGATGATATAAAGCCTCCATATTGCTCCTTGGTGTGCTGTAGAGGTCTTTGTTCAAAGATGACTGTAACTCTTAAGTTCTTATACTTCCTACTCAGTCTTTCAGAAAAATGTGTCAGTTGTACATGCTCCTTTTTATTGCAAGAGCTACATGGCAAATACACTTTCCCAGGATTGTCTTTGTATCACCTTTCAGACCCCCAGCAGAATACCTCAAGGTGTTGGAAATGCAAGTCCCTTTGCATCAACTTTCAGACTCCCATCAAGGTGCTTCTAGGCAAATGGATGCAACTGTCCTGAAATGTGACATTCTTCTAAGGAACTGTTGATTAGAGAGGCAGACTAAAGTTGATTCCCAAATGTTTGTATGGATAGGTGTGGAGAGGAGAACAGGTAACAAAATCCGCAGGGGCCCAGTCACACTGGGGATGGGTAGAGCAAGACAAAGAATGCAGAAAATTACTTGGGTCTAAGAATCTTGATGGTTTTCCAGAGAGTTGCAGTAGTTTAATGAGTAGGGCTCTGACCTAGCTCCCAAACGTCTTTTGGCTCAAACCCACTTGTGGTGTATGACCCTGCGAAAGTTGCTGCTGCACTTGCTGCTGGTACTGCTTGCTAGTTTACTTTGATTTAAACATTTCTATACTGCTCTTCGATAAACATCAGAAGCAATTTACAAAATGACCAGTAAGATATTTTTAAATATTATAAATTAAATACCCATAAGACACAAAGAAAAACAACACGGAAAAAAGAATACAGGGCAAGAACAAAACTAAAAAGGGTCAAATGAAGTAGAAAAATACTTTATCCTGTTTTTGGAAGGCCGCCAGAGAGAAGACTGAATGAATGTTGCATTTCACTGCATCATATCTGCTCCTGAAAAGGCTAATCTAGACCTCCCCATACAATGGAACCTGAAGCATGGCCTCCATGGGAATATTTACATTACAGAGAATGTTGCCTGAGATAGCCAAGACCCAAACCATTTAGGCTTTACCGGTACTTTCCCTCAGCAGGGCTGAAATTAGGCTTTCTGTTACCAGGGTCAAAGACACAGTTTGGCACCTCACCCCCCAGATGTGTGTTTGCATACATACACATACATACATACATACATACATACAAAACAAACATACAAACACAAACATCTACACATTTATTCATAAAGGGCATAAAAAGTAGGCAGTATATCATTTGAATACAAAAGAATCCTAAGAAGTATTATGACTACATGACCAAAGGGAAAATGAGCACCCCTTCCAGTAAAAGCTAATCGTTTGTCAAAAGTAGAACTTCCATGTGCAGCAATTGTCTATCTGAGGTCAGGTTTTTAATTGGATTTAACTGGTCACGACACAAGCTCATTAAAAGACTACATTTCCATAGGATTAGCCAAGACCCTCTGGTTTCCTGTTAAAATGGTCCCCCCCCCCTTTGAGGCTTTTTGCCACCCACCCCTATTTTTGGTTCTGAGCAAACCCTTTCAAGGAGTTTTGGTGTGTAAGTTTACTCCTGAATAAGCTTCAGCAAGATTCCTTTCAATTTTATTTTTGTTCACTTACTCATTTTAGGGAATGATAACTTTGTAGTCATTTTAGGTTCCATGTAAGGTGAAGAAATGCTTTTTGTGAGTTTGAAGTAGAAAGCGCCCTTCCATTACAATCCTAATGCAGTCAGGCTGACCAGAGCTTGCCAGGGAAATGCCTCTTGCAGGAAAAATGCTCACACACCCCTTATTTTCCTGTGTGTAGATCATGTATAGTCTATAAAATGACTCAACCTTAGCTATTTAAACACATTCAAAGTTCTGAAGGGATCATAAAGGTAAAGGGTAAAGGGACCCCTGACTGATAAGTCCAGTCGTGGATGACTCGGGGGTTGCGACGCTCATCTCACTTTACTGGCTGAGGGAGCCAGCGTTTGTCCGCTTCCGGGTCATGTGGCCAGCATGGCAAACCAGAGCAGCGCACGGAAAAGCTGTTTACCTTCCCGCCAGAGCGGTACCTATTTATCTACTTGCACTTTGACGTGCTTTCGAACTGCTTTTGTAGAGTTGGAAGGGAGCCCAAGGATCATCTAGTCCAACTGATTCTCTTCCTCAGCTTCCCGCTCCCTCGGTTCCTCCAGAATTTCTTTCTCACACAGTAGCAAAGCCACAGGGGATCCTATCTTTTACTTCACTGGGGAGAGCCACGCAGCCTCTCCAGATTTTCGAACTCTCCTCTCTCTGCATCATGTTGTAAATGAGCCTTCTTCAGCTTCATGGGGAAAGGGGAAGAATGGAGCTTGCGGCTGCCGTTCACTTTTTCATCTTTCTCTCCAGCTGAAGCCCAGACATGCTGGGAGCCTCAATAGCACCCCTCTGGAAGCTTCACCCGGGACAGAACCCTGACTAGCCCCCCCCCCCCAGCTACGGCTCTGCCCTCAGACCTACCTACTGAGTGTGTTCTCCCACTGAGCTTTGGTCCCTCCCACCCCCACGGCAGCCTCCATTGTGATACAAGGGAATGCAGCTAAAAGGGAAAATGGGAAATCAGTGCATGTGTGGAAGCATCTAGGTCCTTTTAAGGATCTTTTTAGATCATGACCCTGATAAAATACTAGATTTTTAAAGAGAAACTATAATTGTGTTTTTCAGGGCACCCTACACTCCACACATCAGCATTAGTGCCCACACGCTTGAGGTGGTAGACAGTTTTGTCTACCTGGGTTCCACAATAACCAGCAATCTTTCCATCGATGCTAAGCTGGACAGGTATACTGGGAAGGCAGCTATGGCAATGGCTTGCCTCTCCGAAAGGGTTTGGGACAATATAACACTAATGACATATGCTATTTAACATCTACATGAAACCGCTGATTGGGGTTATCTGGAGTTTTGTAGTACATTGTCAGCAATATACTGATGAAACACAGCTCTACTTCTCCTTTACATCTACAGGTAAGGCAGTGGATGTGCTGACCATTGTTTTGCCTCAGTAATGAACTGGATGAGAGCCAACATACCGAAGCTTAATCCAGATAAGTCTGAGACACTGTTAGTGGCTGTTTCCCTATACCGGATGGATGGGCTGTTTCCCTATACCGGTTTGCCTGCTCTTGATGAGGTTACACTTTCTCTAAAAGAGCAGGAATACAACTTGGGGGTACTTCTGAATCCATTGCTGTTGCTTGAGGCTCAGATGACCTCAGTGGCATGGAGTGCCTTCTATCAGCTTCAGTTGGTAGCCCAGCTGTGCCCGTATCTGGACAGGGATAGCCTAACTTCTGTTGTCTATGCTCTGGTAACCTCTAGTTTAGATTACTGCAACACACGGGGCTAACTCTGAATACAGGTGCAGCTGGTGCAGAATTTGCTGGCCAGGTTGCTTACCGGGGCAAGACGGTTTGAGCATACCAATCCTCACCCAACTACTCTGGCTGCCAATTAATTTCCAGGCCCAATTCAAAGTGCCGGTTTTGCCTCAGAAAACCTTAAGTGGCTCAGGACCACAGTACCCCAAAGACTGCCCCTCCCCATATGAATCTACCCAAACCCCAAAATCATAATCTGAGGCCTTACTTCATGTTCCTCCTTCATAAGAGGTTTGGGGGTGGCAACATGAGAATGGGCCTTTTCTGCAGTGGCTCCCTGCTTGTGGAATACTCTCCTCAAGGAGGCTCACGTGGCACTTTATTATACATTAGTGCCAGGCAAAAATGTTCTTCAACCAGGCTTCAACCATTCTATGCCCTTGTAAATGTGTTTGGGTGGGGGATTATCGGTTTGCTTTGTTCTTGTTTTTAATATGTCTTTTGTGTTTTTACTTTATATTTTTATGCCCTGAGATCTTCAGATGAAGGGCGGTATACTACTACTACTACAACCCCCCCCCTTAGTATTCATGTGGAAGTACCTTAGGCATGCTCACTTAGCTCTTCAGATCCCATCATATGTCTTCAAATGTTGCTTTGATATTCTGCCATGCTTAAGCAGATCTCTGAAGCTTCTTGATACTGGTATTGACACTTCTATCTCTCAAATAGTAATTTTCTAAGTTTTACTACTACATTCCTAAACTATCTGGAGTAAAAATCTGGTTCCACTAGCACCATTTTCTTTTACTCTTGGAATTCCAGTATTACTTGTGTAAATACAAAATATGCAAAACTATACCCACTCATCTTAAATAAAGGGATATATGAGAAAATAACATCAGTTTATAGACAAAATTATATTATAATCTTGTAAGCAGGAGGCATCTTGTCATCATATAGCCAGTCTTTCACATTTTCTCTTTCCGGTAAAAAATAAGCGGCTTACACTGCAGTTTCAAGAGAACAGCTATATTGTGGATCAATCTCAGAGTGCAAAAGCTCAAAATAGCAACTTGTCTGTCTACGACTCACTGTGCACTGTGTGACTAGAGTAGTAAGGGTTTTTCACAATTAGGAAGAATATAGGAAAAGTATTCTCCATTGCTGGCTTCTCTGGCTGTTTTTAAAATACCAGATTGCTGCACCTGGCTTTTTTAAATTGGGCTCTAACTGCTGTTTCTAAGCAGAGTGTCCTTGCAGAAAAGCTGGAGAACCATAAACAGCTGGGATGGCAGTTTTAGTGACCTAGTATAAATCTATGCTGAATCTCAAATATTCTGTTTACTGCATTTCTCTGAAACATATGAGGATTTCAATCAAATGTGTCCATTCTCTAAGAGATATGCCCAAGTTCCCTTGTTTAAGAGCAGATGCAGATTTTGAGAGAACCATATGTGACTCTATATCACTGCACCCCCTCCTCCAACATACTGGCTAATATAAAAGGATGAGCACAATAACTTTACTCTTGAGACCAAAGATCCACTGAGTCCAGCAATCTTCTGGGAAGCTTACAGACAAAATGAAATAGACCTTACCTGTTGTTGGCCCCTAGCAGTTGATTTTCATTGCTATGTTGCTCTTTAAATATTGTTTTAATTCTATTAGAGTTTAATCATTTTTTAACAATTATCTTTAATATGTTTTTAGTTTTTGCATTTTAGCTGTATTTTACAGTCGTATCTTGGATCTCAAATGCCTTGGCTACCCAGCAAATCGGCTTCCGAACGACCAAAACCCAGAAGTGAGTGTTCCGGTTTTCGAATGATTTTCGGAAGCCGAACGTCTGGCTCGGCTTCCTCGGCTTCCGATTGGCTGCAGGACACTCCTCTTTTCTTTACAATGGTTACCCAGATTGATTTGGTTTTTCTTTTTCTTATTAGTTTTGTGTTAACTTGAGAGCCACAATCTCTTGTCCAGGTGCAAGGCGTATTTAGTAATAATGGTTCTGTATGTAGAGTTACTTTTTTTTCCTAAGGGTTGTATCCATCCTCTGATGGAAGGCTCTTTGTTCCAGAGGAAGCTGCCATGAGTACAAAGGAGGAGAGAATGAAATCTTTTCTGATTCCTCCTTGCCTCTGCAGCCCCCTGCACCCCACCAAATCTGCTCTGGAGGCTTGCGGAAGCCTTTGGAGTGGTTTTGGAGGTTGCAGGAGAAAAGGAAATTACCTTCTCCCCTTTCCACTAGATTAAAGAGCTTCCTGTCATTCAAAGGACACACTTGGAGATACAAATTGACTAGAGGAAATAATATCAGGGACAGAATTTGCAAAGCTTTTGTAAAATTCACTAGAATGCTAACGTATGCAAAAACATGCAAGTTGGCTATGATTAAATTTCCAATCACAGTATAGTTGGCAAGACCATGCCTGTGAGGAAACATTTTAAAAGATGTGAACTCGCACATGAAGATGATTCAGAATCTCTGAATTATATGGTCTGAGTAGTTTACAATCCTTGAGCTAAAATGCTTTCATTTTCTCTTGTGGAAGAAACATCACTATATTTCCTTCAGAAACAAGGATATTTTTAGTAATGAGTTATTTTATCTTTAGATAGTTCACAGAATCTAATTTAGTGATATTATGGCATCTACAGTCTGATTTTGCAAGTGGCTATTAATAAAGACTTACAATTTTCAGCACCTCTTACGATCAAAGAACCAAACACTAATTATATGTCTTTGATACAAGCTCCTTTGTTACGGTTGCAGCGTAGAGCAACACTAGTTAAGGTGGTGTCAAATTTTCCAAGAAGCTGGGGGGGGGGGAATGCTTTGTTTCTAGAGAATTTCAGAAGGTAAATGACAACTGAAAGACAAACCTGAATATATTTTTTCAAAAGATTTTAAACCTTTTTTTTTTTTTACAGTCACTTTACGGTCCTTCAGAGTTCAGAGCTGTAGTGTGAACACTCTGCATATTTGTTTTATGTTGCTCATAGTTTGATAAACCTCCTCAGTATTTTCTACTGACTTGTCAGACATTGTTACTTATTACATAATGTTTCCTAAGCTAAAATTTAACACATTTCTCACATGTTCATTTTTCTATCTATGCAGGTTTACTTTGCTTCATATTGCAAGACTAAGCCTAGCATGGTAATAGCAAATCTTAGCTATTCAGCTACACCTGCTCTGCTTCAGTGTTCTGACAAACAGTCTAGCTCATTCTTCATTCAGTAACT
This sequence comes from Darevskia mixta, assembly GCA_034641385.1. NCBI lineage: Eukaryota > Metazoa > Chordata > Lepidosauria > Squamata > Lacertidae > Darevskia > Darevskia mixta. The sequence continues at coordinate 28,623,350 of JAWWNH010000066.1, forward strand.
TCAAATTATGCACAATATGACACATTATGTAACTACAAATCTTTCACAAATGTCTAAATAATTATGGATATGTTTTGTTAAATACATCTTGTGTGGAGGGAGGGCTTGTGCTTTTAATTAAACAATTAAGACTGTTAACTTTTAAACTTAAACGATAGCTGTTAACTTGCCTTGATTAAAAAATATAAGCAAATTGGACAAAACTGAAACTCAGTTTGAAGTGGCTCCAATAATAGGAAATGTCACCACTTAGTAAGAGAACTCAATTGATTAAAACTGGGGATGAATGGATGGTTTGTGTCTCACTATTCTTCCAGGAGTTGTTCTGCCTTATGCTTTTCTCTGTCTGAACTCTAGTTTAATTTGTTACGAACACTTCTTTTTAGAATTAGTGCATGTGCAGCAATTTTCAGGTGTTTCTTTCTTTCTTTACACTTACTGATGTGCACAAGTGTATATACATATTGATGAAGGCATTGGCCAGGAAGGTATCATGATGTAGTTGTGCACGTGCACATCAGTAACCAGTAAGAGTTATGAACTTTAAAATGTTTCAAATTACCCAGTACACATGCCATGTATAGCAGCATGAACAAAATCTGGTTAATGGTGGGTTGTTAATTCATTGGCGCTGTTTTGCAAGTGAGATAAGGTAACTTGGTGCCCCAAAATCAGAAGGGAAATTCAGATGGCAAATTGCCCAAGCAATCCTAAGTTTAAAATAAGACATCAATTGCAGGTTTCTTTAAGTCTAATAGATATTATAGTTTTTCCAATGACTCAACAGGGATTCAAAGAAAAATATAGGTATTTAATAGGGTAAAAGCACAACCTAACATTTGCCCATATAGCCTGTGGTTCTGAATGCTCAAGAATAAAATATATTTCTTTCTGAATACGGTAGTACAGGTCTGCAGCTTACAAAATAAGAAAAAAACTTTAAAGCAGGACTGTGTTGAACTTTGGATTTCATTTTTCTGTAGAATAAATACATGTTTTTCACCATCCCCATCAAAATGATTTTGAATTGCCCAGATGAATTCTAAAGGGGCATGATAGGAGAAATTTAGAACCATGGCCTGAAATAAAGATACGTTGTCACAAAATCCCTAAAAGGACAGACTTTGTAGTTACACAAACATAATTTCATACTGAGCAACAGTTTTTGAGTTTCCATTAGATGGTAGCAATTTCTTAAATTTTGCTTCTTCCACCTTGATTGGGTAGGTGTGGGGATGCCATTTGCATTTTCTACCTAAAATTTATTGAGTCATCTCTGCAGATGATACTATATAAACTTGTGGCAGAGAACAACACTGCTATAATCCAGATGTTTTGCCATTGGTAGTTTTGAAGCAATTAATCTTTTTTTCTTTCTATATGTCTTGAGACTATTTTTGTACTCCTGGATTTTGTTAGACATCCAAGGCACACTGATAAATTATTTAACTTCAGGCTTCTCTCTTCTTGGAAAGAACCAGTTGACTGATTTGTGCAGACATTGGCTAGAATCTATTGGGGGCTCCTTTGTAAAAGTCGCTTCCATTTTCTTTGAGTAGGTAAGCACTTGGCATGTACATTTGGAATCATCAGCATACATGCTTGGAATAGGACATTCACATAAGGAACTTTGAATTGAGTCCAATATGTCCACATTGGTAAAAATGTAGACGAGCAATGTGATGCAATTTGCAGGGGGTGTCTTAAATTTCACATATACACTTATGGGGTCATACTGGATAGCTCAGTGAAGATGCTGACCTAGTGTGTGGCTGCAGTGTTAGGAAAGGAATTGAAAATAAAACTGCCAATATCATAATGCTGTTATACAAAACTATGGTGCAGCTGTGTTTGGAATACTATGTATAATTCAGTTGGTCTCACTTTCAAAAGGATATTGTAGAGCAGGAAAAGGTTCAGAAAAGGGCAACCAACATGATTAGTGGGATGGAGAAACTCCTCTATGCGGAAAGGCTGCAGCATCTGAGGCTTTTGAATTTAGAGAGAAGTCAAGTTAGAACTGACATGATAGAAGTGTATGGTATGTAGAAAGTTGATAGAGAATTCCCCTTCTCATAACTCTAGAACTTGGGGGCACCCAGTGAAGCTGAATGTGAAGATTCAGGATGGACAAAAGAAAGTACTTCTCTGTAACCTGAACTTCATGGTTTGCGAGAGTGACCAACTAGTTGCAAATATATATGTTGAGGGAGAGACATGTAGAGGGTAGTGGGACTACTGCAAAGATTATTGGAAGATATTAGCTACCCATTCTAGTCTACCTGTAGGTTCAGGACTGGTTTGGGGATAGAATCAGTCTTGGTTGCCCTGGTGTGTGACTTTTGTTGTGAGAGAAAGAGACAGAGGGAAGTGTGACCTTGCTTCTTCTTCTCGATCTCTTTGAGGCTTTTTATACAAACAGCTGTGGTATCCTTTTAGACTGACTCTGTGGGGTGGTTCTGTTCCCATCCCCAGGGTCTGTTCCAGAGAGCATCATTGGGCGAGTGTTCTTTGACCCACTGGGTGTTACACTGTTGTGAGGTTCTGCAGGGCACTAATTTATTCCTAATGCTTTTTGACATCTATATGAAACTGCTGGGAGTGGTTATTAGGGGATTTGGAGTGTGGTCTCATCACGCTGACAGTGCAGGAACTGGTATGATGCTTGGGCACAGTGGTGGGCTGGATGATGGCCAATAATCTGAGTTTGAATCTTGATAAGGTAGAAGCTGTGTGGGTAAGTAGTTACTGGGTCCAGGAAATAGGTCAGTCGCCTGTTTTGGATGTGAGTGCACTTTCTCTGAGCAGATACATAAATTGGGGTTGAGGGTACTCCTGGCTCTATCTCTGTCACTGGAGACCTAAGTGGCTTTGGTAGCCAATAGTAATTCCTGCCAGCTACTGCTAGTGTAGCAGCTTTGGCTGTTCCTAGATTTGGATATGTTAGCCTACAGTACTGCAGGCATTGGTAACCAGACTAGATTATTGCAGTGTTCTGTGTTGGGAATCCTGGAAGCTATAGTAGCTAATTGTGGGAATGTTTGGGAACGTGGATGATGATTTATAATTTAATATATCTCATCCTAACTTGCACTTGCAAGTTCAACTAGCAGAGTAACATTCCCTTTTAAAATACACACAGCGGAAGTTGCTTTGATTCGCTAGAATCAACTTAGTCTAGTTTCCTGGTTTGTCACTATATATTTCCACTTTGTCCCTCCTCAAATAAGACACAGCACACGTCTTCTATAAAAAGATATAAAAGGTTTACTCACGTACATTCTGTTGGAGACACAGTAAGATTCCCAAAAGAAGGCAGGCTTATGCATAGTAAAGATATATACAATTGGAATCTCTCCATGTGGGAGAGAAGTCCATTAGGCCCCAGTTGGCTGGAAGCCAAATGAGCATCCTTCCTGATAATCCAGGCGAGAGGCAAGAGAGAGAAGAGAGAGAATGGCTACATGACCTGTGCCTTTTGTTCTAACCTGCCCAGGTAAAGCCACTCCCACATCTAGCTGCAAGAGGAAGTTGTTTCAGTCCAGGTGACCAGGAAGTTGTGGCTGGAGGACTGAAACCCCTTCTAGCATTGTTGTACTTGACTGCTCTAGTGTTTACATCCCACACTAATGTGGAATGTTGTGGCAAGGCTGGTGTGTAACACTTGTGCTGGAAAAGCTGTATTTGGCTGCTATTATTCTACTGGGCCAAGTTTAAGGTCTTTCTGCTGTGCAATGAAAGAGTGTGTTTGACTTCTGATTTTCTTCTGCAGCTTCAGCTATCTATGCTGAATTGAATGATATGGTTTCTTGGGGGTTGCAGAAGACAGCACCTAAAAGAAGGAAGTGGAAAATCCCTGTTCAAATAGTGGAACTCTGCTCATAGTTCCTAAGATCTAGGCCATCACCTTTCTAAGTTAAAGCTGCCTTTACTCTGTTTTTGATTTCAGTCTAGTGTGGAAATAATGGCTGTTATTATTATTATTCATTTGAATGTACTCAGTTTTGAGTTGTGCCTCCAACTCCAGCATGACTTATTGTGTATAGGAAAGCACAGTTGCATTCCAGCGTAGCTGAGTTATGAATAAAATTAAGATTGAGGAACACCAAATAGGTTCAGTGGCCCTTGGCCACAGAAAATGTTGCAAGGCTTAAGAAATACATCATTAGAAACAGTTGTAATACCCTGGGTCAATGATTACAAAAGATAAATGTCTCATTTCATTATGGTTAGAGAATATGACACAGCCTGTGAAAAACAGAATCTCAATCTGCAGTTTCTTGTTTTCCCGACTGTGCTTAAAAACACTTTGGCTCTGATCCAGTTAGCCCTCTTATTCATATTTTTTTTGTCCTGGTTTTGTGCACGTACAGCAGGACTAAAGTATTCCTAAGCAGCATTTCCCTCCATTGAGTACTTCTTCTGGCACCTTCCCACCCCGAAGGAGCTTCCTGTGCAGTATATTTTTTTTATGGGGGCGTGCTACTTTGAGGGGGGGGGGAGAAAATGAAAGTAGTATTGCATACTGTTTGCTCTATATACTTCGCTTCAGGTTGGAGGAAGGGCAGGACATAAAAATCTTGAATGAATGAATATATATGTGTGTGTGTGTGTGTGTGTGTGTGTGTGTGTGACTAACAAAGTGCTGGGGAATGGTGACCAGGTGAGAGTATGGAAACTATTAACGAGCACATACACCTGGCGGCTTATTTTGCTGCCTCCATTGCATCCTTAAGTAGCTGGCCAGCACTAGTACCCCCTATTTTGGATAAGGGGCTTGAGAAGGTGGTGGCAGTCAAGCTGCAGACTCTTCTGGAGAAAACTGATTTCTGTGCAGATTCAGACCTGACTTTGAGACCGAATTGGCCTTGATCACCCTGATGTATGATCAGTTGTGCTGTGGGATGCTTTAGGTCTGTATAATATCTATATGAAGTCGCTGGAAGCAGTCAGTAGGAGATTTGAATATTAAGCAATTTATTTTGATTTGATATTTGTGTTCTACTTTTCAAACAAACAAATTATTCAAACAGTTAATACAATTCAATGCAAACAGATAGTGATTTAAAATATCAGAAATGGCTACTGAGCACCAGCCTTGCTCCAGTTGGCATACTCTCTCTGGGAAGCTGCTTTTACACCCAGTGCAGAAGCACATTTCCAGGAACAAGATTTTTCATAGTTTTCAGTATCCACTTCTTCTTATCCTCAAAGAAATCAATCAATCACTTCTATGCTCTTTTCAGTGTGGTGGGGCAACAGATTCCATAGAAGAGCCAAATAGTCTATGAAATGGCATCCACCCCCTTTGTCATTCTTTCTGCTGCCTTCCACATGTTGGGAGCTGAGATTCTATAGTGGGACGCTTGCTCATTTACAACTCAGAATGTTGATCTTCTAGGGTTTTAAATTGTGTAGGGAGCCTATGAGTAGAAATGCTCCACTGCAGAAGCTCAGCTATATATAACACATGGAGTGAGTAGCAGGAATGGCGATGTGACAGAAGGATACGAGAAACCATAATTTTTTAATAGAATGGAAAATATTGGAACAATGGTGAAATAATCCATAAGCTTTGTTCTCTGAAATATATGGATGTCTGCATTTTTAATTTTAATACTTTTTGCACACACAAAAAATGCTTCCAGCAACAAAAAGTAAACACAGATTGAATGCTACTGGTAAATGTACAGTAATTTGAAATATATATAGAAAAGTTATATGACATATCTCTGGGAGAACAAGATGCTGTAAAATGGTGAACAGAGAAAATGAAAAGGTGCAATGCATATTTTATGGGTGTACGCAAATATTACGTTGCATGTTTTAAAATAATTTGTAGAAGAAAGTTTCTCTGATCTTTAAATGAAAATCATTTTTCATGCATCCCAGCTATGTATATTAATAATTGCAATGAGTCATTAATACAGTTTATCTTTATATCTTGTATATGTGTGTGTGAAACTGTGCTTAGTTTTCTGCCTTTATCTATTACATGCGTTCATAATAGTAGAGCCTCTTTGGGTGATAGTATGATCTAGTATTCATAATAGAACAAGAACATTACAGTGAAGTTCTCCTCTGGGCTGTTCTCAAGGGCATTAGGAAATGCTTGGTTTGCTTGATGTTCACACACTATAAGCTCACATTTACTTTTGGTGTTGAGTGTTAAAATAACATTCCATACACCATGAGACCTACAGGTGTAGCAAGTTAAATTGAAAATGCTGGAAACATATTCCAAACTTGCAAATTGTTAAGGGAAAGCCTGCCTGTACACCCTACAATAGCTATCCTGTTCAGTCTCTTCCTTTAACTGCTGGAAAGAGCACTGCAGAACTGTCCTACCTGCTCCTCCTAGCTTCAAGGACCAGGGGGCAGCTGAGGCAGCACAAAAGAACGTTTGTTTTCAAATGCCAGCATTGTCCTTGGTGGAGTGAGCTGAACCCTCCATCATGCAGACAACATCTTGTGTGAGTTTGGCTCTTCTTATAAGCTTCTGATGGCTCAGAGGCTTGGTTCATACAAAGGCATGGTCTTCCTTGTTCATTTTGTGAGGAAAATTTGATAGTTCAAGTAATCCTGGGGGGTAGACTTCAATATGACTGCCACAGTTTAGCAGGATTTGAAAGTGCCAGAGCGTCAGATTTCAACCAGAATGTTGGTTTCCCCAAATGTCAACAGTAAGTCTATGAATAATGGAATAATAATAATTTATAATTTACCATTTTTACCCCGCCCATCTGGCCGGGTCTCCCCAGCCACTCTAGGCGGCTTCCAACAAATATTAAAATACATACACATGTCACAGATTAAAAACTTCCCTGAACAGGGCTGTCTTCAGGCATTTTCTAAATGTCAGATAGTTGTTAGTATCTTTGACTTCTGATGGGAGGGCGTTCCACAGGGCGGGCGCCACCACCGAGAAGGCCCTCTGCCTGGTTCCCTGTAGCTTTGCTTCTCGCAGTGAGGGAACCGCCAGAAGGCCCTCGGCGCTGGATCTCAGTGTCCGGGCTGAACGGTGGGGGTGGAGACGCTCCTTCAGGTATCTGGGTATAGTACTTAAGCTGAGGCCTAGATGATGCTGAATAGAGAGGCTCTGTTGCATACTTTTATGCAATACTTTTATGCATACTAACCCTCAGTAATTCACTATAACAGTTATGTTTCCTTCAATTAAAATAGCCCATAAAGTAACCTCTGCTAGGCTGTACCTTGCTTCCTTAACATATAGACCAGGCATGGGCAAACTCGGCCCTCCAGATGTTTTGGGACTACAATTCCCACCATCCCTGACCACTGGTCCTGTTAGCTAAGGATGATGGGAGTTGTAGTCCCAAAACATCTGGAGGGTCGAGTTTGCCAATGCCTGACATAGACTATAGCTCTTCCCCCCAACTTCCTGAATTTTGCATATTCATTTTTTTTCTTTGTAATGAGTAATATGTTTATGCTTGGCTTTGAAACATTGAGATGTAAGAAACACAAAATGAAATTCAGCAATTATCTAGGTCATTTTGAATTTTAATCTTATACTCTGTGGGATTGGTAGTTTTGTCCCAGCTTTCTGTCATCAGCAAATTCTATGTGGCCTGGGGTAAGAACAGGTGAAATTAAATGTTCTGGCGGTTGCTGGGGTTCATAAAGACATAGCTACCTACCAAGACAGAATATTGGCTAAAAGGTAGGCAAAGCTAAGTCACCAGCAAACTAAAACTCTATACCAGCGGTGCGGAACCTTTGGGCTTCCAGATGTTGGTCTCCCATCAGCTCCAGCCAACATCATTAATGGCCAGGGCTGATGGGAGCTATAGTCTAGGAAATCTGGAGGGTCACAGGTTCTACACAAATATGTGAAGGCCACTCCCAGCAATACTGTGGGATTTTTTTTTTACTGTCATAGTTTTTTCCACCCCAAGTAACTTTTACCGTTAAAGTATGTTTTCCTGACTCGCTCCCTACCACTTTAGATCTAAACATAATGGGCATGTGCTTCTTTTCATGTCTCTGTCTGTGTTGTGTTTAGTTTGGTCCTCAAAGTGTCTTCTCCTGTTTTAATAGTTTGTTAGGGTTGTCTAACTGTTCAAAACCAAAGAAGTTTGCAGTATTTTAATTCCTAGATGAGACATTTTCTATTCTTGGTATTCAGTAGCCTGATTTTGACATGGTGTTTTTTCAGTCAGCATTGCTTCATATTCATAATCTTTAGAATACAGTAAAATACTGCAGTCTTTTAGTAAAATTTTACCATAAGACCAACATCATTTAATTGATTTGAAGGTACTATACATGTGTAGCATATTTTCATCTCTTGTATTTCTCTTTCTCTTTTTTTAGTGAGTGACAGTTGCTTCAGGAACCTTGCAGAGGATCGTAGTGGGATAAACCTTAAAGACCTCGTCCAAGATCCTTCTTTGTAAGTATCTATCTCAATGTATGAATAATGGATTTCTAACTGAGCCACAAATTGATAACGGATCATCTGTAAAATAAATAAACACACAGAAAACCCAAACATTACCACCTCAATAGGTCAGGCCAGAAGGATGATTGTGTTCTCAACTAAGTCTTACAATACTCAGTTCCATGCTCAGTCTATAGTGAATAGGAAAATAAAATCTGATAACATGAACTTATTTTCCTGTCATGTTAAAAGAAGACTGTCACCCAGTCATTAATTTTTTATGGTATACTACAAGTGGAATTGCAACTGACTTTCCAAGCTATTAGGAGTATTGTGTGTTTTATATGTGTAAATCCCACTATTTCTATGCTTTCATCCTGTAATGTTCCATCCCTAGCAATGGGTATGACATAGCTGCTGTTGGTGGGAAAGGAGAAGGTCCAGCTCACCTGAACAGCCAGTTGAAGTCCAGCAGGCATTCACTATAATTTTTGTGGAGGTTTCCATTTTATCACTTTATTTATTTATTTTGATCTCTTGATTAATTAGCACTAAAATGCTTTTCTGGCTACGTTTTTTAAATGAAAGAGTGTTGTAGTGTTATAATGTTAATTACATATATTAAAAATGATTTTAAATAACCCTTTTGGTCAGTGCCATTATTAACCAAGTTTCTTAAATGGTGGTGAGCATACAGCATTACTTTTATATATATATATATATATAAAACTTATCTGTTTACCACCATTTTAGCAATCTGGATAATAATAGTGGTTGTATTTTTTTTTCCTATAGCACACTTTCAGTTTTAAAAAAGCTGAAAATAGAAAAAAAGATAACCATCTCAAAGGTTATATATTGAGTTGTGATATCTTCACTTCCCTGGTACATCGTTGCCTATGTGAAAAGCCCACCTTTTTTAAAAGACAGAAGACTAGTACTATGCTACTCTTCTTTTGAAAGAAATTGGACTTTTTGTGGTCTGAGAAAAGATGAAAGAATATTAGGGTATGTGCAGGACAACCCTAAATGTCTAGTGTGGAGGTACATGAAGAAAGAACATACAAACACCTGATTTATAGGTTCTGCCTGCACTGGCAGAATTAAGTCGGATATGTTTTTTCCTATAATTGCCTTGAACCAGCAAACTTTGCCTAAAGTGTGAGGTTTAAGCATTCTTTTACAGCTCAGTAAGTGTTTCATTTTCATAACTCACTATAAAACAGTGGATTTACTTATCCTGCCTATATCAAAGAGCAATGTTTGCTTTAATTAGCTTCTCATTAAAAATATTTTTAGTGAATCACCAAATTTAAGAGTAAGTTGTTAGCAATTTCTTCCCAAGTCAGTTTTCCAGCCAAAAATTTGAGTTTCAAATGTGGGTGGGCTTGGAATTGTGGTGAGAGCCAAGTTTTGCCCCCATTACACTAGGCAAAATGCACCTCAGCCATTGGCAGGCTATGCAAAATAATATGCATTGATGGTTTTAATGAGGCTAATACAAAAAACAAAAAACCACACAGTTATTCAGCTATCCAAGTCTGAAACCTTATTAGGATTCTAAAGGTCATAACCAGGGTTTCAATTCAGGACTGGAAACACATTGGAAGTTAGGAAAGCTGTTATAGCAGGAACAGCTGACATTATTAAGGCACAGATAAAGAACCTAACTGGCACATTCTGCATCAATTTCAGTTTTCAAAGCATCTTGAAAGGCAGCCTCTTGTCAAGCATATTTCATTAATCAAATTGTGATGTGATTAAAGCATGTGTTGCCACAGCCAGATATGTCTCTTACAGAAATGAGCACAGCTGGTGCACCAGGCTAAGCCAGCCAAAAGCATACCTGGCAACATCCATCACTTGGTTTGTGGATTCAACTAGATCCAGGAACCACCTAGACCACAAACCTTACTTAATTTCTCTGTATGTCTCCCTCCCTCCCATTCTCCTGTGGTATTTGAGGATGTGCTTGAAAACTGGTGGGAAAGGGTAGCTGATAATCAAGGGACTGGATTAGGCCCAGGAGGCAGCACCTGCTGACCCCCACCCAGACTGATACTTTTAACAAGGCATTGCATAGCTAAAAGCCTGCTACTTTGAATGTTTCATTCCTATCTTATTGAGAGTCATATTTCATAATATTTCCAGTGGGGTTTTTTTTTGCTTTGTTTTCATTTTTTTTAAAATCTACACTAGTTTTTTCTATTAATTGACTAAGAAAGATTTTTTTCAGCTGTGCTTCTGTGACTTCAGAATTGTGGAAAAGCATATAAAAATAGCACAGAACATTTTAGTGCCCTCTGTGTGTCTCTTATTTTTTTTCCTCTCTGAACAGATGGGGAGAGAGAGGGAAAAAAGAGTAGGAAAAAATAATTTTAATTTCTAATAGGAGGCAAGCCAGGTCAAAGTGTCTATTGACATGGGGAAAATGCAAAAGAGTGCACACCATCTGTACCCAGTCATGAATATCTTAGTATCTTTTCATCTATGGAAAAACAGAAACCAAGCCTGTAAATGGGGAGTTCTAAGCCCAGAATTTATAAAATGAGACAGAGATCTTACCTCAGAAATATTGTGATACCATTGGGCAGTCTTGATCCATCCAGAGCACAAACTCTGTTTAGCCGTTCCAGCAGTCCTATAATACTACAAGTCCTACAGTTTTCATCTCCCCACTTATAGCCATAATCCAAGAAGAATATACAAAACACTGAAAAATATGACAGTGAGTGACAAATTAAAATGTTAAAAGTGGCAAGGGACCCTGGTGAAAAGGAATAATAGCGATTTACTTACTTACTTACTTACTTAAAAACTATACACTGCCATTAACACATGTCTCAAGGCATTACACAACAATAAAATCAGTTCCATTAACGTTTCACACATATACAATAAAACAGGAAACTAAATCACTGAGCAAATCTTATTTAAGGTCCAGTAAATGCTTGACTTATTCCTACTCTGAAAGTTTGGTAAATGTTAGGGCTCAACCAATAACTGAATGCAGCACATTCCCATGCATGTTTGCTTGGAAACAGGTCCTACTTTGCACAGTGTATCTTATTAATTCTAGGTAGGTTTTCAACCTTAGATTATTCCAGCAGTCTGGAACTTCTGCCCTTTCAGCCATATTAGACCCACCAGGCATCTCCATTTGTCTCCAAAGCAATTTTGGGCAAAACACGCTCATCTAGTTGTGGGTCAGTTAGAAAGATCTCTGATCTAAGCACTACCATGCCATAATTAGAGATAACATCAGATGGGGATAAAAGTTGTCTCTTACTATTAAAGAGCAGTCAGAATTATAGAATCATAGAATTATAGAGTTGGAAGGGACCCTGAGGGTCATCTAGTCCAACCCCCTGCAATGCAGGAATCTCAACTATAGCACCCATTAGTAGTCTGAGGTTTGTCTCTGGTCTTATCACTGTGGTGCTTAGCACTAAAATAGGAAGATAAAATCCCTCTGGTTGCTTTTAAGAGATTCACTTAAGAGCAGAGGCACCTTTTTAGCCACACCACTCCAATGCTAGTCTGCACTGACTACACTGACTTGTAGTCAATAGGGTTTCAGGTTGGAGTCTTTCCCAATCCTACCCAAAGATAACCAGGAATTGAACCTGGGACCTTCTGCATGCAAAGTATGTGCTCTGCCACCAAGCTACAACTCTTCCCTCAACTGAGGAATAAGCATGTGTTAATCAGGGAAGACAGCACTGAGCTGACAATGAGGCACTCTCTTCCCACAACTTATCCAATAGGTGTTCAACATCTTCAGTGGGCAGAAAAAAGGCTGAAATCCATCTTGGAAAGACATCCGAAGAGATACCAGTAGCTTGATGTACAACTTGACAAGCAACACCAGCAGATAGACCACATAGAGTGGGCAATGAATCAGGCTGTCTTCTGTCAGATAACTGAAGAAGTGTGCATGCACACGAAAGCTCATACCAATAACAAACTTAGTTGGTCTCTAAGGTGCTACTGGAAGGAATTTTTTTATTTTGTTTCGACTACGGCAGACCAACACGGCTACCCACCTGTAACTTATCAGAACAATCATTCAGGGACCAAGAAGAGGACAAAGTCCTCACCAAGACCCCCCCCCCCCGCGGTGGTCTTTGTGATTGAGGATCCCTGACTACCTTTATCAAAACCCACTCCTTTACCCTTAGATGCAACTATTTCAGCTAATTCTTTGTTGATTTGCAGTGAAATGGTGCCCTCAGTCGATGTTCACTTTCCTTATATCACGGAATACCTTAATTATATGGTCTTCATATACTTCAATATATGGAAGGTCTTTTCTTGATTTCTGCATATAATGGAAGAAATCTACTACAGTCTTAGTGTGTAATGTCTTATATTTCTCCAGAAATATATCTGACCTCAAGCCTCTCACCTTCAGGCATAACTGGATGAACAGAAAATCACAACCTCTTAACTTTTAAAAATTCCATAGAGGCACATCTTTTTGATTTTGCCTCTACTAAGTCATTATGCCTCCTCATGTAGCCTGAGTGTTGTGCAGCGTACTCTTTTACAGTGTGCTCTCAAGCCCCTTAAGAACTGTCTCATTGAAATCTCTTCTTTGCTCACCTGGTTACTTGTAAGAAGAAGAAATTGCAATTTTTTATGTTTTCTGAGTTCTCAGATTCCTCATTAGTCACACACTAAGGTTGCTTCTAGAAAACCTGTTTGTTGAGAATTCATCCTGAGTTGTTTGTGTGGAGGTTAGATGACACTTGCTATTAGCTGAGCAATTTATTCTGATTTCTTTGTGATGTTGCCTCAAGCAACCATTATCATACACTTTCCAGTGGATTTCCCCACAAAAGACTGTTTTTTTGGTGGCGCAGGCAAGGTTTTTTTGTGCAAAATCTCCAAATCAACTGTAATTGCACAACCTGAGTTTGCCAGTGTGTGATAGATGCTGTTTCTTTTTAACGGCATGGGATTCCTTCTGAAAGCACCCTAAACCAGAAGAACAATTTTGCAGCCTGTTTGTTTCCTGTCATCCTGCATTGCTCCAGCATTTCTATCTAAATCTAGATGATTAAAGGAATGCATTGCTTTGGTTTACAAATTTGCCTTTGTCAGAGTATTCTGGCTTTTTTCCATTAGAAGAGCAGCTACAGGTATATCTACCGCCTTTGAGGAAAGGACCTCCATACAAGAAATATTTGGATCTACAGATGAAGGGCGGTATACAATATATATAAGAAATTTGATAAATAATAATGTGGAAATTAAACCAGTTCCTGCCAATTTATTCACTTCCACCTGTTAACATAGAAATAGGTAAAATGTTGCAGCTTTCTTTTAAAAACTGGTGGCTATTTCTACTTTGATGGACCTTATTTTGCTTTGTTAATTCAGGAAGGTGTTAATTTCTTGGATAAAATACTTTTTGGTTTCATTGGCCTTCACTGGTTGACTCCTTTTGGGGAGTTTTGGTCTTTTCAGGAGTTTGTGTGTGCGTGTGCACGTGTTAAATCTTACAAAAGAAGCTATCTCTCCCTATAATTATTTTTAATGTAAACTTGTTCAGGTTTTCCCTCAGTGTCATTTTAAACACACAATTATGGAATGAAATTTTGGGAGAGAGAAAATTAAACTCAGATTTTTTATTTTATTTTTTACTTCTAAATCCAAGAGTTTGTAGCAGGAGACTACTTCTAGGAGGTGAACAGATTAATCTCTGCATACATTGCCTTTTGTACCGTAAAACAAAATGGTCAATTGTTTTCTTCCTTTTGTGTTTATATAATATGAAGCCCTGTACCAAACAAATCATTAAAATAAGCACATGAGACAAAATGGACATAAATACATACTGAAAAATTTGTTCAAAACACAGGCATGTGAGAAATAAAAGTCCAGGAATTTCTATAAGGAAAATACACTTGAAGAATTCACATTTCCCCTGGCACCAGTAGTTCCTAGCTTTCAGCTTTAACATCAGTTCAGCTGTATTTAGAATCACCTTTAGTTGTAGCAAAAGTCCAATAGCACTTATTTTGAAGTTCATTTTTCATTATGCCTTACTCGGTAATCTCAAATTGCCTCAGCCCTCTTACCTTACAATTTGAACTTCATTATTATTGTTACTTAACTCAATTTCAGAGAATTTCTAGTGTGAAAAACCTATAAAGTTAAGTTTCCTTGTTAAGGAAAAACCAACATCAATCACATATGGAAAGGAGGGGCATCTCTACTTCTACACTCATGCTATCAGTGAAATTTATCACCACTTCTGCAGGGGTGGGGGACTGCTTTGGATAATTCCCCAGTCCTTTGGAGCTGATTATGGATGGGGCCACAGAGCTTTGTTGTTGTTTAGTCGTGTCCGACTCTTTGTCACCCCCATGGACCAGAGCATGCCAGGCACTCCTGTCTTCCACTGCCTCCAGCAGTTTGGTCAAACTCAAGTTAGTAGCTTCGAGAACACTGTCCAACCATCTCATCCTCTGTCGTCCCCTTCTCCTTGTGCCCTCAATCTTTCCCAACATCAGGGTCTTTTCCAGGGAGTCTTCTCTTCTCATTAGGTGACCAGAGTATTGGAGCCTCAGCTTTAGGATCTGTCCTTCCAGTGAGCACTCAGGGCTGATTTCCTTAAGAATGGATAGGTTTGGTCTCCTTTTTGGATCGACAATCAGTGCATAGGAACTAGCCTAACTTAGCTTTCTCTTCTTGTCATACAGCTAAAAGAGCAAAAACATGAACATGTGGAATAGCTGCCTTACAACCACTCTATATTCCCTTTGTCACTTCTCCACAGTCTACAACCCACTGAAAATGTGCATTTTTCAGATTCCTTCTCCATGTAGTCCTGGAAGATGCTGTAAATCAGGCTTCCTCAACCTCAACCCTCCAGATGTTTTGAGACTACAATTCCCATCATCCCTGACCACTGGTCCTGCTAGCTAGGGATCATGGGAGTTGTAGGCCAAAAACATCTGGCGGGCTGAGGTTGAGGAAGCCTGCTGTAAATGATAGAAAGAAGGAATAAAATCTGGGAATTGGAGTTGGTAGAGAGATGGTTAGTGGTGGTAGTTTATAGGTGGTAGTGATAGGGGGCAAGATTTGCCTGATAGTTCACTACTTACTAAATGCTACACTGCAAGATAAGGTTTTGAAATCTTTTTATTAATTATGTTATTCAGAAAACCAAAACATTGGGAAGTTAGGATTGAAAAAATGTGATGTCCTTTGGCAGGTACTATAACTGTAGCTGGTTTGCAGAGGAAAGAGAAACTTCTCCAGCAAAATTTCATCAGCTTTGAAGAGTATCATTGTGAGTTTGGAAGCATACACTTTTGGCAGCTTAAAATAAGAAGCATTACAGCTATGAAACACACCTTGACATTTATCCAGGATAGTAATATGCATGAATAAGCATTTCAAGTCAGGTGATAGGGCTTGGAGAAAAACCAAGTGAGGCTTTGATTGCCGCTGCAAGGGATAGCATTGCTTTTTGTGCTCTGAAAAAGATATTCAAGGTAAAAAACAGCCTACTGCCATTATGGTGATTTGCATTAAAGCCTATTAATAGTAACTCTGCTTTAAAATAGTGGTTTTTTAAGGAATGTTTTTTATCTTTAGTTTGATGCTCTGTGGACTTCCTATCCTTTTGTAACCTAGTTCTCTCTAGGTTTTCCATAGGGACCAAATACCAGTTTTTAAAGTAGCTTCACTGTGGTCCTTCATTGAGCTTGTTGTCTTAACACTTTATTTTTCCTAAGTCACCAATTTTGTGCTGGATAAATATGCTTGAATAAGATAGATAGAACATAAATAGGAATTAGGAAAATCAAGACGGTAAATAAATATAGCCTTTATTTCGTAATTACAAAAACTTATGGGATGACCGTATTTGGAATACTATAAATAGTTCTGGTCACTGCACCCCAAAAAGGATATTGTAGAGTTGGAAAGGTTCTGAAAAGGTCTACCAAGATGTTCAAAGAGATGAAGCTACTCCTTTATGAAGAAAGGTTGCAGTGTTTGAGACTTTTTAGTTCAGAGAAAAGGCCAATAAGAGGCAAAATGATAAAAGTTTATAAAGTTATGCATGACATGAAGAAAGTGGACAGAGAAATTATTTTCTCTCTCTGTCATAACTGCAATGCATAGACATCTAATGATGCTGAATGTTGGAAGATTGAGGACAGATAAAAAAAAGGAGTTATTCACATAGCGCATAGTTAAACTATTGAACTTGCTCCCATAGGAAGCAGTGATCACCACTAACCTGGATGGTTTTAAAAGAGGATTGGACATATTAATGGAGACTAAGTCTATCAATGGCTACTCGCCACGATGGCTGTGTTCTTCCTCCACTGTCGGATGCAGTATTGCCTCTGAATGTCAGTTGCTGGAAGCCTCAGGAGGAAAGGGTGCTCTTGTGCTCAGGTCCTGCTTGTTGGTTTCCCACAGGTATCTGGGTGGCCATTGTGAAAACAGGATGCTGAATTAGATGGGCCATTGGCCTGATCCAGCAGACTCTTCCTATGTTCTTATGACAGGGCAATGTTGTTGATTCATGCACATGCTCCACAATGTCCAGTGACTGTACACAGTGGCTGAGTTTCACACACTATCCATTCAAGTTGCAGCAATCACCACACAGTTAGTTGAATTACAGGTTGTTTCTGTTTTGTAGTTTATGTATACACACATTGTAGTTTACATATGCATAGTTGTCTTCATTGTTCAAGTAATGAAGTAAAGTCGCTGAACTGATGTGCTTGATAATGAAAAGGAGTGTGGAATAGGGTCAGTAACAAAGTGTTATGAAAAGGTGTTATGTGTACTGTTTATGGGGGGGAAACAGAATAATTGATCTGGTTAGAGGAGGCAAATCACTCTTACAGAAATGTTTTTCTTGCCAAGTAGAGTGAGGTTTACTGAAGGAAGGGAGAAATAATTCTGTGATAATTCATTGATTGCTGTACTGCTACATATTTTTGTGCCCTTCCCAAAGGAGTACTTGCTTTGAAAATATCCATCCCTGTATAAAAAAGCACTGTCTTTAGGTTGAAGCAAGGAACATAATTTATTACCTAGTCCCCATTGTAATAAATAGCTGCACTTTAGGGAGTCATCAGCCCACCAACTGTATCTCAAAATGGCTTTTAAAAAGCATTCTTCTTTGTCTAAACAATGAGAGTTGGAATGTTTTATGGGGATTTTTTTTCAAGTTCTGCATATTTCTCCCCTCATGAAGCTTCAGATCTTTATCATGTTTAATGAGCTGGCCGGTCAAGCATCTGATGCCCCAGTGGGAACTTTCAAAGTCACTGAGCACATTTTCCTTAAACCTAGCTGACATTCCTGTCTGTTGGATTTAATGTGTGACATCCATAGATAAATTACCAATCAGATGGAGCAGACAAAAATTGCTCCACCATGCTGTAAATATGCAAGCAATTTTTTTGCACAATTTTAAGGTTCTGTCCAGATTTGGAAGCAGTTTAAATGCTTTTTAAAGTATATATTGAAACTAAGAATTAGAAACCCAGCTGCCCATTGCCGTATTCTCAGATAAGTTCAGCCTCACCGCAAAAAGGATATTGCAACGCTGGAAAAGGTTTAGAAAAGGGCAACCAAAATGATCAAGGGAATAGAACAACTCCCCTTTGAGGAAAAACTACAATATTTGTATCTTTTTCGTTTAGAGCAAAGGTGATGGGGGGCCAGGGAATGATAGATGTGTATAATATGCATGGTGCTGAGAATGTGGGTAGTTTTTCTCCCTCTCATAATACTAGATCCCAGGGTAATCCGATGAAGCTAAATGCTGGAAGATTCAATGCAAATACAGTCATACCTCGGGTTGCGTGTTTTCAGGATGCTAACACGCCGAACCCGGAAGTACTGGAATGGGTTACTTCCGGGTTTCAGCGAATGTGCAGAAGCGCTGAATTGCGTCATGCGCATGCGCAGACACAGCGGTGCGGGTTGTGAACGCGCCTCCCGCACTGATCGCGTTCGCAACCGGAGCGTCCACTGTACTTCCTCATAGTCAAACTATGGAATTCACCCTCACAAGACATAGTGATTGCCTCCAACTTTGATTGTTTTAAAAGGGGAGATTAGATAATTTCATGGAGGATAAGGACATGAATGACTACTTGCCATGATGGCTATTTACTATCTCCAGTATTAGAGGCAGTATGCCTCTGAATGTATCTCTGAAGGCCACTTGCTGGGAATCACAAGTATGGGGTGGGTTCTTGTATTCCTTTTCTGCTTCCAGGTTTCCTGTAGGCCACTCTGAGAATAGGATGCTGGACTAGATAGGCCTTGGGTCTGATGCAGCAGGGCTGTTACATTCTTAAGCTCAGATAGAATGGACTCATATTTAATAACACCAAATGATCTGAATGGTTTGTTTTTACCTTTTATATTTGACTACTGCCACCAAGTTTGTCAAGTATTATTCACCATGAATACTTGACTTTGGGGTGACTGTTCAAATCCTTACAACATTAATTTCATGGAAGACATAGCAGCATTAACAATTTTTTCTTCTGAGAGAATGGAAAATCTCAAATCTCTGAGCCTGTTCATTTTTACTCTTATTTTTTCACAGAAATTTTCAAAACAGGAGATCTATTCTCCTAGTCTTATTCCAAACCCAAGAATCTTCTCAACTCTTTCTCCTGGTCCAAAACCCACCAACTGTTTTAACAAACAAATACTGAACATTTTGTCTTCCTGTGTACTCCCCTCCCCTAACACTCAGTCTTTTAAACAATTCTTTCCTCCGTCCAGTCACACTGCAGAGTGCAGCTGACTAGAAGGGTAATCAGCCACCGGGAAGGCTTGAGGGCTGGCAGGAATCCAACTGTGAGCAATCTGAAATAAGGATTTACCTTATGTCCAGTGTCACATTTGGGGAGTAATGTAGAATGCACCAAGCACTTGATGACCCAGAAAATGATTTTGAGGGCTAGAACTGTGGGTGGCTTTCCCAATGTTCCACAGTTAACTCAATGATTTCTGTGAACCGAAGGCCTCAAATTCACAATCATGTAGGACAGTGTTTCTCAACCTTTTCGGGGCAACGGCACACCTGTCTCATGGAAAAAATCTCGCGGCACACCACCACCAGAAAATGTCAAAAAAATCACTCCCCTTACTTCCCCGCCGCCTTCGCGCTCCCGAGCGCAGCAACTTCAAACTTCCTGACCCGCGCCCCTTACCAGAGTGGATGCCGAGCTCTCCGAGGCGCCGCTCCTTGTCGCTGCGCTGAGGTCGAGGCCGAGCGGGGGGAAACCTAGCAGCAGGCGCTGGGCCTGGACGGCTGCCGGGCTTCAGTGCCCCCCAACAGAAAAATGGCGGCGGCTACCGGCAGCCCTTGCGTCTCCTTCCTCTGTCTTCCTATTGGTCCCTGGCAACCAATCAGAATCGGCGGGGAGCTCCAAGCTGGCGCATGCACGGTAGGTCGGCGGTGGGTTTCTGCGCTCCCTTTCCCCCACTGCAGCCGCTGCTACGCGTTTGCGGCTGCGGCATGGGGTCCCGAGCCACGGTTTTCCCACGGCACAGTAGCCGGTGTCTCGCAGCACACTAGTGTGCCGCGGCACACCGGTTGAGAAACGCTGATGTAGGAAACATTGAAATATGGAGTACGTGTTCTTGGGTTTGAGCACTAGAGCCCTGTAAATGGAACCTACAACAAAATGTTGCAGTATATCCTCACTACCTGGCAATTCAGAGTGCCCAACAGCCGTGCTTTATTCCAGGATACACCATTACAGCCATCCCAGTCCCTTCTCCTTCTCCCCTCCTCCCACAACAGTTAGTCAACATCTCATGGTTACTGAATGTGCTTAGTCTTTGTTGCAGGGCTATCTGCCCCATATTTATAGTTATATATTATTTTAATAAAAAATAAGAGAGTGAGAGACTAATGCTAAAAAGTTACTAAGAGGTGAAAATTGAGCTGGGAAGTCCAGTTTTGAAGTGCTAAATTTGCATATTTTATCAAAGAAAATAGATTAGAATGGCATTATAGCTAGTTTTGGTTATGAATAGGTCCTTTGCTGTGACACATGTGATTGTAGTGCATTGCTTGGAGGGCACCCAAGACAATGGACATTTTCTTCCAAGAAATTTACTTCATTCAATTCTTTAAAACTGTCAGCTAATAAACCTTCTATGTGAATATGATGGATGACAGCGATGGTATAGGGGTTTCCTTTTTGTACACCCCCCAAAAAAAGAGAGTGATTGTGAACTTCCTGTCGCAGTCTAGTCTGCCCAGCTCCTTGTAGAATTTCTAAGCTTTTTGCCCAGGATCTTTCCCTTTAGTCCAGCTCCAGGAAAAAGTAAAGAGAGAAGCTCTAGATTTATGTTCCCAAAGCCCAGTGGATATAGAACTTAACAAAACCTTGTGAAATATCCTTAAGACACATGTGGTGAAAATTCCAGTGAGAAATTGCAAAGAATTGCCTTTTAAAACCAAGGAAGTCAAATGTCAAAATATAAATGATTTTATTGGAAAGGGAAAGAAGGAAAAAGCAAAGGTAACAGTCACATACATATATACACTTATGCATGAAAATAAAATCAGTCAAATTTAGCTATATGTTGTTGTACGTTTCCTGATTGAACAGAATCTCAGATGACAGAGCATGTGCATAGTTTGCTGCACTAAGGGGGTTTCTGAGAAAGAGCATATTTGAATTCCTGATCATCCAACTGTTCATGGATTAAAAAAGCCTGGACTCAGTAATCCATGCTCTGATAACATCCTGTAGAGATTGGTGCTACCCTTGAAGAAGGGTAACTGCAGCCAATACAGAATATTGCAACTCGGTTGCTTTTGGGGAACAAGGAAAAATCATGTCACTCCAATTCTTAAAGTACTGCCCTGGCTGCCTCTCAGTTACTGGGCCTGATTCAAGGTTTAGTTACTGATATATAAAGCCCTAAACAATTTACAGCCTAAGTACCTGATAGAACATCTTGCCCAATATCCTTCCATCTGCTGTCAATGATCAACAAGAGAGAGAGGCTGTTATAGTCAAGAAGTTATGTTAGTGCAACTGGGTTTCTCCCCAGTCTTCTCCTGCATGCTGGATATTGGCTCAGGATGGGGCTGGGAGAACTCCCAGCAAACCGGGGAGAGGGTTGATCCTTCCATCTGGCAAGCTGAAAAACTTGCATTGACAGAACAATTGCAATAGCACTATATTGAATTCCCCATTGTGTTGTTTTGTTCTTGATTGGTTTTATTTTGTACTGTAAGTGCTTTATGCAGTTTTATATTGCTAGCCACCCTGGGTTCCTTGTGAAGAAAGGGTGGCACATGAAGTAAGTAAGTAAGTAAGTAAGTAAGTAAGTAAGTAAGTAAGTAAGTAAGTAAATTTCTAAGAAGGCAAGGATTGAGGATAAAGTCTCACTTATTTATGGGAGCTTGTGGCTAGATAAACAAGCTTCTTTCTTAAGACAGCATGCCATTTTGTCCAGTAGAGAATAAATCTTCATTTTTGATGTTTGTAGTCTAGGTGGCCAATGAGACTTTTACTTGGAGGACAAATCCACCTCCGTAATGCTCTGAACTTAGATTATGAAAGTCCTTGTCAATTCCAATTAAAGGGGCCATGTGAAAAGAGCTTAACTCCTGGATGTTTGTTCAGAGACAAAACTCTGGATATCTGTTTACCTATTACAGTGAACTACGAATAATGTGGGTTGGTGGAATGATTTTTATTGTTTATTGGTTGATGTTGAAGCCAGGAAAACCGTTATACGGCCACAGTCTTAAAATGGAAATCATAGTTTTAAGATTATGACTACATGCATGGCTTCAACATCAGCTAAAATATTTTCTTCTCCTCCTGCATTGCTCTGTTATTTATATAGTTTTTTATATACTGCTTAACTATAATAGTCTCTAAGCAGTCTACCATCTAGCCAACAAGGTTCTGGAGAACTTGGAAGCTTGCTCACTATATTGTGATATTTTGGTTGGCCTAGTATTGACCTAATATGGATTTTGGAATTTTCTTGTGGGCCAACACCATTAGTTTTTACAGGGAATAAAAAATCCCAGGCACGCTAGGTTGTACTTTTGACCTACATTGGAATAAAGTGGTTTGCCACATGACCCGAAAGCTGTACACCGGCTCCCTCGGCCAGTAACGCGAGATGAGCGCCGCAACCCCAGAGTCGGACACGACTGGACCTAATGGTCAGGGGTCCCTTTACCTTTAATAGTAAAATGGGATAATTTTTCCAAAAAGGATCATAATAGACTTACACAACATTAATCCTGCCCACCCAAAAAATTGTGTACTGCTTGAAATACTGCCTCTTGATTGGGAAAAATGCATGCAGGCAATTCCCTTGCCTAAAAATGCGTAAGCATGTATTGGATGTGTTTATCCCCGGAATATCCCTTATGGGGAACAAGATTGCTATGCTCTGCCTCCAGACTGCTTTGGACATCCATGTGTGACTGCATTTTAAACTAGCTATTTGCTTATCAGATGATTGACTACTGAATTGTTAGTGGGATCTTGCTACTGACATAATGCATATTGAACTATATTTGGACTTATTGTAGTCATGCACACACTACTTTGACCCATATATGGATATTTAGTGTTGTCAGAGCACACCAGTTAGGTGAAGTAGAAAGGAGTAACCCGACTGATGCCCCAATATGTACGGTCAAGATCAGGAAGAATATTGTCTCAGCTTGACCATATTGTTGCTCAGCTCAGTTATGAGTGAAAGAACTTTCCTGGCCACTGGCCATGCTGAGGCTGAATACAGTTTATCTAGCAACATGTGGAGGGCCACAGGATCTCCACATCTCCTCTTGAAAGGACTAAAGTCTTTAAGTCAGTGAAGTTTATTGTAAGAATTTTATATATATAATCAAACAAAATGTCCCATGCACAGGGTTAACTGAACTAAAACAACTGATCTCCAAAGTGTGTTGGTGATGTGTGGGGGAAACATCAAGGTTCATCAAGGTGGTGGTCTGGATCACCACAAATGCACTTTAGCCTATATATCTGCTGTTGTTGAAAAGCAAACATTATTCTAAATTGTGGATTGGAATAAATTCTAATTTGATTTATTTTCATTCACATCTCTTAGTATAATCAAGATTATATATACATAATATTTAAGTCTGTGAATATGTATACACTGTATAAAGTATATGATGAGTATAATAAATGCTGGCACTGTTTTTTTCTATAAACACCTTCTGTGTTTTGAATTAATAATCCAACTACCATATTTTTCCGTGTATAAGATGACACCTATACTTACCATATTAATCCAATTTATCATTAACATTTTTAAGAAAAAAGTTGTCTTATACATGGAAAAATACAGTATTTAATACAGTGAACACACAGTAAAAGTGCTGGTAATTCAATGTTTACTGGGGAGAGTCCCCTAGTGGATTTCATATGCTATGCCTATCCCTTTAGTTATGCATATGACAGTGTCGTGCAGTGGTTAGATAAGGGAAGGTTGCCAACTTTAGAGGTCCTTGGGCACCTGTCTCCTGCAACAACACACTCCCTGACCTCTCTAACACATATGCCACCACATGCCCCCCACTCCACCTAAACACTTAAACAATACATTTAACGGAACCTAATATTTTCATATGTTTCCTTCAAAAAATCACAGAAATCAATGATAAAAAACTTGTCAGTTTTCTCATGTTTGCTCGAGCTCCACAATGTGTGAAATTGAAAGCTAAGAATGATTTGCATGCAGATACAGCCCGTGATCAGTAATGATGTTGTGCAACATCACAAATTGTACTTTTTTATAACTTGCCCTTCATGAATCTACAGTTTTTTCTTGGACTTTTAAGCACAAATCCAAATAGGAAGGATGAAGTACCGTAAATGCTTGGGATCACCAAATATGTCTCATTTTGTCCTTTTCCTGTTTTGCCTTATGAAGTAGCTAAGCCTTGCTGCATTGTCAGAGGAATATTCCTGTGAGTCAACCATGCCTATTTGTTGATGACAGGATGAATTAAATAGTGGGAAATGAGGGTCTCTTCTGATGCAGGAGTGGTACTTAGGGTGTGGTGCATGTAGCTCTGTTCCATAGCACCATTGTGACTAATGATGATACCAGTAATGAAAAATGAGAATATGAAACTCTGTTTCATCGATATTAATGAGGCAACAAGAAACGGCATATCTTGAGGACTTCCGGTCTAGCGCTTGTGCCAGCCGGCTGGGTCTCCGTCGTGCGCGGCGGGACCGGCTGAAGACGGTCCGAGGGTACCGTTCCCGCGAAACGGACCCTCCTAAAACTTCGGGCAGGGCGGCCCGAAGACGTGGGGAGTCGGCGGGCGCTCGAACGAGCTCCCCCCCCCTCAGAAGACCCGAGCACGGGTCCCAGAAGGGGAAGCGGGTTGAGCTCGGAGCGCTGTGACTCCAGGAGCGACCGTCTTCAACGAGGCGGCAAAGCGGGCAGCATTGAGCGCTAGATTCCTTCGCCAAAATTAAAGAAATCGTGAGTATAAGGATTTGATTAAACATTTGGACTAATTGGCCAAAAAGCCGGTGATTTTAAACACGGAGGTCGATCCCGGCTGCTGGGGAGTAAGAAGCAGGAGACATTGTAACCGAGGCAATGGCGAACTTTGGGACAGGGGAAAGCTTCAGTTACAAGTTTTCAATGTAACCCCTTTCCTAAATACTCGGAGAAGATTTGGCTGAAGTATAAAGTAACTTTGGAACTATTTTGGAGACTTTGTGAACTTTTAAAAAATGCACCTGGCTATGGAAATACGGGAAGATTTTAATGCAAAAGTGGATGAACTCAGAGACTTAATTATAAAGTATTTCCAAGTGAGGGGCACCACACAAGAGGAGTGCATTCCTAAGCATGAGCAGGAGGAGGAGGAGTTGGGACATGAGATAGTGGAAAATCCCACACCACTGACTGTGAGAAAGTTTAGAAGAAATGCCAGGAGAAAGAAGATACGCCGGAAGCGTGAGTGTCAACAACGGATGAAAACCTGCAGGAAAAAACATAAGAGAAGCTGGAATGACAGCAAACAAGAGAGAGAAAAACAAGGCAAAGAGCTGCAGGGAAGAGAAGATGATGGAATGACAGGCCTTTGCAGGCTGGACACTGAGTGGGTCTGGGTTTCGGACAAGGAGGGAGTGGGGTAAAGAGGATTTAAATTTGGGGGAAAAACGTTCTGACTCTTGATATGGTCAAAGACATGGTCTGAATATGGAATTGCATAAACGTAATATAATATTATGGAATAAAATTGTCATTAGTAGTATAAGTCAGGTCGGATTCGAGTAAAGGGAGAGGGGGGAATTAAGAGTAGACAAAGTATAGAAGCAGAGGATGGCTAAGGTTGAATTATAATTGATAAAGTGATTATGGCTAAGAATAGATGTAAAAGAAGATAAGATGTGTTAGAATAATTATGATGTGAATGATGATAAAGAATCCTGAGGATTGGATAATATGATGTAACCAGCTTAAGGGAAACGGGGAAGTCTCATTTAATACCAATATTTGTATTATAATCCTGCACAGGTGAGTGTGCAGGGAAATAGGCAAGATAAAGGAAGATAGATTAAGGTTAAACATTTAATGAATTGTATGCCTCTGTGAGAGGGGGGTGCTGAATTGTGTATGGGAGCCCCCGAGTGAGAGAGGGGGCACCCAAGAGTGTTTAACGGAGATGTTGTAGGCCGGAAAAATTGTAAAACCAAATAAAAATTATTTAAAAAAAAAAAAAAAGAAACGGCATATCTTTGCAGCGTGAGGCCAGTGAACATACAGACTTTCAGAAGACATGGATTGCTTCATTTTTTACATTCCAGTGCATTTGTAGGGCAATACCTCTTCCACTATAAAAGGTGTTCACAGGGACTTACATAAAATAGGAAGTTTGACAGCTGAGCTGTAAAACCTTACTCCATATATATTTTTCTGTTGTGAAGTGGTGTGGGGAACGTGAAATTTGAAGAAAAGAGGTGGTGAGCTGGAAGAGGATGCAAAACCCTTCCACATATCACTGCAGCACTATACCATGCATCCTGTTTTATTTGCAACAAGCAACTCAAGTTCCAAATCAATCCCAGATGTCTTGCAGTGTGCCTTCTGCTGGAAATATCAACATGATAGTGAATGAATATTCTGCTGCTGTTCTTGTTCTTGACACTCCATCTTACTGTACTGCCACAAACAAAAACCCTTTGTGGTATGTAGGGATAGCGGATAATTATGACAAAAACAAATCGGTGCAGAAATTACTGCTGTAAGCTATGAACATTTACTTGGATGTAAGCTACATTGAACCCAGTGAAACTTATTCTGAGTAAAACATGTAAGATTATACATGTAAACCTCATACATAATATTGGATTTTTACTCCAAATACCATCAGAACAGTAGTCTATGATGCTGTTGGCAGTGTCTTTAAAGTACTCTTTTACACTAAGAAGTGAAAGGAATGAGAAGGCTGTGAATATGATATAGCTTATGCAGGATTTCTAGTTTTCCCTGGCTGGGTGCTAACAGCTGGGTGCATGACGGACAAAAAATCAGCAGGTGAATTGCTCCCATTACTGCATATTCCTGCTATGAAAGCTTTATCCATTGGATTTCTACATATCATAAGGCTACAGGGGAAAAAGTTGAAACATCAGACTTTCAAGACTCCCAATGAAGAAATTGAAGATTGTTCAGAAATCGTAAAAACAGCATTTCAAAGAATACAATGCTGTGTATGTTTACTATGGAGAAAGCCTCTCTAATCTCTTTTGGATTTTCTTTTTAAGAAAACATACAGACTAAGGCTGCAATCCTAGACCCTTACCTGGAAGTAAGCCCAGTTGATTTAATTGTATAGCCCCTTTGTTGGAATGATGGACAGTTGATATCCAAGACTTCTTTATCAATGGATAAAATTTCTGAGCTTAAGTATGCTTCTTTACTGATATCAGAGAATGAAAAAAATATTTTTGCAGCTGTTGCTCATGTCATAGGACTTTTGGGGTTGGAAACTCTTGTGTGGAAGTCTTCTCAACTACTGCAGCAAAAACAAGGAATAATCTTATTGTGTAATTATAATAAGATGTATTAATGAAACTGTTAAGTATTTAATGCTGCAATCCAGTTTATGGATTGAATTCAATGATGCTTACTTATGAATAGACATTTATAGACTTGCCCTGTATGCAATTGTACATTTTTTCAAAACTGAGAGAAATTTACTCAGTCCTCTTTTTCTCTTCTGGAACTTCAGATGGATGCCCCCCCCCCCCCAGTAACTGTTTGCCCCTGCCTTTAGAGCCTCAAGGATCCACCTCTGTCCCACACCTCATGTTTCCCTCTTCCCCTTGTGCCACCCCCTAGGCTTGGCTAGCAGCTTCCCTGCTTTCTCTCCTCCTGTCCCATCCCACACACTGCCATCCTTCACACTTGCTCCCTACCCTTTACCACAGAGAATGATCTTCCCGGGTGACCTCATTTCCTCTTCTCAGCAGTCCCTACAGGATGTAACAGACTAGTGGGCAGCTAAAGGGAAAAAAAGCTTTTCAAATGAACACAAATAGATCTGTGTAGAGAGAATGGCTGTACAGAGCTACACATGATAGAAGCACCAGTTTTTAAAAGGTACACATGTACACAAAGAATCTCTGTGAGGAGATGGCTAATTGATGGGTAATTAGTTACTTCATTTGCTATGAAAAGACAATGACAAAACACACACATACTTTAAAGAAGCACAAAGCACATCAAAGGCAGCGAGGAAGGGGGGATACAGAGAAGGCTGTGAAATCCTGTAGTAAATGCAATAATTATGCCTCAAAATAATTAAGATACTGGACAGTGAGAAGAATTATGTATCTGGCAGCAACCAAACTGTAGCAGAACAGAGACAACTTGTCTTAGGGTGAATACATGATGCAATGAACATTACTAACTTAATATATCCCTGCTGGTGAGCCTGTATAAGGATGGAGCTAGAATAAAGTTTCTTCCCACTATAACCTATCCTGCTAACTACTGATGTAAGCAATAAACAAACATGGGTCAACTGACAGGAGTATACTTCTAGCAATACAGTTAAACCTAGGTGCTTCATAAGGCAATGTAGTACTGGAACAATGTGGGTCATTTTTGCTCTATCGCAAGCACTTCATCGTCCCCTTCTCAATTTGGGCCTTAAAAACCCTAAAAGGAAAGGTGTGGGTGCATGGAGGGTAAGTTGTAAGCAAGTATCACTTGTGGTGTTGTACATCATTACTGATCACAGGGTACATCTGTTAAGATGTCAGCTTTCACTTCTGCTTTGTGGACTTTTAGCCAACATAAGATACCTATAACTCTGAACATAAACAGCATCCCCCCCCCCAATATTGAATATAACCTATGAGAAAGTAGAGCACATGCATGATGGATCTGATAAAATGTGAGTAGTGTGTGCTTTAGGAAGGAAACACTAAATTTTAATAATTAGTTTTTGGATGGCAGTGAAAGATATTGTATTATTTGAATATTATTATCTACTGAGCAAAAGATAATGTTAATTAAAGTGGCATTTGAGCACTTCTGCAAATAACAACAACTAGGCTATATGGAGTTATTTTTAGATTGCTTCACTGAATTCAGCTGACTCATTTATTAAGGTTTTAAAAGTGGCTTAGTTTATAACAATTTTCTAAACATAAAATTGTATATAATGAAATTACATGAACAGAGCAATATGGACAACAGTTCCAAAACAACTATAATTTTATTTGAAATCTGATTTCATACTAAATGCTTTTCTAAACATGGGTGGCAATAGGGAGTGAAGCTTACTATTTCGATACTTCAATTATTCATGACTGTTGTACAACACAATTCAACACATACCAAGGCGTTCTGTATATTCAACAACAAAAGACCTGATGTGGAAGAAATCAAAATGATAAAATATTTTATTTTCCATATTCTGTAGTTTGGGATGACAGACCACAAACAACAAGGCACATTCTTCCCAAATGTGTTCTTTGATTTGTTCATACTATCTCTATATAAAAAGAGTTTTTAAAATACAATTTGGCAAAGCATTTTTTAAATATTAGAAGTATAGTGCATGTTACTAGCATTATTTTTAGAAATGTGTGCAACAACTTATGCTAAACTAGTCAGTAATAGTTTTCTATAGTAGTATTAAGGTACTATTAAGATGTTACTGAAGCTTTCTAGCTCACCCAGATAAGTTCTAGCATCTAGCAGCTCTTTGTCATTTCTCCTGAAGTTAGCAAGCAAGAGGAGAAAGTTGCTGATCCTAAGACAAAGATGTAGTAAGCTGGAACTAAATCCACAGTTGATCATGGAGTGCCGGTAGTACAGCCGTCCTCAGCCTGGTACCTTACATATGTCTTGAACTACAAGTTCCATCAGCCCCAGTCAGCATGACCAATGGTCTGTAATGATAGGAGTTGTATTCTCAGGATGGGGAAGGCTAGTATGTAGCCATAGAGTTTGGCTAAAAAAATACCAAACAGATGAGGAGCGCAAGTTTTGCTCTGCACACCCAAAATCCAAGACTTAAATGTCAATTTAACTCTTGCTCTCTAACCCTGATTTGAAAAAAGGACATGGTTAGAGATAAGAAACGGCTAGTTTTTAGAAACAGCCAACCTGAAGCTTTATCAGATTACTTTCAGAAGCTGTAATCTTTATGCATTGATTGACTCCTTTGTAACTGGATTGCACAGTATTGGAAATCTTTCTCACCTAAGATCAATACATATGGGTGTTGGAGCACTGAAAAAGTGTTCCTGTAACAGAATTTGGGTCAATGAAAGATTTAATCTTGAGTGTCTGACAATTTTCTTAGATTGAGCTGATTTCTAGAAGCGTGTGTGTACATATGTGTGTGGTGCCCACATATTGCATGTTTGCTTTGAAAAGCACTAATGTAACACATGTTTCATGCAACAATCAGCATGTGTAGCTAACTTGCGAGAGTGACACTCAAAGTGACACACAAAACAAAGGTGTTAGCCCATAAAGAAGCTTGGTAACTATTTTGTGACTCCTGTTGGTCCTGATTTACTTTATTGTGGGTTTTGAGAATAAACTAACAAACATGAGTCTTTGTTTGTAATATAGGCCACAAGATTGAGAAAAAATATGTTACCCAATTTTGGAGTTATCTTTTAAATTGAAGTTGGTTCTTATATCAGTGATATAGAGTGTCCAGTACATGAGGACTTACTGCCTTTAGCCCCCCCCCCCCCATTCCAGAACTCTTATTAACAGAAATTTGTTCAAAAGGTATGTAATTGTATACTGGTGTATACGTAATCTACATCGTGAGAGGGAATATATCGTATTTTTCCGTCTATAAGATGCCCCCATGTATAACGCCCCCCCCCTATTTTTAGGGACTCAGATTTAAGAAAATGGGGGAAAGATGGTCCAGAGTATAAGACACCCCCTAATTTTTGACATTATTTTATAGGAAAAAAACCTAGTCTTATACACGGAAAAATACGGTATTTCACATGGAGAGTTGCAACAAAATGTAACCACCACTGATCGGTATTCTGATATTTCCTGCTGGTGTGTTGGGAAGAGGGAATGAAAGTGTTTCCAAGCCTCTAGATGTTCTCATGTGGGCTTAACTTTTGAATATAGTGCATGCACATAAAATCCAATATGTGTAGGGTCAGATTGTGGAATTGATTCCTAGATTTTACCTGGGCTATCAATTACACTGTGTAATTATGCAATTTATAGCAATTTCCTTAAGAACAAATCAAGACAGACTTCAGATCAGTAAAAGCAGTGAAAAGCTTACCACCAGGAACTGAAGTGTATTCCTCTGCCAGAGGAGTTAATACACTGCAATGGTCTAAGGTTGAATGACTACGGTAGCTTTGAACCCAATCTGTTTTTCGCCAATGATGCTATTAGTCTCTATCCAAGATAAAAGCTTATATTTAAAAAATCTGACATAAAGTTTCCCAATAACTGAAAGAAGGCTGATGTGATGGTAATTAGATGGATTAGTCCTAACACCTTCTTTTCAAATAGAAACTATAATTGCTTTGCTCCTAATGTCAGGGGCTTTCCAGTTTTGTTAATAGAAGTAAAAGAACTGAGAGTAGAGGAGCCCACCATTTTGGATGAGATTTTAAGAGATCAGGTAGTATAGAATATGGGCCAGAGGCTTTTCCAGGATTGAGCTGGGCAGTCAGATCAATAATATCACCAGAAGTTACAAATGCCATTCTGGAGGTGGTTGAAGAGGTGGTTGAAGAATTGACAGATTCTTGAAAAATTTCAGAAAAATAACTTCCCACTTGCATGGAAATAAACAAGTGGGAGTTTCATAGTGATTTGTTAGTGCCGCAGTAGTAATTTACTACCCTTTTTTTCAAGGGCACATATTAGTAAATTCCATTTTTATCTCTGCAGCTCTTTTCTTCTGGTAATATCTAATATTAATGCAGATCGGGGGGGGGGGATTGCTGGCACCTAGCAGGAAAAGAACGTATAACTATTTGTATTTGTTTTAACTGTTGTAATATTTTAGCTGTTGTAATGTGTTTTAATTGAAATGTATGCTTCATTCTGTACTGAACTTTATTGGTTTGTGACCATAATAAGCATTTTCTACTACTGTATAGACCTCTATATGCCATACTTATACACTATATACCATGTATAAGACGAGGTCCCCCCACCCCAATTTTTTAAGTTTAAAAATGTGGGTCGTCTTATACATGGAATATAGAAATTAAATATATAAATAAATACGGTACTTGCCGCCATACATGCTCTGGCAGTTGCAGCTCTTCGCAGTCTGCTTGCCTCCTCCCACTCAGCCAGCCCTGTAGCTGGGAAGGAGTTTGAAGGCGGTGTGCATGCACACGAAAGCTTCTACCCAGAACAAACTTAGTTGGTCTCTAAGGTGCTACTGGACAATTTTTTAATTTTTTATTTATTTTGACTGCGTCAGACCAACACAGCTACGTACAGGTACCAGAATCTAGGGATGACTTTGTAACCATTAAAAGTAATTTACTGAAGTTTTGTTTTGTTAACATCTGATCCTTGCTCATGCAGAAGAGAAACTAGAGATGAGACATTTGTAATATGCAAATAAAAATGGCAAGCACATTTAAAACAAGAGCTTCTTTAAGCCTCATGTATGCAAATATCCACTATGTTAGCTAATGTACCAACTTCAGATGTTTTGTCTAGCATGCCAGTGTGCACTGTTGCAGCAATGCATAAGCATAAGTTTCTTGGGTATCTAAGCACAGTTTGCTCCTAGAAGTGAACCATAGAGATGGGCTTATGTGGTTAGCATCAATTTGTTTATTTCATACTGTTACTGGATTTTGAGAATATTTTCTTTTCCAAATTTCAGGTTAGGCGGGACTGTGTCTGCATACAAGATAGTGCCAGATGAAATAGACGAAATCAAGGTATCATTTTAATAACCGTTTTTGTTCAGTGCTTTAATTTTTTATGTATGCTGAAATGTACAATGATGATTTACTGATTTTAAATTAAATTAATTAATAATTAAATTCAAGTTTCTGGTCATTCAACAGCTACCTGGAATAACATAATGGAAATATTGCTTTTGTCTTTTCTATTCATTTGTTCAAGCTCCTTTTTACACGGAATGTTGATTAATTAGTTTAGCTGCAATTCTGCAAAGTCAAAACCATTTGCATCAACCTGGGAAACAGCACAAAAGCTTTCCTGTCGTACTTTCTTTTTAGCTTGTGTATTAATTAATGCTATTGAGCATTTAATTAGGCAATAGTTAGGCTCTGCTTTCTAGCCGAATCAGCAAAGTAAACTGGCTATTTTTTTTAAGTATAACTAAATGATGTGGGGCATCTTAGACTAACAAGTTTCTTATGGCATATGTTTTTGAGGAATACAGTTTACACCATCAGATTATGAAGGGCTTATCCTGACCTGAGTTTATGCCTCCCAGCACAATATTTTTTAGGGGGTGGGGTTAGGATGACACTTCATTCATCTGCTAATATGGATTGTGATCCACAAAAGCTTACATCATAACAACTTCTTAGTCTTTAAGGTGCCACAAGGCTCTTTGTGGTTTTTTTGAAGCAACAGATCAACTCTCTGTAAATTTGATGATTTGGCGGATCGTTCAACATAAAAATCTTATTTAGAATATTTAAAGATTCATTCTTCTAAGTTATTCACAGAAAGCTGTGAGAAGAATGTAGTGTAAAAATCTTATTTTTAAAGGATTGTTTTAAATGTAGCAAAATAGTCCTTGATGAAAAGTGAGAAGGGATTACTCCATTTATTCCCAAATCTCACAGATCTACAGTTGCTAGGAATTTGTCTACAACTGTTGCTTTCGGCTTGAAATAGCTGGCCCAGACACAGAGGGCAGACTATAATTTCTGCTCTACCTTTCAGCTCAGAGATGCTCTTGTTTCCTAAGGCAATTTGAAAATATTAATATGCAGCATTCCTCAAAAGAAACAGAATATGCAGACAGACAGTGGGGCAATTTGCCAGATTCTTATAAAAGAAGCATTTACTCTGCTTGGCTACCACCCTAGGATTATTAGCTCACCAGCAGCCTAGGTTTATTATTGTCAATTTATCTTCATTATCAAAGAAAATTTCATATGAACTTTCTTCTGCAGAGGCAAGACTATCCTAGCAGCATTAGTAGAATCCATTACAATCCTATGCTAAAATGTGATGTTCATATTTGTTTCCAATATTTTAACCTCTAGTTTAAGAATTGTTTTGGGATTATGATGAAACCTATTATTACTACACAGAATTATGCAGTTATTCCACTCCATCCCCTCAGTGTTAGTTCTCTGAAGCAACTAGTAGGAGGAGTGAAAGGGATTTGCGTTATTTTTTCTTGTATGAGTTCAATTTTAAAAGACACATGCAAGTAATGACAAATCCACACAATTTTAAAGGCAACTAAGAAAAAATATATCTGTGTTATAAAACAGTTATATAGAAAACCTCTTAGTGCATCCTAACATGTTGTGTAGAACCAAAAGGGGATAATGTTCCGGAAGGCCTGTGAACTCCATCTTGGTAGTCAAGATAAGCTTGGGATAAATTGGTAGTTGCTGCAAGAATGAGCTCATATATGTTACTTACTTTGATATGCAAATTGGCTTGCTTTGATGCTAGGCTTATCTGTGGGCTTGGGAAACTTGGCTATTGCCCTAGAGATGGGAGCTATCCATAAGACTTGGAGGCTTGCCACTTATGCCTTCATCGGCAGGTGAACCAATGGGAGGTTCTGGCCAAACTGACATATACTGGTTTTTGTATAAGTAATGCACAAATGCTAGCCTGGGAGTAGGCTGTTTTGGTGTCTGTCCCAAGTCTGTAAAGGCAGAAAGGCTCTGAAGGCTGTGTTGCAAGTCTACACCTTCTAATAAAGCATTAGAACTGATCACTCTGGCATTTTGGGCATCCTTCTTTGTTATCCCTTCATCAAACCACTTCCACAGGCCTGTGGATCAGGACATATGTGTGCCTCATCCTTCAGTGAGTCCATGCTTTATGAAAAATGGAATCTGCTCCTAAGCCTAAGGAATTTTTAAATTTATAATTAGCATTTTTAGAAACTGAGGGTCAAACCAGATGTTTACATGTTTATTGAACAACTACTTGTCTATCGACATATAAAGCAAGGATAGGGGAAGTAAGCGGATGAGAGAGAAGAGTGAAACTTACTTCCATATTGTACTTAACTCTCCCTGCTTGACTGCTTTAAGCTGTTTTCCCTCAGTCTAGTTCTGATTCTGTAAATGAGTTGGGCTGGGGGAAACTAACTTGCAGCAAATAGACATGATAAGGTTAGGTGGGTGGGTGTGGGGAAGGTTTTGCTCCTTTCCCCCGTGCATTCATTTTGATATAAAAAGTAGACCCTGCCTCCATTTTATATGTATATGAACAACTACATGTTTGATAAATGCAAGCACATGAGTTTTTGTCCCCCCTGGAGGAGGCTGGTTATACTGGAGTTGCAAGAAAAGGGTTGTGTGACTTGCGACAGTTATAGTTTGTGGAGGGAAAGAGCAAGGGAAGGTGGTTGTTTTAACTGCTTAGTTTAACATTTGCTTTTGATGATGGAAAATTCATCTAGGCAAGTGAAAGAAAATTAGGGAAGAGTGACATTCTTTGTTTTCACCCGCTAGATCAATTGAAAATCCTGATAAGTGCTTCAACACAGAATTCCCCCTCCCCCAGCCTCTAATGTGCAAATAATAATAATAATAATAAAACTTATGATAAAACTATCTGTTCATATCTCTGGACAGCCAGCTGTGTAACAATAAAAATATCCTACTGAAGCATATCGGAGCATCTGGTTGATTTATTGATTTTATTTATTTATTAAATTTGTATACTGTGTGATAACCGACGATCACAGGGCAATTCACACACACACAAAAATACAAAATGAGAACTCAAAATACATAATGGGGAAAAAAAACTATAACCCCCCTCCCACAAACACATTAAAAAGCCCATCTATCAGCCTGCTTATAGAGAAACGTTTTCTTTGGGAAGAGAATTCCACAAATGGGGAGCCACTGCAGAAAAGGCCTGCTCTTGTGTTGCCACGCTCCAGACTTCTCACACAAAGGACGTCAGATGATGATCACAGGGTCCGGGGCGGTTCATACGGGGAGAGAAAGTCATTGAGATATTGCTGCCTGAGCCATTTAAGCACTTTGGATTGGGCCTGCAGTATAGCTAGAGTAGCTAATTCTCATTAAAATCTCTGTTATACCTGATAAGGCTGGGGCTCAAGATTATGTATCTATTTTGTATTATGTACTTATTTGGGCTGCAAATAGCTTTAATCTTGGAACTCCTGTAGAGCAGGACTATAGTTGTAAATGATTTTGAGTCCTTTGAGAAAATGTAAATTCATATTAAACCATGTTTTAAGTCTAACAGTATTTCTTATAGGACTGGGTGCCAGAAATGAGACAATGACTTGATTAAATGTTTCATCCATTTAAGCTGCTGAACTCTTGTGTTTTGCATTGGAGTAATTTTATCCCAACTGTAGTTTAAACAGTTAGCCTTTTGTTGTTGTTGTTGTTGTTTGTATCAAAGCAATT
Source organism: Darevskia mixta (assembly GCA_034641385.1). NCBI lineage: Eukaryota > Metazoa > Chordata > Lepidosauria > Squamata > Lacertidae > Darevskia > Darevskia mixta. The sequence continues at coordinate 28,659,908 of JAWWNH010000066.1, forward strand.
TAAAAATGCAAAGCTACATGAACTGCTTGGCAGCTGAATGACTCCACTTTAAAAATGAGGCTGTCCCTATGGTGATACATCATAGGGGCTTTCACAGAGTAACATTTACAGAGCAACTCCCTTATGAGGAAAGGTTATAAAATTTGGGGCTTTTTAGTTTAGAGTAAAGGCAAGTAAGGGGCATTCTAGAAGTGTAGAAAATGATGCATGATGTAGAAGAAAAGTGAATAGAACTCAGGGCGATCCAATGATACTGAATATTGAAATTTTCAGGATAGAGAAAAGAAAATGCTTATTCACACAGCTCATAGTTATACTATGGAATTCATTGCCATAGGAGGTACTGATGGCCATCAACTCGAACACTTATCTGATTGCCTCACTTCAAAAAGGATGTACCTGTAGAGTTGGAAAAGATTCAGAAAATGGCAACCAAAATAATAAAGGGAACTCCCCTGTGATTGCAGCATTTGGGGCTTTTTTTGTTTAGAGTAAAGGCCAAAAAGAGGTGATATAGTAGAAGTGCCGTATTTTTCGCTCCATAAGACGCACTTTTTTCCTCCTAAAAAGTAAAGGGAAATAAATGTCTGTGCGTCTTATGGAGAGAATGTGTGGTCCCTGGAGCCGAATCGCCCGAGTGCAGGGGCGAAAATCGGATCGGGCGTCATGCGGGCTCTTTTCTACTCATTTAAGAATACATCTAAAACATTACAATCAGATTTGAAATTGGAAGCGATGGACTTCAGTGACATAACTATATAAATGCCTATCTGCTTTCATCACCATAGGCTTAGTGCTTGGGAAACACTGTTTATTTTGTTTTCCCCATATTCCTCCATTCCTCTTGTGCCTTTTTTCTTTATAAACCCCAAATTATATCCTGCACCCTGCTGCTTTTTTTTTGGCATTCTCTGAAATCTCTTGTGGATGTGTGTGCATACATTTCTGAAATTAGCAACAATACCCATGGTATGAATTTAAAAACAAAGTACTCTTGACACCTCAGAGAGTAGTTGATTTCATCTCAGCACGATCTTTATAAATTTCTTCAGCAGTTATGTTCAATGGTAGCTATAAAGGTTTTCTTTTTGCCTTTGCTCTTGTTAATTTCATGCAGGTGTAAATAAATGCTGCTGCTACTGCCTTTTCTATCACTAACAAAAACATCATTTTCTCAATATATTTTTTCTTGATTAAATCAAGATACACTTTTGTCCATCCAAATCTGCAGCTGCTTCTGTCTGTATCTAGACTCACCTCATTTTGTTTAATCTAGTGGTAGCCTTTCAGATTTGTTTGTAAAGTATTGCTGGGTTTGAAAACTGCTGAGCCTCAAAGCTCCTGACTGAAGTCATGTTGTTTAACCAGATATGGGAGATGCCTTCCAGTTGTCGCTGAACTACAACACAAACATCACCCCTGATCATTTTGGCCATCCTATTTGGGGCTGGTGAGAGATGGCAATCTGATATCATCTAGACTATTAACACTTACAAAGCACTCCCAACCATATTTGCTCAGGAGTGTCTCACTGAACTCACAAAGAGATAACAAATTTTGGGAAGGGATATGGATTTTTTTCTGGCAAAGAAAATAGAAAGAATGCCTGAGAAAAAGGAAAAGAATGAGAAGTAAAGAGCTGGAGCCCAGTTTTACCAGAGTTTAGTGTTAGAAAATGAGAAGTCACCCAGTGGGTGATTAAGCAATATCAATTAAGATAGAAGAGGATAAATCAGAAAAGGAAAATTGAGCTGAAGGTCATCTGCGTAAGGAAAAGAAAACAACACCCAGAGATAAAAAAACGTGAAAAGGTTTATTTATTTTGGTTTTATTTTATGTCTGTATTTGTTCAACAGTGATCTATAATTGTATATGGACTATGTAGATTGTCACCAGATCTTGTTAGATAATGCTTTATGCAAAATATTTTACAACCTTTTTTCCTGGAAATTAATATATATATATAAATAAACAAACATGAAAATAGAGCCAAATAAAGAAATATATAAAGCAACAAGAAGGAAGCCCAGGAAATAATCTTTAAATTGAATATACAGGCAACCCCTGATTAGCATGGTGGGTGCGTTCCAGGACATTGCATGCTTGCATGAAATCACATGCAATTTGAACACCCCGCTCTGCCCCTGCCCCCCCTGCTCTGCAAAAAAGCACTGTCTTACAAGCTGTTTCCAACATGTTACTACATCAGCATAGTTCTGTTATTTGTGAATTAATATTGAATAATTCTTTTAACTGTTTTGTTTAAAAAAAATCATAGCAGCTTTAATTTACTATCAGTTTTGAGTTATCTTTTCTTTATTATAGTCATTTCTTATTTCTTTCCTCAGTAGAAAATATATATATATATATATATATAAAATCAACTTTTCTTTTTACATCTAAATGGGGCTTGGCTACATTATTAATCCCACCCATCCACCCAAAGAATAATTCCAATATGTAAAGAGACCAATTTTAAAATAAATTGATTATCTTTGCATATTTTTGGAATTTTAGTAATTTTTTAATCATTCACACACACACACACACACACACACACACACACACACACACACAATAAACTAAAGATAAAGAGCATAAAGGAATACTGTTACAGTCATACCTTGGGTTGCGAACGTGATCCGTGTGGAAGGCACGTTCGCAACCCGCAGAGTCTGCGTACACGCGTGATGTCATTTGTGTTTTTGCGCATGCATGAGCTCCGAAACCTGGAACTAACCGGTTCCGGTACTTCCGGGTTCAGCGCAGTCCGCAACCTGAAAACGCGCAACCCGCAGCGTTCGTAACCCGAGGTATGACTGTGTAGCAGGTTGAAAGCAGCATAAGGTTGGATTTTACAGGATCATGTTCATCACAATCAATGTGGATTTCTGCCTAAAAGACAGTTAAAAGATAGCATCAGAAACGTGTTAGATATTCTGGCATATCAGAATTGTTATAACAAGAAAAGATGTGTATGTAATCTGCTTTATTTGAGCCACATCTCCAACATTTATCTGATTCTAACTTACATATTAAATCCAATTTATAAGGTGTTAATTGTCATTGATAGAGGGTTTTTAAAATAGTTCTCATTTAGATCTGTTGAAATAATATTAGAATGAAACGCCCCAAATCCAGTTCTATTTTTTCCTGGTTATTCTTAGATCCAAATCTTGTGCCCTTTTTCTTGCATATGTATCTTTGTTCTGATCCAAGTTTAACCAGACACCATAGAGTTTTGCAATTATGCCTTAATCCAAATGGGAGATAAATAGAATTTCTCATTTGTTCTCTTCCCTGATTTCCCCATGTTTGTATATTAGAGGAGAAATACTTTATAGCTGCAAAAAATTCAGCTACAAATTTCAGTTTGTGAAATAAAAAGTGTCCTCCAAAGCCTCCCCACACTTTCAGACAGGGCACTGAATTAGTGTTTGTTCTTTTTTGGATATTCACAAACATGGAGAAAAGCTCTACCACAGTGAAAACATGCTTGAGTATACCTACTAATAGCCTGATTTGATTTTCTGTGGCAGTATTTTGTCTGTTTGTATCTTTGGATTACCAGTAGGGTTTTAGAAATGATGTGACTTGACCATCCTTGAGAAGTGCAAAGAAGAAATACTGTCAGTGAGTCATCAGAGTTCAATAAAGGTGCAGCACCAACTGAGTTTAATTTTTTAGGCTGCAATCATATATGCACATACCTGGGAGTAAGTTCTATTGGAACTCAGTGGTATGTCAGGGACTGACAGGGCTCCAAAGAGTGTGTGGCGGAGGCAGGGGACCAGAGGAGTGACCCGGGAGAGTGAATAAATGATTTATGGGGTGTCACACCACCTGCAAGGCAGGAGCCAGGGGAGGAGGGAGAGTCGGGGCAGTCCGAGGTGGAGGAGGAAGGAACGGTTTATGTGAGGGACGGGTCAGTAGATTCCCCACCTTCCCCTCCCCACTGTCTCCTAGAACCAGGAGGGGCTTGAAAAGGGAAGAGCAGTGACAACTTCCATGGAGGAGAAGTCTCAGGTTGCCAGCACACAACCCATCAAAGGAGGGTATATAAGCTGGAGGAGGGGAGGGGCCCCACTGTTGCTGCAACTGCTCTTTTGGTCCAGATCTGTGGATAGCTCCCTAGAGGCTAGAAGTGTGTTAGCATGTGTATCCAGAGCACTGCGGAAGCACTGAAAGTGTTCCTGTTTCCAATAAAGAATTAACTACCTGTTTCCCCTATTTTAAGACGTAGTCATAAAATAAGCCATAGCAGGATTTTTCCGCATTTGCGAAATATAAGCCGTACCCCGAAAATAAGCCATAGTGATAGGCGCAGTTCTGGAGGGCGCCAAGGAAAATGCGGGGCTGGGCTTACGTAATAAAAATAAGACATCCCCTCAAAATAAGCCATAGTGTGTTTTCTTGAGGAAAAAAATATATAAGACGGTGTCTTAAAATAGGGGAAACACGGTATATCAGACATGTGTCTTCCTTATCTGGATGGACCATGACACAGTGCTTAGTTCAGAATATACATGTATTGGATTGCACTTTTTAACTTGTGTGATCAGAAAATGGCAATCAGAAAATTTAACATTTAATCATGGCTGTGAGATCATGATCCTGCGAGATCATTGTTAGGTACATTGAAAGGCTTGAGTATGCCCAGGGAGAATTTGGACTTTCCCCCTAGTAGTTTGTTCTTGGCAAATTGGCCTAATTAAGTTCAGGTGATAAAGGCAAGTTAATTCCCTAGTTTGCAGCTCTGTCCAATTAAATTATTTAATTTTTAACGGAGACACAAAGTACAAATATTATGCAAAACTTTATTAGAACACAATACAGCTTCATAAAGTGTAGAATCAAATTTATAACATTGTAAAACTCAAGACGCAGCACATGAGAAATAGAAGACGGGAGAAGAAACATAACAAGATGCTAATTCCTAACTTGAATTATTTGACTTCTTAACCTATTAGGCTTAATAATAATAATAATAGGTAAAAAAAGGTAAAGGTAAATGACCCCTGGACGGTTAAGTCAAAGGTGACTATGGGGTTGCGGCACTCATCTCGCTTTCAGGCCGAGGGAGCCAGCGTTTGTCCACAGACAGCTTTCTGGGTCATGTGGCGAGCATGACTAAACTGCTTCTGGTGCAACGGAACACCGTGACGGAAGCGAGAGCACACGGAAACGCCATTTACCTTCCCGCCGCAGTGGTACCTATTTATCTACTTACACTGTTGTGCTTTCAAACTGCTAGGTTGGCAGGAGCTGGGACAGAGCAATAGGAGCTCACCCCGTCGCAGGGATTCGAACTGCCAACCTTCCGATCAGCAAGCCCAAGAGGCTCAGTGGTTCAGACCACAGCGCCACCCGCTCCCTATAATAATAATATAATAATAATAATAATAATAATAATAATAATAATATTTTTACTCCACCCATCTGTCTGGGTTTCCCCAGTCACCCTGGGCAGCTTACAGCATATCTAAAAACATAATAAAAATATCAAACATTAAAAGCCTCCTGATACAGGGCTGTCTTCAGATGTCTTCTAAAAGTTATGTAATTATTTATCTTCTTGACATCTGAAGGGAGGGTGTGCCACAGGGAGGGCACCACTACCACGAAGGTCCCCTGCCTGGTTCCCTGTAACTTAACATCTTACAAGCAGCTGTTGGAGGGGGAGGCCTATTATGCTCACGCCCTGCTTATGGGCTTTCATAGGTATCTGATTTGCCACTGTAAAAACATAATGCTGGATTAAAAGGTAAAGGTAAAGGGACCCCTGACCATTAGGTCCAGTCGTGTCCGACTCTGGGGTTGCGGCGTTCATCTCGCATTATTGGCCGAGGGAGTCGGCGTACAGCTCCCAGGTCATGTGGCCAGCATGACAAAGCCGCTTCTGGCGAACCAGAGCAGTGCAGAGAAACGCCGTTTACCTTCCCACTGCAGCGGTACCTATTTATCTACTTGTACTTTGACGTGCTTTCGAACTGCTAGGTTGGCAGAAGCAGGGACCAAGCAACAGGAGCTCACCCCGTCGTGGGGATTCGAACCGCCGACCTTCTGATCAGCAAGCCCTAGGCTCTGTGGTTTAACCCACAGCGCCACCCGCGTTCCCAATGCTGGATTAGATGGGAATAATAATAATAATAATAATAATAATAATAATAATAATAATATTATTATTATTATTATTATTATTATTATTATTATTATTATTATTATTATTATTATTTATACCCCACCCATCTGTCTGGGTTTCCCCAACCACTCTGGGCAGCTTTGAACAAAACATTAAAATACGATAATCAATCAAACATTCTTATGTTCCCATGTTAAGCTTTTATGAGGTGTAGGGCCTTGGATATTGGGAAGTGGCACTGGAAAAGTGTGATGGTGGTTTAACAAGTTAGCATTCCCGTGGGGTTGCTTTTGAATATCAAGGAACTGGTGATCTTGGAAAGGGTATTTTTACCCAGTGAGGTAAAGAGCAGGTCTAAGATATAATCCTAAAGTTGTCACCACCCACACAAATTCAAATGAACTCTCATAAATCAGAGAGAATTAAGATAATTAGTGATCTCAGTGGTAATTCTGAAGATAACGCCTACACAATAAAAGAAGCATCTTTGGTATAGACGTTAACTGAACTCCTTTTTGCAAAGCTTACAATATTTGGTGGTGGGGACGGGGGATGGACTCTTTCATTAAACTTTTAAAACAACCTTCAGTAACCTTTCAGATAAATCAGGTCCAAGATGGAGTTACTTTGGTGTACACATACCCAGTGTTGTGTCAAAGCTGCTTTTGAAGCTCATAAAGGTTTTTTAATTGGATTGGATTGCATCACATAGAGACTGGGGAAAAGATTTGTTTGTTTGTTAAAGTTATATCCCACTCTTCCTCTCAAAGGAGCCCAGGGAAGCAATCTCAAAAACTGAGATTGAAGATATATGGTCTTACTAATTGGAGCTGCTTTTGCTTTTACTAATTTTACTGACGTTTCTAAAAAGCTTTTTTTCTTTTGATAGTTTACTATCTTCACCCAACATTTTGAAAGCCATCTGTTTTAATTAATTTAATGTTCCATTTGGACAGGGGTGGGGAATCTGACTGCATGCCAGGAATGAGCAGGCCAAAGTGGGCAAGCAACAGGTGTGAGTTGTAACTTTATACTGTAGACTACAGTCTAGTGATGCAGGTTTATAAACTTATCTCTCCATGCAAGCAAGTAAGGAACATTGTCACATTTCGAGGACACATTCTAAACAGACAAAAGCACTCCAGAAGATGGGGAGAGTCTCAAGCGCCAGAAGAGAGGCCTGGGCCTGAGGTTCCCTCTTCTTGGGCTACAAATAACTTAACAGTACAAAGATTTTGAAGGGCTGGTTTTATCCTATTAAAAAAATGTGGAGTAGAGTTAAATAACAATGCAAGCATCATCATCATCATCATCATAATTTATTATTTATACCCCACCCATCTGGCTGGGTTTCCCCAGCCACTCTGGGCGGCTTCCAACAGAATATTAAAATGCAATAGTCTATTAAACATTAAAAGCTTCCCGAAACAGGGCTGCCTTCAGATGTCTTCTAAAAGTCTGGTAGTTGTTTTTCTCTTTGACATCTGGTGGGAGGGCGTTCCACAGGGCGGGTGCCACTACCGAGAAAGCCCTCTGCCAAGGTTCCCTGTAACTTAGCTTCTCGCAGCAAGGGAATCGCCAGAAGGCCCTCGGCACTGGACCTCAGTGTCTGGGCAGAACAATGGGGGTGGAGACACTCCTTCAGGTATACTGGACCAAGGCCGTTTAGCATGAGAAGCTTCTTCCCTGTTTATTGTCAGGAAAGGCTATTTTACACATGAAAAGGTCTTCACAGATGCAATGACTCACGTAACTGATCTGTTAGATTGCTCAGGTCCATTCTTTCAAAATAATTCATTCCATCCTGCTCTACCCCCAATCTGCATTTTGTGGCCACTGAACATGCTCAATCCTCACTGGGCTGTGTTTTGGGATTTGGGGTCTCCTTAGCTGCCCTGCCCCCCAATCCAGTTAAAACAAACCAAAACCCTGGCACCTCCATGTATCTCAGTAGCACATTTGGGCTTCATAGTTGTCATAACAGAGCATATCATGTCTGCTAAGAACAGTGTTGGTTGCTTTTATTCAGGGGCTGGGAACCTCCAGTCTGTGCTCTAAATTTGATCCATCAAACCTCTCCATTTGGTCCACGAGGCTATTTGTGCAAGTCATGCCCACCTATCCTATTCCTGGTGCCATTTATGGCAGGTACAGGGCAGGTAAAGGTGAGGCTTGGCAAAAAGGGGCTTTGCAGTCACTTCTGATTGGCAGTGTCTACAAAGCCCCTTGTGCAGCATTGCTGTGCTTTTCAGATCTTCAAGATGTGCAGAGAAATCAAATTAAGTCTGTGCATAAGTGAACATGCTCTAAATCTTTTCTAGCTGATAATGAAATCGTAAGCACTGCACTAAGAGGATAAAATATTTTCCAATGAACTTGATTGATCACTTTGAATTCTTTGAGTACCAGGTGTATTTTTTTTTTACAGAATCACAGTGCTCAGATATTCTTTGTATAAATGCAACTATAAAAACATAGGAAACTGCCTTATATTAAGTCAGACCGTTGGTCCATCTATCTCAGAACTGTTTACATGGCCAGGCAGCATACAAGGTTCTCTCCTAAGCCTACCTGGAGATGCCGGGGATTGAACCTATGGGCTTCTGAATGCTGAGCAAATGCTGTATTGATTCAAATGCTACTGAGATATTTTGACTACACACAAACATAATGTTATTGGTTCACCTTTCAAAACTTGAAGTACTATTAAGTGGGGCGATTTTAAATAGCTTTAGATGAGTTGAATGATAACGTACCAACAGTAAAGCCAAATGCAATACTGTGGAACTTGATTTAAAGGAAAGACACAGAGGATTGGGCTGTTAGAAGTACTTTTATCCTGTAGAATAAAAAGAGGTAGTCAGATGTTACGAAAATGATGTGGGCTCATCACTACTAAAAGGAGCCTTTTGAAGGCACATAAATAGCTTGGTATTCTTTTAAAGGTTGCTCTGTGTGTCTCTTTCTTTCAGTGTTATGAGTGTGAGTGTGTATATGCACACTCTGTAGCCCTGAGGGATTTCCATGAGTTTTCACAGTTCTAAAAATGACTCATGTTTTGCGCAAGGAAATTTGTTTCTATGCAGGAATAGTCCTTTCATAGATGAAAGCGCCACTTGGTGTCTGATTCAAACACAACAGGAATAGTCGAGGACACTAATTTTGGTTGCCCATATTAAAATTACAATGATGCAAATTTCATGTTACTTAGTACCAAAACTGCAGTATCTTCATGTGTGCAGCTTGACAAAAACCTTCAGAATGTGTTTCCCTTTAACACTCTTAATTCTTATATGCACAATCTTCCTGTATACGTAAGAGTGTAAAATGTCATCACACTCTGCAGTTTGCTGGCTGCTAATAGGCATCCATGCCAACTGCAACATGAGGAACACCAGCCCAGCCCAGGCAAGCTGTTTAATGAAGGTGGGGGGGAGGGAGGCATGAAGCACTTGCCCCCCTCCATTAAGCTTACAGTGAGGTTTAACTGAGGGGTGGGGAGGACCCTTCACCCAGCAACTTAGCAACTAAGTTCTGTGGGTTAGATGAATCTTACTGAATAACAATACTATATATCATTGAATTAACCAAATCCACTGATAAGCAAAGGGAGGGGACGAACTATGTTCTTCCTTATTGACATGTGTAATAAAATCAAAACTGCAAATGTGTAGTTTATGGGTCAAGCATGTTCCAAAACTTTGGAATACCAAAAAGAAATAATAGCTCAGTTTAGGTCTCTCTAGAAATGAGACAAAAATAGATAGCAATGCAAGCTGGGGAGAAGGAATAATATAACAATTCATAATTGTATTCATTTCTTTAGAAACACCAAAATTATTAAATTATTTTTATATGGTTCCATGTTAGCTTTTTACTAAAGCACATTGAAGAATTCGCTTTAAATAAAATTTAAGGTGTGTGGGCTTGTGTGTGTATAAAGAACATTTTTTAAAAGGTACAGGTATATAGAAAATCATTTTCGTCTTCCTAGACATGGGACATTTAACATGGGTGTTGTTGATTGTTCATTTTCTTTAACAGTTATAATTATTATTTGATCATATTATGCTGTATTTTCATGGAGTTAGTGTGTGTTGCTTTGATTGAGATGATGCTATAAAATGAAATTTTGTTTGGTATGCAGAGCAGAACATGTTCACTACCTTTCATTGTTGTAGACAGTTAACTTTTGTGTTTCATGTAAGTGATGGTACTGTTAACTCTTGAGGCCCCAATTATTGAAGTCTCCCTGTTGATTTGAATTTTCAACTATCTACAGCTGTTACTAATTTAATGACAAGTAACCATTTTATTTGTGGCCTCAGTAGCAACTGAGCAATCATCAGTTTCATCTCTTTGAAACATTGACAAATTGCCAATTCAAATTCCTGAGTAAAGAAATTCTGGTTAACATCTAGCTGTAAGCTATTCTTGAATCTTAGACCTATTTTCTTACATTGTAATCTATAATTGCTGTTTTAGCCTAAAATGTTCTGGGAATAATCATAGGGCTGTATATCAGATGCTTGCAACCCTGCTGAGAAAAATAACTGGCAATAAGTCATCATTTAATTTATTTAATTTTAATTGGTTGAAAATCAAATTCCTAATAAGGGATCTAAAGTTTTTACAATTTCTGTAATGTTTGTTTTAATAAATGTAGCTTAAAAAACATTTATGAAATAAATTGTCTATGTATAACAAGATTAGTATTTTGATTTATCTACTAATGTAGCAGTGGTTAATGCTGATGTTGTTTAGTCGTTTAGTTGTGTCAGACTCTTCGTGACCCCATGGACCAGAGCACGCCAGGCACTCCTGTCTTCGTTAATGCTGATGCTTCTTATCAAATCATTATATTATATCACTCCCCCCCCCCCAGACACAACCTTCCACAAAGTGGCTGACAACAGAACCAACCTAATATAAATTTAATGTAAACAAACATTAATTAAAAGTAATGTAAAAAAATGTTGTAAAATATTAACAAAATAGCAGCATGTAAATATCCTAATCCAGACCACCAAAGATTAAACACAGAGAAAAATAACCATTTTAAAACTCTAGACCAGTATCAATAATGGAAAGCTAATAGAAATAAGGCCTGATACAAGAGGAAGGTGGGGTTGATTTGTACATACCACAGGAGGGAGTTCCTCTTTTTTTCTCCAATTTATGCCAGAATCGTTAGCCTTTGTTAGGGTCATGCCCCTCTAAACAGTATATTAAACTCATGGGGAAAGAATGCTGTATAGCTCTAGGATGTGGATTGAGGAAGGATCACACTGATCTCACTTCCCCCCAATATGCTGCTCCCATTTCTGCACCCCTGCCCTCAATAAAGTTTGGCTAGTATGCAGACTGGGGGCCCTCCTGAACCGAAATAGTCTGATCACAATGATCAATGTCTGGCAATATTCAGATCACTCTACTGAATATTTTTTTCGCTCCAGGAAAAAAAGACTTTGGCAGTTCCATCCACCATTAATCCCAGTGTGTTTTGAAAATATGTGATTTTGGCTTTAGGTGTGATTGCAGGAATGTAACCCCCATGTAAATTGCGGGCTTACTAGAACCTTAGGACACATCTGCTAAGATTACTGTACCTTTTGCTTCCTGGTAGGAAAAAAATTGGACAGAGTAGTACATTTTTTTTTGGATGAATTCCAACATAAATTTGTTTCTCAACTATGTGCTTTTTCCATTGAAGGATTGATTCAATCCTTTGTACTGAAGTGCTATTTCTGGGGTGGCAAATTTGTTATTATTATTTATTTAAAGCCATCAAAATAAACAGCACTTTACAGAGCAATATAATCACAATAGAGGCTCCTGCTTTAAGGACCTTATTGCCTGTGTTTTGAAGTTGGAAGATGGCAAAAGAGAGTAAAGTAAGAAGGAATAGCAAAAAGAGTTGAGTGTGAACAAATATAAAGTTTCATATGCAGGGTTTCTACATTTTCATGTGTCATGCAATTCTAGACTTTATGGGCCCTTGAAAATACTGTTACATATCTGTTTAAAAATTCCAGGAATGTGTTACTAATATTTCTTTCCTATGATCAGGATGGTCAATTGCTAATACTAAAAAGTTTTATTTGCGTCTTCAGGGTTGGGAACTTTGGTATTTTGTAAACCAAAAGTTTAGGCTGCTTCTTGGGAGAAAGGAGTGACAAAACAGGATGAGCAGTTGTATTCTATTAGATATCAACCTACACTTGATATATTTTTGGAACTGGAAACAATTGGTATTTTAAATTTATTTTAAATTTCCTCCACATTTATTAATATCAGTGCTTTAAATGAAGTTTACTATCAATATTTAGGATTACATTAAAGGCAATACACTTATTCATAAAATAAAATGCACAGTTTGAATTTGCTCTGTCATTTATTTATTTATGAACATGAAAATCTGATAACATATTTCTGTGTGTTTGTGTTTCCCCCCCCCCCAGGAGACGTTGATAGACTGGTGTGATGAAAAGGAGCTTAACTTGATTTTAACTACTGGAGGAACAGGGTTTGCGCCAAGGGATGTCACACCAGAGGTGAGAGAGTTTTATCTTTAAAGCCATCTGCCTTTTGAAAATACCAGTAATGTTCTTCTATATGTGATATCTCAGAAGGAGTTTGATATAATATAAAATTCCATTGCATTTCTAAAATAAACCCCCCCAAAGACCTGTATTAAATAGTTCGAAAGCAAACAATTGATTTTACTTCGGTCCCATAAGTAGGCTTGTATTTGTGTGCAGGCTACTTTACGGTGTTCCTGTTTTCTCGGTTGTGTCACTTGCTGACATATGTCTAACAGGGACATGGAGATTATTCTAGGGAAGTTGTTTTCAAAGTACAGTATAAAGCAGGCCTCCCTAGGGAGCTGTGGATAGTTACCAAAGAAGGTGCACCAGCCCCACAATGTGTGCTTTGATTTGCCAAGGAGGATTTATGACAGTCTACTCCTATTCCACCCATTTTTGCAGTTTTTTCTTCCTTAAGATTACTCCCACAGGAATCTTTAACTATACTATGAGGCCACTGTGACCCTGCTTCTACTCTTTTCCTTTGATCTACTTTGGTACAAGGCCATAGTGAGGAAACTGTTTTTCCTTGCGTTCATTAATGTTAGGGATATTCAATCAGTTGATTTTCTTGATCCTGGCAATGTTAGGTCCCTTTCACATATGCAGTCAGTAGTATGAGAGCTGCAGAGCCATATGTGAATATGAATAAAGAGACTGCGGCTAGACCAGCAAGACGAATCTATCCCATGCTGCTGGAGTCCTTTTGGGAGGGAAGATATCAATCAGGTGGATAAATTCGTATCATCACATCCTTACTATTTCTGCTCCCAGTAATGTAGGATTGTACCATGCATCCCTGAATACTATAAGGGTGGCTTTATATGTTAGCAGGACCTTGGAGACTACATGCTCTGTGTATTAATAATGACTCTTCCATCAGAAAGACTAGAACTTTCTTTTTGATTTCACTCCATACCAGCTGTCAGAAGTAGGGCCTCATGTGTAGTGTGTGCTTGTGGGGGCAGTGAACAGAGACAGGATTAATCTCCATAATAGTATGATTTACTTTGTTATACTTCAAATAGTCTAAAGACACTAGTATTTTATTCATGGTGTATTGCTGTACTTTTATCAATCTTTTATCATCAATCTTTAAAACGACTATTTAAAAAAAGGTTGGCTTGAGGTTAAAAGCTTCCGCCTTGAAGATAAGCATCACTTGAATTTGGAAGCAATTGATTTATTCCTTGAGAAGTGGAGGGCATATACGCAACGGAACTATCACAATCTAAAGCAGAAGTATTTGGATGGCAAGCTCTCAGAATAGTTCATGGTGTTTTTTGTTTCAGTATTGCTTTTTAATCATTCTCTGGGGCCCTGTGTTGACCAGGTTGAGATGAATCGGGGCCACCCACAAACAGAATTGAGGTTGCTGCTTCATTGGGTGACATATATTGTTTTTCCCCAGAAGGTATGAAAAAAATATAATATTTAATTTAAACAACCACCAAGAAGGGACTAACCTATCAAAAGGAAAACCATGCATGTATATACTCATCTGTAAAGGGTGGATGGAGCAGGAAGTCAATGTGAAGGCAAGGAGGGGGTGGGTCTGCTACAGTTTAACAGTTGAGAGCAAACACAAGAGGAGAGGCAATGCGTAAGAACAAAGTCAATTTCATCATACATGCCACTTAGAATGCCATCTGTGTCACTTTGCTGGCACCCAGGCTCAGACAGCCTGGCAAGAGAGAGGGTTGGCAATCTGCCTCATGAGACTGGCAAAGACTGGCTGTTAATGAGAGAAATTTCCATGCCTTTTGTATGTGCCAGGAGGATAGTGAGAAAATCTCCTCCACTGTTGCCCGGGGCAAAGCTTTGTTGTAGGTCCCACTTGTAGAAATATAATTTTTATGGATTTTTAAACCAGAGGTTAACTACTTGTAATTACAGTTCCCATGATCTACCAGCCTTTCTTGTGAGTGTTATTTCTAGATTTAGCTGTATATTCTTGCTTTGGTTTTTTTTTTTAAAAAAATAATGATGGAAAATAAAGACAAAAAGTTGAGGAAAAATAATGTATTCAGTATGACTAAAAGTTAAGACTAGCAGTAAGTGCTGCAGAGATGGAAAAATTGTTCTTAAGATTTATTTTAACTTCTGAACAAGTTGGGTAATTCAGGAATTATACCTGTAAGGACACAAATGCTCTTTAAATATTTATCTATCTTATATTTCTCTCATTCTAGATGCATTGCTTGGAGATCACTCATTTTTCCATTATGCTAACATTTTTGTGTCAAGTTTAGCAGCATAATATATTTGTATCAGTGTTCAATAATATATTTGCTGCATTGGCAGAATCCAGTAAATTAAAATTTAAAAACAAGAGAGGGAGAGAATGTAGAAAAGACAAAGAACCCCTGCAAGTATTATGTTCAGAAAAGCATTGATTCTGGGATTTACTAATGAGAGGGTGGGAAGGTCCTGTGATTGATTTTTGTGGATTAACTTTTAGTGTGTTGTTTTTAAAATTGACTTTTTTTATCTATTGTACTTTTAAAATTATTACTGTTGTTAGTCACTTTGAGACTCTTGTGTGGGAAGAATCACACAAATTAAACAAGCACATAAAATAGTTTGTTTCTCAGTGTATCAATATTCAATGCTCTTCTTTTAAAAATAACCAGGACTTTAGTGTATTGCTTTTTGTTAGCTGCCACAAGCCAGTTTTCTCAGATATGATATTCTGAATACTTTAGAACCTATTTGGGTTGTATGCCAGGCTGCTTGCAATTTTGAAACCCGTGGGGGCCTGTAATTTAATCATGAAATGAATTGCCAAAAGCACTCTGAATAATGTAGACTAATAGAATTGTAGAGTTGGAAGGGACCCCAGAGGTCATCTTGTCCAGTCCTCTGCAATGCAGGAATTTCAACCAAATCATACATGACATATGACCATCCAACCTGTGCTTAAAAAGCTCCAATGAATTAATTTGGTTCTTATTTGTGGTCTTTGGGCAGTTAGTAAATGAGATTTCTACCTGTACATATACCATTTTTGAAATTCCAGTGCTCAGAATAGCCTGAGGCCCTTACCCCTGAGCAGGGAGATCCTATGCCCCTGCATGGCACAAGGGCAGGACCAGGGCTCTGTCAGTTTCTTTTTGACTGCTGACTAAGTCACACAACAAAAGGACTTTCTTTAGAGGTTCTGAATTTTTCTCCTCATATCTCCTCCTCAGAAGATATTTTACCAGAGAATCATATTTGGTTTCATTTCTTCATTGCTTATTTTGAATTTAGAATATACCGGTATGTCTATACTATGTGTGCACTGTCTGCTTTTTTACATTTGTATTGTTGCTCTCCTTCTTCTTTGTGTTTATTGCATTCCGCCTGTATTTAATTTGTCTTCCTTTTCTCCTGCTTGTGTTCAACTTTAAAGTCAGTTTGCCCATAATGCCTAGCCATGATTTAGTGCCTCAGGAATGAACTGCCTTCTTCTCTCTCTTCTCTTTACTTTCTGCTTTGTTTGGTGCTTCTTTGATTGTGGTAAACCATGGATTGCTAGTTCACCCACACATTGGTTTGCACTTGTCCTCAAAACCAGGATTGCAAAACAGAATTTCAAGCTAGTTTGAAATGTGCTGTCAAGGACGCTCACCAGCCAAAGGAATGGGCATGGCAGATATTTAACTCTTTATTGTCAAGCTGACACTTAGCAGTCGTTTCTATGGCTCTGAATACCCACGTATACCAGTCTAGAGTCTAGGCAGCTATTCCCAGGTCTGCGCTTTATGGAGCAGTTTCAGCAACAGGGGACCACTTCCTCTTCACCAGTTTTTGAACTTTTCCCTGATGGGCTGCGTGCGCACAATTGGAGACTACGCCTGTGTGGAAGCTTCCTCTGCTCTTCCCTCTTCTATTCACTTCTGGTTCTGGGAGAGAGGGCTGCAGGAGAAGGTGGGGAAGTACCCAGCCCTTCACTTGCTGGACCTGCCTCTTCCTCCTCTTTTTTTGACCCATCCTGTGCTCCACCCTCCAGCTCTAAAGCTTCCCCGGCCTCTCAAATCACTGCCCTCCTCTCCTGAGTCAGACTCCAGCCCCACTTTCCCTGGTACACACTTGTCGGTGTCCTTCGAGTCCCCCTGGCACTAACCATCCCTTATGTTTTCTGTTTAATTTTCCTTGTGCTTCTTCTCCAGTCTGAATTTCTGCCAAATTTTCAACTTATATTCACTGTTTGGAAGTTTAACATACAGCCATCCTATGACAAAAGGCAGTGGCGGGCCGATACTCTTGATACACCTTGGCAAGAGTAGCATATTAAGAGAAGGAAAACTCAAAAAGCAAAAATGAGGAAGCAGCAATAGCATGTGCTTTGTGAATTTTGAGTAAAAGGGAGAGGATAATAGAGCTTATTTATGAACTCCTTTGCACAACTGTCTTATAAGATAGGCCAGTTGTGACCCAAGCTGCCACCACACCCCCTATTAACCCCCAGGTGGGGTGAATTCTGGGAGGCCACAGCTATTACTTTGAAACAGCATACCCTGCTCTTCTCAGCCAAATCCCTCTTGATTTATCAGCAACCACAGGACTAGCATCCAGCTGCCTTCCCCTCCTAAGTGTTCTGCACAGATTGCTCTATGCCCTATGAAATTCCCCCTTTTCACCTATGTAAGTAGGTGGGTAGGCACATAGGAGATTCCCAGAATCCTAGAGTTTGGCATAAACACACTTCAGACACCAAGAGTCAAATTATATGAAGTTTTATTAAGAATAAAAACCAAGAGATGAAAGCAGTAGATGAAGCGGAATGAGGAAAAGAAGAGGAACCTGTTGGTTAAAATCTATCTAATCTGCTACTTACAAGCAGGCTCCCGGTCTACCTGGAAAGGTGGCAGTGTTTGACATGCTGTATTAATATTCCTTATTGATAACACCATCAATTTCCATTGCACTTTACCGAGTACTGGGAGAGATGAATGATTTTTTTTAAGCAGAGCACTGGAAAGACAAAAGGTGATCAATGTTAGATATTTTCGTTCTGATGTGTAGGATGAGAAGTGCAGTACAGTGGTACCTCGGGTTACAGACGCTTCAGCTTACAGACTCCGCTAACCCAGAAATAGTACCTCGGGTTAAGAACTTTGCTTCAGGATGAGAACAGAAATGGAGCGGCGGCAGCGGGAGGCCCCATTAGCTAAAGTGGTACCTCAGGTTAAGAACAGTTTCAGGTTAAGAATGTACCTCCAGAACGAATTAAGTTCTTAACCCGAGGTACCACTGTACTGTATTTACATGCAGAAAGTAACAAGTTATCTAGGAAGTAGGAGAGGTGAAAGAGAATTTAGTGTATACAGTGGTACCTTGGTTTAAGAACAGCTTAGTTTATGAACAACTTTGATTAAGAACGCTGCAATCCCGGAAGTAGGTGCTTTGGTTTGTGAACTTTGCCTTGGAAGCAGAACATGTTTTGCTTCCTGTTGAGTGTGTTCCATTTGTAAATTGAGTCCCCCGCTGCTATGGGAAAGCACACCTTGGTTTAAGAACGCTTTGGTTTAAGAACAGACTTCCAGAATGGATTAAGTTCATAAACCAAGGTACCACTGTACTGAGCCAGCTAGGGTTAATTGCATTTTGTTGCAATAAATTGAAAACTTCCACCTTTATTTGCTATAAAGAGGGCTGGAAACAGGTGGTTGTTGCTCATAGGCCAACTACTGACACAATGAACAATCAAGTTCAAATATTGAGTAACGTTAAAGGGAAGAGTGATTCATGAAAGTGTGCATCTTGTCAGTCCTATAACCCATTCCCACTATCCTGCAGCTGCAGTTTTCAATCCATCCCTGAAACTGACAGTCTGTTTCCCACCCACTTACTTCCAAGCGACTTGCAGACCCCTCATAAGGGGGATTTGTGAAGGGTCTGCTCCTGAAATTATAGCCTCTACCTGATGCAAAACCACCATAGGTCAAATCCCCCTGTTTAAAATAAATTTTTATTATCACACTTGTAAAAAACATGTGTAACAACAAATAAACTATGGAATGCCCTCCCGGCAGATGTCAAAAGAGTTTAACCATTTTATAATTTTTTGGAGAAATCTGAAGGCAGCCCTGTTTTGGGAAGCTTTAATGTTTGATGTTACTGTTGTTGTTTCCTATATTTCCATTGGAAGCCGCCCATAGTGGCTGGGGTAACCCAGTCAGATGGGCGAGGTATTAAAAATAAATTATTATTGTGATTCAATTATTGTAAACATGAACCAAAACAAAAGCGGGTGATCATTCTGTTGAATAAATTACAATAGACAACCTGGTATCTGCATAGACGTGTAAAAGGCAGACACAATAGTAATTTAAGTCCTTAATCCAGTAGATCTCTCCAAAGATTTCTGTGACTTTAGGGTGGCATAGAAATTAAATAAATGGTTGCCAAAGCACCCTAATTGTTTATCATTTAGGAACTCCCTATTAAAATGCTAAAATATAAACACAAGTTCAAAGAAACAAAAAAATACAAATTCATATCTAGTCTATGTGGATTACAGAAAATAAAATGAAGTATGAAACAGGAACAGTTCCCAAAAGCTCATTAATAGGGTGCCCCCCCCCAAATAAGCAATAAATCTTAACCTTCAAAATGTGTAAAATGATATTGCAGTAGTAATTATTTGATCCAAAAAGGTCAATATATACATAACTGGGGGTCTATCACAAAAATGTGCTCATGTCTTCCTATAAACATAGCTGGCTTACAGATTCAGACCATTAGTCCATCTGAAACAGTTTTGAACCTGGGATGTTTTGCTTGCAAAGTATGTGCCCTTCCACTGAGTAGCAGCCCTTCTTTGGCATTTACCGGTAGTTGTATTGTTTGGAGGATACTCAATATTAAAGACTATAATGGCTCCTACAGGAGGAGGTTATAGCATACCCTCCAATATTGTGTGGGTTATACCTTGGTATCTGTACATGAAGGTTGGATTATAAATACTTTTAATAAGTGAGACCTGCCTTGTGTAACATGCTGCTGATTGAAGTTACACATACACATTTTGTTTTACTCACTCTCCACTCTATTTTACCTTGCTCTTCCATTTTCTTTTGTAATTTGTATAAGCTTTGTCTACAGGTCTCCAATCCATTTCCTATCAGTTACTGAAGGAAAGTGGTAATTGGATTTACCCTATTCCCTTGTCAGGTCTTAGAATTTGATTGAAACAGTAGAAATGTACAATATTATCTGATATGGCTGTGAAGAACTAATATGGTACACTGGCTAGAGGAATGGTTTTCTAACTTTCAAGCTTTAGGGAATATTCCATGTTAACTTGTCTTTCAAGGAACTCAGGCACATACACTAAAGAACTGTTGTATCTTGTAGAGAATTCTGAGAAACGTTTTAGGGTGCACACTTAGTTCACCTGGCCTCTGCCCAGGCCTGTTGAGGCTCACTGTTATTCTGCATGAACTGCATGCACAAATTGGTAGAAATGAACAAGCTACTTTCTAGAGATATTTTCTGCCATTAGCTACTTCATTGAGAAAACTCAGATAGGCTTCTGGAGAATCCCATTGTTCCTTGGAACATAGCTTCAAAACCACTGAGCTATAAACAGTAGGGTAAAATGTTGGGTCCTAGCATTACGTTTTCTGGGTGACTGTAGGCAAATCACTGTATTGTTGCTCAGCCCAAATGCACAGCTTAAAATGCCATTCTGATCAAATGGGGGGGGGGGAGTTCATGTATAAAAGCAACATGCAAACCAATATAGCTCTGAAGTGATTATTGCAAGACAGTAAATGTTAAATACTTTGAATATTGCATACTATTTCTTATTTTTATTTATTTCCAAGTTCCCACTGTAATGAGCACCACTAGTTTTGGAATATATTTCTTTATGTTGCATAAAAAAGAGAGAAAGTTTGTTGGGTACATATAAAGTGTGTTAGGTGTTGTGATCTCTTTCCTCTGGGCTACATTGCTGAGGTACTTATTTGATTGCTAATATCCTTGAGAACAATTTATAATGATTCTCATATAGGTCTGTTTGTAGTGGAAATAGATTTCATTATGTGTAGCAGGCAGCAGTAAAATACCATTTTACTTGATATGCACTTGCTGTGTTATGTAATAATATGATTTGTAAATAGTAAAGGGATTAAGTTTTGCCAAAGAAAAGTAGAGTGAATCAGGAAACATTATTATTAGTCTGTGGTAATCTGCTAAAAATCTCTTTTACTTCCACTGAAATTTGATTAGGGAGAAACTAGAAATTATTTTCCTGAGCAGTTTTCCAACCGTAAGAAAAATGGCTTGTTTTTATCCTTGCAAAACTTGTCCTGGTCCCCTAAGTCATTTTTACACTTTTCCCAAGCTGATAGGTCACTCATTGAGAAGACTCTTCAATGAGTACAAAACCATAGTAGGTACACACCATTATAAATCTTATGCCAATATTTTATTTTGGAAAATATTCTAACTTTTCTTTGAACTTACATCACATTATTACAGCAGCACACTCACAATCCTCTTTCGAAACAAGCACATTGTGAGAGTATTGCTGTTATGGCTAAGTCTCCATGCAGAGTAACCTGTATCAGGAATTCACCGCTATGTGTGCTTACAACAGAAGTCATTTACCCATTAAAATTTAACATGGCACTTTAATTTTTTTAGCATATGCAATACACGTATGCTAAAAAGTATGTTTAAGAAGCCCTTGCTACTGACTGTGCATTTATTGGGAATCTGCAGTGGTCCCTCATACACCTTTATTAACTGTTTCCTTTTTATTCCGTTTCACTTGATGAATCAACTACCCTGTTGTCCTCATCTCACCTCTCTGTGTGCCTCTCCAGTCCCATTACTTCCCATCTTCTGACTGGTACTACCCCAACCTTATTTCTCCTCTATGTCGTACAATCATCCTCTCTTTCCCGTGGTTCCTTCCCTACATCACTCAAACATGCCGTTGTCTCCTTTACCCTTGAACTGTTTAACATGGTTGCATTGAGATATATCTTTGTTTACATTAGAGCATATGACATGCAGCAATTATATAACATTAAAAATAAAAAATAAAACTACAATACACTCAGATCAACATTTCTGAATATATTGACAAAGTTGGGTCAAGGTGTATATACCAAAATTATTACATATATGAAATTATGTATAGTAATGTGTATTGCTTAGATTGGTGACCATAAGTAAAAAGGTATTTTGTATCAATAACAATTAGAATTTATAAGGGGGAGGGAGGAGGAAGGGAAAATAAAATAAAATATGTACTTCATGTACACCATGCTGTAAGCTATGGGTACTGTTCTACCATATGCCTCATTATTTGTGTAATCAATAAAGTCACACCAGACTATGTAAAAATTGTCGTGTTTCTTTTGGCCTCTCACTACTTTTATTTTTTTTATGTCAGTTTTTCCAGTTTCAACTTTGGGTAACCTGAATGGGTAACCTAAGTATCTGAAGCTTTTTCTAGCTATTGGGATTTGTAATATCTTGGAGAAGGTTTCTTGAAGTTTCAGGGGAGTTTGAAAGAACATTACTGCCATTTTTTTGAAAAATTACCTTAAGTCCAGAGACATTAAAAAGGGTATCCAGTTCTATACTCAGGGGTGAAGGAAGGGGTGTATGGTGTGTGTGGTCCGCCCCGGGTGTCACCACAGAGGGGGGTGACAAAATGCCGGGTGGCACTCACCGCTGGGCCTACAGTGCGCCTGAGCCACGCATCTCTCCTGGAAGAGACGCTGTGGCTTGGGCGCGTGCAGGCTCCACGCTGCCCAAACGGTCAGCCCACTGCCTCCCCCCAGCTGTAGGGCGGCTGAGTGGGAGGAGGCAGGCAGACTCCGGAGGCACCACAGTGCGCCCCGCCCCTATGGGCAGCTCGCCCCGCCCCTGGGCACGCCGCCCTAGGCGCCTGAGCGGCTTCCTCCACTGCTGTCTATACTCAATAACTTTCCAGCATTAACCGGGCCTGGTGTACATAAAACAATATCGTGCCAAAATGTATTCCCTTCCATTGATAGTTACACCCTTTCCTGCCAGAATTGGCATAATTTCAGGGGTTCTGTAATTAGAGCAAATAATAAAGGTGATAATCGACAACGTTGTTTTGTCCTGCAGCTGAGTGGACATTTTTGTGAATCTGTATTATTTATCCTAATTGTAGCAGATCTAATTTCAAAATATTTTCCAATTAAATCATGAATGTATTAATTTATTGGAGCTGCTCACTATGAACCTTTGGCTCACCTATGACTGTATAAGCACTGCATTTTTTCATCTATTTTATGGATTTATTGCAAAATGGCTGTATGTGGATCCATTTGAACAAATAAATTGTCATTCTGGCCCCTTTTATTGGATCTCCCAACTCCTTCACTTTTAAAGTAACTACATTAATACGTACTCATTTTAGCAAATAATCAATAGTGCATTTCACCAATCTAAAACTTCCATATTTTTGATCTTATTAGGCAGTTCAGTTATTTTTATAATAAATCTACTTATATCACAACTTTGAACATTTTAGGTTATAATTTTAACCTAAAACCTTTAAAACATACATCAAGGTGTGTGTCCTCTTTCAACAGTAGAGGGCACTCCAGTACCACTGTGGGTATAGAGTAAACCATAGCATAAAAACAAGCTTATTTTAAATGATAGGGTACATTAAAGTAGACATTTTATGTTAAACCTCATGCCCAAAATCCAAGGTACCTTCCAGATGTTTATATTTTTATATCATTCCAGTCCAATTGCTTTTGCTTCTGTAGAAAAGGAGTCCTTTTCTCTTTGAAACAGCATTCTAGCCTTGTATTAGTTCTGCCTTAGTTCCTGTTCATTTTCTGGGCATTTGAGAATATAGTAAACTTTCTGAAATATGCGCAGTGCTGCTTGTTCCTTGTCCCATTCTTCTTTTTGATTGTTGATGGCTTTCCTTAGCTCTCGCATGGGCTCCTGAGCTGGATCATCTTCACAAATGGGCTCACTATCTTGCTCTCCAAAAAAATCAGTAACCTCAGGTGGACATTCCTGTTCTAGAGTTGTTAATAGTTCTGTGGCTTCTTTGAGGCTGGTGGCTGAGAGTGATGTGTTTCCTTTGGTGACTACTAAACTAACGGGAAAAGCCCAATAGCATCTGATTCTTACCCCTTGCCATTTGAGTGTTATGGGGCGAAGTTCCCTTTGTTTTTTCAGAGTGTTCAATGATAAATCCTGCAAGACCATGACGGGATTATTAGTCTTTCAACATTCATCAAAACCTTCCAGAACTTATCTTTTTTATTAAAACATGGTGGAAGCACATAACAATATCCCGGGGGCAGGCGGCTGTATTGTGCAGGTGGACTGACATATCTTCCGTCCATATCTTCTGGGGACAATTCCAGGGAAAGTATTATAGCTTTAAACCATTGGACTCCTCCTCAGTAAGCCCTCTCTGAACCCAGACATGCATAACAACTATCACCTCGTCACAAATACCCATTTTCAGACAAGGTACTTGAATGGGGAAAGATTTTATCTAGACCATTTTAGGCACCAACATGACTTTGGTTGCTCTGATTGATAACTTGTGTCAGGAAGGGGGCAACACAACTAATTCCCCACATTTTTTCAATGGCTTCTGATACTGCCAGCAATTGACTGTGCAGTACCATGTTGCACCAGTTCTTAAAGGTCTGCACTGGCTGGCTGCTTGCTACTGAGCCAAATTCACAGGGCCGACTCCAACAATACCCTACAAGTCATAGGACCAAGCTGTCTGAAGGTGTGACTGTCCTGCCCATGAGCTTAGATCTACTGGGGAGGTCCTTTTAGTTATACCAACATCAGGACCAGGATACCAGGACCCTGAAAGGACCATCTCAGTGGCAGTACCCCAGTTGCAGAACATCCTTTTCTTGAGCTTAGTCTGGTATCATCATTAGTTAGCTTTCAGCACTACCTGAAAATACTGCCCTAGATATTGGATTTTTACAGATGGAAGGATTTGTGCATTGAGATCTGGATTTTAATTGGTATATTGAAAATTTTGCTTTTGATGCATGATTTTATGTGGTTGGCACGTTGCCTTCTTTGGTTGACTAAGGAACAGAAAAAGAGTGGGGGAGCGATCAGACAGATCAGAAAACATTTTTTCTGTTGTTTTGCTTTCCGGGGTCAAAATTCCTTGACAACCCATTATGCAAACTCTTGCCTAACGAACAATTTCCAAGGAACAAATTGTGTTCAGGAAGCGAGACCTACCAAAACTTTGTGAAACTACTTGGAATCTGCAGCTGCTCATATTCACAATTGCTTTCCTGATGGCCATCATTTACACAAGCAAGCTAATGTGTTTTGTGTTCTTCAACCTAGAAGAACACAAAATATAGGGTTACTGAGTACTGAATCCTGCTAAGACAGAGACACTCTGGGTAAGAGCTTCCCAGATTTGATCACTGCTGAGTCTGCCTGTTCCAGATGGGGTGGCACTAGTGTTGTGGAAAGCCCTCCCTGCTGAAATACAAAAGGCCCAATCAGTGATGGCAGTTCTCCGGCTCATTAGGCAAGCATTCCCCTGAACTGAACTGAAATTTATTGATTTGTTTTATTAACTTTCTATGCCACACTTCATCTGAGGATCACAGGGCAGTTTACAATATAGAAACACAAAATTCATAACATAGCATAGTAACAAACAAAAACAATACTTCCCACAGTATTGTATTTTATTTATTAAATTTCTGTTGTGCTTGTGCACATACTCTGATGGGACTCATTAATTGAATCCCACCCCACATTTAATAGTATTTACTGATTTTTGAAATGTGATAGCACCACATTATAATTGGCCGGATCAGAGGAAATACAGCTTGTTCTATCATATCATCATGCAGTCTTATAGCACAGCTGTGATATTCATGTCCATATTCAGAATATTTTTTCACCCATCTCTCCCTTGTTAATTCTGTACTGCAGCAACAGAATAATACTGGAAAATTCTAACATTCCTTCAGGATGGGTATATCACATATTTCTGATACTTGTTGCACATTAGTAGATCTATCAGATTGCTGTGGTGTGTGGAACAATTTTCCTGCAAATTCCAAAGATCTCAGAAGCCTGTTCTGCAGTAACTTGGAGCAGGGCTTTTAGTGTGGCCTCTCCATTGTGTAAAATAGCATTACTGTTGAGATACAACAGGGCCCACTATCAGCAGTTTTTTTAATCCATTAGTAGCATTTTTGTTCTGGCAGGCCTTCCCAGCTTTAAAAATGGGTCTTTACCATGAGTGTCTGCTATGTTAGCATTTTAATCTTGTTTTAAACATATTTGCCGTTTTTGTGTTTTTAACTGTTTTTAATACTCTTAGGTGTAAAATGCCTTGAGGGGGTTGCTTAGAAGCTGATTAACAAATCAATGAGGAGGAGGAGGCAGAGGAGGATACATTTTAAAGAAACATATGCTTAGTTATACATACTGTACTGCAATTGGATGTAAGCTTGGTTCATTTTATTAGTGTAATATGAATGATTAGAACCTGAATCCTAAATTCATTTATTTTGAAATTTGTTCTAGTGACTTTAATAACATTTATGTGCCTTATGCTACGAAAGCTGCTACTTTTATATGTCTTATTTTTAGGCAAATTTATACATACAAGTATAGCATCTAGAACAGTGAGTATGATTCATGAGTTTATGCTAGTTTTCCTTTTTAAGCGACTTTTATTTAGGTCATAATATGAGGTACAGCAAATGTGCCATCTTTTGTTAAATCGGAGTTATGGGATCCATTCATCCTCTTCCTGTCACTACATTTATTAATGTCTGAATACACTTTCTAAAAATATCCTTTCAACACTTAAATCCATACTTGATCTTATTTTGCTTTTAGTCATAAATCTTGTTCTTGGGTTCAAGACAGACTTATCTCCTGGAGTCTCCATCACTAACTGCATTGAAATATATATTTTAATTAGCTACTGCAGTACTTCTGTGAAGAAGTATTCTGAGAGAGGATCCCTGTCTTAAATGTAAAGTAATTGATGGATTATTCCACTTATGAACCATTGCTATATTATTGTATGGCAAACAGGATATGGCAAACATGATTCTTATCTTACAAAATTTTCATGTTCTTACGTAATAAATTCCTAAGTAGTCTACTACTTCACCTGAATATGTACCCAATAGGCACACAACTTTGGTTTTTTTGTATAAAGTACAGTGCATGTTACTTTTCCAGCTGTGTTTCCTTGCCATACTGGACTAAATGTGATAACACTACCATCACTTATTTATTTATTTCCTATTGCACATTGGTGTGTCTGTTTGCACAGTTCTGTCTAATGAATACTTTCATGAAAGTATGTTGATCTATTTTTTTGTATCTGTCAATTACATAAAATAAACTTACATTACATTTCTGCCAACATATGTCTCATGCACTCTATGTAATATTGCAGTATTATACATTGTATTTTGAGAAAGAAAGAGACCTTAACTCCCAGCAGACACACCAACTAAAGTTATCACCTAAAGAGTAGTTTTGCAAGGCATGTAGCTGAAACAGTCTCATTGATTCATAATCAATCATACTGCCTTTCCAGAACAAAATGTAGGAAGAATGGATCATACTAGTGTGCTATAAATTAATATATGATATAACACAATCTTTATCCTTCAATTTTCCACATAATGAATACTACTGAATTACTTTACTGATGGTTTTATGAGAACATTCACTAATAATATACATATAATTAGACGTAGGGGTCCTTGTGTCCATTTCTGATTTCTGAGCATGACTTTGCTCAACCGTATGTGTGGTTCTTTGTGGGTAACCACTTAATGAAGGAACAAAAGCTCCCTGGTGTAACTAATTTTCTTAGGAAACTATTGTCCGCCTAAATCCCACTCTGAGCCCCAAACAGAGATAAATATTACAATAAATAAAAGGTAAATTTGAATTTAGAAGAAAGTGTTGATCCACTTAATGAGATCATTTTGCCAGTTGCTACCATCTGCACAGTTCCTGTTTCTTTAAATCAATTCATTTTAAAGGGTTTTTTTTATTTTGTGTGTGTGTGTGCCTGTACCTGTTCCCAAGAAAGATGCCCTCACGCTATATGTAGGCTCTATGTCAACAAACTCTTTGAAGAAATCTAACTGCAGGTAAGTGATGTTGTTTTTTGTGAACAGAGGTGGGAGATTGTGATATTAAAATGCTGTGGGATTTTCAAACCTTTCTCAAATCTCAGAAAACGTTTGCATCTGGGAATGGGCAAAGGTTCTGTCCAGTTCTTGTTGTGCTCTAAGCACGTCACCATCCCTAAATTGACCTGCTTTTCCTTGAACCTGGGAGTCAGAAATCCCTTTTTCTCTTCTGTTTTTCTGCTGCAGAAATTCCCAACATTCCCATTTTGTGGGCTCCAGAGAGGGGTAAGCAACATCTTCAATCCCAGCCAATCATTTCTAATCCAGCTCTTTGCTAGAATTTTGGTTTGTTTTATTTTGAAATCATTTATTAGAAACAATTTTAGACGCGTTCCCATTTCTTTAATTTCCTTGTGGATTCTCATTCTTTAATTTCATTTATAGGAGGGTCCCCAGGCCTCCCTCAGGCACTAGGCTCAGCCTCATTTCCATTTGTGTACTGTACTCTTGTGGATTTTCACAATACACTATGTTGATCTAATGCTGTTACTGGAAGATGAGCATCCAGATTCTGGGGTTCTTTCATTTAAAATATTCTTAGTTCCGAAAGAATAATGTCTTCTCACTGCCCTGGCAATCTGTTCAAGAGCTTCTCTTTCCTCCTTGCCAGCAGCTTTATCTGATTATTCATGGGCACAGCCCTCTTCAAACTCTGCTTTTTAAAAATGATATGGCGCTCATTGCTTTCTTTCTGCTTTGTCTACTTGCTGGCTGCCTGGCATTGCAATATACTATTTTGCTGCTTGATTTCCTGGAATGGATCCTCTTCACCACTGATTGTGTGGCATAAGACTGCCCAAGGTACTGTCCATGTATCCTTGCTGCCATTTGTATATGACTGCTTATAGGCAGTACCTCCAACTGAACTTCTCTCTTTCCACTGGCTAGCATTGCTCCCTTGCTGCTGTGTGCATCCGCTGACTTCATGGAACTGCTGTTCTGATGCTTTGTGCACCTGCTGATTGATTGATACTGCTCTATCAACTTGTTGCCTGTTTTGTCTTTTCCCTCCTGCCTTGTCCGCTTGACCACTAGCTTACATATAACTTGTGCTGCCCTCGGAATCTGATTACACATCAGCATTGCTGTGTTTATGCAATCGTGCTCATCTGCTGATTGTTTGCCATTCCTCTCTTTGCTTCTTTACTGCTTACTCTTCCAAAAATCTAAGTAAAAATGTGAGGAAGTGAAAAACGCTCTGATTGGTTCAAACATGCCTTTATTCCAGCTCACATAACCACATATTGTAAATGTATTCCTTTCTATTTTCATCAGAATACTCAATCTCAGCCTCTAGATAGATTGAGGGAGTCTGGATCTCATTTTTAGTCTTTTCTTCCATTATTCACCTCATAAAACTAATATACTTTACAATATGCGAAAAGATTAGTAGCAAGAACAATTTATGTTTATGAAGTGGTTCATACCAAACTTACTGAAATGCTTTCACTATGGCTGCATAGCATAGTTAATTATTTACCCCATCATTTTATTAATAGTGAAACAAACTCAGGCAGATTAAAGTTGATCTCTTGTTTCAGCAAATTAGACCATGATCATAAATGAGGGAAGGAATTGCAAGGGTGATGTTTCAATTACTTGGTTCTGAGTTTGACTCCCTGTTAAGTGTACCCTAACTTATTTTGCAATGTTGATTTTAAAGAGTTAGGGAGACCAATAGGTAAACATATCTAGTTTACCTATTACAAGAGAGCAAAAAAGCTGGCTATATAACATACAAAACAAATTGCTATTCACCAGTACTAGATATGTGGCAGGTCAGTCTGCTGTATAAAGGGCAAAGCTGAAAACATATCACTGTTGACTTAGCTGATGTGATTTCTCCAGTTTATTGTAGTCTATCCTAAATAAAAAGTAGAAAAGGAGATTCCATTTAATGTATTGATTTTATGGCAGAGTTGAAGGGGGGAGGTGTTGCTGAGCAAACCTTTGACCTTCACATTTTATCTATAAAAAAAGTTCTGAGGAGTCTGGCAAAAGATATCAGCTTTTTAAAATACGGTAACTTTTTTTCTTTTGAAAATATTCTTAGTGCAGTACCAAATGTATCCCAGCTTCAAATGTTCATTCACAGCACTATCACTTCTGTTATAATTTTCAAAATCTAAGAACCTGTGTTCTTAACTTCTACCTGTGTTCCACACAACCGACATAACTCATGTCTGTTGCTGATACTCTCTTTCCCGTTATCACCTAACTTTAAAAAAACATTTCTGCAGCCAGCCAACTAACAGAGAATGTAGTTGAGACTTGTATTAATGGCTTCACATTCAATGAACTAAAGTCTTAATTTTGTTAGAATTTGTGGAGCTTGCAGCACTGGGAAGGCTAGTTGTCTTGGAATTATGTATAGTTGCTTAAATTATAAGGAATTCTAGTGGAAATAGTAAGTTTTGCATGACTTCCTCTAATTTCCACTCACTGCTCTCTGCACTTTTTTAATGTCTTTGCTCCCTCCTTCATGGATTTTGAAATGACAACAAATTGTGTTGTATGGGACTGAGTGACTCGTAGATAAATCCTCATTGTCCAATTCTAACAGACATACATTTTTGTTTTCCTGCATCATGTAAAAGTTTAAAAGTATAGCTGAAAGTGTTAGGTTTAAACTTTTCTAACATATATTATCCAATTCACTGCTTTTGTTGTTGTTTTTAAAGCCTGCAAACCTAATTGCAGATGAATTATTTGATACTCTTTCAACTGAAAATTGTAACTGCTGAAATTTCGGAGGGGGGGATTTCAACAGGGAAGTTACTAATAAAGTAGGATGGACTTTTAAACTGAAATAGTGAATGATGCACACACATTCTAGCAACATAATAGCAATATTTGTTTCTTTTTATGAAGCCTGGGATTTTTCACAATTAATGTAAACTTGCATTATTTTTATTTGCAACTTTACTTCCAGTGTTATTAGTTTTTCTTGACTGACATTCCTCATATTCATACTGAAATCCTATTCTTCAGTTTCTTCTTATTTGAAAACTACTTTGTCTTGTGTGCTTATCGGTTTATAGCATTTTAATTTATTTTAGTCCATTGCCTCTCGTGTCTGAAGCCAAACTACAATCTTTCATTCAAAATAATTTTTGTTTGTTTTAGCATCTCTTTCAAGGAACTTTCTCTATTATATTAACCAAAGTTTTTAATATTTTTTAAGGCTGGTGGTTTTCATATTAGTTTCTTGCAACCACAATTAAAATAAGGATACTGAATTATTTGCAATATTTTGGTTTCTCAGAGTCCAACCAGAATTTTCAATCCTAATTTCTTATGTGCTCCTTTTCTTTCCCCCTTTTAAGAACACCCAACATCTGTATGCTATCTTGATCTAGTTTGGACATTTCAGCTGTTTTAGGTTCAGACTTTTAAACAGATACCTTTGAAATCCTGAAAAATAAACTCCCCAATTAAAACTCTCAGCTATATCTTTAGCCCTTATTGTTCTGTTATATTTTCCTTACAATAAGCACTTTTGTCTTTTTGTCATGTAATCACAAAATATCTTGAGCTCTTTAGAATCACATGGCACCAGAGTTGTAGTTTTATTTCTCATGAAACTTAGAAAATTAATTTATACCTTTGAAACAGTTTCCATTTTGTATGTGGAAAATGTTTGTATCCTTGCTGGCATATCTATTGACAGTACAAAAATCTTATTGATATCTGATCTTCATGAGGCTTCAATGATTTAATCTTGCTGATATGTGGACTTCTGTGATTTTCTTTTAACCAAGTATTTATTTATTCAAAAAATGAAATGGTGTGTGATTCAGGGCATTATCTTCATCTGAGCCCTACTCTACTGAATAGGATTTAAGAAATTACTTAGCCATACAGATTGTAGCAATAGGACCATTGAGATCTTATAATATTTTTTGTAAGTTAGATAAAGGTAGAACATCAAATGTAGTCAGTTCAGTTTTTGGCCTCATAAAGATTGTTCTTTCCTCTCTAACCAGGTACATCTCATTTTGCCAAGTCATGACTTCTGCTCTCCCTAGCAATGTGCTGCCTGCAAAGCTCATGGTATCAAAAGCATGTACATCTTTTATCCAACATGTGATGTTTTCAAAGTTTTAAGCAAAGCATGCTTGAAGTTGTTGTTCTTGACAATTTTGTATCCATATTGCCTCCACTCAAACATGATAGTTGTGGTTACTAGAGTTGTTTTGCGTCCAAGTGGTGGTAGTTTTTGTTGATACCATTTGTAGTATTTTCATGGAATATAGGTGATCATTCTGCAAACGTTTTAGAGTTTGTTTTAAGCCCTTGAATCAACAATGCAGCTTACTTTATACCACTGAAGTGTGGGTAGTGAAGTGGAAATAATACTGTTTAAAGCTGAACTTAAAAGTTCAGTATGAGCAATCTTTTTTAAAAAAATAACTTTATTGACATCTCATATTAATAATAGGTAATTACTCATCACCACAGAATATACATAGACCATATATATCCATCCTCCCACCTGCTCAGTCACCTAACTGTCCAAAGGTGACTACCTCTTCAGGCCTCTTCAGATGAGAGAGTATCTGCAAACTCTCAACTAAGCCTCCCCTGCATACTATAGTAAACAGTGATGGAGAGAAGGATTATGCCAGTAGGAGAATCCCCAGCTGAGAAACTGGAGAATACCCAAAGCATTCCTTTTGTCCACAAAAGTAACCTAGCACTTGAGTAGTAGCAAATCACAGCTAAGAGGTATACTGATAATAAAGTTCTCAGGGTCACTTTACACATTTCAGAATTTATCACAACTACGATCTATATACAGAAGGAATTTAGATAACATGCACACAGATAATAGAGCAAAAAACCTGAATGTGTGATCATCACACAACACGGGCGCCACCTTGCCCTCACAATTGAGGTGGCCCAGGGCTGTGCAACATCATCGCACCATGCACACACACCCCACGGCATGCACGCATGATGAAGGCATGCCCCACGGTGTGCATGCACACCCTGCGGTGTGCTGATGTCACTCACACAATCCGCAGGGCGTGCTGACGTGTCTTGTGGATGTCCCCCGGCTTGTGGGCATGACGTCTAACATGCCCCGTGGCATGTGTGTACGGCCACCAGGAGGCGGTAAAGAATTGAAGTACACTTGAAGTAGTGGAGAACCCACTCTGAATAAATTACAATGTGCATTTTTAAACTATCTGAACTATAAACTATTTATGGATTCATGTTTCAACTCTAACTGGCTTTAATAAACTTACTAGACCATGCAAAATGTTCGACCTACCAAAACAGACACAGCCCCAGTCTTTTATGGTAGCCACTTAAGGGCATGAAAAACTGTTCTTTTTCCTTGCCTGACTGCAGAAACTGTTTATGGGGGGATAGATTGCAAGCATTTGGCAATCCAAATGCTGCTAGGCTTTGTGTGTCACAAGTTTTGCAGGATAATAATAATAATAATTTTTAATTTGTACCCCGCCCATCTGGCCGGGTCTCCCCAGCTACTCTGGGCGGCCTCCAACAAATATTAAAATACATCAAAATCACAAGTTAAAAACTTCCCTAAACAGGGATTACGTATAGCTCTTAGAATGTCAGGCAGCAGGAGTCCAGAAATGGCAGTGGCATGCATTGCTTTACCCAACAGAATCTTTATGTTGAAACAGAACTTAAATAATACGCAGTTATTTATAGGAAAGAATTATAAATTCATCTGGATTGTAGGCCTTATCAATTTGTGTTACGCAGCACAGAATGTTCAACACAATGGGCTGTAGCCAATGTTCTTTGTCCACTAGTGTGAGGGCTTTTTTTGTGGATGAGTTTTAATGTTGTACAATACAGGAATCAAATGCAACAGTTGCTAGCGGCGACTCATTGCTTTTCCAAAATCTTCCTACATTCTGACAATCACAGAAACAAAGTATGAATGACTTGCATTCCTTTTATTTGCCTCTCTAATGTTAAAGAGAGCGTGTACATTTCCCTGTTGGAAGTGGTACACATGTGAACATAATAGATTTTTTCCCCATAGGAGAGTTGTATAAGCATCTTTTCTCTACCAGATCCATGTTTGTGTATTTTATGTACTGTAGTTAAACCATTTCTGCACCACCTTTCAATTAAAAATGCCTGGGGTGGTTCACAATCACTCCCAGTGTGTTGAAGAAAAAGAGCCAAAACAGAAAGCATACTTCAAAATTGAAATGAGTGCTAATATCTATAGACTTTCTAGGAACTACCTTTTGTATTTTTCTGGCAAATCCAGCATTATTCATCATTGTATATCCACCTTTAGGTTTCAGGAATAAATGTATGTATTCTTTTAGAACTTAAGATCAGTAGCACCTACCTAACTATAAATCAAACACATATTTAGAACTATCCCCCTTTCACTTGATCTGTTTCACCTTTTTCTCAAAGATATTTGTGGGTTTTGTCTAAGGTTTGAAATGGCTTTAGTCTCTTTTTCTAGAGTGCTCTATTTTTGAAACAGAAAATAATAAGAGCAGTTACTATTAAAATATTTTTTATGCCTTCAGTGACTTTCTTTTGCGCTATTGTACTTTCCCTCCTACAGTTTTTAGTTTTTTATAGTTCAAAACTCTTTCCACAATTCACCAATAAACTTGTTCCTTCCCATTGTCCACATTGTATTGATATATTACGATTCCGCCTTTTTCTACATGATTATTTTTGGTGATATATGGTTCTTTGACATCTCATTTGCTTTAGATGCCATTATGTTATTTCCAGATAATGTTTGCATTTGTGCAAAAGATAATTGTGCATTCTGTAGTAATTTTATACTTAAAAAATTAACTCATTGTATATGATCCTGACCACCTTGAATGCAAATGATTCCCATAGGCAAAATTGAGCCTATGCATGCAGACAGAATGAATGGCCACTAGGGAAATGTTAATCTTGTGTGGATTGGAGCATGAGTCATTTGGTTGAGGGTTGGATGAAGGTACGTGACAGGTAAACCAAGACTTTCTCTTGATGGCCGGTAGTGGCGCCTGCTCATCAACTTGTATGTGTTAGTGTATACAAGCAACTAGGGTGGGGAAAGGAGGGGTAGGGGTCTATTAATTTTATGGGAACCTCAACCCATGCTACACTGGTGGGAAACTGAATTGGTCCCCAGTATTTTTAAGAATTTCTGAAATGTGAAACTACTGTGATGTTAATCAATTTGCACTATAAGTTGCAAAGGACATTGCCTCAGTGGCACCCATAGTTCAGGTGTTGTACTCAGTACATTTGTGCAACAGACAGAGGAGAAAAGCCTGTGTAAAGTTTGTTCAGCTATATGTCAATGAGCCAAATTGTAAGCAATGACAGTTAAAGCAGAAATACCTAAAATACACCATTTGATTGAGGTCACATAATGACATTATTGTTGTCAAACCTTAGTATTACCAGTCTTTACAGTGGTACCTCAGGTTACAGACTCCACTAACCCGGAAATAGTACCTCAGGTTAGGAACTTTGCTTCAGGATGAGAACAGAAATCGCGTGGCAGCAGCGGGAGGCCCCATTAGCTAAAGTGGTACCTCAGGTTAAGAACAGTTTCAGGTTAAGAACAGACCTCCAGAACGAATTAAGTTCTTAACCAGAGGTACCACTGTACTTGTAACTCTTCTAAACTGGCTGTTAAGTAGTAGTTGCAATTTCACAGCTTTCTCACTTTCTATACTCATTATGGCTCAGTCTCTTCATTCAGTATCTCAATTCCCCTGCAGTTCTTCTGATCTCAAACTTTCTTCTACCGGTACTTCTGTTTCATGTAGTTTAACAAACTAACTGTGTAAGATACAATTGGTTGCTAAGTCTATGAAGAAATCGGAGCACAGATTATGTAAAGTAGTTAATCAAATAGAACTTAGGCACCATATTTCAAGTTTTTGTGTATTAATATAGTGACTCACATATCCCCCTGGTAATTTATATGCAGATAAATAAATGAACTTGTTAAGACTGGAGCTAGAAGCAGACGCAAATGCTTTATCTTCTACCCATCCCTGTCCCCAGTGTTCTGCTGTGAAAGTCAAAATGATGGATAAAACTATAGCATTTGACAAATTACTAATAGAAAACCAGGTGGGTCTAATTTAAAGTAACAGACACAGGCCATTGATTGGAATACTATCAGTAATCAACAATATGTGTCTTTATAAGGTATAAACTTGGGAGATAAAAAAAAACATGATATGAACATATTAACTAACACATGCAAAGAATGAGCAAGCTTTTCTTAGGAGGGTCTGGCAGTTAGTAGTAGTAGAACAGTTTCCTCACCCAGTTCTCTTATCTGCCTTCATTTTACCCCATCTTTATCTATGCAAGGCCTTTGTGAGTTTGTTTTCTCTGTAGTACAGACAGTCAATAGGCTAACATTAACCAGTTCCTATCTGTACCCCTCTATGTTTTGCAGAGCCATTCCCTGTGTAACTGTTTTCATGTCCTCAACCCAATGCGCTACACCAAAACTATGTTTTCCTGATCTCAGGGGTTGCCCTGGATGAGTTTCTTTCCCCTTTTATTTTTAGCCCCCTACCTCAAATTAAGACCTTTTAACATCAACGGGCTGTCTAACTATTTGATTAATGTGATGTCCATGAAGTCTTTATGTACCTATGGAACTTCTCATTCTGATTTACCAGGACTGAGATGTGTTTAGTTGGAATTTTGCTACTTTTTATTGTGTCATCCTTTTTTGTGAAATAAAGCACCAGCTTTTGTGGGTGAAAGTGGATAATTCTGTTTTGTTAAGAGGCAATAATACCTAACTTCTTCTAAAGGACATGCTTTAGAGATCTGGCATAAGAATAATTCTACTACAGGACAAAGATACAGACACCTCCTCTACAGTCACTATATTTAATGTCACATATAGGATAAAATTGCTTATCTGAGCTTGCTGTCCTTTCCATTTTTAGTCTTCCATAGCCTATACATATTTAATAATTGCAATGCCTGCTAGCTAAGGCTATTTGTCAAGGTCATTTTTCCCCTGACTTGAATTCTATTGAAGGGCTCCCTGGGCTGCAGGATCATTGTTTATGGAACACTTTTGCATCTTGTACTAGCACCCTCTTCAAAGTGTCATTCTGCTCAAGGACAAAGAAAAGGGATCTTAGTACATAAATTAAGGTAGAAGTGTTTGTGAAAAGCTTAGAAAAGCATTTCATTACTTGAAGAGTGAGAAATAATATCCTGTATGTGCATTACAAATTATGTGTACAGTTTATTGTTAAATCCTTGTTTAGACCTGGTTTGGTTACCTACTGGAGCATTCTGAGGCCAGATAGCTACAGTTCATGTAACTGATAATTGGGAGATTCAGAACCCCATTAGCACATATTATATAACAGATGTATGAATATGTTGTCGTTTAATTTACAAATTGCCATTTACATGCAACTCAAGGCAATGTCACTACATACAATTAAAAAAGCAAGCTAAAATGGTTTTTTTAAAAAACATTCAGCACAAAATTTAACTAAAACTGGGTTTAAAACAATACAAAATGAACACATAAAGCAGAGATATTTTCATTCAGGTGGAAAAGCTTGTTGAAACAAAATTGTCTTCAGCTGCAAAGCTTACTCAGGAGTCTTTCATACTTGTCAGACTCTGGCAATTCATGTAAATACGTTTTGTATCTTGTTAAATTTTGGATTTTCTCAGTAGGCTCTGAAGCAAAGTGTGAATTCTTTCCATTTTCTGTAGTGCCTCCTTGTGATAGCATGATTGGATCAAATCACTTGATCATCATTCTGGGGACTCTAATGAAGGAGCTTACATGCCAAAAAAATTGCTTTCATCAACAATTATCATTAAATAGATAAAATCCAGAGTAATTTTTCCAAAACCCATGGGCAGAGAGTTTCAGTGATCTAGCTTGGGGGAACTGCATCTGAGAGCTATTTGTAGCCTATGAAAAATCATATAACAAAAGGTCCTCATAGAACATCTGGGCTGCAGCCTGACAACACCAGAGGAAACTACAATTGATGGCAAAAAACGTTGCCTGAATAAACCTGACACCATATTATTTCTTATATATGCAGATCTTCTTTTTTCAAATATAGATGCATTGTACATTTTTTTTGAAAGTTGCCTTTTGAGACTATATAGTGGGATATTCTAAATACATGCACACATGCAAGTTTAGAGTGGAATTCAATAATGTGCCATGATGAACGCCCCATTAGAACAAGCATTTCAGCTTGCTGGATGGAATGATACCCCTCTTCTCCCACTGTGTGCTGTTCTGGGGGTTATTTTGATCCTCCCCAAGCCACTTTTGGGGGCACTGGGGAGTGTGTGGGAGGAGAGGGGGGAAAGCCCTTAAAAAAGTAGAAGCCCTTGCACAGGGCTAGTTCTGATAGGACTTATTCGTTGTAAATCCCACCCTTAGTCTTTAACTAAACTTCTGCTACCAGATTCCTTAAAAAATGTCAATTCTTCCTCAATGTTTGTAATAAAATTTCTTAGGTAGAATATTAAACATGTCTCTTACTCATGTTCCCACATTTTATGGTTGTACCAGAAAACAGAAAAGTTGGGAAAGGTTCAGAAAAGGAAAACAAAAATGATCAAGGAGTTAGAGTGAAATGAGGCAAAGTTACATTTTTTTAAGGGGGAGGGAGGTGACAGATGTCTAAAGTTATGCATGGTCATATAGAGCTAGGCACCATCCAAGGAGGCTGAATGTTGGAAGGTGCAGGATGGACAAAATGAAGTACAGTCAAATTTTGGTTTCCGAACGCCTCCATTTTAGAACGTTTCGGCTACTGAACACCAAAAACCCAGAAGTAACTGCTCTGGTTTTCAAACAATTTTTGGAAGCTGAATGTGCTATGCGGCTTCTGTTTTGAGTTTCCCTATTGTATTGAGGCTTCCGCTTTCAGTTTTCAGTTGTCGAATGTTTCGGAAGTCGAAGGGTCTTCCGAAACGGATTATGTTCGACAACCGAGGTTTGTACAGTGGTACCTCGGTTTAAGAACAGTCCTGTTTGCGAACAATTCGGTTTACGAACTCCGCAAAACCGGAAGTAGTGTCCCGGTTTGCGAACTTTACCTTGGTCTAAGAACGGAATCCGAAAGGTGGAAGGGCACCGTCAGCGGGAGGCCTCATTAGGGAAAGCGTGCCTTGGTTTAAGAACGGTTTTGGTTTAAGAACAGACTTCCGGAACGGATTAAGTTCATAAACCGAGGTACCACTGTACTTCTTTAAACAATGCATAGTTAAACGACAGAACTCTCTCCCACAAGATGTACTGATGGCCACCAACTTGGATAGCTTTAAAAATACTCCCTGAGGGGAGTTGAAAAAGAAGAAGCTTGGGAGTTGCCACCATCCATCTCCCAGAGTGACCCTCCTTCCCCCAACTGCCACCATAGTGGCATCTGAAGGATCATCTTGCCCTGAGGGGAATGAGAAGAAGCAGTAACAGCTTCTTCTAAAACAGGGGTCGGCAAACCTACCGTGACTTGGGCTGGTGCCTCCAGCGCCAATCGCGCGGAGGGTGGGGGAGGGCGTGCCCATACGCGTGCACACACACTATTTCCGGCGCACTTCCGGGTCGGAGGAGCACTGGAAATAGCTTGTGCGCATGTGTTCGGGCCTCCTCCGACCTGGATGTGCACCGGAAATAACGCTTGCGCATTCGCACAAGCTATTTCTGGTGCTCTCTGACCCAGAAGTGGGCAGCCCTGCCGCGCTGCGCCGATAAGAGCAGGCAGCGGGGGTCGCGGGGGCTGGATAAATGAGTCCCTCGGGCTGTATGCGGCCCCCGGGCCATAGTTTGGGACCTCTGTTCTAAAACATACAACCCTAGCATTTGGCCATTATTTAGCCCTGCCGATAACAGCATTGCCTCCACCAGTAAACTAGTCAGGAATTATTTGCATCTATTAATGATAGCATCTACCACCTCTGTTTCTCTCACAGAACTCCCAATATCTTCCTGCCTCAGTTTGTGGGATGTCCACAAAAACAGATTCCTTCAACTGTAGCTGACTCCCTTTCTCCTCTGTTCCTTTGCCTCTTCTCCACATTCGTTGCTTTCTTTGGCTTAGTCAGAAACTACAAGTAGTGTGTAATTTTTGAAGAAATCCTTTATTTCAGAATCGTCTTAGGAGGGTTTCAAAGAACCAGGTTGCCCCCCGCCACCACCATTGAGTTTTACATCAAGATATTAAGGGGAAAGCTCCATCTGCAAAACAAATGGTAGATTATGACTTAGATCCAGAGTCTCCTTCTTATCTGTGAAACTTACACTACTTGGAACCATAACTATTGACACATTTTTCTCTGTTTTCTTCACTTTCCAAATCTTGCTGTCTTTTCTGTCCTTGGATTGCTCAAACCTGTGTCATGTGCATTCAAACTTTTCTTATTGCATCTAGCTTTTCACTTCAGCCTGCTAGATCATTCCACTCAGTGTATGTTTTCCTCAAACTGCCAAGGAGAGCTCAGTTTGTAGAGCACGAGCCTTAATCTCAGGGTTGTGGGTTCAAGCCCCACATTGGGCAAAATATTCCTGCATTGCTGGGGGTTGGACTAGATGACCCTTGTGGTCTCTTCCAACTCTATAATTCTATAATTCTCTGTAGATAATTGCGTTTTGATGATTCAAATTATGCAATTTACTCCTTGATGTCATTTTGATACTTGTAATAATAAAAAAAACATCATTTTGAATTGAAATTGGGCCCTTGTGGTTCATGTTAACTGCCCCTGGTAATACAGTGCCCCCTTCTTTTCATAGTATGCCCCACAGGTCTTAATCCAAGATCATAAAATATCATAACTCCATGGTAATACACATACAGTGGTACCTCCGGTTACGAACGGGATCCATTCCGGAGGCCCAACTGTATCCCGAAGATTTCATAACCGGATTACCGCTTCTGCGTGCGCACACGGTGCCGCAGAGTGTTTCTGCGTACACGCGAGTGGCATACCCACTTCCGGGTTTGCCGCATTTGCAACCCGAAGATTACGTTACCCGAAGGTCCACTGTACATCCATGTGTTAGTGTTAAACATATTATCAGAGACACATTAAGGCTTGGTAACATAGCTTCATATAAAATTAAATGTCAAGGAAACCTCACTCCCTGACAGGCTGCTTTTCTTGGTGTAAGAATACTTTTTGTGAGGGAGCCTTCCATCATTTGTGATCATTCCATTGTCCATTTGCAGGCTAAACCAGTACCAGAAACAGTTTTACCTTGTGATTAAACTGTCTAGAGAGCCTCTTAGACAGTAAGAAATGCTTGTATGCATTTTGCAAATAAACATTTATTGCAGCACGTACGCACTTTGGAATATACAATGAAAAAAAATATTCTTTTTTTAAATATTAAGATTGAACACTCAAAAAGGATTTGCATCCTGATAAGATTAGAAATGTACTTTCTAGATTAGAAATGTACTTTCATGGCATACATAACTGTAA
Organism: Darevskia mixta; assembly: GCA_034641385.1. Taxonomy (NCBI): domain Eukaryota; kingdom Metazoa; phylum Chordata; class Lepidosauria; order Squamata; family Lacertidae; genus Darevskia; species Darevskia mixta. Next base: position 28,701,292 of record JAWWNH010000066.1, read on the forward strand.
GACTGTCCTTAGTATTAGGCCCTAGTGTTAGTGTTTATTTCACTTCCTAGTCTGCCAGAGAGTGGTAGCCTTTGCTATTTCTAGAGGGCTAAAATGGAGATTCATTATCTTATTAGAACTTCTGTAATCTGACGCTCTTTTTGAAAATCTCATGAATGTTGTATTGATAGAGTATATAATTTTTAAAAAGAAAAGTGAGGTTTTAATACTTGTATTTAACAATAACAGTCCAAAATCATTAGCAGGACATTTTTTTTCTTAAAGCAATAGCAGATTATATCTGAATAGCTAAAGCAACTCCACTTTTACATTATTTCTGTTGTGATGGTTGAATCTTGCATGGGACTAGTCTTGTGAATTTCAGTTAGCAATAATTGTTCCTCAGATTAACCTCATTGAATCTTTATTTGAATCTTCAAACTAATCCTCTTGCTTCTACCACCATTGTATTCAGATAATATAAGTTGCTTTTATCATGATGGGGATACTGCTTTTCTATTTGATAGTTGGTTAATGTTAGTGGATTGATGTTGGTAAATTATTCAGCTCGCTCAAATATGAAATCTGATCATGTTCAGAATGTGATCTCTGTGTTCCTCAGAAATTATAACTTATGCTTACATAGCTGGATACAAGGAGGTAGTTTGTTATACAGAGTAGTTACATTAAAAATGATGGCTTGCTCCAGTGGCGTAAAGTCTACATTATGCAACAGTCTGTACCAACCAAATTGTCTCCCCCCCCCCCCCAATCTATCCCTTATTTCAAAGAGGGAAAGCTGTGAAAGCATTTGGACTTTATAATTAGTTTTGCAACCTCCATTTTACTGATAAAATTGGTATAAAGCTGATGTAGTATGATGGTTATAGTGGTTAAGAGATGAACTATGACAATCTTTGTTTAAACCTCACCTCCACCATGAAATTACTAAGTGAACCTAACTTAGACAACTACTCCCTCCCAGCTTTAGTCCCTATCCACAATATTAGAAGTAATAATACTGACTTACTTTGCAGGATTGTTTGAAAGGATTGCAATTATATAATGTGAGTGAAGCATTTAGTGAAAACACTATACAAATGTTAAGTACTATTAAATAAAATAGTTCCAATTTTAATTATTATGGTCATTTTTACTATTCTTCCCCCCCCCTGTCTACTACCCAGGACATACTTCCACAAGACAGGGTCCTGTGGCACCTTTGAAGTTATTGTGACGTAAACTTTCATGAGCCACAAAATCCGTAAACCTTTTCATCCTTTAGGTGCCCAAGACTCCCCCTACCACAAACTAACTCTGTAATTTGATGCTATACAAATTGTAAATAGAACATTACTTTCAGCATTAATTAATATTGTGTTTAAAAACTGTATAACTGAAAAACTGAAAGAGAACCTCCTAAAAGTTTACACTGCAGGCATGTCCCGTCCCCCACTTACCCAGGAGTTACATTCCGGGGCCCCGCATGCATAATTGAAATTGTGAAAAGTGGGGAGGACTCCACTTTAATAGGGTGGGTGTGCAGGGAAGAGAGAGAGAGAGAGAGAGAGAGAGACTTGCGCTGAAAATCACTCAGCCTGTGAGTGCCTGAGATTGCCTGCTTACCTAAGAGTGCCAGTGCACATGGCAGCGGCTGGCTGAGGAGGGTGCCCAGTAGAAATGGTGCCAGGATTGGGGTGTGGATGTGCAGCGGAGCAGCAGGTGCCGGGAGAAGGCGCCTCCTGCTCTGTGCTGCTGGTTGATTGAAGGGCACCTTCCCTCGCTCAGAGAACACCCCCGAGAAACTTCTAGGCAGGAGCCCCAGCCAAGGGAAGACCTATTTTATTATTTATTTAGCAGTGACCTGCATAAATGCAGTCACGTGTGAGTGAGATGTGCATAAGTTAAGGGCCCTGTACACGCATGTCCTACTTTGTGGAAGTTTGCTATGGGAAAATTCACTCATCTGAACACTAGGAATTAGTACCCAAACCTCACTATACACAGCAGAGATTTGGATTTTTTTTTACTTCCATAGTTAGCTGCAGGAGGGGGAGCAACTGGACAAATCAGAGAGCTTTTTCTGAGGTTTCTTGGGGAGGTTTTTTTTGGGGGGGTCAGAATTCTGTGGTCAGGAGCACATTAGAATTTTTTCCCATAGGAATCAGTAGGAATTGTCAACTCATGCAAATGCTCGCCTAATGATTGATGTCATTGTCAGTGGTATTAGGAAGACAGAAAACCAAGTCAGGCCATTGGTCTATCTAACTCAGTATTGCTGACTAGCATTGACTATCCATGGCTTCAGGCTAGGAGAATTCCGAGCCCTATCTGGAGATGTCATAATTTGAGTCTAGAACCTTTTGCATGTAAAGCAAATGCTCTCCCACTGAGCCACAGCCCAAATATTATATGCTCTATAAAGTTCCAATTTCCACAGGATAGGCCTACCTTTGAGAGCATTACATGTGAACTGGGTCTTAGAATCTCGTTAGAATTTCCCCCCTAAAAATGTTAAGTAATTCAACAACTTGCAATTTCCCTACCTCCCAAACAAGTGAAACAGCTTAAGTTTAGAGTCTCAGGGGAAAGACACCATTTTCAATATCAAAGACTAATGAACTGGAACATAGGAACACTCACAGTTTGGAAATGATCTCATATATTTCATGCAGGAGAGAGCCAGGATCTGGCTGCTTAAGTATGCAACATAGGGCATAGGTAATACAGTCGAGAAACCTGGAGCAAGGGGAGAGGTGTCAGAGTGAACCTCAGGATGACTCATGCTGCCTACTTTCTGTTTGGACTGCAGCCAAAAAATGTCCCTCCCACACAGATGACTCCAGCACATAAGTAGTGGACTTCCCCCTCTGCCCCTTAGTCCAAGAGATAGCTAATTGTATTTGCCTTTACCGGGGAGAGGAGAAGCTAACAGGCCACCAGAAGTTTAGCTTTAAAGCTTAGGCTTGAAGAAAATAGACTCACTACAAGGGATGGAGTTATATGTCTTCACTCCTGAAACCAAGTAGCTTTATTAATCATGCCACTTTTCTCCTTCCTGCCCAATTGCTGGTTTGAATTTGAGCTGAAGATTTGTTTAGAAAACCAGAACACATAAGCAATCTGATCTAGTTGTATTTAAGTGTTTTTTCTCCTTTTCTTCCTTTGTCCCTTCAGTCCATAATTTGCGATCTATTCTTGTATTTGATAAGAGTTTGGGGTTTGACTGGTCAAGGATAATTTTAACCTTATTTGAATACATTTTATTAAGTTTAGGTTTCATTTTAAACCTAGCTTTTCTTTTCTTTTAAAATAGAAGTTTACTGCAATTGAAAATTTACTATTATTTCAATTCTAAAAAACTGCCCCATATATTTTATTACTGTTTCTGACATCTCTATTGGAAGTTGTAGTTCCTTAATTGAGGAATTTCTTATACAAAGTAGGTGGCAAATGTTACTGTAGCATGCAGATGATATCTTAGCTTCTAAGGTGGAGATATAGCAGGTTTGAAAACCATTGATTGCAAGTCATGGATGGAAGACATGCATTCTTGGCAAAAGATAGTAACCATTTTGAAGGGTTATATAAGTCATTACCTTTCATTAACCATATGCACTGTCAAGGTTACTTAGATTTCTGTGAGAAATCTACTGGGCCAGGTGAAGCTATAAGCAAATCAAATCTATTATTTGCATGGCTTAATGGCCAATGGTTGTTAACCATTCGCAAACTAAATGTCATGTTAATTGAGCATCCTTATAGTTACATAGACTTACTTTTGCATAAACAGATACATTGGCCTCATTCATATGTCACATTAGTTTAAAACAAGCTATGGTTTCATGTAAGCATACTGGTGCGTGCTGCTAAGAAGTTATTGTGCCTCTCCTCCTCCACGTCCTGCTGCTGCTACCACTCCTGCAGTGCTATTTTTCTAGAAAAAGAGGTGCCGGAACTCGCCATTAACACCTCCCTTGTTCTCATATGGGGCTCGTGGGGCTATGGCACCCACTTGAGAAACTTGAGTCAAGGTTTGGAGTTTGGCTTGTTTCCTGGTGACAGAACAGCAGGAGAGGAACAGAGTGAGAACTTTTCAACAGCATGCATTAGCTCACTGCATTAAACAATAGCTTGTTTTTAAACTATGGTTTAATTTGATGTGCAAACCTGACTAGTGTATGATCAGCAGAAAGTCCTAGAAATTGTAGTGGAATGTAATGCAAACTTCCACAGAAGCTAATCTTAGTGGATGAGTGTTTACTGGTTATCTGCCCTAAGTCTGTAACATTCACTACTGAAATTCATGCTACATAGTCTTCAGGAAAAAGACGGAGATTTCAGTTTTTATTTAGTTTTATATTTATTTTACTTTCTTTTTGTTGTTTTCACTCAGTCTGCTGTTTAATCTTTGATTACAGGCTACTAAAGAAGTAATAGAACGAGAGGCCCCAGGGATGGCCTTGGCAATGCTGATGGGATCACTTAATGTTACACCTCTGGGCATGCTCTCTAGGTAAGAATATTAACAAAAATACCATGAATTATTTCTCTAGAAATATTTAAGGTGGTGGAATGGTTGCATTGAGCAATGCATTAATACTTGGCCCCTTCATCATTTTCAGATTCAGGTAGATACACTTTTTTATGACTCCTGATTTATCCTTTTGGGACCTCTGGCATGTTAATAGGCCAGCCAATATTTGAAAGTACTTTAGAAAATGAGTTAATGGTTTCAGTGTGTTAAAAAGCAGGTATCCATGCCAGATCAATTATACGTAGGGTGGCAAAGAGGATGTGGGTGGATGCCACCTACAAAGAAAAGTTCATTTTCAAAGTCACATATCAGTGAATGGCATGGGATAGGCTATTTTTAGGCTAACTGTCGCATTTCTGAAAGTAATGAACTGATTTAGACATACTGTACACCAAGATGAAGGTAAGCAGCTGTGCTACCAAATATATAATAGCTGTAGTAGTCTTACATTTTAAGGGTAAAGTGCCATAAGGGCAAGAGCAGTAAGCACACTGGAAATTAGCCAAAACATGGCTTTGGAAAGCATAACTGTTTTAACCATCCCACACAGCTATTTCAAGTCGACTATATATTTAGCAGCCAACATTTTTCCTACAGTTGCACTGAATGTCTAAGTCAGATAGATACTTACAAAATTACAGTGAATATAAGACACAACCATACCTCTTAAAACAGTTACAATACAAAAAAAAATGAAATAAAATAAACAGCATATAGATACTAACTTCAGCGTTCCTGACCCATGTCATCAAAGCTGCTTCTTGTTAATAAAGGTAACAATTATGTAAAATACTGATTTGCCAAACTGAAGCACATGGCCTATGAAACATGAACAAGCCATATTTTATTTAAAAGTGATTTCCTGGTTATTGTAGGAGGTGATGTAAACTGGGTAATTTAGAAGAGGGTTTATTCTAGCTAGGAGCTGCAGGTCGACTTTACTGTGAGTTCTCCTTTTCATATTTTTACCTGCTTTCTCCTAAAATAAAACTTTGTTGGAGTTCTGATGCCTCTTGTTTGAAGCTTAAAGGAGTCAGTGTGAACTTTTTATGTTTTGCAGATGGCAACAACAAAGGTGCACTATGTCACTCACAACATCTAACAAGTCAGAGAAGCTGCTAAATTTTCCTATAAAATTATCTTCAATGCTATATTTAGGGTAACATTCTTCCTTCTTTGTCACTCTATGTACAGTTGAACTGGCATAGGTGTCTAATTCTTAAAATGCTAATATTGATTTAAGTTTTTAAAAATGACATTTTGATTGGTTAGCATTGGTAAAAATTTAAAACGACATTGAGGTGTTTGGTAGGGGGAAATCTGGTTAAGGGTCTTATTCTGAAACTTTCTTGTGAATCTGCATGTATAATAACATTGCACTTTATATACATTACTTCAGTTGATGCAGAGAAATGCTGACTTGCCTAAGGCTGTCTAGTGAATTAATGGCTGCTAGCAACTTCTTGGCTTGTTCTTTCATTCAGTAGCCCTGCTCACCTAGCAGTGATTTTCTTATCATGGACACAATCCAGAAAAGTGCTGTATTGTAGGTTTTCCCTGAAATAAAGTAACTTCTAATGTAGTCATACTTTAAGATGGCATGAAACTTGCTCATTGATTAGCTTGTAAGCAGTATTCAACAGAGAACATACATAAACACTGTTCCTATAAATATAGAAAATAAATAAAAACAAATAATTTGGTCATAATAAAATAAATTATTTATAGTAATTTCATAAGTCCCCAAACTAGCAAAGAACAAAGCTTGGTACATATTCCTGTATTTTTATGAGAATTTTCTCTCACTTTGCCTCCACTAAACTCCCAGCTTTCTTTATAACAACTGCTTTATAACAACTTTATAACAACAATAAGAGCAGTTGCTAAGAAGGGTTTATTTTTTTAATGCTGCATATGTGGTATGCACACATGTTGTCATTCGTCATGGGATTGTGGCCTGTCTGTACATGACACAGGTATAACTGACTTGGTTCATGTTCATGAGATCTCAAGGAAATCCACTTTACTAAGTATTTGTTAGAACAGTCTTCCCCAGCCTGGTGTCCCCCAGATGTTTTTGGCTATAGTTTCCATCAGCTCCAGCCAGCCTAGCTAGTTGTCTGGAATGATGGGAGTTCATCATTCAAACAATCTAGCACCAGGTTGAGGAAGTCTGTATTAGAGAAAATTAATACTGTGCCTCTCTTGAGTTAAACATAATTATGATGGGGTGGGGGAACAGAGATTAGGTGGTCACATTTAGCTTTCAAGATGAATTGTAAAATGAAATACTTAAGTATAAATAATTTGACAAGAACACATTATGAGTGTTCTATAAAAGTTAGTGTTTTTGCTCTTTCCATGGCAGAGAAGACTAGCAAATAATGTTGTTCATTGGGTTTCTTTCCTATCATTTTATTGTATTTCTATTTTTTGCAGTTAAAAGGGGGAAATGTTAAACAAATTAAAAGTAGACTCATTTCCAAAACTAGACAGTCCATTGTACCATTCAAGCATTGGATTACCGGTATCTTTATTATTCTCTTTGCCGCCAAAGTGGCAGTGAAATTGTCATTGTGTATGAATGTGATTGGGATTGTGCGTAATGTGTCCGTTAAGCAGCTTAATTAACTGTAAATCTCATAAGACTTTGAAATATCACTGAGGAACAAAGACTATTCTGGAAGTACTCTAAAACGGGGGTGGACTTTAAACACAGATCTGCCCATATCACATAGAGGAGCCAATCTGTGGAGACTTTGGATTTGCCTTGCATATTCTTCCCATTGGCCTTGCTCACTCTCATGTGATGTTAGAAGGCAGAGAGTTCCCATTGTCACATGGATGGGCAATTTTCATGGGAATGGCAACTGGAAAGAGGCTAACCCTCACCCATGCATTGCCACCCCCAACAACAATTATATTTGTACAGCAGTTAAACAGAAAAAGCTCCTATTGATGCCCATGGGCATTTTCTCCCTCTAAGCCTAATTGCCACAGGCAGGGGGGATAGAAGGGGGAGGAGAGCAGAAAAAGTGGGTGATGGGGAGAATGAAATGGTTGTAGGGAATGTGGATGTGTGTGGATGGATTTGCATATGTATGAATACAGAGATGGGAGTGAAGGGTGTACTTGTGTAAGAAAGAGTAGCTGTGTGAGAGGGAGATGAAGAGAGTATGCAAGGTGGTGATGACCTTAAATTTAAATAAGTTCCCCCCATATAGAAAGAGAAGGGGTATCTCTTTTTTAAAAGCAAAGGGGTACATGGGTGAGGAGTACAAAACCTCGCCTTGTTGCTTACCGCTCCACACTCCCTTTCTCCAAGTCCTTTTCTCCCGATCAATAATACTTCTGAAATCGGAACCCTACTAAGGAGGAAAATGGGGTGGGGGATGAGCTTGCAGGAAGGTAATTATGTGAATGGAATACACTGATATATTACTATCATGTCTAGTTCAGGCTTGAGACTTTGCTACTGAATGCTACAGTAACCAAAGCAGTTACTGTACTGTATTTCTGATAGTTATTTTAACTTTGCTTTGTTGCTAATGTGTTTGATACACTTACTAGGATGAGGAAAATGACACAAATCTGCTTCACAGATGTCAAATGGCATTTCCTTCTTGAATCCCTAACTGTAAGAAAGTATTGTACAAGCCTGTTTGGAATCCATCTTCAAGGTCTATGCAGTTTCTGTTGGTAACTTGAGGCTGTATTTAGTCAGCTACTTTCCTTCATGTGATTTCAGCTTAACATGCTTGTTCAGTAAGACTGTTCAATTACTGTGTTGAGGCAGTTCCAATTGCAAAAATTGCTTCTAGATGTATCCGCTTCAAATGAAGCAGTAGTGAAATGGTGTGCTAAAATATACTTGGTGATCATGTAGCAATACATGATGGAAAATATCTATTCTATATGAATCAATACTTCACCTGCCAGTGTTTCCCTCACTTTGTTCTTATGAGGTGCTGTTTCTAGACCATTATTACTATTCTGGTCTAACCATTTTTGTTAAATTATCACATGGTGCTTTTTGTATACAAATAGTGATACATCTAGATTCTATATCTAAGTCTTCTGAATCTGAAACTTTTTAAACATTTTGACTCATGATGGTGGTTATCTACCAAATCTACATTGTTATAAATTAGGGGTGTTTCAGTGGTTGTCCTGAGTGGCACTAATTATGATTGAACTAATCTGCACTCATATAATTTTCACAAATAGCCCATCTACTAAAGGAAGTTATCAGCCTTAGAACATGATGCTCCAGCTTTGTGAGTTGAAATAAGGAGCATAAGATTCCTCACATATGTGTACAGGAGATGTCAATGCAAAGTGGAGGGGGGCTAAGAGATAAGTGTAGCTTATGATGGAATGACATTTTGCAAAGAACACAAGGGTCCTGCTGAAAATAGCAACCACAAATAGAGTCTTCCCCCTTCCCATGTACCTTCTAATTCAACTTCCTATGTGACCTGACATAATTACAGCGGCCTGGTTCATAACACGTAATGGTAAGCTAGAGACTCTATGTACTGCTGTTAGTTATTGCCATGGTCCTCACCACATATTTTCTTTTAACTGAACTAGAACCCTGTTCTTTGACTCAGTGTATGTCTTTGGAATGCTACAAGCTTTCTTGGACCCAAATAACTCTACCCCTTTCCCACTGTGATTGGGCTTTATTTTATCCTTGCTGGCATCAGACAACAAACGTTTCCATGTGCACAAATGCTGTTCCTGATTGTGCCCCACCCTGCTGTTCTTCCTTCACTTTGCCAGCCTTCTCCTGGTTGCTCATTCCTGTCTCACTTCCTTCTTGTCAATTCCCCATATCTGCCTTACCTATCAGGCTCTTTTCCAGGATCTAGACAAGCATTCGTCTCTGTTATTTAGAAAATGATCATGTAGTCAATCTCCCTCACCCCCTCTTTTAAAAAAAATTGATAATTTCCAACCTAGAATTCACTCCATTTTAGGAGTAAACCTGCGGTTCAGATTTCTGATACTTTGTTGTTAGTGTTTCTCCAGTTTGGAATGCAACAGATTTCAGATCAGGAATGTCACTATATTCCATCTTTATGTGACTATGCAGGGAGGGAGGAATCTTCTGGGGCACTGGGTAGAATGTAGTTCCAGATATGTTAGTGCATGAGAGAATAGTGGCAGCCCAAAACATCCATGTGTTATCCGTTTGTGCTATAGTAGTTAGTATCATATTTCTGGAACACAAATGACTTCCCCCTCTCTCCCCCCTAGTGTTCTCCTTATAGTTCTCCTTGGCCTTAGATTAACTATTATTTAGTTCCAGATTGGCACAAATCACTACAGATCAATTTGAGTTCACCTGGACTGCTCTGTAGCGATTTGTAGCTGCCTTGGCCTGATTTGGATTTGGCACAAATCAACGCTGTTCCGGATATGGATAAATCAGTTGTGCAGCTCTACTAATTAGATCCAAATAGTTGGCTTTCTGATGAGCCAATTTGATACATGGATACAGCCTAGAAAATCTCAAATAATTTGACTTGTATTTTAGTCTGGACAGAGGGCCAATCTACTTCTGCACCAACATAAAGATAAGATAAGATAAGATAATTTATTGTCATTGCACAAGTACAAGCACAATGCTATACAAGTGCAACAAAATTGCATGCCACCCCGTAAAAAACAGAAAGAAAGAAAAAACAAAGCAACAGGAGTACCAACAGGAAAAGCAGTACTTCCTTTAGTAATGAATTTTGAACGTTCTCCAACTCCTGGACAGTGTTCAACGGAAACGTGGAAGGATCAACCTTGGTCAAAAAGATTTTAAGGGCTGAAGCAACCTGTTGTCCTCCCTTTGTATAAAAAGAATTCAAAATAGTTCCAACAAGACGTCTTACTTTAATTAGAGTAGCATCCTTATGGGTCATCAAAGAGGAATTAGCTGCAAAGTGAACCCCTAAATAACAAAATAATAATAATAATAATAATAATAATAATAATAATAATAATAATAATAATACCCCGCCCATCTGGCCGGGTCTCCCCAGCCACTCTGGGCGGCTTCCAGTAAACATTAAAATACATCAACATGTATTTATCCAGTTATATGTGGAAGATCACTTACTGAATGCAAGCACTTTAGTTTTAGAAAAGAATATTAATACTAAGCTGTTCCTTCTGATAGAAATTGGGCAGCAGATCCATCTGCTTTTTCAGACTGCCCCGTGCATAGAATGATGGTGACCTTTCTATTTCTTATGGCATCCAATTTCCCAAACAATTTACCCAGAACATTGACATAAAGGCTGAAAAGAAAAAGCACCAAAATACATTCCTCTTTAACTATGTTTATAGTTGGAATTCGGTCAGATGGAAGTCCACTCCTGCCTACTTTAATTTTAACAAATGTATCATGGTGCAGACTTTGAAGAAGCATCGGCAGCCCAGGGCAGCAACTTAGCCCACAGACTGCTTCTATCTAGCAACTCAAAAGCTGAGGATAGGTCAACAATGGATATTTTAAACCATTTCCCCAATAAGATGGAACAGAGTATGGCAACAATTAATAGTGGAATAAGAATTTCTAACCCCAGCTTGCTCTTCAGACAGAATACAGTTGCAGGAGAAACACGCCTGCAACTTAAGCAGAAATAAGTTTTACAGGAAACATGCAACAAACTGATTTTTAAAAAAGATAAACCGCAGACAGTTCCAACCCTTAAGGAATTAAGCCTGTCAAGCCAATATCAATAAACAATTTAGTGAGGATAGGATACCACAGTTAGAATGCATATTAAACAGTTTGAGAAGCATGTGATCTTCCCTTGGGGCCTTATTTGACTTAGTTGGATCATTCAGGGATTTGACCATACATGAAGTTGCTGGATCCCAGTTAGGGAAAACTCAATAATCCACCAAAGGGGAGGAGAAGCTGTTGAAGAGTTATATAGTTTTGTGAAATAATTAGTCTAATCATCAGTTGAAATCTGAGCTTTAGTAACCCTTCTTCACTAAGCCAGTCCACAAGGAACGATAGCCAAAACTTACACTCATTATTTCTCTGATAGCCGAGTCTAAAACTTTCCACTGAGTTCTGTTATATTCTTACTTTCTTCTTTTTTTTGATGTATGAGGCATTTATAAAGTGATCTAAATTTGATGAGCTGTTCAGTGGCTACTTCCATTTTTAGTTTAGAATGTTGTTTGGAGAATTTAACCAGAGTTCTTTTAGCATTCTTGCAATTCTTATCAAACCACACAGTGGACAGGCCAAAATTCTGATATGAGATATATGGTGTAATTAGAAAAGGTCTGCCTGCTGTAAATAATTAAAGAAGAGGCTTTCCACAAAAGACAATGAGGATAAAGTATTATTAATTGATCAGATCTCATCAATTTAATCTGAGAGGCAGAGAGCCTCAGACCACTTCATTCTTCTGGTCCCCAAGACCCATTCACTCCCATTATGTCAGTAAGATGGCTGACCTCCAGCAATATTGAAATCTAAAATAAGCTCAAAAGGATAGTGATCACTTTCTATATGGATAGAGAAGAATTGGCAATAAAATTAATATATACTGATTCCTTGCTGATTTGCTTATAGTATGCTGAGAGTTTGTTCTTATAAAATTAGGGGTATCAGAAAGAGCATCTTAGGAGTCTGTGGTTGTCTATCATCTGCAAATAAACATACAGTTTTACTATAGATTATTATGTGTGTTTGTTGAAAATACTTGTGGTTTGGTACTGGATTCAGAGCGGGTTTTCTTAAAGAGAAATAATTTGAGTTTTTATTTCTATGAAACAGTTACTTGTGGCTTGGCTTTTCCATGCAACAAGCTGTTCCATATTTTTCTTTTGAATGAGTCACAATGTGTTTATTTTTTAACAGTTTTTGTGATTATTTGAAATTATTAATACCCTTTTTATTGCTAGCCCTTGATTATATTGATTCAAAGCATATTGGGCCTCAAATGGTGCTTCCAATGTACCTTTAAGGTTTCTTTGCTTTGTTTCCTGCACTGGTAATGTTTGCATGAAGAAAAACAAATATGCCTAGTTGAAATACTGCAATGCCTTACATACACAGAAGCAGTATTCTGCACATGTATTCCTAGCTGCATTCCTAGCTGAGAATCTGCATTTGCAAGCAAGAGCAGTATGTGCAATTCTTGTCCTGGCTCAGCCCCAGAGGGCTCACATTCATAAGCTTATTGTTCATAGCACTGAACATCTGATCAGGATGAATGAACCAGGAAATGGATTCATTCCTGCCTTGAACTGATGATTAGACTGATGATGATATGACTGGAGCTAAGTGCCTGGAGCCCTGGCTGCTATGCATTCAGGTGAGTCAGGGTTATAGTGCTAAGAACTTCATTTGAAAAAATTTCGGACAACTTATCAGAAATATAGTAGCAGGTAAAAATACTTCTTTAATGAAGAATGTGTGCTTCTACTTTTACCTGCACCCCACAATTTCTCAATATTAACCACAAGGGCTATAAAATCCAGAGAAAAAAATTTTAATGCAAAAGACAGGAAATCTATCAGAAAGTATAGTCATCTGATCAACAAGGTGTGAGACAAGGCTTAAAGAAAATTAGGGATACCATGAAGATAATGCATAAATTTTGCTTTTCAGATAATATGATGAGAGGCTATCAAAATATAAGCCTTTCATTTCAGACTATGCATCTCAAGAGTTATCAGTAAAATTTACCATTCAAGCCTACTGATAGGAATTGTTATGTTGGAATTGTTAGGTAACCATTCATAAGTAAAAAAATTAGAAATCTATTAAATACCATTGCTCTGGATTTTGTGTGTTTTATGCATTTTCATAAGCTTGCAATAAAGTTAATGAAATTCTTAGTGTTTAAAGCAATTTAAAACTGTTATTTCTCTGTAAACAGAGTTTCTGTACATGTCTGAATTAATCAAAGACCTATATTAACACTTCATCTGTAGAATGCATTTTAGACCTTAATTAAATTATGGGTTTTATTTTACACCCTTTATATCATATTATGGGTCTAACTGTAGCAGGTATAGTCAGCAAGATAATACAGAATAAAAAATTTATTTTTATGTTGGATTTTAATGATTACTTCATGAATCCAGAGAATATAAAAGGGAAGGAAAAAGCGATATAAAATTATGATATTCACATTTAAGTCAGTAAATTACTCTTTAGTCTTAGAATCTTGAAGGGTACCCTGGATCCTTAATCTTCCTTTCTGCTCCATGGCAAAATATGGCCTAGGACATAGCAATATTTTTTTCCTGAAAATTGATTTGGTTATTACTTTTTGCTATTTGTATCTCAGGTTGTTTACAATAAAAAAGCAAAGTCAAAAGAAAAAAACCTTTTGAAACTGACAATTTAAAACAAGACACAGAGCAGAGCAATGAAATACAACAAAATATCTGCATAAAGCTCATTAAACATGAGCAAACAATGTTTTTAGAATAATAATTTTGTAATTTATATCCCACCCATCTAGCTGGGTTTCCCCAGCCACTCTGGGTGGCTTACAACATATATAAAAACACAACAAAGCATCAAACATTAAAAAACAAAATAGCCTATACAAGCAACAAACAAACCAGTAAATCAATAGAAACCAATAACAACAACAATAATAACAATAATGAACAGTTTACAGTTATACCCAAATTAAAATAGCAGCTACCCCAACTAAACATTTCACCAACATCAATCTGACAAAAACAAAATTGAGGAACCAAAATTAGAACTGTTTAAAACATTTTAAAACATTTTAGTCAGTTGCCCAAATTCAAGAGTGCATGCATGAGAAAGTCATGTTTAACCCGGTGCTGAAAAGAAAGGAATATTTTCTTGTTTAGATTTCCTCCAAAATGTTGGAGAATTTCTGGCCAACCTAGAAAGTATTATTTGAAATCTTACCCCTCTTCTCTACCCATAAATAAAATGGTGAAGTATTCTATTTAACAGGTCATGGACAATGTGTCTCGCCTCACATGTCTTGAAAACAGAATGGGAATAAAGTATTCCCTCTAACCCTAACATAGATTGTTTACTAGTTCAATCAATCAATCAATCAATCAGGGCACTATTTGTGAAAGAGAAGCTATGTACCGGTAATAATTATGCTTTGCTACTGTTACAACAGTTAGAGTTGCTACTTTCGTTCCCACTTTTGGTTAGCTTTCACGCTCATACCATGCTTAATGTGTTGATGGAACGCTTTAATCAAATATATTTAAATCAAATTTATCCGTCGTATTGAATTGTGTGTTTCTACTGAGCACATCTTAAGACCTTCCCTGTCTTGAATATTGGTAGACAGTTATGAATAATAAAACATTTTGGTCCAATGTTGATGTTTCCCGTGCATTCATATTCATCACAATCTCTTCTCTTTTCAGACCTGTATGTGGAATCAGAGGGAAAACTCTTATAATTAATCTTCCAGGTAGCAAGAAGGGGTCCCAGGTAAGCAGTATTCTGGGGGAGAAAATCATTAATATTCATGATGAATCTGAGGAAGGAGAATAATTTTGCCTTTTAATTTATTTCTCCCATGAATTATAACAACCATGAAATTAACAATGAAACAATAAGGTGAACATTATTTTTAATTGAACATTAGTGTTCTATCTTGTGAAACCTACAATGCCATCATCCCAGTTATCAAAACAAAGGCTTCGAGTTGTTTGGTATCTGAAGGTCAACTGGTAATCATTCACCCCAATCCTCTGAAATGAATGAGGGAGCCCTTCTGGGTGGGTATATGTGCATCATACCACTTATGTATGGAATATGGCTGAATTATGGCACATATCTGAAGTTACATTACCGAGTTGATTTATAATGTGTTGGGGCAAATCTATACATTATGTGGCACCATTGTTCAGTGATACATGATTGCTTTTTGAAACCGAAATGGCAGCTGTGGGTGTTGGTTCACATAAGCTCTTTTCTCTTATCTACTCACATACCTGGTTAGATATAACACTTGCTGGTTTGTCAAAATAGTTTGCCATGTTGACCAAATGGGCAAACAGTGGTAGAGTAGATAAAAATCAATGATATAATAATCATAATAACAACAACTGCAATAACAAATAGTATTATTTAAGTTTGTCAATATTTTATTTTTAATCTGGAAACTGAATCAGTACCACTGCTTTAACATAATGAGATAAAGGAGGGTTTTCTTTTGAAATTAAGAACCAATTTTATAATTTCTTAGCTATGAATATTTTCCTACAGAATACAGACATTTCCTTTTCACCCAATAAAGAGTAAACTATCAGGCTATGCTTTGACCTTTCAGTTGTCGGCATTTCAGTTTCACTTTCTACTTTGTTTTTGTGAGGGTGAGATTGTGCAAAGTCAGAGTGACATAGAAAAAAGCAATTCTGGAAAGAAAAGAAGACAACATTTTCCAATGTGCAGATTTCTGTATTATCTTTGGGAATATTGTGTAGGTTAAAAAGGAAACAGTGCACATTGTATGTAGTGCAAGAAAGGATATGCAAGATTTATTTGTAAAAATGAAGCCCTACAAATGATAAGATGTTTAGTGATAAAATAACATGATTTTGGTGATCAGATTTGCACGATTATTTAAGAAATTTGAATAAGTTTGCTAATAAGGTAAAGGGACCCCTGACCATTAGGTCCAATCGTAGACGACTCTGGGGTTGCGGCGCTCATCTCGCTTTACTGGCCGAGGGAGCTGGCGTACAGCTTCTGGGTCATGTGGCCAGCATGACTAAGCCACTTTCTGGCAAACCAGAGCAGCGCACGGAAATGCCGTTTACCTTCCCTCCGGAGCGGTACCTATTTATCTACAGTGGTACCTCGGGTTAAGTACACTTCAGGTTAAGAACTCCGCTAAGAACAGAAGTTGTGCTCTGGCGGCGCAGCGGCAGCAGGAGGTCCCATTAGCTAAAGTGGTGCTTCAGGTTAAGTACGTTTCAGGTTAAGAACGGACCTCCAGAACGAATTAAGTACTTAACCCGAGGTACCACTGTACTTGCACTTTGACGTGCTTTTGAACTGCTAGGTTGGCAGGAGCCGGGACCAAGCAACGGGAGCTCACCCTGTCACAGGGATTCAAACCACCGACCTTCTGATCGGCAAGCCCTAGGCTCTGTGGTTTAACCCACAGTGCTACCCACGCTTAACTTGATTTAAATCAGTTACCGGTATAAAAAGCAGCTTTTCTTCTTACTGATATAAATCTTTGAGTTAAAAGGCCTTGAATTAAAACAATGCAAATCAGTTTGAAACTGGTTTGCAACCCTTGTTTCAAGGAACTACTTAAACCACAGTTTAAATCATAGTTTCCCAGTTTATATGTCAGGAAGTGTTCTGTTCAGCTAAACATGTAAGAGGAGGAGGGAGCATACATTCATGGTACGGCAAACTCCCTCAATAAATTTTGAAGCAAGGTAACATGAACTGGTTTAGGGTGCTTTAAAACTTTGAATCTTCCTGTCAGTAACAGTTGAGAGGTCTGAGATTCTTTTATGTGGTAGCTTTCACTAATATCTAGCAGTAAGGACTCTTAATAAAGTGAGATGAAAAACCTGTGATCCCCTTATACCTCAGCCAGAGTAAGTATGACCCATACTGGAAACAAAACAAAATTTTCTGTGTGAACAATTGTTTGTCACTTTTATAAGCACTTTAGAAGTTATAAGATATTAGGATAGTGATTAGATAATTGTTTAGCTTTTAAAAGTTTGTATATAGCTGTATTAGAAATCAATTGCTATAAGACTTGGAATTAGAAAATAATATTTATTTATTTCACTGTCAAAAAAATAGGTGGCAGTCTCCCTAAATCAAGTTGGCTTACTTTTTATCTATTGTCTTTGTTCTAAACTATTGGTGATATGAAGTATTTATTTTTCACAAGCTACTATAATAAGATATGTGAGCTTGAGTAGAGAAAATACAATAGAAGACCAAGAAACATTCAATGAAGTAAACTGGATAAGAAAATTTATCAAGTTGTAACCAATATATGTTAAAAGTTTTGGCCACAGTTTCACTCAGAAGGAAAGTAGAAATATTGTAAAGATGTTGTACAATTTAATGCCTCTCTTTGTGATTTTGTATGTAATGTATATGTAATATACAAATGTACATATTTATTGGCAAATGTGTTCAGTAACTGGAAGCCCCTTTAGATTATGCCGATTTTATAATGAAACCAATCCTTTCATTGAATGGAGCCTGGCAGTTCAGTGGAAGGGTCATCTTGTGCAGCAAAATGAAAGTTAGTTGTGTCTTCCAGAGATCTTCCAACAGCATAAATTGTTTTCCTCTTGATTAGTTTATCCCTCTTCACTCACGCTGAGGGGAGGTAGAAGACAGCATTCTCTCTCCCTGGAATGTCTGCAAACATTTCCTCTTCGGAAATCATATTCTGACTCTTTACTTCAACTTACATTCTGAGTTATAATTTGTATATAATTAATTAGTTGAGTTTATAGTATTACTGTGGATGACTATCTAGAATTTTTACCTCAGTAAATGATATCACTCATTTGGTTGACCACAGACTCCTCATTATTATTTGTTCAGAGTTCAAGTTGCCATATCAGATTTTTCAGCATTCTTCTATGTCTTGAAGTGACAGCACTTCTAATTTATAGACAGTTTTGTGGGAGGGAGGTGTGATGGAATATATATATGTAGCCAGCCAAACTACATGGAGTACCTCTTCCATTGGGAAGTTCATTTCATTATTATTATTTTTACCACCTTCCTACGTTGCTGTGCGTAAGACAATTTACAACCTGCAGAAATGCCAAAATATACAACAAACGTCATACATCCTATAACAATCCTATCAAATGCAAATAAGTCATAATGAAAAATATGACTATAAACTCCTCAGAAACCCATTTCATTTTTATCCATATCAGTTGTGAGTCCAGAATGAAAGGGAAATGTGCATGGATTCCACGAGAAGACCTCAGTGCCAAAAGCTCTAAGGCCATGTTGAAAGATCCCTCTCTAAATGGATTAGTACCTAAGAAGGCCAAGTTTCAGAGGCAAAGCTTATTTAGAACCATTGCAGAAGGAATCTAAAAAGATGAGAGAGCAACAAAAAACAAAAGGCCAGTTCCTACAAGTAATGAGAAATTAGTGCTGGAGTAATGAAGGAAATATTGCCACTTTCTAGAAAACAGTCACCTTACTGGAAGGAAGCAGGCACATCAGACATTGAGGTTATATCATTGGTATGAAGAGGAGAGTTAGAGGGTGGGGATGCTTTCCTAGTGAAGAAGTTCATGATCCATTATAAATAGTTTATCTGTTTACCAGAAAATAACATAATTGGCTCCATTATTCTGATAAGTGGCATTGTTATTATATGTTTAATTGTTAAGAGTGATAAATCTGGTCACAGTCATGTGGATACTTTTCTTACACTCACTAACTCATAACAATATCACAACTTATATAACTTACCCTTTAACAGATAGAAATTGGTATATATTGGTGTCTTTCCATTGATGGAAGGCTTCCAGTTGAGCCTTCTATCAGCAAAACTTGGTTCAAGGCAATCTTCAGCAATTCCCTTTGCAGACTCCAACATCACCTCCTATACTGTTTTAGAGCAGTTTTTCGGGTGTGTGGGTGTGTGCCAAAGATCAATTTGATCTCTGTTCGACTAACAGAAGGCTCTCCTAAAACAAGTACAGTAGCTTTACTGTCAATGGAGTTCTCATATGGTTCTTTAGAGTGTTTAAATTTCTTTTTGCTTTCTAAAATCTCTATATCTTTTGTAATTTTAAGCATTTCTCTTTTGATATAGGAAGGCAGTTGTGATATAATATGACCTCTAGCGACAACTTTACTTGTTTCCCAGATTATTGCTTTTGATAATGCTACATTATGTAACCTACAGAAAGTGTTTTCAGTTATTCACATTTTCCTTTCACATCTGGTTCTATTAATATCCAATAGAGGTGTCTCTGTTATATCACAATACCCAGTCTCTTCATCTGAGGGTTCAGAGCAGGCTTCCTCAAACTCAGCCCTCCAGATGTTTTGAGACTACAATTCCCATCATCCCTGTCCACTGGTCCTGCTAGCTAGGGATCATGGGAGTTGTAGGCCAAAAACATCTGGAGGGCCGAGGTTGAGGAAGCCTGGTTTAGAGGATCGTATCTCTTCTTCAGAAGCCTATCTTCAGTAGAGATCCTTTTATGAGTGTGGAGAAACTCTACTCATATATCATGTGATGGAAAATATTCCAACAGCAGCTTCTTCAATAAATTTGTATCCTTTAATTAAAATGGATTTTAATCTGCTAGACCTGAAGTGAATTGTTGGCTCTTTCAGCCGTAAGAGTTCAATTAGACTTAGGGTTAGATCAAGTCTACATACTGGCAATTGTCTTTAAAAACAAAACAAAACTGCATCCAACAGCTCAGGTAAATGACTAATGTAGCATGTAGTTAGATGTTAAGACTTAGAGGTTTGGTTCCCTTATACCCACTAGAAAAACTCCAGTGCCTCAAGGGAATTTTTCCCTTGTTCATTTGAAGCTGGTGTTGAGCTAATAGCCATATGTTCTCCAGGCCTTTTTACAGCAAATGCTTGGATTGTAAATACCCAAATTTGATTCTAAATTATGTACAAATATTATCTGACTAGTAAATTTAAAAATAAATACATAAATTATAATTTCAGTATATGCAGGTCAGATGAGTTAGATTACATTTTGCTTTATGTTTTGTATTGTCCTTTATCCAACTTACCAAGGGATAGATCTCTGTCTTCTTTTCATAATTTTATGGAAGGTCAATAAAATTATTTTAAAGTTATATGATTGCTGACTGTAAACAAATTTGTTACCTATAGTGTAGCTTTATAAGTGCCAGCTGTAAGAAAGTAAAGTGTAAGAAAGTAAAGTTTTTTTTACCTAAAGCAGTGTTGACTGGCAACAGGATTTTTGATTTAGAAGATATGGGGAACATTACAAGTTTAAGTTTTTACAGCTTGCACCTTTGAAAATGTATATGTTAACCTCCTCCTGTATTAATTTTTTTGTTGAAATATATTTTGTCTTGTGATTTATATTGTAATGGCTATTCGGTATAAACAATAAAAATCTGACGTGGTGATTACTTGCAGTTTGCACAGTTAGCAACATTTATGCTTTGAGGTGTATAATATCTTAAGTTTCATTCTTCATTCTTGTTAGGTAAATACTCTAAAGCAAGTTTCTCATTTTCGTATCACTAAATATATTATGTTGGGCTTTTGTTTTTTTCTGATCTTCAGGATGATAATGGGTGAGTGTACTACACCCTGAGTGTCAGGCAAGCTGTTGCTGAAGATTTCATAGAGTTAATAAACATTTTGGAGAGAGGAATAAAGTTTCTGCCTTGTCTATTTCCAGATGGATTGTTTTAGTTATTAAAACTATATTACAATTTAGTCCAAGTATAGGGTCTCTTAGGAGTTCACATTCACACTACAAAAATGCAGGCCTCGGGGACTGCATTTCTGAAAGTGTTTGCTGCTTTATAAATGTTTCAATGTGATCTACGCCTATCTCCAGTGAAGGGATACAACTTCAAAGAAACAACTTTTAAAGTCTAACTTTTATATGGGAAGTCTGCATCTTCCACCTGGCATGTCAGCTCACTATTTTTCCCATTTTTGAGACTGCACAGAAACCACAGAAAAGAAAACAGAGTTATGCTTGACTGAAACTGATATCCTTCAAGTGTTTCTGTACACAATGATATGATCACTCCAGCTTGTTCCCACAAGCTCTTCACACGGCCATCTCCAACTCCTCAAAAGATTCCATCAACAATGTCTCCAGAAAATTTTACACATCACTTGGGAAGACAGGTGAACTAATGTCAGTGTACTGGAAGAAGCAAAGATCACCAGTGTCAAAGCAATGATTCTTTAACATCAACTTTGTTGGACTGGTCATGTTGTTCAGATGCCTGATTATCATCTTCCAAAGCAACTACTCTATTCCCAACTTAAGAATGGAAAGCGAAATACCGGGGGACAATGAAAGATGTATAAAGACGCTCTCAAGGCAAATCTTTAAAAATGTTGTATAAGCATTGATAACTGGGAAACATTGGCCTGCGAGCACTCCAATTGGAGAATAGCCTTTACCAAAGGTGCCATGGACTTTGAAAAAGCCCGAACTCAGGGTGAAAAGGAGAAAGAAGCTAAGAGGAAGGTACGTTTGGCAAATCTTCACTGTGATCAACTCCCGCCTGGAAAGCAATGTCCACACTGTGGAAGGACGTGGGGCTCCAGAAATGGCCTCCACAGTCACTTACGGACTCACTGTTAAGACCATGTTCATGTAAGACAATCTTACTCAGCCAAAGAAGAAAAAGAAGTCTGTGCCTAAATAGAACAAAACCTTGGAAAACTAAGGCTCAGAAAAATAGAGTTAAGTGGAAGTTCCTAAGTTATATACATAACTTGAGGGACAGGTAAACACCTTTCTGCTTGGTTCTCCTTCTCTTTTAGCAGCAGTTTCAAAGCAGTCTTGTAGAGAACTCTAGAGCTCTGGCAGATTTTCTTCAATTTCCTTTTTGCATTTTTGTTATTTTCAAGTCACCATATCATCTTTCTTCAAACAAATTCACTTGAGGTACAGCACAACTCCTTCAAATGGTGCCCTGTTTGGAGGGGGAAGGGTCTCATCATAGCTATCGCAAATGATGGCTTCTGTGTTTGGAAGACTCCTGTGTGCATTGCCTAAATTTGCAAAACAAGCTTGTTGAAATCAAGCTTCAAGACTCTGTATTTCTTTCTAGGAGTATTCCTTGCACTCTTTAGCTGTTCCAGCTTCACTGGCATTGGTATGATTTATTCACACTTTTTTCTCCAAAGAGCTCAAGGTGACATACAAAGTTCTCCCCCTTCTCATTTAATCCCCACAACAACACTGTGAGGTAGGTTAAACTGAGAGGCAGTGACTGGGCTGAGGTCACGCAGTAAGCTTCATGGTTGAGTGGAAAGAGTACTTCTTAATATTTGTTTTTCTAAGTTAGAACCATGGTTGTTAAGAAGCCACAAAGATTACTGGAACATAGGAAGCTGCCTTATACTGAAACCCACCTATTGGTCTACATGGTTCAGTATCATCCACAGTGACTGGCAGTGGCTCTCCAGGATCTCAGGCAGGGTTATCTCCCAGCCATATTTGGAGATGTCGGGGATTGAAACTTGGACATTCTGTATGAAGACAGAATCTCTACCACTGAGTTGGGACCCTTCCATCCTCTGATACCATCCTCATCCAACCCAGGAGATGATGTGAAAGCACCCTTGGCTTCAGTTTCAATTACTTTAGCATATCAACCCCTTCCTCAGGTTGTAGAACCGTGTCTTAGAAGGCAACTGCTTCTTCTGCTTTCCACAGGTCCAATGTCCAATATAGTTCAGATGAAGGTTTCTTTTCAGAACTTAATAAGTAAAAAGAAGAGATATTATGAGAATTGTGATTCTCTGCATGTTCCAGATGCTGCAAACATCTGTTCTCATCTATCACTTCCACGGACTCAAATGGCTCTAAGAAGGAGAAAGAGTGCTGAATGACACTCAAATGCGTGAATGACCTCACTTGTGCACTTTCACATATATATGTTGAAAAGCTCAGGGGACAAAATGGAATCCTATGGAACACCATAAACCAAATGCTGTCAAGCAGAAGTCCCGCAGCACTAATGTCTAGCTGAGACCTATAATCAGGAGCAAAGCATTGTTTCACCATGCATTCCACTTACAACTGGCAAAGTCTGTCCAGAAGGATACCATTGTTGGTGCTGAGAGGTCAATAGGGTTGAGCTTTCTTTGTCTATCTCCTGAAAAAGATTAGATTTCCTTCTAAACTACCAATCCCTGTCAACACTACAAGCAGCTGGAAACTGCATCACCTTCAACTACAAGCCAAAAAGTTTCTTTGTATAGCAAAGGCCTTCTAATGGAGGTGCAGTGACTCCCCCTCCCCCTGTGCAGTGTATAGCTTTGTGCAACTGAATATTGTGACACCTTTGGCCTCTAGTCCTATCCAGGTAACAAGTTGTCGCTTGGTACCATCAACTTCTAGGAAACTAGCAAAACATGAATTGCATCCCAAAACAGACAAATTGTGGCTTTGTTTTACCATTCTGCATTTTACTCGAGGCTTTGTCCACTAAAGGCTACCAGTAATCACACTCAGCTTCCACAAACATAGAAGGCAGAAAGTTATAGCCTGTAAATTTTACTTCACCATCTCTCTGCCCTTCTGGATTACCAATTATCTACCCTGCCCTACTCTCCATATTGTAGGAAGGATCTTGTCTTTTCCTGATTATTTGTCCAATGATCACAGTTTGCTCACATATTTCAACTGACTTTCAACACCAAGCATCATCTAGCTGACTGAATTGAAAGTTCATCTGAAGTTCTTTCATGTTATAGTGTCACACTGGCTGTGGTTTTCTACTCTACTCTCTTCCAAGTACCAAGGCTTGGAACAAGGATTGACATTATAAAGTCAAGATTAGCACCTAAACTGACAACACCCTTAAGTGGGCCAAAAAGACCAAATTAATGGCATTCACTCTGGGTATCACAGGCCAGTCTCATTATGTTCAAAGGTTCTTTCCTTAGTAGTTTTGTTATTGGTACTAAACTTAGTTTCCTATGCCCACATCTGATATCCACCTGTATGTCACTTTGCTAGTTTCCCATCTGTGTCTTGATAGAGATCACAAAGAAGAAAGATAGGTTACTTAATTGTAACTGATTTTTTTCAAGTGATCTGTGTAGCCACACAACCAATGCGCCTTGTAATTTGAGTTTTTGGTTTGTAGTGGTTAGGAAGGAACTGAGCATAAATGTGTTTGTCCATCTCTCAAGAAACACACATAACATGGGGGCTTCCTCTTGAAGTTGAGGCTCAAATGCCTACTCCATTTTCTAGCAGTTTTCAAGAGTTTTCTGCAGAGTCAGGCCTCCCGTGTGCCTACACATATCAGTCAAAGAACATCCATTACAGGTAAGCTACCTGTCTTTCTTGAAAACTTGTTATTGTGGCCTACTCAACATTATCAGAAAATGCTGCAAGATGGTATGCTCCCCTTCCCCGCAGCATGAGTGAAGATGAGGGAAACCAGTATTTAAGGGGAGGAAAAAACAGACCCATCCTTTTGAAGAATCTCTGGAAGATATCACAGCTGACCTGCATGTGCACAGTACCCATTTATGTGACTGCTCAGAGAGCCACTAAAAATAACTAACTTATAGGTATGTACAGCTCTGGTTTTGAGCTCTTAGACTCCTATAAGGAAAATGGAGTGGCCCTGTCAATGCAGAAGCTGGTTATCCATGGCTTGCCTGTTCAGATGTTCTTTGTGCTTATTTCTCTCCTGTAATATTAGAACTCTAGCAACACCCTATGAAATTAATTGGGAGTAGATTTAAGATGGACAAAAAGAGAATACTTCACACCACACAATTAGTTTGTAAACTGCCACAAGATGTGGAAATGTTCATTTTCTTAGATGGCTTTAAAAGATTAGACAAATTATGGAGAAAATGTCTATAGATGGCTATCAGTCAGGTTGCAGGATTAGATCAAATTTTGTCTGGTCTAGCAGACCTGCCAACCTAGCAGTTCGAAAGCACATCAAAGTGCAAGTAGAAAAATAGGTACTGCTCCGGTGGGAAGGTAAACGGCGTTTCCGTGCGTTGCTCTGGTTCGCCAGAAGTGACTTAGTCATGCTGGCCACATGACCTGGAAGCTGTACGCCGGCTCCCTCGGCCAATAATGCGAGATGAGCGCCGCAACCCCAGAGTCGGTCACGACTGGACCTAATGGTCAGGGGTCCCTTTACCTAGCAAAACAGGGCTAGAATATATGTAACTGAGTGCTTCATTGACACAAGTAAATGGAATCAAAGATGAATAGATTATTTTAAGTCCCTCCTTCTTAACCAGTATTTCTCACTTCTTTTTCCAGTTAGAGTTCTGGAAACTTGAGATGAGGAAGAGAAGGTCTAAAGGCTTGAAATAGATCTGCTTTACAAACTAGGAAGAAAGGAGATGTATTTGAGGAGATATATTTGAAGTGTTTGAGGTGTGCAGGTGGATGGGTAGGACAATGAGCCAATTCTGTTCTATGAAAAATAGATGGACATATAAGAACAGTCAGGCAGAGTACGGTGACTTAGTAAGGCAAGGCATGTGGATAAGAGGAAAGGACAGAAATGTATAAAGCAAAAACAGTATGCTGGCACACAAAAAGGAACAGCAAACGAGCTGTGCTGTATCAATCAGAAATTACCCTTATGCACCATTGAAAACTGGTAAACTTTCAATTTTAGTAAGTGGACACTCTACAGCAAACTTTATTTAGATCCTTTTTAATTTCCTCCTCCTAACTTAATGAACATAAGAAGAGCCTGCTGGATTAGACCAGTGGCCCATCTAGTTTGGCATCCTCTTTTCTTATAGTGGCCAACCAGCTGCATGTGGGAAGCATGCAATCAGTACCTGATTACAACAGTAACTAGGGATGGCCTGTCCCCATTTTGCCACCCCACCCTGAAGCCTTGCTTAGTGGGGGTCATGTGGCAGCTTCCAGTGACATTTGCCAGAAGATGCCATCTCTTTTCCAGAGGCAGCAAGAGCGGCCGGGACACCTGCAGGGGCACTGCTCTGTGGAATTTCACTGTCCAAGCCAGCTGCCTCAGTCCACCTCATGTTTGGGCCAGCCCTACCAGTAACTGGCATTCAGAAGCATACTGAGAGCCAGTGTGGTGTAGTGGTTAAGAGCAGTGGACTCATAATCTGGTGAACCGGGTTCGCGTCCCCGCTCCTCCACATGCAGCTGCTGGGTGACCTTGGGCTAGTCACACTTCTTTGAAGTCTCTCAGCCCCACTCACCTCACAGAGTGTTTGTTGTGGGGGAGGAAGGGAAAGGAGAATGTTAGCCGCTTTGAGACTCCTGGTAGTGATAAAGCGGGATATCAAATCCAAACTCTTCTTCTTCATCTTCTTCTTCTTCTTCTTCCAACCTCCATGCCTTTACCTCAATGAATTTGTCTAATCCTCTTTTAAAAATCATCCAAGTTAGTGGCTATCACTGCCTCTTGTGGGAGAGAATGCCATAGTTTAACTATGCATTTTGTACTTTCTTTTGCCTGTCCTAGTTCTTCCAGCATTTAGCTTCATCGGATTTCCATGAGTTCTAGTCTTATGAGAGAGGGAGAAAAGCCTTTCTCTATCCACTTGCTCCACACCATGCATAATTTTATACACCTCTAACATGTGTCCACTTACTCGCCTTTTCTCTACATTAAAAACTCCCAAATGTTGTAACCTTTCCTCCATCAGCTTTATCATTTTGTTTGCTCTTTTCTGAACTTTTCCAACAGTAAATAACCTGGAATAGAAACTACTAAGACACATAGAAAATAAGCATAATAAGTACTATCAGTTGAGTATTACCAAGCCAGAGTCCAAACACTTTCTTAGGGACAGTCAAAACATCATCTATTCATTCCTTTAAATTTGGGCTACATAGTTTTATTCTTATGTGGTCTACCAATAAGTGTTAAGTTTCAAAAGGAAGATTACACAAATGACTTGAATCAAAGTATTGGAAGGACTGCCTTCAGTATGCAATTGCCATCAGACGCCTTTTTCTAGGCTTCTCCTGGGAAGTTGTCTGGAATTGTTTTTCTGCTACCATCACCTGCTATTTACTCCTGTTGCTGTATCTGATGTTTTGTTGCCAATTTTAGTGCCACGGTTGTACAAGTCCCAGGTTCAGTCTCCTCCATCTTCAGTTATTGTTTTTCTTACAGGATCCCAGGTAGTACTGTTGAGCTTGCTTGAACCATTGGTCTGACATGGTATAAGTCAACATCATATGTTCTGTCTTAGGAGGATAAAAACAAACACCAAGCAATAACAGTCACCCAAATGATTGTCCTTGCCAGTGGTTAAGTCAGAATAATACTATCAGTGGGATCCAAAGAGAAACATACATTTTTGCGGTTGATGAAAACAGACTTCCTCAGCCCATTCTCCCACCAGCATCTCCCAAAAAGGGTACTGAGGATTAGGGACCACTGCTGAATGGAGTGGTTTTGACCAGGGGAACTGAAGGGGAAATCGGGCAGAAGTAACTTCCACCAGCAGGAACTCCACTCCTGAAAGTTGCCTCTGCCTAATTGCCAGAGTTCCCTTATACTGTACTGCAGCACATTAAGGAGAGGCCCTAAACCATTAGGAAGCCTCGGAGGAAGTAGCAGCTGAAGGAGAAGAGGCAGGGAAGTCTGATTTCACTGCCCCATTGAGTCCTTTTTTCTCTCTGAATCCAGTTCTATTTATTCTGAAAGTCTTCTAATGTGATCTTAAGATATATAAGAACCTTCCTTTATCCAGTTTGGTATATGTATGGACAAAAATCGGACTGTGTCTACTAGTGTAAAGAAAGTTGGGTTTGGTTTGAGTCCAAGTCTTGCCTGATGGGATTGATGGCATGCCTTTGAGCAAATCATACCTTCTCAGCCACTGTTTGCTTTGTATTAAATAAGAAAACGTGTGCTTACCCCACATGAATGTTGTTACGTGGGCAAAACGAAGAAAAAATGCTAGGTATGTAAAGACTGAATTGTGAGAAGGTACATTAAATGTTAAAATCAAAAGGACACCTCTAGAAAAGTGAATGGGTCTGATGATAGTGTTATTGCTAGGTTCAGTACTAAGTGCTATTTATTTTAATATTGTTGAAATAATTCAACACTATTTGTTTCATGAAAAAACCCAACCCTACCACTTTTTGAAATAGTGTTGTATAAAATTTATATTTCTAGAATTTCTTCAGCCACATAATTATAATTTTCTACAGCCCATTAGGACAAAAGGAAATGAAAAGCCCAGAGAGTTTAACTGTGACATACACATTATAAAGTAAAACAGAAAATTAAGATG
The DNA here is from genome assembly GCA_034641385.1 of Darevskia mixta. Lineage (NCBI taxonomy): Eukaryota > Metazoa > Chordata > Lepidosauria > Squamata > Lacertidae > Darevskia > Darevskia mixta. The sequence continues at coordinate 28,729,794 of JAWWNH010000066.1, forward strand.
TCTGCAGCTTTAGTGAATTTGAATATCAAATCAATATAATATCAAATCAATAACGTGCCCCTAAAAACAACATACATATCAGATCACTAGTCAACTTCAATATTAGAACTGCTCAATAGCTATTATCATTTATAGGTAAGTGTTCATTGTCATTTTTCTCATTGTGCACAGGAATGCTTTCAGTTTATACTGCCAGCCCTACCTCATGCCATTGACCTTTTGCGGGATGCCATTGTAAAAGTAAAAGAGGTGCATGATGAACTTGAAGATCTACCTTCACCACCACCACCTCTTTCTCCACCTCCAACCATCAGCCCACACAAGCAGACAGAAGACAAAGGTGTACAGTGTGAGGAAGAGGAGGAAGAGAAAAAAGATAGTGGAGTTGCTTCAACAGAGGATAGTTCCTCCTCACATATAACTGCTGCAGCCATTGCAGCTAAGGTGAGTTAAGGTTCTGTGCAAAGCGGCACACTGGTTTCTATCTCAGGTACTTTCCCTGAACAGCTAGTTACCTTTCAGGAATGCATTTAATTTGTGTCAATCTAGAGTTACAGACATAAGAGGTCTTTCCATTTTAATCACATAATTTTAAGTTTTCTCTGTATAGCATTTTCCTTTTTTCCCCATTACATGAAGTACAGTGGCATAGATCTAACAATAACGTAGCACAAGAGGAAAGCATTTATGCTTAAACAAAGAAGGGTCACCCATTTCTGTTAGTTTTCCTCTCTGATTGCACCATCCATGCAACATTGAATGCTATGCCAGGGCTCCCTCCATTGTCAGAAGCAGTGGGTTCAAGAGGCTTCAGTGAAGGAAGCAGAAATTTCCTGTTTCATGAGCACTTGTTGCTCTTAGGAGCCATTGGTCTTTAAGTCAAAATCATGAGCCATGGTAGGTGAAAGAACCTAGCAATAACTTGAGAAATGTCATTTTCTGATACGAAAATGAAGCCCTTGTAGAACCACTGCACACACACAGAGAGAGAGAGCACCTGTTTTCCAAGAAACCTGGAGACTGGATTGAGTGATGGGGCTATCTATGTGCAGCTGCAGCAGTCCAGCTTGGTGCTCTTCCACGTCTCTGGATTCAGATGGGCCCTAAGAAGTTCAGGCCAAGCTTCTGGATATCAAGATTCATTTTTTAAAAATCAATGGAAGCTAAATAGGCTCAAATGGTATATCTATCTGTCTCTGTGAATAATTTGTTTTTGCTAGATTAAACATGCTTATTCAATTGGGATATCAGTAATAGATAGCCTGACTCAAGCTTAAAAGAGATTCAAGTCCTAGCAAGGTAGAGTTGAAACCTGGAATGGAGGTCTAGGTGTCTGCATCATGCCTTATACATTGCCTGAAACCCCTCATTTTATGAATTGAGCCCTGAATATCAGCATTCTTGTAGTTCAGGGATCATGTCTTCAAATGATCTCAATACAATATTTCCCCCCATGTATAAAACTGTTTTCTTTAAATGTTCATATCAGATTGTGCGAGCATGATGCAGATAGTCATTTGTGACCAGTGGAAGCTAAATTTTAAACAATAGTTCATAATATTACATGGAATTGTGCCCTCACCACCCCAGTCACAGTGATCTGGATGGTTCTTGTCCACCCACAGTCTTGGGCGAGGAAAGTCCTGATGCAGCCACTGTTAGGCAAAAAAGTGGCACAAGTAAAGGGCATTGCACATTGCAGACTTGTCACCACAGTGATGGGGAAGCAAATGTGGTCACTGAAAGTCCTGGGCACCCCACAAGAGCTTAGGAGCCTCTTGTGAGCCTGTGCTGCTTTCAACATTTAATGTTGCAGAATGGCATGGGATGCCAAGGAAGAGGTGACTAAGCAAGTGATGGAGGAATCGGGTGCTCTTCAATCTGCTTCCTTCCATAGTTGTTGCCAATTGGGCAGCAGAATAAGGCTGTTGCCAGTTGGGCAGCCGACCCAGGCATTGGATATTGGGCAACATCCTACACCCTTGGTGTGCCCTCCTCCAAGGTACTGTGGTTATGTTATCCATTTGCTCTTTTAAAAGCAGAAAAAAATACCTGAGATCTAAACTAGTTGTGCTCATTAAACAACTTGTATTCAGGTATTCCATGTTTTCATCCTTGTTCCTCTATGTCACTGCTTGTTTAGTTTCATGTTTTGCTGTCACTGTATTCATAGTTATTATGTATTGTACATTAGAAGCATCCATCCTACACCAGTTCTGCTGTTATCATGGCAAAAGGTGAACATCCCATTCCTGGTCTCATCTGTTATTCCCATCACGCATCAGGCAGTGCAGGAAAACCGGTAAGACACACCTACCAGAGGGTTTTGCATGAATATCTGCAGACATTCTGCCTGCCTCCTCCACTCTGTATAAGGAGGAGACACAGCTGTTTGTTTATTCCCACTATCATAGTGTTGTGTTCTGAGCAAACATGAACTAAATTGTTATTCTATACACTCTTATCAAGTATATAGTGTTTAAGATCGTTTATTTTAGATGTGAAGCATTAATTGTAAGATAGTGGTTGCTCCCAGTTAGAAGCTTTTTGGTTTGGTTTAAAGACGTTCTGGCAATTTGATCAGCAATGAAAACTGCCTCAGACATTTTTTCCTTCGTGTATTATGGTATTTCTGTTACTGCAACACTCAAAGGTTCCTTCAATTCTGTAGAGCATTGGTGGCTGCATCTGGGCTTCAAATTGCTTGGCCTTGGATGACAGCCAGATATTTCTGGTATCCATCACTAACACTTTTCTACCACTTACTCATCCTAATCCTAATCCAGTTCTTGTTGTTGGCTTTGCTTGACTCAGAAAGTGAAAACTGAACAGATAGTATCTAAATTGTCTTTTGTATGTGTGTCAGTGCCCCCTCCTAAGTGAGCAGTACATTGTGGTTTAAAGAGAATATTAATATAGCCAGTTAGTCAGCCATCAAATCATTTTGTCACGGCAAATAATTGCTCCCTCAGCATGCAATTGGAATCTGGACAATAACCTCCTTCTGACTCTGAAAAACGGTATCTGACTGACTGTGTTAAAAAGCTGAGGTTAATAGAATCAGTAAAGAATCTATAATTGAACTTAAAACACCATTGTTTGTGTCCTACTAACTGTGTCAGCAAAAATGAATGTCCTCATCTCTGTTGCCCCTATGTGCATAGAGATGTGGAAGACATGGGAGAAGGAACAGCAGAGTGGGGATCTCCTTCCCTTTGACCTTCACCTTCCCACTTACAACATAACTGTTGCATTTTAAAACTATTGTTAGTCACTCTGAGAACTCTGGTTGAAAAGTGGAATATAAACCTACAAAATAAAAAAAAACTATCAGAGGGACAGAGGGAAGGATGCAGATCTCTTTCACTTCCAGCTCATTGGCAAGATATTGATGGAGGGAGTGGAGAAACAGTAGGAAGGATACTCTCCATCTCCCAGTTTTAACTCCCTGAGGCCTCTGTGTACAAGAACAGAGTCTCCCTTCTTCCACCTCTCCCAAGGAAATATTTCCTCTCAGTGGATCTGCAGCAATCATTTTGCTGCACTTTCTGCAAGGATAAAGTTAGCTGGAATGATTACCATGGTAACGACAAATGTGATTATCCTTTTCTTTTACCTGCATGCTCACTCAGCCAACAAAACAAATCAAGTGCAGGTCCCTTTTGCTTCTTTTTCCTGTGGAGACAGAGCTAATTAATTCCCTTTCAGTTAAGTAAAGATTGCTGCTCTAATCCCAGTTTTTCTATAACTCAACACTTCAACACTCAATATTTCTACTCTCCTAAAAATATTGTGCAAGTAGCCATTTGTAGCAATTAAATTAACTTTTGTGTTTGCTGTTAAGCAAGTTGCAGGATACAACAAGCAACAATTTGCTGGGTTGTTTTTGTCTTCCTCTCATCTCTCCTCCTCCCCATCTAATTTTTATGTACCCAGAGACAGTTTTAGGGTGGCACAAATGGTGCAGTCTCACTAGGCATCACACTGCAGGAGGCACCAAAACAATAGTGTAGAATGGAGCGTGAGAGGTGGGGGCACTGAATTTTAGTGTCGCATAGGGCACCACTGAAATTTGAGAGCTTAAAGTCCACCACTGACCTACTCTTCCTTCCCCTTCTCTCCTGATCTTTGACTCCTCCTCCTTTCCATCACTCTTTGTCCTACCACTCCTGCACTCCCCCTCTTGGTCTCTCTTCCTTACTCACCTCCACTCCCTCTCTTCCCTACCTACTCTCCCACCCTCTGCTTTCTCCTTCCTTTGTTTCCTTCATGCTTGCACCGCCACACCCCCACACACCATTGTGGTTGTGCCTAGAAAAAGGAAGCATACAGGTGGAATGAGTATCCTGCAGATAGAGATGTAGAAAAATCAGTTGTTTTATTTTCAGGGTATGTGCTTTCTTCCCCAGACTTAGGTGAGATGAAAGAATAGAGGGGACTCACAGCCCCTGGAGTTGTGTCTCTGCAACAGAACAGGAATGGATTGGGCTCTCTGAGGTCAAACTGCATATCCAATGGCTGCTTTTGGGGGGAGTGAGGTGGGGTGATGGCAATTTACTCTGCTTAGCCAGTCTTACCACCTGAAGTAGCGACCAGGTCTTTGTTCTCAGCTGAGACGAAGCAGAAGATGGTCTTCTTGCTTCTCTTCAGTTATGAAATATTTGTGCCCAGTAGCCCACTTCCACCCCCAGTTTTGTATCCTCTGCATCCACATGCAGACAGTTACAGATAGAGGGAACGGACTATCATTCTGACACAGAACCTTCCCAGGAAATATATGTTTGATTGTAGATTTAAAGATGACTTCATTTTATCAGAACTCCCTTTATTTAGCTAATGCATTTCTATGAATCATTTCTACTAAACTTTTCTGAACTACTGATGTTAAAGAGCATTTCTTATGCTGGATATCACCCTCTGTTCCTAAAAAGGCTACCAAAGTAATTTCATTTTCATGAACTGCAATTTTTAATTATATAAAAAGCATTATAACATGAAAGCTATTGAGCAACATCAGCCAGTTTTTGCAATATTAACAACCTCTTGTGCCATCTGGTCTTAAATTCCATACTTCTTTAAACTTTTGTCATACACCTAGTTTATTTTTAAATAAGTGAAATTCTTCATGGTTTACTATTGTTTTTAAAAAGCTCATTAAGTAGAAATGTTAAACTGATTTGTAGCAAGAAACTCCCCCAAAAAGTTCTATAGTACCATAGAGATTGTTATGGTCTAATTATGTAAAATGTGCCAGTTTCTCAGATTTAGAAGACATGAGGAAAGAATCAGTATGACCTTGGTCCACTCAATTCAGCAGTTAAGTATATATGTGGATAAAGGGTAAAGGGACCCCTGACCATTAGGTCCAGTCGTGTCCGACTCTGGGGTTGCGGCGCTCATCTCGCGTTACTGGCCGAGGGAGCCGGCGTACAGCTTCCGGGTCATGTGGCCAGCATGACTAAGCCGCTTCTGGCGAACCAGAGCAGCGCACGGAAACGCCATTTACCTTCCTGCCGGAGTGGTCCCTATTTATCTACTTGCACTTTGATGTGCTTTCGAACTGCTAGGTGGGCAGGAGCAGGGACCAAGCAACGGGAGCTCACCCCGTCGCGGGGATTCAAACCGCCGACCTTCTAATCAGCAAGCCCTAGGCTCTGTGGTTTAACCCACAGCGCCACCCTCGTCCCATATATATGTGGATAAACAGCTTCAAATTTTCATAGCCACAGAAAGAGATAACATCTTATGGACTTTATTTTGTGAGTTGGTTTTTATTTAATACAAATCTTTGGATAATTTAGTAGCAGAAAAAATATGAAAGTACATATCCCTTCAAGTTTGTCCTAGTATCTTCAGGTTCAATTGCTTGTAACAGTAGACCAAATTAATGTAATTAGGTTGCTAGCCTAAGATGATAGCAAAAACATCAGAGGACCAGTCACTAGATGATCATGTTGTGAAATTACTGGTTTTCTTTTGCAATTTTCAAATTTTTATACGATGGAACCCAATGAGCTCTACAGCAGGGGTAGGTAGGGAAATTGATCTGACCAGCAGGTTAGATCCAGAGCTGGCCTAGCCTCTGCAGGCCACTTTTGACAGGTGACTGGGGAAAGAAATATAAAAGTCTTATGTGAACCTTATCTGCTCATATGAACCAACCTGGACCCTGCAGTCATCATCTGAGACCCCTCTTTGTGTGCCTCCTCCATGAGAGGTTCAGAAGATGACAACATGAGAATGGGCTTCCCACTTGTGTAATGCTCTCCCCAGGGAGGCTTGCCTGACACCTCCGTTACATATCTTTAGGCGACAGGCAAAAGCATTCCTCTTCTCCTAGGCCTTTGGCTGATTAAACCATCCATGGTCTTTTAAACTGGGGTGGTATTATTTTTGTTTGTTACTATGGTATGTAGTTTTGTGTTTTATATTGTAAACCGCCCTGTGATCCTCAGATGTTGTTGGCATCCGTCTGTCTCAAGAGACAATAGAGTGCGCCTCTGGAACTGAAGTCAAACCGCTAGAGAATTAGAGCGCCTGCTGTGACTGTAGAGACCAGTAACTCATAACTGTTTCCTCCCACATTGTTTTGCTGAGTTAGCAGCACCGAAGTGACCTATCCAGGACACAAGCCTGGGCAGTGTGTATGGAGGTCCTGGCCTGCCTAGATGACAAGACCCCACTTTCAGCCTCACTGAGCATCAAGGAAAGCAGGCTGCAGGAGTTCCTAGAAGGAGGCATACAAGATGCCATCCAACCATCTTAGGGACTGCAGATTTATGTAGCATTTACTCCTTAGCCTTGTCTTTTCGCAAAGATGTCCCACAAGAAGTATGGATGTTTCCTTAGGGTTTACTCCCAAAGCCTTTATTATGAATGAGTATAACTACAAGGCAGCAGAGGTTTAGGGTCAGAGTTTTCCTTCTCCTAGATGGGCTACCTTCCCAGGTTGGCAAACCCCAACTGCCCCTCACTTCCCTGTACAACAGAATGTGCAGTATCTGCCTTCTTGACCATTGAACCAATTATTGGTCTTTTCCACTCAATCCGCCAGAGCTAGTATTCATATGCAGGGAAGTCCTTAACTCACTGAGGGTCTGGGACCTATTGACTACACTCACCTGATTCAGCTGGCCAGTTGAAGCTGTTTCCCGGGGAGTGGCCACTGTTGCATGCTGACAGCTTCTAGGAGCCACTGGTGAGAGCTGAGTGCAGGGTGGAGACCAAAGGTGGACAAACTACCCCACACAATGTGTCCCTCACCAGAGATACTACCCCCTCCCCTAATAACCCAACACTGGTATAGAAATATGATTATAATGATGTGGTGGTGGTGGTGGTGGTGGTGGTGGTGGTGATGATACTGCAGGTTAGTTTTTATTTTATTTGATACTAACCTTACACTAATGACATCATATGACTCAAGTGATTAAACTTCAGAGTGTGCTCCTGATTCTTGCTTTGCAGCCTCAGCTTGAATTTAAACCATAGCTGCAAACTTTATTGCTTAAAAGCAAGACTTTAAGCAAGGATAATCTTCCTTCAGGAGCTCCACTTGGTGTCATATTTCAAGCACTCTTGAGCTCTTAATTGTTCCTTTGCAGCTGTGGCTTTACCTGCCTCACATCTGATATCATATGACATCAGTGTGTGTGTATGAGAGCAGTGTGTGTGTGGCTTTAGGAGAAACAGCCAAAATAAAGCCGAATTTGAGCTGTTGGCTAGAGGTTCCCCATGCATGCTCTAAAATTATTTTGAAGTCATGCAGCTGGTGCTGCCACCATCTGCTTTTTGCAGATGGTTTTCTTCCTCAGTGCTTGTGCTAGCCATCTCACTTGTTTTTACTGGGCAATAAACTTGTGACTTGAAAACTCAGTGGTGCATTATCCTAGAATATATACCTTAATGGAACAGAGAGGAAGCAGTGAAGTGGAGCTGAGAAGAGAGAGAAGTGAGCAGCTTATCATCCTGGGCAGAATCACTCTACCAACTCCTGAAAAAATGGGGAGCATCCCATAAGAGAAATAGGGAAGACACCAGTTTCTTTCATGACCTAATTGACCATTTTGAAGGCTTTTATCCTAAAGTATGTCATTTGCTTCTATAGAGCAAACATCTTAGTGTGTCTTCATCTCCATTCACTTGTATTAAACGGGTGCCTTATTTTCATGCCCCAAGGCTTAAACAGTGCTTCCTTTTTGAGTGTTTCACTGTTAATTTCATTGTGCTATTTTCTTCCTCTGTTATCAGACGTATTCTTCTGTGGCTTGTCACTTACTTGGCTTTCTTTCTAAAATCTCATTAATAAAAGTAGCCTCATTCTCAGAATAATGTTAAAACTGAAATTTGGAATTAAAAAAAAAAATCAGACCACATGTATATATGATTTTAGCTTAAAACGTAAGCATTTCTACAAATATGTCGCAAAAATTGAATAATTAAACAAACTTATAAAAGTCTAATAGAGTTTTTGTATTCTTAAGGGAAATTGAGAAAACCAGCTATGTGAGTTTACCTTTCTGAGCTGCCCAATACTGTGGAGTAGCCTAGGGGAAATATAAAAATGTCCCCTTACTCTCTGGTTTTCACAAGCGTCCATAAGGAACCTATAGAGGATTTAGTCAGCTAACTCAAAATCATTGGAATATTTCCTCAGGGAAACAGAATACTGAGGGCAAAAATAGAAGAAATAAGAATCCATTTACTAAATTCATTTTTCACTAACTGCATTTCTTTAGATATTAACATATGAATCAGAAATCCCTGGCTAAATGCATTTTGAACAATGGAATTGTTTACAAACAAAGGTGCGTTTAGGATCTGAATATTACTGGCTAGGTTCCAGCCTTGCCTGCAGCAGAATTCCACTAACTGGGTGTTCTAGCAGGTGGGGGCTTTTTTCAATTATTCCTTCTGCCAACTGTGCCCCTCAGAAATATTTTCCATAAAGTGCAGGGGACCTTCTGGAACAGCATGGGAAGTGACACTGAGGTCTGCTGAAGGATGGGGAAATTGGCAAAAATCATGTCAATATTTCTGCATTGCAGGGGGTTGGACTAGATGACCCTAATTCCTTGGTTTATATCTCTCACCCACACCTTTCTGGCAATTGCTGTGGGATTGCAGAGGGCAAAAATCACCCAGGGGCAGTAGGGAATGGCAGCCCCCTCAATAGGGGGGATCAGCCCCTTGCTTAAAAATATTGAGGGGGCTGAAGCCCCTTGCACCCCCTATACCTGGCGCCCCTGCCCCCCTCCTCTGCCCACCAAAATTAAAAGAAACTGCTATTGAAGGCAGCTTTCCCTATTTCTGAACCCCTGAATTGCACAGAAAAATAAAACACAGGCTTTCCCCACATTTCATCAGAGCATACAGATAGAAGCCTCATATTTGTGTAAGAAATAAAAGCAAAGTAGAAGCAGCCCAATTAGTCTTAAGTGAAACCATACCCCAGTCCATAAACCAACATTGTTCATTGCCTAGTATGGGAACCCCTGTTGCCCTTCTGAGTCCCTGACTGATCAGTATGGAGTCCATTGGTCACACCTGTTAGTCTTTCTCCTCCTGGGACTCTGCTTCTTCCCATTGCTGTTTCATGGGAGAAGGAAACCCTTATCCTGTTCAAGTGGTGGTGGGAATGCTGTGCTTCTGAGGCTTCATACAGAGGGACTTCTTGCTGATTTCCACAAGGGCAAGACTATGGGCTTGTCTGCATCAGAGTTTAGTGTATTTGTAGCTGTTTGCATTTACATTTAATTTGTATAGTATATGTGATGTTACCTCAAACAACATCAATCTCTATGCCTTCTCCCTGTAAATTTCAGTTTACCCTATATAGGGATATGGTGAAACTGAGCTCCAAACTGCTCCACGCAAAGTCACAGACAATTTGTTTTGATGTTTTTTGGTGGGTGGATCGATCATCACTTTCGGCTGTTCCCCTTTCCATGCTCATTGCTTCCTTGGTGTTTTCATTTCTTTTCCATCTGTGCTTGTAACTATTTCTAGTGTACTTTTGAATGGAGAAAGTTGGGTGTGTTTTTTCTTTTGATCCCTCAGATTTTCACAAAACTGAAAAACTGCACAAGCTAATAGTGCTCGAATATATATATATATATATATATATATATATATATATATATATATATATCCTATATAATAAAGAGCCTGTGTCCGTCCGTACTTTCCGTGTCAGTGGAAATCGCAAGTGCGCGTGCGCCCCACTGACACACGGATTGGAGCGGGCGGAGAGGGGGCATGTCCGAGAGGGCGGCCGTGCGCAGGCGCGTCGTCAGTTGGCTCAGTGCCGGCGCCTCGCACGGTCGCCCTCCCGGCCCACTGAGGGGGCAACCGACCGCCGCCGGGCTCGCCCTCCACTCCCGGCGACACTCCGCCCCGAATCCGAAGCGGGGTATCGGGCTCGCCGCCTTCCCTCCTCCCCGGCCCGGCGAGTGGGGTGGCCTTTGCTGGGACGGACGGGGCCCCCCGAGCTCCCCCAACCCGGAGACGCCGCAATGGACGCGGGTTGCCCAGAGCGAGGAGGAGGAGGCCACTGGCGCCGCCATCCCGCCCTTTCCTTAGTCACCGCGGGAGCCCCTGCTCGGGCCAGGGCCGCCGGTGTGAGGAGGGAAGAGGCGGAGGAGAAGCCGCCGCCGGCCTCCAGCCCCTTCCTGAGGCGCTCTCGAGAGCCGAGGCCTACGCTTCCCTCAGGCGCCGGCGGAGGAGGCGGAAAAAGAGAAAAGAGCGAAGCGGAAGCGGCTCCGCCGGCCTGAGCCGGTGGGGGGGGAAAGGGGAAAAGCGGGATAGCGGGGCCTTCGGAAGCCGGGAAGGGACCACTCTCCTCCGCCGCCAGGCCCGGCCCGGCCCGCTCAACGCCTCGCCCCAGCCCTGCCCGGCGGCCGAGCTCTCGGATGTTACCTTCATCGCGGCGGCTGCGGACGAGGTGTCGCGGGGCGTGCGTGCCCGGGAGCATGTGCAGAGCGCCGGCCTCCGGAAGGAGGCGGGAGTGTTTCCCCGGGGCGCTTCAGCCGCGGCTCCTCTCCGCTGACAGGGTGAGCGTGCCGCTTGCTATTGAGGGCTGAGGCCCAGCGCCCTTGGGCAGTGGGTGTCGTCTCAGCCCTCACGTGGGTATCTAGAGCCCGTTATTAACGGGCTTAATTCACTAGTATATATATATATATATATATATATATATATATATATATATATATATTCTTTTGATCCCTCCTTAAATGCTTGCCCATTGCAATAGTGTAGCTTGGAGGTTCTCAGAGTACGAGTAACCACAGCCAGGAGATCCCTACTTACAAATAACTGGTGCGGCAGCCAAAGTTGGGTATAGGTGCCACCAAGGCCCTCAAAAGTGTCAATGGTGAGTCCAGGAGTACCTTCAAACTGCACATCTGCACCTTCAAGGGGAGTGCATCCCCATTAAGAACTGGTAATTCTGCCAGCTTCTGGATGTGGGAACCATCAACTCATAGCACTTCCTTTCTTTATGGATTGAGCTTCAGTTTTTTGCAAACATTCAGTCCTTTACTACCTCCAGATCCTGGTTCAGGACTTCTACTTCTTCTCCTGGTACTGATGGTATTAGAACTAATTAGTACTACTGGTACTGATACTAATACTAAAGCTGGAAAAGGTATAGTTATCAATTATATTAGATTCTAAAAAGTCTGTTCTATTCTAAAAGGGGGTGAAGACAGGTTGTAAATACCGGTATTAAATTAAAAATTAAATTAAGAAGGGATCCCAAATGCACTGAAAAGAAATGGCTCATAAATTTTTTTGAAGAGTTGAAGAACCGGAAGCTTCTTGTTCAAGCTCAGCAACTCCACTCTCAAGTTCTATGTGATGCTTCTCCACCCATTAGCTCTCCTCGGGGTAACTTCTCTTGTTGTTGTTGTTCAGTCGTTTAGTCGTGTCCGACTCTTCGTGACCCCATGGACCAGAGCACGCCAGGCACGCCTGTCCTTCACTGCCTCTCGCAGTTTGGCCAAACTCATGTTAGTAGCTTCGAGAACACTGTCCAACCATCTCATCCTCTGCCGTCCCCCTCTCCTTGTGCCCTCAACCTTTTCCAACATCAGGGTCTTTTCTAGGGAGTCTTCTCTTCTCATGAGGTGGCCAAAATACTGGAGTCTCAACTTCAGGATCTGTCCTTCCAGTGAGCACGCAGGGCTGACTTCTTTAAGAATGGATAGGTTTGATCTTCTTGCAGTCCATGGGACTCTCAAAAGTCTCCTCCAGCACCATAATTCAAAAGCATCAATTCTTCGGCGATCAGCCTTCTTTATGGTCCAGCTCTCACTTCCGTACATTACTACTGGGAAAACCATAGCTTTAACTATACGGCCCTTTGTCGGCAAGGTGATGTCTGCTTTTTAAGATGCTGTATAGGCTTGCCATTGCTTTCTCCCAACTTCTCACTCCCTCACAATTCTTTGGGCAACATGCTACCATTTTTCTTTAATTCATATAGAAATATACTCAGAGATGACAGGTGTCAACAAAGGGGGCCCAGAGCCCTATGAGCAGGAGTTTGTGTCGGAGAGGATGAGAGTCCTAACCCCAAGACTGCCCAGTGCCCCCCACCCAGGAGGGAAGAAAACAATAATCTAGTCCATAGGAGCCAACTCTTAGGTGCCATGGGGGCTTCGCTCCCGCCCCATGAAAGTTTTGAGGGGGCTGGGGCTCCCCAAAGTTGATGGGCATTGCCATTTGAATGATGTGTGTGCACTGCATCATGTGATTGATTATGCAGGGTGAGGCTTACCTGGGCCCCCACAATATTTTATTCAAGTTGGCACTATAGTCTATTTTGAATATAAATATTTTGATATTGAGCCATTTTATAATGCAGTGTGAAATTAACTAAATTTATTTTTATGTTTAGATTCCAGATTCCATCATATCTCGTGGTGTTCAGGTGCTTCCACGAGACACGGCCTCACTTAGCACTACCCCTTCAGAATCACCTCGTGCACAGGCCACCTCTCGCCTCTCCACTGCTTCCTGCCCAACACCAAAAGTAAGTTCTGTGCCTGTCCAATACTCAGAGGTGGGATGTGTGATTTGTCTGATTGATATATGCCTTCTGCTGCTCGCATGGAAACTTACTCTGTTGAGACTGATGAACGTGTGCAAGATACTTCACTTGTACATGCATTGCTGTCCAAGCAATAGTGTGAAAGAAGAAAGAGGGTATGAAAGTTCTTAGACTAAATGGCTGCTGTTCTTTTGAACCACTGCTGTTAAGCCTGCAATTCTATGCAAAAGTTTCTTCTATCTAAGAGTGCTTGTCTGTTCTCTATTGCAATACTAGTCATGAATCCCTTACAGTGTTTTATTCCCCCAGGAAAGTGCAGTTAACCCTGCCCCTGAATCAGTAGAACTAGACTAATAGTATGCTTTCTGCAAAAACATTTGTGACTTCTTGATCTGTGGCATTTCTCTGCCTCAGCATCATCTTAGCATATTTAAAACACTTTCAAGCCAAACAATGTTTATTTAACTTGGATACTTGCTGCCTTCTATTTGGAAATTCTAAATTACATAGAAAGAAAGTTTTAATGCCAACCTTTTAGACTACTAGTCAGTATTTTAGGTATCATTTCACACTGGTTTTACTTATGCAGGTGATCCAATATGTTTGGTATAACACTCAATGTGTGATATATTTGTAGCAAAGTTCGGCAACTAGCAAGAGCAGTAAATATATAATTTATTTTAGCAAGTGAATTCCTCATCTGTATTCAATTGGTACATATCATATCAAAAAGCTTTCTTTCTGACTTGTTCAATATTGCAATGTTTAATAAAGGAAATGGTAAAAAGTGATCCATCTTATCTAATTGATTGTGGTTCCCAGATTCTTAAAATGATTGCAAGTGTCTGGCAGTTAACTTTCTTTCCCGAATTTATTTATTTTGTATCAGCAAGTCATAGCCATCGAGTTATCTGTGTTTCAATGTTTTGGCATTTAATACTGATTGTGTGTCTATGTTAAAACAGATTAGAGGAATTGGTGGACAATATAAAATAGGTTTCCTAAAGAAGCTTGTTGGAACTTTAAATTGTACTTGAATTTGTTTCTTTCATCAATGGGGTTCAAAATAAACTGAGACATACTTTGAAATACTATTATTGAAAGAAAACTTGGAAGTTTATTAAACTTGAGTGAACAAGATAAGTAAAAACTATAGGCTCAGTTCTTGAGGTCTGTGCCTTAATTTCTCTGTGTAGAAAAATATGTTAATAGAAAAGGTGCCATTTTTAGAAGCTGAGTTTAAGCAGAATTTTAATGTTTCAAATTCCTTTTGTCAGTTGTTGCGATGCAGAGATACACTGAAGTTTTTCAGCTGGAGAAGCTGGATTTTCAGCCTTGAACTTTCTACATGCAAAGCATGTAATACCAATGAGCTAAGGCCCCACAATTTTTGATACCACATGGTTCCACTTTTCCTTTCCCTCCAATTTCCCAGCAATTTCTAAATCTTTATGTCCCTTATTGCTCACCAGCCACTTCCAAAAGTTCCCAGAGCCACCTTTAACCACATGTGCACGCCCAAGCCAAATAGCAGTGCTGGATTGGACAGCTTGGAGAATTACAAGTTGCTATCTGCTATCAGATGCCCTGTGTTGACTTTTAACCTATTATGCTGGGGAAAGGGAAAGGAGATGCACAGATTGCATTTAGCCTTTGGTGCAAGAAGATCCATGACTCAAGGGTTCTGTTATTCACTGAGTTAGAGCAGTGAATACTTTATAGAACATTTTATATCTTACTTATATCAGCATGATGTGTCTGGGGCAATGCCTTCTCATTACCAGTATCTAATAAAAGGTGATTGAAACCTTCCAGGGTTCAATTATTTTTAGACTATTGGGGAAAAACAAACCCTTGAATGCCAACATTTGGATTGTTCAGAAAAGTTTGGGATTGTTATTTTTTATCCTTTGAAAAGCTCTAGCACGTTATAACAATTATTGTTAAATAAACTCTGAATTATCCTGCTATTGCTTACCTCCTGACATACGTTAATACTACCAAGTAAACCAATTTTGTGATGATATACTGCTTGATTTTTATGACAGTAGAGTGTAAGTTAGAGAAATCATGCAGTTGATAATTCCATTAAGCATTGTTTGAATGATAGAACATTCCTTCCTTCCTGCTCATACTGAATTTGCACTGGATAGTTTGGGATTATTTCAGGTTCTATCTTGTTAAGTGAAATTTAAATAGTGTTCACTTTATATGTCAGAGGAAAATTATTAGATTTCAAATGTCTGGAATTTTCTTACCGGTTTCATTCCTCTTTTCAGAGAAAACCTGTTCAGTAAAATTTAATCAAAAATGCATCATGATTTCTTTACGGAATTCTGTCTGGTTTATAATTTGATGCACTATGCTGTTTTCAAAATTACAACTTGGAGAGATACTTGTAACCTTAGTAAACTGCATTCTGAGTAAATGTCAAAGTTTTAGAGCGTGCACACATATATATCTATATTATATATCTATCTATATATATCTATATTATATCTATATATATCTATATACACACACAGATACAGAGGTGGATTTAAGGGAGTGTGCTGGGTACACAACCTCAGGGATGTTACAGCTATGATGTAGAATGGAAGGCAAGAGGCAGGGGGACACCAAATTTGACACACACACACACACACACACACACACCACATATATATACACACGTATGTGATATTTTATCTTTTTGGCATCCCGTGATATAAAAAGCTAGAAGTAATCCTCTTTAAAAAATGACTGCTTTTAAGAGAAATTCCTTGTTAATTTTGATAGGTGAATTTAATATATTTGGGGGGTTTTGTTTTTTCCTTATTGTAGTAGCTAGGTCATTAGTAGTGTATAGGCCAGTTCACTCATGCAAACAGGCTGCTCCCCCCCTTTCCTTTTGTACAATCTCTGTTGATTGTCCCTGGTACAGAAGCACATGGAGAAATGTCACTGTGACATGAGCTCTAAATACATATAGCCAGCAGTAGAAGGCAGTAATTTTCACTATCATGTCAGGTTTTTGTCCAACAAGTATTCTCAGAGAAATCGCTGCTTACCACTGCTAGCTGTATCTGTCTGCAGCTCTGTACATGCTGTTGTATCTCTCTTCAATTTCACACTCAAGGGTTGATTGGGAAGAATTGTATAGAGCAATGGAAAGCAGACAGCTTCCGTGTATTTACTAGCCCTGAGATCACTTTGACTTGTTAGGTTGAACTAGTTGAAATTGCATTTACCAGGCATCTTTGAAATACATTCTGATAAAAATGTAATAGCATGAAATCTAAAGTATAATTACTGGCAATGGTAGCCAAAAACAGGGGGGAAATTATAGCAGGTATTGAAGGGTTAAGCATTTCTGACAAAGTGTCTTGCTTTCCATTTCATTGCACCAGTTTTAAGTGAGTATAGCTATTCTTCAGTAAGACTAGAAAAAAAATAAAATGGGGAATAATGTTCATTATGACTAAGTCTCTTTCTTTACTGTTAAATATTTGTACTATGGCTTACTTATCTAGCCAAAGGCTATATCTAATTCTTATTTCAGAGAGCATGATGGGGAATTTAATTTGCTGAAGATTAAATTTCTCATCCTGCTGCTATCCTAATTTTAGATATAAAATGAGGAGCTGCGTTTGAAAATGATAATCACTAACTAGGTCAAAGATTTTAGTCTTTGTAAAAAAATATATCCTTTGTTATTCACACGTCTCTTGTCAACTGCTCCTCCCCCTACACCAGGCAACGTGACCTCTGTGCAAAAAAAATGGACAGGTTACTGAGAAGCAATCTGCTAAAAATGGTGCAGAGACTCTGTGCTTTCTAATCCGATTCCTTGCTAACTAAACTATTTTGGTCAAACCATTTTATCTTTTCTCATGATGAACTATTGAAAAATTAAGATATTTGTTAAATTTAATAATAGTGATGTCTTGTAAAATGACCCAAAGATACAGAGAATTCTTGCTAAAAAGGGAAATACATCAATTGGCAGAAGACAGCTGAACATTTAGACATTAACGTGTTTTAAGGGGCAATGGGCATGACCATAAAAAGTGCAGACTGACAGAGAAAAACCACATTCTGTCATAAAAATGATGAAAAAGAGACAAGAATAATAAACAGGATAAAGAGAACACAGGATAAAGGAAGGGTGAGTAACCTGTAGCTCCCTTCTCTTCCCTTATGAATAGTAATAAAAAAAATCTAAATGCAATCAAATGTTTGACTGCTCTTCAAACTCTCATGTGAAAATATTGCAGCACCTGTGATGCCTCAAAACAAATGCATTTTGAATATGTTTCACATACTCTAAATCTCTTTGGTTTAACTTGAGCCCATTACAGTATTTTAATATTGCAACAAACATAGATTTTGAGAGACAATCTTAGTAGTATGGATGCAAGGCATCAATGGCATCCATAATCAGACTGAGCCTTAAATAGGAGCTGGAGCTGTGCCACAGTCGCTAGTTCTGCTTTCCATTAAAGTCTCTGAATATGAAGGGACCTAACTCATCGTAGCAGTTTTTTACTCCAGCAGAGCAGAAGAGACAATGACTCTACTGAAGCTTCTGAACTGCTGCTCAAGGAGGACAATACAACCTCCTCAGGCCCAGAAGGTACTGGCACAATGGGCTCCTCTTGTACAAGTGCTTCTGTTTTAGCATGTACATCCAGGGCCACTGACCCCGAGAGCAATTCCAACTCCAAATCCTCAGCCTCATCCCCTGAAGAATAAACTGACCCTAGGATCACAACTTTGCTTATGGAAGCAAAAACCCAGAAGAAGAAGAAAGGCAAGAGCTTTTTGTTTTGTTTTTTACATATACAGTAAAGGAAAAGGAAAAGGTATCCCTGATCAATTAGGTCCAGTCGCAGACGACTCTGGGGTTGTGGTGCTCATCTCACTCTATAGGCTGAGGGAGCCGGCGTTTGTCCGCAGACAGCTTCCGGGTCATGTGGCCAGCATGACTAAGCCACTTCTGGCGAAACCAGAGCAGCGCACGAAAACACCGTTTACCTTCCCGCCAGAGCAGTACCTATTTATCTACTTGCACTTTGACGTGCTTTCGGACTGCTAGGTGGGCAGGAGCTGGGACCGAGCAACGGGAGCTCACCCCGTCACGGGGATTTGAACCACCGACCTTCCGATCGGCAAGCCCTAGGCTCAGTGGTTTAGACCACAGCGCCACCCGCGTCCCTACATATACAGTAGTTTTGCCCAAAATTTCATTTCAATTTAGAGGAAATCCCTGGAGACATTTCTGTCAATCTCCCATTCTCTGGGCAGTCAGCTCTCTCCACTGTTCAGTCATGCCTGGTCCATACTATTGCTTTGACCAGGAGGTCTCTCCCATTCATCTCTAGGCAGAAGAACCGAGTTTTAAAAATGCACTTTCTTAGTAGCCCCAGCAGTTTTACAGGTTCCAGCCTCCTCCTGTTGTCATGATGGCAATCCCACCAATCAGAACACAAAAATTAGCATACAGCCATAGAACAATATTAGTAGGTCTGCCTCAGGGTAGATTTAGTAGACCTATCAGAGCATGCTCAGAGCTGGGGGGGGGGTGTTTTTTAAGGCAACCCCTCCTAGCATATTTTGGTAATCAGGGAGTGTTTGCTACTTTGTTCTTTCCCTTTGGTATTAGTTTTGTGACTCCAAACTATATAAACCCATGTCCTTTACTTTGTAATAACAATGTTTTGTTTGTTGCTCGACATTAAGGTCTTAACTGCATATTAAGTAGCAGGCATGTTTAAGGCTCCAAAGGTACTTTTTACATCTCTCCTTTAATTTGCACTTTACCTTGAACCACTAGGGATTGACTTTAAAGCTGACTGACAGAACATTTTTTGCCTCTTTGTTTTCATTACTTATTTTGATTCTTTGTTGGCTATCTAGAATCACCCATTTTAGAAATTTGAGATTCATCTCTCCGTATCTAAACATTATGACTTGGTTCCTATGTTCCCATTAGCAGAACTCCACTCAGGATGTTGCTGTTAGGAGGAAGGGAAATTTTGCCAATTCCCCCGTAGCCCCTTAAGATTCTGCTCTGGAGTGTTGGGGGATGCTCCAGATCAATATGGGAGGTGGGCGGGGGGGCAGCAGGAGGAAGAGGTAACCAGTGAAAATCACCTAATGGATGGAGGGAGCCTAATCTGGGTCACATTCCTTCCATCAATGGGAGGTGCTCTTCGGTTTCAGAAGGGCAGTTTAAGATTTTGTCCATATAATATAATCATTAAGTTCACAAAAATGGATATATATCATCTTACTTATCTTGTGGAGTTGTTATTGCTCTTCTTTATTTATTTTTCATCCCTGACCATTAGCCATGCCAGCTGGGAATGATGGGAGTGTAAGGCCATAAGCATCAGGAAGCACCACACTGGCTACCCCTACATTCTCTTCAAGTCATAAATCCATGTGGAATCCTGTGTGCAGCATGGTATTTACCTACCCTACCATTGGGTAACTGAGATTTGAAAGGAATTACATGCATTAAACAGACTGACTTCTATGTGGGTCACCACTGTGAGATGACTACAAATGACCATGTTAAAATGGAGAAAAAGTGTTGCTTCAACATTTGGGCCACCCAGCAATCAGATTAAAAAAAAAACCATGCTGGTATATTTTGCACATACTGCTATACAAATGTTTTTAACTCTGCAACACTCTGCAGGCACATCTTACTCAGTAATCTCACAGTCTAACTGAATAAATAGAGACTTTTATTAGGTCTATGTGTCCCTTTTTTGAGATCCAGGATCTGACCATGCTTACCTATTATTATTATTATTATTATTATTATTAATTAATTAATTAACTTTCTATACCACCCTACATCCATAGATGTATGCTTTCATAACCTCTATGATTGACTGCTGCAATGTGCTTTACGTGCAGCTGTCCTTGAAGACAATTCTGGCGTTATGGCTTGCACAAAATGCTGCAGATTGCTTTTTGATAAATTTTGGGAGGCAAAAGCATCCAACCAGGTCAGTGGCAGCTGCACTGACTGACTGTGAGCTTCCACACACAATTGTATGATGCTAATGTGTAGCTTTCTTAAGATTTTCACACGCTGGAAATGATGTACTTAAAAGAGTGTATTGCTTATTCTGAGCCTCCATTCTGGGTACAGTAGATCAGGCCCTGTACATGGCTTCACCATATGAGGTAGAAACCATCGTTGAGCCAAACTCAGGGCCTGAATCCTGCAAAAATTATTGGGGTCCTTGAAAATTCTCTTCAGACCTGTACTGGTATTCAGGAGGCATACTGCGTCCAACAATGCAGGTAGAACATAGCTGTCATGACTAGTAGCTATTAATACCGGTAGTACTATCCTCCATAAATTTGTCTAAAATAATCCATGTTGGTGGCCACCACTATGTCATGTGGAGGGAATTTCTTTCTTTTGTCTGTCCGGAATCTTCCAAAATTCTGCTTCATTGGATGGCCCCAGGTTCTAGTATTATGAGAGAGTAATTTATCCCAATCTACTCTCTACAGCTTGCACAAAACAGGACACTTACTTATTTTGGAAGGCTTTGGACTGTTGAGGCATTTACAGGCAGTTTTGGATTTATTTGATTGCTGCTAAGTTTTATTGAGCTTTTTGGACTTTGCGTTGTATGCTTAATTATGGTCCTTGTGTTTATTATATATTAACTGATTTGAGTATTGGGAAAGATGTATATGAATATTTTAAAGAATTTCTAATAGAATTTTGTTTCACAGGTAAGAGATTTCCATAGCTGTGATATGGAAAGCCTAATGTTTTATATACATGAATAATGTTATATTTCATTTTATATCAAGGGATAATAAATAGAAATTGGGTATTTTATAGGTTATTTTAGGCCTTTGATCTAGAAGCACAAAACCAACTAAGTAATACATACGTCTTTGAATAATTTTTCTGACAAATAAATTGTTTTCTATTTTAAATTGAATAGACTGAATACATAGAATTGAATAGATAGAAAGTGTGGGTTGTGTTTCACATTCCCTAAAGACGTTTTCAATTATTGTACTGCATTTTCTTCCTGTTTTATATCTGAGAACTTGAACAGGTGTCCAAAGTGTGCACAAATTTGATGGGAAATGCTGGCAGTAGAGTTGTATACTTGATTATGACTGCCTAGCCATATGATTAAAAATGGTTGATAATCTATAATATGAAATCACCTGATGTGATGTTGATTTCAGTTGGATTTAAGTGTCATTTACTTAATCTGGATAAGGGTTAATGGATTGGGTGCAGACTTAGTTATGCTTGGAGCAGTAGCAACCAGGGAGGCAGTTCCAGTGGGGCACCATTACCCTCCAGGCACAGTGGGTCGCTGACACTTACCAAGAGGGTGTGGCGCATGATGGCAGAGGCAGTCTGATATTCCTGCTGTCACATGCTGGACCCGGCCAAGCTCCTCCCCTCTCCCTCTCAGTAAGCTCCAGCAGCCCACTGTTTCAGTAAGCCACGTTATTGACTGCTGCTGGCTTAGAATGGGCACACTTAGGTCATTGAGACTTAATGAAGTTTCACTGTATCAGAATTATGAGAATGCATATTCTCCCTTTAGTTCTCAGAAGTCTGCCTTTAACGTCTGCATACCTGTGTCTCCTTTCAGAAAAGTTTTCCTTTCAGTGTAATTATTTTTTATGAAAACTGAAATATAACACCATTTTTATGTTTTGGAATGGAGGTAGTAGACTCTTCAAGAGTCCCTATTTTCCAGGGACATCCCTGATTTAGAGAAGCCATCCTGGTTTCTGATTTAATCCTGGAATGTCCCACTTTTCCTTAGGATGTCCCAATTTTCATTGGAGAAATGTTAGAGGGTATGGAGTTATCCAACCCCCGAGCCGGCTGAAGCAATCCTGTATAGGGAAGTTTTTTAATGTTTAATGTTATACTGTATTATGTTTATATATATATTAGAGTGGCTGGGGCAACCCAGTAAGATTTGTGGGGTATAAATAGTAAAATTATCATTATGGAATGGGACATCCCTATTTTCATTGGAGAAATGTTGGAAGGTATGAAGTAGTAGAACTGTGTGGTTGGTATAACAAAACATTAAATTGCTTAATGATTAAAATATACTTATAATTTATGATATAGCATAACAGTTTATTTTCTTTGAGTAAGATCAGCTTCTAACTTAATAAACCAGAGATTCTATACTAATATTTTTTGCTGTCTTCCGACAGGCCTTCTAGAATTATTTTCCAAGTGGCTACTTCCATTAAAATTACTTCTTGACAGTTTTTAAAGCTTGGGCATATGTTTGAGGCTTTCTTATCCATTGCTAGCATTCACGTACTAGCAGTTTTATTTAGATTCATGGGTTTCCTTACCCCATGGTATCAATATTAATATAGCTCAATATTTATATGTTTGTATAGGTTGATCAATCTCTGACCACAAAACTCATCTACATACTTCATCTAGTTTAGATACAGATGAAGACACTCTAACCCCCACCTTGGAGCTATGCTATGTACAAATTGCCTGCCACAAACAGCTCCAACACTATTGGCACTAAAAGAACCATAAAAAATAGCTACCCTGAGTCATCATTTAGGATACCTTCAACAGTCTCCCTTTCTCTGAACCTTCTTGTTTGTTTTGGACTTCACATATCAAAGAAAAAACTTCACAGGCCACAGCCTTCATTTTTCAAAAGGGTTTTTTTGGGGGGTGCGGGGGAGCATTTTACAGAAGGAGTTATTGAATAAAAAACTACTCCTTCAGGAAAAGTTTTTTCTGCTCCATTCCAGACCTCATATGCCTCAATAGAGTCATACTACTTTTGGCAAAAGTGTGATAAATACCCACAAAGTTTTGGTTGCTCATTTTTTCAGAGATGATAAAAGAGTGTTTAGCTCAAAATTTTGAGCACCTGAGATATAACAAGTGTTTCTGATTCATTGTTCTTAACTACCACTGTATGCAGGGTGCTTCTTAATTTTTCTATAGTCCTAAATTTCTTCACCAAATGTTTGGGCTTACAGCTACAGCCCCGAGTTAGCAAAAAACCTGTGAAAACTTTTACTTCCAAATACTTGTGACACTTGAGGCTGCTCTCAGAAATATATTCTGCTGCATATTCCCATCAGTTGCCTATTTGTATTTCTTGGGCTGTGCAAACTGACTCCTGAGACATCTGTAGAATAAAATACACATTCTCACAGAGATGCTTGCTTTCCATTCCCATCAGAGCTGCTTATGAAACAATAGTGTGTGTCTGAAGGTTTCCTTCAATCCTATCAAGTCATGACTTTTCCTTACTTTTCTCTCAGTCAAATTTTCCCTGTATTAGTAGAGGATTTAAAGCAGAGATAAATCAGGGAGAGGGAGTGGAGTGGTATAAACTTTCACTGCTCACTGTTTCTCTTCTTCAAATCCTCCTGGGAAACTGCTTTCCCAGTTGCTAGATTCTAGGAGAGCAGGTTGGCCTTATCAATTCACCACCATCCCTCAGCCCACAATACACTGTTCTGGATCCTCTAGAGGCAGGTTGGGGGAGCTGCAGATGAAGCAGAATTCTGCGCATGCGCAAGCAGAAGAGGCATCTCTTGGATCCCAGTCAGAAATGTCCCTGTGCCTCGGCGCTGGAAGCCCTGTGCCCTATATTTGTTCTTGATTGTGTAATACAGTGAAACATCATAACAGTTTCAAAAATTGCTATCTCGCAGTAACAAGTTTAAAATCATTTCAAAGAAGATAAAATAGTAGAAAAACATAGCATTTTTAGATTATTGTGTTCAAAAAATATACTTGACACTGTACATTTCTTTTTTGTTAATAATTCAGCTCCTATTGGAGGAAGATTATGTTTTGTAACTATAGGTTATTTCCTATTATTTAATATAAGAGAAACTGATTAGTTAGGTACTTTTAGGAGTGCAATCTTTAGCCTTTCTTTCAATACTTTGAATTGATGTTGATGTCTGTATCTTCTATAATGTTATACCTCCAGTGCAATTGTCTGTATTTTGGAGCCTATATAAACACTCCTTTACTTCATTTACACACACACCCTTAGCTCTTGTTGTATGATCTTTTTCCTCTTTCTTTGCTTTTCATTCCCCGTTGTTTATTATTCCAACCCACTGCATTTTGTTATCTGCTTTATTATGTTACCTGACTTCCACTTTTCCTGTTATATAGTTTCACCTGTTTTATTTCTCTGACCTAGGTACTTAGCAAACATAGTGAATTCCTTTTTGAAAAGAAAATATTGCAACAACCCTTTTCACTTGTGGGTTTCTCATTTTCTCTTATATCTTTTCTGCTTACACTTGTATGCATTCTATGAATTTCTAATCAAAACACTTGCGCAATATGCCATTTTTATAAATGGGGAATTAAGGCACAGAAATATTAAGCCTCTAGCTCAGACCTTTCCAAACTGTGCGTTGTGACACATTAGTATGTCTGCTGCAATGTGTAGGTTTGTCACACAAATGCTCCCCACGCTCCTCCCAGGGCTGGAAAGGGGTTAATTTAACCTCTGGCTTGCTAGTAAAACTGATTTACTGTGTCGCGAAATTATGCATGTCTGAAAAGTGTGTCACCAACATGAAAAGTTTGGAAAGGCCTGCTCTAGCTCAAGGTTAGAGAGGTAGTCTTATGACCTATTGACCTGTTGGATGACCAGAGTCTGCAGCTAACTACTTGTTAGCCAGCCAAATGACAAGAGATCTGCCCATCCTTTTACTCTGTCTGAAAATGTGCACTTTAATTTGAAGCAATTGGAATCTTCCATATTGTCAAAATGAGTTACCTTTTAAGACTGTCTATTATTGGATGACATCAAATAGTGTCAGCTCACTTTTGCAACGGAAATCTGCTTTTGCAACAGAATTCATTCCCAACCCCGTGTATTCCATAAGTCTGCTCCAGAATGTTGAGGAACTTTCTGGAGCAGAGTGGGTGGGGCCTGCAGGGAAGAGACAAGGAGGCAAGGAGAGGAAGTTCAGAGAATCTTCTTTGGGGGCCTATGGTGATGAGGAGGGGAGGTAGAAGTCCTGTTGCACCTAGTAGGGCAGTATGGGATATTATGTGTTCCTAGTACAGTGGTACCTTGGGTTACAGATGCTTCAGGTTACAGACACTTCAGGTTACAGACTCCGCTAACCCAGAAATAGTACCTCGGGTTAAGAACTTTGCTTCAGGATGAGAACAGAAATCGGGCAACGGCGGCACGGCAGCAGCGGGAGGCCCCATTAGCTAAAGTGGTACCTCAGGTTAAGAACAGTTTCAGGTTAAGAACGGACCTCCAGAACAAATTAAGTTCTTAACCCGAGGTACCACTGTATTGCCTATTTGTTTTCCAGTCCATTCTTTCTAGTAAGAACCTTTTCCATTCTTTTACATAAATTTAAATGTTTCATCTGAATCACATACAAAACTTTGGATTTGATATTATTTAGTAAGCTTATTTACCATTTTTATAAAAATAGAAATGATAAAAATGAAGATTCTTTAGTGTATAACTTTTTTCTGCTTACTTTTAAATTTTCTTCCTAGCAATATGAAAGCTTGATAAGCAGTAGCTACAGAACTGTTTCTTCATTCCTCTGCACAATACAGAATTACCGTAACATAAGCAAGGAAAACAACAAGGAGGCTCGTATTGAAAGCAAAACTAAGACGTGTCTTGGCTATTGTTAAGTTGCTGTTGGTATGGCATTAAAATTTTCTGGCTGGGCAGCAAAATTATTTAATTGGGAACTAAGGACTGTGTCTAATATCCTAATTTCTTTTAACATGGGGCAGCTGTATATAATTCTGCCAGTTATCACTAATATTTAGCAGGGCTGAAAGCTTTGCAATACTCATGTCTCTAATTTGTGTGCTTGACACTCTTCAACCATCGCACATAGCACAAGTTCACTGACCTGGCTTAAAGACAAAGACATTTGTCCTATCTTTGTGTCAGTACTTCATTCGTCATGAACCAAATCCAGGATTTCAAATATATTATGGTTTATGTATTTTTTAAAATATTAGTAACAACTATAGCATGCACACTTTCAGTACTGAATCCGTAATTAAAGAGAAGAATTCAGCAAACGAGTCATAATGTGATCCAGAAATAAGAGTCTGTGTCCTTGTTCCCTAGAAGTGTGTCAGAAAGTCAAATTGATGTCTTGCATGCACTGCTAACTGACTGTGTGGAAATTTTTTTAAGTTCACTTTTTTCTTTATTCTTCTGTCTTTTTTATCCATCTTCCCCCATTGTAGCAAATTAGACGCCCGGATGAAAGCAAAGGAGTTGCTAGTAGAGTTGGATCCCTCAAAGTAAATATGTTTCTAACTTTTATTTTGCAAGTTTTCTTCTATAGCCTACACTTTTATTTTGGAGGGGGAGGGGAGGGGAGGCAGAGGGTGGGGCTATTATATTTCTCACCATTTCATTGTTTTTATTTCAGTGTTTTTATCACTGTTGGATCACATTTTGTTTGTTTCTGTGCTACACAAGAGCCACCATAATGCAGTTAGCTGAAGGCAAGTTGCCAAGTGCCTAGCTCTGGATGTTACTACATATCGGGGGGCGCGGGAATAGCCGAAGTTTCCTTAAAGAGCCTACCATTTGTGAATAATTAACACTTCTCTGATAGATGGCAAGAATAAAATTACGTTCATGCTACATTTATATAAAAACAATGACACGTTATTCTCTTTTAAACCTACTTAGTGGCACTAAAAATGGCTTAGTTTCATTTATTTAAATAGGATAAGGTTGCTTAAATTCAGGTTTTGTCGTTTAAGTGATTTGTGGATGAAGTCAGATTAAAACATGCAGCTTTCCTGTTTCAAATATAAGATTGTTGATTGACTTCTCAGTTTTTACTTTGTACTTCAAAAATACTTATTTTGTAAACAAATTAGCTGAATTTGTTGTGTGTGTATATATGCTTAAGAGTGAAAATGAGAAATATAGGGAGAGAGATCTTGTGAGACATTTCTGAATAACAAGGCCGTTTAAATTACTCCAGTGCTAGTCCCCTGTACTGCCTTCTTTGTTCATTTTAAAGAATTACACAAATGTATGGTGAGCTGGATCCATGCTAAGTTAGTTGCCTTTTGATTTCCACTGAAATCAAAAAGACTAAAATCAAGGCTAATTTTCCCCATTCGTTTTAATGGGAACTAAGTGCAACTAATTAAGTCAAAACTGTAGCAAAATCAGTCAGTTTCCTAAACCAGTGTCCATCTATAGTTTATCACATTGAGTTCCAAGATTATTATTTAATCTGCCCTTGCGCATACAGTCTTCTGAGAGATGCTGTTATGTTATTTAAAAAATACATTTAAAAATCCAGTTTATCGATTCAAACACATGGCATGGCATAGGTTACCTTGTTAATATTTTCAGTAATTGTGGCCTCTCGTTTTTAATTCTTGCACTATTTCACTTCTCACTTCTCACTTCAGTTATTTTTTGCACCACATGAAGCACTAGTTTTCTTTATTTTTTCTGCACTCTCCTTGCCAATCCTGCCTTCTCAATTTTTTTCAAAAATATATTTTGTGTTTGTGTGTGTGCGTGTGTATCACCTTTATTCCAGGACAAGCCACCCTCTCTTTTCTCTTAATACCGCTCTATACAGCTGCTCCGTGTGAAAGTGTCGTTGCACTGAGCATAAACAGGGGGAAGGGAAAAGTGTAATTATGCACCTATTTCCCATATTCAATTCCATACAATTTATTTCATAATGGAAAAAAGGGAAAAGTTGCTATTGTGCTTATGCCAATGATGCTGAAAGGCAACTACAACATTCCTCACTGTCTTTCTGTGAGACTGATTCCGCCCCCCCCCTCCTTTTAATTTATGGTTGTGGTGCAGTCGAGGATATACTTTGCATTGTTGGATACTTTTGCTGCAGTGGACAGAACAAGTTTCAGTCCACGTTTAATGGAAAATAAAAATAGCCATTGAAAATATATGTACATAATTAACTGTGAATCCAGCTTTCAAATTGTATTCCCCCCCCAAAAAAAAAAGATTTATCCTTACCGCAAACTTGTGTGCAAGATTTGTACGTTTATACTTGAATAAATGCAGTACTTTGGGTTTTGAACTCAGTGGATTGGATCCTAAGATCAGTGAAAAGAAGGAACATCTTAGAAGCAACTTTTGCTATTCCCTCCCCACCACATCCAACTGCACCTCCCCAGACCATTCCAAGGGAGGGAGGGAGGGAGGGAAGGCAGCCTCAAACCAGGCATTCATAAAAGGTGTGTCTGCCTGGTTTTGAGATGATTCCATCCAGCAGCCCCATGCTCCACATTGACTCTCTGGAGAGTTTTTTCAGAGGTTCAGACTACTGCAGCAGAATGAGGAGATGGTAAACTTTCTTTCTGTGAACTCCCATGCATTCACTTACCCTTGGATCCAAGTTGATTTACCCCGTGTCTTTTGAAATTTAGGTCATCTTTCAAAACCTATTGATACTTGTGTTAGATTTCTTAATTCTGTACTTCTCTACTAAATAAAAGAATTGTTGCTGTTAGCGTTCAGCAGTAGCCAATTTAGGCATCAGAATGGACTATGAACATTTAGAAATTGCATGGAAGATCCTATTTTAGGTACTGCGCCCACTGAAAACAATCTACAATATTTCAGCACTCTCCTTGCTACAAACAATGCTTGAAAATTAGGGCGTTTGCTAAAGACAATGATCACTAAACAACCTGTATTTACTAATTGAATTAACTTTTACATGTTGAAAAAATAATTGCTGATATAACCAAATGAGTTGCTTTTCTTGTCAGAGTATATGGAGCATATATTTGTGTTGATAAAATGTTTGATGTATTGCAAAGGCAGTGAGAAATGTGTTGCACTATGATCTTATCTTTTTTATAAAAAGAACGGAAACAACAAACATGAAAAGAGAATAGGTATAATTTTCAATTCATTTTCTGATGTTTACATGTAGCTCCATCGAAAGCTGGAGGAGCTCAGAGATCACCTAGAAGGAAATGTCAAAGGATGCTCTCTCCGAGTAAATGTACGATTTCACTCGGTGATTTGTTTTTTTAAAACTTCCGTTGGCTGGTAACACCAAATCTGATTGGTTTGTCCTCTCATCCCCATCTTTTTTCCCTTTCTCTCTTTTCCCTTCTTCTGTTTCTTTTTCTAGCTGGGGTTTCATTCAAATATCCATGAAAATTTAGCATAATTTCACAGGGTTTAATTTAAGAGAAAACCCTAATATGCATTAAATATTAAGTAAATTTTGGGCTTTCCCATTGAACAACAACAAAAAATCCTTTCCAAAATTAAACCATCACCTGAAGTCATTTCCTAATTGTAAAGCAAGTTTCAGGGCTAGGGTGGCTAACTTGTGATCCTCCTGCAGGTTGTTGGACTAGAGTTCCCATCATTTCTGACTATTGACAATGGTGGTTGGGGTTGCTAGAAGTTGGAAACCAACAACATCTGGAAGGCCACTCCTACCTAGGCATCAGGTTAAGTCATGGCTGGGGAACCTTTGATACTCCAAATATGGTTTGACTCCAACTCCCATCAGCCTCCACCAATGGTCAGGGATGATGGAAGTTCTAGTTCAACAACATCTGAAGATCCAAAGCTTCCCCAGTCCTCATTTAAATGAACAATTTTTCGATCATCTGTACCTTTGCTTTTTTACCGCTTTCTTTGAAATTCTTTGTTTTTAACTTCTAGAACTGCACTAACATTACAGATTTACAACATGGAAAAAAGTGTTATTCCTGGCAGCTAAGCTATATATTACATGCAGTTGGTTAGTGAGGTTTACTAAACTAAACTTAGTTTCACTAAGTTTTGTTTAGTGAAAAGCAACCTCTAGGTGCTTTTCCCCTCATGGATGGGACAGCAGCTTGGAGCGTGTGGTCTTGCATGTACAATTAGTAGGAAGCAAATGGTTTAAGCAACTACATGTAATGTGCAGTTTGGCCCCAAGTCTAGGAATAGCAGGGGCAGGAGCACTAGATAGTTTAAAAATAAAAATCAACCACACAGGGCAAAGTACAAGAAAAAATATCACTTCTAGTTCGACACTAAGCATTACAATAAAAACATGGAAAATGCACCAAGTTCTGAAAATGGAGTAAGAATCTGAACTGGGATAACTATAACCAGATCTCCAGTTGCACATCTGCCACTTTACAGTAATGTCCACATACCCCATTTCATCCATTGTCTTCAACGTTGTGGATGCATTGTTTAATAGATCACAAGTTTGATTCAAGATCCAGAATAGTAATGTCATTGACAGAAAGTGGTACTATAATTGGATGTTGTTTTTTAAACCACCAAATATATACCATCTGAACATAGAAGTCAAATCCCAAGGATCAGATGTAAGGAGATTGTGCTGCTTTATTTTCACCAAATGTCAAAGAATATGCAGAATATCAATATTTTGCTATTGTTTTATTTGTTTGCTTGTTTGTTTTTTAAAAGGTCATCACAGAAAATGCAGCATCATTTAGATTCTCTGTTAAAACTACATATACTAATGATGCCAATTCCAGAAAAAGAGCTAGGGTAGAAGCAACCTTTGTGGGATTTTCCTCCCATTTTGAATTCATTCATTCTCTGAAGAAAATGAAAGGCTAATTCTTAACTCCCATGTCATCATTTTTGCAATAATAATTAACACATAGACAGAAAATTGAATAGTGATCCTGAGTTTGGGCAGATATTGTTTGAATTTTCTCTCAAGTTGTAGTATAAAAGCAATCCATAAACTACTCATAAATTTTGATGAAATGGTTTGAGATTGAAACACATAAAATTGTTCTCTTTCACACTACAATATTTAATGTTGCTGAGGAGAGTTGCTTTATGGACAGAGAAAATAGCAAAGATTCCACAGGTGCCATGAAAAATCTTGTGGTGATTGGGGTTCATCTGCCAGATTTCATATGGCGCTTGCAGCATATGTTTTGCTTATGAGGATGGATGGAAAAGAAGATGGACTCACTGATCAAACCACACAATGATACAATGGGGAAAAAACCAATATAACTATTTGTTGAAATAATCTGAGACAAAAGCAAAGGGGGGGAAGTAGGTGAGAGTTGAAGTTCATTCTCATATATACCAGCCTGGTTTTGGAAAAGGATTTATTGCAGATGTACAGTGGGATAGATGTATGGTATTTTAAGCATTTTGTTTAATAGCTTTGGCTACTGCTTCTCCCAAATAAATTGAAAACTAAGGTAATTCATAATTCTGTGCCTATTTAAGGTGGAACCTTTGCCTTGTTTCAAATGCTGTATGTTGCATTAGTTAGTGGCCGCACTAATAAACCAAAAGGACACTTTGGCTGTCTCAAACTTTTAAAAGTCAACCTTTTAAACATACTAAACATTTCCAAAAATATTAAATTAAAAGGACCCTTTTTCAATGTGAATCTTCTTACATCACAGAAAAAAACATATCCATAGTTTTGTGTAAATTAAGCTCTTAATAAATCAATGAATGATAAACATTTTAAGGATTATGCACAGGCACCAAGATTTGTTTTGTATATGAACTTTCCCCCCCCCTTTTTTTCTTTTTTAAAGATCTCTTTCTGAGTCACTGTGCTCTTTCCACTTCAGTCTGTGCTCCAGGTTCTTGACACTACCATCAGATTGCCCAAATGTTGCCTGAACATTGCCAAAGGACAGCCGTTAATGATCAATAACTAATAATAATTAATAATTAATAAAAAGTAGAAAACTAGGGGAAATAGGTGTGAATATAGTGGATTAGATGCATATGGTTGGAAAGAGTAACAGTATAAGCCCTGCCCCAGCTCTATGCTCCCCTTAGTATCTAGGATAATGAGCATGTTTTTTTTAAAAAAAAAAATCCATTGGAATAAATGGCAGCAATTAATTTAATGGAACAACATGCAGGGTGTAAATTAAATACACCATTGGAGTAGGTCTTCATCTGCCTCTATGTTTCTCAGTGACTGGATTTAGGGGTACTGTTTGTTCCCTCCATTATGTCTCAGGTTTAAGAACATTTAGTTCTTCATCAGCGGAAGCAATTAGGAATTGCGGCAAATACTATTTGCTTTTTCCCATTCCTATCTCCAGTTCGGTTCTGGTTTGATTTAGCAGTCATTTTACACTGATTGAACTGACACCATTTTTCTACCTGTCTGTCTACCTACTTATTGTTTACATTTATATCCTGTCTGGAACTCAAGGCAGAGGACATGGGGTTCCCAGGCAGTCTCCCATCCAGGCACTGACCAGATCCCAACCTCCTTGGTTCAAGCAAGGCCACTGCTCCATATTCCTTCAAACCATGCCTTGAAACCCTCAAGTAATACTGGCCCTGTAAGGGAGGTCAGTATTATTATACCCATATTGCAAGCGTGCAGGCACTCAGGCTATGAGACAGAGGCTTTCCTAAGGGAGTTCATAAGAAGAAGAGAGACAGATTTATCTTAGAACTTTCTTTCATACAGATATGATTAACAAATACTGACATGTGATGCAGTAACTTTTGAACTGTTACTCCATTTTCTAGTTGTATATACAGGAAAGTATTTTAGTGTGTTTTTCAAATGATGAAAATATATTAGCAAGAGAGGAGGCAAAGGAAATTTTTATGGTAGCTAATGTCAGCAGGAATAACTTTCTAACACTTAAAAGGCACGTTTAGCTTAAGCATAATGAGACCGCAGAATAATTTGACCACACAAGTAATATAGGATTCCTCTCACCACAGGCTTATATATAAGCATATATATTAACATAGTTTGCTGAAATGTGTATATGAATAAAGGAACCAGAATAGCTCTGCCTTGTCAGATATCATTAAAAACACTTGCACCAAGTCAAACTAAGAGAACTCATCAAAATCTGTAGCCAGCCTTAAGGCCCAGGCAAGTTATTATAGGTGTAGGTAGTCCATCAAAGAACCTAGTCTTAAACCATTCACAACTTTACCCACAACTTTACAAGTTAGTGCTAGTGCTTTAATCTGAGCCTGGAAATTGAGTAACCATTGCAATGGATGCAAATTCAGTATCATGGTTTTTGGAAATTTCAGGGATATGGTGAAAAGCACAGAATGTCTGAACAGAAATGATGCCCAGGGCATCATTGTGGTGTTGTTTTGTGTGTGTGTGTTTTTTTTAAAGATGACTTGGCCAACAATGACCATGGAACAAGACCATGTCATGCCATAGTGCCATTTACATTTGGGTATTGTGTAGAACAGAAGAAGGCAGTCGGCTGATGATTGGAGCTGTGTTGCCACTTCAAGCAATGACATTCTTTTTCTGTTTAAGGAAAAAAAGCTTAAGAAAATAACTGCTGTCTCAAATACTGCAAAGCCTCTTACCCCCATAAATGTTTTGAATCTACCCTCCCTTGCAAAACTGACAGGCACATACACACCTTGCAATTTCATGAGGTACAAATTATACCCTAAAGTGAAGGGGAGATTTTCAACACAGTTCTCCACTTCTGGACCCGCCACTCCTAGGGTTGCCATATTTCAAAAAGTAAAATTCCTGACACCCACAAAATTGTTGAGCTTTTTTGGGGAAACATGACACAAGAATAGTGGTTTTTAGCTTTTCCACTGCTTTTTCCATTGCATTGCCATACACTTGGGTTTTCCCTGACATTTTGCCAATTCAGCAAAATTCCCCCGATGACATTTTTACACCCGAAAATAAGGACATGTCAAGAATTTTCCTGATGTATGGCAAGCCTAGCCACTCCAGAATGGATCAGTGCTACCATGCCTCCCAATTCCCACTCCAGCAAGAAGTTTAGTATGTCCTTAGCACACATTCCCACAGATGAACATTTTCCCTTGCCAGTTAAGACTGTCTCAATCAATTGATCCCCTGGGCTGGGAATAGGGAACCTGTGGGGTGGATCATGAATACATTAAGGCTACAATCCAAAAACAGATTCCCCAAATCAGTTTAATTTACTCTTGTGTAAATATGCTTATGAATAGGCTGTATAATTTCAATAATAGTAAACCTGGAGTATTTCCCCATATAAACTAAGAATCTTCAAGTTCTTTTGTATGTATATAGCTTTTTAAAAAGTTGACAATTATGGATTTCTGAAATCAAGATAATCAGTCATCCTAGAGGGTGCTTCTTATTAGGAAATAAAGTAAGACGTAAGTTCAGTTTTAAAGTACAGTACTTGTATTTTAGAGTTTCCACCTTAAATGGCCTACCGGTAATCTATAAAAAATATACATGTATGAAAGAATCTGGTTTTAGGAATGAAATGAACCCCCTGCTAATGTCTCAGTGCTGGAACCACCTAAACAGAAAACCTTCTAAGACCTACTGTGCCATCATTTCTTTTTTAACAATGTTTTCTTTTCCCCACTGCACAACCAGGCTCGGCTCCCTTCGTGCTCATCCACCTATAGTGTTTCTGAGGTATATTTTGCACGTGTTCTGTCACAGTCAAAATTGTCACTCATCACCCTTTATTTTATTTTATTTTATTTGGTCTTGCACCATACACAAGTGAGGAAAAATCAGTTTGTGCAATTGGTTCTGCATGATAACCTGCAACCATGTCCAGCATGGTTTAATACCACCATAGCCATTTGAAAACACCCTGGTGTAAATGCCAACACTTACTGCATAGCACCATATCTTTAACAGGAGACACATTTTATAATCTATGATTATGCTGTGTAATTACTACACATAAACATAACATGCTCTACAGCTTGTTAAAATTGTTCCTTCCACAAGTTCATGAACTCTGATGATAACCAGAAATTAAAAAGTGCCTTCAGATTAATAGTTACCTTTTTATATATGAATTACTTTGTGGATATACAGATTTAATACCGAATATAGTCACATTAAAATCATATGCACACAAACTATTCCTGTGTATTCGGGGATAGTGGTAGAATTGCTTGTTGTTTCGTCCAACAATGCTTTTCCCTAATTCTTATTTTTTTTTAAATAGAATGCTTGCAAATATTGGACAAAGTTTCTCTATAATGGGAAATATTCAGAAACACAAATCAAATACACCTGATAAATCTCTTTGAAACAGGATTTATGATATAGTATCTGTTCCTTTAAATAAGCACTGTAAGATATTTTAGGTGTAATATCTATCCCAGAGGCTGCCAATGCAGCACCTCTGTGTGTACCAATGCCTCCTGTGGTTCCCATGAAAAGTCTCAGTAAATATCCCCTCAAAGATTCCCAGTGCATGAGAGATTGTTTGCTTTTCCTGCTCAGTTCCCATCTTCACTACTAGCTCAGACTCTCCTCCCTTGACCACGTCTCCTTAAAGATGCCCACATTTCATTAGATGGCAAAACTGGACACTCACCCTTCCTTCTGTCCTGAGCAGATGAGAGGTGCAAAGAGCTCTGTGAGCAAGTTTGGCTGGTTTAGGTGCCATTTTGGGGAGGCGGGGGGGGGGGAGAGGACATGCCTGCATTATTTTGTGTTTTCTGCTCTTTTAGATGTTGTCTTATGCCTCACACACCCCACAGCAGCCGTTTTGTGACTGGTGCCTACAGCACATTCTCAAAACTGCCAATGTGCCCAATGGCCCAAAAAGATTGCAACCCCTGATCCATCCTATGCAGATGTCTACTAACAAATTACTATGCATCCTTTGCTTTTCAAACATCAGAACATAACTGTTATATAGAAAATGTCTACAGCCAGCCTCCCTCCTGTGCTTACAGAGACTTTCCACAGGTAGACATAGAAGAACTCCCCATAGGCATTGTTTTCAGCCCTTCCTTCCCACCTCTAGCCAGGTGTGGTGCTCCTGCGGTAGGCAACACATGTGGCTACTTCCCAATAAATGAGGCCTCCTCTTACCTTAGTTATCCACTGACCTGCTCTGTACATATACTCATGTTCACTTATTCATGCTCTTTGTGGAAGTAGGCTGCACACCAGAGGTCTGGAGAAGATCAGATTACTGGAGAACTAAGTAAGGTGTTGAAGGAACTCGCATTATAAGGAATAGGCAGGTCTGTTGCAGTACAGTCAGCAGAGTGGCAGCATGCCTATTAAGTTGGATGAGGAATCATTAGAATGCCAGTGGGGATCCTTTTTAAGTTAGAAGAACTCTTTATATATGGGAAGGAATGGATCACGCTAGATATAATTACAAATGCTTGCTAAGTATCTACCAGTGTAGCCAATATAGCTAACTGGATTTACTTTTCTTCCATAGAAGTCAATGGTTATCTCTAGTCCATGTGGTTGGAGATAGGTCAGTTTTATCAAGAGAAATGATGCAGATTGTAGTTTGCAGCCCTGCAACTGCGTTCAGTGCCTGGAAAATGATGCTAAGCTCTTTTTTAAAAATCATTTAGCTCACTAAGAGGTGTGATGTTGCACCAGCTCAAGGGTTCCAGGGACATTGTGCACATAACAGCTGAATGCCCGTGACAAAAAGCAACTGTGTTGTGCATGAAGAAAGCATCAATATATCTGCCTTGTTCTGCTACAGAGATTTATAGCCTAATCCCAGCACTGACATGAGAGGACCAGTCACTGTAGTGCTGAAACTCTCCTGTCCAACCATGTGAACTGCTGTACGCATTTAAAAATATACTAAAGTGACAATACATCAGATATTCATTGTTTGTTTCATTATATTGTACAA
Source organism: Darevskia mixta (assembly GCA_034641385.1). Taxonomy (NCBI): domain Eukaryota; kingdom Metazoa; phylum Chordata; class Lepidosauria; order Squamata; family Lacertidae; genus Darevskia; species Darevskia mixta. Next base: position 28,766,501 of record JAWWNH010000066.1, read on the forward strand.
TTGAAAGGGTTAGAATTAGGGCGTTTTTTACCACTGCTTTCCTGAACTTTAAATACATGTGGGTTTCCTTCCCCCCAAAATACATACAGTCACTCCATATTAAAAACAAAGAAGCCATTAGTACCTTTATCTTCAAAATAAGATATGAGAACTTGTAGAACAAGGTTTTATCTCCCCCACCCCAACTAGGCTTGCTTTGTTTGTTTCTTAAGTAGGCCAGATGTTTATTGTCAACTTTCCCTAACTGTCAGTTCCAAACAAGCAGCTACATAAACTTAGCCTTATTACTTGGGTTGATTGAATTGGGATATGGACTAATGAGACTACTCAATATTTTGGCAAGCTCTGTTATTATCAAGTCAGCTTTTTAATCCCTATAACAACCCTGAGCCATTTCACCCTGAGCTTCATTTTTTCCTGCCCCTTACTAGGACCCAAAGTAAATCTTAGAAGTTGAAAACATTTTTTTCTTGTTTATACATGGGGAGGCATATACTGTACAGGTTTAGTCTTGACTTAGCTAGAATCACTATAATAAGCAGTGGCAACTGTTGCTTTAGTTGATGAGCCTATCTGAACACCAGCTGCTGGAGACAAACAGGAAGACCATAATCTTAAATCACCTGCATATTTGCACCCAGTGGCATTTGGTTAGCCACTGTGAAGCACTTGAACATGTTAGGCATGAAATACAGAAGACCTGAGTTCATCCTGTCATGTTTCAAATCTTGCACTCAAAAGAGGGCTTCTGATCTAGTAGACACTTCTGCTAACAGAAGAGGGAAAGATGCTTGGGGCGGTTTTTGTATTGTTTTTCCTTATTTCCCCTTGCAGCCCTCTTCTACCCTGTTCTGGAGGGTCCCCCGGCTCTCTGGAGCAGATGTTTTTTTTTGGGGGGGAGGAGGCTGCATGGGGAGAAAAAATTGGCAAAAATTGCCTCACCCCTTGTTTCATTACCAGAGGTATGCACTGAGTCAAAAGCCATTCCCTGACTGCAAGGCCACCAGTTGGACTGTACTACTGACATTTGGAAAATGAACCTCTATATGTGTTTTCATGCAAAACTGAAACTCCTGAGAAGACTATATTCCAAAAGGACTGGTTATATGAGTTTTATGTCTTCTTTGAAGTGAACAGAGACCTAATACATTTTGTTGATTCCTTAAACAAATTTATTAATCTGCAGGGTTTATGTGACTGATTAAAGTATAGTATGTTCTCTACAGACATCTGCTGATGCGTATGTTGTTTCTTTGGTTTTTCTAGTGAACACTGTTTGTGGGAAACTATGCATATTCTTGCATTAGCAGATGCCCCTTTTTCCATCTTCTTGCATTTTAATAAGTCACTTTTACATGTCTTCCTTTATAGTTGATCCTGATGGATATTCATGTTCTTGGAATTGTTCCATCATGTAAATGCATCGCAAACTTTCAATGCTGTTAAAGCTTGTTGAAAGTTAATTTCACCCATGTCATTAAAAGGATGAGAGCTTTAAATTGCAAGAAACCACAATGAACTATTTCCAAGAAACAACAACAATAACTTGGGTTTAACAGAATGAGTGTCTATTATAGTTACAGGATACTGTATTATTATGGGATCTTTCCATAAATTATCAGTTCCTTATATTGAGTGAAATAAGAACTTCTACCAAGATAATAGCTATAGGGAAGCATTCAACATGACACTGTTCTGATTGTCCTATCACCACAAGCATTTATACTTGCCAGGCAAAATGACGCCCCCCTCTTCTTTCCCTGCATGTTTTTTGGGGGGGTTCTCCTGATCCTCCAGAGCAGATTTGGGGGAGGCACAAGAGGTGCACAGGGGAGGAGAGGGGGGAAGCCCTACAATGCTAGCAGGAGCCCTTGCATTGGCCCAGAGTGGCTGGGAAGACCCGGCCATATGGGCGGGGTACAAATAATAAATTATTATTATTACTTCAAAGACCAAGGGCACCAACTAAGTTGATGCATGCATGAAATGAAGTCCTCTTGCACTATGAGATCCCCTCTGCTGCCTGTGCATCCCCAAATCTGCTCTGGAGGGTTGATGAAGAAGGGGGGAGTCTTGTTGCGCAAGCAAATCTTGTTTCCCAGTGGCATGAGTGAGCTCACAGTGCCCAGGGCGGGCACGCGTGTGCTGGAGGGGCAGGGCACATAGAGTGGAGGAGCCCACTGAGGCATCCCAGCCCTGCCCACCCATGCGGGGGAAGCCCTGCCAGCTGATGCGGCACTTGGTGACTCCAAAGTGGGTATCCCCACACTGGTGCCCCAGCATGGCCCTGCCTGGTGCTCCTTTCCACGAGTGTTGGTTCCTCCAATGCTGTGTGTGTGTGTGTGTGTGTGTGTGTGTGTGTGTGTGTGTGTGTGCCTGCTTCGTGCCTCCTCAAAAATCCATGCCCAGAGACATGGCCCCTCTGACACACACACACACACACACACACACACACACACACACACTGTGCCCTGGTTGTTCCTTGCGTACATACCCCACTTCGCACTGCATTGAATTCCAGCTTTACTAAACTAAGATTTGTATTCAACTAAGTCCTGTTCATTGAAATTAATAAACTTAAATTAATCATGCCCTTGAGCTTCAGTAAGTCTACTCTGAATTGAGTTAGTATTGAGTCCTGAGTAAGACTAGCATTGATGACTTCAAGATTGGATTACAGTGGTACCCCGCAAGACGAATGCCTCTCAAGACGAAAAACTCGCAAGACGAAAGAGTTTTTCGTTTTTGGAGTTGCTTCACAAGACGAATTTCCCTATGGGCTTGCTTCGCAAGACGAAAACGTCTTGCGAGTTTCCTTTTTCTTTTCAATGCATTCCTATGGGAAACCGTGCTTCGCAAGACGAAAAATTCGCAAGACGACAAAACTCGCAGAACGAATTAATTTCGTCTTGCGAGGCACCACTGTATTTCAATGCACTATGTGTGGGGTTTCCCTTGTGCTTGATCCAGAAGCTGCCATTAATGCAGAATACTGAAGCATGATTGCTGATGAGAGTGAGACTGTCTGAATATAATATCTCGGCTCAGATATCTGCTCTGATTGCCCATTTCCTACTTGGCTGAGTTCAAAATGTTATTATTTGTATATAAACCCCTTAGCAGCTTGAGACCAGTTGACTAGTGGGAATCACCTTACCACTTTGTGGGATCACCACTCAACCACTTTGATCTGTGAAACTGCCACTATTACAGGTGCCACAGCACCTACAGTTTGGAACTCCCTGCCTATTGACATCAGGCAGGCACCTTTGCTGTATTTTTTTCAGTGCCTGCTAAATATATATTTTGTTCAGGCAAGGCTATCCAGGCATGTAGAAGTTACATGTGTTTTAATACTTTGGAGCTACTATTGATTTTAATCATATTGAGAATGCTTTTAAACACCAGTTTTAACTATTTTTGAGAATTTCATTGTTTTATAGTTTTGTAAACTACTTAAAGGTTTTCTTACAATTGAGTGGTATATACATATTGTTAAATACCACCCTATATCAAAACAAAAGCGACAGCAAGCTCTATTGTATGGATTGGTAATTTTGATATGTAAGATAAATTTCTGTTGCAGTGCATCTGAACAGCACACACACAACTTTAGAAGAGATTAGTTCTAGTATGCAGAAAACTCTGATTTAGAAATTTAGTTCTAACAACGCAAGGGAGGCAAGACAACTTTGAAGAATTCTGAAGCCTTTTGCAAAGGAAAATAAACTGTTACTGAATAGCTGCAACCAAGCTGTGTTGCAGCTTAATTGATTTGCTGTATATAGAAATATCTATTAGTGGTTAACTCCACTAAAATGTTTCATAATCTCAAAGCGTTATAGATTATTTGCATTAAATAGGGTTACACTTTCAATATGCCACCAAGACAGCCCTGGACCATTAAAGTTCTGCTTTTCCAGTTTCCTAGTATGCAGGACCTATGGCTATATTATGACACTCTATATTGACTTTTATTATTAGCTATGGTAGAATTTAGTAATCTCTGAGAAAGGTTGACCCTTCGATGAATATTCTCTTATGTATAATTTTTGTCAAGGAGACTTTCAATACACACTTTATTAAACATGCAATCATAATTAAGTGTAGCTCTTTTGGTCATAGATATATCAATTCTTTTTTTTAATGACATTTCATTAAAATTTTCTCACTTAAAATATTAGATCACATTAGCTGCACTCATGTATAAAATTACTTGGCCTTCAGCTCTGTATTTTATACAGTGTTGCCTATAATTGGTATGTAATTGAATGGTCCACACTGTGCTTATTTATGAAACTCCCCATAGATAGTTTTGAGTGGACACATTGTTTTTTTATATATAATTGCCTTTGTATCACAGCCATTTACTGTCACCTTCAGCTTTCCCTTTCCTGTGACTCTATCCATCTCTTTCTGGCTTCTTGCATGTGCTATGTTTGAAAAATGCTGAAACAAAATAATGAAGGAAGCCTTTCAGTTTGCTTGTGGAAGGCACAGCAGCAGTCAAATATGTATCTGCCAAAACGATATCATTTCAATATACTTCAGTAACAATATCCTTCAGTTTCTAATATGATTTTGTACAATGAAAAGATAAATGTGGATGAGCTGGGTATCCCCTGTAGTGCCTTGTTGCCTGTCACAGAACAAGGAGGGGGAAAGTGTTTATAAAATTCCTGCAATAAGACTAGAACCAGAACATATACTGCTTGTAGAAGTGGATTTGGTTTTTTAAAGTCAGCCTATTCTATTTTATACAAATGATAATGCTATCTGAAAGGCTAAAAAGTCAGGCAAATTCAAGACAAATAAGGTTTTATATAAAAAGTTTGCATTTGTTTAAAGACAAGGGTTATCATGGAGAAGAACAACTAATATTTTACAGCTTGCTCTTTTATTTGGCACTACAGTATTTCAAAATGACTGTTGTGATATTGTGATCTTACTATTTAAAAAGTGGGTTGTTACCCTAAAAGAAAAGAAGGCATAATATGCAAATAAATAATATCAACTACTGTATTGGCAGGTAAAGACACTGAGCTGGGGCGGGGGGAACTCCATCATGAATAAAGTTGATTTTTTAAATTCAGTATTTTGTGAACATCTTTTAAAGGTTTCTGGCTTGAAAAAAAGCAATAAAATGTTGTTCACAGCCACAACTACCAACAGCCTTCAGATTGAAAATAAAACATAAATGTACACCATGAAATCAGTTCTTATTTTTCTTTGCATTTTTTTCTGATATCAGTTTATATTGTTGGAGATGTTGAAAGTAAAATGAGTCGTTTTCAAAAAGGGGTCTTGAAGTAGATCTGAAATTAATCAAGATATTTCCATATTGATTAGAAAACCAAAATTAAAGAACTATAGAGTTGGAAGGGACCCCAAGGGTCATCTAGTTCATCCCCCTGTGATGCAGGAATCTCCAACCTCTGCTTAAAACCTCCAAGGAAGGAGAGTCCCACCCCAATCTACATCAAGAAAAGCTTACTTGATGCTTTAGGTTTTCATCATTGCATGTTAAGTATCTGTTAAATATTCTTTGGTGTTGGGGTTGATGCCTAAAGTAGGGGATAGTATATCTGTACAGTGAGCTTATGAAAGGATTTTGTTGAAAGGATATGTAGATATCCCAGCTTGGGGTTCTTCATTAATTGGGACAAATTGCAAGTAATGTTATTTCAAAGGAGTGTTTTAAGAAGTTTTGTATTACAGGGCAACTCTACTTTTCTAAAAAACACCTATGCAGAACTCCTTGCAGTTTGTCATCCTTTTTTCTGTGCTTTCCATTTAATTCGTTCGGTCATTATGCAATGTAATCTTTGGCATGTTTACTTGGAACCATGTCTCAGTTTGATGGCAAGTATTGCAGCTTTAATAGCTTAGTTAAGAAATGAACCATTGCAAGTTTCACTAGAGGGGATAGCTCATTAATAAACAATATTTCCATTTTATAGTAGTTGGTTATTGTACAGTTCAGGTCTATCCAAACATTTTTATTGTTTATCTAATGTCAGTAACTGAGATCCAAATATCTATCTTAGGCATGCCCAAGAATTTAGACATGCCTAGTGGGGGGAAAAAATTCTTTGAACAACAGACCATCATGACACATCATGAACTGCTTGTGCACATTTCCTATGTGAAAATAGGAGATGGAGCAGTTGTTTAAGGCATAAGCTCAAACCCTCAAACATTCCTCAGATGAAAATAGGAATGTTTCTCACACACACCCAACTGATCCTCCTTGACTCCCCATTTTTTGTTCCAGCCCCACACAGAGCATTTCCTAACAGAAGAAGGGTGAGTGCGACCACCACTACCCAATGGGACACACACTCTTCACTGTCCTGAGAAAACCCCTTAATCCTGTTTTTTTCTTATTTTATTCTTTGGTAGATTTAAAAAAAGAAAAACACACATCAATAAATACATTTTAGAATTGTTGTATTCTTTCTGGGCTTTTGAGTAAATAGGAGACTTGCCAGCAGCAATACCAATGGAGAAGCGATCAAAGCTGTATCCAGGACTGGTCCAAGGACTGTATCCACAACAAAGGGTCAGGCAAGAGGAGAGGTTAGGGTTTCCATCTGGTGTTTAAGGCACCACCTTTCCCTTGGACTCCCTTCCCATTCAGCGTCAGTGACATTCACCTCACAGAGTGTTTGTTGTGGGGGAGGAAGGGAAAGGGGATTGTGAGCCGCTTTGAGATTCCTTAGGGTAGTGAAAGGCGGGGTATCAAGTCCAAACTCCTCTTCTTCTCACCTCCAGATAGAGGTACAAGCCTGGGCACTTCTGGGCCTATCCTGGTGAGGACCTTCCTTATTATTACTTATTATTGTTGTTCTATTATTTATTAAATTTGTATACCACCCTTTACCTAAAGATCACATGGCGGTTCACAACATATAAATACAAAATGAGAATGCAAAATACATAATAAAAGCAAACACATTTAAAAGCCTGTTGAATATTAATCAGCCAAAAGCCTGGTTATAGAGAAATAGTTTTGCATGGCACATAAAAATACGTAATGAAGGTGCCAGGCAAGCCTCCCTAGGGAGAGCATTCCACATACGGGGAGGCACCACATAAAAGGCCCGTTCTTGTATTGCCACCTTCTAGATCTCTCATGGAGGAGGAACATAAAGTAGGGCCTCAAATGAAGATCACAGGATCCAGGCTGGTTCATATGGCGAGAGATGGTCCTTGAGATATTGCAGACCTTGACATGAAACCGTCCTCTGATGAGGACTTCCCTGGCTGAGACGTAACACAAATCCAGGGGTGCAATTGTTCTTGCTTTACAGGACACCACTAGGGGTGGGAAATAAATTTGATTTTGTTTCAGTTTCAACAAGAAACTACCTAATTCACTCTTTCCAAAATAATACACAAACTGAAACACAGTTATCCTTTGAAACTCGCATATACTAGGGAAAGATATGTATAAAAATGTGTTGTGATACCTACACTTTGAAACTGCCGATTGATATCAGGCAGGTGCCTTCACTGTTACTCCTTTCGGCCCCTACTAAAATCATTTTTCTGTAGACAAGCCTACCCAGATATTTAGAAAGTTGATGTGAGTTTTAATCTGTTTTTATTTTATTGTTATTTTGACTTTTTGGAAGCCTTAAATTATTGTTGTTAATTCTTCTTATTCACAATGTTACTGTTTTATCTTTTTTGTAAACCACTTTGAGATTCAAGCACAGTATAAATTTTATGAGATAAAATAAAAGTTATATATTGGTGAGAATAGCACACAAAAATACATTATACTTTGCTTTCAAAAATCTACAAAACTACAAAAGTGTCTTAGGACATAAATCAACACTAAAATTCTGATATATTTTTCATGAGGATTTTATGAAAAAAATCGCAAGCTGATGTGGAAATGTGAATTGGATTTCAAACTGAGAAATTCAGCAGTTAATCCATTCCTAGACACCACACTTTAGACATAGTTACTGCACAGTATGCAAGTTAAGAATGAAAAATATCCCCCCAAGTACATACAATTAAAATGGACAACCTTACTTTTTTGTTTTCATTTCCATCCTAACTTAGATATTTACATACTTTTTGGGAAAGGTGTATATAAAATATTGGTCAGGACTTTGTTGGTGATCTGGTAGAATATCCAGTCTTAGATCGGGGAATTGGACTAGGGTGATTCATTTATTCTTTCCAATGCTGTGAAAAGCCTATGTCCCTCCTATGCATTCTAAATTCAAATGTTGCTTGTTATTTTCAGAAGAACATAAAAACACTATAATTGTATATTTATTTTAGCTTCCTGGGCAATGGGAAATTATACTATATTGCTAATCATGTCTACTTATTATGGAAGTATTCTTCTCTTAGCTCCCATCATGTGCACTTTTAAGTCAAACTTCTTAATACCTGAGCTCTACTACCTTTCTCCAAACTCAGCAACAATAACTGCCAAACTTGTAAAATAATAAACAAGCACTCTTAACTTTATCAGTGTAATCTCGCAATGCTGTATTTAATGTAATATTCAATTTATCCTCCATTTTGCAACCCAAGTTATTAGACACCCTCTCCACCTACATCATATAACTACCCTTACCTTTGCTCATTTCATGTAGCAAGATTTTTGTAGATCTAGCCACACTCAGCCCAGAAATCAGTTTCCTGATTTCTCCATCCCTTAATTGTGCTGTATTGTACTTATATTTGTATGATCTTGTTTCTTTTCCCTATTCCGATCCTTTTTCGGATCAATGAGGTATTAATTTTATGCCTGTTTTATTCAAGATGAGTCAACTACTGACTACTGCCAGATAACGCCTGTTAACTGTTAATATAATTTGGAAAAAACTCTCTGACACTGTTTCAATCTAAAATTGTTAAATAGATCTATATTAGATGCCTATTATTTCTTACTGGGTTTGGGAGCATCAATCTTAATATGCAATTATTGTTGGTGATTTTTCTCTTTTTTTACCAAAATGGTAAGAGGACTTACTTCTTTAAGATAAATATTACATAACATTTTTGAGCATGGATCCATTTTTCATATCACCAATATCTATTAAAACTTCTTCTTCCCTGATAGATAGTTCAGACTTAACTATATCTAGATGAAATCAGGGGACACACACTTTTTATATGGGACCAAAACAAGAATTCATGATGTATGGCTGTACATGGAAGCAGGGAGAAATATGGTTTACTATTTTCTTTCCCTAGCTGCTTGAGAAATAAAATAGGCCTCACTTCCATGAACATGATTGATATAGGAGGAAAGAAGGACATATACCGGTATATCTGTCAGTCTCCTACAGTTGTGACAAAAGGAGAAAATGTATGTCTGCCTCTCCTGTTCAAGAAGATAGAGTAATGCACAGTACTATACACCTCCAATAAATTATCTTCTTTTTAGGGAAGGGAGGCCACTATAGTCTAAAAGGGGAGATACCATATTTTTCCGTATATAACACGCCCCCTATTTTGGGGGACTCAAAATTAAGAAAATGCACTATGCGTGTATAAGACGACCCCTTATTTTAAACTTCAAAAATTTAGGAAAAAATATAGTCTTGTACACGGAAAAATATGGTAATTGTGTAGCATGCGTTAATTCAATTTTAGTTTCTAAACCAGAGGTGGTGAAATGGATCGAGCCAGAGGGCTGAATCCAGAAGGGGTGAATCGTCCCTAGACCACTTTGACAGGTGACCTATCAAGCAGGTGTTTGTTAACTTTAATGGCTTTAGAAACTGCATTAATTTGTTTGAACATTTTCACTTTCTGAAATCTTTTTTACATGGTGCTTACAATCACTCTTACTTTATTAGTAGGAAAGCACAGGCCTGTCCCTAAAAATGTGTAGAAATAGATCATTCTAGCTGCTTCACTTTATTCAGTTGCCAGAAGCGTATTGCATCAGTATTCTGGAATCTACAATGTTCCGGCCCATTCTAATGCGATGTGTTTGGCCTATAAAGTACTTTTAAGATCAACACAAAAAAACCCAGAAGTTTGAACTTCTTTCTTTATTGGTATTTTGATGGATCCTGAGTTGATATTCCTGCTGAAAAACAATCAGTACTCCTGTCACAGCACTTCTTCCATCAACGTATTATGTGTGGGTGATTACTTTGGAGCAATGTGATTTAGCACTAAAATGAAATTAGCCTCAATCCTGTGTTACTAGCTTGGTAAGCATACAAATATAATGAAGGAAAGGTGTAGTCCTGCTTCAAGCAAATAGTCTTTAAGAGGGCAATTAACGCCTTTTAAAAATCAAATCAATAATGTTTTTTAAGTACAACTTATCCCATATCCATGCCATTATACCTCAGTGGTGTGTTGAGGGTTTTATTTTTTTTAAAATAAAAACCTTTCTGAGATCTTTTCAAGGGAATTTTTAAGGCAGAATAGCTACATCAAGTAATATGGTTAACATTAAAAATACATGCAGGTCAATGCCTATCTGTATGCCTGCAAGTTGTCAGTAGGAGGGCAGATTCTTCTGAGTTATAGGTTTTATTCAGCTAATCAACTATGAACGGCAAAAAAGGGGGGGACATTCTGAAGGTCATATAATTCTGTAAGATTTCATAAGATTTCATGGATGTCTCTAATGGTGCTCTTCCGCAAGAGTCCTTCCATCTGAAGATGAGTCTTTGATTTAGCGGAGGCATACAGTAATAGAAGAGGAGATACCGTATTGGCCCGAATATAAGACGTACCCGCAAATAAGCTGCACTTTTAAAATTCAAGGCTTATTTGCGGGTGTGGCCCGCCTCCCGGCTCTACCGCCTCCAGGCACTACCTCCCCAAGCCAGCGCCGGAGGAAGCTTGGGAGCGGCAGGTGAGCTGCGTGCCGTTGCCCTGCACTCCCAGGCTGCTTCCTGGAGGAGGAGCCACGGTGCTTTGCTAGTGGCCTCTCCTCTCTTCTCTCAGCTGGCATAGGAAAGGCTTGGGAGCAGCGGGCGGGCTGTGCACCATTGTCCCATGCTCCCGGGCTGCTTCCTGGGGGGGGAGCCACACTGCTTTGCTGGCGGCCTCCCCCCCCTTCTCCCTTTCTTGCTGTGGCTCGGGGGAGGCTTGGGAGACATGGTCGGGACGGGTGCCGTTGTCCCGCGCACCTGACGGCCCTTGTGGGCAGCTGTTTCAGCAGCGATACTGTAAGGTCGCGAATATAAGCCGCACTTTAACTTTTCACAATCGGAATTTGGGGGGAAAGTATGGCTTATATTCGGGCCAATATGGTAAGTTATTTTCCCCGATTGCTCCTGCTGCATCCTGTGCCTCTCCCATGCTGTTAGGAAGGCTCCCCCAAGCCTCTGGATCAGATTTTCAAGGGGCTGCAAGGAAAAAGAGCAAGCCGCAAAAGTTGCCTCCCCTCCTTTTCCATTACTGTGGATCAACTGGATCAAAAGCCTTTCTGTGAATGCAAGGGCACAACTGGATTCAGTCCTCAGTGATTAAGGCATCCTGACAATGGTACACACACAAAAGACATTTATGAAAGAGATGGGACTGAAGTGAATGTTCATTTTAAGAGATGAAAGGTTTCTAAAGAAAAATCATATGGGGGACTAATTGTGTCTTTTAATATTTAATTGACATAGTACACTCAGTCAGTTATTATCCATCTCTAAAGATACATAAAAATGTAATATACTGCAGTTCACAAAACTCATATTTCTTATTGCAAGTAACTTGCTCCGTGTTTGATATATTATTATATGCCTCAAGTATTTTCGTATGTCTCCAAACTTACAAATTACTTTGGACATGACAAAAGCAATGTCAAGTGATTTTTGGAAAGTGAACATTCATAGGCAAGAGATGTCTGTAGAAATTCCTTCAAAATTGTACAAAACAACAACTTGCCAGCTGAATAAGTAACACCTACTGGTGGCACTGTGTCAGTAACATCCAAAGCCTCATAGATTGTATTTGTCAGAAACATAATCCCAAATATAAACATTTGGTGAAGCTTGAATGTTGCCAAAATAATAGATACCAGTTGTATTCAAGTGAAGCATTTAAACAAAAGAAAACAGTAATTAAGATCTTATATTTCAGGGATCAATTTTAGGATGTTTAGTTCTGTGCTCAATGAAAACGTCAGCAGAAGAACTTTGTACCTATATGAAAATATAGCTCTTTTGCCACCAACTTTAATATTGTATGAAAGGCAATAAGAGTTCTGCATTGATGCAAAGCCACAACCTGTGGTATATTATATGAATAATATTTTGTGTGCAGACTTAATTAAATATGCATAAATTTAAAAGAAAATTCTCACTTCATAGTTGCTGCTGTGCTTTGCTTCTCTTGCTTCCTTCATTATAGCTTAGATAATCCATTACCCTTTCCTATATCTTAGTCAACACTGTGTGTATATGTCTACTAATTTGCTTTTCTGCTGGTGGTTCCACATACTGCATGTCTCTATGAAGATGAATTATAAGCTTTCCCATAAATTGTATAGATTATGGGTTAGCTTTCCACTATTCCTCTTGAACAAAATCACTATTCTCTGTCAGTGGCAAAAATTTGTTTTGATGTCAGTGTACTGTTTTAAATGTGAGTTGAAATGTTCTTCATAAGAGTTAGCTTATCATGTTGGCTTCGAAACTCTTCATCATTGTATAGCAATTCATTTTACCTTGACTCTTGGCTTTTAATTGTACCTGCCCTGTGCTAATCTTGTTATGATCTATAAAAGGTAAGTAATTTCTTGAATCTTTCCTAAAGATTATAGTCACATGTTCAAGGTTTCTCTCTGCTTTCTTCTTCAACTGTGGTTTTGGTTTGATGCGGTTGGTTATGTTTTTATTTAATTTTTCATGTTTAGCATGAATTTTTCATATAATTTCTTTTGTAGCATTAATCCCGGAGGCACTTTAATGTTACAATAAAATATGAGATGGATTTTAAAAACATTTATTGCTGTCAAATGTTTCATGATTTTGATCTATCATAGTTGGTAGCTATGTTAGCAAGTATGTTTTAACCATCCTCTGTCTGCTTTAAGTGTTTTATTTCACTTGTGGCTTAATGCTTATTTTTGTGGAAGAAAACACAAATATAACAAGAGTGCACTAATTTAACTGCAAAACAGTGAAAGCAAGCTAATCATATCCAGGCTAAACATACTCAACTCCCTCAACCATTCCTCATATGGCTTGGTTTTCAGACCCTTGATAATCTTGGTTGCCCTCTTCTGCACACGTTCTAGCTTATCAATATCCTCCTTGAATTGTGATGCCTAGAATTGGATACAGTACTCCAGGTGGGGTCTGACCAAGGCAGAATACAGTGGCACCATTACTTCCCTTGATAGGGACACTATACTTCTGTTGATGCAGCCTAGAACAGCATTAGCTTTTTTTGCTGCAGCATCACACTGCAGACTCACGTTAAGCTGATGGTCTACTAAGACCCCCTAGATCCTTTTCACATGTACTACTGGCAACCCCCATCATGCATTAGTGTAGCTTGTTATTCCTGTCTAAGTGCAGAACCTTACATTTCTCCCACTGAAATTCATGTCGTTAGTTTGGGCCCAGTTCTCCAATCTGTTAAGGTCATCTTGAATCCCAATTCAGTCTTCTGCGGCATTGGATACCCCTCCCAGTTTGATGTCATCTGCCAATTTGATGAGCATCCCCCTCAATACCTTCATCCAAGTCATTTATAAAGATGTTGGACAACAATGGGCCCAGGACAAAACCCTGCAGCACTGTACTTGTCACTTTTTTCCAAGACGATGAGGAACCATGAGTGAGCACTCTTTGGGTTCAGTCACTCAACCAGCTACAAATCCACCTAACAGTTAACCTCAGCCACCCCACATTTTACCAGATTCTCCAGAAGAATCTCATATCAAAAGATGCGCTACCTCCACAACATTTCCCTGATCCTCCAAGCTTGTAAGAAAATAAGGGGGGAAATGAGATTCAGTTGGCATGACTTGTTTTTGAGAAACTCATGCTGGGTCTTAGTAATCGCAGCATCATTTTCTAAGTGCTCAGATTGGCTGTTTAATTACGTGTTCCAGGACCTCTGTAGTCAACATTGCTTAATCCCAGGTAAATGTGCATAGAACTGCAGCCTAGATGTCCTGCAGTGTCACAAAATAGAGAATTTCAGTCTACATATGTCTGCACACTGATGTTTACACAAGCATGGGAAGTAACAGTATCAGTTAAATCTGTCCACATAATCACTTCCTTTCAAACATTACCAGAATGATATGGGAAGCAGCCATACCAGTTCACAGTTTGCATAACACTTGAACCAAGTCTCACAGTAGCTTTGGATGGTTTGGATAAGCAAGTGGGGCATGAAATTCATTATTTTCTTTCTTTCTGTTCCTGTGCTTCCCTGAAGCTTCCAAAATAGAACTTTTGCTACTTACCTTGCAGTAAGATACACAACCTTTCCCTCCTTCAGGAGGATAAAGGTAGAGATTCTGAAGTTCTATTTCATACTATGCACAGAAGTACAGAGGAACAGTACAAGGCACATGTTCTTCCTGTTCCCCTAAGTCCTATAGCCGTTCTTAATTAAGGCACATATGTACTGGAACAACATGGCCTCTTTTGACATTTAAAACCATTTTGAATGAGCCCATTTGAAATCATGAGGCCTCCAAAACAGCCCACAGATTTGTCATTTAAGTAATTTGTATTTGCAAAAGAAAATTCCTCTCAGAGACGGCTTTTAAAACCAGCTACCTATTTTTGCCACCTCTTTTGCAACATGGCTAGAGTGTTAGTCTGAGAGCCTTTTTAATATTAGATGAGTCAACCTACAAGTCTCAGCTGCTTTGCTCATTATAAATTTCTTGTTTTTGTCCATGCACTAGCTCCACTATAAATTGGAAGGGCTTAAAGATGAACTCAGGAGGAATAGAGGCTACGACTCGAGAGTAACTATTACTGCTCAAAGGAGCTATTTTCCATTCGCAAACTTAGCTTTGCGCTATGGTTTTGGGCTCCTTCTGTTTTTACACATTGTTGCAGACTCTCTTGACTTCCATTTTTACTACTTCAGTATTGTTTTTACCATCTGCCCTCTTATCTGTGCCCTATGGATCATTTTTATATTTCCATACATCATTTTCTAGATTGTCTTGTGTTTGTATTTTGTTCTTGTACCTTCTCTCCTTTTAGGCCTGTGTGTTTTATTTTATTTGCATCTTGCCCATTTGTTTTTCCACTAGTTAGAAACAGCACCATTTTTTGCATACCACATATTTGGAATCTGAACCCAACACACACACACACACACACACACACACACACGTACCATTTTACCTCTTTGGTCCAGAATTGTTTTATGATAGATCCAATATAACAATTTCCTCTGTTATTAGAATTTATATTACTTTGATTCCAATAACCTGGGACGGGAGACCAACTGTGGGCCAAAATGTGGCATCATTATTTTATTTAAAATATAATTGTAATGTTTGGTGGAGACGGGTGGGTTTCTTTTGTTTTTGTTTCTTTAAAACATAACATTTTTTTTCAGGGAAGGACAACCATAAGCCACTATAAGTTGCAACATTATTGTCATAATGTATTCCATTGTAATAAATAGAGTTGTGATAAATGATGTAGACCTCCAACTCATTGTGTAGATATATGTGTTTGGGGCAAGCTGCTGTGGAACAGAAGAAAGAGGTTTATAATTTAAACTAAATTTACATTATTAATTAATTCATATGCCCATTTACTCAAAAAGAATTGCAGGAACAATGATACAGTCCTCCTGCTTTTTCCTCTTAGTAATCTAAATATCAAATGTGCTTCATTTACAGGTAAATCTACAAATACAATCTGGAATCTGAATTTTAAGATGTTCTTTTTCCTTTCTTCCTCCTTCAGAAGTTCCAAATATTTTTGAAGACCCATTGAGTCTTTAGAAGAACATAAGAAAGTTCTACTCCCAGATTCAGAGATCAATATGTGCACAAATACCTGCACAGATCTCTTACATGTGTGAATTCTAGGGTGGTTACTTCTCTGTGTGCACCAACAAATTCACATATCATTTGACACTCTCCATTGAAATGAGGCAGGTGGTGTGTCTTATGTTTGTAAATATTTTATTGTTGGCCCTGGAAGGGAAATCCAGTAAGTATGTCATTGTTCACACAGTACTTAAATCTAACTTACATTCTTTCCCTCGTTGATGCATTATTGAACAGATAACAAGAATAAAAATATTTGTCCTGTCCTGTCATTCACAGATTTAAGGAAATTACATCTGTAATAGTTGAGATTATAAATACTGTTGAGATTACTAGTATATCATAAACAATTTCATTAGAATTGCGCAAAAGGAATGCTTTCAAATGGTGATCCAAATGTTTTTAGTGGTTGCTAAAATATATTCATGCACTGGTATCCATGCATTATCTGCTCACTCCCAAAGCATTGGTCTTCTACTCCAAATATTTCTAGAGCATTTGTGTAGATTCAACAGTGTGTGGGCCAGTTTAGATATAACACCAAACCATGGTTTTAGCATTACAAGCTTGAGCTGTGGGAAGCCTTGGGCTTGCATACTTCTCCATCACACTTGTCCTCTGACACTCCAGAAGAGGAGATCTGCTTTCACATTATTCCCCTCTATTTCCAAACTCAGTAATCTATTGTAATCTATTAATTCATCCTGATTTGTTTGAACCATAGTTAAAATTAACCAGAGTTCTCAGTGTTATGGTAATGGTGTTCTGGTTAGCTTAGAAGTGCAAAGGAGAGGGGAAGGGTGCACAAGCCTGAGGCTTGCAGCGGTTTGTGTACATTTTGCTAAACTATGATTTAGCAATATATCCAGGCCAGTATAGTAAATGAAAGATCAAAACAAGGCCCTTGTTTCATATAGATTCTATATTCAGTACTGTAATACATTCTGCCTAGTTGTACAAAAAGTCCCTAATGGCAAATCATATTATAGACTTAAGTAGGAACAGTGTTTATGCTGGCATTTTTAATGTAAAACAATACCACCAAAGCAGATGAATAATACAGTCGTACCTTGGAAGTTGAACGGAATCCATTCCGGAAATCTGTTCGACCTCCAAAATGTTTGGAAACCAAAGCACAGCTAATGATTGGCAGCAGGAAGCTCCTGCAGCCAATCGGAAGCCCCATCGGAGGTTCAGCTTCCAAAAATAGTTCGCAAACCAGAACAGTCACTTCTGGGGTTGCAGTGTTCAGGAGCCAAAACGTTCGACTTGCAAGGGATCCAAGGTGTGACTGTAGTATCTCTTCAAAGTAGTTTTAAACACCTCAGTATTATTTATTCCTAGGAAAAATAATTGATACACTTGTGAAATTAAGTTGTAAAAAGTTGCCAAAACCCAACAATTTCTTCTCATATTATCTTATTTTTATATCCTAGATAATTGATTAAAATAAGCTTCAAGTATCTTCAGTAATATGTTAATATTTTTGTACTACCACATTTACTCAAATGTAATGCACACCTTTTTTGGCCAAATTACATCCTGAAAATTAGGGTGTGCATTAGATGTGATGGCACATTATATTTGATTGCAAGCTTGAAAAACACTGCTGACATAGCAAATTTTTGATTTCCAGGTTTTGAAAACAGGTGCGCATTAGATTCACGTAAATACTGTATTTGTGTGATTTGGAGTAAAATGCAAGAATTGGAACTAGTCACCTTTCTATCACGATTTGTAATGAAGCTTGAATTTAAATCTGTCATTAAAGTTAAATATACATCTTGAAATATTATTCTTACTTATTTAACCAAAATTTGTTCTATTATAGGTTGGTTTATTTATAATGCCAATGTATGATTAAGACTGTCAACCAATAATTGTCTTAAGTATGTATCATGTAACAGATTTAAATGGTAAAGTGCTAAAAAGAGAGTAAAGCCTCTATCTCCAGGTCCCAGGAGCTTGCCCATTAAATTTCTATGGTGACTTGTGCCTGTTTGTTCTGCCTCACCAGTTCTGTGCTTGTCTCTACAGGTCCAATCCAGGTGCAGCAGTAAGGAGAATATCCTCAGAGCCAGTAAGTATTGCATCCTTGAATGTTTATTAGTAAATGGCAATTCATAGTGTAAGCTGCACATATTCTAAAATTCTTTGCAATCACAATGAGAGTAGATAATATGATGCAGAACTGAGATACTCAAATTTATTTTAAAGCAACTTTTTAGGCCTTCTGTGGCTGCAGAATATGCATGTGGTTAAATAACATTTCCAGTGGTCAGAGCTGGAGGGAAGGGAAGGGGTGCCACAGAAATGTTTCATTGCCAGATTTACCATCAAAAATATAGTATAGCTGAACAAAAATAAACATTATACAAATATAGAAAAAATAAACATTACCTGTATTTTCTATCTTACTGTGGGTTTTATTTCATTTTTTAAAATATTTCTTTATTTTACGGTTTATTATCGGTTTTATTTTGAATTAGATATATATGGGGGCACCAAAATCTTTTAAGTGCTTAGGGCATCTAAAGGTCTTAATCCAGCCCTGCCAGCGGTCATGAATGGACACATGCCCTGAACACTTTTAAAGTCTTCCTATGACTAGTATAAGCAAAACCCCTTGGCCCATAAGACCATTCCCTCTCCTCCCCACACGTGCTCGCTAAATCTGTCCTGCTGGTTTCTTCAACCCTCTAGAACAGATTTACAGGGAGAGGAAACAGGAGACGTCCCATTGCACTAGTGGGCCTTATTCAATGAGCAGAGAGTTAGTTTAATACCGCCCAAAATGTCAGGGTCCTATTAACATCATTTGGACATAATGGTAAATGATAGTTTATTGTTACTTGAACAAGCCTTAACTACTACCATACCCATCCTCCTCTGGCCATGAGGAGATGAGAAGCTTTCACATCTGTTTTCAGTTAAGCACAAGTTACTGTTATACCTGAACCTGGACTGTGGTTAATCTTAACTATGACTTATTGAAACAAATCAGGTTCATAAACCATAACTGGAAGTTGGCTTGTTTCACAAACGGTTTTTAAGATCAGCCACTATTTATTCAGACATAATGCTAAACTGTGTGGTTAATTATAAATCAAAGTGAAAGTTTCCAATCTTCTAATAGCCTAGTTGAAGAGTGGGGGAGGGAGTTGACAGACCCAAGACTTCTTCATTTAATAATAAACCATAATTTATTATTACATCGAGATCCAGCTATTATCTTTCACCAATCTAGAAATTGAGAATGTGAGGAAAGACTATGGGCAGAGCAGTCTTAAGGCTGCAGCCCTTCTTTCCATTTCTCTGCCTGGCTCAGAACTGTGCTCCAGCTAAGCACAGACAGTGATGGAAGTATGCGTCTTGCTTGACCATACAGTAACATGGGCAAATGTGTAGCCGGAAATATTACTATGAAGGGATCTTTGCAGATAAATGCAAAACAGTGTGTGCATGCTCACTCATGTGCATACATGTGTCTACATCTAAAAATGTTTTGGGAGGGTATTTTGAAAAATATTTTATTGCAGTTTTTCAGTTAATCCCAAGAAAGGAGAAAGAAGGGGGGAACCCTATATTAACAACAATTAGGCATTGCTTTCCATCCATTGATTGAGCAGAGTAATTCCTTTGGAGAAGTGGGCAAAGGGTTGTATTCAATGTAGTACTAAGTAGTCGTATGTGCACACAGAATGACTTCCACTTGGACAACAGCACTTTCCACCCTCTCCTTCCTCTCACCCTTAAACCTTTTCTGGGGTTTCCCCATTCCTCTTCAGCATATATATTGCTTTGAAGAATATAATTAGTTACTTTAGGAGGTTAACTTAAATCTGTTAGTATATGCAGCATGGAATCCCACAAGGCTGAAGAAACTCATCCTTGTAACCGATGTTCCCCTTGACAACTATACAGTATAAAAAATTATACAGTGTTTTAAAATAAAATCTGAAGCTGTCTCTTCCTGTTGATCTTCCTGATTTTTCCTTTCATAATTTTCAGTCTCTTGAGGTTGGTTAATAATGAATCACTCATTGAAATATGGCAAATTTCAGGAATCAGATATTATTTGGAGAGTTAATTTCCATGAGTGTTTTCAACGATGCACAGAAGGAAAACCAAATAAATGCAGGCTTTGGTCTTCTTATAACATTTTCTTTTATTTTTCTTCTTTTAATTAAAAACAGAATAAAATTGCAAGATAATAAAATAATAATCATAGAAAGCTTAAAAAAGAATGAGTGACTTAAAATATATTCCATGGTGGAATACAAGGTTCATATTTGTAACAAACATACAAATATTCATGGATGTTGCCAATTAAACTCCTATTTAGTGGGAATGTGCCAACCACAAGATTGTTTCCTCAAGCAGAAGCAAAGTTGGTGGCACGTTTTTTATGAGTCAGTTTATCGTGACTTTTTAAAACCATGGATCCATAGAATGACAAGATGCATCCTCCCACCCTTGAGAGATCACTAGATGAGTGGCAACCAACAGATAGGAAATTAATTGTTGAGAATTAAGGTCAGCATTGGAACTATCAAAATTTGATAAGAGGCATAGCTTAGTGTCTAAGATGACTTGTTTGGCAACAATAATACCAATCTCCATTACAATCAGCTTCCAGAACTTGTGTACATAGTTACATCCCCACCACGTATGCCAATATGTTCCTCATACCTTGCAATCCCACCGGCATAGGAGGGAACCAGATCTTACAATATGAGCTAGTTGAACCAGGGTTAAAAACCAACAGTGGACCACCTTTAAAAAATTATCTCTAATGTTAGCAGACACAGACCTAAAGGGACGGATGGACCAGATCTTAAGCCACCGAGAATCATTCAGTTTGCCTATAGGATCTATCTCCCATATTAATTTCAAAGTAGTAAGTGGAGAGAACTGGGATTGTATCAGTAGGGAATATATGACAGAGACCCTGCCTTCTTGGCACTTGCTGCAGCTAGATGTTCATAAGCTTTCAGGGCTCTTCTTTTATTCTTCAAGTAAATATTTTGTAACTGTGATAGTAGTTTTGAATTTCATGAGAAATAATTTTAATATCGTGATTGATCCTTTTGTTGCATTTAGTGAAAGTAATGTCCACAAATCAGCTTCCATTGAAGACCTTTCGGTTACATGTCATATGTGGTAACCAGTTTAGAAAATTATGAAGGGTGTTTGCCATTAATCTGAAGTATGCTAAACTTAATATCACATAAAGGCTGTTTTGCCCTTGTGTTATTAACACAATCAATAAACCTGAACCTGAAGCAAGATACCAGCTTGAGTAGCAGAAAACCTTAGAAAATTAGAGCCTTTTTCCTCTAACCTTAATTAAGTCTCCAACAATTGACATGATTTGCCACAGAAATATTGCTTAAGTCATAGGAAGAGCTGAATAAAAAGCCAATCATATCAAGCACTATCATAAAAATGGAATAATGACTAGATAGTGTTAATTGCATGTTTAGAGAAACATGACATAGTATTGAGTCAAAATGACTCTCCCAAATTAACAACAATTTTGCTTCCAACGGCTTCTGATTTTCTAGATAATAAAGTGACTTAGTGTAATTTGTCTTTGAGATGGAAATGCTTATTTAATGTCACCTGCATATTAGCACTTCAGAATATGGCATTTCATTGTATGTGAGCATGGGAGAGTTCTTGGAGATATCTGTCTCAGTTCTGTAAAATATTAAGCGAACTTTTAGGAGATAAGCAATGTAGGTGTTCTAACTCATTTGCCTTATAAATCAATAAACACTCTTTGGTGGTCAGTAAAATGTCTAATGGATTCTTCAATAGAATAGTCACTTTAACACTGTTTATCATTACCAGTTCTGCTGATTACATGCTGTATTCCCAGTTGTGTCTGGGTTGTTGTTGTTTAGTGTGGTACTTTTTAAATCAACAGATCTAAACTGATGTGCACTTTTAAATGACGTTTTCATTTCACAACTGGATGTAGTCAAGAATTTATTCCTATTCAAATGTTACTCATGCTTAGGACATAAGTGTAGAGTGAGGAGCAGGGGCATACTTTTAGCCCTACCCTCACATTGCTTTCCCCACCCCCAACAGCCCATGTGGTACAGAGTTTTGTAAAAGGGAAGCTCAACACATGAACTCCTGCTCACAGGTTAGGTGATTGGAACACAATCACAATTAAGTTTCCCAATCCTGCGGAGCCCCTACTCGTGAACAGGAGATTACATGTTGGGCTTTCTTTTCATGCAACCATGTACAACCTGGCAGTTGTTGGGAAAGATGCAGCCTTAAGGCTGGGCTCCACACTCTACACACTTAGGCCCTATATGAGAGTACTGTTTGCTGTACAGTCGTACCTTAGAAGTCAAACGGAATCTGTTTCGGAAGTCTGACTTCCAAAACATTTGGAATCCAAAGTGCGGCTTCTGATTGACTGCAGTAAGCTCCAGCAGCCAATCAGAAGCCATGGAAGCCACGTCAGATGTTCGGGTTCCAAATAATGTTTGCAAACCGGAACACTCACTTCTGGGTTTGCGGCGTTCAGGAGCCAAAGCCTCCGAGTACCAAGGTACGACTGTATTGTTGGCAAGCAACTGTTAAGGGGCAGCGAAATGTTTATATCACACTGTTATCTTCCTGAGAAAATACCATGTTTCTTTTCCCCCTAACATACATATTCATCTTCTGCAGGTCATAGTGCTGTAGACATTACAAAGGTGGCAAGAAGACACCGTATGTCTCCATTTCCATTAACATCTATGGACAAAGCCTTCATCACAGTGCTGGAGATGACCCCAGTGCTTGGAACAGAAATAATAAATTATCGAGGTATTTCATATAACCTCAAACATCCAGAAAGTAAGGAAGGGAAGCATTGTTGAATTTTTATTTACTTGCTTTTTGTGTAGTGCGTAGCTCTTTAGAGTTCGGCACATTTTATATACAAGAGCCAAGTTCTCACATCACACTAATCCATTGGTAACATAACCCAAGGTTGATAAACCAACAAAACAAATCATGGCTTTTGTGTGTGATTTGTTCGTGGTTAATAAATAATGTTTAAGCTACAGGACAGGGTTTAGATAATCTAGTAAACCATGGTCTAATAAATCATGGCTTAGTTGCATTACATGCAAAGCAGACCCCTGTCTTGGTAATCTTTACAACAATTCTTTAGTTGAAGTGGATGTGTTACTAATCCCCATATTGCATATGAGGGGACTGAATTTGAGAGAATGGTTTGCCTACAGCTTAGAATTGTTGCAATTTGGTCATGGGAAGCCTGCTTCACTGTTTAGTCTCTTGAATCTCAAGTAGAGATTAATATCATGATGACAGAAGTATGAAAATATCAGAAATATTGGCTAATAAAAATGTACATATTTCATTGCAACTATATGATACTGCTGTGTGTGGACAGCCCCAGTCAGAAGCAAATTAGTGACTTACCGGTATGTAGCAGAGATGAACCACAATTGTTGCTGAGGCCTGAAACTATAGCAAAAAGGTCTATTTTGCCACCTCCATTGCATCCTCAAGTGCCCATCCAACAGAACCTCTCCAAGTGATACAGGGTTGTTTTCATCTGCCATGGTTAACCCAGTCTCAGAGACCTACTGTGTCAAATTTGCAGGGAATTTTGAAGGGAAGAAATCACCTATCTTCATGTGGATTTGAATGACATACTTCTGTTGAGGTGTCTGATATGCCATCGTATCCAATTTTCTTCTGTTAGTTTCAGCTATTGATGCTGAAGATGTGGACAAGACACTTGTAGCTCTGCAGCCTACTCCATGCTGTCTTGACCCACATCAATCCTGGCTGGTTTGTGTCAGCTGTGGAGGGTTGACTGGGTGAATCGAGGGGTGTGGTGACCACTTTATTACATGATGGCGTGTACCCCACTGCCTTGAAGGACATAGTGGTGCAGCTAACTACCTCCCAGGCACCAATAAACCATTTTTGGGCAAGGTGATTGAGAAGGTGGCAGCAGTTAGGATATACATAAACTAGGGGGAAATGCTAATCATGAATGCTGCTGTTCTGCTCACAGCTAAGAATAGCATGTGGTATACAGTATTTTCTTTTCTGAATAAGTCCCGTCCCCCCAAATTCATAGCTTTCTGAGGATAAAATACAGTTGGGGAGGTTTGTTCACCCTCTTGCACTCCTTGAACAAAGGATGGATAAGTAAATAAGAGGTTGACGTATTTACTCTTCTGTTATCTGTCCTTGCTCTCACTATCTCCATATTAACTGTAATGTAAATTGATGGCTGGCTGAATCTAATCTTTTACCTCTGTTCCAGACTGAATTTCTCTAGTCACTAATTATCATTGACATCAATTGAAAGCTTCTTTAATGCCAGGAAACTGTGGCCCTCCAGACCACAACTCCCATCATCCCTGATCATCGGCCATGTTGGCTGGGGCTGATGACACTTGGAGTCCAACAATATCTGGAGGACCACACGTTCTCCACTCCTGTTTTATTGTGCACATATGAACTTAGTTTGTCATTGGAACTGTTTTGCAGTCTGTGTTTGTTAACAAAGATTTTCCCTCTCTCATATTAGATGGAATGGGCAGAGTCCTTGCCCAAGATGTTTATGCAAAAGACAACCTACCACCCTTCCCAGCTTCAGTAAAAGATGGCTATGCTGTCAGAGGTAAATACTCGTGGTTTTGACCATGAAATAATGTTTTTGAGAGTTCAGCTTTATACTAGATTGCTTTACATGTTCAGTGGTGTCCAAAGGGCAAGGGGGCACATTAGTCCTTCCCTTTATTAAATTGATTCAGGTTAGTTACAGAACAAACACAAATAGTCTTTACATGTTTTTCATACATACCTTTAAAAGTAACTTTATTTGAAATATTGAGCTGTGCTCTACTCAATATTGTTCTTTGGGGGCTTTTTTAATTAGCACCCAGGGTGAAGGAACATGAAGGAGAAGGGAGACATATCTGAGAGCTCTCCCCTCTTCTGACCTTTTTCCAGCCAACAGAATGTGGGATACACAGTCAGCCCTCTCAACTGCTAGTGCTGTTGTTCAACACCAATAATCCCAAATCTTATAAGTAATGGAAAAGGAGTCTTGCTTGGTGTGCATCAGTAATAAAAACAGAGAGAGAGAGAGATGTGGAACAACTTGATAAACTCTTCACTTTAAAAAAATAATCTATAGAAATCATAATTGCCAAGTGGATTTGGAGTTGGAGGAAGATATGAAGTAAAGAACAATAGTAATAATCCTATTAATGTCTGTTTAAGCAACAATTATAATTATCTTGTTGCTGTATTATTTACAGCTGCTGATGGACCTGGGGATCGTTTCATCATTGGGGAATCCCAAGCTGGTGAACAAGTGAGTGCACTATATTTTAATTTTCCTTTATTAATAAAGTGTTTTTCCCCTAGTATGATACGATGTACACATTTCACTGCTTTTAAAAATGAAGTATAAATAATTTGGGATGATTCTATAGACAGCCTAGTTTGTAGAGCATGTCAGCCACTAGCTGCCAATTAGTTACCACGCTAGGCTGAAGGGGCTAGTATTGGTATAC
Source organism: Darevskia mixta (assembly GCA_034641385.1). NCBI lineage: Eukaryota > Metazoa > Chordata > Lepidosauria > Squamata > Lacertidae > Darevskia > Darevskia mixta. Next base: position 28,792,052 of record JAWWNH010000066.1, read on the forward strand.
AAAGCTCTATAAAGCTTGGGTCCAGGATACCTAAAAGAGTGCCATACACCCTACAAACTCACTGTGTTATAGAGAAGAATGTATCCCACAGATACCATCCGATCAGGAGGTCCATTCCATACCATGTCAAAAGCAGGTCTCTATTGATTTTATGTACAGTATGTGCTGTTGTTGCTTTAAACTGTTTTATATAAATATAATTTTTAAATCGTTTTTATATATGCAATTTGTTTTAACAGTCTTTATGTGAATAGAGCTAATCAAAATTTAGTAAGAAAATATGTCACTAATAGAAAGACTTTTTTCATTCCAAGTTATTTCTGCATAATTTAGTGCCTCTTGGGACCTCTTGTTCCTTAAAAAAATTAAAATTACATTCCCTGATATTTTTCAGCCAACTCAAACTGTAATGCCTGGTCAGGTAATGAGAGTTACAACTGGTGCTCCAATACCCTGTGGTGCTGACGCTGTGGTGCAGGTGGAAGACACAGAACTCATCAGGGAATCAGATGATGTGAGTGAGAACGTTAAAAATCCTTGTTCCTGCTACGTACAGCAGCATGGCTCCAGAGAATCACTCAGCAGTCCATAATCAAATAAGTGTGGCTATACATAGAAATACACATTTGAAACAAATAACAATTTGTGCAATTTTGCAATCTCTGTTCTTGCTTTTGTTTGCATTGAATTTTTATCATTAATTTTGCCTTGATTGGATTGAGGCAGGTAATGACTAGGACTGATGAGAGCAGGATGAGGGACTACTAGAAGACAGGGGACTGAGGCATTTCATATATCCTATATTACATAGGACTCAAAAGTGCTATTTAAAGTTATAGCGATTGCATGCTTTAGAGATCCCTCCAGAATCCTTAAAAGTCCACCCATTTTTTTTTTATTATTATTATTTATATACCACCCTATACCTGGGGGTCTCAGGGCGATTCACAGATTTTGCCACATATAGATGTGTTTAAAATGATTTATTAATCAATTAGTAAGAGTATTATTATTATTATTATTTAAAAGCTAATTGGTTCTCAACCTGTCTGTCAGTTTATCACTAGGAGAAGGAGAGGTATATCCTTCCCCACACATCCATTTCCCCACTAACCTCATAGGGTCATCAGGCTGGGCTCTAGCTCCATCTGGCAGATGAAGACAGAAGAAAAACTAGGCAGCTCCCATTTCAGTTTCAGAACTAAGGACTTCAGACAAATGGAGACACATTTTGCTCCTTTCATCCCACCCCTATACTGGGCAAGAAAACAATGCCATCTGCATTCTCCAGATGGCTACGCGCCTGCATAGCAATGGCAGTTCACTCTACTGGGGAAGGAGCTGCCTCAGTGGCCTTCTTTACCCTTCTTCTTTACCCTTGCAGGGGTATGCGGGCACTATAAAATCGATGTTTTCACCTAAGCAGAAGCAGCAGGCCCTCCCACAGTAATGGTGCATATTGTTGCAGTTAGGACCTACCATAATTGGGAAAGCTTTTGTATATCCCAACCCAATGAAACTATGGCGTCCGTGGGGAAATGTACAATGGGTACCTGAAGGATAGTTTTACATTGACCACATAGGGTCATCGGGGCCACACCTTAGTATGGACTGCAACATGACGTTTTGATGTTTTTACAGCCCAGCTAGCAGCAGCTCTTCTTAAATTCTAGTAAGTTAGAGTTAGGGAAGTAGGCAGTTAGGTTGTTTCCTTTAATGCATGTGTGTGACCTCGATGGCTGTTCAGGCTTGGATAATCCACAAAACTGAAATGGGAGCTGCCTACTTCCCAAGAGTTTTCTCCTACCGTTGTCCACCAGGTGGAGCAAGAGCTCCACCTGATGACCCTGTGATGTCAATGCAAAACTACCGTTTTGGTGCATACCAATTAAGCCTTTTCCTTTATGTTTCACTAGTTGAATTAAGCCCATTAATAATGGGCGCTAGCGGTGGCGGCGGGGTATATGGGGGGAGCGGCGGCCACCCCCACTTCCCAGACCTGCACAAACAGTTCGCCTGTCTCCCTCCCTCCCCCTCCCCCCCACACCCATCCCCCCACCTCCCACACAGTTCGCCTCTCCCTCCCTCCCCCCCACAGCCATCTCCCCCCCACACCCACCTCCCCCCACCTCCCCCCACAGCTCGCCTCTCTCTCTCCCTCTCTCTCTCTCTCTCTCTCTCACACACACACACACACACCTCCTCCCCCCCCACTTCCCAGACCTCCACAAACAGTTTGGCTCTGTCTCCCTCCCCCTCCCACACACACAGCGCCGGCCAACCGCCCCTTCCCGCGCGTCGCCTCAGTCTGCGCGCAGCAGCAGCTGCCGTGGTTCGCGTCTCCCTCCCATCGCGGGCAGGCGGGCAGCGTCTTGGAGCAGCCGCCGCAGCAGCAGCCGCACCGGCCAACCGCCCCTTCCCGCACGTCGCCTCAGTCTGCGCGCAGCAGCAGCTGCCGCCTCAGCCTGAGAGGCGGCTGCAGCTGCGTCAGCTTCGGCATTGCGGGGCGGGCGGGCGGCGGCGGCGGCGGAGCAACCCCTGTCCCGGGCGGAGGGAGCGTCGGCACCCCCGCTCCTACAGCGGAAAGGTCTGCTGAAGATGGCCGACAGCAGGAGGCTGCGGGGAGCGGCGCGTTGCGCCGCTGCCCCCGCTCCTATTGGTCTGCGTCCTCCAATCCGTGTGTCAGTGGAGCGCACGCGCAGTTGCGATTTCCACTGACGGACGGAAAGCTACGGAGGGACACAGGCTCTTTATTATATAGGATGATTACTGAGCTGGCATGTAAACTGTTATTAGTTTCAATATTAGTTTCAACAAGTAAAGGTAAAGGACCCCTGGATAGTTAAGTCCAGTCAAAGGCAACTATGGGGTTGCAGTGCTCATCCACAGACAGCTTTCGGGGTCATGTGGCCAGCATGACGAAACTGCTTCTGGCGCAACGGGACACAGAAATGCCATTTCAATACACCCCTGGTCTTCTCAATATTCTGAATCAAATACAGAAGATACAATGGGAAATTAATCACTTTTCCCAGCACAATAAACTCAAAACTACAGTAGGATTTTAACATTCTCTAGAATACGTTTTTAAAACAATACAGGCAACCCCCCAGTTTGCATGCAAATTGCATTCTGGGTCACTGCATGTGACAGTGGAGCGTGCATAAGCCTGTTACACCCCTGCCCCACTCCTGTTCCGCACCCTTTTCTGGCCACTTACGGGTTGCTGTGATGCATGCAGTCGCAGTCGCACATAAATTGGACACATGTAACTCTGACGTTGCCTGTATGTTTGAATTATATGAGCTTAAATCTGATATGAACAGAATATTCTATAACATACCTTGAGTTTCATTTATACCCAATGAAGGCTGATAAGAGATAGTACCTTATTTAACACATATGAAGAAAGCTTGTTTCTTTTAATGCAGGGCACCGAAGAACTTGAGGTGCGCATTCTGGTGCAGGCTCGACCAGGCCAAGATATCAGGTCAGTGAATTACGTGTTTTCACAACTGCATACTGCATACTAAAATAGCAGTTTAATACATGCCTAGCATAAATAGCTTTTGAAATTTTATAAGTTTTATCAGCCCTACTTGGTGTTTGGTCAGATAACTTGAATCCATTTTTTTTTCCTTTTCTGATGCATTTCTAGACCTATAGGACATGACATTAAAAGAGGTGAATGTGTGCTGGCCAAGGGAACCCATATGGGACCATCAGAGATAGGTCTCCTAGCAACTGTTGGAGTAACAGAAGTTGAAGTTAACAAGTTTCCAGTGGTTGCAGTAATGTCCACAGGGAATGAAGTAAGGAAAGATCTGCTAACCAAACTTCTACAAGCATGGCAGTTGTATTTTGACTAAAGCTGCCAGCACCTTTTTATGGACTGTTTCCAATGTTAATGATGATTTTCTGCCAAAAACTATTATTTTTGTGCCTGCTTTCACAGGAAGATTTTGTAAATGTGCTATATTTACTTTATATGTGTGCACTTAATGCAAAAGTAAAAAAATTATCCACTATTACCCAAATGTTTAAAACCAAAGATAAACTTACTTGGATTGCAAAATAAAGAGGTGGGACATTGGTTGAGAAGGTGACACTGACCAGGAAGAGATGTAATTCAGTGTTTAATAGAAGAAATACTACAGTTATACACCTATGGTCAAAGGTGGAAATTCCCAACAAAAAGCAGAGGTTGGGTGCTAGAGATTTGAAGTAGAAGGAGACAAAGAGGATGGGAAAAGGGTGATACAGTTCATGGTTTGGAGAAGGCCTGATGCAAAGCAGTGTTTATACCAATCATACAGAATACTTGTGATGAAAAGATTCAGACTTCCCCCTTCTTCCCACATCCCCACTACCAAGATTTCTCTTCCCTCTCCTTCATTTCACTGCCAGCAACATCTTGGTCTTAACAATGAATAGTTCACATGGTTTATGTCTTCCTGTGAATGAGCAGCATGCTAGTGCATCTGTTCAATCACTCCCGTTTCACTCCACTCTGCTTAGAGCAGAGAGAAACAAAGTTTGTTATTGGCTTGCCACTCATGGGTTGTTTGAAAGAAATAAACCACAAATGCTGATTCATACACAGTGTTCAAGAAGTCCAATAGTAATGGGCACATTCTGCGATACAGAATTTTATTGTTGTGAGCAAAGTAATTTAATTATATTTCTAAATAGTTACTTGGTTTCCATTTGAGATACTGGCAACATAATCCTTATCCTGAATGCATAAAGCATACTTCCCAACAAAATGAATATTACACACTAAATCTTTATGATCTGAATAGAAAGTCAAATATAATAATAATAATAATAATAATAATAATAATAATAATAATTTATTTATTTATTTATACCCTGCCCATCTGGCTGGGTTTCCCCAGCCACTCTGGGCAGCTTCCAGCAGAATATTAAAATACAATGATTCATCCAGTATTAAAAGCTTCCCTAAACAGGGCTGCCTTCAGATGTCTTCTAAAAGTCTGATAATTATTTATTTCTTTGACATCTGATGGGAGGGCGTTCCACAGAGCGGGTGCCACTACCGAGAAGGCCCTCTGCCTCAGAGGCGTAGCGTGGGGGGTGCTAGGGGTGCCAGTCGCACCGGGCGCAACATCTGGGGGGGCGCCGCTCCGGCTTCAGCCCCGCGCGGCACCCGCTGCCATCCCAGCTAAGCGCGCTCTCCTCTGCCCGCGGCGTCCGTGCGAGTCTGGGGAGAGGCAGGCAGCCCCAGCCGCAAAGACCCGGCGGGCGAAGCGAGGTGGAAGGAAGGAAGGAGGGGACGGTGGGAAGGAAGGAGGGAGAACCGACGCCGACGCCTAGGCTGCTGAGATCCGCCGGGGGTGGATCTCCAGAAGAGCGGGAGAAATTGCAGGCTGCCGAGGCACTGGCGTCGGGGAGGGAATCACTTCCCCGCTCTCGGAGCGCCAAGCGGGGAGGTCTGCAAAGGTGCTCCTACTGCTCCCTATTGGAGAGCGCAGGGGAAACAGGGGCGCGCAGAGTCGGGACGCAGCAGCCGGCGCTTTTCGGGCTAAATTGCGCTCGCCAGCCAGCCGGCGTGCTCGCTTTGCACCACGTGCCTAACAACCAACAGAAGGGGCGGAGAAGAAGGGAAGGCGGCCCGCTCAAATCAAGGTGAGCAGGCCAAGCTGCGGCGCCTGTTGCCAAAGCCAGGGCGTGACCCCGGAACACAGGCCGAGTAAGATGGGATGAGAAGCTCGGGAGCGGGCGCAGAATCACAAGTTTCCATTGCCATCAGTGCCGGCTTTACGTTTAAGCTAAAGATATAGCTTAGGGCCCCACTCTCTTGGCCCCCCCCCAAAAAAAAATGAAAGAAAAAAACACCTGGATGTACATTTCCAAAATTTAAGATAAAAAACAAATAAAATAAAACCTACATACAGCAACAGTGTTTAGTGTTGTGTAGGCTCCTATGATGTAAGTAATGGGCCCTGCCTGCTAGCCTGCTCCCTAAAATATCACTGGTAATTATTTCACTATTAACATACTTCTTAATTGTATTTCACCATTAATAGGCCTATACTTCTTCTTAATTGTATTTCAGTTCAACAATTACTTTGACAGAATACATATTTTTTATGTGCAGATTGCATCAGATAGGTATTAGGTCCATAAATTACCATATAGCATATATTCAACACAAAAAAAGTGACAATTTGTTGTTGACAAAGTGCAGCTGGGCATATAAAGGGCCCCATTACCTTCAGTAGCTTCTAACTTTGCGCCCCCTAACCCGTGGATTTTAGCACTCGAGTCTCTTCCACTAGATTAGTTAAAGAAACCCTTACCCCCTAAGCACATGTATTGTTTGTTATGAAAATACTGATGTAATTAAAGTAAAATGCATCTAAATACAAGTTAGTTGCATCTAAATACATCAGTATTTTCATAACAAACAATACATGTGCTTAGGGGGTAAGGGTTTCTTTAACTAATCTAGTGGAAGAGACTCGAGTGCTAAAATCCACGGGTTAGGGGGCGCAAATTACTTGTCTTGCCCCGGGTGCTGACAACCCACGCTACGCCACTGCTCTGCCTGGTTCCCTATAACTTGGCTTCTCGCAGTGAGGGAACTGCCAGAAGGCCCTCGGTGCTGGACCTCAGTGTTTGGGCTGAACAATGGGGGTGGAGCTGCTCCTTCAGGTATACTGGGCCAAGGCCATTTAGGGCTTTAAAGGTCAGCACCAACACTTTGAATTGTGCCCAGAAACGTACTGGGAGCCAATGTAGGTCTTTCAGGACCAGTGTTATGTGGTCTCAGCGGCCACTCCCAGTCACCAGTCTAGCCGCCACATTCTGGATTAGTTGTAGTTTCCGGGTCACCTTCAAAAGTAGCCCCACGTAGAGCGCGTTGCAGTAGTCCAACATCAAAACATCTACAAACATCTGTTTTATGTTTTATTCGCTGTGAAGGTGAATATTCAGGTATTTTTATTCTGGTTTATAGCTATTGAATCCTGAAGATGACCTGCTACCAGGAAAGATTAGAGACAGTAATCGTTCAACTCTTCTAGCAACAATTCAAGAACATGGGTACCCAACAATCAACTTGGGGATTGTGGGAGATAAGTATGTACTGCATGTTTATAACTCTTTGACTTATTTTCCATACAGTGGTTATTTTTAAATATCTGACAATGTCGTATTTTGTCCTTGGAAGCAGAATTGATTTCCTGTAGAGAGAGGGAGTTCAACAACTTGGAGCTTTAGCCTTTTGTGGGTTCAGACTTTTTTCTTACCACTATGGGTTTTCCAAACTAATTTCTTTTTAAGCAAGAGCAGAAAGTTCTTTCCATTGATTAAAAAACACTATTTTTCACCAACAATCCAGATTTACAGATTTTGCCATAGGGGACAAAAGTCTACATTGCCACCCACCTCTCCCAGATGGTGAACGGGAATATGCTTGACTTCATTGAACTGGGATGCTAAGTTAGGTTCAAGCCTGTAAGGGAGGGAAGGTTTAGGAGATGAGGGGGGTTACCTGTAAGGTGGGTGGGGGCATGCATGCACAGGCACATCTAAGGGCCAAGGATGGGGTGGATTGGGGACAACATAGATTCGCTGGTATATGTGAGAGAGATGGAAAAATTTGCAGAGGGATATGCAGATGATCATCAGTAAAGTAGAGAGAATGTCATTGTGTGATAGATTCACATAGAAATGTACTGAGAGATGGGGAAAGAGAAGTAGAGTCATAGATATACCAGCTAGGACATGGGGAGACCAGCAGGGTTCAAATCCGCAATGAAGTTAGATGGGTGACCTGACTGATCCCACAGGGTTGTTGTGAGGATAAAATGAGAAGGGGGAGAACCATGAATGCCACCTTGAGCTCCTTGGATGAAAGGTGAGATATATGTGCAGTGAATAAATAAATACAATTAATGAGACAGGGAGAAAGAAAGGAAAGAGTAAGATAAGGCCAAAAAGTTGAAGTCCTAAGGATGTTAGAGAATGACCGTAGCCAGAAGCATACCTAGGTAAAGGTAAAGGGACCCCTGACCATTAGGTCCAGTCGTGTCCGACTCTGGGGTTGCGGTGCTCATCTCGCTTTATTGGCCGAGAGCCGGCGTACAGCTTCCAGGTCATGTGGCCAGCATGACTAAGCCACTTCTGGCGAACCAGAGCAGCACACGGAAACGCCGTTTACCTTCCCGCCAGAGCGGTTCCTATTTATCTACTTGCGCTTTGACGTGCTTTTGAACTGCTAGGCTGGCAGGAGCTGGGACCGAACAACGGGAGCTCACCCCGTCGCAGGGATTCGAACCGCCGACCTTCTGATCAGCAAGCCCTAGGCTCTGTGGTTTAACCCACAGCGCTACCTGGGTCCCTAGAAGCATACTTAGGGATTGGCAAAACTGCCCCCACCAGATGCACAGGCGGTGGGGGGGCAAAAAAACACCCCTTAAATCTGTGTCAAGTGTTCTGTGTAAGGCAGGCGTCCCCAAACTGCAGCCCTCCATATGTTTTGGCCTACAACTCCCATGATCCCTAGCTAACAGGACCAGTGGTCAGGGATGATGGGAACTGTAGTCCAAAACATCTGGAGGGCCGAAGTTTGGGGATGCCTGGTGTAAGGTGATGAGTTTAGACAAGAGCTGGGAGCTGAGTGGCAGGAGAAATGGCAAGGCAATATGATGGTAGACCAATGAAGAATATGATGCACATGTGTATGATGATGCAGTGCTGCTGTCACGGCAAGATCAAACGTGAATTTTTTTTAAAATGTATCTGTTTGTCGTTCCATTTATATCCCGCCTTCTCTCCTAAGATCTCAAGGTGGGGTATGTAGTTCTCCTCCTCCCCATTTATGCTCAAATTCTGTGAAATAGGTTAGTCCAAGAACAGTGACTAGCCTAAGGTCAGTAAGCTTCATGGCTGAGAGAGAATTTGAACCTTGGTCTCCCACACTATAACCACTACGCTAAGCCTGTTCTATGTAGAAAACAGAAAATGTAAACAGAAGTAAATTTTCATCAAGTTACAATCAGACCAATCATTTATATACAGTCATGGGGAAAAGAAAGTGCACCCTCTTTGAATTCTGTGATTTTACATATCAGGACATAATAGCAATCATTTGTTTCTTAGCAGGTCTTAAAATTTGGTAAATGCAACCTCAGATGAACAACACATGACATATTACACTGTGTCATGCTTTATTTAACAAAAATAAAGCCAAGATGGATAAATTATGTGTGAAAAACTAAGTACAGTCGTACCTTTGTTGACAAATGACTTGCGACTCGAACATTTTGGTTCCCGAACACCGCAAACCCAGAAGTGAGTGTTCCAGTTTGTGAACGTTCTTTTGAACCCGAACGTCCGTTTCGGCTTTCCACATTGTTTCTGGGGCCAATCAGCCAATCAGAAGCCACGCCTTGGTTTCTGAACATTTTGGAAGTCAAATGGACTTCTGGAACAGATTATGTTCGTCAACCAAGGTACAACTGTACACCCTTACTGCTTCCATAGGAATTAAGAAGCTAAGTAGCAGGCAGGGGTTGCTAATAAAATGTCCTTGCTTAATTGATCACCAGCAAGTGTGGCCAGCTCTATAAAAGCTGACGTTTTAGCAGTTTGCTGGTCTGGAGCATTCAGGTGTGTTTTAACACAATGCCAAGGATAAATGACAACACAATGCTCTTAGAGAAGCAAGTGCTGCTGCCCATGAAACTGGGAAGGGTTCTAAGGCCATCTCCAACCAATTTTAAGTCCATCAGTCTACAGTGAGAACAATTATTCAAAAGTGGAAAACATTCAAGACAGTTGCCAATCTTCTCAGGAGTTCAATGCTCATAGAAATTGCAAAAAAAGGCCAAGAATCACATCTCAGGGTGAGTGGGCCAAAATTCCTCCACAACAATGTGAGAGATGGATAAAGTCCTACATAAAACAATTACTTCAAGTTATTGCTGCTAAAGGTGGTTCAACAAGCTATTGAATCATAAGGTGTACTTAATTTTTCACACATGGCGTTTCCATTTTGGCTTTATTTCTGTTAAATAAATCATGACACGATGTAATATGTCATATGTTGTTGTTCATCTGAGGTTGTATTTACCTAATTTTAAGACCAGCTAAGGAACAGATGGTTGTTATTATGTCTTCATATGTAAAACCACAGAATTCAAAGAGGGTGCACTTTCTTTTTCCCATGACTGTATTTACCGGTACTTCATTAATTTTTGTTGTTGCATTTTAAAAATTTACTTTTATTTCATTTGTTTTGAAGAAGCTTTTGTTATAGAAAAGTCAGACCTGCATTGCAGCATGTTTAGTTGAAAAATTACATGCCATTTTCAACATTACTTCTCAGGGAGCATCTGAAAATCTAGATGGATTTCTGAATACTTATTATAGATTTGTGTCTCCTGAACATCATCTGTCATTATTGTATACCTTTGTTTATTGCTTGTTTACATTTGAAAGTGTGTTCTCATCTGAGCTCTTAAAAGCAGTAGTTTCCACAGCTTGAGTTTTTCCTGATTATTTGGTCTGCTTTTAGTCAATAATGACTAATGAAAGAACAATCTGTCTAGACATTTCAATGAATATAAAATATGGCATTCCAACGTATTTCTTAATACTGAAATTCAAAGAAACCCTGTTTATTAGTTATGGCAGATATTTTTTCACAAGATAGTTAACTATATATATATACTAATTATTCAGTCTCCATAATGACACACTTAGAAATTAAGCTTTCAACTGTGGAAATATTTGGGGAAAAACACAATATTTATTTATTTATTTATTTATTTATTTATTTAATGCCAAGTGTTTCAATAAAACTTCTGGTTTGGGGAATGACATCCAGGGACTATTCATAATATAGTTTTAAATCACTTTATTGGCTGACTTTCAGAAAGGGAGAGAGGAATTAAATATGTGTCTCTCTTGGATACATGATGACTGTTATCATCAGTGAGATAAACAGAATGTTCTGACAAATCTATATTTGTAATTGTAATAGGATTATCATTGCCTAAGATTAATCAGTTTAAACAATTAGTATCAAACTAAAGGTGTCACCAATACAAGCACTACAAAATTATCTCTTATTTTTAGATATGCTGAATAAGTGCTAAGTATTATACCCATAAGCCTTAAGTCTATAAGGCTACAATCCTAAACAAGCTTGGGAGTAAATAGCATTGAACGTGGTGACATCTTTTGAAACTTCCTTAGGTGGGCTGGCCTTAAGCTGCCCTTGGAATGTTAAGAGGTATTTGTTTGGTGAATAAATTGGCACACATATAGTTGAATACATTTATCATAGACAAGATTCTTTATAAATCACCCTTATTTTTTTAAAGAAGATCAGCAATTGTTTCTAAGGCTGTGATCTTAAGCACACTTCTTGAGTAAGCATCCTTACAGTTGGGCCACAAGTCCACAATTCTAGAATCCCTTAGACAGATTCTCCCTTATCAACCACATCTTAGTATATTAAAATCATTAACTCCATTTTGAATGTTTTGTTATTGAAAATAAAATCTATTAAAAATAAATCTCTGTATTAAGACAGTGGCCCAGTTTCTATGTCAATCATGCTTAGTAGTTGTTATGAAATGTACAGTTTGCACACTAGCCTGAAAGTCTCACATGCAAGGAAACTTTTGCCATTAAAACAAGCAGCTATTGCATTAAGTTAATCTGTTAGGTGCGGGTTATAAATCAAGAAAGGATAGTTTTAGCAGTAAAATACGTAAAAGTCTTGTATTCTCTTTTAGTCTATTCTTTTTTTACCATGAATATATGTCAGTCTCTAGACATTTGGAAATTCAGAATAAAATATTCAACAAGATATCTGGATCAAATACAAGCTGCCACTGTTTCCAGCTGTTTGGTGACTTCTGAGAGCATGACTAATGTACCGTATTTTCCGGCGTACAAGGCGACTGGGCGTATAAGACGATCCCCAACTTTTCATGTGAAAAAACAGAGTTTGGGGTATACTCGCCCAGCCCGGGCTCCGAGGTGGCTGAGATGGCTGCGGTGGCAGCTTGAGCGGCGGGGAGAGCCTCCCCTCTCCCCACACAGGAGCCCATTGCGCTCGCCGCCCATGCCCAGCCCGGGGTCCGTGGCTGCGGCGGCAGCTGGAGCGGCGGGGAGAGCCTCCCCTCTCCCTGCACAGGAGCCTGTTGCGCTCGCCACCCATGCCCAGCCCGGGCTCTGTGGCAGCGGCAGCGGCTGGAGAGGGGGGGAGAGCCTCCCCTCTCGCCGCACAGGAGCCCGTCGCACTCCATGGCAGCTGAGGCGGCGCATGCACCCAGCCAGCGGCGGGTCGCGTCGCCTGAAAAACTATACCCGACGTACAAGACGACCCCCGATTTTAGAGAAGATTTTCCAGGATTGAAAAGTCGTCTTGTACACCGGAAAATATGGTACACAGGACACTAATTTTGTCCTTTTGCTAAACTTGACCTCTTTAAATGGAATCAAACAGTTGATAGTGCTTAAACAGTATTTATTTTAGAATGTGAAAACAGAAAATAATTTCAACTTTTATGATTTATTTTGATTTTATCAATAAGAGTAAAGGTAAAGGGACCCCTGAACACTAGGTCCAGTCGTGTCCGACTCTGGGGTTGCGGCACTCATCTTGCTTTATTGGTTGAGAGCCAGCGTACAGCTTCCGGGTCATGTGGCCAGCATGACAAAGCCGCTTCTGGCGAACCAGAGCAGCGCACAGAAACGCCGTTTACCTTTCTGCCAGAGCGGTTCCTATTTATCTACTTGCACTTGGATGTGCTTTTGAACTGCTAGGTGGGCAGGAGCTGGGACCGAGCAACGGGAGCTCACCCCGTCACAGGGATTCGAACCGCTGACCTTCTTGATCAGCAAGCTCTAGGCTCTATGGTTTAACCCTCAGCGCCACCTGGGTCCCTATCAATAAGAGTACTTCTGTATTGTTAAGGAACATATCAGGCATGTTAATTGTCAGTGCCACTGAAAATAAATAGTTCCATCAAGAGCCACAAGCTAGAGATTGAACTAGCAGGCAGTCAACTGCCTCCCTAGCTTTCTCCATTGGTATATGCTTTTCTCAAGCTAACTGAGCCTGTATATCTGAATCACTTAAAATATGATTGCGAATTGTTCCCCCCAACAAGCACACATCTCTTTCCTTATTAACCACAAACACCATATTCAGGCAACCACAGGCCCCATGTAGCCCTTGGCTGCAAATGCTTCCTTCCCCTCACCCCTTGCTGCAAAATATCACTGTCTGGTATCAATATAAGGGCAGCAATCTTGGCTGCATCAGGATCGCTAGGAAGTAGAGGCTTTATTGTCCTCACTCCCACAAGGAATCCCAATGCAGTTTTGCATCTCCAAGACCTCTGTGTACCCCATGGTTTCTCACTCTCCTACATTACCTCCTCTCCTGTACCATAATCTCACCAGTTGTTTTCTGTTCCACAAACACTGGCTGGAGAGGGTGGAGGAATGACTTGTAGGGATCAAGAAGGGCCATCTTGGAGCTTGAGAGGGGAAAGGAGTAAGGAAGTTGGTAAAAGGCTTTGGACTTGCACAGTATTTCCTCCCCTCAAGCGCTCAGGTTTCCTCACATGGACCCTGGTTTGCAGTTGTCTGCCATGCCTCCCCCACCCTCGCCTAGATAAAGTAATGAAGGCAAGGAGGTCACATTTAGAATTTTCTTTTTATTGAAACTCTGAGAAAATGTAGTTTTATTATTAATTCCAATAGCTGGAGCAGCCCTGAATGCTTCTCTGTCTATTTTAAGGGGAAGCCATGACTCAAAGCAGTGCTGTGGCTCAAAGAGTGTTTGCTTTACATGCGGAAGATCTCAAGTTTAATCTGCAGAAGCTCCAAGTAGGCCTGGGAGAGACCCCCAGTCTGAAACACTGGAGAGCTGCTGTCACTCAGTGTAGACAAAGTTAAGCTTTTGCAAGCTGTGAAATTGGTGAAGTGGCAGAAGCTGTTTAGAGACAGAGCTCCTAATAATTTTAAAAAGTGAAGCAGGAAAAGCTTCAACATTCAGAATGCCACTTACAAGAAGAGAAAAGAGAGAGGCAGAAAGGGGGAAGAGGTGGGATAAAGAAGGAGAACAGGGTCCTTGCTTACTGTGGATATTCTTAAGCAGATAATGACAGAGCTAACAAAGTTTATTAACAGAAAAATATAGGCTTTAGAGGAAAAATAGATTAAAAATTGACAAGATTAAAAGGAGGAGTAAATGAAATGAGGAATGAAACTAAGCGAGAGATGGTTGAAATGGGAAATGGGATCAGAAATGACATAGAGGATCTACCGGTAGATGACAAAGGACTGAGAAATGAAACTATGGCAGGGCTGAGAGATGAAACTATGGCAAAGGTAGAAGGAACATCTGATTAAATGGAAGAACCTCCTATACAAGTGTATGGAGAAATGAAGCAACTAAAAGATAAAGCTGAGATTTTGGAAAACAAAAATGAAGTTATATAAATGGAGTGATAGGGATATATCTGAATAATCTGATAGCAATGGAATTGAGAGAGAAATTGTTTTACTTGAAGTGATCCCATGGGATAAAGCTATTAAATCCCTGGCATTCTTTTTGGGAAAAGAATGGAAGAAACACACATGGAAATGGAAGAGATAAGGCTGGAAAAACGTAAATACAACAGGAAGTAGAAATTGGATACAGAACATAGTTCGGACCAATGGATATGGAATACTGTTTCAATATATGTTCACAGTGGAGAGACTCCTATGCCCTCAGAGTGGGAAAGAGTTACCATTATTTAATATGGAGGCATAGTTGCTGAAATTGTTGGAGGCCAAGGTGATACTGTTAATTAGAGAAAAACTATTGCTGACATTTATCAATATTAATTGGGAACCTGTTTTGGACATTTTGCGTGAAAAGGAAGATGAACACATGATATTTGGGTTTGAAGATTGGAAAAATATTGGATCATAGAAAGTGGAATAGTTGGATGTTGTTGTGGAGTGAAAGTTTTGAATAATTCTTTTTATGTACCTGACAGAAGGAAAATCAGAAGCGCTTTTCTTTTCTCTTTCTTTCTTTTCTCTTTTCTCTATTCTTTCTTTCATTCTTTCTCCCCCCCTTTTAACTTGTATCAAAAAAAGCTTTAATTTAAAAAATGTATGCATAAAAAATAACTCAGTATAAGGCAGCTTCCTATGTTTCTGTGATAAGAGCATCACTTCCCATTCCTTGTAAGGGGTGTGTGTGTTTTAGCACACAGCCCAAACAGATTACCCCTAAGGCAATAGAGTCCTCCAAGGAAAATGTCCACCATACTGTATGTCCACCATACTGAGTGTAGAATTCTAACTTTCATCTTCCATAATACTCGTTAAATCATTTTCTTTAATATTCAACTGCTGCATAGCCTATAGATATATAGAGTCTGTTTATTTAATACCGTTATATATTGGCTTTATTCTAAAACACTCAAAAGTAGTATGCCATTAAAAATAATAGCTTACACTGTAAGAAACATAACAAAAGAAAAAGGAAACGAATAGGCAAATACACAAACGCAGGCACCAATTCTTAATGATTATGTCCCTTCCCATTTTTAGATGATGATTGGAAGTATTTTCTAAAAGTTATTCCCTGCTAAACTGGGGGCCGGGGAATGACCTCTTCTGATGCAGCCTGGTAGATTCGCTGTTGATGGAGACAAAGTTGGGAGCTGAGGAGTGAAATGGCAGTTGTCCTAGCTAGGCCAGTGGATGGGACTTCAGTTACCCTTTTCCTCTGATTAAGCCATTTGATGACACAGTTATGTAAATGATCACACAAATGAAATGTTAGGTTTTTTAGCCCTTTGGTAAGTATGAAACGATGGTGAACGTGGGCAGCCCATCCCATTTCGCTGCCTGAAGAAGACAGGAAGTTGCTGCCTACAGCTCCACCCCTGTGCTGAAGCTGGAGTCCTGCTGCTGCCACCACTTCTCCTCATTTTTCTGGTGCTGGAGTGGAGGCAGGAGCTCCAGCACTACCCACGGTGCCTCCTGCCCCTCCCCTACCGCCCCATTGCCAGAGAGGTGAAGAAAGGCAGTCGCAGCAGCGAGAGCTCACTGCTTCTCACTGCTTCTCCAGTGGCAGTGGCAGCCAGTAGGCATAGCAGTAGGATATGCCGTCTCAGGATCATGACACCTGATGCAATCGCCTTGGTGTGTCTAACGATAACTCCAGCTCTGACAGTGAAATGCTTAATATTCATTACAAATCCAAAAGACTTGAAGAAAAGGATGAAGATAGAAATGTGGGAGAGATGATATTTGAACATCTGCCCTATTTGCTCTGAATTTTTCTCCTTGTGTAGAATTGCTTGGAGTCTTTGTTTCTGTTCCTTCATCTTAGACTAAACTGATACTAGCAACTGAGTTCTGATAAGCAAGTTAATTTTTCTTGATTTAGACACTGACCTTGGTTTGATATTGTAGACTCCTAACATGTTCTCTGTAGGCCTCATGTGTACTATTACCATAGTGTAAAATGGCTAATTAAGGGGATCTCTTGCTCCAGGTTTGAGGCAAAATCTTCAAAGTGAAATTGGTTGATGTATTAAATTGTAAGAATCATTGCATTTTCAAATATTAATATAACAAATATGGGAAAAGTGACTTGCAGTAATTGAGAGATTCAGCTGGGTAAAAAGATTAGTGGAAAAGAGAACACTGTACAAATGATCCATAGAGTACATTATGATCTATAGAGAATTGAGTTGGAACAGGACTGTGATAATTCAGTCCCCAGTGCTCAGTCCTGTCATGCCATATTGCTTAATTTTGACTTCATATTAACTGTATATTTCAGAGTGATGATATAATGAGAAGGCTAACAGAGATGGTTGCCAGTTTTAATGAACAAGTGACAGAAAAAAAATCATAAGGAATCAATAAAGCATAGTCTAGCAAAGAGAGGTATTAAAATGAAGGTCAAGTAAAACTCTACTGGAAATTCAGTTAAAACAGTCTCCTTAAATGCTCATTGGATTATTGGATGAGGACTTTTGAGGTGTTTCATTTTAATTGGTACCATTAAGATTATAAACTTGTGCCTGGGCTACCTGACTGCTGGAGAGTCAGGATTGCTGGTAGAGAGGATTGAAATGGCATCTCTATATATGGAGAGAGAGAGAGAGAGAGAGAGAGAGAGGGAGAGAGAGAGATTTCTATATCACACTTCACCAAAATGATCACAGGGCAGTTTGCAAGAGAGAGAGAGAGAGAGAGAGAGAGAGAGAGAGAGAGAGAGAGAGAGAGAGAGAGAGAAATAGCAAAATACATAATAAACAAAAACATTAAAATCATTATCCTAAATTATATAAATAACATAGTTAGCAACAGCATAAAAATGACTTAGCCCATGTCTCTAAAGGTCTGACAAAAAATGCTGACTATCTCCCATGCTGGCAAACTGGACTCAGGTGGGATTAGCTCAAGGCAGTTGCCTCACCAGAACTTTCATAGGTGGTATTCCCAGAAGCAGCTTCAGTTTTAAGTTCCTGCCCGGGGCAAGACTCACTTCCATGGAGAGATTGTTTCAGAGACATGGAGCCACCCCTAAAAAGGTACTTCTATGCCCCCTCCACTATATGTCTCATTTACTGCTGGGATCACCAGGAGACCCCCTCCCACTGATCTTAATGTGCAGGCAGATTGCTATGGGAGAAGGCATTCACTCAGATATTTGGGTCACAGGCCATTCACATCTTTAAATGTCAACATAAGCAGCTTGTATTGGATATGGATATTGGATATTGGCAACCAATGTAGATGTTTGAGGATAGAAGCTATATGCTAATGGTTCACTGCTTCCACCAACACCCTAGCTACTGTATTCTACTGTAGTTGCAACTTCCAGATTGTCCTCAAGGGCAATCCTACAAAAAGTGCATTGCAGTAATGGATAACTATAGCCACACTATACCTTTCCAGAGAAAGCCGTACTAGATTCTTTCAGACTGAAAGAACCGTATGAACCTTTCTGAAAGTAGCACTCCTTTCCTACCTATGGATTTGCTCCACACAGAAAAACAGCATGTCATGGAGAAAGCTAGGTGAAAACCTTTTTGCCTTATATTTAATTTTCTACAGAAAGGAAATAATTTGTTATAGAGGAGCATGCAATCAGGTGAGCCCCTACCTATAGTTGAAAGTTATCCAGTCCAGAAACAGATTTTACCATTTTAATGCAATTGGCCCTAATAAATGTATGCAATCAAGATGTTCTGTACTGCTGATTAAGTTTTCCAAGCAGAGTTCTACCAAGTATTGAGCATTAATTTTTGGATTATTTTAATATCACTTATATAATCAGTTAGTAATCAATCTATTCATTAAGTGATTTCCATCCCATTAGTTTTAAAGTGGTGAAAAACAAGAGTGTCACTTCCAGAAGGACTCGTAAGACTTTTTCCAATCTGAAATAATCTAATATTTCTGTGATGATGTCATTGTATCAGTTTTTTTAAAATATATATATACTTCTGGCTTTGTTATGCTGCTAATTAGTTACAAAATTGATCTGCCACCTGCTGCATGGTAATTTTGTCTACAGATTAAGGGTAGAACAGTGGAGCAATTAGATATTTGTGATGCTTCTTGGATTGGCAAAGGTAACAGAGATCATAATAGAATCAGAAGCATTTTAGGCACAGATATAGCACAGTGAGCTCAGTACTTTGCTTCCTTATATCAATATGATGAAAGCAATGATCTCTAATTATCCAGAGAAAACTTGGTTCTGTGCTTAATTGACAACATGCATAGTTCCATAAAACACACACATTCCTTATAGAGCAGCGTTTTTCAATCGGTGTGCCCCGGCACAGTAGTGTGCCGCAAGACACCGGCTGCTGTGCCGCGGGAAGACACCGGCTGCTGTGCCGCCCTGGGCCGCTTCCGGGTCGGTCCGGGCTGGCGTCGCCTCGGCTCCGCTTCTCGCTCGCCGACCGCCGCCTTCGCCGGGGCTGCCGGGCGCTTCGCCTGCTGCCTCTGCCGCCCCGGTCGGGGCCGGGCTGGAGGTGCCGGTGCCGCCGGGCTCGCTCGGGGCCGGGTGGAGGTGCCGGGGGGCTGGGCGCGGGAGGCGGAGGGGGGGCGGGCGCCTGGCCCGCCGCGGTCGCCGATCTCCCGCTCCGTTTTCGCCCACCTGGGTCCTTCCCCTCCCTCCCGCCGGGGCGCGCGGACACACCGCCCCCCGGGGCGGGGGGGGCGGGGTGCATGTGGTGGTGGTGTGCCGCGAGATTTTTTTCATGGGACAGGTGTGCCGTTGCCCCGAGGAGGTTGAGAAACACTGTTATAGAGCATATATTATTGTCAACAGTATCTTAAATAAAAAGATATAGAGCCTGAAGTGTAAATCATTATTATCAATCTGCTCTTAGTATCTATCACAATTGTATTCTGTTGAATAATCACTGATGTTGCTCTGTGGAAATTGACAGTTTAAGGTGGTGTAGGGGAGAGTTCACATTCTGTAGAATGACAGCAAACATGTAGTAGGCTTATCTGCACCAAATTATTTTATTCCAAGACAGTCATCATTGCACTTTCTCCTCAAGATAGCTGCATGTGGATAATACAAAATGATCCTAGACAGAAGAAGAGAGCCTCTGCCCTTCCACTGTTAGCTAACAGAGGAAGACAGAACTAGTTAGAAGGCTTCCACAAGTACTGTAGCTCACCCCCTTGCTTTTTTCTGTGCTCTCAGAAAACAGCTGTGCCTCACCTGGCAGCAACTGCTCTTCGATCTTTGGCAAATGCTATTTCCAGAGTGAGGTGCTGCTTGTGCCACCAAGGACAACAAAGGGCCAGTATGTGGCAGCTCCTCCATTTCTCCAGGAGGTCAGGGAAACACAATGAGATTTCAGCCTAGAAAACTGCTTCAGCCAGCCCCCAGCCTGTCCTGGTTAATTTGCAAAGCACGGTACATGTTTCCTTATAAGGGAAGTAATGTGTGAATATCTCGTTAAGTTTTACTGTTCTTCAGATAGGAAACATTTGAGCATAGATATGTTCTTGTATGAACTGTACTGGCAGGAATCATCCGTCAGGTCCTCTATGGGAACTTTTTAAAGACAAATAATCCGAAAAACATCTTCCTCAAGTTAGCAGGTAATAAAATTTGTGATACAAGATTTGTTCACATGTTGTATTTTCAAGGGAATTTCTCCAGAGTAACAGTTGTCTTATTTCTCCAGAGTAGCAGTTGTCTTATCTCCCAATGTTGAAGGCATGAGCAACCCTTGCCCATGAGGGAGGGAGATAAAGTTTAAATTGAGGGTTGCAATCTTAAAAGCACCATTAATTGCACTGAGGAAAATTTCAGTGATATGTTTGATTACCTTGGATTTTCCTTGTATGTTTGTAGTAGTTTTCACTCCACTGACAGGCAAAAACCTTTTAATTTAAAGAGAGACTTAGCCTGTTAGGCTGAAGTTGTTGTCTTTTAATCTGTATTTCTAATTTAATTATGGTTGGTATACAACATTAGTTATACTCAGAGTAAAGTGTTGAAATTAATGGACAGGACTAACTTAAGCCCATTAATTTCATTAATTTTACTTTGCATAACTTAATTAGATGCATCCCTATGTTTTTAACTAGTTGCTGTTATCTAACTTCATTGTCACTTTGTTTACTCGTTTGTGGATTCGTGTGGGGGTTTTTAATTATGGATTTTACAATTAGCTCTTTTTGGCATTTTTTATGGAAAGATTGATTATAAAGATTATGAATAAGTATAACGATCCACAGGAATATTTTGTTTACCTATTGATACAATACATACACCTATCAGCTTTTACTAAGCTGTGTGAAAGAGTGTATTTTCTAGCAAGAACTTCATGAAGGACAGAAAATCACTGGATGAGGCACCATAGGCTAAAAACTCATTGGGAAAATACATTACATTGGAGCAAAGTTTAAAACCTTAAATCCGCAGTTGGCTATGCTGTGTTGTGTTGTGGTCTGTAACCATCTTTTACAACAAGCCTGATAAGCACATATTAAAATTTATAAAATACTTTAAAGGTGTGCATTGCATTCCTGTCTTGTTTGTTTTTACAGTCATGTGAGACAGGTATATCCTGATCATAGCATGGCAATTGCAAATGCTATACTGACTTGTCAGATGCTCTTGTCCATTTTCCATCAATCCAAATCCAGCTTTTTGGTTGTGGTATGACAGATGAAGCAAGAGACAAAATTAATACCTGCTGGGTGCATATGAGCTTGCTAATTTGTCCTGTCTGCTAATGTGAGTAAAACATAACTGTTGTTTGCTTTGTATTAGCTGTATTATAAACCAAAGACTGCCAAAAGTTGCATTAGCATTTGGCGTAAAGTATATTATATAGACACATGTGGCAGATACATTTTAACGTGAAATTGCCAGAATATTTGGGAGAGTAGAAAAGTACTTATTAGAAATTAACTCTCACAAATATTATCTGAACTCTATATTAAGTGGGTTATAATATAAGCAACAAATCCTTTTTTAAATTAACTTTGTTTCTTCAGATATGACAGCATATTTTTTATCAGATCATTATTCTTTACAAAAGGTTTTCACCAGTTAGCAACGTGTAGATTTTGAGGTGCTTCCAATTATTTTGACTCTCTATAAAACCAGGTACTAGCAGGTATGTAGTCAGAAACTTTGTGGCGAGGGGAGCTAAAGATACAGCAAGAGAATTGATGCAGAACAGCCAGAACCTAGGTACACATTGCCATATATGTTTACAAGTATCTAATTGTATTAATTTTTTTTTTTAAAGTTTCAAATCTTTCAAAGCTTAAAAATATACCTTGTGCTTTTCAGTACCTTTGAACTCATTGGCCAGAACTCTGGAAGGTAGGAGCAGCTAGAATAGTTCCTGCATGCTTTTCCTTATATCTCTGCAATTAAAGGGGCTAGACTAAAAACAAAAAAACCCACAGCGTTGAATATATATGGAAAGGGGTCTGGAATTTCCCTAGTGAGGCCAGCTTCCCACATACTCCCTTACAGCTTGGTGTCTGGTTCCTGGGTTCTAGCACACACCATTATGACCAAGTAAGGAAACCTAGAATTGAGACTATATAGATAAGGGTGTGGGGTCATGTGATTCATCATGGTTCTCACTGAGTTATTTGAACAAGAAAATGGTCAGTAATTTGGGAGAGAGCTCAAGAGGAAGGAATCTGCCCCTGGGTTGCCGGGGTCAACATACAGGTTTAGTCCCCAAGTCACTGATATCCCTGCATACACTCTTTTTTCTTTCATCCATGGCTGCCATTCATTCCAGTGGAGAAAACTAAATCACTGCAATTTGTGACAACTTTGCAGTGAGAACACAGCTTGTCCACCATCACTGATACAGGGATGACCCAGCAGGGATGCTTTGGGTGGGAGAAAAATACATCTCTAGGTACAGAACATACAGATTTCTTCCCCATGGTCCTTCTGTGTATTGGCCTTCTCTCAAGACAAATCCTGCCTGTTCCAATGAAGTGTGGCTTGCTACTTTACATATAAACAGGGAGTTCTCATTGAGCTTTCCGTAGTGATATGCATGTTTATTTTTTGTATGATACAGATTACAAGAATGATGCATTTCATTACATTTTTCTAGTAGTGGCCAATGGGGCAGCGGAGGCAGAGCACCACTGCTCTTCCAGCTTCCTAGCACAGTGTGTTGCTGGTGCTTACCGGAGTGGCAAGGCATGGGGAACTCAGTACAGTGCAGCATGGTGGAGCCAATCTGCTGCTTTTGCCATTATGCACCCACACTACGCAGAGCTTCCCGCATCTTGCACTCCCCTTCTAGTAAGCACCAGTAACATGCTGTGTTTGGAAGCCAGGAGAGCAGCACCATCCCCCATCTGCTGCTGCACCTGACACTACTGCACATAGGTTTAATTAAAAATTCTCCTGCAATTTTCTCTGAATGTGACTTCTCTAAAGGCCTTTCTACTTAATATTAGAACTCCCAATGGACATTATATTCTATCTTTAACTTCCCTCATGACATTAGTAGATTTTATTCACTTTGATATATCCAACTATATTATTTGCATTATTTGTGAGAAGGGCAATTGCATCTATAGAAGATGCTTAGAAATTCTCATACTGTTATTCCTCAGGACATATTCTCCAAAGAGATGTCTCATTCTGTTGGGTGACCCTTCTTTTCTGGAAGACCTTAGTTATAACTTCAATTTCTTCCTCATTTCTTACCATCACTGTAGATCCCTGGGTCATACTTTGAGCACAAGTAACTTGTATCCAGGTGAGGAGAGATATTGGAGGTGCACAAATACATCCTTTTCCTCATAATGGTCTTATACATTGCCAAGGAAGAAAACAGGGCTCCTATGTGCATGAGTGTAGCCAGGGGGTGCAGCTGCCCCCTAAATCAAGTAAATAAATAATAATACTTAACTAACTGACCAATTACATTTCAGATAACTCGGTTCTGCCCCCCCAAACATAATGTCTGCCCACCCCCAATAAATCCTGACTACGCCCATGCCTATGTGGAAGCTGTGCTCACAGTGGGAGTGGATCATTCCCATATTCTTAACATATGTTTATAGGTTTGAACTTTGGAAGTGAATCTTTGCTGATCTGTTTCTACACAAGAAGGAAACCGTTGTGGGAAAGTGATGGCAGATAATTCTTTCAATGATGAAGTATGAAATGATATGCACTCTAGATCTTATCTAACAGTTGAGATGTTTAGAGAAACTGTTCCAATTGTCACAACAGTGACTATCATTCATGTTTACATATATACATGTTCATTATGTAGTCTTAACTGTTCATTCATAAGTTACTCTTTTATACATTTTCATTTTTTTGTGTGTATCTATGATGGTGTTGGTTAGATAATTCTTTCAAAACATATAACTAACGTTCATAGTTTCCTTTTATCTGGAATATTACATAACAGACGATGATACAGATGTGTTCAAAGTTCATAACTTATAAGTTTACAGAGACCAATACAGTTCCAAGATACCATTTATCAGTGCTAGCTCTAAGATATGGGGCCATCTTGGCCATATGCTTTCTGGGGGGGGGGAGCTCCCTGAACAGGGCTGCAGGCACCTCACTACATCAGTTTGCTAGTTTGCTTGCATTCTGTCTCTGGGCCCAAACCCCATTGCCACCCAGAAGAAGAGAGCTAGGTGACAGGAGAATGCTGCCCTATCTCCTCTAATTACTGCACACACACTAGACAGTGATGGCTAACCTTGACACTCCAGATGTTTTGGGACTACAACTCCCATCATCCCTGACCACTGATCCTGTTAGCTAGGGATGATGGGAGTTGTAGTTCCAAAACATCTGGGGTGTCAAGGTTAGCCATCACTGCACTAGGAGAACAGATGATCAGGCAGTAACAAGGTTGAAGAAGGAACCAATTTAGGAAGTCTGCAGTTCACACCCACCCACACACCTCTGGTGTGGTGGACTTCACAGATGCCCAACTATGCTCTAATCATAGGTGACAAGGACCTCCTGAACAGCTAACCCTATCCAGCTGCAGCTGGGGGCTGCACTGGAGTAGGAATGAGAGCTCACAAACAGCAGCACAGTTTGAATTTGGGACAGATTTTGTTAATCACTGTTAGTTTCCAACAGCATTAATTGAGCTGAGACCATTTATAGTTTTGACATTCATCATGAGTGGTAGAGAATAAAATTTAAAAAATTGGAAGATATGGGGTTTTCATTACCTCTCTGAAAGGTATAAAGTAAATTATTATGATTCTTTCCCTCCCTCCTTTTCTGGCTGCTGCCTAATGTTATCCTGTAGTAGCCCATCCATTTGAATTGTTGTAATGCACTATGTGACTGACTACATTAATATTGCTATATTCAGAATTAGTCTGGACTAGCTTGTGCATTCAGTTAACATTTCCGGTACACGAGCAAAATACTGTGCCTACTATTACTGTTTCTTGATAGTTTTACTCTTGGAGAATATGTTCTGCCTGCTTAAAAAGATGTATTTACATTTGGTTGCGTTTTTTGGTTGTTGTTTTTGCAGAGATGTATGTATCCCCCCCTTTAAAGTACTTGGAATGTACAAATTAATGGTCATTAATCTGCTTGCTTTTATTCTCCTTCAGTCCAGATGATTTACTTAATGCCTTGAATGAGGGTATCAGTCGTGCTGATGTAATCATCACATCAGGAGGTGTGTCCATGGGTGAAAAGGTATGTGCAAAAACTATGTTGAGGGCGGGAAGTTAAGCCAGAGATGAAGCAATAGGAAGAAAAACATATTCAGAAATGATAAGTGCTAATGATAACAGAGGGAATCTGAGCAGGATCTGGATCTCCTATTGTTGTGGGGAGACCACTTCAAAGGTTTCCAAATTAAGAAAGAAAAACCCTTAATTTTTTCCTTGTACTCTACTGTACTGAACAGGGTTTCCAGGGTTAAAGGATTTGTTGTTTCTTTTATTTTCTTGTGTAAGCCACCCTGGAAATATCAATTGGTCACTGAAGGGCAGGTGTAAAATTCAGAAATAAATGTATAAAAGAAAGGGTAACCATAGTGCACCGCTGCTAGGCTTTTAGATATTCTGTGTCACTGAGAACCAAAGATATATTTTCTTCTGATTGTTTAACAGGACAAAGAACAACAGGGTTATGCGACCCATTGCTAAGCTATTATCACTCCCTACCCCAAACTATAGGGACCCAGGTGGCGCTGTGGGTTAAACCACAGAGCCTAGGGCTTGCTGATCAAAAGGTTGGCGGCTCGACGGGGTGAGCTCCCGTTGCTCAGTCCCTGCTCCTGCCAACCTAGCAGTTCGAAAGCATGTCAAAGTGCAAGTAGATAAATAGGTACCACTCCAGCGGGAAGGTAAACGGCGTTTCCGTGCGCTGCTCTGGTTCACCAGAAGCGGCTTTGTCATGCTGGCCACATGACCCGGAAGCTGTACGCCGGCTCCCTCGGCCAGTAACGCAAGATGAGCGCGCAACCCCAGAGTCAGACACGACTGGACCTAATGGTCAGGGGTCCCTTTACCTTTACCTTTACCCCAAACTATTAGATACTGGTAGAATGTTTTTGTGGTCTAAATAGAATTGAAGAAGTGGTGAGATGAGCTGGTGAAGCTGTGTCACATTTTCAATAATTGTTTGGAAAAACCTTTAAATATGGGATAACTCTGGAATGCCTCAATTTTAATAATGCGGCATAAGTAACCCACGTAATTTGAGGATCCCTTTGCATCTCAGTACACCAGGCAAAGGATCACTCTGGTCAGAACTAGCCCATACATGGAAAGGATTGACATATTAGTTGTTCTTCCTCTGTGGGTGACAATTAATGTCCATTCTTAATTGGTCTAGTGATTTATCTAGTTAATTTTGATAGTAAACTTCACTCTGACATGCTGATGAATTTTGAGACCCCCCCCCAAGTGTCAACATCCAGCTTCTCAGAATGACAAGTGGGGTTCAGTAATAAAATATATATGATTGCCATTTTATGTGTTCTGATGTATTTGTATTTTTTATTTTTTTTTGGTTGGCTAGCTTGAGTGCCATTTGATAGAAAGGCAGGATTCAAATTTACTTAATAAATAAAACTTCTAGTACTGGACAAGGTATCATCCTACATATCTTAATTAATACTTTTGAATAATTAGGTGTTGTAAATACCTTGAAAACTTTGTTTTTATTTTTAAAACAGGACTATCTTAAACAGGTGCTGGACATTGATCTTCACGCTCAGATTCACTTTGGCAGGGTTTTTATGAAACCAGGGTGAGTAATATTTCCCAGTTAGGTATGGTCTTGGATATACTACCAGACAGGCAAAGTAGTCTGATCTGGTAGAAGGAGTTTCCTATAATGCGAGCAGACACAGGTTTGGGGCTTCAGGAACATTTTACAACAATGTAGTGGCAGAGGAGAGCTCTAAAGAGGGGGAAGAGAAAAGGTCTGTAGGATGAAACCTCCCTCGGCCTGAAAAGCGAGATGATCGCTGCACCCCATAGTTGCTTTTGACTGGACTTAACCATCCAGGGGTCCTTTACCTTTATCTACCTTCCTCCTGAAACATTCCTTAAGTCTTTTAACTTCACTGCACACACACAACTCTAATCCCCTGTCACTTACAGATGTATTGCCAATCAATCATTGTATAAAAGACCAAAGCAGGATGCATCTCCAGTTTCTCCCCATTACACATCATGATCACATTGAGAGTTTCTCAGCCCCTTGCTGGTGTTTGAGGGGACAGGGAAAGTCATATCAACTTTACTACACATATTTTGTTTCACTAAACATTACAGGGGAGATAGGTGAAAGAGACACAGGGCTGCTTCTTTTAACATCCCATGTTACATCTAGTTCTTTTAACTGTTGATATTCTTTATTTTGCTATTTATAAACTTGCTTTTAACTGATTTCTATTGACAATTTTAAGGTATAATTTTATTTTTATAGTTTCATTATAAACTGCTTAGAGGGTCTGTTTACAATTAAGTGGTGTACAAATTTTGTTAAATAAATAGTTTTAGCAACTGATTTTTTTTCCTAGGTTGCCAACAACCTTTGCAACTTTGGATATTGATGGTGTAAGAAAAATAATATTTGCACTCCCAGGTAAGGTTCGTTGAATTATAATTATAATTGTCCTTCATGGATAACACAAACAAAATCCAAAACAAAATGCAAAAGCTTATGTGTTTGGACCTCTAGTTCCTAAATGAATAATCTTTGTAATCTCGCATTTGTGCACTATATACTGTTACATCTTTAATATGCAACAGTGCCTATGGCTCTAGTGAAGGGAACCTGCAGCTTTCCAGATGTTTTTGGACTATAACATCTGTCACCCCTAGGCATAGGCAATGGTCAACGGTGATGGGAATTGTCCAACAACATATGGAGGGCTCTGGTTCACTATCCCTGCTGCAGGTAAAATATATCATCTGTTCCTAGCACAGCTATACAGCAAAGCAACATTTGGGGGGTGTCATTCCCTAAATAATTCTACATTGCTGATCTATCAACTGTTGTGGGTTTTTTTTTTTCCTCCAGGGAATCCTGTGTCAGCAGTTGTTACCTGCAATCTTTTTGTTGTCCCAGCACTGAGGAAGATGCAGGGAATCCTGGATCCTCGTCCCACTATCATAAAAGCCAGGGTGAGTTTTTAAATATAAAACGAGCTTCTGAGGCACTCTGTGTAGTCACTGGTGTGCACCCCTCCCAATTCCTGCCGTTTTTGCACATGGTGTCAATCACATGCAGGAAAATTCAGGTTGCACCATTAAAGTGGATTTGGTGCTCTTGCTCTACAAACACAGCAACTGAGATAATAATTGCTTGCCATTATGTCATATATCTTCCCCACAAACAAACCAAAATGGCTGTTCAATAAACAGCCAACATTGTATTAACCACCCTGCAAACTTTGTACATGACATAGTATTTTCTTTTTGTGCATGCTTTTCCACAGTTATCATGTGATGTGAAATTGGACCCTCGTCCAGAATACCATCGGTGCATACTGACTTGGCATCACCAAGAACCACTGCCTTGGGCACAAAGTACAGGTTAGCTATTTACTATCATTTTCTATTCCTCATGCTCCTTGACTGGATTTACGGGTTGCAGAATATGGAGAAACGAAAGGAACCGTGAATGACTTGTGCTTTCTCTACTTGTGATGGTCATGTACCATGTGAAAGGTAGTCCCAACCTACCTTCCCACAAGCTAAGATGATGATGTTGATGATGATGATGATGATGATGATGATGGTTTCTATACTACCCTTCATCCAAGGATTACAGGATGGTTTACAATATAAAATCTCAAAAATACACAATGTGGTAACAAACAAAAACAAAGCAGCCCCCCCCCCCCAGTTTCAAAGGCCATAGAACGCATCTTGGAAGTTGCACGGCTTCCTAGGCACATTTTTTATTTTTTTTCATTGACTTTGCTGCCAGCCCATTGATCCTTGGTTTTTGAATGTTTTGGAAGTCAAACGGTCTCCCGGAACAGATTACGTTTGAAAACTGAGGTTCCACTGTACTTTACTTTTCACACATAATGGGCAGATTCAACTAATGAATCTCAATAGCAGAAGCCCTGTGAAAGCACTTTCACTTGTGCAGCATCGCTTCCACCCTCTCCTCCTCCTGCACTCCCCAAGGTTTGAGATGGAGGGATAGGAGAACCCACAGAACAGCATGCAGGGGTAGGAGAGGGGGGATTGTTCTGTCTGGCAAGCCAAAATGCTTGCGCTAACAGAACAATCAGAATAGAACATTGAATCCCTCCCAATGTTTTGTTGTTTAACACCATAGAAGCAAAATCTTCAAATACTATTGCTTCCTGTTCTTTGAACATGGATACTACCACCTGCATGACTACTATTCCAGAAGAAGGAGTTTGGGCTATATGAAGAAAAAAATATTCTATCAGATAATAAGGCCACAAACTATGCAAATCAGGCTAGGAGCCCATATTACTAACCCTAAAATATACAGATATAGATATATAGACAGATACAGATAAATATATATAGTGGTACCTCCAGTTGCGGACGGGATCCGTTCCGGAGCTCCGGTCGGATCCCGAGGTTTCCACAACCGGAGGCACCGCTTCAGCGCATATGCGTGCGGCAGTAGACTGCTTCTGTGCATGTGTGCGGCACAGTAGAACGCTTCTGTGCATGCGCACGCAGCGAATCCTGGATAAATACTTCCAGGTTTGCCGCATACGTATTCCAAAGGATACGTAACCAGAGGTGAACGTAAGTAGAGGTACCACTGTTTATATATATACTTAGAGATGCGTATATATAGATACACATGCACACATACATGCACACACTACCTTTCCTCAAGAATGTGCTCAAGACAGCAACAATAGACATTAGACTCGCCCTCACCACCTGGTGCCCTCAAGATGTTGGCTGGGACTGATGGGAATAGTAATCCAAAACATCTGGTTGATGAAGGCTGCATTGGTCTCATGGCCACTGTGTCCATCTTGAGAACCAAGACGCTTCACCCATTTTCACTGGCATACTGTGCTCACTTAGGTCTTGAACAATGCTAGAAAACGAGGTGCTGGACATCACCTGAGAGGTGGTGGAACTGAGTTCTGGGGAGTTCTGGCTGAAAAAAAGCACTGGTCTTAAGTATGGTTTGGTTGGGAGTTATCCATTTGTACTCATTGTACATTGTAGGGGAGTACAGATATTTTCCCTTCAGGCTTTTTTTCTTTTGCTGCGAAAACAAGTTTTTCTAGTGTCCAGACTGCAATGTATCATTTCTAGCAATATTTTAATTCCCTTCATTGTTAGCACCTCAAGACTTCTTAGGAGTGTGTGGGGTATTACATAACTACTGGACATTACCTGTGATGTCACTTCCAATGAGCGAGCCTCCACCCACATCACATTACCTGTGATGTCACTTCCAATGAGCGAGCCTTTTACCTCTACCCAATGTCTCGGATAATGAGAGACACTATAAGCTTTTAAAACCTTGCACAGCTCAGGAGAAAAAGCTGACATATATTAGACAAGTTGCCCACTTCAAACTCAAGCTTCCTTTCTAATAAAACTCAATATCTAAGTTTGATATTGGAAATGGAAAATATATATCTAGATTCTGGAGTGTATTCTTTGAGGCTTATTTAATTCTAGAAGATTTTAAACCATTGCTAAAAATTGCACAGGAACCTCATATGTGAACTGCTTTGTCCACACCAGTGTTCAGATTCTGGAATACTAGAAAATTTATAATGTGCCTAAAACTGCTAGATATGAAAGAACAAAAAATAACACTATCATCTCTGAGTGGTATATGTTAAATGTTAAGGCTAATGCTATGTGAAATAAATTTGGGGGTAGGGCTGTAGTAGTTCATTTTTTACACATCCTAGTGCAGATTGTAATTCAGTATGGGGCTATTTGGAAGATAAACTAGGAAAGGGGTGCATGTGATAATTAAAATGTGCAAGCTTAATATAAAAAAAGATGTTGTAAAAAGGCATTTCTGCATGAGAATTCTAAGGGGGAAAGAGAGATCTATTTCCTGGATATTGCCCACATTTTACTTCAAACAACAGATCTTCACCATTTGTGACCATTGTAGCTTTAAAATTAATTTTTGGGAACTGGCTTCATACGCTGCACTATTCTGTGGCATTTCCTCTGCTAACAAGACTTATTTGCTTCTCTGTAGGGAACCAGATGAGCAGTCGTCTGATGAGTATGCGCAGTGCCAATGGACTGTTGATGCTACCTCCAAAGACAGAGCAGTATGTGGAACTTCATAAGGGCGAGGTGGTTGATGTCATGGTCATTGGAAGACTATGATGTCACCAGCAAGAGAGAAGTTTTGATGCATGTCCACATATCATTGACTGTATCCTGTAATATGCAACGGCACAGCTAGTTTTTCTGATTTGGATAAAAGTTGATCAGTATAGTCAACACCTTGAACTATATTTCAAATGAATTTAAATAAATACCTTTTAAAAAAAACTTTAAAAACAAATCTTAAAGAAATCTATTCTGATTATATCAAAGCAACTTTTTCCTTTCTTGCAATTGCTTTGTGTGTTCAATGCTAGTTCTGATAGCGGTAGCTTTTAGTAGACAGCGGTAGGTGCCTGCAGAACTTGTGTTTTTTCTCATCTTTAAGATACAACTACTTATGCTCTTAAAACAAGGCTGTCTGCTTATTTATACTAGCTTAGACAACACTTGGATTTCCCTTATTAGTATGCTTCATAACCGCTTCACAGAAAGCTTCTGCTTGTTCTTTATCTTGTATCTCGTGTTGATGTGCACAGTGCCAAAAGCAGAGTGGCTGCATTGGGAACCCGACCAAGCCCCGAGGTTTTCACCCCTTGCTGCGCGTTCAGGGATATCTGTCATCCCAGCAGCCACCCAGCTCAGTACTATTGGGCAGTAACTGGATACCTTTTGTTTAAACAAACAACAAAAATTGCTTCCTTAAGTGCTGACAGCCTTTTTAACCAATACATTTAAAAATGTACAGAATTAAAATCTTAAAAAATCAAAGACTGATCTTGTACAGATATTAGTGTTACCAGCATTCGTGTGGAAATTAAATGAGAAAAGAAATAAAACTAATGTTAAACAACTCTGTACCATAACATTTTCTGTAATGATACTGAAACTTAAATGAATAAAAAAAAATCCTGGATCATTATTTAAAAGGTGACTGTGTTAGCCTTGTTGTTTAATAAGAGAAAAGAACTCTCTTTTTGGAGGTGGGGATTTTATGGTTAAAGAACGCATTTCAGCAAAGAGGATGCCAATGGGGAGATTTTGCAGAGACCTCTCTAAAAAAATATGAAGCGCTATCTTCTTGTTTGTGCAATCTTAGACTGGGGCCCTGGACAAAATTTCAGTGAATATGTTGCACTGATGTATACAAATAGACAGGGATCCAAAGGACTGCCTGCAGATTGCCACAACTACTCTGTCAACTTTCTCTTCACTTTTACAATTGTTTATTTTGGAAACAGTTTGCTGCAACTAAAGTACAGTACAGTGGTACCTCGGGTTAAGTACGCTTCAGGTTAAGAACTCCGCTAAGAACAGAAATCGTGCTCTGGCGGCGCAGCGGCAGCAGGAGGTCCCATTAGCTAAAGTGGTGCTTTGGGTTAAGTACGCTTCAGGTTAAGAACGGACCTCCGGAACGAATTAGTACTTAACCCAAGGTACCACTGTATAGTGTATACCAAAAGTCACTAGGCTAAAATAGATGTATTTCCAGGTTACTAAGTAAAAAATGCAAGTAATTCAGCCAGACAGTTTTAAGAATTGCCTTTAAGATGTGGAATAATGAAATAGATTTTCATCTGAGTTCTTCATACAAATAGATTTGCTGCTGTTATGCCTTAACAATATTTATTTTAAAAAACAAAAAACAAAGAGACTCACATATAAAGTACCCTGTACACAGTACAGCTATCACATAAACCAACTATGTGACTATAGCATTGTCAGATGTGTGTGATACTGTCTGGTGCATAGGGCACCTAATTCATTCTTTTATTTGTTTATGGTTATAATTTAGATAATCTACCCATCCTCTTTTCTGCATTAACTATATTTATTATGACTATAAAATACTTGAAGCTTTGTGCAGAGAAAATCTGTGGCAAAAGTGTTTCTGGTACACTCATCATTGTGGCATCAGTAAGCTGCCCAATAGTGTACTGAGAGTTTGGCTATGTTACAGTTTCAGACAGCTCAAGATGTACGTGGTGTTTCTTTCACAGCATTTGTACTGCTTTTGTATCTTAACTGCTGAATTAGAAATGAAGCGCATGTTTATAAATAGTTGTTCATTATTTTCCAGAAAAAACTACTCCGTCTTCATTGGCACTACTTCCTCCCTTGTGATATTAGTGGGGCTATGCTTCTCCCTATAATATTAATTTATAAAACTATTACTATGCATTGTACAGTTGAGCAAAACTCTTTCATGAATGCGTGACTGCACAAAACAATGCCAAAAAATCCAGCTGATCCAATGAAAAATAGGCTTTCCTGCTGTGTGATCATTTTTTGTGTCAGCAATAAGAAGAAAATCTTGAGAAGACGGAGACACTGCAAATATGGTGACCAGGCAAACTGGACTTTTCCTCTCCACACATTTAGCCCTTTTCAGTGATGAACCATGTATATATTACAACTATTGCCAATTCTTAAATATTTTTAGAATACAAGTCTGAGCTCAACATTTGGTTTTCAGCTTCGTGCTTCAAGTTAACAGTGCAATGACCCTAGAACTGCCACCATTGCCAAAATTGTGCCAGCTACATATGTTCACATGATGAAAACTAGGTTGAAACCCTGTACTTTATCTTTGGTATAAAAGGCGACTTTATACTGTAAACAGCCCTACAATCCTTGGATGAAAGGCGATATAGAAATTTAACAAAGCTGTCTTGCCTTGGGAAAAGGGCAGTTCTCTGCCTACCGGTAATCAGGAACATTGGTGAACAACAAGAATAACCAGGAAGGTTGTATCAGAAAGTGTAGCCAAGCAAAGGAACAAAGATGAGGTGGATTCATAGTTAAAAGGCCAAGACAAGATCAGTGCAAATAAGGCTGTCTTAGCATGCAGAGTGGAAGGAGTACTTGGAGCCAAATTGAAGAAACAGTTGAGAAACGTGAAATGCTGAACTCACACTCCAAAATATTCTGCTGAAATAAAAAAAGCTTGGGTCTAACCAGTGCTTTTTTCCTAAATTATCTGATAGAATTTTTTTTCTTCATATGTTTAGGGGTATTCTCATTTTCCTACTCATTGAAATACTGCCCCTCAATGAGGCCAAAATTAGATTCACAAAATGTTTAGGGCTATGCATACCCCTGTGCCCCCCCCCCCCGGAAAAAAAGCACTGGGTCTAACAAATGAACTTGTGTATACCGGTATCAGATGAGTTCATTCTGGTATTCAAAACTAATTACAGGGCTCAAAATTATTTAATTAAGTGTATGTATATCTTTGCACCTGATTCCAGCTGATGGATCTCACTGGTTCTAGGTTTTCTTTTTTTTTTCCTAGATGATGTACTGGCTGCCTTGGAGAGAACAATTACAACTTTGAAGCTGACTTAGTGTTCTTTCAAATGTATTCATGTGTTTATGCTCATATGGTGCATATTATTCAGAAAGAATTGTTATATTTTTAAGTTTATTTAGGCTAGTAACGGCAGACTGATTCTGAATTATAGTTTGTGTGTTGAATTTTAATGGCTTCATTTGCAATTTCTTGGGAACGGGATGCATTACCTTAGGGTGGGTTTACCTAAGTAAGTATGTTCTATTGTTTAACATGCTGTCTAAATTGACCAACCTTTGTTTGCTATTTGCTAGCAAACCAGAATCAGGAACCATAATTTGAAACAGTTTTGCAAACTATAGTTTGTGCTATATGCAGTATCCAACATTCCTGTTTTGGTAGGCAAGTGACTTCCACTTGCACAATGCACTTCCTCTCCTCTCCCCTGCTGCCCCACACATGCCCTCAAAAGCAGCTCTGGAGTGTTGGGAAACATTCTAGAGAAGATTGAGAAGTTGAGTAAAGGTAAAAAGGAGAATTCCCATTTCATGAGCAGAATTCCGTTCATGGCACATTGGATACAACTGATCTTTGCTCTACCTCTGCTGCATCTGCTGGAGTACTGAGCAGACAAGAGATGAAAGTGGACACTTTTCCTTTAAACCATGGTTTGGGTTCTAAACTATAGGTAGCACGAATTTTATCTGGCATATATCATAATATTGGAGCCTTTGGCACCTTTTACTCAGATACTTTTTAGGTAAAATGGTAGAAGTTAAGTGATATTTGCTGCTCTTTTACATGACCTGGTCAAAAGAATGCATATGCCAGTTTCAATCTAGTGAATAGAATAGAATAGAATAGAATAGAATAGAATAGAATAGAATAGAATAGAATGTAACTACTAGAAACTACTAGAATGTAACTACTAGAAACTACTATAGAATGTAACTACTAGAAAAGTTAAAATATGTTTAAGTGGATGAAGTAATAGACTTTTTCCTATAATCTCAATTTTTCTTTGATTTTTCTCCTTCTTGTCCTCTTCTTTGTAATATTTGTCATGAGAATACTTCAAAATGCTTTTCAGTAGTTCTTAATTCTCTTCATGAAGCTCTGCAAATCTAGCTGTGCCTTCTCTGCATGTGGGTCAGCTGGTACCAAAATCCTTACTACCTAAACACAGGACTCATCTATGGAACACTTAGCACACTATCTTCTGAGTGAGCAGAATTATTGAGCTAACCTAACAGCTTTTTTTCTAGACCTATTTCTTAGTCTCTTATTACAACAATTTCATTTTTCATTCTCTGTTGTAGAAGGATATTAAATTCTGTCAGCCTTCATGTCACATAAAAGAGATAATACATCACCTTTAGAGAACTGGATGACTAAGGGTTTTGCTAATAGGTGTCGAGTCTTTCATTTGTCACTAGTTCAAAGCTTATGGGAAATGGCTAGAGCTAAAAATTATCATCCGAAAGCTGTCCAGTGCTATTGTGAAAATCACAAACGTAATGAACTCTTCAACTTAGCTGTCAGAGAAAGCTGTGAAAACAGAAGGTGGTTGATGGAGAATTTCCATGTGCTTGATCAGAATATTAAGAGATTTATTATCAAGGATTTAGTCAAATCTGCCTCAGATGATTATGATGATGTCTATTGCTAACTGAAAATGTTAGTCTTGTTACACATGATATTCCACCAATCGTTTATTAGCCACTCATTAGTGATGTCAGTACATTCTCTTAAGATTTAAATTCATAAAAATCCAGTTCCTAATTAGTTCTGGTTTTACATCACCACACCAAATCTTACTGATTACAAGCCCAATTTTCATTTACATTAATTGCATATGGTGTGTGGAAGATATTAGCCAATGTAAATCTTCACAAGCATAGTCTTCCTTCCTGGAGAGGAGGTCACTTCCACCCTGGGGCCTGTAAATCTCTCTCCCATCCACAAAAATATGCCAGTTATGTATTGTTCAGTATATTTGCACTTGCATAGTGTATAGCGAACTATTAAGTCTCACATCCACCATTTTGGATCATTATTTTTCTAAACTCTATTCTTGATAGTCATCTGTAGCCATATTCTATACCCTATAACTGACTACACTTTCCAATTGGATAAAATAATTACTGCATTTGAATATTGGTTGAAGAAAATAGTGGATGAAGAAAAGGAAAATGACAATTATGCTTTTTGGAAGTAATGGCTAAATATTAGAGACCTATCTAGGAGAAAACAGAGATGTGAAAAGCAGTCAATCTGCACAACAGAGGCGCTATTTTGTCAGTCAGTTAAAGATGGGAATATGCTATGCTGAAAACAAAAGGTAAAACACGAACAATGGTCAAGTTTTACACTAAATAAACCAGTTACACTAAAGAAAAAGAACAAAAAAGTGATTTTTTAAAAAAAAAATCCTCGTAAATTCCATGACATTGACAGACCTGGAAGGAAGCTGAATATAAGGGGCAAGCTGATGGTCCATAATAGAAAAGACAATTGGAAACTCTGGTCAATAACAAAGATTGCTGCACAATTCAATACAGATAATATTTCTTGAGCTCAGCAAGGGGAACTCTAGCCTGATTCTGATTCTGATCAGATCTCTAGAAGTTGTTAATTATTCTAAATTTCTACTGGCATCTACTCTACAGGAGTCTGCAATTCTGGAATTAAGGACAGGACAGAAACAAGATCGTATCACTGCTGTACCAACTGTTTTTCAAAGCTGCATTTTGAACCTCAAATGTCTTTTCTGAATAGCATAATGTGTGTTCAAGCGTCTGAGCTCTCTCTCTCACACACACACACACACACACAGACACTTTCCTGTTCATTTTTCCACTCTAACTTCCTGCTTACAATTTTTTTTACTGTTTTTATTTTTTCACAAAGTCTGGTGTCTATCACCAAATTTGGTTTGCCATATTAACAAATGTGGCATACAGCACCAGAATATTTAAAATTTTACATCAGGAAATAGTGATGTGCCCTGGTGTTTTGTTTGCATCTTACAACATCTCCTTATCCTCCTTATCCTAGCCTAGAAAAGGCTGCAAAGCAAAGACAGTAATGACTCCTTTACTTGACTGAAATATGCTAATAAGGTATTATTACCTCAGAACCTGCTGAGACAGGGGAGGTTGGTTTATTTTTCAAACCTTTATTACTTGTACACTATTTGCTCCTGACCAGGTCAAGGAGGACCTTTTGAGGACAGAGGTCATCGTCCAGTTGATGTCATGAAAGACTAAAAGGAGCTTGGCATTTCTGGGGAGAAACCATGGAATGCCAACGCAACTTGCCAACTTTACAACTCTAATCTTATCAGCCAACCAATCCTCAGCAATCTTCTGCATTAAGAAAACTAGCTTTTTGTTAAGAGTGAAAGCAAGTCCAACCCCCTTCACAAGCAACCTATACAGGCAAGTGTATTTATTTGGTTATATATTTATCACCTCAGTTATGATTTTTTTAATATATTTTATCTCTAAATACCTGTTGTTTTCAGAACTAAAATCAGCATGACTAAGCCGCTTCTGGTGAACCAGAGCAGCGCATGGGAACACCATTTACCTTCCCACCAGAACGGTACCTATTTATCTACTTGCACTTTGACGTGCTTTTGAACTGCTAGGTTGGCAGGAGCTGGGACCGAGCAATGGGAGCTCACCCCGTTGCGGGGATTTGAACCGCCAACCTTCTGATCGGAAAGCCCTAGGCTCTGTGGTTTAGACCACAGCACCACCCGCGTCCCTACTTTTTGCAGTAGACCAACACAATTCAACACTCCTGATCTTGCAACAAAATTCTTGCTTAAGAATTAGAATGCAATACCAACTGGGATTACACATTTATTTATGATGCTGCAGGATGAAATGGAAAGCTCTTTCTCAGCTATACTACTTAAGGCAACAGCTGTGGAGTGCTTATTGTAATGCTTCCACACAAAGAGAATATTCCTTAGACCCAGAAACTAGGATGTCAGGGAAAGGGGTTCAAGTCTAGCCTTCTCTCTGAAAGCCTTTTTCATGTCTCTTATGTGTACTGATGTTCTGTTGTCTCATCTTAGGCCATGCACTATGATGACACTGCTTCAGGGCTCTGTTTTCTATAGATTGCCCCTATTGTGACATGGCATTACCTCACTTGTGGATACCAGCCATTGCCTAAAGAAACTCTATAAAGTAACACATGCTACTTGACTTGGATCAAATGTTGTTGCCACACATTTCCTTTGGTCTGACCCTCCATATAAGACATTACTCTTCTAAAATAAGAGAATAAGATACAGAAGCTCCTTTAGGGAGACAAAATATTAAACAAAAGTAATATTGGGAATCAGATAAGTAGCACAATTACAGTTTGCAATTAAAGGGATACATCATTGCTTACTGGCCCAACCTATTACAGTGGTACCTCTGGTTAAGAACTTAATTCGTTCTGGAGGTCCGTTCTTAACCTGAAACTGTTCTTAACCTGAGGTACCACTATAGCTAATGGGGCCTCCCACTGCTGCCATGCCGCCACCGCACGATTTCTGTTCTCATCCTGAAGCAAAGTTCTTAACCCGAGGTACTATTTCTGAGTTAGCGGAGTCTGTAACCTGAAGCGTCTGTAACCTGAGGTACCACTGTATTTATTTTTAGTTAAATAATGTTTTAAAAACCCAGTACGCTAATTGTTTTTATCTGCCTAATCACAGCCTAGGGCTTGCCGATCAGAAGGTCGGAGGTTCAAATCCCCGTGACGGGGTGAGCTCCCGTTGCTCGGTCCCTGCTCCTGCCAACCTAGCAGTTCGAAAGCATGTCAAAGTGCAAGTAGATAAACAGGTACCGCTGCAGCGGGAAGGTAAACGGCATTTCCGTGCACTGCTCTGGTTCGCCAGAAGCGGCTTATTCATGCTGGCCACATGACCTGGAAGCTGTACGCCGGCTCCCTCGCCCAATAGTGTGAGGTGAGCGTCGCAACCCCAGAATCGATCACGACTGGACCTAATGGTCAGGGGTCCCCTTACCTTTACCTTTTTAATCAGACTTATGAGTTTCACTGATTACGAGATCAAAACTACACCTACTGCATGCTTCAGAGACAACATTGTTACTTAGTATTTTCCCATGGTTGAGCTTAAAATTATCAAAGTCAGGCACTTACGAGAACCCAGACCAGCTAAACAGCCCACCTGTCCTTTCTCTTCCACCTTTCCCACTTGCTGAGAGCCAATGTTGCCATTTTGATACATATTTGGTCTTGCCCTCATCAAAGGGCCATGAACATGCATACAGTGGTCCTTCGACTTACGAATGACCCGACTTCCATATTTTTCAAGTTACGAGTGAAAAAAGCGGCCGCGCGCCTACGGATTTTTCGACTTCCGAAAGGAAATCGCGGCCGTTTTAGATGCGGTTTCCTTGACTTACAAAGTTTAGATGCGGTTTTTTTCGACCTACGAAAGTCCCTTCGGAACGGATTAAATTCGTAAGTCGAGGGACCACTGTACTTTAGGTGCACATCCCCCTTACCTCTACGAACTATGTCTCCTCCACCCCCTAGATGATTATAGTGATCTTAGGTGAATACGCCCCAAAGCCCTCAAAACTTGTCACCAGCCCTGTATCTCCCTCCCTTGGTAACATCTTTTAGGGTTGCCATATGTCCTCTTTTTGCAGGACACGTCCTCTTTTTCATGGGTATGTAAAATGAGAGTTGTCATAGCGATCCATAGTTAAAAGTAGAAGTCAGCAAATGTGTCCTCTTTCTTGCTCTAGTTATTCACAGCAACTAGCACAAAGCTAGAAGACACCCCCACAAGCTTGGTTGATCAAGGGAATGCTGTGGATGTGGTATAACTTGATTTCAGTAAGGTTTTGACAAATACCTTCACAATATTCTTGCAGAAAAGCTGGTAAAATGTGAGCTGGATGACATAACTGTTAGGTAGATTTGTAGCTGGTTGACTGACCCAACCCAAAGAGCGTTCCTCATTGTCCTGGAAAAAAGTGACAAGTGGGGTGCCCTGGGTTCTGTCCTGGGCTTGGAGTTGTTCAACATCCTTATAAACTACCTGGATGAAAAAATTGAGGGGATGCTCATCAAATTTGCAGATAACACCAATGTGGTAGCTAATGCCATAGAATACAAAATCAGTATTCAAGATGACCTTAACAGATTGTAGGACTAACAAAATAAATTTAAATAGGGACAAATGCAAGGTTGCAAAAAGGTGAATTGCAAAAAGGTTCAATTTCCAAATATGTCCAGACTGTGGATCCTGAAACTCTCTAACATTAAGTAACATATCACAGACCCTGCAGTGCCCACATTTATAATGGCCCTTAACTGCATTGGGAGATGTTTCCAGTTGAAGAATAGAATAGAATATGACTAAGGATTCTTTAATAGTTTTGCCCCTTCTCCAACCAATTAGAGGGGGAAGATCGCATCCGGGGATGTGTTGAACGATGTGCCAATGTTTGTTTATTAACTTTTTGATTTTCATAGATAAGCGAGAAAACTCAAAGGTGCATGTTATCCTCTGTTGTTTAATTATTTTCAGTTTTTGAAAAAGTTGCTCCCTATTAATATTGGACACCCGCCAGACTGTATTGTTGATAGTGTGTCATGGGTATCCTCTATTTTGAAATTGTTTAGCTAATGTTCTGGAGTCCTGAATAAAAACCCCAGGTTGAGATGAGTTCCGTTTTATTCTAATCATTTGACTGAAAGGGAGGCTGTCTCTCAAGTGTCTTGAATGAAAGGACTCATATCTTAAAAGGGAATGTTTATATGTAGATTTAGTACAATTTTTAACGCCCAATTGCCCTTTGGAAGCTTATATATACAGTCATGTCTAAAAGGGAGATGGCCTGTCTGTTATGTTGCAAACTAAATTTAATCGTGGGATGAACTGAATTAAGCCAATTGTCCAGGGCATCCAAATGCTATTCACTGGAAAATATCTTAAATGTGTCATCTATATAGCATTTTATAAACTTAATATCATGGAAATAAGGTAAAAAATTCCTTCCAGTAGCACCTTAGAGACCAACTAAGTTTGTTCTTGGTATGAGCTTTCGTGTGCATGCACACTTCTTCAGATACACTAACCCTTATTGGAATGTTCTTGGTATGAGCTTTCGTGTGCATGCACACTTCTTCAGATACACTAACCCTTATTGGAAATAAGGGTTAGTGTAGGGATCCAAAATCCATTGTTTTCCAAATTGACACATGAATAAATTTGCCTCACTAGGGGCAAATAGTGAACCCATTGAAACAACTCTGATTTTGTAATAAAAATTGTGATCAAATCGGGGGGGGGGGGGAATCTTTTCTAAAATCAAGCCAATTAATTCCATCAGGAAGAAGGGAGGGAGGGGGTCAAAAGGCTTCCAAGCATTTAAAGTATCCTCAAGAACTAACCTCGCCTCATCCAAGGGAATAGATGTGTACAAAGACTGTAAATCTAAAGTGACTAGAATATCTGATTCCATAATTGTACTTTAGTCTATGATTTGAATGAAATGTGTAGTATCCTTAATAAACATATCTGACTTACTAACATGATACTGTAAAAAATGGTCAACAAATGTTGATAGAGGTTCCAGGACTGAACCCATGCCAGAACAAATTGAATGACCAATTGAGATTCCTATATTGAGGGGGCTGGACTAGATGACCCTCAAGTTCCTTCTGAGTTTACAATGCTATGATTCTATGTGTAATAGCCTATGGGAAAGGCTTCTGAGAACATAAGGTAATTTAGAATAGTCATAACTTCACTACATTATGTGCCTGGCAAAGATTTATAAATTTTCTTAGCTCTCTATGCTATTCTGAGTTAGCCTTTTTCCATGCTTTCGCTTACTAATTTCCAATGTCATTTTGTTCTTGTCTTATGTGTAGGCGTAAAAGCAACTGGAGTTTAAGAAGCCCACTAAACACACCAAATCTGCATTTCACATTCCTATTATGGGAGATCTTAAAAAAATTCTTGAAAGAGGAGAATATACTCCCTTGAGATCTGCTCCTGTGTTTGAAAGCAATTTTGTTCAGGTAACTAATTTTTTTAGAATACTTCTGTTTAGACTGGCAACTCAGCAGAGCATGAACACCTACAAATGCCACAGACTTAACTGTAGAAAACAGAGTCTAGTTTACCATGCTTGCAACCCTCCAAATTCCTATTCATGAAGCTGTCTCATGAGCGTTTGAGGGAAAATGTGTACACAAATTCAACCACCAGTGGTAGGTGTGCACTGAAGCCAGAGTGAAGTGGTAATGTGTATACAGCCTAAAACTTAGTACCTACAGATACAGATAGACTTCCATGAGCGCAAGGGAACTTTCCTCCCTTCCCCTCTCCCTGTGCACCCCCCCAAATCTGCTCTGGCAGTTACCCCACTCTCCAGAACGTATTTGGGGATACTGGAGGAGTATATGGGTGGAGGAGAGGGAGGGGAAATTCCAGTGCCTAAATTCCAAAGTGTCTGGATCAATTTCAGTTAGGTTTCAAGGCTAACTGCCCTGGCTGCCTGAAAGATTACCCCTAGGGGTTGTTTTGGCTTAGAAACTCAGATCTAGTTTTACAGGAATTGTAGCTGCACAGAGAAGTGGGCGTGCGGAGAAAGAGCTCCACCAACAGGTGATTTTTCTTTTTCTTTTTTTATCCAACCATTCTTTGAAAGCCTCCCCCTAAGATAACAACACAGTTTTTTAAAAAAAAATGTAGAACTGCTTAGAATAAAAAAGTAAAAAATAATAATCCAAACCAATAGTAACTAAATTATCTCTACCCAGCCTAAGAGCCCTCTCAAATAGCCCCCTGAAAGTATTCACCAGCCATCCAAAAGAGAACAATAATGGGACCAGTAGGACCTTGATAAAAACTTTCCACATCTTAGGCACCATGATCAGAAAGAGCCTATCTCAACTGACAACCTGGCATACTTCAAACACGTATACACCAGGCCAACTTGAGTGTTCAGGTAGGTTCATATGGGGGGAAGCAGTTTGCTCTATGAATCTGCTCTATGCAGATGGTGTTATATAAATAAAAAATAAGAACCAAATACCAAACAGGCAATACACCTGATCCCAGATTGGATTTTTCTTTACCAGTGTCAAGTCCAATCCAGTGTCAAGTCCATTTGACACCAGTTCAGGACCTGCACATCTTCCTGAGATTTGATGGAAAGAGTGATAGAGCAGGTGTCATCAGTATATTGATGACACCTTACTTTAAATCTCCTCTTGCAGTTGACCTCCTCTTGCAGTTTTATGCAGATGCTAAAAAGTATGGGAGAGGGGATTGTTCCCTGCAGCATGCCATGAACCAATAGCCACAGAGTAAAACAGAACCTTTTGAGACCAGCTTTCCAGAGATGATGGCAACCACGGCAAAATAGTGCCTTTCCCATCCCATCTCAGCAAGGTGGCTCAAAACCATACCATAACATAGTTGATAGTATTGAATGCTTCTGAGAAGTCCAGGATGATTAACAGCAGGGGTAACTTGCCTGTGGTCATGTAGTCTCTGAATTCCCATTGTATCAACGGTTTGGGTCATATCTCCATTCTAGATTTGAACCAGAATTGCTGGTTCAATCACCCTGATGCCTTACACAAATCAGGCTTATGACCTGCCAAATGTGTAGTGCAAAGGGATGTCTGATTATCATGGAGGCCATGAACTTCTGAGCTGAACCAGGAGTTTATCCTTTGCAAACTGATTTGAATTTTTTTACAACGAAGTGGTGTATAAATTGTATGAAATAAATACATACATAAAGTGCAGAATGTTTAACCAGATAGTGTAAATATTGATGTCCTGCAGGCAGGGTGGATTTGATTTAAATCAAATCGATTTAAATCATGATTTAAATCACTAGTCAGTAAGACTTGATTTAAACATATTTTTTTTTACAGAAAGACTCATTCTTGCTGCTATAAGGTTTCATTTTTGGAATAATAAATTTTCAGAGTATTTTTTACAGTTATATCAAAAATTATTGATTTGGTTATACCATTAGAAATACATAGACAGATAATTATGAAATTATTGTGAGGTTTAGTAAGTTAACTGTTTATAGGGGCTATATCTCCCAGTAGCCCTGGCTTTATAGAAGCTGGTCTTCCTTTTTCTAGAGGGGAGGTGGGGAGGTGAGATAACAGTTGGTAACCTAGGCAGGAATAGGCTTGCTGAAAGAACAGGTCGAGGAGAAACAGGCTGGTGGAAAGCTGGAAAAGGGGACCAAGGACTGGAGTAGAACTTCAGGGATTCCTGCTACAGGACTTCCAGGTAGAGACTTTATTGTTTGGAC
Organism: Darevskia mixta; assembly: GCA_034641385.1. NCBI lineage: Eukaryota > Metazoa > Chordata > Lepidosauria > Squamata > Lacertidae > Darevskia > Darevskia mixta. The sequence continues at coordinate 28,837,004 of JAWWNH010000066.1, forward strand.
AATGTCAGGTGACCCTGGGAAGAAGGGCCTGGAACCAGTGAACTCTTATTAGTTGACTGGCAAGCACTTCAAGGTCTCGCCAAAGACTTACAGATCCCAGTTACTATTTCCACCACCACCCCTTTGGATTTGCTTCTACATTCAGGTGCCTATTCTGTATAGTTAAGTGTCAGTGCAGCTGTTGGAACCCAGTGGGATTGGGAAGAGGTTGCCAGCCCTGAAGTGCCTTCAGCACTTGCCTCAAGTCTGAGTTGCACAGACATGCAACTGACTTGCACAATTATTAAAACAAAGATCCCAAGACTTGTGGAGTATTCTGCTCATAAGGTTGCACTTTCATTTTTACTGCTTCACACGGAATTTAGCATTTAAGAGGTAAGGGGTTGATTTTGTGTATATAAATTTGCAAAGGAACAATGAGATTAAGGTTTTTTCCTGAACTCTGTATGTTTATTTTATAACATTTTTCCTGTGAAGAAAAGGCATGTTATCTCTGCAGACACAAATTCACGCTTTTGAGAACTGCAAAAACAAGCATCTGTGATCATATATTCTCATTAAAAAAACTGCCCCAAATAATCTTACAGAAACCTCTGGAAGAGCATGACATTGTGAATGGATTAATGGAATTCATTTACCAAAAAAAAAAAATTAAACATTGCATATAAAGCCTCATGCTACATAATTAAAAACAAATCCTTATTTCCTGATGAATAGCCTTTTAACTATAATGTAATTTAAATAGAAAACTATCTTTAGAAAGATTTTTACTCCTAAAGCATTTTATTTTTATAAATCCAATTGGGAAAAAAAATCCAATTGAAATATAAAAATCAATTTTTTATTTAAAAAAAATCATAGATTGTTATCCATCCTGCCTGCAGGATAGCAGTCATTGTGTTTTCCAACCTCACACTTGAAGCTACCGGTACTTACAACATTTCCACTATGTTAGTTTTGCAAGCTTTTGACTTAAGTTCTTCTCTTTTCTCACATGCACATCTTTCTTGAACCTTCCTTCCCTTTCCAATATCATAATTGCAATACAATGTGTTTTCAGGTGCTTTTGAAATAATATTTATTTTATATGCCTAAAATAACCTCTGATCTCTTTGCAGGTGAATAGAAGGGGTGAATCAATTTACCTTCACAATCGCCCCAACTATGTGACCATGGGCATTTGTGCCTCCAGCTCAAGCCAGTCATTGCCAAATGTGATGGTGCTTGCACATGCAGCTTCTTCATCCTCCCAGGAAGCCATTTCAGCACGCCCAGCAAGTAGAAGGCAATCAAGTTCTGACAATGAACTAGTGCTCACCAGGTGAGTTAGTACTGAGGAGGCATGAAAAGACTGCAAATATTGCATAAATTCAAGTTGTCTGTTATAATTTCGTATGGGGAAATGGTAACAGAACCTCCCAATTTTCACAATTTCTCCAGAGCATTAAAATAGTAAAGTATCTACACATAAACCTTTTTCACCAAGAATCCACAATGCACATCATGAATGAAATTTTCAGCAGCACAATTTGTCCAGAACTTGGTGGTACTCTTTTATGGATAGGATGAAGATATATGATGTTTGCACCCCAACTGCAATGGCAACATTGTTTAAATGCCTGAATTTCTAGTACTGCACAAGGGGATGGGGTGAGAAACAATGTCATGTCCTCCATCCATAGTTATAAGACTGGCATAAGGCACTTATGCAGAGCAGACAGAGAGAAAGATCTCTCCCATCTGTTGAGGCTGACATCACTCAGGGCAAGGGCTTTTTCAGCTGTGCTAGCCCAGGTTTGGATATACCCTCCCCAAATATGTTTGCCTTGTGCCAACACAACCATATTTTAGGTGCCACGCAAAAAAAAATATTATTTACCCAGGCACTTTAATGTCAGTTTTGAGATTTGCTTGGTTGCTCTTATCATTAGACTGAGTTTTATTGAATTGTTTTATGCTCTGTATATTGCCCTGAAATCTGGAACAATGAAGGGCGGTGTATACATGTTTTAAATAAACAGAAATATAACCAGTGCTGGGTTTTTTCAGCCAGAGTGTGCTGGAGCTCCAGCACCTCTCAGGTGGGTGCCACTGCAGGCCAACACTTTTCACTGCTGTTTCTTGACTTTATGTACTGAGAAGCCCAAAACAAACATTTCAAGTCAAAACACGTTTGTGCAAAGGCCCTTCTGAGCTGCCCTAGCCATCTGCCTGTATCTAAGAGAATGAGGGAGCTGGGGCTGTATTTATTTGACCTGCACCAGAAGCAGAGGCAACCCCCAAACCATCTACCGGTAGGGAGACAGCTTGCCATAGTTTTTAGCACCTCCGTGTACAAAAAGTAAAAATACTAAAACAGGTTAAAATTCACGTCAACTTTCTAAGCACCTGGGTAGGCTTGTCTAAGCCAGAATGTTTTTAATAGGCACCAAAAAGAATACAATCAGGGTGCATGCTTGGTATCAGTAGGCAGGGAATTCCAAAGTGTAGGTGCTGCCACACTAAACAATCTAAACATTGTGGAACAGGTATTATGTGGCACCTGTAGTAGTGCCATTTCCACTCATCAAATTGGTCAGCTGGGTACATGTGGGGTAAGGCAATCTTCTTGAACTTGACCCAGTAGCAAATCAGCAACCAGTGCAGATATCTGTGAAAAGATATTAAATGTTTACAAGGCCTCGCCCCTGTTAGCAATAATGCTGCAGCATTCTGCACTAACTGTAGCTTCTGGATCAAGCGCAAGGGAAGCCCACATACAAGTGCATTGCTGTAATCCAATCTTGAAGTAACCAATGAATGAACTACTGTAGCAAGGCCACAGCTGTCAAACCAGTCACAGTTGATAAAATGAACTTCTAACCACTGAGGCTACCTGAGCCTCCAGTGACAGAGCTGGATTCAGAAGCATCCCCAAACTGTGAACCTGCTCCTTCATGGGGAGTGCAACCCCATCCAAGGTAGGCAGTTGGACAATTTCTCAGATCTGGCTACTCTCCCATAGTGCTTCTGTCTTGCCAGGATTCAAGTTCAGCTTGATTTTCTTCATCCATTGCACCACTGCATCCAGGAATGACCCAGCCTCTTCTGATTCAGATGTTATAGCAAAAAGAAGCTGAGCGTCATCAGCATACTGATGGCACCTTAGCCCAAATCTCCTAACAACTGTGTGGCTTCATGTAGATATTAAATACCACCGGAGATAATACAGTCCCCTGCGGCATCCCATAATGTAGCCACCAGGGGACCAAAAGGCACTCTTACAATACTATTCTCTGGAGTCAGTCCTGAAGGCAGGATTGGAACCATTGTAATGCGGTCCCCACAATTCCCATTCCCTGGAGCCAGTCCAGGAGGATATCATGGTTGATGGTATGAAAAGCCAACAAGAGATCAAGAAGCAGGAACTATATATTTTTAAGCATTTCTACCCCATTCTTCAAATGAAAAGGATCCCAGAGCAGCTTACTTAAGAACTGTAAAAGCAAGGTAGTCCCAGGCCACAGAATTTTATTTTGGACAAATCTTTCAGATTTCAAAGAATGCTCCGGCTTCACCACTGTAGAATGAAGTTTATACCCACTATGTCTTACCAATGCAGGCATTATTGTGCATATTTAATTTATTGGCCATTTTATAGTTAAATAAATTACCTATTTTGAATATTTATGAGTAACTTTTCCACTAAAGCCTTCAACAAGAGTAACAGATAACACAAGTAACAGGTAACACAATAAATGGTAGGCATTTCTCCCACAAATGGCAGCTTTAGTATGTGTATGCATGGAATTCTGTATTATTAGTTAGCCCATTGCGCAAAAAAAGAGGGCTGCCTTGAAAAGGATCATAATTGGACAGGTTTTTCTAGTGACATTAACTGATCCTTCTTTGTGGACTGCATAATTAGGCCAAAGTTCTCTTTACCAGCAGTGCAGGCGGTTGGGAGATCAGGGTGGATTGAAAATGAATGCCATGTGACTTATTGCTGTCATATGCACATAAGTAAGTTCTTCTATGATAAAAAAACACAGTGGATACAATGTGCATTTATTTTCTATTGCCTAAATGTAACCCAAACTGAAAGTGCACAGCGGCCTTCTTGAAATATTCCTCCATTTATTTCAGTCAGTTACCTATTCTCTTGATCCCATTTTCCTATCACTTTATGTAGTGATTCAGTGAAGTACAGCTAGAAGGAATTCACATGATCATTTTCTTGTAGGTTCTTACCCTTGAAGTTTGTAGACGTTACTGTTCACAATGCTAAGAAAAGACGGATCAAACTGAAGCTGGTGAGTGGCCGTGCCTACTACCTAGAACTCTGTGAGCCACTACAGAAACAGCCCCAGCTCTTCCGACAGTGGGTGCGGCTCATCAGTCTACTGAAATCTAAATATAAAAGCTCTTCAGTCAATACCCTATATAAAGATTTTAAGACTCAGGAGGAAAACAGAGCCACAACAAGCAAGGCACTACAAGTGAGTGCTATTTGGGTATATAGCTTAAGATTGTTGAAAAAAAGGTGGGGAGGACTTTGAGCACATAAAATGGTATTTATTTTTTTTTGTAAAGTGTAGTTTTAAAAAACCTGCATGAGCAAGCTCCTGTTGGTTTGCCCAATGCCAAGAAACCCATCCTGCACAATGTAGTCCTAGTATTTTGTTTTCATTTTGTATTTTTATGCTGTAAACTGCCCTGTGATCTTTGGATGAAGGATGATATATACTGGGTTTCTTTTTCACTTAATTGTTTCAGACTGTTTTGAGTGTGTGTCAGTTAATCACTGTCGTCACTTTGAACACATTTCTCCATGGCAAGTTCAAAGAATGTTAGTGGGGCTGATTCTGTACTGACCTTTTAACATATGCTATACTCCCTCTTGTCTTTGTTGCTCCCAAAGGGATACAATCAAGCGGAGACTCCCACAAAACCACAAACCAGCCAAGAGCCAATAATAAAACCAGAAATAATCAAGAAAATGCCGTCGAAACGAGTCACCATTTCTGATATAGTAGGTCCTATTGAAGGATTTCCTAAGAGCCATAGCCAGGCCACAGTTTCTTCTGACAGCTGCATGAAAAATCCCAGTGCTGCAAACTCAGAAAAACTGAAGTATAGTCAAGAATTAATGAAGAGGACTATCTCAAGGAGTAAATCTAGGTATGTGGTCCATCATAATCATTATCTATTGTTACACACCACCCACAATCTCTGCCAAGCAATAGCAAGATTCCAGGGGGTTCCAGGTGCTCACCCAGCACCCAATTGCTGGAAAATTGAGGTGCGGTGGAGACTAGTGTATTTTACACATATTTACAGCTACAGCCTTCACTGGAGGGGGTGCAGAACATTATGCCCCAAGAGTGTCCCTCATTGCTCCTCTGATAGATTCAGTGAGCTTAGGTCAAAGCAGCCGCCGGTCATAGCCCCCGGTGTCCTCCAGCCAGCACCACTTGGAGTTCTCCTTACTTCCCCATTCTTGTTCTTAGAATGCTTTACCAAAAAACCTCTGTGTAAAAGGACAACTTTTTTTTCCGACTCACATCACACCCACATTGACCTGGCAACCTCCCCCTCAGTTAATGTCAAGCTCAGCCTGTCAGCTCTGATTAAACCCCAGCACCCAAGAAACTAGAGGTGGAAATCTGGCATCCAGGGATCTGGAGAAATTCTTGTTCCCCCACTTAACCCATAACACAATCTTCCAGCATCTATTCCAATTTTATTTTGTGTTACATCATGTTTGACTGCTCAGTAACACAGCCTTTCAAGCTCTTTATTGTTTCCTTCTTTATAAAAAATATTTATGCAACAATATAAAAACATAAAAACAGGCAATAAAATCATTAAAAGGTTAAAAACAAGTTAAAAGCAAAAAAAAAAAAAAAAAACCCAAACCAAAATTAAGAGACTGCTGTGGGGGATGTACTGTACTTTTAATGGCCTGCATAGGCCTGGTTGAATAGAAAAGTTTTCAGCAGGCATTTCAAAGTTGGCACAGAATGCACCCGCTGAACCTCTATTGGCAGAGTGTTCCACAGGACTGGGCCAATGACACTAAAGCTCAGTTTGTCATTGTTGTCAAACAAATCTAACCAACTTGAGGATTTATTTGGGAATTCATTATAACATACAAAAAGTTCGGCTTCACAGGAAGCTCCTTTTTCAGAATGTAGGATCTCAGTTTTAGACCCAAGATGGACATAGCCTTATTTAGAGCAAGATACCAAAACAAGATACCGCAACCCCAAAGTCGGACACGACTGGACCTAATGGTCAGGGGTCCCTTTACCTTACCAAAACACAGATAATCAAAACCAAGTGTAAAGGTAAAGGGACCCCTGACCGTTAGGTCCAGTCGCAGACGATTCTGGGGTGGCGGCGCTCATCTCACTTTACTGGCTGAGGGAGCCGGCGTACGGCGTACATGCTGGTCATGTGGCCAGCATGACAAAGCCGCTTCTGGCAAACCAGAGCAGCACACGGAAACGCCATTTACCTTCCCACCGGAGCGGTACCTATTTATTTACTTGCACTTTCACATGCTTTTGAACTGCTAGGTTGGCAGGAGCAGGGACCGGGCAACGGGAGCTCACCCCGTCGCAGGGATTCGAACCGCCAACCTTCTGATCTGCAAGCCCTAGGCTCTGTGGTTTAGATCACAGCGCCACCCACAAGTCTCAAATTATGGTGAGCTTCTGCACAAAAACATTACCAGGGTCACTGATAATTTTTGAGCAGAGAGCTTTTGACATTACAAATCAGTTATTTCCATAGAACAGAAACCTACAATAATGTACTAACTAGGTCATACAGACTTAACAATCTTTGTGTTCTTTAAAATATTATCTTTAATCACTGTTTGGCAGTGGGTGGGTGGGGGAGAATCATTAACAAAAGGCACTTGATAGGCACTTGATGTGTTGAGAACTGATGTGATACAATCAATGCCATATAGGAGTTGTAAGATCCAAGTCTAACTCCCAACCTTTTCACAGATTGAAGTCATTTTCAAAAGTGATGCTAAAATCACCTTTTAGTGTCTAATGTACCACTTCCAAATGTAGCTAATGGGGAAAAGCCATTTTAAAAGTGAATGTACTTTCTGGTCATTGTGGCTCCTTTCTTCAATTAATGGGCTCATTTCCCTCTGTAAAATAGAAAGATTGCTATTGGCATTTGGGACTAGATGGCTGTGTGGTTGAAGCTATTAACTGCATCATAAAATGTCCACATGGATTTATCAAAATGGGCCATGGATCTGAAAAGCTGAAGAACTACAGATCTGTGATATTTACATTCCCACATATTTTAGCAAAGGCAGCACAACTATATGTAGCTAATTGGGAGTGATTTGCCAGTTTTTCACAGTTCAAAAACAGAACTAAAGGTTATGATGGCAAAAAGCAAAGCCCTCCCCTCCCACTCACTGCTTCATCTCTGGAAAAAGTCATGCTTTATTCAGTAAGCATGGAGGTGGGAAACTATTTGCTTAGATGTGTACAGCCCTGAAATAGAAACTCATTTCAATATTATTGCTTTCAATTGAAGTATTATTATTATTATCTTTACTGATTTCAGGGGACAAGATTTTTTTTCTATTACGGGGAAAAGACTGCAGACTGCAGGTATGAATGACATTTGAAATTATTTTTCCCATTCTGCCCTCATAACTATTATATTTATATTTTTCCATATGGGAGCCATAAACTGAAAAATTATCCCAATAAGTGGGAGGTGCCATTGACAAATGGTCTGTTTATTCAGCTTAGTGGTATTTCATCTTTTCTGGGTTATGCAACATGGGAATGCCCCATCTGCAGAGGTGTTTCTTTGTTATCTCCTATGCATGAAAACCTATGTGTACATGTGGTGGTGGTGGTACCCCTGACCATTAGGTCCAGTCATGTCCGACTCTGGGGTTGCGGCGCTCATCTCGCTTTACTGGCTGAGGGTCATGTGGCCAGCATGACAAAGCCGCTTCTGGCAAACCAGAGCAGCACACGGAAACGCCATTTACCTTCCCACCGGAGCGGTACCTATTTATTTACTTGCACTTTGACATGCTTTTGAACTGCTAGGTTGGCAGGAGCAGGGACTGAGCAACGGGAGCTCACCCCGTCGCAGGGATGTGAACCGCCGACCTTCTGGTCGGCAAGCCCTAGGCTCTGTGATTTAACCCACAGCGCCACACACTTCCAAAAGGTGATCATAGAATCATCTAGTCCAACCCCCTGCAATGCAGGAATCTCAGCTAAAGCATCCATGACAGATGACCATCCAACATCTGCTTAAAAACCTCCAAGTAAGGAGAGTCCACCACCTCTTGTGGGAGTTTGTTCCATTGTCAAACAGCTCTTACTGTCAGAAAGTTTTTCTGAATGTTTAGCTGGAATCTCCTTTCTAGTAACTTAAAGCCTTTGGTTCGAGTCCTACCCTCCAGAGCAGGAGAAAACAAGCATGATCCCTCTTTGATGTGACAGCCCTTAAGATATTTGAAGATGGCAATCATATCTCCTCTCAGTCTCATTTTTTCCAAGCTAAACATACCCAGCTCCTTCAAGGGCTGCTCGTAAGGCTTAATTTCCAGACCCCTGATCATCTTGGTTGCCCTACTCTGCACACATTCCAGCTTGTCAACATCCTTCTTAAATTGTGAAACAATTAGCAACCCCTTCCAGTTAGGTGTCATCTTCAAATTTGTTGAGCATCTGCTCAACTCAGTGCTCTCAGCTTTGATAGTTTCCATTACTTGTATGTAATGGAGAGACTGAATCCAAGCTTCACTTGTGGGAAAAAATTGATGCCATATGGGTGGCATATTTTTTTGTTTCTTTGCCATTATTCAATGTATTGCATCCTTATGAGCACTCACTTATAACTGGAAACCACAAAAAATTCAAAGAGGGTTTGAGAAAAGCTTCAATTAAAAAGGTAACACAACCAAGTGCTCAAGCATCAGCAAGACATGGAGAGTTTAAATCCATAGGCACACTATACAATGGATAGAAATGAAAGTCTGAATGTCAAGCTGTTCACTGTAGGTCATCGTGGCCAATATAAACTCAATTCAAAGAGCCAATGAAGAACTGTTGAATCTTATAGCATCTTGTGAATTTCTTTTTGTTCCTTCTTTCCCTGAGCATAGCAATAGTAATCCAAGCCCATAGTCCTGTACTTCAAAGCCCCCTTTCAGACACCTGGAGAACGCTGACTGTACAAAGGGGGGAGCATGCTTTGCTGCTGTAATCCACCCTCACAAACACACAATTCAGTGACTGTGCAGAACCTCTCCAAAATGTTTGAAAGTCACCAACAGTATTTCATTGCATGCCAATGTAAAGGTCAGAATGTGGAACAATAAATTGGTGAAAGTGTGCAGTGTCATATGCCCATTTTCTTAGCTTAACATAACAAGAGTAGTTTAAATTTCATCATGCAACAGTAAATTTTTGTGCATCATGCTCAGTGTTAAGTTGAAGAATGAGGGCATTACTGCCTTCTAGAAATCAATTCATTTATTATTATTTTTTTAAAAAATTATTGTAAGCCTGTATGCATACAAACTATGCAATTAACTTAAATGGAATTTAAGTTCTACATTATGTAACCATAATTATATGTGCCTCCTGTGGAAATAAAAAGATAGTACTGTACAGGCATTTCCTATATGTATAGTTCCAGATACCATGATTACTAGAAAAGCTAGGAAATTATGTATCATTTTCTCTCTTGCTCAAAATGGAGAATATATAGTCCCACTATGAGCATTCCAACAAAGAATAAATCTAACCACATGTGCAAGAGTATAGAGAGGTGCAGAAAACATTATTCAATCTCAGATTGGAAGAGGAAATATTTGTAGTGGCAGACTGAAATGTTACCTTTGCTTGCAGAGTAAGCCATATTTTACTAAAATATTGTACCAAAAATATGTGCCAAAGTCATCAGCACCAGAATTGCAAGTTAGCTTTTCCTGTTGGGTTAAACAGCCAATTCATTGTCTGAAAAACAGCACCACCATCAAAGGCAAAAAAAGGTCAAACTTGAGTTCTTGAGTCATTACCCTGAATTCACAGTCACTTTCTGGTTACTTGAACAAAGTTTTCTGGTACTGAGATAAAGGGGGGGAAATGTTGATATGTGTTTTGTGCATTTTTTCATAACACATCTATAAACTGTCAAAAACTGACTCTTCCCTCATTTTTCTCTCTCTCTCTTCACACTGCTGCTTTTTCTGCACTCTTTAGCTGTTTCTGGTGTAACTGTCCCCCTTCTGATTAACCTTTCTTTCCCCCTTCTATTCTAGGTAATCTTGCCATTTTTTTATTTCGTCTTACCGCCACACCTTTTCCTCATTTCATTTCCATTTTCCACTATACTATTCCCAAAAAAAGATATTCCGCCACCACCACCCTGGATGCACACTCATAAGCTGTGTATTTTTCAACTGTGTTCACAACTTTTCAGTAATAAGATCTAATTTTCATGTGATGCTTCATGTAATTCACATTATATTTCACATTACTATTTTCATATTACTTCAAGCAGCTGAGACACATGACAGCACTCTGAATCTGACAAAGAGATATGACAGTTCTCTGTGTTCTGCTTCCTTCCTCTCTCTCTTTTTCTCACACACTCTATTATCTGCTTTCCTAGGCTGCATTTTCCTCATGTTCCTCCTGTTTCTTTACAGGGATCCTAAAGAATGTCAGTAAGCCGGGGTAGTTTTTTACAACTAGCATTAAAACGGATCTCTGTACATCTGATACGAAAAGGAAGCAAACAAACTGAAGACACTGAGCATAAGAAGAGAACAACATTTTCAGATGGGGATAAGAAATCTAGAAACTGTTGAATTGTTCCGTTCTAATAAAAATAAACATGTTAAAACAGTAGTACATATTTCTTCTTTTGTTGAGTATTTCACCAAACATTAGCAACATGATTTGTCAGTGTTTTAACCATCATCTCCATTGACTGTTCAGAATTGTAATTTTCTTTTTAAAACACTTATATTACAGGAAATTTGATGTAGGTATATCTTGTTCTTTTGCTAATCAATAAACTTGCAATATGCTATAGTGATGCAAATAATGTCAATCTATACCAATTCGCAATGCACTCAGACCATGTGAAAGAAAGAAAAAGATTGGCAACTAGTTTTGAGAACATGCAATAGTCCCTTCACACTTATGTTGTCACAAGAATGAAAATCACATTAGAAAGGTAATGTACCTGGACACATCCCCAGTATCCACATTAGGCATTGCTGTTAGGCCTGTACAATCAGGAATCCAGAACTCAGAGAAAGCCTACACATGAAGAGGTCTACATACATAACCTTTCCCTTATTCCATGCTTCACATGTAGACACCAGTGATGAGGCCAGTAATGTTGATACTATATTTTTCTGGGTAATTAATGTGAAAATGAACTGTGAAGAACTAAAAAAAAACCTCCCCAAACTAAGTAAATTGGCAGTAAAATGGCACATGCAATTCAGTGTAAAAGTGTAAAGTGATACATATTGGGGCAAAAATATTGATTTCACATCTATGCTCATGCAGTCCGAACTGGCAGTGGCTGTCCAGGAACAAGACTTTAGGGTCATAGTGAATGGTTCAATAACAATGTTGACCCAATGTGCAGCAGCTGTTAAAAAGTCAAATTCCATGCCAGGGATGAAATTGAAAATAAAACTGCTAATATAATAAAGCTACCAAATAAATCTATGGCATGGCTGCATATAGTTCTGGTCACCTCACCTCAAAAAGGATATTGTAGAGTTGGGAAGGTTCAGCAAAAGGTAACCAAAATGATCAAGGGGATGGAACAACTCTATGCAGAAAGGTTACAAGATCTGGGGCATTTTAGTATAAAGAAGAGTAAGAAGTGACATGATAGACATATATAAAATTATGCATGAATGGAGAAAGTGGATGGAGAAACATTTTTCTCCCTCCATCATAACACTGGAACTTAGGGAAATCCCATGAAGTTACATGTAGGAAGATTCAGGACAAACAAAATAACTTCACACAGTGCATATATAAACTATGGAATTTGCTTCCACTGGAGGCAGTGATGGCCACGAACTTCGATGACTTTTAAAAAGGATTAGACAAATTAATGGAGGATAAGACTATCAATGGCTACTAGTCACCATGGCAATGTTTAGCCCTCACTGTCAAAGGAGCCAATATGCCTCTGTATTACCAGTTGCTGGAAACCACAGAAGGCAAGAGTGTTGTTGCACTCAGGTCCTACTTGTAGGCTTCCCATAAGCATCTGGACTAGATGAATCACTGGCCTGATCCAGCAGGCTGTTATGTTCTTATCAAGTACTGCAGAAGGGGGACCAGAGGTGTGGTGTCACAACCCCATACTATGTATGATCCCCCTTCATGTAATGCCCATGTAGAAAGGGGTCAATGAAGAAGAAGAAGAAGAAGAGGAGGAGGAGGAGGAGGAGGAGGAGTTTGGATTTGATATCCTGCTTTATCACTACCCGAAGGAATCTCAAAGCGGCTAACATTCTCCTTTCCCTTCCTCCCCCACAACAAACACTCTGTGAGGTGAGTGGGGCTGAGAGACTTCAAAGAAGTGTGACTAGCCCAAGGTCACCCAGCAGCTGCATGTGGAGGAGTGGGGACACGAACCTGGTTCACCAGATTATGAGTCTACCGCTCTTAACCACTACACCACACTGTGTGAGTCAACACATTTCCACTTTTGGGAGGAAGCCTGTCACTTGGATCAAGCCTGTCACTTAGCTTCTTCTATTAGAGAAGGTTAAGATCAGTTGGTGGATATTGTTCCTACATGGGTGTTTGCTTGTTAATAAAATACATGTTCTAAACTACTGCATTGATTCTGGAACTGTGTGTTAAAGACAACACATGGTATTAGGAGTGTAACACATTATGTGAACATACTGTGAAAGACTGCAAACTGCAGAGTGATGACAGCTTTACATTTTTATGTATATAGGCAGGAACAGAAAGATGTCTATCCACTTGTCATTGACTGGTTGGACACAGATGAATCCCCAGCTGGGGAACCACCAAGGGAAGAAGGCTCGGAGCCTGGGGAGTGGTGGTGGGACAATGATGAGTGGAGAAGAGGGAGAAGACTGGGAAGAGGAAGTGCTGGAAGCCAAAGGGATAACAAGACTTAGAGAGTGGGGAGAGCCTGTGGCAGAGAGAAGTCAAGAATCAGGGGCAGAAGCTGAAGCAGGTGAGTGGGAGGGGGGAGGTCGAGAGGCAGAGATAAATCAAGCTAGTGAAGAGTCACAGGTGTCTCCCCTCTTCTGCTGTGACAAGCTCCTCTCCCCACCGACTCCCAGAACCAGGAAATGTATGAAACAGGAAGAGCAAAGACAGGCTGCACATGATCTCTGATTGCCTGCAAGAAGCCCTGGAGAGGAGGAGAAATAGACTGTTGTGGGGAGGCAGCAACTTTTAGTCTTGGTACCTACAGGGCATGAGCTGCTATGTTCATCAGGCCTGAAACTCCGCCAAGTTTGTGAAGATCCTGAGCCCCAATGCAGACAATTTCTGAGTAAACATTAACAGAACAGGACTGCAAAAGTGCCAAATAAATTATTAACAATTGGATTGAGTATAGGCCCATTAGAAAGAATAGACTCTCTCCACTACTTACTTCATTATTTGTGAAATAGCATGATTGCCATTAGAGAATGCCTGGAAATTGTTTCCTCTTCCCACTTTTCCTGTGGTATCTCATTCCTCCTCTGGAGGGCAACATTATCAAACACTTTGTCCTGTAGTCTATAAACTAAGTTTCTGTGCAGATACTATTCTACTTTTGTCATAATTAAGAGAATTATAAAAAATGTGGACATTGAACATTGCCTTGTAATTGTCTATTTAATGATAAATTGAAAAAGGTTGTACATTGTAAACTGAAAATTTTGTTGCACCTTTAACTCCAGCAAATCTATAATGGCATAAGCATTCATGAAATATGGTCCAAAGCTGACAGGCTCCAAAGAAAATCAGCAACTGACCTTAAAGTAGCCAATTGTGAACACAGGAAATTCAAAGTAACTCTCCAGTATGTAACTATGAATTACAATTTATCGTGAAGTTAAATTCTATCACCTGTGGCCTGAATCAATATACTGTAATATCATTTATCTCACTATAGGTATTTATTAGCTTACCGGTGCCAAAAAAAAAAAAAAATTCAACACAAGATTTGTGAAAAGTTATTGTAATTATTTTACATATATTTCAGCTTCACAGCAATTGTCAGTTTGCATTTTTTGCATTTCATATTCTGCTGACTTCTGTACTTCATCTTTTTATTTACATCTAGACCAATATCCTTCTATATACATATCCATCCCTTCAATTTAGGATGATGCTTCATGCATCCAAAGAAGTGGACTCTAGTCTATGAAAGCTTGTGCTATGATAAATCTTCCAGTTTTTAAAGTATAATAATCCCTCATCTTACATGGGGGGTTGATTCCAAAAGTTATGCATATATGTGCAAATTGCATATATTCCAAATCCTTTGAGTGGTCCCATGGCTAGCAGGTGAGGAAGAGTGAGAGAGAGCATCCCCAGCACTCCCAAAGTGCACTAAGCAGGACTTTCTCTGCAGGCAAGGCCAGGAACTTAGAAGCTGTTTTGTGGTGGGTCTGGGTTACCCAGCATAAAAAAGCTATTAAGCTCTCAGCCTTGCTTGATGGGGAAGGCTCACTTATAGCACTAGCTCTAGAAAGTGCAAGGAATGCTCACATTAGATCTCATAAGAACTTGGATTATTCCACAAGTCCTCACAAGAACATCCCTGGGTCTTCAAGAGCTGCATGCAGAGTCGGCCTTGCCCCCAAGCACGGCTGAGTGCTTAAATGCTCTTTTCACACCAGGAATGGATCTATACTCACTCTTTAAACGTTCTTAGAACGATGTTTTTTATATCATTCTAAAGCATAAAGGAATTCGGTTTCTCTTTCACTTCCTTTTCTACAAGGTCTACCCTCTTTTTGGTGGGGAGTGGGTTCTGCAGCGCCCTCTGGTGTCACGTTTCAATAACGCATTACAGTGGTACCTCGGTTTACAGACAGTCCTGTTTATGAACTATTCAGTTTACGAACCCCACAAAACTGGAAGTAGTGTTCCAGTTTGTGAACTTTACCTCGGTCTACGAGCGGAAGCCGAATGGTGGGAGGGCACCGGCGGCGGGAGGCCTCATTAGGGAAAGCACACCTCAGTTTAAGAACAGATTTGGTTTAAGAACAGACTTCAGGAATGGATTAAGTTTGTAAACTGAGGTACCACTGTACTGACGTTTTAAAAGTATGTCATATGGCTATAGGATTATCATAACCCTTTTAAAACTCATTTTTAGTGTTAAAAACCACAAGTGTAGATGAGTCCCAGGTCAACTTGGGTTACCCAGTACAAAAAGGTGTTTTAAGCTCTCAGTCTTGCTTGAGAGGCAAAGCCCACTCACAATGTTGGCTCTAGAGGGCTAGGGATGCTCACACAAAATCTCAAGGGAACTCTGATTGTACCGCAAAATCTGGTGATAGTATCTCAAAGCCAGCGTTGTGAGCAAGCCTTGCTCAGCAAGCAAAGCAACGACTTAAAAGATCTTTTCACACTGGGTAATCTCAAGCATACAAGGTGTGGAAAAACCTTTAAGCTCTCCACCTTGCTTGGTACTTGACTTTCACAATTTCAACCAGCCCACCATCAACTGTGCATGGACGAAACTGCATAAGTCAAATGTGCGTAAAACGGGTTACTGTACCACATGGCTCTTCATTGTTGTTTTTGCCATAGCAAACTAACATGGTTACCTTCTGAGAATTCTTACCAATAAAAAGGTAACTGAAAATGGAGCTGCTCAAATAATATTATTATAATTTTGTGGGTGCTGGACCCTTTTACTCCCCAGATCCAATATGTGTTGAAATCTAATCAAACCTACTGAACCCCAAGGTCCAGCAGGTGTTTAAAAAATAAGCCAGGCTAGCTTCCTGATGAGGTAATTGCCTGGAGTGATGGGCCATTAGGAGAACAAAGGATTGAGGGTTCAATGTGAGACAGCAAATGGGTGGGCCCCCATCCCTCAACAAATAAAGCCAGAGTTTAGAGTAGAGAGGTTAGGAAGCAATAACTTCACTTCCAGCAAGCTGGAAAGCTGGAGAGTCAGAACACAATGTTTTATTTCTGTTTGAATCCAAGGCTATGACTAAGGAAGAAGCAAGACCCTTTTGTGGTGATGATGTTGTGAACCCCTCCATTGCAGGTTCAGGTTGTATATATGTGTAAATAAGCCACATATTATAAAGATAAGTCTCCACTGTGCCTCATTTCCAAAAGGAAACACAAACCCTCATTGAGTGCCTAGAACGCCAGTAATCTTGTACTGCTCTGAAATTGGGATGGTGTGCAATAATATGCTCCAGTGAGGCAACGGGCATGCTCAAAACAATATGTTCTGCTACCTTCATTGCTGTTCCTACTTTCAAAGAGAGAAACTGATTATAAAGCTGAAGAAGGATTCATTTATTGGACAATGGGACCGGCAATAGTAGCATCAAGCAAATAATCATCCATTTGAATATTGTTACTGATTATGGCCTTGTATAACACCATACTGCATCTTAATTTTACTGTTAATGTGGAATTCCTTTTATTTCCACACATCCTAAAGTCTGACATCATGGACCTTTGGTTTTTTTACAATTCCACATTCTTGTTTGTTTGTTTGTTTGTTTGTATAAACTTTTGAGTTGCATATCTGAAGGATCTTAAAAACCAAATGTTTTCCTTAATTGTGTTTTCCTCCGAAATAGATGAAACTTTCCAGCCTGATAGTAGAAATTGCTTTAAAATGTAATATAAAACATGCAACTGACACCTGATCTGCTTTTACTAAATATCCTAAGACATCACAGAGTAACATAAATATTCAACAGGTTAGTATCCAAAAATAGCAGCACTAAAAATAGCAATACAGTATAAAAGTCACTTTGGATTGCTGAACTGGTTGTAAAATAAGACACTTACTATTTGGGTACTTATTTTGCTACCGTCTGTTTCATTTTTATATAATTTTTAGTCCAACAAGTTTCCAAATATTTCAGCTCTGCATTGTTTACCCTTTCTATTTAACCTATGATTCTCAAAGAACACCACTACTGGTACCTGTTAAATATGCAAAGCAAGAGTGCATACTTGACATCTCTTAAGTTATGTCTTAATTATCTAAGAACGTGCGCTGCAGTCTTGCTTAAGAACATAAAAATGCCTTCCTGCATTAAAGTCACCTAGTCCAAAGTTCTTTGCAAGAATTCCAGCACTCAGTACACATTAGGTGGTGTACTAGAATTTTGCCAGTGCTTCTGCTGTGCACAATAATTTACTTTCTAACCACCCCCAGGGTATACTCCAATATGAAATTAGAGATTGCATCAGATCAATCTCATTGTTTTATTGTATTATTTCCAGAAAAAATCCAAGGTTCAAATATTTCAGTTCAGATTACTTTTTCTGTTGCCTTATTTCAAGAAAGAAATAGAGGTTACTTACCAATACCTGTAGTTATGTTTTGAATGTTATCTCCGAGCATTAATAGGTGAACATTTCACCTGGAGATGTTACTTCTGGAAATAAGAATGTAGCTTAGTTTTAAAAGAAATCTGGACTGATGCCTGATGCAATTCCCTGAGAGGAGATACACCTCAAAGGGACAGCACTCAGGAAGAGGCAGATGTTATTATTAACTTTGGACCTTTTCATAACAGTCATGATCACTCTGCTTCCCAGCTTAAGTATTCAGAAGGAATACAGGGCCAATTCAGCTCCGGCGGTGGGGGGGAATAGTCCTTATAATCAATTTATTTGGGAATATTTACAGGGGAGCTTATTTCCAAGTGTAATCAAATGTGCAGCCAAACAGCCCATTCTTCAGGGGGAATCCACTGGTTCCCACTTTTCTTTTAGTTGATTCGCAATCCCCTCTTCACTTTTCTGCTGTGCTTTTGTGTTTTTATATTGTAAACTACCCTGTGATTATTATATACAAACACAAAAACTACCCTGTGATGTGGGATGCGGGTGGCGCTGTGGGTTAAACCACAGAGCCTAAGGCTTGCCGATCAGAAGGTCGGCAGTTCGAATCCTCGCGACGGGGTGAGCTCCCGTTGTTCAGTCCCTGCTCCTGCCAACCTAGCAGTTCGAAAGCACGTCAAAGTGCAAGTAGATAAATAGGTACCGCTGCAGCGGGAAGGTAAACAGCATTTCCATGAGCTTGCTCTGGTTCGCCAGAAGCAGCTTAGTCATGCTGGTCACATGACCTGGAAGCTGTACGCCGGCTCCCTCGGCCAATAATGCGAGATGAGCGCCACAGCCACAGAGTCAGTCACAACTGGACCTATTGATCAGGGGTCCCTTTACCTTTTTACCCTGTGATATGAAAATATACATTTCAGGTGACAAAGGCCAGGTGTATCTGCTTGCCACCCCCAGCCCAATCTCTTATATTAGTGGAATGGGTTTATGCAGCATAAAGTGAGAAGGAAGTGCTAAGGACAAACTTTGTTCATGGGCTAGTGAGGTGATGGTACAAATTTATTTTAACTGCTGTTTGGCTCTGTTGCATGCTTATTATTGTGAAATAAATTCTCAAAAGAAAAGCACCAACACTTTGGAACTCCCTATCAGTATCAGGCAGGCACCTTTACTATGCTTTTTGATACCTGCTTAAAATATTTTTGTTCAGGCAGGCCTATTCAGACATGTAGAACTTACATGTGTTTTAGTCTGTTTTTAGTGCATTGTTGATTTTAATTAGCTTTTGAAATGTTTTTTTGAAATGTGTTTTTAATCATCTTTTATTGATAAATGAAACGTTTTGGAGTTGCTTTATGTAAATTGTTTTATGTACTACCGTCAAGCGGATTTTGTTAAATAAAAAGGTCAACATGTGGTCTTCAGCTTTTCACAAATGAGCTAATACCTTTTGTTAAATATAAGTTACCATGCATTTACATTTAACTTAATTAACTAAAGAGCTACTTATTATTATTCACAAAATGGTTTATAATCATCTGAACGCGGCCCGCCACGTAAACGCGTGAGAGAAACTTAACCCAGGGTTGAGAAACTTCACCTGCTCCGTTTCTACCTACAGAGATGTTGTTATAAGCGGAGGGGGCAGGGCAGGGCAACGCCAACACCGCCTTCCCCTCAAGAGTTCTCACGACCACCCGCCATCCTTTCCCTCACACGGTCAAAGGCATTTTCGCCGGTTCTGGCAAACTGCGGTTGGAGGTGATCAGGAGACGCGGAGTTTGGAGGGGGGGGGGAATTCGCGCGAGGTAGCTGCGCGTGAGGGAGCGCGAGAAGAAACTCGCTCGCGCTCAGTTACCGTGACGTCTGGAGAACGCTCGGCAGCAGAGGGCAGGCGCACGTTTCCAGGAGCTCGCCCCTACCCTCGCGAGGAGGGGCTTGAGGATGGGGCGGGAGGGGGAGAGAGAGAGAGAGAGAGAGAGAGAAACTGGTGCGCACATGCGCGCAGCGTGGGAAGTCGGTTTCGTTGCTGGGGATCTGGCACAGGAGGCGGGGCGGCGGCGGCGGCGGCGACCGAAGTTGTGGTGCTCGGCTCTGCCTTCCTCCCTGGGCGGCTGCGCGCGGGGTGAATTGGGAGAAGGTTGTGTCTCGCTGCCTGTCTCCGGCCCGCGTCTGTTATTCTGAGGGGCCTCAAGTGAAGCGGTGCTGCCGGGCGCGCGCCTCCTCCTCCTCCCTCTCCCGATTTAGGCTGAGCCCCGTCCGGTGCTGCTTTCAGTAGGAACGCGAAGGTGAGACGCCCTTTTTCTGACTTAGCCCTGAAGCCGCTCAACAGGTCTCCGAGAGAGGGGGGCGGGGGAAGTTGGCTGGCTGGGCGAGAGGGGGGACTCCTGCCCCCAAAGTTAGTCGCCCAGCCCTTCTCCCGTGTGTGCGTTTGGGCTCTTGTGGGAGCCGAGACCCCTTTCCTGAGGCGTCTGGTTGGGGGGAGTGTGCCGGGGAGAAGGTGGCGCTGCTCCTCTTACATGTTGTCTTCCTCAGCCTCTTCCTCCTTCCCCCTCCCCTGTGCGTGTGTGTGTGTGAACTTTTGTCTCCGTGTCTGGCTGGTTACTTCTCGAGACCTTTCCCACCCCCGCCTTTCCTCCGTGCTTTCTCTTCCTGCCTGTTTTTATCTCCTGTCTCTCTGTGTGTACGTGCCTGAGTAGAAACTGAAGAGGCAGTCTTGTTTGTTGACATTTATTCTCTCCCCCTCCCCCCTTTACGCTCTTTTGCGTTAATCCTCAGGTATTTGCAGTTTGTGTGTAACCCACGTTTTGGGCTGCTTTCCCCTTTTGCCATCCCTGTCTCTTGGGTTTCCTTTAGGTGCAGCTATTTCCATTGTTGGCTCACACACGTTCTATTTCAGTGTCCTGTGCTTAATCCGGCCCCCTTTTCGCAACCTGCTGGAAGTCCCATGTTTGGGGAGTTGGCCTTGTAAAGCCATTAGTCTCTGCCGGCATGGAGGGCGTTTGCAGGAAGGATTACCTTGTGTACCGGCAACACGCTATCTATTCCGAATTACGTGCTGGGTGGGTTAATGTTGCGATACCATTTGGAACCTCTGATCGGGAAAGTGGGGTTTTTGAAGTATTTTGTAGATAAAGCTGTCTTGTCTCTGTGAATGTATCTCGGGACTGTAATAGTATTAAAACAACAAGCTCTGAGTCTGCACCCACCCATCTCAATTTCTTTGTTTTGGTCAATCTTGGAAGAAAGTTGGAACTGTATATAGGACATATGGCAGTGTATATTAGCATATTGCCCAGCAAGAGTAGAAAAGAGATGTTTTTGCTTTTGCTGAACAGTAAGTGATAACTATATATTTTGTGTTTTTTCA
The DNA here is from genome assembly GCA_034641385.1 of Darevskia mixta. Classification (NCBI taxonomy): domain Eukaryota; kingdom Metazoa; phylum Chordata; class Lepidosauria; order Squamata; family Lacertidae; genus Darevskia; species Darevskia mixta. The sequence goes on from JAWWNH010000066.1 coordinate 28,857,935, forward strand.
GCCAATACTTCAGAAAACTTTGTAGGAGTTTAGAAAAGGGGGAAAGTAAATATCTGAAATATGCCATCCCTGTGGTGCTGTATCGATTGCCCCAGTTGGGATGACAACATATGTTGACAATTCAATTTTAAACTGCTAAGTTGAATTAAGTAGTTGAACCTTACTACAAAAGGAACACGGAAATAGTTCCACAAATTTTGGAGCCAGTGAGCTTCGGATTTCTCACTTCCTGTTCTACAGAGGAAGTTGTATTCTCAAATGCATGTGAGGATTATATGAGATCGCTTTCTTTTAGATTAAAATTAAACCACTTAAAGGCTATAGTATATTCTTAAATAATATGCAGTGTCGGGTTATCAAATGAAAAATAAATCTTGTTCAAATACTGTAGTTTGAACTGAAGAAAACAACAGTAGTGTTGCCCCTAGAAACATTTTCTGCAGTAAACACTGTTAAAAAAGGCTTGCTAGTCAACGTGTTTGTTTTTAAAAAGCTTGCAAACCGTTTGTTGAATTTATTTCCTGCCCTTCATCCTAAATGATCTGAGTGGGTAACAATGTAAACAACAATAAAGCATAAAAATCCAGTTAAACATAAATAATAATCACTTGCACTTAAACAAGAACACTGATCACTATACTGGTATTACTATGCAGGCTGTAGATGTACATACTCGAAGGCTTGTAGAAGAGAAAGGTCTTCAACAGGCACTGATCACTTGAGAGTTCTTATTTGAAGCAGGTGACCTGAAAACATAATTTTATCATTGCTAACATATTGCTCGGCTAATGTCACTTAAAGTTACGGGGCAGAGTTCAGCCAAAAGCCAACCAAAGGGGAAGATGTTAAGACATGTGTGTTCCATGTAAAGGTCCTAGATTTAGCCCCTGGTGCCTCCAAATAGGGCTGAAACTCTGATGAGTTATTGCCAGCTAGATAGACCAATAGACTAGCACGATATAAGGCTATTTCCTATATTCCTCTGCTCAAAGCTAAGCACTTCTAAGTTGTATTGTTTGCAGTGGGACAGACATCAGCACATAGGCTTAAATCTAATTGATGTCAGTGACTTAAAATGCTTAATAGGTCATATACATGGTTTGTGTTGTATTAGAGTGGTGGTTTTATTGGTGTGTTATTTATATTGTATTTTTAATGTTTATTCGCCTTAAGTAGTGATGAGTGGAAAGGCAGCTGTTAAAATATTAAAGTTACATAAATGCAAAACAGTTGTTTTGTTTATGTATTTCTGAATTGCTGTTAGACTTCTCTAGGCTGGGTAATAGGGTGGTCTAGGCATGGTTAGTTTGTTTTTAATGGTAAATAAAGATGTTCATGCTCAAAATCTAAGACCTATGGTAGGAATCAATCTTGGAAAAAACTGTTAATTCTGGGGGGAAATAAGTGGTTTTCCTTTTAATCTTTTTCCGTAGTGGTGAGAACTTTTTTGAGGCTAGAAGATGAATTCTAAATTTGGTTTCTTGGTTAGCAACAGTAGAATTAAGTGAGACCTTTAGAGTTAATGAGCTAAGACGTGATCAGCTAGGCTTTTTTCTCCTGCTGGGTGGTCGATAAGTCATTCTTGAGCTAGTAGTATTAAGGATCTGCTTTGGCCATTGAATCAACCTATTCTATCCTGTCATTTAAAGCTTAAAAGGGCACCAGCTAGCAACAAGTCAATCTGGTTCAAATTTCTAGTATGCTCCATCCTGTGGGCCCAGTGTGTTACAATATTTATAAAAGATTAAAATTAAAACCTACCTATCTTCTGGGGTCACGAAGAGTCGGACACGACTAAACAACAACAATCTTCTGGCTTAGCCCTAGCCATCCAAAGTGGGCCCAAACAGAAACTTGGCATCATTTTTTGTGTTTATTTTCAATTAACCTTTGATCGTGTCACAATTTAATTATTATATTCTTATTCCATTTATATTCATTTCAGTGGTTGTAGGTATAGATTATCACTAATATGGCATATTTGTATTGCCTGTCTCCCAGAATCTGCTTTCTTTATGCAAATATTTGGGGAAGGTGTACTTCATTGTGTGACTATCTAAACAGGAGGTGGGCATTGGCTAAAGGGATTTTTATTAAGGTGTGTAATTAATCTATCATCTTTGCCTCAAAAATTCATACTATAGAAGTTTTAAGCTTCCCTGTATCAGAATTAAGACTTTAAAGGCAAAAAGGCAGAATTGTGTTCAATATTTTTTTCATCAAAGTTCACAACAAATTCAATCTACAGGTCAGCCCTGGATGTAACATAATTCAAAAAATGTTTGAAATGAAAAACAAGTCTTGGATAATTAAAGAAGCACAGATCATATAGGAAATAAACTTCATCATGAATTTCAGAGTTGGAGCCTTGCAAATGTAATGATATGCTTAGAAACCAATTCATGAAGATGTGCTATAACAGTTTTAAATAAATTAATGTGAACTTAATACCACTTGCTACAAATACAAAATCTGCTTCTGATTATTCTTACTGTGAATAAGCTTAAATTTCTGGATTAGAGCAATTTTATAGTGACTATTAAGTATCTTACCTGGGTGAAACTTCAGAGAGGTAAGCAGATGCTTTTGAAATATGTGGCTTTCCTTTTGATTGCTGAACTTTTTAAACACTAAGAACACACTCCAGCTGAAGCTAAGTACTTTGTCCCATTAATTTCAACAGGAGAACTAAATGTGTGCTTAAATCTCTCCCACTGAAATCAGTGAGACTTAAAAGTACTTAACTTTGCTTGGATTGCACACAAGTGAGTTTAAGCTGAGCCACTTATTCCATGTTTTAACACCATGTTACTTTTTGTATGTATCCATTCCACAGACAACAGTGTAATACTGATAGCAATAGCAGTTATAGTCTGAAATGAATCTACATAACATGGTGAGATAAGTGATGGATTAATTCCTCAGTTTGATTTGGAATTGAAAACTGGCAATATCACTATAATAAATATAAGCACTTGAAAGCAAAAAGGGCTTATAATATGTCAGTAAAACTATCTGATTATAGAATGAGAAGTAAGGAGTTGGAACAGAGCATTGGTTTAGTCTGAAGCATGCTGCGGTGCCAAGGAAAATATTCCAAACTTGAAGAGGAACAATCACTTACTTTGCTCATTAGAGCCATTGTGATGGTTCATTTAGTACACAAGATGCAATTAGATCTAACAGTTTTATCCAGTGTTCATACCCACCACCATTTATTTGTCAATGGAAGTCATTCTCGTCCAGTAAAACACATGTAATGAGATACAACTTTATTGCTGTAGCGGACAGCAATTCTATGTGTCAAGGAGTTCTGTGTCCTTAGAAACTTAGCCATCTTCTCTCAGTGTCCTGCCAACTGTTCCTTAGGCATGTATATCTCTGTGTATATACTGCAGTAGTTCAGTCTCAACCACCTAGTTGAAATACGAGTGTGATTCTGAACCTGGTGTATACTCAGTGTGTTGGATGTCCCTAACTGATAGCTGCTGCATTTGGAGCATTAGTTACTATCTCTGTCTGCTTGATCACCTCCCCTTTTTAGGTTTGCTGTATTGCTGGTGAATGCATTATCAAAATTCAAAGAAAGGGGCAACTTGCAGATCTTGTTGTTGTCTTGCCACCAACTCTAAGCACCAAAACAGTAATGGCAATGCATTCAGTAGCGAGACAGCAAGCACACCGAGAGCAGATAGATGGTGACCTCTCACCAAAAGATTAATATTTTATGGTTCCAAATCTGTCATCTAGCAGCCTAACACTGACCAGGGAATATTTGCATCACAAAATTCAAAGAAAGGGGCAACTTATAGATCTTGCTGTCTTACCACCAACTCTAAGCACCCATTCCCAGTTACCAGTTGAAGTAAATTAGTAAAGGTAAAAGGTAAAGGACCCCTGGATGGTTAAGTCCAGTCAAAGGTGACTATGGGGTGCAGCACTCATCTCAGGTCGAGGGAGCCAGTGTTTCTCCACAGACAGCTCTCTGGGTCATGTAGCCAACATGACTAAACCACTACTGGCACACAAAGGACTCTGACAAGTGCAGTGCAGTTGTCTAGCAGCCTCAGCAGAAAGAATGAAAAGTAAAAACAATAATTTTAATAATTGTATTATTTATACCCTGCCCATCTGGCTGGATATCCCCAGCCACTCTGGGCAGTTTGCAGCATATATGAAAACATAGTAAAAATGAAGCATTAAAAACTTGCCGAAATGTTAGTTTTCGGGTCCAATTTGAGGTGCTTACCTTTGAAGCCCTGTGTGGACTGGAATCAATAGAGATGACCCCTCCATTTGTTAATCTCCCTATTAATTGACATCATCTGATAAGACCTTCATTTAACACCAATAGAACCTTTCTTACTAGTTCCTCCCTTATTGGAGAAGCTGTAAGATCCATTCCCCCCCTCTTACTTTGTTATATAATGGAGGGGTGGTCTTTAGTACAGTAATAATGTTTGCTACTGACAACTGAATTTCTTTATTATTTATAAAACATATTGTAGGAGCCACATTGAACCTTAAATCTGGAATACAAATATTTTAAATAAATCTTGCTGGTCAGACTCTGTACTTAACTGACTGGTGTCAGGCTGGTTAAACATTTTGTAGGGAAGTAAACTTAGGTTTACATTTTTTGCTAGTTTAAGTTACTGCCTATCAGTGTAATTAGTTGTTGATGTATGTGACTACTTAACTGGACTCTGGTATTTTGACTTGTTAAAGCTTATCTTGTGAATTTCTTACCATGCTGTGGTTCTTCAATTAGCTGAGAACTCACAAGGCAGGCAGACCTTGTAGCCTCACACCCTCTACCCTGTGGCAGGAGGTGTCCCATCAGTTTTCAGCAGATATTCATGACAAGCCCAACTTTTGGGGACCTGAAGTATAGTGAAGAATTTGCAGGAAGCTTACAAATAATTCAAATTTGGAAGGAAACTGCAATTCCGATTTGGAATGAAGGGGTATGAGCATGACTCTGACACAGATTCTGAATCCAATCAACATTTTGAAATTTATTTGATAAAGTCCCACATTGCACCATCAATCAATTTGCAGTTTGGATCCATCTGCATTTCTGAACATGCAGGTAACAGCAGTTAACAGGAGTGCCTTTTATCAATTTTAACTGGAATTCCAGCTGTTTGCATTCCTAAAGTTAGATCTGGACATGGTCATTCATTCCCAGGCCAGCTCCTGGTCGGTTTGGATATACTGCAGTTTGTGGGACTGCCTTAGAGAACAGACTTGAAACTACATTTGATCCAGAATGCTGTGCTCTGATCCATGGGGTCACGAAGAGTCGGACACGACTAAACGACTAAACAACAACAACGATTTATGTTTCTTATATTTTGCTATTTGCTATCCGCTTTATTGGATTTCAGTTTAATTTGATTTTAAATTGTATTAGCTGCTTTGAATTTATATTGCACAGAATAGGTTATCATTTTTAACAAATGTATTTCGTATTCATGGGCAAAGAAAGCATTCTACAATGGAACTTAGGGCAGGGATGGGCAGAATTCATGCTTTCAGGAACTACTTTGATTGTAGACACCTGGAGCAGTATCCAACTAATGGGTCCTCTCAGTGCAAGGATTACCGCATGTGCAACAGAACTTTCCCCCCTGTTTTCCTACTGTACTTTCCTCAAATCTGCTCTAGAGTGTGTGGGGAACCCCTAAAACCCATGGGACACACAGAGGAAGGAGAGGGGGAAGTCTTGCTGCACAAGTGGAAATCCTTTTGCTAACCGGCCATCTTACTTAGCACTGCTTTGAATACAACTCAAGTTGGCTACAAAGCATTTAGAGATTTACCAATAGGTCCTTCTTTATCAGATGTATTCTGTGGGATGCTCATGTGTCTGCTTGCTACATTGGATCTGAAGGATAATATTTTAGCTTGACACAGTCTTTCTGTTATATGCATTGGGTGCAGCCATTCAATCTCTGTGTTGCCCTGAGGATTTTCTCAAAATGCAAGGTTCATCTTTAGTGGCAGATCATGCATTTTTTTTCAGCCTACATGATTGGTTCTTCATATGAGTTAAAGGGGGGACTTTTGTCAATCAGACGGTACACTGCTTTGAAGCTGGGTCTTTCCACATATTGGAAAAAGTGTCACATTGGATCCTGTACCTCAGTCTTCCATCATCTTCCATTATCCCTCATCATTAGCCATGCTGACTTGGACTGATGGGAGTTAGAGCCCTCCAGGTTGGGGAAAACAGCAATGCATTGCTATACAGTGGTACCTCGGGTTAAGAATTTAATTTGTTCTGGAGGTCCATTCTTAACCTGAAACTGTTCTTAACCTGAGGTACCACTTTAGCTAATGGGGCCACCGTGCCGCCGCCACGCGATTTCTGTTCTCATCCTGAAGCAAAGTTCTTAACCTGAAGTACTATTTCTGGGTTAGTGGAGTCTGTAACCTGAAGCGTCTGTAACCCGAGGTACCACTGTATGTTGCTTTCCAATTCAATCAAAGCATCATGCCACAAGTAAAGGCTGTCATCATGCAGGATACCCTCTAAACCTGTGCAGAAATTAACTACAGCCAGTTTGTGCTATTGGGTGCCATGGCTTCTATCTCACATCCAGTGCCACATGAGGCTCCCTGTGTGGCTTCTCAAGTTGTGGCTTATAAAGACAGCCAAACCAAGCTCATTGGGAACATTGTGACTGGTTTTGTTGTTCACATGATAGAAACTTGGATGACCATCTTGTCAGGGATGCTTTAGTTGAGATTCCTACATTACAGGACTAGAGGTTGGACTAGATGACCCTTGGGTTCCCTTCCAACTCTGATTCTAAGTTAGACGGTGCAGTGGACATACGTTTCCAGTTAATATATCATAGGTCTTGTGACGTCTTACTGGGCTGAGAAGCCTAATGTAAGAACACTGCATGTAGAGTCTCTAGAATCTTATTTATTAGGGTAAATTCTAAGACATGAGGATTCAAGAGCAGACATTCACTTATTTTATGCTATCTAAATTTAAAGAAAAAGTTATGAAGAACTATTAACAGGCTAAAACTGGTACACCCCAAGAGGTGTGCATTATATGTTCCACTAATCTACTTCAACAAAAATTTAACTTCCACTTAGGTCACATGTGAATTCTGAGCTTGATTTTGGGTTGGGGGTGTGTGTGAAAGAGAGAAAGGGGGACAGGTGAGGGAGAGAGATGTTTTATAGGAATGCTGTCAAAGAGAGAAATATGTTTCCTGGGGATACTTCATAAAATTTAATTAATTAAAACTTTGGTGCTGGTCAGTTTGACTGGTATTATATCTATTCATTATACTACTGATATCATTAAACAATGAATTTTTAGGAAAAAAGATAACAGAAAATTTTAGATGTAATTTTCATTACAGAAAAGTTTCCAATGCTAGAAAATATGTCTTTTGAGTGTGTTGCAAGTTGCCATTAGACCAAGAAAACCTCACCCTTTTCAAGTTCCTGAGTAGGGCAAGGACTCACTCTGATGTTGTGCTAGGCCCATAGGAATGAGTTTCCTTCCTCCTGCTCAACTCAGAGCTAGTGAGCAGTTTGTCTTTGCCATGCTGGCCTCAGATGGACTTGTTCCCTCTTGGGCAAGATCTTCTCTTTGATGTTACATTGAACTTTAGAGTTGCCTAGAGTACTCCTTCCAGCTCATTGTGGGAACAAGGCCCCGCCTTTCCTTCCCAGCTCTGAACTGGGTAACGCAAGTGGGGCCTCATCCTTTCAGCCATGCTGGACTGCAGAGTTCAAGCATAAATTCAAAGACATCTATTCCTTCTCCGCTTGGGAGTGTCAAGTCTTTGGTGAGTTCAGGTTTTGGCTGACCTTGCTGAAATCCTTAACTGATGGGTTCATATACCTTTTTGTAGTTAAGGTAATACATATATGATTCTAGAAAGATCACAAAGAGAAACACAGAACTGCTTATTTTTCTGAAGTCAGGTAGAATTCACTGAATCTCCTGCTGCTTAACAAATGCCTCTAATTGCCTTTACTGGCTCTGCACTGGCTGTGCTAAAACTCCCACTGAACTAAACGATAGACTTAAAAAGTAAGAAAAGGCTGTGTTTTTCGTTTCTCAGTTTAACCTTCTCTTCAGCTGATAATGCAGCATTCCTAAAACCACACTTAGAAGTCTTATCTTAATTCCAGCCATGGGTAAACATAATCATAAATGACATAGCTATGTATCATTCTGGTAGGTAAGTCAAAATTGGCTTTCCATGTGCAGTTGAACAAACGATGGCACTGGAAACTCCAATGTTATAGAGAGAATTCTGCTTCATCTAGTGAACTGAAAAATGTGGCATGTCATGAGAGAAATAGTTGTCTCTGTGGCTTGCAAAATCTGATGTCATTGTGCTCTCAAAGTTCTAGTAAGTGTAAAATGAATGGAATGAAACTAAAGTGATGACTAACAAAAACCACTCCTGCCTGAAACGGGAGTAGCCGAATTCTACTGTTCCAAGCTGACATCATCAACTGATTGAAGGTCTCTTTCTTGTAAAACTCTAAAATATTCAGGAATGTCCCAGGTTATAAATTGCTTTTTGCTCCTCTTAACAATTGTATTAATCTCTTGAGTTGAAAAGTGGTTCATAATTCCTATTTCATTTATCCTAAAAATAGTCCTGTGAATTATTATTTTTTAAAATACTTTATTAATTTTCCATTTTATATCATTTAAATATAACCTTATTTTTTCACATTATTATTTGCTCATATGAGCTAATCCACTTCCCTCCCTCCCGCCTCGTGGTTACCATAATTCCTTTCTATGTCATAGTATTTGTACTTTTTCCTGTTTACATTTCATCCATTTCTATTGCCCCATTTTTAAATATTTATGTAAAAAGGTATAAATCAACAATTTTACAAGTCTTCTTAAGTCAGTCCTGCTAGTGTTGTTAATTGTTGGCAGTTGTCCTTCAAACATTGTATAAATTTACCCCAGTCTTTTTAGAAAGCTTGATCACGTTGGTTTCAGATTTTCCCGGTCAGCTTCGCCAGCACTGCGTATTCCATCATCTTCGTCTGCCACTCTTCAATCATTGGTAATTCCTGTTGCTTCCATTTTTGGGTTAACAAAGTCCTCGCTGCCATTGTTGCATATCTAAATAGTTTTTGGTCTTTCTTTGGAATTTCTTCAGCTACTATACCCAATAAGAATGCTTCTGGTTTTTTTGACAAATATACTTTTGTACATTTTATTTAACTCATCTACAGTAATAAAGTGCAAGTGTCTCTGCGTCCAGTCCCTGTGCCTGTCCCTGTGTCCTACTGTGCATGTGCCCCATGGGCACAGGGATTGGAGCGCAGAGACTTCGGGCGGCCGGGCTGTTGAAGCGGCGGGTGCGCGCTCGCGTGGACTTACTTCTAAGCGGCAGCGGCCGTTACAAGTGGCGGCTGAGTTGGCCTGCCGGGGCCTGGCTGGTGCCAGTGCCGCCACCGCCGCCGCGATGTGCCTCCTGCGCTGCCTGCTGAAGGGCCATTCGGCGCTGGCCGGGGCGCCCAAGTACATCGAGCACTTCAGCAAGTTCTCGCCGTCCCCGCTTTCCATGATGTTCTAGCGCCCGTTAATTTAACGGGCTTAACGTCTACTAGTTATATATAATTTCCCAGAAAGCCTTTACTTTACTACATGTCCACCACATATGATAGAAATTCCCTTCCTTTTCTTTACATTTCCAACATTTCTTATCTTTTGTCCTATATATTTTAGCAAGTTTAGTTGGTGTTAAATACCACCTATACATCATTTTCATAATATTTTCTTTTAATGCGCTACAGGCAGTAAATTTTATTCCTTCATTCCATAACCTTTCCCATGCCTCTAACGAATAGTTCTGTGAATTAAGCCATCACTTCCATTTTACAGATTACAAACTGAGGAGGCTGTGGTCTCAGGTGCTTCAATGGCTCAGATTTAATGCACTTCTGGGCTGTGATAGCCATGAGAATTATATAGGAAAATCTTACATATGATTGTAGTTTCAGTGTATAATTTAACCTTCAACAGGGTGGGGAACCTTTATAAAATAAAATGCCTTAAACTTGACCCAACAGCATATAGTTGCCCCAACGCCCATGCAATTCTTTCAACAAAATTGTCACAATCTGGCTGCTGCATTTTGCACTAACTGCAACTTCTAGTCAAGAGTTTGCACATGTAAGAGTGCATTGCAATAATCCAGTCTTGAGGTTGCACTGCATGTATCACTGTAGCCATTTGTGGCATATCAGCCAAAGCTAGTAGAAAGCACTTCTAGCCACTGAAGACACTTGGGCCTCCAGCATCAGCAATCGATTTAGAAGTACTCTTAGCCTAACAACCTGATTCTTCAGATGTAGTTCAACTCCATCCTGAACATGCAGTTGATCAGACCTTGGAACTATTCACACAAACATAGGACTTCGATCTTACCAGGAGTGAGTTTTTTTTATTCACCCCTCCAGCCCACCTCTAAGTCCAGGCACTGACCAAGCACTTGTGCAGTAATACCTGATTCAGATGTTACAGAGAAATAGAGCTGTGTGTCATCAGCATACTGATGACTCTGTGTCTGTGACCCAAATCACCTAATGACTGCACCCAGCTGCTTCATATAGAAATTAAATAGCATTTGGGGAAGGGGCACTGCAGCATCCTACAACACAATTGCAAAGGAGCTGAAAGGCAGTCATCCAATGCTCACTGTCTGGAAATGATCACAGAAGTAGTGGAACCTCCTACACTGTGTCCCCAACTTGCAGAGGCAATCCAGGAGGATTCCATGGTTCATGCTATTGAAAGCTGCAGAGAGATCAAGCAAGAGTAACAGAGTAGCACTCGCTCATCCCCCTAAGACAGTGGTTCTTAAAGGATGTGGCGCACCACAAAGGTGTGGCAGGAGAGCAGAGCAAGTGTGGTAGGAATATTCAAGGACAATCAAAGAAACATTTCAGTGCAGTATAGTTAGTATTATTATTATTTTTTAATCTATGATCAGAAACAGTATCCATGCCTCTCTTCAAGAGCATGGGCTATTATTCTACAGTTCTCCATGACATATTGTGAACAGGGATTTTCAACTGACAATTATGAAAGATCAGAAAAGAGAAAGGCTTGTGTTGATGAGGAGATGAGAGTGTTTATCTCACATTAGACCTAATATAAATGAGATTACACAGCAAAAGCAAGCTCCCACCTCTCACTGAGTTTGTATACATACTTAAGGTACATATGTGAGAGGCTTGTTTATAATTATATTTTGAGAATAATTCATGTTCTTATGTAGCTGCGTTCTGTTATACTTTCTGGATGTTCCATGGTCATATTATAAAGTAGTTGTGTTCTATGTGTTTTAGCACTGCTAGGAGTTGTTTCTTTTTGTTTTCCAATGTGTTTCTTATCAATAAAAAAATCTGTGCGGCACAAGCAAATTTTTATTCTGAAGGGGGGTTCCAGAGAAGCAAATTGCCAGGAACTCAGAAGCAGTTAACAATGATGTTGAACTGTTTTGGAAGAAGGTTTGGATCTGAAGTGTCTCCCGCATTTGTTCATAGAGAAGTTGTCAATTCTCCCCCATCCCTGGTGTCCCATACTGTAACCACTCTTGATAGCCCTTTGATCATCAAGTGGATTTTTTGAGGACATGAAAGGCTGTACCAAGAAATGGGGTATGAAAAGCCACTGTGTTCATGAATCACTGTGCGTTGTTCTTTGGAACAGTGTTTAAAATTCGCCATGCACATTTTGTACCTGGCTATAAACCACAGAGCCTAGGGCTTGCTGATCAGAAGGTCAGCGGTTCAAATCCCCGTGACGGGGTGAGCTCCTGTTCAGTCCCTGCTCCTGCCAACCTAGCAGTTTGAAAGCACGTCAAAAGTGCAAGTAGATAAATACCAGTAGGTACCGCTGCAGCGGGAAGCTAAACGGCGTTTCCATGCGCTGCTCTGGTTCGCCAGAAGCGGCTTAGTCATGCTGGCCACATGACCTGGAAGCTGTACGCCAGCTCCCTTGGCCAATAATGCGAGATGAGCGCCGCAACCCCAGAGTCGGTCACGACTGGACCTAATGGTCAGGGGTCCCTTTACCTTTTTATTGGCACTTGCAACCGAGTTAAGATGCCCAGGTTCCAGGATGGTGCCTGACATCTCCAGCATCTGGGAGTGCATGCCTGGGGATGCTTGGATCTTGACTGTTTTCACACATTAGTAACACTTCCTGTAGAATTCTATTCATTACATTTTATCTGCACAATCAGAATGAATTTCAGGAACCAAAAAGTCATATTGAAAAATACCACTTTTGAACTGACAGGCCCCAAAATGGCAACTAGGCATTCCATTTTGGCAACTGTAACTCTGGTTTGGCACCTAGCTTATATATCTTAGTTTCTAACACTGCTTTGGAGCCAATAAAATGGGTTTCACAATATTTATATGTGAGACCTATAACACTTAATTGTATTTTCTAAGAGGTGGCATTGAAATTGTCATTTTACCTGTGCTAAGAAATTGGTGTCTGATCCTCCAGGTTGTATTATTTATTGGTTAGAGAAACTGGAACTACTTTGTAGGTGGGTAGACTCTCCCCCCCCCCCTTGTGAATAATCTTCACAGGAAATGGATAATGGGGATATTTGTTCATGGTGGTTGGAAGACCAATAAATCAGCTGAACTGTTAAGCAGTCCACTCTTTAAGGTCTTCTAAAGTGCACACAGCATTAGTATAAGTGAACCTGATAGTTTACACTTTTAAATTGAATCTACAATTATTATTATTTTTGCCTATCACATAAAGTGAATTTTCACCTGAGTCAGTATTAAGTGGTCTCAGATAACTGACGTAAATAGAGCAGATAGTTTACGTGCTGTTCTTTAGAGGTTTTGACATCATTACTTCTACTTACTAGGAAGCTTTAGCCATCTGCCGACTGAGCTTGATACAGCTAGTAGGAAGATGTAGTACAGCTTTGCATATGAGTAATCATCTAATTTTCTGTTTAACAGGCTTAGGATGCTAATCACTGTTACCTGAATTCAGTAGAAAAGAATCTGAGAAGACAGAGGAATGGCTGGTTGCAATTTCATGATTTAAGTTTTTTCTTTGCACAAGTTGCAGGCTAGCTGGCAGAGCTGTTGCTATGGAAACAAACAGTCAGCTCCTGAGAGTGCCAATGGAATGCTAATCTGGTATAAATGAGGAGTTCCAGCTGCTGCCCAAAGGTGGGAGACATGAGAGGCAATGAAGGGAATTAAACCATGTTCCATTATTTCAGTATATATCTACTCAATGTTGGCATCTTTTTCAGGATCTAGCTACTCAATGTTGGCATCTTTATATGAGCTGCAAAGACTGCAGTAGCTGGAAATAAAATGTTTCCATTATAGATGCAAAAATTAGTCTTCCATTAGTGTGGTCATTTCCCACCATCTACATATTTTAGATGTTTACTAGAAATTATGAAGCAACTTTGAACTCAGTGTTGTTCTTAGCTAGTACAATAATCAGGCTATGAACATTGGTGCACTGGTGTGATTAATCAACATTCTTCAGTCACAGATTTAAGTCCTGCTAAATTGGTGAGGCTGACAACAAGCAAGGAGTTGATTTGGGACTCAGTGTTGTTCTCCAACTCTTTTCAACAAATTCTAAATTTGATTAAAAAAGCCAATGCAATTCTGGGCTGAAAAAGCTAAAAAAGCCAATGCAATTCTGGGCTGCATCAATAGGAGTATAGCATCTAGATCAAGGGAAGTAATAGTACCACTGTATTCCGCTCTGGTCAGACCTCACCTGGAATACTGTGTCCAGTTCTGGGCACCACAGTTCAAGAAGGATACTGACAAGCTGGAACATGTCCAGAGGAGGGCAACCAAAATGGTCAAAGGCCTGGAAACGATGCCTTATGAGGAACGGCTTAGGGAGCTGGGTATGTTTAGCCTGGAGAAGAGAAGGTTAAGGGGTGATATGATAGCCATGTTCAAATATATAAAAGTATGCCATGTAGAGGAGGGAGAAAGGTTGTTTTCTGCTGCTCCAGAGAAACGGACACGGAGCAATGGATTCAAACTACAAGAAAGAAGATTCCACCTAAACATTAGAAACTTCCTGACAGTATTCCTGACAACATTAGAACTTCCTGACAGTAAGAGCTGTTCGACAGTGGAATTTGCTGCCAAGGAGGGTGGTGGAGTCTCCTTCTTTGGAGGTCTTTAAGCAGAGGCTTGACAGCCACCTGTCAGGAATGCTTTGATGGTGTTTCCTGCTTGGCAGGGGGTTGGACTGGATGGCCCTTGTGGTCTCTTCCAACTCTATGATTCTATGATTAAAAATAATGCTCTCTTGCCTTTTACAGAAACTGTATTGTGGTATTACTTGTTTAATTAAATATACATTTTAAATGTATATTGCACATCTATAATGACCTTTGATCTTGTTTGTATTTGAAGACATCTTGCTCTGCTGTACAGTTGAAATCAAATCATAGAATCATAGAATCATAGAGTTGGAAGAGACCACAAGGGCCATCCAGTCCAACCCCCTGCCAAGCAGCTCAGATTCGATGTGCAGGAAAATCTTTAAAACAATTCTGAGTATTACCAACCTTCATGGAGATCACAGGGTGACTTACAACATAAAACACAAAATACATAATACAATAATAGTAAAAGGGGAGGAAGTCAATACCCCAGCCCACCCCGCTTTACTCTACTTCTCCTTTACATCTCCAGGTGTGGCAGTGGAGGTGCTATACCTTTGTCTTGCCTTGGTAATGGACTGGATGAGAGCCAACAAACAAGCTCAATCCAGATACGAATGTGGCTCTGTTAGTGGGCAGTTCTTTAGACAGGGTGGATGGAGGTTCCCTGCTCTTGATGGGGTTTCACTCCCTCTACAGCAGTGGATATGTAGCTTGGGGATACTCCTGCATCCTTTGCTGCCACCTGAATCTCAGGTGGCCTCAGTGGTGCAGAGCTGGTGGCCCAGCTGTGCCTCTATCTGGAAAGGGATAACCTAATTTCTGTTCTCTGTGCCCTGGTAAGCCTTTGTAGGTGGTTTGGAAACTTCAGCTGGTGCAGAATTTGGTGGCCAGGCTGCTCACTGGTGCAAGAGGTTTGAGCATAATACACCAATCCTGGCCCAACTACACTGACTGCTAATTAGTTTCCAGGCCCAGTGCAAAGTGCTGCTATAAAGCCTTAAACAGCTCAGGTCTGCAATACCTCAAGGACCACCTCTCAGCAAATGAAGCAGCCCAGACCCTGCAATCATCATCAGAGGCTCTTCATGTGCCGCCTCCACTAGAGATCCAGAGGGTGGCAATATAAGAACAGGCCTTTTCTGCACTGGTTCCCTGTTGTGGAATGCTCGCCTTAGGGAGGCTTGCCTAGCGCCTTCATTACATATCTTTACGGGCCAGGCAAAAAGCTTTCTCTATAACCAGGCCTTTTGCCTGATAAAAATTCTATGGCCTTTTAGATATGTTTGTGGAAAGAGGGAGTTTGGTTTGATTAGATTAGATATTTTCTGTTCTCTTTTTGTATTTTTATGTCATGAACTGCCCTGTGAATTTTGGATGAAGGGCGGTTTGTGTGTGAGAGAGAGAGTGGGGGGGGGAGTGTAATCCTGGGCCATTAGCTGTGCTGATGATTACTGGAGACCAACATTGTCTGGAAAGTCACAGGTTGCCTAACCCTGGCATAACATAAATTGAGTTTTTATAACTTTTAAATTGATCCTAATAATTTTAATTTAATTTTAATTTATCCTCTTAATGTTTTTCATTTTTTATTCTAATGAACCAATGTGATTGCAAACATTTATAAATAGACCATTTTACTTAAAATCTTTATTTTTCTGGCTTTTTTCATAGCAAAATCATGAAATCTCTCTCAGTTTCTCTCATACGCTCATACTCTATAGGTAAAATAGCTTGGTGACTTACTTCTGCTTGCTTACCCTTTATGAGCTAGACATTTACTTACACATATCTGAGCTTGTAAAACCTAATAGCTGGAATGACTTCTACTGTTCCTGAAGCCAGTGTCCCTGACTGTTAGTGTGTTTTTCTCACCCACCAACTTTCTCTCTCCTGTCAATCCACAAGGAATCTCGCTTAAAGAATTCACTTGCAAATCAATATAGTCCTGGTTATTTATGATTCTTCAGATTTTGTAGTATTACACTTTTAATTTAATCATTCAGCTTGTAGTATAAAGTTGAACATAGCATGTTTTCTTTATTGCTAATTACTAAGATCAAGGCCAATCCACTCCTCCAGATTCTATCATTTATTTTAAGTAGATGGGAGTAAAGGGAATTAAACAGTGTAAACAGAAACTTGTTTTACTAAGTTTGAAACTTTGTCATGGTCAGTCTTTCCTTAACAGCCATCATGTACTAATTAAATGATTATCACTCTGACCACTCACACTCAGCAATAAAGTTTTAAAAAAGTACACCTCCTGTATGTCACATAATTTGAAGCATAAACCATAATATTCAAAATGAGATATGCCAAGTGTGGATTGTGAACTAAAGTGGGAAGGAATTCTCCCAGTTTGAAGTCAGTGCAGAATAATCATTTTCTAAACTATTAGTTTTGAAGATGGGCATAATGAAACCCAAAACATTTTTAGTCATTGTTGTTTTAACTGAACTGTTATTCTTCTGAGTAACAAAGACAAATGAGAGCGGTCAGAAACTGATAATGGTGGTCTGCAAAAGTTAACCTGAAGCTAGAACAATCTAAAGGACTAGCCAGGAACAGCAGAATAGGACAGGGGAGCAGATCCACAACTGCATCTAAAGTCCTACCCCTTCTACCAGCCATGGTAAAAGGTTTGGAGGGAGAGGGCAGTTGTTCCTGACATTTTTTGCTGCATTAGCTCCATTAGTCATTGCCACCAGTGGGAACATTGCTGGTGGTAGCATGCACTTTTCCAAACTTTCATTGGACATGGCAGGGTTCCTTTATTGTGGTAGAGTTAATAGCTCCCACCAGCAGGCAGATCAGGGGTTAGGATTGCTGTCTTAGTTTAGGGAAGACTGTGAGCCTTGAAAACTCATAGGAGGGAAATAAGGAAGCTGTCAGTGATTCCTAAAGCAAGGACTTTTACTGATGGGAAAATCTATGTGATAAAATTAGAGTAACAAACTTCCTGTAAATTAAACCTCCACATGCGGTTGGAATGCCTCAAAATCAAATCCTTCTGGACTACAGTCCTACAAGAAATATGCAAAATAAATAAACAGGTATTAGGACACACCCCAGAACTGGCCGTAGTGAACATCTTCCAAGATAATAATGCCCACTCACATTATAAAGAGCTCATAACCCACCTTCTCTCAGCAGCCAGAAGCATCATAGCCAGACACTGAAGAGACCTGTCAGAAGTAAGCATAGACCAATGGTATCAAATAGTATGGAAAAAAGCCTTATTAGAAAAGCTAACCAATAAACTGAAACTGACACGGGGACAAATAGGAGAAGACGCCTTCACCCTGGTATGGTTCCCCTTTATCCAACAATACAACAAGAATCCACTGACAGCATACAAACCATTTTGGCTAACCTGATCCAAAAATACACACCCCACTCACAAACAAAAACAAATATCACTACATCCAACCAAAGACAACCTACCACACCCTAGGCCCCACCCCAACCTCTCACCACCAAGGAAATAAACAAGCAAATAGTAAGAGAACCCATACAAGTGATGCTGACACAAAACCCCACACAAACACTAAGTAGAAGCATAGAAGAATTGCCACCCCACCCCACTCACCATTCCCCCCTTTCCCCCTCTTTTCTTCCTAACCTCACACTCTATGCAACACTAATGTCTCACAACAAATGAAACTGATCTGTAGAAAATACAACTTGAAAAAAGGCAATGCACATATTTTTGTAAACTAAGAAATCTTTTAATATTTTTTTAAAGAACTAATTACTAATTTTTAAATCATATTATGTTGTCCTTATCCAAGTACTGATTCGCCTCTGTGCTAGTGGATTGCACATACAGCCTTGGGAACCTTTGGGTCACCTGCTGGTTTTTTTAAGGGTCCTTCCCTTCCTCTGCCAACGTAGTTATTTGCATTTGTACATGTAGCAGTGTACAAATTCCCCCACAAGATGAGCAATTGGCTTTTTACCTTGGAGGGAGAATGTGGAAATCTCTGTACCCAAGTATTTCTGCTAAATTTACTAATGGCAACTGAATGTAACTAACATTAGGTGAAGTTAACTTTACTGTGTTTTTTTATATTTTCTCAGATTTTCTTGTTGGAAATTTCTTTTCATCTTGGTCTGGTGACGCATATGAAGAATTGGTTCATGCTATAATGGATTTTAAGTGGTACCTTCAAGAAAATAGGCCTTATAATAGAGTTTATGTCTGACAAGTGGTACGACTTACTGCATACAACAATGACAACCTCTCATATGAATGGGCATATAACAGAAGATTCTGACAGTGAAACAAAAAATGTGGATCTTGTACCACTTGAGGAGCCTCAGAGGCACAGAGAGATGGCTGTTGATTGCCCTGGTGATCTGGGAACCAGGATGATGCCACTGCGGAGGAGTGCTCAACTTGAGCGAATTAGACAACAACAAGAGGACCTAAGGCGCAGGCGGGAAGAAGACGGAAAGAAACAGGAACTGGACCTTAATTCTTCTATGCGGTTGAAGAAACTAGCTCAAATTCCTCCCAAAACTGGAATAGACAATCCTATGTTTGACACAGGCGAAGGAGTTATTCTAGAGAGCCCACATTGTGCTGTGAAAATCCTAGGTATGTATAACTTGGAATGAAACTTTTTAATGAAACTCCTGCTGGTGCAAAACGCTGCAGCTACACAGTTGATGGGGATAGACTATCACTAGCACATAACTCTGGTGCTCAAAAATTTGCACTGGCTGCCCATATGCTACCAAGCCAGGTTCAATGTGTTTGTATTAATTTACAAGGCCCTTAACAATTTGTGTCCAGGATACCTCAAGGATCTCCTAATCACTTATATCCCTAAATTGAACACAGGTCTTCAGGGGATCATATACACAGCCCATAACCACCAGGAGCCGTGTGTTTAGAACTGTGGGCCCAATTTTGTGGAACTTCCTTCTGGTTGACGGCAGACAGGCCCCCTCCCTACTGAACTTGCAGCATCTAATGAAGACTTTTTTTTATCCCAGCAGGCATTTCATTTGAAGTTTGATGTTAATGATGTTAATTGATTTTTACTTTTTTATTGTATCATTGTAAACTACTTAGAGACAATTGTAGTATAGCAGTATAAATTGTTTAAATAAATAAAATTTAGGAACCATGTGCTCTGCGAGATAACATTTGGAGAGCACTTAAAAATGCTGCTTTTATATTTAAGTTCAGAAAGCATTTCAGAAACTTACTAGGCAAAGCACATGCCATGCATGAATATGAGATGCATACTAATAAGAGTGAACAACAGAGAGGCTCTAAACAAAATGTTTGTATTACAAATAAATTAATGCAAATCTAACATACTGAGATGTTAAGGAGAAATACATGGTAAGCCAAACAGCCATGCCTGGGGAGACACCAGGCAAAGGGCAACAATAATATTTGCTATGCTTGACAAGGACTGGAAGTTAACAGTTAAAAATAAGTGTCGCTATACATGAACAAGCAACAAAGCTACTGCCTGGGCACATAACAACAACAATCCTATTATAGCTTAGCCAAAGTATGTGTAACTGAAATAATCACACATTTACCCTCTGTTTATTCCACCTCCATTTTTCCCATTCCTGAAGCCCTTAGTGTGAGGACTTGCCAAATCTGTTATTTGTAAAGAAACATGTACATGGATAAAAAAAAATCCTTCCAGTAGCACGTTAGAGACCAACTAAGTTTGTTATTGGTATGAGCTTTCGTGTGCATGCACACTAACAAACTTAGTTGGTATCTAAGGTGCTACTGGAAGGGGTTTTTTTTATTTTGTTTCGACTACGGCAGACCAACACGGCTACCTACCTGTAACTATGTACATGGATAGTGCTGTATAAATTAATAACTAAATTATAGTGCAGAATTTATGGAAGCAAATATCTATTCCCCTAGGTTTGGGCTATATTCCTATATACATTCCTACTGATGGGCATATTATTTGAGTAAAATGATGACCTAATATAATTGTTGGGGTAAATTAAGTGTAAAGCAGTAAGATAAATAAAGGTGGTTAAAGATAATTTTCTAGCTACTATAATGTTAGACTGAAAATTTTCTTTATATTATGGGAGTTGGTAAATTACACCAAACTGGGTTGTGCAGATTCTTGTCTTGTTCATTTTCTGTCTCTTCAACGCCTAAATCTCTAGTTGCAGTGACCTCTGGAGGCAAAGCAGTGGCTATAACGATAGCATGTCAAGTCAGACATCATGCCACACAACTTATGAGTTGCAATCCACCTCAAACCATAATCATATATACACTAATAAGAATTGGCATTCAAAAGAACCAAGTTTGTTATATAGCTAAAATAGCACCATCCGAACACAAGAGGAGATAGATAGAAGCAGGGTTGATAGATTCCCACATATGACAGAAATCCGGTAACACTTTACAACAAAACCTTAAGGGAGGAACCCACACAATGCTGACTGGTTTGCAGGGTGGGCACAGAAATGAAGTGGATTAAGGCTTGAACAGGAGCACTCTACTCTGAAACATTTTCTTGTAGGCCCTACCCGTAACTTCTGAATTGCGGTTTGCTAGCCAGTTGCTAACCATCCTTTGGCAATTCAGACATCACATGAAACTATGATTAAGTGTCAGTAAATATGGCTGGGTAGATCGTCTGAACTGTTTTGTAGTAAGGAACCTGGGTAAAATTGCCACTGGACTTAAAAGAAAATGTTTCTGGAACAATAAGTGGTTTTTAATGAAAGTAGCTACACCCAGCATAGGTAGTCACAACAATATAGATATGCACTTTCACTTTCATCTGCAACAAATGATCTGTTAGCTACAATATAATAGTGTTTTCAGCTCTTCAGTTTAGTTACTGTTACTTTGCATCAGTTTTATAAATGGTTGACCTGTGTTGCCTTTAAAGGCATTGGCTGTATTTTAACTTTATAAATATGACTTAGAGGAGGGGTCAACAAACTTTTTCAGCAGGGGGTCAGTCCACTTTCCCTCAGACCTTGTGGGGGGCCAGACTATATTGGGGGGGATGATGCAAGAGAACCATGAGCGAAGGTGGCTGTTTACCTGTGTGTTGTGAGCGGCAGGGGCTGGCCTGGCTCCAACAAAGCCCAGCCCCCTTCCTCCTCTAGGCAGGGCAGGGCAGGGCAGGGAGAAGGCAGGAGGGAGGAGGCGGCGGTGGGAGAATGCACGCTGGCACCTGTTGCTGTGGTGATGAGGAGAGATTTAATTTGAGAAAATACTACAGTTGTGACGATTTTTGCAGACCAGTAACCAGTCTTAGATATAGGACGCGGGTGGCGCTGTGGTTTAAACCACTGAGCCTAGGGCTTGCCGATCAGAAGGTTGGCAGTTCGAATCCCCGCAACGGGGTGAGCTCCCGTTGTTCGGTCCCACCTAGCCCATTGCCCACCTAGCAGTTCGAAAGCACGTCAAAGTACAAGTAGATAAATAGGTACCGCTCCGGCGGGAAGGTAAACAGGCATTTCCGTGCTCTGCTCTGGTTCACCAGAAGTGGCTTAGTCATGCTGGCCACATGACCCGGAAGCTGTCTGCAGACAAATGCCGGCCGCAACCCCATAGTCGTCCGCAACTGGACCTAATGGTCAGGGGTACCTTTACCTTTACCTAAACAATCTTAGATACAGTATATGTAGGGTGTCTAGTATTCATTCTCTTAATTCTTTATTTCATTAAGAGATTCTGCTTTCTGTAGCCAAAGTCCTAACCAATGCCCAGGCATTGTTCCCACAAGCTCCATTTTTCATAGCATTCCGCATGGAAATTCTGCAGAATTGTTATGTGTACAGTCATACCTCATGTTGCGAATGCTGCAGGTTACACATTTTCGGGTTGCGCTCCGTGCCGAACCTGGAAGTACTGGAATGGGTTGCTTCCGGGTTTTAGTGCTCGCGCATGCACAGAAGCACTAAATCATGCTTCACACATGTGCAGAAGCGCTGAATTGCGACCCGCGCATGTACAGATGCGGCACTGTGGGTTGCAGACCCGCCTGCTGCACAGATCGTGTTTGCAACCCGAGCGTCCACTGTATTTAGACTGCATTCTGCATTATGGTTTTTACTCATGAGAGTGTTCTGTTAGATTCCTGACAGTTACAGTGTCATGCAGGGAGGATTAATATATGTGAAAGCCCATCACAGCAGGTGTGAAATGGCTTAATCTCTGCTGAGAGAGAGCCCATCCCATCCAAGGATGGCTTTCACTATCTGGAAAAGCTCTGCCAGATGGGACTTCATGGAGACATTGCAACTGTCACCAAAATACAGTCTGATTAGCATTCACAGCCTAGCCATTGGTTAGGAGCTACTAGTCAGCAAAGCTCTTGTTCCATGTGTAGTCCTTCTTGATACCATTTACATGTTGGTTCTGTAGGGTGGCACGCCACTGAGACTGGCTTGAGCATGCTTACAGATTAGTCCCATCAGTTCGTTGTATGAATTAGGTATCTGACGGGTTTGTGGGGAGAAAGTCCCAAAGGTCTAGAATTCTTTTGGTTGCATCCAATTCTTTGACATTAACTTGCTAAAGCAACCTTCAGAATAGGGATTTCCTTCAGCAGGGGTGGAAAGGGTTAAATTCCCCTCTCTGTGTCTGTGCTGTGATCCTCAAAAACATTCCCAACACCAGTTGATGCTAAGGGCTTTTTTTTTTTTTTTTTTAACATGGAAAGAAACATGCAACATCATATTAGTTTGGTCCTTGATACTGTGAAGTTGAAACAAATTAACTAGTGCCTGCCCTTTCCCCACCTAATAGAGATAAGGAGATTTGGGGGGGAGGGCTCTGCCTTCACAAGCTTAAAACCTTGACAACAGTGTTGTGTCCCTCTCCCTTAACAAAACCGCCCTTTTCCAAGCCAGTGATTATTCCCAAATTATATGCTACAATAGCCACCAGGAAATGCACTGTTCCATTGCTGATAAGAAATAGTTGTACCCACTTGATTAGGCTGATGCAGATTTTCTAATATTGAGGGAGATGGCTGAAAAAAATTTACAGGCTCTCATCATCCATATCAATTGGCCATTCTGGCTGGACTGGTATGAGTTCGAGTCAAACAACATCTGCAGGGATTATGGTTTTTCACCTGTTTTAATATTTTTTGACTCTGTCTTTTTTCAGTCTCCAGTAAAATAAGACTGACATTTTATGCATTAGTGTGTACCGTAAATACTAGAATAAATACTTGCTAATTTGAGGAACTTGTAGGGGAAATACCCACATTTATGTGAAATTTTGCAGATCACATGCAAGTGAGGTCTCAAGTCTTCAGCCTTCAAAGTAGTTGTGCTTACGAGTAGCTGAATATTGACATCTTTAAATTTCAAAGGGTAGAAGAAAATAAGCACTAAACAACTACACTGTGTATTTATAGCATCGATTTTTCTGTAAACGTGGCATATTTTCTGCTTTCTAGATTCAACATTTGACACTTTTGCTGAACTTCAAAACAAAATTCTAGGTTGCTCTGAAAGCTGTCAAACTTGGTTTAAATGTGTGACTGTGGAAAGAATTCTATATCTTTTATATTATTTATTTTATTTTATTTGGGAAGGAACAGCATATAACTGCTATTGTATCCCAGGAATGTGGCAGTTTGCTAACATTGTTCCTTCCCTCACTAGTTTGTCATATGAGTACTTTTCCTCAAAAATCCTAAATGAATAAATCAAACACTTCACATTTTGATATACCGTACTTTTCCGTTTATAAGACTCCCCCACGTATAAGACCCCCCCTATTTTGGGGGACTCAGTTTTAAGAAAATGAGGGGAGATTACCCAGAGTTGTTGAACTCCCCCCCCCCCCACAGCTGCAGGCAGGAAAAGCTCCCTAGATCGTTTCCCACGTGCAGTGGCATCGGGGAAAGTTGGGCGCCGCTTCTCCCCCCCCCCCCACAAACTATCTGTGTATTGGACGACCCCAATTTTTTGACACAATTTTTGAGTCAAAAAACCTCGTCTAATACATGGAAAAATACGGTATTACTATTCTGTATGATAAACATAAGTGATTCTGCATTTTTAATAACACATGCTCACACAGGACTATTCTTTCTGTTTGCATTTGTATTTTTCTTCAGGATGCAAGTTGGCTATAGTTTGAATTTTGTTTTTCAAGGAAGAAAGCCAAAAAAAACCTGCAGCTATTCCCTCCCCTTCCTCATTTCTTTTTTTACTTTAAATATAGCTGCTTTTATATTTTGTCATATTTAAATCATGCATGCATTGCCTTGGGTTGTAAAGTTCCAAAAGAAAATAGTCCTTTCACCTGTTAATTACTAGTGGTGTTCCCAAATAAGAATTTGCTTCAGAGAGCAGGGCATATATTATTGCCTGTCCTATTCTTCAGAGATGCCTAGTTCAACATTTATTTAATATGACCCAGCACAATTTCCTCTCCCTCCTACAAATCTGCTTTCCTGTCATGCTGAAAAAGAATCCTCCCCTTAGTTGCACTTCTGTTTATTCTCTGGTATTAATTTGAGCGATATGCACATTGAATGTCTACCCTGTTGCTGCTGAAATCAGAAAATATAGAGCATCGCATAAGGTAATAATAACAGTTCCAAAGTATTGAGAGAAAAAACTTGCTTTATTGTGAGTAAACCATGTTCTGTTCAAGTTTGGGAGAGGAAGGGTTTTTCCTTCTGCCAGAAGCTCTTTGTACTCTGCTTCAGACCTTTGTCCACTGTCAGCATAAGAGAAGAGCTAAAAAGCTCCTGTACATATAAAGAATACCATATGTAGTACTTTTTGTGCCAGCCTATGTTTTCTTTTAATTGTGAAAAGCTGTGGGGAGTAAATATTAATGTATGACTCATCGCTTTAGCTAGAAAATGGGAGTTATTGTGATGTATCTATATTTTTAAGACAAACATACCAAATCTAGATAAAAAAATTCCTTCCAGTAGCACCTGCTACTGGAAGGAATTTTTTTATTTTGTTTCAACTACGGCAGACCAACACGGCTACCTACCTATAACTGAAATACCAAATCTAGAATTAAACTTGTAATGCCTATGTTAATGTTTGTGAAGCCGAGATAGAATAGGGTTGTCTTTACTGTATGAGAACAGTGGAATGTTTTTGCTCTTTTACCTTTTCAACATTCACTCGTATTGCAGTCCTTCTTTAGCCTCTTAAGGTGTTCATATTTTGTGTGGAGAGGTGGTGCTTGAGGGAAATTCTCCCACACACACATACACACACACGTTCTCTGTGTGTGTGTGTTTAGGGGGGGCAGCCTTCATGCTCTATTCTGGGTTCTTTGAGATGCCAGAGTTCATATCTGGTAGAGAGAGAATATAGGGGCACAAGAAGTGTTATGAGAGCCTTGTTCTTGTTGGGAGGAGGAGGTTATGCAGAAGAGGCAAAATGCTAAGCAGGCTAATGTACCCATCACATGTGTATTAATAATTTCTGAGGGTGGGGCGGGGAGAGAGAAATGTTTCTGCAGAGTTAAAATTATAATGCAATTATGGGTACAAATTGCCTATCAATTCATATTAACATATTAAACTGGCTTGCATGTCACATTAAACCATAGGTTAGCTCAAAAGACTCTGCTTCACTCTTCCCCTGCTCCTTTCTTTAGCGTGCTAGGAAACAAAAAAAACCAGAGGCTTCTCTTTCCACAATATGTGAACCTGTGTTCATGGTTTCCTTTTATCCCAACAAACTACAATGGTAAACTCATTGACATTAAATCAGAGTTTATCCTATGGTTTAAAGTGACATATGAACCAGGTCATTCACTTCCAATAGAGTGTGTCTTTTGGCTACTCTTTATGTTGACTTTCATTAAATGTTTCTGATAAAATATGCATGCCACCTATGTCTAGATATTACTTACTTTGAAACCCTTCCAAAGAATGATAGCAAATCTTTACTACTTTTCAAAGTACAAAATGAGATAAAAATCAATTATGTTCCAATGAGAGTTAACTCAAGGATTCATATTCTGTTCTCTTTTCCTTTCAGGCTGTATGTTGTGTTGTGGAATGATAGAGCTATCTCTGCCTTATCCTCTACTCCACCTCCCCCACAATTAAACTATTTGGCTTTAAGCCATAAGAAAGTTGTGACTTTTATATCCATAGAACTGACAACGGTGCATAATTTATCTTCCTTTGTGTAATCATCTGAATATATAGCACGGTGGTGTTATGAACCCTTCCTGTTCAGGAAAAACAGCCTCATGAGTGTGAGCAGTTCTGAATTAAGTTGTGTGGGACACCCAGAAGAAGTGGCATGAAGTTCCAGGGAGGAATAGGATCCTAAAGCAAGTGCTGCTACTACCAAACAAGACCTACATAGACTGTTCCTTGATTGTGGACCCTTAGTGATCTACATTGGATTAATGTGGGTGACTTACCAGGGAGTTCAGAAAGAGTTGCTGCTTTGTATGTGGCTTCTTTTCCTCTTAATGCCAGTGTTGGATTTACTATACAAGCACACAGTGGCAGACTGCATACACATAACTGCATGCAAGACTGTCCTCCCATCCTTCTGTGCAAGTTTATTAGGGTCATGTTTTGCCACTTGAGAAGGCAGTATAGGTTTAGAATGGGTAGGCAACCTAAGGCCCGTGGGCCGGATGTGGCCCAATTGCCTTCTCAATTCGGCCCGCGGACGGTCCGGGAATCAGCATGTTTTTACATGAGTAGAATGTGTGCTTTTATTTAAAATGCATCTCTGGGTTATTTGTGGGGCATAGGAATTCATTCATTCCCCCCCCCCCAAAAAAAAATATAGTCCGGCCCACCACATGGTCTGAGGAGCGGTGGACCAGCCCACGGCTGAAAAAGGTTGCTGACCCCTGGTTTAGAAGGAATCAAGTTCAGAAACTCTGACACTCATAATGCTGACAATGACCTTATTTGCACATCAAATAAACTCCTGTTAATGTGAAGTCCCGTTGCTCTGTCCCAGCTTCTGACAACCTAGCAGTTCAAAAGCATACCAGTGCAAGTAGATAAATAGGTACCACTGCAACAGGCAGGTAAACTGTGTTTCTGTGCACTCTGGCACTTGTCACGGTCCTCCGTGCACCATTAGTGGTTTAGTCATGCTGGCCACATGACCTGGAAAGCTGTCTGTGGACAAACGCCAGCTCCCTTGGCCTGAAGCGAAATGAACACCGCACCCCTTAGTCATCTTTGACTAGACTTAACCATCCATGGGTCCTTTACCTTGCACATCACAGCAAACCACAGTGAGTTGTTTACCATGAACACACTGAACTCTCCTGTTTTGCTCTTCCCTGGTATTAATTACATGAGAGAAATAAACCACAATTCCTGACTGAGCATTGTATCTGAAATAGGGTTTTGTTTGCACTCCAAACAAGCCACAATGTGAAGCCAAAGTTTCACTGTGGTTTAGTGCAGAGGTGGGAAACCTCTGGCCCATGAGTCATTCTTGGCCCCCAGGGGGTCCAGTTTGGCCAGTGAGGCAATTTTTCCCAAATCATGTCCACTTGTCAATCTGCTGATATCATGCATGCCATCTGATGCCCAGGAGGGCAGGGTTCAATTTTGTCTTTGCTGTGCACCTGTTTCCAGACATAGCAGCAAAATTTAATCCCCTGCACATCAGCTGAGGACTGAGGGTTAAATCTTGCTCAGTTGGGATCTCTAGCATTTCCCCTGCTGTATAGCAAAGCAAGCAGCCACAGGTTTTTTGCAAGTTGCCTGATTTTTGTAAACCTTTTCATTAGGAACCAACTCATGTGTGATGTGGAATTGCAGTAATTAAGTACATTTACATTTAAAACACATCTGAACTTTGCTGTGATGTGTGAACAGGGCTGTTGTGTAATCAACCATTGATCTTACCATACTAATGTTGGAATTTATTGGACACTAATTATGACTTGAAGCAATATGCTAAAAAGCGTAGAAAAGATACATCCTATATAATAAAGTTGCTGTGTCCCTGCGTCCGTTCTGTGTGTCACGGAAGTGCGCTACTGCGCATGTTCGTGTCCCACACGGACGCAGGGATTGGAGCGGGCGGAGAGGGGGGCGTGTCCGCGAGGCAGCGGCGGCGCACGCGTGTTGTCAGTTGCGCCAGCGCCGCTGCCTCGCATGGACGCAGAGGGCCGCCCCATCCTCGCCGCCGCTACAGCCGCCCCCAGGGAAAACGAAGAAGGGGGAGGGAGCCCCTCTCCACCCCCCAGCGGCCGCTGTTCTGCCTCCTCCTGCCTCCTCCTCCTCTAGCGCCCGTTATTGAACGGGCTAACTTCAACTAGTTGTTGAATAATACCACTGTTAACTGAGATTTATCAAGTCTAATATTTATAATAGCAAAAATAATTTGAAAAGGGCAGTTTTAATTTGTTTTCTCCTGCAAAGCCTTGCTCTTCTAGTTGTGCCTTTCATCTTATATCATAACCAGTTCTTCAGAATGAGGCTTTTCTTTTTTTGTTTCTTTTACCTTATGCATTCAGGCTAAGTAATGTATTTCTATTTTCTTTTCAGAAGTTGAAGAGCTCCTATCATCCCTGAAACATGTTCAGCACACCCTGGTAGATCCCCAAAGCCAAGAGGAAATAGCTCTAATTTTACAGCTGGTTCAAAACACAGACTTTCAAAATGCATTTAAAATACATAATGCGGTTACCGTGCATATGAACAAAACCAGTCCACCATACCCACTTATCTCCAATGCGCAAGAGCTTGCACAAGAGGTATGTATAGTGTACATTCCCATCCAATAATGAAACTAGTAGTAGCTTATTTCAAATTGCCAGTCATAGCTATGTCATTAAAATGTGGAGGAGAAGCAGCATATAGCCTGTATTACTATCTGTTTTCTTTGTCCAGAATAAAATAACTTCAGACTCTGAGAAGGTAGAAGTTGTATCAGTAGAAATTTAAGATGGCAGATAACAGTGTTCAGTATCCTAACATTTAAAATATATCTCTGTTCTTCTGCAAGCTTCCTCATTTAGGCTTTGTACTTCGGATACAATTCAATACCCAGGACCCAAAGGATCATCTGACTAGTTATGCATGCCGAAATGGACACTGAGCTTATTACTGTTGTGCCTTAAACAGCAGTCTACCATATCTCATTTCAAATAACCTAAGGAGTCTTCCAAAAGCACATTTTGTTATGGAGTGGTAGTCTGGTCAGAGAAATAGTTTAAAGTTTCACTGTAAACCCCCAAACCCTTGTATGTTCTTAAAGTAGCTCATAAGATCCTAAATAACATCAGCATTGTATGCTATTCAGCATTGAATTGCTTTTACTAAATTAATAGCCTCTAAAAAAGAAAGCGTATTGCAGATAAAGCAGCTTACTATAACAAACCAGGGTTTTGGTTATCACCTAAATAGGTGCTTGAAGCAAGCCTTTACCTTTTCTGTTTCTACCACTTCTGGAAATTTGTTCTATTTTTCTAACACATTGAAATTACTAAACGAAGCAAAAGTGGCAGTAAATGTCCACTTTTCTTGTTACTACCAGACACTGCACATGTAATGATTACAAATGCAAAGCAATTGCATATACATGCAGGCACAGATCTGAGTTCATTCAGTACCTCAACAAAGCAGCTAGTGAGTCTTGTTAACTTAAATTCTGTAGAATAAATTGGATTTTGTTTCTGCTAATGTTCGGAAGACTGACAACTACTGCTACTTGGGACTAGCCAGTTATATAAAGTACTTTAACAGCCTATATGTTTATTTTGCTACTTTGAATGTTTACATTGCTTCTTGCCATCTAGAATTCCTGGGATGTTTGAGATGTGGATGGCTTTATTAATACTATTTTTTAAAATAATAACAATAATATTTAGAATATATAATAGATGTAAAGTATTCAAAGCACTTCAGGCTACAATATATTTTGCTTGTTGAGATTCTATTTTTTCATACACGCATACTGTGCATTCTGTTATATTTGAATAGCTTACAATATTGAGCAAACATTTATTAGGATGCCTTGTCTTATAACAAAAAGAAAACGAATATTAGTTTTTATCTATCTAATGAAAATATGGCTGCAATTTTAAGAACAGTCTATTTTGAACAGCTACTTTGCAAGGTCCCTATCAGAACTGGAAGCCTGGGTCAATAACAATAAATAACTATCCTAAGTTTTTTCATGTTCAATAATACCACAAGAAAATACGACCAGCTGGTTAATTTGAGGTCTATGTCGGTATCAGAAGAGCCCACCTTTTTTAGTTTTCCTTTTAAAAAGGGCCATAAGAAAGTATTTTCAATAGCTTGGATAAGTGCATGGATGCTGTGCACATGCCCTACTGGGAGGCATTCCTTATACTTTCTGACTAATATTCAAAATAGAGTATGTTGTTTGCTTTATTGCTTAAATGTGAGTACTGTGTAGGATAATTCTCAATCCAACTATTTCCTCACTGTTGTTACAGACAAAAGGTAGTTTTAATAACAAGGCAAGGAAAATATGATTTATCTATTTTTCTGAAACTTTAATTTAATTAGGAGGCTGAGCAAAGCATGCAGGCTTAAGGAATTTATGTGGAGATTAACTCCCTAAAATAATGTGGTGCACTCTGTCTCTGTTATAAAAATAGCTGTTGAACATCAAATTTAATTACATTGATTTTAAAGCCAGTTAAAAGCGGCAAAATTGAGGGCTAGGATTAGGGGGAAATAGTCTGAGTGTTGAGCCTCAAAGATCAGCTGATGCAACATTCAAGAAAGTAGTTTCTGGCATGGAATGCTCTGTAGCACATTGGCAAGATATTACAATTCTAGACCCCATAGCTTAATAATAGAGTGGACCTTCTAAGTGACAGTTTGTTTAGCATTTCTAAGGAAGAAATGTTAGTTTGTTTATAAAAGCACTTCTATACTGCTTTTCACATGACGTACCAAAGCGGTGTACTTTAAAACAACATTGCATTAAAACAAATAAAAATATATACAAAAGTAGTCATATAATAAATGCAGGAAATGGAGAGTAAACAATCCAGCACTCAACAATCTACAAATACCTGGGTGAACAAAAAAGTTGTTAATTACTCGCAGAAACACATTACTGAGGGGAAACTATTTCACAACATAGGCACCGCTGTAATGAGAGCCCTTTCCTGGTTGATGCCAGATAGATCAGAGCAGACCATGGAAGGAACTCTCTGAAGATCTTAGTTGACTGGTTACCCAGATTCTTTAGGCCCTTACGTAAATAACAGAACTTTAAACTTGGCTTGGGAGCAAATTGACAATCAGTGCAGTTCATTCAGGAGAGGTGTTACATGCATGCAGTAGGATGTGCTAGTAAGCAACCTACCCATGGTATTCTACACTAGTTGCAGCTTCCAAACCAAGTCTCAGGGCAGCCCCACATGGACAGCTTGTTACAGCAGTCTAATCTTGAGTTTACCAGCATGAGTGTGGCTAAACTGTAATCATCCAGAAGGAATTGTAGTTGGCATACCAGCCAGAGCTAGTAAAAGATGCTCTTTGCCACTTATCTGGACCTCCAGTAACCATTATGGTTCTCAGGGAAACCCGAAACTGCATACTTGTTCTTTCAGGGAAAGTGCAACCCTGCCCAGAATAAAAAATACATCTGATCCCTGGATCTCTGAACCACACACTTGCATGGCCTCTGTGTTGTACATCCCAACTGCCCTATTGACTCAGCCTGTTTTAAGCAAGACTCCTTACAGATCTGAATGTCAGTCTGTAAAGCAATTAACTTTTCCAGGATATAGGAGTTAATATTGTAGTGCCAAACGTCCCCCAATATTCACACAGATTTTTTTGCTGTTCCACCTCGGTTTCTGGTCTCCCCCCTTTTTTTTTTACTGTTAACAAGGTATTGATGGTGGATCAAAGCTAGTGCCACAGTAGTTTTGAAGGAAACATCATTCACTTTGAAGTACAGAAATGAGGAGTGTGATCTGTATATTCTGCAGACATCCTTTCTCTTTGAAATTATTTTGCCTGTCTCATAGCCTCAACGTGAATATTTTTTCAATGAAAATGTTATGAATACTGAGGATCTGATTCAACCAACTAGTCCCACTAACAGAAGCCCACTCAAGGACTTCTGCCAGCACAACAGGGCCTTTCCCCTCTCTTCCCCATGTGTGCCCCCCAAATTGGTTCAAGGGGATCAGGAGAACCCTCAGAACAGCATGCTTAGGTGGAGAGGGGAGATTGCTCCATCCCTGCAAGCAGAAATGCTTGCACTGATGGAGCAATCTCCTTAGTGCTATGTTGAATTCCTCTCATGCATTCTATCTCATGCATCTCTCTCAAAATAGAAATTTATGTAGCCATTGCTTTATTATTTTTATTTTTAATCTGATATAAAGTGTTATATAGAAAAATCAGCATCAGCTCATAGAAAAACAAACTGGCAGATTAGATGAAGCTTTGGGTGAAGTTACACACTATCAGGATGCACAAGGTTGGAATTTCATATTTGCAGAATTAGATGTATCCATGGGTAGAGAGATGTTCAGTGGAAATGTTGCAGGAGGGGATGTTCAGCTCTGCCCTGTCAGCCCTGCCCTCCCACCAGTATTCACTCTGCAAGCCTATTTCCAGACTGGCCTAGCTAGAGGAAAAATAATTGTGGTTGGAAGAAAGGGTTAAACACTCTCACTCTCTCTTGCTCTTAAAAGTGTCTGTCTGTATGTTCTTTAGTCTATGAAAATGGTTTGGGAACCAGTGTTTGTTTATGTAACATGAAGTTCTGCGCTTTTTAATTCTGGAAACTTATTTTGGGTGTTTGGGTGTGTTATGGGGTAGGATAGTAGATCTCATCGTATTTTTGGTGTTCACCTGTGTTTCAGGTACAGAGTGTTTTGAAGCCAAGCCATCAGAAAGATGGATTGGAACTTAATTCTTTATTGAATGCCCCTCATATTCAGGTAGGAATAAACTGTTTATTTGCAAATGAAAAACATTTCCATTGTTTTCTTAATGTCTACATATTGTAAATTTCAGACTTTTTTCCTGTCTAATAGAGTAAAGTTCCATGGTCATGATTCAAAGAAATAATAGTTACATACTGCAAAAACACACCTAAACAGTAGCTTTCCTTTTTGACTAAAAACTTCTGCAATGTGAACTTCAAAATTTCAGCTACGTAAGTTCTCTGCTATGTGTGTGTCCTGCTATTTTGAAGTTTTGCCAGTAAGATACAGGTATGAGTCAAATATCTCATGAGGAATGTGCAGCTGCCTCATGTGCTATGCCTTCACAGGACAACTGCAATTAAAAATTAAAACGATCACAAATGGGCAATGGCTATTTTCTGTTGTTTTAATGGTCACAGCCCGCATTTAACAGGGTTATAGCCCTGTTATTTAGCTACCCATCCACGTTGAAAGCAAGAGAAAACATGTATGATATGACTGCCTTGGACCATAGCCTGCATGTTGAATCTTTATCTGCTTGGAATTTTTGAAGTGTCCCACTTATAACAAATTACCTCTAATGTGTGAATATCACTTTCTATAAATGGCACTGTTTGTTTTACACTAGGCACTGCTGTTGGCTCATGATAAAGTTGCTGAGCAGGAAATGCAACCAGAGCCAGTGACGGATGAAAAGATTTATGAGAATGTAGGTCTGTATGGAGGAGAGACAGTTAAAATAGTTCGCATTGAAAAGGCTAGAGATATTCCATTGGTGAGTATACTGTGGCAAGAGAGCCAATAAAAAGATGGACATCATAGTACTTTCGTATTACTCTGTCTGATCTCTGTGGCACATTCTCGTCTTTAAAAAAATGCTGACACACTCAGATATAAGAAAGGACAGGTGCAAGTACCTTTTCTTAGGGTGATCCCAGATTAAGCTTTTAATGTGCAATTGACATGCCTCCTTCATGAAATTGTACAGTTGACCCACATGGCACTGTGATCCGTTTGTAATCCTCCCATATTTTCCTAGTCTGCATCCATCTTTTTTCTAACCTTGGTCTGTCTTATGGGAGGAAAGAGTAGCATAGCATCACAATATTTTTGCAAATGT
Source organism: Darevskia mixta (assembly GCA_034641385.1). NCBI lineage: Eukaryota > Metazoa > Chordata > Lepidosauria > Squamata > Lacertidae > Darevskia > Darevskia mixta. Next base: position 28,892,148 of record JAWWNH010000066.1, read on the forward strand.
GGATGGGAAAATGCGCAGTTGGTGAACAGTAAGAGGAGTTACCCTGAAGAGGATGAATGAGGTTTAGGGGTTTAGGGGTACCCTTCCTTTCTTTATCATTTGCCCAGCATTCCTGATTCAGAGCTGTTTTTTCTCCTTTCCCTTGATCTAAAACAGCTGGAACACTGGCTCTCAACTAATTAATTGCTTCCTGGAACTAAATGTCCTTAGCCCCCACACTTCAATGAGGGAAAATTCAGCTGTGCTGTTGCTTTTATAAAACATTTGCACATAGAATCATAGAGCTGGAAGAGACCACAAGGGCCATCCAGTCTAACCCCCTGCCAAGCATATTTTCAGGGGTACCTTAGTGCTCCCCTTGAAAACAGCAGTTCTTCATTGGAGTAAAAGCAGTATCCTTACATTGTGGGTTTTTAAAGGTTTTCTATTGTGTTCATGTGTGAGGATAGCAATGACAGTATATAGAAACAAAAATCTCAAACTACAAATGAAATACAAGATATAATCTTGTATGATATAATATCTCACACATATATATATCTTATCTAAATCTTACATTATGGTCCTCAGTGTATTCTAATCTGTTCATAGTCGATTAAGACATCACTCCAGCCACACCCTTCTCACCACTTCTGGAAATGTCTCATATTCTCCATTGTCCATTGTTACTGAATAAAGTCTCAGCACACAGCTCTAAAAACCTGTGGCTGTGCTCTACATAAAGGTACCAAATCAGACTGGATAACTGTTAATAAAGAGAATCACAGGATCTGGCTGCTCCTGGTAGCCTCTTGGGTGAAATAATACCTACTCTAAAGACAACTTGCAGTTGCACCTCTGATTTTTTTTTAAAAAATGAATACAGGTACACGGTGGGAGGCTTTCCTCAGAATCTTCTCTCTTCCTTATATTCTCCTAGAAAAAACATTGGGAACGTTTGCCCCCCACAAACAGAAAGGGAGGAAAGCTGGGGAAAGAAGAGATCCGCCTCCCCTCTCCATATAGAGCAATGTCCCATAACAGTCACCATCATCTGCAATTCTTTTTTGAGAAATGAAAAGATGTTGCTGCCAGCCTTTCCTTTTCCTGCTTTCTTGGACTAGGAGTAAAGGAGTTCTAGTTTCTAGGCGGATTTTTCCTTAACCTGTTTACCTCCCTTCACAATGTACAAAACATTGCTTAGAGCTCACTCTTTATATATATGTATACCTGTATGCACATGCACAGGGCCTCAGTCATACCATGGCACACTTTTTTCAGTTTTCCATGGTGAAATAGCACAACTAAGTGTTGTTGTTTTTTAAATGACTTAATGCACTCAGGAGCAGCTTTGAACAGCAGTGGTTACAGGTCTAACTCTCCAGCTTTTGACAAGGAGAGGACACTGTAGCTGGCAAAGAGATTGGGTTGTCAAAGGTTTATTGATGTACATGCACATACCACCCCAAGCCACAAATCGTATCTTCCTCATGCACATTACTAAATGTCTGAGAATCAACAGCTTCAAAAACGTTGAGAGAATGAGTGTGCGGCGATAATAAGAGGTGGGAAAGTGAGAGGGAGCAATACTGCCCACATAGCTATTTCATTCCTGCACCTTAAGGTGAGATGAACGCTTTAAGAAGCAGTAGACCTCTTGGAGAATAGATGATCAGTTGCAGTTCCACTTGTAATCTATAGTGCAAGAGCATTAATTTGTAGCACTCCTACTGTACCACTGATTTTGTGGAATGGCACATGAAATTGATGGCTCATGTTCTCAGGCTATGCTGAAAATTTAATTATATCCTATTGTTGGAAGACCTAGGTGGTGGTTTTCATTTTTGCTTGTTTGTAGAATGACGTTTTTATTGGAAAATTGAACTTAATTGCCTGTTCCTGTATTCCATAAGGTACCTCTCAAATCTGATCAGTGACTGAAGCTACAGTATTTCGAATTTAAGATACAGATTTGGTAGTACTACTGTGTTTCTTCATACACTAGTATTTTCATCACTGCTTTATGCATTTCAGAATTTCCATGTGGTAATTTATAACAAAGATCAATAAGCAAGCATGCCTAGGCTGCACCTTTTGGTAGTTCCATAGTTCCACTAGGACCTGATCATGGCTCAACCCTCATCACCACCTAAACAAGGTTTCTGGTGTTGTGGATCAGAAGGAATAATAAAATTTCACTTCATAGGGATGAAATGATCCTTTCCTTTCCCCCCCTCCAACACTGTGGGTAACTGTCCTTGACTACGGCTATATAGCAACAAAAGGAAAGGGCAGCTTCTAACTCATTGAGCCACAAATATTGATGCTAATGTAACACATTCTTTAATAAAAAAAGATTGGTTACAACAAAATACCCAAGGCAAAGTCCTTAGTACAGATTTGATTTAGCAGCACCATTACTACATGAGGTGCTGCAGGTAAGGCTAAGACCCTCCCTGTCTTGTTCCTTTAATTGCATTCATTAAATGTTTTTAATAGTGATTGCATGATCATTTCACATTCTCTTCTTCAAATGTCAGTGTGGCTAACAAATCCAGAATAACGGTAATAAATCTATTAAATGCCATATCATCTAGAAGCACAACAAGATAGCAATATAAGAGCAGCATAAAAACAGTGTAAATCAATAATTAAAATTCATTAAGAGAAGCTTTCAAAATCCCAACTAAAAATGGGAAGAATATGTTTTGATGAGCTGGATACTGTGCCTCCCTACAAAACAAGAAAAGCTTGTTCAGGCTCATTCTGTTATTTTTGTTTTCTCTTAGACTTTTCTCTGATGTGCTAACTATAAAATTACAGTATTCCTTAGAAACTGTAGAGAACTTGTATTTTCAGAAATGTTATTTATTGTTGGTTATATTTCTGCTCTGCCCATCATCAGGAGTTCAGGGTACCGGTAGTATTCAGCATACATTGTCTTATGAAGTGAGTTAGACTAGAGTTATAGACTGACCCAAGACTGATTGGGGATTTGAACCTGTGTCTTCCCAATTCTACTTTATCCACTGCACCACAATTATAGAAAATTTCTGAGACTTTTAAATTATCACTTTTAATTATGCAGGGCGCTACAGTACGCAATGAAATGGATTCAGTCATCATTAGTCGAATAGTGAAGGGAGGTGCTGCAGAGAAGAGTGGGCTGTTGCATGAAGGTGATGAAGTTCTGGAAATTAACGGAATTGAAATTCGTGGAAAGGATGTTAATGAGGTTTTTGATTTACTGGTATGTTGAGCCTTGCTTTCATGGTATTCTGCTACTTACTGTGATCCGACTTGTGCATTTAAATTTGTTAAATTCCAGTTCAGGCTTTGATATGTTTTGCCAGCAGCTATGCTTAAAATGTTTGACCCCTGCATACCTAGCAGACAGCCTATGTCTTGTTACAGTTTCTAAGGTCAGAGGAGGACAACCTCCTGAAATTGCCTGCAGCACAAATGGTAGCAGCTTGCAGGGTTGTTAATACTTGCTCATCAGTTCTGAAATGCTTCTTTCCCGGAGGTGTAGCAGAGTGCAGTCCTAGGAGTGAGACATTTTATAAAAGCAGGGCTTTATAAAAGTATTTAGGATTATATTACTTGAATGCTATGTATAATTGTATGAGACTTTTATGTCTAGAATTTGGATTGTTCTGCACCACCTGTTCCTGAATATGCCAGAACATATTAGGAAATGTTCCAAGTTTGTATTAGGACATACTAGGAAATGATCAAAGTCCAACTCTTCTTTTAACCTGGCACCCCAGAAGGTTCCATGTACTTCTTGTCCAGTCAGCTTTGAATTGAATAATTCCCATGGACTGGCTTCAGCTACAAAGCTGCATCATCCTGGCTTTGGGTGTCATTTTCATTTCCTTAATAAATTCCAATTGTGCTGCCCTAGGAACACCATCTGGCTTAATTCTAACATTACCTAGCCTGGCACATTACTTACGGGTGTAGTGTCTGGGCTAGCCATGCCTGTTCACATTAAGAGGTGAGACTAAGACATAAAGCACAAGAATTGCCTTCCTGGGTTATACCAGAGTCCACTTAATCAAGCATTCTTTGTCTCAAGCATGTGCAGCCATTCATCTCCTTGTTTGGGGACCAGGCTGTTTTCTGAAAAGTGGAGGCAATTTGTCACATAAATATGCTAGAGCACTTCCAAATAGAGGTAGGGAAACTAAGATTAGAGTTCAGTGAGAAGAAAGACCTGTAAGAGCAGCAGCTTGAAATTCCTCCCCTCCCCTCCACCCAACCCATTGTTGCTCACCATGAGTGAGTATCTAACTTCAAGGCTGTTTTTAAGTTGTCGGTTACTAATGAATGTGCTTTTCCTCACAGGCGGACATGCACGGCACGCTGACATTTGTCCTGATTCCCAGTCAGCAGAGTAAGCCACCACCCACAAAAGAGACAGTGGTATGTTCTTGTGGCATATTTACACTATATAACTTACCTTAATTGCAGGTGTTCAGTTGGTTTTATATTCTTTTTTGTTGCTATTGAAGTCTTGTGTGTCTCCTTCACTGAATAATAGACTACATTTAATTTAGACATGCTTTAAGAAGAGATTTTGAAAATGTTGGTGGCAGCAATTGTAAGGAGTTGTTGTCCCATAACATAGGGTTGCCATACATCCAGACACTGCTTCCAACTGCGGTTTTCTGGCTATGTCTGGGACACTCCAGACGTATGGCAACCCTACCATAACATCACTTTTTGACCTATTGAGAATACATGACACAGGCAATCCATTTGTTATGTGAAGTAAGGAGAATAATAAAACTATTCTTATCCTTGGCATTGTCAAGCAGCACCTTTTCCTGAGTAGGCATTTTGAGGAGGAGCAAAAAATGGGTTTGGGGACACTTATAATCATTTGAGTGACTGGGAATATTAGAGGGATGTCTTTGGCGAGCAAGATTTCCTGTTTAAGAGGCAGGAGAAAAGTAGATAAGGATTGGATGATGGAGCAAAAGGCTTTCTGGGTGATTAGACGTGAGCTGTTAAACACAACAGATGTTTCTTGCATGTCATGTGCTGCTAATACTAGCTGTCTTCATCTGATTTTTAACTCTCCCTGTACTATATCCCAGATCTTCCCTGCAGTCCCCTGATTCCACAGGAGGCTTTGGGGAGGGCACAGTGGCCAGTAGAGAAGGGGAAGGAAACAAATGACCTTTTTCATGCACATATTTTTTTAGTACAATCGGTTACTTGTTTATCCCATTTCAGGTTCTACATTACCATCTGATACAAACCATCTTCATTTTCATCACAAAATTGCATCAGCTTTAGGCAGGGAACCTTTCAGTTTAGAAATGTCTTGAGAGTTTACTTATGTCTTAGTGAAGAAATAAGGTTTTCATACTAGATTCTGAGAGCAGAAATCACATTTGTTGTATTGATTTTATTCCTTAAGCTCCTTAGATATTTGCTATTAAGTGTCTTGTTTCTGTAGTGACAGTTGTATATGCAAAATGGTAGATATTGCCTTGATCTGGGGTGTGCTTTCAGTTGAGATTCATTTGCCTGCGCCTCCCCCCCTTCCTTCTGTGCCACCAGGATATTCCTCTTATAGTTATGCATCAAAGTGCCCTTCCATTGAGCTCAGAGTGACATTTCCCACCCCACACTATGTAAGCAGAATGACTTCTCATTAAAAAATGAAAGTGGGGGGGGGAGCAGGGACAAACATCAATCATCAATGTTTTCATAACACAAGTGTCAACTTTATTTTAAAATTGGTATTGTTCGCTACAAGAAAGTTTGTTCTAACTGTCTGCCATCTCTGTGTTACTTGGTTGATTGTGCTTGGAAAAAACACCTTGCTAATAATGAGTGCACAGAAGTATCTGGAGCACACTTTTCCTAGCCATCTCCCACGTGCATGTACGTGTGCCGCAGCTTTGTAATGCTGCACTTTCCCTGACAGTTTGGATGGAGAAACTGGTTGGAGCTTGCTTGGGACAAGTTGCTTGGGATAGTTAAGCAGGAGAGCAAGCAGACCCAGCTTGAGTTCACACACATTCCATAATGGCTTAGGCTGTTTTGGAGGTGGGCAGAGGCAAACTTTCCTTTGGAGATGATCAAAGAGTAGAAAATTAGTGCTCTCTTTGGTCTCTCTAATTTAAATTTGAGTCTGCCCTTTCAGGTCTAAGTTGTAGAGGGGGAAACCCTCTTGCCACTTCAAAGTTACTTACTGCCCAGTTAATTGTTCCTAATTCTTAATTGCCTTCTATACCAGTACAGTAGTTTATATTTTTATTTATGCTTGAGCTCTTCATTCTGTATTTGAAGTGAAAGTGGGATCTCTTATATACAAAAGGAACATATTGTCAGCAATTAATACTTGCAATTCCAGTCTATATTTATGTTTATACCTCTTTATTTTCTAGATCCATGTGAAAGCTCACTTTGACTATGATCCATCTGATGATCCCTATGTCCCATGCAGAGAGCTAGGCTTATCCTTTCAAAAGGGAGATATACTCCATGTGATCAGCCAAGAAGATCCAAACTGGTGGCAGGCCTATCGAGATGGAGATGAAGAAAATCAGCCTTTGGCAGGCCTCATTCCAGGTATTTAATCATGGAATAGTTATGTGTATATTGAATATGTTTTTTACAAAGAAGTTTCAGATTCCATTGTTGTTGAACTACTGGGATGTTGCTTTGAATTGTTGTTGCATAGTCTCCTCCTTTGGTGAGTTGAGACTACTGATGTGACCAAATTCCCAACAGGGGTCCTAATGTTGTAGATGTCTTTGACTTTGGCATTTAAAAACAAAAACAAAATGAAAGAACTCTGATGCAGAGGTATGAGAAGAATTCTTATTGTGGGATTATCTTCCTCAAAGCGCTTATCAAAATCTCAGTCCATTTTGAAATGTGATCACTCTTGAAACAGTGGTGTACTCTGAAATGGCAATAATTTCTCATTACTAATTATTAAATGTATTCTATCATTAAGGGAAAAGTTTTCAGCAACAAAGAGAAGCTATGAAGCAAACTATAGAGGAAGACAAAGAACCAGAAAAATCAGGTAATGAAAATCTTCATGAAATATCTGTGATAACTACGGTAATACTCTTAAAAGAAACTCAGTCCTTGAACTGTGCCTCCTCTTTCTCAGTTCAAATAGTGATAGTGAGCATTTATCCACAACTTTCATAACATGTTTAAGGAGAGCTAAACTGACTAAGCAACATTTGCTGAGATACTGTCATATATCCAACTCTTTGGGTGAAAGTTAATTTACTCAGTTTAGACTCACTGAAATCAGCAGACAAGTCAATTGATCTCCATGGGTCTATTCTGAGTGTGACTTAGCCATCTATTGCACTTTGACTCAGGTAGAACCTAGAAGTGGTACCATGTGCTTTGTCCTCCTTGATTACATATATGGATGTATTGTACTCAGGTAGGGGTGTGTGTGTTCATTTTAAAAAAGCAAAAAGATAAATAACCAAGGGAATGAACAGTTTTGCCTGTGTGGTCCCATTGACAGAAGACAGAAGTAGCAGTTCCTTAATACTGATATACAGACCAAGTAGGGAGTACAAACCTCTATGAACTTTTCTTCTCCTTGTTTTTGCTAGCATTTGGTATAGCCAGTTCTTTAAAAAATTGATATCACATTTCCAGTATGACAACTACCCTCTGTTTTGATATTTAAGTGCCTCCTTGAGACACTTCTTTCACCATGACCTATTCACTTTACTTACTTTTTCTTCCTCCCTAACATGTCATAGCTGTTCCTTGAGATCGGGGTGGCCACATGTTGTTGGTCCAACTCCCATCATCCCCAGCTAGCATGGCCAATGATCAGGTATAATGGGAGTTGTAGACCAGCAGCATCTGAAGTGACACACGTTCTCCATTCCTCCTTTAGATCGTAAGTGTGTGTGAGCAGGGTCTGCCTTGTGTTTAATTTGTGTACAACAGCTATCAATTTAACATGCTTTATAAAATAAATAATTGCAGCCGGAATCTTAGTTACATATTTGGACAACTTTGATTCTCTATTTTTTTAACTTCTAGGGAAACTTTGGTGTGCAAAGAAAAATAAAAAGAAAAGGAAAAAGGTTCTGTATAATGCCAATAAAAATGACGGTAAGAAGGGATTGCAACTATCTTCCAATATTTTTTCTGGTTAGTGCAACTGATTTATTTTTCAGCTTAAGATGTGTTAAAATTATTGCGCATAAATATTCACCCATAGTTATTTCTATATTATCTGGACAATATGTTTTCTAATATTTCTTTCCTGATTATAATAGTGAATTTTCTATGGATTTTTATGTTTTAGAAGTACTGATCTGTGACTTAATAAACATTGATTTTAGAAGTGATAAGCCTTGGACACTGATCCTTTGGCATTCAATTAATGTGAAGAAATGATAACAAAAAAACTATTACACAACAAGAAAAGTCTTATTTTTTAAAGCTGTTCTGAGGTTTTCAACTCAGTTTTACTTAGAGTAGACCCACTGAAATCAATGAACATGGCAATTAGGTACATTAATTTCAGCAGGCCTACTCTGAGTAAAATATAGTTGAATATAACACCATGTTTATTTCTTCCCAATCAAAAAATGCCATACTTATTTTGGACTTGTTTTCTCAAGATTATGACAACGAGGAGATCTTGACTTATGAGGAAATGTCACTTTATCACCAACCAGCAAATAGGAAACGACCCATTGTCCTGATCGGTCCACAGAACTGTGGCCAAAATGAACTTCGGCAAAGGTTAATGAATCATGAAGCTGACAGATTTGCTTCTGCAGTTCCTCGTAAGTTGAAAGGCTGGGGCACATAACTGTCTTGTGTTCTGATGTCAAACGCTTGCTGCCTGACCTTACATCATTTTTGCACGTTCAGTTCAGTACCACACTATATACCTTCGTATGGAGGGAAGTTGCTTTAGTAAATTCTTCCCCAATACAAATGTAGGGAGTTACCATAAAAAATGTTCTTTGACCCAGTGATGCAGGTATGTAATTTTTAATGGTATTATAACTCTTCCCCCCACATCATTAGATGATGATGTGTATTACGTTAAGTGTAGTAAGGCAGCCCTGCTCCATTTTGGGTCCCTTCTACTTACTCTGCTGAGTGGGGCCCTGGACTTCTGCCACAAAGTCCCTATTCTGATTGTACCACTACTTTGATCCCATTCATAAGAACAAGGCAGTTTATTGAAGTAACTTAGTTAAATTCTCATTTACAGGAACGTGATTTTGCTACCTTGCATTCTCCTGTAGTTTCAGATGCATCTGACACCCCCTGCTTCATGTTTTTGTTCGAAGTACATTTGCATGACTGGACATGTGTTATGCACAGTTGGACATGTGCCAGAGACTGCTGTATTATGGAACTATTTTTTTAGCCCAGTTAAGAGTTTGCGATTATTTCTGGCTGAAAGACTCTAAAGGTCAACATTGTTAATTTTGCACTTATACATTCTGCTGAAAAGGGTTTCTTTCCAAGTAGCTGTTTTTCATACCTTGCAAACTAACATAACAAAAGACACAGAAGTCTTAAATTAGATTTGTTTACTGGTCTTTTCAGATACAACACGAAATAGGAGAGACAATGAAGTGGCTGGCAGAGATTACCATTTTGTATCACGGCAAGTATTTGAGGCCGACATAGCAGCAGGAAAGTTTATTGAGCATGGTGAATTTGAGAAGAATCTGTATGGTACCAGCATAGACTCTGTCCGGCAAGTGATCAATTCTGGAAAGATATGTCTTTTAAATATCCATACACAGGTAATAGAAGTTCTTTTGGACATTGAAATCCTAGGTTCTATGTTGCAGTAGTTCAGTTAGAATGTGTTGTTGATGAAGGCCTTATTTTAGTTGGTTTTGATACAAATGTGAAATCTGTCTATGAATACACTAAATTTTCTCCTAGATCAGATGTATGCAACTTCCCTAATATGCTTCTATGCCGGCAATAAATTTGTACATTAGTTGCCCACTCCACATATTCAGTGGTTATATGTACTGAGCAGTTTTCATAAGACTAATTCCTAAATACATTACTCTTCAGTTTTCTCTTTGGAGAACTCCCCATTGTAACTTTCCTTACCCCAGTAGACATGTGAAAAGAAGATATGCATCCTTAAACATGCAGTGGACATACAATAATGTTGCTTTCAGTCTCCCATTCACATTTCGTGTTTACCATAGCAATCAGCAGTGTAACTTATGCGCCATGAACAGTGAGAAGCAGCTATAATCAAAGGTTATTCATGCTTCATCCACTTTCACTGTGGTCATGTTAGACTTTCTTCAGAATCCTCATCTTGTTAGGTCATTTAAAGGCATCTGTGGACCACATTTTGCCAAGTCTTGAATTATGGGTTCTGTGTTTTCAAGACTAAATATGAAGAAATAGCAAATTATAAAAAAATACACTAATACTGCAAATAGCAGAATTATTGTAACCACACTTAGCAAGGGTGTAGAATATTATATTCTTCTTCACCGGGTAAAGAGCAACTCATAGTAAGAATGTGGACTGTCCAAATTTAAAAATTTAGAGTCATTAGAATATAAAAAGTCAGTTCCTCACAGTTCCTGTTCACATAATCATTCTAGAATTGCAGAGATGCACACATGTTCCTTATGTAGGTTTACATCGTTTTTCTGTTGTCTTGTCCATTTTGCTGCTGTCAGAAGAACTGTCATCTGGATAAGTAGCATGGTCTACTATTAGGAAAATTGGACTCGGCTACCCTGTATCAGTTGCAGTTTTCAGCTCTAGTTTCAATGTAACTATCTCTTTGCTAGCTTGTGTAGTTCATGAAGTTTAAGTTCCCTTTTTTTTGGTTATTTGTGCAGCCCCAGCTGAATGATTTTTGAGATCACATGTTGTAACTTGTTAAGCTAGTTTCTCCAGGAGCTAACTGGCTTTTCTAGGTAGAAGCCTTGCACAATCATTAGCGTAGAAAGTTACTATTTATGTATAATGTTGCATGCATAAATTGTATCTGCAATAGATAATTGGTATGAATTATGGCTTTGCTTTGTTTTATGAAAATATTAATAGTACAGAATTATATTTCCCAACAGTCACTGAAGAGCCTTCGCAATTCAGACTTGAAGCCATATATTATCTTCATTGCACCACCTTCACAAGAGCGGCTTCGTGCATTACTGGCCAAAGAGGGCAAAAATCCCAAGGTAATATTCACATGTAGTGTTTATAACAGTGCATTCAGCCCCTGGTGCTCCAATACACATTTTCTTCAAATATGCTAACTGTGTAGCACACAGCAGTCACAAAATTCAGTATGAGAAGACACAGGCAGGATTGCAGACCTTACTTTATGCCACAGAATTCAATGTTGGTGGGTTCTGCTGCTCCTGTTCAGGGTTATGACATCCTCCTACTGCTTGTGTCCAAATATACATCAGTAATATGTGATGAGTGCTTACTGAATTGGGACACTTTTAAGTAAACATATATATGAGGGGTGAGAAAGCTGACACTACGTCACCCTTTCAAGCAAGGAAACTGCCACATTCCTCTGAGAGTCCCCAAAACCTCTACCATGTTGAGCATGGATGGAGAAAGTAGAGGTATTGTTGCATGAGCTGAAATTTTTCCACTCACATGTGTATTGGTTACAAATTCTACTGAAAAAATCCTACTTTACTTGGTATTCCCTTCATTATTGACAGAATGTGTGGCAGATGCTGAGTTCCTGTTGATTTTTTTCTTTTTGGATTCTCGGTTTTGATTTGTTCCTAGTTTCTGCCACCAGGTGGTGCTGGCCAGCTGTTTTTGATAGTGTTTTTAGTTTGTCAATGTATTACAGTGGTACCTTGGTTTAAGAACAGCTTAGTTTATGAACAACTTAGATTAAGAACGCTGCAAACCCGGAAGTAGGTGTTTTGGTTTGTGAACTTTGCCTTGGAATAAGAACATGTTTCGCTTCCTGTTGAGTGTGTTCCATTTGTAAATTGAGTCCCCATGCTGCTATGGGAAAGCACGCCTTGGTTTAAGAACGCTTTGGTTTAAGAATGGACTTCCGGAATGGATTAAGTTCGTAAACCAAGGTACCACTGTACTTAGAACAGGACAAAAAGCAGGAGCCATCTAAGCTGGCTGACATGACTGTTGGTGGTCACTAAAGTGCATTTATCTTAAATTTTGCATTCAGTTCCCTGTTTAAAATAAAATCTTCCAGGTTTCACAGCACATCAGCTGTTTAAGCTTGGCCATGGGGTAGGGGGTAGATTTGTCCTTTAGGGGTTCAGCCCCTAGATCAGATATCCTGTTTGACAGGTGATTGGGGTTGCATATACCTGGTATTGGGAACCCAAGACAGGACAGGGGTTATATTGGTGTATCTTGCTGCCTAAAAGTCTCCCTCCCTAAGCTCTTGGAGGTAACATTGGACATAGCGTTGAGGACCTTGAAGCAGCTTGTATTGGGAATCCTCAGTGTTCATGCCAAAGTTGCTTCATCTGAAGAAGTTCAGAATGTTATGGCCTCCATGCCAAGCATGGCCCTTTCTGAAACTATAACTGGGCTAACATTGTAGCAGGAAACACACTGGACTGTTTCTGTGTTGTGGGAGCCAGTAGTGATTCTGTCATGGACAGATCATCATCCGATCTATTTTGACTTATAATCTCCATAGGAGTGAAGGATCAAATTTGAAGGTCTGCTCCCAAACCCTAATGGATCCAGGTGATTTTATGTGGTCATTAGGGGATTTTCCTGCAGCTTTACTCAACAGTCTTGTTTAGGTCCTGATCTTTGCTTGGAATGAGGAGATGACCATGGTTATCAGCAAAAGGGAGTTCTGCAAATTCCTTTGATCCCTGGGACATTATCCCAGGGATTATAAGATTGTGCCCTAGTGATATATGCGGCTTGACTTTCAGACCTGCCTGTACTTTGTTTCGTCCTAATCAATCTAATGCTGCTTTTTCACAAGACTCTGACATTTTTGTGTAATATATCCATAAATATCAGTTGATATAATATACTTTCGTTTAAATTTCAGCCTGATGAACTTCGAGAAATTATAGAGAAAACTAGAGAGATGGAGCAAAATAATGGCCATTACTTCGATACAGCTATTGTGAATTCTGATATTGATAAAGCATACCAAGAATTACTTCGTTTAATTAACAAACTTGATACAGAACCTCAGTGGGTTCCATCCTCCTGGCTACGGTGAAACAGTTACAAGGAAGAAAAGGACCTTGCCAATAGAAGAATGCTCACCCTGTATATTAGATGATGGATTAACCTCTAGTCCTCTGTGTGCACAGATTCACTGTGTGCTTTTAAAAAATAATACTCATATAGTCTGACACCATTCTACTGTGATTTTGGATGTCTGATCTTTCACTACATTTTTTACCAGACATTGACATTTTGAACAAGCCACTACATTTTTAATCATTTGAAAATATTTTGAAGCGGCTGCTTTAAATTTACCTTTTCTGACTAGAGTTTTTTCCTCAAGGTAAATATATGTATACAGTCCCTGATCACTATAAAAACTGGTTGTTATTTAACGTTTTTAATTATGTTGCGGACATGATGGTAGTTTGCAAAAACACCTTTACAGAATATTGGATAAAGGAATATACCTACAAGGGGAATGAAGGAATTAATCTACAAGTACTCTTAAATGTATAAAGGGGCTACTTTGATTTGAAGTTGCCTTCTTGGGCTTCAAATTGTTGTTGAAACATTCCATTATCTAATCGCACTGCAATTTTTGAAGATGTGTACATTGTAAATATTTCAAACTTTTTTGTCTTTAGTTAGTTTGTAAATCAGATTCACAGCTAATTAAATAACAGTAAGTCCTATGGAAGGTTATATATATATATATCTGCTGGTATTTTAGATGTGGTATTTTATGAATTTTTTCCTCTTTGCTATATCAATTGATTGAGAGCCACGGTTAACACATGGGACTATAGAAGAGTTTAGATGGGAAGCTATATTTTTATGAAAATAGAAATTCTTATATGGATTTTTTTTTAATAATACTTTGCTTCCTTAAAATGTAAATTTGTCTTTTATAACCAAGGAAACAGACTTTGGGATGATGAATATTAGAATATTTTCTTGTATTTTTATACCTAGGCACAAGGTGTGTCATGGCTGTTGATCATATAGGTAGTTATAAAGTGGAGTTTATAATATTAAGTAACCCAGTTATCACCATGGATTTAATTGATACTGTTGTAAAACAAAACTAGTGGAAGAATGTGAATGTTACTAAATTAGGAACCTGATGTGTTCTGTTTCTAGAACCAGCATATCCTTATATGCAATTGAAAATACCCATAAAGGTTCAAATATTACAGCTATTGCATTTATGAAACTTCTCTAATTGTAGCTGCCTTTGAAACGGATTAGTTTTGTTGCTTTGTGGCACCCTTAATGTGAATATGAATAGTTTTCTTTGTTCTCAATCATAGCTTTTATTTTTATATACTGTCATACACTGGAACTACTTCAACATGTAGTTGAATATAACCTAATAGTTAGGAATTAGTATTTCCATGTTCTTTCATATTTTTCTCTGAAGGATTAAACAGAAAATCCAAGCAGGATTGAAACTTTTTTGTGTTCATAGTTGAACATATAGTCTACATTGACATATGGAGAATTGGGGGGAGGGGGGTATTACTATTTAAGAACTGAAATTCCTCTGTTAGTATTATGATCCACTCCCCCGCCATGGGAGAAAAGAGAAATCTGGAATCAACCAACAGCTCCCCTCCTCTGCAGAGTATATGCATATGATCTTTAAGCGTAGCACATTTATCAAGAGATTGTAAAATCACTCAACAATGTGCCTCTATCCAATGAAGCCTTTGGGTAGGAAATAGAAGTGATATGGAATAATCTATGTATCACTGTCAACCTGAAAAATAGTGATTTATCTCAAATTGTCAACTTTGCTTAGAATACAAAGCAGAAAAATGAATGTTGTGTTTCTTCCTTGCTTTGCTTTGATGTGATAGTAGACAACAAAATTCAGAAACTCTGGGCTAGTGCAGATGTAAGGCTTCCCACCCTTTAAGCATGCATAGGGGATCAGGAATGGGCTATGGGATTATTCAGTCCTTTCCCCTTCCTTTTTCTCGCACAAATCCCCTTCCCTCCCTTGTCTTAACTATGCTTTGCTATGTCTACACTACTGTTAAACCATGGTGAAGCTTGATCACTGGCATTCAGAATCAGTATTTGAAGTGGTTTACAAATCCTATCTTACAAGACTTAACAAATGTTCAGGATTGTGCAGAGATGAAGGTTCATGGCTAAGGATGGTAGAATCCGCACACAAAGAGAAGGCTAGGGACAGAGCACACAATGCCATGGCCTGCTCCCACTTCTTTAACTATGGTTAAGGAATGGAAAGTGTTTTATCTGCATTGTATTGTCTGTGCATTACCCAAATGTATGTATTTTTCATCCTCTTAAGAGTTATGATGCTGATGTCCATGAGGTCTAAATTTAATTACTTTTACAGCCATGTGAAATAATTATACAACTCTATCAGTATCTTAGGTTTAAATGTTAAGAAAATGCTGATGTAATCCATGATGCATTCTAGGACAGTATATGAAATACTGGTTTGGGCATACTATACTGGTTAAGAGTGATGTCTTAACAGTAAAACCCCATTTGTTTCTCCTATCTCCCTTCTGAATTTCTAAGATGATTAAGAAATTAATTGGACATAGTCTTCTAAATGCAGAAATTACTATATATATTCAATGTGCCTGCCACCTGCTGTCCTTTATGAGATAAGAGTGGTGGCCTAAAAATCCACACTAAGCTCTGGCTATAGAAATGCAACTGTGGCAAACAGTAATAATTAAGAGGGCTTTCAGAAATCATCCAATATAACTAAATTGATATCTGTCAATTACTCTACTACTGGCATTTGGAAAAGGATGTTCCACAATATTGTAAATACAGAAAAATGGGCATATCTGTTTGGATGAGGGAAGAAAATCCTAAACTTCTTTCAGAGGATACAATATTGTGTATTATAATGAGCTTTGCAACAAGTGCTGTTCTATTCTAGGATAGTTAAATAGGGAAAAATATTTGATTAACCAAGTGAAAGATATGCCTTGTAAACAAACCGTGACTGTAATGATATTTCTTTAAAAATGGAAAGAGAAAGGGTGAAGGGATAACAAAATAGCTTTTTAAGGTAATACAGTATAACTACACACAACGCCCAGGTTGAAACTTGACATCTACTTGCACTCTATTTTGACCTATTATAAACTGCACATTAATGTAAACATGTAAAATAATATTCCTAGCCTTCAAGTATACTATTGTAAATGTAACCGTGAGGTAATATATTTCACTTCCTAGTGGCTTAGTACTACAGGCTACTGTGCCAGGAAATAAATATAGAGGGTTGTATAAAACAGCTGCAGCTCGCATGCAGACTGTAGTGTTATGGAAAGCAGTACCAAGATTGCTTCAAGTTGTATCCATGCTGCTGTGCTGGCTGCCAGTGCCAGGGGTGGTATGGTGGTATAGCCTACAGCCACTATATGCTAACAAAAGGCAGGGAAACAAAAGCCAGCTCATCTTTGTACTATCCTGAATTGGCATTCAGCTTCATCAGTGCAATCTTTTGCACCTAATGTTTTGTATTGAGCTGTCAAGCAGCTACGACCCTTGTAGCTCAGTCAGTGCAGCCACTTATTAGTAGAGTTGGGTGTGTTCCAAAGCCCACTTGGGCATGGTACCTTTGTGTGTGCCATCTTGGCAGAATATGCTCCCCAGAAGTGCATAGGCGCAGCTTCACACACAATAACTTTTGTTGCAGAGAGTTGGCTGTGTCATTTGGTTCCTAAAGGCAACTGCACTGCATAACCAGAATGGCCTGTGGAAATGTGTGGGTTCCCAGAGATTGCAGCCTCCTCTTTTTTTTTAAAAAAAAAAAAATCCATCTCTGTTCCTACCAGGTTTTTACTCCCCCAGTTACACAGAGCTGAGCTCTTGGTTAAGCTCTCTCCTCACTAACGATAAGGTTTATAGTCAATGTATTCTTAGCTACAGCTTGGGGATGGTAAGAGAGTTTAACCACAAGTGTGAGTTCAGAGAACACAGTTGGCACAAGACTAAAAAAAGACCATGGAGGAGCAAAGTGGTTCTAGGAGCCAGTATGGTCCCAATAAGCCAGAGTGGTCCTGAGATTATTAAAAACAACCCTGCTTTATAAAAGTTTCAGCATATCTTTAACATGGCTTAAAACTTCAGCACAAGTTTGTAACATCATGATGGAAAATAAGGTACTTGACTGAAAAATGAAACTTGAATAAGCATATGTTTAATTGTGGAGGTTTTTCTCTGTCCTTTGGAAAGGAATTAGCATATCTTGCATCATTATTTGCTTACCAAAAATAAAGGTCACTTATTACTTAAATTGCACACAAAGTGTATTCTTTAAATAAACCAGCACCTTATGTGAACTTGGTGCAATGAGGGGAGGGGAGAGGAGAACTTGTATGCATCTATTTTTATTTTTTATTTTTTGCAACTCATTTTAAATGACTTATTTTATTATTTAGAATCACCCCCTCCCACTTCTGGATGTAGTACTGTTTTTGTTGCATGTAGAGCAGGGTTACTGAATCTCCAGACCACAAGCCCAAACCATCAGAAGTTCCAAGGTGGAACGCAAGGCCATTTCTCCCAACCCATGCCTCGCGTCTTATCAAGCTGATGGGGGGGGGGGGTTTCAGTCCTGCTGGGTGCTGTTTTGCTATGTTTGAAGGTGAAGAGAAGTATGGTGTACAAGGTAAATTGAAAGTATAACTCCAGTGACTCATTCTTGCTTCAGTAAACCAATACTAATGTTGCCTTATGCTTCTAAAATTGTAGACTTACCAGTTTAAGCATTTTTACAAGCTTATTTCAAGACTGGAACTGTTCTAAGGAAGGGAAAGGAGAATGTTAGCTGCTTTGAGACTCCTTTGGGTAGTGATAAAGCGGGATATCAAATCCAAACTCCTCCTCCTCTTCTTCTAAGTTCCGTTAGGTCACCATTAGTTGCTGCTTTAAGTGCTGTGATAGTGATTCCCTTAACTGTTCACTAAGTGGATCAATCCTTTGCTGGTGTGGAACTGCATGAGTAGTCACGTCTTGTCTCAAGTCATTAGGTGCTTCCAGACACTTGCTAGAATCAAGTTAAAAGTTTGGTTGCATCTTTTGGGGAATCCCTATCCAGACATCCTTCAGCTGCTGTACTATCTCAAGGAGCTAAACCACAGCATGCTTAAGACAGTGTAGAACACATCTACTCCCAAGAACTTCCCACATTCTTAATTCAGTAAGACTATGAATACTAAATGCATGCAACACAGGACACAACCATAGCTGTGTTAGGTAGGCAGCGCTGAGGAAACTGTAAACCCCTAATGTGTAGAGAGAGGCTGATGCCACCTATGGCAGCCCGTATAAACACACCTTCAGTTGCATAGAGAAATGGTTCCTCCTTTTCTGATAACAGCCCAAGGACAAAAACATTATGTTCAACTCCTATTCCATTAAGAACAATAGCCTTGTACTGTATAGGATTACTTACCATATGGCATGATATTATAACATGTTTTTCAGCCTGCTTGTTAGGGCCAGCTTTCTGTCAAATTGCAGGACAAGTAAGCATGCACTGTATAAGGGAGATTTTGACAAGAGGATGCCTTTTTCAGCTGCTTCAGAGTTCAAGTAACTGTAGAATAGTTGTTCAGATGCAAAAGGGAAATCCTGTTCACTCAACTAGTTCCCACCCACCTATTTTGAAGATTTCATAGATGTTTTACAAAAATGACACAAGCTTAGACACAGGTTCCTTTACTGATTTTACAGCACAGATGAGTTGGCAAATACAACATAAAATGGAAACCATTCCTTCTTTTAGAAACAAAAAGATACAATGAGATCACACAGGGTTTTTTTTTAATTGGGTTTTGAAGAAAAACGCCTGTTCATTTAATAAGTTATTACAGTTGCTGTCACTTGTGAACACAAAGCAGGTCAAAACAAGGAACTTTGCTCACAAGAATTTGGCAGTATGTGGGGGAAATGAAGTTAAGTACAGCTGAGAGAACAGCAGAAGCAGAAGTGTCAATACTTCTCTGCCAACTAAATTAAATGGAGATAAGTAGAACTGGAAATGTTTCTGCTTCATGCATGTGTTCAATGGACAAACCAGCTATTTTCCACAACAGAAAAAAATCTTGGAATAAATCCAGACTGGATACCACAGGCTAATACACCAAATGAAGAGCCACAAAAGCATCACAATGTGTCCAGAACTGTATCTCAAACTCACTGTTCTGAGTCCTGCATTATAACAGATGTCCACAGCTATTCAAAGAGAAGATCCTCATCCTTTTCCTCCGCAAGCAAATTAGCAGGCTCGCGCAGCTGTCCAGCAGCCCTCTGCAACTCTTTCAGTTTTTCATTCTTTTCTTTCAGTATCTTCTTCTTCTCCTGGATCTTCTTTAATCTACAGAGAAAAATAGTGCAAACTATTGTAAAGCTGGCGTGCAGATAGCAGGTCATTCCTACATGTGCCCACCCACACCCCACCCTGAAATGTGACACAGCCATTATCTGGATTTTATTTCCAATTTCACAAAGTTTAGGGGAAAGCTAGGGCTTCTCATTCCCTGCAATGGCTTGGTGCACTGAGTGTTTTCCCACGCACCAGAAAGAGAGGAAACTCAACTTTGTTGTTATGTGTGAGTGTCGCAGTCCCAGTGTGTCACCCTTAGATGATAAATTGTTCCATTTGACACTGCATTTGAAGGCTTTGGTAAACATGAGTTAATATACATTTGTATTCTATTCCAATGGGAAATAGTTGACAGTAATGGGCCATCAATTCTGTAGAACTTAGCTGAAAATTTAAGGACAAAATGTACCAGCATTTGGAGGTGGTGGTGTACTTTCCATTGCATCTTTGAAACTTGTTTGCAGCCCTAATCACCTGTTTTCTTTTGGCACAATTATTTAAAAATTGAATTTCTTCCTAGAAAAGGTGAGGTGGTTGCTTAGAGCAGGGGTAGGGAAAGGAACGAGGGTACTAACTACCTGGTGTCCTCCAGATCTTTTGGAGTACAACTTCCATTAGTTCCAGCCAACCTGCCTGTGGGTTGATGGGAGATGTAGTCTAAAACATCTGGAGGAGGATGAAAACTGGTGGTGGAGCTGCAGGAAAAACATTGAGTGTGCAAAGGTTCCCTCCTCTTTGATTAACAGAGACATTTGTGGGCTCAAAAGACTCCATTCCAGGGCAGCTATTTGATTCCACTCAGTGCTTAGCAGCGATTCCCAAGATCACAGAGGGCAAAAAAAGTGCAACTGTGATTATGGAAAATGGTGTCAGCAGCCATTGGCTATACCCATATGCAACCCAGTTTACATTTTTATTTCTCCACATGATTCTATTCCTGAGGATACTCAAAAGGAATCACTCGGGAGAAAAAATGCCACCAATATATGTACGTGAACCATACCTTTAAAAAAATATACAAATGTTCTTCATTTAAGGGTTTATAAACCTCTTCCCCAACA
This sequence comes from Darevskia mixta, assembly GCA_034641385.1. Taxonomy (NCBI): domain Eukaryota; kingdom Metazoa; phylum Chordata; class Lepidosauria; order Squamata; family Lacertidae; genus Darevskia; species Darevskia mixta. The sequence goes on from JAWWNH010000066.1 coordinate 28,912,746, forward strand.
AGTGTTTTTGAAGTGGTCTACAACAAAAATAATCAGCAGAGCCTCCTGCTAAAGCAAACTTTCCTGAAGCAATTCCAAGCTCTGAATAACCAGAATGGCATAATGACCTAGGCTGAAGGTCTTAGAGGTATTTTTCTTACCCTGCACTTAACATCTGCACACCAACAATATTTTCCAGATTCATAATTTCCTATTTTTGGATTGCCAAGTCACTCACCTGTAAAACTCCTCTCGCTCTCGCTCATCCAACTCAGTTATGATATAAGAGAGTGTACGTTCAATCCTGGGAATAATCACTATAAAAAGAAATTGCTGTTAGTATGATTCTATAAATACAAGAAGCAAAAATTAGTTATTCTGCTGATTGCCATCTATGTTTCTGAACATACATAGATATGTGTATAGTCTTATCTCCTGCCAAGGGGTGTCCAGGTTGTCAACCCCTGAGTTAGATGCATAGTTTGTTGTATGGCACAGTAATTTAAGCACTACACAGGATGGCCAGAGTGTGACAGAGCAAAAGGAAAAATGCTTCACAGTGATGTGGTGTTCCAGGGGACACAACCATAGTGGTTGTGGGGGGAAAGGGTCATCTTAGGGAGATGGTTCTTCTAGATTCTGACCTCTTCCAAGATAGTACTATGAAATGGGGCCTTGGAAAAGTCATCCATCAGCACAGCTCTGAATCACATGGTATTTATTAGGAAGCTTCATTTACTACCCAATTTATGGTGGACAGTATTTTTTGGTTATGCTCTCCATTTGGACCTGGTTCAGATGACACTCTAAGCCAAATGGACTGAAGAGGAGCAAAGCAGCTGCAATCTGAGAGCCCACATATTGCTCGCCCTGTTATGCAAACCAGCTCATTCACCATAGCTAGAACACACTGTCCTTTCTGTGTTCAAGAGCACCTAAGGCAAACTCACCCAGCCTGATACCCTCCAGATGTTTTGGACTACAACTCCCATCATCCCCAACAGTTGTAGTCCAAAACATCTGGAAGATATCAGGCTGGGCAAGACTAACTTAAGGATTATCTCCTTTGACTCACCATGCTCAATAGCATTCACACGCCTATTGGTTATCTTGATGGCTTCATCTAGTGTAACAAACGAAGTCTATAGAAAGGGAAAAGAATGAGCATAAAATTAGATATTTGTGCAAAAGAAGCATGATGCATTAGCTCTTTGTACCTCAGCCCTGAGCAGAGACATGTCCGCAAATATATGGGACTTTTATTGCTAAGAAAGATAAATTGATCTGATACCATGCAGGCTTGGTCACTCACTTGGTATTTCACACGCCAGTTTCCCTAAATAGAGTATTTATTGACAGCTCAGTCTTCCAAACTTACTAGCACAGCTTTTTTTGCACCAGCCTACTATTAGGGGATGGCAAAATAGAATCAGGCTGCCCGCACTCCCAGTGCTGATTTACCCACATTCTAGTGTTAATTTGTAAGGTGGAAAGCAGGGTGTGTTGTTAATTCTTGCACAGGATAAAAGGTAAAGGTAAAGGACCCCTGACAGTTAAGTCCAGTCGCGAACGACTCGGGGGTTGCGGCACTCATCTCGCATTATTGGCCGAGGGAGCCATTTGTCCGCAGAACGTTTTTTCCGGGTCATGTGGCCAGCATGACTAAGCCGCTTCTGGTGAAACCAGAGCAGTGCACGGAAACTCCGTTTACCTTCCCGCCGGAGCGGTACCTACCCGTATTTTCCGGCGTATAAGACGACTGGGCGTATAAGACGACCCCCAACTTTTCCAGTTAAAATATAGAGTTTGGGATATACTCGCCGTATAAGACTACCCCTCTTCCAACGCACACCAATGCACACTGGAGGCAGCCTTTTTCACCATGAGCGCCCGTCTTGTCTAGCGGCTGAGGCGGCGAAGGTGAGAGCGGCCGTGAGGGGAGGGGAGTGTGTCTCTCACCTGCCTGCCTGCCTGCCTGCCTGTGTCTCGGGGGCGGGGCGTGTGCACCAGGAGCAGGCGGGCCAGGACTGGGCGAGAGGCATCTGTTTGTGCGCCCCCCCCGTCTCTCGCTCGCTGGCTCCCTGCGAGGGGGTGCAAGAGGGGCTGAGGAGGAGGCGGGGCCGGGACGGGGACAATGGTGGCGTCTCCTCCGAGTCCGCGGCTTTTCAGCACCCGCCCTATAAGACGACCCCCAACTTTTGAGAATATTTTCCTGGATTAAAAAGTAGTCTTATACGCCAGAAAATACAGTATTTATCTACTTGCACTTTGGCGTGCTTTCGAACTGCTAGGTTGGCAGGAGCTGGGACCAAGCAACAGGAGCTCACCCAGTCGCGGGGATTCGAACCGCCGACCTTCCGATCGGCAAGCCCTAGGCTCAGTGGTTTAGACCACAGCGCCACTACAGGATACTGTAGCCTATTTACTGTTAGTGGCAGAAGGAAGGGCCTATTGTACAATGTGTACATCCATAAGCACACACAAAAGTGAGCACACAACATTCTACCAGGCTGATAATCCAGATTCAGCAACTCAACAAAAAGACCCAGCTGTGCGCTCCTTTCAAAGACGTTGAGAGCATAGCGCAAACTTAGTGCAACAAGGTGGGATTCTGTGCAATTGTCAGCTCATCAGTGTTTTGGAAGCCAAGTCCAAAGGCTGCAATCTAATTTCCCCTTAAACGAAAGCCATACAGCTACACCTACCCCAAAACCACTCCCTGGCACTACCATGCACCCCTTACTTGAGGTCAGAGTACAATATGCAGTTCCTCTTGTCCTCAAAATATATCTTAAAAGCAACTACAGATGATCAATTAGAAAAGGAAGCAGATACTTTAAAAAGACCTCACAAATAATTATTATATATACAGCCATACCAGAGGTCCTTTTAATAGTTTTCTTTCTCCACCTACCTGCAGAGAGGCCAATTCCACGAGGAGTTCTACTGCTTTGGCATAGTTCCTTTTCAGTTTGGCCAGCTGCTCCCCACCTCTGGCTAAACCAGTCAGCTCATAACCTGAAAGAATTCATCCAGTACAGTTAGCAGCCTCATTAGCAACAAAAAAATCAACCACCAAACAGAAAACTAAACCATCAGAATATTTACTATAGGGTGAAGGATGGTTCCAAGCATGAGACAGCTGCAAAGCCACTCATACGGAAAATGCAAATAGTTGTAAAGGGATATACCCGACGGTGTCAGGGCGCTTGCAGAATGGGTTTCCACCAGTGTGATAGAATTTCCCCTTCCTCTCCAATCCGTGTACCCTCAAAGTCTGATCCAGAGGGTTAGAGCACCCTCCTGGAGTGGGGTGGAGGTAGGACTACAAAAGGAAGGGGAAGTTCCATCGCACAAGTGATATCGCCCAAAGAATGCAATCTTGACCCTACTAAAGTAAATAGCACAAGTTTCCGTAACTTCCCAAAGCTCAGGATTGCATTTTAAAAGGCACCATGTGGTCTTTCACGTGTTAACCTCTCCTCCAGTATATAAAAGCAACCCGATTTTTTAAAAATTGAGGGCTAGTCCTGCTAGTGTAAAGGGGCTTCCCCTGACAAAAAAAAATCTGCCATGGAAGGCAGGGAGAACCCTCAGAGCAGCATACAGGGGCAGAGAGGGGGGATCGTTTCATCAGGCAAGCAGAAACACTTGCACTTGTCAGAATGATCAGAAGAGTGCAATGTTAAATTCTTCCCTAAACATTTACAGAGAAGCTGTAAATAGTCCACATAACCATTGCTTATTATATTATACCACAGGCCAGTTACAGAAGATACAGTTTTCAAGGCTCTCAAACATAGCATATTAAAGCTAAGATCACATCAAAACTTCTTGAGATAAGGAAAAGAAAGAAAAATCACTTACTGTCTCCTCCTTCTTGGTAATGTTCAAAAACTGGCAGGGTCACACCTGTAAAAGATACACAGCAGTTTGTGTAATTAATGAATTCCACTTATCAGATTCTGCATTGAACAGGAATTGGACCTCGATCACCTTCAAAGTCCACGCCAATAATAATAATAATAATAATAATAATTTATTATTTTTACCCCGCCCATCTGGCCGAGTTTCCTCAGCCACTCTGGGCGGTTTCCAGTCAAATGTTAAAACAATACAGCATTAAATATTAAAAACTTCCCTAAACAGGGCTGCCTTCAGATGTCTTTTAAAAATAGGATAGCTGCTTATTTCCTTGAATCTGCTGGAAGGGCGTTCCACAGGGAGGGCGCCACTACCGAGAAGGCCCTCTGTCTGGTTCCCTGTAACCTCACTTCTCGCAATGAGGGAACCGCCAGAAGGCCCTCGGCGCTGGATCTCAGTGTCCGGGCTGAACGATGGGGGTGGAGACGCTCCTTCAGGTATACAGGACCGAGGCCGTTTAGGGCTTTAACCAACTATTTGATTCTACTATAAGCCGCACTGAACAATGTGGTAGTTTCTCTGTGATTTAAATAATTAAATAAATAGAATTTAAAATAATTATATCACATGTAGCATAAAGATACACACCTGCTACATTGTCTTTCTTAGCTCTGATCTTGACCTGAGCTTTGTTCACATTCTGAATCACAGTTGTACTGCAGAAACAAATATGTATCAGTACATATTCAACGGATTTGAGGAAGCAATTGCCAGTATATTTTCTTAGTTCTCATGAAGTATGTTTAATGCGAACACAGCAGCATACATAGAAATGTAAAACCTTGTCCTAGCACCTGCTGCACAATTCCATGTATGTTTTCTCAGAGCAAGTCTCACTTGTGAGGCTTAATCCCAGGACAGTGCAAACATAACACAACATCATGGTATCCTATAAAACTGAAAAGTACTAGAGGTTCTGTTTTTTTCCTTCAAATACAGTACTAAGCTGAATTAAAGGTTCTAGCTCTTGAACCAATAAAAATGCACTGCTGTTTTTCTTATTCATAGTTGTGATAACTGAGATGTTTTACACATGTGAAATGGGATGCTGCATTTTAAAATATTCCTACAATATATTTCTAAAATGTTTCTGAAATCATGATTAGTGAACTGCCATTTTTATAATGTTCAAAGCAGTGACCACAGCAAACCATGCTGATCAGTCTTCAAAACATGCTCTGATGTGCTGTGGGCAATGCAGTGGTAATTTATTTTAAAGAGTAATCGATGACTGCTACTGGAACACAAAGTCACAGAAACTCATGGAGTCATTTGTCAACTAGAAGAAGCTAAAATATGAAGGTAGGTGGTAATATTTAGAACACTGTGGAGTCTATCACAACTTTAGTGTTATTCCCTGCCCTCATATTTTTCTTCTGCTCATTTATCTTTGCAGACACTCTGGAAATATATTTTATTTCCTATGGTGTTTGCATTCTACCTTTTCCTCTTATAGGATCTGCTGCAGAATTTTCATTTTCCTCCCAATCTCCTCCACAAACAGAAAGGAATGGTTCACCTCTTGAGAGAGGCCAAATGACTCATACAGAAGTTCCCTCAACTTCACCCATTTGTGAGCTTTACCTGAAGTCTCCAGCTGTGAACTTTGCCTCAGCAAGAGAAAAGGCTGCTTCTCTCATCACCTCACCCATCAACATCTTTGTCTGCAAATACAACCCAAAAAAGGACATTTTCTGAAGCCAATATACAGGTTACAACCAATATACAGGTTACAACTGATAATGAGAGTTAAGTCTGGAGTGGGCCTCCAGGTTACAACTGATAATGAGAGTTAAGTCTGGAGTGGGCCTGTTTTGTTTTAAAAAGAGCAAAACTCATTCCTGCTATTATAATGGTTCGTACATTGGAAATTCTTTAGCTTTATTTCACAGGTAAATTCAGTACATTAAAACACACTACCTCAATAATTTTTTTAAGAATCTGCCGGAATCTCATAGTCAGAGCATCAGATTTCTTCTTCAAGAGGTTGCGACCTGTCTGTGCTCCTTTCAAACGGGCCTTCATGATGGTCTGAGCCCTGTCAAATTCAAAAAAGTGATAAATACTTTTGATCTTGTCACTGGAGATGATCTGGGGAAAAGAGAAGAATGTTCCTGAAAAGGCACATTCCTAAAAACAAGAGGAAATATTCTTTGGCTCACAGAACTTGAACATACACTTACAACACATTTCTGACAGTCCAATTCTATGCCTGTCTACTCTGTAATAATACCTACTGTGCACTGAAGGGTACATCATAAAAGAGGTTTAAAGAATCTCTCAAGGCAAATCTTTAAAAATGTAGTATAAACACCAACAACTGGGAAACACTGGCCTACAAGCATCCAGCCTTTACCAAAGGTGTCATGGACTTTGAAGATACTCGAACTCAGGATGAAAGAGAGAAACGAGCTAAGAGGAAGGCACGTTTGGCAAACCCTCACCATGATCAACTCCCACCCAGAAACCTATGTCCCCATTGTGGAAGGACATGTGGATCCAGAACTGGGCTCCACAGTCACTTATGGACTCACTGTTAAGACTGTGTTCATGGAAGAAAATCTTACTTGGTTATGAGTGATTGCAGAAGAAGAAGAAGAAGAAGAAGAAGAAGAAGAAGAAGAAGAAGAAGAAGAAGAAGACATAAGCTTATAACCTTTAGGCTGCAATTCTAAACATGCTTGCAATCCCCATACCAAATAAGGAAAGATGACAAACTCCAGTTTTATGGAGAGGCTGCTACGGAAGTGCTGACAAGAGAACTTTAGAATTGGTTCACTCTGCCAAAGGAAGCTCAGCAACCTTTCTGTTCGAATTATCACTTTTAGAAATATGGCAACCCTATCATAAGCTAAGTTCCTTACCGGAAACTGAATAATTTGTTTTGCATTATGAACTGTCTCTTCTACCATTCAACACAAACCAAATCACATCACATACTACTTTTCCCAATAGTTCCAGGTTAGAAAAGGGAGCTACCTGGTAACATATGAACAGCAGCATGGACAGAGGCAATCCTATGACAAATGGTGGATATTTGAAAATGAGACAACCACTGCAGGCCCCTGCCTCACTTTTATAATCGTAGCAAGAAGCAATAACATTGGCTTCACCTAATGGCTAGACACAATTTGCTTTCTACATGCTTGCAATTATCTCAAAGAATGGTAACAAGCAGCTGCCCCACAGTAAACAACGGTCTGTGCTCACTCTATGGATTTGCCTGAATTCAATGGTTTTTGCCTGTTCAGTATTTGCTGTGTCCACCCATGATTCCCATGATCTCCAAGGAAAAGTACTGTAATTGGAAACATAACAACAATCTAATTTTGGGCAGTACAGTACTAGAAATATTGAATAAGGAGATTTCATGGCAATTTCTTAGAGTTATGTCTCCCAGGAACTGCCTAAGCTGGAAATCAACTTGAGGAAGAGAACTGGAACTTCTTTAAATGAAAGGAAGGTCTGGTGTCCGTATTCCTGTACTGACTGGCTTGCACCACTGCCTCTCTATCTCAGACTAACTCATTTACTAGTTGGAACAAGATTCAGCAAAACTGTGTGTGGACACTAAACATGGCTCTGTTTACTATCAAGAATCCCATGCCAGATTCAGCAAACATACTGGAAATATGGCTGATCTATGTAAGGAGCAGGAATCTATACTCATAATAAAAACTCTGCATATGATTGTACTGCAAGGGTGAAATTCAATGCATACCTGCCTAGAGAAGATTCCACTGAAATCAATGTGACTTCCAAGGTAACACAACAGTATGGCAATGTGTGAAAATGAAAAACTGCCAAGCTAGGCACTAGAAGTACAATTAATTTTATGGCACTTAAAAGAAACAGAAGACTTACAGCCTACAAAATAAGAGTGCTCAGAGGAAACTCAGTTCTCCCTCTCAAAATCCAGTTTGAAAGCTGAACACAGTTGTTTATTATTAAGAAGTTTCTATTTTGAATTCACTAAGGTTGCAATCTTATGTACTAGAATAAGCTTTCTACTTTTGAGCATGATTTTGAGGCTTCACTTTCCTCTCTTTTTTAGTACTGCCCCTTCCTACCATCCTCTGACTAGAAAAAAAGTGTCTCTAATACAAACTTATTAATAATAATAGGAGACATTTCAAGCATTGCATAGTCAGATAAAATGACAACCCTGTTCCATAACTGTCAAAGACATCTGACCATATGACAAAGCGATTGCCATTTTGACCTGGAAACAACTCACATTTCACTTCCCCATTTTTTAAGCCTACAAGTATGTCTTGTCTGAATGGAGAGGGGGACTCTTATATTCCAACGCATTCTCCCACAACCCCTTGTAAACTTAACCAACGCCAATCAATACATTGGTGATAGTTCTGGGATTCAAACCAGAATTTGCCGAGTATCAAATTCTGCACCCCAAAGCGCTCTCCAAATTCAACGCGAATTGAAGCAATCCAAAATACAGTAACTACCATTCTATTGGGCTCTTAAGGCCGCTGAAAACGGATCGCACCCTCCCTTTGCGAATTACAAGGGTGAGAAAATGCACTCCCGTGACGGCGGCTAAAAGGGTGTTTGTGGCTGATCCGTGGCAGCTTGAATTTGAGGGCAAAACACCCCCCAGCGCACAGTGTCCGGCTGTGGGGCCGCAGGGAAGGAACTGCCCGCCCCCGCCCAAGGGAGGCCCCGAAAGGACCAGGAGAGAAGCGCCACTCACATCCGCGAAGGGAAAACCTCGATCCTGTCTTTGCCTGACATCTTGCCCGGGGTGGTCGGTGGAGATCGCTCAGGAGACGCCGCTGGCTTCTTCGCTTCCTTCTCTCAGCTGGGCTCCCACTCCTGTCACGTGACTCCTCTTGGTTACCAAGGGCACCGAGGCCTCCAGTTCCGCTTCCAACCACCAAGCCCCGCCCTCCACGCCGCCCGTCACCGAGGAGGCGCCTCCTCCTCCTCCTCGGCTCGTCAGGGTGCTCAGCCCGGCGGGCGCCGAGTCAAAAGGCATAGAGCCAGAATCTAGACAGGAGAGCTTGGGCAAAAACTCTATGGTCCAAAGCACTGACTTCCGAGGTAACTGCAGAGGAGCTGCCCACTGTATGTCGCAGAGAAACGGATCATTTTTAGAGAGTTGCCGTACAGACTGAACTTCCAGCAAAAGTGGAAATCCGCCACATGCTCTAATTCCCCATTGTGGCCCTGCTCCATCCCTTGGATTCTTAATGATACAATCCATTTTATTCTTTGTCTTTGTTGTTGTACAAAGCCACCCTTCTGAGTAATACCCCTCTCCACCCTCTCACTATATATAAGGGTCTGGTGACTTCTGTTTCAGTGTATCTGAAGAAGTGTGCATGCACACGAAAGCTCATACCAAGAACAAACTTAGATGGTCTCTAAGGTGCTACTGGAAGGAATTTTTTAATTTTGTTTTGTTGTTGTACGTTAGGTTCACACAGGCGGTACAAATCCCACGTTCCTTATTTATTTATTTATTTGGTATCCGGGGGCAGAAGAGAGAGAGAGCTGTGCGGAGACCTCCACGAGCTCAGCTTAACCGTGGCTGCACAGCGTGCCACTGCACATCAGCAGAAACAGGGGTTGCTGCAGTTTCACAACCGGATCTTATTTCGTGCGCAAAATTTCGATCCCCCCCTCCCGCCGCCGCTTTTAAGTATTTTTTAAAGGCACTGGACACAAGCCAAGATCCATTAAAACAAGATGCTACTGGAAGGTGCTACTGGAAGGAATTTTTTTACTTTTTTTTTTTTACTTTTTTACTGGAATTTTTTTACTTTTTTACTTTTTATTTTGTTTTCATTAAAACAAGAGTACAACTTAAAACCATTAAAGCAACAGTATAAAAGCAAACGATTCAGAGGATTCAAATAAAACAGGGTCCAATATTATGGGTCAGCAGGGAGAGCTTGAGTAAAAAGAGATGTATTTGCTTTCTTTTAAGTTTTGAAATATTTAAATACGCAGCACTCTTGCATGCAAATCAGTGGAGCACAAAGCTTTCTACGTGCAACGGCGCTGAATATGTGCATGCATGTTATGGGAATGGGATAGCACCTTTTAAGATAGTCTGAAATCTATTTTTTTAAAAATAATTTTTATTGGTTTTGTAAGATGTTAACAAAAAAGAATAACATAATATTCCATATCTTAAAAAGTATTACATATATAAGAAAAAGAAAAAAAGAGAAAAAAGTTTTAAAATGAGAAAAAACATTAAAATTTCTAACACATACATATAACTTTCCCTTTACATTATTATAAGACTTCCTTCGGTCCCTCCCATCTGAATTTCATTTCCTTAACCTTCTCTAGAAGTTTCTATAAGATAGTCTGAAATCTATAGCCTTTTTTGTGATGCGATTTCTTTTTTTGGCGGTGGGGGGATTGGAAAGCCAAACGAACCTCAGCGCCACCTCTTACTATGGTAAATGTACAATTCTGACTACAACCTCAGAAATCCTTGCATTCTGCCTCAGCTTCCCGATACAAATACCCGTTGTGACCATTCTACCCTTTTCTATCTCTGTGCAGAAAACCAATTCCGCTGTGGGCGGGAGGCGCCGATAAGGCTTGGCGGTCGTGTCGCGCGACCATTTCCTTCCCGCCCTCCAGTCTATCAGGGCACCAAAGACTTATGGGAGCAGCTGGGTAGAAATGCTTCCGGCTACTTTTCCCGAAAATGCTTCCGGAAGAGGCGGGATGGCGGCTGCGCATTTTGAGGCGGGGTACACGCTGTGACCAGAGGCGGATACGAGCAGTCGGCCGAGACCCCAGTCCGGAGCGCAGAGAGCGCGGCCTGTGGAAGAGACAGGTAAGCAAGCGGCAGGAGGGCTTCCCGCTCCGGGGAGGCCTACGAGAGGGAGGAGGGCCGCTCTGTGACCGACGCCCGGCCGCGGCGAGGGAGCGAGAGGGTGGGTGTCCTCCGTCATGCGGTATACTCGCGGGGCGCGCCCGGCAGGCCGAGACAGAGCCTCCCCATCCCGTTCTGCGGAGGGCTGTCGCGCGAGGGGGCCGCGGGGCCTCTTCCGACGTGAGGCATCGGCTTCCCGGCCGCGCTTCTCTTGGGCCACAGGCCTCCCTCGGTGAGGTGCAGATTATGTCACAAAAGGACACCCGTCCCCTCCTCACACGGCCGCGACGCCTCTCTTTAAGTTGCGCTTTGTCACACAGCCCCCACTTTGGTGTCTCGGGGGAAGAACTAGTCAATAACTCTCCGGGGGGAAACTGGACGGAGAAAAACGAGAGGGTTTCATAGCGATGTAGTAGTTGTGGCGACCATAATGTCGGCCCAGAACACAGAAAGTGACAAGGATGTTTCTAAGCAGCGTTCTGCAAACATGCGTGTCTGGTATGTTTTCCTTTTTTTTCTGCCAGTTGCAGGAAAATGGGAAGTTTTCCGGTACCAGAACAGCCTAAATAGATGTTACTTTTCGCCGTATTTTAAATCATGATTCAGTTTGGGCTGTTACAAATGAATAAATTGCCTCTCGATACAATTTTGCAGGATGCCTGGACTAAGCTGTAGGTTTTACCAGCATAAATTTCCAGAAGTTGAAGATGTGGTCATGGTCAACGTCCGCTCCATTGCGGAAATGGGAGCCTATGTTAGTCTACTGGAATATAACAACATCGAGGGCATGATTCTGCTCAGTGAGTTGTCCAGAAGACGTATTCGTTCTATAAACAAACTCATCCGAATTGGAAGAAATGAATGTGTTGTTGTCATAAGGGTGGATAAAGAGAAAGGTAAGTTAAAATTCTAGAGTGTTATTTCAAACTCTTAAGTATGCAGTCTAATGCATTCTGTCATAGCCTACCTGTAGCTGGCTTCAATATAGAAAAGTAAAGTGGGTTTCTAAAACTTTTCTTCCTGAAACAAGAAGTGTTTTCTACTGCCTTAAGTAGATAGAAGTGGCATTTTTATGAGTTTAGAAATTGTGTTTTGACATATTTCATTTTGTATTAATTAGGTTATATTGACTTGTCAAAAAGAAGAGTCTCTCCAGAAGAGGCAATAAAATGTGAAGACAAATTCACCAAATCAAAAACAGTAAGTTGCCATATTATTGGTTATTCTATTACTTTGCAGAATGGAGTGGGTGTAAATTCTACTGGTAACTGTGTACATGATATTCTTATGTTTGAAAAAATGTACCTTGAGTTATTTTGCTTCATGATGCAGGTGGGGAACCTGTGGCCCTACAGATATTGGAGTGCAGCTCTCATCATCCCTAGTCATTGACCATGCAAATGAGGAGTTAGAAATCTGTCATCTGGAGCAAGGGTAGCCAGTGTATATCTTCCAGATGTTGCTGAACTCCCATCAGCCGCAGCTAGTATTGCCAATGGTGATGGGAGTTGTAGTCTGCTATACTGTGTGGGCACCATATTGCCAACCCTGATTTGCAGGGTCACAGGTTCCCCACACCTGCAATGACAGTTTATGCATTGTCAGTTAATAATTGTTTAGAGTGTTTAGGACTTGCAAGAACTTTTCTAAGCCTGATTTAAATGAACAAGAGCATTGAGAATAAATGTGATATATATTGTTCTGTATCACTGAAAATGCCTCTGAATTTATCAGCATGAAAGTGATTTTGTGTTAACTTTTGTCTGTTTCATCTTGGTTATTTATAAAAATTATATACCATTGTATCATAAAAATATACCACAGCAGTTTACAATATAAAATATATAACCTGACAGTGACATCAGAACAAGTTAAAAACAAGTTAAAAGCAAAAAGAAATTGAAAACAAACAACCATAGACCATTGTGTGAGATGTACTCTTAATTGTTTTCATAGGCCTGGTGGAATAGATAGGTTTTCAGCAGGCATTTAGAAGTTGGCCAGAAGGTGCCTGTTGAATCTCCATTGGCAAGACATTCCACCGGACTGACGCTAAAGGCTCGGTTTCTCATTTTTGTCAGGCACCAGGCAAAAGCATTTCTCTATAACCAGGCTGTTGGTTGATTAATCATTCCATGGAATTTTAGATGTGTTTGTGGGCGGGGAATTATTGACTTGCTTTATTATTATGTTTTTTGTATTCTCATTTTGTATTTTTATGTTGTGAACTGCCCTGTGAAATTCGGATGAAGAGCAGTATACAAAATTAATAAATAATAATAATCTAGAACAGGTAACTTGCCAATTTCCTGAATATGGGAGTCACCCACCCAAAGAGCCTCCATCTTCCCAGGATTCAAACACAGTTCATTGATTCTCATCCAGTCCACCACTGCGTCACCAGTCCAAAACTTTCACAGCCTCTCCTGATTCAGATGTTAATGGAGAAATAGAACTGCATGTCATCAGCATACTGGTGACACCTCAATCCAGAATTTGATATATAAAGAAATAGAAGGGAGAGCCATAAACGTGATGTGTTAATTTGCACGAACAACACTAATATTTGTTGGACACATTTGTTTTTATATTGCATACAAATGCAAGTTGCAGTTCAATGTGCAATATACAGCATGACTATAAAAGTAAGAGAGTACTGACTCCATTTAAGAATTTCATGAAGAATATTAAAGAAGCTGGCAAAATGTCAGTGTAGTGTGATAATATGATGTAGCTTTATAGTTGTTAGGTGGGTGTGGTAGCATGCTCTTCTGTGCAACCTTTTACTACTGTTGAATGGTTTCTGCACCAAGACGAGCATTTGTAAGTGGTTTTGCACTTGAGTGTCAGTTGGATCTCCCACACCTGCAGTTTGCATTGGCCAAAAAGCTTTTAATTGATCCTTGTGGGACAGTGCCAATAGCAAGGATGGAGGGTCCTAATCTAAATTGGAATGGAACAAAGGGCAAAAGAGCCTCCACTTGGACTTCCAGCACCTGCAATTTGCTGCTTTCCCCACTTCTTCCTTTAGGCAGCACAGGCAGAGGGACAGGGCCAAAGAGGAGAGGACCAGATGGGAAGCCTCAGAGGATCCCTTCTAGGCTAGAGGTTTTGTGCCTCTGGGGTACACTTGTTTTACTGTATTGTACTGCAATAAAATTAAAATAGCCACAGGTTCTTATTTAAACATTTTTTAGAAAAAGAAATATTTAGTGGCCTTGTTCACATTTCACAGTAAGCCAAACTATGACTTTGGGACCACACAAACATTCCAGAAAGGAGCTTGCGCCCTCCTTGCTGCTCCTTGTTATTTTTAGCATAGTGCAGCACTTATACCAGCATCTGGCTTAGCTGAGGTGACTATTAGATGGATTTGTAACTGGTTGACTGACCCAAACCCAAAGAGTGATCAATAATGGTTCATCATTGTCAAAAAAGGTGACAGGTGGGGTGCTGTAGGGTTCTTTCCTGGGCCCATGGTTGTTCAGCATCTTTATAAATGACTTGAATGAGGGTATTGAGGGGATGCTCATCAAATTTGCCGGTGACACAAAACTGGGAGGGGTAGCCAATGTCACAGAGGACCGAATCAGGATCCAAGATGACCGTAGTAGATTGGAGAACTGGGCCAAAACCAACAAAATGCATTTTAATAGGGACAAATGTAAGCTTCTACACTTAGGCAGGAAGAACCAGCTGCACTAATATAAGATGGGAGACACCTGGCTTTCCGGTAGTTCAGGTGAAAAGGATTTAGGGGTCTTAGTAGACCACAAGCTTAGCATTAGCCAACAGTGTGATGCAGGGGGGAAAACTAAAAAAACTAATGCTGTTCTAGGCTGTATCTACAGAGGTATAGTGTCCAGATCAAGCGAAGTAATAGTACTTTGTCCAAGCTGGAACCTGTGCAGAGGAGGCAGCCAAGATGACCAAGGGTCCTGAAACCAAACCTTATGAGGAATGGTTGAGGATGTTGGGTATATTTCGACTGGAAAAGAGGAGATAATATAGCCATCTTCAAATACCTAAAGGGCTGTCACATGAAAGATGGAGCAAGCTTGTTTACTCCTGCTCCAGAGGGTAGGACACAAACCAATGGATTCAGGTTACAAGAAAGGAGATTCCAACTAAACATCAGGAAGATCTTTTTAACAGTAAGTCCTGCTTGACAATGGAACACATTCCCAATGGATTCTACTTCTGTGGAGGTTTTTAAGCAATGATTTGATATTCATCTGTCATGTATGCTTTAATTGAGATTCTTACATTGTAAAGGGTTGGACTAGATGACCCTCGCGGTACCTTCCAACTCTACAATACTGTGATTCCTCCTTGGCCATGGTTAGCTGCTATGTAAAGCTAAAAGAACTGGGGCGGAGCAAAGTGGCTTGTGTTTTCCTTACCAGGGGCCAGCATCTTTGTGTTAAGCCATGGTTTGACTTAGTGTTAGGTGTGAAGGTGGCCAGTGTTTCTTTCAGAAAGGGTATCTTAATGTGTAAAATGCACAAGCAATTGTCACCCTTTTGTATTTTTTCATATGAATTGTTCTCTGCATTGGAAGTAATTGTATGCATTTTTGAACATCTTCCTTGTTGTATGTAGGTTTACAGCATCCTTCGCCATGTTGCTGAGGTTTTAGAATACACAAAGGATGAACAGCTGGAGAGCCTGTTCCAGAGAACTGCTTGGGTATTTGATGACAAGTATAAAAGGCCTGGATATGGTGCATATGATGCTTTCAAGCAGGCAGTTTCGTAAGTACACTACTTTTTCAGCTTGTATTACCACTTTCAGTGGGTTTAGTTTGTTATAAAATGTCATATGCAATGAACCTTCTTTGCCTGACTGATCACCAAATGTCAGTTCAGATACAGCTACTTTTGGTAATGTTTAGATTTTAATAAGGTTTAAGGGAAAATAAATATTAAAGACTACAGAATAGCCTACAGGAGTACCTTTCCGCATTCATTTCTTGTTCATGCTTATTGCTATTGATGAAATGTTTCTTCATATTAAAACATGTTCCTGAGAAGGCTTTGCAAGAATCCTTCATTTCACTGGCCTATTTTAAATGGATTTGTTTTGTATCAAATTCATGTGGTCACATGAGCCTCTACCTGCAAACTGAATTAAGGCAGTTGAGATGCAGCCTTACCATAGAGCACTACAAACTTAACAGCCATAGCAGAATGTGCAGATTAAGTTAAGACTAATGATGCACAAGGTCTGCTTCTATGAGATTAGTATGTTTAAATAGCAAGTAGTTTACTCAGGAATAGGTTTGTGTTAGATTTTAACTGCTTAAATAAGTGATAGCAAGCTGTTTTCATATGTATGGAATTATATTTGAAAACATGTATAAAATTCAAAGTGTCTGTTATGGTAA
Source organism: Darevskia mixta (assembly GCA_034641385.1). Taxonomy (NCBI): domain Eukaryota; kingdom Metazoa; phylum Chordata; class Lepidosauria; order Squamata; family Lacertidae; genus Darevskia; species Darevskia mixta. Next base: position 28,928,897 of record JAWWNH010000066.1, read on the forward strand.
AAGGAGGGTTTTTTTTGTAAAAATTCTGTTTTTATGGTATCTAACTCCCAGTTAGCCTTAATAAAAGGTATACAGGGCATAATAACAATTGTTGAAGTTGAAATTGACATAGCTGCAGTGCTTTTTTTCTGGGGGGGACACAAGGGTACGCATACCCCTAAACATTTTGTGAATCTAAGTTTGGCCTCATTGAGGGGCAGTACTTCAATATGAGTAGGAAAATGAGAGTACCCCTAAATGTTATTTTAGGAAAAAAGCACTGCATAGCTCAGATGTATTTAATATGTTCTGATAATACTCTGGAATAAAGAACATACTACTTTTCTATAATAAATTAAATAGAAAATATAACCAGTTATACAACATCAGTCAGAGAACAAAGATTACAAGATAATTGTTTCACTGAAAAATGGACTAATGTACTAGAATAATAAGTGCATGTACACAATGATACCCTTATTAAGAATATTATAAAAATACAATTTTTAAAGGATGTAACAGTTTAAATTTATGTCGATAAAACAATTATTATAAAGTAGTAATTTTTGGTTTTTTATAATTTTTCTCTTGAGAGAATGTAGACATACTTTTTGTTTACAATATTTAAAGTTCTATTAAAAAGTTACATTTTGTAATACTGTTTGGACAGTATTGTATTGTAAATTGTGTTTACAAATAAATGATGACTTGAATGATTTAGGCCAGTACCTATTTCTTAACCATAGGCAGGAGAAAGACTGGAGAACAGGTTCACGCAAATCCCTCCTGCTTTCCATTATCAGTGTTGAGAAATGCCTCATTGTTGGTTCTTTCTCTCCTGTTAAAATGCATTTTAAGGAATGCTGGCATGCTTACATTTGTGGGTCTTTTACTAGGGATCCTGCAATCCTTGATGGACTGGATCTGACAGAAGATGAGAAGCGTGTGCTAATTGATAATATCAATAGGCGCCTGACACCACAAGCAGTCAAAATTCGAGCAGGTAAGTCCCCAGAACAGAATTGATTAAAGAAAAAAGGCTTGTTAATTTAGACTGAGCTCCTCATTGCAGTCTTATGGAAGAATGTCCTACATGGATGAATAAAGATATGCTTGGTGAGTTTACTTTGGCAACAAGTTTTCTGCACATATGTTGTACAGAATGTTGTGAATGAGATCACACAAATAAGCTGTTTGACTGGATTCCTGTAAAACTACCTGAAGCTTGTCATTCCTTGCCTTTAGAGTTTATAGTTGTAAGTTACTTGAGCAATCTAACCAGTCATTTAACTTTTCATGTTTTTAACTTAGGACTTCCCTAAAGCTTCTTGAAAGAATATGACAATCTCACAGCTAATTATGCTATTATGCAAGATCAGGCTTGACCACAGCAATACTAGTTGCATGTTATGAATCACTGGGGAGTGGTTGCAGGATTGTTGAGGCTAATCCTGACATGTCTGCTAGCTCATAAACTAGTGCTACACGGAAATTTTGTCTGAAGAATAAAACAAGTTAAAATGAGAAGCACGGGGGCTTTTTTGCATCCCTTTTATGACCATGTTGAACAGTGCAGGAACTAGGACAGAGCCCTGTGGCATCCAGTTTGACATGAAGTCATTCTCATTGCAGCAGTCTGTATGGACTTTGTACACCGTGTTCTATTCATCTAGCAGACAAGCCATGTCTTAGCTACAAAGTTTCAGTGCACTTGTCCTGATTAGAGATAAATTTATGAGAGGGGTATTAAAATACAGAGGGCTGAATAATAATAGAAAATAAATGACAGGTTTTAATCTCTGCCGTCTTTCTTTGATACTTAGACTTAGATCATTTATTTCGGCATTTGCGCCCGTCATACATACATTTGATAATATTTGATAATATTTTATCTGTGTTTTAACGTAATCTGTCATTATGGCCCATTTAGATATTGAAGTTGCCTGTTATGGATACGAGGGTATTGATGCAGTGAAAGAAGCTCTCAGAGCTGGCCTGTGCTGTTCTACAGAAAGCATGCCTATCAAAGTAAGTAACAGCCAAGATGTGTGTTCTAGAAAACTATGAATATGAGAAATTTACAGCGTCCTGCATCAGTTGGGACATTGGATGATACCTGCTTGTGGTTTTAACACACACATCCATGATAGATCTCATGTAAATTGTGTGTGTGTGGTGGAGAAGGGTGGTAAGGTGAAAGAAATCCTCTCGGGGTAGTCCACTTGAGAGGAAATCTAGTTATGACTTTGTGAATGTCCCAATTTTACTGGGGGTATTATGTTACAGATAACTCCCAATTTGTGCAGGGGTTGTATTCCGGATCGTCACTTGCGACGGCAGGGCACATGTAAGCTCACCCTGTTACGCCCTCTTCCGGGTCTGACAACAGCGTGCATGTACCTTGAACACATGCAAAATAGCTATTGCCTGTATTTATTTCACATTGTTGCATTTTTAATATGAACCGTTTTCCATTACTGGGGAGAAAATCGTTGCAAGAGAAAACAATACACAGTTATGTCCTCTTTTGCTCATTACTCATTACTGTAATATTAAAGTAGCATTTTCCACACATCCTGGAAATGCCATTTTTCTCTGTGGTGGTTCAATATTTTTTCCAGACTTGTAGGCTTGTTTTTGCACACCTCTTGTAGATTAATCTGATAGCTCCTCCTCGATATGTGATGACCACAACAACACTGGAGAGGACTGAAGGCCTTTCTGTTCTTAGCCAAGCCATGGCTGTTATCAAAGAAAAGATTGAAGAGAAGAGGGGAGTCTTCAATGTGCAGATGGAAGTAAGTATACTGCTGTCTCTTCTCCTAACCAGTGCTGGTTGCTAACCTGAAGACCACCTTCATGCTCCTTCAAATTTTAAAGATTGTGGGCCCCAATTTTGGAGAAAGAAAGATACTACCATCCAATCCACTATCTTGTGTTTATTTCACTTGTCACTTTTCACAAAAAAGCCTCCAGATGGCTTATAGACTTTAAGAAATAAAACTAAAATAAAACATTTGAACTAGAATAATGATTCAAAACAAAATACACATTTTAAAACCAGAATACCAAGACATTAAAAGCGACCAAACACTTAATTTTAAACTTAACAACAAATATTCCACAGTAGTTCAGGGTGACTTCTAGATTAGCTTACTGCAGTGCACTCTGTGTGGCTTCCCTTGCCCTTGATCCAGTTTGTGCAGAATGCTGCAGCATAGTTATGGACAGGAGAGAGTCCCTTTCAGCATATAGCACCCCAGAGATCTGCACTGGTTGCCATACCAGGCCAAGGTCAAGGTGTGTTGTGGTAGTTTGAGCTTCCCAAAAATTTACTTGTCCATTATTTTTAGTACTTGGGTCATACTGTTAATATCCTTATACCGTATCTGAACACCATCTTTTTGTGTACCCTGTACTTTGGTGCTGAGGGGAGGTGTATTTCTTTAGGGACTCTCATTTAACCTTGGTCAGCCATACATTAGTCAGAACACTACAGCATCCTTCTCTCCCCTCTTTCCACTTTCCTTCCCTTGACCTGAAAAGTGGCTAAAATGGGTCTGTAAGGACTGGGGAATAGTTTGCAAAGAAAGGTTATGTGAAGGTAAAGTCACCAGCTCTGCAGCTGACAGGTTTTCGGGTTGCTCATTTTGTCCAGCAGGGGGTATGGTGCGCTTTCTTCACCACAGTTGCCTTTGTTCCTAACTGTAGCATAGCAGCAGAAGCTGACATCTTAATAGAAAATATGCTAAAGGGATTATTAAACACTAGCCATATTTTCAGCACACAATTGATACTGATCCTACCATTTATTAGAAATGTCACTTCTTCTTATCCCAAGTAGAGAGATACTGGAAACTGTATATGTAGAATGCCTACGAGTAAATTCTGCTTGCCTTCTGCAAACATTGAAACCCACAAGTGGCTGCTATTGGAAATTCAGCCCAAAGGCTGATTCCAGGGGAAACTATACTCTCAGAGCACAATGCTCCATCACAGGTACGATTTGGATTTGAAGTAGAGCACTTTTATGTCTTGTGAGAGAAATCCACTTGGTTAAGTTGTTGGGTAATATCTCATATACTATCTCCAGGTTTAACCTGCTCAGCCAGTATAAAACATGAATATTATTATTTACTAGTAAATTAAGCCCGTTGAAATAACGGGGGCTAGATATGTGTTGAAACATGTTAACACGCGGTCAAACCCCCACCCACCCACCCACCCACACCTCCACAAACAGTGTGCCTCCCTCTCCCTCCCCCTCCCACACCCATCCCCCCCACACCCATGTCCCCACCTCCACACCCAGTTCGCCTCCCTCTCCCTCTCCCTCCCCCACCCATCCCCCCCACCCATCTCCCCCACCTCCACACAGTTCGCCTCTCCCTCCCTCCCCCTTCCCCCCCCACACCTCTCTCTCTCACACACACACACATTTACAGACATTAATCCCTCACAATCTCTCTCTCTCTCTCTGACACACACACACACACACACACACACACACACACACACACACTCCTCTCCCTCTGAGACATACTCTGACACACACACACACACACTCTTTCTGTCACACTTACAGACATTAATCCCTCACAATCTCTCTCTGGGAGTGCTCGAGGCAGTGTGTGAGAAGGGGGAGCGAAAAGTGCGTGAGCGAGGGAGACAGGGAGCGCGCGTGCGCTGTCTCTTTAAGCCACTCACTCAGGAGCCTGGGCGCGCCGCTCCGTTCTCCCTTCACTCGCGCAGGGGAGCTTCCTCAGGCAGACGCGGACGGGCACTCCGGCTCCTTGCTCCGGCAGAGACCCTCCGCGGGGCGCGGCCCGCTAGCCTCTCCCTGCCCCCTCCCTCCTTCGCCAGCCTGATTCAACAGGCGTCATGGACCACGGCCCCAAAGAAGGGGACTCGGCTGGGGCAGCTGGTGGCGATGCCGCTCAAGGGGCTGCCGCCGCCTCCTCCTCCGGCGGCGTGGTGGTGCAAGTGCGGGAGAAGAAAGGACCGGGACCCGAGGCGCGGAGGCGCCCGGCGGCAGCAGCCGGGGCGAGGAGGTTGCGGGGCAGCGTTGGCGGCGTCGGGCCCCCGGGGCAGCCGCGGCCTGCTCGGTCCCGGCTGTTGGCGCTGGGCTCGCTCGGCCTGTGCCTGCCGCCACCGCCGCCGCCGCTGCTCCTCTTTCCCCGGCCGCTGGCAGGGGAGCGAGAGTCCCGTGTCGGGCGGAGCTCCTTGCCGGGCAGGCTCCTCGCGGCGGCCAGGGGAGCTCCAGAACCGCCGCCGCCACCACCAGCTGAGGCCAAGAGTGTCCGGGCCGGGCGGGGGCCTCGGCAGTCTTGGAGGCAGCGGCAGCGGGTGAGCGCAGGCGGACAGGGGCACCCCGGCAGCGCGCTCAGCTCCATGCGAGGCGGCGGCAGTGAGGCAACTGACGACGCGCATGCGCCGCCGCCGCCTCTCGGACACGCCCCCCCTCCAATCCCTGCTCCAATCCCTGTGTCACTGGAACGCACGCGCACTGGCGATTTCCTCTGACTGACGGAAAGTGGTACGGACGGACACAGGCTCTTTATTATATAGGATTATTAGAAACTGTCTCAAAGCAATTTGACAGGAATAAAATACAGCACATAAAAGCTATTTAGTAGCAGCAACAGTTAGAAAAGGCAACGTATCTAGCAGATTGATACATCATTGTTTTTAACATTTGGACAAGGAAGCTGCAGTCCCTCTAGTTGTGTAAGCCTTTTTGATGCAAGCACATCTGTTTAACTGGTTTCTGGGTCACACTGAAAGATAACTTAAATGTTGATCATATTTGTGACATTTCAGCCCAAGGTGGTTACTGACACTGATGAGACTGAGCTTGCAAGACAGCTGGAAAGACTGGAGCGTGAGAATGCTGAAGTGGATGGAGATGATGATGCCGAGGAGATGGAAGCAAAAACTGAAGACTAAATTGCATGGGATTAAAGAAAAGGGTTGCAATTATACAAACAAACACCAGCCAGTGACAACACCTTTGAGTGATAAGGTGTCTGATATTGAAAACTCCGCAAGAAAAGACTTAAATATTTTCAAATTTTAATGAGACCAAATTTTGAAGAGACAAGAAACCATCTGCTATCTGCTTCAAAAGTGCTGCTTAACTTCCTCAAAGGGAAGATGCTTCTCTCTGAAGATGTAATTCCCTTCCCCACAATAAACCAGGCATTGTCTAAAGGTTGTATTTACTATCGTCATATCTAACAAATCAAGATGGGCAACCATTCAGTATGTCTGGTAGAGAGGTTTCTGTAAATTAAACCAGAATTCCTCCACAGACTGTACTCATGCAAATATTCAATAAATTTCTTGGATATTTATCTAGGCTTTTCTTCTTCCTCTTTTCACATTCTTAAGAGAGTTTTCATGCACATAGGTGAAAGGTCTTACTGCTAAAGGCGATGGAAATAAAAGTCAATTTAACTGCCGGTCCTGTCAGCTTCTGAATGTGGAATTTGGGAAGGGAGGTGCAGAGGGCACTATCTTGTCCTTTGCCTGATGCAGCAAAATGTCTTGGGCTAGCTCACAACCACCCCAAGAAACATCAGTGATGTGATTCCTACATTGCAGGTGGTTGAACTACGTGACCCAACTCTACACGTCTAAGCTTCTGTGTTCATTGTCATGCATCAGAAAATCCAGATACTCTGTTTACGGCTGTTGGGTTTGAGTGTTGCTATGGAAAGAAGGTACCTTAACTTACAACATTTGAATGAAGTGGTAGGAATCCTGCCATCATTTTAAGTTAATCATTTGATGTTTAAGTGAAGGTATGAGGCCAATTTCTCATGTAGTGGTTCCCTTATTTCAGGGGTCAGCAACCCTTTTCAGCCATGGGCCGGTCCACCGTCCCTCAGACCATGTGGTGGGCTGGACTATATTTTTTGGAGGGGAGGGAAATGAACAAATTCCTATGCCCAACGAATAACCCAGAGATGCATTTTAAATAAAAGGACACACTCTACTCATGTAAAAACACGCTGATTCCCGGACCGTCCGCAGGCCAGATTGAGAAGGCGATTGGGCCGCATCCGGGCCTTAGGTTGCCTACCCCTGCCTTATTTCATGAGAGGGGAAATGTAGATAGTGAACATGCGGGTTCAAAAGTATTATAGATTCAATATTATAGGAACAATTTAGGAAGCATTGAGAAGTGCACATGCTGCAGTACATTTAAAAATTCTACAGAGATTACAATCGCATGTTTCATTTTCACAGCAGCCTTTGGTGGAACAGATAAATCCTGAGAACCTTCATGTGTAATTGTGTATTTCCCAGTAATCCCAACTGGGAGGAATGTCACTGGGGGAAATAGCCTTTTCTGCTCCCAGGGTAGAAAACTAAAATGATTGTATTCCAGTGTTGATGACATTAAGACCTGTAGCTGATAAATTTAATGCTTGGGCCTATGGCACACAATACAAATACTGCTGCAAACTTTTTCCCACCAAAGGAAATCTTGAGGACTTCAGAAAAGTTCTGACAGAAATCTCAGACAGGTGACTTCTCACTTCTCCCTCTGTTGATGTGGGTGGTCTACAGGACAAAGAGCAAACACCTGGTTCTGATTAGATCCTGCAGCTATGTCTGTTTTCATGAGCCTGACATCACTGTCTGTGTTGAGTCTTACACGCATACAGGCTTCTACCTGTCTTCTATGACATGAGGTTATGTTTACTACTAAATTTGGAGCTGCTTGTGATGACAAGTTAAGCAATGCTGAAATTCAGATCTCTGCTTTGAACTCTTACCTACACTCAACTATTCAGCCTCCACCTTGTTTGTGTGTGGAATGCTATAATGTACATGGTAATGTGTGTGTTTTATATTGGTTACTTGAAACTCTCCAGGTAGCATACAGTAAGTCAATATAAAAAGATTAAAAAGCACAATAGTACAGTAAAGTTCAATACTAAAATCTGAAGGTGGTACAAAACAATACCAAAGTTAGAACTACCTCATTAAAAACTACACAGCAGAGACTAGAAATAATTAGTACATATAAATCTTTAATTCTATTGAAAGATTCTAAATTGTATTTTCCATTATCAATTGGCCCTTGGCTGTAACAACAGCCTCCTATGGCTAGGGAGGGCTGAGAGCTCTCAGGCATAACCTTAAGAGGGTGTCTAGACTCCTTGCACTACCACAACACCCCTTCTGAGTCCCTGGCATTCAAAACAAACCTATCTAGTCACTTCCTTTAATCGTCTGTGAAGATTTGTTCCTTACAGAAAACTTTCAGGACTTTCAACCTTCCCCCCCCCCCATGATTGTTTTGCTGTATTGAGAGCAAGAATACAAGGTTATTTTATTTTATTTCATAAACTTTATATATGGCTTGATTTTAGGGGGGAAAAACCAAAGTAGGGGGGGGGTTATTTTTTAAAAAAAGTCTGGTTCTTGGTGACCTTTAAGTTTAACATACCGGTATGTGTGGTAAAAGATTTTGAACCCCATTTCTCTTCTAGGAAAAGTAATGTTGGCTTTCCATGTTTGTTGAATGTACATTTTGCTGAATTGCTTTTTCGGAAGTACGCTAGAAAGGATCTGTGAGGGGTCTTTCAGGAAGCACATTCATTCCTGAGCTACCCTTTTCCCTGATATGATACGCACGCCCTTATGACTTCCCACTATCCAGTACTTGCATTTTTTAAGTCCTTGCCGCTCAGTGATAACTTCTAGAGCCTTATCATCCATTAGAGTTTGCTTTATTTATTTTATTTAATAAACTTCTTAGCCACCTTTCAAGCTACAAATATCTTCCCAAAGTGATACACAATGCACAATAAAAACATTTTAAAATTAACAAGAAAATCAAAATATAAACAGAGCAGTAAAACCATTTCATTTCAAGAAAGATTAAACTATACAAACCCTAATCCACAATCACTGACCTGACTGTACATCACAGCCATAGTTAAACCGGTTTCTTGTGAATTAAGAGCATGCTGGTGCTGAGGCAGTGGGCATTTTGTTCCAACCGCTACCAGGAAACAAGCCATAGACTGACTTGTTAAATCAAACCCTGTGGTTTGTTTCTTTCCAAACAAATTATGAGTGGGTAACCAAGGTTTGTCATTGGCTTATTTAGAAAGAAACATACCACAAGGCTGTTTTCAGACAGCATGACAAGCTAGACCATCACTTGTTTCCTGGCTATGTAACATCAGCATGGTAGAAGCAAAGCAGCCACAATTTCAGTATGCGCCAGCACACTGCTCATTGGCATTGAAAACCATAGGATGATATCCACAAAGTAATTATTTTAGCACAATGGAACTTCTCCCTTTCCTCTCTCCCTGTGCATAATAACAAAATTGCCAAGTTAGCAAAATCAGCAACCTATCATCTTAGTTATAAAAGAGCTTGAAATAAAAATAAATAAAACTACCCCTACCGTACTACCAGCATACAAGCAGGACTGCTGTAGCTGAACCCAGGGCTCAGGCAGGTTCACATGGTGGGTAGGTGGGCTTGGAAGGGAACAGGCAGCCAGTGCAGCTGACTGGAATAATGCACAGATAGTTCCAGCCCTAAGGTCAGTGTTTGAAAAGTGTCTCTAGGAATACAGAAGTTGGCCACCCCTGGCCAAGAGAATAAGGAAGCAAGTTGTTGGGTTGACTTCTTATACCAGATCGTTCTATCAGTGCTCTATGAAGGGGAAAACAAATGCTTTCTTATTTCCCTCCCACCCAGTCCACATTCATCTGTGTGCCCATAGCCTGGATACTATGTGGGGCAATGATGTAGTGACTAATGTTTCCTATCCTGTGACTCACGCTGTTAGAGTTCAGATTGTTATCTCAAGTGGGACAACAGCAAGTATTTCAGAAGTATTACAAGCATGGCATGAATTTTGCCCTTACTGAATTCTTATCTCTATGATCCTACTTTAAGTCATATGTTTTGACCAACAAAGCCTGCTTTCTGCCAGACAGTGATCTAGGAGACTGGTAAGCCTCACAATAGCACGGAAGAATGTTGCTAGCCTTGAGCCTAAAGGTGTTTCTAAAGCAGGAAGGCTAACTTAAAGCAACATCTGGAGGCCCACACCTTTAGCCACTTTTCTAAAGACTTTCACCCTTATCTATGGATCCATAAGGCTCCAATGCACATATTGAGTGACTGATTGTTTATATGTGCCGTTTTTCCATAACAAGCTGGGCCCAGAGCAGCTTACAGCAAACAAACATTAAAATAGAGAGCAAATAATACACAAATATACAAAATACAGAACATGTCGATAAATTCAAAACAACAAAAAATACTTTGGTGCTGCTAATGCAGACTTTGCCTCCGGATACACACTCCATTGTCTCTTGAGACAGACAGATGCCAACAACAACATTTGTGTACATTCTCCATGTATGCACCTCAGGTGCTTTCTGTATGCTAGAATTCCCTTCATACAAACCCATGCGCATTATAGGCTTTAGATTCTACTCTTATCTACAAATCAGAACAATGACAAATGTATGTGTAAGAGATTATGCAAGCACAATAATGTGTTTTTGCATTTTCAGCCATTTTTATCACAGGAGCTGACCCTATGTCAAACTATAAACCTGCTTTTTGTTTTAGTGTTTTTTAAAAAAATGAGTTTCTGACTTAGTAGGAGACTGGAATGTGTTTGTGTGTACTGATGGGACTAATGTAGCTTAAGAACCCTAACATACATGTTGATTTGGTGCACACATGTGCTGGGTAAGGGTCTCAGCCATTGCATAGTAAATTCATTGGTATTGAAAATATTTTCATAGAATAGATAAATATTTGTATTTTGATACCCCAAGTTTTTCATTTTTCCATTCTTAAATTCAGTTCACTTATATTGCTCCTTTTCCCTGCAGCTAATAATAATAATAATAATAATAATTTTATTATTTATATCCGGCTGGGTTTCCCCAGCCACTCCAGGTGGCTCCCGACAGAATATTAAAAGCACAATAAAACATCAAACATTAAAAACTTCCCTAAATAGGGCTCCCTTTAGATGTCTTCTAAAAGTCAGATAGTTGTTTATTTCCTTGACATCTGCTGGGAGGGTGTTCCACAGGGTGGGTGCCACTACCGAGAAGGCCCTCTGCCTGGTTCCCTGTAACCTTACTTCTCGCAGTGAGGGAACTGCCAGAAGTCCCTTGGAGCTGGACCTCAGTGTTTGAGCTGAACAATGTGGGTGGAGACGTTCCTTCAGGTATACTGGACCGAGTCCAAGTCCTGTGGTAGCCACAGTGTTTGTCCCTGGTATGTTGTAGTACACGGAGATAACAATAAACAATATATTAAAAATGGAAATCCCCAGTGAACAAAACATGGGAACCTCCAGTCCTTGGCTTCTATCTACAGAAGGTCTGTCTCCTTCCTGTGTTGTATAATCCAGATGACTGACTAATATATTCTGAGTCATTCAAAGCGCTTGATCCATTCACAGTTCTAGGGGAAGTACTGCTATGGTACAATTACCTTGTTAAACTTTCCCTGTTTTGTGTACCCTTAAGGACAGGTGATCTCCCAGTGCCAGCTCACTATTTGCCTATTGTCTCCTGGGTAGGGAGGGGAGTAGACGTCACAGCAGAGGAGGAGGTGGTTAAGAAAACAGTCACTGTTTTAAAACTCCTCATTCAGAGGGATCGGCTTGCAGTTGCTCGCAGACGTCTTGGAAGGCACATTCACCTCCTACTGGATCAGCATGGAGGAAGGGAGTGGAATTCTGAAGGAAGGCTTTCTTGTTAAAAAGGTAAGGTGCAATCACAGGTGATGTATACATTACCAGCTTAAAACACAAGTAGGTTGTTCTTTTTCTCAGCTTCTCTTGCTGGTTTGGGGGGAAATGCATCAATAAGCAATGTTTCATAAGGAACGACAAGATAGATATGGATTGTGGCTAATGGCATGTGTACACCACCTCCCAAATCAGTGGTGTGAGAGTCCCGGAGGCAGAGTAAATGAATGAGAGAGCACACACAGCCACGGTTGTAATGTGCACCCACAGTGATTTCAGACTTGCAACCTCCTCTTTAAAAATGTGTTTGCCCTCGTTTGGGAAAGAGAGTGAGCTATAAATGTCAGAAGTAAATACCGGTACATCTTGCCAGATTATTGCTCTTCCAATGTGAATGTCTCCCATAGCTGGGCAAAGGATGTATAAGGTTTAGATACTGCTCTAGAGTGCTGTGCTAACATTCTGCTAACATTCCTCTCTTGCTCCGACCTGCAGCATCTTATTCACTGTCAGGTCCTGTCTTGCATGCATGCAGGTCTCCTCAAGATCCACCGCTGCTGTCATCTTGTCATCTTTTATTCTTGTCTTGCTTTTCAAGCAGCTCTCCCTACGTCCTGCCCTTCTGACCTAGGGTGCAACAGGTCAGAGCAACAATCTAGTTCTTCTTGCTCTGCCTGTCTGCACATCTTGATCTTTTTGCCTTTTATTGTGCACAATCAATTTATGTTAGGAGGGCTCCAGGTTCAAAATGTAGCCCAAGTTATTCAAATTATCCTTTTGCAATATCTGAAACATACCACCTCTCTTAATCTGTCATTGTCTTTATCAGATCTTCAGAAGGGCCATAGTTTCTAACAACTTATCCAGTCCAATGTGCTTTCTCTATGCTTAAGTCTAAGGGCCAAATTGCACATGATGCAGGAGATTAATGACTGGATTTCTTTTCTCTACTTCAGAGAAGCCACAGAGTTCCTAATTTGATTGGGCATTTATTCTTTCTCCTCCCCACCATGCTCTTTCCCTGATCTAAGTTGCCCCCAGAGGTTTCCATTAGCCCCACTAGGGGAAAACAGGAAAAACAGAACAGAGACAAGAGGTAGTACTGCTGTTGGCTGACAGAGCTGCCTGCTTGGGGGTAGAGTGAAGAACCTAAGCAAAGAACTTCTGGATCAGGCCAAAGGCCCAGCTAGTCCAACATCCTGCTTTCACAGTGGCCAGCCTGATGCCTATGGGAAACCTGCAAGCGGGACAGCTCTGTCCATTGTGCTTCCCAACACCTGATATTCAGAGGCAAACTGCCTCCAACAGTGAAATGTCCTGTCATGTTGTTGAGGTAGCAATATGTTGGGTAAACTAAAAACAGATGAGAACTGCTGTATGAAACTTGAGAGCATTCTCTGAAATCTGGGTTTTTAAAGCTAGAACCTCACCCCGTGCTATGTATGGTTTGAATCCTCTCTGTTGTAAAAATCAAAGCTGAGGAACACCAAAAGCATGTCTCTGCCTGAGGCATAGTACCAAATGATGCCTCCCCCATGCTAGGGCCCACCACTTCAAAAAGTATTGGATTCCCCCCCAAAAAAAAATCTATTGCAAAAATAAATAAAAATCTATTGCCCTACCTTGCTGCATGGTAGGGTAGGACCTTTTGAGAACCACTCATGTCTAGTGACTGTAAAACTGAATTTGGATCTGAGTGAGACAAATCTATTTCATTTCTGCCATGGATTAGTTGGGGTGAATCAGCATCTTTCCCACTGTATAATAGTAGTTAGTGCTTTTTCCCAGGGGTACTCAAGGGTACTCAGTACTGGCACCAGGTTATTGTGCTCATACCTGTAACGACTGCCTGGGAAACTGTGCAATCGTTGCAAAAAGCTCAATTGTGGAATCACTAAAATACATCTGGGAAAACCTTGGATATGTGGAAAGAAGGTAAGAACTCTGTATAAAGTCCTAACAGATGAGAGCACATTAGAGGCTATATAAATTATCAATTGAGTGCAATGAGTAAGAAGTTCATGGGTATGCAAAACCAAAGCAGGTAATAAATGTTGTTTATAAGCTGCACCTAAGATTGACACTTTTTGTTTGCAGGGACATGTTGTCCACAACTGGAAAGCAAGATGGTTTGTTCTTCTCCAGGACAGACTGCTCTATTATAAAGTTGTGGGAGGGAAGAAAGAGTCTTCTCCAAAGGGCAGGATTATTTTGGATGGCTGCACAATGACTTGTCCATGTTTGGAGTATAACAGGCCGGTATGTCCAATTCTCTTCCCATTTGGTATAAATTACTGTTGCTGTGTTGGCTCTAGAAAATGGAACATATTAGAAGGGGGCAGTGCTGGTACCAGGAATTTGTGGATCATATTAGCTAGGACATTCTCCCTTTAGCTAGGGGTGAAGAGCAGTGTTGAAACTGGCTACTTCTAAGCTCTGGAAAAATGTTGTAAGATCCTATCACAAATCTTACACATTTTCTCTAGTTTATCTAGGGAAGGCGTGTGATAGATATACAACTTTCTCATACTGTATTTTTAAAAACTGAACATATTATATTACTCACACATCAAAGCAGCACACCTGAAACCCACACTTATCCTTAATTTCCAGGAGATAGATAGATAGATAGATAGATAGATAGATAGATAGATAGAGAGATAGATACTATAGATGTGATAAATAAAACACAGGTAGATTTATCATGTAGTTTTACCTGTGAAAATGTTTGATCACATCTGTTTATGACCAGAAAGGTAAAGCTGTTCAAGGTCTCTCAAATTTCAGTAAGTATTTCTGAGTGATGCACGGATAATTTCTAGCAAATAATGTAATGTTGTTTCTTGTGGGTTTATTTGTAGTTGGTCATTAAACTGAAGACAAAAACAAACACAGAGTATTTCCTCGATTTCTGCTCTCGAGAAGAGCGTGATGCCTGGGCGTTGGATATAACTGGTGCTATTCATGCTGGCAACCCAGTGCAAGTCCAGCAACTTCACCGCATGAAAAATTCCTTCAAACTGCCCTCAAATATCAGCCTGAAGTAAGTGTTAAATAATGCCTCCATCTGCTTTCCTGCAATTTGTAGGGTGTGTGTAGCCCAGTTTGTACATAACACTAAGACAGACTGTGGCTAAATGTGAACATGCTCATAGCAAATGTCATGACTGCTTCACTTCTCCCCCAATTCTGCTGCTTGAAGCTAAGCCATGGTTTAGTTTAACATTACGTCTGAATCCAAGATTGTGGTTTGTCTTAATTCGGACAAACCATAAGTTGTAGCCAAGGTTTGTTTTGGCTAACCACTCATGGTTTGTTAAGGAGGAGAAGTTTGTGGGCTCCCCGTGGCCATCTGCTTGGCTACTGCAGGAGAATAAATGCTGGACTAGGTTGACCTTTGGTCTGATTCTGCAGGGCTGCTCTTATGTTTTTATAGACCTGAGGCTCAGGGGACTCTCTGGACAGTGGTGCCATCAGGGCAGGACTTTGGGGCAGAAGCTCAGAGCCCCACTTCATAGAATGACCAGGAGGACCCCCAAACGCAGCAAGGCTGCTTTACCACATTTTGAAGTGAAGTAATATGCCTTACCATCTAAAGAGGGACCCCACTGGAATATAATTAAGTCCCAAGACTGAGCTTACTTGACAGCAACATAGAATGAGATGCAGTCAAACAAGGGCATAGCGCTGTTTGCCAGCACCCGGGGCGGGTGTAGAGTGCGCTCATCTGGCCCTTGCCACTGCCACCTGGCAGGCACTCACATGTCAGGTGGGGGAGGGACATGTGGAGGGTGAAGATCACCCCCCGCATTCCCCAGCCTGGTTCACCTGCCACCCCCGATTGTGCATACAGGGCAATGGCCCCATGCCCCCCCCCCACTATGCCACTACTTGATTGAATCAAGGATAGAAGATTGAAGGGACAGAAATCGATGGTACTCTCCTGTGTGTAACTGGAATTGCCTTCCACTCATGCCTGAGGTATTTTGGATCGAAACTGTGCTCTTTATTGGCTGTGTGAATTGAGACAGAGGGATTTGAGTCCCCTCACAAAACCGGATTCTCAGTTTTCTTAAACCCTTTTGCTGGTTTTTTCCCAGTCACATTGTGGACAAAATGCATGACAACAGCAGTGGAATTAAGCTCACACCCAACACAGAACAAGGCAGCACATATAAAGAAAGTTTTACAGGTAGGCAAACCTCATGTTACTAACCTCCTAGTACTTCTATATATATATATTTCTAGTACTTCAATATAATCTGATGCAAAGGAATGTTGTTTTCTCCCAGGGCCCACCATGGTGCAGCTTCAGAACCTTGTTTTCATTATTAGGGCACAGCCCTGGGACATGAACAATAGGAGCACATCTTGATTTCTCTCCCACTAGTAGCTACAGCCAGACCTCACATCCTGGTGATTGGATGGAGGTACTTACACATTAGTGGGAGTGGCTTCCAAACCTAGTATTTGGGTAGTATTTGGAGTGTGGGGTGGGTAGCTAACATGGTGCCCTTCATATGGTGTTGAACTACAACTTCCATCAGCCCCAGCCAGCTAAACAAATGTCTAGAGGTGATTGCAGTTAGTCCAACTGCAATTGGAGGGCACCACATTGGCTACCCCTGAATTAATGAATTGCTTTAGGACCAGGGGATTTGGGTTCAATTCCCTACTTGGCCGTGAAGTTCATTGGATGACTTTGAGCCAATCATGGCCTCTCAGCCTAATCTACCTCCCTGGGCTGTGATGAGGATGAAATGAAAGAGGGAGACCCGCCTACACTGTACTATGCTCCTTAAAGGAAAGGCAGGATTAAAATGTAAGGGGAAAATACAGTCTGGAGCCCAAACACCTCTAATTTTAGGTATCATTTATGAATTGTGTGTGTGTGTGCTTCACAGAATCATAGAATTGTAGAGTTGAAAGGGTCCCCTTTGCCTGCAAAATGTCTTGGGCTGGCCCAGAATGAGAATAAGGTTATCCAGAAAGACAGTGCTACCTGCCAAGTTTATGAAAATGTGCATGCAAATGTCTTCAGTCAGGTTAGATTACAATTTAAGACTCATTTCTATATTAGAGGATGAGTACTGAAAACCTCTACCTTCCTTGGGAATTGACTGGCTGCATGCTGTTTTTGCTCACCTTAACAGCTGCCTTTATTCTTTTCAGGCTCTATGCTGGTTGACTGGCTGATTTCCAATAGTTTTGCAGCCTCCCGTCTAGAGGCTGTCACCCTGGCCTCTGTGCTGGTGGATGAAAATTTCATTAAGCCTGTGGGAGCCCGCAGTGTTGAAGCCATGAGGAATGGTGATTTAACTGAGCAGTTTTTGGATGACTCTACAGCTCTGTACACATTTGTAAGTGATGGGATTTCTGTAAGTCTCCTTTCTGCATATGAGGACAATAAAAATAATGGGGGCAGTCTGCATATGCATTGGGGAGACTGATAGGAAAGACTTGCAGGCAAATGGAAATCAGGCCAAAAGATAACTTGGGCAAAATCTTTCTAATGCTTTCCAAGTTATATCTGACTAATACAGTAGTTGGACTTTGGGTTGGGTGTGGACGTGCAACAGGAACAGTTTATCTGGATGCAATATGGGAACAGCTCGTTGTACCTGCCATAATGAAACTTAATTTATGCGCTTCTGTGTCTGTTTATTGGCAAGGGGGCACCAAAAGGCCCTCTGGGCCTCTCCAGCAGCATTATTTGCTGGGAGTGGTGGCAGCAGTGCTGAGGTTGTGAGCCACCTGCCTAGTGGTGACATCAGTAGTGGTGGGCCCTTTAAGAGCATTGGGATCCTGGCAACTGCCTGAGGATACTGGGTGCTGAGACCAGCCCTGCTGTTTATCGTGTTTGAAGATGGAAGTTTCTAAGACTGAGGAATGAAAGTTCCATGTTAAAGGAGGAAAGGAACGCTTCTGTATTTTGTACTAGTTTTGCTACCGCTACCCCGAATTTCCCCAATATTTTAAATTTTTATTGCAGGCGGAAAACTATAAGAAGAGAACCACCTCCAAAGAAAATATTCATCTTAACATTATTGAACTGAGTGGCACCATTTTAAAACAAGGATTTTTAATAAAACAGGTGACCATGACTTCTGAATCATGTTGGCAAGTGGAGAATGGGAGGCTGGGCAATGCTGTATTTAGTGTCTTCTTAAGCTCTTTTTAAAGAAGAAAGTTGGGGAATAAAATTAAACAATATGGGTTGTATCTGCTTGTACAATAAACTTCCACTTGTCCAATGGGACTTCTCTCTCCTCTTCTGCTCATGCCCATCCTCGAAAACTGCTCCAGTGCATTGGGGGAGGCTCTGGAGCAGATTTGAAGAGGGCACATGAGGAGAGGAGAAGAGAAGGGGATGTCTGCTGACATACCGGTACTGTTGAATACAACCCAAAGATCACAATCACATGAACAGTGTTGCAAAAGAGTGCACATAGGACCAAATGTATATTAAAAAAATGTGGTGTTCTATGCCTAATACTTCAGTAGTAAATATATTTGCCTTTAGAAAGCTAACTGGCATCCTCCTTGCAGATATGCTACCTTTCCTTTAGCAAATAATGTTTGAGGTGGAGAATAATTGAGAAACACGATCTTTCACCTGATGTGGTACAACACAAAAAGCACTGGACCTTGTGATATTTCTGAATGTATGGTTTAGCTTTCTGTGTGACTTAAGAAATGCTGTTCGAATCATAATCGGCAAAAACAATTTTCTGACCAGGAAAGCCTTTGATTTTTTTCCCCCCGACACAGAACTATCCATACTGATTTCAAATAGTTTTGTAATTCGGGTTGTTCCCCACACACTTTGGTGCACTGAAAGTTAAAATGGAGACCACTGTGAAGTGCTTTGGTGAATAGTGAGATCAGAATCCCCCACAAGGGTTTGTGCGCCAAGTGATCCTTTTGAATTGTCATTCTCAGCAGAATTCCAAAATAATTTGCACTAAAACCAGATCTTCTCTTCTATGAAACAGCGGTCCCACTGTGTACATTATTATATTCTGATTCTGAAGCAAATTTGGTTCTCAAAGACAAGCATTTGAATCTAGCCTACAGTTGCTATTCAGACACTTCTGTCTCTAATTGTTTGAGCTAGGAAAGGAAGTTGATGTAGTGACTTAGCAAAATGCATAATGACTTCAATTCTGCCTCTGAAAATGTTTCTTTGTCTAACTTGCTTAGCTATGACAATTTTCCTCTCGGCTAAACCTGTTTCACAGGGCTGTTGTGAAGATAAAATGTGGTAAAACAGATAATGAGAAATGTTTCAGTGTATGCAGATCTACAGGCCATTTCAGAAGGACAAACTGAGAAATGGAAGGTGAAATGGATCTATTAATCTTGTCAACTTTTAGGGACACAAGAGGAAAAACTGGAAGGTGAGGCGCTTTGTCCTGAGGGCTGACCCTGCTTTCCTACACTATTATGACCCCACAAAGGTGAGATGGTGGACTCCCAATACATAAACTATCTCATGTCTTGTGTGTAACTTTTTGGTAAAATAGATCTGAATTTTTTGTGCTTAAGTTAGAATCACGTGAGGCTGAAACTAAACCTCTTGTGCTCAACAAATGTGGCATCCTGGGGCATGTGCGCATGTCGTGCCCCGGCTCCCTCAGTTGCAGGGGCAAGGCGGCACACGTGGCGCTGTGTTTTGTTGTTATGCTAATTGGGTTGGTTGCTGGAGTTTGGTCTGTGGCTGTGCGCACACAATATATTTATAGCACATTCAGAGCACATTATTTCCTTCAAAGAATTTTGGGCACTGCACTTTACTCCTCACATATTTATAATTTCCAGCAA
Organism: Darevskia mixta; assembly: GCA_034641385.1. Classification (NCBI taxonomy): domain Eukaryota; kingdom Metazoa; phylum Chordata; class Lepidosauria; order Squamata; family Lacertidae; genus Darevskia; species Darevskia mixta. Next base: position 28,948,458 of record JAWWNH010000066.1, read on the forward strand.
CCCTTAAGAAACTACAGTGCCCAGAATTACCAGTATTTGAGGGAAAGAATCTGCTTCAAAGGTATAATTCACTGTCTGTGTCGATCTAGATTGGATTTATGACACTGCTGGGTTGGTTTTATCAATTTATTTATTATTTCATTGAATTATATAATATGTGTTGGTTTTGTTGATCTTGCTGTGTATGTTACCTAGATAATGTTTTTATTAAGGCAATTCATAAATGGAATCAATTAATAATAATAAATAATAGATGGGCAAACTGTCTGATGCAGTATAAGACAGCTTCCTAGGTTCCTATAATTCCCCCCTTGTCTTTAGAATTCAACTCTGTTATTAAAACACTTTGGAGGAGGACATGTATAATTTTTTTAAATTAAGATGCTACCTCTTTACATAATTAACACCTAGAACCTCCAGTGAGGCCAACACTGCTGGAAAAGGATTGCAGAGGCCTATCCCTTAAAGAGGAACAGGCTGGGACAAGTTTCATGTTGTGCTGATGTGGCCAGCTACTGCATGTCTTGCCAAAGTAAAATGTGTTGCATAGAACATATAATTCATATTCCTTACTTCTCCCTTTGGACTCTTTCTACCCACCATAGGAAGATAACCGACCAGTTGGGGGATTTTCTCTCCGTGGTTGCCTTGTCTCAGCATTGGAAGATAATGGAGTCCCAACAGGCAAGTATGAACCTAACAGTTCCTTCGGTTGTGGAGCTCTTCACATGTTCCTTTCTTGTTTATGAATAAAGCTTAGTGTGAATCAGCTGCTTACACTGGGAAAGCTAAAGCCATTTCAGATATTAGGGCCTGGGCTCCCAGTTATGAGAGATTAAGTGGTAATGGTAGTGGGCATAATGAAATCCACGAATTCCACACCCTCCTATTTTAGCCAAATCACACCTCCCCTGTAGGTTTCCAAAAGCAGTAGTTTGGGAAATTGTCATAAAGGCCAGGGGGCCAGGCCCTGTTTGCCCCTTCTCCAGTCTGAGCACCAATTAGGGTGCCTTGAAAAAGGGCAACTGTGACTATAGGAATGGCTGTAGCTCTCTTGATTATAAATAGCTGGTTCAAACAGCCATGTTGCCAGATTAAGGACAGTATAGCATGGAGAAAATAAGTGTTGCTTTTTTGGCCTTTCATGGCATTTGGGTGGGTGGGAGGTCATGTAAAGATAAAGAGAATAATTCAACATCACATCATACTTCACATTCTTGTGATCAGTGCAAGCATTTCTGCTTTCCAAATGAAGTGGTATGCCCTTTCACTTTCTGCTGTTCTAGAAATTCTCCCAACCCTCCAAAGTGGATTTGGACAAGGTGTGTGGGTGTTCAGGCAGACAAGAGGGGGAAGAAACCCACTGTTAGCGGGAGCCCTTGCACTAGCTTCCACTAGCACACCAGATCCAAGCCTGTATTTGTATCACTGCAGTGGGCAAATCTTTAAAAATGTAGTATAAAAATGTAGTATAAACACTGACAACTGAGAAACACTGGCCTGCAAGCGCTCAAATTGGAGAGCAGCCTTTAACAGAGGTGTCATGGGCTTTGAAGACGCTCAAACTCAGGACAAAAGGGAGAAATGTGCTACGAGGAAGGCACACTTGGCAAACCCTCACCGTGATCAACTCCCTCCCAGAAACCTATGTCCCCACTGTGGAAGGACCTGTGGATCCAGAATTGGCCTCCACAGTCACTTACGGACTCACTGTTAAAACCGTGTTAATGGAAGACAATCTTACTCGGCTCCGAGTGATCGCCAAAGAAGACACTCTCTTATCAACAAAAGCATGACTGCGTTATCATATCCAAACCCTCTCCCTTGTGAGATTTTGCTGTTACTGCAGCAATTGTATTGTCCCCGTGCCTTGCTAACAGTCCTTTCCCTTTCCTTTTTGTTGCAGGAGTGAAAGGGAATGTGCAGGGCAACCTCTTCAAAATCATAACAAAGAATGACATTCACTACTTTATACAGGCCAGTTCCAAGGCAGAGAGGGCAAGCTGGATTGAAGCCATCAAACAGCTAACATAGACTTTTGCAAATTTCTTGTGGACAAAACCATTGACTTGGACCATTGCTTTGGGGGTAATATAATGTTTGGTTTTTGAGGTGCATGAGTGAGTTGTTTCAGCCAAACATAAAGCCTGCATCCAACAAATCTACTTGGGCCTTTACCACACTTTCCTTATCTGAAGACTTGTACATTCAGATTTTTTTTTAAAGTCAGTTCCTGTATGTGGTCCACAATACTTATGTATCATTTTCCTAGAAGCATTCTGGGAATTCTGAATATTTAACCAGGTACATTCATCCGAGTAAAGCTAAATCACACAACACAGAGATGGACAAACCTAGAATGAGGACATCAAGCTTGGAAATTGAATTGGACCTCTGCTATCTGTTTCCATTCACCTTCGCAGCCCAGAAGGATATAGGGTGGGATTTGCCTAACAAGCCCCATCAGCAGAAGCCCTGCATAAGGATTCCTGCTTGTGCAATGGGTCTTTCTCCCCTTTCCTCCTCCCATTCCCCCTGAAGTTGCCTGGGGGGGGGGTGTCAAGAGAACACCCAGAATGGCATGCAGGGGGAGAAGAGCAGGGGGAACTGTTCCGCCTGTCAAGATGAAATACTCGTACAAACGGAAGGTTCATCATTGCGCAACATTGAATTCCTCCCATAGTGTTACTGATTTACATCAATATAATTTCATTGCCAGCTTTTAGATGGTTTTAAGCTTCAGTTCTGTTTTTGTATAGCATATTATACATTTTTAAGCTGGCCCATTTGTGTGTGACCATATGAAAGTTCATGTATAGAGCCCACTGGCCAGTTTGAGTTTCTGAGAACAGTTCACCTCTTACAAGGAGAAGTGCCTTCTGCCAGAAGGGACAGGAAAGGGGGGAATGGCAGGTCCAATATTTTTAATGTTGTGTTTTACATGTGGGAAATTAATTTCTGTAGATGATAATGAGGCTAGATGTCTCAAGATGGGTAATTGCTGCAGTTTGAACTGCATTCCAAATAAAGTATTTTCTTTTCTTTTTTTAAATAAAAATGTCCTGTGAAACACTTAAGAAGCTCTGACACTGATGTTTCACAGAAGGTAATAATTTAAGTGATATTTGGGGTATGTTTTAATGATCTTCCATATTTTATTTTTTGTATGATCTTTTCTATGATTTGTTTGTATTTCCGATTTGTTTATTTATTCTGTAGCTGTAAAATTGCAAAAAAGTTTTTTTTAAAAAAAAAAATAGTGATGAGCCACTTATAGTATGCCTTTAAATGTTAATAATTTCAAAAGCACAATAGACTTGCTGACAAACCTAAATTTGGCCTATGGATTTGGTTGTTTGTGGGAAACAACTTTTATATAATGACACTCAACAGTCACAACCAGAGGGAAAGATGATGTGCAGAGTTGCTGTGTTTGGCTGCTGGTTCAAGCCTGAGCATATATTTTCAAACACTATAATATGAAACAGCAGTCACGAAATTAGAAGACGCCTGCTTCTTGGGAGAAAAGCAATGACAAACCTAGACAGCATCTTAAAAAGCAAAGACATCACCTTGCCAACAAAGGTCCGTATAGTTAAAGCTATGGTTTTCCCAGTAGTAATGTACGGAAGTGAGAGCTGGACCATAAAGAAGGCTGATCGCCGAAGAATTGATGCTTTTGAATTATGGTGCTGGAGGAGACTCTTGAGAGTCCCATGGACTGCAAGAAGATCAAACCTATCCATTCTTAAAGAAATCAACCCTGAGTGCTCATTAGAAGGACAGATCCTGAAGTTGAGGCTCCAGTACTTTGGCCACCTCATGAGAAGAGAAGACTCCCTAGAAAAGACCCTGATGTTGGGAAGGATTGAGGGCACAAGGAGAAGGGGACGACAGAAGATGAGATGGTTGGACAGTGTTCTCGAAGCTACTAACATGAGTTTGGCCAAACTGCGAGAGGCAGTGAAGGATAGGCGTGCCTGGCGTGCTCTGGTCCATGGGGTCACGAAGAGTCGGACACGACTGAACAACTGAACAAATAATATGAAACCCTCCCATTCAGTTTTGAAAATTACTATTTTCTGTGCATCCAACCTTCCATACCAAAACATTTGCCAAGATCCCAAATGCACCCATAGAGAATTCTGTGTGTTTTCTCTGAAGTCATATAGCAAGGATGGGGAATCTGTTGCCCTCCAGATGTTGTGGGACTCGTTTCTTTCAGCCCCAGTCAGCATAACCCAGGCATAGGCAAACTCGGCCCTCCAGATGTTTTGAGACTACAACTCCCATCATCCCTGACCACTGGTCCTGTTAGCTAGAGATGATGGGAGTTGTAGTCCCAAAACATCTGGAGGGCCGAGTTTGCCTATGCCTGGCATAACCAATGGTCAAGGATGATGAGAGCTATAGTCCACGTTCATCATCCCCTTCACATAGGAAAGCTTGATGAGAGCGGCACCTTGAAGCTAATTCATACAAATTCTGTATATTGGCTTCTTAAAATGCAACTGTTAGGCAAAAGGTGCATGTAAAGTCTTGTCTTCCTAGTCTGATCCACCCTTATGTTGGGGGCATGCACACGATGTGGAATAGGGACTGCTTTATTAGGAATGCTTTTTCTCACCACATTGTTTTCTTCATGTTGTCATTGCATGACTGTCCACACCAGAAATGCTTCAGATCAGATGATGTACAGCTAGGTAAAAGTACAACTACATATGTGCTGCGTTCTACCATATTGTAGCTTATCATAGGCTGTGTACTTAGTCTCATTGCTGTGTCCCATTGCTGGTTTAGGAAATACAGTGTACACATGATGATAGCTACGCTTCATATCTATCCTGTCATTTATTATGAAATAGCACTGTGTTTTGATGCATTTCCCCTCAAACCAGCTTCAATCTGAATTGAGAAAAAGAATCCGAGTTTTAAGCCGGTGATGTGTAAACAGCCATAGACAAAAGTGCTGCTGCAGCAGCTGTAAAAGAATCTATGTTGAAATATATTGCTGCAACATATCAAGGTATAATAGGGCTATATATTGAGCTCAGCCTTCATTTAAAATCTCAAGAAGCACACATAAGAGCAAAAGTAAGGAACAACATCCAATGGCATAGGGAGAACATTTCTTCAGCAACCAAGGGAAGACATGGGATTACGGTATATATTCTTTTCTTCAAGCCACTTTGGTGAGCTTGATGTCTCCGGAGATTTGTAAAGCTGTCACCCTTTGCATAGGCTGTATGCGGTGAGTGAAACTGCAGAGCTGACGTCCATCAAGCAAGACCCGAATCTGCTGGTGCTCGCACAAGAGCTCCATCTGAAAAAAACAAAGGAGATCCATGGGAGGCAGGGGCAGAGCCTGACAGCAATCCCAATAAAGTTGGGTGCACACTAAATAACGAGTCGCAAGCTTATTGATTTTAATGGGACTTGATTATGCATAGATGCTTTTGAAAATTGGAAATATTACACTGGAAGATCTAGCTAAATGGCAACCATATTTTATTACGACTTGACAGCCTAGAAATATCTTTATAAAGAAATAAATGGTCTTCCTTTTGATCCTGTAAATACAGATGGAGCAAATAGAGGACATGTTTATTACAAACACGACCCCAACTTTAGTTCCAATCACCTATACAGTAGTTAGATGATCTGAAGAGTTGAAAAAGAAAATCTGCCCGAGGCCTTGGAGAGCTGCTGTCAGTCAAAGGAGACAATACTGGGCCAGATGGTCTTAGGCAGTTTATATCTCTACATATCTATCTCCCATACTATCAAGTAAAATTACCTTAAATGACTCCCCTGCTGTAAATGGGAAGTAGGGAATAGCCTTTTCCTCTTTACCCCATTTCCCAGCAATCCGTGAATTCCGGACAATGGATTTCTCAAGAAAGCTGACCGCAAGCAACAGCCCAATGTCCAGACTGGCATCCATGGGGTCACAGAGCAAAGTCACTGAAAAACTTGAAGGAATGAACATGTGATAAGTAACGATTCAGCAATCTAACATGATAATGAGCTCATTTATCACATGCTGTGGCATTATAATGTCATATTTGTTTCCAGGGTAAGTATGGCCAATCTAAGGATGTGAAACCTGTGGCTCTCTAAATGCTGTTGAACTGCAGCTCCCACCATCCTTCACCACGGGTCATGCAGACTGGGGTTGGTGGGAGCCCAGCAATGTCTCTGGAGGGACACAGGTTCTCCAATCCTGCATTAAATGCTTACCTCCAGCTGCAATTGGAGAAAAGTAGCTAAACTGCACTGGCCTAGACCCTGAAAAAGCGTTATGAGAGCTGTCCAGAAACATACATCAGATATGACACAGAGCCTGCCTTTATAGTGTGACATCATCATAGTGCTCTGTAAGAAACAGCAGAGATATATGAGGCAATGATGCATTGTGTGTAGCTACTCAAGCAAATTTTAAACACCTGTCCAGACATGCAGATTAATTTTCCTTCAGCACCAGGGGTGATGGGATAGCTTCTTGCACTGCACATAAAGCAGGAGGCCAGATTAAGAGGGACAAGGCAGAACAAAACAGCAACAGAAGGAAACAGCGGGGGGGGGGGGGACAGAAGGAACAGTTGGGTTCCTGCTTTCTGCCTACTGGTAGGGCTGGCCCTGTGCATGGGGCATTATTCTGGGAATGCCTCCTCTGGGGACAGCTATTTCTTCTCCTCCATCTTTGCATCAGAAGTGTTGGAATGATCCAGTCAAACAAACAAATATAGCAAAATTACGGCCCCTTTCCCCTGCCCTCCCAATGGGAAGGATGGAAGCACACAGCACTGGCTCATGCGGAGGGGCAATAGGGAGCCTTGGTGACAGTAGAGGCCATTCTGTGATGAATCAGGATGATTCAGTGCTCCAACCACAACTGAAGCAGAGATGGATCAACAGGATTACCCATCCCCAGTGAAGCCACCTTTTTGAGTGATTACTTTGGGTTCACAGGAGACTTAATTATGGAATCATAAAGGTAAAGGGACCCCTGACCATTTGGTCCAGTCGTGTCCGACTCTGGGGTTGCGGCGCTCATCTCGCTTTATTGGCCGAGGGAGCCGGCGTACAGCTTCCAGGTCATGTGGCCAGCATGACAAAGCCGCTTCTGGCGAACCAGAGCAGCGCACGGAAACGCCGTTTACCTTCCCGCAGGAGCGGTACCTATTTATCTACTTGCACTTTTGACATGCTTTCGAACTGCTAGGTGGGCAGAAGCTGGGACCGAGCAACGGGAGCTCACCCCATCGCAGGGATTCGAACTGCCAACCTTCTGATCAGCAAGCCCTAGGCTCTGTGGTTTAACCCACAGCGCCACCTGGGTCCCTTATGGAATCATAGAATATTAGAATTGGAAGGGTCTAGTGTCTGGATGTGTGAGCTAAGAATTGTCAGTTATGCTCTGCAGAGCCACAGTGCTCAGAAACAGTGAATTATGTTCAGTGCTCCTCTGATGTTCTCCATATTGACAATACTATCTCTCCCTTTTTACCCAGCTAATGCTATTCCTCAATAGATCTGCACCTATGAGCAATTTTCGCCAGATACATCCATGAAGCAGCTGCTAGAATGCCAGCTGACACACTTGCCTCTTGGGGGCAGGGCATATTACTCCCATGATAGTGATTTTCATGGTTGGCCTTAGTCCTCCTTTAATCTCACCGACGTATTTCTCCACCTAATGGGGGAAACAATAATTTTGAATGTGTGTTTGAAAATGACATCTGTACAATAAAATACAAAGTTGCATATTTATCTATTCTTCTTCTTTGGCGATCACTCGTAGCCGAGTAAAATTGTTTTCCATAAACACGGTTTTAACAATGAGTCCGTAAGTGACTGTGGAGGCCAATTCTGAATCCACACGTGGGGACATTGGTTTCCGGGCGGGAGTTGATCACGGTGTGGATTTGCCATGCGTGCCTTCCTCTTGGCACGTTTCTCCCTTGCGTCCTGAGTTCAAGTGTCTTCAAAGCCCATGACACCTTTGGTAAAGGCTGTTCTCCAATTGAAGCTCTCACAGGCCAGTGTTTCCCAATTGTTGGCGTTTATACTACATTTTTTGAAATTTGCCTAGAGACAGTCTTTAAACCTCTTTTGTTGACCACCAGCATTACGCTTTCCATTTTTAAGTTCGGTATAGAGTAGTTGCACATAGTATACGTACACAGAAGTTTTCTTCCTAGGTGTACCTGTCTTTTAAGCACTGCATTAAAAACAAGAAAACAGAAAGCTGCCTTATACCAAGTCAGACTATTGGTGCATCTTACTCGGTACTGGAATAATATGACTGGCAGCGGCTCTCCAGGGTTTCAGACAGGGGACATTCCCAGTCCTCTCTGGAGATGCTGGGGTTTGACCCTGGGACCTTATGCATGTACAGTAGTGCAAGTGCTCTACCTACAACTGAGCTACAGCCTTTCATCCAAAGAGCCACCCTATAGGAGAAAGGAAAATGGATGTGAAGCTCAAACCTTTTAACTGGAGTTCATTGAAGGTTACTCCCAGATAGCTGTACACACCTTGGGCTGTAGGTCTTACTGCAGATTGCACTGCCTCATGAAATCCTTTCTTTACACCTGGGGCCCACAATGTGAGCATTACATCATTTTCAGATAGCCCCCTTGGCACTTGTCAAGGCCCTGACCCCTCTCAATTTTTTAAATTAGCTTTTTGGGTTTCTGTTTGGCTGGGGAGCTGACTTTTAGAAAGATTGCCTGCTTTTTTGTTTGAGTTTTATTTGGGAGGGTGGCGGTGGCTAGGTGTTTTGCATGTTATGGGGATGGGTGAGCATCACCTGTTTTTGTTCTGTGAAATGGGTATTTATGGTACCTGCAACAGTTCCAAATGTGCCCTCAGGTCCGAAAAGGTTGAATACCCTCGTTTCATACTTGGGTAACTCTAGACTTAATAAATGTGCCGCAAACAGCCAGTTTAATACAATGCTTACAGTGTTGGACTGGAAATGGAGACCTGTGGCTGTGTACACACAACATATATTTAAAGCACATGACTTCCCCCCAAAGAATCCTAGGAGCTATAGTTTGTTAAGGGTGCTAGAAATTGTGGTTCTGTGAGAGGTAAACTACAGTTCCCAGTGTTCTTAAAAAGGGAAGCTAAGTGCTTCAAATGTATGGTATATACACAGCCCCGGAGTCAAATCCTCAGCTATGAAGCTCACTAGGTGACCCATCTCTCTCTTCCTAAGCTACCTCAAAGGGCTTTTGTGAGAATAAAATTGCAGGGCAGGACTCAAGCGATGAAACGGGAAATGCTGCCCCTGTTCCTAAAGAAAGTGCAGTCTCCACTGACTTTTATTTCAAGGAAGCCAAACCCTAGGTAAGCAATGGAACTCCTGGAATTTCTCAATGCTTAGAAATTGGGGTGGCACATAACAATATGCCTCTTGTTTCAGAACTATTGTTTTTTATTCATATGCTAAAGCATTGTCTCTAGTTGTAAATACTTTGCCAGTTTCTGAAACGTTACAATCTCCTCCCACCCTGCACCCACTGCCCAATCCTGTTTAAGAGAGATGGCTACTCAGCAGGGATGGTGCACCTGTGGCCCTCCAGATGTTGATGTATTAAAATGACCATTGGCTATGCTGGTTGCAGCTGATGGGAGCTCTTGAGTCCAACAACATCTGGAGGGTCAAAGGTGCCACATCCCTTGCTCAATACAGGCATAGCAATCCTTCATTGAAACCTTCTTGAATACACCGAGGACAAAACCACTAATCTCATATTCAGGCATGACTTTGAACTCTTTCCCTCCAGTCTTGTGGAGAGATGGAGTGAGGGGACCTATTGCATGAATACTTGCTAGACAATGAAAAAGCACTGATCACAGAATGGAATGTAATCTGGAATGTTTGAAATGTGTGTCCAAACACCTCCCAGAGCAATTATGAACTGCCAGTACAAAAATGTACTGGATGACTCTTAAGCTGTGCACACAAGACATTTTATTCTAGAATCAAATGAGACTGAGTGTTTGTTTTTCTCTACATAGTACACAAACAATCCAGATCTACTATTTGCTTCTGAAAAGTACTTCTTGGAAATGGCTTCATTCCAAAAATAAAAGCTCCTTGCAGTTTGATTCTGCACTGCACCACAATGGCTGCACAAACACTAAGCCATTTGTAGCACAAAAATAGTGTTTTCTCAGTCCGGAATTGTTGTTGCTGTACTCGCAGAGGGGAACAGACTGGTTCAGTTTGTCTGGCCTCCCACTCTCTGAGCCCTCTTTTTTCTTTTTTCTGCTTCTGATTTCAGTGCATCAGAAGCATTTAATAGCACTCTGTCTGAACAATGTGGATGCTGCAGCCAAACAACGACATTTACGGGATTAGCACTGGCAGGCAAATGTCATGTCTGATTCCCCCCTCCCCCCCCCCCGATTCAAAGAGATGTAACATTAAAATGAATAAGTTAAATAAAAACTCATTTGCCTCTTCCTCTTTACATACTTATATAAATAAATAGGCTTGCAAGAAAGTAGAAAGTAGGTTTTTTGATACTTACAGTTGTGCACCTGTCATTTTCCGTCATCTTTTTTTGGCCTGTTACACTCAGGCCTTCTTCAAAGTCTATGGAAAAAGTTTTGTTCTTTTCCTGCCTATAAGCAAAACAAACAAAAGAGCCAGAATAGAGGATGTTGCGGGGAACATTATCTCTAGCAAACACCAGCTAGACACCACCCATGCAGATAGCTGAGTCACACAACAGTCTACATTTTCAGATGGATGCTGGACAGAGTAAGAGGGAAGAATGTTTGACATAATGCTTTGGGAATAGGGGAATTTGTTCATTTTGCCATTGATCAACCAGTAAGTTTCAAAGACTGGCTTCAGAGGTGCAAAACCAACAGTTTTTATACACATATAATAGTGGATATACTTGTACCCTTGTCACACACAATGGCATATAAATAAATAATACCTGGGAGTACATGAAATTCATTGTGTTGAACAGCACTAAGACTGACCATAAGGCTGAAGTAAATTAGTTCACGATCAGACCTGAATGGTGAAGTAAACGGCAACCAATGAAATGAAAATATAACAAGTTTTTTCACCCTACACATCACAATCCTATACATGTACAGTCAGAAGCAAGTAACACTCAGTTCTGCAGGACTTGCTCCCAGGTAAGAGAGATGATGATGATGATGATGATGATGATGATGATGATGATAATTTATTATTTGTACCCCGCCCATCTGGCTGAGTTTCCCCAGCCACTCTGGGCGGCTCCCAATCGAATGTTAAAACAACACAGCAGTCTTCATTGACCTAACGAGTTATTTGCCATTAGAAGCTCTAATAATAAACACTATAAAAGAGTCACCTCCCTCCAAAGGGACTAGATGCATTCACATGTAATGTTCACAAAGGCATTTCCTGAAATACACCAGTCCTGGATTCTCTGAACTACACTTCAGTAAATACTCTCTTCCACCCTCTCAGCAATATGAGTATAACAATATTAGACCACTTTGCCATATAAAATACCCCACATTCTCTTAATGATTAATTTTATTAGCATTAAGTATTGGCATGTTAACTGTTCAATATGTTTGCAAAGGTTGGGGTGTCCCATTTTCTTGATGTAAAAGATGACTTGGAGATACTTACTAGCTTTTGCTTTTGGGTGCACAGGCCCAATCACAGCTATGCAATAACCCTAAATTTCAGAATTGTTTTCTATAGGGCCACAAACATTGAAGTCGCCTCTAGACTTCAAAATGAATCAAGAAGTTCCAGACAGTAGGTGTGTCAGTCTAACATTTTAGTCTGTGTGCTCTGCTTTCCTAAATGTCAGTCACAGCTATTACTTGCTTCATTGGCTAGCAACATTAAAATTTGACAGTAGGCTACAGTAGCTTCTTTTTTAAAAAAAAAAATTAGAATGGCTCGGAAGGCCTGCACGTTTTGCCTTTTTATAAAGAAAACTAGGGATCCGGCCAGCTAGTGAAATATAGGAGGATCTGTGTAAATCCCTGCCAACCGAATTAGAGAGAATGAGGGAGAACGTGATCTTCGGATGAATACAAAAATTTAAAAAAAATCAGTAAATAAATTGTACGTTATTCGGACCACGAGCGCCTTTCTTTCCAGACACGTGATATTTTTGCCCTCTTGAGAAATGGCACCTGTTGGGCTTCGTTGCCCTAGAGAAAGATGGCGTCCCCCTTGTCCAATAAGCCGGTTGTTCCGCCTGTCGTTTCGATCACCTGATTAGCTTTTCAACATGGCCGCGGCAACAGGACTTGATTCTGTCTGGGAGTGCAGGTAGCGCCGATGGCAGTAGGATAAGCTCCGGAGGCGAGCCGAGTGTATATTCTACTGGTGGTTGGACCTCTCTTCCAGGTGGGTCCCATGCGAGGCACGAGTTGCTGGTTCCCTGCCTGCGCTGCCTTTACATGCCGGGGGAAAGTATGAGGAGGGTGGGGGCGAAAGGGAAAACTCCGCTGGGTGAGACGAGACTCGGAGGAGGACGCAGGAGAGCCTCCTGCCGGGGGTACATAGGCAGAGAAGTTCAGATGAGATGGGCACGGCAGCTCGCTTGCCGAGACGAGCAAGGAAGGCACTAGTAGATTGTTGCGGGTAGTTATTTAAATATATCCAGGCTTTTAAATTAACAGTTGCCCACGTGATGAGAGTAACCTTTTAGCAAAGTTGTCAAGTATAAAAAGCAGCCACGGATCGTCAGGGCTACATTCCTTTGCCCTCTTTGGAGTCAGCTCTACTGAGCTTGTTTGGTGGGACGTAATTCTGAGTGAAGGTACCTAGATCAGATACTTTTAAGCTTGAATAGTAGTGCCTCTCAGGGTACTTTTTTTTAAAGAAACTGAAATGTGAATTGGAGCACGTTGCATGATCAAGTGGGGCTTGATTCATCATAGATTAGCTGGGCAAAGTTTATTTGGCAGTGGAAAGTTTCCCACAGAGCAGTTAAGTCGAATGTGGCACCATAAGAACTGTTCAGATATAATAAATGAGCCCTGGTTTATTAATGAGTCCACTAGATGACTTAAAGTTTTGGGGTTTTTTAACCTGCAGGAATAATTCTTGCTGGGTTAAAAGGTTTTGCTCATCTTAATGCAGAATTTGCTAACCCTCTCTGGCTCAGGCTCAGCCCCACCCCTCTCAGAGATTTCCATATCCTCACAAAGATTTAACCCCTTTTTATAGCTTCCCTTGCACCCATACTGTCCCCTGTATTTCCACTCAAGATCAGCTTAGTCTCTCAACTTGTTATTGTTAGGCCTGAGGGAAGGCTAGACAGCTGCAGTTTTCACTTTCCTGTTTTCACTCTCACCTCTTTACCTGCAAATGTTTTGACAGATTTTCAATGGGCAAACAAGACAATTGCTATTCTTGTTATTTTTAAAAAGTGTTTGTTTGTTTGTTTGTTTGTGTGGACAATCAAGTGTATTAGGTTAGTTGTCTGTCCTGCTAGACATTCTAACTTTGTTTAGGGAAAGACTAAAGTTCCACTTCTAGACATGAATCTTTCTGTAGATTTCCATCTATCATTTTAGGAAGTGCATTGTAAGTGAATGTTTGACAGATATGATTTCAGAATAGGATCTGATGAGTTCTAGTCTTTTGTTTGCATTTTGAAGCAGGAAGATGCATCCATTTGGTAAGGAGGAATCTGCATCCCTGGAACGGCTCTTCTGTTTTTTTTGTGATTGTGTGAAAAGGGAAGACTGGGAACTTGCACAGGCCTGCATTCCTCAGTTACACCGGTGGGAGGAAGATGGCTGTGAAAAAGTGGAAAGGATCCTTCATGCTCTAATAGTCTGCCCTTCTCATCTGAGGTGAGCGCTACATTGACTTTTGGTAACTAACAGTTGAAAATGTGTGAAAGTTGAAGTTTCAAGTTGTAAAATATTACAGTGCAGTCCTGTACATAGATGCTCTAAAGAAAGTCCCATTATTTTCAGTGGGGCTTATTCCCAGGTAAGTGAATACAGCCTTAAAGTATGTTTTGAGTGTGTTCCTTATTAATTTCAAAAGGGCAGCAGTGTTAATCTTTTGCAACACAAATAACAAAGATTATTGACTAACAAATTTATTATGATATCGACTTCTGTCAACTCCAGTTCACCATTGGATACATGAAGTGCTATCCTGAATAGCAGGTACATAGATATTTGCAGAGGGGAAGTGAGATTGTGAACTTTGAGGAAAGAAGGAAGTGGAATACAGAAATGTGCAGGTGGTAAGAATTACATAACAGGGACGATTCACAAAAAACAGTGTTTGAAAACACAGGTATCCTGACATTTGTAAGTCAGTTATCACATGTAATGTGATGACAAATGATTGTGGCAATTCCATAGACAAGCAATAGTACTGAACCTCTTGATATACTGCCATTTACTGTTTTCATCTTGCAGTCTCCCTTTGAATTTCCTTTGTTCAAGGATGGATTCGATTGTGGTAGAGCTTTGAGCACCATTGCTTTGGGGGGTTATGAGCTGCTCCTGCTAAGGCTGCAGTTCAAAGCAGTTCAAAAGTTACTGAGATTTCTAGATAAATAAATTTAGTATGGAAAATGACTAATTTGGGGATATCTCCTTGTAGGTGTGGATCGAACCGCAGTCCTCAAAAACTTGCTTGGTTTTGGCTCCTTGTTTTGCAGACGTGGCTCGCATGGGAGCAGGTAAAAAAAACTGTTCCATTTCAAATAAGAAAATACTTTTGTCCTAATTTGAGAAATTTTGTAGCACCCAATGAAGTTTGAGAATTGCTGCTGTTTTAGTAATTACAAAAAAAAAAATCAGAAGGCTATTAAAGAAGGCTTTGGCTATGACCAGGCTTAGGCAAACTCGGCCCTCCAGATGTTTTGGGACTACAACTCCCATGATCCCTAGCTAACAGGACCCAGTGGTCAGGGCTGATGGGAATTGTAGTCTCAAAACATCTGGAGGGCCGAGTTTGCCTATGCCTGGCTATGACTGTAACATTATGCTCTTCTTCAATTAGTTTGATAGTGCAAGTCCTGTTGATATTCTGAATGGATAGGCCACAATGCAAAATAGCTACCTCTGTTCAAATAGAAAAATGATGCATATAATGATGCTTTCTTTTCAATTCTTGCAAAACGCCAGTGAAAGTTCTACGTTTTTGATGTTCCCGCCCTTCTGCATTGAAAGGCAGACTGACATGCAGAACTTACACGGGGATAAAGTGATAAGAAAATCCTCTGCTTCGTTTCTGTGTGCTAAGCAGCTGGTATAGTCATAGGAGTTGACTCAGTAAGAAAGTTGGCAGTCTTGCTGAACCAGTGGGGCAGAAACATTCTTTTAGATTTGGCAATGCCCCCCCCCCTAAAAAAGCACTACCCTCCAGCTCTCTGCAAGGTTCCCATAAATTGTTCCCTTAGATTGTAGCTGTCATTTTTTTAAACTAATTGAACCAAATATTTGGTTTATAAGTACTGGCAAGTAAAAGTTGCTGGCTGAATGCCTGTCTATTTGAAATTAGTCTTTCTGAGCAGGAAGTATCAAAGTAGACTGAGAAATAAGTTGCAATCTCTCCCCAGCTCCTAAAAGCTTTAAAAGATATAAAATGTCTACCAAGAAGCGCTCACTAGATATACCGTACTTTTCCGTGTATAAGACTAGGTTTTTTTTACTCTAAAATAATGTTAAAAACGGGGGTCGTCTTTCCCCATTTTCATAAATTTGAGTCCCCCCAAATAGGGGTTGTGTTATACACGGGGGGGGGGGGGGTGTTATACATGGAAAAATACGATATTTTATTTGCATACCTATTCTAATACATATTCCCATCATTGCAGAAAACAGTTCCAGAAGCTCTCCAGAGAGAAACTGAGTTCTTGCTTCTCCTAGAAGAACTAGAAAAGGATGTCTCACATGCTGTTCTAAAGGTGTGATTGCTTCTTGAGGGTGAACTGGGTTCAACAGGTGTTACATTTAATGTTGCTCTTACGTGTGCAAAGCTCGTGTTTGAACAGCGAATTCAGCTGAGCAGTACAGCCCTGAGATAATTCCAACTCCTGGAATTCATATGAAATGTGGGGTGATCCAGGAGTTAGCTGTCTGTGATTCAGATGAGCAGTCACCACTTCAGTTGTTGGTCCGAATCCATGCATATTTTAGTGAACTTTGTGTGGCTTGTTAAAAAATATAACCTATGTAACCTAGTTTTCTTGAGTGTTTTGATTGCCATCTCTACGGATGTTTTCCAGCGAGGTTTCCCCCTTATGCTTAAGTTTATTGCCAGCCAGCTCCAGCCTTCTGAAGATGACTGATTATTGGGAATGTCACTGATCCCTTCAAGGGGAACAGTCATACTTTGGATGCATTAATTTGGGGAAGGGCCAGGCTGAGTGGGAGAGCACATGCTTTTCATGCAAAAGGCCCCAGGTTCAAATGCTGACAGCTCTAGGAAGGGTTGGGAAAGAATCCTGCTTGAAACTCTGGATAATTGATGCCAGTCTGTGTAGGTTGTACCAAGCTCGATGGACCAGTGGTCTGACTTGGTATAAAATATATTCCTATGTTACGATTTTATCTTCTTATCACTTTGTCACCTCTCTTGTGAAGGTTGATGGTTGTTTGTTTTTAACCTAATATTGTGCCTTAGATGCTGGACCTTTCAACATAACTCATAAACAACAGTTGGGAAACAGCCTGCCTTTGTGTAGTAAAATTGTTAGGCCCACTTCAATTCCTGAAAAGTTGTTCAGTTTTAAGGTCCATAATGAAGTATTGTTCAGACTGCTAGTGGATCTGCATAGCCCTGTCTTCTAGTCCAAAAGGTCTAGGTGATAGGAAAAGTTCTGAGTCTTAGTGCCAAACTCTTAGGCTTCTCAGTTTTTTTCTGTAAGTGCTTTGGTTCTGGACTGGATATCACCAACCTGAGATCAAATACCAAATGATTCAACTTGATTTAATTTTTTCCAGGAACACTGTATAAACAGAGTTCTACTTGTTTTAAGAGGTCACCAGTTTATTATTGATATTATTGCATCCTATATTACCACATCATTCTACTTGTGTAAAAAACTTCATTAAAGAAAACAAATAATAATAATAATAATAATAATAATAATAATAATAATAATAATAATAATTTATTATTTATACCCCACCTATCTGGCTGGGTTTCCCCAGCCACTCTGGGCGGCCTCCAACAGAACATTAAAATGCAATAATCTATTAAACATTTGTGGATGTTTGTGGAACAAAAAGGTGCTCTAGGATCATGTGTCATGATTTTTAAAAATGCAGTCAGAAATTCATGTGACTCAGACATCTGTAACCAGCTACATAATGGCTGTGGTGAGAAACCCCTTAAATAGGACTGAAAGAAGAAGAGAAAATCATGCGGCTTTCTGTACAAGATGCAGCTGATTTAGCTTCCCTTTGAAAATGTAACTAGCTTTTGATATGGCTTTCTGAAACTTTCACTTAATGATTTAAAGCTGATAACTATTGCTTTGATTTTAAAGTGCTCCCTGGCCTACTCTTTAGGTGTAGAATAAATTTACAAGAGAGGCTAGCACATGTGAAAATATTTTGATAATGAAATGCTTGATGCTTATTCTGCCCTTTAGTTGTTTAACAGTCATGTTCATAAGTTTTCTTGCAAAGAAGCTATTTCCTGGCAAAAATGAAGGAAATCTAACCAGAGTGTGACAAGTGGGATAATAATAATAATAATAATAATAATAATAATTAATAATGATATTTCTACCCCTCCCTCCCTGGCCAAGGCCGGGCTCAGGGCGGCTAACACTGAATATGAATACAGTACAGTAAAAACATTAAAAACAAAACAAAAACAGTTGATTAAAATATAAGTTAGAATACAGCTTAAAATGCAGCTTAAAATGCAGCCTCGTTTTAGTGGTAGCCTATAGATTAAAGCCATAAGGGGGGAAAATGTCAAATATTCACCAGGGCCAACTATCCATGCTGGTCCTACATGGGCCAGCAAAAAGAGCCGAGGGAAAATTTATATATAAATCCCGTATAAGGGGTTCAGTAAAACAAACAAACAAACAAACAAGTAAGGGAGGGGGGTTAGACTGAGTCCAGCCCAAAGGCCAGGTGGAACAGCTCCCTGCGGGATTTGACATCTTTCTGCAGGGCCCTGATCTCCTGTGGTAGGGCGTTCCACCAGGCCGGGGTCAGAGCTGAAAAGGCCCTGGCCCTGGTTGAGGCCAATCTAACCTCCTTGGGGCTAGGGATAGTGTGTCTCTGATTGGAATTGGGGGTTATAATAACCTGATAATTCACCTTTATCAGCAGGAGCAGCATGGGGAGAAAGGGAGTTTTTCCACTGCAGGGGTGGGGAACATTGCTGGACAGCATCACCATGCCATCATTTATTTCTCCTCTTGTTTCTGTCAGTTTTGCATCTTCTTACTGATTTCTTTTTAGTAGCTATAAGCATTAATAGTGTTTGCAGTTCTTGTTCTTTGGCTAGATAGCAGACAATTTCCCAGTTCACACAAGAGAATTAAAAAGATCCTCGCTGTGGCCAGACATCTCTGCTTTGCTATAGCAGCTATCGGTTCTACGGTCATCTAGAGCAGTGTTTCCCAACCTTTGGTCTCCAGCTGTTTTCACACTACAATTCCCATCATCCCTGACCACTGATCTTGCTAGCTAGGGATCATGGGAGTTGTAGTCCAAAAACAGCTGGAGATCCAAGGTTGGGAAACACTGATCTAGAGAACCTAATTCCAGTCTTCTCTCTGTTCTATCACCATCAGCTCATGCATTCTCTGCCACTTAGGGGATCCTTCTTGTAGCACCAGAGAGGAGCAAGGAGATCTCAGGGACCCAACAACAACATTTCTCTTCTGGTGCTCCATGAAGAATCCTTGTACCATGGATGATGAGAAAGCAGGTAGGAGGTGGCAGAGAACTATGTTTGGGGCTCTCTTAGACCCTCAGTGTAAACTGGGCCAATGCTGTTGACAGCTCCTCCATATTTTATATATCTGCTTACCTATTTACGTCTCTCAGTTGTATTTGTGGAAAGAATCTTCTGTTAATCCAGCTATTTCCCCAGGAACTATATGAAGCTTTTGGAAACAGGCATGGGTCAAGCAGGAAGCCGAGAGATGGAGCGGTGCAGCTGTTCAGTGCTGAGGTGTTCTCTGCTCTCCGAAAGATGCTGTTGCAGGCTCCTCGGAAGCTGCAAGCCATCTTGGAGCTTCTCCAGAAAGACTCTGCCGGGCAGAGCTCTTCGCTCACACACAGCGGCTCTCCACAACACATCTTCGTTGACTTTCTCTGGGAGTCCCTAAAACATTTGAAGCGCCTCCAGCTAAATCCAGAGTTGTCGGAATCTGGTGGGAGCGAGGCTGTGGATGAAATTTATCGTGCCCTTGGCATGTTGAATTTGGAGGTGGAGAATCAGACTGGAGAGCTGCGGCTTCTCTGCCGAGAACTTCTGGATGCCTGTTGGGCTGAGCGGAGCCCACTGAAAGAAGAGAGGCTGCTTGGCTGTCTGCTCAGGAAAGACAGCCATGCCTTGCTCAATCTGTTCAGCAGTGTATTCATTGAGAAGATGAGAGAGAAGCTGCTGGGACTGAAGTCACCTGGCAAAGGTTTGTTTAAATTTGCATGTTCTCTTTGCTGTGCAATGATAACTGTTGGCTTAGTTTAACCAGGAGATAATTGGTGACTGTAGCTAAAACGTATAGAGAGCCTGCCCATCTTGGTGCTATTCTGTGTCTTAACTATATGTGAAATTAACCCAACTTATGGGTGTTTCAGGTACATCTGAACAGCTGGATGTAGAGCGGGCAGTGATGGCATTGTTCTTGGATCGTGAACATGCTCATTCTTGGAAAGCTGCCTATTTCTACTGCCTGAGCAGCAACAAGCACTTTTTGGAACAAATTCTGGTAAATTACTTATGAGACATTCCCATAGGAGGAGTTGAGTAATGGATCATGTTGCTGCCATTGTTTCTGAGTTAGGCAAAGAACTTTGTGAACTCACTACCAGCATTATCATCAAGATCTTTGGCAAATGTGCTGCAGTTTTAGTGGCTTAATAGTTAGGTCAGTGAACTGCAAACTAGAACTCTGTGTGCTTCATGTAGATGCTTACTCTGATTCATGGTGTAACTTAGGTATTTATTTCTTGGATTTGTTTATTTTTGAAGGTGGGCTTACCTATCTAAATCAAGGGGCTTGCTACAGATAACACCCTTCATATGTTTTGAAATGGTGCCTCTGAAAAGGTCTGAAACAAGAGTGTAAATAGTGTATAAAGGTGAATGGGATTTAAGTGAGTTGAAGCACTTAATATAGATATTAGCACCTGCTTCTGTGGAGTCAGGCTGAACGTCCACTGCAAGTACTGTCCAACCCAATTGACAATAGCTAGCTCTCTGAGATCTCAATAAAGGGTCTTCGTAACCAAGATTCCTGCGATTGAACATGGAACCTTGACGCATACAAGGCATGCATTCTTCATAGCCGTAGTCCCTTTGAATTGGTCCATGCCCAGTACAGGTTTTGGATCATCATTATGCTAGCATGATTTGTGTCTACATAAAATGCTGAAGGAGTCCTTTGGAACTAAGAGAGAGGGGTGGTGATAGCACATTTTATCCATACATTTTCCAGGGGCTGCTTCCCTACAGGCCAGAGGAACAGAACAAGAAAAATCTCTTAGAACTGTTTTTAACATTTGCAAATTTAACTTTGCAATTTTAACTCTCCTTCCCACTCAGGCATTCCACAGTCTTATAACAAACAAGTGGTTCTTTTCTCTAGGGTACAGCATTAACTTTATTGAAAAGGGAAGACTTCTCCAGCCTCAGCAGTTTACTACGGCAAGAATTCAGCCACCTCAGCCGCCTCCTGGTATTGTTAGGGTGGACTCAGTGTCACAGTTTAGAATCGGCAAAAATGCTGCTGTGGACTCTTCACAAATCTCAGGTACGTCAGGCCTCATCAAGCCTGTGAGGGAAGGCCCAATGTTTTTCCTTGCTTTGATTCCAGTCAGTTTCTTAAGAAGAGGAATTGGAGGGCTTTTTTTTTTGCTTTGAATGGATGCAAACCTATTTCTTTTTAACAGGGTCTCCACAATGACTCAGTATTAAAAGACTTCTGTGATGGACTATGCGCCCAAGTGGAAGTTCTTGAATGGTGTATTCAACAGAATAGGTAACAGCATGGTGGTGGTGGGGAAACCTGTTGAGAATTATGCACAATGGCTGGAGAAAGCATAACATTCATTTGATATACAAATGTTCTGCAAGGATGGATGTGCACCTCATGGTTGATGTCCATGAGGCCTGGGGAATGTGTGCAATGGCCAGTTGCTACACACATTAAGCACCCAACTTACATTCCCCTTAACAGGTATACAAAAGACTTCATGCAGACACATCTGAATCAGAGTGTTGTGAATCCTTCCCTTGAAAAAATGTGAGGTTACAAGCCAATCTTGCTGCCCTTGAAACTTAGTCTTCTTTTCTCTTGCAGTAATATTATCCCAGAGAAGGTTCTTCTGCAGCACTTGCACAGTTTGGAGTCCCACTCATCCCTTTATTTCCTGCACCATCTTACTAATCTTGTGGCCCTGAACGAAGAAGCTGTCACTGAACTTCTTCAGGCAATTCCAGCCAGGGACACAGAAGAAGGTCAAGGTAAATGGGGTGGGGGAGGCGGCTGTAGATATGGCCACGTGTCCATCTAACCTGTTTGTTGGATACACTATTGTTTGTCATGGCAAGAAGGGCTTTGCTAGAATTTTCTATTGTGTTTCTAAGAATCTTGGCTTAGTGTTGCCTACAAACCAGAGACTCTGGTTTGAAAGAAAACTATGGTCAATTAAAGAAGCCAGCTTCATAGCACATAGTTTGTTGGCTTGTTTAGAAACTAGCCAGAGCTTGTTTAAAGTCTCTGGCTCCTACAGAATGCTAAGCCACGATTCTTTGAAACTGAAAGCAAATCATGAACTGGTGTGCATGGTTTTTTAGGTGACATTGATAGGCAATGTATATGGGGGTGAGACAGATGGGGACTGTGGCATGCGGGGAGGTGAACTGCAAGCCTTTGCCCCTGCTGTGGTCCTAATTGGAACCGTGTGTGTGTGTGTGTGTGTGTGTGTGTGTGTGTGTGTGTACTGTTTCCGGGGTGTGTGTGCGGAATCTCCCATTGGTACAATTCAAAGCTCTCTTCTCATTGTGAAATGAAGGTATAGGCAGGGACAATTCCTGTTGGGGCTGCAATGAGGGTAAAAGGTTAAAGCCCACATCCACTCACAATACAGCCACAACCTGTTTCTCTATTTTTCCTTCTCTCCCTCAGACACACACACAACCCCATGTGCTACACCAGTTGTTGGTCTGCAGCTTCTCTAACCTTGTTTGGGATTGGATGGGAGCACTGATTCCAGGCTCTGGAAACGACAGAAATGTTAATAACTTCCCTACAGCTGAGCAAACTCACCTTTCCATTTTCCATTTCCCATTTCTCACTTTCTCTTTCTTTTTTTAGATTCAACGGCGATGGTAGCTTCCAGTCATTTGAGTCTGCGTCGCAATCTCATTCTTTTCCAGGCATTTTGTGCCATGAAATATGCCATATACGCCCTCTGTGTCAATGCACACAAAGATTCGCATTGCAAAGACTGCAGGAACCTTTTTGTCAATGGCCTCCCTGGCGAATGCAAATCTGCAGATCAGCCTCTTTGCCCAGGTCTGGTAGCTTCCACATACCTTATAACAAAAGTCATTGTTGCTTTTTATTCGGTGTTCATCTACTTCTTTCTGCAAAACAAGACACACCTGAATAGGGTGGTTTTTTCCCCAGAACTGTAATGCTGGTGCAGCAAGAGAGATTGCAATCTGCTGTGCCATCATTTCACCATATTCCATGATCAGATGGGATGGTGTGCTTTCGTTCCTTTGCCCCATCAATTTCTTTGGCAGTGATATCTCTACTGGCCCAGACTTTGTAGGGGAAAGGTGGGATTTATGGAAGGAGAGGATCGCCAAGGAATAATTTATGGATAAAGGTGTAGAAAGGAGTCCATAGGATCAGTAAGTGATTTCTAGAGGCGTAGGGCAGTGATGGCCAAACTTGGCCCTCCAGCTGTTTTGGGACTACAATTCCCATCATCCCTGACCACTGGTCCTGTTAGCTAGGGATGATGGGAGTTGTAGTCCCAAAACAGCTGGAGGGCCAAGTTTGGCCATCACTGGTGTAGGGTGCTCCAAAGTAGCAAGGCATTGCTCCAGAGGTTTAGCTCTTTGGGTACCACACTCTGGCCCACTAAGCTGTAAGCCTTTATGGAGGGGCAGGTGCCACATGCACTTCTCTTTCTTCCACCCTCCCTAAAGCCATTCATTGCTTCTACAAGGAGACTTTATGAGTGCACAAACTGGAATAGGTGGACCACAACGTATAGGGAAGTATTACAGCATATTTCCCTTTTTTAAAAGCCCTTTACAGTTAAATGAAAAAATCCTTTTCAAGCTGAGGGAAAGTTTACATTGGCAGTTGCAATCATATGTGGAAGGTTTGGGTATACCCATGGGCTGATTTCCGGAGGCCTTGTGCTGAGAATTCACCCTTACTGTAGGAGCAGTTGCGTCTTTTTTTATTTTTACAAGTGTGTAAAATAGCACAACAGGTTTTACACAAGGTTAAAATGTTAACTGTTTTCCTGATAAGCTGTGAATTGAATTATTTAATATGGGCTCACTGTTGAGGATAGCATTTGGGTTATATTTATAGATTGGGTTAGACATGAATCCGTAGACTCCTTCTCTTTGACTCCCTTGTCCTAGTGCTGCTAGTCTAATTCTGCACCCTGCTTCTATTATCTGGATGAGATGGGCTTATGTGTCAGGGCAAGAGCTGTAGCTTAGTGGTAAAGCACATGACTTGCATACAGAAGTTACCGGGTTCAATCCCCGGAGTCTCTAGGGCTGGGAAGGACCCTCTCCCTGAAAACCCTGGAGAGCTGCTGCCAGTCACTGACATCGACTCTCTGACTTGGTATAAGGCACAGCCTTCATTCTGTTTTTGGAAATGGCCAGTGCTGCCTAAGTGATGTTGAATGTCCGACTAAATGCTGCCCATCCCTTCTTTATTCTGTGGCTGTATCAAAACCCTCAGGAGAGTTTTTAAGCTGGGGGCATTTAAGACAGGCGGCTGGGATATGAATGTTCCCTAATTTTCAGGCACATTTATATTTCTGCATATTCAGCAGGCAAACATTAAAGTTAGAAGCTTTTTCCCCTCTTAAGTTTTGTTTTTGTAAACAATATAAAAGTTTATCGTACTTATTCTTTTTATATGGAGTTAGAAATAAATGATATTTATACTGGATATTGGCATGCCTACAGAGGTTTTTTATTTGAATAGGTTTTTGTATATTCTGCACCATCTGTGTGTCTATGTTGCTTTGCAAAGAACAGATATGATAGGACCCTACCCCAAAGAACTTACAAGGGGGGTACGTGTAGGGGTTTCCTAGGGAAGTCATAAAATGTGATGAGGGAGAAGGTAGAAAGGGTAGAAGGAAGTGCTGCAGGAGGAAGAAGTGGAAGAAGACAGGGCTAGAGAGGTGCATGACTTCAGTAGTTCCGTAGTTACCTTTATCTTGAGCATCTAGTCCTTGAATGAGGAGAGAAGGGGAAATAGTAAATCTGTTTCTAATGTTTTGTTTTCCCAAATGCAGATTATGCAGGTCTCTTTGCTCAGTATCTTGCCAAGTGCCAGCAGTTTTTAAAGACTGTCCCTGTTCCTCTACGCCTGGAACTTCTGGAGAACATCTTCTCCTTGCTCTTTGTCTCCTACAGCGACCTCTGCAGTGATGATCCCCACAAGGATGACAACACAGAAGAGTCTGTCCTCGAGAAAAAGAACTGTGCCGTCAGGAGGCTTGAGCGTTGTGCTAGCCAAGGCTCTTCCACCTCAGCGAGTCCACAGCACTCGGCAGAGCCCGAAAGGAGACCTGAGACCTGCACTGCCGACGGTACATCTCACGAGCATCCCAGCATCCCAAAGCTGCAAGATTTGCAGTCAGATAGCAACAAATGGGAGTCCTTCAGCTGGAGCCATCTGGATTTGAAGCATTTCATCCGTGGCACCTCTGGGTTTTTAGCGGATGATGTAGCAATGGAGATGATTCTCAACATGCTCCAGGACCATCTGAAAGAAATGGAGGGCTCCTCCCCCTGGGACTCGAAGCATGTGGCTCAGGAAGAGCTTGCACTGCTGGACTGCTTGAATGTGTCTGCTAACAGAGATGGCTTTAGTTGTCGCGTCCAGCTGCTCTCCAAGTACCTCTCGGAAGCTCAGTGGCGGCACAAAATAGTGCTCAGCAACAGAAATGCAGGTAAGAGGTTACAAGTACTTCAGTGGGGCTTTGAAACGGCCAAGCAAGCAGCGAGAGTCTTCATACTGTCAAGGAGCCAGGGAAGAAATAGAGCACATGTTCATGGCTCCATGGGTCAGATCCTTATTAGGGTGTGCCTTGAGAGGGGTGGGTGGGGCCAGTTTGACAGGTGGGCAGGGCCAGCATCTCACAGGCAGCAAGATGCCTTTAATGAAGGCCCCTGCTTTTGTTATAGCAGCTGTTTCAGATGGCAGCACTTGCAACACCTCTTTGGGCAAAGCCCTTACCTGCCCCACACCTGACTTTTTAGCTTATCTGCCCTTTTTAGCTTATCTGCCACAAATCCTCGCCATTCAGGTCCCTTTGTAAATTTCCCAAGCTCTGCAAAACGTAGCTCTTGCTGCCTATCCAGAAGTAAAATGTGTCAGTTTACATGGGGTTGTCAACCTGGTCCCTATCGCCCACTAGTGGCCATTTCAGGATTCCAGGTGGGCGGTAGGGGGTTCTACGGCACAAGCTGAATCCTCCTTCCATCGAGCACTGGTGGGCGGTCAGGAAATTTTACCATCAAGAAAGATGCATTAGTGGGCAGTAGGTATAAAAACGTTGACTACCCCTGGTTTACACAATAGCTTCAGTGTTGTGGCTAGAACTTAAAACTCCATCATTGAATGGTTTTATACTTGGAGGAGAACTTGAGTTTTATTCAGCGTGTTAAGCTAGGAACGTGTAAGATGGCAGCTTCTACCTTCTACTTGCATGGTTACTTTATGCTAGTGTTGCTTGCGTTGAATGTGTGCTGTGACTGAAATAAATAACAGAGTCCCAACGCAGTAGCTGACTGTTGCTCTTCTAGGAGGTCAACGTGTTCCCAGTAAAACATGTGGAAGCTTAACCAGGGGGTCCAACTCAAAGAGGAGGCACAGCCTGTCTCAAAGGCCAAAGCCAGGTGAGGTGAAGAAAATGTGAGAGAATCTCGTGTTCGCTCTTTCAGAACTTCATGTCTGTGATTGTGGGGATTTGTGGGGCTGTGACCCATCCTGGTCTACAACTAGAGCCCTGAATAAGATATCATTACTATATATTTAAAAAAAAAACAGGCTGAGTTTTCTTTTGTTGAAAAAAGAAAAATCAGTCTGTTTTTTTAATATATATATATATAATGATATAAAAGAAAAATCCATTATTTATTGGAATGTTTATGTGAATTTTATGAAAATTTAATAAATATATCTTTAAAATATATAAATATATATATATAAAACAGACTGTATAACTTTCAGTGCTCACTTTAGACTTGGAGCCAAAGAAAAACAAGTATCCGTATGTTGTAAGTGCTAGTCAGTGTCCTAGAGAGAAGCTCCTCTGAGGCTCCCTCCCCAAGGCTTGATAAGCTATTCTTTTAACAATGACTAATGGCCAAACAATCATATCAATGGTACTGGCTTCTCTCTTTCCATCATTCCCATGGAACCTGGAATAAAATGTTCTCAATTGCTTTGTGTGGGCCAAAGTGTATTTCGCAAACTGCTTGTTTTCTTCTTCAGGTCAGAAGAAGGGAACCTCAGGCCCATCACTGGCAAGCACAAGCAGTGAATTAAGTCTCACCAGCACATCAGGTACGGGGCATCTTCCTTGGTCGCACTACCATGCCTCACTTGCCATGAAATGCCCTCTCCATGGTGACTTGGCTACTGCCTGCTCATATGTCTTTCAAGAGTCAGAAGAGGGTGGCAACACGAGAATGGGCCTTTTCTGCAGTGGGCCCCCCATTTGTGGAATGCTCTCCTCAGGGAGGCTCACCTGGCACCTTCACTACATATCTTTAGGCGCTAGGCAAAAACTGTTTCTCTGTAACCAAGCCTTTGGCTGATTAAACAATCTATGGCCTTTGAAATGTGTTTGTAGGATGGGATTAATATTCTTTGTTGTCGTTATATGCATTTCGTGTTTTCACCTTTGTGTTGTAAACCACCCTATGACCTTCGAAAGAAGCACAGTATATTAATAATAATAGAAGATATTCTTTATTTCCTCTTCTGAAATTGTGCTGAAGTGTTTATATTTTATTCTGTTGCAGAGATATAATTTTTAAGGGTTTTATTATTAATTTCTTTATCAACTGTTGGCCACCCTAGCTAAAAATGCTGAAGGCAGCACATACATTAACATATTTAACTTAATTAACTAATTAAAAACCTTTTGAATGTTCTGCAATTACCTAAAAACGGCAGGAGTTGGCACCGACTGCTTACTTTGTGTACATCTTCCCCAGTTCAGGTTCAATAGTGATTAACTGACAACTGTTAAATCTCCCTCCCTCCACCTTCCCTCGATTTTTAGATGGAAGTGAGAGTTCACTAACTGACTGGAGTGATGTAGAATATAGGATAAAGCCTCATCAGAACTCCCTCATCCCAATGATGCTTTCCCCACCGGAATCTCTTCTTGTTGCCTGTATCTTGAGGGGTAACTACGTAGAAGCTCATCAGGTAACTCAATAGCCACTGCATGGTGTTGGTTTTGGAAGTACAGTAGCTGGTTTCTCCTGGAAGTTATTGTGCATCCATTATATGTCCAGAGCAGCCATGGGATTAATCTCCCATGGTTTCTAGCTATTCTGTGCACGTTCTGCATACTGACCCTGCATCTACAGTCTTGATGTGACAAATGGCCCTCTCTCAGCCGTCTACTTCCTCCCCTGCCAGATCTAGTAGGGATTTCTTTTTTTAATGTTTAGGAAATTGATTGTTTTAAGTTTAGACTTCTTCCAGAAAAGAAGGGTTTACTAATCCTTCTATATCTAGGATATTATTGCAAGTTAATAATTTATTCAATTTAAAAAATATGATTTTGTTTACATAATAAAGGAAATTCAGTTTGGGACGGGAGAGACAGGAGACACACAAATAATGGAAATGCGTTGGTTGCCCACAGCCTGTCAGGGGTAGAAAACCTGGTAGCAGTAGCTTTAATTGCCTCACTGATCTTTCTAGAAAAATCTCTGGATCTATGCTGTGTTTCGATAGGAACTTCAGAAAAAGGAAAGAAAAGCTTGCCAGTAGAGGAGAATTTATCATTCTCCCCCCTAAGAGAACATCTGGAACATTGATTAAAAAATACTTCTCCCGCCTAATATGTACGTACGTGGTTTCTCTCAATTCCACAACGACAGGTGGCGATTATGTTTAGTTTGGAGGCGTCTTCTTCCTATGGTGAGCTGATATTCCTGGAGCGTTACCAAGAAGTGATCAAGGAGCTGGCAAAAGTGGAACACAAGATTGAGCACCAGTCATCTGAGGGGTCTGGAAACCTCAAGCAGTCTGGAAGTGGCCGTTCAACACTGCAGGCCATTGGAAGTGCTGCAGCAGCAGGTGCAGACTTGGCTGTTGGCTTTAAAAGTTGGAAACTGGGTGGGGGAGACAGACAGACAGACAGACACACACACACACACACACACACACACACACACACGGCACAGGTATGACTTTCAAGGGAATTAAACTGCAGCTTACTATATAATCTGCTTTGTGTCCCACCAAACTAAATACAGGCTATATACAACATAGGCTTAAAAATAAATAAACCCCAACCTCTATCGATTTTTCTGCCTGCTGGGACTGCAAACACAGAGGGGGTGCAAGCAAGCCCCTGATGGGCTGCAGTCCAAAGCTGGCGATCTGGATTTGGCTTGATGGGACGAAAGCTGTGCAGGCCTGCTGGAAATTCAGTGTCTCTCCCTTTCCTCTCCCTTTCCTTATGTTTGCGTCAGGCACCCTTGGTTGCAGCTCATTTTGTCAATTGTCTTCTGTCCCTCACTTTTTCCTGATCACAGTAAAATAAAGAGAGTGCTATAAAAGCATCACACAGCAGTTCAGAAACGAAAATGTTTTGCGGTATAAATAAAAAACGTTCCATTTTGTTAATCATAGTAATAGGGAGTGTGGACACACACACACACACACACACACACACACGAAGTGGGGGCATGCTTACATAAGAGCGATGAGGGACAAATGAAAACATGCAAGTAAGGAATCCATGTTGGTATTGGATACAGTGAGGGAATAAGCAGCCTCTGTTCTCTGCTCTGTCATCTAAAGCCATACTAAGCATGAAAGGGAGCTGTGCACTCCCAGTTTTGGACAAAAATGAGAGTGGAACCTTGGGAGGGGTCTGACATGTTCAGGACTGAAAACCCATGTTGCCTGTTAACTGTGGCCCCAAATCATGAATGAAGCTTTCTCTCTCGGTTTCCCCAGGTATGGTGTTCTACTCTATTTCGGATGTTACCAACAAGCTCCTTGCCCCTTCAGAAGGCCTTGTCCCTATGCTCCAGGAGAGCTTCTGGGCCAACAGTCTCCAGCTGGAGCATACAGACCCTCTGAGAAATGTTGTGGAGGGCCTCTGCCCCTCCGCTATGGCTCTCTTTGACTTGGCGTCTACTCAGTGCCACTTATGGAAAACCTGCAAGCAGCTCTTGGAGACGGCAGATAGGAAGTTGCATAACAGCCTTGAAACTAAGGGTAAGTCTCTCTCCTCTGTTTAGGTGCATTGACCTTGAAAAACAAAATGTTTAGCACTAAAAGTAACTACAACAGCTATGGCCACCATAGACCTTGGATGTAATCCTGTCAGCATAATTAGTTCTCTCTCTCTCTCTCTCTCTCTCTCTCTCTCTCTCTCTCTCTCTCCTGTGTTTTCTTTCTTTGCCTTCTGCATCGGATACCAGGCCGAAGACTTGATTCTGTTCTCCAGGGCTTTCTTGGCATGAGGGGTTTCCCAGCAGTTCTTCAACAAATAAGTAAAATTATCAACACATCACAAGGGCAGCCTAAATCAGGTAACTTTGTTTCTCTACATCATTCATCCGCTTGTACCTCGAGGACTGATTCTTGAGAGTCACCTCTGGGCTATAGATCTCCCTCCTGAGGTAAGCTCATCTGGCTTCCCCTCTGTTGGACATCGGCTGAAGGGTGAAGACTTTGGGTTGCATCCTGTGGCGTTGCTCAGCTGACAGTAAGGCTTCCGTCGGTGGAAAAGGGAGAGAAGCATTTTTTGTGAATCCCTCTCCTCTTTGCAGCCCCCCCCCCTCACACCTTACATCTGCTCATTCAGAGTAAGTTTAGGTGTGGGACGGGGAATAACTGAAAACCACTTCCTTCTCCATTCTGCTGATGGCAGCTTTACTCTTTTGGGAAGGCCTTCAGCCTTTGACCGTCTGTTTTGCTGCACCTCAGTTCACTGACTTCATTTGACTGTTTGCTCGGTGAATTTAATGTTTGCATTTCCTGCTGCTGGTTTTAAACATTTTTTTGAAATGGATATTTTATGTGGCTTTTATATTTTTGCTTGCTTGCGTGATTTCTTCTTACAATTCTGTGTGCTTGTTGTTCGCCACCGTGAACCATTAGGAAAGGTGGATATAAATGTATTTAATTAACCTGAGCAAGAAGATAGGGATGGATGCAGACCTACATTCTGTTAAGCTGGCTATGAGGATTTTGCCTGGGCTTGTGTCTGCATTTAAAGTATTGCTTTAGGTATATTATCACAGATTCTTGGCCATGCTAGCTACGCCTTGTATTGTCACTGCGGGTTCCCTTAGGAATCCTATGTTGCAATGGTTTCTGAGGGTAGCATATGATATCTGCTGATTTCAACAGAATCCCAAGAAAGGCTTGCTTGCTTTCCTCTAAATGACAAGCTCTCAGCTATGGTTTTTATTCAAGGCTGTACAGGAGAGAGTGGACACAAAATGTCTTTTTGTTGTTGTTTATTGCTTGAAGGTGCTTCAAGTGTCAATATTCCATACACCTCGTATAGGATAAAATAGGAATCAGCAGCTAGAGGCCCAAGACCAAATCAGTTCCTTGGAAAGTATCATTTGGGGCTCTGGCTGTTAGTTGAGGGATGTGAACATGGTGCCTGTGTTAAAGGACTTGTTGGCTGTACACTTGGACTCAATACACAGTTTCATAGCCATAATCTAATAAGGAGAGTCCTTCTGAAGAAAGTATGGGCAGTGGTAAAACTGCTCCCCCATTTTGGCATGGGGAAACAGTTTTACCACTGCCTATAGTTTCTTCAGAAGGACTCTCCTTATTAGATTACGGCTATGAAACTGTGTACTGAGTCTTCGTTCTGTTTTGAGTGTTGTTTCAGCAGTTGTTGTTGACTGCCCAACTGGTGGGTACCCCAGCAGGAAAAACCCTCACAAATATTGGTGCACATCAAGTGTGGGGAACCTTTGACTCTCCAAATGTTGCTGAACTACTGCTCCCATCATCTCTGACTGTTGGCCATGCTCGCTGGGGCTGATGGGAGTTGTAGTTCAGCAATGTCTAGAGGGCCCCAGGTTCCCCACACCTGGTGTTCATGGAAGCTGAGTTCCAGATAGCAAAATGGAATATGTGAATCGGCCCTTGGAAACTAGAGAGAATCTAAGTTGGGAGTTTTAGTGATCCTGAACTGATGCTTCAGAGAGCTGCTGCCAATCATTTGATGGTAATGGGCTAGATGGAGCAATGGTCTTATTCAATGCCAGACATCTGTCTGCATGATGCATTGACTCAGCTCAACAGTGAGCCTCAATTATGCCACTTGGGCCCCTTCATGTGTCCTTCGCATATCTATTTCATATTTGAAACAACGTTCAGGTTTGGCATTAATTGACTCTTGCGTCTTGTTTCCCACCAGAAATCTCAGATGAGAAAATAAGCAGTCACTTCCACTGCAGCATTGCTGACCTCATGCAGACTTGTTACCCCGTCCTGACCGAGAACTGTATTACCAGCCAGATTGTTTTATCACAAGACTTTGACCAAATCCTTCAAAGACTGGCACATGTAGAAGAGTCTTCAGGTAAGTGTGTGCATGAGTCCCTGTGTATCTTAATGGCTATCTTAAAGTCAACCACTCAAGACTTTTTTCTTGATTTGAACTATGTGTTTCTCCATGTTTAAATTTTAAATTTAGCCCCTGATTTCAGATTACTTGGAAAATTCTGAAATCATTCTGAAATTCTGAAATATATTTCTAGGAAAATGTTAAATATTGGGTTTTTAAAAATTTACCCTGGTCAAGCCATAAATATCTATCTCATAATCTGGTACAAAATAATGGATAAAAGTGCTTCTTAGTTATTCCCATTTAACATTCTTAGATGTAAAATTTCCCCAAGACTTCACCTGCTGGTGGAAAGAATGTTTGTACCAAGACAGACTGTTTCTTTCTTATTTGTGCATTGCATTTCTATCCCATATTTTTTCCTCCAAGGAGCTCAGGGTGGCATTCACAGTTCAGCCCTCCTCATTTAATCCTCAGGAAACCCTGTGAGGTAGGTTAGGCTGAGAGGCAGTGACTGGCCAAGGCCACCCAGTGAGCTTCATGGCTGAGCGGGGATTTAAACCCTAGTCTCCCAGGTCCTAGTTCAACACTCTCATCCTCATGCCACACTGGCTCTCACTTGAATGGAAAGGGTTATGTGGGATACGGAGAAATAAAGAGTGATTCTGTGCGCTGTGTGAGAGAGCATTTCACCTCTAATCTTTTTGTTTCTTTTTTGGTTTTAATAGATTCCAGAGGGAACCTGCTGGCCGCATTAGCAGAACAGGCTTCTTTGAAACCCGCGGAATTGGAGGCACATCCCATTTCTAATCAGATCAAACTCTTGCTGAGAACCTTGGAGCAACATGCTCAGACCCTTGAAGAGAGCCCTGGGCAAAACCTCTACGTGCAAAGCTTCTTTGACTATATTAACAGGCTGGCTGCCGTTCTCCTCCGAAGCCTCACTCCAGAGCTAGGTGAGAGATCTCTCACCATTGAAACAAGCTAATCCAAGTTTTAATTCAAGAAATATCAATATGGGTGGGGGGACTAGGGTAGCTTCTTAATGAGCAACCTCAAGTTGTATCTGTATTTGTGGGTAACCTTACCTGTGACTGCGTCACTGATTCTCTGCCTATGACAACCTTTTTCTAAAGTAACCTATTTTGCATCTGTGCAGCAGAAACGGGAGCACTAAGAAGTTTGTTTCAAAGAGCAGATTTTAGGAGCATAGCATGGAATCAAGTTGATGTGTCACTTTTACAGTATCCTTTCTCTAATTCTAGATCAATCTACAGAGTTAAGAGTGGCAAACCCTTTCCTATTACTTCAGCAGAGTCCTCCCCATTTGCTGTCCCAGCTTTTGTTTGAGAGACAGGTTGCTCCTGACAGGTACTGACTTTCTTCAAACACGGGTGCTGGGCTGATGTATTGTGTACGATCAATAGCAAACCGGGGTTTATGTTGCATACAACTCTCTTTAAAGCAGCACATAGTGTACTGCTAAATTTATTGTGCTTTCTGTTCCTCAATCGTGCAGGCTGTCTTTGCTGCTGGCCAAAGAAGAACTGAACCTAAATGTGCAAGAAGTGATCATCAGCTGCTGCTGTAAGGCATTGCCTCTGTGCTGTACCAGGCAAAGCAGCCAGACCAGGATCCTTTTGACCAACATTAGTAGCCTGGCACACCTGCATGCCTATCACTGTCTGCCTGACATGGAGGTGCCAGTCCACAATCCCGCCATGGACTCTGAGGACCTTTCTGCGCATCCCTCTCCCACTCTGCCTGACCAGAACCAGCACATGCTCACATCTTCCACCCTCACCTTCTTGAAATCTCAGTCAAAACTGACAGCCGCCGTGGCTTGTCTTAGTGTGTCGAAGGCTCAGAAGACCCCTAAGCAGGGCCTGTTGTGGATGGACTTTCGAGGCAAACGGGAAGTTCCCTTGTCTATAGAGCACGTTGCCAAGGAATGCGAAGCGCTATTAAAGGAGTTTCCATTTCTGGAGAGCTTTCTTCTTGCCATGTGTGAGCCCCTTCAGGACCCTCAGGATGAAGGAAAAAGCTTGGCTAGTGCACTTTGTGGCAAGCCTTACGTGTCGTTGCTCTTCCTGGGGTTGCATTCTGTTATGGCTGTTGAGGTGTTGATGGAGAACTTTGAGCAAGCTCTCAGCGCAGGGGACTGGCCCAGAGCCCTCCAGGTCTTGAATCTCTGCAGCCAGGACACGGAAGAGCTAAGCACAGTGCAGGATGCCGTACTCAGCTGTGCTGCTGCTGATGGTAAAGAAGGGATTATTTTTCTTGCATAAATGGCACTTTGGGCTGCAGACCAGGAACCGAAGACTCAGTCCTATAGTTTTGGAGGGAAATGGAAATATGTGTTGAGGCACTTTGGATGCAATGCCAAACCATGATTTTGCTACTCAGTCTGCGACTTGGGCCCATGATGTTTCCTCTAGTTCAGGGGTTCCCAAACTGTTGTCCATGAACCAACAATGATATGCATGCTTCATTCAGTGGTGTGCAGGCTTCCGTCTGTGGCATGCCTGCGTTAAATATGCATATTATTTTTATTGTATTCGTATTGCTTCTTTCATTTTTTAAATATTTTATTGCATTAGGAATTCTATGGAATGCAGATTGCAATACAATAAAATGCAGTATCAGAAATAAAATAAGTAATAAATTTAATTACAGCATAAAGTACCATGCACTACAGTTGCTGTGGCAGACATAGAAATCATTAGGTGCTCCACCAAGACCACCAGCAGTTTTTAAGTGGTCCATGTGTGAAAAGGTTTGGAAACCATTGCTTAGTAGCTCTGGAGCTGGAAACATCTGATAAGTGGGCCTGCTTGAGGGCAGGGTGGAGGTAGAGTAGAAATAGAAAAAGCAGCAATACCCATGTTATTCCCCGAACTGTGGTTCTATAAAGAGGGGGAAGAGGCAGGCTATAGCTCAGTGGGCAGAGCACATGCTTTGCATTCAGAAAGTCCCAGATCCAGTGACCAGCATCTCCAGATCAGGCTGGGAAAGACTCCCGCCTGAAACCCTGGGGAGAGGGTCTGATTCAGTATAAGGCAGCCTTTGATGTTCATAACGTCGTTGCTGCTACCCTACTTTGTGTCACCTTAATCCTGTGCAGCTAAAGCATACAGTACTCTAAAGCCGAGCTTCAAATCTCTGGTGTATTTTGCCTTTCCAGGTAAGGATGGTTGGCAATACCTGTTCCGAGTGAGAGATGCCTTGCTGAGGAGCAGGTTGGCCCTGCGCTGTCTGGATAACTGGCCCTTGGAGGCTTGTCTAGAAATCTTGGCTTACTGTGCCTGCGACCCTGAGGTGCCCGAAGAACTCAGATCTGAGTTAAAGAGCAAAACGAGAGAGCTTCAGGTTTATCAAAAGGTAACAAATCATTTTTATTTGGGGGTAGAATATTTCTCCCAGGTTTTTTGGCGTCTTTCGCCTGCTGGGTCTGGAAGTGGCCTCCCCACCCCACACCCTTTATTTCTTTTTGCTTGTAATCTAAAGTGCTTTAGTACGTTGGTGGTGTTATGTACTGTAAAGGCAATGATAGTTCTTCCTGGTCTTTTGGCAGCAGACCACTTGCAATTTAGAATAATTCCTCGTTCAGTTGTCTGCCTTAAGTCCTTTTTAAAAGGAGAGAGAGAGATTGCTGAAGGTTCAGTTGTATTTGTTTTATTTTGTCAGATTCTAAGTCTACAAGATGTCACACTATGGCGTGACTGGCAGGACCTGAAAAGAGCCTGCACTGATGACCCCCAAACTGTTGTAGGAGTGATTTTGGAGGCAAAGGTAGGCTATTTTGTGTGTGTGTGTTTCCTCCCTTGGAAGCTTGATCCTGCACAATACGCAATTTCCCCCAGATTCTCCCCCACGCCCAGAGTCCCATCTAGTCCCACATCCTATTTTTTCGCAATGGCTAACTGGTGGCTTCTGAGAAATCCACAGTTGGGGTTTTCTTTCCTAGCCATGCTGTAGAAAGGAACTGCACCTTTCACATCCATTGTTTCCTTGCCTAGCAGAGGAACAACTTTCTACAAATAAATTGGTTAGTCTCGCAGAAAGCTCTTCTCATCTAAGGTTTTCCAGATTTCCAGTATCAGAGTGATGGCGATACAAGAAAGAGCTGTTTGTCTTTATCCTAGGATCATGAATTATGTGAAGAATGGGGGAACTTGTATCCTGTTCCAAGAGATGATTTGATCAATCTTCACCAAGAGCATCTCCTTCATTTGTTGGAAATGGGAGACACAGAAAAGGCTTTGCAGGTAACTGCTTTGGTTTTTTTTCTGATTTATCTGCCTCCAAAATCATTTTCCAGTCTTAAAGATGTCAGTAATGGGACACTTTGCACAATAGGGAGGAAAATGATTTCCTGTATTCAGTGGGTGTCTCCAGTGGGTGGCTGTGTGTCTTGTGTCTGAGCAAATGAAAAGCATGTGCCCAGGAGCCTTTGGCAAATTACGGTTCCTGTGGACACAAATCCATCTCCCTTCCATGTATGACACTTGTTTGTTGTAGAGTCATATGATGTACAAGCAGGAAGGCCTCCTTCTTGTAGCCCTGCTCAGCAGCCTTCATCATAAAATGAGCAGCCATAATAATTTGCTAGGCCCCAATGTGCTTGGAATGTTTTTAGTTGTGTTTTCTGCCTCATTATCTGTATTTCCTGTATTGTGGTTGATATATTTGTTTGGTGCTGCCGTGAAAACCTAACCTCATAAAGTGCAGGTAGAACTGTGTTAAACAGGTAATTTTAGGTTGCAGGTGTCTTCAGCTGGCAGTGTGAAATTATTTTATGATCTGAATTAACTCACCATTGTTCACTTTCTTTGTAGCTCTTGCAAAGGATAGAAGACCCAGACATTCAGCTGGTCATAAGTGAACAGTGTCTTGATAAACATCCCAGCCTGGCAGCTTCTCATTTCCTTGCAGATTATCTCACCACACACTTCTACAAACACTTAACAATCATGCGCCATAATGAAATTCAGGCCCTTTATATGGGATCAAAGGTAAGCTGATGTGAAATTTGCAACTGCATTGCTGGGTTTTGGGGTTCTTCTCTCAAGTAATGAGAGAGGTTTCAGGGTTGGGTTTTTTAAAAATAATAATAGTAATCAGGCGTTATATAAATTTTATGAAGTAAATAAATTTTGTTTCTCTTCTGTTTCTACACCCAAGGTCTTACTGACTCTTCCTGAGCCTTACCGTGCTAACTACTCTCACCTGTCCTGCAAGCCACTGCTCATGTTGGAGCAGCTCTTGATGAACATGAAGGTGGATTGGGTAGCTGTGGCCGTACAGACACTGCACCAGCTCTTGGTTGGGCAAGAGATAGGCTTTACGGTAGAAGACGTTGATGCCTTGCTCTCCAAGTATGCTGGGAAAGCCCTTGACTTCCCTTTCTCATTAAAAGAGAAAAGATCAGGTGACTTGCTTTTGGAAATCTCTTAATCAGTGAAGATGTTCCATGTGCTCTTTAGCCAAACATCACAGATTCTCAGCTGGTAAGGCAGATTGGATTCAAGCCAAATCCACCTTATCGCTTCGGGTTCTGTGACCCCATG
Source organism: Darevskia mixta (assembly GCA_034641385.1). Taxonomy (NCBI): domain Eukaryota; kingdom Metazoa; phylum Chordata; class Lepidosauria; order Squamata; family Lacertidae; genus Darevskia; species Darevskia mixta. The sequence continues at coordinate 28,986,266 of JAWWNH010000066.1, forward strand.
GTTTTGGCTCACGACTTAACTAAAAAGCCCCTGCGCTGCTCCATTTCTTCTCCTGTTTCCCTTATTGCCACACAGTGCAGTACTACTACTATGTTTTACTGACCGTGGCAGTGGAGTCTGCATTCAAAGGGCATAAGGCAGTGAACCAAACCCCTTACTTCTTCCGGCTCAACTTTTTGTATATTTTTAAGATGGCGTAGTCAAAAGAGTTGAGGAAAAAGAACATCAGAAGGCCTATGTTTCTAAATATCCGTCTTGTTCTCCTACCGCTTAGATGCAAAAATCTGAACCTTACACCTCCTTGTGCATGCCGGTGGGTTAGTAAATTGCTTGTACAAAAACTGTAGTCACTTGAATCACATGTGCTGATCCAGTTTTGGATGAATCATTCTAATCTTATTTGCTGCAGATAAAAATGGTTTTCTCTTTTGCCTTTAGATTCTGTGATTCAGATGCAGGAGAATTTGTGTCGGGGATCCGAGTCTGATACGTTGTCTAAATCAGAATCGACAGAACAGTTTCCAGTTAGTTCTCCTGGTGAGAGAAGGTCTAATGGCTGGATGCTGTGTTCATACTTGTGTTTTTCTCTTAAATCTGCTTTCTGCTGAAGTAGTGTTTTTTTTTTAACCATTCTGGTGGGATTCAACGAATGAGCCCCGCCAAAAGCCCATGCAAGAACTTCTACTAGCACATCCTTTGCATTGCCTTATCACTGAAGGGTAGCAGTGGTTGATTTGAGGCTTTGACTTACAATCGAGTGGTATATACATTTTATGAAATAAATAAATATAATAATTCAGTTCTCCATTTTTTTGTTTCGTTTCTTATTTATCATCAAGATGCAACGAATTCTTCCAGCATGAGAGAGAGAAGCCTGCAGCAAACTGTGTCCCCAGAGGAGTTTGTGCCACCAGAGAAGCCCCCACCAAAACAGCAATGGATTCCCGATGAGACTGAAGTCACGTGTATGGTCTGCAAAACGGAACGTTTTACTATGGTGAGGAAACCCCAAGGCCATACTTGACATGCCACTGGAACACTTAAACGGTTGTGTCTGCCATTGGCTCATTGGGCAGCTTGCTGCACTTCTGTCAGTCATATTTGCTACTGTGCCCAAAAGATCCAAATGGCTGTGGGTCTTGAACGGGTTAAATGGTAACCACTGAAATGCTCTTGGTCCCTTAAAGGTTCCTCTTTGTGTCTCAGTTTAATAGACGACATCACTGCAGACGTTGCGGGAGGCTGGTGTGCAGTTCGTGTTCAACCAAGAAAATGACGGTGGAAGAGTGTAGGGAAAACCCAGCTCGTGTTTGTGACCAGTGCTACAATTATTACAACAAGGAGGGCTCAGAGGACTTGCCCCCTGAGGCAGAAATGTGTGTAAACAATATTTCCCAATTTTTTTTGTATCTGGAATGCTAGCCTTCGATATCAACTAGTGAATCGTTTTAGTGTTTCTTGTTAGTCTGCCCCCAGAGAGTTTCAACGAGGAGGAAAAGTCTCTGTTTCTAGTTCCTGTTTCTAGTTCCAACAGTGGGACTATGGGTAGGGCTTCAGAGTTTAATTTAATGCTATGAGAACCCTTGCTTTACTGAATTTAACTTTTCGACGCATGTTAGAATAGGTATGAAGCGTCTTCGTTTTTCTCTTTTCATAGTTCAAAAGTGGAGGATCAGGACCAAGAAGAAGGTGAGGAGATCCACATTTTGTTGGCATGTATTACAGGACTGACTTCACAGTCAACGTTGCTTGTGGGCAACATGGGCAAGCCCTGCAGCATCTTCAAAGATGTAACAAATGCATAGGGGCATGAGCTTTCTAACGCGTTGCTGCATGGCTAACACAGCTACTTTCTTTAAGAGAACAGGGATTTGTTCTAACTTGGCCAAATTACTTGCTGGAAAACATGGCAAGATTTGGAAGCCACAATGTGGTTTTTTCATTACTGGATAGAGGACTCCTGGACTATCTGCCCCTGGGACTCCCTAACCCCACGCCCTATCTTTTAGTGATGTTGTAGTTCAGTTTTTTGGACTGAAGGCCACATTACTCTGGTGTAAACCTGATGGAACATTGTTCTGGTAGTGAACAGGGTCAGATATGCCCCCTTTCCTTTCTCCATGGAAACAGGTACCTGTATGTAAATTCTAAATCATTCAAGATTCTCTTTGTTTTCTTCATAGACTTTTACAAAGTTGGTTAGAAAAGCTTTTCAGTATCCTTTATCTGCCCTTAACAGTGCGGAAGGCAGAAACAACTCAAGTCATCCCAGGAGAAGTGTAAGCTTAGAGCTATTCAAGGCCTTAAACTGCAAAATGTATTGCATTCTGAAAATCGTATGCATGCAGTTTCAAATTTGCAAGGGCTGTTTCCCCCCCCCCCCATATTGACAGGGGACAGAAGTGCACTGAGCCAGTTCCCCCTTTGCTTTAATCATCTTTTGCAAAGGAAGGAGCTACAATTCGTACACAACATCCAAGTCTTTTCCCTTACCTGCTATAGAGCTGTTGGTTGGCAGCCCCTGGAAGCAGGGTTCCCCTTCCCTGCTGTAGTTGCACCCTCCTTTACAGAGCCTCTGCTGAGCAGGGGTCGGAATAGATGTCTGATTCCAAATTGTAACATGTGACTTCTGGTCCTGATTTCTTGTGTGTTCTGTCAACAGCAGTTGCGTCCTCCGATAATGAATGCTCAGATTACTCTGCAGTGGTGCAAATACCCAAAATAACAGAGCTCGAGTGGCTTCTTTCTTTGAGAGAAGAGGAGAATGAAATTGTGCGCACTGAGTTTTATTACGAGCAGGTAAGTGTATGCCCTAAAAGGGGGAAATGGACTTCCAATATGGCACATGATAGGGCAAACAAGGAAAGGTTGGCAGCAGGGCAGAAAAGAAGAGTAGGAAACCAGTGGGGAAAGAAGATAGAAAAGAAATTAAGAAATGGAACCCAAGAACACCAGGGAGGGAGAAAAGATCCAGATGAAATTCCTGAGCTTTGGGGAAACAGTTCTGTTATATTGCATAAATAGTAGTGAGGGAACACAAGGAAGGGCAGACTCTTTCCCCGCTCCACCCCAATGCATCATCTACTGGAGCACCGGGATAATTGATGTACACTCCTTGCTCTAGCAAGTGAATGAGGTGATGTTGGGGCTTTCAAGTTCATTTGTGACAGATTAGCACAGAGGAAGTCAGAGAATGGAGAAAATAAGCGGGCTGGGCACTTCTGTCCCTTCCTTTGACTGGGTTCCTACTTCCTGATAGCAGTTTACATGGTAGCACTTCTTTGTAAGATGATTTGCTTCTCTAATTAGAAGCTAAAGCTTGCATTTTAGCAGCCTGGAGATCTTCTGTTAAAGCTTAGTATGTTGCACGTGTGGACCCTATGCAGTTCAGATGTAAGCTCCTCTATGGACAGGGTTGCAGTCATGCTAATAAATTAGATATTGCACTATGTGCTGGCAGTAGTGGTGCTGGGAAGTGCTGCCTGCCTCTTGGGACATGGTTATTGGGGCTCTTATGGTAATCTGCTGTACTTCCACTGCTATGAGCTTACTATACATCTGGTCAACGTAGCAGGGGTCAACAGACTCTTCTATATCTTTGAGTTTTATAGTGAAGAATATTGTTCTGCTCCTGTCTTTTTGGCTGAGTACACTTTAGCTCTTCAGCTGCAGCCACAATTACCTCTGCCTTTCCTTTGCCTCTCCTAATGTTCAGGCACCCAGTGCTTCCTTGTGTATTGCTATCTTCAATCTCCATTCGGACAGCGTAGCCTGTGGTCACCAGTTGATAGATCACTGCTGCAAGCTTTCTCGAGGGCTGACAAACCCTGAAGTGGATGCTGGCCTCCTCACAGATATCATGAAACAACTGCTCTTCAGCGCCAAAATGATGTTTGTAAAAGCTGGGATGAGCCAAGATTTAGCTCTCTGTGACAGGTAAGTGGTCTGCTGTTCTCCTGAGATGCCTTCCCAAAATAGTCAGACATGCCTGGCTCATGTTGAGATGGATGCAGCAGAAAGTGGTCTATGGCAGAGACTGAAACATTTATATAAGGACTGTGCTGAATTTTTCACAGTTCAGTTGTGTGTGCTACCTCTAACTTTTGTTTCTTATTTTAACTCCACCAACAGCTACATCAGCAAAGTCGACGTGCTACATATTTTAGTCACTGCTTCATATCGTCGTGTTCCGTGTCTGGATCAGATATTACAGCCTGCAGCAGTTACAAGGCTAAGAAATCAGCTTTTGGAAGCAGAATACTATCAGCTAGCTGTAGAGGTAATGCATGGGGAGAGAAGCAGCTCTGGAGTACAGCCTCAGGGCTCCTTCAAATCATTGCTCTGTTCTTGCACAGAGATTGCCTTCATTTAGAGAACACAAATATTGGTGTGTTTGAACTTCAACTTGAATCACCTCTTCCCTCACAAAGACACCTATTAGCCTTTTGGGCTTGGTTCTGTGTTTTATAAAATATAGAAAACCAATGCTCGGGTTTTTTTAAAAACTCTATATAATTAGTAGATTAATCAACTAAGCATTTGTTGATTAATTGATACAGGTCAGCTTTTATTGGTGGGGCTGGGATTTGAAGACATGCTTAATTTGGGGACTATTTGGTTCCATTGTGGCTGTAATAGGAAATAAAACAATTAAGCATGGTCTTTGTATCTAAGAGTATATATTAATATTTCTTAAATTCTGAAAATGTACTTTCTCAGTATCTGAAAAATGCACTCCAATGAAACTGCCAATAGTGGCCACAATAGTGTACAATAGTAATAGGCCAGTAGTGTTCAGATCTGATTACTACAGCCCAAAAAGAATACTGTAGAGCTAGAAAATCTGCAGAGCTAGAAAAAAGCAACAAAAGTGACCAGATAGTCGTTGCAGTTGCACGTGTATACGTTTTTTTTCCCTTCAGAAAATAAATGATGACCATGGAAGGCTGAGAGGGAGATTATTTGTCTCATATTTTGATGACTGTTTTCAGTAACCTGTTCATTTTAGGTTTCCACAAAGACTGGCCTGGATCCAGGTGGGGCATGGCATGCCTGGGGCATGGCAAGTCTTAAAGCTGGCAACCTCCCTGCTGCCAGAGAGAAATTCGGCCGGTGCTTAAAGCCACCTCTTGACTTGAACCAGCTAGACTCAGGCTCAAGACTGGTCCAAGATGTGATACAGTACCTGGAGTCCACAGTGAAACCCATTATCTCAGTGGTAAGAATCCAGTCTTCCTCCTTCCTCAACAGCTGGTCTCCTGAGGTAGATTTAAGCTACTGCTACAGCCAGAACATTAAACATACTAGGGTATCTGTATTCGGTGCTATTTTTCTAGAAAAAGAGGTGCTGGAACTCACCATGAACTCCTCCCTCGTTCTCTTAGAATGGCCTTGGCTGGGCACCCTGAGAGGTGCCTGAACTAAGTTCGGTAGTTCCAGCTGGAAAAAAAAGTCCAGTGTGTATTTAATCTGGGACCAAGTTATCTCTGTGATTGCCTATGTCCACATTCTTCTCCCCAAACTTGAGTCATGACATCTAAAGACCTGCTACCCACCATAACTCAGATCCAAATGATGGGCTTTTGGACTACAACTGTGCTGGCTGGGACTGCTGGTAGTTGTAGTCTAAAACACTGGAGGACACCAGGTTGGCGAAGGCTGTTCTATGCAGGGGCGCAGGAAGGGGGTGGGGGCAGTCTGCCCTGGGTGATAAAATCCCCCCCGGGTGGATCACCCTGCCCCCAGGTGCACAGCATGTGTGCCGCTCCGGGTGCCCGAACGGCTAACTCCGCTTCTGGTATACCTGAAGCCCAGTATACCTGAAGGAGCAACTCCACTCCCATTGTTCAGCGTGGACACTGAAGTCCAGTTCTGAGGGTCTTCGGCGGTTCTCTCACTGTGAGATGTGAAGTCGAGGGCCCTGTCGGCTGTGGCACCTGCCCTGTGGAACGCCCTCCCATCAGATGTCAAACAGATAAGCAACTACACAACTTTGCAAAGACATCTGAAGGCAACCCTGTATCAGGAAGTTTTTAATGTTTGATGTTTTGCTGTGTTTTTATTATATTGGAAGCCGTCCAGAGTGGCTGGGGCAACCCAATCAGATGGGCAAGGTATAAATAATAAATCATCAGCATCTCCCTCCCCCATGCTTTTGGGGTTTGCTCTGAAGGCCTTCCTGTTTTATAAAGTCTTTAAACTGTCCCATTTTGTTGAACTTAACAATACTTAATGGGTAGGAATACAATTTAAAAGTAAAAACAGTTAAACATAACAATTCAATAAAATCAGCTATTTAGAAGAAAATTGTTACATTGAATTGTTATTGCTTTTAAATTATATGCCTACCCATTCAGTATTGTAAGCCGCTTTATAAAGCCTTTTGCTCTGAAAAGTGCGGTACAAGTACCTAAATGTACTTTTAAAAGATACTTAAAAATAAGAAGCTAATGCTTATTTCCTATTTATGTCTCTTTGTGTGCTCGTTGCAAAAGCAAGTTTACAGTTTAGTGAGCATATAGTTAGAACACTGCCCTGTGCTTTTCTTTTTATCTCCACAACTAACAGCCCTAGAGATGTGCATACTTTGTTTTTAATGTAACCTGAACATTCTGTTCAGATGGTATGCAGGCTTCAGCTAAAAATGGCATGTGGTAGAATGTCCAGGTCAAGGTTAGATGCAGAAAATATTGAAGACACAGTTAAATCCATGCCAACAAAGTGTGCACCAAGAACATCTTGTCTTGGTTTGGAATTCTTTTCTTTGTGCCTTCAAACTGTACACTAGGGAAGAAGTAAGTGAAATCAGGGTATCTATGGCTGTTTACTGACATGGGACAAAATGCCAGGCATGTAATATTCTGGTGTTTTACATTTGGGATTACCATCTGGTCTGTTGCCATTCTTACTAAAAGCTGACATGGACAACAGCATGGAAAGCAAGAGAGTGACTACAACTCCCATCATCCCTGGCCACTGGCCTTGCTGGCTGGGTATGGTGGGAGTTTCAGTTCAACAGCATCCAGAGAGCCACACATTCTCCATCCCTGATGTTGAGAGCCAATCTTAGGTAGTGCTGGATTTGGGACTGAGGAGACCCAGATCCAAGACCCAATTTAGGCACAGAAGTCGCTTGGTGACTGGAAGCCAGTCATTCACCTGCTTCTCACAAGGTGGTTTGGAGGATGAAATGAAGAGGGAGTGAGGACCATGCATGCTGCTTTGACCACCTTGGAGAAAGGGCTGGAGAGGAATTGGAATTGATAAAGGAATGCTGCTTGCAACTTGCTGCTTGTGAACTGCCGTTGATAATAGTGACCACATTGTGTTATGCGCTACTATGGTGTAGATAGAAGATGTGGTACCATATTGAAACCTACCTATTTGCAGAGGCAAAGCAGTTTTCCAGTCTGTTGACAGACAGAGACAGAGGAAACGGGATGTTAAATATTGCCCACATAGCGTAACTGTGCAGCTCATTTCTAGACTATGATTTGGATCAGAGTGTCCCCTCATGGAGGGGACAGAAACATGGAATGGCCTCTGGAGGAAGGTATTTGTGGTGCAGGGAGTGATTGGTAAACATTCTTTTAAAAAATTCCTCCTGCATCACCTTCCACACTGTACTGGAGGGTCCCTCTATCCTTTGGGGCAGCTTTTCGGTGGCGGTATTGCCGAGGAATGTAGGAATCGGCAGAAATTGCTTCCCTCTTCCTTTCTCCAGCAGGACCATATGGTGAACAGACATCTCCTCACAGGAACTTGTGATGTTTGATTCTCTGTTTTTTTTGGTAGCAGGATGACGACTACTTTGCCACTTTGAAGGAACTGGAAGCAACACTAAGGACACGAAGCCTATCCCTGGAGCTGATACCTGAGGGGAAGATTCAACACAACAGCTACTACCAAGAGTGCCTCTTCTATTTGCACAGCTATAGCACCAATCTAGCAATCATTCGTTTTTATATGAGGCACGACTGCATGCGAGAAGCACTGCTGCATTTGTTAAATAAGGTGAGGCAGCCTGTTCCTCCTGGAGGTTTTCTAGTAAGGGGTGGTGAACGTGTAGTCCAGATGTTGCAGGACTACAACTCCCATCACCCTTGACCATTGGTCATGTGGACATTGAGAGCTGGAATACAACAGCTGGAGGGTTGCAGGTTCCAGGTTTCCATGTCTCTTAATTAGGATAGGTTCCAGGTGGTATATTATGGGAACATGTTACTTTGTTATGGAACTAGTTTTCTCAATATTGTGAGGACCTTGGTCTCAATCTTTTGTTGAAGTTGTCCTGTTTTGAAAATCTTGCCCATTTTATCGCTATGACCAGCCGCCCTTGAACAATGTGTGCTGTCTTCTCTTCTGCCTTGAAAATAGCCCTTTTATTTTCCATGTTACGACTCCCTTCATAAAATGGCTGAGGCCTTGTTCAAGTGCCTCTAAGATTTCTTGGCAAGTGTAAATGGTGCCAGGAAATATTTCAGTTTTAAGATGTCTTGTGACTGTTAGAACAGCATAGTGTTTGGTAGGTATTCACAGCCTTTCAAGAGAAGTCTCCTGTTGAGACCCCCCCCCCCAACCTCAACTTCTGCTGTGTCTGCCTTAATACAACAATTTTCAGCCTGGTCTGAGAATTGGACAAATGTAACTTTTATGAAAAACCTGCAGTCTACTGTAGCCCAATAACAGAGGCTTTTCTTCCTAAAGTAATGATATGGATGAGGCAAGTCCATCTAAAAGCTTGATTTTTTTCTCTGTTTTAGGAGAGCCCACAAGAAGTATTTATTGAAGGGATATTTATCCCAAGCTATACCAGTGGAAAACTTCACATGTTGGAAAACTTACTGGAAACCATTGACCCAGGTCTGGCTAGCTGGGGTGCTTATCTCCTTGCAGCTTGCAAACACTTGCAGAAAAATAATTACTATCATATCTTATATGAATTGCAACAATTTATGAAGGTAAGAGTGGGAGTTTAATAATAATAATAATAATAATAATAATAATAATAATCTTTATTTATACATACATACATACATACATACATACATACATACATACATACCCCACACCCCACCCATCTGGCTGGGTTTCCCCAGCCACTCTGGGCAGCTTCCAACAAAATATTAAAATACAGTAGTCCATCAAACATTAAAAGCTTCCCTAAACAGGGCTGCCTTCAGAAGTCTTCTAAAAGTAGTTGTTTTTCTCTTTGACATCTGGTGGGAGGGTGTTCCACAGGGCGGGTGATGCACTTCTTGTGCTGCAGTTTTAAATGTTCTGAACTTTTTGTCAGGAAAGTTGGACAATATTTCCTGTATTTTGGGAAAGAGCCCCAATATCTGCCATTTGTTCATGTACGCAGTGAGGGGGGTTCTTTTGGGTTCCTAACTTAGGAAAGTCTGCTATAATAGAGCCTGCAAACCCATCCCATCATTGCTTATGTCCAGTCCCGTCTGTATAGTTAAAATATGTTCTGAAGAGTTGCTAAGTGGTTTTCACCAATGATACACAATTTGAAGGCTTACCCATCTTAACCCTCCTGTCTTTCAGGATCAAGTCCGTGCTGCTATGACCTGTATTAGATTTTTCTCTCACAATGCAAAGTCTTATGCTGAATTGGGAGAAAGGCATACCTGGCTGTTGAAGATCAAGGACCATCTCAAAGTTTACCTACAGGAAGTTTCAAGGAGTTCAGGAAGAAAAAAGGTTACATGTACTTTCCGTAAGAAAATGTCTGCTCCTGATGTCTCAAGGTACCAGCAGGTGTTAACGTTTGATGACTTATTTTTCATTCTTCATTTTATTGATCATACAGTTTTCCTGAACAGTGTGATAAGGCATTCTTCAGGACTTTTACTATATGCATCCATGCTCTTAAAAATCTGTGGATTTAAGTTCAATATTTTTGAGGTATTGTGACTCTAGTGTCCTGAATTCATTTCTCTTAAAGTTTCTCATTCTCAACTCCATTTTAACAAGGCATATCTCTGTGGATATTTTGGAGTATGAGTTTTGTCTAAGTAATGTGTCCTGTCAGCATAATGATTTCTGCTTGAACAACAAAATGATCCCACTTCTCCTCCCCCCATATATCTTTTCTTGGGTTTCCTCCAAACCTCCAGAGCAGATTTGGGGTGGGGGTGAAGAGTAGAAAGGGAGGAAATCCCGATTGCACAATTGGAAATTCTTAAGCTGAGGAGGCGTTTGTTGAATACTGCCTTATGTGTTGACACATCCACCCTCTCTTATCTTACAGAGTAATTCTAGCATGCAATGTTTTCCATGATATACCGGTACTTGAGTTATGCTTGTATGTTTTTCTTTAATGAGGACATTCTTTTTGTTTCCTTTTGCCCACAAAGTGTTTAAAGATGTTTATTCTGGGAAAGGAAAAATAAGTAAATAATTTTTATTATTAATAATAGACTCAGTGATGTGTGAAGGCATTTCTTTAAAAAAACAACAACTTTTCTGTACAGTCGTACCTTGGTTCTCGAACAGAATCCATTCCAGAAGTCCGTTCGACTTCCGAAAACATTCAAAAACCAAGGCACGTCTTCCGATTGGCTGCAGGAGCTTCTTGCACTCAATCGGAAGCCGCGTCAGATGTTCGGCTTCTAAAAAACGTTCACAAAATGGAACATTCACTTACGAGTTTGTGGCGTTCGGGAGCCAAAACGGACGAGTACTAAGGCAGTGAGATCCAAGGTATGACTGTATTGTGTAATGATGCATTTCCCCCTAAATCAGGCATCTAAATACAGTTGAGCTTCAACTGGAAGTGACAAGATTCCTTCATCGGTGCGAAAAATTGGGAGCCTCATCTCTGACTGTCTCGCCTGTACCTACACTCTTTGGAAACAATCAAATGAAGATGGAAGTAGCTTGCAAGGTACTGAGTGCCTCTTAAAATCATGGCATAGTTATAGGTATCAAAACTGAATACAGTGGAACCTCGACTTACGAAGTACTCGACTTCCGTATTTTTCGACTTACGAAAGGGAAAAAGTGGCCGTGCGCCTACGAATTTTTCGACTTCCGAAAGGAAATCCGCTTGGATTTTTTTTAATTTTTTTTTGTGGCTCTTAAAAGAGCCTTTAGTTCCTTGAGCGAGAGGTCCTGATGATATTCAGAGGAAATCCGCTTGGATTTTAGATGCGGTTTACTCGACTTACGAAGTTTTAGATGGGGTTTACTCGACTTATGAAGGTTTACATAGGGTTTTCTTATGAATTTTTCGACTTACGTTTCCAATGCATTCCTATGGGAATGCAGTTTTTCGACTTACAAAATTTTCGACTTACGAGTGTGCATTCGGAACGCATTAAATTCGTAAGTCGAGGTTCCACTGTACTATAAACAGCACTGAGTGTAGCCTAAAGAGAGCTGGTTTGCTTCTAACACTAGGACAAACTATGGCTTAGGGCAAATGCACAGGTTCCCTGAGAAGAGATCATGCCTTCTGCACTTCTGTTAACAAAACCATGGTTTGGTGTAGCATGTTGTCCAAACCTGAACTCAAGGTTTGTCTCACTGCATACAAACCACAAGGAGTAAACCCAAGAACCATAGAATCATAGAGATGGAAGAGACCACAAGGGCCATCCAGGCCAACCCCCTGCCAAGCAGGAAACACTATCAAAGCATTCCTGACAGGTGGCTGTCAAGCCTCTGCTTAAAGACCTCCAAAGAAGGAGACTCCAATCAACCTTAGTTACAACTTGTGGTTTGTCTGGAGCAAGACAATGCATAAACTCTGGTTCGGACCTCATGCTAAGCTAAACTTTGGCTTCTCACACAGCAGCAGCAGGACTGGATGAGGAAATACAAGAGAATTTTTTTTTCCATGGCTGCTCTCATATTGTAGAATTCATTCTGAAGAGAGGCTGGATGGGCTCCCTCCTTTTTCCTTTTTCTTTCACTGCCAGGCTACAACCTTCATCCTCGGAGAGGTCTTTGGAAACTAAGGTGCAGAAGATACTGATCCCTGACCCAGGGCAAATTATATTTTAATTCCTGGTTTTATATATGTTGCAATGTAATCGTTTTCAACTAGTTTGTTTCTGTTATGCTGTGTTTTATAATTGTAAGCTGCCTTGAATCCCAACTTGGAAGAAAGGCAGGATATATTAAATAAATTGAAAATAATAAATATAACTTTTTCAAAACTGGATGCTGCCCTTAAGCTTGGAAAGAGGGAATAAGAAACCTGTTTATGTTATGGAGCTGACGGCACTAATTGTGGGTTGTTTGCACAATACTCAACCTTTTTGCTGCTGCTATTTCTTATCAGGTCATGCTGGAAGGTAAAAACATTGAAGAAGGCTTTGGGATTGCGTTTAGAGTTTTACAGGTATGGTGAACCTAAGATGATGTTGTACATAATGTTGATTCCTTGCAATTCTCACCGAACCAGAGAAGGAAAAGCACAGCATTTTTGCCAGTTACAATGATGTATCTTTTAGGTGTCTATAAAAACTTGAGTTAGAAGCTTCTGTTTTCATAATTGCATTAGGTTTTTAGTATAGCATTAGTATAGAGACAACTGAAACCATGAGTCATTCCCTCCAGCTGCTTCCTTCTTGTAGTTTCTCGCCCTTTAGCACGTTTCTGTAGCACCACCTCTGCTTCCTGAGCATCTATGACGTTATTTTCCCCAGTACCAAGTATTCCCCTGTCTGTAATTTTGTCTCCCTTCCCCTCAGGATTTAGTTTAAAGCTCCTGATCAGGTTCACAATACTCATAGCAAACATAGTCTTGCCAAGGGTCTCATGAACCTAAATCCTGCACTTAGTGTTGCAGCTTTAGTTGATTCCAACTTTATAGGTATTCCCTTCGCCAAATATTCAGTATCTCTTGTAGAGGTATACAGACATGAATGGTGAGTTCCACACACCCTTCCCGCATTATTGCCAAGTCTTTGCTGAGATAACTGTGTGAGGGATGTCATGCCACCATAGCTGATATTTGTTGATATTCAGATGGCTCAAGCATTTTTCCAGTCTTTTAAAAATGAGGTGGAAGAGGTGTAGCTGAGTGTTAGAGTACATGCTTCTCATACAGAAGGTTTTATGTCCTTGTTTCTGGAAAGGACCCCTATCTGATCCTCTGGAAAGCTGCTGCTATAATCTGAGGAGGCTAACCTGTGGTCCTCTCAGATGTTGCTGGACTCTGAACTCCCATCAGTCCCAGCCATAATGACCAGTGGTCTGGGATGGTGAATTTTATGTGATTAAACTAGGAACAGATAACCTTTGGCCAAAGAATTTTTGACTTTTAAAACCTAAGTAAGCTTGCATACTGTAAATAGTGTTGGACTAAGTCACACAGAGCTCAGTGGGACTTGTTGTCATATCAGTGTGTGTAAGGATGTAGTCATTGCAGAGTCATTCGATAGCTTGGCCTGTGTGTTGATTTTGGTGGGATGCATATGTTATTATTATTTTTTACCTATGTCATTTTAAACTGTGATAATGCTGTATTCTTAGTTTTAGATTTTGATTTATGTGGAAATTGTTTTCCATTTGGTTGTGTATTTTTTTGATGTGGCTTATTTATTGTTTATAACTTTTGTAATTATGTAAATCTTGTCATGTAAGCCACCTTGAGCATTGTTTTTAACTGTGGAAAGGCGGCATACAAATAAAAAATGATGATGATGATATGAGAGAATGGCTGTCACTCGAGTTAAAATATATCTTAGCTGATTGAATTGCATGAACTTGTTTAAGTGATGCTGTAGCCCTAATGAGGACTAATCTTAAATGGGGACAGAGCAAGGTAGATACAGAGTAGGGGCCATTGAAGGAGGATTCTGTGGCATCAAAGTGGCCAAATGTTTCTAAAGGTATGTAAAGGTTTGATAGTACACGGTACCACAGGACTTCTGCATGACAAGGCAGTTTCCCCAGATCCTTATTGCTCCTGTATCAGTAAAGCTCAATTCTGGTTGTAGGGAAGTGTTTGTGTATTTTGAATTCATATTGGTTCTTCCACCTTAGGATTTCCAGCTGGAGGCTGCTGATGTATACATTAAAGTGGCCAGACAGCTGGTGAAGCAGCAGAAGTACAGTGAGATCAGGCAGCTCATTAAGTGCATCAAGGAATCTGGTGCTGAAGATAAAACTGATGGGGACACCGTCCTCTTAAACTGTCTGGACGAGTCTGATTCTATTCCTCTTGAGGTAATCTTGTTCTTTTCCTGGAAAGAAAAGGCACAACCCCATATTGTTTACATTCTGCAAATAAGTATTGTGTGCTTGGAATACAGATAACAACTTTTAGTAATCTCCAAGACTGAATTATTCTCATTTCCTAGTCATGACTCATGCTTTCATGGGGGGCTTCTTCCGAGTGGCCTCTTTCAAGCTGGCTGAGACCCTTTCCTCTCATAATCCAGGAAGTTTATCACCTCCTGGCCCAACCAATCGCCTTTCTCCTTCTAGTCGTTATCACTTAAGGAGGGCAAGTGTGGAGCAAACACATGGTGGGCCCCACCTCCCAAAGCACCATGTCTACATCCACAGATTGAAACATACTGAAATCCATCCAGGCAAAAGTGGCTAGCTGTCTCTTTGGCATCACCCTGTAGATCCCTGTAATTCTTAATGTGTCATCAAACTTGGAATAGATACAAGGGATGTTTAACAATGAAGTGTTTTACACATGTCATGGCGATCTTACAACTGTTTTTTTTTTTCTTTGTGGGTTACAGGATCTGGACGATCTGATCAAGGATATGGACAGCGATGAAAACAAGGTAAGTGAAGAATAGGATACATTGACCCTGGAGAAGACCCCACAACTTTTGTGGTCTTTCCTGCTTCTTCCATTATCTTGTGCTCTCTAGATTTAGCAGCAAGTATCAGAAGATTCAGTGATACTTGCAAGGATGTGGCCTCAAAAGAATAAAAGAAAGCTGCTTTGAAAGGGTTATAGTAATTCTGGCCCTTGCTCATGAGCTGTTGAATATGAGGCTCCTCATCTAGCTGTCACATCAATGAAAAAACCTTGCCAAAAGACCTGGAGCAGAATCTGGAGCATACCGTATTTTTCCATGTATAAGACGCCCCAATGTATAAGACGACCCCTATTTTTTTAAACCCAAAATGCACTATGCACTATCCATGTATAAGACGACCCCTTATTTTAAACTTCAAAAATTTAGGAAAAAATAGTCTTATACAGTACACGGAAAAATACGGTAATTATTTAGCCTGCACTTTCATTTTTCATAGAAAACTTTTGCAGAGGCTGCAGACAGCTGTGACCATCAATGAATCCTTTGTGTGCCCTGAGCTGCTCGTTATTCCAGAATTTGATTCTTTCTCTCCTGTTAGTGAACACATCCATTGTAGTGTTTCCAATTCTGGTAAATTCTCTTTGCAAAAGGCTGCTGCTCTCAGAGAAAGCCACAACTAAAATACTTGCTTTTCACAGCATAGCTTTGTGCTATTTTTCAAATAGGGCTTCTCCAGTAGTGGATATTGAAACCCAAATTCTCTTAAATGAGCTTCATTCTTTTTATGCAATGGAAAAAATGGTGAGTTGAATGGCTGATGGGGAATTTGGACCCTCCAGACGATGTAAGGCTGTAATTCCATCAGCCAAAGGCAGTATAAACCAGGAGGGCCTCAGATTCCCCACCCTTTGTTAAATAAACAACAAGGAAAGATGTATAATATACTTGAGACTAAAGCAATATCCATTCTGATCACTGGTTTGTCAATTCTAAAAGCTCCAGGCAGAAATTGAATTTGTCCTAGCCAACTTCCCAGGCTGATCAGTATTGAGATTTATTTTAAGATTTGGTAATTAATGTATTCCAGTTCCTGATCAACAGAGCAGCCATGCCAGCTGTTCCAATAATTGGAATC
This sequence comes from Darevskia mixta, assembly GCA_034641385.1. Lineage (NCBI taxonomy): Eukaryota > Metazoa > Chordata > Lepidosauria > Squamata > Lacertidae > Darevskia > Darevskia mixta. The sequence continues at coordinate 29,002,145 of JAWWNH010000066.1, forward strand.
ATCCCAACCCTGTGTGTATACTGTCGTTCTAGGGACCCAGCAAATGCTTTTGGGCTCCGATTCAAAAGTTCCCACATTTCCACTCTCATAAGGTTTGTGAAGGTTTGTCACCCTTGGAGAAAGGTCGTGGCTCAATGGCAAAGCACATGCTTTGCATTCAAAAGGTCCAATCCTCACCATCTTTCAAGTAGGGCTCTCCTGTCTGAAACCTTGGAGAGCTGCTGCTAGGCAGTGTTGAGGACACTAAATTAGGTGGATCAGTGGTCTGACTCTTCTCTATATTCCCTGTGTTTTTACCGATTCCCACGTCCAGCTGCAATCCTTTCCATCACATCCCATGCTTTTCTGGAGGATTCCCCCAGCCCTCAAGCAGATTGCCAAGGGAGAGGGTGGAAGTGTACGGGGCTATACCAGGAAGGTGGTGAGAGAGCCCCATCCTGTTAAGTAGAAATCCACTTGCAGATGGAAAAACCGCACCCTTTTCTCTCTCCGTTTCAGATCCAAGCATATCTGAAATGCCACAAGCTACGTTCCGCATACCTGGTCTCAGTGAAACAAGAAAACGCTCGAGCCGTGCAGTTGGTCCTGCACGTACGGCAGTTGGCTGAGGATAGTGGGGAAGATGTGGTGCAAACCATCTGCAGCCAGTGGCTTTCAGTGCACCACACCAAACCAAGAAGCTGGCTCACTCAAGGCTCCAAGAAGTGACTTCCAGCAAGCGGTATCATTGTTGGTGGTTTGCGTTTTTATAAAAAAGGGAAGGCTCTGCATTGTGTTGGTCAGAACAGCTTAATCTATGTATGGCAGCAGGTTGGAAAGGAGCTGCTCAGATGCCTCTTCGGAAAAGGAAAAGACTACCAACTAAAAGTGCCAATCATGTCCTGATGACAACCAACTATCTCTACCTCAGGGTGTTCTCTCTCTTTCCCCACCCCCCACCCCACCCCACACAACCTAAAAATGTTAATGTTTCAGTCTTGCATCAACCATATTCTCCTGTGCTGCTATCAGTACATGTATCCCCTGGGCATTGTTTTATTAATTTAAAACCCACATCGGTTAAATCTAGTTTGGAACTTATCTTGTGATTCTGCTAACGCAAAACTGTATCACAGGCAAATCTGTATAGAGAGATAGTAATGTGGGTTTTGAATTTTGGAATATGTAACAGATACATCTCTAGGATTTCCTTTTGTACAGGTATGTGCTGTTTCTCCTGTAGGTATTGGAAAGCAATGGGAAATTCTTATGAGGAGGAAGCTTCCTTTCCTGTTTTGAGAAATGCACAAGTTTGCTGAGATGCACTTTGTCCTGCTAATTGACATATACTAGGGTAGCCTAATTCCTGGAGCAAACTTTAAGGATCTTACAACTGACCAGTGGTACAAGTAAACTGGTTTGATATGTGAAATTTGGAAACAAGTTCCAATTGTTAAAACTGCCACTTGTGGACTTAGCAAAGCTTTTTACGACATGTGCATAGTGTGAAAATTATTGTAAAAAATTGTCCTCTCTGTTGTAGCAAATACACCTCCAGCGGGTGGTTGATTTAATTATATTTTCTCACAAGTCATAACTTTAATGATCTATTCATTGACCAAAACCAACTTTGCAGAACAGTAGATGTTTAAATGGAGTGAAATAACTATTGTGTGTATATGTGAACTAACTGGAGCAGTGTGCAGAGTTGCAGCCTTGGCCAAGCAATTATAGGGGTGAGATAGTCATGCAAGCTTGGAATCTGTTTGCCACAAATCTTTCAATAAAGTTGCCTCTGTAGCAGCAACTTTAAGCAGCTGCTGTTAGCCAGAAGCACTCAATGAAAGGTCTTGCTGTAAGTATGATTAGTTATGGAACTGTGCATAATTCTGCACATTGCCATGTGATGCAATAAACGTATAAAGTTAAATAGAATCCAGAGAGGAAGTTGCCCCCACAGCCACTTAGAGCATGGCCTAGACCCTTTGGGAGTCTGGACTGATTCTAAATGTAATGCCCAGTACCTGGTTTTTGTCATCCCATTCGCTAATTACCTGTCTATCCTGCTGTCTTTCCAGTTACCACAATTGGAAGCATAATTTGCAGTGGGCTTTAAAATTCCTTTTAAATCTAATTAAGGCAGGGCATCCAGCTAAAACCCTTCAACTCAGTTGATGGGGCCCATCAGTTTCTGTGAAAAGGGAACCTAATTGATTACAAGGGGGGAATTGAATTGTAGGTGATGTCACTGCACTAAAGTGATGGCAAGGTAACTGCTGTGCCATGGTGCACAATCAATCCATATTTTTCACTTTCCTTGGAAATAAGCACACTTAATTGTTTACACCTTAAAACACACTGGTTTTTAAGGTTAATATTGTCCTTTCTTGCTAACTTTAACTGAGCATGGTTGACCTTTATTCATGGGTCTTTGCATTACATCATAGCCACAAACGTTGGGAACAATAAGCCCGTGGGATTTGGTGTCCAGAAATAGTTGCAGCTTAAGTTATAGGGATGGCTACATTTAGCTTTCAAGTTCTTCCACCTCCTCAGTCTTGAAGCTTATCCTATTAGGAATTTAAGGCTTACAAAAGCTGCTTTTCTATCTGTCAGAGCTGAATTTTTACTGGGCTTCAGAAGAACGTTATGTGACTGGATGTGGTATTGATCAGTTTTCTCATGGGAAAGCAGGGGGGGGAGAAGAGCACTAATTCTATATACAGTATTTTAAGTTGCTATACATCTCTCATTCCCCAGCCTGTCTCTCACATACATCTTCACAGGAGAAACAATAGACCTTGCTATGGTGAAGATTCTAGACTAATTCTGTGTTCCCTTTTGCACTGTACTCTATGCACTTTACATTGTTTGCAACTCAAAATTCCTTAGTGGCTCACTCTAAGGATTTTTTTTTCTACCAGCAAAACCTGTCCTATAAATTGCCCTGCCTCATAAATACTGGTGTTGATGAGATGAAACCTTCTGATGAACAAATGTTGACCATTGATGAGCGATGAACCTCTGTCCATAATGAACAGGAATAAAGCATATTTTGTCAATTTATTTCATTTAGTTTAACTTTGACATACATTGGGATTTTGTATTAAATTACATTAAATTAAATCATAGAGATCAATGTTTAAAAGCAAAGACAAAAGAACAGTGCAAGTTTGAACGTTTAATTTAGTCAGCGTACTGAGAAATGTCCAGTGCTGAATGCCAAACTGAAACTTCCAGCCAAAGAAAATGGACTTTGCATTCATTTACATAGTTTAAGGAAAATCCCTTCAATGCAAGCAGAACTTATTTTTCTGTAAGACAACAGCACCAAACATTTATGCAGAATCTCCTTGTAAAAGTTAACTGTCCAACAACTAAATACTCAAAAGGCATGCTGCTGGACTTATTTCTCATTTTCCCTCAGAAAATTAAGAATACCATGCCCACCCCAAGGCTCTATTGTTTTGACAAAGGGCTGTTAGATACTAACAAAGCACTTGCGTTATACAAAATAATGGTATGATCAATTTACAGCTAAGCTCCCTACTGTAATGCTAAGATATCTACCAGGGCAGCCACCAAGCTCTTTAACCCAGAGAGAATTAAAGTTATTTCATTTCATGCTTTCCCCCATGCTGTCTGTTTAGGCCCCCCTACCACTTTGATTGGCTAGTGGACCCTGAAAAGAAGAATGAACCATTCTCCCCAGGGACAACATTCAATTAAATAGTTCTAATTATACACTAGCAGCCTGAAGTTGTGTTGACACCAAGGAGAGAGAGGGTGGGAATTGGAGGGAATTGGCTGGCCGACTAGAAAAAGGGAGGCTTAAAGCAAGAGTTTTGGAGCTCAGAATACACACACCTTGTACTTACTGATTTGAGCAAGCAACTCCTATCTCCATCTCAGCAGTTTGCCTTGTGTGGAGTGTTTTATGGCTAGCATCCACCACAGCAGCCATTTTGTGATATCCTTGCAACTCAAGTTCAAAAGTGTAATTGGACCCCAAATCTACAGGGAAGATAAACCTATGTGTTTAAAGTCAACTTGCTCTGAATGATGAGTGAACTGAACTGGCCCCAACTAGCTATCATATAATGCTTCCAGAAACAATATTTCATTTGCAGGTCTAAACTTCTCAATGCACCATTCTGATCACATTTTATGTTCCAGAGGCGAGCAAAAAGCTGGCTTGTAAAAGATAAAGTAGCAGTACAGGCAAGTATCTACTGTAGCAGGATTGACAGATCTCAGTCAACCTCCATCAGGAACATAAATGTAATAGTGATTAATTTATCAAACAAATCAACACTGAGGAGCGAGAGACTAGGTACAATGCATGCTTGCATTTTGGCAACTGCTCCTTCCATATTTATGCAACAAACCAAGAGGAGGATGGCTGTTCTCATGTTGGAATCCAGAGCATGCTGATAGCTGTGTTGTGCATATTAAAGCCTTGAATGGCTCTCTTTATAATAAAATTCAAAACATGGGTATCAAATGACCGTGTAGGAGCTGCATCATTTAGCTCTGACGGTGTTTGCCTTTTCCAAGAAATAACTCACTAGGCATGTACAACTCTAGGGAAAGATCACCCCTCATTCAGTCCCAATGGATGCCTAATAGTTCACAGCTGACGTCCCAGAGCTTCTTCGCTGTTTCTTCATTGCGCCCTTGAGGAGATACATATGCTGGTTTGCAGTCACTGTCACATAAAGGAAAAGTTTCTATTAGGAATTCAGGATGGCATAATTGAAAGCTGGGGTTAGCAAATATGGGGGGGGACCCATCAGGTTAGAACCCTTCTCATCTCCCTATGTGCGGAGTGATTTTATAAGGAGTGGAAACAAAACAGTCAGCTCTCACCTACAGTCTGAATTGGAGCAGCTTAGGGAAGCAGGTGTGTGAAAATACATGCTCAAGTCTCCATCCCTTGAGTCTTATCTGCTGGCACAAGTTTATAGCAGTCTGCACTTTCCCTAAATGCAGCCTCTACTTCCTGCAAACATAACAGTTGGTGTAGCTGCTATGTATTCAGCTCAGTGGTGTCTTAGCATCTTCATGGTGCATTAGAACCTACCTCTACCTGTTGAAGAGCTGAGACATCACATACCTTAATACCCAATATTATGATTGAATTCCTCAGCCAGCCTGATTTAACAAGCATGAAGTAAATGCCTCTGGGCTACACATCCCCAGCTACATTAAGAACCCAGGGCAGGGAGGGCTGTGCACATAGCTCCCAAATATGGATTGCTACCAACATCACTGGTTAGAGCAGTCTTTCCCAACCTGCAGCCTTCCAAATGATAGTAGACTACAACTCCCAGCATCCCTGACCATTCGCTATGCTGACTGGGGCTGATGGAAACTGGGAGTCTTAACACCAACTCAAGAGCACCAGGTTGGGCAAAGCTGGGTTAAGCACAGATGTAGTACAGAACACATGGTCAACAATGGCGTTGAGATCACCATTCATTTAGGCAAGGGTGCCAGTTTTGGACGTCCAGCTCTTCCCAAGAGAAAGTTGGTGCTGCCCATATGATACTGCTAACTACTAGCAGTCTACTATCATGCACACAGCTAGATTGGGGCCCTCCCTTCTCTACAAGAGACGTAGGTATTAGAAAAATCCATCCCTGATTATTTCTGTGGCTCAAGAGTCCAGCTTGTTCTGGTTGCAATCTGACTCATTCTGTTGATATTGTTCTCCCAAGCCTCGTGTGGTTGATTAGCATTGAAGACATCCTTGAGATCTGGATTAAACCATTGTTTCCCCGCTCTGCAACCCAATGCCAGTTCTTCCACAGCCTCAACTCACCTGAAATACTTCCCACTCACTGATTCCAGCTCCTCTGCCACTGCACAATACACACTGGTTTGGGCTCCTTCCACCGGCGTCTTCAAGAAGAAAGGCAACCATTTCCATAAAATATCTAATATAGTTGAATGGCGGGATAATTCAGAAGAGACTGTTCCAGGATGCAGGGCATTTACAGTGACACGAGTGCCTACAAGGGAGGAATCACACATGCTTTAGAAAAGCATTTTGGAAGCAGGCACATAAACCAACATAAAAAGCAAAATGGATGTTCCTGTTTGTCTGAATTGCCACAGAACAAATAAGATTAGTTTGCACCTGGAAATCTATTGCCGCTGGCTGTCACTTGCTCCTGAAAACACACACACACACACACACACACACACACACACACAGAGAGAGAGAGAGAGAGAGAGAGAGAGAGAGAGAGAGAGAGAGAGAGAGAAACACACACTAGGTAAAACAAACACCTGATGCCATAAACCATGTGGTACACCCCTAAGGTATACTTCCTTGGAACTATTTGGTGGGTAGAGCCTTTGTCAAAAAAGTCCCTGGTGCCAAAATGTGCTGCTGTCTTTTAGAAGGTGCAGTTCAATCCCACCAATCGTTGACTGGGATTAAGTCCAATGTGTTCCATCCAACTGCCATCCAACTATGAGAGCCCTGGGTGGCCAGGCCAGGAAGCACACAGCATCAGCTTCTGACACAACCATCAGCAGCCACACAGAGATGTTGGGCAGCTTCTCCCCCACCTTCCCTGGGGCTGTTGAAGACCTGTGTGCTCTGAAGGCAGCCAGAAGTGAGAGAACTCAGGCTAGGGAGCAGACGTAACATCAGCTCCCAGTTGGCCTTGGAGGGCTCTGTCACCTTAAATTTTATATGGTGCATTTGTTCTAGTGTTTTAAAGTTGTAAACCACCTAAGCAGAAAGGCACCATGCAACTCGCACAAAGAAACAAGTGCACAAATAAAACTCAAGTGTACTTAGGGCTGCAACTATAGAGCACCTATAGATTGCCGCAGTACGTCTTCCCTTTGCTTTTCAGCTCACAATCTGCACTGTCTGTCCAGATCCTTGAACAAATATTTAAGAAAACTGAGACATCGTCTGCAAAGGGCGCTCTTTTAAACCTCCCTCCTCCCAAAAACAATCCCCGTTTCCCACCATACAAAGTCGCACTAAGCTCTTTTTAAGATGAGATTATGAACAAGAGGCCGCTACATGCTTCCAGCTCACCTTGCAGTCGTCTGGCCAACTCCCGGGTAAAGAGAATATTGGCCAGTTTGCTATGACAGTATGCCAGGCCCCGATTGTAGCACTTCTCGCCCTGGAGGTCATGGAAGCGAATCCTCCCACCATGATGGGCCAGTGAGGATACATTGACTATGCGTGCTGGTGCAGACTGCTTCAGGCGGTCTATCAACAGGAATGTTAAAAGGAAGTGCCCTGGAAGAGAGATGGTGAATGAAGCTTTGGATGCAATTCTACCCAGGATGCAGCAAAAACTCCTTTTAATGTTACAGGAATGTTGCTCGGTATGATAAACAGGACACAAAGTCAAATGAAGTAAAAATCCCCAAAGAGGGAGATTCCTCCAGAGAAGTTCTGTGGGTGGCAATACCAGGCCCCCAAAAGTTATTTAGGACTGGGGTTGTAACAGTGTAACCAAAATGCTCAAGGTGATGGGAGTATGAGATGGGAGTATGAAATCAGGGACGAAGAATTTTAGTAACTATAACAGGCCATTTCAGCTCCCATCACACATACAATGGGTAAATGCATGTTCCAGTCATGACAAAGAGGTAAAATTTCTAGATACCCTAAATGTGTGTGTGTCCTGGAACAGTTGGTGATGGAACCAACTGGAGGGAAATCAAACCTTAACTTAATCTTTAGTAGTGCCCGGGACCTGGTGAGATATGACAGTTCTGTTAGCCAACTAGAAACATTCCACAACATGATTAATGTAAAAAGGGCAAACCCATTCACCCAACCCACACCTCAGGACCTTACCAAGGTGGTTGACTCCTAGCTGCATCTCAAAGCCATCGGCTGTCTTGGAGTAGGGGCACAGCATAACCCCTGCATTGTTAATGAGGATATGGAGTTCTTCCTCCTCTACAAGAAAGCACATGCAGGGCACACTATGAAATAGGAAACCCAAGATAAAACTCTAGTGTTAGCACAACAGGTTCTGCTTCATGGCTGTCAGCTCAACTCCTGTTTTGCAGTTCCTCCCAAGATTCATTAGTCTTGCAGACTGCCTCAGAGCACAGGACTACATGTAGTAGGACAGGTTGTGCAGTAACTTTGAATGGTGGCCTGATGAAATATAGTAAGTTTGATTTCCAGCCACAGGCAAACTGATTTTCTGATTACCTCAAACCTAACAGTCTTGTTTTACAGGGTCAGATGTCATGGTAAGACTGAAATCCTACACATTTTTACCTGGGTGTTAAGTTCCATTGAACTCAACATAACTCGTTTCTTGGTAGACATGCATAGGATTGTGCTGTTGGAATCCAAGTCTCTGAACCACCAGAGAAATGTTTCTATGCTGGGCTCATGTATTATACACATAGAAGCAAAATATTTGAAGAAAAGCAACTGATTTCAAATAAGGGTTGGGGGGGGAAGCCAGTTTGATAAGTCAACAAACCAGAAAACCAGGTTTGGACATAACACAAAGCCAAATTATGGCTTAGCTCTAGTTAGCACAGCAGCAGGAGGACCAGGGAAGGAGCAAAGTGGTCACATTTTTTATTCCATGCTTGTTCATTCTTGCCAAGCCATAGTTTGGCTTAGCATTACATGCAAACATGACCAAGGAGTCTCAAACATACCTTTGAGGAAATTCTCAGCAAATTCTCGAATCGACTTGGTGTCTGCCAAGTCCAGTTTCTTTGCCGTAACCTGCTGATTCCCTGTCTTGGTCCGGATTTCATAGGCTGCTGTTTCTGCCTTTGCCATATCTCTGCAAGCAAGGATGACTTTGGCACCTGCAAAAAGGAAAAGCAGGGAATTAATGAACAACACAAAGGGGTACAGAAGGTTGAAACTATGTGGCTCAAAGAGGTTCCAGGAAAATGACTCAAGTCCCATCCTTAGGATTCCAACAGATTTTCAATATTGAACAGGACCAGCAATAAAATGATGCCATGTGTTCAGGGCTCTATGTCACACCTCTGAGGGTGGGTGTTGTACTTTATGTGTGTTTAATGGTTTTCAGTGTTGTTTTATAGGGTTACTTATTTGCTTTTTAATAGTTATATTTATTGTATGTTCTTTGTCATATCTATTCAAATCTATGCTGTGAGTCGCCTTGAGCAAGGCAGACTATAAGGGAATAAGGCTTCAGACCAGCTTGTTCCAAAACAAACTATTAATTTACAGCTTCAGTAAGGCAAAGAAAAGAGTTTTTGTGGAAACTATGATAAGGAGGGGAGCCTTGTTTTACAATTGGGGGGGCTACCTATAAGAGCAAATAAAAATAAACAGCCATACCTATTCTAGTGTTCCCCCTCACAAAACCAATACTTTGCCATTTGTAACCTCAGTCCAGTTTCTGGGTTGTCCCCCTTAACTTTTTAGCATCTAGTCAATCAGAGGAAGAGTTAAGTCCTGGTTATGTTTCTATTTCTCCTTTACTGCCAAATCTGAAGGCCAAACCTTTGGCACTCCTGTGCAGAACAGCCTCTAAAACCAAACAGCAACCATTTTACTAAACTAAACTAAGCACAAAATGGCTGTTAAGTCCCATTTCTTCCCACGCTGGATCTCAGCTAAATACTGGTTGTGCTTCATGGAGAAGGGATAAAATATTTTCTATCAAGGACGGCTAAAATATACACATGGTCTCAAGTGTTGTGTCTCGAGGATTGCATCTTACAAAAGACCATTGCAGTAATGAACTTTAAGGGCCGGTGATCCAGAGATGCCGTTAAAGGAACAGCTAGGCAAGTTGACCAGCTAGAAATGGCAAAGGAAAACAAGTGCACCAACTAATAGGGAGTTGTTGTTGTTTTTTCTCCATATGGCATTTGCTTAGCCATCACTGTGCAGGATGAGCTGCTCTGAGAGCTAAGCCAAAATCTGAGGATTTACAGTACGGCTGGGGATCTTTTCCAGCTCAAGGGCACCGTGCCCTCACTGACAATCTTCTGGGGGCCACATGCGATGGCTAGAGTGAGAGGCAAAAGTGGCAGGAGCAGCCAAAGTAAATTCATCTGCTGTGCAATAGGCTACATTCCAGCCAATCAAAAGCCAGAAGTGTCTACATGCACATCTCCATCCAGGCAAGCAAGAAGCACAATCACAGTTCAAAGGACACGTTCAATCCAAGCAACTGAATTTCTTTGAGAGCATGCCATAGTTTGCTGTGGTCGACACAGTCAAATGCTTTTGCGTAGTCAATGAAGCAGTAGATGTATTTCTGGAACTTTCTAGCTTTCTCCATAATCCAGCGCATGTTTGCAATTTGCTATGGACATACCCATAAAAACCCTTTTTATTGCTTTTAACCTCTCTAGCAAGCCTGAGTTCATTCTGTGCTTTAGCTTTTCTGACTTTGTCTCTACATGTGCTGGCTATTTGTTTGAATTCCTCTCTGGTGGTTTCCCCCTTTTTCCATTTTTTGTACATATCCCTTTTAAATCTTAACTCAGTTAAAAGTTCTTTAGATAGCCACCCTGGCTTCTTTAGGTACCTTCCATGTTTTCGTCTCATTGGTACTGCTTGAAGTTGTGCTTTTAATATCTCCCTTTTAACAAACTCCCATCCATCATGAACTCCCTTCCCTTTTAGTATTACTGACCATGGGATCACACCCAGCGTTTCCCTAAATTTTCTGAAGTCGGCTTTCTTAAAGTCTAGAATTTGAGTCTTAGTATGCTTGGTTGCTCCTTTCTGATGTATAATAAACTCCAGAAGAGCATGATCACTCCCACCTAATGATCCTGCCACTTCTACCCCACTAACCAGGTCATCACTATTGGTTAGGACCAGATCTAAAATGGCTGATCCTCTTGTTGCTTCTCCCACTTTCTGGACAATGAAATTGTCTGCAAGGCCAGTGAGGAATCTTCTTCTGGGAGTTCTTGGTCCACATATTGCTTCAGCCTGCCTTGTAGATTTTTAAGCATAACCTTGCTAGCGTGTGAAATGAGCGCAATTGTGCGGTAGTTGGAGCATTCTTTGGCACTGTCCTTTTTGGGATTGGGATGTAGACTGATCTTCTCCAATCCTCTGGCCACTGCTGAGTTTTCCAAACTTGCTGGCATATTGAGTGTAACACCTTAACAACATCATCTTTTAAAATTTTAAATAGTTCAGCTGGAATGTCATCACTTCCACTGGCCTTGTTATTAGCAATGCTTTCTAAGGCCCATTTGACTTCATTCTCCAGGATGTCTGGCTCAAGGTCAGCAACCACCCTGCCTGGGGTGTACGAGACATCCATTTATTTCTGGTATAATTCCTCTGAGTATTTTTGCCACCTCTTCTTGATGTCTTCTGCTTCTGTTAGGTCCTTACCACTTTTGTCATTTATTATGGTAATCTTTGCACGAAATGTTCCTTTCATATCTCCAATTTTCTTGAACAGATCTCTGGTTTTCCCCATTGTTTTCCTCTATTTCTTTATTTAAAAATAAAATAAAAATGCCATTCTAAATCTAATTGCAATCTACTCACAATGCTCTGCTTACAACAGGAGTGGGGAACCTTTCTGAAACTGAGGGCCAAACTCCCTTCCGGCCAACATTTTGGGGGCCACATTCCGGTGGTGAACTGGGGTGAGTGGGCAGGGTAACAATGCAAATTCTACCTTTCAGTAGGCTAATTTCACTCTACCCTCCAACTAGGCAAGACAGAGACATTATCAAAATTGAAGGGCACATTTCACCCAGCCAAACACACTTGAGGAGAGTATGAAACAGGGCTGGTGAAGGGCATGGGGAAGAGTCCCGAGTGCCAATTAGAGAGCCTTAGAAGGCTGTGTTTGTCTCCCAAGGCTCCCCACATCACATCAGCAAATCACATGAGAAAAAGGCGTTCTGGCCAAGTTAAATCTTCAGCACAGATAGTGCTCAAGGCTGCAAGCCTAACCGCACTCACCAGATAGTAAGCCCCATTGAATTTAATACTTCAAAGCACACATGGTTAGGATTGCCCTTGTTATGATCCCTCCTGCATGCCTTGCGAAAGACTTGTCACAGGAGAAAACTGCTGGTGGGTGGGGATAAGCAACTTGCCTCTTCCTGCAAGGTCTCGGGCAGTTTCCTTCCCAATGCCGGTGTTGGCCCCTGTGATCACAACGACCTTCCCATTGAGCTTCGCGGCAGACTTGCACACTCCTCCTGCAATAAACTTCCTACAAAAATAAGGACACATCAGTCAATCACAGATTCAATGAATGTGGAAAACTGCTACTTTATTTATGTGTTAAATATGCACAGCCAAGTCTACGCTATAAAAATGACTCAGAGGAAAGTTCACCTCCATAATTCTAAAAAACAAACAACAACGGTGAAGCAAGACCACAACCTTTATATCTCAAGTAGAAAGGTCCAGAAGTAGAAAGGAGAAGATAATTGCTTACTATACAGCTCTGCAGGTGCCTATTGGAATGACAGACCCTTCCCTCATATGCAGATGTAAGGAAAACACTCTTCGCAATTTCTCTTCAGATTTGCTTTGAATGGCCCGTTTTCTAATCAGACTTTTCTGACTGCACCTACAGGCCACACTTTAACTGTTGATGATGGGGGAGAGGGACTGTCGCTTATTTTTCTAACTTGTGTGTTACCACTATACATTAGCAATCTAAACACACACACATACACAGCCACATGGAAGTCACTTCTCTGGGACACAATCCCACACTATCAGGAGCCATGTAAGCATATCATAGCCACCTTGAGGAGGTATCAGTTGGGTGGAAAGTCCCACCTTATCAGCCTCGCTTAGATAGTGATATTCCACTTAGACATGTGAGATCACATCATATGAAAATGGCTCCCATGCCACTAGGATAGTCTGAAGCGGGACAGGTCTGCCATCTTGTTTTGTGTAGCATTATTACCTCCATCCCTTCTTGGCATTACCGATAAATAGCCCCTTTGTCTCTCCACAATTAATTAGATCCTGTTCCTCACAGTGGTTAAGTGTGGGGCTTTCATTACTTGCTTATTAAACATTATTTGTTTAATAACAAAATAGTGTTATTTCACACTAAAAAGGGGTTTGTGTGAAATTAATTTAAAAGCTAATAGGACCCCTGCCCCCACCCCCCAAAACACACACATACTGGGAACAGAAACCAAATAATTATGGGGCAATTAGTCAGTAATGCCAGCCTATACTGAACTGGAGTTATTCAAGGAAGAAGCCATAAGGAGAAATTTTCTTAACTAAAGCTGCTGGGGAGCATCTGGTGAATAAGGCTTCTTTTTATAACATCTACTCATAATAACTCAGCCAATGGGTTGGGAACTAATATAGCATCATATTCAGTGTTACATGGAACCACCATTTTTATTCCACTTTCCTCTGACTGCAGAAAAGCAGTGTCTCAGCGAAACGGCCCAACCAATACCTGGTAGGTTTTGTTCTTCGTTGTTTATAAAGAGATTTTTAATCTTCACAGTTATCACATCGAAGCAAGAATTGGTTCAACAAGTTTATACCAATTCTTGCCTCACGATTCTTGACTGAAGCTGAATCCTAACAAGACAGAGATGCTGTGGGTTGGTGGTTCTAGTGCCTTGTAAGAGACCTGTTCTGAACTAGGTCACACTCCCCATGAGCTTAGGGGTACTTTGATCCAGATGTTACCACTGGTAACAGATAGCACCCAAGTAGCACCAACGGCACAAACCACCTATTTCCAACTTCAGGTGGTTTGCCAGCTATGGCTGTGCCTGGACAGTGACAGCCTGGCCACAGTAATCCATGCTCAGGTAGCCTCCAGCTTAGATTGTATTTTACATCAGTTGCAACTGCCAGAGAACAGAGTGTTTGGATATAGCTGCTTGGAATCATATAAAACTGGTTCTGAAGCGTTTGTTCTGGCTGCCTATATGCTACTGTGCAAATTCAATGTTTTAGTACTTATGTACAGAGCCCTGAAATTATGACTCAGTTATCTGAAGGAGCACCTCCTTTGGTATTCTTCTGCCCAGCATTTAAGATCTGCTGGGGGAGTCGTCCTAGCTGTTCAGTCACTAAGTAATGTCCAAGGTGCTTTGGCTTTCACAGTGGAAGTCCAGATTTTCTATTTCTAAAAAAGCATTTCTATATCACCATAACATAAAATATCACACAGCTGTGGAATGTTCTTCCCTGATGCAACACAGTTCACCTTTCAGCATGAGCTGAAAACCCATTTCTTCCTCCGGGCCTTTGGTGGGTATGAACATAAGGGATTAAGATATTGCACCACCTGTGTTTTGATTACAAAATTTAGCAATGAGATAGTTCTATTGACTGATTTTACTGTATTCACTTGTGGTAAAGGGCAGGATATGAAATTTAAAAATAAATATAAATAAAATAAAGTATATACAATAGATAAAGCAAAATAAAAAATACTGCCTTATAAGGTTGTTGTCAATTAAACTACTAGACTGCCCTTTATCTGAAATTTTGAGGGGGCTCAGCCCCACCCTTAAAAATTTGGAAGGCCCTCGCAGCCCCCCCCATTGGCTCCCCTGATCAAAGAAAACCTTATTAGTATTAGCAGTGTTTTTCCAGTTTTATTCAGTTTTTATCCCTTGAGTTCTTAGACCCTCCCCCAAAAGGATCTTTAAACCTTTAAAATTTATAGTAAAAACTTTCTAACAGAAGATTGTGGGAACCTTACACAGTGGGTAGGAACAGTTACCCAAGGAATAGACAAAGACAGGATCATTTTATTCCAAGACCTTTGACAACCTCCTAATCAGTTAACTGGTTCAGGGAATTATATAAAGTAGTGCCCAAAGATACCCTGTCTCTTTCATTTGTACTTTAGGATGTGACTAAGAATCCTCTCCACAATACATTTTAAAATTACAGCAGTTTTTCCTGTCAGTAAATCTCAGAGATGGGAAGATCTGCATTAATTTCCACCTGTCTCTTATCTGCTAAACTTTAACTTTAGTTAGTACATGGTAGTCATGTTCCCACCTTCCCACCTTGCTTCTTGAATTTCATAAAATCAAGTTATTTGCTGCAGTTGTGTCCCATCCCACCCCGGGAAAAGCATACCAGAGAAATACAAAAATAAGAAAATAAACTGAATAGTCAACAGGGGAATGAAAACACAGGGGTTTATGACAAAAGCATTTAAGAAATGAATGGATTAGGTGAAAAACAGACAAGTTTCGAAAAAGTAGGGGGGGAATGGCCAAAACAGTATGTGAAGGAAGAAACAGGTGTTAAGACAGAAATATTTAACAGCTAAACCAGTGTCAAAAGGAAATTTTCAGTTTTGAAATCTGCCATATAACCTCATCACGTCGAAGCTCGTTTAGCGCAAGGAAGAAGTTGCAGAAGCAGGAGCGGAAAAGGCACCAAGTCTAAGCCCACCAATCACGGACCTGCAAAAAGGAGCAACCACAAATACCAGGAGGAGGACAGATGCGAACAGCGCCAGCACGGACCCCACGAAGCCGAGCATCGTCGCCTCTCCGCCGACTCCGGCTCTCACAGAAAGAACCTCCAAGCGACGCGCGAAGCCGCCAAGGAGCAGCCGGAAAGGATAAGCGTGAGCGCCGAGTGCTGGGATTGGCGGGCGGGGCGGGGCGGGGCAGAGAGAGGGCGGGCCGAGAATCCATTCATTGGTGCGCCGTAGAGATAGGAAAGGAATAGAACGACACGTGTCGCTGAAGCTACGTTTTAAAGGCACTTCTACAGTGAAAACTCCGTGTGTTTTGCATTGGAAGCCGACTTGGTAGTCTTTGTTTATTTGCAAGCATTTCTTCTCAGTGCTGGTGCCACTCAGTGCCAGATTTAAGTATAAGCTAAACAAGCTATAGTTTAGGGCGGCCCCCCCAAAAAAAAATTAAAGAAAAAAAAACTGGATGTACATTTCTAAAATATAAGATAAACAAATAAAACCTACATACAGCAACAGTGTTTTGTGTTGTGTAGGCTCCTATGATGTAAGTAATGGGCCCCGCCGGCTAGCTTGCTCCCAAAATATCACTGGTTTGCTCATTTCTATATACTGTATAGAGTGCCTACATTCTGCATGGACTGGTTGCATGGCAACATGTGCAAATGGCTGTAGATACATAAATTACCATATATTCAACACAAAACAGCGACAATTTGTTGTTGACAAAGGACAGCTGGACATATAAAGGGCCCCATTACCTTCAGTAGCTTAGGGCCTCATCAAGCCTAAATCCAGCCCTGACTCCGTCGGTTGCCTTTTGCAATAAAGGGTAACGCGGCTCTCCCCAAACCGCTCCCCGCTCTGAAAAGCGCATCGGAAAGTGAAGAGTTAAGTATTGGAGTGGAAGTTCCAGCCTCCAGTCTTCAAAGGCAGCCATAGACAGAAGAAAAGTGAAGACTGGCCTTTCCGTCTTCGTTGCTTTCGACGGCATTGCGTTCCATTGGCTTCCCTTGCAGCTGCGTGTTGTGCTTTTACTCTTAGAAAAGCATTGGACGAGCAAAGACAAACCCGTAAACTGAGCAGTGTGTGAGAGGATACATTTGCTAAATGTCTGAACACTGGGTGAAAGAGGTTATTATTTTTTTTGCAGCTTGTGTCACCGTCCTTCCCAGACTGTATTTCCCTGAGACCATGGGATTAACAGTTCCCAACTGTATTCCTAGACATGGAATATACTGGGATTATCGATTATTTATGTGTTTCCTCATTCATTTCCCACATCTTATTTATTGTAATCGCATCCACATCATGTTAGGGTTGCCATGTTTTGAAGAGCAAAAAAAGAGGACGATATGGAGACACTCATTTTAAATACTCCTACTATATGTATGCAATAGAAACTGTGGTATATTGCTGGGGGAGCGGGGAGAGCAAGTATTTAACCACCAGTTATATCTGTATCTCATTCAGAAAGTATAGCCAGAGACATTTTAGCAAATTTAAAAAATCCACCGGGACAGAAAATTTACTCCCAAAAAAGAGAATGTGTCCTTAAAAAGGAGAACACATGACATGACAACCCTAAACATGTCTTTCCTCAAAGAATCCTGGGAACTCCAGTTTTAAGGGTGCTGGGAACTGTAGCTTGGAGGAGGGTAAACTACAGTTTTCAGGATACTTTGGGGGGAGCCATGACTGTCAAAATGGTACAAATGTGCTTTAAATGTTTGGTGTGGATGTGACTACAGACTTTCATCTTCAGAGAAAGCGTGCAGTGTTTTGTGGTTTAAAAAAAAAAGTTTTCAATGTGAAGTGAAGGAAGAAGATTCTGACATTAACAAAAATACTTTTTTCCTCCTCTACGTAGGGACAATTTCTCAAAATCCAACCAGTCTTAACAGGTTTACATGTGAAAGTTATATGACAAACCAATTAGAGCAGATTCACTCCCCCCCCCCCCCGGAAGTGGTTATGTGATTGCAGCTAAGTATCACTGTCTTGAAGTCACCAAAGAGTAGAACTCAGTGTTGATTACAACATATTTTATTAATATACTGTCTATGTTTATAAAGTGCCTGCTAGACACTGACATCTACACATGAGAAGATAAGGATCCTTTTTTCTTTCTGGTTGCCTTCACATTCTGTCTACGAATGTCAACCACAGACCCAGCCCAGTTCACTCCCACTGGATGCCCATCAGCTCACAGCTGACCTGCCAGAGCTTTTTTGCAGTCTTTTTGTTACAAGCCTGAGGAGCAACCCAGGCTGGTTTACAGTCACTGTAGAAAGAAAAAATAAATATTCATTAGGCACTTTGTTAATCGTATAAAAAGCCATTCAAAACCATCAAAGAATCAAAATTTTGAATAAACATTAAACGTACTTCCCAAATCAATTTGATAGCAAATTGGGTTTATGGACAACAGAGGGATAAGGTTACCCCATGCAGCCCAATCCTATACGCGTTTACTGAGAAGTAAGTCTCAGACAATTCAATAGGGTTGACACGCAAGCCGAGGAACAGCCAAACCTATTGAGTGATCATAGCAGAGCAAATTCAAACTCCTGAACAAAGGGGATGTTTTCATTGTTTTTGTATGTCCACTGCACTTTGCCTAATTTTTGCAGTCATTGGTGGCTGAGACAGTTGCCACAAAACATGGTGGTTGCCGATAAGGAGACACTATGGCTTTGTTGCAGCTTGCCCCTACCACCCCCACACTCCAAAATGAAGCTGCATCCGAATCATTTTGGGGTGAAGGAAATAGCGGCCAGCCCACTGACAGCAAAGCTACTTGTCATTTCTCAAGTTAGAAAAAATAATAATGAATTATTGTTGGTGTTGTTTATTAAATTTATATACAGTACTGCCCTTCATCCGAAGAACTCAAGGCAGTTCACAAGATAAAGAAGCTGTCCTATCCACCGTTGCAAAAGGTAAGGGCCAAATTTTGGTATATGGCAACCACCACCCCCAACTGACTCTATGTATGAAAAGGGCTTTTGTTCTGTCTGGATGTTCCTGATAATAGCTTTGTTATTTCTGTATAGCTTTTTCAGGTATAGTTTAATAGTTCGAATGAGCAATTGATCTGTGTCTGCTGTACC
The DNA here is from genome assembly GCA_034641385.1 of Darevskia mixta. Lineage (NCBI taxonomy): Eukaryota > Metazoa > Chordata > Lepidosauria > Squamata > Lacertidae > Darevskia > Darevskia mixta. Next base: position 29,020,659 of record JAWWNH010000066.1, read on the forward strand.
AGAGGCAAAGACTTTTCACAACCCATGCCCACATTGCTATTTTTAAGTTAGAGCTGTTGCATATGATCTCTTTCTTTTAATGTGCAATGTGCCATTTTAATACTGCCCTTCTGGGTCTGATGCGGGCACCTCTGAGCATTACCACAGAAATCTTTATCCAGATGTACTGAATCCAGATGTCTGTATTCCAATTGCAAATCACAAGACCCACCTGAAATACTCCCCACTCACTGACTCCAGTTCCTTTGCCACTGCACAGTACACACTGGTCTGGGCTCCTTCTTTTGGTGTCTTCAACGTGAAGGCAAATATCACTTTATAAATTCCTGATATATATGAATAACGCCCCAATTCAGAATTAACCACACCAGGATGTAAGGCATTGACAGTAACTCCAGTGCCTAGAAAAACAAAGCAGAAACATAAACCAAAATATATGAATCCAAAGGTTCAAAAGGAAAGGAGTAATATTGTCCCCATGTACCCTATGAGGCAGCTAGTATTTGACCACCTTTTTCACTACAATACACACAATATCATTGCAATGCACACAACCTTGTGCAGCACTCAATTAGTATCGGCCATTTAAAAGCCATTTTAAAACACACACACACACACAAAATTTAAAAACAAAACATAAAACAGCAAAATGCTAACATTACTTAAATTGAAATCTGTTATAGCATACTAAACAAATGGTTTACACATTTTGAAAAAAGTAAATTGAACAGGATGCTAATCTGTCTTGATGGTTGGGAATCTCCCCCTCTCCCTGCAGTCTTGAAGTGTAATGCCAAGCATAGTTTGGGAACTAGCAACACTTATCCAGCAAATAGGGAGCAGTTTGAGTTTGAACTGAGAGGGAAGACAGCTGTGAGCTGGCTTGGATAAAACATCCTTGGGAATAAAGAAGCATTTGGGCCTGTGGAAAGTGGATTCATAAATCATTGAAAACCCTTAATTTAGATAACATTAGAAGCCACTTGCAATGGCATGGGTAAGATACAATATTAGGACAATTTAGATATCCAATGCCTACAAAATGCATGTCAGGTTAGCCCAATGGCCCCTTTCAATGTGCAATATTTAAAATTCCTCATTGGGGGCAGTGAGAAACATAGAAGTGATGTGGTGATGCCTAACCTTTTCCCTACCCACGGTTCCAAATCATACTTTTAATAGCTTTCCCCCAAGGAATTTTAAATGCAGAGTCATTTCATTCTGATGCTTCCATTAAATTTCATCCCAGCTATGGTTATGAGATTGGGGGAGGTTGGGAGCCAGTCAGGCGAGCTCTTTGAATTCAAAGACCAGAGCTCTACAGTGGTCTGCTTCACTTCAAAGGAATTAGCTAGGTTGAAATTAGCTGCATCTAGGTGGCAAAGAAGCAAAAGGACAACAAAGGAGCTGAGAGCTGGAAAGCTGCTTGCGAGTGAGAGGGGAAGTGGGGAGCCGCCCAGAGTGGCTGGGGAGACCCGGCCAGATGGGCAGGGTACAAATAATAAATTATTATTATTATTATTATTATTATTATTATTATGCTGCAACGCCTGGGAGAGAGACATGTTTAGCTCTGTGCTAGACTTTGGGGCTCCCGGAAAATAAATGAGGAAGCAAGATCTATGGTGTGCTAATGCTATGAGCCCCTCCATCATATGTTGAGATTGTATGTATGTGTAAATAAAACCATATATCTTAAAGACACCACAGTCTCCACTGACTTCATTCCTAGAAAGGTGAACATTGGGTAAGTGCTGGTACCCCTAGAGTCTCTCACTGCTTGGAGATTGGGGTGTCTCTCATGCATGCAACCTTTCAGTAATCTGTGACTTCCCCCTTCCTCTTACATCCAGGCTTTGGCTATGGGCAACCCTATTATATATTTACGTAGTAGTGGTTGTGCGCCATTAGCATTTCATTCTTAAAGCTCACCTTGCAATTTATGAGCCAGCTCCCTGGTAAACAGAACATTAGCCAGTTTGCTTTGACAGTATGCCAGGAATCCATTGTAGTATTTCTCTCCATTCAGGTTCTTGAAGTTTATCCACCAAAAAGCATGGAGGTGAGAAGACACATTCACTATCCGAGCTGGGGCTGACTCTTTCAAACAGTCCAGCAGCAGGAATGTTAAGAGAAAATGCCCTAAAGGGAGAGGAGGTTTATGATTATTTACTAGAGCTTAGGGACGTGGGTGGCGCTGTGGTGTAAACCACTGAGCCTTGGGCTTGCTGATCGAAAGGTCAGCAGTTCGAATCCCCCCGGGGTGAGCTCCCGTTGCTTGGTCCCAGCTCCTGCCAACCTAGCAGTTCGAAAGCACGCCAAAGTGCAAGTAGATAAATAGGTACCGCTCCGGCAGGAAGGTAAACAGTGTTTCTGTGCGCTGCTCTGGTTTCACCAGAAACGGCTTAGTCATGCTGGCCACATGACCTGGAAAAACTGTCTGCAGAGCAGACAAACGCTGGCTCCCTCGGCCTGTAAAGCGAGATGAGCGCCGCAACCCCAGAGTCGTCTGCAATTGGACTTAACTGTCAGGAGCTTATGGGCACACATATGTATAATGTAAAACTAACGTTTAGAACGAAAATAGTACTCACAATAATGTAAACACATTTAAAAAATCAAACAAAATGACATTAATTTTACTATAAATCAACTATAAACCACAAAACTGGCTGGTTAGTTCAAATGAGTATATATATGAAATTCAACCAAGATGGGCACAGTATAAATAATTTAATTAAATTTCCAGGGGACTGTGACTTGGGGCCTGTCTATACTGGAGTTTACAGTGTGTCTATAACTTTTTGCGTTCAAATTTAATTTTTGTAGTCCTCACAGTGTTACCCTCAACAACGCCTGTCTCTATGCTTTTCCTGTATAAACTCGGGCTTACAAATACAGGAATAAACTGTGAAATTTGGGGGAAAGAGCAGGGAAGATAAGCAAAGGCAAAGAGAAGCCAGGTAATATATCCATTTATCACATCGATGTCTCATGATCTTACCAAGGTGATTGACTCCAATATGCATCTCAAAACCATCAGCAGTCTTGGAATAGGGGACCATCATCACTCCTGCATTGTTAATAAGGATATGGAGCTTCTTCTCCTCTACAGGAAATAATGGCCAAGATTGGGGTATTAAGCAGAAAATACCAAAGATAAGAAGATTGTTTGTTACTTTCAGTGACCAACTGTATTCTCTCATAGTCTACAAAACCAAGAGATGTTTTAAGGAGCAAGGCTCTTATTAAACTGTCATCATAACTAGCATTTGGTTACATGGCCATCTATCTGTCATGGATGCTTTATTTGACATTCCTGCATTCCAGGGGGTTGGACTAGATGACCCCCAGGATCCCTTTGAACCCTACAATTCTATGATTTAAGGTTATTGTGAATATATATGTTGGGAACAAGGAAGTACAATATAGTAAATTGATAAAAATAATTAGCAAATACTAAGTGAGGAAATATTAGACTGTGTTACTCAGTCTACAGAAAAACTTTACAGTTTAACCAACGGGACCGACAGGTGAAGGAAATTTAAACTTCTATCAGACAGAGGGTTGATGGTTCTTGCCAAGATCTCCTACTAGTTTAGGTAAATAGTGAGATACCACCATCTGTTGGACCACGTGACAGGATAAATAAATAAATGGAAGCACTAGTGGGAAAGAAATGGATTATATGAACTGCCTATTACCTCAGAGTAATTTCCAGTGAATATTATATGTATCCTCATTGCTCAAGTACGCAATTATCTGAGTGCATACATATCCATTTTGAATGGGTTTTGGCAATTGTAATAGTCCACTTTCATGGACTATTATTTGTTTAAAAATTATCTCTAAACCTTTATTGTTAGCTAAATATATAATATACCCTGTGTCCATTCTGAGTGACACATATTTTGGATAGAGCACTACTATCATTAGCAGGGTTTATTATATCTAAGGAGCTGAACAGTCATTCCTAGACACACACATATATTATTACCCTTTCAGGCAAAATGTAGCATACATGCTTAAACATGTTTACTCAAAAGCACATCATCCTTTTAATCAGACTTATGAGTAAGAGTGCCCAAGAGTGCAATGAGACAGATTATAAGAATAGCTATTCTGGGTCATACCTAAGGTCCATCTACCATGCCTCTGACAGTTAACGTTGCCAGGTGTTTTATATAAGACGTCTCAAAATTCAAATGGAAGCTGTGGAATGATCCATCTTCTGCTTCAAAGTGCCAGAAAGGTTCAAGGGAAAGCTTCCAAGCAAAAGGTTAGCTCCTCTTAAATGCAAGAACAGTGTCATGGAAGGTTTAAAGCGGAGATCGCCAACCAGGCACAAGGCCTTCTTTGGTGCCCTCAGGCAGGTTCCCTAGACTGTAAGCTTCTATTTAAAAAATTAAGTCTCTAGCCCTCTTAGAAAGAAAGTTAAGAAACAAAATGTGCAGACTCCCTTCTAAGTGATTTCTGTGAAATGAATCAGCTTAGCTGCTGCCACCTGTCAGTGTTCTTAGGCCAATTAGTGAAGTCAATGTGGTGACTGCAAAGTAAGTTGTTTGGGCACCAGGCAATAGAAATCCCTGAGGTCATTAAAAGTTTCTGTTTACCCCTCCCCTTTACTGTACTTTTCCTGCTTCTGTCTTATTTTCTAGTAGTTCTTGGAATCTCCATAGGTTGCACTTCTTTTTTCCTAGCAACCAGGATGCGTCATTTTTGTAGTGGGCTCATCCAAGATTAGGTACTTGCTAAAAGTTATTTTCTGTAAATACTACACAATAAATGCAGGTCTGTGTTAAATAATTCCCTCCCCAAATGGCAAATACAAAATGTGAAATTTGCAAAAAGGCTCAGGCATGTCTCCTGCTGTGCAGAAGCTAATGTCCAAGCACTTATTAAGAATTCACTGCATTGTTAATTTCCAGCATAATGGGATACATGTCTACTTCAGATGTCTCTGTGTTCAGTGGGGGTTATTCCCAGGTAAATGGCTACAGGATGTCAGCCTTCGCTTTGTATAGAAATGGAGAAAACATGAATCTTTTGCACTACAATCAGGACCAGCAGGACATAGATGACTTCCTGTGCTAAGCATGAGGGTGTCCAAGGCCACGGTAAGGATGGAAAATCAGCAATGACTGTTCTCTCTTTTCTTTTGTGTTAAGCCATGGCCCCCATTACAGCAATTTTGTGACTGGAGCAGTCAGCACTCTCTCAAAATTCAAAATGTGCCCCCTGGTCTAAAATGGTTTTTGATCCCTGGTTTAAAGAACACATAGGGAAGCCAGAAAATACCTCTCTATTTTAAACAAAACCTATGAAACTCTTGGCTCCACATAGATATCTCTAGGACCAGGACCACCTAGTAATTAAACTATGTAGTGACTACACAGGTGCCAACTTTTAGTCAGTCATACCTTTTAGGAAATCTTCTGCAAATGCCCGTATGGATTTGCTATCAGACAGGTCCAGTTTTTTCACAATAACTTGCTGATTCCCTGTTTCGCTTATAATTTCATGGGCTGCTGTTTTCCCTTTTGCTATATCTCTGCAAGCAAGGATGACACGACCACCTTCAAAAGGGAAATTAAGAGAAAAGAGGAATAAGGCAAACAAGCTGTTTCTAAACTTGGTTCTGGTCCTGTCTTTCTAGACTAATTTCTTTTAGTGGAACAAAATATAAAATAATATAAAAACTCTACAATATGAATATGTAATATGTAAATATAATATGTAAATATATAAATATGAATATGTAAATATAAATATATGTAAAAGCCCTTTTGCCGGCAGATGTTATAGGCAGCAATAAATTGTGAATCATTGTGGGAGGGGAGTAATACTCAACTTTTCTAAGCTCATCTCAAGCAATTGAAGTAGTTGCCCTAGTCTAATTAACCATTTCTATGTTCAAGAAAAATACACTTCAATGTATTTCTAAAAATGGAAATTACCTTTTGGTTAAAGTTATTTTAGGGGACAGAATTAAATAATACATACATTCATAGTAATAAGTACACCCTCCTTACCCCCAAATGTAATGGCTGTATTCAGATATATTGCTAAACCATGGTTAATTAAATATATAGAGACTGCAGTTCCAATGGGACACAGTCAAATGTTCATTCCACCAATGAGGGCACATTCAGAAGGGCTGGACTACAGATCTCATCATCCCTCACCACTGGTCATGTTGATGAGTAGTGAAAGTCCAGCAACATCTGGAAGGCCACTGGCTCCTCATCCCTGTGGTAAAGAATTACATGTGGATCACATTGTTTGGCTTTTTAAAACAACAATTGTGTACTCCTAGACATGTCTACTCAGCAGTAATGACCATTTCCTTCAATTGGACTTACTTCCAGGTAAGTGTGTAAGGTTGCAGCCTAAGGAAAGTGGCAAGATAGAGGGTTCTAAAATTATTTATGGTATAGAAAAAGTGAATATAGAGAAGAGTAAGAACTATATTGTATGCCAAGTATGCTTTTAGAGCCAAAGGGGAAATATACAGTTAAAACAGCTTACATATTAAAGTGCAGCTGCTATTGCAGAGCCCTTGTGGAGTGTGTGGGGGGGGGGGTTTCGTGTGGCTTTTTAAACATGCCTCCTCTCCTTCAGGGGGCTTATTTAATTCAGTGAATTTCCTTTAAAAAAATGAAAATAGGAACCAGCAACCCTCTGTTTAAGCAAAGAGTTAAGGCACTTATAAATTTGCTTGTTCACTTAAAAATGGTTAAGGCAGCCTTTATTCATTTAAATCCTGATGGTGGCATACCCTGCAACATCCCTCTGATGAAAACCGGGGTGCTCTCATGGGAGCCAGTGTCTTTTGGTCCAGCACTCTGGTGTGAGAGAGCCGATTTGCAGGAGAGCATGAAACCAAAAAAGAAAGAGTGTCTCTGGCGCAAACCAGCTGACTCACAGCAGAGTACCGGACCAAAAAACAGGATGGCTTCTGTAATTCAGAGATGTCCCGTTCAATTCGGTATGGTTGAGTGGCATGTGGTGGATGATGAATGGGACAGACAACTTGCCTCTTCGTGCTAGATCCTTGGCAGTTTCCTTCCCTATACCAGTGTTAGCCCCTGTGACCACGGCCACCTTTCCATCCAGCCGAGCTGTTGATGTGCATACTCCGCCTGCAAACCACTTCCTAAAACATAAGAGAGTGCAACCGTAAGTGTTACTTTGGTATGTATAGAGGTTTTCTCTTGGTCTGCTTCTCTGGGTAGCTCAGATGCTAGAGCATGAGACTATTAATGTCAGGGTCATGGATTTGAACCCCACATTGAGCAAAATATTCCTGCATTGGAGGGGTTGGACTAGAGGACCCTCGTAATAATAATAAAATAATAATAATAATAATAATTTATTATTTATACCCCGCCCATCTGGCTGGGTTTCCCCAACCACTCTGGGCGGCTTCCAACAGAACATTAAAATGCAGTAATCTATTAAATATTAAAAGCCTCCCTAAACAGGGCTGCCTTCAGATGTCTTCTAAAAGTCTGGTAGCTGTTTCTTTTCTTTGACATCTGGTGGGAGGGTGTTCCACAGGGCGGGTGCCACTACCGAGAAGGCCCTCTGCCTGGTTCCCTGTAACTTGGCTTCTCGTAGTGAGGAAACCGCCAGAAGGCCCTTTTTGACTAAAGAGCATGGTAAAAATCCCTTTAAATAAAAAAAGTAACACCGATTAAGCAAAAATCTGAAGAAATAATATTGCTACTGGTTTGGGAGATGAGTCTGGATGATATCTGTGGATCCATTGCAGTCCTGTGATTTTTTTGTCTGTGAGGTTATACCCTGCAAGAGGAAACCTGGTGAACCAGTCAAACTGTTTCCTTTGTTTATATAACTTGTTTCAGTCTGTTTTGAATATTGTGCAATAATTGCATTTTAAATGTCGTAAGCCACCCCCACCCCCGGAACCTTAGGTGTAGGGCAGATAATAAGCAGCGATAACAACAGTAATCAATCAGAATGGCTTTGTTGCTATAGATGTATTGCTATAATGACCACCGAAGATGTTTCAAAGAGCAGGTAGGTATTTCCACATCCTCCTCTCTGGGCTGGATGCCATGCTATGCTAGGAAGGAAAACAAATAGGCCAGGGATATTAGTTTTGGTGTCTGAGGTTTGTCTGGGCTTGACTCCGTGGGCTGTGCTGAATCCAAAGATATGCAGCAGAGCGGTGGGGGCTAAGAACCTAATGGAAAGGCAAGATCTGTTTGAGTGTTGATGCTGTGAGCCATTCCATCCTATGCTCAGGTTGTATATATGCATAAAGAAAACAGTATATCCTACAGCTCAATAGCCATTAACCTGTTATGTACCACCCCAATCTCTGAGCAGTGAGAGACTCCAGAGGTGCCTGTGCTTCCCAGGGGTTTGCTTCCTTGGAGTGAAGGCCAATGGAGACTGTTGGTGCTGTTAGGATATACCGTATGGTTTTATTGGCACATATGCATATATAACTAGAGCATAGGATGGAGGCGCTCCCAGGATTAGCAACCCCATAGATCTTACTATGGTTTCTAGGGAAGCCCCAAAGTCCCGCACAGAGCACGTCCTGTCTCTATTTCCCAGCTTCCAGCTCCCCCCCCCCAACTCTGGCTATTGTTCTTCTACTTACCAGCCAGGCGAGGGGAAAGGCCCACCCACTGGTTTCTATGGCACAGAGCGACTTCTTTGGCTATGCTAAATCGTACCACCTAACTAGCCAGTGAAAGCTATTCCCTTGAAAAAGCAACTGGTTTGGCACCCTTCGCCTTCTGCATTCCCTCACAGATACAGGCAGTACCAGTGCCAGGTTATTTCTCACCTTAGGCTAACTACTTGCACCCCCACAAACAAAACTGCTAATTTCAATTTTCAAAAGCAGGTGTCCTGTGGTGGTGGTGGTAGTGGTGGCAGATTATCAGAAATATATAACAAAAACTCGCATGTATAATAAAAGAGATAGCAGATAATACATAACAACAGGGAGCCAGGGAAAAATTCAGTAGCACAATTACAGAAATAATAGAAATAATACCCATTAAGTTCAGTAAGGCTTTCTCTCACAATTGCAGCCTAAGGTCACATCTGCACCATACATTTAAAGCGCATGGCTTCACCCAAAGGATCCTAGCAACTTTTGTTAGTTTAGCCTTCAGAATGTCACTACGGAGGGGCTGAAACAAATCTCCCTAAGTGCTAGAGCCCACTTGAGCGTATTAATGAGAGAGGGGGAAAGGGAGAGGGGGCCACACAATGCATGCAATAATTGTATATATTTATTTCAGTGTGCCAAGGAGATATTAATCATCATAATCTCAATTAATATTAAATAATAATAATATTTTTTACTTATACCTCACCCACTCTGGGCAGCTTCCAGCATAATAAAAGTGCAGCAAAAAGTCAAATATTAAATTAGGTTAGAAATTATCTACCCATAGTACAGTCCTAACCAAATCTACTCAGAAGTAAGTCCTACACCCAGGTAAGTGGACTGCTTAGTTTTGTCCACTTCTTGTATTTCAGTATTATGACAATAAAATATATTCTATTCTATTCTATTCTATTCTATTCTATTCTATTCTATTCTATTGCATACAAAAATGCATGTGGCTGATGCAAAATGTTATTTGCGGTTCTGATAACAAGTTAATAAAGCCTACAGGATAGCTAGTGAAATAAAGGAACCCAAACCTGAGAGATTGCATTGTAGAAAACTTCTCCTCTGCAAATGAAATTTCTCAACTGACTGAGAGAAATAAAACAGTGAGAGGTGTGGGAGGAGTGCCACATGATTAGAAATAACGAATTACAAGAATTGAAAGTTATGACACCACCTGTTGGCAAATGCTAATAGCTGGAAGGAACCATGAGAGTGCCAGGCTGCTTACTGAGCACTCATCCTGATTTATCTGTAGGGAGGTTGTAGAATGTTGCATCAAGCAATTTTTATCCCACACTTTCCAGTGCATTTCCCCAACACTATACTTATTGCAAAAAAAAATTCCAGTCTTTGGAGGAAAGTGGGTTTGTCACGCAAGATATCCAAATCTCCTTTCATTGCACAACCATAAGTTGCCAGTACATGACTGAATCCCAGTCCAAGAAGCCTGGAATCATTTCATATACTTGCAGAGGTAAACACAATAGTGCAGCTAGGTCACTTTAGACCCTAGACTGAATAGTATTTTTGGGGGGGGGAGAATGGATATTTATATTTATTTTATTTCATAAAAGTTCTAAATAAAGTGTACTATATGGATTTGCTCTATAGCCTCTACTTGTTAATGTACCTCTGTCTCACTATCAGAGTAAAGCAATTGGGTTTATTACACAAACAGCAACTAGAGGGTGATTTTTAGCAGGAAATTGGCCTGGTCCTGCTTTCTGAACCAGATGTGCATTGCAAATTGGAGCCCCACGTTTCTGCTTTTCTTTAAAAATAAAAGGCGCCATCTTAAACACGCTTTTTAAAGAGTATGAATAGTGTAACTTGAAGGCTTCTCTTCCTCTCTGTGCAGCCTGACAATGCAATCTGCTGCTGGAGGAGAAACAGTGTTTTGTCCATCCAGCAGCATCCTGCTGGGTTTCTGGATTACAGGTAATATATAATGTATGTATTCTCACTGAAATGTAACCATTCCACGCAGAAATAGATATTGACTATATATCTTGTTTTATCTTAACAGCTTTTTATATATAGGGGCAATGATTGCAAGCCCCCAGTCCTTGGGGACTCGGCCATGTAGGTGAAGAGTGAAGCCTGAGTGGGAGCCCACAAGTCCAAACTGTTTTTAATGGCCTCTGGTGGGATTAGGCCTTCCCCTGGGGCCTTCCCCAGTCTTAGCTGAGCTACCAAGTTATTAATCTCTGTCACCATCACTGGAGCCCACATAGGCAGATTTCCTATAATTTGGCTAGATCTTCCATTTTTAGCAGAGCTATCCGAGTAAAGTTCCTGAAAGTGTGTCTCCCAGGTCCCTTATAATATAATAATAATAAATTTTTATTTGTACCCCGCCCTCCCCAGCCGAAACCGGGCTCAGGGCGGCTAACAACAGTAAAAATCACAATAGAATAAAAACCAATTAGTTAAAATACAAGTTAAAAACCAGTTTAAAATGCCGATTCATTTGCACCCATTACCAAACCAGGGGGAGGAAACCATCAGACTTTAAGTGTCCGACCCGAAGGCCAGGTGGAACAACTCTGTCTTGCAGGCCCTGCGGAACGATGTCAAATCCCGCAGGGCCCTAGTCTCTTGCGACAGAGTGTTCCACCAGGTTGGGGCCAGAACTGAAAAAGCCCTGGCCCTGGTTGACACCAGTCTGGCAGCCTTATGGCTCGGGATCTCCAGCAGGTTATTATTAGTAGACCTTAAGGTCCTTTGCGGGGCATAATGGGAGAGGCGGTCCTGTAGGTACGAGGGTCCTAGGCCGCATAAGGCTTTAAAGGTCAAAACCAGCACCTTGAACCTGATCCTGTACTCCACCGGGAGCCAGTGAAGCTGGTAAAGCACTGGATGAATGTGGTCCCGCGGCAAGGACCCCGTAAGGAGCCTCGCCGCAGCATTCTGCACCCGCTGGAGTTTCTGGATCAACTTCAAGGGCAGCCCCGCGTAGAGCGAGTTACAATAATCAAGCCTGGAGGTGACCGTCGCATGGACCTTGGGTGTTGCATTGATGAAGCAACACACTGAATAACGGGACGCGATGACAGGATGGTTGTGCGGGAAGGCGACCTCGAGCTGAGCGAGAGTCCCATATTTATTGACAGCTCACTTGACAGTTAATGATTAGCCTCGCAGGGCATCTCTTAGTACCAAATAAGGTGGTGATCATTAACATAGAACCATATAAGGTGCTGCTGGTAGGTACAGGAAGGAGAAGACACCCTAAAACCTCCGCCATTGTGGATGTGCTGCTCCTCATGTATGCACCCCCTCCCTGCTCACCTTCCGACCTCTGGGGTTGTTTTTCAACACCTCCCATTGTTCTCCCTAGCTATGCCTTGGCTGATCCTGTTAGATCCAGTAAATCCTGATCCTTCTGGTTCTGGTCACCCCCAACCAGTGTGCCTGACCTGGGTCCCCTAGGTCAGCATGGCTTGCCATTACTGTAATTTTCCACTAACTCTATAGGCGTGGATTGCCAGCGCCATTTTACTGAAACTATAACTCCCACATCTCCCCCTTTTTAATTTGTTTTTAATTGAGTGGATGAGATACCTAATCGTGTTTGGTGAGCAGGGTACTTGTATTCATGTGTTTTCTCAAGCGATTGCCTCTTTTACGGGCTGGGTGTCAGAAAACCTCCGTACCTTCTTTTTCAGTTATTTTAAAACACTTCCCAACAATGCTTCCTTTTTTTTACGTGTAAGAACCCTTATAACAGTTGCATATAAATACTTTGTAAACCTTTTAGATAAATACTTTGTACATAACACTGGGTATCTTGTGCAATACTTTGTAACTACTTTTATAAACTCTATATCAGTTCAAACCATAACAATAAGAATATTTAGTCTCTCAAAGTGAGGGTTGTAAAGCTTAGAGATTGAAAGTCTGTTGCAATGTCTTTTTATAGAAGAAAAGAAACTTGGTTCCCTCAACGGAGGGTGAACTTTAGAAAGAAATTGTCTGCGTCACTTTTTCTTACTTAAATGGTTCAAAGTGGGGTGGTCGGGCATAACTATGCTCACGTGTAGAGTTCACAGTTAGGCAGCTGAAAACAGCCATCAGATGGTTCTCCAAAGTCAGCGGAATGTCCTGTCTTTGAAGTGCGGTGACTGCTTGCTCAGAAAGCGACTTAATCTGGCCCCATGTGATGCGGTGATGTTGTAGAGGGACTCTATTTCGGTCCCTCCGCGGATCCTGAAGCTGCATCGCTGCCAGGTCTGGCATTTCGCCCAGAGGATCCCGTAGTTGAAGCGCTGCCAGGCTCGGAATTGGGTTCGAGGTGTTGTAGAATCCCGGATTTTCCTGCGCCTGCTGGTACGCCATTTCTCCACGGTTTTACACACCTGGATGGCACCCACTGGATTCCTGTGGGAGTAAACACAGCTGCATGCCCTCGACCCCACGCTAAAAGCGGTGCAGGTCCGAGCCAGACAGGGTTAGGCAACATCCTGTAACTAACCTGTGGCTGTGGATAACTAACTCTTTGACCAAAATGATTCTCCACAGCTGACGATAAATTTTTAATATTTAAATGATTTAATGTAAAAAGTACTTTGTTTAGCCACTCTTGTTTTGCTGGAAGACCCAGGGCTATTCCCCCAGTTTTTATTTGTTTGTGTTTTTGAAGAGCTTCTTTCAAAGTTCTATTCCCTCTCTCTATGATCGCTTGACCTTGAGAATTGTACGGGATGCCAAAGCGATGTTCAACTTCCCATTGTTGGCAAAACTCCGCAAAAGCCTGACTGGTGTATGCTGGTGCATTGTCAGTCTTCAAAATTTTTGGCCTGCCCATTACTGAAAAGGTCCGAATGCAGTGATTTACAACGTGCTTTGTAGCTTCTCCCTTTTGAGGAGTTGCCCAGATATAACCTGAAAACGTGTCAATTGTAACATGTAGATGGTCCCAGGGCGCAAAAGGATGGTACTGCGTGACGTCCATCTGCCATATTTCGTTAGAGCGTAGTCCCCTGGGGTTTACTCCCGTTGCAGGACTAGAACCAACTTGAGAACATTGTTGACATTGTTGAACAATGGCTCTAGCATGTTCCAGTGGTATTTGAAACTGTTTTGCCAGAGATTTGGCATTCTGGTGAAACATGTCATGACTGCTCCATGGGGTGACAGTGTAAGCCTGCTCTTTTGTGGCTCTGTCTGCTACCGCATTACCTTCAGACAAGAGACCTGGGAATGATTGATGTGATCTAATATGAGCTATGAAAATTTGAAATGTGCGAACTTGCAAAAGTTGCTGCAAAGTCAAAAACAAAGATAAAAGATTCTCATCCAAATTAGGTGTAACATAGGCTCCTGGAAGTGAAGTAACAATTTGACAAACATACAAACTATCAGAAATAACATTGATGTCCTGCGTAGGAAACTCCTGAAGTGCCAAAATCATCGCAGCAAGTTCTGAACGTTGCGCAGATTTTTGAGGGGGGGTTATCTTTGTAATCCACCTCCCCCTGTCAAGCCAAGCAGCTGCGCCAAATTTAGGGCCCCCATCCGTGAAAATCGTAGGGGCACCCTGTAGGGGGTGCTGCGCAATGATACAATGCACAGTAACAGGAATTTGGTTCAGTGCCAGTAAGCGTGGGTCGGATGGAATATGATATTGAACTTTCCCCACATACTCAGTTAAGGCAGCTTGCAAATGGACAGATAAACTCACCATACGTTCCCAATCCTTCAAAGATAATGGAATGATTATATTAACTAGATCATACCCTATTAGAATTCTACTTCGTTCCCTACCTTTAAAAATTAATTCTGCAAACAGTTGTGCTAGGGGGCTAATGGTTGAGCCTGGAGCATGTGCTAAATATATCCATTCCAAGATGAGAACTGAAGCCTTGCGCTTGTCCTGTGGTTGAATTAACTGACAGACCACCGCTGTAGGAACCTTTACAGTAGGAATTAAAATTAAAGATAACGGCGTGTTATCCTGGCATCGGTCAATCCATATAATTTTAAGCGATGCATTGACCCTTTTAAAAACTTCCTTTTGATCTTGTGTTAGCCTAATTAGTTCTGCTGGCTCTTTCCTAGATTTTAGAGCTTCAAAAAGAGGCGTCAGCAAGTTCGTGGGTAGTCCTACAAACGGTCTCAACCAGTTTATAGATCCTAAGAGCTGTTGAAGCTGAACATAGGATATTGTATCCTCTACTTTAATTTGTGGCATCTGGGGATGTGAATAAGTTTGAAACAATTTGTGACCAAGATATAAAAAAGGCTCCTTCAGCTGTACTTTTTCTGGAGCAATTTGTAAACCAAATTTAGACAAATCTTTAGATAACTCTGAAAGCCACCCTGGTGCAATTACTGGAGCCCCCACAAGAATATCATCCATGTAATGCACCAGGTAAGCCTCAGGGTGGCGCTCCCTAAATGGTTTGAGCGCCTGAGCAACAAAATGCTGACAAATTGTGGGACTATTAATCATTCCCTGAGGTAGCACAGTCCACTCATAACGCTCCGTGGGTTCCTTATGGTTTATCACTGGCACCGTAAAAGAAAAAAAACAAGTATCCTTCTTGCACAATGGGATTGTGAAGAAGCAGTCCTTGAGATCAATTACCATCACCTGATAACCGCGTGGTACCAAGTTTGGATTTGGAAGACCGCACTGTAACGGTCCCATAGGTTTAATTAACAAATTAATCGCCCTGAGGTCATGAAGAAAACGCCATTTGCCTGATCGTTTTCTGATCACAAATACTGGAGTATTAAATGGACTTGTTGATGGTTGGATATGGCCAGCTAATAGTTGTTCTTTAACTAATTCTTTAAGAATTAAGATTTTTTCCTGAGGGAGTGGCCACTGCTCAATCCAGACTGGATCTGTGGAGCGCCACTCCAAAGGCAGTGCAGTTGGCTTAGAAAGGCTCATTTTTACTTTAATCCTCAATTACTAATTTCGCCTGAAACTGCTGCATTAAGTCCCTCCCCCAAAGATTGACATGTAAGGGAAGGATAACCGGTTGAATTTGCGCGGTGCGGCTCCCATCCGGAGCGCTTACCGTGAGCCACTTGGTACTGCGGTGTGCTGCTTGAGCCCCCCCCGACTCCCCACACGGAAGGCGAAGCAGTGGTGGGCCAGTCGGGAGGCCAGTGGTCAGCAGCAATCACAGAGACATCAGCTCCAGAGTCCAACACTCCCTGAAATGACCTGCCATCCAACAAATAGGTACGCTGAGGTTTAGAAGCTTTTAAAAATTCAGTGACAGCCAAAATACTCGGGTGCAAGGAGTGGGAAGGGTTAGTAGACCCAAAACTCCCCTCCCCTCGCACCGCCTGCTTCCCTCCAGCAGGAAGTACATAAGGAACAATGATCAACTGTGCAAAAGACTCCCCTTTGTGTAGAGTCAGTGGCACATTTGTTTCAATTTGAACTAATATGACTCCTTCATAGTCGGCATCCACAACTCCAGGGATTACAAAGATTCCCTTCTTCCCTGCAGAGGAACGGGGGAGAACTAACCCCACAGTTCCTGCTGGCAGAGGTCCTCTGATTTGAGAAGGCATAAGGACAACCACCCCTGGGAACTGCACAAATTTCTCCTCCTGGTTTATCAAATCAATGCCTGCGCTTCCCTGGGTGGCTGACCTCGCCCTCTCAACATCAGACACAGCAATTGTACCTGGGCTTGCTGACAGCCCGCTACCTAGTTTCCCTGCTGAGTCACCACATGGGGGCACTGACTTGCCCAATGAAATCCTTGCTTGCACTTGGGACAAGGGGTCTTTGGCTTTACTGACCCTCCTCCACCCTTCTTGCAAGCTCCCCCACCTGGAGATCTGCACTCCGCTATATAATGGCCAGGGCGGCCACAATTGAAACAGTTACCATTTCCTTTGCTAAAATTTCCTTTGCTATTGTAACTTCCTTTCCTGAGAGCCGCCGCTAATGCTTCCATTTGGAATGCATTAGTACCGATGTCTGAGCAAGCCCTCAGCATGTCTGCAAGCTTATGATCTCCACGTGCAATTACTGACTGCAGCGCACGGCGGCAGTCAGCATTTGCCTGCTCATAAGCTAATTTAATCATTAGTTCTGCACTAGCTTCTACATTGTCCACTTGTCTAGAGATTGCTTCCTGCAATCTATCCACAAAATCTGAATAGGATTCTGAGGCTCCCTGCTTGATGGTAGAAAAAGATTTGGCCGTCTTGCCTGCTGCAGGGACTCTCCGAAGGGCTTTAAGCACGCATCGGGAGATAGCTGGGTATGCCAGTTCTGGAATGCCAGCAGCTTGCTGCATAGTGGCAGCAAACTGCCCTGCCCCATAGAGTTGATCCGGCAGGTACGCCCCACCGGATGCATTTCCTTCCTCTATGGCTCCTCTCTGATATTCCGAATCCCAGATAACGTACTGGGCAGACGAAAGGACCATCCTAAAAAGGTCCTTCCAATCTTGGGGTACCAGATTGTGGGAGGTGCTTATGCTTTCCACCAAACCCTGCGTAAAGGTGGAGCGTAAGCCCGTCTCAGAAATGCTTTTCCTCAGTTCCCTCAGGATCTGGTATGACAATGGTGTCCACTGAACATGAATTTCACCATTGTCTCCCGGAAGCCTGACAACCGGAAAAACCTGCAGTCCCTGCTCCAGCTCTTCGCTAGACAAGGTTCCTTTTAACTGCTCTTGCATGAATCCTGCTCTGACAGCCCCCATAGACCTTTGAGAGGCTCTGGGAACTGTAGAGCCAGAATTGGACTCCTGCAGCTTTGGCGACTTTGAGGTGCCCAAAGCTGAGGAAGGAAGGGGCAGAGGAATCCCCTCTCCTGCAGGGTTAGGGCGTGACGAAGGGGGTGCCTTGGAACATGAACCCTCCATCTTTCGAAGTGCATCCCCAACCCTTTTCCAAAGACCTATAAGAGCTGCCGGTGCCCGAGGCGCGGTAAGCATTTGCCTACCTATGCGCTCCCACTCCACAGAGCTGAGGGGATCGCAATCCTCCTCAAACCAGGGGCAATGGCACTTTATCTCGTCTACCAACTCTACTAGCTCCTCATAACTAGCTCCTGTTTGCCCGAACGTCTCTAGGACGTCCTGTAACTCCTCTACGGGTGCACTCCGCGGAATTACCTCTGATTGGCCCATACTCACAGCGCGAACGCTTGTGGATCCGAAAGACTGTCCCAGCCTTGAGTGAGAGTGGGTGATGGATCACGTCGGGGTCACCAGATGTTGCATTGATGAAGCAACACACTGAATAACGGGACGCGATGACAGGATGGTTGTGCGGGAAGGCGACCTCGAGCTGAGCGAGAGTCCCATATTTATTGACAGCTCACTTGACAGTTAATGATTAGCCTCGCAGGGCATCTCTTAGTACCAAATAAGGTGGTGATCATTAACATAGAACCATATAAGGTGCTGCTGGTAGGTACAGGAAGGAGAAGACACCCTAAAACCTCCGCCATTGTGGATGTGCTGCTCCTCATGTATGCACCCCCTCCCTGCTCACCTTCCGACCTCTGGGGTTGTTTTTCAACACCTCCCATTGTTCTCCCTAGCTATGCCTTGGCTGATCCTGTTAGATCCAGTAAATCCTGATCCTTCTGGTTCTGGTCACCCCCAACCAGTGTGCCTGACCTGGGTCCCCTAGGTCAGCATGGCTTGCCATTACTGTAATTTTCCACTAACTCTATAGGCGTGGATTGCCAGCGCCATTTTACTGAAACTATAACTCCCACACTTGGGGGGTTGTGACAGTCAACCATGGTTGGGCCATTGCCTTGTGGGCTAGATGTGATATGCCAGAATGTGGCTGAATCATTGGAGTTAACTGCCTGAATAAGTCGTGTCCAGGTGTTCTTAATGGCTTCCCTTTTCTTACGTGCCAGCAGGTGTTTATAGTGTCTCTTTTGCTGGAGGACGTCCATGGCAGCTGTTGGTTTGGCCTTGAGAATACCCACACCAATGTAGTGCTGTTAAGCACCAGGGCTGGCATGAGACACTTTCGGCACCAGAAGCGAGCCACAAAATGCCCCACACACCAGGAAAGAAGGGGTGAGTGAAGATCTACAAGGCGGGAAATAAATATCCTACATCGGAATCTACTGTCCCTGTGGATCCTGCCTCCTGAAGCAGTTGCCTCACCTTGCCTCATAGCCGGCAGGCCCTGATTAGCACACAAACTTTATTATGATTATCCTTAGCATGTCAAAATCAGTCATAAGATTGCTAACAACCTTCTTATTTAATTTATTTTTATGCAGAAAATAAAACATGAAATAACAGAAAACACCTCAGTCCTGGATTCACCAAGGTAAGTGTCACACCACTTCCATTATGAGATACCACCCTAACCATAGCTTGCAGACTCTTTTGAGATCACCCACAAAATGATTCCAATCTAATCTCAGGTATCAGTGTAAATCCCATCGTATTGCTTAAGTAAACTGTACTCCCCCGCTTAAGCCTAGTTGTGCAATGTACTTGACTATCACTCCTCCTCTTCTATTTACCCTGCACTTCAATATGACTATTTCCAGAATGGCTAGCAAATCATTTGAAATAGATTAAAATAATAAAATCACCAAGAAGTATAATTAGCAAAGCAGTAAAAGCACACCAACTGAATAAAGCCAATTCAAAACAGCTTTTAGATGTCTGGGAAAATTAATTTAAAAAAGACATGAGAATAGGTGCCAGGTGAGCCTGACTGGGAAGGGTATTCATAGGGTCATTTAGTCTAATCCAGGGATAGGCAACCTAAGGCCCGTGGGCCAGATACCGTCCAATTGCCTTCTCAATCCTGCCCACGGGTGGTCCGGGAATCAGCCTGTTTTTACATGAGTAGAATGTGTCCTTTTATTTAAAATGCACCTCTGGGTTATTTGTGGGGCCTGTCTGGTGTTTTTACATGAGTAGAATGTGTGCTTTTATTTAAAATGCACCTCTGGGTTATTTGTGGCTAGGGACAAAGGTGAGAGCTGTTTCCTGGTTCTGCTGGATCTCTCAGCGGCCTTTGACACCATCGACCATAACATCCTTCTGGACCGTCTAGAGGGTTTGGGAGCTGGGGGCACTGTTATACAGTGGTTCCACTCCTTCCTCCTGGGCCGTGTTCAGAAAGTGGTGGTGGGGGATGAGTGTTCAGACCCCTGGGCTCTCACTTGTGGGGTACCTCAGGGTTCTGTCCTCTCCCCCATGCTTTTTAACATCTATATGCAGCCGCTGGGAGAGATCATCAGGGGGTTTGGACTGGGTGTTCATCAGTATGCGGATGATACCCAGCTCTACCTCTCTTTCAAATCAGAACCAGTGAAGGCGGTGAAGGTCCTATGTGAGTGTTTGGAGGCGGTTGGAGGATGGATGGCGGCTAACAGATTGAGGTTGAATCCTGACAAGACAGAAGTGCTGTTTTTGGGGGACAGGAGGCGGGCAGGTGTGGAGGACTCCCTGGTCCTGAATGGAGTAACTGTGCCCCTGAAGGACCAGGTGCGCAGCCTGGGAGTCATTTTGGACTCACAGCTGTCCATGGAGGCACAGATTAATTCTGTATCCAGGGCAGCTGTCTACCAGCTCCATCTGGTACGCAGGCTGAGACCCTACCTGCCCGCGGACTGTCTCACCAAAGTGGTACATGCTCTAGTTATCTCTCGCTTGGACTACTGCAATGCGCTCTACGTGGGGCTACCTTTGAAGGTGACCCGGAAACTACAACTAATCCAGAATGCGGCAGCTAGACTGGTGACTGGGAGCGGCCGCCGAGACCACATAACACCGGTCTTGAAAGACCTACACTGGCTCCCAGTACGTTTCCGAGCACAATTCAAAGTGTTGGTGCTGACCTTTAAAGCCCTAAATGGCTTCGGTCCTGTATACCTGAAGGAGCGTCTCCACCCCCATCGGTCAGCCCGGACACTGAGGTCCAGTGCCGAGGGCCTTCTGGTGGTTCCCTCGCTGCGTGAAGCCAAGTTACAGGGAACCAGGCAGAGGGCCTTCTCGGTAGTGGCGCCCGCCCTGTGGAACGCCCTCCCTTCAGATGTCAAAGAAAACAACAACTACCAGACCTTTAGAAGACATCTGAAGGCAGCCCTGTTTAGGGAGGCTTTTAATGTTTTATAGATTATTGTATTTTAATGCTCTGTTGAAAGCCGCCCAGAGTGGCTAGGGAAACCCAGCCAGATGGGCAGGGTATAAATAATAAATTATTATTATTATTATTATTATTATTATTATTATTATTATTATTATTTGTGGGGTATAGGAATTTGTTCATGTTTTTTTTCAAAATATAGTCCAGCCCACCACATGGTCTGAGGGACGGTGAACCGGCCCACGGCTGAAAAAGGTTGCTGACCCCTGGTCTAATCCTCTGCAATGCAGGAATCTTAACTAAAGCATCCATGACAGATGGCCATCCAATCTCTGCGTAAAAGCCCCCAGTGAAAGAGAGCACACAACCTCCCAATGGAGACCGTTCTGTCAAACAGCTCTTATTGTCAGAAATTTATTCCCTATGTTTAGTCGGAATCTCCTTTCTTGTAACCTGAATAGCAGGGGGAAAGAAGCTTGCTCCATCTTCCACGTGCTCCATTCTAGAGGTGAATGGGGCACTGTAAATGAAAAGGCTTCTCAGTGGCCAATGATTTGTCTCACCTCCAGATATGGGGGCACTTCCCATTCCCAGCATAGGGTTTGAGTTGCATACTCCTCCTGCAACCCACCTCCTAGAACACAACAGCACCCTCAGAAAAATCACACGTTGGGCAAGCAAGACATATTCCTTTAAAAGAGCCCTTTAAACTCAAGATGAGCCCTGCCCGCACAGGAACGGCTCAGAGATTGCCACCTGTTCATAAGTTGAACAGAAATGTCATATTTTCATGCACTGGCTAAAAGGAGAACACCCATTAGGGAGTCAAAGTAGGGTGTTTGAACCAGCTTGAAAGCAATTCTATTGCCCATTTCAAACTTGTCATGTGCTTGAGAAGTCAAGTATGCTTCCAAAAGAAATAACTTGCAAGAGCTGAACTGCTCTGTAGAGATATAAATCAAAATGTCAGTCTTTGTCATAAGGACTCTGAAAACTGACACAGCAATGAAAGCTAATAAGGAGCTATAATGACCAGCAGGTAAAAATGGCCCATCTTGTAACCCCATATTTATTTGGAATTATGTGACTAGATACCCATAATTAACTTTTGCTATTCTCCCCTCCTAGAGCCAAGCTCTGTGCTCCTGGTCATCTCTTCCTTGGCTCCTGGTCTCACTGGCTTTAAATAGGCTAGTAGAGGCCACACATGCTCCTTTTTCTGGGCTCAGGGCAGTTCCATGAAATATATTTGGGAGCCTGCACTGCACTATTGTCATGGTGATGGCACCACACTGTCTGGTCCACTTAGCTCAGTCATGTTGGCTGAAGTTGCATAGCAATTGGCACCTCTGCTATTATGACAGCAAGCTCTTTGGGGCTGATCTGGACTGCTATGGAGTACTTATGTACATACATACATACATACATACATGTATGTATGTATGTACATGTATATATACGCGGGTGGTGCCTGTGGTCTAAACCACTGAGCCTCTTAGGCTTGCCGATCGGAAGGTCAGCAGTTCGAATCCCTGTGACGGGGTGAGCTCCCGTTGCTCTGTCCCAGCTCCTGCCAACCTAGCAGTTCGAAAGCACACCAGTACCAGCAAATAAACAGGTACCGCTGTGGCGGGAAGGTAAACAGTGTTACTGTGCGCTCTGGCTTCCATCACGGTGTTGTGTTGCGCCAGAACCAGTTTAGTCATGCTGGGCACATGACCCGGAAAGCTGTCTGTGGACAAACACCGGCTCCCTCGGCCTGAAAGCGAGATGAGCACCGCAACCCTATACTGTAGTCACCTTTGACTGGACTTAACCGTCCAGGGGTCCTTTACCTTTTTTACTTTACTGTTGTATCAGCAACCCCCGTATACTCAACAAGCATCTTGAGTATTAGTTATAAAGTGCCACCATTGTACTTTCAGAAATAAATAAAAGTACTTTACAACCAAATATACCTTATCATAATAGTGTCCTAAATTCACTCTGCCCCCTTTTCTCTTGCTGATCCTTATGCTGCTGCCAGTCAGCACAATACAAAGCAAAATGGGCAGAGGAGTAATCCTAACTCAGGGCCCCCTGGCTCCAGGGATGATGAGCAGGAGAGCCAGATAACAGCTAGGGGGTGGTTTTCAGCCCCACTAGCCTCCCTCAAGTAAGTAAAGCTAAACTTTTTGTGAAAGCACAGTATGTAATGGATGTTTTAGTGAATAAAAGAGATTGTTAAGAACAAAAAAAGAGAGAATTGGTTTCAATAGGTGATGGCTATGGGATCTTCTTGTATGCTTTCCTCTGTGTATTGTCATTTCCTATTTCTATACTATTGTTTGGTGCTATGCTCCCTTTGTATTTCAGTTAGAGATGGATCGTCATCGGATGAATTAAGCATCTCGTTCCATGTCTGGAACTGTTTCAAACTCCACTCTTATTTGAGATCTGTAATGTTG
Organism: Darevskia mixta; assembly: GCA_034641385.1. Taxonomy (NCBI): domain Eukaryota; kingdom Metazoa; phylum Chordata; class Lepidosauria; order Squamata; family Lacertidae; genus Darevskia; species Darevskia mixta. The sequence continues at coordinate 29,043,831 of JAWWNH010000066.1, forward strand.
CTCCCATCTTGTGGCATAGGAGCCAACTCCTAGGGGCCATGGGGGCTTTGGCCCCCACAATAAAATATTTGAAGGGGCCTGGCCCCCACAAAGCTGATGGGCATTCCCATTCAAATGGTGTGTGTGCACGCACTGTGTCATGTGATTACCGGTATGTGGGGCGGAGCTTACCTGGGCCCCCACAATATTTTATTCACGTTGGCAGCCCTGTCTTGTAAAATGTTTGAGTGATTGGTGCTGATTTGGAGAAGCTCCCTTAAATCAGGAAGCAGTCATAAAGACTAGGGAAAGCATAGAAATGCTCGGCATAACAGTGTTTTTATCTTAATTTGGATAAGGAGTTGAACTGATTTGTAGAGCAAGATTTTGACAACTAGTAAGCTTTGGGAATCCTGCCAACCTAGCAGTTCGAAAGCACGTCAAAGTGCAAGTAGATAAATAGGTACCGCTCCGGCGGGAAGGTAAACGGCATTTCCGTGCGCTGCTCTGGTTTCGCCAGAAGCGGCTTAGTCATGCTGGCCACATGACCCGGAAAAACTGTCTGTGGACAAAAGTCGGCTCCCTCGGCCAGTAAAGTGAGATGAACACCGCAACCCCAGAGTTATTCGCAACTGTCAGGGGTCCTTTACCTTTACCTTTTTAAGTTTTGGGAAGAGGCCAGGAGGGTGCACCTGAAGGCAGCACCAGTGCAGAATAAACCTATTGGGGGGGGGGGAGGAAGGCCCCTTCAGACCAGGATTTTTCTGTGGGTATACTCAACAACAAGTCATTGATGTACCAAGAGTGCATTAGTGGTGGATTTATACTAGACCATCCACACATTCTGCTAGGTTAGTTGTTCTGCAATACTTCTCCAGTGTTACATTATCGCTTTCTAGAGGGGCTGCAGCACAGCAAAAGCAGGACAACAAACTAACCTCCAAAAACATTTGTGGTATAAAAAGTTATGGGACATGTACTGATTGGAAAGAAAAGGAAACTTCTGCAGGTGAAAACCGTGTTGAAAGCTGTTATGAGCACAAATCAGCATGAATACAGAATAAAAAGTACAAGAAAATGTTATCTAGGAGACCACTGTAAGCAGATGAAAACAGTAGCAGGATTCTAATAACACTTGTAATTTAGCAAATATCATGGACAATAAAGAGAGATATAAAATATGGATTATGAAATAATATGTATTTGAAAAGGTTGACAGTTGGACCCATAGAGAGGAGGGTGGGAACTCTGGAGATTCAGAGAAATCTCTAAATATGGATAGTATGTATTTTGGATTGTTATAATTCTACACTTGTAAACTCAAATAAAAATTATTTGGGGGGGGGGTACAAGCAAATGAGCCTAACTTCCAACAGTGTGAAGACTGCTGCTTTAATCCTCTCTCCTCTGTCCTCAGGAGGACACAAAAAAAGGCTTGCATTATAAAAAGTTGCCATAGATTACTTAAAAATATATATTATTATTTAAAGGTCTCTTTCTATCTCCATGGAAATGATTTCCCCTCCAGAGGCTGGGCGGCGCTGTGCAGACGACACTTCCTGGCGGCGACGCGGCTTTAGGCCCCCGGATGGCGGAGCAGGGCTCGTTTCGGTGGGAGAGAGAGGGAAGGCCCCCGTCCGCCTCTCCTCCTCCCGGAAGCGCCTGCGAGGAGGTGGCGGCGGCCAGGCCGCGGTGACCGGGGCGGCCTCAGATTCAGGAAGGCGCCGCTTTGCTCCCGCTCCCTCTTCGCGTCATGGCGGAGCGCGGCGCCGGCTCTTCGGAGCACTTGGAGCGGCTGCACGAGATCTTCCGCGGCTTGCACGGGGAGCTGCGAGGAGCCCCCGAGAGGCTGCGCGGAAGCTCGGCCGTTGGTACGTAGGTAGCAGCGGGGCCCGAGCGAGCCGGGAGGTGGGGAAACCGGACGAGCCGTGCGCGGACCCTTCCGCCACCAGCCCGTCCCGCTCCCGGCAAGCCCGGATCCTGCAGCGCTGCCGTCCTGCTAGGCGTCGGTTGGTGCAAGAGGGGTTGCCGTTGAGTTTATTTTTGCTGAACCCGCCTCTGAGCAGCATCCTGACCGAGACGCAGAAACCCGGCCGCTTGGCTTCGCAAGGAGTCCGAAGTGACCCGGGGGAAACTTCCTCGCTGATTTCTGCGTGTCAGGCTGCTGTCAAAGGAGGAGGACCCGTAATAATAATAATCATCATAATAATAGGTGACCCCGCCCTCGCTTCGAAGCGATTCTAGGCGTGGTTCGAATGCGGAAGGAAGGCGAAGTTCAGCGTGGAATTTAATGCAGTTTAAAAAAGAAACCTGGTGCTCAGAACGACCCAGAGAGATCACAGCCCCAGAAGGTTGCCTCCTACCGGCCCGATCCTAGACATTTCACAGTGGAGTTCAAATGGCTATTTTAATCAGGATGCTTATAAACGTCACATTTTGCTCTAGCATAGCAATTGTTGTTGTTATATTTATACCCCAGCCACTCTGGCTGGCTCCCGACAGAACACTAAAAACGGAATAAAACTTCAAACATTAAAAACTTCCCTAAACAGGGCTGCCTTCAGATGTCTTATAAAAGACAGATAGTTGTTTATTTCCAGTTATCTGATGTTTGACAGTAGTTTTGTACAGGGTTTCGGAGTGCCTGACTATATGCATTTCATTACTGTAATGAAATCCAAAATAGTTAATATAAGATATTCTGGAAACATTCATAAGTAAGAGCAGACATGTGTCTCTGTTGTTTGCAGATCTGGATGTGTAATCCATCCCCTTTTTAAAAGGAGACCGAAATATTGTGTGGACGAGGCCTACGCATTACAAATGTGCCCTCTATCCTGTTGTATTACAGCGCTCACCAGCTTTAGTCAGTATTGCCAGCTGTTGGGGATGTTGGTGGTTGTAATCCATCATCTGGAGGACACCTTGTTGGCTGCCCCTGAATCTCCCATGTTACCTTGTTTGAAAGAGTGAGATCTAGTCACCAACCAAACTGATAGGATCCCTGGCTTGGTTGAGGACTAGGAGGATAACATATCTTTTGGTAGTTACTTCTAAAGTGATTTTACATGATCAGTTAATACAGTTTGACCATGAAAATAATTTTCACTGAAACAATAAGATAGTTAAAGGCCGTCACAATGTGGATTTGCACTGAGAATCCCTTTTGGCACTGCTGATTGTTGTGCTAATTTTTTCATGTTTTCTGTTATGTCTTCTAGAAGAGAAGAAGAAATTGATTCGAGAATTTGATGAAAAACAAAAAGAAGCAAATGAAACGGTAAGGATATGAATTGTAATTGGAGGAAGAGGGCTTTTAGAACAGCTATGGCCATTCCTGGATGGGGAAAGCCTTGTCATGGTAGTTAGTGCAGAATGCTGCAGCATGGTTGTTGACAGGAGTGAGGCCTTGCCAGCATATAACACCTGTGCTCAGAGATCTACAGATTTGCTACTGGGCCAAGTTCAAGGTGTTACTATTGGTATATAAAGACCCTTAACTTGAGACCAGTTTACCTACGAGATTTCCTTACCCCACATATGCCCTCTCAATCACCTCTTCAATCAGTAGAACTGGCACTACTACAGGTGCCACATAATACTTATTCTGCATTTATAAGAACTCCGTTGTTTAGTGTGGCAGTGCCTACAATTGGAACACCCTGCCTATTGAGATCAAGCAGGTGCATTCACTGCTGAAAGCATTCTTGTTTAGACAAGCCTACCCAGATGCTTAAAAAGTTGAGGTAATTTTAATGTTTTAGTGTTTTAACTTTTGTATGTTTTAATATAGGGTTGTAAATTTTACTGTTTTATCTTTTGTAATCAGCTTTGAGATTTTTTTACAGTCAAGTGCTGTATAAATGTTATGAAATTAATAAAAAAATAGAGGTAAGGTTGCATGCTTAAAAATCATCAACTGACTCATCTAAGCATAATAGTGAGTGCTGTAACAAAGAACTATTAGATAATACTTTTAAAATTGTACCAAACAAATTTTTTCAGTATCTTTTTAGATTCTGCTATATTTTTAGAACTTTTTGTGTGCCATCCATTTTCTGATTATTGCTTTTATGTTTTTTCAATAATATTTTTTAATTGATGAGATAAACTTTTCTTCTATTTACTTTTAGTTCTGTTTTTGTCTTTGGAGTTTTTATATTTTTAGGAGGGCAAAAATAAAGAAGCTTGCTGAATATTCTGTACACCATGATTTAAACGCAGAGAATTATATATCCTATTAAGAAATTTGGGTTGGGATAATGTTTTTACAAAATATAACACAGAGTACTGGCTTATTAGCTATCCTCAGACTTTGCTGACTTACTTCAAGGACATTTTTAACAAAGATTTTGGTATCTGCTTTTTAAAACTTACTAAAGCTACGGGAAATGGAAGAAGAACTGAAATATGCTCCAATGTCCTTTCACAATCAAATGATGGCCAAAATTCGGACTTACAGAAGAGAACTTGCCATGTTTCAGAGGAAGATGAAAAGTACAGATTTGGGAGTGGTTCCAGGAGGACATGGAGATCCAAAATTTGGGATCTACTCCACAGAAAATGAGCAGAGTGTGAGTACTAGGTATAAATTAACAATATTGATTTTGTTTATTTGTATTGGTGACAAAGCTCATATGGTTCTTGCTAATTTTAATTCTTTCCAATATGTACATAGGAGTTGTGATTGTATTTATTGCAACAATACAAGTATATGGAAAAATACATAAGTTCTTCAGAAAGCGTAATTTCAATAAAAATGTTTTTTAAGAGTCCTGATAGGAAGGCACAGTTTTCCTTAAGTGGAAGAAAATAAACCACTGCTTCTTGTTAGAAGGAAATTGTATATTTAAAATGTTCTTTTTCTTTCTCAACAAATTCTGGATTAGAGAGAATATAGAATATTCTATATTCAAAAGCACCTCTGAACTATGGCTTCCAAAATCTCTGTATGCATATTAGTATTGTGGAACGTGCATATTTGAGGCATATTGATTTCACTCAAGTACTGTCAACAAGTTTTCTGTGGCTATTATTGTAAAGAAAAAGCATTAAGCTGTTAAGACTGAACAGTCTAGTTGTTGTCAGCTGCACTGATTTGATAGAGTTACAGTTTTGACCTCTTACGCTTTTTGGTTGCACATAAATATGGGAGAGAACACAAATATTATTCAAAACATTTGTAGCTTGCTCATCAATACTGGTACCACAACTGGATGCAACATAAAATAATATTCAGTTAATGCATAAACAGCAATTAAATACTAAATCAAATTCAGCAAAATAAGTACAATTAATCACAGAAAGAGGCAGCTAAAAAGAGCAAGGCTGGTTTCCACAAGCACCCACTTAAAGACACTTAAAAATACATAAGCAAACAACCAAATTCAGCACATAGCATATCTTTGGTATCTGCAATAAAATATTCACAAATTAAATAAAAGGGATATACGGATAATTTTTTTAAGATATCACACATCAACTTGGCCATAAATATCCCTTGCTTATGTAGGAGGCTTGCGATTGTGTCCTGATTGGAGTTATGCCATATGTTATTTTAGACTTCCGTGTTGCCCAGGTCAGATTTAGCAGTTAAAGCTGAAAGAGGATTGATCCTCTTTCTTTAATGTCTGTCAGGAAAGGAACATACTTCATTTGACAACCTCTTTTGTGATGCCAGAGGCAACACTGAGGATCTGGGGTTCTTAAAGCTTACCTGGGGGAAAGTTCTCAAAGTTCTCTGTTCTCCTTATTGTTATGGTGTATCTTTTATTGGTTAGGACTGACTAGTTTATGTGTGAAAGAAAAGTTCATCCCATCTGCTGCTTATTTAATGTTGTTCTTGAATAATATTACATGTGGACCATTGAGAGAGCTGGAAGGAAGGAACTGAGATAGGAATTCCTTTGCTCTCATTTCTTTTTCTTAAAGAGCCCCCCACAGTGCCCACACCCCTTGCACTAACAGCTCCCCCTTCATTCCCAGAGCTCCTGGTTGAATCCTGTCTCTCAGCAGTTGTCTGCTCAGGGTGGATTACAGCTATATAAAATGCAATATTAAAATCAGTTAAAACAATTCATTTTTTGATGGCAGAGAGCAGTATGAATACACCACCCCAAATGAGAGGTGGTTTGCCAAGAGATCATAGGATTATCTCCTCTGCCCCCCATATTTTCCTTCAGGAGTAGGGGGTTTCTCCATGGTAGAGATCTCCTCTTACATGTTCCAATCCCTGCCTCCTGCCAACTTGGGGGTCTGCTTTTACTGTTATGTATACATATAGATTTCCATAGTCACTCTTTTTGTTAAATGCACGATTATAAGCAGGAAGGGAAGATTATTGTATTTATTTACTACATTATATCCCCCCACCCCCCAGAAGTTCAAAGTAGCACACACGGCTCTTTGCCCCTGTATTTTATCATCACAACAATCCTGTGAGGTAGTTTAAGATGAGAGATAGTGACTGGCCCAAGATTATCCAGTGTGTTTCATGGCCAAGTGAGTATTTGAACCCTGGTTTTCCAGCTCTCTAACCAGGGCCTGAGTTGTTTAGGTGAAGGGACAGGGAGAGATGCTCTGGTATGGAAGGAATATGTTCTCCTTACTTCTACATTAGGCGATGAAACTGCCACAATAGTAGGGCTTGGTTTGGTGTAATTGTGATAAAAGTAACAATATGCTTTAATTGTTTGTTCATGAGTTGCCTGAATTTTCATCAAAGAAAAATGATTGAGACAGGAAATACCTTTTTCTGCAAGAGCCACTGGTTTTTTTTTTCATCTGGGAAATAGGTCTCTTTGTCCATTTATTTTCCCCTCAGGCATAATGCACATGTGTTTGACGATGGCAAAAGCTTATGCAAGCATGGAAATGGTCAAATGTTCCTATAAAGCAGAGATTGCCAGTCACCCATTTCGTCTCTGTCGTCTCATACAGACCTTTATCAGAAGGTAAAATCTCTACCTTTTAAAAATGTGTCTTAATTGTCTCTGTTAAGACCCAGCTCCAGTCTCAGAGGGTGCTGCTGCTTCAAGGAACAGAAAGCTTGAACCGAGCCACTCAGAGCATAGAGCGTTCACACCAGATTGCTGCAGAGACAGATCAAGTTGGCACAGAGATCATTGAAGTACTTGGGGAGCAGCGGGAGCAGTTGGACCGCACCAAAGGCAGAGTGAGTGGAAAGCTTTCTTTGTAAACACATGCCAAATCAAAAGCAAGAGCTAGGGAATTCTTTTTAAAAACTCATATTGGGAAAAACTATTTTGTTATGAGCACATAACTTCACATCCATCTCTCTTCCCTATTTTGGGCGATTTCCCAGCTCAGCAGTCCACTTTCAGCAGCACAACCCAAGTGTTTCAGGAGAGCCTCTGATCCTTCAGAGAGACTTTGCAGGAGACGCAGGGGAAGGGAAAAGACCGGTTCTGCAAACAACCTTCTGTTGTATCGGATGTAGGCCAGTATTATCTAAAACAAGTACAAACTCCGTAATTTTGTTTCTATGCTGACTGAAGAACAGGGTTGCATGTACACACTGAGATTCTGCAGGAACCCAATAAATATTTGTGGCACTGAATCTCTGGTTACATTTTTCTAAAAGCAAGTTTTAGCCCTTATGGTTGTGAATAGATGCTTGAAATTGTGTGGCTGAGGCCTATTGAAATCTGAGAAGCCTGCAGATTTGCTGAATAAGTTCAAGTGGTTGCTGGTGGGGCTTTGGTGTCTTCAGAGCTCATTGGCCCTCCCCGTGAGGGGAAAACCATGGCAAATTATACAAAATAAGAATTATGCAAATTTGCCCAGTTAACATAACTGTTATGGGTTGAAGAACTCACAGTATGTAAGATGTCTCTTGCACCATACCTATTTCCATGTACTTAAGAAAAACTGTCTGCGGACAAACGCCGGCTCCCTCGGCCTATAAAGCGAGATGTGCGCCTCCACCCTAGAGTTGTCTGTGACTGGACTAAACAGTCAGGGGTCCTTTACCTTTAAGCCCCATTGGGGATGTTCCATTTGAATTGCCTGGGCACAGAATTTTACCATTCTTAGTACAGAGTACACATACCCATGGTTAAAAATGACTACTTGAGACATACTAGCCTGTGCGAACATGGTAGCAGTACAGATATTTAAAACGAGTTAATCATCCCTTGCATCTTGAGTCTATTCTTATGATGCCACACTTATTGACTACACCTTAAGAATAAGCATTTAAGGAAACACGCTTCAATTTGCATGTGCTTGAGCCTCATTCTGTGTACTTTATTTGTGATGCTGACCCACAGGCGCAGGTATCCATGAGCACAAATGCAAGTTGCAACCTAATAGTAATAAATGTTTTTTTTTCCTTTTTAGCTGGTGAACACGAGTGAAAATTTAAGCAAAAGTCGAAAGATACTGCGCGCCATGTCAAGAAAGTAAGATGCCACTTAAAATAATCAATTATTTTGAGACTTGGCTTGAATTTTTTTTTTTATGTACTATGTGCCAGCAGTCTGATTCCACTGTGGTTCAAATGCAGCCCATCACATCTATACAGATTTGGCCAGTCCCAAAATGTTCCCCAGTTCCTACACACTGCCTTCTCATTCTTGCATGGATCCTGAGTGTTGATCAAATAGCATTTTCTAAAACCTGTGTAGAGCAGGTAGCATTTCCCCAAAAAGAATGCTGCCTTGAAGTGAAAACATAAACAATTATCTGCTTTGCCAGGGTGTTCCCTGTAGGAAACATGCTTGCGAAGCAGACCCTTGCAGCTATCAGATCTAAACACCCACTCATCAGCTGGTGAGTAGAGTCCAGTCCTTCTGGATGCTGCCTTGCCCACTCTGACGGGTCAACTTTGACAGGTGGGCAGGATCAGTCACCTGAAATCATCATGTCATATGATTGACAGGTGGGCAGGGGCACCAACCTATCAAAGGTGGTCCATGGGGGGGCGAAGTAAAGATCTGGTCCACTGAACCAAAAAGATACCTCCATCTCTGCACTATAGAGAGATTTCTGAGCAATCAAAAATGAAAGCACTCAAGCAGCTCTTACTTGTGGTTGCTTAAAAGGGGCCTTTCTCTAGACTTCTTCAGTTTACAGCCTTAATCTCCCCAACCACCAAGTACATCCTAGCCCTTATATATCCCAGTTGCTAAATTGATTCTCAATGTGAAAGCAAAAGAAAGCAAGGAAATGAATGCACTCAGAAAACATTTTTTTTAATTATTGAGCTAACTGTAGAAAGGGAAACAGTTCCAAGACAGTATTCCAGAAGATAGTGACTCTCAGTTGTGTTCTCTTGCTGAACTACAAGATACGTCTGTTAACAGCCACAATTAGGTGTTGAAGCATGCCTATTCCTCTCTATGGTGCATATTCCAGATATTTTCAGAAGTTTCTGGCCCATTATTTCGCTAACTACATAACTGCATATAAGTACTTCATGCTTATAGGAAAGGGAGAGAGGGTGAAGGTTATGTGGAAATGTTCCTGGAAATCAAAGGATGTTTTATGCTCATTTCAGGACAAACTTTTTTGGCAGAATGCTGAATGAGGAGAACATATTGCACAATTGCACAAAAGCAACCTGAAAGTTTCTGAGTGGGCATTGGGTACACTGCTGCCTTGGAGTTGCCATCAGGTGATAACAAAGCAGTACAGTATGTGGTGCTACTTTCCCAGCAGTACAACAGGGAAGAGCTGTTTGGGGTAGTATCTCAGAACTTTCAGATGGTGTAAGCAAGCAAAAATGCAGTATAGACTCAGTTACAGTTGCAATGAATCATGGTTTGCTGTGATATCTGAATCGAGCTTTTATCTTGCTATAAATTTGATTCTGTATCTTTCTTTTGTGACAATATTTTCTTGAAATTGTCACCTAGCTGGATTGTCACCAGCTTTTCAAGGTGTTAACTTATTTTAATTGCTGCTTTCCTGAATGTTTACATATTAAGTCAGATACCAATACATTTATGTGAATTTAAGTTAGCTTTTTATAAGGAATCCCAGGAACAATGTTGGTTTCAGTGAACTCAAATATAAGTTCTTGCTACTTTCCCCTTTTATTATTTCTTCAAGATGGACTACAATCCTATATGCACTCACCTGGGACTAAGTCCCAGCCTTTCTTATGCGTAAATACACAATAGCTTTCACTGTCTAAATATGAAATGATGCTTCTGTCACATCTAAGTGAGAATGACTTCCATGGGCAACATTAAATGCAAACAAGATATTTTGTAAACCCAAATAAATCTCATGTCTTATCTTTCCTTCTAGGGTTATGACAAACAAATTGTTGCTCTCCTTTATCATCATTTTGGAATTAGCCATTCTGGCAGGTGTCGTATACTACAAATTCTTCAGGTGAATCTTCTTGACGCACACACAGCTGTTTTCAGGCCTTCAATCTATCTTAAGGACTGTATTTACAATCATTGCCAAGGAACAGCTCTTCAGCAACAATTGAAAGGAATGGATTATATTAACTACAGTTGAAGGACAATACTGGTGTGTTGTCAAGTCTTAACAGCATGTTCGTTTGAGAATGCTGCAGGGCTACTGAGAAGAAATGTATCTGTAAAGAAAGAGAGAGGGCAGCGAAGGGATGGTAAGTTTTTGTATAATTGCAAAGTAATAAACATTCACCTAAGCCGCTGTGTCGTCTAGCTTGTAATACAGCGGTTTGGTCAGGCAGTGGAAAAAGTAACTAGTCTCTCCAAAACTGGTGAATACTTCAGAGTGTGGTATAGTCGGTTTTTAGCCAGTCCGTTTGAGTAGATCAGCAGATCTATATATAATGCCCATTTGAAGCATCTGTTGATCCTTGAGGGTCCTACATCCGTACTTGCTCTTCACTGTCAGATTCATCTGGTGAACTGGGTGTTGGGAGATGATCAAACATGATGTGTGCTCCTTCTCTTGTCTGTCCAAAGCATGTAGCAATCACGTCTACTGCAAGGTTAACTGTTGCATTCACTTTCTCCTGTGAATCTCCAAGCAGTGGATTTACTTCTACAAGGTCCATGGCTGAAAGCAGGCCTGGGAAATTAAAGACACATGGAAGACACAGAACTTAAAGCATCACTTCAGCCAAAGGGCAGATGTGGTCTGCACTATATGCAGTTTTGTATGCACATATGGGTTTTGTATGAATGAATCCAAGGTTTTGGCCATGCATCGACTGAAATAAATTATTGCTGTTTTAAAAGTACTGCAGTATTTAGCATAATCTTATCTTGAATTGCCTTTTCAAACTGCGGGCCAAAGGCATGATAACTACTAGCCAGTTTGGCCCTGTTTCTAGGTTATGTTGTTGCCAGTAGCATGCAGCATTGTTATAGAGATACTGCAAATAAGTAGTTAAATGTTTTAAATGATGCTGCTACATGGATCCTTAGTGTTTTAAGAGTCCCTAACAGCTATAATTAAACTGGATAAAGAGTCAAGTGAGAGATATTAGGTTCCCACCTCCCCTTGCTATGGAAGCTGCTATGGTCCTGATAATGGAAGGCTGCAAGGGAGCCTCAGTGAAGGCAACTTGATGATAGAGCAGCTAAAACTATTGCTCCTGTAAGCAAGCCTCGTTTCATATGGGGAGTTTGTTAGGCATAGCTTTTAGCTGTAATAATTTTAACAACATTTGAGTAAAGTCAGTTTTTGTCTTGTACTAACAAGGAAGTGCAATTTTGATGTCTGAAAGTGCCCGAGAACTCTCCTTATCCTTACTGCTGTCCATTCCAATTTATCCTCGTTAATTTCCTTAGCATGGGGTGAATTAAGGATGAGAACCCGAGCTTCTTTCTCATTTACACTCCGACATTTTAAACAAACACTGAATACTTTGGTAACACAGCTGCCATGCAACTGTTTACTTGTATCATGTTATCTAAAGCTGAAAGTAAAATGTGCTTGTCTGGTTCTTACCTGTGTTATGTATTTCCTCTGAAATGTACATGCCTTCACGATATGTTAATCCACCCAAGACAGGAGTCCCTGTTGCTGGAGCCAGAGTTGGGTCAAAGGCATCAATGTCAAAGCTCAGGTGGATTGGTCTTTGTCCTCTGTGAAGGAGAATCACTTTATAATACAGGTATAACCCATGTGAAATAAATCACATCATGGTAACTGGGGACTGATCAGTAGGATATGACAAGCTGATCCTTTGCTGGCCTGTGAATGGGTTAAGTATTTTTTTGCCTAACGCTGCTTCCCAAAATGTCCATCCTCAAAAAAAGTGTTACCTGCCCAGAAGGTGGTCGAATGTTCTTTCCATCACTTTGTGGATTCCCAGACGATCAACATCTCTCGTTGAAAAATACTGGATGCCATAGTTCTTCAAAATATAGCTGTTTAAAGAAAACATATAACTGTTTAAAGCTATAATGTTATGCAGCATACCTCTTACTGATGGCAGTAGGCCGAATACGTATTTTTTAAAAAAAATAAGAAGAAAGTTCTCCCAATTCAGATATCCTGTACTTACTGTTCAGCAGGGTCAACATCTCTGAGGCCAATATATACAATATCTGATCGTGAAAGGCAGGGCTTTAGCCAGGAAAATCCAGGAAGCAGCGGCACCTACAGAGGAATAGAAGAATTAACATAGTCCTGGATGGATTGGCCTGGATATTTTACACTAGGCTTGTTTACATGATGCATAAGGAACACCATACTCAGCTGTGTCAATACATACACATTTGGCCCTTGAAGCTGTTTTGGCCAATATGGGCCCAGCTGTCCTACACCTGACCTCATAGCACAGTGCTTTGCTTGCACAATTCAACTTCAAACAGCACAGGCAAAAACAGATCACCTGACTGTGATTGTGACACTTTGTGTTTGATAGGTGGGTGGCGTTAACCACCTGTCTTTAGCAACAAGTTGGCATACGTGGCTCTCTTCATTCTGATCTCACAACTCCATGAGGTGGGCAAGTCACCTTCTCTCCTCCTAACCTAAGGTCACTCAGTGAGTTTCATGGCTGAGCTGAGAATTGAACCCTGCTTGCTTATACTGTACTATATCTTAGTCCAGAAGAACAAAAAGTATCTAGCAGTTGAAAGGGAGTTATTGCAACTGCAATATGCTGTTTTCTAAATGGCAGGCTGCATGTGAGGAAATAGTAGCACATCTTTTCATGCTAAAATCATACCCAGCATAGGGCATGGTCTGGTGTTCCCAGCTATGTTCTATGCAGATATCAATAGTAATGGAACAACCTGTCTCCTCGTGGGAGTTATCTCTGTAATGTTCTGAATTTAAAATCAAATTGTTAAAAATTGTAGGGTAAGTTAAGATTTGACTTTAATGCCTGCCTTACAAACATGGTACAAAACAGATTGCATAGAATCTATTTTATAGCTGTCCAGCATAATCCCCACATACCTTATCTTGAAGTTCTCTTAAAAGGAATGAGACTGGCTGTCCATGGAGATTTCCTGATGGGGTTGTGAGTGGAGTGTTAATGTCAGCATGTGCATCAACCCAGATCACACATAAGTGTGGGTACTGCCTTGAGTGACCACTGATTGACCCAAGCGCTAAACTGCAAATAAATAAATAAGATTCAGATTTTTATCAGTCCAGTTTACTTCAAAAGTTTCTTGTATTAATTTAAGTTTGGGTTAATACACTAAGAAAGTTGTGAGTTTTACAAAGGAATTTGGCAGCTGTATGTGTGATTATTGTATAACCCGGTTCCTGATATACTAAAAAATGTGATATGCACAATAAATTCTACCTAAGGGTTGTTGGGGTTCTTTTTGCAGCTGTTGGAGGTTGCCTTTCTGACAAAGCTAAAGCAGTTTACCTGTGCCTCATTTCTGGTTCTTACAGGCACTGATAGATACCTTGCTGTGCCTCCTCTGAGAACAATAAATAAAACAAGTTCATTTACTAAATGAACTTTGTGTGTGTGTGTGTGTGTGTGTGTGTGTGTGTGTGTGTGTGTACAGTCACATCCTTTTATAAACAGTACCCATCACTTCATAAGAATATAAGGACAGCTTTTGCTGGATCAGACCAGATGCCTTTGGGAAAGCTCGCAACCAGGAAATGAAGACAATAGCCCCCTCCCACTATTGTTCTCCAGCAACTGGTATGGTAGAGGGATAGCTCTACAGCAGAGTTTCCCAAACTTGGGTTTCCAGCTGTTCGTGGACTACAAATCCCATCATCCCTGGCCACTGGGCATGCTAGATGGGATAATGGGAGTTATAGTCCAAAACCAGCTGAAGAACCAAGTTTTAGGAAATTCAGCTCTAGAGGATTCCATGGCTGCAAATAAGAGACCTCCAGCGATGGGCTTCCTCAGAGAGCTCTGCAATATCCTGTGGCCCCGGAGATGCTCTCACAGGGGACCTAAGATAGTGCCATTATTCTGGGATAAATCCCTGAGATATGGCAGCTTTCCAGGCCTAACAAAAGCCTATTGTGCATGCTTACTATTGACCATTCTTTTATAAGATTTAAGATTTCTTTATTGTCATTGTACAAGTACAATGAAATTGGATGCCATCCCATTAAAATAAAATAAAACAAAATAAGTGGAGTGGTTCTTTTCCAAGTTTACTTGGAGCTGGTGTATACCAGGCAAAACTGAATCGTATTTGCCACCAGGTGACAATAATTTAGCACTTGACTGGCCTGTCACTTTCAATCAGTCAACAGGAATTTGAACTAACGAATCCAGTTGAGGAGTGAACTTTACCCAAAGCCTTTTGAGGCTTATTTCATTAAAGAGACCAACTTTCTCACGGATCCCTCCCAACTCACCTGTGATCTCCTCCAATGGTTACACAGCTGTGACCAGCGGCAACAGCTCCATTCACCGTGTCCGCCAGTACTTGGCTAGCTGATCCCACGGAGCGTGGGTTTATGATTAGGTTGTTGTAGAGATCATCGTTGGGCACCTGGGTGAAATTTAAATCTCCAAGATCATACACCTGGCAACCTGGGGGAAAGCAGAAAAGAAGAAAGCATGTAATTGCACTTACCCAGTCCAGTGACAGGAAATACTGGTGGTTAGTATTAACTTGGTTAATGGAGGTAGGTAAACAGCTGCTTTGCAACCATGCCACTCATTATCCAAGGATCCCATCGGACAGGCTTCCTCAAACTCACCCTCCAGATGTTTTGAGACTACAATTCCCATCAACCCTGACCACTGGTCCTGCTAGCTAGGGATCATGGGAGTTGTAGGCCAAAAACATCTGGAGGGCCAAGTTTGAGGAAGCCTGCCATAGGACTTGCATAATAATCCCGCCATCATATTTGTAAGAGAAGAGTAGACATGTTGACCGATGTCTGGATTTTCACTGTACCCAAACACTTTATTCAGAAGCGGGGGCAGAGCACGTTTGTGCTAATGTAATTTGCTGCTAGTGCCCAGACTTTGTGGGCAGATGTGTCACTGTGTTCAACAATAGGGCCTGCCACTGAACAGCAGCTTTGCCACCATCCCATAGGTCACACCCACGGCTGCTGCTTTAGAAATACAGTCCATCCATGCATTCCCCTGAACCAGACTCTGCTTCAGCTCCTACACACACCCTCTCCTTGGGTTAAGGTAATTGGACCTCAGCAGTCCAGGACTTGCAATACCACTCCTCTCTTTCATCATTCCCTGATGAATGTCATCTTCCCTCAGACTTCGGGAAACCCTAAGCCTTTGCTATTTATAAGCCTAATATCTACATGGTGTGAAGTGCTTGCAAGCCCCTGCTCCCATTCTATGGCTGCCTACACGTTTGAATAAGAAATGGTTTCCAAAACAAGGACATACTGTAATACCATCACTGTTTCTATCTTGATTCCTGCCCCCCTACAAACTTAAAAAGATTTGATCAGACGGGAGTATAGTCATTTATAGGAAACATGGGATAGCTCAGTCGGTAGAGCATGAGACTCTTAATCTCAGGGTCATGGGTTCAAGCCCCATGTTGGGTGAAACATTATTGCATTGCAGGGGGTTGGACTAGATGACCCCTGTGGTCCCTTCCAACTCTACGATTCTATGAAAGCTTCACTATAGTAGAAAAACAGATTAAAGACATATTAAAATGAAATTAAAATGTTAACTTAATCCCCCTAAAACTAACTTTACATTTCCTGCTTTAGCTTGTTACTTTATACTGGAAAATAGGATCGATATTTAAAATATTCCTTATATACACATCGTTCTTTTTCATGGAGCTCTCTTATTATCTCGCATACAGAGTGCTGACTAGATCCGCACTTCCTTAGCTTCAGTAAAGCTATAGCTTCCGGTGTTCTTGGGTTAGCCATAAAATAATCTGTGACATGTGTATGTATTTTAATATTTGTTGGAAGCCGCCTTGAGTGGCTGGGGAGACCCGGCCAGATGGGCGGGGTAAAAATAATAAATTATTATTATTATTATTATAAGTATTTTCAGTTAACAAGACCCACCTCCCCAAAATGATGGGGTAATCCATGTAGTACATTTAGTGTGATTATTATGTAAGTGCAAAGGGAATAACAGCACAGACACACAAAACACAGTTAAAGATTAACAAAATGAAGACGTCACCAAACATACTATGTATTTTTGGCACTGTGCTCTCTTTATCTCAAAAGGACGATCAGCCAAATAAAACCCACATCATTTGGCATTACTATGCATTCAAAATTAGTCAGTCTTTAAACTTCAAACCTGCAAAGTTGCATCATAACCTGATGCAATTGCAGTGTACTAGGTCATCATGTGCAGATAGTATTACTGTGCTGAAGCCTTGAGATACAGTCAACTGACACCAGGACTGCCTCGTCTATAGGTTGGCTGAACAAGGAGTTTCTGGCAAGGAGCCAGGAAAAAGAGAAAGTGTAATTATGAAGCCATTTATATTCAGCTAGTTTCACTTACTTTCTCCCTTTAAGTTTTTTTCCCCTCCCTCCTGCTTTTTGTTTGCAGCTGTCCCCTGAACAAGAACAAATAAATGGAAAACCAGGGAAATGCCCATGTTCCCATGATCAGCATTTATCTATCCTATGAAGTCTGAGCAGAAATTATACTGATGTGTCAATATGCCAGTTGCTCAAAAAGGGGGAAATTGGCACTTGCTTTAATATTTGATTTAATCTATACTGCAGGGTGTATAGCAGGGGTTCCAGCTATAGGGGACAGAAGGGGCTTCAGCCCCCTCAATATTTCTAGGGGGCTGCCATCCCCCACCACCTCCGGCGAGTGCAGGAGGCATGGAGGGCGATCTTCACACTCCCTGTTGCAAATCCTCAAAGGGACACCTATGTGTCCTGGCCGGGAGGGGGGGGGGCGCCGCACATGTGACGTCATGCATGTGAAAGGCCCCCCCCCATTTTCGGCCCAGCTCTGCGTGCCTGGTGTGTAGGTGATCTCAAATGTATGTAAACCTTATAGCTTCATTTGCTTCCAAATTATCAAGTCTGTTTAAAGCAAAACTGAAATGGCCTGTGCTTGACAACTACTGGTACGTAAATTAGGTTTTAAAGCCAATTTAAGCAAAGGCAAAAATCCCTAGCTATGCAGAGACACCAATGGGTGTATTGCACGTTATGTAACCAACTCGGACGTTTATGTACGTCAACAGAAATGGTACAAAATAAAGCTCCAGTGTGGCACTGATAATTTGATTCATTGGCAAGTATGACAACAATGTGATGAAGGCTCAATGGGAACAGGAAGTTGAGATGACACTATAGAAAGCAATTGTCCCTTTTTCTATGTTTTTGTGTACGTACACTATTCATCTTGCTTTGCCACTTCATCATAATTTGGGAGTGAGTCACAACTGCTCTTCCATTCTTTTGAATGGATCTAATTTTCATTTGTGAGATACATAACAATACCTTGTGGCTCTGGAATTTGTAACTACAAGGTTTGCTCTAATATAACCAAGCTGAAAAGATTAGTCAGTGAATCATGTGACAGAATTAACCTTGCTTCCAAACAAGAAGCGGAGGTTAAATCTGCACTTGTCTGGGTTGCAAGGATTGCTCAAGAGAAGCATACTTTCATCAGTTGATGACATCACGTTTACCATACTTCACAAGTCACAGCCACTTTTTCAAGTTGTACTTCTCGAAACTACTGGGAGCTTTCAGTTACGAAACTACTGCTGTTAAATCTTGTCTGTACTTCTATACCAGAAGGAAGAAAGCTGCACCAATCTACAGCAAAGGCAAAGTAGCTACAGGAATTTTTATTTTTTTAGTTACCAAACACACTTGAAGCCACTGCTCTTAATTTTTCAGCAGCTTTATAACAAAGCTTCTTTTTGTTCTCAAAGAGCAGGGAACAGATAAACAGTATCAAACTCTTCTGAAAGGAGTGGAAGAATACACATGACAAAGAGCAGAATTTGGTAAATTTTGAAGCAATTAGATGTGTTTTCCAATGCTCTTTTGGATGTTTCAAATCCACCCCAAATACCAGCAGTATAATGCAAATAGGGCCAGTGCACAGCTGAAATGCAAGTCCTAACATAGCTATCTAAAGTAGTGGCAGGCAGTTGCCAAATGCATAGACTACTTTTTGCATACAGTCATACCTTGGAAGTTGAACAGAATCAATTCCAGAAGTCCGTTCGACTTCCAAAACATTAGAAAACCAGCAGCCAATCGGAAGCCACAGAAGCCCCGTCAGATGTTCAGCTTCCAAAAATAGTTCTCAAACTGGAACAGTCACTTCTGGGTTTGCAGCATTTGGGAGCCAAAACGTTTGAGAACGAAGCTGTTCGAAAACCAAGGTAGAACTGTATTTGCAAGGAACATGAGTTGGTCTAAATATTCCCCCTTGTGCTTTGAGCTTATTGCTCAGAAAGGAGCTGTAGTTGCACCTTTCGTACAACATCAAAACCCTTTCCCCTCACCGTATTACAGCTGGAAAGAACTCCGAAGGCAGATTTAATTTGGTTCTAGACTCCTGCTTTATACCTTATGGGCACATTTGGAAGTGGGAAATTGAAGAAAGGATACGTGGAACGGGCAATATAATGTGAAATATGGATCCTTGTGCAATACTAAGAAGGCAAAATAACTGCCTATATTGAATGATGGCCAGATTTCTGTCCTAGCTTGAAGATTAAATAATAATTTAAACCCCAAAGTGACAGTGAGCTGCCCCCATCATGTGTGACTCACCTCTGTACATTCATTCAGTGTAGAGGAGATTGTTTCAAGGGTGCTTTAAAGCAAACATTGTAAACTACTGGTGCATATCACTATAAACATTTAAGCAGCAGTAGCATATGGATGGGGCAATTCAACAATCAATTTCACTGGTCGTGTAGAGGGCTGGCACATTTCTGCATTTGAAAGCAATGCCAATGAAATAGTACTAATCAATTGCAATGTGTCAGTTTCTTAATTAAGGGACAGCGCATTTATTCCCCCTTCCACCTGTAAGGCTATCCATGATGTGCTATTCCTATATAAGCATTTACTAAATTAGCCTCTCTCTCTCTTTTTTTTACTCAAATAGTTACAAGCTATTTAACAGCCAATTTTTAGTCAGTTTTCACATGCTGTATTTGGGGTTTTAGCACCTTTGGGGGAAGTTTGCTGTCCCTCACTTTATACCAGGTATTTTCCACTGGTTTGAAGTACCATGAGCACATTTTCTTCACGTGCTGGATTTTAAATGCTATCCAAATAAATGGGCTGGTACACAACTAAAAGGGTCCTGTACCACAATGGATTTTAGCTGTGCAATGTTACTTCAATACCCTCTCCTTTCCTTGCATGCTACCCGCCCCCCTGCTAAATCTGCTCTGGGGAATCCTCCAACCCTCTGCAGCAGATTTAGGGTGTATGTGGGGAGAGAAGAGGGCAGGGAAGTGACTCGTCTAGCACAACAGCTTTTAGCTGCACAGTGTAAACTGTTTAGTTGAATACCACCCATGGAGTTTTGTAGCAGATTTTGAACAGCTGATGGATCTGCATAGTTAGTTGCCTAATCTATATAGTGGTACCTTGGTTCACGAACTTAATCCGTTCCAGAAGTCCGTTCTTAAACTAAAGCGTTCTTAAACCAAGGCGTGCTTTCCCATAGCAGCAGGGGACTCAATTTACAAATGGAACACACTCAACAGGAAGCGAAACATGTTCTTATTCCAAGGCAAAGTTCACAAGCCAAAACACCTACTTCCGGGTTTGCAGCATTCTTAATCCAAGTTGTTCATAAACTAAGCTGTTCTTAAACCAAGGTACCACTGTATATGCTTTGACAATCATTTGAAGTATTCTCACAATTCACACTATGTTTTTTGAAACTCACAATATGAAAAAATGTACACTGTTTATGAGGATGCGTCAAATGGCTATAACAAACATATCCAGATCAGACAATTAACATTAAGATCAGTTCAGATGGCAAATGTTTCAAGTTGTTCAATGTTTCAGGAAATTGAGATGCCTGATTGATCAATCAACTTTTTTCATTCCTGATATAATAGCACAAATCAAGTTTTGTGTGAATTGCAGGTAGGGTACCTGTAAGATAGTGACTAATGCTGAGTCACAGAAAAACAACTACACTGATTTAAAAGGGTTTGGCTAAAATGACAACTATGCTGCCAGTTACATAACTTTCTGGAAATCAGGCACTGCCAGTAGAAGAAACTCAGAAGGGGCATTAGCACATACCTCTCTCATTCATTCATTCATTCACCAAAACCACAAAAGGAATATGCTAAGACTTAGCATCGAAAGAAGTCCAACTCAACCCAGTGAATTCAACCATGAGCTTTAGGCCTGATTTTGGGGGGGATCGTGACAAGACAGCAATTTGTTAAATCATTTAATTTATTATGTTATTATATTTTTTACTCCCAGGAAGAGGCGCTTGTAGGATTTCCCCCCCCCCATTGCCAAAATAGGGTATTATGTATCTTGATGGGAGGGGGTGCAACTTTTATTGTTTGCCTCCCATCAAAATGTCAAGCCAGCTATGCCTTGGGGCAGCTTCTGCTTTTATTTGAACCCAAAATGCCAAAAGAAACAATTTATCTAAGGTGAAATAAGGACATTGCTTCTGGCTACACAAGCTTTTCATTCTCTGCATACAGTCAAATAATAAAATTCCTGAGGAGGAAAGGGGAAAGTCACGTTCCTTTACTTCCTTATTGAGAAGCCCATCAGAGGACACATGTCACCTCTTTTATATGTATAAAGGTAAAAAGATAAAGGTAGGGACGCGGGTTGCGTTGTGGGTTAAACCACAGAGCCTAGGGCAAGGTCGGCGGTTCGAATCCCCGCTATGGGGTGAGCTCCCGTTGCTCGGTCCCTGCTCTTGCCAACCTAGCAGTTCGAAAGCACGTCAAAGTGCAAGTAGATAAACAGGTACCACTCCAGGCAGGAAGGTAAACGGAGTTTCCGTGTGCTGCTCTGGTTTACCAGAAGCGGCTTAGTCATGCTGGCCACATGATCCGGAAACTGTATGCCGGCTCCCTCGGCCAGTAAAGCAAGATGAGCCCAGAGTCATCTGCGACTGGACCTAATGGTCAGGGGTACCTTTACCTTTACCTTTCATATGTATATCAGGCTCCAAATTAAGAGGGCTTTCCTCTCAAAGAAAGTAAGTTTGTATTTCTGCAAAGAGTGCCAAATCTCTCCTAACAGCTAACTCTTGCATTAAAGAGACTCAATTAGTCATGGGGGTGGGGGAGAACTCACTTTCTCTATGAAAAGCAATTGTTGGGGATGTAGTTTGATGGTACACACTGAAGGTCCCGGGGGTTCAATCCCCAGCATCTCCAAGTGTGACTTGCCTGAAACCCTGGAGAGTCACTATGTGGACCAATATTGAGCTGGAGCGATCAATGGTCTGACTGGGTCTAAGGCAGCCTGCTATGTTCCTATGGGAGAGGCGGTTTCTTTCAAAATAAAGCTTCATACTCACCCATGCCAGTCAGCTTCCCCACCAGCCCTGCATTTCTTATGGCTTCGGGACCGTGATCCACTCCTCTTCTTTTCTGGAGGAAGACAAAACAGGAGAGGAGCGGTGATGCTATGCGCGCCGCCGCTAAAGCGGAGAAGAGGACGCAGCTGAGTCACAGCGCTGTAAGGGAAGCGCGTGGAAATTTCCAGGCTCGAGAAGCCGGTTGCCCGGTGCGCGCAGGAACAGTCCCCCGCCCACAGCTAACATTGCTCCGACCGTCTTTCCCTTTAGAGATATATGCATCTTAAAACAACACCCCCCCCACACACAGCCAAAAAATATCACTCTGGGGATCTTAAGGATTCCATCCCTGCGCCAATGACCACAGGGGGGAAGCACGTGCGGTACTCCTCCAGCATTATGGCGAAGCGTTACTCGCCCCAAGGAGGGCTTGGGCTTCATGGATCACCCCCAGGCGGGAGGGAGGATGCTGTCCTTTTAGAACAGCGGTTTAACATGGTTTTGTTTTATTTATTTATTTATTACATTTCTAGCCTATCTTTTCCCCAAGGAGCTCTTCCATTGTTCTTTTTCTCCCCATTTTATCCCACAACAACCCCCTCTCCCCTTTCCCCCCAGCTCTATTCCTCCTACCAGCTGCAGTAGGGTTACAGCCTTTTACCTTGAGAGAAGGCCCCCCCATCCCATTGTCTCCAACACCGCCTCGTCTCCCCCGCTTCCCCCGCGGTGCTCACTCACCTGCCCCCTGGAGAAAGGGGCTCCGATGAGGGCCACCGAGTGCGCCGGTCTCTTCTGGACATGTATCGGGGAGCCCGCCTGCTGCTTGAGGAGCCGCGCGAAGCTGCTGCGAAGGGACATGACGGAGGTGATGATGTGCAAAGCACCGAGGAAGAGGAACCGGATCGCTCGCTCTTTATAAGCAGCCGGCTCCGCTAGCTGAGCAGGCGAGGCAGCGCACACGCCCGGCCCTTTCCCCGCCCCGATGCTTCTTCGCCCGCCCCCTGGCTGCCTCCCCGGGCTGCTCTCGCCATCCGGCCAATCGCCGCGCAGCTCCGCGGAGGTGTGCCTCCGGGCGCCCCAGGGGATGCCGAGACCCCGGGGCAGAATCGTGATCAACCTGCCTTGGCTGCTGCCTTCTCCTTTGGGACGTACGTCCCCCTCCCGAACACACCCCTCTCTTCTCCTGCTGCGGGTCGCTTGCTCTTTCAGAGTTATTCCATGCACGCCATGCTCATCTACGTTTCTTTAAAAAATATATTTGTACTCCCGCTCCCACGCCCGTCCAAAGGGTCAAGCAAGACATTTCAAGGACCATTTGTGAAGCCTGGACGGTTCACACTGAATTGCATCACCTCTCAATCTTCAATTAAAGAGGTGCGTTCGGACACCCACACCCACACCATATATATATACCACATTTTCCTCCAGGAGCTCAAGGTATTGTACACGGTTCTCCACCCACCCACCCATTTTACCCTCACTACACCCCTGTGAGGTAGGCTAAGCTGAGAGACTGTGGCTGCCTGGCGTAAGATCACCCAGTGAGCTTCATGGCTGAGTGAGGTTTCTAACCAGGCCCGAGTCCAATGCACTGGCCCCCCTCACAAAACCATAATCCACACGGGCCTGAGGATTGGAAAAGATAGCATAGCCAGTGGGAAGAAACGCTACTACATACTCCGACACTGCAACTGTTACACCACGCTGGCTCCATTACTATTGCCAATGCTATGGCTTGGATGTTTAGGGCAGTGTTTTTCAACCACTGTTCCGTGGCACACTAGTGTGCCGCGAGATGTTGCCTGGTGTGCCGTGGGAAAAATTGAAAAATACTGAATAAAGTATTTTATAATTTTTCATATTTCTGTTTACTTACTATTTCATAATAAAGTAATTATAAAATACTTTCTTTGTGTTTATTTGATTCCTATTCAAGAGAATTACTTTATATATAGTCAATATAGGCACAGAGTTAAATTTTTTAACATTTTCTAATGGTGGTGTGCCTCGTGATTTTTTTCATGAAACAAGTGTGCCTTTGCCCAAAAAAGGTTGAAAAACACTGGTTTAGGGGTTTCCGTTGTTCCCAGTCCTGAAATCTATTGATGTTATACAAGTGTTTGAAATCAATCATCAAAATAAAGGTAAGAATTAAAGCAATGGGATACTTTAATTCCAGTTAAAAGACGTAGGATTGCAGTGGGAGGGAAATCTATCGCCTTGCTTGAGGAACAGGGGCTATTCCTGTTTCTAAAGAGATTTCCTTTGCCTTCTGGAGGGGCACCATTGCTGTGCAGGATGTCGAAGTCTTCCTGCCCTGCAATCTGCTGCTTGAACTGCAGGCGAGGGGCATGAACCCAGCACCTCGTCGTACGTGCGAAGCGTCGCCACTCGCTGGTCCGCCCTGGCAGTCCCGCCTCTATCGCCCCCAGCGCTAGGTCCCCGAGATAGGGACAGGGCAGCCGGAGCAAGCCAGCTCTCCGATTACCAGAGTTGGCCGCCTTCCAATAAAGAGCCCGGGACAACTTCCTATCTCTCGATTGCCATCTCTGGAAACGTCCTCGAGCCAGTTCCCACCCGGCTCCTTCCCTATATACTGTATCGGCACTTTTCAAAGTTTCGCGGTCTAATCAAAGCACACTGCCTAGTTCACAAGAGAGAGAGAGAGAAAAGTTCCCGCCTTACAATTTTTCTCCTAGGGAAAGTAACGATGAAAGGGCGCGACTGGCGTAGATCATCTTAAAACAGACGCTGTTGTGAAAAGCCCAGAAGCCGCTATTCTGCAGCCTCGCCCCCGGGGCCCGGAACTTGGTCTTGCCGGCTGCCACGCGCCCATTCTGACACACGCGCGCCACTCCTGAGTCACACAAAAGGGCCTGGAACCGGCAGCGCGCAGCATTCCGGCCCTGCCATTCCCCCAGTTCTGAACTCTCCCTTGCGCACTCAAAGCACCCTCCCAGCTCTCCTGGCTTAAAGGAGTACCGATCACTAATAACAAAGCGGAGCTTTCCTGTGTATTAGCCTACAGTATGTTCTACAAGAGATCGTTCTGGATCGTCTCCTAAGAGCTTAGCCATGTTGGCATATAAACAGGATATAATAGAATTGTGGAGTTGGAAGGGATCACAAGGGTAATCTAGTCCAACCTGCTGGACCAGAACCCATGGCCCTGAGATTAAGAATCTCATGCTCAGCCATCTATCTATCTATCTATCTATCTATCTATCTATCTATCTATCTATCTATCTATCATCTAGCCAGTGCTTTTTTTCTTAAAAAATGTTTAGGGTTACTCTCATTCTCTTACTCATATTGAAATACTGTCCCTCAATAAGGCCAAACTTAGATTCACAAAATGTTTAGGTGTATGCATACCCCTGATTCCCACCCGAGAAAAAAATCTATCTATCTATCTATCTATCTATCTATCTATCTATCTATCTATCTATCTATCTATCTATCTGTCACTCAAAAGGAAGTCCTACTGGTTTACTCAACCAGGTTTACTCCCAGAAAAATGGTGTAGCATTGCAGCCTCAAAGTGTGCATGCACACGAAAGCTCATACCAATAACAAATTTAGTTGGTCTCTAAGGTGCTACTGGAAGGATTTTTTTTTTAACTTTGTTTCAGCTACAACAGACCAACACGGCTACCTACCTGTAACTAGCCTTGGTATAGTTCCACAAACTTAGTTTTCTCTAGATGATATCATATTTCTAATTCATAGGTTCCTCTGAGTTAGATGAGAATATATGAAACTGCCTTATCTTGAGTCAGAACAATGCACTCTCCAAATCAGCACTAGATTCCTCGCTTCATGGAAACCTACCATTCAGGACATGGAAAAACACTAGTCAATCCTGTAATTACCACAAGTTGCTAGTGTAATTAAAACAAACCTACCGTGTGTAGGCTATAGCTCAGGGTCTTGGAATCTGTCACCCTCCAGATGTTAGCTGTGTACACTGTGTACATTTAAAGCTTATTTAGAGCACATCTTCCCCAAAGAATCCTGAGAACTGTAGTTAGTTAAGGGTGCTGGGAATTTTGTTTAAATTGTACATTGGATATTTTATTGTTTTTTTGTTCATGTAAATTTCCAAGAATGTGAATGTATTTCATGTTCTTTTTATGGTGAAGATACAACCCAGACTTGTTAAGTATATAAAACAGACAATATAGAAATTGCATAATAAGTGCAAAACGTTTATCACATCATAACACACATTAAAAAAATCACAATTAATAGAAAACCTGAAACAATAGAGCAATATAATGAATTCCGTAAGTCTATATGCAACTTAATATAGAAACTGATAGATGTACTAATGCGACTGCCATGGTAGTAAACTCCGAGGTTGCTGTTTGGTGTAAATAGCAAGTTTGATTCTACTCTAAACAGTGAAGGTAGCCCTTCTATTTGTTTCATCCACGGGAGAAGATTACAATGAATAATAGTGAAATCCATGTTTACCTGGAAGTAAGTCCAACTGCATTCAGCGGGTCTTACTCCCAGGTTTAGGGTCACAGGGTGCAGGAGGAGGGGGTAGTTAGCCCACCCCAAAGGAACCATAACCCCCAGATTCCCGCCTTTTTTTTTTTTTAAAGCAAGTTTTGCAGAAA
Organism: Darevskia mixta; assembly: GCA_034641385.1. Classification (NCBI taxonomy): domain Eukaryota; kingdom Metazoa; phylum Chordata; class Lepidosauria; order Squamata; family Lacertidae; genus Darevskia; species Darevskia mixta. Next base: position 29,070,330 of record JAWWNH010000066.1, read on the forward strand.
CTGAGGCATGAGGAAAAGTGTCCAGGCATTCTTCTTTTTTTGTGAGAAACTGTTTTATTACCCCGCTCAGGGCCGGATTTATGTTTGATGAGGCCCTAAGCTACTGAAGGTAATGGGGCCCTTTATATGTCCAGCTGTCCTTTGTCAACAACAAATTGTCGCTGTTTTTTGTGTGTTGAATATATGCTATATGGTAATTTATGGACCTAATAGGTATCTAAAGCCATTTGCACATAACAAAATATGTATTTTATATTAGTAATTGTTGAACTGAAATACAATTAAGAAGAAGTATATTATAGTGAAATACAATTTTTTAAAAGTATATTTTGGGGGCTCCCCAAGAGAATGTGGCCCTAAGCTATAGCTTGTTTAGCTTATACGAAAAAAATCGCGGGGAATTTGCTTTTTCTTCCGAGAGTCTACTTGGAGAAGTTATAAACTGGCATTCTTTTCCTTTTTAAACTGGGATCCTTAACGTTACGTAACATTCGTCGCTGACGTCATCCGTCTTCCTCTACCGCAGAATTTACATTTTGCGCGTCTCTTTGAGTCCCAGCCATGGTCTGGGCCCTGCCGAAGCGGGACCAGAGAAATGGCCGGCTTAGCTGTAGCCTGGGAATGAGAAGGAAAGCGCGGGTACGGACGGATATCATGGGCTGAGAGGCGAGGCTCGCAGAGAAACATCCCCTCCGCGCTCGCCGCGCGGCCAGCACAAAAGACAGCTCCTCGCCGAGAAGGAGGAGGAGCTTCGCTACCATCGAGTTGTTCGGAAACTAGAGCGGAGGGCGGGCGTTTGGACGGTGGTAGCCGCTCTGCGCGCCTGCTGGGGCGTTCTCGTCGCTCCCTGGAGTGGGGGATGGCGGAGGAAGAGGGGTACCTGGCCCTGTCCGGGGAGCGCATCACGCTGCAGCGCCTCCACCACAGCGCCTCCTGCCGGGAGTTCCAGGTGCGCTGCCCGAGGCTGCAGCTGCGTTCGCTCAGCGCCGTCACGTGCTCCGTGTGGCTGGTGGCCTACGGGCTCTTCGTCCTCAGCCAGGTACGGAAGAGGCCTTGGCCGCCTTTTGCCTACGGGCTCCGCCACGTGCCGGTGGCTCAGGGACGGGGACTCCTAAACGTCCCGCTTGAGGGGTGCCCCCAAGTATTAGAGCAGCCACTTCACCCCGCGCTTCTTCCGCTCCCCTCTTTCCCGACCCCCGTGTACGGCAGTGAGTTCCATTTAATCCAATGGGACTCACTTCCGATTCACGGTGCATGCAGTGCAACTCTTTGTGCCATGCAGTGCAACTCTTTGTGCACAATTGCTCAGATGGCGCCAGCCCAGGCGGAGACATCTAGTCTCTGTCAACTTCCCACGGGCATCTGGTTAGGCAGCGAGAGAACAGCATGCTTGACTAGATCCAGCAGCGCTGTTCTTTAATGTTTCTCCAGTTTTGAGATACGGTTAACCAATGGTGTTTTCAAAAGGGGCGTGTGGCCCTTTTTGCACATTAATCTCCACAGTAACTATGAATAAGTTCCTTACGCTCGCCAGCAACCCCATCCCTAACAGTGCAGACCTGTGCATGATGCTTACTCGGAAAAAGACTCAATAGGCTTAGAAAATTGCAGTAGAAACCTCTGACTTTGTGGGATTCCATGGAAGACCTAGTCCTGTTCCTAGAATAGTATTTATCTCTGACACATAAATATTATCATAGCTCTAGGGAACTGGAGTCTGTTAGTAAATGGTAGAAATGAATGAACAGTCATATTTGGTGTACTGAAGGGAGGATTCCAGGCCAATGGAAAAATACAGGCTAAGCTCCCTTTCCAAGCTAAAGCCTCACCTCAGATAGAGGCTGTTAAACATGACAAAAGTGTTGATAGCCCATCCCAGAGAAATCCTTGTCTGTGCAAAACAGTTGTCATGCTTACTGTGGACAGAGATTTAAAAAACGGGGGAGGGGGCAGGCTGTGCTCACAGGAAAGATGTGCCTTTTAAAAACTAGACTTGGAACAGCAGACAGATGAACAGTGCAGGTGAGAGAGGTGAAAGTCCATTCTCTTTATTTTTATATTTATCTATGGAATGTCTATTAGATGTCCAGGCCTCTTTTCTGTTCATTACACTACTTCATAAGATTAATCTATGATTGATTTTGTTTTCCCCTCTTTGTCTTTAAGCATAAGGATGATTATACTTAACCTTTTGACATGAAGGACACATGCATAATGCACAATTCAATTGCTGTGTATTTATGATCTCATTCCATATTGTTCAATAGCTGGAATGTTAGGCTGCTTCAAGTCCTTTGGAAGTTTGTCATGATTATGTCTTTAAATCAGTGGTTGAGAGAACAGGTCAGTTGAAGGATTTGGCCTAATGTTCTTGACTTGGTTTCTATTACAGAACAGTGCGGTGCTCTCTGCTGCTATATTTGTCACACTGATAGGCTTGCTTGTGTACCTGCACTTCGTGAAAATTGACCAGGAGTCTCTGCTTATTGTTGGCTCACTTGGAATACAGATGACTTCATCCTATGCATCTGGCAAAGAAAGTACAACCTTTATAGAGATAAGCCAAGTAAAAGATGTGGTCATCAACGAAGCCATCTATATGGTAAGCCTAATATCCTACTTCTTTTACTATGCTACTGATTATCTCGTTTCTTCAGTAACCAGAGGTCCTTTTTTTTTTTTTTTTTTGTCTGGAAAGGATTTTTCCATGTCAGATGCCAAGGTGTTCTATGGTTTTGGAGCAACAACAGAAAGGGCTCTGTTCTGTTCTTCAGGACCAGCTAATCTTTCCCATTGAAATGAGAGAACTCTAAATGGAATCTCACCAACAGATCTCAGTGGGAGAGGGATGGCTGCAGACCTGGCCCAACTGTGTGTTGGGGTTAAGTTCTTAATTCAGTGGGCAGACGGGTGGTGGGGCCAGCAGACTTCTTTCTCTTCTCTTCTCTGTTGGTTAAAAAAGAATTTCTAAGGTGGCTGTAACCTAAGGAAACCTTACTGGCCACTCTAGGATATTGTTATCCTTTCGTGAAGAAATTATCATCCTGATAATGATGTGGGTAGCAATTTCTTGTACCAGGGTTGTCATCTTATAATTGGTAGCACAGAACAACTTTCTCATTGTTATATTTGTGTGTTGTTTGTTTTTGTAGCAAAAGGTTATCTATTACCTGTGCATCCTTCTCCAAGACCCCATGGAACCTCATGTTGTTTCAGAGGTAGTGCCATTGTTCCAGGTGAGTCCATCAAAGTGCACAGGAGTGTTAGAAATGGTAGAAAATATTTGTTAGGCCATGTAGACTCTGACTGTGGCCTCCTATTTTCAGAACTCTGCAGTGCTACACAACACTTTTTTACGTGATCTTCCTATCAATCCTGGGTCCAAGAACATAGAGTAGCTGTTAGTAATTCAGTGCACCTTAGACGCAGCAGTGACATGCTCAATTGAGCATGGATTAACTGCTGAACTTTCTGGATAGTTGATCTTGCCCAGGTAGGTGGGGCAGTAACCCTTGTCACCCTTTGGTGCATTTAAGCCCTTGCTTTTCTCAGTTATGTCAGCTCTAAAGAATACAATTTACCATCTCACTGAGCCAATTAACACTTCTATAATCACGTACTAAATTAACCTGTTTTTCTATGAAACTCTCAGTGGCAACCTTCAGTAAGAGAGCTTCCAAATGGACTTTACACTAAGAGTTGTTTTCAGCAGCTCAAAAGGCATTAGGACTCAGAGAGCAAAGGGTGGGTGGGATGGAGTGGGAAATTACCGCAGAGGTGAGGAGTTAAATACAGAAATATTTCTTAGTTTTTGGCCCAGCTCAGTAGTAGTAGAAAGTTATAATTTTATGCCCTTTCTATTGTGTTAGCATGGGTGGAGTTCTAGGCTACTATTTATTTTGTGGCTGACCAGATCAGTGAAGGCATAGTTTGGATAAAACTTAAGAAGTTAGGCCTTTTAAAACATCACTGCTCTGATCATTCAGACTAGTCTCTGCAGCAGTGGATGTTCTTCAGAAAGGGCAACCCTGTTTCTCCACCCCCCTCCTCCACATTGCTTATATCCTTACATTTTTACTTACAATGGAGAATTCATTTTCCAGCTTGCTTTTGTCCATCGTTTCAAATCAGCCGATCTGCTCTTTTGAACTCCTAGCCAGCAGCAAACCAGGGACATATACCATAGAAACAAAATAAGAACATAAACAGAACATAGGACATAGCATTTTGGTGGGGTGGCTGGTCCCTCCAAACTGGCTGTTCTGCCTTCCTCTCTCTCTCCTTTTGTCAGTATAGCCAATCAGGGAACTTGGATTTACATAGAGGAACTTGTAGAATTAAAGATAGGGTGGGACTATGAGCATGTGCTGCCAATGTCAGGTAAGAGAGATATAGAGTGTGTGTCAGGTGTGTTTGCCTGGGTTCAGTGTGTCTAGGTGCATGTATGAGATAAAAAGGTGAGGGTGTGTCAGGTGTATGTGCCAGTGCCAGGTGAGTGTGTGCACCAGGTGTGTGTGCCTGGGTTAAATGTTGATGTATACATTTATGCATGCAAGCAATCTCCCCTAATAAATTTTGTATGTCATTTTCACTAATATGTGCATTTTATGCACACTTTTCTCTAAGATGTGCATTTTTGTACACATTGGCTGAAGAATTGCATAGCAAAATTCAGAGTAGTGTGAATTTCAAAATATAGCTGTTTTGGTTTGTGTATTTTGTTCAGTAAGTGGGAATTCAGTAGGTTCAGATTAAATGCAAACAAAATCAAATTTCTCCCCCATCCCTAGATGAGGCCTTCTTTTTTATTTTTCTCCTCCTGTAGCCATGGCTGGCTTTGGGTGAAGCCTCCCTAATCTTTCAGCTGCAATTGCAATTCTTCAGCCATTTGAGTCTGTCTTGTCTCCTTTATATATAGAGCTCCAAGCCACGTCTAGATTGCCTTGTCCAAGTGTACAAAAGCTGCCAAGAAATCCTGGAGCAGAGGAAGACATATTGACACCAGTTTTTAAAGTGAAGTCTATATCTGGGTAGAAAACTTGCTAAAATACCAAGCTTTTCTTAAAAAAATAGTTGGGAAGGCACTTGTTGCAAGCATGTTAATGGACTTGGCCATGTGGATAACTAGATGGCAGTGGATTCTAATGCACCAGAGGACTGAAAACTGCTAGTGCTTTCATGGGCAAGGACTGAGTATGTAATCTTGAATAAATGCTATGGTGGAGAAATGGCTAAACTGGGCCCCACATCTTCTTTTTTCAACATGACGTAAGAATGATTATAAACTTTCTGTAAATAATTAACTCTACCATGTGAATGGAAATCTACAGGGAAGGTTCAGCAGAAATGGGATGGACAGGGAAACTGCCACCTTAGTACAAGTATATGGAAGACGAGAAACTGAGAACACCATTACATTACATTATTTTCTAAAATCAATTGTGAGATCTTCAGTGTCTGTATGATATTCTTACTTATGCACTCAGGTTTGTCATTAGCAATTGATATTATTTGATACAAATGTCTGCTAAACAAATCCTTTCACTAGTTGTTTTAGAAACATTTTGCTGTATCCTGTGTTGTAACAATATAACCTGTGTTTACCAAGTTCATATGTTGTAAGGACATTTTCCAGTACACATGGAAGATCTGGCCACAGTCTAGAGAACATCACATCTAACTTCAAAGAAAAACTGACATCTCATCATCCAGCCAGACATCTGCTTTTGAAATTCAGGGAAATTTCAAAGGACTTGTTCATAGGACATGGAGAGGGTGCAGAACTGCTTCCTCCCAAGGAAAGTGCCGGAAGTCATGCTGATCTCCCACAATCCCTAAGCTTAGCTGCCTGAATTGTTGGTTGGAAATTTGTCAAATAGTAAATGCCATTCCCTTATTTAGTTTTTCCTACTGCATGTGCTTCGGGCAGGAAACAACACTGATAAGTAAGAGACCCACTGTATAAGAATACTATCCTGAGTTAAAACTATCCCGAATCTGCTTTGTCCAGGCTAAAGAATTATGTGCCCAAATGCCACATAATATTCAGTCTTCAAATCAAGGAAGTAGCACCTTTGTGGAATAGCCACTAAGATAACCCCTCTCGTCACAATTTCATGGTACAAGTTTGGTGCAAAGACTGCATGGGGTCAAGAGAGCTACTTGAATAGTTCCACAAATGCCTGCCAGATTTCAAAGAAGTGCCATCACATGAAGAGGCCGCTGATGGAACTCATGCTCAGTTTCCCCTGTTGATTTCTAGGCAAGGAAGACACAAGTACATTCTTACTGAAGGAATGTATTGTAGACTACAGCTCTCTAGTTAAAATGTGGAAGGAACTGGTTTGATATCCAGCTGCAACTGTTAAGCTGCTCTACCAGCAGAAACCCCCATTATTTCAGTAGGATCTTTTGTGTTCAACTGAGAGGAAATAGGTCCCTGTGTTTGACGTAGAATGTTTGCTGCATCTGCTTACACCATCCCAAAAGCTAGGTAACAAATAAAACAATGTAAGAAAGAAAAATCTTCTGCTTTATTGATAATCATAAGTTTATTAGCTTCACCATCATTGTATTACAGTACATCATAGTTTTTTATGTACAAAAGAGTAGTTGTGAAAACAAAGTCGTCTTTTTCACTGTTGTGCTTTAGCATATTTCCAGCTAGGGGCATAGGGCTGTTCACAACTGAATTTTATAAACTTTGCTAGAGTGGAATCCTACAAATCTGTCATGGTTTCAATAGACAGTTTTCTGAATGCCAATAAACTATAGATATATAGTAGCATCATAGTCTTTGCATCAGAGGAGAGAGCTGGATTCAGGTCTCACTGGGATCAACTAGTAAGCTGCTTTATTTCAGCTCCAGCCTCTCATCTATCATGGGAGTACTGTTGGGCTGTTACTGTAAAATGAAAACCAGCAGCATTAACGAGAGTATTGCAGCATACCTAACGCTATCCATGGAAACAAGCCGAAGATAAGTATATTTTCAGTGGACAGTTTGGATTTGATTGTACAGTGTTCTCAACCCCCTAGCCCTGAACACATTACTTTGAAGCAAGTAAGTTCTGTTGAAATAGATGGAACATACATTCCAACTTTTGCCACATAGTTTGGAAGTAAACAGTATCCAAGTGTGGTAGACTACTTCTGTTCTTTCTCTCACAGTAAGTTTCAAGTACAGTAGGAAAAATTCACATCCTCAGGTGGCCACAACTCTTTCCACAAATATATATAAAACCAGCCAAAATACAGTTATTGAGGACAGACAACCAACAGCTGTAAGCAATCAGGGAAAATGGCCCCAACCAACATGAAAAGGATTATTAGGAGCAAAAAGAGATTTTTTTTTTTTTAAAAATGTAACTATTTCACCAGCCCTCACCTGTTTTTAAGAGGAACCTTAAAAGGATCCTGTCCAAATATATGCATGGTCTTTTTAAAAAAGGTAACAGGATGCGGACACACCTTCCTGCCAGTTGACAGGCCATGCAGATGGAACCTGGTGTATGGTTTTAGGCTGCTGCTTTGCTTCCAGATGTGCACTTGTATGAGGTTGCAGATTCAGATGCATAGATTATTTGAGCTTTATATGCAGATAATCCAGCAAGGGGATCTGCATGGGTCTCTTGTTCTTTTGGGACAGAAGTGTTTCCTTTGTAAGGTTTTGCTACACACAACAAATGCCATATGGCTTGTCCATGGATGCTGGAGAATGGCCATACAGATCAAATAAAATAACAATGATCTGCAGATCCTTATTTTTGTTCTAGAAATGTAGATTATTCAAGAATGCAGTACAAATCACATTATAGGTATACATTTTTACAGGAAAAATAATCTGAACAGCAATACCTATAATCGATCTATCAGCTTTGTCACAAGTGATTATTGGAAGGAGAACACTTATTTTTAAAGGCAAGATGGACAGCATTTAGAAATGTATTTGTTTGCTAACCACTCCCCTTTGAAGGAAGCAGGAGTTCCAAAGATAAGTATTGCTAAAAAAAGGTTTTTTTTGTGTTAAACAAAGCCATAAGCTGGGAAGCAAAACAACATCAGATGCCTTCCCATGTCAAAGTGGTCCTAGTACAAATTTCAGTAGTGAGCACATCCAAAAATAAATACAATATAGTGGTTCCAACATTTCAAAGCATACACCTGAGATTATGCATCATAAAATGCACCTCTATGGCAAGAGCCAAGGGATTGTCCTTGTGTAATGCTATGGTACAGGATCTAGTAGAATATATGAGGGATATTTTCTTGCAATCATTCATGTTTTTGCCAGTTCCCCCAAAAGCACACTACCTGCATTTTACTATAGTTCAAAAGTAAACATGTTACGTTATTCCACCCTAATGCTGTACCATGTATGAAAACTCATCAACCATGGATTGAAATTGTTTTAGTCAAAGTAGTTTCTTTCCCCCCATATTCAGAAAGTCTAGGTACTATGTGTGCAATTGTTCAGTTACAAGGAAATCCTTTGGATCATCAAAGGAAACTTCTAATACTAAACAGCCATTCCTTAAGTATCCCCTGCATATACAAAGAAGTCATTCCGCAAATTGTCCAGGCAACTTTTTCTATTGCTGAACTGATCTTGCCATTAATACTCTTATAATCTGTTTCCAAATATTTAATCCAAGACCATCTTCCTATAGCCCAGACCCATGGTATTATTTCCTATCCTTGATGCACAGGATGCTCAATTGATTTCACACATATTTTTTGATATTTTAAAACTCTCAATATACTCCTCATGCGTCCTGATCCTATGCATGCTTACTTGTAAGTAAGTCTCACAGTTTAATGGAGCTTACTCCCAATTAAGTGTGCACTAAATTGCAGCCTTAGCCTTCTTTTGTTTTGGTTAAACGTGCCCAGTTCCTTCAGCCTCCCTCTACAGGATTTATTTCCCAGACCCTGTGATCATCCTTGTAACTCTTGTTTCCGGTATGTCAGCATGATCTGCATTCACTATGTTGAACACAGCATTCCACCCAAGTTCTTTCCGGTGCCAAAAAATATATATATATATAAATGATACTTCTACTTCACAAGTCTTTTGCTAAGAATTCAATTATAGATTATAGGGGAAATGGAACTGCAGCTGTACCTGCAAATGGGGACCCCCATATTAAATTCTCTCCTGTAATGTGTAATATTATTCATCATGTGAATCACCACAGGGTGAATTTCCCCACTGCTCCACATTATTCGCTGCCACTAGTGTGGGCACCTTCAAATGGCATTGGCCATTTCTGCCACAAAACCACAATGTTGACTTATGTTTATACTGGTACCCTTGGAAACTTTTAGATTTATCTTGGACATATTCCAACTGCCCAGTTAAGATACACCTAGCCTTCTTATATTTTGTGTTTCCCCCTTTGCAACATGGGCACTTGTTCACATACTTTCTCTTTTTTACTTACTGCCTGACACTTCAGCATGAAACCATTTCCCATATTTAGCTAATCCATTAAAGCAGGAATGGGCAACCTCTGTATTCTTTAGGTCACTCCAGACTGTGGTCCAGACCATCCCAACATCCTTGCAGGCACTCAGGGTCAATGATAAGGTCAGCACCATCTAACAGCAAGGATTCCACATTTGTAGAGTTAATACACATTTGTGTATAACTGAGGCATTATTGTACAAGACCCAAATAGGTGTAAACATCAAAAGTGTGGAACACCCCTGTATCTCACAATTTTTGAAAAAAATATGTTTTCCTCATGAGTGAATGTATGGACAAAATGTTTATCATACCTTGCACAAAGGTGGTAGGACTACTGGGGTCCAGACAGTAATGCTTTTTGGTCCTGGGTGTCCCTATGTTAATCTACATCATGGGTCGGCAAACTAAGGCCCGCGGGCCGGATCAGGCCCAATTGCCTTCTGGATCCGGCCCGCGGATGGTCTGGGAATTGCCACGTGGATTGCCAGCATGCATGTTCTTTCCCTCTCCCTCACACGGCAGCGGCAGTGGCGGCGCCTCCTCCCTCCCTCCTCCTGGCTTCTCCCTGCCCTGCCTAGAGGAGAAAGGGGGTTGGGCTTTGTTGGTGCCAGCGGCAGCAGCGCTCGAGCAGCTGCCATTTTAAGCAGCCACTCTCCTGAGCCCTTTCGCGCTCTGCTCATTGTTCCGTTGCCACCACCAGCCCTTGCCGCTCCCAAGACACAGGTAAGCAGCCACTGGGGCTCGTGATGCTCTGGCATCATCCGCCCCCCCCAAATATAGTCCGCCCCCCCACAAGGTCTGAGGGACAGTGGACCGGCCCCCTGCTGAAAAAGTTTGCTGACCCCTGATCTACATCAAGTCCTCCCGGCCTCACATCTTTAGAGTACTAAATAGGATGCTTGTGAAAAACAGGTACAAAAATAATTGACTCCAGGGTACAACCTTCAACATAGCTATTTCCTCTTCTAAGCTCTTTCTTTACAAGCAATAGTTCTCCCCAGTCATGTGTCTTTCCTCAACCCCCCCCCCCTTTATGCAGTACAAAAGTCCTTGCAGTTGGGGAAAAGCACACATTTCCCCACCTCAGGCTCTTTTTCAAAGCAACAATATATTATTCTAGTTGCCTACATATTATGTGAATTCTCTGACCCAGTGTGGTTGACAATGTCATTGTCGTCAGTCCATCATCTCAGGATGTTTGCACTTGAAATAATGTATTAAGGAATATGGTACATATTCATTTACCCAGCACACTTCAGAAGATGAGGTAGGGAAACAAAAGGGGAAATAGGATCTTAGATAAATAGTGCTATTTTTGCAGGGGAGAGTGGGAAAGTTAAGACAGTAAAAGTTGGCAATCAGGTGAAGACCCCAAACCAAACTTTCTGTCCTGGGAAATTTGGAGGTCAATAGCTGATGAATGCATATTCAGGAAGAAATTAATTAATAACTGAGAAACTGATTATTAGTTTCTAATCATAACACATGTTTAGTAAGAAGATGAATGCTGTCAAAACTTTTGCAGTCGGGAGTGAGGTCTGCGAGAAATCTTTCTTGCAAAAGAAAAAGCTTTGATACAGTTGAGTGTGCGTGGAATCAGCGAAGCCACCCAATAAGGTGAAATCAAGGGTGTGGTTTAAAAGTGGTTGGAGGCAATGCCATGTTACGCTAGAACTCTAGCAGGGACAACGTGTGAAAGATACCCCTTCTATTCAAAACAAGTAACCATACCCCCAGCTCTAGTTCTTAAAGGGGAAAAAGGTATATAGCTCTAAACAAGCCTCTAGGAAAGTTGCACTTCACCAAGGAGGTAGACCTGGAGTCTGCCTGATTAGCAGGGCACATAAGCAATGAAATCACAGCAGTCTTCAATTCACAGTGTGGCAAGACAACTCCGAAAGGCACTTGAAACAACTTACAGCAGTGTAGGCCCCTTAGTGGTCCGGGGCAGAGAAGGAAAGAAAGACCTGCTTTCAAGTTCCATGAGCTTCTTAGTAGATGACGTTCTCCATGGGGAACTGACACTCTGAGGAGGCGGCGCAGGAGACAGGTGTGGCGTTGATGAACTGTAGTTAATATAGCTGGCCATAAGGAGAGTCACTTCAGCAATCTGTTGGGAAGGTGAAAGGAAGGGGGGAAAAGTATTCCAATAAAATTCATTTTCTTGGACCAACTTGTAAACTGACCTTTCGATACAATCATCCCATGCTATAAAATGGGACATAGTGCTATTATATAAATAGGTCCATCAAGCTCAGTTTTGTCATTTCTGATTGGCAGCTGCACTTCACAGCCTTGGGCAAAGATCATTTCAAACTCAGCTACCTAAAATCCTTTAACCAGAGATGTCATGCATCTGCCAGTGTTCTTTGTTCAACTCACTGTGCATACATGATGCATGTATGATTTATAATTTGAACATTTTGAGAGAAATTTTATTTCCCACAGAGAATAGGTGCTTATTAGAACTGTAGGCCAGTTAGCAAGGATGTATGCTTTGGCGAGTCACACCTTTCTGTAGAAGAAAACGCTAAAAATAAACTATCAGGTTTCTGATTTAATGCCCAGACTGAGTAGCCTAGTCTTAGGCCACACTTCTGAGATTTTACAGGGCTTAAAACCCAGGATAAAGTTACTGCAGTGTTAATTATGCATTTAATAATGTAATTTAGATGTCAAACTGCACACAAGAGCTCAGGGAAAGCAATTTATGCACTAGGAAGAAAATAATAGTAATCTAATATATAAATATATAAATAAGTAACTTCCTAAATATATAGATTTCCAAATTAAAAAGGTCTTTCTTCACCACATGGAACTTGTTCAGGCTTGGTAGATACTTGGAAGAACCAACATTTCAGAGCTACCACTGCATGCTTGATGCACTAAGCCCACAAACATATATGCCTTTTTCTTCTGGCCCTATCCAGAGAAAGGAACATCAGCTGCCTTCCGGGGTTTTATATTCAACGTATGTTCAATAAAAAAGAAAAAATAAATTCCCCACACTTTGCTTTGTACTCACCTTTACAGCTGCCATTGTAAAAAGTAGTTTTTCAGGAGTGGTTTTGCCAGAGCACCTGTCCTTCACTTGACTGACCACAACCATAAAGTCATCGTGACAGCCTCCAAAGGTCAGTACAGAAGAGTACGAGTAAGCCAGCTTTAAGTGCTTCATGTAAGCAAAGGATAGATGATTAGGGACAATAAACTGCTACATAAGACCATTGGTCTTCTACACCCTCCTCTAAACGGCGTTAGGAATTGTCTAAGCCTCGTTCATGAATAGCTTTGAACAAGTCTCTCAGCCTGAATTTTTCAAATGAAATAATAATGACAGTAAAGCATAACAGAATGCCACCCGAATGGTTAAATCATAAAATGTGTATAATCCAGTTTTGTTTTGTTTTTGTTTTTTGAAGTTCATGCCACGTTGAAGCAGCAGTTAGTAGTGTGACTTTAACGAACTGGAAGTCCATAAATCGAAAGCAGCTTTTTCTTGAAATCAGCTGATTTCTCTCTTATTGCCTCTGGTTTTATTTGCCACTATCTTTCCTAAAGAAACAGTTTATTTTCCCTGATTTAATAAATACACCTGATTCAGCCAAATACCGTATTTTTCGCTCCATAACGCGCACTTTTTTCCTCCAAAAAAGGAAGGGGAAAAGTCTGTGCGCGTTATGGAGCGAAGGCACTGGGCGCAGCTTCTGCTGCTGCCCGCCTCTGATGCTCCCCTGAGCTGCTTTCCCTTCCTCCGTCACCACCGCCAGCGGCAGAAGGGCGGAGGAGGGGAAAGCAGCAGCGGAGGAGGGGAAAGCAGCCCGAATTCGGGCTGCTTTCCCTTCCTCCGTCGCCCCCGCCAGCGGGGGAGGAGCGGAGGAGGAGAAAGCAGCCCGAATTCCGGCTGCTTTCCCTTCCTCCGTCGCCCCCGCCAGCGGGGGAGGAGCGGAGGAGGAGAAAGCAGCCCGAATTCCGGCTGCTTTCCCTTCCTCCGTCGCCCCTGCCAGTGGGGGAACAGCGGAGGACGAGAAAGCAGCCCGAATTCAGGCTGCTTTCCCTTCCTCCGTCGCCCCCGCCAGTGGGGGAACAGCGGGGGACGAGAAAGCAGCCTGAATTCGGGCTGCTTTCCCTTCCTCCGTCGCCCCCGCCAGCGGGGGAGGAGCGGAGGACGAGAAAGCAGCCCGAATTCAGGCTGCTTTCCCTTCCTCCGTTGCCCCCGCCAGCGGGAGAAGGGCCACTTCCTCTCTCTCTCTCTCTCTTTCCCTCTCACCCCTTCCTTCCTTCCTTCTCTCTTTCTTCCCTCCCTCTCTCCTCTCTCTCTTTCACCCCTTCCTTGTCTCTCTTTCACTCTCTCACCACTTCCTTCCCCCTCTCTCTCACACCCCCTTCCTTCCTTCCTTCTCTCTCTCACCCTTCTTTCCTTCTTTCTTTCTTTCTTTCCTTCCTTTCCTTCCTTCTTTCTCTCTTCCCTCCCAGCTTTTTAGAGGAGGAAAACCAGAAAAAAAAATTTTCCCTGGTTTTCCTCCTCTAAAAACGAGGTGCGCGTTATGGTCTGGTGCGCGTTATGGAGCAAAAAATACGGTAAATTGTTTTGTCCTATTCTGTAATCAGAGTCAATGACAGAATGTATGCCCAGTTTCTGTCCTGCATGATTATTGAAATGTGGTTCTGGAGAAAAGAGCTCAAATTCCTCTGCCACTGTTTATCAACATACCAAAGTATTATATTCCAGTATACTGATTCCATCTTCATTCACAGCTATCCAAAGTGGAGTGTCTTCCAAGGGAGAAGGTAGGACGGGCTGGGGAAATAAGATAATAAGAAGACACAGCAATACTGTTATAATGTCATGCTACCATGGAGGGATAATAACAACTGATAAGTCTGTGGGTTCATATTATCTCATGCACATTATTAAGCTCTCCAGAATTTCAGACCAAGGCGAGAAGAAAATGGTCTGTCATATTGTCTGGAAAACTTCTTAGTTTCCATTTTAGCTTAAAAAGGATTTTCACAGGCTTGCCTTAGATACGTCGTAGGGCTGGATGGAAGTAACTCCATGAGCTAGCAGAAGTGAGCAGAAGGACTCCTGCTAGCACAATGAAGCTTCCTTGCCCTCTGTGTCCACCAGATCTACTCTGGAGGGTCATGAGAACCCCCAGAACAGAGGGCGTGGGGAGGAGAGGGGAGATCAGGAAGCAGAAATGTTTGTGCTGACAGAATGATTAATGGCACCCTCCACTTGCTTAAGTTGTAATTAATAATGCAAGGGTTAGTGGCAGAAAATCTTACTGCATTTATTATGTAAGTGTGAAAGTTTCAGAGAGGTAAAACTCTTGACAAGTGAGATTTGGATCATTTACCCCTTTTGTCTGCTAAAGCTAGTTTTCATTGCAATTTCCAAAGGCTATGTGATGATGTAACGACCCCTAGTGGTAGGAAGACTAACAGCTTGAAAACACTGTCCCTATATCCCTATTTAAAATAAATAAATAAACCCAGTGTCTTCCCCAGCTCTGAAACAAAATCCAGTATGTTATCCCAAAATGATATTCTGTGGAATATAATTTGATAAAATGTGTTTGTGCATAGAAACACAGCATTACCTTAGCAGGAAACAGTTTGGCTCCAAAAAGAGGCCATTTCCGAGCCACAGTCAAATGGATCCGAATGCATTCTTGTGGGGAGCATCCCTGCAGCACCATCCACTTTGTAGCCAATCGGTCAGCCAGCCGACTATAGGAATAAGAAGAAGAGGAAAAGTTTGGATTTGATATCCCGCTTTATCACTACCCGAAGGAGTCTCAAAGCAGCTAACATTCTCCTTTCCCTTCCTCCCCCACAACAAACACTCTGTGAGGTGAGTGGGGATGAGAGACTTCAGAGAAGTGTGACTAGCCCAAGGTCACCCAGCAGCAGCAGCATGTGGAGGAGCTGGGAAGCGAACCCGGTTCACCAGATTACGAGTCTACCGCTCTTAACCACTACACCACACTGGCTCTCAATCTGTCATCTTTTTCAGCGATGGGCTTATAAAAATAGATACATTAATATAGTATCTGTCACCTAAAGGACTCAAAGTAGTGCTTTTCAAAACATTAGATGGTGGATTCACTACAGTATAGCAAAAGAGTGCAGAACATAGCATTTTTCACATGCAAGCCACCAGACTTTTGTTTACATTTCAGCCATTGCAAGATTTCACAAGTTGACACCTGATTCTGGAAGTTTGCAAAATGAGTCAGGCATTATGCTTGGATGCAAAGTTTGCAAATCAGCAAGGGTGTATGAGCCCCAAGGCTCCACTTAATCTGCTTCTGTAGACAGCAGCTGTTCCCACTTCAGAATGCTGTGCTGCTGACCAGGGGCACTTCCTTCCACGAAGTCACTGTTTTCAGGTGGGATTCAGTCACAAAGCAGCAAATACAATGAAAGCTGATTTGGAGCTCTTGCACAACAAACTCACTTCCCAGAAAAAACAGATTTTTTTCTTTTCTTTTTGAGGTAGGAAAATGGAGGGGGGAATGCATTAGGTAGTGTGGGAGAGCACTTGCTTTGATGCAACATTGCCTAGCCACCCTCCCATGGAAACAATTCAGAGTAAATGCCCATCAAATAGCCAAGGTTATCCAATATCTCAGCAAACAAATCAGGATGACTGATCACTAAACAGATCATCTGGAAGCACCCTTAACAAAGGGCACACTCTAACAAAGAGCCTGCTTTTTTCTACCCAGAAAGAGGTGTCAAATTTTAAAAGCAGTGCTTTTCTTCTAGGAAAAAAAAGGTACTGTGTGCCCTTGAGTACCCCCAGAAAAGAAAACACTGTTTATAAGAGGTTTAACAAAATGAACATAACTTTGAATCTATCTCTTGTTTAAATCAGAACCAGTGAAGGCAGTGAATGTCCTGTGTGAGTGTCTGGATGCAGTTGGAGAATGGATGGTGGCTAACAGATTGAGGTTGAATCCTGACAAGACAGAAGTATTGCCACAGGGGGAAGAGGGGTGGGTGGGAGACTACCTGGTCTTGAATGGGGTAACTGTGTCCCTGAAGGTGGGAGTCATTTTGGACTCACAGCTGTCCATAGAGGTCAATTCTGTGTCCAGGGCAGCTGTCTACCAGCTCCATCTGGTACGCAGACTGAGACCCTACCTTCCCGCAGACTGTCTCACCAGAGTGGTGCATGCTCTAGTTATCTCTCGCTTGGATTACTGCAATCCGTTCTATGTGGGGCTACCTTTGAAGGTGACCCGGAAACTACAACTAATCCAGAATGCGGCAGCTAGACTGGTGACTGGGAGCAGCCGCCGAGACCACACAACACCAGTCCTGAAAGATCTACATTGGCTTCTAGTACGTTTCCGAGCACAATTCAAAGTGTTGGTGCTGACCTTTAAAGCTCTAAATGGCCTCGGTCCAGTATACCTGAAGTAGCGTCTCCACCCCATCATTCAGCCAAGACACTGAGGTCCAGCTCCGAGGGCCTTCTGGCGGTTCCCTCGCTGCAAGAAGTGAATCTACAAGGAACCAGGCAGAGGGACTTCTCGGTAGTGGCACCCTCCCTGTGGAATGCCCTCCCATCAGATGTCAAGGAGATAAAGAACTACACAACTTTTAGAAGACATCTAAAGGCAGCCCTGTATCGAGAAGTTTTTAAAATTTGTTTTATTATGTTTTTATATGTACTGGAAGCTGCCCAGAGTGGCTGCAGAAACCCAGCCAGATTGGTGGGATATAAATAAATCCTCATGCTCAGTTTGACAGAGTCAAGTTGCTATTATTTGAAGCTGTGAGTCTGTCTTCCTTTATAGGATGCTAGTGTGTGCTTTGTCTTACTAATCAGAATTGCATAGTGATAGGTATGTGTGCATTCAATGACAATTAAAGGTAAAGGTACCCCTGACCTAGGTCCAGTCGCAGACGACTCTGGGGTTGCGTGCTCATCTTGCTCTATAGGCAGAGGGAGCCGGCGTTTGTCCGCAGACAGCTTCCAGGTCATGTGGCCAGCATGACTAAGCCGCTTCTGGCGAACCAGAGCAGTGCACGGAGATGCTGTTTACCTTCTCGCTGGAGCGGTACCTATTTATCTACTTGCACTTTGCGCTTTCGAACTGCTAGGTTGGCAGGAGCAGGGACCGAGCAACGGGAGCTCACCCCGTCACGGGGATTTGAACCGCCGACCTTCTGATCGGCAAGCCCTAGGCTCTGTGGTTTAGACCACAGCGCCACCCACGTTCCAGATCAATGACAATTAGCTAAACTCAACCCTTGTATTTTTAAATATAGAATTTTATTTTTTAAATAAAGTTTAAAATAAAAGACTAAAAAGAAAAAACAGCATATAACAATGCAAGATGAGCACTAGATAGTATTTTATTTTTAGCTCAAAACTCCATATGGCAAATAGCAGGCTGGCATGCTAACTCTTCTTACCTTAGCTGCTCTGCAGTAGTGCTATGCTTGTAGCGCTTGGGATAGAATTTGTCCAGGACCTGCTGGAGAAGATGTTGCATTTTGGAGTGGGATGACCTTCCAGGACTTGATGGTACTGGCCGATCTAAGTCTCCATATTCCACCTAAGAGGGGAAAACAATACATCAAAACAAACAATTGTTTTGTGCAAGCAATTAGTGTGTGAGTCCTTCTCTCTCTCTCTGTGTGTGTGTGTGTGTGTGTGTGTGTGTGTGAGAGAGAGAGAGAGAGAGAGAATGTGGAAGGCAAGCAACTATCAGAGGCATAACAAATAAGGTAACGTAGAGGTTCTAAACCAGGGGTAGGCAACCTAAGGCCCGCGGGCTGGATGCGGCCCAATCGCCTTCTCAATCCGGCCCACGGACTGTCCGGGAATCAGTGTGTTTTTACATGAGTAGAATGTGTCCTTTTATTTAAAATGCATCTCTGGGTTATTTGTAGGGCATAGGAATTCATTCATTCCCCCCCCCCCAAATATAGTCTGGCCCACCACATGGTCTGAGGGGTGGTGGACCGACCCACGGCTGAAAAAGGTTGCTGACCCCTGTTCTAAACAGTAGACTAGAATTCAGACTAACAACTGGGATCTGCTCCTTTTCAGGGTTCCATTGCCCTGTCATGCTTTCTTCTGGGAAAATTCATTCTATTCTCCTTCCCTGGTTTTCTGTTCCTACTCCCTCAAAAACTCAGTTTGTGACAAGTGTTGGATCAACATCTTAGCTAAGCTTAGTCATGTATTGTACTACAGGCAACTCCCCACTTGTGTGGGCATTGTGTTCCTGGCTGCAACATGCGTCAATGGGATGCACAGAAGTCTGCCCTATCCCACCCCACCCCTGTCCCCTTGCAGCGCCGAAAACAGCACACGTACCAGTGGTCGCATGTGTGCCATTTGTCGGTGCCTGTAGTGTACCCTGCTGTGCTTTACCAGCTTGTAACCTATGCTGTACGGACTTCATCAAGAAAACTTTTAAACCTTGGAGGAGTGGTAACATCACCGAGGCAAGATGACGTTTTGATCCAAAATGAAGTCTTGCTCAATTTTTTAACAGTCCCAAGCAGGCTATGAGCTGCAGAATCGGAGGATCACAAAGCAGCACTCTGGACAACTGGTTTTCACCGCCGTCTCAGATCATCGGAGAATCACAAGCCCAAGCGACAGCCGATTCCAATGTGGCTACCAGGGCTCAATGCAGTGAAAAAAACAACAACCCAGAGAGACCAGAAGCTCCATTTGACATGGCAGCTTTAGTTGCCCTAATTAAAAGAACTGCCCGAGGACTGGGGTAAAGCACAGATGCTGCTGAGAGGAGGGATTTTTAAACGCACCCAATCTCAGATGTTTCCACAATAGTTTTTCAAACAATCAAATGATGGGACAATCACTGCACCCAAAATTAGCCCTACTATCTTACTTTACTTCTCAGATTAAGAACATAACCAGTAAAGACCTTATCCTCCATTTGTCAACTACAGCTAGATAAGTGATTGAGAAAAATCAGAAAGCTTTAAATACAAATCTTTTTTGACGCCTGGATTTTGCAAGTATGGGACACTGTGCATAAGGACAAACTCCATTTTCACAATAAGAATATTGCTCAGAGTTGGAAGGGGGAAGACTCACACTTTCTGTACAACAGGGTAGCCTTTTATTGACTTTAAGAGAATCGAACATGGTTTCCACCCTCCATCAACTCATGGAGCTTTATGGAGAGACACTTTCATTTGATGGCTATTTTTCTTTCTTTTCTGTACAACTGCTAAGTCCTGTTTTCTTTGCATGGGTATTTTTTTTTTGCTACTTGAAATTTAAAATCAATAATAATAATAATAATAAAGCAACCACTACCTCCACAGTAGGCTTTGGTTGTGATGCCTGTGAATAAATCTTCCTTATGCTGATTGAAACAACAACTTTTAAACCTCCAGTTGTGAACATTTATGAGTTCCAAGTCCAAATAGGAGAGCCAGGACACTGACCAGATCCAGACCTGCTTAGTTTCAGCAAGACAGTGTCTTCATGTGCATTTGAACCAAACCGTAGCCTTAGAACCACTACACACTCCAACATGCTATGCAGAGATAGAGAACTTAATAATAATAATAATAATAATAATAATAATAATAATAATAATAATAATTTATTATTTATACCCCACCCATCTGGCTGGGTTTCCCCAGCCACTCTGGGCGGCTTTCAACAGAGCATTAAAATACAATAATCTATAAAACATTAAAAGCCTCCCTAAACAGGGCTGCCTTCAGATGTCTTCTAAAGGTCTGGTAATTGTTGTTCTCTTTGACATCTGAAGGGAGGGCGTTCCACAGGGCGGGTGCCACTACCGAGAAGGCCCTCTGCCTGGTTCCCTGCAACTTGGCTTCACGCAGCGAGGGAACCGCCAGAAGGCCCTCGGCACTGGACCTCAGTGTCCGGGATGACCGATGGGGGTGGAGACGCTCCTTCAGGTATACTGGACCGAAGCCATTTAGGGCTTTATAGCGGTCACATAAAAATATTCAAGCTCTATCTGTGGTTCCTCTTATAGCTTGAGGGAGGGCATGTGGTTTTTACTGCCTTGGAACCACCAGTGACCTTATTGCTCCTTGACACCCACAAGCATGAGGGTTTGGCCACTCACCTGAGCCATCAAAGCTGCCATTTCCAGAGCCAGCTCCTTATTGACAGGGAATCTCCCACTGGCTATTTCCCCACTAATCTGGAAAGCCAGCAGCAATCGTTCTCGGTCTGTCTCACCTTTTGCTTGGCTTCGGAAATACAACCTAAATGGGTGAAAAATGCCAAAGAGGAAAAAGAAACACGCCAGGCACACCTTAGCACAGCATCTAGACCTTGCTCAATCTAAGTACAATGAGCCTTTACTTACACTTTTAAAGCTAATGACATTTCGGGGAGATTACTCAGGATGCAATCTCCAGGGAAGTTCTCCTGCATAGACCTGCACATCTCCAGTCAATTTCAAGGGAATATGTGGAGGGGAATTATTTTGGCAGGGACTTCTCTGTTTTATTGCTATAAGGAAGCACACTTAACAGAAGCGGTGGGTCACTTTTGCTTACCAGAAAGGATGGGGAAGGGTGGTGCAAATGCACCAGCAGAGCCAATCCAGCCAATGTCAGTGGTTTTGCACCACACTAACCTCCCAGCTACCTCCTAGTAAAAAGTGGCAGCTCTGCCCCACCCAGTAAGCCACATCTGGTACTTAAGAGCTGAATACAAACAACAGCCCTTTTACATCTGTTTCTCCACCCCAATATACCACATCCAAAAGCATTTCTAATAGAACATGTTAATAAAGCCCCAGTTAAGCAGCCTAAATTGGAACTTCTGCATCCAAACTTCAGTTAGGAGAATTTCCTCAAGAATTCCACCCCCCCCCAATTAATTTCAGTTCTAGTTAAACAACAGTAGATATAAAGTAGATATAAAGCTGGATCAAAACTTAAGCTCCACAAGACATAGGGATGCAATACCAATCCAAGCCAGCAGTGGGCAGTACCTGTTTTTATACGTTAGTTTCACTATTCTCGTGCCACCTTCATATTTTCCAGGATTCAACTCTTTCAGAGCTTGCTCCCACTTTGAAATGACATCACAGATCTTTAAAAGAGAACAATAAAGGAGATTGAATGAGGCTGAAGACATAGAAACTTCACGCTAGACATGTGTAAAAACTGCACAGGTCATAGGACAGCACTGCGAACCTGGGCTCATTTCAGTGAGACATGAATCCTTATAAAATATTGAA
This sequence comes from Darevskia mixta, assembly GCA_034641385.1. NCBI lineage: Eukaryota > Metazoa > Chordata > Lepidosauria > Squamata > Lacertidae > Darevskia > Darevskia mixta. The sequence continues at coordinate 29,092,041 of JAWWNH010000066.1, forward strand.
ACTTTGCAAAGAATTTAGAAATAAGCATATCCACTGTGATAATATTTGAACAGGGACTATTTAGAAGCCATGAAAAACTTTTAACTTTCTTTGGACAACAAAACAAATACATAAACAAGAGAGTAAGTGCCAACGTATTTTCAATTAAATATTTACAGATGTATATGCTGTATATATAACAAACAAAATATTCACCTTTCTTTCCATCAAAAATAATTCCATATCATTAGTCTAGTTAAATAATAATCCTTACTCAATACTAAACAAAATACATGATAATGTACTTACTTAGTTTTTACTCAGTTAATGTGTTTGTGGGAGGGGTGGTTATTGGTTTATTTTGGTTTTTTTGGGTTATGTATTTTGTGTTCTCATCATCTGAGGCCCTTGTTCATGTGCCTCCTCCTCAAAATGTCCAGAGGGTGGCAACACAAGAACAGGCCTTTTCTGCAGTGGCTCCCCACTTGTGGAATGCTCTCCCCAGGGAGGCTCACCTAGCGTGCCAGGCAAAAACATCCATCTTCTCCCACGCCTTTGGCTAATTAAACTATTGACTTTTAAACTGTATGTTGCAGGGTTGTTGGTTTTGTTTGTTACTGTACTATGTGTTTTTGTGTTTTTATATTGTAAACTGCCCTGCGATCCTCAGATGAAGGGCAGTATAGAAATTTAATTAATAATAATATTAATAATAATGAGTAATCATGCGTAATCACCTTCATAGGGCCTTGTAGGCAGTGTTCTAGATCCCTACCAGAAGGATCGTCTGTAAATAGGTAAAACCCCGAGTTGGACGACAGCCTCATTCCTGTCTCCTGGTTCAGCCGCTGCAAGAACTCATCCACGGTAGACGAGCCATCAAAGCCTACCACCTGAAATGAAAGTGTTGAGAAACAATCATGAAGACAAAATCATTGCTTATGGGTGAGCACATGGACACAGTTTAGCTGTACAGATCCATCGGAAAGCATAACCCATGGCAAATTCTGTACTGAGGCGGAAGAGGACATAATGAGTCATTTCACCCAGTCTTGAAATCTTCTCAGTGTAAAATCACCCAGCCCTCTTGTCTCACCTGGTAGGTTCCATTCATGAAGTGTACTGGGATGCTGAAGGGGAGTGAGTGGTGGTAGGGATTCCTCAGCAAAATGGACACGACCTCCATTCGGGAAGGTCTAGCTTCTCGCTCTCTAGCTTTCAAAGTGCGCTCCATTGATCTTCGACAGTAGATGGCATACTTGCCTATTTCAGTTCTAAATCACAGAAGGGGGGGGGAGGTGTAAAATATGTTTCAGAAACACCCATTGCACTATTGCAATTATTGCTTTTTCAATAACTATCATGCTGTTGCACGTCACCAGGGGTTCCAGGCGCTCACCCAGGGTCAGTGTTTCCTTTTGGAAATGAGGCACAGCAGAGACTGTGGTGTTTTTATGATATATGGTTTATTTACACATATATGCAACCTGAGCCTGCAATGGAGGGGTTCACAGCATTAACACCCCCAAATGGTATTGTTTCTCCCATGGATTCAAAATTAAACATTTCTTCCGCTAGCGAGAATAAGTTGAATCCCGTCCTATTAGAGCCATTCATAAAAATTGACTCCAGTTTAACCCAGACAAGACAAGCTCTTCACCTGGGGTCTGCATGCTGCTGTAGGTGATGCTTGAGATACCAAAGGAAATGTTGCTGAGGCAGGAAGAGAGGAGCGCAAAGAGCTAGTAATTGCCAGCACTGTGAAGAAAAACAGGGTTACAGTGAATAAAGCCACCATTTCTGTTGCCCTGCCATTTATTCTCAAGACAAAAGTATCATCTACCCAATTCTCATGGATGGTTGATTCATACATCACAAATGCTACCGAAGCAATAGTCTTTAGGGAGGGAGCCAGTTTTGCAAAGGATATATACTAGTGTAAATAGATACAACTCTACCAGGGGAGCAGCAATTTACTGAGGTTGCTTGCCTGGGTGACCTTACCTTTAAAAATATGCTTCAGCTCCCATCAAACATGAAGAAGCCTTACTAAAAGGACTTCATTCCACCAGTATAAGGTCTAAGCTAGGCATTAGGTGAGTAAATCTGTAGCCAGGTTTTCTGAGGCAGTGATTAACCACTTTTCAGTGTCACTGTGAAGGGTTCCATTCTATATCTAGTGGAGCTGAATGAGTATGTCCTGACTTTACCTTTTCAGTTACCATTTCTCAGGCTTTGTCTGCATGTTACCCTTTTGCAGGGAATCAAACTACTTATCACACATGACCAAAAATGGAAAAAAGAAAAAAGGTTTCTGTGGAAATAAATACAATTGCCTCCAGTGCAAATGTAAACATGTTAAGAAGTTCTCTGTTAATAAGTCATTTAAATTCAGACGTGGCAATCGGCACCTTGAACAGGGGAACATTCACCTGGATGACGGAGTGATTCTGAGCTTCCCTGCTGGTCTGTTTGACTAACTGACAATAGATTTCATTTTGTAGCTCACTGTGAGTCAGGCAGACCTGGAGTGCTGTCTGAGCCAGGGTCACATGATAATCAATAGATGGAGCTTCCACAGGAATGTTGATAAACAGCTGGCAAGACTGATAAAGGGGGGTGGAGAACAGAAGTACATTAACTGAGATGGAAGCGACAGCATCATTCAATTTTCCTCACAACCATTAACAAGTTTATCATCACTACTATTGCAACTACAACAACGAAGACTACAGTGGAACCTCGGTTTCCAAACATGATCCGTTCCGGAAGTCCGTTTGACTTCCAAAATGTTCGAAAACTGAGGATCAAAGGGCTGGTTGCAAAGTCAATGGGAAAAAAATGAAAAATGCACCTTGGAAGCCGTTTAACTTCCGAGGCGCATTCGAAAACAGAAACATTCACTTCTGGGTTTTCGGTGTTTGGCTTCCGAAACGTTCGGCAGCCGAGACATTCAAAAACCAAGGTTTGACTGTATTTAGATAGGGCCATCAGCATGCACTGCGTTTTACAGAAGAGATTATAAGATGACAGGTCCCTGCCCCAAGGAACTTACAATTCAGTATATGGCACAGGAAGTGAAGTAGTGGCAGGGGCTTAACGGGGAAACATGTGGTTGCTTCAGTTGCATATGCTAAGTTACAGTCTGCGTCATTGTAGGGCGTAGGAACTAGGGGACTGTGTCAAAGGCTTCATGAAAAGGGTATTTATTGAGGGATTTGAATTAAGCAAGATAATGGGCATTGTAGGTGTTCCAAAAGGCAGTTCCAAGATTACGGGGCAGCAAGAGAGAAAGGGAACAGTTTTAAGTTGGTTTTGGGCCTTGTGCAAACTTGACTCTCCCTTTCATCTTTCTTCAAAAATAAAATAAAATTCTTGAATAGTATATTTGGAGAGCCGTCTCTGTAAATACCTTGAAGAGTTTGAGGGCCTCTGTCTGCAGTGCTTCTGAAGGCAGAGTGGTGAGGGAAGCCTGCAGCCCCTCTTTGCTGTAACACAGCATAGGATGTTTCCACAAGGGAGAATCTGAATTAGTGGGAAGGACAAAGCTAGTTAGACGCTGCACAGGGCAAGGGATATTGCAAAGGAATATTAAAACTCTGATGAATGAATCAGAAGTTGACAGCACCACACTACTTCATCAGCATATTTGGACTTAGAGCCATTCAGCACAGTTAGAAAATAGCACAAAGTACAGCCCTCCCGGGGGCATCCCATTTCAAAATGCAGGTGAGGAACTATGTGCTTGAATTTTCTGCCATGTTAAAAACTCTGCACTAATGGAAATGCAGGACATTGGGGAGAAGGCCAGGCTACAATCCTTCTCCCAGACTTGCTAGGTTTCAACATGTAGGGAGTTTTGTTACAGGATATCTTTTAAACATAAAGTACTCACCTGCATTCTCAAGCAATGTGCCCTGAGCATGTAGACCAGCCCTAACTTTTCTGATTAACACAACACAACAGCAAACAGGCCACTTGTAGAAAGGTCTCGTTTCAGTTGTGAGGAGAGCACCACAACTGTCTTTTTATCTTCTGTAGTCTAAATATACTGTGTTTAATTAAGGCTCTGTTACTCCACGTCTGGCCAGGGCAAGGATGGGAGCAGAACTGTCTTTACAGTCTACTTAGTTGGATTTTGCACATTCATTGTGCCTGCTCACTACTGTGGAGATGTCATAAGAGGAAAAAAGTATCTATCTGCAGTGGCAGAGCTTCATGCTCTGGCACCGGGGGGTGGAGAGCAGGTGGGGGAGGGGCTGGTGCGTGTCCTGGGGGCGTGGCATGGCACCTGCGGGGGCGGAGCCCCCAGCGCGGGTGGGGGGCAGCCGCGATGGCACCCTACCAGGATTACGCTGCCGGGGGCGGTGCGCTCCCCCCTCACTCTTCTTCCTCCGCCGGTGTCTATCTGCCAGAACATTTCCAATTCCCGTGCTTCAAAATTGTCTGTTACAACCTTGGATCAGGAGGAGGGGAAGTCACCATGTTGACAAATTGCAACAACTCAACAAGCTCTTTGGGAAAAATATTTTCCTTTCTACTTACTTGGGTCTCCTTCTGCATCTAGTAGCTTCCCAATCAGCTGCTCATACGCAGTGCCTGCCTTTGCACTGCTACTTCCTGCTGCTACTGTCAGATGGTACAACCAGGTATCCTTGGAATAAAAGGGCAAAGAAGACTGAGCTGAAAATCTCATAGGATCAACCTAAGAACTTTAAACATATAGTATACCATCTGGGTGTATCATCTGGCACCAGTGATAGACGTACAGGGCTAATTTCTTCAGTCTCCAGCATGTGCAGCTTGTTTCTCAGTCTATAATAGGGAAGCACTCCATCCCTCACAGCTGGAGGGAAGCTATACTTTGCAAGCACTAAAACTGCAAAGATTTTGTACCTGGGAAAATATGATTGTCACATTTCCCCAGCAAAGCACATCATACTTAAAGTTCCATTGCTGATAATCTGGAGCCCTCCCATGAGTATGTAATAGAATAGGTACATTTTAAATAATGAATTCTAAATAACGGAGTTTATTATTTAAAATGCATCTATTCTATAATGGGGTTAATTATTATTTTCCTAAATACCTTCTCCTGTTTGGTACGAATGAGTAGGTAGGTGGGACTCTGCTCTGGAGGGTGAATAACCAGGGTGCAATGTGAAGAAAGTAGCCCCCCACCATTAGCCTCATAATCTTCATCAGAATCACAGGAGCGATCCACTTCTTCCACCTTTGAGTCCCGCAAGTGCAAATGGCCAAGGGGGCACTGAGAAAAGAAGGCCAAACAGGTTAAGCTGCATGGTAGAAAATACATGTGTGCATTAAATCAATAAATAGTAATAAAAACAGGAGGTTACAGGCTGTGTAAGGAGCTATTGGCTAGGACTGATGAGAAAAATGTTGAATATAAAAGCGGATTACAAAATACCTTATCTTCCTGACTGCGATAATAGTAAAATGTTTTTCCAATCAGCGCACACCAAACCATCTTGGAGTGTCCATGTTTCACCTGCAGAAACAGCCCAAGAATAAAAATATTTTCTTTCAATTTGTTTGCATGGGTTCATTAATTTTTCTGGAAAAAGTTAGAATTGCACACACACACTTTTCTAGCTTTCTCCCTTTTTGATAAAAAAAATGATTATTGTGTTTTGAAATATAGTTCTCAATATCTACAAAGGAAAGGATATTCTGCTTTCTATTAAACATTCTTCAATTTAAATCCTTGTTTAGTATAAGACACTATTGAGTTTGATCATATTCCTACTTAGACCAACTTGGTTTGGCTGTCTAGATTTCAATTCCAACCCGCAGAAACTGCTGTACTAAAACACTGCTTCAAACTTTGTCCGGGGGGCGGGGGATGTCCAACCATCATGTAGGAAAGAGGATCATGTCAAAATGTCTCCAACCAGCTACATGGAGAAGCCCTGGTCCGCTTAAAATAGTAGAACCTTGCTCTGAGGAGCTTTTTATTTTGGCTGTCTTCAGGCTGCTACAGTATACCGTACTCAGCAAAGCAATTAAAAAGTAGCTCTTGAAAGGGCCAGACCCTACTTCAGCCAAAGCTCTTCTGCTCAGCCCACACCTGAGAGACGAGATGGTGAATCCGAGTTCAAAGTCTATGTAAACTAACCTATCAATTAAGTATTGCAACAGTAGGTTTGTTACAGTCTATCAATGTTGGGTTTAATTCTTTTGCGTATTTATTGTAGTGGATATTAACCTACCTGTGCTGTGTTGCATCTCAGCCTTTGCCAACCTGGTGCCCTCCACGTATTCTGGGCTACAACTCCCATTAGCTCAATGGAAATTATAGTCCACAGCACCTAAGGAGCAGCAGGTTGGCAAAGGCCACTGTTTCTAGTGCAGATATGCAGTACCTTGGTGAGCCAGCCTTTCACAGTGGGTTTGGCATCACTGAGAGGGACTTCCGTAGGACTGGTGGCTTGCACCTTCAGGATGTTTTGAAGGACACAAATCCATTCTTCCAGAATGTTAGGAGAGTCAGCTGACAGGAAATAGGTTCGTTTTTCAGTGATGAGCTAAAGGTGAAGGAAATGTTATATGTTGCTACAACCAAGCATGAAGGCTTTTGCCATATTAATGTTGTTATTGCAGTAAATGAGTTGTTTTCTAATGTTCTGGCCACATTCACTAGAACCTTTCAAGGCAAGATAAAAGTGCCTTAGGAACATAATAGAGGCACTGTGACTCTTCATCCACTTTGTTACCCCCACCCCCCACCCCACACATACACAAAGCTAGGAAGCTGTTCAGCTATTACTTCCATTGGCATTGATGAGCTGCCAAAGGGGGGAAAAGCAGAACTGTGATGCACTCAGTGAGATGAATTGCCAGTTTGTTGTTTATTATGACACACACCTCAAAATTTAGTTGCTCCTCAATGCCATTCGAGGATATAAAAATCAGGCTAGGTCAGGGGTCAACAGACCTTGTGGGGGGCCGGACTATATTTTTTTTGGGGGGGGGAGAACGAATTCCTATGCCCCACAAATAACCCAGAGATGCATTTTAAATAAAAGCACACATTCTACTCATGTAAAAACACGTTGATTCGCGAACTGTCCATGGACCAGATGTAGAAGGTGATTGGGCCGGATCCGGCCCCCAAGCCTTAGTTTGCCTAACCATGGGCTAGGTGATATCCAGAGAAGAACTGGCAGCAGAAGAAATTCCAGCGGCAGCACTGCTCTGCAAACATTGCAGGAGCATGATTGAAGTTTTGTATAAAGAGGACTTAATAACACAACAAGATCCCTGCTGGATTAGGCCAAAGGTCCCTCAAAGTCTAACATCCTGTTCTCACAGTGGCGGACCAGATGCCCACAGGGAGGACCCAAGTATAGTAGCACTCTCTCCCCACTTGGGATTTTCAACAACCAGTATTCAGTGGCATACTGCCTCAGATACTGGAGGTAGAAAATAGCCATCATGAGTATAAGTGATGTAAGCAGGATTTAACCTTTGTCAAATATGGCTGATAGTTACAAAATTTCGTGTGGTGTGAGAATGTATCTGTATCTTCACATCTTCCTGATTTTGATGACAAATTAAGAGAATGGATATGTGGCCCCTGTTGACATTTCTGATATTTTTGCATTTTCTGTTTTTTTTGTGTTTATGTTTTATGTATGATGGAATAAAAGACATTCAATTGTGTTTTTTTTAAAGTATGTGTAATGAATCTGAACAGAACAAAGTGCTGTAATTTAGACGTTTCTGCATTATTGACAATAATACTTGGGAGACTTTACAGGAAAGTGGGCTGTGTCCAAACCTTTGTACAGCTTTCTTCAAACATTAAAGGTTAAGTTTACGTTGAGTATTAGGTTTCAGGTCTTCTAGTATATGAACTTAATCTGCCTGATCTTTTCTGCAGGGCAAAACCATATGAAAACCAAGAACTTGAATTCAGGTTTGTCATGACAGGGAAAGTTGTCTCAATTAAAACATTTTCTCTCCCTGCCAATCTCTGTTAGTGCCCTTCAGACTTCAGAAATAAGAAACAAAGGTCAAAAGCAATGCTCACTTGGAATGTTTGAGATCCTTCACCCCGTATGATCTGGCAAGAAGAATTCAGTTCCACCTGCCCCTGGGGCTTGCAGATGACATCACTCTGGAGAGAGGAAGGAAATGCAAGAGACAATGAACAATAAGATATAAGGGATGGAGAAAAGGTGGGGCACAACCTCCAAGCAACGTTTTGCATACGTGGTTGGTATATTCACAGCAGAGAAAGCACCCATGACATGATAATGTTGCTAATAAATATTTTAAAAATTAGGGCTGAAAGCATGCATTGATCAATAAATTAATCAACAGCCCCAGTTTTAGTAGGTGGGACTGTGAGTGATGGTGGTTTCTGTGTGCGTTCTTTGGAGGGAATAATATCTCGATTTGGTTACTGATATTGGTGATAACAAAATAACATATTAAAGATGGCCGAAGGATGAGTAGTTTATTAAAACTATTGAATATAAGGATTTGCTACTAACTCACCGGGGACTTATAATACATGATCTGTCCATTTCTCAACACAAACCACCGCCTTTTCCATGCCTTCACCTGGTTGCCCATTTTCAGCAAATAGCCAGATTTCTCCAATGGCTCCTAGATGAAAGAAAACAGATATATTTTCCTGTGCAATGGACAAGGTGCAAACCTCAGACCCTCCAGCCCTCTTTAGCTGGATTCCTTTGGGATTCCCCCAAGCTCAGAACCCCTCCCAGTCATATCCCTCTCCCTAGGCCACACCCCTCACCAGCTGGCAGGCACTGGATTTGTTCTATTTGAAAAGGTTGATGCTAAGACTGCCCAAAGTGCAGATGGTGTTGGTGATGGGAGGAATAGCTTACACTGCACACTCCACCATCCGTGGAATAGGATGATGTCCGCTGCAATTTGTGCTCTGGTTCAGAATAATCTTCATCGAGGGAGTAGGCATCAGGAGGGATGGCATAGTCACTCTCCGAGCTTAGCGAAGACATAGAGACACCTGCTAGAAATAAAAAGAACCCAAGAACATGCATGCTTGCCTGGTTCAGTAAGACCAAGCTTGCATGCAGAACCAAAACTATTGAAACAGGCTCACAAAATTACCAATCGTCTAATAGCCTAATTAGGGACCCAGGTGGCGCTGTGGGTTAAACCACAGAGCCTAGGGCTTGCTGATCAGAAGGTCAGCGGTTTGAATCCCTGCGACGGGGTGAGCTCCCGTTGCTTGGTCTCAGCTCCTGCCCACCTAGCAGTTCGAAAGCATGTCAAAGTGCAAGTAGATAAATAGGAACCACTCTGGCGGGAAGGTAAATGGCGTTTCCATGCGCTGCTCTAGTTCGCCAGAAGCGGCTTTGTCATGCTGGCCACATGACCTGGAAGCTGTACGCCGGCTCTCGGCCAATAAAGCGAGATGATCACCGCAACCCCAGAGTCGGACACGACTGGACCTAATGGTCAGGGGTCCCTTTACCTTTAATAGCCTAATTACCAGTCATCTAATAACCCAAAATTAACATTACTAGCAAAACGCCTTGATTGCAAAGGCAAAACTGACACGTCTTTTCCCTAGTGTATGACCTGTTTGATATGCTCATTTTTTTAAAGCTGAAGCAGCAAGATTTCAGCTGGACTAACAGAAGGATCTCAGTAAAGTTTATGAACTTTTCACCATGTGCTGGGCAGCTGACTTATAGTTTATAGCAGAAAAAAGATAATCTCTAGACTGGTTTTTAAAAACACACTTACCTGGCATTAAGCTCCACTGAAGTGGAAGTGCCTAGAATTGTGCTGATAGTTCTACTACAGTTGAAGCCCCAAATTCCCTGATGATGCATCTACCTGTAGATGCTTTTAAATCATTTTAAAGCTTCTTCTCCACGCAATCCAGAAAGCAATACTGCACTTCCTTCCTCTTACCTCGCTTCACTGCACGAGGACTGCCTGGTATGCTTGTTTTTCTGCATTCAGATCCTGCATTGGAGGTTCTGAAGCTCACATGAGAGCTGCAGTCATCATCAGAGCTGGAGGACTCGTCTAAGAAAGGAACGTTGCTGATTTGGGTAGCTTTCTGGAAAACAAGCCTCCAAAGTCAGGATGAAAGAGAACGTAGGCATCACAGTTCACAAGAACCTTTTGTAAACTGCCTTGAGGTTGTTTTGTTTTGTTTTTACAGTCAAGCAGCATATACATTTTACGAAGTAAATAAATTAAAAAGAGCTAGCACAAGAAAAACGGTTACATTGTTCTGTCTCTACACTCTGCCCCTAGATCAAAACAAGAAAGCCCCTATAGTTGTGGTTATTTCATTCTCCATGCCCTAGAGCAGGCATAGGCAAACTCGGCCCTCCAGATGTTTTGAGACTACAATTCCCATCATCCCTGACCACTGGTCCTGTTAGCTAGGGATGATGGGAGTTGTAGTCCCAAAACATCTGGAGGGCCGAGTTTGCCTATGCCTGCCCTAGAGAAACACATCACCATGACCAATGGCAATTAGGGTTATGAAAAAAAGACAGAAGCTTAGGAAGGAGAGATACACATGATTTCTGCTTGAATCCAAGGCTGTGGCTATGGGAGAAGCAAGACCTTCTTGTGGTGTTAATGCCATGATCCCCTCCATCGTAGGTTTATTTATATGTGTAAATAAACTGTGTATCTTTAAGACACTACAGTCTCTGCTGTCCTTCAATCTCAGGAAACTGTAAGCACCTGGAACCCCTGGAATCCTGCACTGCTTGGAGATTGGGTTGGCGTGCAACAACATCGTCCTATTTTAGTTAGAATATAACAAATTGTGGCAGAAAAATGGGGAACAAAAAGCCCACTCCGCCCTTTCCCATGATGTCTTTATGCTATTGTGGGCCTACTTCTGGGTTGTACATCATTCGGATGTGTCTAACTTGGTCATTGCCTGTAATTTCAAACACAAATATGAGCCTAGCTTGAGGTCTTTCTGACTTCTGGGAAGAGGATGAGACCAGGCAGCGTGTGTGTGGTGTGTGTGCAGACATACAGCACAGGCAAGATTCACTTAATGGCTATCTAGACAATTTAAGGTGTAGCCATGTGAGTATGAGACATCTTCATGTATACAAGGAGCCTGACCTGGACTGAATGATAGACCTGCAGACAACCTATTGATTGAGCCTTCATCCTGATTTGCTTGCACAAAGTTTACATGGGGGTTAGATTACATGCATGTATGTATGTATGATGGTCATCTGCCTGGTTTGATTGTTCGCTTGATTCCCCCTCCCCCTTCATCAGTAAACTGAATAGCTTTATTACAAATGTAATTACTTTTGCTTATGGTTTTCTGCCAGTAATAAGAAATTAGATTTCCAAGGACCTATTTCCATCACATGTCTGTTTTGCACGTGCTCTGTTCCGTCTAGTTTCTTGGCAGGTTTAAGAAAAACACGAACAAAAATTGTGTGTAAATTGTTCACACTTAACGCTGGAACACACATTTTGTATACTTGTTATATGCATTTTGTACACATTCTTTCCCTAAAATATACATTTTGTATGCTTTTCAAAGCATTTCCCCATAAAATATGCACTTATATGTATGCTTAATATAAAATATACCTTACTGTGTCCATTTTTTTGTATTGAAACTGCATCACAAAACTCAGAGAAGTGCATAATTCAGTTGATACCTGCATTCAGATTTGCATATGGGTCAGGACTGGAGAATTAGATCGGTTCTCTTTAAAATGTTGACTGAAAAAAATTATCCTCTGTCCCTGCTATGAGCTCTCCTACCAATTTATTGCTTTCCACATCTGTTCTCACAGAGTTGTCCACCTTCCCATATTGCTCCTAACACAAGTGTCATCGTTCTTACCCCTTTTAGCATGGTGTACACAGGCACAGTGACATTTCTGTAAATGAGGCAGGTGAACGTTCCAGCGGGTGAATAGCTTGAAGAATTTGATGCTGAGATTTTTATACGTAAAGGAAAGAAAGAAAAATGACAAGCTGCAATTAGCATCCCCACAGCATGTTTAAATGGATAGGTTTTAATTAGCTAGGTGGGGCTATGTGGATAATCAACATTTATATGGTAACAGGGGCTCTGACCAAGATTAACAAATGACCATGATATCAGAAACCACATTGAAAGACTATGTGTTGGTAAAGACTACCCATCTTTCATCTTTCATTTCCCATATCTCCATCACAAAGAAAGCATAATTGATGAAGGCGCCCTTTAGTGGAGCACTACGTTTGCTTGTTGATAAATGCCCTTTATCACCAAATATATACCAGCAAATGTGGTATAAATTCAGTCAGCAGTACATTTATCACAGAAGAGTTTACATGACCAAATGTTCTGAAATTATACCACTGGATAACACTAGTAGTATCTGCTCATTCATAGAGTCTTTGGGACAATTTTAGCTAGTACTTACTCCGGCTAGATAAGTCACTCCCAAGAGCCACTTCTGAAAGCCTCATGCCAGACTTGGCTATTGCATAGATCCGACTCTCCTAAAACAAGGGGGAAAGATCAAGGGGAAAAGACAAAGCAAAAATGTAACTTTGGGTGAACTTGGGCTGATTTGTCTCTTCTTCAGGTTCTGTCGCCTTTACCTGAGAGGTACTAGCAATTGAGCTACAAGCAGATCTCTCGGGTGGCACAAACACATAAGCTGTCTTTTGGATAGAAAGGGAGACACAAAAGGTCCACCTACAGTTTAATCGTAAATAGACTCTTATTGGAAACATACGCTGGGAGGGAAGAGGATGGGGTGCATGGGGGAAGAGGAGCTGCAAGAGAAAGGAAGGTGTTAAGCACACTCTTTTTACCAGCTGCTTCTCCCCTAGAAATAATGCACCTCCAATTCTGTTTGAAAGAGGGAAGCAGTGGTCATAGTTGTATTGGCTTGATAATGTGTAGTTTCAATCTCTGATATATACCCTGAAGCAACTGTGAAACACACAAGAAATTAGAACAGGAAGGAGAAAATAAGTTCATATCAAAATTATATATGTTCATTCTCAATACCTACATACATCTAAAAGAAAAAAAGGACAGAAGAACAGAGATATGAAAATTCTTACAGAGATATGGAAAAAATTATTTACAAAAGCATCTCAGCTTCCTGTTGCTACAACTTGGGTTGGAGTATTGTTTAGGAGTTTTTGTATATTTATTTTAGATCTTATTATTATTTGTTCCAGTTCCTCTGATGGCAAATAGAATTTGTGCCTAATATATAACATGTGGATATATAACATTAGATTAAAATAACAACACCTTTGCAATATGCACAGTTATTTCCAAGCTGGAATGATTTTGTTGTTGTTGGGGTTTTTTATATAAAAAGTGCAGTGAATTAAAGTCTTGGGCATGTACTGAATTGTGAATATCTTACCCAAGATGGAAATCTGTGCAGTGGAGGAGTGGGTGGCTTGCCTCCTGGGTCCATCACTCTGGTTTCAGAAGTCCATGTCTCCTTATCACAGCAAGATTGCTGATGAATCTCTTCATCCATCCCTGCCTCCTCCCCCAAACAGTCTTCCATCTCCATGTTCTCAGCTACTTCTTCATCTATATCCGTCTCCTCCACTTGTCCCCGGCAATGTGAAGCAGCACTTATAGGCTTAAAAGTGCCGATATTGTTGTTCGTCACATGATGGAAGGAATCTGTACCTGACTGTGGTTGGCTATAATGCCGCTTGGCTAGCAGGATGCTGTCCCTTGGATTGCTAGGAGTCCGAACTTTGGGGAGGGTCATGCTGTTACCTAGTCCAGCTTCCCTTCCTGGGAAATTGTGGGAGGTTGAAGTAATGGACTTTGGCAACTTCAGGGCTGGAGTTGACGTTGAGAGAGAACCATTAAGAACATTTTTCACTTCCCCAGACGAGGATGAGTGCAACCTATGAGTTCTGAAGTCAGTACTCAGTCCATCTGCTGGCTTGCACAAGTCAGATAATGTCTTGTCTGAATCCCCAATGGAATTCTGCAGTTCCTCCAGGGGAGACTGAAAAGTTAAAGCTCCATGAAACTTCACAGTCTCAGCTTGGTGGTTTGATGATGGGCAGATTTGGGTGTGTGCCATGGGGACCAGGTCATTTACCGAAGAGTTCTGGTAGTCTGGGAAGTCAGAGATAAGCCTCAGGGAGCTCCGAGAAGGCACCGATTTGTTAACCTCACCCGTTACACAGGCATCATTCATAAATACCACACTTGCTATGTAAGGCACCCCTTTCATGGATACACTCTGATATGCCTGTTTGATGTCCATTGCAAGAATCCTGGAATCCTGGTCTGAGTTCTCAAGGAGGCATGACAATTGGTCTCGAAACAGCTGGATGTTGCAGTTGGAAACAGATTCTTCAGAAGGCACAGTCATCAAATCTGCAATTGGGAAAAGACGTCAGAACATAAGAAGGCCCATCTAGTCCAGCATTCTGTTCTCACAACCAATCAGATTCAAGCAGGACCTGAGTGCAACACCACTCTCTCCACTTGCGATTCCCAACAACTGATGTTTCATAGACCTGCCGCCTCTGATGCTCAAGGTAGAACATAGCCATTGTAACTAGTAGCCACTAGTAGCATTTGGCTGATTCTCTTTTAAAGCCAGCCAAGATAGTGGCCGTCACTACATCTTCTGGGAGAAAATGTTGTACTTTAATCATGTTCTTTGTGAAGAAGTACTTTCTTTTGTCCGTCTTGGAATCTTCCAACATTCAACTTTCAATGACTCCAAGTTCAAGCATTATAACAGAAGGAGAACAACTTTTCCCTTTCCACTTTCTCCGTAATTTTATGCACCTCTTACCATGTCCCCCTTACCCGCCTTTTCTCCAAGCTAAAAATACCCAAGTGCTGTAACCTGTTTTTAACTTTTATGTTTTTATTGTATAGTTTTGCTTTGTTTTTACTGTTGTAAACTGCTTCGATATTTTTTGTGATATAGTGGTATATATATATATATTTATAAATAAATAAACTGTGTACAAATGTCTTTATCTTGGCAATAATTGTGCCCTGTATATATCTAAACAATTAGGAGCGTCTGTCTGGGTTTGTTTGTTTGTTTTCTTCCTCCATCTCCATCCCTTTTGTCTTTGGTGTCATGTCTTTTAGATTGCTAGTCTGGGCAGTGACTCTCTTTTGCAAAATTTGATCTGTAAGCCACTATTGCAGCTGAAGAGTTTAGTTTCATTAATTAAATACCCTCAGGATACTGGATCAAAATATCCAATGAATGTTGTAAACTTTTTTAAAAAAATAATTTTATTAATATTATATTATTACACTTTGTACCCAATATCGTTATATAATCATATATAGAAAACTTGTTCCATTAGACCACTCTTCTAAAAATGGGAATTTATAATCTTTAAGCCCAAATCATTTGAAAGCCCTCCAACCCATCCATGCTGATGGTTCTGGTGATCTGTAATTAGAGGACAAATATGGCCAGGTAATACAGTTCAGATTATAACACCCCCAATAGCTCTTACAGGTCTATTCTGAGCAACAAACTAGTGAAACGGCATTCTTCATTTGTACACTAAAGGAGAAAGATTCCTTTGTAACCAGCAAAATCAATAATCAGCATAATGCTGTCAAAAATGATCTGTATGTATGGTAAATGTACCTGCAGTTTTCCAGGTAAACAAAACAGTAGATAAATCTGTTAATCAGTAGAGATGTCTGCAAGAGATTGATTTTATTTCCAGAGCAGTGGTTAAATTTACAAAAAAAAAAAGAAAGAAAAAGAAAAAAGGAGGAGCTAGAGAGACTCATGAGGCTGGACCTCTTATTTGGAAGTTCTGCCTGTGAATCCCAAACACACTTGGGTGCGTAGTGGAGAGACTGTGGCTATTTAAAAGTGAAGAAAATCCACTCTGCGTATGTTCAAAGGAAATGTTTTACGCATTATGACTTGTCATATTGCCATGCTGAGCATGGAAGATAAGGGATTAAACTCTGGTTCAAATTAGCCCCTATGTTGGAGAATCTGAATTGAATCAGACACAATGAGACAGTACAATTATGTGCAGGAGTCAATGTATCATTCAGAGCTGTCTGATTGGTGGCATTTTGGGAACACTTAATACCAGGTTATTATAGCAACCATTTCATTCTGCAAGCAATCAAAACGGATGAGAAGTTGTTTGCAAAGCTTTCAACTGGAAAGGTGCTTGCGCTTGCAGAGAGAACTGAGGCCAGTCAGGTAATATTGGCACAGGATTGACACCTCCATGCACATACATACAATTCTCCTGTGCTCCAGGTTGCTTGCCTATGCAGCATGGCTATGCCTAATTTGCTGTGTGTGTGTGTGTGTGTGTGTGTGTGTGTGAGAGAGAGAGAGAGAGAGAGAGAGAGAGAGAGAGAGAGAGAGAGAGAGCAATTTGGAAAATACAATTCCCTTTCATTTGAAATGTTAATTATATTTTAGTGAGGAATGAAGTTTTCAGGACCCAGTACCAAGAGCCCATATCTTTAGTTGCACACAGGATGAACAAACACAATAAATGCAAAGTAGGCTTCTCCCAGTGACTTTCAATGTGCAGTAGAAATGCACGGGAGCCCAATATTCACCATCATGCCCCAGTATGAATTGTATACTATGTGAACAGGCCCATAGAAAAGGTAATGCATGATTGGGCTGGGTGACATATTATACATGTCACAGGTTTAAAAAGGCACAGCAATATTACCCATACTTTAGGTTAGGGATGGGGAACCTGTGGCCCATCAGATCTTGCTGGACTACAGTTCCCACAATCCCCGACCATAGGGTTTGCTGGCTAAGCAGTTGTTTAACAACAACTGGAGGGCGGCCCATCTGGGTTTTATGTACTAGCTGCAGGAAATAACGATGTAGCACAGATACATTGGTTGGTCCTTGGCAATTGCGTAAGCCACATAAAAGGTGGAGCTATTCTTAGTTGTACAAGAACGTACTTGGGACGGAGAGGTTAATGAGATTTTGCAGTTCTTGTCTTAGCATGTACAAGAACAACGTCGGTGTCAAAGCAACATCCATGGGAAATCTACAATCCACATTTAGGTGGAGCCATGAACTTTGCCAGTGAGCATCAAAACATGTCAGGAAATGACCGAGTGTGTAGTAAAAAAAGAAAATCTGCTTATGATTTTCAGAAAGTAGCTTCACCCCTAAAGGTAATGGATTTTCTGCCACTGACATTAGTTATAGCCTTTACAGCTGAATTAATAGACCAGTCATTAGTATGGAGACAGAAACAGAGATCTCACAGACAGCCTCAAAGTGTGTGTGTGTGTGTGTGTGTGTGTGTGTGTGTGTGTGTGTGTGTGTGTATATATATATATAACTTATATATATATATATATATATATGATGGAAAATGGAAATATCATATTCTGCTCATTCTGCCTCTGTGCACTAGAAGGAAACCACAAATGGCTAAAGTGAAACTTGCACAGAGAATTTCTTTGAAGCCACTGAACAATATTACAGTAAAGCCAGCAGCAGATCTGAGGGTTCTTCTTTTCACTTTCCCTGCTGGTTCCCAGACATTTATTTTAAAAATTACATATTTACCTTGCAGCGCTGCTTGAAGGACTTTGATCTGCTCAGTCAGCTTCAGGTTATAACCCTTGAGGTAATGGTTTTCCATCTCAAGCTGTGAAACAGTAGAAGAAAACACTTTATTTTTTTAAAAAAATCAATTGAAGTATATTTCTTTCACAAACAGTTCTGTCCAGACTTTTGGCTTTAATAAAATTTCAAGAAAATTAAGATAAATTTAATTGAAAATTCCTACCTTCTTCGAAAGGAAGGCCTATCTCTAGAAATAGTTCTCTTTGTCTTGTATATTTACGGCCAAACAGTACGACGATCTGCTTAACCAATAAACTTCACTAACTAAATTACTGAACAAGTACATAGCTTGTACTGTAAGCATCATTACTGGCCCAGTTCTACAGTCCATCGGCACACAAAAGAAGGCACATAGCTGTGCACAGTGTCTTCTCCAACAGTGCAATGCAGAAGTTTGCATGTCACTGCAGAGCAGGATGTCCTTACAGAGGTGCCACTGCAAGCACTCCTTTCAAGCCAATGCAGTTGTACAATTCTATAGACTAGGGGTGTGGAAGAAACAAACTGGCCATCACCTCTCTTAGTTTAGCTGTCACCCAGTCTTTAATTTTGGCAGCCTTTTCCTGGACAATTTTAGCATCATCCGCTCTCAGTTGCTTCTGTGAAGAAGAGAAATAGACAAATGTTATAAGACAGCAGCAGATCCATTTGACTTGAAGAAATTGCAGGTGCAGCCATGGGTAACAGCTCATGATTCTTGCACAATTCTTGCATAGCAGTAAGGACTATTCTGGAGACTTTGTGGAAACTTGCCCTGCAAATCAGAACTAGACCATTGAACTCAGGTACCAGAAGGAACACCTTTCCCCATAGTAACTTGCCTATGTGCTGAGGTCATATTTGGAGCTCCAGCCATCTAAAGTAAAGCCAGTGGCAAACAGAGAGAGCCTTCTCAGTGCATCTTTTCCCTCTTGATATCTTTTATTATTGACTTAAATCACATAACTGTTTCCTATGGTTATTTATTGCCAGTTGTGACAACTTAACACTTCTGCCCCATACTTTTTCTTTTTAAACTAATTTCTCTTTCTTTTCTTCTCTTCTCTTTCTGCAACCTGTTTGTAGTTATTAGATTTATTTATTTATAAAGAAAAAAAGAAAGCCTTCTCAGTGCTGGCATTGTGTTTGTGGAATTCCCTCTGCCATTGAGAAGCATGCCTGGCACAAACTGCATTATCCTTTAGGTGCCAGGCATAATTCCCCACCCCCCTTCCTGTCTTAAAGAAATAAATAATAATAATAATAATAAATAAATAAATAATATTGTTCTTCTAATGTATTAATTACTATTATGGGGGATATCCAGCGTTGTGTAAGCAGACATGATGAGACTTTTCCTTCCTCCCCCCTCCCTGCCAGTGTTCTCTCGAATCGGCGTCAGAGGGATCCGCAACACTCCAGAACAGATTTGGGGGCCGTATGGGAGCACTGCAAGGGGAACAAGACGAAGTCCCATTGCATGAGTTTGCCCATTTTATTTGGGACGTCACCTGTTTTATTTACGTATGTTATAGTTTCTGCAAACTCTACTCAAGGGCAGCATTAACTGTTTCGAATAAATATTGACCCGAGAAGGGGAAGACAGACATAAATGCACTTTAGAAGCAGGAAGAGAAGCCATAATATTAGATGGTACCTTTCCTACTGGCTGCAGAGGCAAGATGTGTGTCCCAGCTAAAAAATAGCTAAATTACCTGTTTTTCCAGCTGTGTCTCCAGTTTCTCGATCAGTTCATCCTTTTCTTGCACTCTGCTCACCAGCTCTTGGTATTTCTTGTGTACACTTGAACCGCTTGTTTTCATGTGGGCAAGTTTCAGCTTCTCTTCCATAACTTCCACCTGAAAGATTCCCTCACACTTTCATTGTAATGACAATGGGTGGGGAAAGGGAAGGAAACACGTTGGACTCTCTGTGGGAATAGACTGCTTATTCACTAATGGACCCTTATTTGGGGCAGGGCAGATTCTTCTTAAAGAACTCTCACACATTTGTCCCTTCGTATAATCCCATCCACTAGAGCGCTGGTATCTGATGTTGAAAATATCACATTAGCAGCACTGCTCAGCCTAGTCTGAGGCAAGTCCCACTTCCAGGTAAGTGAATATACAACATAAATATTCAAAAGGCTCAAGGAAAATATCTTTTTTCTGAAGATAATTAAAAGAATTTGGTCTGGAAACCAAGCCTGATGAGGAACGGTTGAAGGAGCTGAGTATATTTCCCCTGGGAAAGAGGAGGCTGAGAGGTGATATGAGCCTACCATCTTCAGACAGCAAGATGGTCCCAAGTATACAAGATGAAATAAGACATCAAACATGTCTTACAGGTACGTTCTGCACCTGCCCCTTCTTTTTCTATAACATGTCTCTTCCTCTCTCCATCCCAGAAGCTATGTTATCCATCCCCTTCCAGGGCTTTGTACAGAAGCTTTATGGGGATGTCATAAATAATTTGGTTGTGCCTGAGAGTACCTTCTCAAATGTAGTCCCTGCTTTTCTCTTCTAAAATATTGACGGCGCCGGGGCCATAGCCTACTGACCTCCTCCTCAAAAGCCTCAAATTGAGATTGGCAATGCCGTGCGGGATATTTCCCAGTCTACGCGCCAATTTCTTCATGAAAGCTGGTTATGCTCCAGCGGACATTCCTGGCCCCCGAGTTGCAGAAAGCTGTGTTTTGTCCTCCTGTCTGTCTACATTAGACAGAGAGAGGCAAGCAGTCTCTCCCCTACGCTGGATCTGAAAGGCAAGCGTGTGGCACCCCAAGCCAGAAAGCTTAGCCTGCCAAGCTGCCTGTGTTTGGATCAGAGCTTGGGAATAATTACCGTCTAAGGAAAGAGCCCCTCCCAGCTGTCTGATGCCTGAGTGGTGACTCTACACTGAAACCTCCAAGCTGGGACAGTAACCATTTTGCCTTCCTTATCTGAAGATAAGAGCACATTGAAGACACCATCCAAAACCCTGAACTCGAGGGCTGGAAAAAAACACCATCCAGCTTTAGGACTCAGCACACAAGTCATTTCATTTCCTAGATGTCTTTTGCTTCCCTGCACAATATACCTGTTTGTGGGGTGGCAGCTCCACATGATGTATTAAACCACTTCCTAAGCCTGTCAGATTTAATTAAGGCATTTCGAAAGGCCTTTCCATTTCCCTTAGATAACAAGCTGGGTGGTGCCACTGGTAACAGGCTGCGGCAAACTCCAAGCCTCCGGGCCTGATTCACTCCGCCAAGTTTGGCCAGGATATGGCGGTCCAACCTGGACTGTAATTTTCCACTCACTGTTTCCCCTCCCCCTTTAAAAAGGGATGTTGAAGAATAGTATCCTTGGTAGCTTAACTGGATTCTGTGTGGTTCCCAAAAATTGCTTAGCAACTAAAAATGCTGGGAATAATCGGCCACAGAATCCCTGTGATCACATCCACATGATGCTTTTAAAGCACATGTATACCACTTTAATTGTCATGACCTCTCTCAAAGAATTCTGGGGACTGTACTCCCCACAGGGCTAAAATTCCCAGCACTCTTAACAAACTACAGTTCCCATGATTTTTTTTTTGGGGGGGGAGACATGGGTTCTAAATGTTTGGTATGGATATGAGTTGCAGAAGGACTCAAAGGCTATACTTTTTAGGCTTTGCCCAGAGAACAAAGTTCTCTCGCTGCTACATCAAGGTTTAGAAACACGATTAAAAGCTTATAAGCACTGTAAGGTGTAAATGTATCACCTGAAACTGAAAACCTTTGTATAATTAGAAATCTCGGGGTGCCAGTCGAGCTGTAAATGTTTTCACAAGTTATGGGACTAGTGATATCAGAGAAGCTCTTACCTGTTTCTCTGCATTTTGGGCTCTCTGTTCTGCCTCAACCACTCTTTGCTCCAGTTCTTGCATCTTCAGAAGAAAATAAGACAGGAAAAAAAGGTTTACTACCACTACTACTAAGGTAAAAGGTAAAGGTAAGGTAAAGGACCCCTGGACAGTTAAGTCCAGTCAACAGCAACTATGGGGTGCAGAGCTCATTTCACTTTCAGGCCAAGGGAACAGACAGCTTTCCGGGTCATGTGGCCAGCAGGACTAAACAGCTACTGGCGCATGGAGGACCGTGATGAGTGCCAGAGCACATGGAAATGCTGTGCTACTAGTAGTACTAGTAACGCTAGTACTACTACTTCTACGACTTATTTAGAATCAAACCCATCATTTGTTACTGTGATCTCTGGCACTTCTAGAATTATGTGACTGGATCAAACCAAAAACATAGCTCTTTAACAGTGCCATCACCCGTCATTTTCTCATTAGTGAATTTTGACATTCATTATATGGTTGAAAAGGATACCTTCTGGTACATTTTACATGCTGTTCACTACTCCTATAAGCAGCTTACTTAGAAGCCACCAGCTCACCATTAGCATTCAACTCACCATATCTCTTTGATAGACTTATGATAGATTCTGCATCACTATATAATCACTATGATGCGCAGGATCTTTTAATGTCTAGAAACTGTTTAAAAGAGTGCTATTTACTTTATCAAAACTTTGGGAAAGCAGTAACAATGCTCACACATTCCCATGTCATGTTATTTACAGGTACGAGATTGACATAAATATTATGCAAAATTCAACGGCATTTGGGGCCCAATTTACACAGGAGACTTCAACCTCCCATGTGGGCTTGAGTGATTGATTGTCCTCCTATATTCTCTCCCTCCACATTCACTTTTGCAAAACATGCCCTTGAATAATGGTTCAACTGCACTGCCAGGAACGGCCCCATTTTTTCCAGAAGCGTCCTTAATTATAGTGTTCCAGGTTGGCAGAGATACTCAGCGCCATGCTGTGGTAATACCATGCTGAAGCACTGACTCAGCATTAATTTCAACAGAGTAAATGAAGGGATTTTAGAAAGCTGGTTTTTTTTTCATTCAAATTTGATACCCAAGCTTCTGTTTGATCCTTGTTTTGCTGATGATCTACTACCATTGCAGTGTATGGATATTAAATCAGCTGGAATTAAATTAAAAACATCCTGATCTCATGTAAGTAACTTCCCCTGCACTTCTTCTCAAAACCTGATCTCCAAGAGTCTAGCTTTCTCTGCGTCAATTCAGGGCTGTGTCTGCAGCTCCTTCCTCCTGCCCTGGCTTGGACTGGCTTCTCCCATCCCTTAATGAAGACCTCTAAATTACCTCCCCTCCTTTCACATTCTTCTTGGGAAAACAATATCTGCACACAGACTTTCCCTGCTGGAGAGGAAAATAGAGCTATGGGTCAGTGTCCCATAGGTTCTTTGTTCTCACAAGCTCATGTACAAGAGCTCATTAATTTTAATAATTGTCATAACTTTTTCCTTGGAGGGTTGCTTGAGGAATACCAATGCTTTTGGATGGGGAGCAGCAATCCCATTTGGGTAATAGTGCAATAACTCCCCTTGTAGAGTTACTATTCCCAGAAGGGAAGAGGGATCAATGTGATTTCTCCATTGTCTCAAGAAAGAGAATGGAGTGCACTTCTGGGGATGAAGCCAAACCACTGCATTAGCAGCACCAAAGTGACCTCTCCGGGGCACAAGCCTGGGCAGTGTGTATGGAAGCCCTGCGCTGCCCAGATGACAAGACCCCCCTCTCGGCCACGCTGATATACTCCAAAGGAAAGCAGAGCAATAAGTTGGCTGCAGGAGTTGCTAGAAGGCACCATCCAACTGTCTTATGGACTCCACTCCAGATTTGTGTAGGGTTTATTCCTTAGCTTTTTATTCTCCAAAATATATCCTGTAAGGTTTAGAGTCAGAGTTTCAGGGGGTTTAGGGCCAGAGTTTTCCTTTTCCTAGATGGGCAACCTTCCCAGGTTAACGAGCTCCATCTGCCCCTCAATTCCCTCTACAGCATGCACAGGAACTGCCTTCTTGACCATTGGACTCACTATTTTTCTTGTCCACTCAATCCACTGCATCCTGTCTTCGCATGCAGGGGAACTCCCTAACTCACCAAGGGTCTGAGACTCATCGACTACCCTCACCTGGTTTAGCTGGCCGGTCAAAGCCCTTTCCTGGGGTGTGGCTGCTGTCACATGCTGACAGCTTCTAGGAGCCACAGATGAGACCTGAGTGCAGGGTGAGGACCAAAGGTAGACAAGCTATCCCAGAAGGAGCACGACCTGTCCCCCACCAGAGGGGGACTGCCCCTCCTCTAACACCATATACACCCCTATTTGAAATAATACCTGGAAATTAACATCCTTTTTGTCCCAAATTGAAAGTTCAACTTCATTGCAATACCATGGGTCACTGCACAGACATTAACATTTGAACATTATTGGTGATATTTCTGCTCTTGTGAACGATGGCAACTCTGACACTTGACCACTTTTTGGCATGGTTCACTGTCTCTCGCGAGTAAGCTGAACAAGACCAGCATTTTAGAGAGTGATCTCCCCAAGAAACCTGGGTTCTTTGAGAATAGAAGAAGTCTACTTACCTCCCAGCTGAATGGATACCAAAACCGTCTGCATTCATTAAAGATCTCATGGCAACCCCTGACAGCCTGCCAAACCTTCAGATAAGCTAATAAAAATCCATGTAGCCTGACTCAGTTTAAAAATAATTAGCATTCATCTTCCTTCTCACCACTTCATTGTCTTGCTATGGGATGTTAAAACTGCTGCTCTGTTTAACATCAGACAAGAGTGTTAATTTCATGGTGCTTTTTGAGTTTCATGTGTTATTCAAGGTTCCCCAGGGACAAACTAACAATAAGCTGAGCATTCAGATTGCACTTTCCATGTATCATGTTTTGTAATACTGATGAGAAAACTGCACTGCACTGCACGGCTAATTAACTGTGAAACAAACATTGAAATGAGATGTTCAAAATTCGGTTCCTACGCTTCTGATCACTAGCCCACCAAGCTGTCCTCTCCCACATGCTGTAGAAAGATAAAGCCCTATTATCGAACAGACTGATGTCTCAAAGGTGACCAGAGAGCGGCCAAAGATTCATGGCCCACAGTTCATTTGTTAACAGGGTCAATTATGCCGCCATGGCAACAGTCTGCTATGTCACTCATCAACTGAATATTACCCCTCTTTCCCGTTGTGTGTGCAACTGTGTAAGTAAATGCCAGTTACTAAAGACATGAGATTCTTGAACGCATTTCTAGATTAACTGGGTGAAGATGCATTAACAGTCAGTATGAACACACTTCAAATGAGCCCATGAGAAAAGTACCCAAGAAATCCTGTGTACACATCTACACTTCTAAGCTTAATGAGGCATTCCTGCCAGAATCAAAGTATTTTTCTTTGGATTTTTACTCTCTTTTGCATTAATTAGATTCAGCTCCATTTTCTCTCTCCATTCCCCCCCCCAGTCCTTTTCTCTCTCTTCTGAGAGGCCCCACAGCTCATTTGTAACAGGGTCATCATGCTGCCATGGCAACAGCCTGCCATGTCACTCATCAAGAGAATATTACCCCTTTTCTCCTCAGTGTGTGCAACTGCATGAAAAAAAAAACCCCTGAGTGCAAGTAAATGCCAGTTAGCAAAGGCATACAATGCATACAATTCTAAACTCCAGCATACTTTAATTTCCATGGAAAGCTTCCAAAAAACATTTGAACAGTATCATTGCTAGCATTGCATTTGTTTTGAGTTTCTCAAGAGAGGCATGGCAGAACGCAGTGCAAAGAACTTTTATTAAGACAGCATTCTAACAACCCTTCACATGTTTAGTAAGTACTTGGGGAAGGTTCACCTGTATGTGTGTGTGTGCAGTCACTTGATAAGTTATCACTAGACAATTCAAAAGGTGAACATTCAAAGCTGAAAGTGTGAACTAAATCCTTCAAAAAACCATTGAATTTGAAGAGCTACCGATATGCATGGGCATCCTGTGGTTTGTTCATTCATACATACAAGTCACCACTTGATGCTGCAGTTATCAAACGAGTCACTATAAACTGCCCTAGGAATTTGTTGAGGGGCGGGAAATTAGCAAACAAATGTGTGAACTAGCCCTTAAGACTGAAATTCTGGAACTTAAGTTGTGTATTAGAATTGTGTGTTTCAATTCTTAAATTGTTCCGACTGACTTACTAAATAACAAATAAATAAATTAGTCAGTTTTCATTTTCAGCACTAAGGCAAATATATACCTTTCAACCATCCTGTTAAGTCTGAAAATGATGAACAAAACCTCCCCTTGCTCCTAGCACTTCTGACAAGGCTTTGTTGAATTACAGCCTTTAACTGCTTACTCTTTGGCCTTCAGAGGAAAAACCACATCACAAAACCATACAGCCAGTTACAGAGTAACCTGATCACTGAACCAAACTGCTCCCTAATCTCAACAAAGGGTAGCTTGACACACCCACATCCCCGGGGCTGGATTAACTCCAGAGTCTTCATTTCCCTTTCCACAGGGGTGTCCAGCAGTCAGGTGCTTGGCAAAGTGCAGGAGTAATCAGACAAGTTTATTGTGCTGTCACCATTCTGTTGGAATTCTTTCCGAAAACATTGACTGGGTGAAGATTTAAATTTAGGGTTTCTAATGAACGAAAGAGGGCTTGGGGTTTAAATAATAAACACGTGGATAGGGTGGGAATCAGGTTCTGAAATCATGATTTCAAAGCCATCCGATTTCTTGTCCACATCCTCAGGCTGCTCAAACTGAAACTTAAGCCAAATACATTTTTGTATAAGCTAACATTTAAAATTAATTTTATCATGTATGTTTTAATGGCAGTTTTTATTGTGACATTCTACTGCAGTTGCTGTTACTGTAATTAATTATATTGTATATTTCAGAATGTTGTTAACTTAGAGCAGGGGTGGCCAACTCCCAAGAGACTGTGATCTACTCACAGTTAAAAACTGGCAGTGATCTACCCCCTTTTTGGGGATTCAGGTCAAAGTTGTTGAGCTTCTTTTAGGAAGGAGGAAGGCCCATTTTTAGGGGTTCAGGTCAAAGATGTTGAGCTTGTTTGACGGAGGAGGAAAGCCCCGCTTTTTGGGGGTGCAAGGCAAAAATGTTGAGCTTCTTGGGGGGAGCCAGTGATCTACCAGTGATCTACCACAGGTGTCCAGTGATCTACTGGTAGATCACGATCTACCTGTTGGACGTGCCTGACTTAGAGGAATTAATTAAAAAAAAAAATCAGTCCAATTAAAGCATGGCAGGCAATTTCTCTAGACCTTCTTATAGGGGTACTGTATCAAATTTAAGTTGAAACTGTTTGGTTTTTCATGATAAAGACTTGATTTTGAAACGTATGTCCCTGGCCTCATCATGGGGGATCACAATCTCTCTTACTGGCTAACCTCATCCAAAGGTTTAAGAATAAGCAACAAAAACTGGTTACAAAACGTAGCTTTTGCCTCACCTTCTCAGCCAAAAGCTCACGGATCCTGCTAGCTTGCAGGCGGAATTTGAAGAGCTGTGTCTCCAACGCAAGGCATCGTTTCTGCCAGTCCATGCAGCTGCCATTCTCAACAGCGAGCTCTGCCATTTTGAATGCCTTCTTCTCCCTAGACCGACCTCAAGATGTCCTAAGTGAGCAAGACAAAGAAAAAAAGACAGAAATGTCCAAAATGCTATATGAATTGTCTTTATAGATATTTTTTTAAAGCACATCTAATACACATTTAAAACACATTCCTTTGACTTCTCTCAAAGAACCCTGGGAATGGAAGTTTCCCCCTCACAGTTACAATTCTCAGTGCCCTTAACAAACTACAGCTCTGGAGATTCTTTGGGGCAGATAATGAGCTTGAAACATGCATTGGATGTGTCTTAAACATATGGGGTGGATGTTCCCTAACAAGAGAATTTCCCCTGTATGCATGGGAGATCACTGCCTCCTCCAATCTAGCTATGGTAACATTATACTATGCATTGCAGGAGGTTGGGTTCGATGACCCACGAGGACCCTTTCAACTCTAGAATTCTATGGTTCTATGTCAGTTTACGCAAAACCAACTCTGTATCCAAATTTTAAACACTCAGGCAGTTTAGGAGAATCCAGAATGAAGACTCCAACTGTAAACAAACATTTAACAACTAAGACTTCCAGGACAAGAGCTTCAATCAAGCCTGATTAGAAGATTAGGCAAACACAAACAGCCTAAGCCCTTAGATGGTATAAACTCACTGTTGTTCCAGACTGTGCAGTGAAAGAGTTAACAGAATCTTCTTATCAGCTCCTAAAGATCACACTATCAAAGTTTCTTTGGTTTCCATATGGTCTCTCTCCCCGCAGCTTAGCTATCTTTTGGACCACCAAGCTGCACTAACTCTTAATGTTTCCCAGGGTCATTCTGGTAGCCTGTCAGTGCGTATTTAATCTCCTGGTATGTAGGTTCAGCTACAAGAGCAGGAACGATAGGCCTGTTGCTTAGCTAACACTTAAAATTCACATAGCCAATATGCCCCTTTCATTAGAAGCCCATGAGCTAATTGAAGTGGGCAGCAGGAGACACAATGCACTAAGTGTCCTCATGGGTGACAGAAGCCCTTCCACAACAAAGCTTTGGCTATGAATTATCCAAGTGAAACAGATAATAAGAGAGAACAAAGATAAAGCCTCATTCATTATATTTCATTGCCACAGTCCGAAAAATATTTAGCTAAGGCCCTTTGTCCATTTTAATCACCTTTGGAAGTCCCTTTTGCTTGTCCCCAAATTTAATGAATGGAAATTGAAAGATATGCTGAAAAGCTGGGGGGTGAGCACAGAAATTAAAAACTTTGGAACTATTCTGGTGATTTAATTCAGCCTTGCGAATAAGCCCCCAAAAGGCGACAGCCTCCAATATATACTTTTTACCAGCCTGCCGAGGGCTGCCAGTGGAGAGAGGGAGAGCCTCCTGCAGCATTTCTAAGCTGTGTGTGGAAAGGGGGACTTCACTCCTCCAGCAGCCCACTTGGTTTCTGTGTTGGCCACAGAGAAGTGATGGAATGCTCCATCTCTCCTCGGCCATCCTGCATATAGTTTTTTTGTCACCTATGACTACTAGAGTGCTGAAAAACAAAGCTGAATTAATTAACAAGCAGAAAAGCTTGCGGGCACTGTTTCTTGTGTTTTTCATTGGAAATCTGCCTTTGAGGGTTAATCCATTCCACCCTGTTGGATGTGGGAATGAGGGCTGCACTGATGCCGTCAATGCACATAGTACAGTCAGCCATGCTAAGAACACAGGTGAAATGTTTAGCCAGAGGACCACTGTATTTTTCTGCTGCCTTTTGTCTATCCAATCTATCCATTCCTGGTCATTTTCGCTACCAGGTGTGGCTGATTCATAATTGCATCAAGTTGTTGTGAGCTTCAGAGCACTGAACTAATGCGGGGGCACTGAATTAACTGTCCAGAGCATCACATGAATCCAGAATGATAGAACATCCATATAAAATGAACATATAGAGACAGGAAATACTCCTTTAAAGATTTTTCTGAGCACATGTCCCTATCACATTAATTACCTGGGCTGCCTAAGCATGTGTACCAGAAACTGATCTCAGTGGGACTTACTTTCAAGAGAACATGTCTAGGATTGAGTTGTAGGCTTTTTATACTGCATCCTATGGACCACTTGCCAGAGAATGGAGTAGCCTATTTTGAAGAATGGCTAGATGATGCATTTCCAGTTTGGTTCTCTACACTCGCATCTTGTCAACCCTGACATGCCAAGGATAGGAGATGGTGAGGAAGAAATTTGCCTATATAATATGCATCATCACAGATTTGTAGAGTTGGAGGGGGCCTTGTAGGCTACCTAGTACAAACCCTGCTCAATGAAGGACATCCAGAGCTAGAGAAACATTGCCAATGGATTGCTGTCCAGCAAACACTCCAGCAAGGGAGAGCCCCTTCCCACCTCCAATTAATTTTCAGGTCTGCCACTCCATTACCTTTCCATTGAAATGGAACATACATACTAACACTAAAAACTAATGAAAATTATACTGTCCAGGCATCCAAGACAAAAATAAGTTAAAACAACATTGGTATCACTTCTTTCACTGCAATATGGAAAGATCAGTATCGGACAGTATGGATGGGCACCCCTGCTCACATGGCCTCTGGTCAGTCACATCACTGCTGTTCCTTGAGTGGCAGAGGGTGAAGTGCAAGGTGGCAGAGAAGATGGCAGGGTGGAAACACACTGGCAGGAGGCACTCAATTGGTTCTGCTGCTGCATCTGTACCGCACAAACCTTGCTGCAGCCTCCTCCCTTCCCATCTACTTCTCAAAAAGCCATAGCAACAGAACTAACCAGCAGTCAGGTGAGCGGTGGCACCACGCCCCCAGTGGTGAAGCTGCATGCTCTGCTACCGGGGGCAGGGAGCAGGCAGGGATGTGAATGGTGCCCCTGGGGACGTGGTGCACATCCCGGGGGCATGGCACGCCACCCACAGGGGCATGGCATGTGTTCTGGGGGTGCGCCACGATGGCACCCTACCGGAATAGTGGTGCTGGGGGCAGTCCGCTCCCTCCGCACCCCCATTCATCCACCAGTGCCCATCCCACCACCCGCTACTGAGCAAGATTCTGTTATGACTATGCAGTTGATAGGAGAGGAAAAGGTGGCGTCGGGACAAGTCTCTACCGAGCCTCGGCAGAGTGGGTAGGAGCTTTATCTATCAAATGCTATGATAAAAAGATGCAGTCCTTGAAAATAAGCGTCATAACATATATATCAATAGGGAAAGCCTAACAGGCATAGCAGCAGTAAAATTCCATATCAAGGCCAAAAAGCTAAAGAGTTGGTTCCTAGTTACCCAGCTACCAAGGCCTTTTGTTAAGCAGAACATGGTTCCTTATTAGAGGAAGGCAACATTGGATCTATTATTTATAATGAAGTCATGGACGGTCTTCTTTCCTGGTGGGAGAACAGGCTTGAGGTGAAAGACACAGCATAAAACCAGCTGAGTCCTTGCTTGTATCAAGAGATAAAATTGTACAGAAAAAAACATTGGGTTTGTCCTCTTTCTTCTATCTGCTTGTTTTTTAAAAAAAGTTACAAGAGCTCAGAACAAATTGTATTCATCATAATCAAAAGCCTACCACCCATTTTGCAATAATAAATCACTTTGCAGCACTAGATTAGTAGGTGTATTGTGCCATTTGCAGACAATCTTATGATATCCACTATGAATGCATCTATCAAGAGAGGAATGCAAAAAATGTAATCAAGGATTCAGCATTAAGGCTTGATCTTAGAGGTTATAATGGTAGTACATGCAGTTTTCTGGAGAAAACATGTCCATACTATTTTGCATATGCCTTTTTAAAACCACAGTTTATTTACCCCAAAATGTTGATTTTGCATCTAACATAACCATTACATAGCAGAACCCAACTATTTATCCTTTCTTTTTTCACTTTTCATTATGTCAAAGGTATACAAACTAATCAACATAGCATTTTTAATATATATGTGTCATGTGAAATACATATTAATGCAATTACATTTCTTTACAAACACATGCATTACATAGGGCTGCCATCCAAGTAAAGAAATCTTATTCAAATAATCATATGAGTTTTAGGGGTAGCCAATTTCAATTCTAGGCTGCAACAACAGATATATAGTGTCCAGATCAAAAGAAGTA
Organism: Darevskia mixta; assembly: GCA_034641385.1. Lineage (NCBI taxonomy): Eukaryota > Metazoa > Chordata > Lepidosauria > Squamata > Lacertidae > Darevskia > Darevskia mixta. The sequence goes on from JAWWNH010000066.1 coordinate 29,123,265, forward strand.
CATAAGACCACAATATTTTGGACGCGGGTGGTGCTGTGGTCTAAACCACTGAGCCTCTTGGGCTTGCCGATCAGAAGGTTGGCGGTTCGAATCCTTGCAACGGGGTGAGCTCCCATTGCTCTGTCCTAGCTCCTGCCAACCTAGCAGTTCAAAAGCACACCAGTGCAAGTAGATAAATAGGCACCGCTGTGGTGGGAAGGTAAACAGCGTTTCCATGCGCTGCTCTGGTTTCGCCAGAAGTGGCTTAGTCATGCTGGCCACATGACCCGGAAAAACTGTCTGCGGACAAACGCCAGCTCCCTCGGCCTGTGAAGCGAGATGAGCGCCGCAACCCCAGAATCATCTGTGACTGGACTTAACTGTCAGGGGTCCTTTACCATTTTTTTTTATTCTGTCCGAGTCTGACCTGACCTGGACTACTGTATCTTTTTGTCAATTAAAATGTTTCTAATTCATTAGATATTGCAGTCCTGGTGTTTTATATATACTTGCACCAAGGTGCAATACTAAAGACGGTTCCTGCCACTTGTGCTCATTTGCCATCTCAAATTAAGGCTGCAATGCTATACACATTTACCCGGGATAACAGACATTTTAGGACTGCACTTCAGTATACCACTTCAGAAGTTTCATATCTATATTATCTGGTTTCATCTCAAACTGTAGGCAGCTAGTGGAAAGCACTACCATACTGTTACTCACTTTTGCGTGGGTTATTCCATTGCGAATAGAATTATATATTTGTAATTATGAAAGAAAGCAAAGGTGGGAAATTCACAAGGAGATCACTTTCAAGCTCCTGTTAAGATTGTTCTGCTCAATGAGAGCTTTGCCAATTTTAAATCTTGCCTAGTCTCAGGGGGTGATATCCAACTAATCCATCATAATCAAAGCATACCAATTAAAATTAATGGACAGAAGCTACTTGTCCATTGATTTCAATGGGTTTAGTCTGAGTATGACTAAAGTTGGGTATAACAGTTGGGTATAACAGGCTCTTTTGGGAGCTAGTTATTGTCGGCATCCATGGGAACCAAAGCTGGACCCCCAGAAGGAACGCGATGTGCTCCCCACCAGAGGTACTATCCTGACACCCCATGCACCCCATGGAAGCTAGTATGGACATGGTATTTAATATGATAACTGCTACTCTAAAGGTTTTGTTGGTGAAACAAACCGAGGACACTACACTTTAACAACTGTGCATGTGTGCCTAACCAGGCAAGATGGTGGCACAATCACCATTCCATTGTAATAGTATTGTATATAAGCACTGCATCTTGTGGTTTGCATCTGCATATCTCAGAGAGCCACTCGCTAAATTAATCACACATCCCATTTGTTGTTCTTTTGCTTTTTAAGATTTGTAAAATGCACCGTGCTTCGCATCCCATTTATAAAAGCACCTAAATCAATTGTGGGAAGGAACAAGGCCTTTTCAGTTGTAGCCTCACAGTTATGAAATGAGGTTCCCATGGAGATGAATCATCAATGCGTCTCATTTTGAATTTCAGGTAAAAGCACAAAGCACTTTTAAAAACTGGGATTCTTTTCACTGTAGTTTTATCTTTTTGCTGCTTTAATGCTACTTGTGTATGTTTTATTCTACTTTAATTGATTTTATGTGCTGATGTTGATTTTATCAGTTTTGTAAGCCACCTGGAGCTTTGGAAGAACTAATTTTGTTCAATACATGAACAAAAATAAATAATCATAAGCAAACACCTCAGCTATTGAAGATAAGGCTAACATGGTAATCATTTAAAGTTTAAACAAATAGTCCTCAGAGAATCTTAACTGCTTAATTTAGCAGGTAAAGCGACCATAGTGTTACATTTCTCTTGTAAACTCCATCCTTCCACTAGGCAATATCCATCTTAGGCAGTAAATGAAAGTACCCTTGATAGTCTTGGTTAATGTACCAATTCAAAAGACCCACAGCACAATCCTAAACATGTTTATGCAGAAGCAAGTCCCTCAGAGTTCAATGGCGCTTGTTTCTCTAACCTGAACGTATTTAGAATTGAAGCCCCAAACTGTTTACTATTTGCCAGAGATAGCAATGGTTAAGGCTGCTAGTTTACACCACCCATTCATTGCATCGGTCATAACCAGTTCACACCAAGTCATCTGTAATAATAAGATAACGCATTCCATAAAAGAGGACATTTACCTACTCCCTTCTCTCCTAGTAATTTAAAATGAAAGAAGGTATCAAAGTAATACAACACCACAGGTAGTGATTTCCAGTACACAGTACAGACATGTTACAGCAATCATCATCCCTTTCTGCCCTACAGTTTTAAACCCTGCTTAAATCAGTTTTGGAAATAACAAGAAAAAGCAAAGATGCCCCGCACACCCCCAGCCCCCACACAGTCCCTCACCTTGGGCAGGCTGCTCTAGCAGCAGCAGCAGGGAGGGCTGAGGCAAGCCGGGCACTGGAAGCAAAGAACCAAGATAGCAGAAGCCTCCCCCCCCCCCACCGCCCCAAGTTGCGGCTGACCTTGTATTGTTCTTGGTCAGAACAAGGTTATATTGTGCTCAGGAACAGAGTGTTGCCATCCTCCTGCCGCTCACCTCCAGCCTGCGAGGCAAACGAGGGCTGCTGCCCTGAGGGGGAGAGGATCTCACGAAAGTCATGCACGCTCGAGTCCCATTCAGCCTTTCCCCGTTCTCTGCCTCTTTCCTCCCTCTTTTCCTTCAAGCGGGAGAGCCTGGCTCAAATAGCACAGCCAGCCCTCCAAAGAAGCACAGGAACTGACATCATCGGCACTACACTTTTAACCCCTTGCCTGACAACAATACCAGGTTAGGCTGCCTCCCCTCCAAAATAAAACAGCGGGGAACTGACTTCCCACCCACAGGATTTCTCTGTGATCTTTTGTGCGTCTGTGTGGGAAATGGCCTTCTTTTGTACCGACAAGCACTCTTGTCACGTTTTCTTTCATTTCAGCTTCACCAGGAATTGTACCAGAGAAGAAATACTCACTCTAGACCCCCGCTACGCCTATGTACGTACCCCTGCACAACATTCAACAACACAATACACAAATCCTAAATTTGATTAAAAAAATAAAATAAGGAAATTGAAAGAGAATTTTGTAAAACAGCTGGGTTCCAAAATCATGATTGATTATGATTTTTAAAAATGTCAAAAGATTGAAAAGGTTTTGCGGGAGGAGGAGTTGGGGGGAAGACATTTTGGTGCAAATACTGTAGCACACAATCCAGCAAAGAATTGTGCCCTTTCCGCATGTGTTGGCATAATAATACACAATTGGTCTTAGTTATCTATATACATGTCTAAGTTATACAGTAAAAGGAAAGTGGATCTTAGCCACACTGGTAGTGCTTAGAAGAGTGATGCAACCACACCACATCATATAGGGAAAAACTCAGTCTTCACTGCAATCCTAAATGCATTCAGACTGTGCACACATTACCATTTACTCTGGCTCTGGTGCATGCTGGCGTTTGAATCTGTGTACACATGACTTTATCCACAATATAGACCTGGCCCATACTTTCTTGAAAAATACTATTGTTTGATGTGTTTTCCCTTTAACTAACTTCAATATGAAGGGAAAACCTAAGGCACATTCACTTCACAGTTAAGCTGAGGTGTGTGCATTTGAGACAGCCATTGTCCATGTGCAAATGACAGGGGTTGCAGCGGCAGGGAAACCAAACAGGTAATGCACATTGGGTTCAACCTCCCCACTCCCTATTTGGTGTGTACAAGAGTGTGCAAATGTGACTCGAACACAATTTTGAGGGCTGTGTACATAGCCTTACTTACAGAGATACGTCCCACTGAACTCCAAGGGACTTACTTCTGCGTAATAAGCATGTTTAGGATTGTGCAGTTAGTCTGGTATAAGCAGCAACCAATGAGTTAGCTACATAAACCAGGGCTATCAAGGGTACTTTTATATATTACTTAGCATAAGCATTCCTAGTGGATTCTGTTTACAAGATAAAGTCAATTTACCTGCTAAATCAAGCAGTTACAAATCATGAAGGCTATTTAAATTATTACTGTTTTAGCCCTGTCCTGACTAAATGAGGTGTTTGGGAATATTTCTTTTGGTCCATGCCCAAGCAGCAGTTGTGCTGGTTCCTGTTTATTTGCCCCACTGTCTTTCCACAAGTCCTGACTCTAATTTTCCAGGTCCAGCAAGCAAAACATGGCACTCTGTGTCTTCCCTCCACAGCCCTTCAGTCACATATGTTTGTATCCTTGTTTGGTTCTTCCTCACCTACCAGCATATTTATTTATTAGCACCTATTTCTAACTCACTGTTCACCCATACTCATGCAAAAGTGGCCAAAGACCGACCAGGCAAGTGAGTTCCACAGGAAAGCTTGAATAATGAGAGTCACAGAGGAGGGAGGCTAACAACCTGGCTTTGTTCCCCTGTGAGCTTTTGCCTCAGAGCCAGCTTGGTGCAATGGCTAGCGTTGGACTAGGACTTTAAGAGACCAGGATTTTAAAAAACCCCTCTCAGCCATTAGTTTGCCAGGTGACAGGGCCAATCCTGACCTACTTCACAGGGTTGTTGTGAGGACAAAATGGGCAGGAAACCATGAACACGAAAGATAAATGTAATTATCTGTCTATCTGTCTGTCTGTCTGTCTATCTATCTATCTATCTATCTATCTATCTATCTAGCCAGCCAGCCTCATCTAATGTCACTTTAGAGAACTTGTTGGTTGCTGTGCAATCTTTTGAACCAGCAGTAGTTGAATATTTGTCACTGTTCAGTGTTATGGTGAAATAATACGATTAAAAGAGGAATAAGGAATGGCCAAAATTCAGTTGCAGAGCACATGTTTTGCATACAGAGGATTCCAGCATCAGCCTCTAGCATATCCAGAATAAGACTCAGAAAATCCCCTGTCTGGAACTCAGGAACGCCTCTGTCAATCAGGGGAAGCAATACTGAGCTAGTATTGTCAGGATGGTCTCACTTGGTCTTCCCATATACACTAGCTGGTGATGTTATGTCACAAAGGCATTGGAAACTAAATACTCTGTTGTTGTTGTTGTTGTTGTTGTTGTTGTTGTTGTTGTTGTTGTTGTTGCTGCTGCTGCTGCTGCTGCTGCTGCTGCTGCTGCTGCTGCTCCCATATATTTTCAAGGGGGTAAAGTCATTTGGAGGTATTTCTCCAAAGAAGTAGGTTTTAGGGGATGACCAAACCTAGCATATTACTTTTCCTTTCCTAAGAACTGTTACACAGGGTGGTGAAGCAGTTCAGGAACAGAAGGCAGGTGTGGAACATGCAAACATTGTGTGTTACTACCCTCTACAGGAGAAAATGCACAATAGTGTTATTATGTCAATTGTGATATAATTCATGGTAACACAACATGCAGGTCATACCATAAATTTAAATCCGTATTATACAACTTTAAACATGCATTGCTTCCCCTGCCAAATAATATTTGGAACTGTAGTTTATTAAGGGTGCTGAGAGTTGTGAGGAGACCCCTATATCCCTAACAGAGCTACAATTCTTAAGAGTGGTTTAACAATCAATCTCTTATCCAAGGGAACTCTGGGAAATGTAGCTGTGTGAAGGGAAAATGGGTCTTCTAACAACTCTCAGCACCCCGAACAAGCTACAGTTATCATTCATTTTAATGCAGAAGTAGGGAAGCTCTACCCTGTGGACCAGACATGGTTTTTCAGGCTACTCTCTCTGATCCTCAGGATGTTCCCTATGCCATGCCTCTCATCAGCCTCGCTCTGTACTCTTGAGTACTTTGGCCTGGAAAGTATCCTTGAACTGTGATGGTGCTTCTTGCTTAGCTGGGTTGAGTGATGGGAGGCCACAGAAACTTAAGGCTTTTGCATAACTGGAATGGAGCCCACGGTACAAAGATAAGAGTCACATTTGTTGTTCCACTTCTATGCCTGTGACCCTGTCCAACACTGGCATACAACCCCTGGATGTTCCCCTACAAAGGAATGCAGGCCTTATGCTGGAAAAATCTTCTATGATGTTCCCCTGCCCATGATAAGTACAGATGAAGAGAGTGTGCTACAACTTTTTCCACAATAAAAAATAACACAGTTAAATCACTGTACGGGATGTCCACAATTGTGAGGTCTGAAGAGATGAAGATGATGCCTCCACAATTGTTGCCATTGCCTGTGGACTGCTTGTGATGTCACAGAGCACTTGAGTAGAACACAGCTTGCAATGGCTGAGACATTCTGCATTGCACAGGTTTCTTCCATTTGGAGGAGGTGAACTGGCAAATGGAAGGAGGCGATCAGCAGCCAGCAGAATGCTATGGACTGATAATAAGGCAAGTTTGCTTGCTGAATGGGATTGTGTCTTGAAGGCTGCTGATATCCATATTCAGAAGCTGGCTGATGTCTAGTAATGGACCTAATGGACGCTGGCAGATGTTGGTGGGTGGAAGTCGGTGGAGTTCACATTCAGAAGCTGATGGATGCTGCAAGGCAGAAGCAGGCTGATGTATGTGGATGTAAGCTGGTTGATGTTTGCCTTTGAAAGCTGGTCAACAGAAGCTAGTGCATATTTGTGGACTGAAAGGGGGAGGGGTAAACATTAATATTTGTTTTTTTAAAAATGCTTATGTAAATTTATTTTTGTTATAATATTTATAATATTTATAAAATGAGAAAATGAAAAATAAATTTATAAAAAAAGAGGAGAGGCCTGCTGGGTGCTGCTTGAGGGCTTCCCAAGAGGCCCCTGTCTGGGTACTAGGTGAAATATGGTGCTGAACTGGCATTTGGTCTGATCCAAGATGGTTCTCCTTATGTCCTTATTGTCAGCTAATGAGCAGAAGGTTGGCTACAGGAGTTTGCTGGAAAAGAAAAATAGGTAAGCAGAATGGTAAGCAGAATCGATACAAACAAGCACAAATAGAAAACCAGAAACAACAGCACATAAAATATTTGGCAGGCTTTGAGTAACGATGGCGTCTAGACAGAGTTGAGTTTAGTACTGGCGTAGTTGCCATTTTACACTCAGGGAAGCATTCCTTTCCCCAATAATTCCTAGCTCTACAGACAACAGCACCTGGCAGACAACAGACTGTGAGGCACTGAGCTTTCCAATTATGTTAATCATTATGCATGGTGGCAAATGTATTGTAATAAATAACCAGTGCTGAAGTGCCTAAGGATTTCCCAAAGGGATTTTTGAGAAAAAGAGAAAGAAAATAACCTCTGAGTCTGGCAACAAATAAAAAAATGTCCAGAACTTGAGAGACATTCTCCATTGTTCTCTGCTCATCTAGCGAATGTTTATGCCAAAAAATATAGCTGTCAGAATGCAGTGTATTCTCCTACCTTCAAAACTTTTCATGTTCTTTATGAAGTACCGTATTTTTCCGTGTATAAGAATAGGTGTTTTTTTTACCAAAAAATTAGGTTTAAAATTGTGGGTAGTGCTGAGGGGTGTTTTCTTAATTTGGAGCCCCCCAAAATAGAGGTGTCTTATACACGGAAAAATATGGTATATTTGTCTTCATTTTGTATGGCCCAGTCTCATGCTTCTTTCATGTGATGCTCATTGATTTTTCTTCTGAATGCAGACCCATTCTGAGATGCACCACCTCTTGGAGAGGCACCAAAATTAAAAGTTCAGAAATGGATGTATTTCATATGAAAATATTAGTGTCAGTCTTGTTGCCATGACCTTGGATTCCAGCAGTAACCTCAATGCATAGACTAGAGGCCAATATATCAGTTGTGTCAACAGAGGAGGCACTGAGCATCACCACTGAACAGAAGACCCCCAAGCCCACAATGCCAGGGATCCCTGGAACGAGATCATAGAATTATTGAATTATAGACTTGGAAGGGACCAGAATTTTTTGCCCAATGTAGGACATGAACCCACAACCCTAAAATTTAGTCTTATGCACTACCAACTGAGCACTGCAGCCCGCAACCCTAAGTCCAACAACAGGCGAGGATGCTCCTCAAAAGAGCCTCAAACACCAGCCCAGAGACAATTGAGTGGCAGGCTTTCAAGTAAGTGGCTCTGGCATTTCAAAAACCAACAGTCTCACAATTCTGCAGTAACTGTATATACCGTATTTTAATTTGCAAAAAAGTATATACCAAAATTTATATGCCACCAACATTTAGAAAAAAATATGGTGAACAGCATAAGATCAACAATAAAAATGCATTTATAAAACAAGTACAAAATACATCACAAATCAATAGATCAGATTAATATGACAACATAGCTGCATCACCCGCTCAGAAAAAAGGCTGGGTGAACAGGCAGAAGAATTTAAGAAGGTGCCCACAGGCCAATACTGTAAGTATCTGCCTGATGTTCTTTGGAAGCACATTCCAAAGGGCAGGTGCCAACACAATAAAGACCCTGGGCATAAGGCAAACCTTGGGCACATTCAACAATACTAAGAGTTTCTCCCCAACCCTCCACACACACCAAGATTAAGTGACCAGGCAGGATATAACAAGGTATGGTGTTTTTGAAGGTACGTTGGTCCCAAGTCCTTCACAGCTTTATACTGATGTCAATAGACTTGCTGTATCATTCTGCACTAGCTGCAGCTTCGACAGTGGAACAGACTCCCATGAAAGGTGGTGGACTCTCCTTCCTTGGAGGTTTTTAAGCAGAGGTTGGATGGCCACCTGTCATGTATGATCTAGCTGAGATTCCTGCATTGCAGGAGTTTGGACTAGATGACCCTTAGGACCCCTTCCATCTCTACAGTTCTTTGATTCCAGACCAACCTTAACGGAAGCCTTAATAGGCTGGCACAATACCATTATTACAGCAGCTTTGATTGCTGTTGACTTCATTACTGTTCTATAGTTGTGTACTGAAAGCCTACTGTTTTGCCAAATATGCTGATATCTTAATCTACGTTGGGTAGCTTAAAACTGAAACAGATAAATGATAAATAAATCAATTTCTATTGTGTGGCTGGTCCTGGTTACGCAAGGGGATAACTAATGAGAGGCAAAGGTGTAGGAGTTGGCAGGCCATAGGAAAGGAGAATGTGCTTGTTAGCAGAATAGTTTTATGCAATATATTGTGTGTCTGGTATTGGACGGCATGTAGTACATGATGTCCTCGCATACCAGAGCACTCCCTGCTGCACCTTTCTCAGAGCCAGCAGGTTGCTGGGTAAATGCTATGCAAGTGATGTCAGGCATCATATATCACCGAAAGTCAAGATCAAGCCCAGCTGCTGCGACTATGGATGCATTCAGAAGAAAAGAAAGATAACCAAGGAATGGAACTGCTTGGAACTCAGCCAGGGATGGGAACTTTAACGAATACCCAGAACTAGGTGGTTGGCATCACTGAAGTATGTGGGGTGATGTGACCTTTATGAATGCAAGAGCAGTGCTCCCTCAAAAGGTACGAGGCAAGCTCTTTTGTGATTCCTCTGCACTCCCAACCCTCTTCACTAGGCTTTTGTGTGTCTTGATTGGCCACAGGGAATGAATGGGGAAAAACCCTCTTGCTCTCTCCCTGTTAGTACTATATAATCAGATCTGTGGGACTTAAATCCTGCCTATTCCTATTGACTGCAAACACTGGGTGCTAATGAGACACAGTGGGGAGGACATTTGCACAGACTCCCCTGCCAGCAAGGCCGGCTCAAGACATTTTGCTGCCTGAGTTGCAGGACAAGATGGTGCCCTCCCCCCAAGGCACATACAGAAGCCAATTGGACTGGTAGTTGAATGTTGCTCCATTACTGGTGAATGAGCAGTATCCTCCACTGTACTTGAGGGCAGCAGGCTAGTGTAGTGGGTATAGGGCAGCCACATGCCCCTCACAGCTTTGTCCACTTCCTGCAGCTCAGCATCTGTTGCCTGTGGCAGCTGACTCTGTCTGCCTCATTGTAGGGCTGGTCCTGCCTGTTTGTATCCTCAAGAGCAGGCATAGGCAAACTCGGCCCTCCAGATGTTTTGGGGCTACAACTCCCATCATCCCTAGCTAACAGGACCAGTGGTCAGGGATAATGGAAATCTCAAAACATCTGGAGGGCCAAGTTTGCCTATGCCTGCTCAAGAGTCTCAAAAGCACACTCAGATTCACTTTTTCCTCCCAGTTTTTTTTACTAAAGGAATGTTGAGTGGCTAAGAAGAAAACTGACAGCCAGGTAGAAGCAGAGAAACTTCTAGAGTGGCTAGAACAAGAGGACAGAGCACATTTGTGTGTGTGTTCACACTCACACACACCAGAAAGAACCATCTCATTCTGGATAGGTCAATTTCTGACAGAGGCGCCACCTTCTCTGGAGGATTAAGGGGGCCTGACCTGACGTCGCATGGGGGTGTGGGTGTGGGTGTGGGTGAACATTGAGGGGCCCAGCCCCCTAAGAAGAGATTGCCTCCCCCAGTGCCTCAGCCCCCAGGAGCTGGCATCCTTGATTCCTGGTTCACCCTGAAAAAATATTTTTAAATATTCTCAGTCACTTAAGTTGTCATAACACATTCAAATTCAGCTCTGCCACTGGGAAACTCTGTTATCTCTCTTATCCCCAGCACCAACCCTCCAGTTCTGTAACCAGACCCTGATACTGCCCTACCTTACAAGGTGTGTGCACAGGTTAAAGACATCAGCAGCCTTCAACTTGAGGCCGTCCAGGTATTTTGGCCTACCACTCCCAACAGCCTCTGCTAGAAGGGCTGTGTGTGAATGTCTTTGAGGGATGGAAAGGGCTGAAATGTGAAAGTTGGGAAAGTAAGGGATGAGAACAGCTTCACTCCATGAGTGTTTTGGCCTTTGCCCCAGCTTCATGCTGACATCAGGCAAACTGTTGCCAGATGCTGAATTCTCTGCTCTGTTATCTCTCAGGCCTAGATAGGGAAGTTTGTGATTGGAGATTATCTCACTCCCAGGAAGGGGAGAGGATACCCCCTTGCTTAGCCCTCCTCTCCCTGACTCATCTGACAGAGGGTTCTTATAAACATACACAGCTGGTTCAGGGCTTCCAGGAAACTCAGGGCTTCTCCCACAAAATTAACATTTACCGCAGCAGAAAGCAGGCAAAGGAAGACAGCAAGGGTAAGACTGTGGTTCGGAAAAGTGCTCTTACGTAATAATAATAATAATAATAATAATAATAATAAATCATTAAAACCCACCTATCTGACTGGGTTTCCCCAGCCACTCTAGGCAGTTTCCATAATAATAATAATAATAACAATAATAATAATAATAATAATAATAAGAAGAAGAAGAAGAACCAATATTGTCCCTATTTTCAAAAAGGGGAAAAGAGAGGACCCAAACAATTACCGCCCAGTCAGCCTGACATCAATACCAGGAAAGATTCTAGAGCAGATCATTAAGCAAACGGTCTGTGAGCACCTAGAAAGGAACGCTGTGATCACTAAAAGTCAGCATGGGTTTCTGAAAAATAAGTCATGTCAGACTAATCTGATCTCATTTTTTGACAGAATTACAAGCCTGGTAGACGAAGGGAACACTGTGGATGTAGCCTATCTTGATTTCAGCAAGGCCTTTGACAAGGTGCCCCATGATATTCTTGTAAAGAAGCTGGTAAAATGCGGGCTAGACAATGCTACCATTCAGTGGATTTGTAACTGGCTGACTGACCGAACCCAAAGGGTGCTCATCAATGGCTCCTCTTCATCCTGGAGAGAAGTGACTAGTGGGGTGCCACAGGGTTCTGTCTTGGGCCCAGTCTTATTCAACATCTTTATCAATGACTTGGATGATGGGCTTGAGGGCATCCTGATCAAGTTTGCAGATGACACCAAATTGGGAGGGGTGGCTAATACCCTAGAGGACAGGATCACACTTCAAAATGACCTTAACAGATTAGAGAACTGGGCCAAGGCAAACAGGATGAATTTTAACAGGGAGAAATGTAAAGTACTACACTTGGGCAAAAAAAATGAAAGGCACAGATACAGGATGGGTGATACCTGGCTTGAGAGCAGTACAAGTGAAAAGGATCTAGGAGTCTTGGTAGACCACAAACTTGACATGAGTCAACAGTGTGATGCAGCAGCTAAAAAAGCCAATGCAATTCTGGGCTGCATCAATAGGAGTATAGCATCTAGATCAAGGGAAGTAATAGTACCACTGTATTCCGCTCTGGTCAGACCTCACCTGGAATACTGTGTCCAGTTCTGGGCACCACAGTTCAAGAAGGATATTGACAAGCTGGAACGTGTCCAGAGGAGGGCAACCAAAATGGTCAAAGGCCTGGAAACGATGCCTTATGAGGAACGGCTTAGGGAGCTGGGTATGTTTAGCCTGGAGAAGAGAAGGTTAAGGGGTGATATGATAGCCATGTTCAAATATATAAAAGGATGTCATATAGAGGAGGGAGAAAGGTTGTTTTCTGCTGCTCCAGAGAAGCGGACACGGAGCAATGGATTCAAACTACAAGAAAGAAGATTCCACCTAAACATTAGGAAGAACTTCCTGACAGTAAGAGCTGTTCGACAGTGGAATTTGCTGCCAAGGAGTGTGGTGGAGTCTCCTTCTTTGGAGGTCTTTAAGCAGAGGCTTGACAGCCACCTGTCAGGAATGCTTTGATGGTGTTTCCTGCTTGGCAGGGGGTTGGACTGGATGGCCCTTGTGGTCTCTTCCAACTCTATGATTCTATGATTCTATGATTCAATAAAACATAAAACATTAGAAACATCCCTAAACATTGTGTAATGCATCAAGGACTGTACAACAGAAGATCCCCAAAACACTGAAGGCCAAGGTGCAAGCACAGGACTTTCTAGATTCCTGCCGAAGGCACTTGCGTATTGCCATAGTGGAGCTTTACTTTGAATGTCAGAAGAAGCTTGTTTTGCAGTATGGTTGGCTGTTGGAAAAGAAAAGTGATGTTTGTACCACATTAGAAGATGGATTGTGATATTTCATGATAGGTTCGTAGTCCTGTGCTGAATTTTCTTGATCGTCGAGCAATATTAAGTGCAAAGGTTGCTGTCTGAGGTGGGGAAACGGTCCCCCAAACCCTCCCTCCCTTCCATCATTTTGAGCTAAAAAAATGCAGCTCGCAAGAATTTATTCTACACTTCTGTAACAGAATTTAATATTAAGAACGCACAATTCTTAAACTTGCCTTGAAGCTGCCTTCTACACCTTTGATACCTGTCCCTAACTGTAAATGTGTGAGGGTGGGCTGTGGTTACTCATTGCTGAGGGAAAGACACTTTGCACATGATCAGAAGCTCTCTGCTGTGCTTTTACTTCACACCAGGATTTGGTACTGAAAAAAAATTTCTGAGACTCGTGGTTCAAACTAAGCCTCAGGAGGAGTCCAGTTACCGTCTTTCAGGCAAAATGGATGTCATGGGATTTACTATGTATCCTCCACATATTATAGAATTATGACTCCCATAATCCTGGACCAATGTTCCTGCTGGCTGGGGCTAACCAAACATTCCCCTCGTGGGGGAAGCCTAAGTTCCTGCTTCAGAGAGAAAAGTGAGAAGCTGCTTTTGTAGGCAACATTTATTATCATACTGTCTGTCGATGCCATCTAGTGGCTACCGTTATTCACTGTATTTGATGTGTGAATACATTTTCCTCACTAAAGCATTCAGGTGCCAGGGTGCATATATCAATGCAATGCTGGAGAACTTTTCTCCTCACGGCAGTGGAGATAAGGAGGAACAAGGAGTACATCTCGATAAATGGATTTATTTAATTGTCAGCAAGGGAAAGAGATGAAGGATTATTGCTGGAGATAAGGAGTATTGCGGGGAGTCTGAAAACAACTTATAATAGTACCTCGGAGCATAGTTTGAATCATAATCTGTCCTTTAAAAAAAGCCTGTCATAAATTCAATTAAGTGGATTTAGAAATGATGGGGATCTGTCTATATTACATTTCTGAAGTAAGACTACAACCATAAATGCAATTCAAAATTTGTCTGCTTCCTTTGACCATTTGTTGTTGGTGTTTAGTCGTTTAGTCGTGTCCGACTCTCCGTGACCCCATGGACCAGAGCACGCCAGGCACTCCTGTCTTCCACTGCCTCCCGCAGTTTGGTCAAACTACTTCTGGGCATTTGAGAGCTGATTCTGTCATTATTTCCCCCTATACACGCCAATAGTCTGTAGTGAGTGGTCAGGTGTTAAAATCATTTTGAAGGTGGTTTGCCAACTGCATGTCTTGTACAGAGATCTGCCTTATAGTAGGTCACCATTGTTCTGTCTAACATAGTTCTGTTTTCTCTCAAGTAGAGAGTCTCAGGCGCATAAAGTACATACTGTCTACAGTCTTTTTTATCTACAGTCTTTAACAGCTTGGGCCCAGATTACTTGCAGGATCACCATCCCTATATATATGTCTACACCAGTGATGGCTAACCTTGACACTCCAGATGTTTTGGGACTACAACTCCCATCATCCCTGACCACTGATCCTGTTAGCTAGGGATGATGGGAGTTGTAGTTCCAAAACATCTGGGGTGTCAAGGTTAGCCATCACTGGTCTACACCATGGGTAGGCAAACTAAGGCTCGGGGGCCGGATCTGGCCCAATCGCCTTCTAAATTCTAAAGAAAAGGAAACCTTCAAGCTCTTGCTCTCTTTTTAAATGGTGGTAGGTGAGAAAACTAATCTGGTTAATATAAGTGTATGCGTGATCCACCAAACCCTATGCGTAGGGGAGTATATGTCCAATAAACACAAAAATGTCTAACTTCAGATGCAGGATATGTAGAAAGAGGCAAACTCTGATGTTCAGAGGTGCTGATGGGGCCACTTCAGATAATCGACTTCTGCAGATGCAGGCTCCAGTGCTTTTATTTATTTATTTAGATTTATTAACTGACCTTCAAACATATTATCAGGATGACATACAACAAAATATTCACAACACTATAAAATAACACAGCACAACAAAATAACCTAAAGCCAGCAACTCGCATGAGCTCTTGTGTCCTCGTGCAGGCCTGACTGCTAAGGTCTGCTTCTCATCTAAGGCTTAAAGGAGTATAAAGGGCCAGAGATTTGTCTTGGAGTTTTGCACAGCGTAATTAGCTTTAGATAGTATGTTAGAGTTGAAAGGTTACTTTGCGAGGGCACCTAGTCTAATCCCTTGCTCCATGCAAGAGATGCATCTTGGATGGCTTTAAGAGAGGATTAGACAAATTCACAGAGGATAAGGATCAATGGCTATTAGTCACGATGTCCACCTTCAGGGTCAAAGGCAGTATGCCCCTGAAAGCTGGTTGCTGGGACTGGGAGAGAGCTGCTGCACTCAGATCCTACTTTCAGGCATCCCAAAGCATCTCACTGGCTGCTGTGAGAATGGGATGCCAGACCAGATAGGCAGGCCACTGTCTGATCTGCAAAGGCTCTTCTTATGTGCTAATCAGATGACAAGAGATCAGGTGATAAGGTACATTTCAAGTGGAATGACATCCAACCTCCATGTGTTCATTAGCACTGCAAGCTGCCCAGAGCCTGGACACTGTACACACAGATAATCTCTGTACATGCAATATACACCAGCTCCCCCTTTCATGAATTAATCAGCCCCATATTACATGTCATCATCTGCATGGTGTGACTGTTGATAGCTTTATGTTCCGGGGAGAGCCAAAGCTCAGTGGGAGAGTATCTGCTTTGCACCCAGAAGGGCCAAGGTTCAGTCCTTGGCATTGCCAGGCAGGGCTGGGAATATCCCATGCTTGAAGCCCTGGAGAGCCGCTGCCAGTCAGTGTAGGTGATACTGAGCTAGATGGGGCAGTGCTTTGACTCGGTGTAAGGCAGCTTCCTATGTTGCTCTGTTGGTTGTGCTTTCTGTCGTTTGTCTTCAGATGAACAAGCTTCCATAGGTACTTGGCGTATAGGTTCGGAAGGGGGACAGATCTCATCATTTTAATAATTCAGTTGCAGCAAAGAGCTCCAGTTTCATTCATTGGAGGGTTTGTAGTATAAGAAAAAACCTGAACTTAACAAACCAGCCCTATGGTAATGGTCGTGGCATTAGCTGACCCTTTTCTTGACCTGTGGGAAGCCTGCCAATTGCTAGGAGCAACAGAAGCTGATCAAGGGGCTGTTAGCTATAGCACAGAGGTTATTAAATATGTTCATGCTGCCAAGAATGCAAGTGGTAATAGCTTAACTGCTGACCATGACGTTTTTTAAAAAATGGTGGCCAGCTTTTGCTTCTTTGTGCAGGGGTCCTAGGTGCAATGTGGGGCCCTGCAACTCCCGGCAGAGACTGATTCAGCCAAGACTTCAGTCTCCACCTTGAGAAGGTCTAAATGTAGGCTTAATGACAACAAAGTCAAGCTAGGTTTTTATTTATTTTATCCCTCCCCTTTCCCCCCAATCCCCTGCTTTGCATATCTTCTGAGGAAGAATTCTGGAGAACTCAAAAGCTTTAATACCAGTCGCTGGGAACCACAGTTGGGCCAAGTGCAGTTGCACATGTGCCCAGCTTGCAGGCTTCCCACAGGCATCTGGTTGGCCACTGTGAGAACTGGATGTTGGACTAGATGGGCCACTGGCTTGATCCAGCAGGCTTGTCTTATGTTCTTATGTCGCTCACTGTTTCATGACATTTTGGTTGGCCCCAATAAGTCCCTATTGTGAATTTTTGATTTTGTCTCTTATGGACCAACACAACTTCCTTTGCATTCTATATCTCAAGGTGAAACCATAAACGGCTGTAAAAGTTGTTTCTTTCTTGGTGAGCTGGCTGTATTTTGGTGGTCGAGATTGGTGTTGTGAGATTCACAACAGTCCCTGAACTACCTGTTCAACTTTCTAAACAGATTATTACAAAAATGCTATAAGCCTCCAGCAAATAAAATACTTTCCAAATCTATTTTCATTGTTGTCTGCACAATTACTTTCTTCATTTAATTTAGGGTGACCCCTTTGATACAAGATAAATGCTCTGTAGTGCAGCCAGACATCCCTGCTCTCCAACCACATTGCCCAAACTCTTACTCTTAGGTGCTTGAAACCCATGGTCAGAATAGTGATGTGTGGCTGCTTTTGCTGGGTTGTATACTCTAATTTGCCACAAATAGAAATTGACTCCATACAGGCTCCAATGAACTTCCCATTGCTTGGCAATGGGGAGTTTGAACCAGAATTTGATACTTATACCCTGCCCTTGCTGTTTGACTCTCCTGCATACCAAAGCTGTAGCACTTAGCAACATGAAATCCCATCCTAATTAGCTTTCATTTAACAATGCCCTTTTGTACGCAGTTAGAATGTCAACCACCTCCCATTGAAGGGATGCAAGGGAAAGTAACACAGTATTTAAAGTACTGGGTCAATGTTTCTAGACCTTTTGCAAAGTGAATAGCCCCGCTGATATATTTTGAGCCTACAGAACCCGTCCTGAAAACTAATTACGGGATTTAAATAAGGTAAGACTGGATTGGAAGCCTAAGGGACTGTTGTCCAAATGCAGCCTGTTCTGCAGAGGTCAGGCTCCTTTGGGAATTTCCAGCCAGCATTCAGTCAAGTAGAAGCTACATGTCAAATACTTCTTCATATGACTGGTTTAGTATTGTGAAATAGGCAATTTTCAGCAACTGGTGCATGAAACACAATGCGGGAACTTGGGAAACGAAGCAGTGTGTCCTTCCACATATAGGTCCATCGTCTGCATCAAACTTTAATTTTCACCACCTGTGACAGAAGTGTGTCGATCTGTCTTCCCCCTGGGGTTGGATCTTGATTGCTCCTAGAATTTTATGGATCTAAAAGGGCTTCAGACTGGACTGTGGGGACTTCCTGTGTCTCTTATCTAGCAGATCAATGGAATAAAAAGCTATTACAGGTGATCAACATAATCATGTTGCTGTTTGGGTTTTGAGATGCTGTAGGGATATTAACTAAACAGTACACCAAACATAAGACGTTCAGTGAATGCTAATATTTACTGCTAATAGTTCTTCAGGTGATGATGATGCAGAGGCCAGTAGGAAATGTCTATCCTTTTCTCTAGTCCAGGGGTAGCCAAGGTGGTAGCCTACAGATTCTGATGGATTCCAACTCCTATCAACCCCAGCTGGCATGGCTGATAGTCAGGAGTATCTCGATGGCAACACATTGGCTCTCCTGCTTTAGATGTTTAGAACAAGGCCATAGTAAATACTGGCAAATAGTGGAAAAGGGGAATAAATTTCGTAATTTATCCACAACATTAACTTTAATATCTACAATGAATACTATAATTCTGGGAAGACTCTTATTCTGGGTGCTTCAATATTGTGGTGGGAACTCCTGTGTTTACCATATATGACATGGTTGTTCCCACTCACCTTTTCATTCAAGAAACAAAAATGATGTTTGCAGCTGTACAAACTAACAGGTTCCCTATGCACTTACAGATCAGTTACTGTGCCTTCACATACCAGGAAAGTCTCGATTTCACAGTCCTTCGAACATAAGCTGCTAGGGGTACTTTCCATCTCAGGCCCTCAGGGAAGTTGTTTACAGCACATTGTACTCATTTTCTTTCTTGGAAGTTCTGACCTAAATTCTTTTCCGCAAACCACCTTCCCGGCTGATTGTGCTTCATTCTAGTGAATAATGCATGTTGTCCTCCCTGGCATGTCAGACAGCATTTGCATCAAGATTCTTAGCGGTTCAGAATAGGTCTCCTTTCCCTCTGACTTCTTTTCTCTCTTCTGCCGTTTGTGTGGTTCTCTCAGATTTTAAAGGAAAGCTTGTGTCTTCCAAATGGAACAAAAAAACAACAACCCAAAAAACTATTCTCAGGGATCATTCAATTCTCCTTAAAGGGAATCTCATATTTTATATAACACAGATTCTATTTGCAGCAGGCTTGCACATTTAATAGTTTATGAGATTTGCTCCATAATTAAAGATGCACATTAGCGACCCCCTTCTGGGTCTTCCTTTTCAGCACTCTGCACAGCTTACAAATTTTGCATCACTTCTCAGCCCTATGCTGCTGTACCTGAAATAAACTTTAGACAGACATTGGTCTCAGATAGACATTCATTAGCCTCAGATTTTCAGTACCCCCAGCCAAAGGAAACAGGAAACAGCTGCTGGGAGGACAGTTTACATTTCACTTGTGGAGTCCACAGTTCAGTTATGGACTGTGGCTTGCCATTATAACATCCTCTGGGACTGCTTGACCATACCCCAAAAATTTCCTATAGCTGTGGCCCTTTCTTGTGCTAATTCTGCTTGCCTTGTTAATTATGACTCTTGCTGAGACCTGGTCCTGCACACTTGGTTTCCTCATCCTTCCTGCTCCTCCAGTTGCCCTGGCTCTGATGAGCCTACCTAGCAGCTGCATATTAACCTGGTAATACCAGATACGATTCAAAGACAACCTTGCATGTTAGTCCCTATGTAGGTAAGGAAATAAGTAAGATACTGTATTGAGTTAGATCAGGCTTCCTCAACCTTGGCCCTCCAGATGTTTTTGGCCTACAACTCCCATGATCCCTAGCTAGCAGGACCAGTGGTCAGGGATGATGGGAAGTGTAGTCTCAAAACATCTGGAGGGCTGAGGTTGAGGAAGCCTGAGTTAGATGCTGCTATTTATTGCTGTTGTTTTTCTGGTGCTATTATTATTATTATTATTATTATGAGGCAACATGAAATTCTGTCTCATATTGTTGCTTTTATCTTTTATAATGCTTTTGTTTTATGAAAAATTGTCCTTTATATTCATGGAAGCTGCTAATTGCGAACAGCTGGAAGGCATTTTTTTAAACATGAAATTTCTTTATTAATAATGTATATTCCCAAAACTAAGTAAGACCTCATACATTTGAATAAATAATCAAGTCTTCAGAAAGGGAAGCTCAGATGATCCTGCTGCAGTGGTATGTTATCCAAAAAATATTTTTACCTCTGTGAGGCCACAGAACCAACAGGTGTTAATGGATTGCCCTTCTTTGCTTATGCCTAAAGGTACTCTGTGAAGAGAACAACAGATTTTCTCATATTTCCATGATTATTTCACTGAGATGCCTCATATTCTCCAAACTGAATCACAGGCTACTGCAGCCCTCTGACAAGCTGATATATCCCAGCATCGACACAATGGATATTGATTGAATGAATTTATATACTGCCCTATACCCAGAGGTCTCAGGACAGTTCACAGAATAAAATCAAAATATAAAACCACAAAATACATAATCAAAATAAAAACAACAACCCAACACCCCCCAAAAAAATCCATTTTAAAAGGATGAAGGATGTCCTCCTGAAAGGACTGCCATACGGAAAAACCACAAAACAAGCCAGACTGATTTGAATAGCTTGAAAATCTAGCTCACTATCCAGGCATTCCCAGAAAACACATCACCTTTTTGTTTTATATCCTTTTAGCAGGTACAAACACCCTTCCATAAAATTTGATAGCACACTTTATCTCAGCCAAAGACTGAGAAGCAAACAAAAAGAATACTTATAGTGATTGCTAGTTTGGTTATTGCTCTTCAATGGAAATGGAAGGGGAAACCTTCAAAATAAGAATGGCTGGAGAAATTGCAGGATACTCTTTTATTAGTCAAATCAATGGCATTCTGTAGATCTTCAAATGCATTCATACATGGTAATTAAACATGGCGGCCAGTAACTGTTTCTATAAATAATTATTTGTCACTGGGCTATGACCAATTTGAATGGAAAAACCCCATGCAGAGGGTAATATTTTGCCCATTGTATATCAATTTTATCTTACATAAAGGAGGCCTTTTAATGGTGTGTATGTTTCTGCATGTTAAAGTATGAACATTTTTAATTATTCACCATTTGGTAATAAAGTAAGGATCCTTGACATTTGTTTGAAAGTTCTGACATTTTTTTTCAGTTGCTTGCACCATGGAAAGAGTTAAATGGTCCATGTTTTCTGTTTGAAATATTTTAATTCATCAATTTTAGTCTTCAGAGATCAAGACCTATTTCCTATGTGCTGTAAAAACCTATTCATGTTTTAAAATGTCACAAGCAGTTTCATATCTTCTAGAGAAAGTCTCATGTATGAACTGGAACAAAAGCTGGACTCCTACATTTACTTCCTAATGAAGTAAATTCATTTTTGCTCTAGACCTGTCATTCTGGGATTCACCAGAGAGAAAACTTCATTAGCCTTTGGTTCTACAGAGCCAGAGAGATTAAAGTTAAGTGTTGTAACACATTTAAACCCAGAGGTAATAGCACCATCATCTGAATTCACCAAATGAAGTGAACAATATTCTCAGAGAATATATTTGCTTGAAGAAGGCAGTATACCTGAAGGGGCATCTCCACCCCCATCGTTCAGCCCGGACACTGAGATCCAGCGCCGAGGGCCTTCTGGCGGTTCCCTCACTGTGAGAAATGAGGTTTCAGGGAACCAGGCAGAGGGCCTTCTTGGTAGTGGTGCCCGCCCTGTCGAACACCCTCCCACCAGATGGCAAGGAAATAAATAACTATCTGACTTTTAGAAGACATCTGAAGGCAGCCTTGTTTAGGGAAGTTTTTAATGTTTGATGTTTTATTGTGTTTTTAATATCCTGTTGGAAGCTGCCCAGAGTGGCTAGAGAGGCCCGGCCAGATGAGCGGGGTATAAGTAATAAATTATTTATTAATTATTATTATCATTATTATTATCATTATCATCATCATCATTATAGATCTGCAGAGCCATTAAACCATAAGGAAGGCTTTGCTAGCCTAGTGCTCTCCAGATGATTTGGAAAACAACTCCCACCAGCTCTAGCCAGCATGACTGATGGGAGCCATAGAAGGGCACTAGGATGGGAAAGGCTGCCGTAAGGTCATGTGACCAGCAATATATTGTACTGACTGCCACAGTGTTTAGACTCCACCTTCTTCCCAAAACCAGATGTTGCTGCACCATTTCACTGAATCATGGAGTCTTTCTTCTAGACCTGTTTGCTTGTTCAACCACATAGATACCATAGACATACGAAAGGGGAAACATTTCAAACTTTTTCCCTGTTGAACACTGTAAGGAGGAAATTGTCATAAGCAGAACTGAATGCCCTGAGCTTGCTGGAGTCTTAAAGAAACAAAGATTGCATTGCCTCCTTACCAATCCTGTGCAGTCTGAAATTCTGTACATTAAAAAGATTCACAAAGACATGATACAGCTCCAGTTTTGTCATTGTGGGAAGTTTCACGGCTAGAAAAAATTGCCCTGAATTTTCTGCTGCTCAGAGAAGGGAAAGTGTAGAAGGGCCATAGCTCAGGGGCACAGCACATGCTTCGCACATGAAGGGTCCTTGGTTTAATCACTGACATTTCCAGATAGGGCTGGGAGAGACTCCTGTCTAAAACTCTGAATAGCCAACCACAGTCTGTATGGAAAATACCAGACTAGATGGACCCATGGTCTGACTCAGTATAAGACAGCTTCCTATGTTCCTATGGAGAACAAAACAATATCGCAGTCTTTCATTCTGACATTCCCATAAAGAGTAACAAACAATTCCAGGCAACTGCCATAAGCTCAGGACTTGTATTTGGGAAACTCTTGATCATAAACATCTGAGCAAACTGAAGGCCTTGAGACTTCTACAGAGCCCTCACTGGACTGTCCCAGGAAGCAGCCCCTCCTCTGTGGAGATCACCCCCAAGCGATGAAAGAGAAGCACCCCACCCCTAAGTCACATCCACATCAGGCACTTAGGAAACATTTAAAGCACACAGCTTCCTCCTAAGAAACCTAGGACTGGTAGTTAGTTAAGGGTGCTGGGAACTGTAGCTCTGCGAGGGGCAAACTGCAGTTCCTAGAACACTTTGGGAGTAGCCATGTGCTTTAACTTTATGGTGTAAGTGTGACCCTAGTTCCTGTGAATGTCCTTTCCTTTATCCTCAAATACCAGCAACTCCATTTCAGAGATTCCTGCTTATTCACCTAATTCCCAAGAATAATAGCTTTCTTGGCCGCCACATTCCCAAGAAATGTGGGACTAGTGCACTAGTCAGGACCAGAGGATTAACAGAGTGCTGATAGTCTCCAGGAAGGTGCATCAAAGGCCACACACCTCCCTGTAACAGTGTTCATCCCTCTATAAACTACTGACCAAACATGGACCTATATTTAAGGTTATTGTAGCTTGTAGCCAGTTGCTCCATGATCTGTCCTTGGTCCTGATGACTTGCTCTTGGGATAGTAACTGACATACCTGCTTCCCACTAAATGAGAACCTCCTTGTTCTGTTTTAGACTGGCAGTATGTTCTGCTGCTCTGCCTGTCCTCTGAGTGGCATCTCCCTGCAGGCTTAAACAGGAGAACAAGCAAACACCCCATATTTTCACAGAATTGATTCAGGAGCACAGCCACCACAGCATTGCAATGTGTTTACATTGCAATTGTTATAACAACTATAGTGCACATATGCTCATTCTACCCAGCTACAAAGAGCTGCAAGCTCTTTTGATTATGAAGGGAAACAAGCATCTAGATTGCACTAACAGCAGATGAGGTTGCAAATCTGGTTCTGGACTGTACCATTGCAGACAGGCACTCATATGACCGAATGTTCTTTTTTTTTTTTTAAGTCCTTGAAATAGAAAGGTAAATGTCAGCGAGAAGTCTAGGTTAGATTCAATGACATATAGTTTTCTTTGTGCAAAGTTTCTGTGTGACTGCAAAATCACACTACTGTGAACACATAAGTGATTAGAATATGAAATGTATATAATCATTCCTTTTAAGCAAAGACCTACCACTTGGTCCATGATACTTAGTGAAGAAAATGATTGGAGATTAGAACTCTTCTTTATGACATGTTGATGTGACATGGCACTGGGGATGCTTTTTATCTCTAATTTGAAGTAGCTGGAATAGAGAGATTACAGTGGTAAATTTCTAGTTCAGACTGGTCAGTCACCTACAAAACAGAACACAGCAGCTGCTAATCAACAAGATCAGGCCTCTAACAACTGCAAACTCATTTACACATAATTTCATATTGGAGTAACTGGGCAACATT
The DNA here is from genome assembly GCA_034641385.1 of Darevskia mixta. NCBI lineage: Eukaryota > Metazoa > Chordata > Lepidosauria > Squamata > Lacertidae > Darevskia > Darevskia mixta. Next base: position 29,147,220 of record JAWWNH010000066.1, read on the forward strand.
TTTCAGAACTTGAATAGCTGGATTTTAGTTGCAGCAAAGGGTATAGCACAAGAGTGTCAGTTCAGCAAAACAGATGGCCTGGAGTGAAGGTAATATTTCATTTAAACAGCCAAATACTTTTCTAAGAGTAAATTGCTTGGAGTGCAGGCTCCCATGGAAGTCTCTACCCAAATCCTACTGAAATGACTTGCATTAAGGAACTGAGGGGATGCTCATCAAAAGTGCAGATGATGCCAAACTGGGAGGGGTACCTAATGCAGCAGAAGACAGAATCGGGATTCAAGATAACCTTAACAGATTGGAGAACTGAGCCCAACCTAACAAAATGCATTTCAATACAGGCAAATATAAGGTTCTGCACTTAGGCAGGGAGAACCAGCTGCACTAATATAAGATGGGGAACACCTGGCTTGCCAGAAGTATATGTGAAAATGATCTATGGATCTTTGTAGCACACAAGCTTAACGTGAGTCAACAGTGTGATACAGCAACAAAAAGGCTAATGCTATTCTCGGCTGCATCAACAGAAATCAAGGGAAGTAATAGTACCTCTCTACTCTGCCTTAAACAGATCACACTTGGAGTACTGTGTCCAGTTCTGGGCACTACAATTTAAGAAGGACACTGACAACCTGGAACGTGTGCAGAGGAGGGCAACCAAGATGATCAAGGGTCTGGAAACAAGCCTTATGAGGAACAGTTGAGGGAGTTGGGTATGTTTGGCCTGGTAAAGAGGAGACTGAGAGGCAGTATGATAGCCATCTTCAAATATCTCACGGACTGTCACATGGAAGATGGAGCAAGCTTGTTTACTCCTACTCTGGAGGGCAGGACTTGAACCAATGGCTTCCAGTTACAAGAAACTAAATATCTGGAAAAACTTTATGATGGTAAGAGCTTCTTTTGACAGTGGAATGGCCTCCCTTGGAAGGTGGTGGGCTCTCTATTGTGGGGTTTAGAGCAGGGGTTGGATGGTCATCTGTCATGGATGCTTTAGCTGTGATTCCCATATTGCAGGAGGTTGGACTGGATGACCCCTGGGAACCCTTCCAACCCTACAATTCTATGACTTTATGAAATGACTGGAATCTACACAAGAGCACATCTCCCTTTTGCTTGTGTCTCCCAGCTTTGCTGAGTGTGTGTTAAAAACATATTATGCCACATAGGGCCAAACAGTAGAATATTGAGTCCAAGTGAGTTTCTCTGGCCTTTATGAAGAGCTATAGATATAGCACTCAATTACAGCACAGACATAACAGACCAGAGGTCTTCTCCTGGTTCCATCCTGTACAGTATTTCATAAGAAGAGCCCTACTGGACCAGGTCAGTGGCCTATCTAACTCAGCATCCTGTTTTCAGAGGGGCCAGCCCAGATACCCAAGGGAAACCTGCATGCAGGACCTGAGTGCAACAGCACTCTCCCTACCTGCTACCTCCAGCAACCGGTATTCAGAGCTGTGCTGCCTCTGACAGCAGAGGCAGAACATAGCCATTGTGGCCAGCAGCCAGCATTGGATTTAGGGCAGTGCGGGTGGTTCCCCTGCACAGGGTGCTGAAACGAAGGGGCGCAAAACTGAGAAGAGCCGTAACTGAGAAGATCCATTTGGGGGTGCCGGATTTTGGCCTCGCTCAGGGCACGTTATTACCAAAGATGACCAAAGCCCAAAGGGAGGGGGCAGCTGCCCCCCATAATCAATAAAATTTCTAAAATCAATACAAATTTGAGTTTCTGCCACCCCCTAACAAAAGCCTGCCCTCCCCCAACAAAAATCCTGGCTACGTCCATGCCAAAGTCCACCCTCGCCGGTAGCCATAGATAGCCTTATCCCCCAGGACTCCTAGCAGCAGGTGGGGAGGTACCAGGTAATGCATGTATTTATCTCCGGGGCATGTTGGCAAAGGCTCTTCCCACATCGTCTCCAGTCACCACGCCGCCGGATCTGGCACACCGCAAGCCTTGGCATGGTTGACTCATAGGCGGGTCACTTACAGGCCCATCCTCTGGCCTCGGGACTCCCGGGGATTCTGGGCCTCTTGCCGGTTGCCGGACGGAAGGAACGCGCCCCCTGCAAATCTGCCGGGTAAATTATTCAAAACAAGCGGATGTAGCCGACAAAGGACCCGAAGGAGAAGGAGTAACCCTTCGCGGGCTGCGCCTCGCCGAGCCAATCCGGGCAGCGGCGGCGAACGAGTGGGCAGGAGCGGCGGGGGCGCTTTCGGGCGGTGGAAGAGAGCCGGGCCCCGCCCGCGAAGGAGACCCGGCGGCGGAGGCACCCGGCCGCCTTCCCTCCCCGCGCCGCGCTCCTTCCTCTTGCGGGCGCGGCAGCGGAAGGGTTAAGCCAGGGGGCGGGGGCAGGAGAGGGAGCATGTGCAGTCGGACCCCGCAGCCGCGCTATGGGTCCCTCTTCGCTGGCACACTGGATCTGCAGCTGCCGCGGCGGCGGCGGCAGAAGCAGCAGCAGCCGGCGCAGCCGGAGGAGGAGGAGGAAGAGCAGCCGGCGCCGCGACGCGTCCATGGAGGCGAGCGCCGAGAGGCGTAGCTGAGCCCAGCCCAGCCGCGTCCCGGCCCGCCGCCAAGCACCTGCGCCGGGGCCTCCTCGCCCACCTACCTCCCCGCTCCCCAGCAGCGCCGCTGCCGCCAGGGTAGGTGCATCCGCAGAGGCCTCTTCCTCCTCTTCCCGCAACAGGGGCGCTTGGAGGTGGCGGGGCGGCCGAGGGAGGAGATCCCACCGCCCGCCCGCCCGCCCGCCTCGGGGATTCCGAGGGAACTCCGTCTCCGGGGAGTCCCTTGCGGATGGAGGCAGCGCAGACGGGCGGGCGGGACGCAGCAGGAGAGCGCGGCGGGCGGGAGGCAGGCGCTGCTGGGCGGGCGCTGCTTGGTGCCGCAAGAGCCGCATCCTGGCAGGCTTCTCTCACCCGCCGGGTCCGGCTGCCGGAGCGCTCGGCCGGCCCCGGACACCTTCCTGCCTTGGCCGGGGATGCTGCCCACCCGGGGAAGGATGCGCAGCAGCCCGAAAGCGGGGTGGCCTGGGGGGCTAGTCGGGATTGGCTCCGGGGCTCCGCTGGGCGCGCTTTCGGCTCGCAGGGGATCCCGAGTCCCGAGCGCGTCTTCCGCAGTCCAGGAAGGGACGGGGTGGGGGAAGGGAGGTGTCTCCCTGCTTAGACTAATCTAGGCTGGGTTGAAAAGAAGCTCCTCTCCAACCCGGGGCATTATTGCGCTTCCCTACCTTGGCGTTGCATTTCTTGCTCTCCTCCTCTTCGCTCTCCGTCCTCCCCCAGCAGTCCGGTCCGCCTTGGTCGTGAGCGGCACTTAAGCACAGTGCTACAGTTTTTGCTCATTACTCGGGCTCCCCCCACCCTCTATTGCGATTCTCCATCGAACTACCGGGCTATATATTTTCCCCCCCGACATGCTGTCCAGCTGTCAAGATGTGAACTTTTCTGTAGTCCTCTTGCTGTCTAAGTACTATTCTTTATCAGTTTTCATTTGCAAAACGTTGTAAGCCTTTCCTTATACTCACCATCAGGACTCTATGAAGTGAGCGGCTGTACCATTAGCCCCATTTTACATATATGAAAACTGAGGCTGAAAGAGGAAATGGAGCCCTTGCCAAGGCCAGCCACTGAGAGATAGCGGTGGGTTTGGGACCAAATAATCTCCCAGATCCAAGCCTCACCTGGCTCTCAGTGAGGTTTAGTCCCTGCTAGCCTCAGTATATTCCTACCATCTCCTCAGCCTACTTTTTGCTTCTGATGACTAGGCTGGCTTGGTTGCCTTTGGAAACCTTCGCCACACTCCACTTGTTGGCCTCTGAAGTGCCACACCAAGTCACATGTTTGTTTTCCCCAGTTACAGACTGAATGTAGTGACTTCTCTGGAGTTTGTAATAGTTCTTTACTTTCTGGCTGTAGTTAAGGGCATCTACTGTATCCGTGGTAGACCTATCTTCTAGGTGCCACTACCTGGGTATTTAGGTAACAGACCTCTCTAGGTAGTAGAGTGCTTCCTACTCAGCCAGAGACTGTCTGCATAGGGCTGGAGAACAGGAATTAACTACTGTTGGTGTGTGATATCTGAAACATTAGGTCTTGCTCATAAAACACATGTACATCGCTTGATTTCTTAGCACTGGATCACTGTACAGCTGATGACTTGGACTCTACCCCATGAAAGATGGTAACCTTGTACATTTGTTAAGATGCCACAAGACTCACTGAGGGTTTTGATGCAACAGACTAAGGGCACAATCCTAAGGTTAGATCCGGGATCTAGTTGAGCTGAGCTAGGATCTCAGCTGGGAACTAGGTGGCTGAGCTAAGCTGGGTGGGTCTTTAAGATGCTATTATCCCTTAAAAAGGGACATTCCTAGACAGAGCTGCGAGGGGCGGACGGGGCGGACAGGACCTACGCTGGATCCTAAGCTTATTCAGCTCAGTCACATTACTTGATGTGTGTTAAGCCAACAAGAAAGGTGCTAGAACTCAAACTATTTAAAAGGGTTTGTTTCCCCTTCTTCTAGGCTTAGGCTGGCTCAGCCAGCAACAGCCCTGCTGCTGAATGGAGTTTGGATCTGGAATATTTTACGACATCTTAATTTAAGTTGGCATAATTTATGCTGGTTTCCCATATTTAGGACTGCTCCCTTACATGCTTACTCTAGTGGAAATTGTATTTTGAGATGATAAAAAGGGATAGGAACCTGCCTGTGGTGATTTCTATATTTGTGATGAAACACAGTGGAAGTCATCAAAGGAGTGAGCATGCTTGTATTGAGCCCAGCTACTTGAAATAGTAATAGCGCATATGTTGTTCTCCCATCCCACCCAAATTTAGGACACTTTTTCACATGAAACTGGTTCAGTTGATTTGACTAATTCAAATCAATTCTGGATACACAAAATGATGTATCCAGAAGTTGAATAGGATAGATGGAGGAAAGGTACATTGTTTGGTTGCTTCTCACTTAATTATCTCTAAAGAGGAAAAAGTACATCATCTCTCTTGTATCCATAGCTAAATATGTACTAGTTGTCAACAAATAGGTATACCGTTCTGTGGTGCTCTGAAACCAACTATATTGTGTTGCCAGAAATAGCCAGTGTTTTAAAAATAGTACCTATAATCTGTAGCATTCTGAGGACAAAAAGAGAACCTTGGGAAAACTCAGATATGGCTGACTGCCGGACTGTCATTTGAATGGAGGTGAATTTGCTAACATGAACAGCTGTTGGTGTTATTGAATTCTTGTGAACAATCAACTTGACAAATGTCAGATAGCAGTAGATTTTCTCAGTCCGGAAATATTATAGTTAGATTGATGTGTACTCAATAATAAAATTTTTGTACCCAGATGGCATAAGTTAGATCTGACCTGCAGAAATATAATCAACAATGCAAATTAACTGTGTGAGTATATGTATGTATATGTGAGATATCTCTCTCTCACACACACACACATATATATATTGCATAATTTATTCTGCTTCTATTAGTCGTGAAAAGTTGTAGGAACTATGCAAGGCACTTAAGCATAAATCTCCTGACCTCAAGAAATTCATTTTAGACCTCCGTTGCATCTGATATTTTATTAGGCATTCCCTACACATATTTAAGCCTATTTTTAATCCCCATAAGGTCTAGAAACTTGCTTTTAGAAAAGATGACTCGTGTGTGCAAACATAATATCACTGGGGGAGAAAAATAGGATTGGCCATGAACTGAGATATCCATGCATAGCACTTCTGGGCATTTCTGACAATTAGGAAGACTCAATCTCATTAATCTGTTTATTAGCAGCTAGTTTGACCATCTCCAATATGAAATCTCTATATATTTTTCAATGGTACAGAGAACGTGGAGGTCAGGTTTCACGGGCAAACATAAGCAGCAATTTCATGTACTGTATGGTGTGACAAAGAATGATCACTTTATTGAACACTGGCTCCCATTCATATCACGTGCTAACAGGAATCCAGCTGGGCAGCTTTGCGATGAGTCTTCTACCATATTGTGCAAGGATCTGCTTTCTCCATAATGCTCAAGTTCTCCATCCAGTGACTAAACTTTTATGTATGACTACATCCTTTTTAGAGGGGGGAAGTGTGCTGCTTTGGTATGGTGGTGGTTTGGTCCGTTTGAACATCAACTGTTTTTTCTTTGAATTTGTAGCTCTTAAAATATTAATGCAAATAATAATAATTTTTTTTGTATAAAGCAAAGCTGATTTGGGGGGAATGCTAAATTTTGTGCCCATTACCAAATTGTATGATTCTACCCATCCATGTTTATCTTCTCTGTTATTTTAAATAGAACCTGGAGAGAGTTAGGGAAGCGGCTTGTCAGGGCTTCCTATACCTCCCTGCTGGCAGGAAAAGAAGCTTGTGAGGAAACAGAGGTCCCTCAGGCCTCTGCTCCTCACTTTCCTTCTCCAGAAAGCCAGTCCCTCTCCACCCTTTTCCCGTGCTGTAGACTGTTTAAGCTCAAGAGCTCCAAGAGCCCTTTATTAGGTCTTGGTGGTAGCAGTGCTCACCCATTTCTGAGCTGAGCTATCTGAGTGGCAGCAGCCCTGGTGCCTGTAGGGGAAGGTTGAGGCATTTTGTTAGAGAAGCCAGTCTGCCCAAAGTGATCCCCTGCAGATCTTCACACATACAGTACTATAATAAACAATTTGTTTCTAGATGAAAGTTTCTGCAAATTTTGTTGGAGAACCTACTGGAGACTGTATGCTGGTTAGATCTTGAGAAGTTTCACTTCCTCCTCACTCTCCATCTAAAAAGAGGAACCCTTTTGGAGTGATAAAGCTTCTGTATTTTTTCCCATATTTGGACTCTAATGTTAACAAGTATTTATGGACCACAGGAGTAGCTAACATTGATGGCGTTGCTGTTTATGGTCACTGTGCTTCCATAATGCAAGCATTATTCAAAACATATTCCTTGTGGGAATAAAGTTGAGAAACATAGGAAAAAATGGTAAAATTGACAACCTATACATAGATCTGAGTCTACAGTGACTGAGCCAAGTGTATAGTGCTAAGCTGGGGCATGACCCAGACAAAGCTAAGCATTCTTAAGTCCCATTGATTTCAGTGCCTGTTCTTAGCTTAATTTCAACTGCAGCACACTTTAAACAAGCTTCTATGACCAGGTTTAAAATGTTGGATTATAACTCGGTGGATGCATTCTGGGGTAGGGCTTGAAGCCTGAGCATAAGGCTATTTTTCTTTTACTAAGAATAGTATTTACTCGGAAGAAACTTGGTTTCAGTGCAACTTGCTTTCCTAGTAAGCATGCATAGGATTAGCTCTTCAGGTATAAGAAGTTTTCCAGGTCCCAGCTTTAAGAACTTGAGATTCGCGTTCTGGTCATGGGTGGTGTTGGTTATTTTGAACGGCATGTCAAGATTTTTATTTTTATTTTTTGTAGATTGACAAGCAATGGCAGCAAAGAGCTGCAAAGCCAGTAGCAAAAACCAAGCTATCCTGAAAACTGTATTAAATGGCAGTATGTAAATACTCATAACCAATCAGTCATTGGTTATATAAATAAGATGCAAAGATTCAAGGAGCAAAGATCTGTGTTCTTCCCTGATGCCAACTATTTTTTGGGGGGGCCATCAGGAATGAGCAACTTTTGTTCCTGTTTATTATGATTGGGGGGGGGGTCACCCTTCCTTTTGAAACATAAGCAAAAATCTCCACTTAGTGAAAGGAAACAGCTTTCAGGAATGCAGTATTTATGTGATAATCCGCCACTGAACTGGTAACCCACAAAGGGAACCATTTTTATTAACGGGCATTTCTATGGTACTCAGCATTGGTAATGTACGTGTGTTTGTGTGTTTAGGTTATTAACTTGCAATTTTTTGTATAGCAACTGTGAAATGAAAAATTTCTATCTTCATCCCAACTTTCCCATTATTAACCATTCCTAAGTGCTGCTCGTAGAAATGAATAAAAAGCATAGAAGATGAATTAAAATACTGTGTAGGTGAGAGTGAATTCTTACACCACTGGCAGGGACAGTATACTACAACTGTGCAGTAGTTTCAGAAAATTCATTTCAAGCGTACTGCTGTGACATCTCACTGAGTCAGTGTGGATGTACCAGGTAGGATGTCTTTAAGCATGGTTTAGAAATCGAGAGATTGTACACTTCTTTACCTTCTGTCTTCTCCTCCATCCTCCATCCTCCATCTCCTGCTGGCCTTAATCACAATTAAATATGACATCGTCAATGACATTATCCACGGTTGAGACTAACTAACCAGGCTCCCTTTTAACCAGGGATTTGAATAGTGACTAGTTGATGATCATCCAGTGAACTACATGGTTAAGCACAGATTGGAACCTTGATCTCCCTGACCCACTGCATTGCACCACAACCTGCTCATCACTTCTGTATACTATGCCATACTCCTCTGGTTTTGATCCAGCAAAGGTTTTGAACCGATAAACTGGCAGCCTGCTAAATATCCCTTCCCCCAAAATGACACCAATTAGGGCAGATTAATTATAATATTAAGATTCTAGGCTAAATCTCAGAATAAAACTTTGACCTATTTTATTAACAAATAACAATAGTCACATCAGCTGTGTTTAGCAGTGGAGCATGGAAAGCAAATTTCCTATATCTCATCTAAAGAAGTATTTGTGGGGAAAGTACACTGTTTCCCCAGAGATTTTGAATAGCCTCTGGCTAGCTCTTTCCAACAGCAGATGGAGTCATAAACTTCTGTCCAGAAAGTACTGCTTCAGATTGCAGGTGACACGCAAACATATGATGCAATACACTCTGGTTATTCATTCACCCATTCATTTTTATTTTTATTTTTAAATTGCATATCACACCCTATTTGCAATCAGTACAACAAAACAGAAAACTAATGAAACCTTAACTATAGAAGGATAATTTATTTATTTATTTATTTATTCATACCTACATACATAGGAGAATTTTAATTCCCGTATTTTCCCGTCTATAAGACGCCCCCATGTATAAGACGCCCCATTAGCTACAGTGGTACCTCAGGTTAAGAACGGTTTCAGGTTAAGAACGGACCTCCAGAACGAATTAAGTTCTTAACCCAAGGTACCACTGTACATGAGTAGGCGCAAGTGAGTTTCCCAGAGGAGAGCATTTGATATAACCAAGAGGGCCCTGTCTCTGGTGATCACGTGCCTAAGCCCAGAAGGGAGCAGGCATTCAGAGAAAGGGCCCTGAATACCTAAATGCACAAGCAGAAACGTGAGGAAAGAGGATCCTTCAGGTACCCAGAAAGTAAGCTATATAGGGCTTTAAATATTACACCAGCATTTCAAATTTTACTTGGGAATAGATTGACCACCAACAGGGTGAGGCAGCCACCTCAGGCACTTGATTGTGGAGTTCATGAAAGGGCAAGTTTTTAGTTATTTGATCTTTCTTTCTTTCTTTCTGCTGCCGGGGGGTGGGGGGGAGAAGAAGTGTTGGCGAGGTCTTCTGCCTCATGTAGCAATAACATGGTTGGCCTGAGGCACTGTATGGTGGGTTGGGGGCACCATTTACTGCTTCACCTCATACAGCAAAATGCCCTGGGCTGGCACTGGCTAGCAGTGAAATGGTTTCAGAACTGGGCAGATATGTTCTAGGAGTGCTCCCAGTAGCAATCTTGCACCTGTGTTCTGGACTAATAGAAGCTTCTGGGAAGTCTCCAAAGTCAACCATGTAATGCAGGCTTCCTCAAACTTGGCCCTCCAGATGTTTTTGGCCTACAACTCCCATTTTCCCTAGCTAGCAGGACCAGTGGTCAGGGATGGTGGGAATTGTAGTTTCAAAACATCTGGAGGGCCGAGTTTGAGGAAGCCCGATGTAATGCGTTGCAGTAATCTAATCCAAATATTGCACCATATTTCACATATAGAAGTACTTGATATGATGACTTCACATTGAAGCAGCACTGAATTTTGTATTTTGGTTCATAAAACAGGGATGACCTTGCCTTGCCTTGCTGCAAAGTGCCATCAAGAAACACTATATACCCATTAATGGTAAAATGTGTTTGTTGGGTTTTAAAAAAATAGCATTGGTGGCAAGTGCTCCACACTGAGAGATGTATTTCTCTTAGTGTTGTATAATATGGCCTTACGTTTTCAATTCAGCTTTTCGTGCAAAATTCAGGCATCTGTTGCTTTTCCTGCCACTAGCAGTTTCCTTTCTGATAGCACTGCAGCCAAAATGTGCCTCTGAGCATCTGAGTTTCCATATGTCATTAAGATACAGGATCCCAGTAGGTTCTTGGGTCCTTGTAGAAGGCTGCAGTAGTCATAGTTCAAAAGTTTTTGTTTCATGTTAATGTATTGTTTTTTAATATTTGCTGGAAGCCGCCCAGAGTGGCTGGGGAGACCCAGCCAGATGGGCAGGGTACAAATAATAAATTATTATTATTATTATAAACCTAATAACTTGGGAGGGTATCATAATGAGGAAAGAATAAACCCAAAACATCACAGTTATTACCCATTCTAGTATAATTCCCTGCTCCATCCTTTAAAAGAGCACTTACGGTATTTTCCTTTGTTGGAAGGGAAATATTTTGGAAATTAAATAGCTATGTGTTAACTCTGGCAGCAGCTGGGAAAGAAAGCCGAGATCTAGTGATATTCTGGCTCATTAGTAAAAGTTACTGTTGTATGTGTTAATTAGGGATAATGATGCCACACTGAGCTTTGTTCAGAGTGCTTACTCCTTTGCCAATGACAAGATTACCAATCTGTGTCAAAAAGCAGAGACCAGCCTCAAGGGCATCTGAAGTGGACGATGCATAATATTTTTCACATTGAGTACTCACTTGTAACAGTTTTAGAATAAAGTTGCTTGTGCAAGAACTCAAATAGATTTATGTTAGTAGGGAAGCAAGAAAGGAACTATGTCATCCTGTGTTCTGACCCCTGCTGTTGAATTAATTAATCTAGTGCAGTCGTTTGGGGCAACCTCTCCTAATAAATCCTCTCCCTACGCAATCTTGTCTTCAAGCTCTATATAAAAGATGGATTAGTGCATAAAGAGGATCTCATCCGCTAAGCGCCTTCGCTATCATGTGCTGTCTTCCCTGTGTCGCGTAAGGTTGAGAGCTGATGCTCATTAGTTTAGACTTAAGCGATGGGTCTTGAACTACTAGAATTTAACTCTCACTGTGGCTTGCCCTGTTTCAGGCCAGCACCTTTGACAGGAACCACGTGTCTTCTGTAAATTCCTCCAGCACAGGCATCCCCAAACTCGGTTCTCCATATGTTTTGGGACTACAATTCCCATCATCCCTGACCACTGGTCCTGTTAGCTAGGGATGATGGGAGTTGTAGTCCCAAAACATCTGGAGGGCCACGTTTGGGGGGGTGCCTGTTCTAACCAATAAATATTTATTATTGAGCACTACAAACTGCCAGGAAGGGAACAAAAGACAGAACTAAAACCAAAAGCTTCCAACTTGAGATGGACCAAGCAAATGTGATAAAGAGTAACACAGAAAGTGACCTTCAGACGTCACTACATCTAGTATTTTAGGACTGAGCCTGGGTGAATTTGGTATTTGTGCACTCCTCTTTCCTCTCCTCCTTCAATGTGGCTGCAAGGTGACCATAGCGTCTGCTGCCATTTTCCGTGGTTTGACGCTATGTCCAAAACGGAATAAGCAAGTGACTTTTATTGCAACTATTGTGTCTGAGCAAGCCATCTTCAAGGCATAAGAAACCCTCCAGTTGTTCTTGAACTCCAACTCTCATCATTCCTGACCATTGGCCATGCTGGGTGGGACCCATAGGAGTTGTAGTCCAACAACACCTGGGGGGGGGTACAGATTTCCCATCTGTAGGCTAAGTCCTTGTTAAAACTCACTGCACGTCCCAATTTGGACATTATGACAAAGTATGGAGAGTTGAAACCAGAAGGGATGCTCTCGATCTCCTAGTGGCCACACCAGAGAAGCATAGTGAGCAGAGAAGTGCATGAGCCCAAGGCAAGCTTGCTCCCAGCATGTTTGAACTTTGATTTAGTGTTGCATATGAACAAGGCCACTGTGTTTTTTCCGTCTGTCAAACTTACCTTCTTATGCTGGGTACCACTGGAAATAATTCTCAGATTTGATGGTGTGTTTGTTTCAATCTGGTAGTGGAAACTAAAGTATTTGTGGGGGGAAAGGATGCTCGACTCTTCTAACTTGTCTTGCTGTGAAATGTGTCTACCATTAAATGATTGCACTAACTCTTTGCCAAATATGCCTATAGTTAGTGCACCAGCTTGAATTTAGGTCTGCTTCTTGTTCTTGATCCTGTATGCTCTTGGTCTTTCATGGGATTGTGTGTTACTCTCAATGAGCTTATGCAAATAGGCTTGGGTAGACATTGGTGATTTTGGAAGGAGCTATTTCAAATGTTTTGAATGAGAGGATTATCTCTCACTGTCTCTCTCTTGTAGTATGTGTTACTGTGAAATCTGTATAGCAATCATCGCAGTGCAGTCTAGCTTGGCTGCTGTTTGGGATGGATTGGCTTCTTTTTAACAATGAAGATCTTCAGAGCTGATGGTACCAAGAACATCTGTATGGTGCCTGGGCAGGAAGCTCTTCAAGGCCTTTCACTGCTACTGAACCAAATGGAAGGTGGGATTGCTAATTTGCTATTTGAGCAACCAAGGAAATGAACTGTATACATGTCTTGGGGGGGGATAAGTAATGAATTAAGTGAGCGAATAGAAATGCTGAGAATATTTTTGAAAAAGCCTGCTGCACATGAACTTACTGATGCATAATTTAAAGTGCTTTTCATCTAGATGTCATACCCTTGTTGGTCCAACATCCTTGCATCTCTTTTTACATATTTTATATATAAACTGTTTTGTGAGGCCCGTCTGAAAAGTGATGAATAGAACTATTTCACATAATAGACACATGGCCACAACTGAGCAGTGATTGTTTTTCTAAATAGAAAATTAAAACTTTATGCCAATTTTTCAAGTCGCTTTGCTGGTAAAATAAAAGTAACCAAGGCTGAAATGTTATACATTTACCCAGGAGTAGGCCCCGTTGAACTCAGTAGGACTACTTTTTTTTATTAGACATGTATAGGATTGTGCTGTAAGGCTACAATTACATACCTAGGAGAAAACATTATTGAACACAGAGGGACTTCCCTCTGAGTAAACATTCCTAATAGGATAGCAGCGTAAGTTACTCATTCCTGAAAAAAATAGTAGAAGAGTGGAAAAACTAGGAGTATTGCTGAAGAGTTTAATAACCCACTGTCCTCCACAGAGTATGTAACAGTTGGAAAATGTTAATCTACTAGGTTGCTAAGCAACTGTGTCCTGACCTCAATCTCTATTGGATCAAGGGGAGTTTACTGATGAATTATATTTTTACTCTAATTTAAACCTTGATAGAGCTGGTGTAGGTGGGGTTTTAACAAAACGGTCCTTTTCCTGGTTCATTGGAGTCTTAAGGTGTACCATTTATCATTTGGTGTGCTTGCAAAAGCATGCTAATAATAAATTTCAATAATGAGAATTAAAGCTTTAACGGAATATCGTGTTGCACAAAATTCAGTTTTTATAGGATATTGTGTCAGTGTTAGTAACCCAAAATTAACCTCAGATGTATTACTGCTAGGCTAAAGGTCAAACGGATGAAGAGCCAAAATGTGAAATGATGTCACAGGAATGAGAGCTGTCAGAATCTCTCAAGTATCACTTTTGAGATATATCCCACATTGCAGGTTTTTTAAAAATCAAGTAATAAAACATACCCATACAAGGAATATAGAATTTAGTAGTTGTACAGGAAATAGAAGAAAAATAGAAAAAAATGATTGTAGCATTAGACGTTCCAAGAAAGGGAGTCAAATGAAAGTGTATCTCCATAAGGTTCCACAAATTGATGGAAGATGAAAACCATGTTCAGTTGTCTTAACATAGTCCATAAAAGGATACCATGTCATATAGATGGTGTGAGTCTTATCCACCCCATATCAATATTCTTTTTGTGAAATGATTAATTTGTCCTTAAGCACAGTGTCCCATACTTGCAAATTTCATGCTTCAGAAATATTTTCATTTAAAAGTTTTCCCATTTTTTGCAATCACTAATCTAGGTGCAGTTAATAAATGGAAGATGATGTCTTTATTGGTTATGTTCTTAATATGAGGAGTAAAACAAGATAGTAGGGCTAATTTTGCATCTGTCCATACTTTTCAGTTTTAGCTATATAAAAGTGCTATACCTTCCATCATTTGTTTTGCTAAAGTCCTTCAGTTTTCAACAGTTTGTTCTTATGGCATTTTGCTTTAGAGACCCCGTGATTGTGGAATCAAACGTTCTGGTTCTTTTCCAGATAGGCAGGCACATGCTTTTATTAGTCAATGTGGCTGCCTACACTTTTCTTAGAGCTATATGAATGCAGTCAACAGCTCCATGCTTTGTTTTTATACACAGGAATGACTTCAAAAAGCCTGCATTTTTGCTAATTTACATTGTAATAGGGGCAGCAAACTTGAAACGCAAGCGATGGGTCTGCAAAATAGAGGCATTCAGATTTGCTACAAAGCTGATTATTTCTACCATTTGCCCTCTTGTTTCTCAGAAATCAAATTGGAGGCAAGGAGCAAAATGTTTTGGGTGCTGTGTTCTCACAGGGTTGTTGCAGCTTTCTACCTTGTAGGCTGGATTGTTTTAATACCCTTAATGCAGTAGTGTAGTGGGGGGGGCACAAGAGTGATTGCCCTTGCACAAAATTGTTAGGGGCACAAAATTTCAACACCCGGTATTTCTTCAATACAGCTGCACGCTTCCTTTGCTGGGCTGCGTTGAAAACAGCTTCTCCAGACAACGGAACAAGTTTTCTTTTCTTTTCTTTTCTTGGTGGTTGCAATCTCTGCCATTAGGCAGTTGAATGCTGATATGTACTCCGTCCAGTGAATATAAAGCTTGCATCAATTCAGAATCTCCTCCCCTGCGATGTCTCATTTCCCAGAAGGGCTTATTTTTAATAGTTGCCTCCCAGAGGATTCTGACTCTGTGGTTCTGGAGTTCTGCTGTAATACAGTTCTCCAAAGCATTAAGACACACCTTTTGTCCAATTAGCATCTCCCTTTAGGTAACTAATGCTTAAGGTAGCTTCATACATCACAAAATTGGCCTATCTTAGCTACTGTCTCATTAAAAGCAGAGTGGCATTGGGCTGCATTGTTGTCTGAATACCCTTGGGCCTTGCAGACTGCCTGAGCAACGCAGTGTCTCTCAAGTAAGCAATCATCCATTTGCCTATACTCTCTGTGTTGTAGCTGAGAATTGGCCCCTCTCCCTGATAAGCACCAACTCTCCTCAACTGCAGATTCTCTAAAATCAGGATTCTGCAAGTAAGGAGGAGGAAGTTTCTCCCAAGGCAGTGGTGAATAACCTTTGGTGCACCTGTACCACAGCCAAGACCCAAGTAGAAGGCTGGGTACACATTACCGTTGACTCTGGCTCCAGTGCACTTCCACTGCTGGTGTTTGAAAGTGCATTCACATGAGGTTAGCCGCAATCTTTATGTATCCTTTAATGGCAAATCTGAAGAATCATGAACTGTGCAGGCTGTTTATGTCAGCCAGATTTAATATGTTTCCCTCTATGATGGTGAGAGGAAGATATTTAGCTCTCCCAAGATCTGAGTGTCTCTGCAAATGTAGTAAACAGGAACCAGATACTTTGGAGCATATATTCTTTTCTTGTGATTTTGGCATTTATGCAAGAAGACAATTATTAGAGGCCTTACAACGCGATGGGCTGATTTCTATGCCTCCAACGGTACAGAACCTGCTTTCGGACAGTAACGATCAAATTACACTGATAGTAGCTGAATTTTTGAGTGCTGTCCATGTAGAAAGACTGGGTCATTACAAAGAGATTTAATGGTTTTTAACTGGATGGGGAAGTGATAGTGTTGTACTGCTGTATCATACACAAATTTATTTTTTAACAAATGGTCATTGTGAGAAATTCGGAGTTACTTTTATGGATGAGTTGGGAATTCTGAAGTTAAGGATTTGATTGGCATAAGTTTTGTTCTGTCGAGCGCATATTTTGCACAATTTGTATACAGTGTCTGATTGATAACATGTGGTCTGTTATGCCTAATAAAGGATATTTGATTTGATTTATGTATCCTTTAGTTTCTTGAGAAATTATGCTGTCTGATGCCCTAAAACCAGCTTCCATCTGATTCGAAAATGTAGGCCACGGTTAAGCTGAAGTGTGTACATTTGAGACAGTGTTGCACATGCGCAGATTCATGCACACATTACAACTTCACTGAACAGGAGTTTGGCACAGGGAAACAAATCAGCTAATGTACATCAGGTGAAAACATCACCAACCCCTCTCTGGTGTGCACAGCAACATAAGAAAGTGACTTATGTCAAGCAGCCGGGGGATATGGGGTTGGTGCATTTTAAGCTGCTAATATGTACAATTAAGTCACATCTTACGTGCATTTAACATACATTATTTCAGTGTGCTTGGCTGTAGACCCTTTCCAGATTCCATTCCAGCCTTTTTCTTCTGCCTGCATCTCTCTCTTTCTCTCTGCCGCTGCTCTGTTCCCCCTTTATTTCTCTTTGCCTCCCTCCCTCTTCCTCCTTTCTGCCAGTTGCTCACATGAGGATGAGTGAGGGGAGGCAGTGGAGCTACATGGAAGGCCTCCCTGCAGGGCTCCCCCCTTGCCAACCAAGGGAAATAAAAATGTGGCTATACGCAATTTTCACATATATGCACAACCATTGGCACCAAATATCTGTGCATGATACAAGGTGATTGTACGTAGACACTGACACTCATCAGGTGACAAATGCTGCTTTATAGCACTGCGTATGCCACTCTCATGCCTTGGTGTGGTTTTACCTCTATCCTGCTGAGCAGCAGAGCAGGGAGCAGTCTAGACATGAGTGGATAGGTCCTCCTTCTCCAGGCAAGGATTGCTTACGTTAGCTATCCAAGTCCTGAGGCATGATCCATTGGGAAGAATCTGTTCATCCTTCCTTTCCAGAACTGCTTGGCTAGGTAAGGGTGATAAGCACTGTTCAGACCATGAGCCGGGTTTCTTCCAGAGAAACAACCCAATAAATGGATCCTTGGATTCTCAAGGGCCTTAGGTTTCCTGCATTTGGGGGAGGCTGCTCCACACTGTGATTTTGTGAAGTTCTTCTTCCATATTTTCATGTCCACATTAGTTAAAAAAGCAAGGGAATAGCTAGTGTGACGTGAACTTGAGTGGTGTGAATGCAGTGTTCTACCGAGGACTCCCAAATGCATTGCCTGCCATTCACAAAGGGGCTTGCATTGATCTCTCTTGGCAACTGAGCGAGGTTTGTTGTTGTTGTTTAGTCGTTTAGTCGTGTCCAACTCTTCGTGACCCCATGGACCAGAGCACGCCAGGCACGCCTGTCTTCCACTGCCTCCTGCAGTTTGGTCAGATTCATGTTGGTAGCTTCGAGAACACTGTCCAACCATCTGGTCCTCTGTCGTCCCCTTCTCCTTGTGCCCTCAATCTTTCCCAACACCAGGGTCTTTTCCAGGGATTCTTCTCTTCTCATGAGGTGGCCAAAGTATTGGAGCCTCAGCTTCAGGATCTGTCCTTCCAGAGAGCACTCAGGGCTGATTTCCTTCAGAATGGATAGGTTTGATCTTCTTGCAGTCCATGGGACTCTCAAGAGTCTCCTCCAGCACCATAATTCAAAAGCATCCATTCTTCGGCGATCAGCCTTTTTTATGGTCCAGCTCTCACTTCCGTACATTACTACTGGGAAAACCATTGCTTTAACTATACGGACCTTTGTCGGCAAGGTGATGTCTCTGCTTTTTAAGATGCTGTCTAGGTTTGTCATTGCTTTTCTCCCAAGAAGTAGGCGTCTTTTAATTTCGTGACTGCTGCCACCATCTGCAGTGATCATGGAACCCAAGACAGTAAAATCTCTCACTGCCTCCATTTCTTCCCCTTCTATTTGCCAGGAGGTGATGGGACCAGTGGCCATGCTCTTAGTTTTTTTGATGTTGAGCTTCAGACCATATTTTGCGCTCTCCATTTTCAGACCAAATGGGGGCAGATGCTCCTAGGAATGCTGCTACCATTCTGAGATAACAAAATTTAGCCAGGTGTGCCGGGTGGTGCAGTGGTGATCGCAGCTGAGAAAGGAACATTGGGCTGACTCCCTGATGCCTGATCCTGTTGCTCCGAGTACAGCAAGTGCCCCTTATCGTTCGCCCTCGAGGACTATCAAAGGAAACCTAGATGTCTTCCATTACTGTTGAAAACAAGAGTGGAGTCCCATGCCGGGCCTCGAAGAAGAATGTAGATCTATTGGCAGCGGATCTGAACAAGGGAATGAATAATTCATGCCCCCAAATGCCTCCTGTGCGTTCTCATCCATTTAGGCTGCTTGGGAGCTCTAGCTGCTGAGATGCAGACACAGATCGACTTCCAAAGGATAAAAACCCTTATAGACGCTGCTTGCTGTTGCTTCTGTCAGCCTCCTGTTCAAAGGATTGCAGCAGCTGCTGTGATGTTGGCTTAAAAGGGCGAAGGCCGGACCCCCGATTGCTGCCCCATCAAAACTGTGGTAGTCCAAGAAGTTCTGTAGCAAGGGCAGCCTGCTAGAATCCCTTCTCTAGGTAAGTAAGACAAAAAAGGTGGCTTGGCTAATTTTACCAGGAACTGTGTGGCGGGCAGGAGAGGGCAGTGGCTCAGCCCAGAGTTGGAAATGGCCTTGTTTACGTGCCAAGGGGCTTTTCTTAGGAGTGGGGGGGGGGCACAGGAGAAAGCAAAGCAGGTTTGTCTCTGCCAAAAGCTTGCTAAAAACAGACAAGGCTTTGATTCTCTTTCAACCACCATCTTAAGAAGTAAAGCTGATTTAATAGCTGTTCAGTGAAGTAAATTCATTGTGTGGAGTCACTTACTAGCTGGGCAGTTCTCCATGTCAGAGTTGGCAGCTAAGGGCTTGGGAAGAGGAATTTCTCTCCCTGCCTCGGTAGAGGTCTCTTTAGGCCACGGAAGAGGTGCACTGGCAGGGCAGCAGCGGGGAGAGGGGTTAGTCCAGGTCAGCAGGAAACACGACTTCATTCTCCCAAGCTGTCTATCCAGCGCCTGTGAAACAGGGCTTGTGGGCTGCCAAACTTCCTCTTCTTTGTTTGCTCAAGTCCCTGCTGTTGATTTATAGTGCCACCTTTTACCTTCCCTGTTTTCACTGAGGATAAGCTCTTTCCATTGGATTCAATAACTTCTTTTACATTTTGCTGCTCAGGTTGCCATTGATCCAACAGGCTGTATATCCTGTGGAGGAGAGTGTATGACCTAGCTATTTAAAGCAGGTGTTTAAACCCCAGCGTGAGTCAGGTTTCTTAACAATGGGCTATTGCCACTCCATCTCAAGGTTGTTCCAGTCAGACTGTCTCCTCTCCAGATCCCAGTGATATCCAGCTAAGTCATACTCGGAATAGACACGTTAAAACCAATGTGCTTAAGTTACTTAAGTTCATTGATTTCAGTGGGTCTGCTCTGAGTATGACTGATGTTGGATGTCATCCAGGGCGCTCTCTTGCTGTGTGTGTGTGTGTGTGTGTGTGTGTGTGTGTGTGTGAGAGAGAGAGAGAGAGAGAGAGAGAGAGAGAGAGGTTAGAAATATAAATCTGTCACACTTCAGTTGCAATGTATGAAGTTAGGCATATGGATGTCATCTGTTGCAAAAACTGCAAACTGTAGGTGATATTTATCTGGTCCTGAATATTATGTTACAACAGAAGCAGGGAGCACAGCACAACTTATTTATACAGTTTGCCTCTTGGAACAGTATACAGCACAAAGGGATAAAATACAGTAAATGCAATAAAATAACACATTGCAGCAGCATTTAAAAGTCCAGCATTGCAATAGTGAAGATTACCAGAGCATGGGCTACTATGGCTGAGCCGTATCCATACCTGTTTTTCCTGCATAGCCCTTCCCCTGGATCTGTGTCATGGTTACACTAGACAGCCTTTCTCAACCTTGGGTCTGTAGATGTTGTTGGACTACAACTCCTATCATCCCTAGCTAGCAGGATGAGTGGTCAGGAATGATGGGAGTTGTAGTCCAGCAACATCTATGGACCCAAGGTTGAGAAAGACTGCGCTAGAAAATGTGATGGAATACAGGTTCAACCGAGTCCACACAAGTTTTGGCCACACACACACACACACACACACACACAGCATCATTTGTGCAATAACTAATCCCCATGACTTCTGAACTTAGGGAACTGCTTTGTTCTAATTATGGCTAGTTAAAACAAACCAAGATTTCAATCAATGGTTTGATCCTGAGTTTGTTTAAATTAGCCACAGTGGATTGGGGGAACACATTTGATGAGTTATGGTTCCAAAGTGGAAGCTTTCAAAATTATCCCTCGGTGTGTGTAGAGGAGGAGAAGCAAGGAGCAGGCGAGCCCAAGGCTCATGCAGGCTTGTTCCCACAATGCTAAACCATGGTTTTAGCTGAACCATAGTTCTGTGTTACATGTGATCAGAGTCAGAATGTTGGAAAGTAGGGTGGAATGTTACCATTAGCCCCCTTAATTTATTACACAAGTGAATAGAACCCATGCGATAACCACTCCATGACATCTGCACATTGAGAACATATGTCTAAAAGAGAGCTGCCTTGCATGAACAGGTATTCGCAGAAAGGACTCCTGTTCAGGTATTGGAGACCAGGGCTAGCTTGGCCATGCGGATGAGGCAGGCAGTGTGGACCCACTCCCGGTCATTGCATGATTCCCCTTTGTATGAATAACACAGGAAGGGGACTTATACATAGTTGAGTAAAAAGAACATTGGCATGCCCAGTTTCATTCCCTATTATTTATGAATAACAGAAAGATTTTGATAGAAGCTGACGGATACAACAGGGTTCTTTTGGGTAGTGACCTTTGTGAAATGCCACAGTATAGAAGCTTGTGGATGTGTCAAAAGAGACTCCTTAAATGGAGGGTTACAATGATCCTCTCTTGTACAGCTCTAAGCCGTGGCCTTGATATGTACAACTGCTAGGCTCTGGTGTAGAGAGCTCAAAGTCTGCAAAAGAAAATATGCCTTACAGTGAAATGTTCCCCGTTGCTTTGGGTTAGTCTGCTGTGCAGATGCAAGGATGGCAAAGAACTCACAGCAAGGTTTCACAGCTTACTTTTAAGATTGTTCAGCGGAGCAGGATTTGAAGAAATGCCCGGGTGGTTTCCATAGTAATGTTGCTGTGGAGCACTTCTTACACTTCAGAGGTAGCAAATGTGCGACCCTCTGTGTGGCAAAATAGTCAAATCTATTAAAATTGAGGAGCCATCTGGAAATCCAGAGATTGACACAGGTGTGCTTATGCTTGCTTTTGTCTTTGTTGATTATCATCTGAGCAAAGAGCGTAGAGAGAAATGGAGTTGGAAGGGGTTCATTCTTCCAGGCAGTCATTCCATGTTTGAGAGCCAGTGTGGTGTAGTGGTTAAGAGCGGTAGACTCGTAATCTGGTGAACCGGGTTCGCGTCTCCGCTCCTCCACATGCAGCTGCTGGGTGACCTTGGGCTAGTCACACTTCTTTGAAGCCTCTCAGCCCCACTCACCACACAGAGTGTTTGTTGTGGGGGAGGAAGGGAAAGGAGAATGTTAGCCGCTTTGAGACTCCTTCGGGTAGTGATAAAGCGGGATATCAAATCCAAACTCTTCTTCTTCTTCTTCTTCTTCTTCTTCTTCTTCTTCTTCTTCTCTTTAACTGAAAATCCACATACAGGTAGATTTTCAGGGTAATGCTTGAGCTGCACTAGCAGCAGATGGTGCTCTCTGTCTCTCTTTTTGTACACATATATCTCAACAACACACACAGATGCCTCTTACCCTTGCTTCTGCCCCTCATAGCCATCACGACATAAAGAGATCACACTGGTCTACTTGCTCCCAGTGCTATCATATGTATATATGCAAGTTGCCTGCCTCTTCAAATGTTGTGTGTGAGCCTCAAACGGGTTTATTATTATACTTGCAGCATGGAAATGTTATATTATTGCTAGAAAAGAAACGCTCTGTTCCTGCTAGAGTTGCTTTTAATCTTACAAGTTTTTATTTTTGGAGTTTTGAGCAGGATGGATCGATCTCAACTGAGGCAAGTTGTCACCAATAAAAAGACAGTTTTAAATCAATTTCTCCGTTGTATAAGTCATACTAATTTGTTGCTATAACAATGAAAACATTGGTTAGCAGCTAAGAGCTTTTAAAACAGCACTGGAGCATAATCTAAAGCCTCTGGACAGGAAGTCTCTGTGCCTTTGGCACCACATTTTTGTTTACTTAGAAATAAGGGAGAGGCAATTGTGCAATTAATAGATTTATTTTTTGACCCTTAGTGCAAGATCACTACTTTGTCAGCTTAAATCTCTAGAATGTTCCAGAAAGGGGGGCTAATAATTGCTGAGGAGAACAAAGAGATGGAGTAGCCAGTCACATCCATACCATACATTTAAAGCACACAGCTTCCTCCAAAGAATCCTGGGAACTCTAGTTAGTTAAGAGTTATGGAACTGTAATTCTGAAAAGGGTGTGCTGCATTTCCCAGGATTATTTGACAGTACTGGGCTACCTTATAAGGATGTTATATTGTAATAAAGTATATGCAACACTGAGAGCACGGTATAAATGCTGCATATACTTTATTTGTCTGTATCCCATCTTTCCACTATAGAAGTCTTCAAAAAAATGCCATTTGAGTTCTGCCCTTTAAATACTTTTAGTTTATGAGATATCTTTTCAAGGAAGGCAAAGAAGGTCAATAAATCTTTTTTGTTTAAATAAGTTACACACACGCATTGATCTAAGAATCCACTTTCTTGGTGCCTTACCATTTGGACTGGGTCACAGTCCATGATTAAACCAACACATTCTGGCACAACTGCAAGCATCTAGACTGGCTTAAGCCTCACACATCATACAGAAACATAGAGCCTAGCTATGAACCGTCTCATTACAAATAGAACCAGATGCAAACCAATCATGTCAATAACCAGAGCGTTTGTTCAATGCAGCCTTCCCCAGCTTGGCGTCCTCCAACTCCTATCAATTCCTGCCAGCTCCGCTGTGCTTCCTGGGGCTGTTTGGCGACTGTATCCCAAAGCAGCTGGAGCATGCCTTGCTGGGGAATGCTGCTTTAATCCACAACTGTGACTGGAATGTGAATCTTTGGCTTCCCCTGTGGCATCTAGGGCTTCCCCTTAGAATCTTGAGGTTCCTTGCATTTCACAACCAAGCAAAGAGTGGATTGATGATGTGTATTTGTTGTATGTGATCCCACTCGGGGCTTATGGAAATGCAGCATATGCATCCAGCATCATGAGGCTCCAGCCCTACACTCTTAGGTGCATTGAACTCAGTAGAAATTGCTTCTGAGTAGAAATGTAGAATTGCACCGCAAGTCGCTCTACTTCAAGAGCAAGCTTAGACCTTACGGCTGTCAAGGGCAATAGCAAGGGATTTCTCTGAGGATGGGGGAGACTTCAATGCTCTCCTTAGCAGCCTCCTGTTTCAAATGACTACTTGCAGAAGGGAAATAAAGTAGGAAAAAGGAGTGTATATATGAAAACAGGCTAAATTTGCATAGTATGTACGCAAAATGTATACTTCATGCATAATGTTTGCATAATGTATGCAGAATGGAAACTATTTTTTCCTTCCTTGAGCACGGCATGTTGCCTTTGCCTGTGAGCTGATGGGTGGCTGGGAGAGCATGTTGCTCCAGCAATGGAAGAATCGGGAGCCCACTTGATTGTTCCTTTAAAGCATCCTTACCTGCCCCATGCCTGATATCAAGAATGTCATCAGGTGTGGGCCAGGGGGACATGGTTCCCCCAAAATGGCCTAGCGGGCCAAACAAGGAGGCCCAATGGACCAGGTTTAGCCCAGAGGCAGAGGCTCCCCACCCCTGGTCTAGAGGCTACAATGTTCAGCTTCTCTTGGTGCAGAATTTGAGTTGTCTTAGCAGAATGAATCTTCCAGGACACAGTTTATATAGTCTTGGATAATATGTCATTATTTTCTCTCCATGATTTCCCCTCTACACAATTGCTCTGATCTGTCATTATGGTATAGCAGGTGGTCTACTGCTGGCAGTACTGTTTAGAATAAGCTGTTGCTTGTTCTGATGTTGCATAGCATTTATATCTGAAGGAGCAATTTTGGTTTTACTGGATAAATAATAAAACGGCACTTGTATAATTTGTGTTGAGTTGCTTAATCCTTCATTGTGAAATTGTTGTTCAACTTTTATCCAGGACGAAATCTGTTTTGTGTACCTTCTATGCTAGACCTCTGCAGGTATTTGCCTACACACTTATAATGGGACATTTATATCATCTGGAATTGGCGTTTTCAAACTGAAGGCCTTTTCTCACTTGTGTCTTTTGTGCATGCAACACTAGCTCTGCTCCTGGATATTTGTTGTGCCATTGCCCTCTGGGGTAGACAGTCTTCTTGTGCATTTATTTGTACTTATTTATAACTGATAAAATGGCCATAATGAGTTCTGTTTGTAAAAAAGGATATTGAATAATTTCTATGAAACTAATTATATAGTTAACAAGAGACAACTATGCTGCAGTAATATCCTCCTTTCTAGAAAAGGAAGCAGACATGCGAAAGGGGAGCTCTCCTTGTTATGTTTATAAAACTTTCTAGAGAAGGTAGCAGCACACACAATAACAGGGAGCCAGCCCTACCATTAGGCAGAGTGAGCCAGCTGCCTTGGATAACTGAATCTGGATATCATGAGAGGGCAGCAAATTGTTAGTTATTTAAAAACAACCAAGAGTCTAATTACAGGTAGGTAGCCGTGTTGGTCTGTCATAGTCAAAACAAAATAAAAAATAAAAAAATTCCTTCCAGTAGCACTTAAGAGTCTTATGTCACCACAAAGACTAACAAATGTATTATGGCATAACCCTTTGTAGACTCAAGCCTTCTTTGACAAATACATGAAGTGAAATATTAGTTGGCAGGTACCGGTATATAAAGGAGACAGTTGTAAGGTAGGATTATGTGACAATGAGATGCAGAAATCACAACCAGCAATAATTGAAACTTAAATTCATGTTAAATAGGCACATAATGGATTGATGAGGCACTTGTGAGATTTTTCAGTGTCATCCTCCAAAATGGATTGATGAGGCACTTGTGAGATTTTTCAGTGTCATCCTCCAAAATAACTTGACTAACTTTGGGTATAATGTACTTGCTTGTGATGAGGAGGACTACCGGTATTTGCTGATTTACCAAGGGGGGTGGGTGGGTTTGGGGATAGACAAGGCTGAATGCAGTCTTTGGACCAAAGAAAGGCTAAAAAAATTGTCACACCTGTTTTTTTTTTAACACTGATATAGCGATGGGGATGTATCAGTGGCATTGACATTGGCACCTCTGGGCATTGTGTGTATTTTTCTGTCATTATGGCAGGTTGCTCCTCCAACAAGACAACATTTTTCTTCTTCCTGAAACTTCATAGGCCAATGTCCATTTTGAATGTCATTGTGAAGTTGTGGACATATGATCACCTGTGCTGCCAGCCACAGCAGAGCTCAGTGGAGGGAGAAGCCAGCCAACCCGCCGAGTGTCAGGGGGGTACTCGCCTGGAGGCAGAGTCTGTATGCAAGGTTCAGTCCAGTTCTAAGGTCAGGAGTACCTCAGTGCACATAGACAATTCGGGGGTCAAGAAAGTCGAGGGTGCATGGTCACAAGAAGCAAGATCTAGTCAGGAATGACAAATGCTGTTTCCAGCAACTGACTGAGGCTGGAAAGCCTGCTTAAGAAAGCTGGAGCCAGCTGGTTCTCATCAGGAGCATGAAGGTTGATCAACAGCAGGTGGAGTCACTTCACCTTCTGCTCCTTCAGGCTGCTGCTCAGCAGGTGAAGCTGACTCCTGGCTCATGACATCACCCTCTATCTCCCTCTAATGGAGTTTATGTAGCAGGTGTTTCATTTCATATCTTTCCTTGTTTTGGCGATTCAGCGGTCTGTACAGTGACTTCCAAAAGATCATGACTACAGCTGCCAGAGGGCTTTGCAAACAGGAAGTGGGCTTCACACAACTTCCTTTTGAGAATGAAGTACCGGGTTTCTGTAAGCTGCTGAGTGTAGCGATCACTCGGCAGGAGAGAGCTCACTTTGTCTCCTCTCCAAGGGTGAGCAGACTGTGAATGGGATTTTATTTCAACCATACTGTACTGTAAGAAAAGAGAGCCGCTCCAGGAAATGAGCCGTTGCAAGGTAATATAATTCTCTTTGCTCTCCATATGGTTTACATTTGAAACTTTGCCCCAAGCAAAGATCACCTGGCATCAGGACAACTGGATTATTCATGTTCACTTTTGCCTGCTTTGTGTCCCACTGTGATAAAGCAACTCAAATTCTAAGGATTGGATTTGTGGTAAAGGGAACTTGATGCTGATTATATTGTTAATTCTAATGATTGTTGTGCTCTGTTTCTATTCAGCAAAATGACAGAATCAGCAGTGGTGGCAAAAGCCTCCGTGCTCCCTCATATTTCAAAGCAATAACTGTGGAGTGAGCACATCTCCAGAAATATAAAATTCAGCATACAGAAGGAGTTAGGAACCTGTTGCCTTCCATATATTGGATTGTAATTTACCACCATCATTTTATTTGTGTGCTGCCTTTCTGTAGTTAAAACCATGCTCAAGGTAGCATACAACGTGAAAAGAGTTGCATAATTGCAAAAGTAGTTATTAGACAAATAAAACACATCAAAAAGTACATAACAAAATTGAACAGCATTCCCAGCAATAGACGCCTGAAATCCTACAACATCTGGAGGGCCACAGGTTCCTCACCCCAATATATAGAATTGAGCTACATGTACCAACAGTCTTATGTGACTAATGATAGTAAAAGGCAGTTTATCTGGAACAATAATTGTGTGTGTTTATTTTCATATTTTATATGAGGGTTTTTGTTTATCAGTGCAACGTTTTCCTCCTAGTTTACATAGGGAGGTTCACTATGCCAAAATTTAAGAAGAGGGAAAATGCTACCTAAAAAAGAGAGAGATATTTTATCATAACAAGGTGTTTCTACTCTCAAGAAAAGGAATTGACATGCAGGCTACTACAGTACAGCCTCTTCCATAGTGACAAATAAACAGTGATTGATACTTGGCATCAGCATGATGCCCTGAGCTCTTGAGTCGTACGCTGATTTTTGAAATCAGTTGCCCTTAAAAATCTTAATGTGTCTTAACTTATACAGTATCTGAATCTTAGGGCCAAACGAGATGAGATACCACTCCTGCAGTTAGCAATTGCATGCATGGCTTTTAAAAAGTAAATTGCAGGTGTGGACCTACCAATCTGGAGTGCAATATTGGCATGGGTGATAAGTAGACTTTGTCCCCTTTGTCTCCCCATGGGGTCCTGTCTTGGATCACCCCTGCTATTTGTATGGGGGTGGTGGAATCCCCCATTCACTCCAAAGTCCAGTCTTGTGGTCTGTCCAGCTGCAGCACTAGAATGAAAAGTGCATTGTGAGCTTTTTTATTGACGTAGCTTAAAGGCACAAATCAATTGCCCCTACAATTGGCCATCAAAGTCGATATGGTAATGGGAAATTCAGTGGTCTGGACTCCTTTTTGACTCGTGCGTCAGCAAGAAAATTGCCAGTTAAGATTAAGCTGCAAAATGTTACATGCAATAGGAATAAAAAAAGAGAAAAGAGCAGCTCCATTGACTTGTGTTCAACGGCTGAAAAGTGTCGTGTTGACTCATAAATGGCACATATTGGAGCTGGATTAATTAGTGACAATCAGTGGGAGATTTTCAGTTTTGGATGGGTCGCTATAGCAGCTGCCCCTTTAATTCTGGAGCAAGCCAAAACCTGCCCACTTCTTTTAAGACTTGCTTTTCCTTAAAGACATGTCAACATTTCTGCTTGCTTTGGAAATGCACTGAGATGGAAATCTAAAACCAGGGTTGACTGAGGACCTTGATGAAATTATTGATGTCCCTTTGGGACAGCTGGTCCAAAGATCTGTCATCAAGTGCAGTGCAGGCAGGACAGTGAATCCCGTGACTTCAGCCTTTACCGGCCGTGTATATGACTGTGCCTGCCTTGAGCAGAAAGTGCAGATGGGGACTTCTTGCTATGAAGTAGCAGCAAAGTCCATAATTTCATTACACCCCCACCCAAGAGACAGGACATTTGAGTGCTGAATCCCAAAACATAGGTGCTGGGCCTCAAGTTGTCTTCTCCTGCTGAAACATTAAGTATGAATGCTAATTGTGATAACTGGTTTATGCAGAATTGATGGCACCTGCAGATGCAGCTGGGCATTTGTCCACTCACAGGCATGTTTTATTACTTCACATGCTCCAGGGCTTTATCCTGCTACCAGAATCCAGTCCTGACACAGGTCAAGCTAACCGTACCTGACCTGGTTGGGGCTAATAGGAGTTATAGTCCAAAACATCTGAAGGAGCCCAGATTGGCAAAGGCTAGATTAAGCCATCAGAGTACAATTTATGTCAGCATGCAAGCACTGTGGGTTATGAGTTGCTGAGATTCTGCATCTGCATGTATATGTTTCAGTTTGGAGTTGGGTGGCATAGCAGATGGCACAGAAGACACTGCTCACAGAAAGCCAACTGTTAGAGGTGGTTCAGGCCTCTGAAGTAGGGGAGCAGATGCTCTACTCATCATTGGCCCATCTGCTCTCTCTGCTTCTGCCATATCTACAGGCACTTGTGTATCAGTGGTAAATGAACAAAAGAACAATCACAGCCACCCTATTCATCATGGTCCCAGCTGCTTAGTCATTGACTGTGACTAAGGGATGGGGGTGGGTGGGATGAGGAATAGCTGTTGAACCTTCATGAAAATTCAGCATGGAAACACAGCACAGCAGATTTTGAGTTAAGACTTTAACTGAGTGGAAATGTGGCTTGTTGCTAAGTCTGAACCGGCTGGTGGACATGGCATGATTCTGTGGGACAGAAGAACACCCCAAATGCAGCTTGTAGTGTAGTCAGCATCAAGATAGTCTCTGGCAATGGTCCTGGGAGTTCTCCTGACCCCTCCAGAGCCACAGATCTGGGTGCTTGGGGGAAGGAATGGAAGCCCTTGCATGGGCTAGCGCTAGCAGACCCATTCATTCAATATGTGAATAGGAGCTTGAACGCTGACCTCATATGACTCATTTGAATTCATTGGAGCTTCATAGGAATATGATCCTGCCTTCAGTTCTGGGATAGTCTCATGAAGATGGTTGCTGCTTCAATGGTTTGTAGAAGCTCTCAATAATTAAATTGTTCTGAGAGTCACGTTCTGTGGGGCCAGCGTGGCTACCAAAAACTCTGCTGTGGAGCTCACACAGATGGGCAAAGCATCTGCTTCCAATATAAATGTGCAAATGTTATGATAGGACACCTGTTGACTTCTTCCTTTGTTTATTGGGCCAAATACGGCCTATTGGTTCAAAAAAGCAACAAACAGTCTATGGCCTGCAATTTACTTATGGTTCTCCAAATGCCTTAAGGACTATGTGTGAAAGTCATCACTGACCATACAATATGTTCCCATTGCTAATTAAGCAGCCTGTAAACCACAGGTGTAAGGAACACAATACTCCCTGTTGTAAGATAATTGCTGGAAAGTGGCAAGAGAATGGCTTACTGCCAAGGAAACTACTTCAGGGACCTGGCTCTCCCTTCTTTGAAAGCAGCAGCTCATTTTAAGAAGCAGGTCCAAGCAGTGAATATTCACCCCCAGTGACAGTATGGAAGCCTGTTCTCATATGTTAAAAAAAAAGACTTGTGCTTTTAAGTGTTTTAGACAAAAGAGGTATATCCTCACGTAGGGATGGATGGATCAGGTTCTCTCCAGCCCATGTCAGTGTCACAAGCCCATTCCATCTTGTTTCTGCATCCATCTCCAGGTTGTTGGGTTTTTTTAAAAAAAAAACCTGCATAGGACGATCACATTAACTTTGGATATGCATGCATTTTTGTTTACACCTTATCCTAAAAAGCTTAGAACATTATTTAAAAAGCAACAACTGTATTGTAAATTTTGAGAGGCAAATTTGGTATCTTATTCCCAGAGTGGATGGATCAGGACAGTGTGTATCAGAATTTGCACCAAAAAACAAGAAGGAACAAAAAAACTAAAATACAATTCCCCAGCAACTTTGGTTCAGAGGTGTCGATGCTAAAGGCTGATGTACACCTTTGCTTGTTCATACCATACAGACATATAAAGGAATATGGAAATTGTCCATTATCCCTGTCAGATAATAATAAATAAGACCAGTTCAAGAAGCACAAGAAACATCCCCGTCAGATACAGTTGTTTGATTAGGAACATGGCACAATTAAATTAATCCCATCCATTGTGTTTTACATTTCATTGGGAGCATTGTGGAAGTTTAAGGAGCACAAGCAAAAGTGCCGCTTCATATTTTGAGGCAGGGAGAATAATAATAATAATAATAATAATAACAATAACAATAACAATAACAATAACAATAATTTATTATTTATACCCTGCCCATCTGGCTGGGTTTCCCCAGCCACTCTGGGCAGCTTCCAACAAAATATGAAAATACAATAGTCTGTTAAACATTAAAAGCTTCCCTAAACAGGGCTGCCTTCCGACGTCTTCTAAAATCTGGTAGTTGTTTTTCTCTTTGACATCTGGTGGGAGGGTGTTCCACAGGGCGGGTGCCACTACCGAGAAGGCCCTCTGCCTGGTTCCCTGTAACCTCACTTCTCGCAGTGAGGGAACCGGCAGAAGGCCCTTGGTGCTGGACCTCAGAGAAGATTTGCAGTAAGATTTGAAAGCTTCCGCTTGGATCAAATTGAAGGTCAGATTCCAGAAAGCAGTGTAGAGGATTTGCTGAGGTTATTTTTTATACCTCATAATTACTAGGGACATTGATGCCCCTGAGGCATGGTCATGTGTATCCTGTTCTGCTGGCGCTTAGGGACTCACAAGGGAAGTGATATACATTCCCAAGGCATCTTCCAGTCAGACTCCTGGGCAGCCCTGCTATCTGAGCTATGGAAGGTGTTTGTCTCAGACAAGGACCAGAGTCATCCAAAGGCTTAGAAAGGCTGGTAGGGCTTTCCCTTTCAGAGGCTGTGCCCTCCCTTGGAAAGCTGTCTGCAATCTTTAAAGGGCTCGTAGCTGATTCTACAGTCCCAAGCACCTGTCTGACTGTGGAGCAGGGGAAACGGCGGGGAGTTATTCCCGGAGTCTGCAGATGATGGGAGAGCCACATCCTCAGGCTGAGTTGCTGTAAATGGGAGTGCTAAGGACCCCACACCACAGGAGGGTAACATGCGAGTCATCCAAATATATGTCCTCCTCATGATAATACATGGTCTGAAACATTGCGGGGGGGGGGTTGCCTCACATGCCAGCTGTTGTCAAAAAGTAAATCCAGGCTGCTCAAAGGAAACATACAAAATGTTCTTTGAAGAAATGCTTTGGAGCCCAGTCCTGCCCGTGTGTTGTTTGTGCTGTGCACAGGTATTGGTATCTGTATGCTGGTTAGTTGGTGGAGACAAGTAGAACTGATTTTTAAAAATGAATAACGTTAAGCATGTAATTTTCCAGAAACAGGAAAACCCCCATTTTAGAACCTTGTTTAAATTTGCAGGTGGTTTTAAAACCAGTTATAGTTGCTGGTATTCAACAGTCTCCTGCCTTGCTGCTGGGTCCCCCCCCCCCTTGATCGTTGAGTGTCTAAATGCTCCCGATTCCAGGACTTTTTCTCCCCTCTATTTATGATCTCTCAGAGAACTGTTCAATTGACTAATCTGTTCTCCCTGGCACCTTCAGCATTTCAGCCCAGTTTTTCAAAACTGGCTGTTATGTTTTCATCTTAATGGCAACCTCTGACACTGCTGCTTACACAGTTGTGAGTGGGCTTTTGCCTCATTTGGAGTCAG
Organism: Darevskia mixta; assembly: GCA_034641385.1. NCBI lineage: Eukaryota > Metazoa > Chordata > Lepidosauria > Squamata > Lacertidae > Darevskia > Darevskia mixta. The sequence goes on from JAWWNH010000066.1 coordinate 29,179,242, forward strand.
CCACTTACAACAACAATCCCACTAGTACTTGGGCTTTTTCTTGGGTCACTAGGGACAACCCTATTCCCCCAAGTAGCTCTAGGTGTACCTGTTGAGTAGGTCTATCATCCCCAAATGTGAGTACTCCGCTACCTAGCCCAACTTCATGCTAATGATTGTGTATAGCTTTGGAAGTCCACAATTCCTATTGGCACCCAACAATAGCCATCAAGAGTAGCAGAATTGTTAAATTGGTGACCATTATTCTTACATGAAAAGACACTAGCTCTATCCTGTCACAGTGCCTCTGCTAGTGTAACCCCAGTCAAAATGCTTGCAGTAAATGCATAGCATTAAGAGTGGACTTTTTAGCTCAATAACCCACCAGCTGTGAGAGGTATACTTTTTGCACTGGCAGCAGTTGTAAGTCAGACCAATTCGTAGTGTATTCTGAGCCATCCCAGGAGGTGGCTTTTGCCCATGCAGCTTAGAGATTTGAGTGTTGCTCGCTTGCAGCTTGGTTGTTCCATTGTGAGCCCCTTAGGAAACATTGACCTTTTCTAGAATCTTAGTTCACTTTTTAATTTTATCTTGTAGGAATCGTACGAGCCCAGACATGCCTGTGAATGTGAAGGAATCTAGGCAGGTGAGCTGTGAATTCCCAGTGAAACAGATCTTTTTTTTGTAAAGCACAGAACAACTTTTCAGTTATGGGAAATAATAATAAAGCAATGAAATACATTTTTATAACTTGTTTTCACACAATCTTTTCTCCAAATCCTGAATTCATTGGTAAATGGCACATACTGCTTAGACGCAAGCACAGCTCAGTTGCTTTCAGTGCAGTTGGATCTCCTCTTTGGCCATCTAAGTTATTTTCTTGGGTCACCATTAGTATGTGCGACTTCCCCTCTTCCTGAACCTAGAGTCCACGAAAATAACCTTATAAGGAGGCATTAGCTATGGGGGTGTCTAGATGTATATAGCAGGTCACAGACACATTGTAGGAATGTACAGACCAATTAGATGTACAATATCTCGTAAGGATTGAGGAAGTACATTTTTCCTGTTTCCTTTTGAAACTGGCTGAATCAGAACTCATTCATTTGTCCCCTGTCAAAATGCCACTTTCTTTAGAGCAGTTCTTCAACTTTTAGTTGCTGGGTTTCCCCCCTAAGGAACTAATGTTTGATTGAATACGGGAACAAGATGTGCTTAAACACCACCATCATCATCATCATCATCACTATTAATAATCATATTAAAATTGAAAACATGGGAATGCTTTTTTTTAAAAGCAAGGATCTAATGTTGGTTTGAATTGAGGAACAAGCTGTTCTTAATATTTAAAATTATTTTATTATTAAAAGCATGGGGGAAAGGCAAGACATCCAACCGAATCACTATTTGATTCATGGATTAGATTGATTGTCGTTGGCTTCCAAGCTCATGAGGAAGATGGGCTCTCTCTCCAGTGGGGAAGGTTCTGACTCCTCTTTTTTGATATGTCTCTGCACACTAAATTGCATTGAAGAAGTTAACATTGGAAGATTTGTCCAGCCGCTTTGTAGCATTCTTGGGAATATTCTGATAATTACATATCCAGAGTAGGCTGCTTCCAGATTGTTACTTATTTTGTCAGTCGGGTTTGATCACAAATGGGCAAATTCAGGTTGTGCACTTAAACGGAATTTGGCACTCTTGTGCAACAAACCTGCTTCCAAAACCACAAAACTGTTTGTGGTAAGGAACCTGACAGAAGAATGCACTTGAAAGTGTGGAACAATTGCTTGACACAATGTCATTTAACTTCCTCGCAAAACAGACAGACAGACAGACAAACAAACCAGGATAGATGCACTATAAACAAGTAACCTGAGTCTGTTTCCCCTATTCACTCCAAAGTGGTAGTTGCTTGCTTCATCACTTTATCCTAGCTCAACCTGTATAAATACAGGTTTATATGTATGTATAAATACATCATCATAATCATCATCTTCATCTTGCTGGAATTCAGTCACAATTTATAAGCCCTCATCCACTGGTGGCACTTCTCTCTGCTGGTGACACGTCTCTCTGCATCTCCTAATGCTTGCCCCCAGCAGCTTCATATAGATGTTAAATAGTTTTGTGCCTGTGGTACCCTCCAGATCAACTGCCAGGGGGCAAGGGAAGTCATATAGTATGATTCTCCGAAATCTACTCTGTAAGTTGAACTAAAACCACAGTAAAACTCTGACCCCAGGATGATGCCCTAGTCAATGGTAGATCTAGGAGATCTAGGAAAATCAGCATGTTTGCACTTCCCATCTCTGTCTTTCTCTCCCTCCTGAACGAGGTCAGCCATCAGGATGGCCAAGACTGATTTTGTCCCAGAACTGGGCCTGAACCCAGACTGGAATGGGTCAAGATAATCCATTTCATCTAAAAATGACTCTATGTCTTCATGCTATTTCTCAACCTTTTTATTCTTCAATGGTCCCCAAGTGAAATTGGCCTGAGATGAGTGGGAGGAGCAGAGCAAAATACCCTTTGACTAACATAAATTGATGTTTTCTGCTGATGACTGAGAAGCCTGTACATCCCTGCTCTTTTGACTTAATTTGATAATTAGATTCATTTAATCTTCTTTTGTTGTTCCTTTTTATTCTATCCATCTCCTTACTCAGGATGGATTTGAGAGCTAGTCAGGGATCTCCTGACACAAGACACAGCCTGTACTGGACTGAGCAACAATACAGCCCAGGAAGGTGAATTCCTCTAGAAGGGAAAAGAAGCAAGCATAGACACAGTGGGAATACCTAAAAATAAACAAATGGAAGATAGCTTGCTATGCTTCTCTACTTGAACTATACAATCTAAAAAGAGCAAGAAAAGAGCACAAAGCCTTTTGACATCTTTCTTCATCTCTGTCTTCCCCAGCTAATGCAGGTTGTGAGCCTGTGCATGGATTGTATCACTGTGGTGTTATGTACGGGACCTACCACATTGTTGTACTAAATAAAGACCCATTAAAATCTCTTGGAGTGTGCAATGATTTAAATGGGATGTGGTTATACCCTACTTGTATCATACTTGCCTTATGTGGTTTACAATGCAGATAAGTAACTGAGTATAGATTGATCCTTATAACAGACCCTACGGTCTCAGGTTCACTGTAGTGTAACTGGAGAAAGAGGTAATGGTTGTGTTGTGTGCCCTGGTCCATATATTTGGACAAACAACTTTCAGTAAATAGAACTAAGTTTATAGTTCTCCTAGGCAGAAATTCAACTCACAACACCAGTGCACAACCCCATATTTTTATACATTGATGAGCTGGTGTCCTAGGACCAATGTCAAGCTGAGTGGAAACAGCCATAATTGCAAGAGAAGTTGCCTCAGAGCAAGGAGATAGGATCTCAGCATTTGAATGGCTACTGGCTTCCATCTTGCCACCAAGGCCATCGCTGACCACTGGAAAGTGAGAAACAAGCCTCTGATAAGTGCTGCCTGCTCTTAGTAGGCAGTGCCGCCAGCTAATTATAAATTTGATACTTGCTAATTCCCTACTGAGAGAAGGGCACAATGGAAATGCACGTCTTTGTAGCCCTTCAAAGAAAAGCATTTTAATAAAGTATGTTTATTTCTGAAAAGTTGATTTAGTATTGTATATGAAGGACAGCTGCTTTGAAATTTAACAACCATGGACACTGTCTGTGTTGTTGCCCCCATTTGAGATATGGGATGTGCGCCAGAGAGACTGCCCTAGTCATTATTTCTAACGGTGGAGTTGAGCCAGTTCCTTCTAAGAGCAAAACTGGCACACCTAACAAATTTTCTTCAGGAGACAGAAGTATCAAATGCAAACATCTTTGCTCCTTGTCATCACATTTCCTGAGTGCTTCTCTGCTCTGGATCCTTCCTAGGCATTAGTGACTGTTTAATGTGCTTTATTTACAGTATCTGCAACATGTGCGCTGAGCAACTGGTGTTGCCAAAGCACTAGAAAAGCTGCCTGAGATTAACTGTTATTGCCATGTCTTGCAGTTGAAACAAATGTCTCAGGGCCAAATTATGTGGGGCCCTGTCACTGTAGCTGCTGTGGTTATGAAACATATAGGTTTCTTCCCTCTTTGGGTGCCCCTTTTTTGTTTCATTGCTAGCTCTGTCCACCCCCCCCCCCAGCTGTAGAAGATGATATAGGTAAATGTTTTTTTAAAACAGAGTTTGTAGTTGAGATTCCTGCATTGCAGGGGGTGGACTAGATGACACTTGGGACCCCTTCCAACTCTACGATTCTATGATTCCTCCATACGTTGCTTGTTTGTATGAAATCCAGATTCCTCATCAAATCTATGTGTGCAATTTAAATTAGCAGTTTGCCTTGAAACTGTATTATCCATACCTCCACATGCTGTACAAAAAACAGAGCCTCATTGATGAAGCCGTGGTGGCTAGTTTTTAACTGTGTTACACAGAGCAATCCAAACCCCTGATCTACTGTGCTGGAGAAGAGCAGCATGAGAACCTATATACTTTAGTATAGCTGGGAATAAAGGTTTTTTTAAATGACAATGACAACCCTACCTCATTGAGTTTAAGTATGCTGTTACCAAGCTTATTCCCAGGTCAATGGAGTAGTTGTGACTTCATCAGTGACAACTCACAGGCCTCAAAAAGTCCAATTAAGATCTGACTAGGGAGCAGTTCATAGTGTACCATATTCAGGAGGCCTAGGGTTGGGTTTTGGCCTGAAAATGTCTCGGTGTAGGGGCTGAATTTCTTTTTTATATTATTATAAACCAAGGAAAAGGCAGAATGTCAACATAGCACTGGCTTCATCTCACATGGAGAACCATTTGATATCAAGTAGGTATTTTGCCCTGACCTCTGCCCTTCTACTTAAACATGCCTCGTAGCGATAACAAAAGACACTTCCTCTAATGTGGAAGGAAAAGGTTATGATACAAGTGAGAGAAATAAAAGTATTCTGTATAGGTTGTGTTTGTGTGAACATGTGAACTCAGTTTGTCATGGGGCACTGGTCACCCTGTTCCCACCATTCTCCGCTCTCCCCAAGAAGCAACTCCAGCATTGTGTAACTTTCCCAGAAGAAAAAGCTTTTCTGTAGGACATGGAAATAGTTCTGCATCCAGATGCATCAGGCAGAACACAAATGTACTCATGCTACAGACCATGGAAGTTGGTATCACCACCAGTTCACTTGGCTCCCAAAAGGTGGGGTAAGTCAGTGTGGTGTAGTATTTTAGAGTATCCAACTAGGACTGAGGTTCAAATCCCAATTGGCATGAAGCTTACGGGTGACATTAAGTCAATCATTATCTTGCTACCTAATCTAACTTCATCGGGTGGTTGTGAGGATTAAAACTGAGGGACCGTGCATGCCACCTTGCTCTTTGGAGAAAAATGTGGGCTGCAAATTAAGTCAATCCATAGAACAGACTATAAAACTGGACATGCCTCCTTGTTGAGGTGGATGGAGCAGTAGCTGGCAATTTTCTAAGTTACAGCCAAGCATTGCTATCCCAGGAACACTTTAGGAGAACACAAGAGATGTGCATTGAGAGTGTAGTATGGCCAGAAGCACTTGGGGAAGTAGCACTGCATGGGCAGCTAGTTCTGAAGTTCCTAGGTTGTTGTTAATATCCAGATGCCAGAGCACTTTTGGATACAGAAAAACTTCCACCTGTCATTTAACACGAAACCAAGGTTTTGACATTATATCTCAACTGTTTTTGGCCACTCTCCCTTTTTTTTATTAAATGAACGTCTTAAAATGCCTTTTGGTATCCTTTGTGTCACTTACCAATTGTACCTCATACTGTTCTTTTTCTTTCCTCATGTTTCCATTAGTTTTGCACCTTAGTCACTTCTCCAACTTACTCTTTCTTGTAAGCTTCCTGTTTGGATGTTGAGCACTTTGCATCATTTAGCTAAAATTAGTGTGGCATTATCTCTTCTTATGCTTGCCTTAGCTTGGTCTTGCCTGCTGCTACAAAGAGGTAGAACACGTGTCACATTTTAAACAAGCTTCATATGCATCCCCTTTTCAGGCTTTCTAGTTGCCTTGATTCCCAGGTACAGCTGAGGTGTGTAGGCAACAGGAATACCACAGCCTAACTTAAATGAGAACTGGGACTTTTGCACATAGACATCTATGTGAAAGTAGGTCCCACCTGCCTGGTGTCTAGTGCCAAAGACGAAAGAAAAGTGAGGCCTGCTTGTGCATGCACAAAAGCCTCAGTCCTTATTAAAGTTATATGCACGGCACGGCTGAGGGAGAATGTGCAGATCCAAGGTTTGTATTGAACTTTGAGAAGACACTTTCCTGGCCACGCATGAGTCAACACTATATTACACTGTAATCTGGTTCTGAGCATACTGCAGGAAATTAGGCAAAAGCAAGACAGTGCAGTGTGTAACTACTCTTCAAAACTTAGCTAGTCAGACAAAAAAAAAAGATACTCCTACTTCCTATTCTGGTTTTGAGCAGGTCACTTTAAAGATTTATGCCACTTTCATTATCTGTTATATTATTGATTCACATTTTTGTACTTTGTACCGTTTATGCATTATATTATTTTGTTACATCTTTAACCTCCAATGTGACAAGATCTAGAGCTGTTATCCTTGTTTACTGAGTCTTTAATCCTTCTCTCCACCCCCAATTGTCTTTCAGAGTTCCTGCTGGGGACTGTGCGGAAGGATGGCGGCTGCAGAACCCCTGACTGCTTTCTCCCGTTGGTACCTCTATGCTATTCATGGTTACTTCTGTGAGGTGATGTTCACAGCTGCTTGGGAGTTTGTGGTCAATTTCAACTGGAAATTCCCAGGTGTCACTAGCGTATGGGCACTCTTCATCTATGGAACTTCCATCCTCATTGTAGAAAAAATGTACCTGTACCTGAAGGACAAGTTCAACATCCTAGTGCGCTGCCTGATTTACACCCTGTGGACGTATACTTGGGAGTTCACCACCGGCTTCATCCTGCGCCAGTTTGATGCCTGCCCTTGGGACTATTCACAGTTTGACTTGAACTTCATGGGCCTCATAACCCTGGAGTATGCCATTCCATGGTTCTGTGCAGCAGTCATCATGGAACAGTTAGTTATCAAGAACACCTTGCGTTTGCGATTTGATGAGAATGCTGAACCTGGGTCTCCTACTGCTGCTGTAACCTTGGCCAATGGCCATGTGAAAACTAACTGAACAGTAACTTCAAACTACACCTTGACTAAGTGAATTCTCCTGCCCCTTTCATTGGAGACTTTTGATGATGGCCTCAAAAACCAAACTCCTGCTTCCTGTATGATAAACAAACCTCCTGTGTTTGGAGGCATGCATGAAAAAGTGGAATCAGTAGGTTTTCTATGGATTTTTGCTGTTTTTTGTTTTTTTTTAAAGCAACAAGTAGCACTGTCAGCTACCTGTTGGTGAGATAGTTTGACTTGTAACTTATTATGAAAACAGTCATAATACCTGCATTTTACTACATATGGGTGGGTGGGGGGGATAAGAGTAATGTTCATCAACCTTGTACAAATAACAAGTTAGTAGATTGGCACAGACGCCCCATTTATGATTGGCTTATATTCTACTAGGCAATATTCAGGTGCTTGCTTGCAACCAGTACCTCCCCCATGGGACCCGAGATGCTTCAGGGTCAAGGAAAACTCATTAGCTGTTGAGACAACCCAACAGTGGCAGTCAACTGGGGAGGTGGTTTGCCCTCTTGTGTGCTCCCTCCTAAGGCTTTTTAAAAAAAATAATGCACCACAGTGTATGATATTATGGTGCTGGACATCTTCCTGGATTTCTATAAAATTACTTTTTGACTCATCCATCCCGAGGCTCGCTAGAGACCTCCCACTCCCAATAGTCTTTTTAAAAAATAAAAGTCTCTTCTGCTGGATTAATTATATCAATACTGTACAAGTTGCATCTTTGGCCAAGGAGCCCAAAATGGGAGAGAAATGGCTGAAGTCTTCCCTGCCTCCTATCCTTGTTCCTTGTAATAGAACTGAACAGAAGGGCTGCTTCAGCTCCAATTCTCCCCCTAATAACCGTTCACGTTACCAGGATCCTCTCTGCCTTCCTCCCCTGAGAATTCTGTCACCAATGATACCACTGGCAATAATTGTGGACCATTGGCCCATGTACTGAAGTCTCCATGTGTCTCCTGGATTCATCAGGAATCAGAATTGTGCAAGACACTGTGCAGTGCTCATCTGCTTCTACTGATCTTCGGGAAGCTGTGCCTGATGTTCTTCTCTATGTACTTAACAGCAGTATTAGGGGTGCAGCAGTCTCTCTTCAGAAAGCTATTTATGAGTAGCTGGAGGTGATATCCCACTGCCTTATAGTGGGGAGCACTGAAAAGCCATTCTCCAGGATCTTCCAAATGGATTGTGACCAGTGTAGCTAGGGCGGCAGGCATTCTCGAACTACCTTCCCTAAGGTTGGCTCCCCAGAGATTGCTGAACCACAACCTCCATAATCTCCAGCCCACATGGCCAGTGGCCAGAGGTTATGGGGGTTGTAGTTGAACATCTGGGGGACCCGAAGTTGGAGAAGGCTGTTTCAGAGCCTGTGGAAAGCATGAAAGACCTAAGGACAGCTAAATTAACAAAGCATCCAATAGCCTTAAGAGGAGGGCATGCTGTCACTAGACCTCCTGGGCAAAAATAAAGAAAGAACCAGGTATCATTTGCACTGAACGGAATTGAATTGCACTAGCAATGAGTTGAGCTTGTGATGTGAGTTTCTTTATGTGGCTGCAGTCTCATCTTCTGTGGTTTGTTTAGATGAGGCCTGCATTATTGTTTGACTGACCATTGACTGTTTCCTCCATCTGGCAGTCAGTTAACACAGCTGTTGTTTGTTCTGTTGAATTTCATTCCACCACCCAGGATGGTATCTGCATTGTTTTACGAATAAGAATAACTGTAACAGTATCTTGTCTTGTATTTTCAAAGTTTTCGCTCAGGTGTGAATCCATTGCAGGCAATGGATCTGCTGGAGCACTGAAAGCAGAAGCTTATTCAGGTCTACCCTGTTTTAGACAGTGTCTCCTGAAATACTCAGCAAACACAGAGAGATTAGCGTTCCCGTTTATCATCCATCCATTTTATATTGAATTAAATTGTGTTTCCTGTCTGAGGCAGTGCCATGCAACAATGTGCTGCAATAATGGTCAGCTGAGTGGAAAATAAAATGGAGGAGCAATTTATTGGCTATGGAATCAAAATCTTAATCCTTTTTTACAGTGCAATCCTATGCATGTCTCCTCAGAATTAAGCCCAGTTGAGTTTAATGGGGTTTATTCCCAGAGAAGGGGATATAATATTCCAGCCTTAATTCATAATTTGATTTGCCATGAAAATAAGCATTATTCTTGGCGTTCTACTTTTCTAATCTGCTGTCCTAAACCACAAAAGAGGAACAGTGAATCGGAAAGATACTGTGTCTTGTTTTTCATGAAAAAGTTTTTAGCAAACTAAAATATATTTTCCTCCAAGTATTCTGTGATGGAGGGAATGGTACAAATAGAAGATGGGCTACACTTGAATCTTCTGGTAACCACAGTTCAAAGCATTCGATAAGGCTGGACTAGTGGAATATCCTCGCTTTCACTAGTAGTCACTGACTGCTAACATCAGCTGCAACACTGGTTCCTTTACTAACATTAAAAAAACACTATAATGGAAGGCTTTTTTATTTTAAAAAGGCAACATCATGGATCTATTTAGAATACGTAAGGTTGTGGTAGCAATATCTATCCCCTGAATTGGCCAGTAGCACAATCTGTGCTCCTTAGAGGGTCTATAATCCCATTCTAAATAACAGTTATTTCACGGCTCATCAATTGTTATTTGCTTACACTGAAAAATGGCTTCTAGCCTCTTGCCTATGAACACCCCTTTCACTTGAACTACATTTTCCCATGAGGCATCAGAACTACACCTCCTTGAGCTTATTTTATGCTATTTTATTTGGTCCGTACTGTGTAGATGTGTCCCCAAGGGGCTATAATTTTCACACACAAGTGCACTTTATTCGCAGTTTGCACACCAGGAACTGAGCTGGGCATAATAAGTTCATATTTCCTCATGCAACATTCACCAGACAACCCACAGACCATATGAGCTTTCCTTGATACTATTCTACAACATCTCAAAGTTACTGTATGTGTCAGGCCTTGCAGATCTCATTACTCTTTTTTTTGAGAAAAGCAACTTGGTTGCAGTCAAGAGTTTTACCTCTGATTTATTTACATTTATTTTGTCTTTCAATTCTAGTGAAAACTACTGATGTTGTTTTACAGCTGGGTTGCTTAAACTACACAGCAATGGTGGCCTCATTGCTGAGAACTGTAGCCTAGAAGCTGTGCAGCAGATAAAGCACTGGCAAATAAAACACTCACAGAACTCTCAGTTAAATATTTGCTTGTATGTGTATCCTCCTCAGTAGATTAAAGTTGCCTGTTTGAATTCACCAGCAATAAAAAAAAACTTGTGGTTTGTTGGTTTTGCCCTCTCTTCCTTGTAAGAAGAGGGTGGTTCATGCTTATGTCATTGGAAACGGTGGGTTATAAATTTGCTCATGCACTGCATTATACTTGTGTTACGTTGCAGCTTTTCTTACAAAACAGTAAAGAACCCAAACTCAGCTGGTCTATTTCTAGGCATACCATTCATATTTATTTAGGTTATTCGTGGTCATGTCATCTCCCACCAGCCCTAACCAGTGTGACCAATGACCAAGGATGATGGAAGCTGGTCCAGCAATATCTGGAGGGCTACAGGTTCTTCCCCTCTGCTTTAGCCATTCAGATAGATAGCAAAAGAGCTCCAGCACCACACAGATAAGGAACAAATCTTGCAATGAATGCAAATGTGTGGCAAAATTAGAAATGACATACTCTCTAAAATATGCTGTCTTTGTGCTCCAGGGCTCACTGGGACTAAAGAGGGAAGTGCCTCTGCAATTCCACTGTGTATCTACACTGTGTACAACCAGGCTGGGAACCTGTTGGACTTCCATCAGCCCCAGTCAACATGGCCAGTGGTTAGGGATTATGGGAATTGTGGTCCAACAGGAGGGCCACAGGTTCCCCATCCCTGATATACAAGCTTCCTAAAGCAAGTCATATTGGAAGCACTTTGTCAGCACTTATCTTCTACTTCTGTAGAAGTACTGTGCTCAGAGTTGTTTATGTGTGTGTTTCTTTTTGGTTATTCCAGATGGGCACACTTGGATCTTCTCTAGAGTCCCCCCCCCCGGCCACCATTCTCTACCTTTTATGTAGAGGGGTGAATAGCGGGTAAGAAGCTTGGTAAGAAGCAATTTCCCCTCAATACAATTCCTAGCTGACAAAAAGCACCTTGCACTGTTTCAATGTAAGTTGCTTCCTAGATTCTTGAAAAGAGTAGCACAGTGAACTGCGTCAAATATTTCTGAATGCCAAATTGGAAAGCATTTGAGTGTCAGGAATGTGTTACATGGATGTCCAGTGCTGGAATAATTATTTTTAAAAAAGATGCATCCCATTGTCATGCTTTAAATAACTATTCTAGAGCATGAAGCAGTCTAGTTTAGGAGCACCCTTTGAGACTCCAGTGAATGGTTATTCATCATGTTATGTAGTGTAGTGGATCAAAGAGGTTCCTAGCCAAATCTCATTTCTGCCAGGAACACAGTAAATGGCTTTAGGTAGACTACTATCATACTGGGCAGACTATCTACAGTGGGGAGATAATAACACTGACCTATTGCTGGAAGGATTACTGATGTAATGCATGCAAAGTCCTTTTGAATACTCTTAAGTGCTATGCCTATGTTCAATAGTAGATTATTATTATTATTATTATTGAATAGTGGTCTACAATATGACCTATTCATTTTAATTCATTCATTTTATTATATTTTTTCCACTTATGCAGCCATTTATTCATTATTCATTTTCTGCTGACAAAGCACACATAGTTTCAGGATGAAAGTGAGTTTTTAGAGCAGCTTTCACCAAGCTGGTACCTTCTGTTGCTGCAATGGCTGGGGCTGATAGAAGTTATGGTTCAAAACATTTGGAGGGCAACAATTTGTCAGCAGCAGTTTGAGAGTTAAAAACATGCTTGTTGTGAATCCACCTTTTCATGAACCCACCATTTCATATTAAAGACCAATAGCCCAATCCTATGAATACATAGCAGAAAACTAATCACATCTGAGTCCAGTGAAATGTTCTCAGTGTATAAGGCTAGGTTGCATTTGGAGAAGAATTTTGTTCTAGGTGCCATCTGCAACTTCCAGTCAGTCTAACTGTTCAATTTTTGTATGGTATTTACTTGTGAGTCACTCTATAACATATGTTCTCTGCACAATGAATAAGTAAACCAACCACTTAAGAGAAATCATAAAATGCAATAAAATAAATACAGTACTAAAAGCCAACAAATGAAAGCATCACAATACAAATTCTAATAATATCAACTAACAAAGCAAGCATGATAATAGGCTCAGTTGGTAGAGCATGAGTGTGTTCAAGCCCCATGGTGGGCAAAAGATTCCTGCATTGCAGGGTGCTGGACTCAATGACCTTTGTGGTCTCTTCCAACCCTATAATTCTATGGTTGTAAGTATCTTACTGTTTGAGATGTTCCAGGACATTAGATTTCATTGTTGCTGTGGGACAATGGATTATTTTTCTGTCAATAGCTCAAGAAGGAACCAGTCTGGACCACCGACACAGGAAATCTGTGTATTTTCAATAACTACTCCAGCAATAGGTAGGTAGCCGTGTTGGTCTGCCATAGTCAAAACAAAATAAAAAATTAAAAAAATTCCTTCCAGTAGCACCTTAGAGACCAACTAAGTTTGTTTTTGGTATGAGCTTTCGTGTGCATGCACACTACTCCAGCAATATGGAGGATACCAGTTATGTGTGTGTTTCTTGTCTTTTCCTCTTTTAGTGTGTGTGTGTGTGTGTGTGTGTGTGTGTGTGTGTGTGTGTGCCAGGGATACCCAGTTTTTCAGCCTTACTTGCATAAACACAGGTTTAGATATTTATACTTATTTAATTTCCTACTGCCACCATTTTCCTAGACCTCTATTGCTGCCTGTTTCTCCCGCCATCCAGTCCAGCTGCCATGGGCAATCTGCCTCTGTACCCCAAAGTTTCTCTAGTTCTTCTCTTGGTGGCTTGGACAGTTTAGTTGACACTTGTCTAATCTCCCTCTGGTAAGATCTTTATACAGGGTAGCTTTGCAGATCAACTCAGTCAAGAGTAGGGATGGAAGAATTTGTTACTTTTGCTTCTGTTAGTTTCATTGGCTTCCAGTATGCTTCCAAGCACAATTCAAAGTGTTGGTGCTGACAATTAAAGCCCTAAATGGCCTCAGTCCTGTAAACCTGAAGGCGTCGTCCAGCCTGAGGTCCAGCATCGAGGGCCTTCTGGTGGTTCCCTCACTGTGAGAAGCGAAGTTACAGGGAACCAGGCAGAGGGACTTCTCGGTAGTGGCACCTGCCCTGTGGAACGCCCTCCCAGCAGATGTCAAGGCAATAAGCAACTATTTTACTTCTAAAAGACAACTGAAGGTGGCCCTGTTTAGGGAAGTTTTTAATGTTTGATGCTGTATTTTTTTTAATATTCGGTTGGACGCTGCCCAGAGTGGCTGGGGAAACCCAGCCAGATGGGCGGGGTATAAATAATATATTATTATTCTCTTTTTTCAATCTTAAATTCAGTTCTCCACATTTTGCAGCAACTTGTGACTTTGTGAATACATGTGAATTTTTAGACAAGTGTGAATTTTAAAGAAAGGCTGTGCTTTGTTCACATATTGTTTCAGAAGGTGCAGATTTGATAAATGCAGCTTTATATCCAAACTGATTTGAATTAATATCCAGACCTTAGCTTTAGACTTTTTCTCTCAGCTTTTCCTCATACCTCTGTAATCAATTTTTTTCTATTCCAACTCCTCAAGGTACAGCTAATTTAAAAAACTGACTGGAACCTCCAGCCAATCAGAGACTGCTGTCCCCCAGGCCAATCAGACTGAACTCATCTGATCTAGGCCCTGCCTAATAAAACCTTAAAGTCTTTGTCAGAACTTGTCCCAAAAAAACTACTGCTACACAGGCAACCTCACAGCGGTACAAGGCCTTGAACGCCTGTTTACCGGTATATGCTGCCCATCTAAGTGGGTTGCCACAGTCACTCTGGGCAGCTTCCAACAAATAATAGAAGTATAGTAAAACACCAAATATTAAAAACTTCCCTATAAACCTATACAGCATTTCTCAATAGTATACCAGAGGATGATCTTAAGCAAGTGTGAAATGTTCATTTAAATTCTGCAGAACAGAATTTTCATTTCACACATCTGGATTGTGAATACAAGGCTCATTAAAATAAAAGCAAAGTTGTACATTTAATTAATCATAAAATCATTGAAGTGGGTAACTCACCTGACTTCACTAAACTATGCACTCTTGGGATTGAGAAATGGGCAAATAACATAAGTTAACTGAGGCCAAATTTATAATTCCTTTTCGCAGCTTTTGATGAATGGCAGAACAATCCAAAACCCCTTTGCACTGGACTGGGCTGTATGTGATCAGAAAATTTAGTGATCAGAAAATGGATCTTGCTTACAGAAAAGTGAAAGAGAAAAGGAGTATAATTCTGGGGGGGGGGAAACTTTTGGTTCTGGGAGAGGATCAGGAACTTCCCAAATATGGGGGCAGGTGTGTGCAATTTCTTGTTCCAGCCCAATTAGCAAAATGTATTGGACCAGCACTGGGGGGGGGGGGAGCCATTGGTATATATATCCCCTCTTACAGAAAAGCTTGGTTTGCACAAATAAAACTACTGGTACCATACTTAAGCCTCAAAACAACAGGATCTTACTGATGAGTAGCGGGAGTATACTCAAAAGTACCTGTTTTAATGCAGCATGGGATAAACAGTGCTTCTGGAATTTAGCCACAAGATGCTTTAATTTAATTTCTGACACAATCTTAAATATGGTGGACAGAGTTTTTGAACTGAGAATTGTCAAATAGCAAGCCAGTTATCACACCTTTTCCAAGTCTTCCTTTTAAAAGTTCCAAGCCAGTAGAATATGCAGCCACTACCCATTCTTCTGTGTGCCCCTTTGTCCACTTTTCTCCTCACCCACTGCAAGGGGGGAAACTACAGTTCTGCTTGTTGCAGCCATGAGACAGGAGGGAGAGCAGGCAGACTGGTGCAGGAACAGGGCAGAAGGTATATTGGCTGCATACTTTGCCATGGTCTTAGAAGATGTAGGAAAAAGCAGTACCTTCAGGATGCCATATATGACAACAATATTTAGTTGAAATGTAAAATATTCAGACCCAGATTGGGCCAAAGAGCCTAATGGTTAGAGGCCATTGAGCTTGACCTGGGAGCCCTGTAGAACTGGCACTGGCTCCCTACCAATTGAGCTACAGAGGCTACTGGTCAAAGGGAGAAACTGTAGGCAATTTCAATCAGGGAACTCTCATAACAGCCCATAATCTTCCTGGCCTGGGAAGCCAAATGATATTTCAGGGCTCAGATGTACATCATTTTGGTGTAAGTGTTGGCAATACCTTGTTGGATAACATGAAAGACTCAAGTGTTCACATGGCTAATGCTGAGCAACATCCTATCTTGACAGCCGTCTGTGAGGAAAACTGTGGTGGTGCAGGAGTGAACTTTGATCAGAGCTGTCATAACTGTGTAGACTGCCCTCCAGCTAGCTGTGGAATCTCAGGGGTTGTCATGGTTAGACTATGGTGTTTGTTGGCTGCCTTGTCAGCATGGTTACTGGGGACAGAACAATTATGCTGTCATGCTGCTTGCACCAGTGTTTCACCAATTTTCCCAATCTGCTTTTTCAGTGTCCTATTGGATGAGCATAGGATCACAACTATTTTATGCCACTGTCAGCCCTGGTATAATGCTCAACGTTCTGCCTCTGATCATAGGATAGGTCTGCTTGCCTTTCTCCCCCTGATGGCCTCACTTTTCCAGCCTTCTCTTTTGGCCAAGCCTGGAAGAAGCATCTTTTTCTGTGAACAGCAAACCTGAACAGAATGCTGTTCTTGTACTTGCTCCATTACTGAACCAGATGATCGACTTTAGTGGAACCTCTAATTAGACTAAAAATTCTGCTTCCATCTTTTTTTTTTCTTTTCTTCCCAAGGAAGAACTGTCACATTCAAAATGCATTGGTAATTTTGCTTTGCAATTAAACTCTGTCTGCACCTCTTTAGCTTCTGCATTTGACACCCATCTCCTCTTTCAAGTGAGGCAAGGCAGTTGCTGTGATGGGACCAGTACTGATGGGCACGTATGCTTTTACATTTGTGGCTTTTGACTTCTTCCATTTAAAAATGTCAGCTTGTTTTAAAATAGAAACATTTTAAAACCTTAGTCACAAGTGGACCGCTGTTGCCCACCTCTACCCCTTCCAAGTGACCAGGAGGTCTGGCACAGTTCCTCAAAAAGGGCCCCCCCCAAAGGAGCACATGAAATAATAAAAAAGACTTATTCAGTTAAAATGTTTTTTTAAAAAAATTGTATAATTCATGTAGCAGGAGAAGAGAAGCATGTTGTGGGCAGAGGCAAGAGGACTTCTGGTGCAATTGCGCCAGGCTATTTCTGACCCCCAGCCCACTCAGAAGTGATGTTCCAAGCTCCATCTACTTGCTCATCTATCTCTTCCCATCCAACAGTCCCCCTGGACCAGGGCCGTTTTTTCAAGATCACAATCATCGTTGCCATGCTTAAATCATTCAGAAAGAGGAGCAACCCTTTTGTAGGGCCGGCCTGTCCATGAGGCAAACTGAGGCAGTTGCCTCAGGCAACAGAATCCAAGAGCCCCTGTGGGTGCCCCGTCTCCCACCACTAGAGAAGCAAGAAGAACTGGATGCAGCGGCTTCCAGGTTCTGGCATGTTCTTGCAGGGCTGTAGCTGGAACCTGGAAGCCACAGCTGCGCGATCCCAGTAAGCAAGACTTCCGCGGTGGCAGTAATGGCAACAGCCAGGGGCGGGGGCAAGAAGCAGCCCGTGTTGTTCACACAGAGCGGCACCTTCCTGTTTTGCCTCAATCAGCGAAATGGGACAGGCTACCCCTGTTACCACGAGCACAACAGGATGCTTAAAGGGTACAAGGGATAATTTAAGGAAGTCACTATTTAAGGTATTGAGTAAGTGCATTTTTAAACTTAAAGATATCTGTTATTTGACATTCCTTTCTGACACTAACAATTCATAGATGCTAAAATACACGTAGGCACTTGAGCTTTACGAATTTTTTAAAAAGTGTGTAGAAATAATAGAAGACACTGATTTTTCCCATTTTTTTTTATTTTGGAGTCTCACCTAGAAATGGAGGTGTCCCACTGAAACAGACTGGCTATAGTCAGGTGCTGGTAATTCTCCCATCCAATACTACAACCACATGGAGTCCTAGTGTTGCCCCTGGCAACAGGGCCTGGTTCCTTCATGGCTTGCTTGCCAGCCAAATGGAGGAAGACTTGTTCCAGCCCTCATGGGAATGATGGTCCCAACTTATACAGTGACCGCTCCCCACATCAAATGGGGGGGCGCCTTTTGTGTGGTCACGCGCAGCCCCCCAGATCCCAGTGTGGCTCCTGGTAGTTCGGACTGGCTTCGTCCTCACCAAGCTGGATATCTGGAGGTCTCCACCTACCTCAGCCAATCGCCCAATCCTGCCTGGGGAGGCGTTGCCATGGGATTGGCCAGGTAAGGGGAGGGACCACCCTGCCCACACAACAGAAGGTGAATCTTACCTGCGAAGTGTCAGTCGACTCCAGAGCTTCTCCCACCCTCCCCTCCCCTCCCCTCCCTCAGTTAAGTCTTCTTTTGCAGGTTAATCTCTTCTCCACAGGTATGCAGGCGCTGCTACGTAAGGGTCGCTGTTGAAGGGCCGGAAAGGAATTTTCCTGCATTGGCAGGTTTTGCCTTTCCTGTAGCAAAACGTCACAACTTTGGTCGTTTCAGGCCTTGGGTGGAATCCTTTAGTCTATCTTCCTAAATAGGGGGTGGGAAGCGGTGACCCACGCCCCCTTGCTGCGGTGATACCAGGGTTCCCCATTAAAGGGGTCTTGGGGGGAGGCATTGGCCATGCGTCGAGAGGTTGTCATTGCTCTCCCCTCCAACGGCGGCAAAACGGGGGGGCAGGCTCTCTGATTGAACTTATGTTCTCCAGAGCCAGCCCAACCCTCACACATTCTGGATAACCCTGAAGTCTCCCAGATCCCCAGCTGGGGCTGAGAAGGATAAAGGCCCAATGCCTGAGCCAAGTTCTCCCTACATCTGAAACTTAATAAAGTTGTGGCCAATTTTAATCCCATAGCACGTTGTCTTGAGTCATTATTCCACTCGGGGGAAAGAAGATGGCTGCTTAAACTCTAAACTCTGCTCTAAGGCTCAGAAAAACAGCTTGGAGCAGGGATGCCAACTTGCCCCTCACATTAATGTGGGACACAGGTGAGAAGGGTAAGAGATCAATCAGGGGCAGCTTTGGTTCTGCATGGAACACTGAGTAAAGTATTTCCGTTTGAGAAGGGACGCTTTAATTTTCGTATTGATGGGTTTTCAATCAGAACAGACCTTTCTGCTAAGCCATCAGGCAGTTTTCTCTACACCTCATTCCACCAACTGTAAAAAGGGAGTTATAGAGACATATCATTCGAGTATGAGTTGTAGGATACGAGATTTTCTGGTATTTCAGTTCAAAGTTCACAGTAAGACAAAATGCAAGAGGATTCCTCTGAAAGTCTGAGACAGTGGGGAGCCTGTGCCAGCCAGAGCAAACATTATGGAAGTTTCTTATACATGAACAGGTTAAACATTGTGTGATGAAAAAACATAGGCATACACCAATGGGCAACTTAAGCGGCTCTGGGTACTTGCAAAATAAAACTTTTAAAAGCCAATTTATGCTATAATAATAATAATAATAATAATAATAATAATAATAATTTATTATTTATACCCCATCCATCTGACTGGGTTTCCCCCAGCCACTCTGGGCGGCTCCCAACCAAATGTTAAAAACACAGTACAGCATTAAACATTAAAAACTTCCCTAAACAGGGCTGCCTTCAGATGTCTTTTAAAAGTAAGGTAGTTGCTTATTTCCTTGACATCTGATGGGAGGGCGTTCCACAGGGCAGGCGCCACTACCGAGAAGGCCCTCTGCCCGGTTCCCTGTAACTTCACTTCTCGCAGCGAGGGAACTGCCAGAAGGCCCTCGGAGCTGGACCTATTGACTACAGTGGCAGATGTTTTCAACTGAGGAGATAATTGCCGGGCAAGTGTTAAAGAGTGCTTTGGTGCTAACTTGCACCCTAAAGTTCTCTAAAAGTAACATGAAGAATACGGGAATAGTAAACCTGTGCAAATGTCAGAGTACTACTTGCCTAGATGTAGTAAATATTATTAGATAATCTATGGAATGTTATGTCACGGAAATGCTGTTTGGATAATGTTCACTTAAAGCATTTTTGTTTTGTTTTTTAACAAGGAAATCTAAAATCAAGAATACACTGATATGCAGTATTCCAGTCAAAGACTGGAAGCCAAGAAAGCTATTCACAATGTATTAAAGGAAAATAACATTATGGAACTGTGCAGGAAGTCCATGCATCAGCATGTACTTTTTCAGTACCTGTCCTGTTTGCTAGCAGCAGCATTATAACAGTGCCCATAAATGGTACAGGAGTCAATAAAGGACAACAAGGTTATCTCAGTAGAATATTCCATAGGAAGAGCAGAGCTGCAAAAATTTATTTCAACACCCACTATTTTCTTGAAACTCCTGGAGTTGCAACAAGTGCACTTCAGTAGTGACCATGCACATGCTTTTCTCTATAGACATTGGCTGCATTCGCGCATAATAAATCAAGGACTTTGGCTTAATAAGTAACATCCTGAATCCTGTTTTGTGCCTCCCTTCACACAAGCAGGCACAAAACAACAACAACACAAAACAATGAAACCAGAGTTATGTTTTAATATGAGATTGTGGATTATTTCCTTATAAAAAGCAAATATTACTAGCCAGCCTTGCATCAAGGATTGGTGTTGGCTAACAAATCTTGGCTTGTTAGGGAGAAATAAACCACGATCCTGCGTTCAATTGTAACACTAAGCTATCCCATTCTAGGACTCAGCTTTACAGCTGCAAATAAAATGTTTTAAATGTGTTGTGAAGTGCATTATACCTTACACTAGATGGTGATGGTGAGCTATGGCAAAGTCAATATATTTTTCAAAACGTTTTAAAAAAGCATTTTCACATTGTTTCTTATATGTGTCTAGATTCCATCCTGGTTCGCTTACCCTACTGCACGAAGGGAGGAGCTAAATGGGAGTAATCAGGCTGTGTGCATGTGCACAACTCATGCATAGTATGCTTTATTTAGTCAAGGGTCTTGACTTATTACTATGTGCAAATGCCATCATTATCTCCAAGTAAGAAAACCATCACAGGTGAACAAGCTATACAAATACAGGTACATTTACATGATCCATTTGGATTTGTTTCTCTTATCTGTATTTCACATGAGTCATTAACTGTTTATCTTAAATTCTCCTACCGTAGTTTGGAGGAGTATTTCGCTCTGAGGGTCCTGCCATGTGGTTACTTTCTGTTCTGTCTTCCGTTGTGGTTGCTTTAAAAAAAAAATAGATTCAATAGTTTAGTACCATGGAATTTGAGATAGATTTGTCTCAGCCTTTCACAGATTGTTTTGTACGATTAGACCCCTTAACTCTGAGGCAAAAGGGAAGTGAGAAAGCAAATGCCAATGTCATAAATCCATACACCCATGTTCCTGTCCAGATAAGGCAAACGTTTAAAAATAAAACCTATGGATGTCTGCCCTCAAAGCCAGGTGAATAAACATAGATAGCTGAACATAGTATGAACTCACTCCTATCTTCCCAATAAAACTTTATGGGATATTTTTAAAAAATCTCCCACCATGCCTAAAACTAGAAGAAAAATGGTATTTAATAGTATAGCTGTAGTTTAATAAATACTGCAGGAACACAAACCAGCAAGTGGATGTTCTGTTTTACAGCAACTCTTCTTCAATACTTCTTTCCCTTTCAAGCAGGCCCTTTTTGGTGAAGGGGGAACATGTCTAACACATAGAGGAGGCCACATCAGCCTGAAAAAAGTACAGCCCAAGAAGGAAGGGTGTGTTTTGTGCGGGAAGGGGGAGATTCAGCCAATGACCATCTCAGGTGGCAATCCCCCCCACACACCTGGGAGTAAGTCTCTCTGAATTCTGAATAGAGATGCATAAGTTTGCACTACCTGACTCTTTCAAAGGTTCTGCTTTCAAGGTGTTTCAGCAGGAAATATGGCAGCAGTTTGATGATTTAGAAAAACAAATGTAACTTTTGATCTCTGATTGACTTAGGTAGGAATGTGTATAAAGCTGCAACTGATCAACAAAGTGACTTTGGTTCATCTAGCTTAATTCTATACACATTGAAATTAACTTCACTGAAAAACTTCAATTTTTCCTCTGTTAGCATATGGTATTGCACAAAATACATAACCGCAGATTTCCAGAGCAGAAGTTAAAACCCTTATAGGAAAACAAAGATTACATTATTTTTCTCCAAGCAGCTGGAGCTTGCTTGGTCAATGACAGAGGTAAGACTTGACTCATGTATCAGTAAGTAAGCCATTCCCTTGGGTAAATAATTGTAGCTCAGTGGCAGAGCATACATTTTGCATGCATACGTTTTCCCAGGTTCAATCTATGACATCTCCAGGATAGACTGGGGAAGATCCCTCTTTGAAATCCAGGAAAGCTGCTGCTAATCAGTGAGGACACTATAGAGCTACATGGATCAATGGTCTAAGGTAGCTTTCCCTAACCTGGTGCCTGCCATATATTTTGAACTACAACTCCTATGAACCTGATCCAGGGGGCAGGAGGTTGGATAACAGATCAGCTTCTTTTATTCCTAATAAAAATATTTAGTGAGCCTTCTGCACCATGACATACATATCATTAGGTCACTTTATGGAGTGAATGAAGGCCACAGCAATGCCCTGTATGCATTAAATATACTTATTAAAATGCAGGGATAAAATGAGTACGTTCTTATGTTCTCAGTCCTGGATTGAGAATTTATTGTTCCAGGATAATCTGCTGAGTAAAGTGTACAGTTTCTCTGTCAAGGGCACCTCAATAGTCAGATCTCATATGGAGATAAACACATGGACTGTGAGTCTACTTTACTGTTGCAGTCCACGCGGAAACCCTGATCAGTAGTTCTAGATCAGCTGACTCTCTGCCTTTTTCCTCCTCTGGTGCAATTTCCGCAGAAGTACTGAGCTTGCTTCTTCTTTTTAGTGATAAAAAATATGCAAGACTGCAGCTGAGGGAAGCAAGCATAACTCTAGAGAGGATGTCTTGGATAATGGATTAAAATGTAGTTTGATTCATTGGGTCATTATGAAACAAATGTCTTCTAATGGATTTCGTTTATTTTAGTTTTCTTTCCAATATGTGTAACTACTTTTCTGCCAAAAAAAGCATCCAAATTGATGCACAGCATAATAATTAAACCACAATGCAATGTACATTTTAAAAAAATCCATAAAACCACATAAAACATAAATAAATAATACTAAAATACTAGGCGGCAGGAAAAAATAGCACTCATCAAATAAATGACAGATTAGATAATTTTCTAAGGGCATGGTCTTATTCTTTATATCCTGGCAAAGGTCACCACACAGGGCGAACAAGGCAGTTTCTGCAGAAAAACCGGGCCTTAAATCCAATCAAAATTTATTGAATAAATTAAAAAAATCCAATAGCATCTAGACTTGGCAGATGCTTTGCCTAGGAAAGAAAGGCTAGCTAGGTACCTGCTGAAAGTTGCTTACTTTTTTCAAGTCCAATATAGTTTTTTTGTTTCAGTAACAGTTTTACTACAGCCTTTTTAAAGATAGCTGGGACTGCCCCCGTCTCATTTACCAGACCTAACTAGATACTCCCTCCCTGCTAGATGCAGTAAGTCAATAGTGGCAAGAATCAGGAATACAGGTTGGTTGGTTGAACTTAGCCAAGTGCCTTGTTCATGTCCTCAGGCCTTTATAACTCAATGTCATCCAACAAACTTGGACCAGATGGTGTCCTGGATACCTCCATTTAGATTTTCTACTGGGAGCCACTGTGAAGACATAATGCTGGCAAGGAAAGATGCTTCTGTGCTACCATCATAGCCACAGAGTAGGCTCGATAGTAGGCTAACTTGTATTCATTCCAGTCATGTCAGCTCACCAGGCAAATGTACTTCACCTTATAAATTCAGGACAATGGACTGGGAAGTGGGCAGCAGAAAAAATATTTATAGCTCTAAGTAATAGATTACTATTGTTAATGATGTATAATCTACTAGCGGGCCCGGCCACGCTTTGCTGTGGCTGATTTTATGCTTATTACCATCAGTAGCAGCCGCAGCCAAAATAAACCCCCACCTACCCCCCGCCTGCGTCGTGTGCACTCTGCACACGCTCAGGTGCCCTCTTGCGGCCTGTGGCAGAAAAAGCCATGGAAGGAGGCCTCTGACGCCGCGCGGTTGGTTGGGATAATAAGCCCACCATTTCTCAGCATGCCTTGTGGTTTGGGCGAAAGAGCTTATTTCACCCACAGGGCGCCTTGACTCCATTTCCCAGTGTGCCTTGCGGGTCCGGCCTAGTTAACTGCGAGAGGCAGCGGCCTCCATTTCCCAGCGTGCCTTTGACAAAAGAGATATTTACATTTCCCTGTTTCCCAGCCAATCCTTGCAGAGAAACAGTTTGTCAGTGAAAATGGAGGCAGGCCTGTGGCCTGTCTTCAGACATGTGGTTTTGCTGAGGCGCCTCTAATGGCGGCGGGAGGCTGTCAGCGGCGGTAAAGTGTCCTCGGCGGGTGAAGGCCTCAGATTGCGGTCCTAAGGCGCCTGTAATGGCGGCGGGAGGGTGTCAATGGCGGCTCGGAGGCTGCGGTTTGGGTGGTGTGAGGGCGCAAATGGCTGTGAGGCGTTGTAGGCACTGTGTGAAATGGTGGACAGAGAGGGCGAGGTTTTGCTGTGATGTCATACGTAAGCGCAAATTTCTTGCTT
The DNA here is from genome assembly GCA_034641385.1 of Darevskia mixta. Lineage (NCBI taxonomy): Eukaryota > Metazoa > Chordata > Lepidosauria > Squamata > Lacertidae > Darevskia > Darevskia mixta. The sequence continues at coordinate 29,203,397 of JAWWNH010000066.1, forward strand.
ATTTAGCTGTAGTACCAGCATAGCCGTCGCTAGAGGGCGCTGTTTTGCTGATGGTGTCATATGTGTGGGACAGATTTTTTTGTGGTTTTTCTTTATTTTAGGTATGACAGGTGTGGTTTTTCTGAATTTTTATTACGCCAGATCCTTCCTTGATGGTCATGCTACGATGTGTCTTAAATTTGATGCGATTCGGTCCAGCGGTTACGGAGCACGGTTGGGTCCGCCGCGCACGCAATGGGAACATTTATATATATATAGATTGTATATGATGGTTGCAACTAATGGCAGATCTGTCTAAATACAATTTGCCTGATACATTCCATCAGGGCCCTTTGCTCCTGTACCAAAGCACAGCAATTTGCAATGCAATAAGACCATGCCTATCTCAAGGGCCCATTCACAAACTGGTGTTATTTTCAATATGTGCAGACCACTTTTTTCCTGCTTGAACTGAGTATTTATGCAGCAAACTAGTATTGTGAATCAGCTGCTATGGATATAAATTACTCTGGCCTTTGACACCAATATACTCTATTTTATAATTACTCCACCCTATACTGTTTATTGTCATTTGGTTCAACTGCTTTTAATATTGCATTTTAAATTGCTGTAAACCACCCTGAGCCTTCCAAGTGGAGATGCAAGAATTAAACTTGGGGTTGCTTTAATGCAAAACAAGTGCTTGACCACTCAGCTATGGCTCCTCTTCTTGATTTAAATATGAGTGTTGGTGGATCAATTATTTAGTTAACTGATAAAATCTACATTAATTTCCATATGAGAGAATGTGGCTTCTTAACATTGGGTAATGGCCTTAGCTATTTGGGTTCATAGTACAGTAGTTGATTCACACAGCTGGTTTACAATGCCTGCATTCCATTCAAGGAAAAATTCAATGATGATGATGATACCCAACAAGTGGCTATGTCAGAGAGAAGACATAAGGCAAATCTACATTACATGTGCCTCAAATGGGCACCGGCAGGCAGATGGCAAAAACAACACTGATCATTAAATCAGAAAAGTTATGAGCTCAGTTAATATTTTTCCTTAGTGTATGTTAGACTTCTGAGGCTGAAAGTATACAGTACTTCACTTCACTTCACTTCTGAAAGTGAGTGTATATTCTCCCTCTACATAAAATGTTTTCTGCTTTTCTCTGTGGTTCATTTATTGAATTATGTACCACTGCCATCTCCTGGCCATTTGTTTATTGCTCGTTCAGATTTATGTTAAGATACTGTATTTCTAAGCCAGCGTTTCCCAACCGGTGTGCCGCGGCACAGGAGTGTGCCGCAAGACACCGGCTCCTGTGCCGCGGGAAGACACCGGCTGCTGGGCTGCCCTGGGCCGCTTCCGCTTCCGGGTCGGTCCGGGCTGGCGTCGCCTCGGCTCCGCTTCCCGCTCGCCGACCGCCGCCTTCGCCGGGGCTGCCGGGCGCTTCGCCCGCTGCCTCTGCCGCCCCGGTCGCGGTCGGGGACGGGCGGGAGGTGCCGGTGCCACCGGGCTCGCTCGGGGCCGGGTGGAGGTGCTGCCGGGGGGCTGGGCGCGGGAGGGGGGGGCGGGCGCCTGGCCCGCCGATCTCCCGCTCCGTTTTCGCCCGCCTGGGTTCTTCCCCTCCCTCCCGCCAGGGCGCACGGACACCCCGCCCCCTGGGGCGGGGGGGCGGGGTGCATGTGGTGGTGGTGTGCCGCGAGATTTTTTTCATGGGGCAGGTGTGCCGTTGCCCCGAGGAGGTTGAAAAACACTGTTCTAAGCAATACTGTATGTATTAATTCAAGACTAATTCCAATTCAGTTCTGGCCACTTAAAACAGACAAGACAAGATTCTGTACACTTCACATACATTTAAACCATTCCATTAACTAACAGAAGGTATCTCTTTCAAGACTGTTTCACACCAGCTAAATGTCCTCAGCAGAAGTCCCACTCATGAAGAGAATTGTGTAAAATGTATAGACACACATATGCCCATTTTTCACTGGATGTTCAGACCTTCCAAGTATCCCTATTTACCAGGGACAGTCCCAGATTTACTGAAGCCATCTCAGTTTCTGATTTGATCCCAGAATGTCCCATTTTTCCTTAGGATGTCCCTATTTTCATCAGAGAAGTGTTGGAGGGTATGGTTGTTTAGGGGGAAAGGTGGCACTCATTAGACTGCTGTTGATCTCCAGTCACTCTACAATGGCTAAACCTGATGCCTACAAAGTGGTCACAATCAGGGCATAAAGGCAATTGTCTTTCCTATGCTAATTATTTCCCACCAATACTTGTTTTTTATATATGTTCAACAGTTCTAGGTATAATAATGCGTTCTCCAGTTTAGCCAGAACAGATGTTGGGCTAACTGGACTGTAATTTCCTGGCTTCCCTTCTAAAATAAAAAATAAAAAAAATCAGATTTTACATTGGCTGCTTTGCAACTTTCCTTTAAGGAGGCCTATTTTAGTGAGAACAGAGTTGCATATTCTTGTCAACAGTAATGCAATTTTACAGTACTCTCAAGTGTATTCCATTTGGACCCAGTGACTTGTTAATTTTCATTGACACTTTACTATTTTAAACCCTTTTCAACTAACAGGACATTGCAAGTCTATTTTAGAAGTGACTGCCACAGACAGATAAGTGCTGTTTCCCCTTTAACCAAGAGAAGGGAAACAAATAGGATCTTGGAAAACAATCCTCTTAAAGGAGTCAAGGCTAAATGTAGAATAATCCGAAAGACCTCTTGTTTATCCTGTTGGGCTTCAGCTGAAAAGCATGCAGACTCATCCTCTCTGCAAGAGGTCACTGCCTTATAGCTCAGAAATCAGCTGCCCTGCTTACTTATCCAACGGTGGCAGATTTGTTGGTGCATGTGTACCTCCAGTTGTTGTTGAACTCCAACTCCCATCATATCTGTCCATTGGCTATTCTGGCTGAGGCTGGAAGGAGTTGGAGACCAACAACAACTGGAGGGCCACAGGTTCCACATCCCTCCCCTAAGAGCTTATAGTATTCTGAAGCGGGTGTTGGCATGCATTCCACCCAGGATGCTGTTAGCTTTGCAAGACACCAAATCCATTGGGAGTAAGAGTCTTTGGAGAAGTTACTAGGACTGGGGGGAAATGCTTCCTCCATTCCTAATTAAGTCTCCCACAGGACTCTTTCCATTGTGAAGACAGTAGAATCCCTAACAGCATGAAGTATCCTGGAATGCTGTGTGTATGAAACCATGTTTAGGTGCTATGTGCTATGAAATGCACATTCTTTGGGCCCAATTTTCCCCATTTAACTCTCCATTAAACATATGAAAGAGAAGGTTAAACGAAACTCTTTCCAAGCTCTACTCTAAAGTCATCACCTTCGAGCTCACCTACATCTGAATTCTATGAGAATTGCCCTAAGGTGCTAGATAGCTAAGGTTCAGGGATAGGTGAACAGGAAATTATTTATCTAGTTCAGAACAGTTTTACATGGCTGTGCTATAGAAGGGAATTTCCCAATTTGTTCCCTCCCCCTGGATGTCAGGGAGGGTGTCAGGAGCAGGTCAGTAATCACTCACATAGTGTCAGTGAAGTTAACTATTTGTTCAAAGAAACAAAACAGCTTGGGAGGCCAGGCCTACTGAGCACAGCAACTTTCTACAGTAAATCTTACCCCAATGAAGCAGTTGTGAGGGCTACAGGTCTCCACCTTCCCACAGCTCTCTGAGTCTCCTCCTACCCTGGTTCCTTCCCAAGCAATCTGAGGCTCCTTCATCTTGCCTGTCTTTGCTCTGGGAGACCAGGTTCTGGGAGACCAGGGGGAAGGGGAGCTGCCTATTGCAGGAGGTGGAGACAGCCTGGCTTCCTCGCCAACCTGTTGGCCTCATCTCTGCCTCTTGGCCTCCCTCCTCTCCTGCATCAGCTTCTACCTCTGATTCTGGACTGCTCTCTGCCTATGCCTCTTCCTGCTCACTAAACCCTGTTACCTCTTCAGCTTCTGGCACCCCTTTCTCCCAGTCTGCTCCTTCTCTCTCTGACCACTCATTGTCATCCCACCATCAATCTCCTAGCTCTGAGCCTTTTTCCCTTGGGGGTTCCCTTGGGGAGCCCCCCTGCTGGTGCCTCCCACCACTGCTCTGCATCCAGCTACTCTATGACACTGGATTTCTAACTAAAGTGGATAGACTATTTGCTAGGCAAAAGTTTCACAAAAATACTTACAATGACTACTTTTTCTTTTGCACAACGGTCAAGTTGCTTTGTTGACTCTTTTCCTGTCCCCGTAATGTGGGTAATGTGCCCTTTAAGTTGTAGAAACACAGCAAAGTCATCTTATTTTAGCTTCCAAATGATGGGATAAGAAGAGATTTAAAATATTCCATCATCTGGTTTGTCCTTTGCTAAGCTAATTATTCTTGATTCCTTCATGGTAATTGAAGTGTTTGATGTCAACGGACTGTGCCACTGGCAAATCTCCCCTTTGTTGTTACTGTTGTTCTTTCCTTTCCTTGGGACAATCTGACCTCAGTGTCCCAGTTTAGCAGGGCAGTACAGTTAGTACCGTACTTGTTTTACTACTGTAGAATCTAAGAATCATTAGTCGGAGGGGTCCCATAATATTCAAAAACAAGCAAAATACTGTACTAAATGCTGAAGTTGGAGAATTTAAAACTAAAATGAGTGACTCATTAAGGCCAGATAGCTTTAACCATAACACTGTGCTTCGTAATTCCATCATTTTAACATGAACCTTTGTGATTTGTAACGCTCACCTCAAATACAAGATGAACATTTCTACCACACACCCATTCCCTCAAGCTTCTTATCCAGTTTAGTTTTTAATCTGTGCTGGAGAGGAACTCCTCCCCACACTTGTGACTCTCCAAGCCTCTTGCCCCCCCTTTCCTTGCTGTGGCTCTTGCTGCCATATGTGGGAGACAGAAACCTCTTTCTCCACATCATAAACCTGGTGCTGCTACAGCTGTTGTGCCTCCCCTTTGTAAGCAGGAGTGCAGATGTTTGTTTAGTTGCCTCCTGCCATTGCTGCATATGATAGCAATTGCGTTAGGTAGGATGGGCAGGTAGGTGGTGCAGGCAGTTGCAAAGTCACAACCACCCCCACTATATAGTAAGGAGAAGTGCATTATAGTCTGTAGGTGTCAAGTCAACACTGTTCCTGATCTACCAGAAGTAGAGGAGAGGTGGGGCAGTGTAGAGGGCAGGAACAGCAGTCAAGTGAGGCCTGTTGAAAGAGGAATGTCTTGGGCAAGTGTTATAAAGAAAATAGAGAGGGTGCTGGTCCAATAAGCAATGAATGGGAGGAGTTCCAAATGGTATGTGCTGTCACACTAAAAGCCTGATCCCAGCATCATATGGCATGGACCTCATGAATGATAGATGGTATCTTCAGGATGCCCTCTCCTGCAGAACAGCGATCAATTTGGTATCTAGTGAGTAGAGAATTTCTTGGGTACTCTGGTCCCAAGCTGTGTACACCAGGACTTTGTACGCCAATACCAGCACCTTGAACTTAGTATGGTGCTTATTTGGCAGTCAGTGAAATTATTTCAGCAGCACCATAACATGGTTGCAACATCAGGCCCCAGTGAGCAGCCAAGCCATCACATTGTGTGGTAGGAGATTGTAGTGGTTGTGCCATTGAGTTATAGTGACCAGTTAGTTTTGTAACATCTAGTTGGTGCAATGGTCTTTAGGTGCCAGGCAAAAAGTTTCCTCTATAACCAGGTCTTTGGCCTTTAAATATAGTGGCATTTTAAAAGTGGGTGGGATGTTTTTAATGTATTTCTTTGTCCTCTTGGTTTTAATGTATCTATGTAGGGTCCTTGTCTGTTTGTAAGTTGCTTTGGGTTGCCTTGGGCAAGCCAAAGCAACTTACAACCGAACAATATTTCTATGTTGGTTTAAGATCCATTATTACAAATTAGCCTACTCTCCTGCCACGAGGAGCTCCTTCTCTTTTCCATCACCATTTCCTTGTTCTTCCACTTATTGCTGAGTTTTGCAGTACTGCTGCTTCTCTCCATATCTGACACGGCTCTTTTATGGACTGTTCATTTCTTTCCCAGCCTCCCCGTGTCCTCTTGGGGATTTCTCTTCTTCAGCCAAGCCCTTCCATTCGTGATGTGAACCCCCTCTTCCATTAATTCTATATTTGTTTGAGTTTTCAAGTTCATTTTATCACGATCTCTTCAGCTGGCCTTCTAACTTTCATATTAAAAAATGGCTTAACGTGGCCTCTGGGAAACAGGGAAACTCGGCGGCCCCGAGGCAGTAATTCATAGCTTCATTCATACACGGCACAGCGTGAAGACGGAAACTTGGCTTCCCACAGTCAGATCTAACTCTCTAGCGGCCACGCGAGCAACAACGGGGTGTCCCGAACACAAGAGAAGCAGCGACCCATTCATATTTTATTAGTTTTAAAACATCAGCCCCCTTGGACGAACACGTTTTGCTCAACTCGCGAGCAATAAGACAGAACTACAGCTCCCAGAAGGCCTTTCGTTGGCGCAGGCCCCGTTGCTAGAAATTACTGGATGAAGCGCCTCAGCCGGAGACCAATCAGAGCTCTAGGTGCTCTTGGGCGGATGTTTCCTCCTCCACCTGTGGAGAAGTGGGAGACTTTGAAAAGTTTCCAGGTTAGGATTCGGGGCGCGCGGTGGGCGGTGGCGGCGACGGGTTCGGTTTCCCCGCCGCGTTTCTCCTTAGCAGGCCGAGTCAAGAAGTCTCTTGGCTGCCACTTCTCCTCCCCAGGGGTGTGTGTGTACATATATATATATATATATATATATATATGTGTGTGTGTGTGTGTGTGTGTGGCGGTTGTGTGCATGATTTGTGTGCGGGGGTCGAAGGTTGTTCCTGCTGCTGTGGCCCCATCCTGGGTATGTGTGGTGCACGCTATATGCTGGGAGCGTGCAAGGGAAATAGATGGTGCTCGCAGCGTACCGTTGGGAGCTCGTGCTGTTCCGCAAAAGTTGGAGGGCCTGGCTGCTTCTTCCGCCTGTGGCCTCCGTCGATTCTATCAGCAGTGCCTGAGCCGCCAAGCTGGAGCTTTCCGAGAACGTGGACTCCACGCTACAGCCCTTCTTCAGTTGTAGGGGGTTCCAGCGCAATCCTATATATGTCGCTTCGGAAGTAAATCCCGCTGCGCGCAGTGAGACCTCGAAGTGTGCATAGGTGGTTCACTAGACCTTTTTCTCCCCCTCCACCAGGAATGGGCAGGGCTATCATCTTGTGGCAAGGCTGTCTCCTCATTTAGCAACGGATCAAGACTTTACCGACTGTTCTTGTGGGGCGTTATGTTTTCCTAGGTCAAAACACAATATTTTCTCAGAGGGAATCTTTTCCTGCCCTCTGGTGTGGTAATTGTAGTAACCTGTGTAGTTCTGACAGATGGCATGTCTGTACGCATTTCAACTTGTGCTTATGTGGCATCACTGGCGCTGAACGGTTTCCTCCCCCTGTGGTACGGTATTTTGTGACATTAAAAGTTATATCATTCTAAATATTTTAGAGACTTGCCCCTTATGAAGCACTAGTGAAACTATTTCAATATAAAATGTATCAAACCCCAGAAGGAAAACAGTTTTGTCCTCCAAATCTAGCATTCCTGATATTTTGTGAACTTGTTGTTTTTTTCCTCTCCCACATTTAAGTAAATGTGGAGTAATTAGGGTGGAGAGAGAGAAATGAAGGGTGAAACCTAATGTGCAACCCTGGATGGAGTAAAATGAACTAAAGTGAGAAATGCAGGATACAGAATTGGTTTTGCATTAAAAAAAAGACATAATATGAACATGGGTGTGGCCAGGATTTTTGCTGGGGGGCAGGACCGAAGTGATTGGCCAGTTAGTTAAGTAGTCCTATTGTTTTACTTGATGGGGGCAGCTGACCTTTTCTGTCGCACTTGGCTATGCATATGAAATAAACAATTGATCCCTCAAGATGGCATGCAGTCACCTGTGATAAAACCATAAGACCTTTTAAAAACACAACCAACTAGTGTAATATGATAGAATGAAAACACTGACAGTTATCACTAGCAGTGAAGGAATGATACTGTGCACATAAGCCTTGGACTTATATTTGTATTATAAGTACCGGTACTAGAGTTGGGTGCACAACACCATTCTCTCACTGTTGAGTGACCATAGCCATTCTTGGGCATCTAGTATTAAAGGGAATGGCTTTCATATAGCCTTGATCCCTGGCATATGGTATCTCTTTTACAAAAATTAGACATTTTGGGGAGGCTGAGATAAATACGATACAGCTGAAATTATTTTAAGAATAGCTGTGATCAAAGTATTATTTGAAAGCTATGGGCTGTGCTTCCAAGTAAATAAGTTCATGTGAACCTAAAGTAGATTCAATCCATGATGACCTGGGTTGAGATTTTCTCACTACTCAAAACGTGTTAACCAGAATCACAGTTCTGCTTCCCAGGAACATCAGCCTGCCTTTGAATCACCTCAGGACACTGTCTGCAAGAAGACCTGACCACCCCTCTCAGTCAGTGGGGACTGGTGCCCATTGGGATTGCTAGGCTGGTACCAATAAATTGCTTGTAAAAAAAGGGGGGGGGGAGGGATTGCTAGGCTGGAAGGCAGGGAGGTCAACAGTATGTGAAGCCAAAGCCAATGACAGACAGAGCCAACAAATATTGGTTATGTCCTTGTCCTGCTGAGTTTTAGAATGGCAAAACCAAGAGTACCACAACTGAGCTGATTATATGTAAGAAGGCAGGCAGGTGGGAGCTGGCTGAGGGAAGAGTGAGTTTGGTGAGTGGTGCTTCTTTCACCCCAATGGACTATCCTCCCACTGGTTTCAAGCCCTGTTTCTAAGCATGAAACTTAGAGGACAAGTTGGGAGAAAGCTGGTTGAACTTGCCGGCCAGAAAGAGATACTTGTGACTGCTTTGTTTTGAGTGTCATTCCAGTGCCATTTGTGTAAGCTGAGGAAAAGTAAAGGGCCACAAAGGTCTCTGGGCATCTTTTGTTTGCATTGTAACTGATGCTAGAGAGGGGCCAGAGCTGGATTTATTACTATTCATGAAAACAACAGATTAAGTGAGATGGGTGTGCTCATATTCAGCATTATATTGAATAAGAGTTGTAATAAATTCAGTAGAATGAAGGCAAAACTGTCTTAAGGGATGATGTGAACACATTGTTCTTGAACACAGTGTTTCAAGTAATCTTGCATTTATTACGTCCTAGGATTGTGTTTCTTGTCACGAAATATGTGAACATGGCAAGTAAGAAACTGAGAAGAGCAGGGTTGCCGCAGGAGCTTTGTAAGAGACTCAGTCGACATCAGATCACTACTTGTCAGGTGAGACAAATTTAATAGGGGCATAAAGTCTTCTGATATTATGTTAAAGGATACATGGCATGATTAAGACCAATCTTGGAACTCTTGTCATCTTAAGTGCAGAAGAAAATAAAATGTTTTAGAAATTGCTTTTAAATATGCGAATATATTTTAGTCATTTCCACTCTTAATTCTCCCAGATTTTTGTTTGGTAATGTTTCAGGATTTTTTATGTCTTTCACTACTGGAGTTAATGAAAGTGACTGGACAGAGTTACTGGAATGTGCAGAAGCTTCTTCACACCGTCAGCCAAGCATGTGCTCCAAGAATGCAAACTGTAAGTATCCATTTGCTGATAGCTTGGTGGATAGGCATGAGACTCTTAATCTCAGGGTTGTGGGTTCAAGCCCCATACTGGGCAAAGATTTCTGCATTGCAGGGGGTTGGACTAGCTGACCCTCATGGTTCCTTCCAACTCTACAATTATATGATCCTAGGATAGGAATGACTCTAATTGTTATTGCTATGTGTGTCTCCTGTCACATCTGTCTACTTGTAGGGGACACTATAACAATAAATGTGCTTATCTTTAAAAATGTTTTCTCCTTATAGAAAGGCTCGCAGGAATAATAATAATAATAATAATTTATTATTTGTACCCCGCCCATCTGACCGGGTCCCCCCAGCCACTCTGGGCGGCCAGGAAGGAAGTAACATATGAAGTGAGCCTTGTTCTTGAGAATATTTGTACTAGCAAATGCTTCCTTAGCATATGGCAGAGAAATTGTATTATTCTCTTGTATGTCAAACTGATAAACTGCTTCATGTGTTTTGGAAGAGGTACTTGGTTGCCCCTGCACTATTCATTTTCTCTGGAGTTACCATCCTTTGTTCAGTGACTTTTTAGGGGCATCCAAGCAACATCACATAGCTTTCTGTGTTATCCAGCTGTAATGTTTTAGACTTTTTTGTCTATAGTACAATGAGCTATGCGTACAAATCTCCTAACAAACATTTGCCTTCTACCAAAATCTGTTAGGGTATCAGCACTTTGAGATTTAGGTTGCATTTAGGTTTGTAGTAGTTTGCATAAATTTTGAAAACATTGTATTTTTTAATCTTAATCTGAGGCACAAAGCCTTCCTTTTTCAAATATAACATTTTCAAGCAATTTGAACATGTTGCATCAAAGCAAAGGGTGTTTGGAAAAGAACCTGCTTGCTTTGTACCTGTTGTTCATGTTAAACACTTTATTAGGATTTTTAAATATATATATAAAAGCTTCACAACTCTGTACAAAAATCTCAACAAGCTGGGAATGTTATATACATACTTACCTGTGAGTAAGTATGTATGAAGCACTTGAGTTCAGTTGGACTTAATTCCAAGCAGACAGGTTTAGATTTGTGCAGTAAACCTTGTAATGAACCCAGACTTTTTGGAACCAGTTAGTTTTGTCTTGGTTTGTGGTTTTTACTGTGTGTATGTTTTCCAGCTGTACTTAACCACAAGGATAATATTTTCTCTGAAGTGGTAGTTTGCAAATTAAATGATGCATATTGTCCCAAAGAGGGGAAAATATTTTAAAGCTTGGCACGATGATACAAGATATAAATTGAAGGCTGTAGCATAAAAATGTTGATAGACACAACAGTCTTTAATATTGTTTTGTGGTGTTTGGTTTGGTCGGAAGATTGGGGAAAATCTCATTAAAGGATGAGAAAGTACATGGCATTTTTTTTTGCCAAGCACTAAGAAATTCTACTTGGGAGCAAACAAATACCAGACATTTTTCTTACCAGTTGATCGCAACATCTTTTTCTAATTGATTTTGGTTATTGTAGGTTTATGAAATGAAAATGAAAAGAACCACCAACCCTTCATCAGCATTCTTGCCCACAACACTGGGAGATCTGGATAAAATATTGCATGGTGGAATTGCCTGTGGCTCTCTTACAGAGGTAAAAGCTGGCCAATCATGCTGCTTCTTTTTCTGTAATAGAAGAGTTGTTTTATGTTTTACATAAAAGGGGTGACTATTCATTAATAAGTTTAAAATGTGACAAACTGAAGCTTTTTGTACATTAATAATTGGTTCTGTATAGTTCCAATTGATCACTAAAAACAATGTGTGCTGTAAACTTTATTGTTAATAGTAATGAACCAAAAGATACAGATGTGTGTTCTCTCTTGCACACATCAGTACTCTTATGAGCAGGTTAGGGGCAGTTGAATGCTTGGTTGCAACACAAAACCATAAACCATGTATGAACAAATTAGTCTGTGCCATGAGCTGTGTGCTAGTGTACACAGTTTGCTTGTTTCCACTTTGCTTCTCCCTTTCTCCAGCAGGAAAACAAGCCATGAAGCACTTGCTTAGTCTTACCGGTATGAATGCACTAGACCTTGTGGTTTGCCTTGCTTCAAGCAGGCTACTTTCTGAAGCCAAGGTTTGTTCCTGGCTTCCCAATGGTGGCTTGTTTCAGATAAACAAACCACAGGAGCTGGTTCAGACATAATATGAAGCCAGCCACTCTGTGGTCTGTTTTCCTGCTGGAGGAAAGGAGCAAAGTGTGAACAGCTATGCTGTGTGCATCAGCACACAGTTCATACACAAACTAATTGGCTTAACCATGGTTTTGTGGTGCATCTGAATGTAACCAGTATTTCTCTGTTTTCTACGGTGGGATCATGTGCAGGCTGTTAAGATTGCTGCTCCGTATTTGCAGTCATGGGATTGTTGTCTATCACATGACAGTGTATGTTTTCATTCCACAGTGTGGGAAGTGACAGAGACAGGATGTTTGTGATACTGTGTTCCGTGAAGTGGGACTATTGTCCTTTGCTCTTTCTCTGCTGTCTGATGAGAAAGAGGCAGGAACTAAGGCAGAATGCTCTGAGTAGATAAATAAATGTAGATTAGCCAAAATGCTGTGCTACTGAGTTCTGTTACGCAAACTGCGAATACTCTGTGGATCCCTAAGTGTGCTAATGCCTTTTGGCATCAGTCGCTGTGATGTTCGGGCAGAAGAAAGCTTTTGAAGCTCCCGAACGATCGGCCAGGAGGGAGAGAACATGCTAGTCGGGCATGTGTCTCTGCCAGGGTCCTACACAAGAGTAGGACACTCCCTGAGAGTAGCTTGTAGGCACTTTGCTCCTCCCTGGTCTTTTTTACTCCAGCACTGCACTGACTTGAGCCAGATTTTAGATTAGTTTATCATCTGAATCTGCACTTGTAGTTAAGCTCTCTCCTCACTAGCCACAAGGTTTAGCCAAGAACGTAAGGAGACAACATAACCATGAGCCTGGGTTTGGATGACATTCTAAGCCAAACCTTAGCTTAACTTAGTGCAACACAGGAGTAAAAAATACTGGGGAGAAGCAAAGTGGCTGCGAGCTATTCTTGGGAGACAGGGCACAGCAGATAAAGCAAACATGATCAGCAGATCGGTAAAAAAATGTTCAACTTGGTAGGTCAAATGCTGAAAAAGGAACATCTTAGCAGGTGGCCAAAGGCTGACGAAGAGAGGGCAAGTTGGAGGGCAGAGAGTTTCATAGCCCAGGTTTGACCACAGAGAAGGGTGTTTCCCACACCCCACCCAAATTCATGTATTTCCTAAAATGTATATACTGCTTGATTGTAAAAAAGCAAAACATAAACAACTTCAAAATTTAAGCCTCAAACTCATCTGAACTACTAATCCCTGTGTTAAGAATCTTTTAGTGAAAAGTACCATTATAAAGTTTCTAAAATAAATTGCAGGGAAAAGTGCAAAAGCATCCTATAGATTGTCTCAGTGCTCACTCAGTTGTCTGTTTCACTGTGTGTAGTGATAATTGTCAGTAGAGACATGAAAAATGTAGCAAATGAAGAGCCCCTCTCATTCCAGTCCTACATTGTTCTTCATCTTTACATAGTTAACAAGAGAGTACTGTATTAAAATAACTCCACAGGTTAAGCCTCTTTTACAAACCTCTCCTGTTCATTTGACAGGAAGCAGCTCTTTTGAACTCATCAACCTGATAAAAATGTATTTACTTTTCTAGTTCAGAATTTTGACATGGCCATTTGTGAGATACTTCATACAATAATGGATAGAAGAGATGCTCTTTTGTAATATCCATTAGCAGTTTTGGTCACCCTGGATAATTTAGTGAAGACAAGCTAACACTGCCAAATGTTTTCCATGTTTTAGAATAATCATCTTGAAGAATACATGAGGGAATGTCAGGATGCAGAAACTATTTGAAGAATTGCTTTGTGAACAAAACATAAAAGTTATGCTTGTATTTATCGTGCATCAAACTCCAGACAGCGTTCCCATTGTGTAATTTAGCTTTTTTATGTGGATGCTTGTATGATAATCATGCACAGCAACAATTTGAAAGTCGATGTGGTATAGTGGTTAGAGTGTCATACTAAGACCCAGAAGACCAGAGTTCTCGCTTGACCATGAAGCTCACTGGCTGACATTTGGCTGGTCACTGTCCCTCAGCCTAACCTACCTCATAGGACTGTTGTGAGGATTAAATGAGGACGGGAAGAACCATGGATGCCACCTTGAGCTCCTCGGAGAAAATGGTGGGATATAAATGCATTAAATAATAATTTAAAGAAGGATGCATATGGCAGTATTTGCGGCATGTCACTGCTATGTACTACTTCTTCATTATGAAGCTGAGCTTGCAGATGAGCACCCCTAAAGTGCAATGCTCCATCTTGATCAAATGTGGCTTCGGTTCAGCTTATTTTCTTCTCGGACTGTTTATGTTAAACTTGGGACGACAGCTAATGCATAGCCTGCACTTTTACCTCAAAGGAATAGTGTTTTATTCCCTACTTTTTGTGGTTACGCTTTTAAAGCTAAATCTTTCTGAAAAAGTTGACCTGTCTTTCTTCTTACATTATCCAACAATGATGGTGGTTGGAAAGTTGGAACTCAGCTACATGAGCCATGTAAAGTAAAGGTTTAAGTGATATCCTCTGCTGCCAGATCTTGTGCTTGTTTTCTGAGAGCCAGGAAACTCTGTTGGCACGGGACCTTTTTTTCCAAACCACTAGTGTGGTTTAAACTGGAAACTGAATTGTAAGTAACTCTTTGCGGTCAATCAACTCATGTTCTGCAAATAACATACCATTAACTGAAAAAGAAAAGTGTCTCTTTCCAAAGAGGAAAATTTGAATGCTGTTATCATAGTGAGGTCTCTATTACATGGGCGGACACCTGATTTCAAATTAAAATTGGAATAAGATTAACTATGAATTCTCAACAGGTTTGGGAATTACATTGTTCTATAGAGTCAGCATATTACTGCTTGGTGAATTCATTCCCTCAGCAGATTCAAAATTTATGGATAAAGTGAGCCAAAGGTAAATATTTTTAAGCCCTGCTGACCTTGGTGGGACTGAGTTAAGTTTTACTCAACTTGCCCATTGGAATCAATGTGACCTGGATGTTTCAATCCTATATGTGCTTAACCTGAATTCAATAGGTCTTAACTTCTGAGCAGCCATGTATAGGATTACTCTATAAGATTGCTTACCTTTGGCAGGATTGTGCCCAGTGTATCAGTTCTTAGACTCCACCCCCCCACCCTGGTATATAAAGCAAATATACTTCTTCATGGAATAATAAATACTCCTGATTTAGGTGTGTCCGAATGACTTGCGATTGCACACACGTGTACGGCAGCGAACCTGGAAGTAGTCCCAAAGCATCACAAAGGGGATGAGGCAGGTGCGGAGAGGGCTTATGTGCGCTATGCTGACACGTATGGGAGTCTGGAGTGGAACCCCCATGCAAAATGAGGATTGCCCGTATACACAAAAGCAATGTTAAAAAGCTACAAAAATATATCACAGAATTAATGTATAATTTTGTTGTCCTGCCACAGGTTTGCTAGTTTTTCCACTCAAGTGTGTTTGTTGAACCTTTAAGCTTCAGTTTATCATTGCCATCAGTTTGAGATACACTGTGAAACGCTAAGTTACATGAGTCGCAAGTGAATAGTGCGCCATAGGCTAAAATAAAAAACAACAAAGGTTTTGTCTTTTCTGTATGATGCTGCTTCATATATGTTCTTTTGTTATTAGATAACTGGTCCATCAGGTTGTGGCAAGACTCAGTTTTGTATTATGATGAGCTTGCTGGCGACGTTTCCCACCAGCTTGGGAGGATTGGATGGGGCAGTTATATATATTGATACAGAATCTGCATTCAGTGCTGAAAGGTAAGTTTACACACACACACACACACACACGCACACACACACACACACACACACACAGAGAGAGATTTTGTGGCATTTTTCATATGTCAATGCACCCTGAGAAGCAAGGGTGCAATCTGAAACCCTTGTATTGTCAGATCTGTCATCCGCACCCAGCCTTTGCAAGAGCTAAACATATACAGAGTCCAGATCCTATATGGCTCTGGAAGGTGGAAGAAGGCATAGCAGCTTGTAAGCCTGATGTGCCCTGTTGTATCTGCTCTGGCAAGTCACATATGGTGCCAGATCTTTGAGGCCTCATATGCTTAAAGTCTTCTGGAACTTGACTGTCTCTGCTATTGCTGTAAGGGGAGACCTGTTGGCAAATCTGAGAAGTGCAGTGTGTGGCTGCAAACTTAGGCCTATTGAAGTTTATTTTGACACCTTCAGGGGCATCTAAAGTGTTCTCATTTGAAGTATTGTTGCTGCCATATGTTTACTGCTTTTCCATGTTGTATTTTCATTTCCTTTTATTATGTACTAGCTGACCCGGGCCACGCGTTGCTGTGGCTGATTTTATGTTTATTACCATCAGCATCAGTGTCAGCGGCGGTAGATTGCAGCGCTGCGGCGCCTCTAATGGTGGCGGGAGGCTGTCAGCGGTGGCTGTAAACGGCTGCTGAAGGCCGCAGATTGCAGGGTTGAGGCGCCTCTAATGGCGGCGGGAGGCTGTTAGCGGCGGGAAAGTGTCTTCGTTGGGTGAAGGCCTCAGATTGCGGTCCTGAGGCGCCTGTAATGGCGGCGGGAGGGTGTCAGTGGCAGCTCGGAGGCTGCGGTTTGGGTGGTGTGAGGGCGCAAATGGCTGTGAGGCGTTGTAGGCACTGTGTGAAATGGTGGACAGAGAGGGCGAGGTTTTGCTGTGATGTCATACGTAAGCGCAAATTTCTTGCTTTTTTAGCTGTAGTACCAGCATAGCCGTCACTAGAGGGCGCTGTTTTGCTGGTGGTGTCATATGTGTGGGACAGAATTTTTTGCAGTTTTTCTTTATTTTAGGTATGACAGGTGTGGTTTTTCTGAATTTTTATTACGCCAGATCCTTCCTTGATGGTCATGCTACGATGTGTACTAAATTTGATGCGATTCGGTCCAGCGGTTACGGAGCATGGTGGGGTCCGCCGCGCACGCAATGGGAACATTTTCATATATATATAGATTTGAGCTAACACGACACTGTAGGAGTTGACTTTGGGCTTTGTTACAAAATCAGTTAATTCGAGATCTCTTTATTCAGAGAGCATTTATGGAATGCAACAAAGTAGAAAATCTGCCTCCCATTGAAAATCAGCGTCATAGCCTCAAATAGTGTAATGAAGCCGGATTGCAAATTCTATGCACCTTTTAAGAGACTTAGGTTGTTGTGTATGTGTGTTTTCTCTTCATTTTCAGAAATGCTGAGAATGAACTTGAAAGTTTGCAAAACATTCTTGAATTCAGATGCACATCCTCTGTGCCAGATGGGCGGGGTATAAATAAATAATAAAATTATTGTTATTATTAATGTCAGTGACATGTCTTTTGGGTTCCTAACAGGCTTCTTGAGATGGCACAGCACCGTTTTCCTGATTATTTTGCCACAGAAGAAAAGCTGGTTTTAATTGCCAGCAGAATTCATCTTTATCGGGAATTCACCTGTCACAGTGTGTTGAAAAGGTAGGAGTTCTTTCTAGGGTCCAGCAGTGTATTAGATGTGTAAAAAACATTCTATACAGAATATATAATGGTTAGACAGAATAATAACATGCCTTAAGGCTTAGCATTATAGTATTTTACTATGTTTTCCCTGCCTGAAACACATTGGCAGTTGCTGACTCTAAAGGAAACTATTTTTGTACCTTGTTCTTTACTGTTCTAAGTGTTTCTGTGTGCTATGTGTACAATAAACAAAGGATGTGAGGCTTTTATATGTTAGGATTGCATTTTTATAGGTAGCTATGTTTTCATTTAACTAGAGATGTCAGGGATTGAACCTGGAACCTTCTGCCTGAAAAACTTGTGCCTGCCCTTTTACAGAGGGTTAGAACCTTACCGAAATATGAAATGGAAAATGTCGATCCATTCTGTGATAGAAAGCAGATTCTGTGCAAAATTGCATTGAGTGTTTAGAAAGCCTTGCTTATAACCAAGCCTTGCTTCTCTGTTCTATTAGAACTATTCATGTACAGAAAACTGTTGATATCTTTGTAGCAGCACATGTTTGCACTTGTAGCATTTGACCCCTGCGAAGCAATTGCCTGTGAACAATCTTTTTATAAGATTATTATTTTGAAAGAAGAGCTATTACAAATATAATTGCAAATCAATTTGTTTTCCTTCTGCTTATTCTTTTTAGTTTATATTTTAGGATATATTAATGGTTTATGGACTATTTTAATGAAGTACAGTCGTACCTCCGCTTACGTATCCCTCCGCTTATGTAAACTTTGGGATATGTAAGCGGCAAACCCGGAAGTATATTTCTGGGATTTTGCCGCATGCACAGAAGTGCTCTACCATCGCGCGTGCGTGCGCAGAAGCAGTCCTTCCAGTTGCAGAAATCTCGGGATCCGACCGGAGCTCCGGAAAGGATCCCATCTGCAACCAGAGGTACCACTGTATACCAAAACACACAGACAATGTTGCCTTACCCAACACGTTTAAATGTATGCTTTAAAGTGTGAAAGCAACAACTGTGTTCAAAACACATGCATCATGGAAGTACACTGGTAATTGAATTGAAATTGACTGGTGAGTGTTCATGAGTGTAGAACAAGGTTTGCTTGATTAAATGAGAAATTATCCTGCAAGGTATGTGCATGTTCACATGCATAGCTCTCAACCTTGTTGGCATGCAGGATTCAATGAGTGAGTTTCAAGGGGAAGATCAGGTCTCTGTACCAACTTTGCCACTTCCCTGTCTCATGGCAACTAACACACTTACTCTAAATCCTGGTATAGTATCATTGCTAAATGAATGCCTCAATTTGTTTTCAGGATTGAATCTTTGGAAGAAGAAATTATTTCAAAGAATGCCAAACTAGTAGTAATTGATTCTGTTGCTTCTGTAGTCAGAAAAGAGTTTGATGCAAAACTTCAGGGCAACCTGCAGCTAAGGAGCAACTTACTGACTAGGGAGGCATCAATATTGAAGTACTTGGCTGAAGAATTTTCAATACCAGTAAGTTTCTCTCCCTTTTTACTTTGTGCCCATATGCATATGTATTCAAGTGCAAAGTTGTTAGTAGTTAGGATGGCAGGCACAAGAGATGGGCTGCCCATCTCTTCTGCATGGATTTATATCATGAGGATATTGCAGCATGTTTCATCATCAGGCATTTGGCCGAGCAGTTGCTATTGTCTCCTCCAAGGGTTGAAATTTGTGTGTGTTGAATTTTCATTGACTAAGGGGTGAGATATTTTGAACTTGGCAAATGTGGACTGAAGTTGTATTGCATCATAATAAATCACAATATGACCACTTTATTAGACTTACATTTTATCTAGAGTTACTAGATACTTTGGGGTTGGAAATTGGAACATTGCTTTTAATGAAATATAGTATGTTCATCTTTAGTCATTTGGCATATGTTTAGTGGTTCTGGTCCTTCAGCTGATATGCTTAGTACTTTAAATATAATTAATTATAAATTTAATAATTATTTTATTACATAATAAATACGCTACCTTTTTGTGCAGTGTAGGGGTGGCTACTTGGAAAAAATGAAAAAATATGTACAGTTAATTGATTAAAGACCCAACACTGCCTGTACAGGAAAGCCTGGACACTGCAAACAGAAGGCAAACAAGGATCTCCATAAGTAAGATGTACAAAGTCTGATGTGGCAAGAGAAAAAGCTCTCCTTCTTGTGTTCCAGTTATGCATGGTTTGGGGCCTCTATGGATCATCTTAATTAATGTAATTGGGCAGAAGGTGAATTTTTGGAACATAACATTCTATTCAGTGAAGAAAAAGAAAACTGAACTTTAAATGTAACACTATCATAGGAAGAAACTGGAAAGTATTCAACTTGAAAATGATAACACTCCATCTGACAAATTGATCTCGGGGACAGGCACATGTCAAGAGTATTTGAGGGAGATGTAGGGAACCCCCTGGCAGTCTTAGCATTCTTGACTATGTTTGATTTGTTGAGTTAAAGTGATATGGGGTGAGGTTCAACTGAGTCCTGTTGGTGGAAGCCCTGTGCAATGACTTTCCCTTGTGCAGTGTGGCCTTCCCCCTCGCCTTCTCCACCCTGTGTGTCCCCCCAAATTGACTCTGGGGGATTGAAAGAATCCCCAGGATAGTTTGTGGTGGGGAGAAGAGTTGGAACTGTTCTGTCTGGCAAGCCAAAATGCTTGCACTGACAGAATTATCAGGAAAGCACAACGTTGGATTCCTCCCTTGGGGATATATCCAACAAAGTTGTCCTGTTCACGCAAGGGCTTGTGCAGTGGAACTACTCACACCCCTCTTCCTGAGTGCCCCCTGCTCTCTGTCCTGGAGGGTTTAGGGAGTATCCAGAACATTTGGATGGGTGGGTGAGAACTGAGAGGGGAAGTTCCATTTTGTAAGCAGAAGTTCTTGCATGAACAGGATGATTTCATTGAATAAAACTCATGGTTTATTTCAGACTTTGCTATATAGAGAGTAGCACTTCCGCCCCACCGCCATGTGTGCGTATAAGAGGGTCAGAAAATGGTCCGACATTCTAATGCTGAAAGTAGTTTGGCCCTGTAAACTGTCTGGAAATGGGACCACGTTAGGAATATTTGTAAGTTGCCCTGAGCTCATTAGAGGAAGAGCAGGGCCAAATATAAAAATACAAAATATTAGGTAGCTTTTGAGCAGAGTTAATTAAATCTGTGTCAAAAGCAATATTGTGTTAGACAAGTTTTTCCTTAAGAAGAATTTTAAAGAAGAATAATCCCCAGGAAGCCCAGTGTGATAGAATTTTAAAGCATTCTGTAAGTGTAGGAAGCATAATGTAAGAAAAATGTGTTGGGGAGATGTGATCCATCTGTGAACTCTTCTGTCTCTGACTGCTCTGGTTCTTGTAGCTTTTGCCTCGGTCAATCATACATTAGATTCAGGAAGAAAAATTCCTGTGAAACATGGTAGGAGTTAGATTGATTTTATTTTTGAAGCCTATAAATCTTGTCAGGTGTCTTGAAATACTAAAACATTAATCCATGCCTTTAAAATTGTGTGCAAAGGTAATGGCCCAGACCATCTTACTCAATGATACCTGTTTAAAAAGGAGACAGGAAAATGGTTTTTTAAAAAGTGACTTTAATGACATTTCTGTTTGCATTTAGAGCAAATATGATGCATTCTTGGCAAAGTGGAAAGTTACATAATGTGTATGGAAGTTCTTAATACCTCTGTCTTTTAGTTATTTCATTTCAGTTGATTAACATTGTAAATTTGAGCTATAGAAAGCAATCCAGAGATCTTGCACTTTGCCCTTCCTTAAGAACATAGAGACAGAATGCTAAGAAGACTGAAGCTTTTAATGTTTTCCAGAGATGCTGAATGAATGGAAAAGTTAAGCATTGATGCTTACTTTATTAATGTATCCTTTTGATACTTTAACCCTGTATATACTACAAACAGCCAGTTTAAAAGGAGGTTTGAATCACTGTTTAAATTCATAAAACAACAGAGGAAATGTATAGTAATTTTGTGTTTGGTGTCTGTACTCCATTTAGAATGATTAAATATGTTGCCTTGAACACTTGAATGAAAATGTAGTCAGAATTTATTTTTTTTTTAAAGGATTAAATTATCACCAACATTCCTCTCTGTTGAGAGACTCGGAAATATGGCTTATGTTTTCTTTGTGGAATATATCTGAAGACTGTTTCCTTCATATTTGATCCAAGAGATAATTTACTTTTAAACTTCCACAAAATTGGTGGAGGGCTTTTAAATATTTTTTTTAATTCCTGAATTGCTTTTTACGTTTGTCTTATGGCGATCTACAAAACTATTTCTAGCTGTTTTTTGCTGCTTTATGAGGTGTTGTTCAACTAAGCTTTACTCAGAGTAGACTTACTGAAACTAATGAACATGACTAAGTTGGGACCATTCATTTCAATTCATAGTGGGTGTAACAGAAGTGAAGGCTAGGAAAATCTGTTTACACCCTTCCATGTGCAACTGTCTTTTAAGGTAGGCCAGTCTTGCCCCATAGCTATCTGGTATGCTGCCACCCCCTCCCTTTTAGGGCATCATCTCAACTCAAGACATGAGTGGTTTCTGGGAGCCCAAGGCAATTACATATGAAGAGGCCTGGAGACAGTGCATTCTGTGCTTCTTGGCCAAATCCCTCTCCTCTTCACAGGGAAACAGAGCTGGTATCCAGCTGTATATCCCACCCTGGAGATCAGAGCAGCTTGCTTGCTTTCCTGTCAGACTCCGCTTATTCACACAAGAAGTATGTGCCCAGTGTCTAAGCCTGTGGGAGATTATACTAACCCTTAGTCTAGCATCAACACAACCTCAGACCTCAACAGCCAAATTATATAAAGTTGATTAAGAGTAACTAAGGAAGAAGAGGACCATGGGAATAAAGCAGACTTCAGAAAATAAAAAGAACGTATCGGTTCAGGTCTGTTTGTCTTGCTACTTACAAACAGGCTTTTGGTCTCCCCATGAGAGAGAAAAAAAGTTCACTGATAAATTGTAGTAAATTGCCATGTAGAGTTAGATTAGCTCCTGCCCTCTTCTTCAGGAAGTGGCTTTTATCCCTCCCTTCACCCTTGTAGCAGGGTGAAATGCCCTCCAGCCTATCTGAATAACAGTATTTCATTGTGTAAAATTTCTCTTTTATTTATAGCGGTTAAAATTATTATCTTGCAACACAACATTTACTTTGAAAACTGTAACGGTTTAAATGAATTTATAACTAGTTTCAGTTTTGCTGACATCTGTCTGCTTTCAGGCTGAGTGTTTCAAGAATGCGCATTTTTGCAGTTTTATGGTCTGACACAATGTTCCGTTTGGAAGAGTCATGCTCATAAAAAAATAATGCTGTTGAGAAAAAGAAATGAAAAAGCTGGTGCAATATTTCCTGTTTCAGTGCCACAGAAAAGTGTAGAAAGGGCGGTAATACAGTAATACTGGATTGCAATTTAAAGTAATACAGTGGCAGGACAGGCCGTGGTTTCTAAAGGAGAGGTTGGGGCTTTCAAAGCACACATGGTTTGGCTGCCCTCCTGTTTAGAGCTTTTGGACAGGTGTTGTCAGTGCCATCAAGTTAAAACAATTGTATCTGCTTGTCCAAAGTCCGTTTTGGGGGCCTAATCTGGGGGCTTCAATCCTAAAAAAAGCTCATCAACTTTGGGGTAAAATAATAAAAAAAGCTCAACAACTTCAATCCTCCTAAAAAAAGGTCAGCAACTTTGGTCGGTAGTTTCCACAAACCAATGGATCTAGGCTGGGCTTTTTCAGAAGTGGCTGGATCACTGCCTCGTTCAGGATGACCAAGAACACCTATACCTATCATACATATTCCTGCATTCAACAGGAATGATAGGTATATGTACGATAGGAAGTATGTATAATGAATGTATATTGTATGTATATTGAATGTAGAAGTATGGGAAATAGATGTGGGTATGATAGGTAGAATGAGGGTAGAATGAGGTTTGAGAGTGTGGGAATTTGTATGTATGCATTTGAATTTGTACGGCAAGTAGAATGTTTATGGAAAGTGTCTATGTTTGTGTTGGATACATTAATAAAGATTTATTAAAAATTAAAAAAAAAAAAAAAAAACAGGATGACCAAGAACACTTCCTTCTTCAAGAATACATTGACCATATCCTTGATCCACTTGGTCATCTCAGCAAGCTTTAATAAGCCAAGATGGGCACATATAAATGTACAATGAAACTCTGGCAGGGGGAGACATTCTAACTATGGTATTTACACAAATCTAGTGCGCCGTTGAATCTAATGCGCACCTCAGTATTCAAAACCTTGAAACCAAAAAAGTATGGTAAATGCGCCATCAAATCTAATGCGCACCCTAATTTTTGCAATGTAATTTGGCCAAAAATGGTGTGCATTACATTTGAGTAAACATGGTAATAATGGGAAACGGTCACTTTCTGTTCTATCGAGCACCTCAAAAGATTTCACCGAGTGAAAAAGAGATGGCTTTGCATCTTAAATTCTGTAAAAATAAGTTCCACATTCAAAAATGAGGTCAAAAATTGGCATTTTAGACAGAACTCCAGAAAGTCTGTTTTGCTTTAACTCTAATAAACTGCTGGTGGGTTTTCTTTCATTGCTATGTGTAACTTTGTCCCACTTGAGACTCTGGTTAATATTTTGGGTAGTAGAAAAATAAGACAGATGGGAGGTTGTGCTGAAGGAAACCTCAGCCAGTCTGCAATTTAATTAGGACCAAATGGAAATGCTCAGAAATGCAACAGTTCTTGTTTGAAGTGTTGATATCTGAGTTTTTAGTAACAGGAAAGATTTTCTTTGATCAATTTTCTGGTATTTTCCTGATATTTTTGAATGTGTCCATTTTGCTGAGTTACACTGTCCATCAAATTTATGAATTAGCTACACCGTGTCTTATTTTTTTTAGTGATGTTTGCCTCCCACCTTCTTGCATCTCATATTTCTCATATGACCTTTAGGGCCCAAGGATGCAAAGCGGGGCTGGCTTGAGGACTGCATTGAGAGTTGACTGAAGCCACTTACGGCCACATGTCAGTTGTGGACATGGCTAAAGTGTCCAACGCACACTCGTATCGTGTGCACACACTCTCTCAAGAAGGCAGCCAGCCAGCCAGGAATGTGTGCACACAGACATGCACACTCTTCCACATATTTTTGTCAATGAGCAGGGAACCAAGGGGAGGCTATTTGGTTATTGTGTCCCGGTAGTGGGATTCTCTCTTCAGGGACGTTTGCCTAGTGCCAAGTCTGATACCTTTATAGAATCAAATAAAGACTATTCATTCACCCAAGCCTTTTAGAGTGCTCTGTTATAAGTTACTTTTTCTTGATTTGTATTTAATTCTATTTTATTTGTCATCACATTCATTGTTTTATCTCTCTCTCCCTATTTCATTGTTCTATATTGTGATCACCTATAAGCAATACCCTTGATTTGTTTTATTGTGTGTTTTACTTCATTTTTAAGGTTTTTTTATTGCTCTGTTTTTATTGTGTGTTTGTGGATTAATAGTTTATAATTTTATTTAAACTGCTTTTGGAGGCCTCCACTCTAAAATCCAAGAAATCTAAATCAACTTGTCTTTGAAGCATGCTTCCAAAATCTGAAAGTATAACCCTTTGCCAGGGCACTTTTCTGCATGCGAGTATTTTTATTTTATAAGTGATTGGCTGGTTGGTCATGGAATGGCATGAATCAAAGCTGACTCTGCCTTTGTTAGTTGTGAACTGTAAATGATAGTATTTTGGGCCAGAAAATATCTGCTGCATTCTTGTAATGAATGTGTTTATGTCTTTTCTCACGTGGTTGCACTTACTACACTCCAGACTGTAGTCATAACTTTTGTGGTATGGGAAGCTATTTAAAGGTACACAGCAGGTGTGGAGAAAAGGCATCTTGTCTGTGCAAAAAGCAGTAATGCAAGAACTCAAATATGCTTTAAAAATGTAATATTTAGCTTCTTTAGAATACAGTGGTACCTCAGGTTACATACGCTTCAGGTTACATACGCTTCAGGTTACATACGCTTCAGGTTAAGAACTCCGCTCACCCAGAAATAATGCTTCAGGTTAAGAACTTTGCTTCAGGATAAGAACAGAAATTGTGCTCTGGCGGCGCAGCGGCAGCAGGAGGCCCCATTAGCTAAAGTGGTGCTTCAGTTTAAGAACAGTTTCAGGTTAAGAACCAACCTCCGGAACGAATTAAGTACTTAACCAGAGGTACCACTGTAATTGCGAACATATAGAATATCTCATCCTCTGATCCTGGAACAAGGCTCCTTTGCATTATATTTGATACTTGAGTTGAAGTTATCAGTGTACAAAATACATGTGTATCTCACCATGTTATGAAGGCTGCATGCTTCAGATGCCGCTTTCCCCTTTATTGCTTACATTTTCTAATCTAATTTGAGTTAGGGGGAAAAAGACACACAAAGTTAGAAACCATAGTGTACCCCTTGATTTGACACGAGGTTAAGTGTCACTCAAATTTCAGTTCTAGACATGCTTACTCAGAAGTGAATCCAACTCAGTTCTTTAGGACTGTAGTGAAGTTTGAGGCTTGTTGCTTTGAAATTCTGCAAGAATTGATAGAGAACTTAAGTTGTAGGGGTATCTTTCTTGTTTGGTTAAAAAATAGTCAAATTGCTGCCGGTGCTGTTTAACCTTGCATGCCAATGGTCTTTTAATTCAGTGTTATGCTGTATCTCTATCTGTATCTTTGGGTTGTTATGTATCTGTGCTTATTTACTTGTTAGCAAGTTTTGGTATCCAATACCAGATTTTTAAATTAACAATTCCATATTCATCTGCCAGCAGGCCATGGCTAAGCCATCTATCATGTTTTGGAAGCAGCTGTTGAACAAGATGGTAGCATCCAGATATCTTTGCTGCAGCAATGAGGTTTGCAGGAAAAACCTTAAATAGTAATTCTAGTGCACTTATATGACAATTCTAATTTCGATCCTGCAGTCTAAATATTATATAGTAGCACCGCAGTGGAAGAAAATAGCATCTTCATTTGCACTACAGCATGTTTGTTTTCTCTGACATCCTTGGTTGTCATTGTCTTGGGTTTATCAAAATACCTATTTCAAAGATTATAATATTTTTAGTCTGATGCTGGGACCTTGAAGCAGAAGCTTGCTAGTGTTCTTACTCCTGTACTCCAACCAATTTCTCAGTAGACTTCATATTTCTCTTAGCACTGAATGTACAAAACATGTTTATTATGTCTGAGTCTCCTTGAAACCCCTGTGCCCTTTTCGGTACACTACTATTAATAAGATGTTTTGAATTTTTTTTTAAATAGCTTTGAGTAAGCACAATGTTTTAAGTAGGTATACTTTCATCACATGTTAAGTGACCTTCAGTGGAAAAGCAAATTACAGTGGTACCTCGGTTTATGAACAGTCCTCTTTATGAATGATTCGGTTTAGGAACTCCGCAAAACCAGAAGTAGTGTCTCAGTTTGCGAACTTTACCTCGGTCTAAGAACGGAATGCGAACGGTGGAAGGGCACCGGCAGCGGGAGGCCTCATTAGGGAAAGCGCACCTCGGTTTAAGAATGGTTTCGGTTTAAGAATGGACTTCCAGAATGGAGTAAGTTCGTAAACCGAGGTACCACTGTACTTTGTTGTACAATGCAGAATCATGTTTCTCCAGCAGTGACTCCCCAACTTTCCTCTCCGTGGACCATTTGAAAATTGCTAAGGTTCTTGGAGGACAACTTAATGATTTTTCTACCTGTTGTAGCAATTGCAGTGTGCTGTGCTAGATGTTGTATGCTTTTAGTTCTTTATTGCTAGTTTGATTTCCTACATAGAATTCCATAGAATCCAATTTGTAGAACAATATAATGCAATATTAGAAATAAAAGAGGCAATTAAATGCAATTAAAAATCAATGTGAATATTTGCTTTCATGCTCTTAAACCACAAATCCAGATATGCTGCAGACCACCTGAATGGAATATTTGGAGCACTGGTGGTCTCTGGACACCCTCTTGGAACCCCTGATCTACATTACACTTTAATTGCCTTTGCCTTTTCCCATTATATTTGTCTTATTAGGTTTATAGCCTGGCTGAGAACCTGTAGTTTTGCTAGTTAGGTTACACAGTACACATTTCAGATTACTCCTACCTTTCCTAACTTTGTCACAAACAGGGTCTTGCTCTGCTCTGACAGCAGAGATCCTCTTAATCTGGAGAGACTAGGAATTGAATCTGGCAGTTTTTATGTATGCAAAGTGCATGCTTTTCTACTACGCTGTGTTCCAACATGTACATTACATGGAAAAAGTTCCAGATTCAGACCCTGACATTTCCAAGTGAAAAGATCAGGGAGCAGGTCATGGGGAAGGTTACCAGTGCCTCCTAGCCTGATCAGTTGCTGGGGGGCAAAGTAGAGAATGTGGAAATCAGCTCAAGTCGCTTTTGTTAAACAAGAATGTGAATAGATTTATAGTAGGAAATAGAACAGCCTTAACTGTGCAGTATCATGGTTCGAGTGTTGGACTACAACCTGGGAGACAAAGGTTCAAACCCTCACTTAAGACATAAAGCCCACTGAGACACCTTGAGCCAGCCACTCTCTCTCAGCCTAACTTACCTCCCATTGTTGTTGGCAGGATGAAATGGGGAGGAGGAGAAACTTTGAGCTCCTTGGAGAAAAGGTGGGATCTAAGTGTGACACAACCAGTTTTGTATGTAGAATGCATGCTGGTGACAGTTCAGCAATATAGAGCAAATCCATCAACTCTCCTTAAATATTGCTACAGTTTTGTTGTTACTACAGCTATAAAGCAATCCATACATCATCTCTTGAAACATTCAGTGTCTCCAGTGTGTCTCAGTTTCTGAAGATCCTGTTTTCATAAAAGCAGTGTCCCCAGTTGTGATGAAAAAAAATTTAAAAGAAGCAGAAGGAAATAGCCACTAGGTGGTGCATGTTTATCATGTAACTACAGTAATTCCAAGTTGATGAATGAAAAGGCCTCCAAAGGAATGTATAAGTCTTTCTATTTGGCGGGGAGGGGGGCCTTATTGGAACTGTAAGTTTAGATTCTCCTTTTCCTAAAGCAAAGCTAGCATAATGATTCACTTATTTCAAAGCAATGACACATTGAGAAAGTATTTCAAAGAAATTTCAGATTCAGGTGAGTAGCTGTGTTACTGGACGCTGTCGAAATAAATGAAAAAATGAAAAAATTGTCCAGTAGCACCATAGAGACCAACTAAGTTTGCTCTGGGTATAAGCTTTCATGTAGAATCCTAATGCAAGCTCAGTCACTTCATATAAGTTGAAGCAAAAATAACTGGGCAGAAGTAAGAGATCATCTTGAAGTTACTCAAATACATTCTGCCCCACCCCTGAGAATCCTGGGAAGTGGAGTTTATCCCTCACAGAGCTACAGTTCCTAGCATCCTTAAACTACAGTTTCTTTGTGTGTGTGTGTGTGTGTGTGTGTGTGTGTGTGTGTGTGAAATGTATGGAGTGTATGTAGCCTGTGATAATAATGGCAGCAGAGAAGCAATTCTGACATGCAATCACATACATCCAACAGAGCTGTTCTGAGGCCTTCCCCAACACAATTTTACGAAAGAACAATTAGCTCTCTTGCTTGATAAGTACTTTGAAGATAACGTTGATTGTATCTGTAGCAACTTGATTTTATTTGTGCAATGCCTATTGATAGTTTTGTTGGATTAGTTGATGGCTACACAATTCCACTCACTCTTGAATGATACCGATTATCTAGATTAATATCAACTCCCCAGAGTGGCTGGGGAAACCCAGCCAGATGGGTGGGGTATAAATAATAAATTATTATTATTATTATTACTCTGATTTAGTTGGGGTTTGATACAGAAACAGGTTTCATCACCCTGATGGATGATCTTTGCTGGCCAACTGGGGAGTGAGATGTGTTAGTTATCCTGGATGTCTTGGTGGCTTTCAGTGCCATCAGGCTATGATTGTTTGTGTCTCATTTTTATGATGACTGACCTAATTTGCTCTCCCACACTAC
The DNA here is from genome assembly GCA_034641385.1 of Darevskia mixta. Taxonomy (NCBI): domain Eukaryota; kingdom Metazoa; phylum Chordata; class Lepidosauria; order Squamata; family Lacertidae; genus Darevskia; species Darevskia mixta. Next base: position 29,232,680 of record JAWWNH010000066.1, read on the forward strand.
TATGCAGATTGGATTGTAATTATCCTTTGGATTTTACACTTGCCTGAAATTTGTGAAACAGTTCTGCGCTCAAAAAAATAGCAAAATGCATACTTTAGGATTCAATACATTGACAGGAGCATACACTGAGAGAAAATGCTGTTTAAATATGTGTGATGTGATAAAACATTTAAATATGGGTTTTTGTATGAATGAGGTGGCAGGATGGAATTGACTTAAACCAATAAAAATGAATGTAGTGCTGATAAAGCCTCTTTGAAGCATATGATGCTGGTGTGTCTGTGGTGGTGGCTTTTTGTGCCAAGGCCCCATGAATCTTGCACCACTCAGCAGAGATTGGGGTGGCCTGTGTCAATATACTGAAACAGCTGCGCAAATTATCAAAATGACAAATTATCAGAACATCAGCATATCAAAATACTGGGCTGTATGATTCAGCAGTACTAACCGGGAAGGGCACGAAACAAGAGAAGTGTATTGAGTATATCAACTATGTATGAGATGATATTATAAAGCAGATTGTGTTAGGCTGCATGTATTTTATATGAGCCCCTTCCAACATATAAGACTTGCTCATGGCTGCTTGGTGACATAATTTTGTCACAGGCAAGTTTGGGAAAGGCTACAGCTAGATCTGCATATTGCAAAATAAAAATAAAAATCCAAGCTTCCCCTCTGTTCTAAACCTTTTAATTGTATCTTTGTGCCTTGGAGAAAATATACTTCCCTTCTCTCAAGTTGCATTGCTCACAGTACAGTATAGCAAGAGAAAATAAGTACCAGGAAGTGATGTGAGAAGTGGCCCAGGCCCCCAGTTAACAGGTTAAGTTACTTGGCCATATATAGCTGTTGGTGAATGGTGCCTGAAACTGCGCGGTCCATTTATTCAATTTAATGTGAAGGCTGAAATCTTGAAACATAAAATATTTAGTGAGGTGGGAGTTACTGTCATAAAACTACATATTACTTCTGCTCCGTTTTCCCAGATTAGCTGCACTTCCTTCTTAGCGCTGATATTGAACTGAAGTACAGACACTGTAGATGGCGCTTTATTCTTGGTTATGCACATGGAAAAGAGATTTAAAGCTGGTTAAGCGCTGAGGCATACTATTTTTGAGTAGGCAATATTTCATCAGCAAAGAAACTGGAAAGCTTATGCTTTGATAAGATAAGCAGTCTAGATGTTTCCCCCTCCAAAACAAACCTCTATTCTCAGCCCTTGGTTTTATGCTCCATTGGTCTCTTAAAATGTAATACATGATCAGTTGGAACCATAAATATATTGGTGCAATTTATCTGTGTATTTCCCTTTTAAAGCCTGCCAAATATTTGCCTTGCAATTGTAATCTGTTCCTTCAATCAGTTTCTTTCATTTATTTTTTCTTGCTTCATTTCCTGGTCTTTCTGACTTGCTTAAGAGTGGCCACACTTTCTCTAATACGAATTTCTCAAAATTGCAAAACAAAGTGGAATGGATTGATTTGTAATCCTCTGTAATATACACCAGCTTTTCTTACATTAGGTTCTGCCTACTTTGAAAGTATTTCTGTTAACTCAGTGTGAACAAAGAGTTTTCCAAAGGTTTTTCATTGTGGTGCCTTTTCATTTTTCAAAGTTTTTCTGTGGCTATCAAATGTAATGGGTTGTTCATCTCTGCAGTGGTGTGCTGTGGTGACTGGTCTGAATTTCTGGGTCTTCTTTTGCCTATTCATTCTTAATTCTTTTTAAAGTTTATAATAACGTTGCTTATGTTATGTGATCTGTATTACTTTATACCCTTTGTATGAATGTCAACTAATGTAAATGGTTTAGGAATGTTCTTTGCTTTTACAGTGGACCCTCGACTTACGAATATAATCCGTTCCAACGGGAGCGTCGGAACTCGAAAAAATCGTAAGTCGAGTCCCCATTGGAATGCATTGGGGAGAAAAAATTCGTACGTCGGGAAAAAAAACCTATCTAAACATCGTAACTCGAAAAAACCCTATCTAAAACGGCCGCGACTTCCTTTCGGAAGTCGAAAAAATTCGGAAGCGCGCTGCCCCTTTGATCCCTCATAACTCGAAAAATACGGAAGTCGGGGCATTCGTAAGTCGAGGGATCACTGTACTATTTTTCTGGGTGCTTTTTCTCTGTTATCATTAAGATTTCTCAACTACCGTATCCAGGTTATTGTACGGGTCTATTTGGTTAACTGGGGCAATATAGAATAAAACAGCCCTGCATTTTACAGCTTGCCTCGTAGCCATAGGAAGCAAGATACTCCAGGTGTGTAAATGGGGTGCTGGAGGAAGGATGAATCTCTCTGTTTCTCCTTCACTAGTTGACTGTCTGTCCAGATCATGGAAGCAGGAAAGCTGACCCTCTAACACCATCCTCTTTATAAAAGGCATTTCTAAAAGTCCAATTTGCTAAGAAACTGGAATCCTGTGTTTCCATGCTGGCACAGAAGGAGAGGACTTTCCCTCTTCAGCTGTCAGTATGGAAACCCAGGATACTGGCCTCTTAGCAGGCTAATAAATTGTTTTTCTGCATGCTAGTAACTTCTGTGGGCTTATGCACAAGGCTACAATAAACACTTTACTTTTTCATTTACCCGAGGCCCAGCTTGAGAAGCCAAAGAATGTCTAGCTTTTGTGTTGTTTCCCAAACAAGGTAAAAAGATTTCTTAGAGAAACTCACAGCTGTAAATAAAACATACAGCAGGAGAAGAATCTCTGTATACATGAGTAAAGCATTTCAGTGTAGGTGCCTGGAGGTGCCAGTTCTGCCAGTTTTCTCTTTCCACTGCAGCTTCTCACTGTGCGTTGGATGTTCCAGAGATTTCCCAAATCCTCAATAATGGCTTTTCATAGTGTGTCAAAAGCTGCAGCAGGAAGCATGGATTGAAAAGCACTGGTGGACTCTGCTTTGGATCCTGGTCATTGTATGTGTTAAGGAGTTAGTACAGAAGTTAATAAGATCCAATTCAATTGTGGGCCCTGAATGAAAGCCACCAGAACCACGGCTGTGCAGTGCTTATTGTTCTACATGGATTTGTAATCACAGAATCACAGAATCACAGAATCATAGAGTTGGAAGAGACCACAAGGGCCATCCAGTCCAACCCCCTGCCAAGCAGGAAACACCATCAAAGCATTCCTGACAGGTGGCTGTCAAGCCTCTGCTTAAAGACCTCCAAAGAAGGAGACTCCACCACACTCCTTGGCAGCAAATTCCATTGTCGAACAGCTCTTACTGTCAAGAAATTCTTCCTAATGTTTAGGTGGAATCTTCTTTCTTGTAGTTTGAATCCATTGCTCCGTGTCCGCTTCTCTGGAGCAGCAGAAAACAACCTTTCTCCCTCCTCTATATGACATCCTTTTATATATTTGAACATGGCTATCATATCACCCCTTAACCGTCTCTTCTCCAGGCTAAACATACCCAGCTCCCTAAGCCGTTCCTCATAAGGCATCGTTTCCAGGCCTTTGACCATTTTGGTTGCCCTCCTCTGGACACGTTCCAGCTTGTCAATATCCTTCTTGAACTGTGGTGCCCAGAACTGGACACAGTATTCCAGGTGGGGTCTGACCAGAGCGGAATACAGTGGTACTATTACTTCCCTTGATCTAGATGCTATACTCCTATTGAGTATAGCATCAATGTTTGTAAGTTGTCCACCATGTGGACTGGCCTGATTGTGTGACGAGCAACTCCATTGGCATTGAACTGAGCACTCCCTTTGAACACTGAGGCTGGTGTGGAATTTCTCATGATTAATCTACTTTTTGTAGTGACCCCTATATCAACATGGTCCTCATTTGGAAGCATTTGCGGCAGCCTCACAGGAGGACTGTAACTTCTGAACTGGTCTCAAACCTTTCTTTTGTAGCTTAAGAAGACTATTCTTTGATTCTGGGCTAAACTTTGGATCTGCCAAAGTTTTATTTGTCTCAGCGTTGTGTGTGTGTGGTTTTTTTTAAAATGAAAGGCAGCCACCAGGAACTGCTGGCGTAATAATTGCACTGGTAGGAGAGGAGGTATTAAACCCTTTTCTTCCTGACCTGTTTTCTTGCTCAAATCTTCCTTTCCTGGCTATTGCTTACCTTGCGGTGTTGGGATACAGGCTTCTTGTGGGGCAAATGGTGGTCAAGGGGATAAAAGCAGATCTGGGGGAACGACACACTTAAATGTCCCCCAGCTTTTCTGCTGCTCCAATCAAATTTGCAGCCTCCATTGTCTGGATTTCCACTTAAAGAAATGCAACCAGAATGTGTTATTTACCAGATCAACCATGTGTGGGGACCTCTTTATGGCAGAGGTCAAGTAATGGAGCACATGCTTTCCTTGAAGAAAGTCCAGCATCAACCCCTGAAATCTCTCACTAAAATAGAGATGGGGAACTAGATGTTGTAGAGCTACTTTGTTTGTTTGTTTACATAAAATGTATATACATCGTTTGATTGTAAGAAAAACTTCACAACTCTACTGTAAAACACACACACACAAAAATACTAAAACCAGTTAGAATTACCTCAATATTCTAAGCATCTGGGTAGGCTTGTCTACACAGTAATGTTTTTAGCAAGTACCAAAAAGAGTACAGTGAAGGTGCCTGCTTGATCTCAATAGGCGAGAGTTCCAAAGTGTAGGATCTGCCACAGTAATCAGTTGAGTTCTTACGAATGTGGAATGAGTATTATGTCTCCCATCATCTCTGACTATTAACCATGCTGTCTGGGGCAGATAGGAGTTGGAGTCCAGCACATCCATCCATGTGCTAGTAGGATTTGGGGAAGCAGTGATAGGAAATATTTCTGCCTGAGACCTGGGATAGCAGCTTCTAGTCAGAGTGGATTGTACTGTGCTGTAAGGTAACTTGGTAGGTTCATTCTACCATCTGACTACATGCGTGCATATCGGGTACACAAGGGGGCTTTCTCGGTTTGCACATGCTATTATTTCCACACAGCCTTCCACAGCTGCTTATTTCAGCCATAGCTGAACAAGTCTGGAATGTGAAAGTAGAGTTCTTAGGGGAGCCCTAGGGTCCTATGCCATTTCAGATGGAATAATTAAGAGAGAGGAACTGGTACTCCCTGCACAGATTTTCTTCCTTTGATCTGGTTTATCTTAATTAATGATGTGAGCTCTGAATCACCATGCTGTCACTCTATATAGCTCAATTGCACTCATTTCTTAGGCCTGATAAAAGGGGTGTGATTTTTTTTTTTGCCTCCACTTTCTTCTTCAAGAAATTTTGGGACCTTCTTTTATTTCACAGTGTACCAGTTTGAACACACTTTACCATTCTTATAAACTTATTATCAGTTGAAGCATTCTTTTTTTAGCTCTTTTCTTTCTGGCATTTCTCCAATTTTGCTATTTCCCCTCAATTTTATAGCATTTGTTTCTTTGGCTGCCTTTGATTCCCAGTTTATTAATTAGCTTGAATCCTTAAAGACCATCTCTCCATCTCTGTGCCAGGAAAAGCTTCACCTACTAAATCTCTGTGTGTCAGGCAACTGTTAAAACCACAGGAGTAGGGCCAGTAAAAACGTTCCCAACCTTATGGCAATAGGAACAGTAAATCACAGTTCTTCGGAGCAGATATCCTTAGAATTGTGAAAGAAAGGGATTTTTTAAAAAAACATTTCAACCATCATGAAGATTTACATGGACTAGGTGGGTCTCAGTGCAGTGCTGCTGAGACCCCAGAAACCCACCATCTTAATTTGCTCAGAAGCATCTACACATATAAATTAACATGTGCATCAAGTATTTCTGCCATGCACCTCTGCCCTGTGGCTTTTAAGTACTTGGTTTCTTATTTCTTACATTTATATCATGCCTTTCTTCCACCATGTAATCCCCAAGGCGACATATTTGTGGGTCCCAGGTTGTCTCCCATCAAGGCATGGACCTGACTGGGACCTGCTTAGGTGGTGGCCTCATGCAGCACCAGGCCATGCCTAGCAACTTTGCTCATAGAGCAAATATTAAGTTGTTAAACTAAAGGTTCCGGTGAAGAAGCTGGGTCATGAGAAGGGATTTGAAGAGGGGCAAGTAGCACCATGTAGATGTTCAGGGAGGGAGTTCCATTCATTGGGGGCAGTAAAGGAGATTGGACAGAGACATTTTAAAGAGCATGAGCAACCTTTAGGCTATTGAGAGTGATAGTTTTGGAGGATCAAAGTTTACCGGTAGAAATTATAATGGGAAGCAAAGAAGGTGGGTGAAGACTGTGGAAAGCTTTAGATTAAATGCAGGGAATCTCCACTTAGAAAGCTTGTTGGAAGAGGAAAGTATTTAACAGACAACTGAAGGGACTATAAAGATGAAATATTGAGAACTAAAACTGACATCAAATAAAGTTGTGAGGAATGACCCTCCAAGATTAAGACAGTAATAAATGAAAACTAGCATGGTTTTAGGAGTAAAAATACACAAATACTGGTGCATTTAGACTGCTTACTTGAAGGAAGAGGCTACCACTTCATATGGTATTTATTGATATGGAGAAAACACTGTAAACCAACCGATGGAAACTCTCTGGTGCCTGAAAAGGAATTGCAGTGCATCAATTTGGTTTAGATACCACAAAAGGGGTGTTGTGATGAAGATGAGCAAGTGTGAAGTTTTGGTTTGCACTCTCCTTTCTTTTTTGCATGTGACGGGGAGAAGTCTCAGGGAGAGGTCATTCGGGATGGAGGCATGTTCAATCCTGGTCTGCAAAACTACCATATTTACTCAAATGTAATGCGCCATCAAATCTAAAGCACACCTTAATTTTTGCAACGTAATCTGGCCAAGAAAGGTGTGCATTAGTCTCGTGTAAATACGGTAAAGCTTCAGTACTGTAATATTCGAAGAACCATATTAAAGCACATTCGGTCTTAAATGTCAAGCATTAAAAAAAATACTTTTTGATGTCGTCATAGAAGGGAAATGAAAGAGGAAGGTGTGAATGTTAAAGCACTGGAATTAATAATGATCAGAGAGATTAGGAAAGAAATAAAACTGATTTGGCCAGGGATTAAAAACTACAAAGGGATAAAAAAAAGTGTGCTGCTTTGAGAAGACACTCTTCCCCCGCCAGGCGCTTGAGTAGGTGTGGCCATTTGTTCTTTGTTTTGTCTTCTAAGTTAATCTTTTTAGTTTGATTTCAACATGCCCACAGGGCTAAACTCTGAAAATGTTTACTGTTGACAAAATTAACTAGAACAAATGGTTCATCAGTTCTTGCTTCCTTTTAAGAATTTTTTTCATTTTAAAGGAACACTTGTTAGTGTTTGAGAATGTTGAGTGATACTCACTGAATATGTGAGTAGCATTTGTAGATATTGCAGGGTTTGGAATTTTGTTCAATGAACTCAGCAAAAATGTGGTGAAACATTTGTGAGTTCCTCTCATTTGGGGGGGGGCTGGGGCAGGATTTGTGTCTTGCCTTTATCAATAGCATGAATTTAATAGTCTCACTGACGCCACTTTTAGGAAAACACAACAAATGCGCCTACAGGCCAAGTTTTTAAGACTAAAAAGTTTGTAGATTTCTTATTTTAAAAGAATGTCTTCTATTTACTACTTCCTCTGCTCTTCCATCTTCTATAACTTATAGAAGTCTAGGAGCACACACACTTCTGTTCAATCTGATGGATGCTGCTATTGATACTGAGTTTACCTTGGGATCATTTCAGCCTGTCCTTTACCCCTTGATGATGTTGACAAGATGTTGTTTATTGTGACATCTTCTACTTGTATTTTTAAACCCTGTGACTGATGAAGTTCTCCTAAGAGGATCTTTGCTTGACCTCTGGTTAGAACTATGAATACAGGCAACTCCCGATTTGCGCATGGCCGCTGACATGCAAGCCGTTCTCAGCACCGCAAGGGGGCCGGGCGGGGCTAGACTTACGTGTGTTCCACTGATACACACGGTGCCTCAGAACGCAACTCCCATGTAAATGGGGAGCTCCCTGTAAATCCTTGTAGGAGGATGGGGTCTCATCTGTTTAAAATGAGGTAAGCAATCCTTCCCCTTCTGAAAACACACACACACACACACACACACACACATTTGAACAAGGTGGATCTAGGCAGAGACCTTCCATTCTGGAGTGACTGGTGGCAGATCATTTCCTGGTGTTATTGGATGACTTCATCAATCCCTTTCAGTTTGGCTTAAATCCTGGTCTTGGGATGGGCAGGTTTGTTCTCCAGTGGTTTCATTCTTTTGATAAGAAGGTGTTTCCACATGTAAGTTGGTGTATAGCAGTGGTTCCCAAATTCTCCCCTCCACACACCATTTGAAAATAGTTGAGGGTCTTGGTAGACCACTTAATACTTTTTCTGCCGGTTGTAACAAGCATAACATGTGGCTCTAGATACAGTGTGATTTCTAATTGTATTTTTATAAACAGCATGGCCCATCCGAATGAAGATTGCAGACCTCCACTTGGGAACCCCTGGTGTATAGTAGTACTTCTAATTAGCAGCTGGGAGAGATCATCCAGAGTTTTTGAGTTAGGTGTCATCCATATACTTGACACCCAGCTCCATACCTCATTAAGTAAGGGTCAAAGTACCTTTTGATGAATGTTCGTTTTGATGAAATGCTCTATTGAGCAAAGACAGACATTGGCGTAACTGGAGGCTATAAATGCATGCCAAGACGAAGCCTATAGCTTGGTGCCTGTGTTCAACGTGACAATGTATGTGGGTTGAAGTATTTGGATTACCTGGTGTCTTTACCAGTTCTGCCTATTTAACAGGAAGCTGCCTTATTCTTAGACAGACTAATGGTCCATCAGGCATAGTTTTGTCAACAAAGGCTCTCTAGGGTTTTAGGCAGGAGTCCTTTCCAGTCCTACCTGGGACCTTTCACATGCAAAACACATAGTCTGCCACTGAACTGTGGCTATACCCTAGGTGCCATATTAACATCAGCATCCAGTGCTAGGAAACTGCAGATATTATATGGTTATTAATCTTTATTGGTATTTTTTTAAATTTTATTTGGAGAGAAAGCTTTATGGAACTGGCAGTTTCCTTCTGTCTGCTGTGTTGACCACACATGCATTTGCTTGCCCAGGTGCAAGTTCACTTTGACTGGTTTAATCTTCCCAGTCAGCATTGTCAAATTTTGTTCTTTTACATGTGTTTTGATTTGAAACTCTTTGGTGATTCTTGACACAAGCTTTTTGATATTAACCATTCTAAGCTTAATTTTTGTTTTAGGGAAGGACAAGAGAGGTTTGATAAATGCCACCAGAGTCTTTATGGGGGAAGTAGTAGGGTGAAAAGCCAGCCCCCCCCCCCCCCGCGGCATCAAGTGTTTTGAATCTACTGAAATCTCAATTCCTCTTCCCTTTGTTTTTAGTTACTCTTCTTGCTATGATGTCTATTTCTTAAATGTTTTAGTTACCTTAGCCAAAATACTACTGAGTGAGCAGCTTGGTCAGCAGTAAGACTGCATCAGAAATATATCATCATCAGATGTTCCCAAAGTAATAGCCGTAATCTTGCTGCAGCTAGTTAGCATATCTGCAAATCTTTTTAAATAATAATAATAATAATTGAAGACTTTTCAGCTGAAGTTCACAGATCAAGTAAAACTTAATTCTGAAGTAGTTATTTTCAAAAGTTGAAATTATGACTAGGTATCTGGACAAAAAGTTCATACAGTGGTACCTTCGGTTACGGACGCTTCAGGTTACAGACGCTTCAGGTTACAGACTCCGCTAACCCAGAAATAGTACCTCGGGTTAAGAACTTTGCTTCTGGATGAGAACAGAAATTGTGCGGCGGTGGTGCTGTGGCAGCGGGAGGCCCCATTAGCTAAAGTGGTACCTCAGGTTAAGAACAGTTTCAGGTTAAGAACGGACCTCCAGAACAAATTAAGTTCTTAACCCAAGGTACCACTGTAATATGTAATGGAATAGTATGAAATCTGAAATGATTTGAGGTTTGTTTTCTTTTTTAAGTCTACATGTTGTTTTTTACTTTACATTTAGTAGTCAAACTTCCATTTTTAGTGGTGAATTGCTCAGTAAGGAAACAAAGGTTGCTGTACCCTTGAATTTTGTCTGTTGATCATGATCTGCTTCCCAAATAAGACCATTTCCCCTTTATTGGCACTTTTAAAGCCCTTCTCCATGTTTTAAGAATTCTGGTGTGCCTTTGTGCTCAGTCTCAGCATGTAAGTCCCCCTTTCTATCTCCCTGCCATTTATTTATTTATTTTTTTGCATTTGGATTGTCATTCTAAATTCAGATTCAGTTTATCATTGAGAGTTCTCAAACCAACTCTGAATATTCTGCACCCACTAAATGCATTCTAATTTGAATTGATATAATTACACAATAGCTTGTTGCTGAAACATCAGGGTCTCTGAAGACAAGTGTAATGGTTCGACAGTTTTGTGTGGAAACAGATGAGGCAGTTCTGCATGTATCCAGGTTCAAGGCTGTTTAGGGTTTTAAAGGAGCACCAACATCTGTTCCTTTAAAGCCTGGGAACGTGCAGGCAATCAGTGTAGTTTTTTTTAGAACTAGCAAGATATGTTCCCAAATGCTTAATCCAATTGGCAACCTATCTGCTGTATTTTGTACCAGTTTTAAGTTTCTTGACAGTATTCAAAGACAGCCCTGTGTAGCAGTAATCTAGTATTAGCCCCATAATAGTAGTCCAGTCTAGTAGGTGTTACCAGGGTATGAATTACTGTAGTCAGCTCACCTTTTTCAAGAGCAGCCACATATGGAGAATCAGCAGCAGCTACAGACCACCAAAGATATCTGAGCAGTTATCTACAAAGCTGACTATTACTACCCCTCTAAAGAAATAGATTCAAACCTAGTATTTCATGGATAATGTGACCCTGATTTAGAATAGGTTGAACTCCAATTCCTTTGTCAACTACCGTATATCACCATCTAATGGTGCCTCTCTTCTCTGGATTCAGCTTCAGTTTATTGCCCCTCCACCCTTCCCATTAATGATTTCTGACAACTGTTTAGGACCTCAGCAGCCTCACTTGAAGTAGATGAAATTGAAAGAGACAGCTGTGATGACATTTCACCCCAAATCTCTGGTCACTCTCTTCCATTTTCATGTTAGATAGCATGGAGGACATTAGGGAATCTTGCAGGACTCCGTAGTATACAAGCCAAGGAGGAAAAAAAGTGGTCCCCTTGTAAAATGTTCTAAAACTAGTCAGCTAGATAGGAACTGAAGCACTGGAAAATGGCAATCTCAATACCCATCTCCTCCAGTTATGACAGGGCAGGTATCTGGATGAGGATAACTCAGCGTCATGGCTATTTTTTTGGGGGGAGGGGCAAAGTTTAAAATCTGTTTGAAAGCATGCATGTGTATGACAACATGTGCATGCAAGTATGAATGTCTGTTGGCAGTATGTGCATAGTTCAGCAAATTTCCATGTTGGGAAAAAGAACTCTTAGTACTTTTCAGTGCTGTTCCGCTTTAAATTATTTTGAACCATTGTACGGTAATTTCTTTCTGCTTCATGGGAAGCCACTCTAGCTAAAAAGTGGTGTTAAGTAACATTATCATTTTGAGACAGGAGAGTTACCGGTATCTCTGGGCAAACAAGTACCCTTGGGTTGGAAGTAAACCTTATGTTATAAAAATGGCTCTGGCAGACATTTCAAATGATTTCAAATGAATTGGTCACTAAAGTATCCTATTTCTACAATGAATCCTGTGAGTCTGAAATATAAACATAAAGTGGGTAAGTAGTTAGGCAACCAGTGCTTCCTATTTAAGGTAGATGAACTGTAAAAAGAGTTTCCCATCTGGTGCCAGGGGAGCTTGATAAACACCACAGAACTGTTTGCCTTAAAGGTCTGTGCATCCGCTCAATTAAATCCTCAAATATTTAAAGCCCCAGGGAGATTTTAAAAAGATTCACCTAATATATTTTAAAATGTAGAAGGATTGAGTTTTTCTTGTATTTTGTTTTTATTTTAGTCACAGTTGGATTGTTTTTATGACATTTCATTTTGGAAGGGAGATGTGCTCAGATTTCAGTCTTGAAAGGTCTTACTCAGGCATCCCCAAACTTCGACCCTCCAGATGTTTTGGACTACAATTCCCATCATCCCTGACCACTGGTTCTGTTAGCTAGGGATCATGGGAGTTGTAGGCCAAAACATCTGGAGGGCCGCAGTTTGGGGATGCCTGGTCTTACTGAATGCTCATAGGGAACAACCCCATGTTCATCAGTAAAGAAGTAGTATGACTTTACAATTATTTATTGAAGAAGAGCAGATAAGTGATTCTCTGAGGAGGGGAAAGAGGAGAGTCACTATCAGTTGCCTGCAACAAGCTGGTAGCTGGAGCTGGCTGCTGAGGGACTCCTTGGATGAGTACTTCACCTTCCCCAGACTTGCTACCAGAGGAGAAGCCACAAATCTTAGTAGCTCTTTCTGGTCTTAACAATAGTAATTCCTACTGCTTGATTTCCAAGTCTTGATTTCCAAGGGGAAATCAAGGGAAAACCATTAGTCTTGATTTCCAAGGGGCACTGCAGAGTTCCAAAGGATGGTCAACACAAGTGTAATTGGCTGACAGGTCCATCATTCTGTAAGCTTGACTACACAGGCAATTTTTCTGCCAGTGGAACACTCCCAACCAAGGTGTTCCAAGGGTGGGACTGACGCGGCCCAGGATCCACTGGATCTCAAACACTCTTCACAGACATCGCTGGCTTGCATCAGCCTTTTTCAGGATCTGATTGCTGTACCACACTTAAGATAGAGCCGGGATCAGGCCCAATTGTCCTAACTCACCCTCACTTTCTGCTACTTTCACCATGAGCAGCCTGGTTGTGGGTGCAGCGGAGACTCAGTGTGGGAGTGGGGTTTAGTGTTGTAGCCTAACCTAGGACCTTTAAGCTCTATCCACATATGACAAAGTATGACTAAGAACTAACTTTACATTTCTAAAAGTGCAATTTTTAAAAATAGCATTTTAAGTCTTAACAATAGTCCTGCTTTAAGCACATGCATATGTAGTATTGACTGGCACTTTCCCTCTTCCCAGATATTTTCATATTGGTGTAGGCCAAATTAGATTCATTTTTATACATCTAGAATTTAGAGAAGTCCTCAAGACAGGTTTGATCACTTCTGCATGACGTGCATATGATTGCCACTGAGAGCAGACTCCTTAGCCAGTGATGTCACTGGTGAGAGGCAAGAACAATGGGATCTCTTGTGAATGTTCACAGGAGTGTAGGGCTGCCATACGTCTGGGATTTGACCATCGAAAATGGTGTCCAGGTGGAATTTTGTGAAAGCAGCAAAAATGTCCATATCGGAAGTGTTGCTTTTTGGCAATTTCCCTAAAAAATAGTTACAATCTTCTCTCTTTTTTTGAGATTATGCAAAAAGAGCTCAACAACTCTGTTGTTGTTGTTTAGTCGTTTGGTTGTTTCCGACTCTTCCAGACCCCATGGACCAGAGCACGCCAGGCACAACTTTGCCCCCCCCCCCCAATTAAAAGCTCAGCAACTTTGCCACTTTTTGAAACCCTACAGGAGTGAAATAGGGGGAATCCTTCTGTTCAGATTATTTCTGCCTCTTCTAGCTTTTTCAGATGAAGTTTGTTTATTATAACTTCATTTAGTGTATTTTAAAATGTTCAATAATGTTGCACTGTGCTGTGCTAACCTAGTTCAGGAGATAGACACATGTACTAAGTGAAAAACAGCTTTCCCTATGTTCATCACGTTATCATAATTGATTGATGGTTAGCTTTAATTGCACTTAGATGTTTTCTGTATTGTCCAGGTCTGAATCTGCTTCTGTACTGTTTTACAAAATTTATTTATATTGTGGTGGGGATAGAGAAGAACAAACTGTTAACAGCTGGAAATTTGGTTGATTAAATGAGGTGCAGACAAATTTACAAGAGGAACTGTTCCTTGAAAAACTCCAGTACATTGAAATATGAAAGCATCCTGGCTATTTCATACCAGTTTCCATAGTTTCCTGCCAAAACTAATAAACCACTGACACCACAATTTGAAAATGGTAAATGTTTTATCAATCATCATAGGTTGTTGCGAATCCCAAAAACAAATAGACGTATCTATGTAGACACCTGGAGAGTCTCTTAATCCTGGAAGATCATATTCTGTTCAGACAGTGATTCAGAACCCCTTGTGGTCATAGAAAATTATGTTTGTGCCAGCTATTGAGAGGCACCACATAATAATGGAAATTACAGAACATTATGGGATATTATTTTTTTACTGTGCAATTAAGTACAGCTCCTGAATAGGTAAGTATAAAACAGTAAAGATGGTTAAAAGATTAACATTTGTTAAAGTCCTTTAACCTTAATATATCTATTAAGGATTTATTTCACAACAGCAGGGAACTTTACTGTGAGTGGAGTTTTTTGCAGTGTAAATAATAATGCATTCCAATAGTGCTTTGTGGCACTATTTCTTGTCCAAAATAGTCATCCATAATATGACACACTGGTAAAGCAATGCCCACATACCCCAAACACAGCGCAGATTAAGAAAAAAAGTCATGTGTGCTTTCTAAAAATAATTTTGAAAGAGCTGAAAAGAGTAAGCCACAGACTGAAAATTCAGAAAAGCGGGCCATATTATGCTATCCTGCTTGTGTTTGTGTACAGAAATAACCCCCTTCTTTGTTCTGCTTGGTTTCTGTGGAATTGTAATAATTTAAACAGAAACGATTATCAAAATATGTTGAATGTTCAAGAAAAAGAAAGCAGACCCTCCTTCTCAACAATCAAATACTGAGCAACTCAATCTTCAGCAATTACAAATCACATCAGAATGCTGGTGGATTAATATACTTGATTATACTGTATTAAAACAAAGGTAAAGGTAAAGGATCCCTGACAGTTAAGTCCAGTCACAGACGACTCTGGGGTTGCAGCGCTCATCTCGCTTTACAGGCTGAGGGAGCCGGCGTTTCGCCGCAGACAGTTTTTCCTGGTCATGTGGCCAGCACAACGGAACACCGAAACCAAAGCAGCGCACGGAAACGCCATTTACCTTCCCGCCGGAGCGGTACCTAGTTATCTACTTGCAGTGGCGTGCTTTCAAACTGCTAGGTTGGCAGGAGCTGCGACCAAGCAATGGGAGCTCACCCCGTTGCGGGGATTCGAACCGCCAACCTTCTGATCGGCAAGCCCTAGGCTCAGCGGTTTAGACCACAGCGCCACCTGCGTCCCTCCAATACTAATAGCGTAATCAGATACCTGTTACTCAGAAGCAAGCTCCATTATATTATTAGATCTTACTTCCAGGTAAGTGTGCATAGTTTTACAGCCCAAATCACACTGTATAGTCAGTGTATCACAGTGAGTAGGGCTTAAAGGGAGGCTGTATCTTCTCTGTAATGCAGCAATCCTATGGGATAAGTTATAGTTGACTTCAGCTAGTTATGAGTTTATAGCCGGAGAGTTAAGCTCATTATTATGTAATGTCATTCTTTTAAGCTCTTCCTCTGGATTCAATTATAACTTTGATTTAAGTCATGTCTAGGATGACTCATAATTGTTAAATCCCATTTGCTGTTGCTTAAATTGTGTAACAGTACCTTTTCAAAATCTAGAATGGAAATGATAGGGATTAAACTATTTTGAAAATTCATAAGAAGCTTATTAACTCATTTTTATAATTCTAAAATAATCAAACATTGCATACAAGAACTGCATACATAATACCCTCCAACATTTCTCCGATGAAAATAGGGATGTCCCATTCCATAATGATAATTTTCTCTTTACACACCACACATATTACTGGGTTGCCACAGCTACTCTGGGCAGCTTCCAATATATATAAAAACATAATAAAACATTAAACATAAAAAACTTTCCTATACAGAATTGTCTTCAGATGGCTCGGTGGATCAGATAACTCCATACTCTGCAACATTTCTCTAGTGAAAATAGGGACATCCCAAGGAAAAGTCGGACATTCCAGGATCAGAATCTGGGATGGCTTCTCTAAATCAGGGACACCCCTGGAAAATAGGGACAATTGGAGGGTACCGGTATGTACATATCTGAAAAACACAATAAAATTATTAATAAAAAAACTACATATAAGAACAGTTACCAGTGATAAGCCTCTCTGGCTTATCAGTAAGGGACTCTGTAAGGGACTCTGAGGATCAGCTATTCCACCCCCCTGCAATGCAGGAATATGCAGCTGTCCCATGCAGGGATCGAACCTGCAACCTTGGCTTTATCAGCAACCAACTGAGCTATCCAGGCTGAGAGACTTTTCTACCCTTTTCCAGGTTTCCAATCAAGATTGATTTAATTTGATATTTTTATTCCACTTTTCCAACAACAGTGTTGAGCTTAAAGCAGCTCACGTTATAACACTATAAAAAATTAAAGAACATTACAGTAAGTATAATAATATCAAAAATGTCGTAACATACAAATTAGGCAGTCAATGTTTGCAATCAATTAGAGAATGACTTTTTCAAGTGAACTTAAACAGAAGCACATTTCCACATCTCCTGTTGCCTAGGGTTGCCATATTTCAAACAGTGAAAATCCGGACAGAAAAGTTGTTGAGCATTTTTTGGTAAGATCACAAAAATGCAGTTTTTGAGCTGTTTTAAAGGCAAATCTGACATGGACTGCCATACGTCCATATCTTCCTGCACATTTGGTTGATTTCCGCCACTGCTGATGAATGTGATATTCCGGATATGTCCGGAAAATTCCGGACGTATGGCAACCCTACTGTTGCCCTGTCATCTAAACTGTATTAAAGATGGGAAATACAGTATCTGTCTGAGACTGGAGAGCCCCTGCCAATCAGAGTAGATGATACTGGAAAGTATAAACAAATTGTCTGAGTATTGCAGCTTCTTACATTCCTAGTTACCTAGATAAAATTATTTCATTATTGATAGACTTTAGACTTTGGCTTTGCTCAGTAGTGGGGGGGGGGGAGAAATAACCTACTGCTGTGAAAAAGAGCATTACATTTTTAAGCTGTAGGCTGATTTGCAACATGGATAACCAAGAGTTTATAGACATTTGTTGCAAAAACAGTTTGGTGTGTTGAGCTTTTCTACAGACAGGTTCTTATATCATAGACATAGGTGGCGTTACATGGTGTTTGCAATGGATTCATTTTTCCATTTGCTCTTTATGACTCCTTCTGTCTGTAACTGTTGAATCATTCATAAATCACACTAAAAGAGGTGGCAAAGCATAACAGACATGCTATAAAAGTTTGGCAATTGATACATAGCCTAGAATGAAGATTTGACATGCATATAATCTGCAAGTAGCTTTTTCTTTTCTTTTTAAGGAAACTGCAGCTATGATATAATCATGGCTATTAAAATGAAAAAAAAATCAAT
Source organism: Darevskia mixta (assembly GCA_034641385.1). Classification (NCBI taxonomy): domain Eukaryota; kingdom Metazoa; phylum Chordata; class Lepidosauria; order Squamata; family Lacertidae; genus Darevskia; species Darevskia mixta. The sequence continues at coordinate 29,250,061 of JAWWNH010000066.1, forward strand.
TATTTCGAAGTAATGAGTAACCTTGCTATATGTTTCCATTACAGTGTCATTCCATGTTGTGTACAGATTTACATCAAAGGCTTAATGCACTGAAATTCGTTTTATGCACTATAACCTCAGTTTTCTGTAGATGAATAATATCGATCTATTACAGCGGTACCTCGGTTTTCAAACGTAATGCGTTCCGGAAGACGGTTCGAGTTCTGAAATGTTCGAAAACTGAGGCGCAGACAGTCACAAAAACAAATTGGTTGCAAGAGAGCTCCTGAGATTAGCTGAACACAGATTGATTGCACCTGGAAGCCGCGTGGCATGTTCAACTTCCGAGGCGTGTTCGAAAACCAAAGCATTTACTTCCAGGTTTACGGCGTTCATAAACCAAAATGCTCGTCAACGGAGACGTTCGAAAACCGAGGTACCACTGTATTTCCATTTGTGTACTGTCCTTCATCCGTTACTGATCCTAGGATAGACCACAGAATAAAACAAACGATATCAATTAAACAAAATAGTAAAATCACACGACAATTAAAGCAGCAATTTTAAACCTCATACTGCAATACAGTAACTCAGGAAGCAGACAGCAACTACTTTACAGCTGGCAAATTACCTCAACCCTTCACAAAGGCCTGGGTGAAGGCAAACATTTTTGCCTGGCGCCAGTATGCAGTCATTTAGAGCCTCTGCATGTCCTTTCCTTTCCTCCTGGCTTGGAAAGCCTGTGTCCCTTCAGATGATGTTGGACTCCAACTCCCACCAACCCCAGCCAACATTACCAATGGCCAGAGATTATGGGAGTTGTAGTTCAGCAGCATCTGGAGGGCCGCAGGTTCTCCACCTCTGCTGCTTTCAGCAGTGATTTCTTTAGTTTTCAGAGTTCAGGAAGGAATATGAAAACTATACCTCTTATCTGGGGCATAACAATCCTTTATGTTGTGAGTGTTATTCTTTTTTATACCTGAACTCACTTGAATGTAGCACATCATGCCTGACCACGCTAATTGTAGTTCACTGTTGGCCTTTCAGTAGTTTTGTGCTTGTAGCAGCCAATCCCCGTACAAATTGTTGATCTGCTTCATGTGACTATGTAGTGCACTGATGCACTTTGATTAAATGAGCTTAAAAATCACGGAGTTAGGGGTGAACGTGCAGGCCTGGCTGCTGACCCAAATAAATGAAAGTTCATTTTTATGGATGGATGGGGTCAGCGAAGCTTGCACTTGAGTTTTAGTTTTGGTCTACATGTCATCTTCATTTCTATTGTTGTGGAAATCTTTGACTTTCAGTTTGTGATGTTTTATGCTGCAGGCATGCCAAGTTAGCTGTTTGTGTGTGCTGAGGCCAAGAAGTGCGTTAAATAGTCTGCAAAAGTCTAACAAATTAGAACATTTTAACTATTTCCATATTTATCAATCTTGCCGAGTAATGTTACCACCAAGCCTTCCATGGATTAACTGCTCTAGGTTTTTTTGCCAAGAGGAAGCTAACTTTTCAGCTGCAGTATAGTCAAATTAATTAAGTGTGAGAATGTAGGATGGGCTACCAATGGAGATCCCTTTGCAAGGGCAGGAATCATTCTCTAAATGCTTGTTGCACTTTGTATCAATGCCTATATATATATATATATATATATATATATATATATATATATATATATAAATATATAAAATGACTATATAAATAGGTTGACAGTTGCTGCAACCTGAGAGACATGAGCGATTTTTGGCTTGAAACTCTCACTTGCATCTGTCACACCTGCAGTAAAGGCAACGGGTAGACTACATTGTACGCCACAGTCTGCTCTCTCTCAGCACAGCCACTTCCAACATGTGACATGGGGACAAATAATTGTGTTTACTTTGAAATTTACTTTATCAGGGCTGTGTTCTTAATGCTTCACACCAAATATTTTAAATACACCGGGCGTTTGTAAGTTTAAGAGCTGGCGACTGGGTTTGCTTATTTTTCTTCCCTCCCCTTCCCTTTGAGATTGTAAGTCTGAGGGCATGAAATGTCTTGTTTTCTGTTGATCTGGAAGCTGCTCTGGAAGACTTTTAGACTGAAGAGAAAGGTAAAAATGCTGTGAATACAAGCGGCGACCATTTTGTGTGTGTCCAATTGACGCACGATGCGCAGGTCCTTTTGGACCTGGAAGAGGGCAGAACAGGGGTATAACAGGGTGAGGCAGGCTTATGCACGCTCCGCTGATGCGGGGGGCGGGGGGCAGGAACGCCACCCCTGGGCAAAATGGTTGCTGCCTGTAAATAATAACAAAGTTATAAAGATTTATATTATAAGAAGAAGAGGAGTTATAAACTGCCCTGTGATCCTTGGATGAAGGGGGGCATAGAAACTTCATATATAATAATGAGCAAAAATGCTTTTCTTTGCTGCTACATAAGAATTAGGATAGAGGATATGCGTGGCACTGGGAAAAAATGAAATACATTGTTGTGTGGAGTTCAGAATGTCATACATTTCATTCCACCATGGTTTTTTGTGTCTCTCCCCCCCCCCCAATCTGTCAGCATGCTATGCCCCCTCAGCACGGTCTATCCTCATTGGGCTGTGTTTGGGTTTTGTGGGGGCTGTGCACACTGATGTTCTGTCACAACAACATCAACATTTTGGATATTGCTGTTGTGAACCACCCAGTGATCTTCAGATGAAGGGCTGAACAAATTGAATAAACAATAAATACAGTGGAACCTTGGGTTATGTACCGGCGTCCTTACAAACGCTTCGGGTAACAAGCTCCGCTAACCCGGAAGACAACATGATATGGACCAGCCTTCCCTAACTTGGTGTCTTCCAGGTATTTTAGGCTACAACACCCATCAGTCTCATCAAATTGTGCTTGCAGAAAAGTGTCTGAATTCCTCCAGATGACCTTTTTGTTCACCTAATGCATTCTATCAGCACAAGCCCTGCACAAGGGCTTCTGTTTGCGCAGTGGAGCTTCCTCCCTCTCTTTCCCCCATACTCACCCCCCCAAAAAAAAACTGGCTTTGGGGTGTGTGAGGAGAACCGCCAGAACAATACCCAGGGGGAGTAGGGGGATACTTCCATCTGGCAGGCTGCAATTCTTGTGCTGATGGAACATTCACCATAGCGTGACATTGAATTCCACCCCTTGTCATGCATTTCAGACTTCCTATGCAGTTGAATGAAATTAATCCTTGTATTCTTAGATCTATAATGTCACACTTCTCAGAAGATGACTAGTAATATGGGAAAATCTGTCTTGCAAAGTGCATGTCAGCACTTTTCATTGTGTTTTTTAATTAGTGTGTATACTTTACATACAATAAGATAACTTTTTTGGGGGAAGTGTGCATCCATCCCTTACTACACTGTTATCTATGTACTTAAAAGAAACCCTTACCAAGTTTCTCATGGGAAAAGCTAGAGTGAAGGAGCATAGTGAAGCAAAGCATTACCTTTTCTTAAGTGAAAAGCAAGGCAACAAGAGTTACAGTCAGCCAGTCTGAAGGAGTGCTCTTGATGTTGTGGGTGGGTTGGTGTAGTGGTAGGGAGCCCTACCATTAAAAACAGATTTGGCCATTGTGTTGATTTTAGAAACATTCCCTGATGCTGGAACTGTGAAGAGGCAGAAAGTGGATTTCTCATCCAGAGCACTTTCTCTTGCCTGAAGATTTTCTCATGTTCTTACATCTGCCTCTGTTAATTATAGCAGGACTACTATTGCCATGCCAGCAGATTTGTTTATGTCTAATGGAACAGCTTTTTCTGCTTAAGGGAAGCTTGAACTGTGTTCAGGCTCAACCTTGGTTGCCCTGCATACGTAATAATAGAGGCTGTAGAGGGCTGTGGGGACAGTTAAAATCTCAAACACATTGAGATTTTATTGTTCTTAATTAAATAATAAAAAATAATTAAATAATTCTTAATTAAATAATAAAAAATAATTAAATTGTTCTTAATTAAAAGTCAGCATGGGTTTCTGAAAAATAAGTCATGTCAGACTAATCTGATCTCATTTTTTGACAGAATTACAAGCCTGGTAGACGAAGGGAACACTGTGGATGTAGCCTATCTTGATTTCAGCAAGGCCTTTGACAAGGTGCCCCATGATATTCTTGTAAAGAAGCTGGTAAAATGCGGGCTAGACAATGCTACCATTCATTGGATTTGTAACTGGCTGACTGACCGAACCCAAAGGGTGCTCATCAATGGCTCCTCTTCATCCTGGAGAGAAGTGACTAGTGGGGTGCCACAGGGTTCTGTCTTGGGCCCAGTCTTATTCAACATCTTTATCAATGACTTGGATGATGGGCTTGAGGGCATCCTGATCAAGTTTGCAGATGACACCAAATTGGGAGGGGTGGCTAATACCCCAGAGGACAGGATCACACTTCAAAATGACCTTAACAGATTAGAGAACTGGGCCAAGGCAAACAGGATGAATTTTAACAGGGAGAAATGTAAAGTACTACACTTGGGCAAAAAAAATGAAAGGCACAAATACAGGATGGGTGATACCTGGCTTGAGAGCAGTACAAGTGAAAAGGATCTAGGAGTCTTGGTAGACCACAAACTTGACATGAGTCAACAGTGTGATGCAGCAGCTAAAAAAGCCAATGCAATTCTGGGCTGCATCAATAGGAGTATAGCATCTAGATCAAGGGAAGTAATAGTACCACTGTATTCCGCTCTGGTCAGACCTCACCTGGAATACTGTGTCCAGTTCTGGGCACCACAGTTCAAGAAGGATATTGACAAGCTGGAACGTGTCCAGAGGAGGGCAACCAAAATGGTCAAAGGCCTGGAAACGATGCCTTATGAGGAACGGCTTAGGGAGCTGGGTATGTTTAGCCTGGAGAAGAGAAGGTTAAGGGGTGATATGATAGCCATGTTCAAATATATAAAAGGATGTCATATAGAGGAGGGAGAAAGGTTGTTTTCTGCGGCTCCAGAGAAGCGGACACGGAGCAATGGATTCAAACTACAAGAAAGAAGATTCCACCTAAACATTAGGAAGAATTTCTTGACAGTAAGAGCTGTTCGACAGTGGAATTTGCTGCCAAGGAGTGTGGTGGAGTCCCCTTCTTTGGAGGTCTTTAAGCAGAGGCTTGACAGCCACCTGTCAGGAATGCTTTGATGGTGTTTCCTGCTTGGCAGGGGGTTGGACTGGATGGCCCTTGTGGTCTCTTCCAACTCTATGATTCTATGATTCTATGATTCTATGAAATAGTATGGGGAAATATCAGTATCATTTTCCTTCTGTTGCTCAGCATCAGGAACCTTATTTTTGTTAATGTTGAAATTATCTTTCAATATGGGTTATTTTTATTGTCTTTTTAAAATGTTAAATGGATATTTAATAGTCTTCCTTTGCTGGAGTATATTCCACATAATGTGTATTATTTTATTTCTCTACGGCAGCAATCCCATACACAATTCCTAGCGTGTATGTCCCATTGAACTCAATGGAAGTCAGACTTACTGCTGAGTAATGATGCATAGAATTGCAAAAATGGGTCCACATGGCTAAAGACAGGGAGGGCAAAAAATAATGTCAAATTTTGTCAAAATAATGGTTGAAGTCATGTATTTATTTATTTGTACTTAAATGTGGTGTCAAGTGCTTAAATCATTACCATGCAAAGAGAGATTTGGCTAGAGAAGGTATAAATCTCCTGTAGCCTGATACCGGCTCCTTATCTGGATTGTTAATGAAGGTGCTGTACTAATACTGTACATATAAACGTAAGAAAAACTAAACAGATTAAGCAGTAACCTTTGCTTAAGGATCGGTGGGGTATAAAAGATCAGGTAGAAGCTAAAAGCATAAAACGTACCGGTAGTAAAGGAGGACAAAAGATGATCCTTCCTTCCAAAAAGATACACAAGGGAAACCAACAACTCAATTTTTAGCTCTGCCATTGGGTGTGAAAAGATTGCATGTTTTTAGAGTATTGTTATGACTTTGTGGGTGCCAGACCTACCCCTTTACCCATTAAATGTTAAAATATAAGCCATGTTAAAATATAAGACAGGCTGGCTTCCTGATGAAGTAATTGCCTGGAGAGATGGGTCATTAAAAGAAGACAACGGGAAGGACCATTAAGAAGGCAAGGACTGTGCCAGATGAAAAATGGGAGAGGCCCCTCCTCCAGCTCTGAGTCAGGCAGAAGACAGAATGAGACTCTTTGAAGCAGAGTGGAGAGCTTAGGATGGTTTTTTTTTGTTTGTTTTTTGTTTTTTGCAATGATGTTGCAGACTGTAAAATACAGCAAGCTGGAGAGAGGGCCAGAGCCACATTTTAATTTAGAGCATGTTTGATTTCTGTTTGAATCCAAGGCTGTAACTATGAGAGAAGACAGACCCTCTTGGAGTGTAATGCTGGGAGCCCCTCCATCGCAGGCTCAGGTTGTATATATGTGTTAATAAACTATATATCATAAAGACATCACAGTTTCCACTGTGCTTCATTTCCAAAAGGAAACACAGACCCTGAGTAAAAACCCTGGAAACTCTGGAATTTCACACAGCTTGGAGATTGGGGTGCCATATTCTGACGCCTACAGCTCTTTGAAGCTGCAAATGTCAAAACTGATACCCCTGGAAAAGCTGGAAAGTTTCTTGTTTTCTTTTGTTTTGATTTGTTGTTTTAAAAACTAACCTTGTAGTGATAGCCTTGTAGTGATAGCTACAAGAATGAAGAACCTAGTCTCAAAAATGGAAAGTTTAATGGAAAGAATTTACATGTCACATTATGAAATATAAGCAGACTCACAAGTAGGAACAGAAATATTACTATCTCACGGATGCCGAAAGAAGAGCCAGCTCCCCAGCACAATCTGCATAGGGATAATTCTAGTTGATCAAAGACAACTGTCCAGAAGAGTAGATAAAGCAGGTTTATATCTCATGTTACATGTTAGTTAAGTAACTACTATACTTCCAGTTTCTGGTGCAACAGGACACTGTGACGAGTGCCAGAGCGCATGGAAATGCTGTTTACCTTCCCGCCACAGCGGTATCTATTTATCTACTTGTACTGGTATGTTTTCAAACTGCTAGGTTGGCAGGAGCTGGGACAGAGCAACGGGAGCACACCCCATCGTGCGAATTTGAACCACCAACTTTCCAATCGGCAAGTCCAAGAAGCTCAGTGGTTTAGACCACAGCGCCACCCATGTCCCACAGGAGCTAGTCCTAATAGCTTATATTTGTTGTAGGGGTTTGTACCATGAGAGTGATCTTAGCTGCTGAAATTGAGACAATTTGGGCAAAGTTCCAAACATATATTCATGATTAGAATCGATAAAGGCAGCATTTGGGGATTCATGTTTCACAACTGCTACTTAATGGGTATTGAACTTTGTGTAGCATAATGACATTCTCTGTGTTTTGAACTTCATATGTGTAATATTTTTCTGTCTCTCAAGACATATAGTTATGGGATACTCAGTATCCAAAGAGGGAGTTAGCCTTGTAAGTGCAAAATATAATGAGGAGAAAACATTCTTAGGAAGTCTGTGCAAATTCTTAAAATTTGTTTTACTTTGCAAGCATTTGACAAGTGAATTGACAGTTGCACCCAACAACACTGAAGCCATTGTTAGGGTGGGGTGAGAATCTGATATTGTTCCACTTGAATTAAGCCTTGTTAGGAAATGCTTGGAAATTCTAGCTGTACTATTGACTGAACTCAGTCAAGTGGAAAAGTTTTCAGGTTTTTGCACTAAATGGTGAGGGGGAAGGAGAGGGAAGTAATTCAACCTGGATATGGCGGCTTACTTGACAAGCTTCTAACCGAGTGTAACGTACATAAGTTCTGCAGATGAATTTATTGGCTGGAAACTACAGACAAACATTCCCATTTGTCTGGTTATCCACATACTTTGAAAAATGTCTATCTTTTCACATGTGATGAAATTAATACAGTCTGTAGAATCTGACACACGTATTAGTGGACAAAAAGTAAAGAAAATAAGAATGTCCAACATGATTAAGTCTCAAATGACTGCAGCTGCTCTGTCATTCTTAGGACCCAGCAATCTACCTGGAAGGTGAGCAATGCAGACCAGAAGTGATGCTGAGAAGGCAATGGAAAGGAGTGCAGAGTTAATGGGAGGCTGTAACTAAGAAGTTGAATCTTGATTTTTGGAGATTTATTTACTATATTATATTTTATTAACTTGTAATGCAATAAAATGCAACATAAGAAATAAAAGAAGTGATTAAAATACAGTTAAAATAATACAGCATCTAGAACAGCATATTACAGTTGCTGCAACAGGCAGAAAAATAATTAAGTGGTCCTCCAAGACCTTCAGCAATTTTCAGGAGCTCCATGGGAAAAACCACTGCACAAAAGTGGCTATAGCGTTTTCCACATTGTTCAATACAACCCAGTGATTACACTTCAGACAAGGCAAATTTGCAAATTCAAACAAAGCTTTTGTGTGTAGGAAAAGTTAAATACATACAGAAACTGCACAAGGAGGTGACAAAATATTCCTCTGTTAAGTGCATTAATAAACTATTCATATCTTTTGCAATCATTCACATTCCTTGATACACACTTACCTCTCTGTAATACATATGCGGAATGCTGGGTCACCCATAGTATATATAATGAGTAAAATGTTACTGATGTATGATTACCCTCAGAACAATAAAAACAACACTGTTGACAAAATTATATTTTGGATCAACTTGTGTACAGAATTTTTAGATCAGGTGCCAGTTGAAATTAATTATTCCCTCCCCACTATCCATTGTTTTCCAGGAGGAACCTTGACAGTCAATACTATAATAACAATATTTGTTTACGGTTCTCAGCTTACTTTTCCTTATGTGGAATTAAGTTTAAGGTTTTAGTTTAGATCTAGTGGTTATGGTTCTATGTCCTGTGAATTCATTTGTGACGTTAAAGGACATCTCACTAACTACTAAGATTCATATAAAAAAATTGTCCAGTAGCACCTTAGAGACCAACTAAGTTTGTTCTTGGTATGAGCTTTCATGTGCATGCACACTTCTTCAGATACACTGAAACAGAAGTCACCAGACCTTTATATATAGTGAGAAGGTGGGGTGGGGTATTACTCAGAAGCGTGGTGGGAATGGGTGATAGGCTGATAGGTGTGGTAAACCTGTTGACGACTGTTAACAACTGCAATTGGTCTTACAGGAAAAAGCAAGGGATAAGATGGCAAAAAATAGCTTTATCATGTATAATGAGATAAGAATCAAATGTCTCTATTCAGACCAGGTCTCTCCATGGTTTTAATCTACTAAGATTCTGTTATAGTAGTGCACTATGTCCTTTATAGTTTATCTATCAAAATGTGTGAAACAATTGTAAATGTATCAGGAAATCATTCTTCAAGTTCTAGGTGTGGTAAACCTGTTGACGACTGTTAACAACTGCAATTGGTCTTACAGGAAAAAGCAAGGGATAAGATGGCAAAAAATAGCTTTATCATGTATAATGAGATAAGAATCAAATGTCTCTATTCAGACCAGGTCTCTCCATGGTTTTAATCTACTAAGATTCTGTTATAGTAGTGCACTATGTCCTTTATAGTTTATCTATCAAAATGTGTGAAACAATTGTAAATGTATCAGGAAATCATTCTTCAAGTTCTAGTTTGAGGTTTCACCTCTCTCCTTTATTTATTTCATGCACACTTTATCTGATGCCAGTGTTATAACTAATTATTTGGAAAAATACCCCTGATCTTTCAAGTAATGACTTCTCAACAGTTCTTCAGTGATGAGATATTGGATTTCATTCATCTGTTAATATGAGGCCTCTCTGATGGCTTATGATAGAGCTGTGAATAATTTTATTGTACCTACTTTTTGAAGCTATTACATATGTGATGTTTTTATTAGATTAGATTATTATACTATTTAATATTGCAATTTTAATATTTCTTCCTGGGGTACGTTGAGGATCTGGTTAGGATTATTAGGCAAGATATAAAATCCATACAATAAATAAGTAGTCCGTGTGGGCGAAACGAGGGTCAGACTGTCTAAAAGTGAAGGCCTGGACCTTTTTGTCTTTATCAGCATGTTGATTCCTGTTCCTTCATCTTTTGTGCATTTGTATGGCTATTTATATTTCCCCTAGACTAACCTAGCTATCAAGTTGATAAATTTTCTGCAGCAGTAGTTCAATTCGAGAGCAAACTTGACTTATTCCTAGACGATATATGTACTCTGGGTGACTTTATTTGTATTACATGGTTAAATATGATCTTGGTTCATTGGGATCCGATCTAAACAAAAATCTCCCTGATTTAGTGAGACTATTCCTCCCTCTGAAATAGCTTTTCAACAGCTGGGCTGATTGAAAACAGACAGCAGCTGGCATCAAACTAACATTATATCATTTGTGTTTATATTTCCTACCCACACATTCTTTATTTTTAATGGTATATTAATTTTGAAACAGCATGTGACATACTGTTATAATTACATCATTTGGAACTGTGTTTATTCCCAAGAGCGCATATTTGATTTAGGAACTGTTTTTCCTGCTTTCTGTTATTCATGGCATGGCCAGCAGGCTTCTGCAGGAGGACCTGATGCTTATACCACTTTAAAGGTTTGCAGGCCCACGACACAGAAGCCCATTGAAACATCTTGGTGGGGATAGTGAATGATTTAAGGTTTGATAAAGCGCATTGGGGTTGATTAAACTTTAATAACAGCTTGGTGACTTCAGTGCAGGGCGCATTCATTCACTTCTCTTTTGCTTTGTAAACATCAGTCACTTTATGAGGAGTTTTATGTGTTTATATATGGTGCTTGTAATAGGGTTGAACGTCCGGCCTTCAGTCTTGTTCAGCAGGAAGCAATGGTTCTTGAGGCTATTTGTTAAAGGAAAACTGTAATAAATTTTAGTGCTCCTTAAAGCAGCTAAACAAAAATGTGCTTAATTAGAATAAGTAAGTTGAGGAAATTTCAGGGCTGTATCTTTTTAAAACAGAATTTTCCAGTATTAGTTGAGCAGCTGTGTAAACCTAAAAGCTGCCATTTTAAATTATTTTGCAGTTGGAAGTGTAGCTTAGAGATATATGATTATCTGAAGATAAATATTCAATAGTAGCACAAACTGCAACTAGAAACTACTCTGTTGCAGGTCATTTCTCAGTGCAGTTTATCTCTTCCTGTTTTTGTTCATTTTGCAGTCCGTGCGCAGGTCCTTTACCTATGTGGGCCTGTTGTTCTCCTTCAAAGAACATCTCTCTTAAAGAGCAGGCTTTTCGAGCAGTCTGTCATCAAATCAGTTGATCCAAGCATTGTGCAGCATGCCACTTGAACCTCAAATGGATTGTTTATCTATGTTTAAGTGGACTGTGGATAAGACCATGCACTCAGGAGAAGAGAGGAGCCTGCAGTATTGCTACTGTATCCAGATCACATTCTTTAATAAGTGCCAATAGCAGCTTTTTCAAATGGGAATGATAAACAAGACAATCTAGGTACTTTATTCAAACAAGTTGCTTCCAACATTGGATGGCACAGAAGCAAAAAGATATGCAAATGCATTCGCTGCATAAAGTTGTAAAAATGTCTTTTCTCAGATACTTTACTGGGATGGGCGGGGCAGAAATAAAAAATTATTATTCTGTAATCAATGGAAGCAAATTTGTTTTGTTTCTGTAGATCAATCTATATAGTAAAGAAAAAAGTTAATGTTAAACGTGGCACCATATTTTGAAATTATTACCAAAATGGTGCTGTAAATATAGTGATTATAAAATGAAAAAATGAAATAGCTTATGTATTTTTCTCTTTATTTAGTAGGTTTACACTTTACAGTGTTTCACATTTGTACTTAAGTCCACACGCAGTAGGTTATTTTAGGTTGGGTGACAATTTGCAAGCAAGTACAGGTCTGCTTCCTAAGCCCTGTAAGAGGAAAGTATCGGCCAGAATGATTATTGAAGATAACTTTGTATGGTTTCAGCTGAGATCTGGAAGTGACAAGTGATGGTTTGCTCATTTTCTCTTCCTTCTAGATTTGTCCTGTAATAGACTATTTCTGGGTACCAGTTTGGGCTTGTCATTATGTTGTTGTTTTTCACTACAATGAGTCAGTATTGCAGTTCACAGAATACCTAACATAAATTTGTAAGTTGTTAGTCTCTGCCCAATGAGTCTCTGAACTAATATGGTCATATTGAAGGTCTTGGCTGTAGACAGCTGATTTTGTGATGTGTTCTGATGGAAGCTGCAAGCTTGTAAATATGTGTAGCAGTCAATGTGTTTCCTACATAAGGTGGTGATTTACAGGTATATATCCAGAAAGTGAAACATTTGTGTGGATAGGCTTAGCCTTAGGCTAATGGTGGGCTGAAAGTTACTGAGGTTCGTGTGGAACTGTACAACTGCGTCCTGTCCATGAGCCCAAATGTCACCAAGATGTCTCAGGTAGAGAATAGGCATTTTTGAATAGGAGATGAGAAGGCATCTATAAAGATGTTGGCCCATGGCCCACTATGAAGCTATGTAAGTGTCCATTGCAGTGCCATTGACCAGAAGAGCTCCCCCAGACTGAGAGATTGTCAATAGACTGTAGTTTCCTTTGGATGTTAGTGTTGTCCCATATGTAACTTGGGAGTACTGCTGACATATAGTTTGAGGGTTGAATCCATATAACCCTGCACCTTGAATGCTACACTGCTCTCTGAAACTATAGGGTGTCCAGGATAGCCTAGTTTATGTATTTTGGGTATCAGATAAAGATGCTTCTTCAAGGTCTGAGGCTGTCAGGGACCATGCTGAGAAGGGCTGCACAGATGAGGAATGGTGGGAGCCTCCCCCTCCCCCTCCCCCCCTGCTCCTGATCAGGATCCTGAATCTTCCCAGGAGCAGTGGGACAGTATAGATTTGGAACAGTGGTTCGCAGAGGAGCATAGATCTGAAGACAAAAGTTGGGACGAACTGGGTGGTGAACAGCTAGGAGAAGAAGAACTGGGAGAGAGACAGTTAACAGACTCTCTCTCGCTGGAAAGCCTACGTCCACCCAGCCCAAGGTCACGCCGAGCAGATAAGGTGGCAGCGCAGAAAGCAAAGTGGTTGCAAGATGAGGAAGTGACAAGGGTGACGAGGGGGGGTGTAAACCTTAATTGGGAGCACCTTTACTCCGAGAATAGACTCTTTGTTCTTTCACTGTGTTCATTAAAATCTCTTTAAATGGTAAGAGACTATTTTTGCTTTGTTTTGCTTATCGACGGCCAAAGGGAGGGAGGAAGCAGCTCCCCTGAAGCCTGACATGGCTTTATGGATTTGGTCCTGCACATCTGCAGGAAATTTCTTCATCAGCTTGCATAGTTCCTTCTGGTATTCCTCAACTGAGAATAAGAGAAATGAATGAATGAATGTGGTGTTGTAGATCCGCTGATCAGCCTCCTTTATGTAGAGGAGATCAGTTTGTTCATGATGACAGCAGCTCTTCCTTTGTCATCCTCTTTGTTTATATTGTCACTGTTGTTTCTTGGTCTGTAGATGGCATCACACTGTAGATGTTCCGAAAATTAATGATACTTCCTGGTTCATGTGTTCATCAAAAAAATCCTCTAAAAATATCAAGGGTTGTGATGCTAAAAATAATAACCTTGTGTTCAGATTAGAGCAGATTATTTTGTGGCTGAAAACATCAGTCTGTCAGTCATTCTATACTATTTGGATTACAGTTACAGGTAGGTAACCGTGTTGGTCTGTCATAGTCAATAAAAAATAAAAAAAATTCCTTCCAGTAGCACCTTAGAGACCAACTAAGTTTGTTCTTGGTATGAGCTTTCGTGTGCATGCACACTTCTTCAGATTTGTGGATTACAAATGTACATAAATACATGCAATTACTCTATTAATAATTCTATGTTGTCGTTATTATTCTTGTGTAACTTTCATTACTGGAAGGCCCCCATGTACACTTTCAAGAACAATTTTTGTTCTTAAATGCATGCAAAAATAATATGGTCAACAAGCCAGAGCCCTTCAGGCTTATGTTTGTCATCTTTACCTCTTGTCTAATTTTTTTATTGTTTTTAATGTTCCATGATTCAGGGATAATTTTCTTGATTAAGTATAGCTGTTGTTTTTAGTAGAAAGGAATAAACTGACAGCTGTGTTCTATTAACAGCAAGGCTGGAGAAGGAGCAGACACAACAGTTTTGTTTTTGTAGTTTTCTCATCCGTGTTTAGCTCAGTGCTGTTGCCTTATCTTGGTAGTGCTGTGAAATATCTACCAGACTACTTTGAAGTCATAGATCTAAGCTAAGAAAAAGTGAGTGCAATAAAATAGATTGAAGGATGTAAAGTAATAGGCTAAACACACAAACACATGCAAATAAATGTAGTATTCAGAATTTATGGTTAGTCTTTATGTAAATAATTGGCACTCCTCTACTACAGGTCACATCAAAGGTCATTTCCGCCAATTTTCACAAATAACTACTACGATGTAGCCTGTAGCTTCAGAGTTGTGGCCTATTAACAATCACCATAAAAGGCAACAAAGATGTGGAGTTGCAGATATGGAGCTGTGCCTATGTAATAATGGCATTGATGGTTTTTCAGGGGTGATTTTGCCGAGGAAAGAGTTCTGCTAGGATATAAATTACTGGACTAGAGTCATGAGCTATTTCCTGTCTTCAAACCTAAATGGTGACTATGAAATAGTTATTTCAAAGTAGTTGTGCTGAATTCTCTGAGTCCAGTTCCCGGGAGGAGGGACATACCAATGGAAAACCTAGTCTGTGCATCAGTATTGGTACAAATTTATTTATTCAATCCGGACCCATGTGACTAAAGTTGGCCAAAAAGTTGTACCTGCATTAGAAGTGCCATACAAAATGGCTTCAGAATTAATCAGTGGTGAAATCTATCTTGGCTGTGCGGTAGCTATTTTTTTTTTTTAAAACTACCCTCAAGTAATCACACTTTTTGAGTTTTACCTGTGCCACCTGGGTTGCATTAATGCTAATCTCTGAGATGATTTGCAACTATCTTTGTGTATATACTTCCACCAAGAATATATAGCTGGTAGTTGGACATGAAAGTTCCTTCATTAAGTTCCTGCATTTTAAGAAATATTTGTAGCCAGTTTTTAGTATTTTAATATTTTATGAATAACCAGCACACCTGGATAATTGAATTTAATTATTTAATCAGATGCATCTTACTGAGATCTTACCAAATTGGAATCACTGGAAGCATAACAAAATACTGGGGCATGCACATGCAAAAGGACTTTGAGTTTGTTTTTCCTCAAACTCTGCTCCCTTCCTCATGCCATAGTCACAAGGATACTGCTTTGTAACTGAAGCAACTTTCAAAAGCAGCTTGTTGACTTGTGAAGGGAAATTATGCCCCAAACCCTTGAGGACTCATGAAATGCAACTCTTTAGATCTTGGCTTTGGTGCTTTGTTTCTTAATAAAACTGTAATTGTAATGAGTGCTCATATATGTAAAGAAGATTGCTGACTATGCAGATACAAAATTTTGATGCGAAAGATTCCCACATATAAAATAGTTAAAAGGAATGTGGGAAAGTAATTAAACAATTTAAATATTTAATACATCTTAATATAAAGTAGATCCAAATGGGCCTAGATTCCAAAGAACAGATTGGATCCAGAGATGTGTGAGCAGATGAAATTCTAATTATGGTGCTGTTCCACAAACATATTGTGCTCAAGAGCTAGTGGAAAACACAGCTCAAGCAAACATATTATTTCAGTTCTGTTTTCTCACACAGGAGTCCTTCACTAAGTGAAAAAATTCTTCTGCTAATGAACATTCCAACCCATTGTGTCCTGGTAACATTTTTTGCTGTTTGGGTTTGTATTGTTTTATATGTCACTTCTTCTGATATTCCTTCCTATGGAACCATTTTATCTTCTTCCTCTGTATTAGTGCAAGAGTCATATTATGCTTGAGTAATTTGACTGTCTGTTGAGATGCATGAATTTCTGTTTTAACCATCAATTCCCTCTTAAAACATGTTTCCCTCCCTTCAATTAGTTCATTTTACCTATATTCCTACCCACTCTGCATTATTTGATTAAAAACTGATATATGTGTCATGCTGTAATCTCAGTCACGTGTATTGGGAAGTTCATAGAATCATAGAATTGTAGAGCTGGAAGGAACCATGAGGGTCATCTAGTCCAGTGTTTCTCAACCTTTTCTGGGCAAAGGCACACTTGCTTCATTAAAAAAATCTCGCGGCACACCACCCACAAAATGGCGGCGGCAACGTCGCTATGGTAACGGAAATCATGGAGTTATTTCACAGCCGGCGAGCGGAGCGCGGGGGAAAAAATCGGTAGGTTTAAAAAAAAAAAGACGACCAAAAACCAGAGGGTTACTTAGCTTAGAGATTATTGCTACATGACGCCTCTCCATTTCGGCTGAGGAGGGGAGGGGGCGAGAGAGGTCCACAGGCAGAATGGTCTCCCCCGAGGCAGAGACCGCAGCGCAAGCCGCCTTCCGCGGCGCTAATCCCCTTCGCCGCCGCGTCTGCGCTCGTCAGGCTCGCCTTCCCTTCCTCCTTCCCGCTTTCCCCTCCTGCCTCACGCAGCCGCCTCCTGGCTTGAGGTGCAAGCGGAAAGCGTGGGTGGAGGAGGAGGAGGAGGAGGAGGAGGACGTCGTAGTGGTGGCGGCAGAGGCATTCCTTACTCCCGCAGAGGAAAGCCCAGCCCCGGTGAAGGGCTTCGCTTCGTACGCGCCCACACGCGCGCCCGGCTCCAGCCGAGAGGCGGCCTCTTCACCTCGCGAGAGCCGCCGCCGCCGCGGAGATGGTTGGGCGGAGCTGGAGCCGGGACTCCTGGGTCCTTGCCGAGGCTGGTGTGCGAGCCTCCAGGCAAGCGCCCAGGCTTGGAAAGGCGGCGGCGGGAGTCGCGGGAGGCTTCTCAGGTGGCTGGCGGTTGGAGCGCTCGCAGAGCGCTCCTCCTTTTAGGGTGGCGGCCATTTTGGCCGGGTGGCAGCCGGAGCCCTGCACAGCAGGCAATGTTCCGCGGCACAGTAGTGTGCCACGGAACAGCGGTTGAAAAACACTGATCTAGTCCATGCGTAGGCAAACTAAGGCCCGGGGGCCCGGATCCAGCCCAATCGCCTTCTAAACCCGGCCTGCGGACAGTCCGAGAATCTGCATGTTTTTACATGAGTAGAATGTGACCTTTTATTTAAAATGCATCTCTGGGTTATTTGTGGGGCATAGGAATTTGTTCACCCCCCCCCCAAATATAGGCCGGCCCCCCACAAGGTCTGAGGGACAGTGGACCGGCCCCCTGCTGAAAAAGTTTGCTGACCCCTGATCTAGTCCAACTCCCTGCAGTGCAAGAATATGCAGCTGTCCCATACAGGGATCAAATCTGTAACCTTGGCATTATGAACACCACATTCTAACCAATAAAGTGGGACTTTCCAAATGAAAACAGGGAATCAGGCTACAGACCTCTTTCAGTTGTAAACAGTATGCCAATCTGAATTACAGTTCTAGATGATATCTCTCTAAATAGAAGACATATGAGTGGAACATAAAATGCCTTACAAATAAAAGTGTAAGCTGGAGCTGGGGGCATTGAACTGCAAATGGAAAAGCAGAAAAGTTGTAAGATAGGGTTAGATTTTCATTATGTCTGCTTCCCTCAGTAGAGTCTTTATACAAATGTACAGGCCAGGAATGTTGTCTTTTAAAAGTTTTGTATGACTTTATTAAACTTTGAACATTTACGAGAGCAGCAGATGCAAAAGGAAGAACAGCCAATGTCGTCAAATGCTGCTCTCCTTGATACAACAGACACGACCTGACCTCCAAAAATTCTTGGTAAAAAGCCTTTCTTATTCAACACTCAGATTTATTGCCATGAGAATATCCAGTGTTGTTTTCAACTGTTTAGCCTACTAATACTTCATTAAGTTATGTCCTGAAGAAATTAAGATGCACTAATACTTATCTCCAAAGTAAAAACTCTTATTTACTAGTAAACAGATGTATTTTAGTTTCTCACTGGCATTACAACTTACCCACTCCAACCAGTTTCAGAAATGACTCCTATCATTTCAGATTACAAGGTGGGTGATTGCATTTTTGAACATTTGTTAAAAGTTCATTTATAGAGAGAATTGGCACACCATGGAAGCGTTTCTAAGGTTGCTCTTCCCCTGATTCTTGGATTTTTGAAGGGACAGCTTGTACATTCCATTCAGCAGCATCAACTGATAAAGAGTTTCCTGGATTGTAATGTTTTAGGCTGCCATCTGAATTTAGGCTACATCTGAATTCTGCTCTCAAAATAAATGACCTTCACTTAGAAAAGTAGCATGTTGGGGGAAGGCCTGGCTCAGTTTTGTCCTTCTATGCTTGATGTGCTAGATTTATAGGTGCAGGGACTTTTACACATGGGGTGACATTTAAACATCGAAGTCCCACAACTATAGCCGGAAGTAGTACAGACCAGGGAAAGCACCAGGTGGCCTTAAATTAATTGAGTTGTTGGACGTTGGAGAGCACTTACAAATGTGATTTATCTTTCCCATCTCTAGTTTTACATGGTAGCATCCTAGGAAGCCTGTGCTGTGTGATTTTGCTGAATACACAGGTCAGCACTTACTGTAGATGCACATCTTGTTTCTTCTACTACATTAGAAGCACAAAAACTTAAATAGCCAGAGGAAGCTGCATTACCTTGTTTTTAAACATTTGAAACAAACATATCATTTTTTCCTGAAAAAGCTTTTTAATGAGCAAAGTTATTTTTAAGATAATATCCCAAGCTAAGAAAATATTTTTACTTCACCAGATTGATGTACAGGAATGTTGCAGTATATTAACATGCAGTACAAATATTACCATAGAGAAGGAGGGAAGCTGAATGATCACGCACAGATTGTTTCAGTTTGCTGACTTGAAGCAGATGACAAGAGTTACAATTCTTAGCAATTGAACCTGCTGAACCAATCGTGTTCCACATTTGAGCCAATTGGTGATTACCTTTTCCTTAGAGAGGTGAAGTGAGGGCTTTTGTTGGTGGGGAGAGGTGGAAGGATTCTGCAGGGAGCTTTTTAGCAGCTGTTTGTTCAGCTGAGTATGCCAATTTGAGTCTTAAATGTCCAGAACTTCAGTATTCTTTGGCATGCCATGATTCTTATTCTCATGCCACAATGTTCCGTTTTAAGATTTTATTTCATTGTATGGTGACTTTGAGATTACAGTTATTTCCTAATGCAAATACATGTATTGATTCAGAATAACAAAAGAGGAGGTTATTCTATTAAAATATTCTGTTTAGTGCTGATTGCAATAAAATAGAGATGGTAGAGGAATGTAAAGTTTATTGAGGCAGTCACATTGTGTGTAAGGTATAAAATAAATAAATAAAGGGATTTGCTTTATGAATAGTCACAATGAATCCCAATCAGAGCTTTGGGGACCCTCTGTAAAGCATGTCAAGTCTCTCTCTCTCTTATTGCCACAGTTTGTCATTCTGTCTTAATAAATGAAGACATCATTAACTCCCTCTCTCCACGCATTTTAGTACTCATTTTCAATGATTGTAGCTGATAAACTTTGCTACATGTATTAAGGTTTTTATTTGCTAAAAGTGCTTATGATAACTATAAAAAGGATATAAGGATCCTAAATATCAAGCAAGCTACTAAATGAGATAATACAACGTTTCTAGTAGCTAAATGAGAAATATTTATCCTGCGGTAAGAAATATGCATTGTTCTCTTCCTGATACTCCCTTCTCAACAACTTGCCACCACTTCCTCTCTTTTCCTCTGTCCAGTCTACTCATCCTATTGGGCAATCCTTTTAAAAATACCGGTACTTCATTCAGAACACATACACCATCTCTGAAGCCATTTCCATATTACAGTAGTCTGGTTCACATGATAAACTGGGTATGTTTTACCATGAGGGTCGCCAACACAGTGCCTGCTGGTACTATTGTGCTCAGCAAGGTCTTTCTTGGTGCTGCCCAGCCAGTAGCCCCAGACTTTGAGCTTTCTTTCTTTCTTATTTTAAAGTAAGTCTCTAGCCCTTCTAGAAAGTTATGAAGGAAAATGTGCAGATACCCTTCCAAGCAATTTCTGTGAAATGAGTCAGCCTTTTGCTGCTTCCACCTGTCTGTGTTTAGCTAATGAGGGAAGTCAGAGTTGTCACTGGTAAGTGAGTTGTTTGGAAACCAGGCAAACACTGTGGTCCTAAAAAGCTGCTATTTCCTCCTCCCTTTAGCTCACTTTTCCTGCTTTTGTCTTAGTCCTTGGAATCCCTGTAGCTTCCCCTGCTTTTTCCCCTAAGAACTAGGATCCATCCTTCCTGTGGTGGGTTCATCTGAGATCAGGTACTCATTAGAAGCTATAAAGCTGATGTCCCATGGTAAACATGAAGGCGGGCAGAAATGACTGTACTCTCTAATTTTGTGTTATGCCATCAAAAATCAAAATGTGCCCATTGGTTCAAAAAGGTTGGCAACTCCTGTTTTACCATGACTGTGCGAATGTGCTGGCTTCTGGAGAGGAACTCACATTCACTTTGCTACTCCCCAGGATTTTAAGTTAGTGTGGGATGGCAGCTAAGCCAACGTTTGCCTTAGTATGTGGTTCAAACCTGGATTTGTGTTTAACGATGACCTCTAACCATAGGACAAACCTTGGTTAAGGATCAAAGTTATGGAGGAGAAACCTTAACCATGATCCCATGTTTCAAGAGTACACTAAAGCAAACATCAGCTCAGGTGACATACCACACTGACAAGACTGAGAAGGAACACAGCAACTGTGATCTCGTAAGCCAGGACATTTGTGTTCATGCTAAGCCATGACATGCAAGCATAACCAGTGACAGAATTCATGGTCTCCCTCCTATTCAAAACAGGGAAAATTCCTTCTCTTAGGGCTGTGAGAGCTGCTTTGGATAAGACTAGAATAAACCAAAGTAAAGCTGTGTTGAGATCTGCAGCCTAGAGCTGTTAACAGTACAGTGGTACCTCAGGTTAAGAACTTAATTCGTTCTGGAGGTCCGTTCTTAACATGAAACTGTTCTTAACCCGAGGTACCATTTTAGCTAATGTGGCCTCCCGCTGCTGCGCAATTTCTGTTCTCATCCTGAAGCAAAGTTCTTAACCCGAGGTACTATTTCTGGGTTAGCGGAGTCTGTAACCTGATGCATCTGTAACCTGAAGTGTCTGTAACCCAAGGTACCACTGTATGTGCAGTTGGTTTACGAGCTTGTTTCAAAGTACTGGATTGAAACCTCTTTCATATGAACTTACCTGTGCAATTGAGTGAACTTTATTTGCTTTGTTCCATCCTCCTCTGTTGTCTGATGTGTGGTAGGTAGCTACACAGGATAGCGTTCTCTCAGTAGTGTTGTCTGGATTATGCAATTCTTTCCTTAGATTGGCTCATTTTACAGTTTCATTGATTGGTTTCACGTGGCAAGTTAAGACCTCCATTCTGTTGGACGCATATGTAATAATTTTTACTCTTCCCCATTTAACTCAGTTTTGTTGCAACTGCTGATGTGATGGTATTGCCAATACTTTGGTTGTATTGCTTTAAAATGTTTTATTTGCATGTTTTATATTATTGAGACAACTTGCGAATCCTGATGAATGGAAAGGTAGAGTGCAAATATTTTAAATAAGTAATATGTGTGACTTGGCTCATCTTCAAAAATAATACATAATAAAAGCAAGGCAAGCCAGAACTACACAAAGAGTCGTCTCTCCCACCCACCCCAGCTAGAAAATGGTTTCATAAGAAATATGCCAGGATTTGTGCAATACACTAAAATTTGGGGATTTGTCTTAATAATCATCATCATCTTTAAAGAAAAAGCATTATGCTGGAAGCATTTTGCTTTTGGACAGATGTGTATCACTTCAGAGCATTCAAGAATTGTGTTTTGAGAACTGAAAGAAAAGAACCAAAGAAAAGCTCCTTCCACTTCCCACCTGAGGAATTTTGATTCATTAGGAACCAAATCAGAAATCCCACTTAATCTGTATACTTCAGTTTTTCCTCTGCTCAGCTGGCCTGCAGGTGCAGCCAAGCTTGGCTGTTTTTTCAATGTGGTGAAATTCACTGGCACACGTCCCTCAGAATGCAGCTGATGTCATGGAATAACAAAAACTTTGTGGGTAACCCCTAACAACCAAAGCAGCAGTAAACAGTAAATGCTGCCTCCGCCAAGATATTGGAATTTAAAGATATTTAACAAGATGGTGCTTGCCTGCCAAGAATCATAAATGTATAGTTTAATTACAGTCTTCCTAAATGTGCTAGCACATTACTAGAAACTAGCTATGATTTTCAGATTCAGACCAGAATTGTGGCTATTGTGCAGCACTTTCTGCTACCTGATAGGTTATGCTGGTTTTTTTTTTTAATCTGTAAAATTTTAAAATATATCCTAATGCGGAGTAGAACAATAGAGTAATTTTCTGTGCTTTAAGTTTTCCAATTATCAAGGTATAATTTTGGTGGGGATTATAGAATTAATCAAAAGGACTGAGTTCCAGGAATAAGATGATTTCTTTCAGCGTTCATTTCGATCCTGGAGCTATGCCTATTCCGGTTTTGTAGAATGACATTGGAGTACTGCTACATACCCCTATGACAGTTAATGAACAGTTACACTGTTCTTGATTTTTGTGTGTGTGGTAGAATGTGTCACTATTTCCACCTCAAATATAATTAATGTGTTTGGACTCTGCACATGATTATGCTTAGGGTGAGACTAAACTACCTGAACCTCTTAGGTAGGCTACTTCTTTAAAATTTCCAGGGATGCTTTCTCAGGTGATATGACTTGGCTGAAATTATGAATTTATCTGCTGTCCATTTGTGTTTTTTCTTGGAATTAGAGATGTGAAGACCTGGGGAAGAAAGCTTTAAAAAAACCAAGGACTCTCCCCACATTTTTTCCAAGGTTTACCTCTCCCCCCAAAATGGGGGGTGGGGGTGGATTATGAAATATTTTCTTTCAGAATCATGAATAAAACTTAGATGATGAGGTGCTTATATGTTTATTCCCCCATAATGATTTCTAAAAATTATGTAACAAGAAGACTTTTATGTAAGAGTATTGAACAGTATTAGATCATAAAATTGCTGTACACCAAGGACAAGCAAGGCCTGAATTGTACACAGTACAACTAAATACAGTACAGTACAGCACAGTATCTCAAATGCAAGAGCAAAATGCATTTCTGCCTCTAGGGGGCACTGTCATTGTCATAACAGAAGGAAGACGGATTTAGTGCCATCTTTACTTGTGGGCTTTCTCTTGTTGGTATGGTAGAATCTGTCCTTTCTGTTTTCTTGATAGGTCTCAATTTTGTGATTATATGATGACAGATATGATGAAGCAGAAACTGATCGTGATAACTTAGAAAATGAGTATTCTTTGAGTCTTAGTTTCCCCTCCTCTTTTTCTCAACCCTTTTTTATGGAAATGACTGCTTTATGTCAGCTTGACACTGGAGGATTGCAGATGTAATGTTGACAGTTCCTTCTGTTTTTATTGTTTTTTGCCGGGCCTTCATAAACTGGTAAAGCCAAAGAGATGCCTAGAGCTCATACCAAGAACAAACGTAGTTGGTCTCTAAGGTGTTACTGGAAGGAATTTTTTTATTTTTTATTTTGTTTAGACTATGGCAGACCAACACGGCTACCTGCCTGTAACTAGTTCCTTACAGTTCATCAGCTTGCAGCTCTGTTTAAAATAGCAAAATAAAAAGTAAATTCAATTAGTATTTATTGTCTGAACAAACTGTACTTTTAATATACAAAACATGATAATTTTAAGGCATAACATAATACAGTTATGTTTCTAAAGTAGCAAATTGGCTTTTGATCTATAAAAGACCCTATTTTTTTTCCATATTTTTTATATTTCCCCCCTCCAAATTTCCAGATGTTTTACATCTCTATTTGAAATAGTTCATCTGTTGTCATCTACACGACTGGTACATCACTGCTATTTGTCAAGCAGGCTTTCAGTTATTAAGAGAGATTAAGGGGTAATAAGTGCCTTATTATTAATTATAAAAATTTCATGTAAAAATATGAAATTGTACTCACAAAAATTGTTTTGTGGTATCATTATTAAAACATTGAAGAAAATGTTGACATATATTAAACTACTGAACTTTTCTTTAAGGAGTTCATAGAATCATGGCATTGAAAGGGATCCCAAGGGTCATTTAGTCCAACCTCCTGCAATGCAGGAATGTCAACTACAGTGGTACCTCGGGTTAAGTATGCTTCAGGTTAAGTACGCTTCAGGTTAAGAACTCCGCTAAGAACAGAAATCGTGCTCTGGCGGCGCAGCGGCAGCAGGAGGTCCCATTAGCTAAAGTGGTGCTTCAGGTTAAGTACACTTCAGGTTAAGAACGGACCTCCGGAACGAATTAAGTACTTAACCAGAGGTACCACTGTATAGCATTCGTGATATATGGCCAACCTCTGCTTAAAAAAACCTCCAGTGAAGGAGAGTTAAATGCAAACTATTTTGATCTCAACATAGTTAATATTATGACATGGGAAATATTTTGCTATATTATTAAAAGAAAATCTGGCCCAGACTTTTGATGACCAAGATCCTTAAGATGGTATGATGCAGCCAAATTTAAAATTACTAGATTAAAGATAAAATAGGGAACATTGAATCACATTTATATTCAGAACGGAATTGTATTCCTTTATTATTTTTTGGTGGTAGTGTGGTAATTAATAAGGACTGGATTGTTTGAAACTTCATAGATTTGTATGGTTAGATATGTGGAAAAATATTAATATGTTCCAAGGCTACACTTTCCCATTCAGAATAGGTTATTCCTGAAGTGTGCTGAGCCCTGGCTCTCTTTACAAAATCATAACTGTTCTGCTAAAAAGAACATTTAGTTTTGTATATTGTAGTCCTAGTTCTAAATATTTTGTCTTTTGACATCAGGATGAAGGGGATTTAGGAATATCTGAGGGGATTCTCTTACCTAATTCAGAGGAAATTGATTTGGGCAGCAAATTATGCTTTGCCTTTGGTGAACTGCAAGAAAGCCTGAAGCTTTAACTGTTCTTATTTGTGTTTACATTTAAGTCCCCTTTGTTCTGTTTTTTAACCTTTAGGAGAATTAAGGTTGAAGTTTCTTCTTCTATTTTTTTGTCAGGTAATTTTTTTCCGCGTAAAAGATTTAGCTGTATCATCTACTCATTTAGATGTATCAAGGTAAATGTAGTTTGTTCTCTATGAAGCAAAGTGTTTATTTCCCTATTTGTATGTTTTAGGAGTATAACTGAGGATGTTGCATAACAGTTGACAAACAGTATAAGCTGCTTGCCATGCTGTGTTTAACCAATAAAAGAGACAAGAAAAGAGTTAAGTCCTTAATTACTTAACTTGCTGTTTGGTAGATAGTGAGTCATGGCAGGACCTTCTCAGTGGCTGTTCCCTTTTTGTGGAATGGGTCTCCTGGTGAATTGCATCTGTTTCTCTCATTATTAACTTTCAGAAGAAATGTAAAAACATTCTTGCTTACCCAGGCATTTGATAGCTGAAAGATACTGTTCCTGGCAACCTTGAAATTATCAGCTGTGAAATTACATGCCTGTTCTGCATTTTTAGATGCTTTTAATAGTTTTTAATTATTTTATGTTTTTAAATATAGTTTTTTAAACTATTGTTTTATCACTCATTCTGACGAAATGCCTGGTTTTAATAATTATTTTCACTGTGCAATATGTTTTATTCTGTTTTATGTCTTTTGTTTTTTGTAATGGCTTTGGCTACACAAATAAGTAATACTTGTATTCATTTTAACCCTTTGGTGTTTGCTGCTCTGGGTTCCTTGGGCAAGCAGGGCAGAATATAAAAAGAATTAAATATAAATAATATGCAGCAGGCATATGCATAAAGTGGAGACCCCCAAGTGATCATTGGACTCACAATGAGTGATATTTTGTAACACTTGGTGTTTTCCCTCTCTTTTATTTGCCCAACAATTGTTTGGTCAACAGCTATATAAAAAAGAATAATTGCTGTAGCTGTTACCATTTTCGTAAAAAACACTTGAAAACTACAGTATTACCTTGGAAGCCAAACGTCTTGGCTCCTGAACAAATCAGCTCCCAAATGATTGAAACTCAGAAGTGAGTGTTCCGGTTTTCGAACGATTTTTGGAAGCCAAACATCTGGTGCACTCCTGCAGCCAATCGGAAGCCGTGCTTTGGTTTTCGAACGGTTCCGGGAGTCGAATTGACTCCCGGAATGCATTCTGTTCGAAAACCAAGGTACCACTGTAGTTGAAAATTACAGTTTTGGAGAGACTAAAAATGCTCTGCTATTGACTGACAGGGTCTTGATTACCCTACAAATGGAGGATAGATTTATAGTTTCTTCTGTGGGGTTGCTTTCTTTTCTGCTTTTAAAGAATATCTCTGCTGTCACCTCTCATGTCTCAAAATACCTGATTCTTAGGGTGAGCAAGTTGAAGTTTGCAGATGGAAGAAAGAAGGGCAGCCCAGATTCTATTAGTGAGC
Source organism: Darevskia mixta (assembly GCA_034641385.1). NCBI lineage: Eukaryota > Metazoa > Chordata > Lepidosauria > Squamata > Lacertidae > Darevskia > Darevskia mixta. Next base: position 29,276,612 of record JAWWNH010000066.1, read on the forward strand.
TGGACTTTCATTGTCTGCCATGCCTTTCCTGATCACTCTATTGTCACTTTTTACAGGCCACAAAGAATTCAGATCTTCGAAGTGTAGAGCTCTGTGCTTGGGAAAGGGCTAACCCTATTGCCAGCTAAGTACTAGCTGTGATTAATGTTCTCAGATCTGATAAGCATTTGCCACTCAAGGCTAATTTTGTTTTTTAGTAAATGGTGGGCAAAGGTCTTCACCGTTCATTTGGTAAGATTATGGATGTTTGCACTTTATCTGCTAATAAAGCACAACCCTCCATTTAGTTTTCCTTTCCCAGAGTTGGATAAGACATTTAGTCTCTCAGTGTATTTGTCTTAAGTAAATGAGACAAAGTAAACAAATCTGGCAGATTAACTTTGTAAACAAAGAAGGTAGAGTGTTACCTGCCAAGATTAGCTCCCCATAAAAATGGGAAGAATTGCAAAGTGTTTACAGTGTCCTTTACAGAATGATGTCTTTATTCCTTAGTGTACTTGGTACATTTTACACATTCTCTCAGCTCTTCCAGTAGCAACCTTTCTTTTCCTTTGTGTTGCCAGCATGTAAAAAGAAGAAAAGCTGCAAGAATGTTTTAAATGGGTTTGCTTTTCTGTGACTTTGCTCAGACTGTGTCTGCATTTCCCTTCCTCCTCCGCCAAGCAGAACAGGAAGTGGGAGGAGGTGTTAGGAGATACTCAATACCTTGTAAACTAGGGGTGATGTGGCATGGAGTGACCCAGTGCCAATCTGGCCTGCAGGACAGTCTTGCCAGTGATTTCTGCTGGGATCTTCCAAGCTGAAGCAGCGGTGCAGATTTTGCTGTGCAGTTGTTCAACTACCCATGAAAACAAAGCATTTCCTCAACCTATTTTTCACCAAAAAGAAAGAAAGAAAAGAAAAGATTAACTGCATCACTACTCCATCCAGTCACAAAGCAACGGAAAATACCTAAGAGCCAGAAGAACAAAACCTTTGAGAAGTTTCCTTCACACAGAGTTCTTTTCCAAACCAAGCTATAAAAAATGACTTAACACATAATTTATGCAAATAACTTTGTTGCACAAAAGCTCGTTTTTTCATGTTCTTACATACGCACCTATATGGTACGATCAATATTCTGATTTGTTTTGACATAACTGATTGAAAACTACACTTTTACCAGGCCACAGTATACTAGCCAATGTGTGCACTTTTACAAAACAATTTCAGTGTCAACCTAACACACACACACACACACACACACACACACACACAGAAATAGGGAAATCTATTATTTAAATATCTGAAACACCTTCATCTAATGGACCTATTGTACTTCTATAAAGCATTCTTATAATCAAATGCCTAGATTCAATCCTTTTCTTTCAGTCAGTGAAGCTACTATTATTACTAAATACTCATCTGCCACTTATGGTTTGCTATGCAGTGTATAAGGCACAGCAGTGACACTGTCTTTTGCGGCAGATACAAGATTGAAAATTAAGCACTTCCCGATGCGATTTCCCACAATAAATGAAGCAAAGCAGGAGAGAGACACTGTGGAATACATAGGAAGAGGCACTACCATTTCTGGTTTTGTGCCACAATTGCTGTAACATCCATACTTTGCATTTCCATAGTAGGGATCAGCACAGACCTTACACTTTGCATGTCTTGGGCACTCATCACCTACGAAAGCAACCACATGACAGTATCCTAAGGCTACAAAGTTGTAACAAGACAAAAATCGCTAAACCTCACTGAAGTTGACAGTACTTGCCTGTGCATAACTGTTGATAGAGTTCTTACAAAAGTTAGTATCAGTAGTCGGGAACATCCACTATTCCTAATGCAAGAATTAAGACAGGGTATGTGTTGAAAAAGGAAGGTGACGTCAAAACAAGAACAGTGGATAACATTCTGTCAGTTTTAGCAGCAAGACCAAGCCTGAATGAGCCTCAAGAGACCAGCCTTTCAGAGTAAACGCAATTCTCCAGAGTTTGGCAGACAGCAGACAGCAGTCACAGCTATTAGTGTATCTGCCATGTGAACTAGAGGCTGCTTTTGCTCCAGATGTCAATTCAGTACTTTCTATCAGCTTTGACCATTTTCATTTCAAATTTGCCACGAAAGCTTTGCTTTTGAAAATACTTTGTCATACAAACCTCAGAATTTGCAATATTGTAGTCAGTTCTCTACCTTTTGGAGATTTGCATTCTCTGCCCTTAGAGCAGTAGATACCGTAGTTTAGAGTTGAGTACAGCTCCATGGCAGCAGTTTCCTATTTTAAAATGTTTGCTTTTGTTTAACACCCCTGAAGCAGATGCATTTTACAGATGTCAAATAAGATTCCATTTTACAGTCTAAATTCTAGAGAGCAAAAGGAACACTATTACACAGCAGCTAAGGAATTTGCATTAAGCAATACTAATTCTTAAAATCTTAGGGACTGAACTCATGGTTGCCTGCTGTTGTTTGCTTTTTGATTATGTTATTTTAAGCTTAACTTAAGAATGTGAATGTTAAGATCCTGAAATGGTTTGCTGAGAATTTACCTTATTCTGATATTATTTTACATTACTTTTTTTGGGGGGGGATGAGACTTGGTAGTTCTGTTGTGTTCAGAGGCCTAGAGAGTGGTCTGGGAGACAATTCTGATAGCCATCTCATCTGTGGGACTGACCAACAACCATAGGAGTACAATGTAGTATTTAAAAAGAATATTATCTTTAGTATTTCTAGGCCTTAATAGCTTTCTATGCACAAAGAGGGGTTGGAGGGAGGGGAACATGTATAAGCTTAATGCCCACACCCAGATGTAATGTCTTAAGTAGCCCTAACAGAGTTAACTGATATCATAAAATATATGCATTATCATTAATATTTTATTTATTATTTTATTATTTATTAAATTTGTATACCATCCTACACCCATAGGTCTCAGGGTGGTTCGCAACACAAAGTTACAGTATACAAATCAGAAAATACATAATCAAAACAATCAACCAACAGTAGTAATGTATATACACTATTAAACAATATACTCCCCAACAAAAGCCCTTAAACATACTCCAGTCCACAAATACAAAAATCCAAATTAACATATAACATTTGAAAACAATTTTAAAAACCCTAGTCTCCAAATAAAACAGCACCCACCCAAGTTAAAACAATAATTTTAATACAAGGGGGCTGGCCCACACCCACATTTCACCCCTGAAGTGCTGCTACCAAAGGGACAGTGCCCAATAGTGTCTCCTCTTTGGTGCATGCCTAGTTGGGGGCAGCAGGGTCCTGGTCCCTGCAGCACTCCCCACAGTCCTCTCAGGTGGAAGCGGGTGCCAGGCAGCATCTGTAGATAGTCCTCTGAGGAATAAGGAGATGCCAGTCCCCAGTCAACTGCAGGTCCAGGTAGAACTGGAACTGTAAAGCCAAATCTCGTTTTTATTTAAATGTAAACACATGAAAGAAAACTAACTAAATGAACAAACCATATTGATAGGAAATTGCTTCATTCCTGGTATTCACTATCAGTATTCTCCATTTTGCTGCTGAATTGTTTGTTCCTTTCGTTAGGAAACATCAAAATTATATATTGATTGTGTTATGCCAGTGAATTCCAAGTAACACCTGAAAAAGTTTTAATCACCCAATTTATTGTGCTGGTGTGCCTGTTGAGTGCTTTTTGTGTTCCAGGAAGGCAACTTTATGAGGAATGAAGAATTTGTAATACAAGTTCAGCTGGATGCACTTTATTTCTGCATTTGCTAACATCCAAACTTAAATCAGGCATGGCAGACCAGAAGTTTTTGTTTGCATTGCACCAAAAGCTTTAGAGTTTTATTTGAGCTGGACATGGCAAGATGGGTTTGAATTCCTGCCTATCCTCCTCAAAGTTGTGATATCCGGTCATGGAATGACCTCACCCTTTTCTGGTTTGGTTTGTGACCCTTAGTACTGATAGCTGTGTGCTCTACTCACACAAAGATAAATTGCAGTGGTAAATCGCAGTGCCTTTTTCTTCATTGGATAAATGTGCACAAGCTTGACATTGCTGGAACACAGTTGAACTCAGGCAGTATAATTGTAGTAGCAGATTAACTTCTACAACTGCTAATGTGTGTGCAATCTGTTTGATCTTATAAGTTGATGACCATAGTCCCTTTGTCCTTTTGAACGCATGTAGAGCCTAAGCGTGGACGTTGCCCTTGAGACCATTTTTACACAAGCCAGTAAAGACTGAAAGAGTAGGAACATCTTAATACATGTTATGATATCTTTGCGCATCATACCTCTGCTTATAGACTGCAAAGTGCCTTGTGTAATGTTTATGGCAGATCTAGTCTTTGTTTCTGATGAGGATTTCAGAATGCCCTTACAGATCAATCCACCCCAGGACTTACAGTAGGCTGGCAGGGCAAGGGGCTTTCTGAAAGGAAGAACACCAGTCTGCATGTAGCAGTGTTCAAGGAATGAACACAGAATAAAGTACATATTATCAAAATGTAGTCTGGATCCAGATTCTAAAGTGATAAAGAACTCCAGTAAAGAGGAAGAAAACAAAACAGATAGAGAAAAAGAACAAAAATGTTGGTCTTTTGTAAACCACTTTGAGTTTTTTTTTAAATATCAAGTGGCATATACGTTTTGTGGGGGCAAATAAATAATAGATAAATTGCATGCTGAAGTGAGAAAGCTATGGGATTTCCCCGTATCATATATAAAAGTATTATTCTAGCTAGCATTATAACATAGAGAAGCCTTGGTAGGAAAGGAGATACTAAAATGCTGAGAAGCAAATCCCATCGCACTAAGAAAGGGATGGCAAAAGGAAACAATCTCCTTTCATTCATTTAACATCTGGCAAGTTGAAAATACCTCTGACGCCATTGGTGATATATAATTTCAGGAAAATTGTTTGGGAGTGAGTGCTGATTTCCATGACACCATCCTTCAGGGGGCGAAGGCTTCTTATTGGAGTCTAAACTTCTTCCTCCGTGTAAAGCTGTGAAGTTCTGAAGTTCCCATTGGCTGGTATCCAGAAAGTCATCTTTTCATATAGCATAGCCCAGTGTTTGTAAATGTGTGACTATAAATGCCTATTTGGCACTTCCCATTGTGGCTATAACTAGTAAAATAAGGCTGGAACTTAATGTTTGGAAACATACTCTGCTATTGGAAATGTATGCTAGCTTCTTGTTCTCCCATTAAATCTTGATTTTCATTGGGGTACATTTAATAAAATAAGCTCTTTCCTGGCATTTAGTAGACTTGCTTCTATAAGATGTTTTGTTTAAGAACCCAGCTGCAGCAAATACTTTTTTGTCTTGGTCTGTTAATCCTACAAGGTGCTCATATTTTGTATGTGTTTAGATCCTCTTAACAATGTTATTAATAATGAGGGCAAAGGGGAACATGGAAAACATAGTTTGAAATTAAAAAGCTCAAAAAGAGCTCCACTCCGCAGAGTACTTCATTAATTTGGAAAGAAATTCAACATCATCAACTAAAAAGAGAGATTTCATCACAAAACTTTGCCTTCCACAACTGTCAGACCCTAGATTATGGGAAGAGAAAATGGATTTTTGTCACTAAACTTTTTAATTTTTCAGCATTTAATGATACTCAGTTTAACATGATTTAGATTAATCTGATATGATTGTTCAGAATTAGTTGTAATGCAAAATTATTCTGAGTCACATTTTAAAGATACTTTACTAATTATTTTTTTAAGTAAACAAATGAAAACAGAATGACAGCTAGTATTTTCTTGTATAGCTTTTGCATGTGGAGTTTAGTAAAATTAATAAGAGTTAATAAAATAAAAACAAGTAATAATAATAATAATAATAATAATAATAATAACATCCCACCCATCTGGCTGGGTTTCCCCAGCCACTCATTTTATCAGATGAAAATCAGTAATTATTTGTTCAGTGTGGTGGAACGGTAAAATTATCTTGACCATGTAATAGAAATTTCAGTCATGTGCTGTGAAACCTTGAGAATCAATGGGAAATGTTTTATTGCTTCTTGCTGCCAGATAGCATTGTTGTTCTTACACTATAGATTGAATTTTACATGAGCCAGTATGGGGATTTCCTGCAGTTGCCGCATACCTGCTTTTCAAACTGTATGGCATGCTCTGTGTACAGTAAAGTTATATTTCAACCCAGATGTTGCTTGGTAACTGAGTTCAGTCATCGGTTGGACAAAGCCCAGTTCATTACTAAGAGGAAGGGACAAGTTTTGCAGCTTCAGTTAAGCACAATACATATACAGTACAATCTTGTATAGCAGCAGCAGCAGCAGCAGCAGCAGCAGTTTTTACTAATTACCTGTCCTTCACCCTCAGTTCCTAGGTGTTGTTACAATGCAAACATAATCATAACCATGAGAGAAAACTAGATCTATGCCATGTACATAAAGAGTTCATTAAACAGTCCAAATACTTGTATAATGTGCATAAGGATTCCTGTTATATTCTTTTATGTTACACTAGTAAATTAAGCCCGTTAGAAAAACGGGCTCTAGAAAGTATATGGGGGGAGCGGCGGCCACATCCACTTCCGAGACCTGCACAAACAGTTTGCCTGTGTCTCCCTCCCTCCCCCTCCCCCCATATCCCCCACCTCCCACACACAGTTCGCCTCTCCCTCCCCCCCCTCCCCCCCACACCCACCTCCTGCCCACCTCCCCATACAGCTCCTCTCTCTCTCTGTCTGTCTGTCTGTCTCTCTCTCTCTCTCTCTCTCACACACACACCTTCCCCCCCCCCACTTCCCAGACCTCCATAAACTGTTTGGCTGTGTCCCCCTCCCTCTCCCTCCCACACACACAGACCCATCCCCCCATCTCCTACACAAAGTTCGCGTCTCCCTCCCATCGTGGGCGAGCGGGCGGCGGCGGCGGAGCAGCCCCTGTCCTGGGCGGAGGGAGCGTAAAGGCGAACGGCGGCAAGCTTCCTTCGGGAAGAGATGGAGCTGGGCGAGTGGGAGGGGGAACTTTGAAGCCTCCGCTGCCGCCTCCGAAGCAGGCGCCCATGGGAGAGGTCGCCCCCGAGCCTCGCTGGCGGGACCAGCCCTGCGCAGCTCCGGGCATCTTCCTAGCGGGGGAGTCAGCCTCGGGGCGGACGGGGGAGCTCCGGGGTCGGCGGCTCCGTGGGACCCCGCGGCATCCACAGGCAGCTGGGAGGCGGGATAGGGGATGGGGGCAGGAAGGGGGCCTCCAGACGTGTCCCCGCACGGCCACTGGAGGCCAGGACTCCTCGGCTGGTGCTTGGTGCCTCCCTGGTGGCGAGCTCGGGCGGAGGCGCCTGCCGCTTGTACTGCTTTGGCAGGCGCCGCTACTCTGGGAGAGGAGCTGCACGCCTGCAAAGAGGCTGTCTCTGTCTCTTGCCGCCACACGCTCGTTCCCCGCTCACGGGCCTCGGCCGGCTCCGCTCGCCGGCTCCACCTCGGCCCGCAAACGCTCCCTCCGCTCCGCTCCACTGACGTGGCCTGGCGGTGGAGGGGAATCCGCGGCCTCTCCCTCGGCGCCCGAGCGCTGGCTGCAGCAGGCGCGGCTCCCGCAGGCCGAGCAAGTGCCGGCAGCAGCGGCCGCCATATTCTCAGCAACTGCCAAGGCGCTGCCGGAGCCGCAGCCAGAGCCTGCCGAGCGGGGGCAGCCTTGGAGGCGGCGGCAGCGGGTGAGCGCAGGCGGACAGCGCGCTCAGCTCCATGCGGACCCCGGCAGCGCGCTGGGCGGCGAGGCACGCGAGGCGGCGGCAGTGAGGCAACTGACGACGCGCATGCGCCGCCTCCGCCTCTCGGACACGCCCCCCTCTCCAATCCCTGCTCCAATCCCTGCGTCCCTCTCCGACATGCGCAGTGGAAAATTTCCACTGACACACACCACGGACGTCGGGACATTAGGGAATTATTATATAGGATTTGTTGTTGTTTAGTCGTTTAGTCGTGTCCGACTCTCCGTGACCACATGGACCAGAGCACGTAACAAATTAGTCTGTCTGTGAATGACCACCAAGTACTCTTAAGTTTCTGTATCACCTTTTCCACTAATTCAGTGTACCACACTTTGTGATATCAATACTCAGGGGTTAGATCTCTCAATTGGTTGGAAGTAGTTAAATGTGCTGCCATTCATGTCCAACTTTTCATCTGTTTAAAAACTCAACAAGGCCAGCTGTTGGGTTTTCACATTAATTTTGATAGTGTTTTGTTTGTTATTGGATTTCATAACTTATTGTAAAGAGATTTTATGAATTGTAAGCTTCCTTGAGCATTTGTGTGGAAAGGCAGGTTAGAAATATTTTAATAAACAATTTTCAGTTGTGTAAGGTATCCAACATTCTTTGATTTGGGTGGAGAGCAGGACTGGGCGCTTTTCCGGATGATCGCAAGAGCCTGATAAGCAAGTCTGAGAGCTTAAAAGCTCTCTCCATGCTGGGAAAACCTGGTGCAAAAGAAGCTTTTAAGATCTCCACTTTGCATGCAATTAATCTGTGGGATTTCAACTGACTGGCTTTCAACCGTGCAAGGTTGAAATTGCACAAACTAATTGTGTGCAAGATCGTACCCTGTTTAGATTGTACCTACATAACCATGGGCTGCCCTACAAAGGCAAACTATGTCAGTGTATCTCAGTGGGAAAACATAATCTAACATAGTTGTAAACGTGGCAAAAAAAAAAAAAAATGTGGGGTTGAAGAAGAGGAACTCACGATCTTTCCGAGCAAGAAAGATCTGAACCTGCCTCTTGTCTTCCAAGAGAAAGGGATGAAGGATAGGACTACATTGTGTATGTGTACGTTTTGGGAATACCCCAAGGGGAGTCATTGTACTGCTGCTAGCATCACTTGACTTATCTCATCCCATCACTTGTCCCTCCACAGTGTACTGATGCATCCAAGGTGATTTGAAATGTCCACCTCCCTTTTAGCAGTTTAAAATTCAGCCTGGCTGCAAACCCCACAAAACGTAGTGGAGTTTACTTCTGAGTAGATGTGTATAAGATTGTGCTGTAATGCAGATAAGGGTGGAAAGAAAACAGGAAAAGAAAAATAGTTCTATGAAATAGAAAGAATCTCCCAAATGGCTATGTGTGGGTGTGAACTTAAACTAAATTTGTTGGTGTGAGGAGTTTAATACCTTAATTAAGTTAACAAGGTGACTGCCTCAGCCAATGGGTTTCTCCCCCTTTTAAAACATTGTTAAAAGCCATGTACTTACTTGCACAGTCATGCCTTGTAAAGAGGTATCAGTAGGCTTCTAAACTTATTAAACAGTAAAAAAAAAGACTAAAGTGGTGAAAGCCTGTCATAATGGAGACTAGCCCCTTTAACTTTCCAGTTAAATTTTCATCTCTACTCCAGCTGGGATAGCTCAGTCAGTAGACTCTTAATTTCAGGGTTGTGGGTTCAAGCCTCACATTGGGCAAAAGATTGCTGCATTGCAGGGAGTTGGACTAGATAACTCCTGTGGTCCCTGCCAACTCTATGATTCTGTGCCACAGATGTGCATTAAAGATGAATTGGAAAATTCAGTCTGTTAGAAGGGGTGAGACCAAAGGTCCCATTAAGATTCCAAGTCCACTATGTGCCACATGTGTGAATCGTAGTCTGGAGGTGAATGAGTTCAGCAGGAAGAGGACCCTGTTACCAGGCAGCCTTGGAAGCTACATCATATTTACTAGCACAGCCAGAGAGAGCAGTGGAGCATGGAGAATCATTTTTCAACCACTCTTGGGTAGCATTTCTGTAGTTTGGTGGATGATTTGGGTGGGGCAAACAAACAAGCTACATTTTAAGCCATATTGTGGGAACTGTCTGTACACGTACCGGTAAGTCTAAACCATAGTTCAGGTCAGTAAACCAATAACAAACATTGATTTATTTTTGCTAACAAACCATGGTTGGCATGTAAAACTAAAATATGATTTAGCATTACATATGAGCCAGGCCACCATAGGAAGCTGCATTCTGGAGGAATACAGGAAGCTGTATCTAGATTTTTGTGATATCTAAGCTGATAAGGATCAGGTTTAAGGTGCTGGTTTTAACCTTTAAAGCCCTACGCGGCCTAGGGCCCTCGTACTTAAGGGACCGTCTCTCTTGGTATGCCCCGGGTAGGACCCTGAGGTCATCAAATAATAACTTTCTGGAGATCCCAGGTCATAAGGAGGTCAGGTTGGCAGCCACCAGGGCCAGGGCTTTTTCGGTTCTGGCCCCGATATGGTGGAATGATCTGCCACAAGAAACGAGGGCCCTGCAAGAGTTGGCATCCTTCCGCAGGGCCTGTAAAACAGAGCTGTTCCGTCTGGCTTTTGGGCTAACTTGAGTGCAACTTTTAAAATTCTAAATTTTTAAGTTAAAGGTAGATAGCCGTGTTGGTCTGTCATAGTCAAAACAAAAAAAAATAAAAAAAATTCCTTCCAGTAGCACCTTAGAGACCAACTAAGTTTGTTCTTGGTATGAGCTTTCGTGTGCATGCACACTTCTTAAGTGTGCATGCACACGAAAGCTCATACCAAGAACAAACTTAGTTGGTCTCTAAGGTGCTACTGGAAGGAATTTTTTTTATTTTATTTTGTTTTGACTAAATTTTTAAGTTTTTAAAGTGTATTTTATATCTGTATTTTAACTGTCTGTTCAATGGTTATGTGGTTTTATGATTGTTAGCCGCCCTGAGCCCGGTTTTGGCTGGGAAGGGCGGGATATAAATAAAAGTTTATTATTATTATTATTATTATTATTATTATTATTATTATTTCTGTTGCAAGTCCTTTTTCTGATCCCTGCCACATTTTACTTCTTTAATCATTGATACCTGCAAAGTGGCGATGATTGCATAGTTGAGTGATCCTTGTCAGCTTTTGCTTGCCCTTACTTTCCAGAGATCAGAACCCATTGGATAGATTTTGAAAATATCTCAGTGACACTGAATAGATTTTGTTTCTTCCTTTTAGTGATTCATGCAAGTGGAAGTGTGGGAAATTAAGGACATGCCAGTAGTGGACAAATTTATTAAAGAAGCTGAAATTGCTTCTTCTCAAGCTTTGGGCTTTTAAATTGGAGGTATGAAGCAGAAATAGTCTTCCATCTGTTTTTATTTATTTTGTAGCACTTTCTGTGTTCATGAAATTGATATTTATAGTGGACATGAGAGAGAGGGAGAGTGCAGTGCAAGTGGCTTGTGGCAGGGAATGAAATACTAATGAAAATTACATTTGACAAAAGGCTTTTTCTGTGAAGGCTTGGCACAACCTCCTTGTTTCCATGCCCTACTAAGCATGTAACTAAGCTTAAGCATGAGTAGTCGAAACACTTGCATATGGCTTTCCTCTTTCCTCCTACCTCCACATTTGTCTCCTTCCTCTGTTTCCCCTGTGCACAGTTTTTAGGTTGCAAACTCCTCACGGCAGGCTCCTATCCTCTTATGCTTTGTAAAGTGCATGGTATATAAATAAATTAATGATGAAATGAACCCATGAAAATTTGTGGAAATTTCAGGACGCACCTTTCTACCAAACACTGAGAAACGCCATTGGTGGTTCACATACCCTCCAACATTTCTCCAATGAAAATAGGGATGTCCCATTCCACAATTTACTATTTATACCCCACATGTCTTATTGGGTTGCCCCAGCACACTGGGCAGCTTCCAATGTATATGAAAATGTAATAAAACATTTTTAAAAATTCCCTATACAGGATTGCCCTCAGATGGCTCGGGGGTTGGATAACTCCATACCCTCCAACATTCCTCCAATGAAAACAGGGACACCCTAAGGCAGTGATGGCTAACCTTGACACTCCAGATGTTTTGGGACTACAACTCCCATCATCCCTGACCACTGATCCTGTTAGCTAGGGATGATGGGAGTTGTAGTTCCAAAACATCTGGGGTGTCAAGGTTAGCCATCACTGCCCTAAGGAAAAGTTCTACATTCTGGGATCAAATCAGAAACCGGGAAGACTTCTTTAAATCAGGGACATCCCTGGAAAATAGGGACACTTGGAGGGTTTGAGTTTATTGGACCGAAACTTCAGAAGCGGTCAACTCTTGGCCTTGCTTCTTCCTCTTTTCTCTGATGCTTTGTCAGTCTCTGTTTATAATTATTGGCACAGGAATGTTGGCACATGGGTTCTAGCTTTTTAAAACTGCTGCCCTAAACACACTTACCTGGAAGTAACTTCCACTGAATTTTATATGGCCAAAAAAAAATGTATATTCGCTCTAAGGTTCCAGGGTGAATTATAACTTTAAAACACAATGTCAAAAGAAGTTTAAAGCAACTTTCAAGATTTCAAACTTCAGCTACCTGAATAAGTTTTTCTTCTCAAACATAATATTTCTCAGAAAATAATAAACACTTCCTCTCCCAGAACCCAGTGGTTGCATCCATAATAACTTAAGTTACTAAGAAGGAGAGCTATTCTAAACAAAAATTACTGATACTACAGCCACTTAAATCTACAAAACCCTTTGTGGAAATAGATTTTTAAGCCCCATGCCTTGTTTACAGGGTTCTCTGATGGTTGCACAAGGCCTCGGGATGCTCTCACGAGATCTCATGAGATCTTGGTCGGCCCTGTGAGATATCGAGAGCTTCTAGAGCCCAGTAAGCAAGGATCTCCTGCCTCCTTTCTATTTGTTTTTGTATTTATTTGTGATCAGCATAAGGTTGTGACTGCCTAAGTGTAAGTTGCAATCAATTTGTACTATTATTGGTAATCCATTTTATTTACTTGTTTTCCTGGGTTTTATTTACAGTGGTACCTCGGGTTAAGTACGCTTCAGGTTAAGTACGCTTCAGGTTAAGAACTCCGCTAAGAACAGAAATCGTGCTCTGGCGGCACAGCGGCAGCAGGAGGTCCCATTAGCTAAAGTGGTGCTTCAGGTTAAGAATGGACCTCCGGAACGAATTAAGTACTTAACCAGAGGTACCACTGTATTTTTAATGGCTACTGTTTTAAATTTGTAAGTGGCTTTGAGAGCTAGGGTCAAAAGGCAGAATAACAATAAACAGATTCTAATATTTGATATCTACTGTTTCTGAATTGGTTTCTGTTGTGTTGCCATATTTCCCACAGTAGGATATATCCAGCTTTCATCTGAGTGATCCAGATATTGGTTAAAATAAATAAACTATGGACTTGTTGACTTAATACTATATAAATATTGTGTTTTATGTTTTGTGGTCTACAATATAGTTAGAAAGCCTAATAGCAAATATACAATTCTCTTACATTTTTAATATATCGTGCCATTATTTGGCCATAGCAAAATATTTTCTATATATGACAATTTCTGCAGTTTACTTTAACACCTCAACAACTCTTTAAATTAAATATTTGGTAGTTTGGATAGAAGTTAATTTTTTATAGCCCATCAAAGCTTGTACCAGAAAAATAATTTGTACCTGAGTCCAACTATGGTACTAATGAGTAAGCCAAAGGGGCCTCTTCCTGGTTAGTGATGAGCACAGAAGGCTTTAGAGGTTTAAATAAACTTACAAAACATTTTGTCAAACTACATAAAAGAACATTAAAGAAAGTGGTCTTTATTCAAAATGGAAAGATACATGAAACTACTATCAACATGTTTCCAGTACACTCATAGAGGTTCCAAGAGTAAAACGCAACAAGAAAAATATCTAAACAGCTGGTAAATATTTCTCTTTCCTTTTAACTACCAAAATCCTAATAAATTTTTTTCTTCTTTATTTGAAAAGAAAACCAATGTAATTTACAGTTAATATATTTTTCAGTTGTAGGACATCAACACACCCAATGTGGAGTGGTAGAGGTAGAGTGGATTTTCAGGGTATGGCTCAGACTTTTTGGAACCACAGGTTAAACTCCTGGCAAGGTCAACTCAAGCCTCTCTTTGCCTATGACATGTTGATGCTTGTGAATTCTGTCCTGTGTTGGTTATTTGGATGAGAGACTTAAAACTGAGGTTAGAAGTTCTCTGAGTAGCAATTTATGATCCCAACACGTTTCTATAACTGCACAGTAGGGAAACTTTCCTGGAAGCATTGAGAAATTTTCACCTCACAGGTTGCCACATCCTGTTGTTCACCATTATGTGCCTCAGTTGTATGCTTGTCTGTTTCTCTACATCCCACATAAGATATTTCTCTCTGTAGGAACCATATTAAACTCTTGGAGTTTCCTTTATTTATCGCAAGAATAAATAATGTGTGTGTTTTTTCTTGAATTATTACTTAGACCTAGACCACCATAAGTATTCAGCTGTTAAACTTAAGTGCATAAATAATCCCTACTGTCATCGAATTACTTCTGTTACTTTCCTTTGAATCTCCCAACCATTACTATATTCATTTTGCTTTGTGAATACATAAGATATTTGTGTGGTCTTTCTTAAAATAAACTTTCCCACAATCTTTAAAAAGTGCCTCCAACCATCTACTTTTAAGCTGTGATTTTGTCTATTGAAGACGATTTAAGGGAAGGGGGCAGGCCCCTCCCACTACGTTCTCCCCCTCCTTTTGGTTTTTGAGATGAGGTTTGTGTTGTTTAAATGTCAACTGATACATTGGCCTAATTAATGAGACCATCTCAAAATATTCTGTAAGTCTTAAATTGTGCTGAAGAGTTGCATCATGTATACATCCTTGGGCTATACGTTTCTATACATTCCCCTTTAGGGTAAGCTGCCTCATGTTGTTTCTGCCTGTTACAAGGGAATGATAAAAATAATGTTTGGAACTATGCTGACTATCATAATTATCAGCTTAACATTATTATTAGAGAGACAAATGCATGCTTTATTTTGGGTGTATTTACTTCATTTAGAAAGCACTTACATAGGTATAATAAAAGAGGTGGTTTTCACAGGCTCATTTATCTGATTGATGGTGATCATGAACTCTAATTTTGAACCCCTTGTGTATTTCAAGTCAGAAAGGATGGCTTTCCAAGTTTTAATGGAAAACTTAAGTACACTACTTTCCACCATATGGCTTTCTTTAAAGGCATTTGCATTTTCAGAATCTGCATTGTGTTAAATTTGAAACTGAAGTTAAAGTTGCTGAAATATTTGGCTAAATTTCAGAAGAATAACCTTTGAAACAATTCAGTAATGTGGAAAGTATACTTATAAGGATAGTTAGTAGAATTCTATTGTTTGTAACGTTTTGCCCTCCAGAATGTGTAAAGATGTCCCAACCAAAAGTTCTGAGCTTGCATTGCAGGTTCTGATTCATGGCCCTCTTCTGATAGATTGGTTTGACGCTGACTGACTTGACATACAAACATGTTGGGTTGGATACAGACCTTCCATTCATGAATGAAAGGACTCCTTCCATTCCCAAAAGGATTTTGATCCATCTGAGAGATCTCACTGATGATAGGAGGAGGCTGCAACTTTTGCTGATTCCCCCCTACCTTTTCTCCCCCAAATACATCTCATAATGTTCCAGAGTAAAGAAGCCTAAGGGACACGGGTGGCGCTGTGGTCTAAACCGCTTGCCGAGCGGAAGGTCAGTGGTTCGAATCCCCACGACGGCATGAGCTCCGGTTCCTCAGTCCCAGCTCCTGCCAACCTAGCAGTTCGAAAGCACATCAAAGTGCAAGTAGATAAATAGGTACCGCTCTGGTGGGAAGGTAAACGGCGTTTCCGTGCACTGCTCTGGTTTCGCCAGAAGCGGCTTAGTCATGCTGGCCACATGACCCGGAAGCTGTACGCCAGCTCCTTTGGTCAGTAAAGCGAGATGAGCGCTGCAACCCCAGAGTCCGCGACTTGACCTAACAGTCAGGGGTACCTTTACCTTTAAAGAAGCCTACACTTCATTTTAGAATGTTACTGGAATTTTTTCTCTGCTTCCTTTTCATGTGTATTATTGCATATTTTTTTTGAGGACTTTTTTTCTTTACATAGACCATGTGAATCTGTCAACAAATTGAAGATTTCATTCAACAAATATTCATTCCTTTAAAGCCTTCCATAGTGTAGACCAGGGGTGTCAAACTCAAATTCATCGGGGGCCGCATCAGCAGTTTGGTCACCCTCAAAGGGCCGGTGACCCTCAAAGGGCCGCCCTTCCCCTCTCCACTGTGTGGAAAAAAATTTTTTTCTGGTTTTCCTCCTCTAAAAGGCTGGGAGGGAGGGAGGGAGGGAAGAGAGAGAGAAGGAAGGAAGGAAAGAAGGAAAAAAGAAGGGGTGAGAAAGAGAGATGGATGGATGGATGGATGGATGGAAGGAAGGAAGGAAGGAAAGAAAGAAAGAAAGAAAAATAAAGGGAGAGAGAGAGAGAGAGAGAGAAGGAAGGGAGGGAGGGAGGGAGGGAGGGAGGAGGAAGGAAAGAAGGAAGGAAGGAAAGAAGGAAGGAAGGAAAGAAAGAAAGGAATGAGAGAGGGGGGAAGGAAGGGGTGAGAGAGAGTGAAAGAAAGAGGGAGAGGGAAGGAACGAAGGGGTGAAAGATAGAGAGAGGAGAGAGGGGAGGGAGGAAGGAGGGAGGGAGGGGTAAAAGGGAATGAGACAGAGAGAGAGAGAAGGAAGGAAGGAAGGAGTGAAAGAGAGAGAGGAGAGAGGGAAGATGCTGCTTGCTTCTCCACCCCCCCACCTGAAAAAGAAGGCTTTTGCGAGGGGGGGGAGGAGCAAGAAACGTCTCCGCTGTAGCGGAGGAGATGCTACTCATTCTCCCCCCCCTCCACCGCTGCCTGCTGTTCGCAGGGATTGGCGCAGCGCGGGGTGGTGGTGGGATCAGCAGGCTGGTGCGGGGGGCTTCCCTGACGCGGCAGAAAGCCGCGCGGAGCACCCCCGACGCGGCAAAAAGCCGCGCTGGGCCAAAACGGTCGGGAAAAAAAACCTTGCCGGGTTCTCCCGGCAAGGCAAAAATGGTGCGGGGGGCTTCCCTGAGGCGGCAGAAAGCCGCGCGGAGCACCCCCGACGCGGCAAAAAGCCGCCCTGGACCAAAACGGCCCGAAGAAAAAAAGCCCTGGACCAAAACGGCCCGAAGAAAAAATGGTGCGGGGGGCTTCCGCGAGGCGGCAGAAAGCCGCGTGGAGCACCCCCGACGCGGCAAAAAGCCGCCCTGGGCCAAAAGGGCCCGAAGAAAAAAAGCCTTGCCGGGTTCCCCCGGCAAGGCAAAAATGGTGCGGGGGGCTTCCGCGAGGCGGCAGAAAGCCGCGCGGAGCACCCCCGACGCGGCAAAAAGCCGCCCTGGGCCAAAAGGGCCCGAAGAAAAAAAGCCTTGCCGGGTATCCCGGCAAGGCAAAAATGGTGCGGGGGGCTTCCGCGAGGCGGCAGAAAGCCGCGCGGAGCACCCCCGACGCAGCAAAAAGCCACCCTGGGCCAAAACGTCCCGAAGAAAAAAAGCCTTGCCGGGTTCACCCGGCAAGAAAAAAATGGTTCGGGGGCTTCCCCGACGCGGCAGAAAGCCGCGCGGGGCACCCCCGAGGCGGCAAAAAGCCGCGCTGGGCCAAAACGGCCCGGGGAAAAAAAAACCTCTGCTCCCTTCTTCTCGCGCGCGCTGACCTTCGCCGCCCACCGCCAATCAGCGCACGCTCGAGGGCCACAGGACGAGGTCTCGCGGGCCGCATTTGGCCCGCGGGCCTTGTCCTTGACACCTGTGGTGTAGACTGTACAACTGAGTTCCAGTTCCAGAGAAATTTGCTGTGTAATAAATTCTCTGGCTCCATCCACAGCTGACATACAACCCTCAATAGATTATCTTTGAGATAATTCAGTTCGCATCTGGGAAAAGTTTCCCCATTCCTGTCTTAATACCCCTTGTTCATTGTAGGTCACAGAGTTATCTTTTTATCTAGCATTGTTCCAGTGTAGCCTTCACTCTGGTCAGTTTCTAAACAAGTCAACATCAAACCATGGTTATGAAGCTGGCTTGTTTATATTGGAGTTTGTTTTAAACCACAATCTCTGGTTCATATGCAATGGCAATACCGGATTCTTAGATAATGAAATTAAATGCTGCAGAAGTCCTTCTCCTGGCTGCATGGAAGAGGGAAGAAGTAGCCCATCAGTCCAGTTTTTTTGCTCAGCCTTATTTCAACTTGGACACATTTTGTTAAGCCACGGTTTAGTGTTACATGCAAATCAGTCTACTCTCAAGAAGAACACATTTACATACATATGTCCCTCCTATGAAACATTTGTTTGTGAACATACAAAAAAAGATTTTAAACTAAAAGTTGACTATTCTTCTGATTTAAAACCTTTGGTTGAATAAAGGTGAGATTTGTCCTGTATTTCTCCTCCTATTTACAGGAGTAACGGATATGTGCTCTCCCTCATCACAGTTGATGAGGTATATGAAGACGAGCAGCATAGTCAGTCCTCCGGGAATGTGCAGGCGACCTTGGAAGGGACAGCACGTGTAAGAATCCCGACCAAGCCTAAGAGGAGACGTGTAGTGGTGATAGGGGATTCCCTACTGAGGGGTACCGAAGCAGTGATCTGTGGGCCTGACAAGATGTCTCGAGAGGTATGCTGTCTCCCCAGGGCCAAGATCCATGATGTTACAGAACGGCTGCAAGGAATAATAAAACCTACGGATAAAAACCCCTTCCTTTTAGTCCATGTGGGAACCAATGACACCGCAAGCCATAGCCTCCAGAAGATCAAAAGTGATTATGAGGCTCTGGGCAGGAAGCTGAAGCAATTAAATGCACAAATTGTCATCTCATCTGTTCTCCCAGTTGAACGCCGTGGCCCAGGAAGAGAGGGGAAAATAGGAGAAGTGAACAACTGGCTTCGCAAATGGTGCCGGCAGGAACGGTTTGGATTCTTAGATCACGGCCTGCAGTTTCTTGAAGATGGACTTCTGGCAAGTGATGGGCTGCACCTCACAAGGGTTGGGAGGAATGTTTTTGCCAACAATCTCAAAAACCTCATCAGGAGGGCTTTAAACTGACTTATGTGGGGGAGGGAGACAGTGATCCTGAAGGTAGGAGTCTATCAAATGCTGAAGATGATCATCCAAAAGTCAAGGACCAAATGGAGCAAACAGCACACAGACCTAGTGGTGGGAGGAAAAAATCCCCTAGGAGACTAGGGGGAATGATCAATGGTTTTCAATGTCTGTATACAAATGCACAGAGCATGGGAAATAAACAAGATGAACTTGAGCTCTTGATACAGCAAACTAAATACGACATAATAGGCATCACTGAAACCTGGTGGGATGAGTCTCATGATTGGAATGTAGTAATAGAGGGATACAATCTATTTCAGAGAAATAGACCAAACAGGAAAGGAGGAGGAGTGGCATTATATGTCAGGGATGTGTATACCTGTGAAGAGATCCATGATTTAAAACTTCAAAGCCAAATTGAGAGTATCTGGGTCAAAATTAAGGGAGAGAAAAATAACAGTGATCTCATGGTGGGAGTTTACTATAGATCCCCAAGCCAAACTGAGGACATAGATGATGCCTTCCTGGAACAGATGACCAAGCATTCAAAAGGAAATGAGATAGTAGTAATGGGGGATTTCAACTATCCTGATATTTGTTGGATGTCAAACTCAGCCAAGAGCATAAGGTCGAACAGATTCCTCACTGGCCTTGCAGACAATTTCATTGTCCAGAAAGTGGGAGAAGCAACAAGAGGATCAGCCATTTTAGATCTGGTCCTAACCAATAGTGATGACCTGGTTAGTGGGGTAGAAGTGGCAGGATCATTAGGTGGGAGTGATCATGCTCTTCTGGAGTTTATTATACATCAGAAAGGAGCAACCAAGCATACTAAGACTCAAATTCTAGACTTTAAGAAAGCCGACTTCAGAAAACTTAGGGAAATGCTGGATGTGATCCCATGGTCAGTAATACTAAAAGGGATGGGAGTTCATGATGGATGGGAGTTTGTTAAAAGGGAGATATTAAAAGCACAACTTCAAGCAGTACCAATGCGACGAAAACATGGAAGGTGCCTAAAGAAGCCAGGGTGGCTATCTAAAGAACTTTTAACTGAGTTAAGATTTAAAAGGGATATGTACAAGAAATGGAAAAAGGGGGAAACCACCAGAGAGGAATTCAAACAAATAGCCAGCACATGTAGAGACAAAGTCAGAAAAGCTAAAGCACAGAATGAACTCAGGCTTGCTAGAGAGGTTAAAAGCAATAAAAAGAGTTTTTATGGGTATGTCCGTAGCAAAAGGAAGAACAAGGAAACAGTGGGGTCACTTAGAGGAGAAGATGGTGAAATGCGAACAGGGGACGCAGAAAGGGCAGAACTCCTCAATACCTTCTTTGCCTCAGTCTTCTCCAAAAAAGAAAACAATGCCCGACCTGAAGAATATGGAGCAGATGATTCAGCAGGGGAAACACAGCCCAGAATAAGTAAGGAGGTAGTACAAGAACACTTGGCTAGTTTAGATGTATTCAAGTCTCCAGGGCCAGATGAACTACATCCCAGAGTATTAAAAGAACTGGCAGAGGTAATTTCAGAGCCACTGGCAGTAATCTTTGAGAATTCCTGGAAAACAGGTGAAGTCCCAGCAGACTGGAGGAGGGCAAATGTTGTCCCTATTTTCAAAAAGGGGAAAAGAGAGGACCCAAACAATTACCGCCCAGTCAGCCTGACATCAATACCAGGAAAGATTCTAGAGCAGATCATTAAACAAACGGTCTGTGAGCACCTAGAAAGGAACGCTGTGATCACTAAAAGTCAGCATGGGTTTCTGAAAAATAAGTCATGTCAGACTAATCTGATCTCATTTTTTGACAGAATTACAAGCCTGGTAGACGAAGGGAACACTGTGGATGTAGCCTATCTTGATTTCAGCAAGGCCTTTGACAAGGTGCCCCATGATATTCTTGTAAAGAAGCTGGTAAAATGCGGGCTAGACAATGCTACCATTCATTGGATTTGTAACTGGCTGACTGACCGAACCCAAAGGGTGCTCATCAATGGCTCCTCTTCATCCTGGAGAGAAGTGACTAGTGGGGTGCCACAGGGTTCTGTCTTGGGCCCAGTCTTATTCAACATCTTTATCAATGACTTGGATGATGGGCTTGAGGGCATCCTGATCAAGTTTGCAGATGACACCAAATTGGGAGGGGTGGCTAATACCCCAGAGGACAGGATCACACTTCAAAATGACCTTAACAGATTAGAGAACTGGGCCAAGGCAAACAGGATGAATTTTAACAGGGAGAAATGTAAAGTACTACACTTGGGCAAAAAAAATGAAAGGCACAAATACAGGATGGGTGATACCTGGCTTGAGAGCAGTACAAGTGAAAAGGATCTAGGAGTCTTGGTAGACCACAAACTTGACATGAGTCAACAGTGTGATGCAGCAGCTAAAAAAGCCAATGCAATTCTGGGCTGCATCAATAGGAGTATAGCATCTAGATCAAGGGAAGTAATAGTACCACTGTATTCCGCTCTGGTCAGACCCCACCTGGAATACTGTGTCCAGTTCTGGGCACCACAGTTCAAGAAGGATATTGACAAGCTGGAACGTGTCCAGAGGAGGGCAACCAAAATGGTCAAAGGCCTGGAAACGATGCCTTATGAGGAACGGCTTAGGGAGCTGGGTATGTTTAGCCTGGAGAAGAGACGGTTAAGGGGTGATATGATAGCCATGTTCAAATATATAAAAGGATGTCATATAGAGGAGGGAGAAAGGTTGTTTTCTGCTGCTCCAGAGAAGCGGACACGGAGCAATGGATTCAAACTACAAGAAAGAAGATTCCACCTAAACATTAGGAAGAATTTCTTGACAGTAAGAGCTGTTCGACAATGGAATTTGCTGCCAAGGAGTGTGGTGGAGTCTCCTTCTTTGGAGGTCTTTAAGCAGAGGCTTGACAGCCACCTGTCAGGAATGCTTTGATGGTGTTTCCTGCTTGGCAGGGGGTTGGACTGGATGGCCCTTGTGGTCTCTTCCAACTCTATGATTCTGTGATTCTGTGATTCTGTGCTATAACAGAAATATAAAGGACAAATCTCACCTTTATTCAACCAAGGTTTAAAATGTTAGCAGGTCCTTTGAAACTTAATAGCACACTTAAAAGTAATGTTACACAGCAGTATTTCACTGAATTGAGGCCTATAAAACTTTGACTCACCAGTTGTATTCCTTAACTGTAGTGAAGTCCTAGATACATATCTTAAGATGTGAGAATAACATTTTACTAGTACAGATGCACATTAAGAAAATCTTGGAAGCTGGCTAGTAGACACATAACTTTGTTAGAAACAATCAGTTTAAGTCGCCTTAAGTTACACTTTTCTGAACCAGTATATGTATGATGATAGTCCACTAAAAAGAAAATTAGCATCAAAGGCATCCCTTGAAGTTAAGTAGTTAGTTAGTTTACATGAATCACATTTTTGTTCATGAAGGAGTAGTGTGCTCTGAATTTTTGTTTAGACTATGACCAGTGGTTTCCTGATTAATAGGTCAAAATATCACTTATCGGTGAAAATTCAGCATAGATATTTGGGCATAGTAGAATCAGAATTCCAGATTTTCTATCTCAGATTATGCCACCACCTAATTTATGTGTGAATAATGTGGCTAACATGACTGAGGATTACATTCAGAAAAATGTCTCAGCTGTAGACCAGACCTCAGTTATTTTACTTTTATCTAGGGCAGTTGCACAGTGAAGCCAAAGAGAACAGATGTGCTGTCAAAATAAATGATCATCATTGGTCTATTCTCTTTTTATTTTTTTAAAAAATCAGAGAGCAAATCAGCAAGGGATTGAAGTCTTTTCAACTTACGGAAAACCTCTCACTTTGCAGATGCTGCACTTCTGCTTTGACAAGGTTTACTGAAGTATTGCACTTTTCCTGACTCTTGTGGTTGATTAGTGATTCTTATACCCTTTCTTGTGGAATTCTGAAGGAAAAAGATCCCGGGTTTTTTGGGGGCACTTGAGCTCCAAATTAGGCAGGACTAGATCTTTGGAAAAATGAGACGTTTGTCAATGGTATCTATTCAGGGGCTACTGAGATGCTGGCAGGGTTTTGTAGGGGACTACTGTGGTGTAGTCATGGTTTCAAAGCAGCAATGTTAATTGAAAAACCTTTTCATGTGTACTATGACGTGTTTTGTTTTTCAAAACCCCAGTTCACTGCAAAACTGTATGTGTTAAATAGTTACTCCTATTTAGTTTCTGTTTGCCTTTTCCCAGAAGGAAACTTTATAATATACTGATCAGCAAACCTTGGCATGAATTAAGTTGTATTTTTTTGTTAGATTCAGCAAATACATTCCTGGTTTGCAAATAAATGGGAGACTTAACAAGAAAAAAAGAGAGTAATTCTCATGTCTTTGGCCTAGAGAAGTGTCATGAATTAATTGTGTGAAAGCTAGGATAGGTTGTACCCAAATCATTATGTATTGTGTTATATGTGTTTGTTTACCTGGTTTTTTAGCAGACATATTTTGATCCTTCTTGTTTTAAACATGTTTCCTTCAGAATAAGAAGGAAGATGTCTGCTAAATGTATGGGAATATCAGCCACACTATATTTTGGCTGGTATTTATTATATTGCATCATGAGGTGCTGCTGTGCTGTAGCTCCAAGTGCCAAAATACAAAAATTAGTTGCAGAAGAAGAAAAATCCATTTAGTCTCCAGAACAGTTGCTCCTTCCATCCTCAGCTACATTAGGGTGGAACAAACTGTTCCAGTTCTGTAGGAGGGGAACAAGTTTATTTTAATCAAAACTAAACAGAAAAGAAACCATAGGGCAGCCAGAGAAGGGCAGCCACATGAGAAGGACTTCCCAGAAAATAAGTGCGCCAAGCTCTCTTAATGAAAATTCTTTACCAGTGATCAAAGATTTATGTGGAATAGAGTTAAGGGTAACAAACTCACACGGGTCTTTATGTAAATTCATCCCAAGTGTCCAGTGCACAGCTGTCTTTCTTGACTTCACCCGCTCCCCCCCCCCGTGACATACTTTTAGCTTCTTAGAAAGTAATTACAAAAGCAAATACACAGGGTTCCAATGGTTGCCTGTATAGTGTAGAACTTTTGATAACTGCTGGGTATTATCTTATACAGATTGTTGTAAGTTTTAACTTACTGTATAAAGACTGCGACCCAATAGATCAGAGCAGTATGTTAAACTCATATCCTTTTTGGGGACGAGCGAGGGCATGTCTGCTGAGAGAACACCAGTGGTGATGCCTGCAGATTGGACCCACCCTGCGCTTGTTCTTCCCCACCTCTAGATCAGTGTTTCCCAACCAGTGTGCCTCCAGATGTTTTGGGACTACAACTCCCATCATCCCTCGCTAGCAATACCAGTGGTCAGGGATGATGGGAATTGTAGTCCCAAAACATCTGGAGGCACACTGGTTGGGAAACACTGCTCTAGATCTCCCCTCCCCCTTTAATAATCTGTTGCAGTGTTCTGAAGCAACACATCATCGTGGGATTGTGGGAAATTTTAAGTGGGCAGTTGGCAGCCAACCACTGCCAGTAAGGCCTCTGGGGTCCCTGCTCATGTCAGGAGTTCCCTGACTTTGTGGTGGTGCTGGGGAGGGAGGAAAGGCTTGAGCCTGAAGCAGGTGTCAGGAAGTTTCTTGTGTGAGACCACAAGACTACATTGGGAGATATTGTTAAGGAAAGTCATTTATATTTTACTCTTAAGTTTGGACTTTCCTCTGAAGCTGTCATCAACAATAGAAAGCATGATCAGTGTACTCTGCATAATATGGGTTGGATCCAGACTTGGCCACCCGCAAACAGAAGGGCTCCTTCTGTCCACAAAAGGCTTTTGATCCAGTGGAGGGATGCTGTTGGCAGAAGGTGATTTGTGTATTCTCCCCTCCTCTTGCAGCTTCCCAGCTGTTCTGGAGGGTCCCCTAACACCTGGAGCAGATTTTCAGAGGGTGCAAGTTTCTGCAGGCAAAGGGGGAAATGAATGAAATTTATCTCCTCCTGCCAGCAGAAGCAAAGTTGAGATCCAATGTCAGTAATGCTTATTATACTGTAGCACAATATGTCAGTATAATTATATCTTCATTTAAAATTGAGGCTGAGATTGAGAGGTAGTAACTGGCCTCAGGTTGCCTGAGCTTACCTAGTGAGTTCCTGAGAGGGATGACATTTGAATCGGGGACTTTGTGATTCTGATTTTTAGCCACTTGAAGGAGAAGGCCTGTAGCTTGGTATTAGAGCATTTGCTTTGCATTCAGAATCCCTGGCATCTCCAGGTAGGGATGGGAAATACATCCTGTCTAAACCCTGAAGAGCCACTGCCCAATCAGTAATGCTGAGCTATATGGACCAAGTGGTGCCAGAATCTGTTGATTTTTTTTTGGTGAAAAATAGGGATACTCCACATTTCAGAAGAGTGAAGAGGCTTTCCCCCTTGCTGGAAGTTGCAGTGATTGCACTAATTGTGTTCTAAGGATACTGTTTGCACAGTACTTAGGTTGATTACGTTGCTGGAAGTTGTGAGCTTGACACCAGTCTAAAGGTAAAGGTAAAGGGACCCCTGGCCGTTAGGTCCAGTTGCGGACGACTCTGGGGTTGTGGCGCTCATCTCGCTTTACTGGCTGAGGGAGCCGGCGTTTGTCCACATACAGCTTCCGGGTCATGTGGCCAGCATGACTAAGCTGTTTCTGGCGAACCAGAGCAGCGCACAGAAACACCGTTTACCTTCCCGCTGGAGCGGCACCTATTTATCTATTTGCACTTTGACGTGCTTTCAAACTGCTAGGTGGGCAGGAGCAGGGACCGAGCAACGGGAGCTCACCCCTTCGCAGGGATTTGAACCACCAACCTTCTGATCGGCAAGCCCTAGGCTCAGTGGTTTAGATCACATAAATGGATACTTGATATATTCGACTGGGAATGACAAAGGTAACTGTGATTGTCCATATCACACTCCCTTGAATTCTGTGGAGCATAGAAATTAGTATGCATTACTATACTAATCCTCTTTGAAACTGGATTTTTTTGAACAGAAATGAAACCTTGAGCAATATTTATTTGCTCTATTAAAGATGTGAGCCCAGAACAGGAGTTTAACAAAATAGAGTAGATTTAGTCAGACAAATGTTTGGCTTGCTTAATATTTATCAGTCTTTATAGACAAGAGCAAACATGTAAGATAAACACTAGAACATTTGCATTAATATTCTCCTAATGCACCCATTTCCAGTTATTAGCTGAAACAGATGTTTGCTTATTTATATTTGATAATATGTTGCCTCAAAGCTTAGGGCAGTTGCAACATTTCAAAATCAACTAAAAAATTTCTCTTTAAACGATCCTTCTGTCATTCTGCCCTTCTCCGGTACATCTGTCAGAAAAGGCATAGCACTCCCTTGATGTTTGTCAAGCGCTGCAGGTCACAAGTTAAACAACTCTGTATGTCGATTACAAAAACTCATTAACAATAATGTACAGCATTTCAACACCTTCTATTACATGAAATCTTAAATAATATATACCAGGGATGGCCAACTTCCAAGAGACTGCGATCTACTCACAGAGTTAAAAACTGGCAGTGAGCTACCTCCTTTTTGGGAGTTCAGGTCAAAGTTGTTGATCTTTTTTTTTAGGAAGGAAAGCCCTGTTTTGGGGGGTTCATATAAAAGTTGTTGAGCTTCTTTAGGGAAGAGGAAAGCGACATTGAGCTTTTTTAGGAAGGATAGCCCTATTTTTGGTGCTTCAGGTCATTTTAGGGATGCAGGGCAAAGATGTTGAGCTTTTTTTAGGGGAGCCAAACTTTTTAGCTTCTTTGGGGGGAGCCACTGATCTACCGGTGATCTACCACAGACGTCCAGTGATCTACCGGTAGATCACGATCTACCTGTTGGACATGCCTGATATGTACAATGGCAAAATAATAATGACATGTGCAACTCAGTATCTCAAAGCCAAGCAGTCCATATATTACTGAAATGAGTCCATGAGAAAAACTCTCTTTGTGGATACTTGTGTTGGTGCGGTCCCAACGGAACTTCAGCTTCAATCTCTGTTTTGTGAATCTTCTTCTGGTCGATCCAAAAAGGTACTATACAATGGCAATTCAACGCTCCACCAAATAGATCAGCTCCAACCTTAGAGTGGCACTTTGCCCTTTTTTGAAAAGGCACTGCAGGTCTACATTTACTGTATCCTGTCCATATGGCAGACCAGGTTGCTCCTTTCATTCTCCATTGATTGGAAGAGAGTGCCATCCACTACGCTAACTGGATAGGTGGAAGGATGCATCTTGTTAGCTTATGCCTCCACCTACCAGAATCATAGCTCACTAGTGGGCTGCGGCAGCCGCTGTGACCTTCCCCCTAAATGCCCATCTACAAGAGATTTGCAGAGCGTTCACATAGTCAACACCTTCTGGTTTCCTTTAGAATTACAAAATCACACTTTGGCTTCAGCTGAGGCTGTCTTTGGAAGGAGGGTGCTACAACATGTCCTTTCAGCCTCCTAAA
This sequence comes from Darevskia mixta, assembly GCA_034641385.1. NCBI lineage: Eukaryota > Metazoa > Chordata > Lepidosauria > Squamata > Lacertidae > Darevskia > Darevskia mixta. Next base: position 29,303,994 of record JAWWNH010000066.1, read on the forward strand.
CAGCAGTTTCCTATTTGTCCTACCCTCCGTGGGTCTATAGGCAGATTCTGTATATCTCTGTCTGGCCAATGCTTCTCTGGAAGCTCCAGAAAGCTGCCTTGCATGCTATACTGGTGCCAGACTGTAGAAGGGAGGAACAGGGAGGAGCTAAGACAGCAGCTTCCTATTTGAATTTTTAAATCTTTTTAAAACTTGCGAGGTTGGCAACTGGGGCAGTGCCAAATCCTAATCTGGCAGCAGCTTCTACAGTATCCAGCAATACCTTTCACGGCATCCAGCAATGGACTTTTTAAATTTCTGACAATTAAATAAAAGGTTTAAAAGTACATCTTGTGGATCATTGTGGCCATTAAATCTACCCAGCTATGAATGAAAGAATGGTTTATAGTTTTAAAGTAAATAAGGTGCATCAACTGTAGTTGACCTCTGTAGTCCAACCAGAAAATCCACCTCTACATTCCTGCAGTTCTAGTGAATTGCTGGAAAGCCTGTCTGTCAGTCGTGCTGCCGTGTAAACTGGGTGGCTTGTTTTCCTGCAGCGTTTTCATCTTGGGGTTTCTTAGAATACCTCCTGGAGAAATGCTGTAGGTGGGATGTTGTCTTGGCAGTTAATCTGTATACTTGATGAAATGAAATTCTTTAAGTCCTGTGTAGGAATCTGATGCTATTATAGATGTGTTACTTAGAGAAGTGGGAGTGTTGCCTCTAACAGGCAGCTGGAAATCAAAGACTTTGGAGAGAGGGTGTATGTTTACTCTAGATAGCAGTTGTTAGCTGCCAAAACTAACACTGAACAACAAGCCTTTAATGGAGCTGTAAATGAAAGATACACTGATTTAACCCTTCACTGCCTTGCTGGCAGTGCCTTCAGCTTGCAGATGCTAAGAAGCTGGAATCAGTAAGATATGTGGCAGGGGGAAAAAAGATTGTTCTTGTACTTTCTATACATAGGACAAAAATACAAGTAACAGAAACAAGTAGGACAGGTCCTGATCCTAAGGAGCTTACATTATAAATTTCAACAAGGGCTGGGAGAGAGAAACAAGGCTAATGAAACAACAGAACCAGAGAGGCAAGGATAGTGAGGGGAAAGACGACTGAATGTGAGCAAATGCATGTCAAAACAAAATTAAAAAATTCCTTCCAGTAGCACCTTCCAGTAGCACCTTAAATGCATGTCAAGTTTGTCAAAAGCCTAAAGAACATCATGGAGTTTTTAAGACCATGATTCTGAAATAGTGGGCTGAAATCCATCACTGGGATGAGGGAGCTGTGTGTGTGTGTGTGTGTGTGTGTGTGTGTGTGTGTGTTTTGCAAGGCTAGTTTAATAGTTTTGTTAGGGCGTGATGTGAGGGATTTGATTTGGATGTTGGGATGCATAAAGACGAAATGTTTGGGAACCAGTGAATCTTTGATGTCCATGTTCCCTGTGGGTTATGAAAACACTTTACAATTAAGTATTATGGAGACAATCATCCATCTTCTGCATAAGAGATGCAATAAGTGTAGAAAACTGTCCTTCAGGAGAAGAAAAATAATAGAGGAGTAGATTTATAATGTATAACATACATAGTTCTGCTTTTAGTACTTTATTTTTCTTCAACAGAAAATATTAAACAGTACTAAATTATGTGTTGTCCTAAATAAAACTAATAAGTAGATTTATTACTAAGCTTTATTTTGCTTTCTTACTTTCATAAATACTTCTAATATAACCACAAATGCAACAGTAGGTGGCAGAGTAGCTACATCTAAAGGGCCAGTTTTTCAGTTCACCCTGTCACACTCAATGAACATAAAGTTGAGAAGAATGAAATATACTCACAATTGGTTTTGTCAGATGATTCATTGTAGACTTTTTTTGACAGTGTGTACCACAATGATTTTCTTTATCTTGCTTTGAAGGTTCTCTCCTCCCTAGCTCTATAGTTACTTTCAATCAGAATTTTATTTAATTTACATATTTATGACCCACTTCCCTGCCTACCAATAAGTCTGACAAGTTACAAAAATAAATGTTCTAAAATTATATGACACGCCATTAGCACTTGTCACTTTGTAAAGGACAAAAACAAATTCTTTGCTGTTCCAGGTAAAACAGCATTAGTAGTTATTAATTCACAGAGTGACTTGATTAACTTTATATACCTCAGGTTTTTAAAAAGAATATATCATTTATGAATATGTCAGACGCATGGACCTTACAGATGTACTCATCAGGGATTCTCAGTGACTTCAGCTCTCTGAATAGTCACAGTAACAAAGCATAATGTGTGAAATGAATGTTAGGAAGCTTACTAGCTCTTCTGAATAACTGCAAGTTCAGGCTGAAAGGAATTCCAGTGACGAAATAATCTGTAGTGTTGGGGCAATGACTGAAAAGGTCTTGCTTTGTCTCATAACTAACCTTGGGAGTGATTTAAATGCCACATTGCTCATGCACAAATTACTAAACCCATGTAAGTACTGCACAGAGCCTCTGTCACAATGTACTTACTGCCATGTGCTGCCTATACACATGCACCATTAACGTGTAGTCAATATTTGCATCAGGGCTACAGATTGCAAGCAGCGGACATGCATGTGCCAGGACACAAGTGCATTTAAGCAAGCCAGCAGCTCAGTTTAGGCAATCTTGCAAAACATGACTACTATTCCCTTCCCCAGAATTCCACTCATCATTCTCTTCTAAAATCTTTATACCTTTCTGTTCAACATCTCATTTTCTATTATAGATCAAGAATGATTCGATTCATTTGAGTTTCCTCCTCCATCTTCCCATTGATGCTCCAGTTTTTTTTCCTTTTAAATGCTTTCAATCCTGCTTCTCTTAGTGACATCTCCTGTGTTCTTTTCTTCCACTGTTTCTCTTCCTCTACCCTCTTTTATCTTCTAACAGGCCACCATTTCCCCTTTTTTTGCTGCTTCATCGTCAGACTCTCACTTTCCACAGCTTTCAAACACACCACTGTTTCTTTCATCCTCAGAAAGCACCACTTGGTCCCTCCTTCCTTTTGTCTCCAAGTTACTTGAATGTGTGGTCTACACCCGCTGTAATACATTTCTCTCCTCCAATTGCTCCCTTGACCCCTTTTGGTCTGGTTTCCGTCCGTTTAATTCTACCAAAACAGTTCTTGCTAAATCTCCAATGACCTCCTGGCTGCTAAATCGAAGAGCCTCTTTTCTGTTCTTGTTCTGTTTGAACTCTCACCAGCTTTTGACACACTTGATCTTTCTTCTTTTTCTTTTGCAAACTCTCTACTCTTTAGAATCTAAAATCTAGATTTTAATGAATCCCTGGTTTGATCCTTCATGCCTGGCTTCCAGCTATGCTCCCCCCCCCACATTGTACATGATAACAGACTAAAATGGGTACATTGATCTGACTGCAGGTAAGATAAGCATATTAATACACATTGCATTTTTTCAGTCGTGCTAAGGCATGAGATACTATTCTTATCAGCCATGCTTCTGACAAAATAATTCTGAAACTATGGCTCTTTTTTCTTGTAGCATGTCTGGTTTACAAGTGTTCCAGTTTCTGTCAACATTAGGCAGTAGGTAGTCCAGTCAAAACTCTGTTGCTACCGGTAGGAACTAAGGGCCAAAGTGTTTTTCAAAAAATCAGTTAATAGCCCAATGCTACTGCTTTGAAGTTCTGGGAAGTGGTGCTCTGGTAGAGAGAGTTTAACCTTCATTTTTCCCTTTCCCCCATCTTATTAACTCTCAAATCTTCTATTAGTTCCTGAGGTGGGTAGGTAGGTGCGTAGGTGGATGAGACAGGTACAACATAGTTCCATGTTTTGTTGTTTGTGGAGGCTAGATTGGTAGTTCAACCCTTTTAAGAACATTTAAGATCCAGTCTGCTGGATCAGGTCAATGTCCCATCTAGTCTAGTATCCTGTTCTCACAGTGGCAAGCCTGTGGGAGACCTACAAGCAGGACCCAAGCACAAGAGAACTTGTATAACAACATAATGATATAGGCGGTTTTATTTTCAATTACTTTCCCAATTATCCCTGGCATGGTTGTTTATATTTTCTCAGCTGCCATACACTGGGTTGACATATTCCCATCCACTATGACATTCCTGGTCAGTCACCACCAATTCACATTCTATGAGTATATAGTTGAATTTAAGATTTTTTTGACCTGGCATAACATCACTTCTTGTTGACATTGAATTGCAGTTGGCATTTTACTACCTATTCACTCAGTTTGAAGAGGTCCTTTTGGAGCTATTAACAATCTCTTTTTGTTTTGATAACCTGTATCATCAGCTAGTTTGGCCATCTCATTGATCACCCCTTAGTCTAGGTTGTTTGTGGACTAATTAAAAAGCACAGGTCTTGATACTTACTTAGGGACTCAATTTTTTACATCTCTTCATTCAGTGAACTGAATTTTTATTTCTCAATGCTTCCTGCAATTTAACCAATTTCTGATCTATAAGAGAATGTCTCCTCTTATTCCATGTCTGCTAAGTTCATTCAGGAGACTTTGGTGAGTTACCTTGTCAGAAGGTTTTGAAAAGTCTTAGTACACATTGTCAGGTGGATGACATCTATATATATGCTTATTGACACTATCCTGGGCCTGTTGTTGTTCAACGTCTTTATAAATGACTTGGATGAAGGAACTGAGGGGATGCTCATCAAATTTGCAGATGACACCAAACTGGGAGGGGTAGCTAATGCCACAGAAGACAGAATCAGAATTCAAAATGACCTTAAAGACTGGAGAACTGGGCACAACCTAACAAAATGAATTTCAATAGGGACAAATGTAAGGTTCTGCACTTAGGCAGGGAGAACCAGATGTACAAATATGGAATTGGGGATCCATTCAAAACTGTTGTTAGGAACTTCCTATCAGCCCCTGCATGGCTAATGGTCAGGGATAATACGAGTTCCAATCCAAAACATCTACTGTTCAACCCCTTGATGTATAACGTTCTATAACTACCAGTATTATGTCTGAACCAGGCAGGAATGTCCAAAACCTGGTTTGTAAACCTCCATGGAACTGTACAGGCCCTGCATTAGCTTACAATACATAGTTCAAGGAACCTGCCTAAACTTAGGAACTAAAGAATATTCAGTTAGGAAGCACTGCTCTGGGCTCAATTAAAACTTAGAGGTTTTTTAATATACACTTTCCACAATTAGTGTTGTGAAACAAGCCATCCTAAGAGCAAAAGGTTCCTAATTAAGGTTACTGTACACATTAAAACACTTGGACTCTCTTCCAAGCTCTCCTGAGCATTTGTATTCTTCTCCATAATTTCTTCAGAAAGTCACTCTTCACAAAATGTGATTGCTTATCTCCACCCAAAGCATGTTACTGCCTGAAATCTTATGGAACACACACACACACACACACACACACACACACACACACACACTCATCATGGATGTCTTTGGGGAACAGCTGACAGACCTTTCCTTCCACAAAGTCAGCTGACATTTCAGCTGTCATCAGATTTCCCATCCATATCAGCATTGGAACACTTGAAGAAGCTATCACTTTGGTTTGGGGGGGTTTGGTTTGGTCTGTTACAGAGGTCAACTACAGTTTACTCTCTGGTTTTGAACGGTAGCTTGGGAATTACTTTCCTAAGCCATTTGAATGTCTAGAAATGGCAGAGAAAGTGTGATTTGATTCTAGGATGTATGAAAGATCGCTTGACTTGCCTAGTTGCCACAGTTTGTGACAGTAGGAATGAAGAGTAGGAGCAGAAACATGACTCACATCTGATTTTATTAATGTTTTAAACCATGAAGAGACTGCTAACTTTTAATTAATTCCTTATATCTACTCAGAATGTAAAGGAGGAAGAAAGAAAGGCAAAAGCAGCGACTTTCTTATATGTCTAGGATGATTTGGAGGCATTCTAAGAAAAAGCAATTATTGCATAGATGGAAATAGCAAGTCTCTCTGTTTTCATATGAAAGCTGATGCCAGTAACATGGGAACAAACCTCCTTGTTGCATGTAAGTGAAATTGTCAATGCCCTTATGACGGGAGAAACTTACTCAAAAATTAAATTGTGGAAATCTTTATGGGCAAGATGTCAAGTAAAATATAGTTTATAAGATCCCCGTCATAATCCTGGGCAAAAGCCAATAGCTAAGGGGATTTTGCCTTATTAATTTTAAAAATGCCAAACTGTTTTCTAGTTGATACATGTTTGGCTGATCTTTGAAAAACAGCATAGATAGAGGCATATGTTGTGTTTTGCAGTATAGCAGAAAAACTAGTGCCTTTGATGAAGACTGCAGTGTTTGGGCTGTTTCTTGTGTGGGGAAGCAGTCCTTGAGGTATTGGGGTCCTGTGCACTTTTAGTTGAGCCCAGAAACTAATTGGTAGCCAGTGCAATATGCCCAGATCTTCTGGTCTCAGTAATCTGACCACAGAATTCTGCACTGGCTATAATTTTGGACTTTCTTTAAAGGCAGGCCCACATATAATGCATTGCAACAGTCTGAACATAAAAGTTACCAGAACATAGACTTTTGAAAGTAGATTATCCTTGTACAGATAGCATCACATCTGGGCAGCCAGAAAGACACTCCACCTTTGTTGGCTACTTACTGCTTCTCCAAGTCCTTCCTTACAAAACACACACACAGAGAGAGAGAGAGAGAGAAGAAACATCTGTCAAGTAACTATGTGATCCGTAGTTCTTTTATGACCCATTTATGTTTCAAGGCATCTTTCATGTGGCCACCTCAGTACACCACATAATGTGAGAAACTTAATAATTTTTATATATTGTATAGAAACAGCTGTTCAAATTGGAGCAAAAACAGCATCAAGATTAGGAAAACAGAGACATCCTGGTAACTTTCCTAACTTTTAGAGTTAATGAAGCTCTATTACAAAATATGCAGGCTATTAATCATTATGACTACCCATTAGCCCCAGTATCAGAATCAGTCTGTCTCTTTATACCCTATGCTGAGAATCCTGAAGCGATTGTGCTTATGTTTTGCGTATGAATTTCCCATTGGCATCTGGTTGGCCCTGGAAGAACAGGATGCTAAACTTAGATGGGCCTTTGGTTTTATTCCGCAGGGTTCTTATGTTCCCATTGGACTCTTTCTTTGTAGGGTGTTTCCAACTTGTGCTTCGGTGAAATTTGGAAATGGAACAACGTGAGCTAGCCTTCTTGCTAAACAAGTTAATTAGGATTTATTTTAGAATATGACAAGGCCTTGTTGGCTTTGGAAAACCATGAACAGCTAACTGAAGTAATTTATCTAGAAAAGGGCCACATGAGTCAAGCTAATGCCATAAACCTCAAACTAGTGTAACCAGTAAGACAATCTCTTTCATACAAGTTTGATTTTTTTATATATAATGTATATACATGGCCTCTCTATTTTGTTAAGAACCATCCAAATTTTGTGTGTTTGCTTTGCTTTCTGTTTGTATACAGCTTTTAAAGAATTTATTTCCCCAAAGTAATTTACAAGCTACATGTCATGTGCACAATAAATTATTGTTTAAGGCCATATAAAGCACTACAAAAATATAACTTGTAGTGAGCATTACGGTGTATCTGTAATTGCAGGTGAAGTTAAAGCTTGCAAATGGCTGCTTTCATTACAGTGAAAGATCTTTTACATTTACACTATGTTTTACAAACTTAAAAATTGTGCCATGAAGTTTCATCAGACATAAACTATTAGGTGTTAGCTTTTCTTTAAATATGTATTCTGGACTCTATTAGACTTTTTAAAATTATGCACATACTATTTGCGCTGAAAGATCACATCCTCTTTATATACCATTGATCACTGTACTCTGCCTTTAGGAATTAGGGTAAAGGGGACCCCTGACCATTAGGTCCAGTCGTGTCCGACTCTGGGGTTGCGGCGCTCATCTTGCTTTATTGGCCGAGAGCCGGCGTATAGCTTCCGGGTCATGTGGCCAGCATGACTAAGCTGCTTCTGGTGAACCAGAGCAGCGCACGGAAACGCCGTTTACCTTCCCGCCAGAGCGGTTCCTATTTATCTACTTGCACTTTGACGTGCATTCGAACTGCTAGGTGGGCAGGAGCAGGGAGCCGAGCAACAGGAGCTCACCCCATCGCAGGGATTCGAACCGCCGACCTTCTGATCAGCAAGCCCTAGGCTCTGTGGTTTAACCCACAGCGCCACCTGGGTCCCTAATTCCTTTAGGAATTAGTCCTTTGTTATTGTGGCACCTACCCTTTAGAATCCTCTCCTCTTGAATACAGCGGTCCCCCCATTTACAAGCTTCCAATAGGTGCACAGCCGTGTATACGCGCATCAGGTCAAACCCAGAAGTGACCCAGAAACGTCATAAAGACGTCGCTGAAACGTCACTAAAAGGGTGGAGTGGGGCGCTTGCAGTCTTTTTCAATTATACACAATTTCACCAGCACGTGTGGTGCATTGGATTGTAACTCCTATGTAAACGGGGAGCTGACTGTATTAGGCAGGTGCTGTCTCTGTTCTCTCTCCCCCCCCCCCCCCCCCGCTTGGGCAGGTATTTTGGTGCAAGCTCGCTCTTCTTCTTTGGCATAGGGAAGGAGAGTGGGACTTGTGGATTTCTGAACAGTAGCCATGCAAACTTTCTAAACATATGGGTAGGCGTGTCTAAATAAGAATGTCTTCAGCAGTTTTGAAATCAGTGGTTAAAACTAATGCAGTTTTGAATGATTCTATCTGCCATCTTAATTTGAAAATGGCGTCCATTTCCATCCTGTCATAGATGAAAATCTTGATGTCAGGAATCGTTATGCAAAATTTGGTTAGAATCAAGGTGATAGTCAGCTGTCTTGAATCAAAATGCTGTTCATTTGCATTGGAACGTAGGTGAAAGCTACGTTTTGCTTCTTGATCTTAGGAACCATCATACAAAGCTTGGTTACAGTATCTTAAGAGGTGCCCAAATGCATAGCAAACAGACAAACAATTATTCAAAACATATAGTTGGTAAGAATTAATCAGATGTGATGTTTCATGGTTTTACAGTGCTTTTCTGCAAAGCTTGTATGCGGGGGTATGTGTTATGACACCCACTCCTAAATTCTTTAGCTGTGTGCATGCGTGCTACATTTAGAGGTGGATTCCTGCCATAAAATGTACCTACACATTGTTTCATATGACACAGTTACTATTGTACAACCTTACAGTATGACCCACATCTTAATCATTTGAGGGCCATAAATTGTCCACAGTTTAAAGTCTTCCAGCAACCAACACTAGACTAGGAGTAGGAGTACAGAGCTATGGAATGCAGCAGTCCAATAGCATTGTGAACTGTTTGGTTTTCTAACATAAGCACACCTATCCAGGATACTGTGTGCAAAATAGCTTCCTCCCACCTCAAGCTGTCTGTAGTGAAAAAACAACACCCTGTGTAATTACCAATAAAACATTTGCATCTTCTAAATGAAGAGTATCTTGACCAATCAAGTATAGTACAGATTTGCTCTATACAGGCTGTCCATTCTACTTTAGATAGTTCACATTTTTGGATGGAGAATCTCCATTCAGAAATCTGTGCTCTTATTCACGACTTTCTAGAGGATATGAAAAGCATGTTGAAACTAACCCCTAAGCCCTGGGAGTCTGGCAGTATGTGGAAGAGGCAAGGCAATCTGATCCGCCCTGGCCTTTGGGGATGTCTTGCGCATGTCTCCGCAAACAGGTTTGTACAGGCTGCAAATGCATGGGCTGTTTGGATATGAAGCAGTTCCTCAAGGCACGTAGACCTTTTTTTGGTGGAGTAGAACAACACGGGGGGCAGGAGGGTAGGTTTTGAAGGTTACATTTGTGTTGGCTGCGTTCCTTGCTCATAGAGGAGGAAAGGCAATACCCTGAGGCTATTTCTGGGTGGTGGTAGTTTCAATTTGAAGACATGTAGCTGCTTGGGAGCAGCACATTTTTGTGTGTTGTTTTGTGTTTTCCCTGCTTGTTGTAGAACTCTTATTAATTTCTTGTGATTATTTTTAAGCCTTTGGCACAGACTTGCATCCAGTCTCTGCACTTCCCAGAAAACGCTTAAAAGTGAATTGCATAATGTGGTATTTTCCCTCTCTAATGCAGAACTAAATGCAGAGGCCAGTTTGCACTGGTGTTTAATGCCCCCCATCCCTTCCTTGTCTTTGTCTTCTGGTGTGCCTTCTTCAATTGCCCTTGTTAGGGAAGTTGTTTCATAAGCTGCCTTTTGCCAGTTCTGAGCCATAGGGAACCAGGGATACAGGGAGTGCAAGACTTAGCAGGGTTGAGACCAGGTATGCAACATGAAGGACAAAATCGGTTGCAGACAAGAGTATGAATCAAACATCTTAGGGATATGCTTAGATAAGTATGCAGGTAGGAAGCAGACAGAAGGGGTGGACAAATGGATTAGGATGCTTGCAAGTCAGAAGACAGGCAGGGAACAGGCTAGAAGAGACCTGGAGCAAGACTAAGGAACTACACAAGCAAGATCTTAGTCAGCTGGAAGCATTTATAGGTAGGTCTGGGAGAACCAATGGACTGCTTGGTGAATGGTCCCATGCTTGTATCTAGAGGACCTCCAGTGTCCTCAAGTAGCTCACATTGTAGGGCATCAGTGTACAAACCAGGAGGCTCTTTATCAGAGCCCCAGATGTTCCCCACACTTTTTATTTGGTGACAAAGTAGCTGCAGAGAAAGAAGAGTTGGTAGGTAGGGAAAATTTGGGCTGAAGTCTTGGGTAGACAGTTGCTTCATCTCTTGGGCCATAGAAGTAGAAAGCCCAACCCCTTGAGGAAAACAGCAACTCTGGTCCCAAGCAGAAGGTTGTCCACAAAAGCTTTGCAACAATTAATTGTGGAACCAATCACACAATTTAGATGGTGTGAGTGGATTGATGTTTCTTTTTTTGTAATCTCATGTGGGTAGGCATGATCATTATCTTAACACGCTAGTAGCCATTTTAAAGGAAAGAGAGAGACTGGCAGTCAATAGCTGCCACCCCCCCCCCAAAAAAATATTGAGTTTGTTTCAAGTGACTCTGGATTATTTTAAAAATTGGGAGGAATGAAGTTGATATTGTTTTCCTGTCTCACTCCTGTTGAGGTGGGCTGATTCAAGTAGTTAGTTACTTATGTGACTTCATGCCCATGTGCCACAGGCAAATTTAGCTACTTTACTGACAACCTACATTTTCAACACTGATACAGTTGAAAGCCAAGTGAGTCATGTGGGCATTGCAGCACTTCTCCCATTATAATACAGTAGAACCTCGGCTTACGTCACCCTTGGGTAACGTAAATTTCGGGTTGTGAAAGCGGCAAACCCAGAAGTATTTTTCCAGGTTTTGCTGCTCGTGCATGCGCAGAAGCGCTCTCTTGTGCTGCGTGCATGTGCAGAACAGGCACCTCTGGTTGCGGAAACCTCGGGATCCGACCCAAGCTCCGGAACAGATCCCGTCTGCAACCGGAGGTACCACTGTACCTGAATCATCCCTGCAAGCCTACTCCCATGCTTGCAAGACATATAAATTTAATTAATAATAATAATACCTGTATGGCATCTTCTTACACTTAAATGTGGCAGTTCAGCAGTAAAACGAAAGTTTGGGAAGTATGCATTAAAAAACCCCAAACCTATATGTTTGTAATTCTTGCACTCAAGTGTTGAATTTGACTATGCAGATTTTGTGGCTGGGGCTAGTCTTGGCCTATGCATGCTGCTGGACTTGGAAGTTGCTCCAGTGCACTTACTTATTAAACCAGCTTGTGGAATTGCCATATTTAGTCAATGTGGCTGCAACTTTTCCGCAATTTTGTGAACCCTGAGCTTTCAATCAAAGGTGCTAGAGTTTACTGTTCTAATAAGTGGTCTGCTCAGGATGAGATTTTGTTATTAGGATTCAGTATTATTTATGTGGCTTGTTTATGTGCTATGGAATATAATTGCTTCAGTGCTATTATCCTGTCCAAACTGAGAAAATCTAGTAGCATCTCAAAAGAATATAGTTCCATTATACCATGGAAATGTGGACATTATGACTTGTCTGGTGAATTTCAAGGTTTGTGGTTTACCATATGCTGGAAAAGCAATCACATGCTTCCTTGTCAACTTACTTGGGGATTAGTGGGTGTAAATATAGATGAATGACAGCTAGAGAAGTAATGGGCTAATCTGAGTGAGACAAAGCCTTTTGAGTTGTATTGTTTTAGAAGTGAATAAAATACTCCTTTTTCCATATTGGCCAACACTTCTTAGAACACTGGAGATTGTTGTGAGGCTCTGAACAGTTCCTCCAGCACCCACCTTCTATAGAAAACTCCCAACTCCAGTGACACTGGCAAGAAGGAGCTCTAATGCTGACAGTGTTATTTCTGTGATTATAGCAATTGGATAGGTTCTTTTGTCTGAAAGTCTGGTATTGTAGGGTTGAACAATACCTTGAACCTTGCTTTTCTCATTATAAACACCCATCCATGTGATTGTGTAAAGACCACCAATTCTTTTGAAAGGTGCTAATATCACAGTGATTTACTGTAAGCCTGGATGAGGTAATGGGCAACTGTTCAACCATGTGTGGCAAGCTGTTATTAATGCACATGGAGCAGATTTTACCTGTAGAGAGCCCAGAGCCAAAGGAAGTTGCTAATCCAATGTCTAGTCTTAAGTTATGTGTTGTCAGTAACCCCTGCCTGTCATTTGCAGCAGGTGCAAGCCTGAACACAGCTGCTCTCCCTGCGCTCAGATACTGGCCATTGCCCCAGCTCAACATATCGAGTGCATTGCTATGATGTCCTTCTCAAGATGAGTTGGTAAATGGTTTCATGGTGTTCTTAGCAGTTGCTTCTTCACCAAAGGATAGACTTCAGGCATTATTATTTCAACCAATTATCAGCAGGTCATACAACACAGCAGCGCTGCTTGCTAAGTGCACTGACATTTCTGGGCCGCAGAAACTCATAGCTAAGGGTTTTGAGATGCACAATCCCTTCTGCCAAATAGGAATTAAGTTGCTGCCCTAGAGAAGATTAATAGAAAATAAAATAATAATAATAATAATAATAATAATAATAATAATAATAATAATAAACAATTCCTCTGCAACATGCTGAGTAACTGTCCTGGTCATATGAAAATGATTGCTGCTTTTACCTCATTATCTCTATTGTGTTGCTGGAGTGTGCTAAAAACAGCAAGAAACATGCACTAATGCAGGGGAAAGCCATTTTGGAGTCATCTAAGTGTTTTGTACTAACTCTCCCATCTCAATGGGAAGCCTTTAATTAGTGTTTTCCTAAATGCTGCTACATGTGAAATGGGGAATTTTGCCCTGTTCTCATAATAGCCATTTCATGTGAGGTTTCCCCCTTCCCCTTAATTCTGATGCATTCCAAAGCCTCTGTACCTTTGCTGGTTACTGATTGATGGTTCTGTACTATGTTCCCTTTAATTTTGCAATAAACCAACAAGGAGGTTGAGACCACAAGTTTACAGAAAATGCCTTATTTACTCAACAAGTTTTACAAGGATGACAGAGTAATATTTAGTAGTTTCAGTGTGGTCCTGGGGAGGGCAGAAGATGTATTTGAGAAAATGCATTGCAAAAATAGCTTGCTTATTCCTTTCTGTAGAAGCAGTCATAAATCAGTTTCTGGGACACCTTTCTTCTTGAAATGCCAGGGACTACAGATTTACACAAAGTGTGCGTTTAAACCAATGCAGTTGTATATTGGTGTCTTATGTTAGGCGGTTTAAATTGTTGATTTTGTAGTGTGCTTTCAAAAAAACAAACATACAAAAAACCTACCGAACACAGAAAGGTACTGAACACAAAAAGCACACAATGGCATCATAGTGCAACGTTTATAGTGCAGCAAATGTGGGATGACCACATCACTCATGGGTTCTTTTGACATTTGTGAATAATGTAGTCAGTGCAAATATCTGCCAATAAAAACTTTATACCATGTCATAATGTGTAAGTGTGCACAGACACGTACATTAATCTGAAATATGTCCTATTCCTCTTCTTCATATCTGTTTCTGTTGGATCTTGCTTAACATTTCCGTCTTCTGGGGCTCTGCATTAGGATTTTGAATCTGGAACTGGCATATTGCTGTCAATGGAGACTGCTTCAATGCTGAATCTGCTGTGGTCCTAATCCCATTAAACCAGTGTGAACATTGAATAGGTGAATAGGTGACTCCTCTTACACAGGGGTTACGTTCCAGGCTCCTGAGCGCATAAATGAAATCGTGTAAAGTAGGGAGCACCCTCTAAACATCCTTTAAACGCTAACTCTGCCACTTTCTCTTCAATCCGCATCCAAAATACCCACAACTAGAATTCAAGTTCTGGTGCTGCCAGGAGACTGGAGGATGTGGGAAGTGTCTCCTGTTAGGCAGGGAAGCTGAGCAGCATAAACAAAGCCCTGCTGTACCTCCAGTGTTTTGGGGGCTTTCCCCCACCTTCACTGACATTCTCTTTGGGAGGGTCTCCTTGTGAGCCACGAGGACTCTGCGGGAAGTGCACTTTAAGAGACTGAGGCAGGCGAGAGACCACAGCCCAGCTTACTAGTTGATCAGATGAAGATCATGGGATTTGTTAAGTCTGGGAGGAGGTTTGTGGCCACTTAGCTTGATTAGGCTCAAGACAGGTGAGGATCACATGCTTCATTAAGGGGAGCGATGCAGCTACTCAGCTGGAACAAGCTCAGGTGCATCAAACAAGATTGGCAGGAATAAAAGGGAAGCAATAAAAGGTTGTTGATAAAGCAAATACAAATCCCAAAGTGACCTGTGTGAGGTGCTTCAGAGAGCAGGTTGGCAAACCATTCTGTAAAGCACCACCTATCCTCTAAATGCCGCTCCAGTAATGTTTAATGGGAGGAGAGGGGTACTTCAGTCTGCCATTTCACCTGGGCTGCCTGTCACTTATACTGCTTGCTTCTCGTCTGCCTGCCTGCTATTCTGTCACTGCGCTGGAGTTTCCCTGGTCGCCTATTGGTAGTCAAGGAAACTGCAGCATGACAACAGCCTTACAAATTTATAATATGTGTGTGTCACTGTTAGGTCTCTTTAAATAAAGCAAGGTATCTTGCCTCCTCCAGACCAAAAGGATGATCAGCCTGCAACATTGCAGACACATAACATACCGAACTGTTGTTTATCCCATCTCTGTACACTACCTACCACAGAAGCAGGGGTTGGATCAAGCATGTAGGCTGGTGCAGGCATGCTAAGAAGGTGGCAACCTGATAGAGGATCAGTCAGACGGGAAGCTATAGGAGGGACAAGTAAGCTTAGCAGAGTTACAGATGTTCAACTATGAAATCATGTTCAGAATAGAGTGGGTTTTTTGCCCAGGCAAAGACTCAGGCATGAGCTAGAATTAGTTACACTATACATTTTATAGCCAGGATTGCTCAAGAGGAAACTGGTGGTGAGGTGCTGGAGCCATGTAGAAAACAATACTCTGCCTTCTTGCTCTTTCTGTAGTGCATAACAGCAGATGGGACCCCAGTGCATAATAGATCAGAAGGCTTCTAACATGAATCCTGATGGATCCTGACAGAATCACTCTCTTGGATAGACAACATGGAAATATTTGGTGCTCCAGACTATCATGGTGGCAGCAATTCTTACACCAAGTCAGACCATTGGTCTATCTGTCTGTGTTGTCTATACTGACCAGCAGTTCTCTCCAAGCTTTGACAGGGCTACCTGCCCTACCTGGAGTTACCAGGGGCGTTTGACTTTTTGCATACAAAGTAGGTGCTCTAACATTGATCTACAAAGATGGGATAGCTCTGGTAGTATTTTATTTCCATGGTATTTTATTCTTTATTTGTTTTTAGCCCAGACTGACTGGGACTAGCAATGTCATCTTACCTCACTGACTCTATACAGCATGCACTTGAAATGATGAGGTGGCCCAATTCAGTTTGTCACATTCACTCAATCTGTCCGATTTTTTTTTTAAGTCATGCATCACCCTATATTCTAAGCTTAACAGATATTCCAGGATCCTCATTGGATATACCCATCTGGCTCTTAAACTGCCTTCTTACTCACTTTTTTTAATTTAATGCACATCTGCACCAACCGAGCCCTAAACACTCATCACTTCCCATCCTGGCTCCTACATACTTGTTTTCTCTGTACCATTACTCCTTTTCAACAAAGGCATCCCTTTCTCGTACCAGGGAGATATGAGGTGTAATGTGAAGCCCATAAGTAATCTGAAAAGATTGCTTGAAAGGATTTGCTTTCTGCAGCAGTCTATTCTGATGCTACTATAGTTGATCCAACATTTCTAGGAAGGAATTGAAGTGGTTGAAAATTAGGGTGGGTGTTGAGGGTTGCCTGTCTCCCTATATACATTCCAATTCTTCTCTGAGCTACCACTGTATATTCTTCTTGTAATCCTAATACTTTTTCCTTCTCCATGTCTGTTTGCAGGTTATCTTGACGAATCAGATTACCACGTGGCTGAGCGATGGCCTTGCTGTACAGGCAGACCTGCTGTCTCCAGCTGATGACTTCTCTCTGTCTGAAGGTAAGCAACCCTTTTTATTACAGTTGAAACTTGACCCTGACACTAATCTCCACTACTGCTCATAAGTCTCTTTTTCATATTTAAGGGGCAATACAAATATGGTTATTTGACCTAGTATAAGATGTAGCTAGAATTCAAAGAATTCAAAACTTTTAGAGTTTCATTCATCAATACCAGTAAATGGTATTGATCTGCATGCTGGAACCTTAGAAGGGTTTGTTTACTCCACATTTTGTATGGTAGCATGCTTCAAAACATTGCTATGTACTTACCAACCTGGTGAATTAGAGAACCTTCCCATCACTGTTAGAGGCAAGGTAGTTGAGGGAATAGTTGGATCATTCTGCTGATCTAATGTGATACAGGAACACGAGGCAATGGCTGTAATTATCAGCTACTCAAAAGAAGAACAAGTTGGCTCTGTCAGATAAAGAATAAATACTCATGTTTCTGCCATGATTTTGTTTCACATATTGTATAGCACAGTGCAGACCTAAATACTTCATCATGCTGTAGGAACTTGTGTGTGATGTAACACAGCCTAATTTTGTTAAAAAACCTGCATCAGATAAGGATAGGGAAATGATGCAAATGGTGCACTATCTTCCATCTAACCATGTGCACCTATCACTATAGTATCAAATTATTTACTATCTTAAGTCTTTTATAGCTTTTACTCTTACAGCATGCCTATTGTAGAACTGGGGCAAAGTGAAATTACAAGCGTCTGTGACAGAATTAAAAGCAATTTTCTGAGTCCTTTACCTTATCTGTGATCTATTCATTCAAACGATGCATCTTGCAACTTGCATTAGGAAACAGTTTCACAGAGAAATAGTTGAAAGTTGTACTCTAGTAATATTGACAAGGAATTCAATAGAAACCTGATGGCAGAAAGTATGAATATATTTTATGAATTACTTACTCCTAAATAGAAAAACTTCCTAAAAGCAATTAGAAAGTTCTGCTGCTAGTATGCTGTTTTCTACATTGCGATTGAGTACCTGCTAGCAGGCTCCAACATTGTACTAGGAACTGCATATACCTTCCATATATGGACATAGTTTGAAACCAAGGGTCACTTTGCATATTATATTGTGTGCATACAGTAAAGTGTATTGCATGTGTATGAAAAATCCATGTTTGTAAATGCAGGTATTATGCAGAGATGTGTGCTAGGGAGCTGGGATTGGGCATGGCTCCCTGCCATAGGTACACCCAGCGGCAAATATACTTGCTGTTCTGTAATGTGTCAAGTTATAGGGATAATATAGGTATTAAAACAATGTCAGGATCAATTCTTTCTTGATTTGGGAGAATATGTCTATAGCAGGTACTCTTTCATTCCACAGGCTCTGGTGCTATTTAAACAGAAAGACCGGTTGCAGGACTAAAATGTGCAACAAGTCTAATTCAGTATATGGGAACCAGAATGGGTTTCACACATCTTCAAAAGAAACTAGGAAAATAATTTGCCCAGACTTCTTCTGACCAGCTGCCACCCTCAAATGTTTACCCATAAAAGTCAGATTTGTTATGTTCATGTTGGCTAGATCTAGTTTTAGACTGTGTTCAATTTTCTTTTCTTTCATGTGGGATAATGACTTTGGTCATACACAAGTGGAGTGACAATTTACCTTTTCCTGGAACGTCATTGCAACATAGAGATGTAGTAATTTATGCAATAAAGGTGCCCTTGTGAAGGCTGAAGGGATGCTAGCTTTACAGTTTCCCTTTCTCCTGGGCCCAGTGCTTTTCTTCTAGAAAAAAGGTGCCTGTACTCACATGAAGTTGTTACATTTAGTGCCACACATTTAACCAGCGCTTTTCTTCTAGGGAAAGTTGTGCTGGTACTGCGTACACTTGAGTACCCCCAGAAAAAGAGCACTGACAGGGCCTATAAATCATTCTCTTTTGGTCTCAAGAGCTTTGCATGGTGATATTATAGCTACACATCTCTTTTAGCGCTTTGATAAGTGAACCTCAGTGATTCACTGAATTCAACAAGGCTCGCTTTGGCACAGGAATTTGGGCTGTTAAATAAACTAGAGTTAGTTTGGGGCAAATTGCTTCTTGAACTTCTGTGTTCAGGTCAATGTATAGCTTCTGCTGTTTCCACTTTAGTAGCTTTTACAGTGGTACCTCGGGTTACAGATGCTTCAGGTTACAGACGCTTCAGGTTACAGACTCCGCTAACCCAGAAATAGTACCTTGGGTTAAGAACTTTGCTTCAGGATGAGAACAGAAATCGTGCGGCGGCAGCGCAGTGGCAGCTGGAGGCCCCTTTAGCTAAAGTGGTACCTCAGGTTAAGAACGGTTTCAGGCTAAGAACAGACCTCCAGAACGAATTAAGTTCTTAACCCGAGGTACCACTGTACGTCCTTTTTGTGAGGACCCTGCATTAGATGAGTTGGAGCTTGCCTTGGAGCTGAACTAAGTAAGATAAGAGGCTGTGGCAGTGGTGCACCAAAACATATTGCCAGCCAAAGAAACCAACAAAAAACTACCCCGTAATTGCAGCATATTATTATTAGTAGTAGTATTAATGATGGTGGTAGTAGTGTTTCTATGCTATCCTTCCTCCCATATATGCCCCGTGCAGTTCACAACACGGTAAAGTGCAACCAGAACTGCTTTCTTACTTTACATCCAGAAACATACTGTAGCCTTACTGGATAGGGAGGAAACTAGGCATTTATTCTCTTTAAGCTCTCTTCTGTCCCTGCTGTAAAAATCAGGCAGCAGATCACTGAAATGGTCAACTGAACCCAAGACACACTGCCTCATTGTATGACTCACTAATAGTGTTGGTGCTGTTGAACTCCAGCAAGAGTGGAGATTGGAGGTGTGTGGAGGGAAGAGAAAGAAACAAAGAGAGAGAGAATGAAATAAGGAAAAGAAAGTAGAAAGGAGAAAAAGAGGGGAATAATATGAATGCAGCTGTAGAGAGACCTGTGGATAAGCAAACTATAAAAAAAGACATGGGTAACGCACTATTTCGGTTGGGGGGGGAGGGTTGTACAAAAATGTCACTTCCAGTGACCTGATGGAGTATTCATCCTGATTTTTTTGCAAAATGTTTGCAGCAAGGGTAGAAGACTTCAACTCTATTTAGCATCCATTCTGATTTGTTTATGGGGAGGTTACATAGCATTGCATCAATAAGTTGTTATCCCATACATTCTAATGCATTTCCCTGTTACTGCAAAAAGCAGCGAGGGAGAGCATGCACACTGTAAGGTGCAGTGAGAAAAGAAGGCAGGGTATGCAGAGAGAAGATAAATTATGTTGTGGGGTGCTGAGAGAAAAGGGGACTAACAGAATGGTTTAAGGAAATAAAAAAACGGAAAGAAAAAGACTTTTCTTTGGTAAAAGTAGTGACACAACCCTCACGTGTTAGTAAAAAAATTGTTCACACTTGAATTCTACATCCCTGAGCTACGGTAACATGTACCAAGTTTAATGAAAGTGCTGAGCACAAAGAACTAAGCATTTGCTTAGTTGTGATAAGTTTTTAAACAAGCATCTCAAGCATAACTTGTTCCAGCGTGTTAGAAACTTATATATACTTGAGGGAATAATCACATTTTGCCACATGCTGAGTTTTTCTCTTCGTTGTTATAGGCACAAAGTCTTCAAATCAATTGCAAGCTTCTTTTGATGATAGCAATAGCCTCTGTGCGCCATTGGAGGTATGCTCTAAAAGATTCACAATTTATCAAATATCCAATTTTGCTAGAAAGTTTTAAACCATAAATGATTGGACAGCCTTTGTAGCCACAAATCCACTGGAATTAGTTTCATGAGATTAAATGCATTGGAGTGGTAATAAATATCTGGTTTTGGTTATCACTTTGAGTAGTCTAAACTGACAACACTCTGTTTCTGCTAATGGATGGGGTATTGGATTTCATTTTGCTGCAGAGTGCAGAGTGCTGTACAGTGGTACAGCCACCCAGTATCTATAATTTGTTTTCCCCTACAAATCAACTGCTTTAATGTTAGTAGGGATTTATGCTGATGCGTTAGATGGAAGTTGATGGAGAAAAACAGTAGTTAACAATTAACAGTAACTGAAGGTCTATAGATACACTGGATATCTAGGAAGAAGATCACATTTCAAATAAGTCTTACATATGCATACCTAGAAACACCCCATTAAGAATGTAGATATATGTGACAAGAAGGAATTAAGTCCAAATGTTTTTGGAGTTCATGGAGTCACTCTCTAGACAGCTTGGCCTTCAGTGGAGAAGGTGGTGCTCCCACATTAGTCAAGGCATCTGTCAATGGTTTCAGCTTTTTTGGACTGAAAAAGATGGAAGCAGGTTGCAACTCTTCTTAGAACATGCTGTAGCCTCAACACTGCCAATTAATGAATTACCCATTGTTCCTTCTACAAGTTTGTCCCTGTATTGAACATGGTTCTGTAACTGCTACTTAAAACAAAGTTATGAAAAACAGAAGTGAAACTTGAGATTTGATTCAATTAGTGTGCATGCTATGAATGCTGTTAATACTAACTTTTTATAAGCTGCCAAGGAACCTGTTGAAGGACAGGCCACCTGGTGGCTCTTCATGACACATATGACAAAGCAAACACATGGTTGGCACATTCCACTGAAATGTGATTTTATTTGGAAGTCTTTGTAGTTATATTCATTCTGTATATTGTTATGGTATGAATGCATGTATGCCTGCTGTATTCCCCACCTCTACCCATTGCCGGTACACAGGTCAAGACACTTCCTACTTCCTTTCATTGTGATTACTCGTCTGTGATTTGTTCACATTATCCTCTTGGGTAGTACTATATTGTACGATTGCTGATTTGTGCTGCTTCATTCTTGCATTGTTCTGAACATGTTTAAGTTAAAAGTTTAAATAAAAAAGAATGAGAAGAAGAAAAAAGTCCTGCTGGAATAAGAATATGCTGTACTTAATAGGTCCTTGTTCTGATTCAGCAAGGCAATCCTTATGTCCCGTTTGTACTTGAATCAGCTCCTCCCCACCCCCAAATTTGATTTGAGGCTTGCAAAGCTCAAACTGGTTTGTGCTTAATAGATAAAAGACGTTTTATCGCATGGATAAATGCAGTCCCCCAAGCACTCTGGTGATAGCCTTCCAGAAACCGTCAGGCGATGATGAGTCATAGCTTTCTGCCTTAGCTGCAGCTGTGTACCAACGCTCCATTAGAGCATTTTAATTTGGTGTTTAAAAGGCATACATGGCAGTCATAAGACCTGAATCAGGAAGAAACGGTTAAAAGCATTCTAACTCTGAAGTTGCTGAAAAGCATTCTTTACCATGTTTCAGACGTAGTGATGGATCCAGTCTGTGAACCTCAGTGATTAGGGGGCACTCAGACTCACCAATAGTAGGTACCTCTTCACCTCTCTTCCAGTTACAAGGCATGACAACCATCTTTACTTCAATTATGTTTGCATTTAGCTTCCATAAATTTGTCTATAACCAATAGTCTGTCATTGTAGCCAAGCATACAATGAGTAAGCACCAAGATCACAAGACCTAGTTTCAGATAAAATATATAGGGTTAGGTGCCATCAGCATTTTGATGGGCAGCTTATCCAAGAGTCCTGCATCATCTAATTAGCAGAGCCAAATTACACAGCGTATACCACATCCCCTTGATACCATGCTTGTTTAAAAGCAGAGTTGGGAATTAAATCCATGAATCCTGATGCTAACAATCCAAAAAGTATTCCTGGACTTGTCTTACAAGAAAAAAAAACCCCAACAGAAAACATTTCACATATTGATATAGTAAAATTGCTTCAGGCACAGGACGTGCAGAACGAAAGGGTTCCTATAGAAGATGGAGAATTACATAATCCCACCCAGGGAATTCTTAAGAAAACAGCAGCAAAAGACCATGCACTACACATTCCTAGAGACCCACCAACTGAAACTTCAACCATTTAAAACACAATTCTGGCTTCAGTCTTGCTATAAATAACTTTAATTTTTAAAATTATTGCATCATTTACAGTTCTTCCTTTAAACCCAGCTGACAAAATCCACTCCAGATGTTTGGTAGGCAAGAACAGCAAGCAACAAAGTCAAACAAGAAAGTTGAAAACTTAATGAGCAGTGATGGATTTAAAATAAAAATAGGAGCAATAGAGGAAAACCCTGGCTGAAATTTGAAACCATTTTAAAAGGAGCATAATAATTAATTTATCTTGTTCATAAGACAGCAAATTTATTAGGTTGTTTTTTCTTCAAAGCCACAGGGACTTGGCTGATGAAACCTGAAATTGTTGTTCCATAACCTATGCTTTTATATTAAACAGATGACCTCAGATTTTGGAGCAGCTTTTGACTCCAGGGAAAGTATGCCATTAAGAAAGTGCCAGAAATGTGCTTAATTGATACAAGTCTTGAAAACCTCTCTAAAGGGTGTTATTTCCCATATACAGATTTCTGGGAAATGACAGAGCCCCGCTTCATACATTTACTGGAGGCTAGTGCTAAAACAGTGCAATGGAAGAGAAGCCCTGGTCCCTCCCCTCCCTTGTGCAGGTAACGTCCCATGTGAGTAGGTAATGTGCTCTTAAAATAATGGTGTATGTGTAGGCAGTAATCAGAACAGGAGCTTTTTCACAACTGGCCAGTACTGTGGAGGTCTTGGCTCACATGGCAGGTTATCTGCGTGGTGGTGGGGAGAGCTCACATCTCTCTCCCACCATTCCTTTCTTCTATGTCTCTCTTCACATCTCTTCCACTTTAGGGGAAAGGCTGTAGCTCAGTGGGAGAGCTTCTGTTTCACATGTGGAAGGTCCCAGGTTCAGTCCTTGGCCTCTCCAGATAGGGCTGGAAGACACCTCTGAAATCCGGGAAAGCCGCTGCCAGTCCATGTAGCTAATACTGAATTAGGCAAATGCTATGCTATTTCAGTGCTTGCCCATACTGATTGTATGAATTGGGCCTAAAGAGCTGTAGAATTTTATCAGAATTCAAGCTGTATGTGAAAGACTCCACAGTCAAAGTCTGAATCCAATTCAAAAACTACTAATTAGATTACCCAAGAAATGTGGTGCATTAGATATGCTCTGTTGTCTCAAACAGCTATCCTGGACAGATGGAAGAGTTTATCTTCTCTTGGCATATAATTAGGATTGAGTCTTTAAAAAAGAAGAAGAAAAGATCAGGTTACGGATACAAATTATGAGCAAACTATTTAATTTCAGTGAAGCTTATACACAGTACCAGCTTGTAGCAAGAGACGCAGCTGGTAATATTTCCATAAGCCACTCCAGAAATTTCAGTGAGCAGGAACTAGGGTGAATGTTTGTGTTTCAGTCTGAATATTCTCTGTACACTTGCCTTTACACACACACACACACACACACACACACACACCCCAAAAACCAGTCCAGCAACATTAATAAACAAAGACCCTTGTCTGATCTTTGAAATTCAGACTTGCAGGAACTTTGCCAATCTCGGGCAAGTTTTACGGAACACAGTAATTTACCCAGACCGCAAAGTAATGGCCATGTATTTTTCTGCATGTTCCTCCCATTGTTAGTTATTACCAGGATCTTTATGTACAAACTGAATAAATTTTCCTTTCCAGTCAGGCTCCTCCTTACTACAGGGACGTTACACTCCTTTGTTTTCCCCCTCCACAACTCTGAATCACAGAGTCATGTGCCTGGTGCAATAAAATGAAACAGTAAGACTAGGCCAGGTTAGCAGAAGATGACTATTGAAGAGTGATTTCAGAATACAACACAACACGCACATCTTACTGAGCATGAATACTTGGGATCATAAAAAAGAAGAAAAAAGAATTATAGCTATGCATAGAATTGCAGATGTTTTTAAAACACACCAAGGGTTTTATTACACAAAGCAGAGCCTGGGTGTTTTTAACATATTAAGTTCTGTCCTGCTTTGTAAAAGTAAAACTGTTTTTCCCCTGCTGTGCTTAAACCAGCCAGATCTGTAAGCCTTCCTTGCAAAATTTCCTTTTCTATCGCCAGAACATTTTGCTTACCTATCCATTTGTAATTCTGCTGGGTACATCTGTTGCTGAAATCTGCAGGAGCATGAGTACATCTGTGAGTACAGCTATGAGGTTTTAGTATTTAGAGAAAGGAATTCACCCATTCCCTGCTAATTCAGAAATCTGCCTGTCATAACATTATAGTCTGAGGGGAGACTATAAAGAAAGGAGGATTGTAATTTAAGCTTCAGTGCACTTGAGCTATGTAGTATCAGTTAATTGCAAGCTGTGACATGAGCTGGGTGTGAGAGAATGAAGGGTAAGTTCACAGAATATAATGGATATGTGCAGGAAAGCTCAACATCCCGTTTTTGAGACTATTAAAAATATTTTAAGCAACTTCCCCTCCCCCAAACCAACCCCTCCCCAAAAGTTTTGATCTGTAAAGCAGAATGAGCATAACTTCAGGCTGCCCTTGGCAACTGCTTAGAGGCTGCAGATAGTGTTAAATCCTGAGAGCACATTGCACTACTGCTCCAGTCTCTGCATTGTTTCTCTGCTGTTACCTTCTGTGCATAATTTAGAGTGTTAGCTTTGATCTAAAGCGCCCTAAACAGCTTGAGCCCTACCTAAGACAGGGCTTATCCTCGTGGCCTTGCAAAGGACTACAGTAAGTTTTCACAAGAAGAGGGGAAGAGGGAAATGACTTGTTGTACTGGTATGTGTCTTCCTTTTATGGATTAGAAATGTGCTTCAAACTGGAGGGGGAGAACACATTTTTCCAGTTCTTCCCTCCTCTTCCTAAGGAGTCTCCATGCTGTAGATTGTCATTGTCACTGTTACTTCCAAAAGCAAGAAAGAGAAAAGAAGAATGTTACACCGTCACCTAATTAAGAAAAAAAACATTCCTGCAGAGTGCTAACAGATCAGGATTCTAGTCCAGCCTGTTCCCTGATCCCCTAGTTTTCTTTATGCAGGGAGAAATAGGTTACTTTTTACAAGTTGGGGAGTATTCCGATATCACGCCCCCTCCCAGGTGCACAGTGGGGCCGTGCTGCCCTCCTGACACTGGCATCTCAACTGCTTACTGGAATGGAGCAGAGCAGTGTTGACGCTGGGCCTGTGCAGGTGCACTGGCGGAGTCCATTCTGCACTCCCACCAATGTGCCTGTGCATTGCTGGCACCCTTTGCCATCCAAATAAATGGCACTGACACTGGCGTCAGTAGGACAGATGCGTGGCACTGCCCCAATGCACTGGTTGCTCCTGCTTCTAGCACACGATTTTCCTGAGGGTGCAGACCAGCTCTTAAGCTAGAAAAGACTGTCCAAAGTATATGAATCTGGGTGTGACTTTCTTTCCTTTGTGCAGTGTCATTCAGCTTGAATTCCTCCCCTCCAGCTCACAATCAGTTGAACTTTGTCGTGTTGCCAGGGAAAAGGCAACTCTTTCTCCATACAGCAGTGATTTGGAATGGGATGGTACAAGCTCAATGCACACCTCTTTGAATAGTGCCTATGAAAGCACTGATGACAGAGATGGTCATGTGCAGGCAGCTCTGCTTCATTTTCGATGATGAAAATCACCGCTAGTTTAAGCTACTGGTAATGGGTCAGCTCATGGTATAGTACAGTAAGGTCTAGCTCCTTCATATAAGGCAATACAGGGCCAGTGCAATGTGGGTCATATTTACTGGTGCCAGTCACATCATCCTCACCATGTGGACTTGGGTCTGAATAAACATGGGTGGCGCTGTGGTCTAAACCACAGAGCCTAGGGCTTGCCAATCAGAAGGTCGGCGGTTCGAATCCCCACAACGGGGTGAGCTCCCGTTGCTCTGTCCCAGCTCCTGCCAACCTAGCAGTTCAAAAGCACGTCAAAGTACAAGTAGATAAATAGGTACCACTCTGGCGGGAAGGTAAACGGCGTTTCCGTGCGCTGCTCTGGTTCGCCAGAAGCAGCTTAGTCATGCTTGCCACATGACCTGGAAGCTGTCTGCGGACAAACGCCAGCTCCCTCGGCCTATAGAGCGAGATAAGCACCGCAACCACAGAGTCATCCGTGACTGGACCTAACGGTCAGGGGTCCCTTTACCTTTAAACATGGGGGTACAAATTGAAATGCATGGAGGTACAAATTGAAAGCAAGCATAATTTTTGACCTAGCGCAACATGATTACTGATCATCAGCCTTAGCTTTCATTTTCTTGGTTTTATAGAACTTGTGCCAACATGAGATGCAACTAAAGCAGGTTTGTTGGGAATTGAATTTTTCTGTTTCTCGCAGAGAAGTTTATTCAAATACAGTACTAGGTTTTGTCAAATGTGTATGCATATTATTCCAGTGAGTGGGTGTGGTTGTTGTGGTGCATGTGAGTGTATGTGGTTGTGGAATTGGGAGGCAGGGCTCACATCCGTTTCTCAAGTTTCCAAATGTACTCACTGGCCCCAACAGTTTGGTGAACCACTGAACTAATCACTGTACCGCATTGTCATATTCTGTAAGTAAGGGATTAGGCATTGCACATAGCATCCACTAGGTGGCTCCCTCTGCATATATTGGAGTCCTGGCAGAATTCTCACTTCAAAATTTAAATTGCGCATGCAGTAATTGTCATCAAAATAGAAAAAAAATATGTGATATGATTATATAAAAAAATCAGAATAAAAAGGGTCAGGTATCTTAGTCTTCAGCACTTTTAAAATGACTGTACCTGTTGCAGTTTATATTGGATCAGTTTGGAATTTGGCACATTTGTCATGCCATAGAACACGTATGACAAGTTTCAATTTATTTGCTTAACGGGTACCATTTTATAAGCAATATGAGACTTATAATGTCCGAATCCTGTTTTGTTTAATTTTGTTATTCACATTGAGTGAAGGGGAGCTTTAGCAATCATCACTAGAGGTGGTATCTAATGCTGCCCCTTGTGTTCCTAGCAGGGACAAGATATGAACTGAGGCCATCTGACCCAGCTCCTAAGTATTAAACACAATGTGGTACCAGTTTTGTATGGCTAAAATGTAGTTGGATTTTGCTTTGAACAGGTGATCTGAATCGACTATGTAGCTAGTTATCTTACCACCTTGGGTGAATTTTTTTCTCATTCTGTAAGGTTGTGGAAACTAAAGATGTTTATTGGTTTAACCAGGGCTTTTTTTCCAGCCGGAACTGAGTTCTGGAACCTCCTTGGTGCATTCCAGCACCTCTGTACATCGCACTGCGGGCGGCTGTGGGGAACACGGCGATTGGTGCTGTGCAGTGGCAGTGGGAGGGGCAAGAGGGCAAAGAAAAAAGCTCCCCTAAGAAAAGCTCAACAGCTTTCACTCAACAAGTTCCAGCACCTCTTTTTTCTAGCAAAAAAGCCCTGGGATTAACCAAAATTGACATATCACTTGATTGTAATAAAACCTCTGAGGCGTTTACAAGAAATATTACAATTATCATTAAAAACAATTAAAATTAACAGTGAAGAAATCAAAACATGCAAGTATTTATGTATCTAGATAGGCTTGCCCACAAGAAAACATTTTAAGTAGGTACTTAAAGTTTGTTTCAGCTGCTATTACTACTACAATATATTTGTTGATTTGCTTTATACGTATAGAGCAAATCTTGGTACATCAGGACAGTGAGAATTGCTCTAAAAAGCTTTTTCAAAAGTGAAAGCTTTATTTTAACAGTGCAAGCCTATGTACACTTACTCAAAAGTGGTAATTAGATAATTAAATGGGGCTTATTTTTAATAAGTGTGTTTAGGATTGTACCTTGAAGCACACACACAATTTCTTCTTGCAGTAGTTACTAGTTCCTGACTATCTTTTTATTTCCATTGTTAAAAAGGCTTTCTCCATGGAGAATGGCCCAGCAGATGGTAGGATATGCTGTCACCTAGCATCTAAAGACAGGCACACCAACCTGCTGAAGTAATCTTTTGACTAGGATCTGGATAACTGCTCTACCTGCGCCCAAAGGCTTACGCATGCTCAGTGGCATTTCTCTGTTTATGCATTGTGAATTTCTGTCCTATGTATTTCACTCTGAAATGGCTTCTACAGTCTGCTAATGAATTTCCAACATTAGTTCAAAGTACTGTACATAAGTTGAAGTAGAACCTGAGAGTGAAACACTCTTGCTATCAATCTGTTCTATTCCTGCCCTTTCTGATGGCTCAAGTTTTGTGCTGCTGGAGAAGGAGCTAGTGGAGTTATTTTGTGGCAGAAGGAAGGGATACAAGTGACCCCCTTCTTGGGATGAAGCACTCTTTGGCACCTCAAAGACTAACTAGCTCAGTGTGGCATGAGCTTTTGTGGGCAAGAGTCCAAATTCTTTCAAATCAGGTTGCAAATCTCTGGGAGACCTTCCCAGCTCATCCTGCCGCTTTGATATTCCCCCTGCCAATTGCATCCTCTGGGATCTTGCTGTCTCTGAATGGAGAGTCCAATAATTGTCCAACAGTGGCTCTCGTGTTTATCTCTTTGTAACTGGCATCTCATTTGGATTTAGTTTCCTGTCATCTGTCAAAACTATCTAGGGCAACTTAGATTCTTTCAGAAATAACTGCCTCTGCAAAGAACAGCTCACAGTGAAGTAGTCATTTCAGCTTCCTTTAGGCTGGGTGCCAGTTTATAGAATAATGGATCTTTCTTCCCCTTGAGTTGCTCCTCTCTTTGCTCCTCTCTATCATTTTTCTTATGTAGATAAGGGAAAGTGGGGATATTTTTCATTGTGCTCAATAAGCATCTGTGATTATTCGTGGTGCGGAAGTGGTTTCCAGCATTCCAGCAGCCATCACAGTCATGAAATATTCACCATTTTACTTTATGTGGCAGTCCAGAGTATCATTTCCACTAAAACTTTCTTTACAAATTAAATAAATCTTGAGTTTGCTGGTATGATCTAGCTGTTGTTAGTTAACCCAGGATACAGGTTTTTATAGAAGAATTAAGTAAAACTTCCATAGGTAAGGGCCAATTTAATCAGTGAGGGCAAATTTTGATTTGCTGAATTAAAGAGTACCTTTGCTTATTTCTTGAGTAAGCATTTTATTCCAATGTGGCTGCTCAGCGGAGAATGAAAAAATAATGATGGCCTTCCCCGAATCACTTGAAGTTTTTCTTAATAATAATATAAAGAATTATTCATAGAGGTATTTATTATTTTTTCATAGGGGGCATATTTTGTCAGAACCATGGGGAAAAGAATAATTCCTCCCCCCTTTAATGCATGTTCCTGTATGAGCTTTCATTTCAGGCCTTGCTGTTGCCATAGGAGACAATTTTCTTTGGGACCTTGGTAGTAGACCAAATGGTTATTGCACACACCTGTCTACCGCAGTCCCAAGGCTGGCAATCAACAATTAATTAATTACAACTCCTCAGGTGATTTGTTTATTTTTACACCTTTCTTGCACAAATGAATATACAAGAGCTATCTCGGGCTTTCTCAAACTTGGCCCTCCAGATGTTTTTGGCCTACAACTCCCATGATCCCTAGCTAGCAGGACCAGTGGTCAGGGATGATGGGAATTGTAGTCTCAAAACATCTGGAGGGTCGAGTTTGAGGAAGCCTGAGCTATCTCATATATATTCTCAAAAAGCACATAGGTTGAAGTTTTGTAAAAATGCAAAACATACATCTTGTATGTTTGTTAATATGTGAGTACATTTAATTAATTGGCTAAAAGGCAGGTGATTTTAGAACTAAAATATTTGTAATCATTGGAGAGCCATTGCTTAGCTAGATGTGTTAATTTTGGTGGTGTTTGTTTTATGGAAGTGAGTTGTGGGCAACTTACACCCACCGGGAGCGATGCCTCAATGTCTTCCGTATGCACTGCATCAGGAATATTTTGGGCATCACATGGCAGGACAGCACAAAGATGTGCTGTCCCAAGCCCTCATTCCCAACATATTCACACTTCTGTCTAAGGGACGTCTACACTGGCTTGGTCATGTACACAGATGACAGGATCACCAAAGATGTGCTGTACGGCTTCAGGCATTAGGCCTGTTGGCCGATCAACCATTACAAAGATATCTGCAAACATGACATGAAGGCTGGAAACAATAACCCCACCGTAAGGGAATCCCTGGAGACAGACCGTCATATTGTGTATCCACAGCAGTGACCACAGGAGGAATGATCCCTGGGATGAACACAGCAGAGCAGATAGTTTTAGCAGAGGCTGGGGAGGGTTGTGGGCAACTGAGGGAGGAGGTAACTCAGGAGGAGACAGTGCCCAATGGGAAGCCTCAACAGGGGTGTGTGGTATTGTTGCTTAGAACTTGCCCCCACAGGAAGCAGACCCATAGCAGAGGAGCTGATATTTGCAATCCCAGCATTCCCACAAAGCAAGACTCATGAGTGAGTACCACATGTTGTCTTGAAAAGCTTGGTGGGCGTGGTGTGGAAGCTGTTGGGACATCTTCACTGCTTTCATCCATTTCTGAACATCTCGCCTGATTCCTGTACTCCTGACCTGTTACTCTTGAACTCTTGTGTCTCCTACCAAGCCTGTAGTGTTACCTCAGGACGGTCATACTGTTGTTGTGTTTGAATGGCAGAGTTAGCTGCTATTAGGATTTTTTAATGAACAAATGACTGAACAAGTAGGAAACAAGTATGGGTCTTTAAAGACATGCACACATCTAGATTTGCATTAGTGCCAGTAGAGCCTGAGAAGCTTTTGGTTTCGGGGGGGGGGGGTTAAAATACATATTTGAGGATTTACATAAAACTCACATTGCCTTGTTTTTTCTTCTTTAATGTGATCTGTGGCACATATAATGCCACATTTCAGGGTAACTGGTTTCAAGTACCGTAGTAGTCCTAAGATGTAAAATATGGAGGCTGGGCCTTTGAATTAGGTGTGGATTCACTTTTCCTTCATCATGTCAAGAGCGTGAATGTGCACTGCCTCTGCTACGACTGTTGTTGTTCAGTCGTTCAGTCGTGTCCGACTCTTCGTGACCCCATGGACCAGAGCACGCCAGGCACGCCTATCCTTCACTGCCTCTCGCAGTTTGGCCAAACTCATGTTAGTAGCTTCGAGAACACTGTCCAACCATCTCATCCTCTGTCTCATCTACGACTAGACCAGGGGTCTGCAACCCGCGGCTCCGGAGCCGCATGTGGCTCTTTTACACCTTTGCCGCGGCTCCGGGGTGGCGTGTCTTCTCCCGCTCCCCTTTCCCTCCCGTCGCGTCGGTGTGTGTAGTCGGGGGCGGCGGCGGGAGAGCGAGCTGCAGAGAGAAAGAGAAGTTGGCGAGCTGCGACGGGCGCGTTGACGGCAAACCAGAGCCGAGCGCGGAGCCCGAGAGCGAGAGCAGCGCCTCCTCCTCCTCCTCCTCCCGCTTCCCGGCTGGGCAATTGACAGAGCTCATTATCATGCTGCGCTCGCTCACTCGCTGCCTGTCTAGGGCCGGAGGGAGGGAGAGCGAAACGCGCGCGCACACAAAAGCTGGTGTGTGTGTGTGTGTGTGTGTGTGTGTATGGAGAGGAGGCAGTGAGCCCCAGACAAAGCCCGTGCAGCGCGCACACAAAAGCTGGTGTGTGTGTGTGTGTGTGTGTGTGGAGAGGAGGCAGCGAGCCCCAGACAAAGCCCGTGCAGCGCACACACAAAAGCTTGTGTGTGTGTGTGTGTGTGTGTGTGGAGAGGAGGCAGCGAGCCCCAGACAAAGCCCGTGCAGCGCGCACACAAAAGCTGGTGTGTGTGTGTGTGTGTGTGTGTGGAGAGGAGGCAGCGAGCCCCAGACAAAGCCCGTGCAGCGCACACACAAAAGCTGGTGTGTGTGTGTGTGTGTGTGTGTGTGTGTGTGTGTGGAGAGGAGGCATCGAGCCCCAGACAAAGCCCGTGCAGCTGTATTTGAGCTGGGCCAGCACTGGCAGACGTGCTGCCATCTCGCAGGAGGCTCCTGATGGACGCTTGCCTAAATCGCAGCGGCGCGGGGCGGCAGGGGGCGGGGCACCGTACGTCATGCGCAATGACGTCACATGGCCCTGCCCCCTCGCCTAGGGTGCGAAAAGCGGCTCCCAGGTTTTTTTTTCCTTCGGAAATGGGTCCAAGTGGCTCTTTTTGTCTTAAAGGTTGCCGACCCCTGGACTAGACAGCAGTAACCAAATCAGCCCACAAGAGCAATTTGTGCTTAATTCCAAAGCACAGTTGTAGGGTGTGGCTATGAGTTTGAGGCTGTTGGTGAATGACCTGTTAGATTGGCAGCTTCTGTAGCTCATCCATTGCATGTACTGTATGGGGGAAAAGTAAGAAACAGAGCTGATTCTGCCCTGGTTCAAAAGCACCTTCCATGTGTTCTTCAGACTTCCAAGTACATGCCGTGAGTTAGAAAGAAATCCGTCACTTTGAAATTTTATCTTGCACTCAGCATTTGGCATATCCGTATCCTAACTCCGACTGCAGCTTTTAGAATCCACCACATGTTTACACTGGAAATTTCTCCATACATATATAGAGTTTGTTCTCTTATGAAATCATGTCTCAGGGGAAGGATAATTTAAAGACATTTCCGTTTGTTATGTCTGAGCAGAACTAGACTATTAGGGCTTGTTAATGCTGGATAAACTCAAGCCCTAGAACTGCCTTCCACTGTGGATTATAGAATCTGCTGCAAACTGCATTCTGACATGAGCAGTATGATGATACCCAGGAGGCATTGCAATGTAGATAGTATGGTTTCTGCCCCTCCTTTGAAATTGAGGGTTGCTAGACAGAATGATGCAGTGCTGAATTTTCCATTGCCTTGTGAATGTGAACTAAGAGGTGTTTCACATATTACCTTTTTCTTGTGGGTGGGTGTGGCACTTGCCAGTAGGCTCCCAATACCTGGACAGAAAATAAGACAGTTTTTATGCTCGTTTATATCCCTGTAGAGCCCCCCCCACAGTTTAAGTGGCCCAAAATTGCACTTGAAATGTGCACATTATTGTATTTTCTTGTAT
Organism: Darevskia mixta; assembly: GCA_034641385.1. Lineage (NCBI taxonomy): Eukaryota > Metazoa > Chordata > Lepidosauria > Squamata > Lacertidae > Darevskia > Darevskia mixta. The sequence continues at coordinate 29,337,460 of JAWWNH010000066.1, forward strand.
CTGTTTAGGAGGAAACCCTGTGTACCATTGTTAAATGTGTTTTAGAATGTAGATGGGACTGAAGAAACTTTTACACAAAAGTAGCTGTTCTATTAAACACTAGTTGAAGTTAGCCCGTTGACTAACGGGCTCTAGAGGAAGAGGAGGCAGGAGGCGGCAGAGCGGCTCGCGGGGCGCCGGCGCGCCCTGCTCCCGGCCCCCGCTTCGAGCGCACTCCGCGGCGCCCGCCAGCGCCCACCTCGCCATCCCTCCGCAGGAGCAGCAGCGCCAGGGCGAGCTGGTTGCCCGAGGCCCCGGCGCCGCCGCCACGGCCTGGCCCGGGCTCCTCGTTCTCCTCACTGCCGCTGCCTCCAGGCCAGGCCGGCCATCCTCCGGCGGGGCTGTGAGGGAGGCGGGCGGGCAGCCGTCACTTCCTGTCCGCTGGCCAATCCCTGCGTCCACGTGTGTCATGCGCAGAGCGCACTTCCGTGACACACGGAAAAGCAGGGACACTTCAAGATTATTATATAGGATAAAATACATTCTAATCACATTTTGGTCACTTTAAAAGAAACTTTTCAACTGAAGGTCCTGCAGTTCCAGTCTGCTACATTTTCCAGAACCCGCCTGTAATCTTGGATTTACTTTATATGACTTCTGGGAGCAGATTTATAATAGCTCATTGATAAAATGACAAATGTTTTTTTCCCTGCTCTAGATATCACTTAAGCAATAAACATGTCTCACATTGTTTTTCCAAAGTCCGGGTTATCCTTCAGTATGAATATAGGATAGAGAACCATTAATTTGGCATTTCATAGACATAGCTATAAGCCAGGCAGAGACTGTAGTCCTACTTATATATTTCTCATCTTCAGCAGACAGATTTGGGTAAGGTAGGAATGCAGGATCAGTCAGGCTTAAACTGTCTCTTTTAAAATCAATTTGTGCTGACCTCAGCAACAGAGCTCATATTATGTACCAAATTGCTATTACAGTAAGCTGCTTCAAATACCTTCCTTAGTCCCTGTAACAGACTGTCACTCTGTTGAACTTGGACAATTCACTGAGGGATGTATTAGGTTCTGAATAAAATAAAATGCCTTTGCCTTTTCTGATTTCATTTTTTTTCTTTCCACTGCAGCTTAAGTATAGATACATTTTTATTGCTTTTTATCCCAACATTCATAAAACAGTGTAGCAAATTACTTTCCTGACTCCACATTTTTTAAATTCAGTCAATAAACACACTATTTAAAAAAATTAACAGGAATTATTCATTGGCAAATATGCCTTGCAGAGAATTTAAAATTTCCCTTTGCATATTCTTTTGTTGTTGTGAGAAAGCTATAACTAAGTCAAATTAACACTTTGTCTGAGCTTTGCCAGAAGATACTGGATACCAATAGAAGCTTTTATCTCTCAATACAAATAGGGACTTTAGGGAGGGGCTATCAAAAACTGGGAAAGGTGGGGAAAAGGTTAAACTTTGGCTGCCATCGTCCCAGTCTTGGTTCTCCCCTCTCCCCCAAGTCTGCAATTTTGTTTTTAAAGATAATCATGTTAAATGCAATAACCTAATGTGTAGTTTGGCCCTCTAAGTGCAATGAGGGGGAGTAGATTGCTATCTAAACTCTTTCATTTTACAAGATGTACCAGGCAGCATGATCCTCCCAGTTTCTTTTGTAGCCCTCAAAGTATTTCTTCTTTACCATCATCACTAGCACCATAGAGTAGGCTTGAAAAAATAGCTCTTGCTTGTGTTGAGTCAGATGCATGTGGCTTGTGTTCATGTATCCCACACTGCTCCAGCACTCTGGTAAAAAGCAAGGAAGCAAATGGGCTCTGTTCAATGGGAGAGGATACTTGAGACTGATTGTGTCGCTTGCAGCAGGGAGCCACATGTTTACCTGTCCCACACTTGACATCATATATGACATCAGGTGGGCGTCGCTTGCAGAAAACATTCTCAGGAGCCAAATGACTTCTGCCACTGGGCCTAAATAGGTCTGTGGGCCAGAGGTTCCCCTCTCTTGTTTTAGGGGCAAGCTGAAAAGAAGTGAGGCGAGCTAATTTTATTTATGTATTTGCACATTTGTTCTTTCTAAGGTACCTATAATATTGCTCTTAATGATGTACCCTAGAACTTTGTGTGACACGCACTCACTCTCCAAAGAAGAAAATACTCAGCTACAGTACTTTTCTAGTGTCTGAATTTCAGGCATTTTACTCCTTTCCTGTTTAGTTTGTGGGCTGGCAGTTTCTTTTTTAGGTTGTGTATAATTATTGTTTGTCCCATTTCAGAGGTTATTTTTCTCTCTCCATTCACTTGAATCACTAGGGAATTGCTTCAGCTTTATTTTCTAAAAATATTATACTGTAGTTTGATATGCAGGGATTATCATGTGCTGGTTAAAATGAAATTCCTCATTTGGGAAGGATGCCATGTAGAAAACTGGTCTGATCCTAGGCTCTGGTTTATCGCCATTGATTTGGAAGTCTCTGAACTATTTCTGTATGATGATAATGGGTATTTATCCCCTCTTTCCTCCACTCCCTTGAGAAATGAACTGATTTCCTTCCATCCCCTTATTTTTCCTGATTGCTTTACTCAGTTCAACAATTGGTGAGAGTCAATGAACCATTCTCCATTACATAGATGCACATAATCGGTTAATTGATCAATAGCTAGAACTCAAGCAGCTATACAGTTTTATTTTACAATAATCTGCTACAGGCAAATCCCCGTTTACGCGGGGGTTGCTTTCCGTCTCAGTGTGCACATCAGCAGTTGCGCATAAGCCCATTCTGCCCCCTTCCAAGGCCGAAAGTGGCAGGAGTGCGTACCTTGGTGGCACACAAAATGGTCATTTCTTGTAATTAATAATTTACCCAATCCAGTTAAACCTTTACAACATGTGGACTATTTCAAGCCTTTGTGGACTACAGTATATTTTGAATCCCCCCCCCCAATAAATCCAACTTTTGTTTATGATAGTCTGTTTCAAGCCACTTGCACCTCAACTTGGGCCCTGACACTGCCTAGACTTGGTGCTGGGTTTACTGAGGCACACTGAAAGCTCTGCTTCCCAATTCCCTGGGCATTCTACCCACTTCATCAGATGCCCCATTGCCTCTCTAACCTCCCTTAGTAACTTTTGCCCATCTCTTAAGTTCTACGAAGATCTCCCTTTGCTTGTGGTTTCCTGATGAAGTCCTCTCAAGAGGCTGCCAAACTCCTTGGGTCCTGTGCTGCTACATAGCAATAAGCAGGAAGCAGCTCAGCTCTTCACAGCTTGTGTGGCCCAGAGGAGCCTCTCTATCCAGTAAGGTAAATAGTACCGGTAGTTACTGTATGACCCCAGGAGAACCTTTCCTTTCTCTTGTAACCCAGGCATCTTTATACTATGCAACTACTGGAGAGCCAGTGTGGTGTAGTGGTTAAGAGCGGTGAACTTGTAATCTGGTGAACCGGGTTCGTGTCTCTGCTCCTCCACATGCAGCTGCTGAGTGACCTTGGGCTAGTCACACTTCTTTGAAGTCTCTCAGCCCCACTCACCTCACAGAGTGTTTGTTGTGAGGGAGGAAGGGAAAGGAGAATGTTAGCCGCTTTGAGACTCCTTCTTCCTCTTCTTCTTCTTCTTCTTCTTCTTCTTCTTCTTCTTCTTCTTCTTCTTCTTCTTCTTCCTCCTACCACTATCCTCAACTCCAGATCTGTTTTTCTGCCTCCCCACCCTTCAAACGTCCTACATGCAAAATAGTGAATAGTTTATTGACGTGTTACCATCCATGTTAAAATGGTTAGAATCCCCAGATATGGGATTTGCAACCACATGATTTTAATTTTTCTCTCTTAAAAAAGAAAGATTTGGAGCTAGAATTGGTTTCAGGTTTTAACGCGTACAGCCTCTGTAGGATGTTTATTACACTTCTACTCATGATCGGTGAAAACAGTGGTGAAGGAGTAAAAAGTTCCAGTGAGAGAGGAAAATGTGCCCAGAAGGTTTTAAGAGTTGTATACTTTTCACTTTAGAACCCTGAGAGCCTCAGTGCCCGGCTTCCTCAAGAGCACTCTTCATCAATTCACACACATTCAGTTCAGCGGTTGAATAGTTTCTCAAAGCCCTGAGAGCCACAGCACACAACTTCCTCAAGGAACAAACACCGCCAGCTAACCTTATGAAGAATGCTTCTTGAGGAAGCTGGATATTGTGGCTCTCTAAAGGTTTTAAACCACAGAATGTGCTCTTTCTGTGGAGAGGTTTGTTTTGCCAGCACTGGGAAGTGGCAGGATGGTCTTCAGAATGTATCAAGTGTGTAATATGGATTACTGAAGTTTTGTGAAGAATTTGCCTCATGAATGAAATGTTTTGTATTAGCTTAAGTGACAGGCTCCCCATCAGTCACTTCATTTTTCCAAGGCCACATCCTGAATCTCCTGTGGACTTTTGGGTGTTTTATTTCTGTATTTCAGATGTCTTCAGTGCTCGAGCCCCTGTTTATTGTGAACTAATGTTTTGGACTATTCAGTGTAATTCTACCAAAATGTGTATTTTGATCCTCCTTTATGTATATAATATAAATATGAGCCATTGTTCCCAACCATAATTTAAAGTGCAGTAAATAGTCTCTTTTTTTTCTTAACATGCTGTAGAAGCAAATATAGATAGATATTCAACCAGTTGTTTCCTGTGAATAGAGCTGATCATTTCTTTGTTGTCTTCCCTGTCCCATTGCCCCAAGGTGTCTCACTTCTTACCCACTGGATAGATTTTATTTGAGTACATATTAATATAGAAAAGCAGGGAATGAATGAACAAACAAAATTTACTAGATTAACTCCAGTATTTGCTATGATATTCTTTTAAAAACTTGGTTCATGATGCAGTCAAAGTTAAACTCTTTTAAATACTACTATCAGCTGGAGAAATGCTCCATTCTTCCATAGGACATGGACATGCTTTATTCACCAGTAAAAGTGATAGGGCTTAAAAGTGCTTAATTATCGTAGTGTTAATTTATAGTGTTAATTTGTTCCTTTCATTTCTCATGTATTACAGTCACATTCTGTGCAAGCCTGTACTGAATTATTCTGTAGCAATTAAGTTTTTGGAAGGATCATAGATTCATCCTCCATTCAGAAATAGACAAACATTTGCACTATTTCATATTGATAGGAAAGTGCCTTCTTTAAATGAAAGGCATGTTTATCGTTAAGATTTTATTCCTAGCCTTATCTCTTAATTATGTGGTATGTAGATAATTGAAAGCTGGGATGGGACGATGTGTTTTCATACCACTGAAATGTGAGCTGGGCAGGTTCAGAGAGCAGTTCCAGTTGAAATGTCAGAATACTTCGCCATATATTCTCAGAAACCATCAGTGGAATCTTACTGCTGTCTAGGCTATATTTTGACATTTTATGGCATAAACAACATGTTTTGCTCTGCCCAGAGACCGCACAGTAGGGCTACCATTGGAAGACAGTACAGCATAGATTATGCTCTTCCTGCAACCCCCCTCGCCCCCTCTCCTTTTCTTTTGGAGTTATACACGGCACTGTGGCTCGGAGGTCATTTGTTTCCCACAGCTTTACTAGACACTGTGGTGGGCAGGGGAATAATCTTTCACAAGGGGCTTGTTCATCTAAAATAAGTCTCTTTACTAGTGCTGGGAGAGCTGAGCAGTGTGTGTGTGTATTCCTTTGCATGTCATTTATTATGAAGCTCTCTGCAGTTTCTTGTGAACTTATTTTAGACTGATTTTGGCATGATTCTCTTTACACTGGATTCCTGTGTCTACCTGACCAAATTATGAGACATTCTTCTTTCTTCAATGCACTTATGAAAAAGCACATTTGGTTGAAACCAAAAGGAAAAAAAACGTGTTTCTTAAAATATATCCTAACTGTTCTCTACCAAGTACATTGTCCTCCTTAGAAGCATTTGAGAGCTAAGCATGTCAGAAGAAAGAAACTTTCTGAATATCTGATCTAACACATTTCTATGTCTGGCCATTTAAGCCCTCATGTAATTCATTTGGGAACCCTGACTGGGTCATAGTTCCTAGTTGCATTTTACCTATTTGCTGTAGGAAGCACTGATGTTCCTAAGCATTTAAAAACCACTTTGAGGTTCTACCGTATTACAACCAAGCAGTATATATGTTTGAGTCAATAAATAAGATTCATCATTAAATTCAGAAAAAATAATAATACATATATTTAATAGGAGAAATTTTTGGAGGGTCTTGGTGGGGGGTCACAACAACCATTTGGCACTACTGCATGGTACCTAAAGGAGCAGCAATTTAAACAACAACAAAAAAAACCACAAGATTTTTAAAAAGTTTTTAAAGGCGGGGTGGTGGTGGTGGTAGCTTGGGAACCACACACACAAAGTGAAATTTTTGGCATCATGGTCTTACAGCAGGAGACCCACTGGATCAGTCAATACTAAAAAAAAAACCCCTCAAATTTAAAAAGAAATAAAAAGAAATTAATGACAGATCTTGCGGAGTAATGGAGGCACACCAACATATTGGGGTGCTGAATAAAAATATTTAAAAATAGTTGATAATAGTTGATGGTAAAGTCTTTTGGAAGGCAATTATAGGAGCTGTGGTTCTCATCACTTTCACTCAGTGACACTTTGATGTGGGGTTCCTGACATAGGCCATGATAAAAAGTAATCCATATTGAGCAGAACATACACTTGGGCTTTTCAATTCCCAGTTTTCAGGAGAAGACGGTCCCAAAAGTTCTCCAAGGTTAAAAACCTGCTGGAACACAGCATACACCCCCTGAGGGCTTATGAAGAAGGTGAGCGGATTTGGACTTGACTATTTAATTCTTGTGACTATCATAAAGTGTAATTATTGTTTCTCACTTTTTACTCAGTTGGCTTATTCCTCTTATTTTCAGTTCTTCTCCTTATCCCTCTTCTACTTTGCCATATGAGTGGGCTGTTATTCTATAACTTCCCTCCTTCAGTACCTCCTTCCTCTTTCATTTTACCTTCTCCTGAGTATACTGGATGGAACTTTTCTGCCAGCTATTGCATATACAAAATCTTGAGTAGTTGTTTGTCTACAGAGCTTCCTCTATTGCTCTTGCTCTTTGCACTGCTGATGGAAGCTTCAGCAGATAGTATCATATCGTAATAATAAAAAAATAGGTGGAGTTATAAAACACTCTCAGCATTGGTAAAGTTTTAGAACTAGTAATTGAACAGTGGCCTTGCTGTCTCAGTTTTTGGTTAAAATGATGGGATGGTCCTTATGTTGGTAACATATAAATTAAACCCCCATTGCCAGTAGAAGATAATGGCCTTTTCCATGACCTTCTTCGAATGAAACAAAAAGCTATTGGTAGGGCAAAATTTCATAGATGTGGATTTGTTTGAAGAAAAAGTCAGCTCTCTGAATTAGATAATTGGATAGCTGTTCTGACTGCCTTGAGGGTTCTACCAAATATATAATTGCATTAGTAACTTCATTGTCTAAATTAAAAAACAGCCAGCTTGCTGTTGTACCATTTCATTCTCAAGTGCTTTGGGATATGAAATCATGAATCTTCTGATTGAAGTGTGCAATGTGGCCTTTGTATAATGTGTGTTCGTAGAAAGTGTAACCTATCAGACCATAGATAAATAAGCTGTGCTTTATATAAAAGCAGAATCTAAGGGGTTAAAGGTTATAGATAACCCTTCTGAGAAGTGCCTTTTTCTGACCCTTTGTAAGATGCAATGAAAAATATATCTATGTCATAGGTCTTTAATTTAAGATTAGTATGTTCTAGGGTGGCGCTGTGGTCTAAACCACTGAGCCTTGGGCTTGCTGATCAGAAGGTCAGCAGTTCAAATCCCCGCGATGGGGTGAGCCCCTGTTGCTTGGTCCCTGCTCCTGCCAACCTAGCAGTTTGAAAGCACGTCAAACTGCATGTAGATAAATAGGTACTGCTCCAGTGGGAAGGTAAACGGTATTAGATTCCCAGTACGGATTTTTGCCTGTATATAAACTGGAAACAGTTGCATTTTGTAGGGTGCGCAAGTTACCATTTTCACCTGCAGTTCAGTTTACTTCTACACTATTAGGCAGCATCCAGCTGTTTAATAAGTACTAATACTTAGTATTTGTATGTTTTTGAGCCTGCCTTTGGCCACCTGTGAGTTCATCGTTAAGGTCCACGAATAATAATACGCTGGAGGTTCCAACCCATAAGGTGGCTAGGTTGGTCTCAACCAGGGCCAGAGCTTTCTCAGTTTTGGCCCCAATCTGGTGGAACGCACTGTCTCAAGAGACTAGGGCCCTGCGGGATCTGATAGCCTTCCGCAGGGCCTGCAAGACGGAGCTGTTCCACCTAGCTTTTTGTTAGTTCGACCCAACCTGACCCTCGTGGTATAATATAATACTGTAAATAAGACTCTCTCCTATTCTTTCATATTCATGGGCTGCTGTGTTAAGATGGTTTTTAATTTTTAATCTTTTAATCTGTACAGTTAATTAATTGTTTTCTTTTTATGCTTGATGTTTTTATTGTGATTTTAGTGATGTGAGCCGCCCTGAGCCCGGTGTTGCCGGGGAGGGCGGGGTATAAATAAAAATTATTATTATTATTATTATTGTGCCAGTTGAACTGGAGAATTCCCATTTCACTGCTCACTCTTAACTAGTACAGTACCCCACTTCATATTATTAGTCATATTTTATCCATACCCGCATAATCTGTTTACAAAAAAATTCACTTTTCTGCAATCAAATGTTGAAAATCTACACAGATATTAATTTTAAATTTTTTTACCTATTTTCTTTTTTGCAAGTTTGCAAAAAGCAAACTTTCTGTATATGTGATGACACTGTGAAATACTGGATCCAAGGGTATTGGGTGTGACCTGTGCCTTTATGTTGATCAGTGCGGATGAAGGGTGGTATGCAAATTTAATAAAATAATAATAATAATAATAATAATAATAATAATAATAATAATAATAATAAAAATAGATACAACTCCCCACTCCCCTGATTAGCATGTAATCCCTAAGTTTATTTCCTAGTGTACACTCAGTGTATCTTGCTAAAATAATGAAACCTTAGCTGTTCAAAATATGTTTGCCCTGAATTTGGAGATTAAATCTGAAAGCGAGTTACTTTTCTTTCTTTTTTTGCAGAGGTGTGTGTGTGCTTTGATGCACTATATTTTGAGGACAAAAGGCGTGTTCACAAATTTAATGGTACCTCCCTATAGAGCAAGCTGTTTTATCCTATTAAGAAGGGGATTTTGCTTCATCTAAAGTTTTTTTTTCCCTTTTGGGGGCGGGAAGAATAAAAAGTCACTCCCAAAGTAATGACCTTGGCTTAGATATATTTTTGTGGGAAATATGTGTTTGGGAGCTATATTTGGGCTTATGTCAAAGCATGTCCTCCCTTGATAATGTTTTATATCTTTTTTTAGGAGCAGTAGGATTTTATTGAGCATATAATTTATTTAATGGTGCTTATCTGCTGGATCTGCTGCTTTTAGTTTGTGGTTATATTGCTCTTTGATACTATATTTATTTTGTAATTCTTTTCATTGTTGTTGTAATCCACTGGGGGGGGGGGAGAGAAGAGAGCATCATGAAAAATTACAGAACAGAGAGAGAGAGAGAGATGCAAACCTCGAAATGGTACTAAAATCTATGACTTTTTAAATTAAAATGTAAGTTGTCTGATGTGTTTCGATTAAATCCTTACTGAGAGTTGCATGATTAGTTGTTGTTTTTTAACGCTACAGCAGGGCAACATGCTCAGAACCATAATTCCCTACTGGAATTATGGGAACTTTGGAGTTGATGCTTTTGACAGGAAGTGAAAGGTTTTGAGCATGTTTAAAACATTATTTCAAGGCAATGAGCCTGCTTCCCTATGTGTCTGGGATCTGGGGGTCCCCCAAATGCTGGTTACACCCCTCCCAAAAACACACACATACTTTGAGAAAGTAAGGTTTTTGTTTCTTTGCTTGAAAGAGAGTGGATGTCCTATCTAGGTTTTGCAGTCTTTCCTTCTGGCTGCTCACAAAATCCGCTTGAGAAAAGTTCAGTACAGTATTCAGAAGGAATAACCAGAAAATGACTGTCAGTGCAAGTACAGGGACATCTGTCCATGCCTAGTCTGAAGTTGGTGAGGCATTTTTGACTATAGAATAGACGCTGTGGAATTCCTTCTTCAAAGAGGTTCACCTGCCAGTATTGCTACTTTCTTGTGTGAACACACAATACTTGGTTTTTTTTTAAGAAAGTGCTTGAGCTAGTTTAATTTTGCTGCTGTAAAGTTTTTGACTGTTAGGATCTGATCTTCTGTGGACTTTCCAACTCTTGTCTTGTCTTTTGTCTTTTTCTTGATTTTGTCATTGTGGGTTGCCTTGAAGGCTGGAAAGACCACTTTAAATCAGATTGGAATTTGGGTGAATTTACACTGCCTTGCAAATAGAGATCATGGTATAGGTGCCCACTCCCTGCTCTAGTTGACTGAGCCACCCTCCCATGCTCCCTGTCTCCTCCTCCTTTGCAGCTGCACTCCTTTTATTCTTTAACGCGTCCCTTTTTCCCCACATCCCCACTTCCGGGAACTGGGGGCAGGAGGACCTGGAGGAAGTGCTATTAGAATATTTCAATGCTTTGGCTCTTCACTTTTACCAAATATGGAAAATTCCATCTGATGTGAAATGAAGACTGCAAGTGGACTAATGCCCCCTTACTTCAATTTTCAGTACACTGAATTTGGTACGTAGCAATATTTCATATATATTTGCCTACAGTCATATTTCCAATTCAGGCAAATATCCGTTCTACAGATGAGCATATGCATGCTTATGTTATGTTCTCAGAGAAAATAAAATACTTGGCTTGTTAAGCCTGTTAAATTTGTTAAGTTTTACATTCAGCCTAATTAAAAAATTTTGATTTACAATTGTAATAGAGGAGGCTCAGAACATATAATCTTTTTATGACACAGATTCATCATTTGGCACTTTATTTGTTGCTCCTTCTTTGTCACTAGGTGGAATATGTCAGATCTGTAGGAATTGTTCACTGGGAAGAATACAATTTGAGAATTCAGAGCCAGGAAGGTTTTTTTAATAATAATAATAATAATAATAATAATAATAATAATAATAATAATAATAATAATTTATTATTATTTGTACCCCGCCCATCTGGCTGGGTTTCCCCAGCCACTCTGTGCGGCTTCCAACAAAGATTTAAAATACATTAAAATGTCACACATTAAAAACTTCCCTAAACAGGGCTGCCTTCAGATGTCTTCTAAATGTCAGGTAGTTGTTTATCTCTTTGACATCTGATGGGAGGGAGTTCCACAGGGTGGGCGCCACTACCGAGAAGGCCCTCTGCCTGGTTCCCTGTAGCTTTGCTTCTCACAGTGAGGGAACCGCCAGAAGGCCCTTGGAGCTGGACCTCAGTGTCCGGGCTGAACGATGAGGATGGAGACTCTCCTTCAGGTATATATGTAAATAAATGTTACATTATCTGTCTTTCATTTGGTTAGTTGAATTGATTACCACAACCTTTGCTCATTCTAATGAGTCTGATTCAGATATAAAAGGAAATAATACTGATGTTAATTTAACTGTATTTCCCAATGTTTCCTGAACTGGATACCACATTTTAAAATTTCCTTTCCCCTGAAAATGATGGCATTGTTTGGATTATCTTTATTCCTTTTGACATAACAAGGATGGAACATAGCTAATGTTTTGGTATTCCTTCTTTGCAGCTCCTTATGTATAGTTGGTGCCCTGTTGATCAATTTTATAGATAAATGTGCCTGTAAAACAGTACATTCAGTATATACTTTTCAACAGTCTTGAAAAGTATAGAAGTCTTTTGGATCCCATACTAGAGCCATCATAATTCTGAATTGACAAAAGTATGTTTCTTTTCCTATACCTATTTTGCATCTGTACTGTTAGCAATCTGAAAGAATAAATACTACAAGACTCTAGAATTGAGATGTGCAAGCAATTTTAAACAGTGGGTAGGTAAAGTTAACTGTCAGTGCAACAGCAGTGATCTCTTTGTTCCTGAAGCCAAATAATAATCCTGATTTAGAAACTATTATAGGGGCCAAGCCTTACCACACGGGCATCTACTCTTTCCTTTCCCTTTCCCTTTTCCTTTTTGCTGGCATACATAATAATTGCTGGTATGGGCAGAGTTAAAAAGTTGGATAATGAGAGAGTAACAGGAGGAACAATCAGGGAGGCGATAATGAAATGATTATTGTGCACAACGGAACTCAGTGAATGTCTCTTGTTCTGAAGAGGGAAGCTAAAGTGAAGGATTTTTTACTCTAATTGCCTTTAAAAACAAACTGTTAGATTAGCTTTAATTAAGGATCTTGTTAGCACTGCTGAGTTTATGTCTCAAAGCCATGTAGGTATAGAGAAGGCACAAAAATGTATTGCTGTGTGACTTTAATAATAATAAAAAGGCTATAAATCTCCTCCGGAACAAATGAAGAACATATTATCATTGACTGTGAGTTATGGTAGTCATCTTTAATTCCAGCAAAGGTAATTTCACATGCTCCAATTACTTACCGGTAGCATTCACAGTATAAACACCAGCATGGTATGGTGTTTATGCCACAAGCTTAGGTGGTGGGAGGGGGGGATCCCAATGGAAGCTTGCCTTTTCTTCCTAGTCCACCATTTTAAAAAAAAAAAAATTATGTGTTTGCCAGATACTGTGTTTATGCCTTGTTCATTTCACGAATACTTCCAAAGCTACTGTATATCCTAAGTCTAGATCACTCAAGGGCAGTATTGTCACAGAAATTGGGGCTAGGTGAGGTTCCTGTGCATCACTGCACATTCAGTTGCTGCTTCATCCTTTTGGGATCATACTGCAAAAGAAGAGACCACCCATGCATACTATTCATAATTATCTGTCTAAGGTGTCATCTTATAATAGTACTCTTGACTGGCAATTTCATGAGACGCTGCAGAATTAATCTTCACTCATCTAGGCAGTAGCATTTGGGAAAAGAGGTGATACTCCCCTCTATCCACCTTAGAAGAAAAGGTTTTTGTTTTTTTTACTGTGTGTACTGTAAATTCCTATTCTGGGAGAATACACGGAGAGTAATCTACCCAAATGAAACACATTTGGCCTTGCTGGATCAGACCAAAGGAACGTTAATTCAAAATCACAGTGGCCAACCACATATCTGTGAGAAGCCCATGCCTCTCTTTCAGCATTGCATGAACAGCCCATGGACTTGTAAGCAACCTGTACTCTCTCTTCCTCTGGCTCAGCCACAAGGAGCAAGTCATAATCCCCCCTCCCCACTGTTTTAACTAATGTTAGAACCCCAACAAAAGGTAACTGGTCTCAACTAGAGAAACAAATGAAGGTTTGTGAAGTTGGCTCTTCCTCCTAATCTATAGCTAAGAGCAGTACAGATTTAAATTCAGAGGTAATGATACTCAGTGGATATTAGGAAATGGAAGCAAAAACAGTCTTGTGGAAGTACCGGTAAATGAACCCAAAGATTGTCTATGTCATGCTAGAGTCTCTAGACCATTATTTAGTGTTTCATCTGAACCAGGCCATAAACAAATGTGAGGAAAATAAGGCAGGAGCACCTAGGGATGCCCACTTCACTTCTTTAAACTGTATTTTGTTAACATTTGCACTGTTGCCACATTGGCATCTGCATTGTTTGTTTATTAGTGCCAGGAGATTCTGCTTTGCAGAATGCTCTGTTTTGGAAGGCAGGGAGATCCCTCTCCCCGAATGAGCAAAATGCAACTCTATATTCCACTAGGCTGGAGTGTTTTAGAAGGCTAAGACTGCCCTCTGTCCACTATCCAGAATGAGAATTTATGGTAAGACTTTTTAGATGATCAGAAACATGAAGTTTGCATCTTCAAAGCATCAAATTCAATTTGTCACATTTGGCAGAGCCAGCATCTGATCTAAGCCTGGAAAGTAAATTGCCTTTCACCTCCCGTAGAGAAAGTCTCTATGGGTCAGGGCTGAAATCCTTGGTAAAGTGCTCAAAGGAAGTTTGCATCAGAGCTGCCTCCACCACATCTGGCCTTGTGAATAAATAGGACAGTTATTTCTCAGTACAGCCAAATATCTGACATACAGGACTACAAATATTCACATACCCCACTGTTGCCCCCTCCTGTGTCTCAAATATTTTTGAGAGTGCTTTAAAAGTCAACAAAGAAGGACAAGTTACCATATTCACTTGGTTCCTGTGACAAATTCTACAAAAGACCAAAGAGACTTTTAAAGTATTACAAAATGTGTGTTTATAGTTGATTGGCTGTACAGCCATTCCTTGATATCCAGGAACATCTGTCCAGCAATTCAGACACCCTGGGAGCATTCTGTTCTCAGCTTGAGGCACACTTTTCCTCTAAACAAATGTTGATTGTTTCCTAAAGCAGCATTCACATGTTGTTCTGACTTAAATGGTGTCACTCTCTGCTTCAAAGGTGTACTGGTTTGGTAGGATGAATAGAAGAGATCCACATTTTATTGTGACAAACATTTGTTCAGTTGGTGACTTGGTAGGGTTGAAACATGGAAAGGAAGAGTTTGGTTTCTGAATTTCTATTTGTCTATAATCAATCCATATTCTGCATAGTTGTTGGGTTGCATACTTTTCAGACAGCCTCAACATGTTGTATTTGAAGAACATCTTTGCAATTAATACAGCTTCGTATGCTCCAGTGCACAAGATGTTCAATGTAGAAATGCAGGGTCCCAAGATTTTAAAAAATGAAACTGTTTTTTAAAACGTTTTAAGAAAAGATGACACGGCGACATTTGATCAAGCTGACTGACATAACACAGCACTTTTCAGACCTGTCAATTTTTGTTCCCCTCAGTTTCTAACATTTCTAATCATAAATTTGGTTAACCACAGTTCCACATCAGTTTGGAAGGTTAGGGTTTTTTCTGAGCCCCCGGAAAAATTCATCAGCATTACGGTACACATTTCTCCTTCTATGCCAATTGTTGCAAGCAATACCCCCAAATATAATGCATCTCTGTACACATTTTGTGTTGGAGAACTGCGCCACAAAATTAGGAACAGTGCGAATTTCAAAGGATAACTGTGCTTTGTATCACATATTGTTTTGGAAAGTGTGAATTAGGTATGTTAGAGTAGCTGGGGAAACCCAGCCAGATGGGCGGGGTATAAATAATGCCCCGCCCATCTGACTGGGTTAACATTATGTTAACATTAAAATGTGAACCAAACCAAATTTCTCCCCTGTTGCTGTTTGCCAGGCATTCAGCTTGAATGGGTAAGAGCAAAAACGTGTGCAAGGGACTGACTGGGAGCACACGTATAGTCTCCACTCCCAACATTCCCATATGCACTGGGTGTGCCCATTTCACCCTCAACAATCCCACTGAGGGGAAGTTCTGAAGAGAGAGCTTTAAGTGCTTTGGGCTGAACACACTTGGAAGCTTCTTCTCTGACAGGCTTGCTCATCAGATTCTGTTCCTCTTAAAGAAACAGTAGCATATGCCACCATAGGGTGTGTGTGTGCAAAGGGGACTGTGGAGGAGGAGAGAGGAGGAAGCAAGGAAATGGGGCTGCAGGATAGAAGTGGATGGCTACTTCATACCTGGGTAGAAGGTGAACAGAGTGCTTATGAGTTGCACTCTGTGGGAAGTGGAAAATGCAGGAGGTTATCCGGGTGGTCTGTATGCAGAGGGAGATTGCACTGGGGGCATAGCTGCCAACTTTTGGATTTGAAAATAAGGGATGCCGCAAGGGCAGTGCAATGGCACCAAGTAGCCTCGCCACCCTGCGCTCCAGAGGCTGTGCGCAAACGGGTGAGCGAAAGAGCGAGCACATAGACGACAGGCAGGCAGGCTGTCTGTCTGGTTGGGCATGAGGGTCTGGTTGCACAAGGCATGCAAGCTCTGCCCCCAGTCGGTCTTAGACTCCTTTTTGGCAGCCGAGCAACGCAGCTGAGGAGCCTCCCTGGCTGGCAGGGAGGGAGAGGAGCTGCTTCCTTTGAAATCCGGGAAATTTAAGGGATATCAACAATCCGGGATAGCAGCGGGAAACGGCATTGGAATAAGGGAGTTTCCCGCAAAAAAGGGAGGGTTGACAGCTATGACTGGGGGAGGCATGGATATGGGGGTTTAGTTGACAGCAGGAGTGTAAAGTGGGGGTGCAGAGTCGAAGTGACTTCAGAAATAGGAATAGGAAGATGAGAAGGCGGTTAGTAGTTGCATTGGGTGGGAAAGGGAATGTCTAGGAGGTTAATGTGAGGAGTGGAGTGAGCAGGGGGAAGAATCTTCCCCCCCCCCAGTAAATATATATAAGCAGCTTGTTCAAAATGTAAAGCAATGAGTAAAATGGTGTGAAAAACACATAAATGTCTGATTTTCCAGAAAGAAGGATCATAGCGAATAGTTTTGCTTGATTTCATTTATTTTATTTTTGTCTCTTTACATTTAATAAAGAGAGGAGAAAGGAAAGAAAGCATGAATAACAATTGCTTGAAAGGAGAAAAAGAAAAAAGAAAAGCTTAAATATTTGATAGTGCATTAAGAACAACAGCAGCAGGAAAACTTGAGGGAAAATATCATCTGTTACTTCTTCATTCCAAAAATGAATAAACAAGGCCCGTCTCTCAATGAATTGGTCTTAATGGCTATCATTTACCACTTTCCTTTTATATGTTTCCTTTTAACATAATAAAATGAATGCTAAAATATAAATGGCTAAATGTTTTTATGACATAAATCTTATTTTGAAGTGACAAGGATACTTTTGTGCAGATAAATGTTGTAAGAGATCAGTTAACATTTCTACATCCCACATTTTAAACCTCTGACTGTTCTTACAGGGGCCTAAAAATGCATTTAGACAACAGATGTGGTATATGGAATGTGTGGGAATATACTTTGGGGGCCACCTGTCCTGGGATTTGGAAGACAGACCCAATTTGCAAGCACTGCTTTTTGCACTGGTATTAACACATTCATTCATGCATTCTCTCTCTTCCCCCCCCCAGCCCCCCTTGAAATAAGGGTTATAATGTAACATTGGGTTAACTATTTTTCCTATGGAAATTTGTGATAGCGAGAAAAAAAATTCTTTAAATATGCATCATCATCATCATCAACATCAAGTTAATAATAAACTAGTCTTTGCCCCCTTTTGCAGTTAATGTAGAAATTTATGGCATGGACCATTTTAATAGCATTTAACCATGGATTGCTGTTTTGTAGTTCTTTAGATATTAGGGGCAAGCTACCTAGTGTACTCATAAGAAGACACAGCAGCCTTTCTAAAGAGAAGCAGCTTCTGGAGGCCATCGCTTGGATGCAGACCCTGGTTCTCACATGTGCCTTCAGAGTATGCCTTTTTGTGGAGCAAAGTTGTTCAGGGAGAGTTGGAGTCCTATCAGATGGAAATTTTAGACAAGCAGAAGGCTCTACTAACATCTAAGAAGGAGAACCGCAAGTTCAAGCAGGGTTAGTCCTTTCTGAGACAAAAGCCATCTTACAAGCTTTGGAATGCAGTTGGTTTTCAAGCCATAAAGGCACAACCAGCTTAAGTCCTCAGGGTCAAGGTCTTCTGGGCCACCATTCTCATCCACTGCAGCCATTTCTTCATAACCCAGATTCCAGAATTGGCCCCAAAAGACCCCTCCTCCTGACACCAGGGAAGTTCCTCCTCAGGGGGTCATAGGAAACCAGCTTCTTACATTTTCACATCTTGAGTTCAATGATAACAGACAGGTGGTTCCTGAAGACATTCAGGAGGTTGTTAGTCTTCCAAGGGAGTACTTTGCCCCAACGCCTCAGTCCTCCTGGGCAGAAAAACACTTGGCCTATGGGATAGCAATCCATCACCTCCTTGAGATCAAGTTGATCTCCCGCATTCACATCCACACTAATCTGGATTTGAGTGGCTGAACAAACATATTGACCACAAGTGCTTCAAATTGAAGTCTCTGACTCTTGAGTTCCATTGCGCAGGTTCTGAACAGGGATGACTGGATGGCGTTGATTGATCTCTGTTGGAGGCCTACCTACAGTTCCTCATCCCAGAGGTTCTATTAACACTGGGCCCTCCCTGTGGGCCTCTCCACAGTCCCCAGAGTATTTGTGAAGGTTTTGGTGGCCATTGTGACATATCTGAGGACCTTGGGCATGTGGGTGCAGACATACCTGAATGTTCTTTTGTTTTGGTTCACCTTGAGGGAGAAATGCAGATGGGGCCAGAATACTAGACTGGAATGCCTGCAAATCCATGGCTTCATCATAAATTGGGAGAAGAGTTCCTTGGAACCCACTCAGCATGTCACCCACTCCGAGGTTCAGGATGCACCACTTGGAGGAGCTTGGGGAGAAGTAGACCCTCCCCATATATCAAGTTCTCGTGTCACTGGCCATGGATCTGATGGTTCTGATGCAGCTTCTGGGCATGATGGTGCCCTGCCAAGATCTCATTTCACGGGCACATCTACACACCTTACTACTTACCAGACTCAGATTATGGAATCCATACGACATCTCCAGATTGTTATACCACATAATCTCACAAAGAGCTTTGTTGGTGGGTGGTCCAGCACAGGTGCCGGGGGGGGGGAGCCTTGAGGAGCTTCACAGAGAAGTTATTGCAACAGATGTCAGTCTGTATGGCTAGGGCCCCCACCTGGGGACTGTGGTGATTTGGGTATGTGGAATCAGCAGGACTCCCAGTTCAGTGTAACCTGGTTGGAGCTCAGTGTGATCTGCCTGCCTGCCTTGGATTTCTCCCCTCACATTCAAATGGTTCCTTAGAGGGGTGGGTCAGTGGAATCCTCTGATGGTCCATTGGTTTCCTGTTTGGAACCTTAACTATGTGTTGACTGCCTTTATGGGCCCACCCTTTGAACTTATGGCTTCATGTGAGCTCAAATTTCTGTTACACAAAATTGTATTTTTTGTGGGAATCACCTTAGGTAAGCAGCGTTGTCTTAGGATTCTTAGCTTTGTATTTTTCACAGGGACAAGGTGCTTTGTAAGCCAGACCCAGCATTTATTCCAAAGGTTATATCTGTTTTTATTCTTCTCACTTTTAGTCCAAAGCCTTCTAATTTGGGAGAGATGGCATGGCACACACTAGGTGTTTGTAGGGCTTTTCATTCCTACCTGGCAGGGTTCAGGAAGTTAGAAGCACTATTTGTGACATTTTGTGGGAGGTCCTTGGGGGCCAAGATCACCTTGTCATCCATATTCAGGTGGTTGTAGGAGGCCCTGGTTGAGGTTTCTTAGCCTTTGGTGAAGGCAGTACCAGAGGGGCAGACTGCACACTTGCTCTGGGGAGCAACCACCTCATCAGCTTACATTGGTAGTTTCTCCATTTCTGAGAGTTGCAGATGGGCTACCTGGGCATCCCTCCATGCATTTACTAAACATGATAGAATTGATACCTTCTCTTTTGCAGATGTGGCCTTTGGGCATAGGGTGCTACAGAACGTGGTCACATTCTGACAGGCCTCTGCAGAAGTCCACCCAATTTATTTTTTTTACTGCTCTGCTATATCCCAGAGGTCAGAACTGCTCTCTGCGAAGCACCGGGAGAAATAGAAGTTCATGGTAAACAGACTTCCATTTTTCCTGTCTGTTGGATTTGAGGAGGCTGAGAAAGTTGAGACTTGCCGGTGGGGAATCTCACATTTCATTTTTAAAAATTACATTTCTAGCCCATGTGGTTTATTGTAATATATCTGATGGTGGATATTTCAGATGCTTGCTTCGTTGTTGAGCAGGTTGGACATTCCTGGATGAAAGAGTACTGTGGAAAAGGAAAGTCTTTAAAAATTGGCAAAGTAGCAAGAAACTGAGGCCAAATCTACACAGATACTTCCTGTGCTCTCAGCACAGAGAATACAATAGGGAAAGGATAAGATACAATGAACCAGTGCTTCTTTTTAAAAACACAGTGCAGGCACTTTAAATTCCCTGCAGTGCTCCAAGCCACTGACAGTTTTGAGGTATGCGTGTGCATTCATTTTTTAAAAATCTTTCCACTCTAAAGTTTGAGTTTGGATGTTTGCTTTAAATGTACTCAACATCATCGCAGGAAAACAACAGTGATTATATTATGGTGATAGGGTCACACACACACACACACACACACACACACACACACACACACACCAACCACTTGCTAGTGATGGGATTCCCAGGACTCTCCCAGCGCTGTGTTTGAGGGAGGGGGGCAGCTCTGTGTGGCGCATGCTAGAGAATGGGCTCAGTTAAACCTGAGTGTGGGAACTGCAGCTTTAAATTCTTTAAATTTAAGTCCCCAGGGCTTGTTACACACAAAACCTCAAGCGTTATCATTAGGGGGTTATGTCTGAAATTTTTGTGTTTGCTGGAGGGAGTTCTTATGATTAAAGAGAGCAGTTTTCAATGAGCAAGACAAGTTCTGATCTGTCCTTTTTTTCACCTCGACTCGGGGCAAAGACCAGCAGCTTGAGGTTGACCCCTCGAAGAAGCTGGCTCTGAAAAGGAAGATGTGAAAGGCTGGAAATGCTCTTTCTAATGCTCTGCTCTGGAGCCAGGAAAAGGCAGCTGCTTCTGGCCTTTCTATTTTTTTCCCTGATAGCTGAGAGCTGGGCTTGTTGCCATATCTGTTTGTCTGTCTGTGTCTCCTTGTTTTTCTCAGAAAGCTTCAGAGGCCAGTTGCCCGTAGCGGGTTGCTGGGAACAGAGGTCACTCCTTGTATCGTCTTAACTCTCCATGCCAGAGCGTTCATGCTTGAATAGGAAACAGCAAGATCTGTCAATATAGGCCTTTTCTTCAGAGCTTTGAGTCTGCATTCTCCACGGCCATCTGTTCCCTTTCACCCTTTTGGACAATGTTGCTATTTGAAACTTCTCTCTCCCCCCCTCCCCCCTCCCCATCTCTATTACAAAAAAAAAAGTTTCTGTGAAATAGTTTGGACTCTAACATCCTTAACTATACTTTTAACTAGCTAAAAATGACATTAAAAGTGACAGGGGGGATCAATATTTCACAGGAGAGACAAAAACTGTACAGCCCAAACAGTCAGTATCTTTTTTTTTCTTCATGTGGCTGTGTAGGAATTACTTCATTTAAAGCAGTGATGGTTCTTATTATGTTACAGACGTGGGCTGTGTTTGTTGTTGTTATGAGAGGTATGGCACCAGCCCCTATAGACCATAATGTATACATACACCATTAACAAGGCTGACATTCTAAATTTCTTGTTTTCAAGCTGCAAAAACACTCTGCATCTTTATAGTCTTGTTAAGAGTCTTGTTGGGCAACTGAAAATCAGCTTTGGCTGTATGGAAAGTTCAAAGTGGATTATGCCTGGCCATGAAGTGAAGTTGTCATATAGCTGGAGCTGATCTGCACTCCTGGGATTTGGCAGACATTGTGCTCAACATAAATTTCCTAACAATAAGCAGTATCTGGTGAAGTAGTTCCATTTGTGCAATGCAACGTCCCCAATATCTCCTCCGCAAATCTGTTCTAGAGGATTGGGGGAACCCCTGGAACAGATTTAGGGGCTGGAGAAGAGGAGGGGACTTTCCTTTGCATAGCCATAAGTCATTGCCCTAACGAACAACTTTGTTGGATACTGCCCAATATGAGACAACACACACAAGTCCTTATTGTTGGTGGTGATGATGGTGAAGACAGCTGTGGTAGAATTGTGAAAACGGTCCCAAGCCTCTTCAGGGCCTTATTTTTAGGCACAGTACAGATTTCTAGTTGGTAATAGTCCTTGTCTAGGACTAGGGGAGAAATACTCCAATAGTTTATTGAGAGTGGGGCTCACCATTAGCAGTGGCACAGCCTCATCTATCTATAGATCTATACATCCCCCAGCCCCCAACCCCCGCTGCTGCAAGTGGTACCAGCAGTAATAACTTGTTGGCAGTCTTCCCACCATTTTTCATCCTTTGCACATTCCTGGACCTAGCATCATTCTGGGGCTTGACAGGGAAAGAAGGTATACCTGCTGCCACAACAAAATGGTAGAAAATATTTGGAGAAAATTCTGCAAAGTGGCCTTTGTTTTCTAGGGAGAGCAGAAAAAGAAAAAGCTTAGAAAGCTTCTCAGAAAAATATATTCTACGCAACCTTGGTTCAACTCTGGTTCTTAATGTTATGGAAGCAATATGGTTTCGGTGACCTTGTTGCTGTTTTCCTATGCCTCGCTCCCACAATCTGGCCTCTGATGATGGCATATGTAATTTGCCATCTCACATTATTATTTTATTCCTACGTTGCCAAAGTACTGTTGAAAGAAGCCACCAAAGAGCAGTTGCTGCACTGTACTTGTTACACATGAATCAGCCCTGAATGACTTGGTTCATTTTATTTTATTTTCTGCCTGTCTTTTTGGGAATTGGCAGTCACACTAATAGAAGAGCATTGGAAGTTTAGCTGAGAGTAGTTGTAACCTGCTTCTTTGAGATCCTTTAACATTAAGAGCAAGATGTTTACTGCCTTAAAACCCAGTTGCATGGGCTGTTTCCCATACTGTCTGTAAATCAGACCTGTTCAATTTGGGGGACATTATGACCATGTTTTCTTTTCATGGCAGAGTTCTGGTATCTGTTTGTAAAGGTAGGAACAATGCTTCTCTTGTGTGAGTGAATGTGGTGTTAGTGTGTGGCATTTGATTATTTGGATCCGGCAGTGATGTTACTATTGTCTCAGATCTGTTTATTTAAATTATTATTATTTTTAAATAATGTCAATTTAGATAGACAGTCAAGTCAGATTGCAGGTGTGAGTAGGATTGTTCCCCTCCCCAACTCCCCTGGTCAATGTTAACACTCATATCTAGGCTTACATTTTTGGTTTTGTTCTTTCCTATGCTATGATTCTAGTTGGAACTCCAGGCCTTTACTTTTGAGTAGGGGAAAGTGATATTGCAGCTGAAAAGGTTGAATTTTAAATTGTCCCATGGTTCAAGCACAGGGAGGAAATAGTTCTGAACATTGTGACTTCCACAAAGAACAATTTGGACTAGCATTTAGATTAAAATCCAAGATGAAATAATTGCTTTCAAGTTGTGCCTATAATTAACAAAAGTACTGTTGGCAGACATACAAAATTCAGGTGTCCAAATTCTTTTGTGCCTCAAGCCTATATTTTTGAAAATTCTTGTAAAATGTGGCTATTGGCAGATGTGTCAACCAGATGGAAAAATCTAAATCAATTGGAAAGATACGTGGGTTCATTCTTCTCAGTAAGCAGCAATAGCAGTGAAGACAAACTAGAGAAGTCCCAACAATTCTATTGTCTAACGTTTGCAGTAGAATTATTGTGGTAATTACAACAGAAATGTACACATGGGGATATTAATTTACATTTAAAGAATGTCTTGTCAGGGTTCCCCTATCAAATTTAGAAGTGAAAAGAAGTTGAAAGCTCCAGCTATATCGGCCAGAAGCTAACCTGGAGCCTTGCTGCTCGTGCCATTCATCTCTGTTGAGGACCATAGTCCTCTTTTGGCTAAACCAGCTCTTAGCCCTTCCATGAATGGCCACTGCCCATTCTGTCCCTATACAAACTTCTGTGTAAGCCTCTCCTTTTGTAATCAGGCTTGATGCAGAAAGTACCTACTGTCTGGAGGTCACAGTCTTCTTGTTGCATCAAGCCTTTCACCGGTTCCTCATTCTCACCTATCCTATATATGCCTTGACTGCCTTTCTGGAGTTGACTCCAGCTGGCAATTTCATTTTGCTCCTCAGTGAGACACTTAGGCCCAATTACCTTACTGGAAAACACCCGGACCTAACAGGTCCTGGCTGCATGGGGGATATGGAATATCTGTGCATGATACTAACTAATGAGATTTCATGGTTTTCATGGTTTTCTGAGAAATGCGCTGGGCTAGTTGTTGTAGACCCCACTGGAATTGTGGCCCCTCTCACTAGTATTTCTTGCAAATCATTTTCATCTCAGCAGAGAGGAATCATGAAGGCTAATTCCACTTATGACACAGTTCAAGATTACTTTCAAGGATGAATCTGGAGGTCAGGGTTTAGCTTTTAAATCGCACTGAGATATTTTCCTTTTACCACAAGTTGAAATACATGTGGAATTGACATGAGCAATGTTTGATGAACTCATTTCCATCTGCTATGAGATCCTTGTCATAGTTTGATTCAACATGTATCTCCCCAGAAGATGAATGCAACAATTACCTATAAATAAAGAAATTTGTTCCCTACAGATGCCGGCGCAGCAACTTTTCTAATAGAACTCAATATATGCAGCTGGAAAAATCTTCCTGCACTGTACATAACTTTACCTTTGCTGAATATAGCTAAGTTTAATATGGATCAGTATGTGGGGTGGGGTGGGGTGGGAGTGTAAGATCCATCCCTGAAACTACTGCCCCCCCTTTTAAATATTTTTACTGTGAAGCTTAGGCAACTTTCTAGGTTTTAGCTTGTGGAATTTGTAAAAATGGCAAATCCAGATGATGGGTGAACAGCAGCAAAGAATGACATAACATAACAGCTGAGAGAGACTGGCGTGGGAAAATGAAATGCTTTACCCTGAGGTTTTGAGCATGGTGTGCAGAGGCGTTTGAATTTGCACTGACAGTTTCAAATCTCTCTTGTTTCTTCCTCAAGCTTTAAGGGACATAAGCATATGTAATTCAAGCATTCCACTCTCTCACAATCACCACATCCAATATGCTTAATACCATTGTATTCTCTCCTAAGGGAATAATTTTATATAATAGCTCATAGTAACACTCATAATATATTTACAGAAAACTCAGTTCTCCGAGTGTTGCGCTTTATGTAACTAAAACGACACCATGCACACACCTGAGAGAATGCTGTGAGCAGGCCTGGAGGAATTGAAAGGTTTGCAGAAGTACAAAGCCGGGTGAGGGGAGCCCAAAACGGCTCAGTTGGGACTGAGCATTTTGGGTTGCCAATGAGTACTTGCTGACAGTTGGATTTGGGGGAGAGAGGAACAGGATGAAGTATTCTGAAAGAAGAAAGTGCTGGCAGGCTAAAACCCTGAACAGAAACAGTCCTCACTGCAATTCTGCTGAGCTCAGTCGGTTAGAGTGTGGTGCTGATAACACCAAGGTTGCAGGATCGATCCCAGTATGGGACAGCTGTATATTCCTGCATTGCATAGACTAGATGATCCTCAGGGTTCCTTCCAACTCTGCAATTCTATGCTTCTATGCTAGTCTTCAGAAATGCTATTTGGGACTTCCATGTCCCTTCTTATGTACAGACAAGAAAGAAAATTCTTCCTTTTCTTTTTCCTAAATGATGAATAAGTAAATATGATTTTGCAGTAGGAACTTTTTTTATAATACAAGAAATTAGGATGAAGATGGGAAGATATTTGTAAACAGGATTGGTTGCAGAATCCTATCAAGGCAAAGGAAGAATAGAATGATAGAGAAAACTTGAGTTTTATAGGGACACTTTGTCAAGTTATGTTCAGATGAGAGAATTTTTCGGCCTGTCAAACAGTAAAGCTGAGAGAAATACTGCATTTGAAGAAGAGCATCAGGAGTTCTTGGTGATGAGAGTATCTATCCTCTTATACATTCTTATACTGCACCATCATTGCTGCAAAAGCAGCACAATAGAGTAACTATAAAAACAGAAAGAGAAGACAGTTAGAATATTGGAAGTTAAAATGTTTATTATTGTTAACCACGGACGTTCTTTTCTTTCAAATGAAAAGAGAGAATCTCATCAATTCTTTTAGGTTGTGGTTTTCTGCAACTCCTAATCTTAGCCTCTCTGTGCCACTATAAAACAACCAGCTGTCTTCCCACCTCCACAGAGTCTGTGAAACCTGATCATTTTACTCAGGGTTGGTGCATCTAGTAGATCATCTGGCTAGGATTCAGAACAGCTGGATAATTTCTTTCCTTTTTCCTTTTGGTTCTTTAGTTAGTAGACAAGAGCCTAAGTACTGGCTTGAGGCCTCTCACTGAAGGGTTTCAAAACAAAATGGAATCCACATGAACCCACTGACGCCAGGAGTTGAGATTCTCTAATGTAAAACATGTTGTGATGACAGTGAACCTGCATGCCACTTCCAAGGATCCTGAAATTAAAAACAAACATAATGTGATTGACCCGGTAGAGAATTCTCATTACTGTTCTTAATACTAAATCTAGAGCTTACATTATTTTCAGGGTGGAGCTTGGCTTAGATCTTTTGTTGTTTAGAAAAGCCTCATTAAGTCTCATTGGTTATACCGGGGGGTGGGGGTGGGGGGAATCTATTAAAAAGTCATTTTTCTAGCAAATATTTATATTCACATATTTGTTTAGGATTGTGATCTAAATGGAGAAGAGTGAACAAAAGTTAAAACATTTTCAAGAGCAACCAAAAATATGGGGGGGGGGGTATCCAACAAATTCATACTCAGTGTAGACCCACTGAAGCTCATTGACTTAAGTTACTCAAGTTACATTCTCCATCACCCCGTGATTGTATTTAAAATAAAAATTGAGGATCCCTGGGTGCAAGCAAAATGCTGCATTCTACACTAGCTGAAGCTTCTGGGCCATTTTCAAGGGCAGCCCCACATAGAGTACATTGCAATAATTCAAATGCAAGGTCACCATAGCATGCAAAATATATAAAATATAAAAAAAATTGTCCAGCAGCACCTTAGAGACCAACTAAGTTTGTTCTTGGTATAAGCTTTCGTGTGCATGTACACTTCTTCAGATACCAGAGTGCATGCACATGAAAGCTTATACCAAGAAAAAACTTAGTTGGTCTCTAAGGTGCTACTGGATACACACACACACACACACACACACACACACACATATTTCAACTGTGTCAGACCAACACGGCTACCTACCTGAATCTAGAACCATAGCATGCATTACTTATAGCAGGCTTTCCTGGTCCAGGAATTGTCAAAGCAAGCAAACTGGGTGGAGCTGGAAATAGCATTCCTTGCCACTGAAGACATCTGGACCTCCAGTTACAATTGTGGATCAGATAGTTCTATCAGCCTACATACCTGTGTGTGTGTGTGTGTGTGCTACCCCATCCAAAACAGGCTGTCTTCCTAATCCCTGCACCCAAAAAGCCTGTACCTTTATCTTTCTGGGATTCTATCATAGTTTATTTGCCCCTCATAAGCCCATCACTGCTTATCTACTACCTCATACCTTATCAGCGTATCTGCTACCTCATCTGATTCAGGTGGAAAGGAGAGGAATAGCTGTTGGTCATCAGCACATTTATACTACTTTGCTCCTAATCCCCAGAAATCATGAAGATCCTTGAATGGGGCAGGCTTTTCCATGGCTTATCAAGCTGCTTCGGTATGGGGAAAAGTCATATGTTGGGGAGGGCCCATAACTCAATGGTAGAGCATCTTCTTTGTATGCAGGTCAGGGCCTCCCCCCTCACCGGTCGTTCAATAAGGAGTCCGAGTCATTTGCCTTTGAAGCTTTTATCTGTGCTCATTATATTACAGTGCAGAGCTAAGTCATAAACATGTCTACTCAATCACTAGCAGAATCCGGAAGTGCTGAGCGGCGATTTTCCTGCCAGCAGAGCCACCCCGGAAAGCGAAAGCGTTTTTTCCTTCTTCTCAGTTTCTCCCCCGGATGTACTCCCTGGAAGCTGCCAGGTCTCTCCCTGCTTAGCTCGAGCCCTGGCAACGCCTTCCCTTCTGAACCGCTGCTACTCCCACTTCCAGATGAGTCCGTCGTTAGAATGGGCATCTGTTCTCTGTAAACACTCAGAGCCAGACTGCAAAGGGGAGGCAGATCCCTGACAATGCAGAAGGGACCAAGCTCAATCCCTGGCATCTCCAGGTAGGGCTGTATGAAACCGGAGGATCGCTGCCAACCCATGAAGAAATTATTGAGCTAGATGGACCAATGACTCAGTATAAGGCAGCTTCCTATGTTCCTTCCTATCTATAAAATGAGCTAGATTCTGCCCTTCAATACATCCACAGAGCATTGTGGATTGTCTGGTGAGCAGGTGATGTAGAGAAAGAATTTCTCTCCAAATTCAGTTTATTTGAACAGTATGTGCATCTTTGTATTATTATCCACTACCCCCCACTGTGTTTTATTTTTCACAAGCCAATGCATTGCATAGTGATTAGTTATATGTCATTTTTTTATTTATATGTAGTGCTGGCATACATGTTTGAATAGATTTCTGCATACCCCCCAAAACTTTGTTTATTAGTTCCTCATGGATCAGCAATGAAGCATGCGCCATGTCCTGGGTACGGAATGCACCTTGGCCGGCTAGTCCAGGGAATGAGATCATCCCTTTGGACATCAAAACTGTCAAGCGTACCTCCTAATCTGAAACAATACTGTGGAATGGAGAGAAGGGAGAGTGTGAGGCAAAAAACATGTGAAGGGCACCACATGCATGGAGACATGTTTTATTTAGCTCTCTTTAAAAACTCCTGCAGCCATTCAATTAGTTTGATTAGTATTGCCCCTCTGGTTTGTTTGTTCTTTTAACTTCAGTTTAAATCTATCGATACATTTATTGATTTAATTTCCATGAACTTCCACATGAGGGAAACCAATAATTCTGAAGGGAAAAAAGCACACCTCCTTAAAAAAATAATAATATATGCATATCTTTTTCCAAGCACTATCTTAAAAGCGGTGTTGCCTCCTGTGTCAGAGAAGGGGCAGTACTTCATCTAAGGTGGTGCCCACCAGTTGTTTTTTTAAGAGGTTCAAATGAAGAGCCCCACTGCAAATACTACAGGATTTTGTTCTCACAATGGCTAACCAAATGCCTGTAGAAAGCCCCGAAGCAAGACTCAATAGTCTTCTGTTAATGATCTCCAAAAACTGGTATTCAGACACATACTGTCATTTTATGGCAGTGATAGTTTAACTGTGTGAAGAAGTACTAACCTTTTGTCCTGAATCTTAACAGCAGTCACCCTGGTCCTAGTATTATGAGAGAGACATAATCTACCCCCTTTTTTTAAATTGTGCATAATTTTATATACCTCTACCATGTCCCCCACTACTTGCCCTTTTTTAAAACTAAAAAGCCCTAAATTTTGTAATTAGGGCCAACATATTGGTGTGGTGGTTGTTTTGTGGATTGGGGAACAGAGGGGGCGGGGCTTATTCGGGTCTCTAGAAAATGTCAGTAAAGTTGAAGATGGGATAAGGCAAGGGAGATGTGTGATAAAATGCACTATTAATCTTCTTCCATGGTCTTTTAAAAATTCATTTCACAGTTGAAATAATAGAATAATTTTTAAGCAACATATTTGAGCTCCTATCTCTCTCCCTGCCATTTCCAATTTCCTGCCCCTGAGACATCTGTTGTCTCCTGGTGTTTGGTGCTAAAAGAGGCAAAATGTCTGGCTCTTAACTGCCATTGAACTCTCCTGGGGACCTCCTCAGTTTCCTCCACAGTACACATTGCCGCTTCCTGATTTACTTCCCTCTATTTTATACAACATGCAGAGATTGCAGAAGGGGTATAGTGTTTCTCTTTTAAATAGAAACCTTCCCTGCAAGGGTCTCTTCCCACCCACCCCCCAGTTGCCCTGTAAAAGGGAGGTTGCTCTACCCCAAAATAGCTGTCTTGCACTAAAGCATATATGTGAGCAGCTCAGAGGGTCACACAAATAGTCCTGCCAGCAGTTGTCAAGGCAGGTGCTGCTGCAGCCTGGTACCACAAGTGTTTCCCCCCCAGAAATAAGGAAAGAGTAATTTATGTGCCTGTACTCTTTCTAACCACTGTGCCCCCTGAACCTGCCTCCACTGCTCACTCAGCCTACCTGTTGACATAAGTGGGAGTCCTGGGTGTGTACAGGAATGCAGAGGGCAATGATATATTTCATTCGCTTGCATGCTAATTTTAACTGTTTCCTAGCCACGTCCACATCTGGGTCGCAATTTTCATGATGTGAGAGTTGATAGAGGTGCAGAAATAAGAACTTTGGAAAGGTTGATTTTTCTCATGAGTCAGCCTTTGTCTTATACAGTGGTACCTCTGGTTAAGTACTTAATTCGTTCCGGGGGTCCATTCTTAACCTGAAAACGTTCTTAACCTGAAGCACCACTTTAGCTAATGGGGCCTCCCGCTGCTGCTGCGCCGCCAGAGCACAATTTCTGTTCTTATCCTGAAGCAAAGTTCTTAACCTGAAGCATTATTTCTGGGTTAGCGGAGTTCTTAACCTGAACCGTATGTAACCTGAAGCGCATGTAACCTGAGGTACCACTGTATATGTTGTGTTAGTTATCCCTGCTCATTTAATGACGTGGTGGAAAGTCTTCAGTACCTATATAATGGAGAAATCTCATTTAATTTTACACAATTATGAGCCTTTTCTTTTTGAAACTTCAGGGGTTTGAGGTGAAAGAATGAATATGAGTGTGTGTGTTTGTGGGGGATCCTTAAAATAGGAGTGAGAATTAGCAAAATTTGAAAATCTAATAGTCTGCAAAAAGAAGTTTTGAGAAAACTTTGTCATATTATTATGCTTTTGGATATAACCAGAAAAAAACATATCAAAGTGACTGGGAAAGAGAGCCAAGACAAAACACTTAATAAGAAGCATGGAAATGGATTTGAAGCGTGTGCCTCAACAGACTTTATGTACGAATGTGAAATAGAGGGTTGTTGTTTTTTAATTGACATACATCTGGCAGGTAACCCATGCATGACTTTGTCATATACAGTGGTACCTCGGGTTACAAACGAATTGGGTTACAAACACTTCGGGTTACAAACTTCGCTAACCCGGAAGTAGTATTTTGCCCCAGGATGGGAACGGAAATTGCGTGCCAGCGGCGCAGCAGCAGCGGAAGGCTCCATTAGCGAAATTGTGCCTCAGGTTAAGAACGGTTTCGGGTTAAGAACGGACTTCCGGAACGAATTAAGTTTGTAACCCAAGGTACCACTGTATACAGTAGAGTAGTCAACATTTTCTGGAGGTGCAGCTCAGAAAATACTAGTATGCTTCATCTTTTCTGGTTATGTTTTAAAATAAATTTAACTGAGACAGAGAAGCTAAAATTGGAAATGGGAACAAAATTGAAAGTAGAATCAAAAGTGAAATATTTAGGTCTGAATATAACAAAAAATAATACCGATTTATTTAAAAATAATTATATCCAAAAAAAGAAGGAGGTCAGAGAATTAATGAAGAAATGGGAAAACTTGAAATTATCATTGCTAGGTAGAATTTCGATGATTAAAATGATTATCCTCCCCAAATTTATGTTTCTTTTCCAGTCAGCGCCCATAATTATCGGTTTGAAATATCTAAAGGATTGCCAAAAAGACCTCGCCAGCTTCATCTGGCAAGGTAAAAAAGCAAGGATCAAACACGAAATTATGATTAAATCGAAAGAATTAGGAGGCTTCGGAGTTCCTGACTTAAAAACATATTATGAAGCTGCAAGCTGGAGTTGGTTGATAGATTGGTTAAAGCTTGATAATAAAGAACTACTAGCGTTAGAGGGCTGGGACAAGATATATGGCTGGCATGGATACCTGCTATATGACAAAGTGAAATTGCATAAAAGATTTACGAATCATCTAGTTAGAAAAGCATTGTTAGAAGTTTGGGAAAGGACGAAAAGAAAAATAATACAGACCACACCATGGTGGGCATCTCCATTAGAGGCTAATAATATATTAAAACATGAACCAGGAAAGAGGTGGTTGACATATGAGGCTCTAGTTGAAGAAAAAAGAGAGATACCCAAATTGAAAGATTATGAAATTCTAAAAACAATGGGAATAGGATGGTTTGAATATTTCCAATTAAGGCATACTTTTGAGAAAGATCTGAAAATTACAGGTTTCCAGAACAATACAACTAAATTAGAAGAAGTATTAGTAAGTAACAAAAAAACTCTTACAAAAATGTACAAGATATTAACTGAAGACCAAAAGGGAGAAGAGGCCAAAAACAAAAGTAAAAACATACAAAAATGGGAACAAGATTTTGGATATTCAATAGATATTAAAGAATGGGAAAATTTTTGGATGGAAACAATTAAATTTACGGCCTCCTATCAAATTAAAGAAAGCTTCATGAAAATTCACCATAGGTGGTATATGTACCCAGCAAAACTGGCTAAGATTAAAAAATCAGGAGATAGTAGATGTTGGAGATGTAATGGAGAGAGAGGATCCCTTTTCCACATGTGGTGGACCTGCCCAGCCATACAAAAGTTTTGGAATATGGTCCATGAGGAGATCACTAAATTAATTCAGGTCACTCACAACAAAAGAGCAGAGATGTATTTGTTAGGTTTAATGGATAAAAATATTCCAAAAGACAAAATAAACATCTTTTTATATGCTACAACAGCGGCTAGAAATTTAGTTGCCCAGCACTGGAAGGGGACATATATACCAACTAAGAGAGAATGGCAAAGCAAGCTATCTGAGAGTCTGGAACTCGCGAAGCTGACGGAAGTAATAAGAGGCAAAACTAACAATATAATTCAAAAACAATGGAGTTGTTTAAATGATTATATGAGTAAACAAGGATTGTATGACAAATACTGGCTTTGTTTAGAGTGAAAGTTTATTAAGAGGCAAGATTAGAGATTTATTTACATATTGTTTTAATTAAAACAAGGAAAATTTGTTTATGTTGACAGAGAAAGTGTCAAGTTGAAGACCTATGAAGCGTCGTATGAGTAGTGGAAGTCACTTTTACTTCCACTGATGGAAGTAATAACTTCAAAATAAGTTAGGAAAGGGAATCTCAGCGAGAAATTCCCAAAACCTCTTTCTAGGCTTTTTTTTTAAAAAAACTTTCTTCTCTCTTCTGTAGTTCTTTTTCTTTTCTCTTTTTTCTGTCCTTTTTATTTTCCTTTTGTTTTCTAGGAGCTTTATTGTTTTTTGTAAGAAAGTATAATGAGCTATATAACATTGTGGAAAAAACTTATTTAACGGTATTACGTTTATGTATCAGAATGTTGTAAAATGTGATAAAACTCAATAAAGTCTTTAAAAAAAAAAAAGAACGGTTTCGGGTTAAGAACGGACTTCCGGAACGAATTAAGTTTGTAACCCAAGGTACCACTGTATACAGTAGAGTAGTCAACATTTTCTGGAGGTGCAGCTCAGAAAATACTAGTATGCTTCATCTTTTCTGGTTATGTTTTAAAATAAAAATAATTGGAAAATCAGAAAAAATGAAATAGAAGTTATAACAGGATATGATTAACTAGAAGATGCATTGATCATATTGTTTGGGCATGTTAAATACTTGGTCTTATCAGTTGCTGGTAATATACTAAGGAGTAAACTGTACACAAATCCAGAATGGAGTCCCTAAAACTGTTGCATGGCGTCTTGTACACCCCTTTTCAGCATGTCTTTGTTTGAATCTGGCCTTTCCCAGCCTCTATTTTCCTTGATGCCCAGGTCATTCCTCTTTTACGGGATGCATGCACTGGTTTGTCTGATATGACATGGAAAGTACATGCAGCTGTCTTAACTCCCTGCAAGACATGGTAAATGATTGCCAGTTGTTGTTTTTAATTCTTGTATAAGCAGCTGTCAATAATAAGCACGGCCGATATAACATGAATACATCTTATCTCTCCTTTTTGGTTTTTCACTCTAGTGTTATCTTGGAAAATGCATTGGACTTAAAATATGAAATTTCATTTTACTTCAGTTACAAGAATGTGATATCAATGCTTCTGTCTTCTTTATTCTAGGCTCTAGAAATGGAGACTCTGGCTATGTGACTGCAGCATTAGGGAATACTTGGAGTCATAGTGTGAATACAAGACTCATCTTGCAGTATCTGGATTCACAGACAAGACAGGTGAGGCACCAGGGGAAGCAATGTTACTCCCACAGTAATGTATATGACGGACACATTCTGCTCAGAGAAGGTACTCTAAGTTGCAGTTCTCATGTTTTAGTTAGATACAAGTAAGAGTCCTATAATAAGAAGGAAGGAGGGGCAAAAACATTTTATTTCTTTGCTTCACCTTCCTCCTCTCTACAGGGAATCTATACAGGGGTTGACTTCAGAAAAAGCTTCCTCTGACCTTAGTTCTGCTATGATCCTGTCGTTGAACTCCCCTTCTTCAGGGATGAGGTCAAGGACTCAAATCCAGAGGATGAAATTCTACAAGACAAGCCTGTGGTTGCTGGTGCCCTTCTGACCCAATGATATCACATAGAAACCACAGTACAACCACAGTCTACCTCTCTCCTTTGAAGTAAAAGGAGTGGGCCAGGCCCCTTTAACTGAAGATGTGTATTTCATTAAAGGCGAAGCTTGCAGTTGGGACAGAACTGGTCTGCCTTTATAGTGTATAATCTGCAGTCTAAGGTCAACTGTTGGTAACATCTGATATCTGCTCATCTATAGTACTCAGACTGAGCCAGGCACAAGGCAGTTTTGCTTTGCTTTGCCTTGCCACTGTGGCAGTCAAGGCAACTGATGTCAAAGACATAAGAGCATAAGTGTAGCCTGCTGGATCAGGCCAGTGGCCCAGCTAGTGCAGCACCCAGTTCTCATCCAGATGCCTGTGGGAAACCAGGGAGGAGAATGTGAGCACAAGAGCATTCTTCTTTCCCGTGGTTTCCAGCTACAGTATTTTGAAGCACTGCTGCCCTCCAACTGTGGAGGTAGAGCTTGGTCATCATGTCTAGTAGCCACTGATGACAGTTAAGTGTCTCTGAGAAAAATTCCCCATCACCCTGCAATTGTTTTGATGATGGGGGGGGGGGGAGTCAGCCTGCCTTTGTTCTCCTGTGGTCACTTCTTTTCCCTGGGCTGGTGCACATGCACTTCGGCTGCCAGGGACTCCAGATGGCTTCATAAGATAAGATAAGATAAGATAAGATAAGATAAGATAAGATAAGATAATTTATTAAAAGGAAAAAAACCAGCACAAAACACACACACACCAAAAAAAGCCACACATACACTCCTCACAGCTCTCCAATGTCATATTATCTGGTTACAGCATTTAAGATGGTTATAGCTCTTGGGTAGAAACTGTTCTGGGTAGAAACTGATGAATGCTCATTGCCATCATCCAAGCATTTTGAGGCGGGGAGATATGGAGGTCATTCCAACCTCTCACTATTTTTCCCAATGGTCTTGATCAGGGGATAGCAACCTTTTTCAGTCGTGGGCCGGTCCAGTGTCCCTCAGACCATGTGGTATGTCGGACTATATTTTTGGGGGGGAAATGAACAAATTCCTATGCCCCACAAATAACCCAGAGATGCATTTTAAATAAAAGGACACATTCTACTCATGTAAAAACACACTGATTCCTGGACTGTCTGCGGGCCGGATTGAGAAGGTGATTGGGCCGGATCCGGCCCCCGGGCCTTATTTTGCCTACCCCTAGTCTTGATCGTTGGTAGATATTCTATCTTGCCTTGCCATGCTTCTTGGTGTGGCCCACACAGAGGCAACACATGGATGTCTTCTTTACTAAAGAGGTAGTTGTATGTATGCCATGGGTAGGAATGTAATGCATGCATCTATATCTGGGAAAAGATCTTCAAACATGTCTGGAAACATGTCTGCTAGCTTTTAGAAATAGCTGCATGTGTTATGTTGCTATTGCAAGATTTTCATGCATCTTAAAACATAAGTATATGGGGTAAACTTGTTTCTCCAGTATGTTCCTATGGCTAGTAGTACTCTCTGCAGCTTGAGAAAAACAATTGAGTTACCTATGCTCTTGGATGGGCCACCTTCGGTTTTCAAAAGTGTTTCTGGAGTTTATTTTAGTGCTTTAAGATTTAGCTTATTAGTTTAGAAGGTGAAATTTTGGGGTTATTACAGCGTATGTAGGCATAGACTACTGGGAATTTGAGCACTTTCTTATTGTTTGTGTACTTCTATGTCAAACATCCGTTTTACATTTTAAGAAGTAAATATTTATATTTCTGTATGTATTGGTGAATAGGGTTTTATCATCTCCATCTGCAAACGCTGCTTTCTCTTTCCTCTCATATTAAACAACTCCCAGGAATTAAAACAGACCAAACACCCACTATTTTAATTGACAGATCACACGTTTTCAAGTGAAATGTTTAAAAACATTTTACTCTGGGGGTGGTTGTTGAGGGGTGTTTGTTTTTTTCAAACAGTGAGACAAGGTGCAAGAACACACTTTTCAGCAAACACCTGATTTCATTTTCATCTTTTTTCATGTGCGTGGTTGAGCTCTCTGTCATTGAATACAGTTTTTCAAAAGGCTTACAATCTAAACTGTACCCCAAGCTCTGTTAATGCATGGTCAATTTTTATGCCCCCTTTTGTGACGAATGCTCACTACTAAAATTGCACAATATACTTTACTATTTTGTGATTTAGACCCTTGCTTATATAAAATTCAGGGGAGCCTTCAGCCTCAGATGTTTTGTTCCTACATCTAGTGGTTCCTTTTAATGGCTGCTTACTACCTGAGATCCTGTGGAAGGTTAGCATAGGCCAGGTATGGCCAAACCTGGCCCTCCAGATGTTTTGGGACTACAATTCCCATCATCCCTGAGCTCTGGTCCTGTTAGCTAGAGATGATGGGAGTTGTAGTCCCAAAACATCTGGAGGGCTAAGTTTGGCCATGCCTAGCATAGGCAAAACAGAGAGCTGGATTTGATAAATGTGTGAACTGACCAGCAATGGCTATTTCGGTGTTCATATGTACTTTATGGGGAAAAGCTGTGAAAAGACAAATCTGTCTTGTCTTTCTTGTGTAATAGATACACATACAAAATTGTGGGTGCATGGAGATTAATAATCCTGTGTTTTCATTTGTTGCTTGTGGAATTTATTCTTAAAATAAAATATTTGAGATTAGAGCAAAATGTTTAGTTGTCAGCAGATGTTACAGGAGCTGTCTGATTAGCAGTCTTCTGCTCTCGGTACAACGTTGAGATGTGTTGTAAGACCAAGCATAAGATTTCCCTAGCCTACTGATGCCAGACATCACTTCCCCAGTGTTCTTTGTTAGACACCAGCTGGTTTTACCCTACTCTGATTAGTGCGATATAAATAGCATTCCACCATTCTGACTGTCCCACAAACTGGTGGTAGCAGGGGATGGCTTATGTTAAAACCTAAAAATGAAGCTACAATAGTCTTTCAGCAAAGTCTAACTCTGAATATCTTAAAGGTTTTCCACTGAAAAATTAGGTTTTTACGCCTAATGATTCTTCAGCTCTTCTTATATATTTATTCAACTGCAGGAGAAACACATTTTTTTACTCTATAAGTGCTTACAGATGTTTCAACATTTTTCTAAAACAAAAAGCCCCCCAACGTCCCAAATGTTAGTGTTGCCATGTGTTAATAATAGTGTTTGATAGTGTTGCAGTGTTACAAATCAAAATAGCTAGGAATGAGAGGGGAGATAGTAGCACTCATTCTAATGTTTTTAAAGAAGTAATGTATTAAGTATTTTACTTAAAAGCAAGTTTGTAAAGGTGAACAAGAAAGACTAAAGAAGTGCAGGGGGAGGGTAAATAATAACTTTAAAATCCAAGTTCTTTAATGATGACACTTTATTATATATATGAATATTTAGATACTGCTTTTCAGCCTTATATGAGTGTGGGTAATGGAGGGGTAGAGAATATGTTTTTGATGAGATATGAAGAGGTTCTGGAGCCACAGCTGATAACACATACCTAATCAGTCTGCTGTAATGTAGGGTTGACATACATCTGGAATTGCCTGGACATAGCCAGGATTCAGCCCTTGTAAACTGGGTGGAAATCACTTAAACATCTGGGAAAATCTGGACGTATGGCAGCCCATGTCAGAAGTGTAGATATTGGTGAATTTCATTTAAAATAGTTGAAAAACTCAATTTTGGTCAAAACTAAAAAAAAAGCATAACAATTTATGTGTCCAGATTTTCACTTATTGAAATATGGCAACCCTGTGTAAGGTGTTGGCTGAAACTGCAACAATTATAGACAAGGTGGTCATAAAGAATATGTGAAAGGATAAATTGGGATTCTGAAAATGATCTCAAGTGTTTTGAGTAAGACTGGGATATGATAACTATTAGAACTTGTGAGGGAAAATGCCTATTTTCCACATGCTACTATCTGATATGCAGGAAATGAAGACATTGCAAGAAAGGAAATGGAAGTGATCATTGGCCAGAGGATCTGAAATGCTCTGGTTAGATTTTAGTAGTATGAGATGAATGCTCCCTTGTTGCCTAAGTATCTCATGTGGATGGTGGTAGATATGTAAACGTTTTCTGGAGAACATTTTGCTCAACCCTATAAAATATATAGGTTTAGAATGGCTAATGTTGTCTGCAGTTACTATGACACTCACCATGTGTGATGATGATACAAAATGAGTTCAGTGCTGGTATGAAGTTTAACCAAATGTACTGCTAGTCTTTAAAAATATCTGTTTCTTCTCTTTATGCTTGATAATGCTGAAATTTGCATACTTATTTCAAGTCATGTGTAGTGCATTTTTATGCTTTTAATGCAGTAAAGTAGGAATAGACTTGATAAGAAATTGCATATATGTAGAGTTTCTCAAAACTTCAGGTTTTTTAAAAGAAAAACAAAACAATTTCTCCTTTACTTCAGAATGTCTGAAGAACATGGTATCTGAAGAAGTGTACATGCGCACGAAAGCTCATACCAAGAACAAACTTAGTTGGTCTCTAAGGTGCTACTGGAAGGAATTTTTTTATTTTTTATTTTGTTTTCAGAATGTCTGTTATAAACAGATCACTAACTTTTGCCAGCAAAACTTTAATTACTGTATTTTCTGGCGTATAAGACTACTTTTTAACCCAGGAAAATCTTCTCAAAAGTCGGGGGTCGTCTTATAGGGCGGGTGCTGAAAAGCTGCGGGCTCGGAGGAGACGCCGCCATTGTCCCCGTCCCGGCCCCGCCTCCTCCTCAGCCCCTCTTGTGCCCCCTCACAGGGATCCAGCGAGCGAGAGACGGGGGGCGCACAAACAGACGCCTCTTGCCCAGTCCTGGCACGCCTGCTCCTGGCGCGCCCGCCCCGCCCCCGAGACACAGGCAGGCAGGCGAGAGACGCGCTCCCCTCCCCTCACGGCCGCTCTCGCCTTCGCCGCCTCAGCCGCTAGACGTGACGGGCCCTCATGGTGAAAAAGGCTGCCTCCAGTGTGCGTTGGTAGAGGAGTAGTCTTATACGGCGAGTATATCCCAAACTCTATATTTTAACTGGAAAAGTTGGGGGTCGTCTTATACGCCCAGTCGTCTTATACGCCGGAAAATGCGGTAGAAACTTCAATGCTCCCTTCCTGATCAGTTTACTTTCTACCCTTGTATACTGTTCTTAATTTTGGTTTCCTTTTCCTTTCACTGTGAATTGAAATACCACTGGACATTCAGTGTCTAGAAGCAGGCATGGATTTTAATAATTGTGCAACTTTTTGTTTTTTGTTTTCTCTTTGAAGATTTAATTCCCCAATATTCTATTCAGTTTATTATTCTTCCATCAAAATATACTAATTGTTTGTCCTTAAAAGGAGGGGGCTAGATCTACAAGTAAAAACAGCTTCCCTTGTTATGAGTTTCTTTGCTGCAGCTGTTTCGTAGTTCTTTCAGAAAGAAGTGGGACTTCATTTTCTCTTAATATTTTTATAGCAGCATGCATAACGGTAAAGCTCTGATAAGTAAGATAATTATGTTAATCAGAATAATATTAAAATCCTGATACAGTACATTTCAAACAATATGTATTCATTCCTCACTTCTTTGAGTATAGGAAGTTTCAGGAGAGCTGTCTTTTTCTTGCCAGCCAGCTGCACAAATTCAAGGTTGTTTTTCCTTCACTGGTTTACATTCACACTGCCAAACATTTGGGGGGGGGAGTGGGGTTCTTCAGCCACATGTACACATGAGCAGAATGCTGATTTCAGCCCCTATATCTGCAGGTAAGTATAACATATTCTTGGCTAGAGGAACATCAACTGGCCATCAATGTTCATTTATCAAACACTTTTCTTTCTTAAGGTACACAAAAGCCTTGGAGAGAAGTTACTTTTGTGTATCTAAGAGGTAGCAATATTTAAAAGAGCCATTTTATGTCTGTGTGAAAATACAAAATATTATCTCTACCCTGGAAACCTAAGCAGTATGATTTGTTGCAAAGGACTGACCCAATTCTAGTCCAAATTTGAACACGCTAATTGAACAAGTGGCTTAAAGTGCTTCTGTGCCCCTTCCCAATATCCACAAAGAGACTGTTTGATTATTTTCCAGTTTGAAATTCTTAGGAGTAACAAATGGCAATATGATGGCCCTTGTGTGCTTCTTATTTCTGTGAGGAACTGGGCTTCACATGGTCCTAAGGCTTTCTCTCTGTGTCTGCCAGCCATGGGAATCTGACACAGCACATAGTGGCTAGTTAAGGCAGCTAACCGTGTGGAGGCCCCAGCAGATCTCCACTTTGAGAAAGGCTCACTATCTCAACATTTGAGAAGCAATGGCCTCAGAAATTATTGCATGGAAGAAAGGAATGAGACTGACCTAAAGTGCTCAACCATTGCTGCAAATCCATCTGCACGGTATGTTGATTTACGCTGCTGTTGTTTATCAGGACTCAGACCTCCTAATGGACATGTGTGGGATGTATATGT
Organism: Darevskia mixta; assembly: GCA_034641385.1. Lineage (NCBI taxonomy): Eukaryota > Metazoa > Chordata > Lepidosauria > Squamata > Lacertidae > Darevskia > Darevskia mixta. The sequence continues at coordinate 29,378,093 of JAWWNH010000066.1, forward strand.
AAAGCAAACACTGTCAGGGCACTGAAGGCTAGTTGGATTTATGTCCCACTTCTCTTCAGAAGGGCTTTTATGGAGGAGCAAATGTTTACATTATTTTAGACTTGTCTTTTACTTTAATCCATTACGCACTCAGATATCAGTGGACAGTTCTATCTAAGAACTGGATTAGAAACGACACTAAATAAAATGGAAACACAATACAGTGGCATTGTGGTTTTATTCGCTTTTCTCAGTTTCCCCCCGGAAATCTCTATGTTAACTTAACGTGCAGTTTATATTGGTTTGGGACTTGAGTGTTTTGTCCCCAAAAGAGTAACCAAAGGTTTTCTATAACTATCCCAGTCTGATACCTGCTAAAAAGAGATGTTCTAGACTGCCAAGGCCCAATGATGACCTGAGACTTATCGGTATGGATTCAACTGAACAGTTGCACTAGTGTGAGCCAGTTATGCTAGCACAATGGGACTTGTCCCTCTGTCCTCCTCCATGTCTCCTGAACGTCCCCACCAATAGAGTCTGAGGGGTTGGGACACGCAAACCGAACAGCATGTGGGATGAGGAGAGGGAAGATTGTTCCATCTGGAAAGTAGAAATGTTTACGCTGACAGAACAATCAAAATAGAACAATGTTGAATTCCACCTATTAGGTGGTATTCAACTAAGCTTTTATTCAGAGTAGTCCTATTGAAATTAATGGACATAACTTAGGTTCATTAATTTCAATAGGTAAAACTTAGTTGAGCCACCAAGGGACACTACTATGCCCAGTAACCAGGCAGAAGGCCTTCTCCGTAGAGGCGCCCTCACTGTGGAACACCCTCCCATCAGATGTCAAGGAAATAAACAACTCTCTGACTTTTAGAAGACATCTGAAGGCAGCCCAGTTCAGGGAAGTTTTTAATGTTTGATGTTCTATTGTGCTTTTAATTCTGTTGGGAGCAATCCAGAGTAGCTGGGGAAACCCAGCCAGATGGGCGGGGTATAAATATTAAATTGTTGTTGTTGTTGTTAACTCAGTTCAAAAGCAAAAGACGATTTTTCTAAAAAACAGATGCTGTCAAATCCGTTACATTAACAAAGGAATATCAGAAGCTGCCATGTACTGAATCAGACCATTGTCTATGCTGACTGGCAGCAGCTCTCTAAGATTTGAGATGGGTATCTCACAGCCCTATCTGGAGAGATGCTAGGAACTAGAACTTGGACCTCTTGCACACAAATCTTTAAAACTCAGGTACAGTGCTTTACCCAAATAGTCTGGATGCAGAAACACCAAACTGCCACTTTGCTTATTTAAAATATTAGCAGTTTTTTATGGATGATAAATTCCTGATCTGTCGAGCAATGCAAATTTAGAACAAAAGAGAATATGAACAGGGGAGAAATTATTCCACATATCCTGGAGTTTTTGATGTAGACTTTGTGAAAATTTTAATTCTTTTCCATGCTGACACATAAGGATAATTCCAGGTTTCTGGCTTATTGTAGTTTACCATCATGAATGAGGAACATACTGCTGCATGCTGCCTGATTGCTCCTGTTCTACTCCCTTGTTATGAGTGGGATAAACAAGCTAATAAGCCTTGGCTTCCTATTACACATAAATCCAGGTCCCCGTGAATTGTTGGTCCCTAACTAGGTATGATTTGTAAGCCAGCAGCAATGCAGCTGATACATCAATGCAACATTCCCATTTCCTACAAAGAGAACTATATTGCTTAAGAGCAAGAACAGGTGATTATTAAATTATTGCTTTCTGTAGCTCAGTGCCATGCTTGTCATCAGTACTTACTTTACAACCCACATATACAAGGGGGCAACTTCCAAATGTTCTTCCAGCTATATTGTTTTTGGGCCAAGGAATGTCTAATTTAGTTTTGCTGTGTGCTTCTGGAAACTCATGGTGAATTTGTACATCAGGCCCCAGTTCGACTATTTATTTTATTATTGTCTAGAGTGACCTGAAACACGTTCCACATTCAGGTCTTTTAATGTGTGTTCTCTACTATTTCCTTAGCTTTTCACATTGGACTTACTCTTTTTTTGCTGGGGCGTGTGTCAGTATGGAATAGGGGTAGTGGAGTTTTTGTTTTATCCTAACATGATTTTGCAGACAGTGCTGTGGGTGAAAATATTTAAGATGTGATGTAGGATAATCTCATGGTTTCTTGGCTGGAGTCTGGGACTTGCTAAGTTGCATTTTGTATTGTTGTATAAGTTAGAAGTTGAGAGAGAGAGAAAGTTTGACTACTGCCCTTCATGAAAGAGTGATTGTGAGGGACACTGTCATGATTTCTTTTATGCTTAAATCAGCATGGCTGTCAATCTGTCATCACATGAAAAAAAACCCAACACTTCCAGTTTGTGAGAAAGAACTACAGAATAGCTTGCTGGTTATTATGAACCACGGTCTCAGATGTTGACTTCCTTACATATATATTGTTGTCCAGTAGAAATACTGCATGTATGCATAGACTCATAAAGATAAGAAGAAAGAAACACAGGTATCCTTGACTGTTGTCTCTTATGATACCTAAGTGCAAACAAAATGTACCAGTATGTATATATGTTCCTGGCTGCCACTGGAAGTCCCCAAATCTGAGGACTTTGAAAGTGTGCAAAGGGAAAAGTTTTATATGGCTTATACTATGGACATTTTGATCTTTAGTAATAACATAATAGAATGTCCTTCCTTAAAAAAGGGATTTAATGGATAGATGAATGTATTTTATCTTGGTGTGAATCACCTAATCTGCATTATTGATCAGGAAATGTGGCTGCTGCGTCTTATCCTTTAGTTTATCTCATTCCAAGCAAGTGATCAAATAAATTTGTATTACAGTAGTGCACTATTTATTTATTTTGTTGAAAGAATTAAACTTCCCTTCATCCAAATGTATCCCAGGTCACTGTAGAATAACAATAAACAGTTGGGGCAGAGTCAACTGAATAGGTGTGCTAGCAGAAGCCAGCACAAATGAATCCCCCTAGCGCAATTTTGCTTCCCCCCATTCTCTTACTCCCACCCTCACCCCCCAAACTGGCTTGGAGTGGGGGTTGAGGGGAACCTCTAGAACAGCATTCTGGGCCGGGGGAGATCATTCCATCCGGAAAACAGAAATGTTTTGTAATGATGGAATGATCATATTAGCGCAACATTCAATTCCACCCACTATAAATAGCAACAGCAATAATAGTGAATTTTACTTGGAAGATTAAGAAGTTAATACTGGGAAAGGACTTTCTCAACAATATGCATTATGCAAATACCTTTCATGCAATCTATACTTTCTGAATGTATTAAACTGAGATGGGGGCAAAACAAGCAAGGCAAGGAAATGTAGTCATGGATTGCTGGAGAAGGGACCACTTCAGTGACTTATGTTTTTCATGTTGCTGCTGTTTATTTTGATCCTTGCCTCCTGAAGTGTTCTTGTGTGGGATGTATGCTCAACACAAATGCTGCCTGTGTACTGTCTTCACTAATTGGTTTGGATTTATGACCCACTTCTCATAAAAGGCCCCAAGCAGCCATTGCTGCTGTTCTATAAAATAGCAGAGAGGAAATCCCTTTCTAAACAGCTTCCGCTGGACAGGATTTTCTCGTGGGGTAGGTATGATGCATTTAGACTGCTCTATAAAGAGTTTTATTGAATTGTGACCCCATTAACCTGGTTTTAATTAAAAACCTCTCTTCAAACATACTGAGCTTTGGAGATCAAATTTTTTCCACTGCAGCACACACCAATAAGTGTGTGATTTGGTTGTTTGGGGACAAATTCTGACATGGCATTCATGGGTGAACAGTGAACAGGAACAGGAACACAAACTACAGTCATGCCATTTATGGCTGCAAATATATGCCTCAGTCTTGGGGCTGTGTGAATTTCGCTCTATAAGCCCCATTGAGAACCACCACAGACTCCTTTCCACAGGATGAAAACTGGACAAATCCATTTGCCTTTAGCTGATTTCTTCTTGCATCGCTGGAGTTAATTGCTCATTCTTTCAGCTGCTTAGCCAAAGTTCCTTAATCCCTGTTGATGAGGCTGCTGAAGGAGAATTGTCGAAGCCCCCTCTTGCCTTCTTTTTTCTACAATAACCTTGAATAGATCAGGTGGAGCCTGCAATATGTCTACTAGTTTTCTTTTCTCATTGCCCCTTCTTTGCTTGAGATAAATGTCAGGCATTGACTTCAAAAGCAACAGTAAGGTTTTCCGGAGTTGTACATCCCATGAAGAAGCCTTCAGGATCTTTTCTCTAAATCTGATGAACTAATTCATAGATTTGTGGATATTTAGTTGTTGAATTGATTGTTTTAATGTGTTCAGTTGGGAAGGATCTAAATTCAATAAATAGTTTTATTAGGTTTTATTATTTATATGTATGGTGATGATGATGCCCTTTTTTGTTTCATACTATTTAGCTGCCCTGGCAACATAAGCTTATGTTGAAGGTGTGGGACTAAATCCTATAAAGAAGCAAATATTTTTCTGGAGATATCAATATTTGTGTGTTGGCTTTGACTTTTATGGTCTTGACTCTCTTTCATCAACCTGTTCTAGATGAACCTTTAGTATCTGTCTTAGTCACATCAAGGCACATTGCTTGCCTGATGTATTCTACATATCCCTGCTTTGGTCCACAGATTTGTGCAAAGGCTGCAAATAACCAAGAATGGAAATTGCAACATGTGAGTGTAAACAGAGCTATATTCTGTAACATACCAGGAAAACCATGCACAGGGCTATGCAGATGGGAATTGCGGTCCTATGACCAAACTGCGGGAGGCAGTGGAAGACAGGAGTGCCTGGCATGCTCTGGTCCATGGGGTCAAAAAGAGTTGGACATGACTAAACAACTAAACAACAACAACAAATTACTATTATTTATGTCTTTTGGCAATATTTGGCATCTATATAAAAAAGACTGTCCCTATAAGAGAAATTTGAGAACTAATGTAATATTTCATTATAGTTCAGTTCCTTAAGTCCCTCAGCTTCAATGGATCTACTCTTGAGTATGACTTAGTTGAACACAACTCTTTTTAAAAAATAGACCTTTATGAATGATGGTTCTTCTAATGCTTTAAAAATGTATCAGTATTGTGTATTGTTTGAATACCTCTGTGTTTCTTTTAAAGCAGATTTGAAATGTTTTAAACTAAAGTTTCCAATCCTTGGTTATGGCAACCAAATGCAAAACATCTGGAAAATGTTTGTGCTTGGGCTTTGTTGTTCCTTCATCAGGATTTCTCCAAATGTAGAACTGCTGAGTGTTCTTCTGTGTGTACATAGTAATCACTTTTAGTGCACAAATGGTGTATCCACTCTTAGATGGTCTGATTCTAAGGAATCCAAGAGGGATTGTATGTGATTGTATGTGAGATATATAAGAACTATTTTCCTATCCAGCTGCAACTTAAAAACAGTCCTTAAGGGGTAGTGGTATATAGAGCTTATTATAGGTGTCAAGGTTATGATAATAGGGATGAACGGCCGTTGCTAAGTTTGAAGCAACCTGACAATCCAGGTGCATTGATGGATCCAAGAATACCTTAAGGCTGTATACTTCAGTGAACAGAAACCAAAGTCTTATAAATGACAGGTGTTCACACTTCCTGGCGGTCGCATGCCTTGCTAACCTTTGTTGTAGTCAAAAATTGCACAGGTTCAGCATAAATCAGCTCCCTAGATCAAGTGCTCAATTTTTCAATGTGTATGTATAAAAAACATAGTAAAACATCAAACGTTAAAAACTTCTCGAAACAGGGCTTCCTTCAGATGTCTTCTAAAAGTTCTGTAGTTCTGTAGACCAATGGCCACAGGCAAAGGGATCCAAACCCCCTGTTTGCCATGCTGGAGTTGGTTTGAATGGAATGGAGGTCTGCCTCTGCTCAGCCCTGCCAACCTTCAGTGTCAAGAAGTGCCCCAGTGTTCCCACCGAAATGGCAGGTGGGCAGAATCTGCCATTGATGCTATCCCTTCTGCTGGTAGCCAGCAAACCCCCTCAAAACAGGGTGCAGAAGAAGAGGGCCAGCACTTTGGGTAAGAAATATTTGAAGAGGATAGCCACATAACACTCCAACAAACTATTCCAGATCCTCAAATTGCATTATTATCCTTCCATGGTGGGAAAGGCTGAGCTGTAAAAAAATAAGGAATTGTTGGCTTTCTTATTTACTGCAGCAAGGCTAACAATAGCAAAGTGTTGGAAATCTGTGGCTCATGGAATGTATAAACACTCTACAAATATGGGGGGGATAAGTGGGGGGGGACATGCACGCATTGGTGTGTGCATGTGTGGTGGGAATTGTATTTGTAATTTGTGTATTCTGTTAAAAATTTAAAGAAAACAGACAATCATGAAAGCTTGAGAAAAGATTTTTGAAACTTGCACAGAACAATAGCTATGCAGCCTTACCACCGCTTCAGGGACCATCTTGACACAGAGTCAGGATCTGTGCACTTCTGCAATGAAGTGACCAGTACAGTAGCAGAATTCCCTGAGCACTGTATACTTCCAAGTGAGGTTAAGCATTCTATATTAAATCTTCCTGGTGATTTATCTTTTAAAGGCAAAAATGTTTATATAGAAAGTTTGTTGGGTATGGCTTTATATGGGTTTAGTGATGTTAAACAGTACCGAAGGCTGCCCTATTTGGGCACATACTTAATTGCTAGGAACATGAATACTGCATTTGGGTGAATATTGTTACCTGTACCCTGTTCTCAGGGAATCTGGTGGAAGGCCACACACTTTGCATGCAAAGTCAATCCCTGACATCCCCAGGGATATCTGTCTGAAACCTCAAGGAGTTTCTGCCAGTCCTTGTAGACAATACTGAGCTAGATGGGCCAATGGCTTGAATCTGTATATATAAGACATCTTCCTTCCTAGGATCGTAATAAGAACTAGCAGTTGAATGGTTGAATTCCAAGTTCAATATTTTTCCTTATGCTCTGCTTTGGTACTGGCACAGCAGATTAAACCCCTGCATGGTACAGAAGATGTGAGCAAACAGGGGAAAGTAAAGTTTCTTGAATTGATGCAAAAGCCAATTGAGTTGTTTTCCTCACTGGCTCTTTTCCTGTTTTCTTGAAGCAGCTGAAAAAACAATGTTTCTCCTTCTACAATAAGAAGGGATATTCTGGCATAAGGATTGCCTGTCCCAGACATTTGGCACAATCGGAGGAAAGATTTGTTTTGCTTAGCAGTGGTTTTATTAGTTCATGAATCTAATTGAACGTTCTAAGATAATCACATCCCTTGTTGAATGACATTGCTGATTCAGTGCATTTCTTCTCACTTTTCAGCTATACTCTTCCATGCTTTACAAACTGGATAATTAGAGAGTTGGGCTTAAAAGTAAAGAGTAACTAACTGAGCAAAGTTCTATGCACCACTTTGGGAAAGGGACTTATAAATGTTGTTAATAATAATAATAATAATAATAATAATAATAATAATAATAATAATGTTAGTTGTGGTTTTAAAATCTTGTAGCAGATTAAAGATTCTAATAATATTCAGAACTGGGTAGTTAATTTTGTGAAATTTAAGGATAGGATTTTGTTCTTTGTGATCTCTGTGGGTTCTAAGCACAGGACAACTTTTGCCATAGGGACCAAGATCTCATGTTTGCCATAGGGACCAAGGATAGTTTGCCATAGGGACCAAGATCTCATGCTATCACCCTCCCATTCACTTCATTTACAACAAATGCAGCACAAGGAACACTGCTTGGAACTTTCTCCTTGCTAAAGTGAAACGAACTGTGCCTGTGTTTCTTTTATCTCTTTATTTATCACTCTCGCCCTTGTTTCATTTCCATTCAATATTCTTTTTTCTTTTATGTTTATCTTTTATTTTCTGTTCTGCATTCTCTTCTCACCTGCCTAGGCATCTTTAAGGATTGTCAGGACTAAAGTTCCCCATATCATCCCAAGGCAGTTGGCAGGGAATACTATGAAATGGAGATGGTTGGTGTTTCTGCCATATGCCATATCTGAATACTTCAATAGCATAACGTAATATTGTGGTTGAGTCTACTGATGTGTTGTTCCTCTGAGGAGCCATGCAAGACAAAAGGGTTTTTTATTATGTTTGTTTCAATAATGCCATGTGTCTGCTGTTTAAAATTTGTGTTTTATACAGATTGTTATTTATTTTATTCCGATTTCTACCAGTAAGTAAAGCACGGAACTTCCCCTTACAATTTTGCTGCTTGAAGCCTCATGAGCAGAGTACATGGCAACCCCAATGACTTGGGGTGAAGAGTATTGCATCATTCAATGAGGTTAAATGCAGGAAAGGGAATTCTGGGGGGTTGCATCATGGCTACAAGTGACACGCTCCTTCCTTCTCCAGCAGCTTTTCTTTGCATGAAGAACAATAACTTATGCTGAGGAAGGGAAAGTGCTTGCATTGCAGATTTCCACCGTGCAACAGGTCACCAAGTTTATATCACATCCTGAGATGGCTTTGCTAGCATAACATTACTCAAAGCAAAACATTGACAATGGTTACTAAACCTGCATTTTTGCTCTGTTTGTCTTGTACCCTCATACCTTAGTAGCTAGGGAAGGTACATGCAGGCCAACAGATGTTATAAATAAGCAAGAATAAGAGGTTGTTTGTAAGGATCTCTACAGATGTACTTCTAAGCGGTGCCCAGCACACTTTCTTCTATTGCAGAACGATCCTTCACATTGCAGACAACAAGCAATCTTACTAGGAATTAAAATGCTGACCTCAGTTGTTTGTCTGCGCGCGCACCCCCCCCCCCAAGTTTTCAGGTAGACTGTGTTTTATTTTTGTAAAGTTTATAATGAATTGAATTCATTATTCATCTCTGCTTTAAAAAAGGGAAAGTCAGTTTTAAAAGAGCTTCAGTGTTGCGCTAGGTGTCATCTTTCCACAAGGGCCAACATTGATGCTGAAATCCAGCATCGCCTGAGCTCTGCGAGTGCGGCTTTCTCCTCACTGAAGCGCAGGGTGTTTGAGGACCTGGACATTCGCAGGGAAACCAAAATGCTTGTTTACAAAGCTATTGTACTACCAACCTTACTATATGCTTGTGAAACATGGACCACTTAGTAACACTATCTCTAACTCCTCGAAAGATTCCATCAACGGTGTCTCCGAAAAATTTTACACATCACTTGGGAAGATAGGCAAGCTGATATCAGTGTACTGGAAGAAGCAAAGATCACCAGTGTTGAAGCAATGATTCTTCAACATCAACTTAGTTGGACTGGTCATGTTGTGCGGATGCCTGATGATCGTCTACCAAAGCGACTACTCTATTCCGAACTTAAAAATGGAAAGTGTAATGCTGGTGGTCAACAAAAGAGGTTTAAAGACTGTCTCAAGGCAAATCTAAAAAAATGTAGTATAAACACTGACAGCTGGGAAACACTGGCCTGCGAGTGCTCCAGTTGGAGAACAGTCTTTACCAAAGGTGTCATGGGCTTTGAAGACACTCGAACTCAGGACGCAAGGGAGAAATGTGCTAGGAGGAAGGCACGCTTGGCAAATCCACATCGTGGTCAACTCCCACCCGGAAACCAATGTCCCCACTGTGGAAGGACGTGTGGATCCAGAATTGGCCTCCACAGTCACTTACGGACTCATTGTTAAAACCGTGTTTATTGAAGACAATCTTACTCGGCTACGAGTGATCGCCAAAGAAGAAAAAGAAGACGATTATAAACTACATGAATCAGTACTAAGAATTCTGTTGTAAGTGGGCAAAAATAGAGCTCAATCTTGGACAGGAATTGTGTCTTTATATAGTGCACTGAGAACTCTTCTGCAATGGTTCAGCTACTTACTGTACATCTGTGTGACTCAAATGGTCTGATACAGATCAAAGGATGAAGTGCCCTCCTCTTTGATGGCTTTTTAATTAGAACAATTAATCCAACACTATTATTATTATTTATTAAATTTGGATACTGCCCTATACCCGCAGGTCTCAGGGCAGTTCACGTGATAAAATCACAATATAAAACCACAAAATACATAATATAAAACAAGAACAACCCAATAACCAACCCCCATCATGCCATCTATCTCTTTGCCTTTTGTTTTGACACTTAATTAGGATATGTCTATTTGTTATCATCCGTATAAGACAGAGCTGAGTTTGTTAGATTTATATAGAGCACAATTATGAGATCCTTTATTTTCAAGTTCTGTTTACACAGGAATTTGTTGTTGTTGTTGTTGTTACATTCCAGTGGGCTATAATTGTTCATCTTCTGGAGCAGGCTGTCTGTTGACTAATTCCATGTAGATTCACTAACCAAATAAAAAAGTGAGAAAGAGCTTTCAGGATTTCTTTAGTGCTCACCCCTACCCATCCAGTATATAAATGGTATAACATCAGTTGTCCAATGGCCCTAAAATGCACATGAAAAAATACCATTATGAGGAGTTCTTCCTTCCTTAGTACTTCCTTTTATAGCAGCTAGCCCATATGGTACTTATCACTGCATAAAACTCTACGGAAGGAGTTTCAGAACAGCTGAACACCTTCACTTGCACTTTAGGGTCAAGAGACCTTTTGGTTTGTGAACTGCAACTTCCAAAAACAAGCCACTGCTTGGCATGGTAGTGATAAAGATACGTTTCTCACATCTGAACTATGTTATTTGGTGGACAATGAGAAATGGCGGATTTTATCATAGCTCAAAGTAGAGCAGGGTTATAAGGTATATAGCTGGAGAACTTTAATTGTGGAACAGAAGAGTGGCCCTGACAGTGCTGTTCACAGGCCGTATGGGTATTTTTGAAATGTCTCTGTCCATGCATACTTAAAAATGAAGAAAGTACTAAAGTCTGGTGTATTTTCCGGGCATTGGTGAAATGGGTATGACATCACTTTAATTGAAACGGAGCTCTGAAAAGAACCAGAATGTGCTTTGGATCAGCAGCCTTGTTAAATGGTGCCCTTAGGGCTACAAAGTTGGAAATGCCGCTGTGAAAACCACAGACTGGGAAATTGCTTTCCAGTTCCTTTCCCTTTTTTTCCTGAGGCAGAAATGAGTGAGGAAATCTGCTTCAGATTTGGGTTGCAGACATGTTTTTTGCAGGAATGGCAACAGCAAGTCACATGAACTACCAGCAACCATTCCGTGTGCAAATCAATTGGGTTGACCTGAACAATTGAATATTTTATAGCAAGTACTCTGCTTGCTATAAACAAGGGTTGACTTAGCTCCTTTCTTAATGTGCAAATTTCTATGTGGGGTCTCATTGCTCTGCCATAGTCCATCTTCTCTCCTTCTGTGCTGGAACACACAGATGTTTGGAGCATTTCTTGTTGTCTGTTGAAACATATACAACAGAGTGGAAGGGCATATTCAAATGATGTGGTATTTTGGAAAATATGACTCAAATATGAATAAAAATATGAATATTTTGAATCTAAAGGGCTAAAGGCACATTTTTGCAAATAAAAGTGGTATAAGTCTGAACTATTTGCAGAGCTGCTGTGACAAATTAGCCTAGACTTTTGGTGGTTGATGCTGTTAAGCTTTCTCTGTGAACTGGAATTGTAATCAGTAGTAGCATAAAATAGAATTTTTTTGTTGGTTTTTGTCTTTGTTTCTGCAGCTTCTGGTTGCAAAGTCCCCGATTGCGCCATTCACATCTTTCCTGTACAGAATTGAAAATTCAGGGTTCGTTCTCCAAGGTAAGACCATGAGTGAGTTTTGCATACTGAAATGCCAGAAGTCTTATATTTGTTCTTGCATCACTTGCACCTCAAGTACATTTCCTATTGAGAGACTTTCTCTTCAGCTAGGCAAAAATAAACAATATGGCATCTTCTTGGCATAATATTTTGACTATGTCATTATATTTGTTCCACATCATTATACTTATATATGTTTGAATAAATGTGGAATCTTCCTCTAATGGTCTTGCCTTGCATATGTGGTGACAGCCTGCCAGTATTGCTACACCTATTGTTATTGCAGTCAGTTATTGCAGGAGACCAACCAAAAGGCTGCATGTTTATCTTCAGCGGTGTGGTTCAGAAGGTTATATAGGTTTTATATTGGGCTTAGTCACCTCCCATTCATTTCAGTGGGTCTACTCTAAGCACTACTAAACCCGTTGTGTTAACAAAAAATGATGTTGGGGGGAGAGTGTGCCAGTCCAAAATCTATCCCTGATGCCACTGCACATAGAGGTTAATGGGAGAAAAGTAACTTCCAGACAAGTCCATATTAGGGTTCTTTGAGCCAGCTAAGAAGATTGCGAGAAGCGGCATAAAAGGGAAAACCTTCCCCCACCCCTAAAAGGAAGCTTCTTGAGAGGTGTCAGGTAAAAAGGATGATATCTATGCTGGTGGCAGAAGAACATTTTAGTGCTAATGAATGGGCTGTATTCCATGGTCTGACAGCAGAGGCAACATTTCCATTCATTCATTATTGTGTATTATTGTGTGAGGCAGTCAGTGTCAGGAGGAGAACACATTCAAAGTATGTGACAAGGGAACAAGTGGATGAGTGTGGGAACTAGTGAAGAACAACAGCTGTCTGAAAAATGAAGCTTAAGGGGAGAGGGGAGGGGAGATCCCATCACAGCTTGTTAACCAGGAGGCCACAAACAAACCAATACTAGAAAACATACCTGAATCCTCTTTAATTGTGGATGACAGGAAGGAGGCACACACAAAACATAGTAAAGAAGTTTGATTTAGTGACTCTGCAGGCAATTCCTCTTGCCATCCCTAGGGGATTTGGAGTTGGGGATAGAGTTAAAACTACAAGTTGCTTTCTCTCCCTTTTGTTCCTTGGGCCTGGTGGTTAATAAAAAACGGCAGGAGAGGGTGGCTAGTTAGAGATTTCACTGACTGCTATTTGATGCAGTTTAAGGAGCTACTCTGCTATTGTTTGTAGTTAAAAGGGAAAGCGGAACTGTTCTCCATTTGCAAAAGTCTCCAGCGTCCTAGGGAAAAGAAGGCTGAGAGTGAAAAAGCTATTAACATGGTAATGCTGCATCATTCGGAGGAGTGCATCAAAATCCCCTTTGTTGATGTAAATTGCTGCTCTATTGCCTGGTCTCTTTCGATCTCATGGTCTCGGTACAAGTACTGAAAATTGTTTGGTGAGACTTGGGTGGAGGGAAAACTGCACCTCTTATATCATTTTAGGAGATTGCCAAGCTGCCCAAGAGCACTGCAGTGGGAGACTTCTGTGCCTTTGTAAACTTGAAGTGCTCAGTGGTGAAAAGAATCCAATTATTCAGTGGCTCTTTTATTGCTGCTTTCACTCTTGAGAAATGCTGCTCAACAATTTGAAGACAAGGATGACTGGTCAAAGGGTTGAGTTAGATTTTGAACTACGTTTCAAGTATATTGTGCGAACAAGGGAAAAGATAAGTAAGCCCTAGTGAGTCTTACTCAAAGTCTCTGATGCTTGAGAATCCTCGGTTTGAAATTCTAATTTTGTAAGTATTGTTATTTATATAAAGGGACAAATCAAAAGCCTGGATTTGCACATTGCTGATTATATCCTCAAATGTGGATCTAAATGTGTCACCTAAAATCTGCAGTAGTACACAAATTCTGGTTTAAACCACATTTTTAAGATCCAGAAAATACTTTCTAATACTAATAAAGTTTCATATTTATATTCCTTTCCAGTGACTCCAGTGTAATGAGGCCAGATGTTCAGGTTTAAAAGTTATTTTTCTGTCAGAGCCGCAAGCCTTTCCCTTTAAGACTGAGTAATCTCTTTGAAATCTAGTTCTAGTTCATATGTACATTTTTCAGCAGTCAGGTTCATTCGCCAGTCAATTGCTTATTTTGTTGGTGGTGTATGAGTAAGGAGTAGTTCACTTTCACCCCCAGTTACTATATCCTGCCGGTAGAGGAAAAGGAAGGAGATGTGTTTGTGTCAGGAAAGGAAATAGCCATGAGTCAGACAAACAGCTTGTAATAGGTGAAATTGAGAGTAAGGAAGCTACTTTCACATAAACACCTTTGTATCTTCATTTACTAGTAGAGTTATTGTTGAAGCAGACTGATTTTCATACCCGTTGTTGAAAATGGCGACATTTGTGAAAGCATGTACCAGTTCAGAGATCAATGAAAATAGAACTGAACTCAGGGAGTGGTAGATTGCTTGGGGCACTTGACTGTTATACTAACTTCCAGAGAGAGGAAATTTTTATTTTACTTACCAGTGATCTAAAATGTATGCATCTATGCTGTGTTACTTTTCAAACTTTCTTTCTTCAAGGGATATTCTACATTGATGTCTACATGTTTCAAAAGACTGAGGGCATTAGGCACGCACATCATGCTGGATGCCAGCCAGGAGTCCTGCAGCCTCACTTTTGGCCCCTGGAAACTGAGAGCCTGCTCAGAACATAATCAGTGAACATTCCCCTACAGTTGCACACTGCAAGGGAAGATCTATAGTGCTGGACAAGCTGTTTTTCAGGGAGGTTTATCTGCCCATTACTGAGCTTCTAATTGACAAGCTGCTGGCAGGCTTCTAAGGAACCCTGGAGTTCCCCACAATACAGATTGGAAACCCTTGCATCCGTGTGGGGAGAAATGGGGCATCTTCTGCATTTCAGTCTGACCATTTTTGTTAAGTGTTCTTTATGCTAAGGGTGTTATTCAGCAGTATTATTTGTATATTATTATCCTAAGAGTACTATAGAGTTCAGTAAACCTTTTAGACTTAGGAGCCCTCTTTAACTCCATTGTACAAAGTGGGGCCTGTTTTTAATTTGTGACTAGATTTGCCTGCCCATTTTCTGTCCCTTAATTTTGTCTTTTGCCTTCTCTCACTTTCACTTTTTCATCATTTACTCTTCCCTATCTCTTCCCTATCCCACCTAGCAGTTCGAAAGCACGTCAAAGTGCAAGTAGATAAATAGGAACCGCTCTGGCGGGAAGGTAAACGGCGTTTCCGTGCGCTGCTCTGGTTCGCCAGAAGTGGCTTTGTCATGCTGGCCACATGACCCGGAAGCTGTACGCTGGCTCTCGGCCAATAAAGCGAGATGAGTGCCGCAGCCCCAGAGTCGGACACGACTGGACCTAATGGTCAGGGGTCCCTTTACCTTTACCTTTATCTCTTCATCTCTCACTTTTTCCATCTCTCATTAACAAAATGTAAATAGTGCCGATGGTGGTAGTATGTATGACCCTTTATGAAATGGTTTTCTCCCAGGTGTTCCAAAGTATCCTTTCTTGCCGGGGTACATGGGAGTTGCAATTCCCTATTCCTCCCTATCCAGTGCATAGGGCTGGGAAGCATGGGAAATAAACATTCCCATGCACCCTGATAGGAGATGATGTTTTGGGGTATACTTATTTGTGTCCAAGCCTTAAGGATAAAGTCTACAAGGCTTCTCTTGTCACCAGTGAGCCCTCCCCACTACTATTCCTCCCCCCACTTGCGAGGGTGAGCTTGTCAGCAGGAAGGACTAGTGGTAAAATTCCCATGTCTTAAAAAAAGTCATTGGATAAAGCTTGGAAAAACCACAGCTTTTTTCTAAAAAATCCTCCTAGGAAGTTCAAAAAGCACAATGAAATCTGAACTAAACTAACATTAACCCACCATACTAGTAACAGAAAGGGATGCAGATAGGATTGTATAAGAAGTTGCCATTTCCGGGGTCTCTTTGAACCAGAGGAGAGTTTTAGCAAACATCTGAACTGTAGCACAGGAATGAAAATGGATCAGGGATCTTTGTAAGGCAATGGTTAGAGCATACAACTTAGAATGATTCAAGTCACTGAATTCCGTTGTGTCTGCGCAGTCAAACCAATTTACTAGTCGAAACAGATGTAAGAGGTACAGCAACCACCACCACAAAATCAGAAAGCAATGCTTTCAGCCCCCCAAGGTGGATTGTTACCACAGCAAGTTATTTCCATGCTTACATTGTTCTGCAGGCACCCTCTTTTGCCTCATAAGTATCCTCCTGCATGTTATTAAGAGGTGTGGCTAAGGAAAATGTCACTAAACTTTTGCCCTGGCAAAAACCACAGTCTAGAATTTATTCAATCTATAGGGCTTCCTTGCTCTCCTTTACAGTCTAGGGTTGCTTTCAAGGGAATGTATCTGGCAGATGAAATCAAGATGTGCTTAAGTGGCTTGCTGGACCAGACCCAAGCACCAAAATTTAATTAAATACCTAGTTTTACAAACTAATCTAATACAAAAAGGAATGTTTGCATGATTTCACTTTTGTTTGGAGGTGAACTGAGTTTTGTAAATCTTTTATTTTTTTGTGTTGAAATGTGTGTGTTTGATAAAGGAGAACCTTTTGTTGAATGGCTAAGCAGGTTGTACAAAAGCTGAAAGTGTTTCTCTGCTTCTCGTCCAAGTCCTGGACAGTAATCGCTACTCAGAAAGAGCTCTGTAAAAGCCCCCCAAGGCTGGTTTTCTTTACACACACACACACACACACACACACACACACACACACGGATTCAGAGAACTAAGTAGACTCAGCTAGTCCACAAGGGAAACTCATGAACCTTGGGAGCAAGGAAACTATGCAGTCCTTGCTGTCTGAATAAGCTTAGGAAAGCTCTCTAACCAAACTGAGCTCAGTGGCGCTGTCAGGGCAGCACTTCGGGGCAAACATCCAGAGTCCCGTGCAACAAAAGGAGCCCCAAATGCAGCAGTTAGCTTACCACATTTTGAAGTAATTGAAAGAATACACATTTCCAATCTAGGGAGAAGGGCCCCCTTAAGTCCATTAAGTTCCAAGTCTAGAATTACCTAACTGCACCATTGACTGAGCTAAAGCTTAGGTAGCGTCTGTTACATATACAGTGTATTCCAGCTTTTCCACATATACGATTACACATTGCTGAAAGCTGTGCTTCATGTACTGTATTTGTTTACTCTGCCCTAGTTTATCCTGCACTGATTTTAAAAGCTGAGGATGTTATTTTGACTATAGATATATACACACACTACAAAGCACTGTACCCACTCATTTTTTAATTTACTGGCAAGGGGGCATGGTGATGGTAACAACAGCAGAAAGTGGGAAGAGGGCATTTTTCTCCTTCCTCCCCTCCCCCTGTTTGTCAGGCATCAGGACTTAAAGAGCCCTGATAAAGTTCAAGCCCTGGGTTGCTCTTTAAGTCCCAGTGTCTGACAGAAAGGGAGAAGGAGAAGAAGGGGGAAAGATCCCTGCTTACCACTAGGGAATAGGAGATAAATTTGATTTTGTTTGCATTTTTATGAAAAGCTACCTGATTCACAATTATTGAACCAGCACGTGAACCAAAACACAGTTGTGCTATAAAAAAAAAATCCTAGTTCTCTGAATTTTGCAATGCACATCTAAAACCAAACAGTGTAGGGGAAATTCTGCATTACACAGTAGTGCAAACAACATTAAAAAAAAATACTTGAGGGAATTGCTTGCAATAATGTGTCTTAGTCAAAGCTGCTTGCAAAAGTTGCACTAAAATGCTTACAAATTATCATGAGGATTTTTCTTTTTTAAAAAAAAAATTACAGATTGCAGAAATGAATTTAAGATTTGATAACTGAGAAGCTGAAAAGAACGAAAATTTACAATTTTGTCCAACAAAACTTAGCACTGCTAACCATTGTTATAGTAAGTAAATGAAAGATGGGAAAGTTGCAGTAAGTAGAGTCAGACCCTGTGACAGGTAGAGGCAGCTAATTCTAACTTTTCTCCCATCCATTTCATGGCTGAGTTCGACAAGGACAGCACTGAGATTGTGGAGGAAGAAGCAGACAGTGCCATCCTTTGGACAGGTGGTAATTAAGAAATCAGACAAGTTGGGGCTGGTAGAGGGAAGACTGAGCTTAGTGGGACAGTGCCTCACTTGCTCTGATGAACCCTCACCCAACTGCATATTTTCCTTCCCTTTGGAATAGCTCTTGAGTCAGTTCAGCCTACGGCTTTTGCAGTCTTCCTTTCTAATGTCCAGATGGTGGACAAAAAAACTAGATGCAATTTCAAGGGATCCTCAAAATCACACCTAAAAACTAGATGTGTGTTTGACAATAACCAAAGTGAAAACGAAACTAAAAAACCTGTTTGGTTCACTGTCACTTTTCTTTTTTCTATTTCAAAAGATGTTTGCAAACACCTTGAACCACTGGAAACTAACCTCATCTGGACCATTAAAGTAAAAGTGAAAAAGAAGAATTATAGTTTTGGTATCTGAAGAAGTGTGCATGCACACGAAAGCTCATACCAAGAACAAACTTAGTTGGTCTCTAAGGTGCTACTGGAAGGAATTTTTTTATTTTTTATTTTTTATTTTGTTTTGACTAAGACAGACCAACACGGCTGCCTACCTGTAACTATAGTTTTTATAGTTCACCAAGCTAAGCGAGAACAAAAAGTAGATTAAACACGCAGAAGGCTTAAAATCTCTTTTTGTGCAGGGCTTTTCCATCTGAGAACTCACAAGAGCCTCCCAGGGCCTGGTAAACAGACTTGAGAGCTTTTAAGCTCTCTGCCTCCCATGTGCTTAATTTGTGCAATTTCAGCCAGCCGGCCATCAAGCATGTAAAGTTGAAATTGTGCAACTTACATGTGTTTAAGTTACAAGTTGTATTGCACAAAACATACGATTCTCAAAACAGCGTGCAATTAAAATTTTCAGTAGTGGACTTTGAAATAATTGATGCTGCTTTGTTTTTTATATTGTTGAAATGTAGGAATTGATCTTTGCTTTGCAAATTCAGCCCCAAAGCATGACTCATGTGCCCTTCAGGGTTTTCAGAACTAAACTGTCCCCACAACCATAACCAGAGAGAAGCTTTCCCTTGTTGTTCTCTTAATAATTATGCTGTGCTCATATGTTTTTCGTAAAGCACTGGAGCAAATGCTGCCATGACTTCTTTCCATGAGGCTTTTACACACCGTCCTTGAAGGTCCTGTATTGATGTGAGCTTATGTTTTGTGTCAGTAAAACCTCCTGGGGATGGAAACATAAAACAGAGCATGATTTAGGTATTTGTTAGACCTGCTTGCCTCCATGAGCAATTTGCTGGTTGTTGCACAGAAGATACTAGGTTTTTAATGCTTTTTTTTACTAGATGGTCCTATGGTGAAATTAATTTTAATTGCTAACGCCATGCCATTCTCAATGTGAGGTTGTTTTGAACACATTCAGAAACACAAAATCTGATAGAGTAGCCTGGAAATGATCCTATGTCAGAGGTTGCCAAACTGTTTTTAGCCAGTGGACACATTTAGAGTTTTGAGAACGTGACATGGGTGCCAGTCACAAAATGGCTGCCACATCTGAAAGAGCAGAGAAAAGAAACAGGACCACCAAAGGATGCAGACGTGTCCCCGCATCAGCTGCCCCATCAATGGAAAAAAATGGTCTGTTGCTCTAGCTCACAGAGAGAAGCTCTTTGTACCTCTCCTCTGTGCAGAACAGAAGGAAAGGTGGGTATCTGACATTGTGCACTGCAGATTTCTGAGGGGATATTCAAGACTTTGTATGGATGCCATAGGACAGGGGTGTCAAACTCAAATTCATCGGGGGCCGCATCAGCAGTTTGGTCACCCTCAAAGGCCGGTGACCCTCAAAGGGCTGCCCTCCCCCTCTCCACTGTGTGGAAAAAATATTTTTTTCTGGTTTTCCTCCTCTAAAAGGCTGGGAGGGAGGGAGGGAGGGAAGAGAGAGAGAAGGAAGGAAGGAAAGAAGGAAAGAAAGAAGGGGTGAGAAAGAGAGATAGATGGATGGATGGATGGATGGATGGATGGAAGGAAGGAAGGAAGGAAGGAAGGAAAGAAAGAAAGAAAGAAAGATAAAGGGAGAGAGAGAGAGAGAGAGAAGGAAGGAAGGAAGGAAGGAAGGAGTGAAAGAGAGAGAGGAGAGAGGGAAGATGCTGCTTGCTTCTCCACCCCCCCACCCGAAAAAGAAGGCTTTTGCGAGGGGGGGCGGCGGCTGGGAGGAGCAAGAAACGTCTCCTCCGCTGTAGCAGAGGGCATGTTGCTTGCTTCTCCACCCCCCCCCACCCGCAAAAGAAGGCTTTTGCGAGGGGGGGCGGCCGGGAGGAGCAAGGAAACGTTTCCTCCGCTGTAGCAGAGGGCATGTTGCTTGCTTCTCCACCCCCCCCCACCGCAAAAGAAGGCTTTTGCGAGGGGGGGCGGCCGGGAGGAGCAAGAAACGTCTCCTCCGCTGTAGCAGAGGGCATGTTGCTTGCTTCTCCACCCCCCCACCCGCAAAAGAAGGCTTTTGCGAGGGGGGGCGGCCGGGAGGAGCAAGAAACGTCTCCTCCGCTGTAGCAGAGGGCATGTTGCTTGCTTCTCCACCCCCCCCCACCCGCAAAAGAAGGCTTTTGCGAGGGGGGGCGGCTGGGAGGAGCAAGAAACGTCTCCGCTGTAGCGGAGGAGATGCTGCTCATTCTCCCCCCCCCTCCACCGCTGCCTGCTGTTCGCAGGGATTGGCGCAGCATGGGGTGGTGGTGGGATCAGCAGGCTGGTGCGGGGGGCTTCCCCGACGCGGCAGAAAGCCGCGCGGGGCACCCCCGAGGCGGCAAAAAGCCGCGCTGGGCCAAAACGGCCGGAAAAAAAAAACCTTGCCGGGTTCCCACGGCAAGGCAAAAATGGTGCGGGGGGCTTCCCTGAGGCGGCAGAAAGCCGCGCGGAGCACCCCCGACGCGGCAAAAAGCCGCCCTGGGCCAAAACGGCCCGAAGAAAAAAGCCTTGCCGGGATCCCCCGGCAAGGAAAAATTGGTGCGGGGGGCTTCCCTGAGGCGGCAGAAAGCCGCGCGGGGGCACCCCCGAGGCAGCAAAAAGCCGCGCTGGGCCAAAACGGCCGAAAAAAAAAACCTTGCCGGCTTCCCCCGGCAATGCAAAAATGGTGCGGGGGGCTTCCCTGAGACGGCAGAAAGCCGCGCGGAGCACCCCCGACGCGGCAAAAAGCCGCCCTGGGCCAAAACGGCCCGAAGAAAAAAGCCTTGCCGGGTTCTCCCGGCAAGGAAAAATTGGTGCGGGGGGCTTCCCTGAGGCGGCAGAAAGCCGCGCGGAGCACCCCCGACGCGGCAAAAAGCCGCCTGGGCCAAAACGGCCCAAAGAAAAAAGCCTTGCCGGGAAGGAAAAATTGGTGCGGGGGGCTTCCCTGAGGCGGCAGAAAGCCGCGCGGAGCACCCCCGACGCGGCAAAAAGCCGCCCTGGGCCAAAACGGCCCGAAGAAAAAAGCCTTGCCGGGAAGGAAAAATTGGTGCGGGAGGCTTCCCTGAGGCGGCAGAAAGCCGCGCGGGGCACCCCCGACGCGGCAAAAAGCCGCGCTGGGCCAAAACGGCCCGGGAAAAAAAAAACCTCTGCTCCCTTCCTCTCTCGCGCGCTGACCTTCGCCGCCCACCGCCAATCAGCGCACGCTCACGGGCCACATGACGAGGTCTCGCGGGCCGCATTTGGCCCGCGGGCCTTGTCCTTGACACCTGTGCCATAGGAGGTACTGGCAGGCATACTGGCACCCACAGGCAGACAAGGGAACAGTGTTCTAGGTCATCATATAGCATCAGAAAATGGTGACTGCCAAACAGAATTCTTGCCACATCTACAAAGCTGACAGCGTTGGTGAAACCAGCCAAGAAAGACAAGCAGTTTTATTGCCCCTTTTGGCCTTCCTGAAGAAGGCCCTGCATTCTCCATTCCTGCAAGGTGAGCTGGCTGCTGCCTTGTTTTCTTTTTTTAATTATGACATCATCCTGCAGTTACTCTCTAGTAGTTTGTAAGGTTCAGGGGGTGTCTCACAGCTATCGGATTTCAAAATAAGAATAGGGCTGTGTGAGAAAGATTAAGCTCATTAGCCCCTTATCTATTATGGCTCAATGTCTGTAGGTGGCTTCAGGTCAATTTATTTATTTATTTGGAGCATTTGTTTCCTGCTCTTCAACCAAGTAGGTTACCAGTTAATGAAAGCAAGACAGTCTCTGCCTGCAGGCTTACAATCTAAAAAAATACAACACACAAGGGGAAAGGGACAAGGAGGGAAGAGGAAAGAAATTAAACTCAGCTACTAATCCTTAAACATTTGTTCTCATAATGAACAGTTCTTATAATTTCTGAACACAATTCAAAGTGTTGGTGCTTTTTTGCTCCTTGGCTTTTAACATCTGGTCTCTCCACCCCTGCCTTCCCCCTGGTAATTATTTTTAGCATTTACTTTCACTGTGTGTTTATTAGACATTGTAAACTACCCTGGAAATTTTGATTCAAGGTATAAATATATGTTAAATAAATAAAGGTACATTTAGTCGCTAGTGCCTCTCAAATCTACAAGTGCTAAAAAAAATCACAGCAATAAAAATCTATAGATCTGTAGCTTTTCCCTGTCTAGTTTCCTCCAGGTGTGGCTAAACTACAACTCCCATTATCCCTGAACATGCTGGCTGGAGCTGATGGGAATTGTAGTCTAAAACATCTGGAGGGCACCAGATTGGACGTGGCTGCTATAGATGATCAGTATCATGTCTGATTGTTTCGTTTATAAATTTGTATCTTGGTAGTGGCCCCGTCACTATGGAACTCCTTCCTAAGGGATGTGAGTTTCACCCCCTCTTTGATTGTGTTCAAAAGGGCCTTAAAACCTGCCTATTCCAAACAGATTTTAATTGAATTCGCTTGCTGCTCTACCGGTATCATTTTTACTTCTGCTTTTATCTATGGTATTTTGGTTGGATGGTTTAAAGTTGTTTATATAATCTTAACTGTAAATTGCCTTGGGGCAATTTTATTCCAGCCCTGAAAGGCAGAATAAAAATACCTAAATAAATAAATATACACAAACCAATCAGGCCCAGTACAGACCATCTACAATTAAAACTGAGTGAACAAATAAGATTAAAAACATTAGTTAAATTGTCAGCTGTTGATACGCAACTTCGGTTAATTCAGCAGAAAGTTTTACTGAGAATTTGTTCGTCCCTGAGTAAGTTTCTTGAGGTTGAGGTTGACTACAAATGATCTCTGTTGGAAGTGTGACAAGCCACAGGCTAATTTATCCCATATGTTCTGGCACTGCCCTGTCATCTCACCAGTCTGGAAAGTAGTGGGAGATTGCATAAACATTACCTTATCCGCAGGATCTAACTCTTACCTTAAATCGTTTAATATTTGGATACATATCAGCCATCTGGGCACTCCCAAAGAAATACAATGAATGGATTGCTAGGTTAGTGGTTGTGAGAATAATCCTCCCAACACTGAAATGAAATGAAAACTCTCTAATATTGAGCAGTGGTTGGAAGAAGTGTTTGATATTGCTAGAAAATAAAATAAATATTTTATAGTATATTAAATTCACCTGATGTTCAATTTTAAAAGTTACAAGTTTCTGGAGAATTGTGAAAATGAGCTCCTAAAATAAAAGGGAGATTTGATCATCATTTCCCCTCATTTCTTACTCTTCTTCTCCCTGCCTCTGCTTTTCTTCTTTGGTCTCTCTCTCTCTCTCCTTTGTACTTCATATCAGTTGGATAGGATTCAAAGGACTAGGAAGCTGGAATGGTAGCCTAAAGAGGAGTGGTTGTAAATCTGTTATTTCCAGCAAATTAAAAAAAAAAAAGTTTAAGGAATAATAGTGACTTGGAGTAATAGTGATTTGGAGACCTAGGTTAATGTCATCTGTCTCAAAGCATATATAGTAAACTGGCAACTTAAGCACATTTAAGTTGTGCACATTCAGCTTCATACGCTTGGAAAAAAACTTTTATTTTTTTAAAAAAGAGGTGAGCATCCAGGAAGAAAGACTCTGGCCATCCCACCTGCCATTGCACGCAATATGTTTTGGCTATACACGATTTTGGCCTTAGGCGTAATCTCACTGTGGGTTTACTGTAATTGATTAAAAAGGTAAAGGTACCCCTGACCGTTAGGTCCAGTCGCAGGCAACTCTCTGTAAATGGCCATGTTTCTGGAGCATGTTCCACACCAACAGTGGTTATAATAATCAGCTCTGTTGAACTCAGTATTATTTTGATTGACCAGCTTCATTGGACATGCCCTGCATATGACAGCTTTCTCTTAACAAAATGGACTGAAATGATGAGGATACTGTAACCTACAACTCCCTATAACATTACCATCTGTTCAAGAGGGAAATAGAACCGCACTTTGGAATGTTAACTTTAAGTTTCCTTAGATGTACTTGAACTGCCGTAGAATAGAAAGCCATCTATAAGTAGCAACAACGGTGAACTTACTATTCTATGTAAATTGCTAAGAACTCCTACCCACCTTGGCATACAGAAATAAGGAGTAGGAGTGGTTTAAATGCAGAGAATGCCCCAGCAAGAAATCTGGCTTGCGTAGTATTATTTGTACAAATCTCTGAGCAGTTTACAGAGAGTCAAGTATGGTGGCGGTGGGGGACGGGTCATCACCAAGTGCAGTAATTTATTCAAGATACCCTCATTTATGATTACATTCAATGATTGGATAGCACCTCTTTAGAAACCTGTAGTATCCTAAGGTGATTGCTTGGGGGGTGGGGGAATAAATACAGTTCTTTCTTTACCAAATATTGCTCATAAATGTTCGTAGTTCAGGCACTGGGGAACTAATAGCTGCCCCTCAATTTCCCACATACCACAGCACTACAAAGACTGAACTATGTAGCCACCAGCGAGCCTGCTTCATTTTCATTTCAAAAGATTTCTTACTCCCTTGAGGGGAAAACTCACAGGCAAATTGCAGGGAGGGAAGTTGCTCCAGATTTCTCCTGGAAAGTTAAGTGTAAAATGAGTTAAATTCCACAACCAGTCTGAACAGGAGAAAGAGAGAGGCAGCCCGCTAGTTGGTCACAGCTGCGTGATTTGGCAGAGGCCACACCAATTGATGTATCCCCCAAAGGCACAGGAAACATCAGCACACCACTGTATGTACACAAATCAAACCCATCCATTGAAGAAGGGTTAAACTTGCTTACTGAGCCCTGGGAACACAATGAACAATTTCAGCACCCCATTCATTCCTGACAGATTTCAGCTCCTCTTTCATTCCTGCTTCAGTTTCTGTGGTGTGCTGGCACATCCTTTTAGAGACAGAGATGATTCAGGAGGAAGTTCATTAGAAACCTTCCTCATCCAGCCCTTTCATCTATCACTTTTTCTTGTCAATCGCTCTCTAAACCGGCCAAGAAACAAAGGTTTATATATTGATGGCCAGCGGTATTTCTTCATTGTCTATGTCTTTAAAATTATGGTTAGTCATTCACAGTAGCATGCCACCTTGAAAAGCCAGTAGATTTGTGGTTTAGCTGTAATTTGATAGGAAATGCTTTCTTTCCAGTGCTTTATGCAGTAGCTTTCTGCAACATATCAATTTTGAGTATTTATGTAAAATCCTGAAATCAATTTACATCTAAAATAAGTGACATTTTAAAAGCCCCAGTTCTCAAAACATGAGGTGAGCTCCCCTGAAGAGAAATGGGTGTTAGAATGAACTTCCTTCTTCCAGACCAATTTTGGGAGTATACAATAGCAGGCAGAATGCCACAACAAATGAAGCACGTCTATAAGAACCTTGTAGCTAAATAATGCGTTTGCTTGTTCTGACCATTCAGAAGAATCTTTAGCAAATGGTGTTGCACTGTGATATTTACCTAAATATATTTTAGTATAATCTTTGCATTTTAAAATGTTTAATGCATGCAGCATAGAATATGGTACAAACTGAAATGAAGAGTTTGATTATCTTTCTTATAAATATTGAAGCACTTTTAGATTTCTCATTTCACAAAAGCATACATAAACTACTGAATGTAAAAGGTAATCAAAATCATAAGAGTGTTAGAATCAGATGAAAAATAAAAGGAAAAATTCAGGCTTAAAAACTTTAGGTAAAGGTAAAAGGACCCCTGACCATTAGGTCCAGTCGTGGACGACTCTGGGGTTGCGGCGCTTATCTCGCTTTATTGGCCGAGGGAGCCAGCATACAGCTTCCGGGTCATGTGGCCAGCATGACTAAGCCGCTTCTGGCGAACCAGAGCAGCGCACGGAAACGCCGTTTACCTTCCCACCGGAGCGGTACCTATTTATCTACTTGCACTTTGACGTACTTTCGAACTGCTAGGTTGGCAGGAGCAGGGACTGAGCAACGGGAGCTCACCCCGTTGCGGGGATTCGAACCACCGACCTTCTGATCGGCAAGCCCTAGGCTCTGTGGTTTAACCCACAGCACCACCCTCGTCTTTACATGCTTACAAATGCACTAGCAAATATATGGAAGACTTCTTTGCAGTTGTCATGTATAGAAACATAACAGTTTTAAGTTATAGGAAGGTAAGTTCATGTAAGATGTAATAATGAAGTCTTGATGATTTGCCACTTAAAGGAAAGGCTGGATAACTATGTATCAGTGTTTTAAACAACAGTTTCTTTTTCAATGTTGGAGGTAGTAACCTTTGATGAGCTGTATCTTTTGAGATCCAGTGCAGACCTACTTGCAGTTTAAGCCTGTTCCTACGCACACCGACATGGAAGAAAGCCTCATTGAACTTATTAGGACTTACTTCTAAGTAACCATGCATAGGCTTGCACTGCATGAGTGCTAAAAATGATGAAGCAAAAAGATGCTGAGGTTAAAAGGCCAAGCATTCCATTCACAGTTTCCTTGAAAACAAAATGGACTGCAAGTTAATGTCAGAAATCGGAGCCTAGGAATGTATCCTATTAGGACATCCGACACTGCTGTTTTACAGGAGTGCTTTTCTTAATGTGGACAAAAGGAAGGGAGGGAGTTTAGTTATCAGATTGGATTTGGGAGTCTTGGCTATACTTACAGTAAGACTGAAGAAGAGCAAGACTTTGCACTATAACCTTTTATCAGTACTAACTAGTCATACTACTCAAAATTTTGAGATTAAAGTCAAGTATATTGAACTTAAAGAAAAACTACCTCTCAAGATGAAGTTATACAAATGTACCTTGGAGTAAGTCCCACTGAACTCAGTGGGTGTGCTTCTCAGTAGACATGTTTAAGATTGCCCTGATAAGTGCCTTAATAGCATTCAATTTACCAGAAACATGATGATTGGGTGGGTCAGAAACACTCTGGAGACTCATATCTGTAGTTCCCTTGGCAATCAGTTTCTAACCTGACTGATTTAGTGAACTGTATATTATATCTAGAAGGTGCACATTTTTCAAATGAGCAGCATATGCTTTAGCAGTCAGAGATATCCCAGGTAAAGAACAGATCAGAAGGGGGCATTTTAAGTATGAAGCTTTGTGTTAGAAGACCATGCACATTTTTATGTGAAGTAAAGTCATAAGAAGCATACTTTTAGTCAGAGCAATGGAATGGAAGTGAATCCAAGTAACGGAATTAAGAGTCATGGGATATGAGATCTTCAGCCTCTTAATGATTAAATTTCCTAGGGCCTGTCCAGTTTTGTGTCCAATCAAAGTCAAAGCAGAGTACAAACAAGAACAGGACCTTGGACAACTCCAATGGACCTGTGCTGTCTAAGACGTTCTCCTATTAAGGCAGCCACAGAAGATGTCTCTGCTGGAGCTAAAACCAACTGAAGCCTAATGTAGCCTGGAGTGTGGTAAGCTCTGCCTCCCTGAAGGTGATGGCTGGCTGGCTGGTTGGTTGAAGGGTCCTCACCTTCTTTGGTTTCTGCACGGCTGTGGAAATAGCTGTACTGCAAAGGACTCATCAACTGAATCAGAGGATGATGACAGGTCTGTGTCCTTCAACAGGAAGGGCCCCAAAAGAGACACAAGCAGTTATCCCCGCAAAAGAAGCCAGACCCTTATTTTCATCAGATTCCTTTGTCACACACTGAGCAGTTCCTAGGTTTATGGTTCATCACACGGCCTATCTATGTTGTGTGGTATGTAGGTCAGGTGCTTATGATTTCCCCTTCTTATACATTCTTTTAAACATCTGTGCCCTCGTTCTTCTTGATCTCTTCTCAGTATGCTATAACACAAGCTGGTTCAACAGGTTGGGAGTATGAATTTGATTTGTTCTTTACATTTTAATACAGCCATATTTTGGCTTCTAAAGCAACGAACAAAAATATTCAGACTTTTATCAAACTAAGAAAGGAGCAGAACCCGTAATCTAAGTCAGACTTTCAAAGTGCACTAGTTAAATGGAGATAACAGCAAACTGAAAAACTGAAACAATTATAAATGGTCATTTTCCTGTAAACCAGGTATTAACTCTGGAAAAGGCTTTAGACTGCTTTATTTTTAAAATGTATACACCACAGTTTAATGCAACTTTTTCTGAGATTGCTAGATCTACCAGATTATTACTGAAAAACATAGAGTCCTGATTATTCAGATTACCAAATACCTGGAGGATTATAGTGGAAAACAAAAGCAGGGAGGACTCTGACTGCATTCCTATGCACACTGATTTGGGAGTAAGTCTTATTGAACTCAGAGGGACCTCTGGTTAGGCTGCATAGGATTGCACTGTTGAAATAATCACATCACTTAATAAATATTTCCCCATATCAGATTAAGGAAGTTCTCAAATAATTATCATCTCACATTCATTTAAAATAAAGAGGTTATGTTTATTATAAAGAATTTTAAAAAATAATAATTCCCCAGCAAATGAATCTGGATTTACAAGGCTGCTGTTCTTATACTCCAAGAAGACACATGAAATATGGCCTTATTTACAGTCAGGCACTGGAGTTCAACAGCTGCAGAAGTGTGAGGCAAAGGAGTGAACCCTCCAGCCAGACACTTTAACAACGGTTCTATTGCTGAGGCACCTCTTGTTACACACAAGACAAAAACAGATGAAGAGAGAAGCTTGAGAATGATTCAGAATAGCACTCATTATGAAATAAAACACAAGCAGGAAGTACATTTCTTTTTGTCATAGGGTTCTTCCAGCTGTCTGTAATTCCCACAGCTACCCACACCCACACACAATTAGAGAATGAAATAAAGCTTCCACCAATTTGTCTGCTATCCTGTCTCAAATTAAGTAAGCATTCGGTCAGGCAGAAAAGAAAATATGCCCTGATGTTAACTCTACCTACTATCTTTTTGGTGAAAACCAAACTGGAAAAATATTAGGAGTTTGTTCTGTTTGTGTATAATTAAATAAAGAATCCTGTATTGTATCTTCATCAAAACACTAAAAAAAAAACACTGACGCCTCCAAATGTCAAAATATGTGACATTTCACTCTCTTGCTGATGAAACTCATCCTGCTTCCTTTGCTATCTCACTTGCCCCCTGCTGTTTTCTCTTGCTCCCACCCCATCCCTATCCTCCTTCATTGTTCTTGTGATTGCATCCTGCTAGAGTGAAGAGGTTTAGAAGAACCTGGAGCCAGACCTTTGAGCTTGAATAAACATTTTTCATAGCTGGCTTTGGCCTGTTCAGTCCAATCACCGTGCAGGGAATAAGACTAGATGAAGCCTTTCAGCCCTATGATTTAATGAGGATCATCTTGAAGGAGCTGTCCCTAGGAAGCCTGACCTCTCATTTCAAAACAGAGACCCCTCGGTTTTCCACTGAAACTGCTTGTAAGGCAGTTTAAGCAACAGCGCTGGTTTATTTATTACTTTATAGATGACTACACCATTGTAAAATCACAACTTCACTTTACAGAAACTATGGTGCATCCCTGTCATCATAGGTTATTATTATTTATATTCTATAATAAGAGCTACTATTTATTTATTTTCTCCAGGAATAAAAAAAAAGCCAGTTAATTGACTGGCAACTTGTGCTGAGCCACAATGTGGGAACATGTTTCATGAATACTTTCACACCCCATGAAATGTGCTCCCGCCTTTTGATAATCTTTGCACCTTTTTGTCAGAAGGACACAGGCGGCAGTGAGGGAATTCAGCTGAAGGAACAGGAGCACATCCATGCATCCCCGTTCATAAACTCCCACAGCTAGTCATGTGTTAACTATTAGGCTGAAACAAGGTAAAGTCTTGCAGCACTGGTGGGCAAAAACCCTGCATGGCCTTGCTGTCAGGGCAGCAGGGATGTATTTCCCCTTCCTTCCTTCCTTCCTTCCTTCCTTCCTTCCTTCCTTCCTCTCTCCCTCAGGCAGGACAATGTGAGGACTTGGTTTACATTTATGACATCTTGTAGCCAAACCCGACTGGCTACACAGTGCTGTGATATCATTATGTTCACAGCCCATTTGCTTGGAACACACAGTGAAAAAGCCTTCCAGGTTCTTTAAAAACTGGCACCAGAATAGAAACAGATTGGAGGAAATATGGCTGTGACCAGGCATGGAAAAACATCCACAACGAAGTAGAAATAAGCATAGCTGTCAAGTTTTACCTTTTCTCACGAGGAAGCCTATTCGACATAATGGAATTTCCCTTAAAATAAGGGAGAACTTGACAGCTATGGAAATAAGGGGTTTTTCCATGGAGCTCTCCCCCCCCCCCCGTTTTTTCAACATGTAACATGTAAGCACGGAGGAAGAAAATTACGTAGTTCAGGTCCCATACCTAGACCACTTAGGCATAGTATTTCCCTACTATGTCCCATTCTCTCCTTACATAGACAGCAAGGATGTTCAACAAATGGAAAACAAATTTCCAGTGCTTGCCTCTTTGTTTTTCTTCAATTTATGTAACACTATGTAATCCTTTTCAAAACTGAAGAGGAGAGAGATCTTCTACAGGGAAAAAAAGTTCATCTAGATGAAGATCTGCTGCAGCCTAATAATGGCTTGTGCCCAAGATTTAGGAAAAAAAACCAAAACAAAACCCACTGAGCTGAATTGGTCTGAACTGGCCTCTGTCTTCTGGGTGGGGGCTATAGTGGAAAAGATGGCTTTAATTGATTTTTATTCTTTTCCTGAAACTAATCTACTCAACACAAAGCATGGGTTGTGCTGTAGAGACCAGCTTCAGAGAGGATTGGCTGACACTGATTTAAAAAAACTGGATTTCTGTTCTGAAGGTTTGTGAGTGTTTGACATATATTAAACAGGCTTGTTTACATTATTGTATAAGAGCAGAGAATTTCATTAAAACCTTTTCATTAACCATCAAACATTCAGGTATATTATTTGAAATCAGCTGCTTTTATTGTTTCCCTTTTCTCTAAATGAGGAAGGTGCACACTTTGGTCTGAACCACTGCTTTACCTACCAAACAAATACCGGTACTTGAAATCAGTTGCTAGAGTTGCTATATCGTAAACATAACATGTGAAAACCAAATAGTATATTAGGGAATATAGTCTTTCAACTCTCTCTACAAACTGTATTCTATTTTTTTTTTCTTAAAGTATTTTTGGGCCTTAAGCACTATGGAAATTGAAGGATATTTCTGTTTAATTGCCATCAATTATAGAAGGACAGATATGTGTGTGTTATCTATGTGGCACAGTGGGTGGGAGCATTATTTCATTTCCTCTTTACTGTACAAAACAAGCACCCTTTGTGACACACGAGCCAAATGTACATTTCCATCTCTTCCCCCACAATTTTTCATCTCCTGCTTTTAGTCTTCCCCAGTCCCCAACATCACTCTTCCCTAGCTGTTTACAAATGGGCTGCATTATTAAGTCAGCCTTTCAGAGCATACCACCATACCAGCAAGTGTGTGTAGCCATTCTGTCTGCTTTGGGAAGCTCCATGTGCAGCCACAACTACAACAATCCCCTTGTTGATCCTGTGCTTGTTGGTTAATCCCTCATAAAGTATGGGAATCCTAGCCTCTTCCACATCTGCTTGCAAAACTGCAGGGAGAACACCAACCTTTCAAATCATCTTGGCTTGAAATACTGGAGACTAGCAGCAGGGGAACTGCACAGGGAAGGAATCTTCCATTTTTGAGCTGAGGAGGGTTATAAGTTCTTAGAGCTCTCCGTCCCTTCCACCTCTCATCCTTTATCATCCTCTTTCAGGTCAGTGGGATCAGGTTTATGTTAACAAACCATGAAGCTTATCAAATAAATGCAACAGCAGCAGGTGTTTGAATCTGCCTGTTTCCACAGAAGAGGCCTAACAAGGTTGACATTGTGGCTAAGGCCAAGGTAATGCAGTAATTATTCCTTTCTGGGTATGGAGCCCCCAAGAGATTTCTGGGAACGAGTTAGAAAAACAAACATTGCCAAGAGCAGGATTTTAAATTTTTTTTTTTTTAAGGAAAGAACAGTAGTCCTCTCTATGCCAGACTGTGAAGACAAGCATTTCCATTGCAGTATCCTGAACACTACCCAGTTTCTCTTGAACATGTCTCATATTACAGAGGAAAGAGATTGTGAGAGAAGCAGTATGTTTGTGTCTGGGTGTTCACATCTGGAGGGGTAGCTTATTTTGGCTCTGGCCAGCATGTGGGAAGACAGCTGTTTACTTAAGACACTAATAAGTGCCAGAAGAAGGGGGGAAGCAATATTTGGGGAGGGGAGGGGGGGCTATTGATGCAGCCTTTAAGTATTTCTAATTATATAATATGGCTTGGTGTGCTTAACAGTTAAGGACTGTATGGTACTCTTCTTGAGGTGCTGTATAATTGGTAGCTTATTGTGTAAAAATTCCTGTTTGCTGCATACCTATGGAATATACTATTTATTATTTTCATTGCCATGATCCTACGCATTATGTAGGAAACTCCCCACCAGAGTAGAAATTATATATCGAACAGACGGAAAACTCCTTAATCTGAGTAGGCTGAAAGCAAAGAGTAAGGTTACCGTAACTTCCGTCATAGAGCTTCAGTATGCTGGTGACAACATAGTGTGTGCACACTCAGAGGATGACCTCCAAACCATCCTAAATATCTTTGCAGAAGCTTACAAAAAGCTTGGCCTATCGCTCAACATCCAAAAAACCAAAGTGCTGCACCAACAAGCACAAAACAACCCCTCTGCAGTGCCACAAATCCAACTCAATAGTGTAATGTTGGAAAGTGTCGATCACAACTAATAGCTGCATTTTTATTTTAAAAAGTCAATTTGACCTCTGTTTGTTACATATTAGGTAAAGGAATCAAATAACACACACAACTGAATGGATTCTCACGGTGTAATTCCAATATGTAGAGTATTAATCTGTAAACTAAGAGGAACTATTTTGTTTAAACTACCTGTATTAAGAGAACAATTGCTTTCCTATTATCCCTGAACAGCTGTTTTTGCAGAACATGCCCCTAAACATACTGTGAACAGCTGGAAAATCTGCACTTCATCCCAGGTGGTGTCCTTGATTACGGCTCTACTTCTGGATTTTGTCATGGGAAAGTCAGTACCACATTACACAGCTTCAAACTTCCCTGCAAAGACTGGATAGACATTGCGAAATATCTGGCTCTGCATCCTTCAAACATTGTGCAGCTGCCCCTACTCACAATAAATTTACTTGCTGTAGGCTGCTTCACAACTGTGGATCGGGTGTTGGTGGGGCATGCTCCGCTGCTGCCTGCATGCACACCTCCCTACGCCGATGCCTGTGCTTTGAATATTAAAAAAAATACAGTACCCAAGTTATGTTTGATGTTTAAAATATTGATTTCTTAATTTGGGGCTCAAAAAAATAGGGGTCCTCTTATACATGGGGGCATCTTATACACGGAAAACTATGGTAAGTGAAATCTCTGTTTTAGCAAAAGGCAAGAGCATTGGCAGAGGAGAGAATGGTTGCAACAGAGGTTTGCTATAAAACCATTGCAGTCCAACTGCACTGATCTTTCAAAGTACTGCTCTTTGAGCTACTTTCTTTTCCTAAATAATATGCTCAGTTGTGCCCAATGGCCTCCAATCAGTGAAAAAGCAAAAGAGAAGCAACTGGATCAACAGTCCTGGGAACGTAGCCTGTGCTTGCAGTAGTTTTGCAAAATGGCATGTGCAAGCATTCATTCCAACAGTGTCCCAACATCACAGCCTGCCAGTAATAAGGCAATTTAAACACCACATTGGAGAGAACATGTTGCTTGTTCTGTTATAACCTGAAAACAAAAGGCTCGCTGAGCCAAAATAAAAATAACAGGAGGGTCAGGATAGGGCAAAGCCCCACATTTCATTAACTAGCCTTTGTAATTAAATATATATGAATAGGACCAGGAGTAAAGCTGACGCCGGAATATCAAATAATCATTCTTTGCTACTCTCAACCGCTTCAATATAAATATAAGCTAGGTCTTTATTACAAAGATGAAGGAACTTTGTTTTAATTGTTCTAATTTGGGAATTGGTGCACTTAATGGTGTTTGGAAAAACCTTTTGTGGGAGATGAGAGGGAATGTGGATGAGGGAATATTGATTAATATTTCCTATCCCAGCTTGTGCTAACAAGCTCCAAACTAGCAGAGTTTCTCATCCCCAATAAAGCGCAGCAAAGCGTGGCGTTTAAGTTCCTATGAACTTCTAGAATAAGGCAGATCCTGGCACATATTTCCCCTGGTTCCCTCTTAAAAGAAAATACACGACACATAAGCTTATAAAAGTATAAAGGTTTTACTCACAGTCATTTCAAGCTTCTACAGTCTCAGAAAGGCAGGCTAGCTTAGATTAAATGTATTTACATGTGGAGATTCTCCTTAAGGGAGAAAGGCTCCATGTGGGCCTCTCTTGGCTGGAAGCCAAGAGAGCATCTCCTGAGATGTTGCATCCTCGGAGTCCTGGTGGGAAGAGAGAGAGAGTAGCAGCTCACCTGTATCTTTGAATAGCTACAGGTAAGGCCACTCCCACTTCTGGTCACACAAAGGAAGTGATTTCAGCCTTGGCACAGGAAACTCTACCTGGAGGACCAAGACCCCTTTGTGTACACTCTAGGAATGTTGTGATTGACTGCACCAGTGTTATACATCCCACAAACCCCTTCTCAGTCTGAACAACATTTAACAAACATAAAACAACTTTATTCAACCACCCAGAGTCCCAGCTTGACACGCAGGTTCTGGAAACTCTCTCGTGGCAAGGGTTTCGTGAGAATGTCCGCAGTCATCTCCTGAGTATTACAGTAGGACATCTCTACTAGTCCATCTTGGATCATCTGGCGAATGAAGTGATACCTGACCCCAATGTGTTTTGAACGTGCAAGGAACTTTTCGGTTTGCGCTAGCTGCAGGCAGCCTTGATTGTCCTCCATCAAGCTGACAGGTCCTTTTCTCGGCAAACCAAAGTCTGTCAGGAGTTGATCCAGCCAGATGATCTCTCTGCATGCTTCCGAAGCTGAAATATATTCACTCTCTGTGGACGATAAGGCTACACATTTCTGTTTATAACTGCCCCAAATGATAGGTGCATTTCCAAACATAAAAACATAACCACTTGTGGATTTGTAATCCGCCTTATCCCCAGCCCAATCTGCATCACTGTACCCAACCAACTTAGGGTCCCTTACAGCTGGCAATTTTAATTTACAATTCATTGTACCCTTGAGGTAACGCACCACCCTCTTGACCCCACCCAAGTCATGTTCAGTGGGAGAACTCACTTTTCTGCTTAGGATCCCCACTGCACTTGCTATGTCAGGTCTGCTGGTAGTAACCAAATACAAAAGTTTACCAATCGCTGACCTGTATTCGCTGTTGTCTGGCAGCAGCTTCGAATCTTGCTGATTCTTTAGAAAATCTGTGGCCATGGGTGTCGCGACAGGGTGTGCACCTTGCATCTGCATGCTTTCTATCAGTTCTATTATCTTCTGCTTCTGGCTGAGAAGAAATGAGCCGTCTTCTTCTCTCTCAATTTGAATTCCCAAGTAATACTGGACAAGTCCCAATTCCTTTACTTCCACCTCTTTGTTGAGATGTCTGACTATGTCTTTATAGTCTCTGTCATTGGACGTTGATATTAATAAATCATCGACAAAAGCCAGAATGTAAGAGAATTGTCCATTTCTGTTCTTAGTGTACAGGCACTTGTCAGCTGTTGACTGCTTGTACCCAAGCTGAACCAGCATTTCATGTAATTTCTGGTTCCATGCTCTTGCAGCTTGTTTCAAACCGTAAATTCCTTTCTGAAGTTTACATACAAGATGTGCCTCATTTTGCTTGATAAAGCCTTTGGGCTGCTTCATATAAATCTGTTCAGAAATCGTCCCATGAAGAAAAGCTGTTGCTATGTCGACATGACGGACTGATAGGCCTTTAGATGCTGCAATACTTAGAAGTAATCTAACACTGCTGTATCGCACTGTAGGCGCAAATACTTGATCATAGTCTTCGCCATACTGTTGTGAAAATCCTTGTGCTACAAGCCTAGCTTTGTAGCGTTGCACCTCCCCTTCTGACCCCTTCTTAAGCTTGAACACCCACTTGGACCCAATTGCCTTCTTACCAGGAGGTAGCTCTGTCAGGGTCCAGGTCTTGTTGCGATGCAGTGCATCCATCTCTTCCTGCGCGGCTTGCTTCCAGAGACTGGCCTCAGCAGCTGGCAACCGTTGAACCTGTTCCCACGTGGAAGGTTCCTGTGGTGGCGCCGACCCTGCAAAGTAGGACAGTCGTAGTGGTGGAACGCCTCTGTTGGACCTGGAGGAACGTCTGACCTCTGGCTCTTGTTGAACCGCATCAGCTTCCTCATCTCCTTCCAATGGCGGCATCCCTGCATACGGGTCCTCTTCGTCTCTGGAGCCTTCTGACATCTGGTCCTCCGCGTCTTCTGGGGTGTCATCTGTAGGGGGTGCTACAACACTAGGAGGTACAATACTAGGAGGTGGATTAGTTTCTGGTATGGCTTCAAAAGGAAAACTTACAAACTCCTCTGTTGGTGGCTCATTGGAACAGTCAATTGCTGTGTTCCTTGTGTCAGCCTTTTCATACTCCTCAAAATGAATCACGTGATGTGAACTTGTTTTCCCTGTTTGTAAGTCCACAACTCTGTAGCCTTTTCCTCCAGAAGCGTATCCAACTAGGATACCAGGCTTTGCTCTGGAGTCAAGTTTGTGTCTGTGCTCCTTGGGCACGTGGTAATAGCACAAACTTCCAAATACACGTATGTGTGACAAATTTGGGACTCTTCCATGCCAAAGTTCAAATGGCGTGCGCTCTGTGCCTTTTGTTGGCAGCCTATTCTGTATATAAATCGCAGTATTTGCTGCCTCACCCCAAAGTTTCTTCGACAAGTTGGATCCTTTTAGCATACACCTTGTCATCTCTAGGATGGACCTAAATTTCCTCTCAGCAATAGAGTTTTGTTGAGGTGTGTAGCTAACTGTGGTCACATGTGCTATGCCTTCCTGAGCCATGAAGGCTTCCATTTCACGTGAGCAAAACTCCCCACCATTATCAGACATTAGGGTGGTGGGTGCTCGCCGGAATTTGTTCTTGACCATGCTTACGTATTGCTTGAACAATTCCACTGTTTCACTCTTCTCTTTGAGAAGGTATCCCACACAAAACTTTGAATAATCATCCAAAAAGATAAGAATATACCTATTTCCTCCTAAAGAAGGTATATTCATAGGTCCAGCTAAATCAGTGTACACAATGTCCAGAACTTTTGTGCTTCTCTTTTCTGCACAACGTGGGAAAGAAGGTTTGACTCCTTTTTCACTTACACAAGTTATACATTTTGGTGTGGGTGTGTTACTTTTGTTTACCTGTAGACCTCTCACAAGATCTCCATTCTGCAGTTCCTGGATGACTCTGATATCCCTGTGACCCAGTCTTCGATGCCACAGCTCCAGATCTGGTTTATCCTTCTGCTTGGATTGGGCCACTTGTGCTGATTGGTTTTCTGAAACATTAATCTCATACACACCATTGATTAGTTTCCCTTGAGCATAAACCTCATCATTTTTTGTTACATTGCATTCTCCATTGGCAAATGTAACCTTGAAACCTTTCTTGTCTAAAGCAGACACACTAAGCAAGTTACAATTCAATTCTGGGACATATTGAACGTTAGGCACAGTTGTTTCAAGAGATTCATTGTTCACCTTGAATTTCAAACGCATTGAACCTGCACCTTGTGATTTTAGAACATTTCCATCAGCAATCTGGATTTCAGTCCATTCACTATCATTAATTTCTCTGAAATATTCTCGTTTATGCGCAAAATGGCTTGTGGCTCCCGAATCTAAAATAAATTGGTCACTTTTCCTTTCATTTCTTTGCACATTTAAACTCTTTTCTTGCAGTAGAAATGTACGCTCGCGATCCCCCTTCTTTTCACCTTTTGGTTGAAAGGGGCGGGACTTATTCTTGGGCTTCTGGCAACTCCTTGCAATGTGCCCTTTTAAATTGCAGTTATGGCATATTATATCTTTGGACACTTCCTTAGACTTGGGAAATTGTTTAGAAACATAACTTGTGTCCATTTTCCTTGGATTCCTTTGCGGAGAATCAAGGTAATCTCTGCATTCCTCTCTTAAGTGATTTGCTAGTTCATTAAAAGTCAAATCTCTTGTGTGATCCATTATACTCTTAAATGAAGCAAATTCTGGTCCCAATGATGCTAGCATAAAAGTCACTTTGGTTGCATCATCAAAAGCTCTGGGAGTTAGGGCAATCCTTTGAACAAT
Source organism: Darevskia mixta (assembly GCA_034641385.1). Lineage (NCBI taxonomy): Eukaryota > Metazoa > Chordata > Lepidosauria > Squamata > Lacertidae > Darevskia > Darevskia mixta. The sequence continues at coordinate 29,416,517 of JAWWNH010000066.1, forward strand.
TTCATTAAAGTCCTTAAAATGCCCTGTAAATTGCTCTCTGGAATTCATCTTTAACTTCAGCAGTTTATCCAATAAATGTCTATAAGAGTTCTCTGATGATTGTGCATAAACCCTCTCAATATCTTTTAGAATCTGAGATGCATCACTTTCATAGTCAATCAGAGATAAATGCTCATCTTTCAAACTGCTCAAAATTATGTGTTTAGCTTCTGCATCTTGCCTTTCCCAATCTGCTTTCTTGGTTAAATCAGCTGAATCAGGTTTGGGATCTTTCACCGCTTTAATCACTTGCTTTGCCCCAAGATGCACTAAAAGGCGCTGCTTCCATTGCACAAAATTACGATCATTCAGCAGCATAAAGTTTGATCTTGCTTCACTATCAAATCCTGAGCTTGCCATCTTAATCCTCAAAAATTTAAAAAATTTCCAAAATTTAAAAAATTCCCAAAAATGGTTAAAATTCAAAAATCAAAACTTAAAAATCTCAAAATGCAAACTAATCTTCACTGCCTCTGAGGTCTGTGAGCTCTGAGGGAGGGGAGGGGTCGCTAATCCCCCTTTCACAGCACAATGGAGAACAAAAGACCATGTGCTTACCAGGAAGTACAAACAGAAAAATTCTACTCTGCCAAAAATCACAATCCAAAGCAATCCTTTAAAAATACACAAAATACGCAGATCTGGGCCTCAAAACCCTTTGTGGGAGATGAGAGGGAATGTGGATGAGGGAATATTGATTAATATTTCCTATCCCAGCTTGTGCTAACAAGCTCCAAACTAGCAGAGTTTCTCATCCCCAATAAAGCGCAGCAAAGCGTGGCGTTTAAGTTCCTATGAACTTCTAGAATAAGGCAGATCCTGGCACATATTTCCCCTGGTTCCCTCTTAAAAGAAAATACACGACACATAAGCTTATAAAAGTATAAAGGTTTTACTCACAGTCATTTCAAGCTTCTACAGTCTCAGAAAGGCAGGCTAGCTTAGATTAAATGTATTTACATGTGGAGATTCTCCTTAAGGGAGAAAGGCTCCATGTGGGCCTCTCTTGGCTGGAAGCCAAGAGAGCATCTCCTGAGATGTTGCATCCTCGGAGTCCTGGTGGGAAGAGAGAGAGAGTAGCAGCTCACCTGTATCTTTGAATAGCTACAGGTAAGGCCACTCCCACTTCTGGTCACACAAAGGAAGTGATTTCAGCCTTGGCACAGGAAACTCTACCTGGAGGACCAAGACCCCTTTGTGTACACTCTAGGAATGTTGTGATTGACTGCACCAGTGTTATACATCCCACACCTTTTGCATTGGAAACGAACGTTGACTTCCAGATTAGATTTTTATAATATGTTCTATGTGAGGCTGCCTTTGAAGATTATTCCGAAACTAACTGGTTTTTTTATGTTGATTGGTGGAAGCAGCATGGGACATAGAACACCATGTTGAAAGCAGTTAATTTGAAAACATAGTTGCCCTGCGAAGTGAGAGATGCTCCAGATTCCAAACCTAGCCAGAGGTCCAAAGGCTGCTGGGTACATTGCACCACCTGCATGCCAGCCTGACTCCAAAGGGATATAAATGCCTGTCAACAATTCATACTGGCATTGTCAAAGCTCATCTCCCTCCTCTAGCTTTTCCCGCTATTTCCTTTTCTCTTGTGCTTCTTCTCATAAGTAATCCTGGTAGTAGTCTCATTTTAATTACTTCCTCTTGCTCACATTTCCCTCCCCTTCATTGGTTGTCTCCCTTGTGCCTTTTTGTGTGATTGTAACCTCCTTGGGGCCTGTCCTCTCATTCATTGTAAAGGCACCATAGCACCTTGCTGTTCAGTCGTTCAGTCGTGTCCGACTCTTCGTGACCCCATGGACCAGAGCACGCCAGGCACGCCTATCCTTCACTGCCTCTCGCAGTTTGGCCAAACTCATGTTAGTAGCTTCGAGAACACTGTCCAACCATCTCATCCTCTGTCGTCCCCTTCTCCTTGTGCCCTCCATCTTTCCCAACATCAGGGTCTTTTCTAGATGGCACTATATCAATAGTCAATCTAGCAGTTTGAAAGCACACCAGTGCAAATAGATAGGTAGGTACCGCTGTGGTGGGAAGGTAAACAGCATTTCCGTGTGCTCTGCTTTCCGTCATGGTGTTGCGTTGCGCCAGAAGCGGTTTAGTCACCCAACAGTAGCATTGTGAATTGAATTTTAATTGCTGTGGGCCAGGTCAGGAGACTATTTTTTCCTGAAGAGTTAATTAAAAAATAACTATTAAATTGGTAATTCATTAGCTATCAGTGTTTGGGGCATCTTAAAGCATTTTACAATGTTGTACATGCTTTGAGTGCTACTTTGGTGGGAGAGAAGCTATGTAGAACTGCCACCTAAATAAAATAATTTCAGGTGCTGATTTTCACCTTGTCATGGAATGGCTACAAGGGGTTTGGGCCCATATACTTTTTTTTCTGTGTCCCACTAACGTAAAGAGAAAAAGCCTAGGCATATTGCAGCTTCTCAATCAGATCCTTTGTTTATTTGGGAGTAAGAGTGCAAATCTAATTCCTCTTACCTTAGAGTAAGCCCCTTTGAATTTAATAGGACTTACTTTTGATTAGATGTAGGTAGGACTGCATTGTAATGCTTGCTTACATACTGACTAGTCTGCCTGCCTGCTCACTCAGTAGGTCACTTACCATCCCACCATCTGACCATAATTCTTGTTTAGAAGGAAGAACCATTCATTTAAATGGGACTTAACTCCAAATTAAGTGGGTTTAGGACAACAACAAACAACTGCTACCTATATTAAGCTCTGAGGGTACTGAAACTTGTTCAGGGTTATTTTCTGTATGTTATGTATCAGGCAAGTTGACAGAAGCAGAGGACAGGTAAATAGGTAGTTGTGAAGCATTTGCCTTGAGTAAGATTACTGCGAATATAACCAATAAGCTTACTTAAGGATGAGGGGAATTCATGGAGGAGAGGAGCTGGAAACAGGCACTCAATTCCCTATTCCTACCTTCATTGTTTCTAAGGTGACCACTTATGCATCACCCAAAAGAGAGCATACATTTGCATATGCTTATATGCAAATTCATAAATAAACACTATAATAGAAATACAATCCATCCTGGATCTGAAAGCCCTTCAAATAGATGACTCCATCAAAGAGAGGAAAATTGTTCTATGGTAGGGAGGGGCGGAGGAAGAGGGGTGTGTTAGAGGCGGGTTGCCCCAGGTGTCACCACTGAGGGGGGGGGTGACAAAATGCCAGGCGGCACTCACCGCAGGGCCTGCAGCGCACCCGAGCCATGCGTCTCTCCTGGGAGTAAGGGCACACACGCCGCCCCAGGTGCCAGATCGGCTTGCTCCACCACTGATGGTAGCCCTTCAAATAGAGGGCTGCTTTCGATAGAGTAGAATGCATAGCTGTCATAATTTACCAGCCTTTTGAATAGAATTGCTTATTTCATCTTTGGTAACCAATTCGTAAAGACATGAAAACCTAGAAAGTATTAGCCCTGAGAGTGAGTGCCCTAGATTGTTAGCAGATTTACTTGTTTACTTCTTTTTTGCCTGAATCCTAACGTAGTACATGAAGGCAAGTTTAGCTGAAATCTACCAAACAGCATGGGGAGATATTTCACTATTTCCAATTAGGAACCTTCAAAACAGTTCATATAATGTTCTTTCTCATTGTGGATTCTTTTTTCTTTTTCTTTTTTGTCCAGACTCTTCTTACGCATTTTGCAAGATGTCCTGAGAAGGAGGCCTGCTTCATAGAAATCCTTAGTTTTTTGTGCTTCTGAGTTTCCTCCAAGCTCCTTCTTCTAACACGTAATAAGAGAGGCAGTTTCTGATACTGCCAGTGTTCTTTTCTTTCCCTCTTCCCTGTAGTGCAGTCACATTGCTAATTAATTGAATTCCCTACTTGCTCCTTTGTATGTTATTTCTATTGCCCATTAGCAGAGCAGCTTGGGATTTGAGCTATGTTTTCACTCATCTTACTGGAATTTTGCTTTTGGTCTTTCTCTCTCTCTCCCCCTCTCTCCCTTTGTTGTTGTTTCTGTGCTCTGTGAAAGGCATTAGAGGGGCTTTAACACCAAGGGCCTATATTGTTCACAGGCCCAGCTGCATTCTTTTACACTCTACCTTGTGCGTCACAGCTATTCATCTTGATTTGTACTTGGCTCAACTGCAGATGCTGTAAATATGGTAATTTTAGATTCCCTGTTTGGAAACAGTTTCAGGGCGGGTCTTGTGGCAGGAACACACTTTGATTTACACTGGTTTGTATTACCTCGGTACAGTTGAGAGGGGAAGAAAGCTTAGGACTAAAATGGTTTTGTTTGAAACCTCTTTTAATAACTGGGAGGCAAATAAGACTCTGCCTTGATATGCAGGCATGCAGTATTAGAGGCAATACTTCATTTCAGGGAGGATAACAACCTACCTAGCAGGAACAGGAGAAAGGAATTTTAGATTATTGTAGAATTTTGGTGTCACCATATTGGTTTTTGAATTCTTTCCTCTTGTTCTCATTATAAAACTGCTGGGGTGGAAAGCACTGGTTGAAGAGCATGTTGTATTCCCCCTGATTGGATAACATGCTATAAGTACCGGTAGGTTCTCTTCTATTTAGTTAGCTTGTATTTTTTATTATTAACTTAGTAAAACTCAGGAACAGCCATATCTGAAAAACACTGGAGGGGGTAGGATATTAAACTTCAATAAAATACAAACATGCAAATGCATTCATATCCCACTTTTCATGTTCCAGGTGTGACCTCCAAGTCTGTGAAGTGTGTGTGGTCCAACTCCCACTGACATTGTTCATTGGTAATACTTTTCTCAATGATAAGTCTTTTAAAAACAAGTAAACATCTTCGAAATTCACTTGAACTCTGGCTTGTTGGGCATACATGGTTTCCTTCAGATATCTCATTTTACCCGGGAGAGGGAAACTTGAAGCCTGGGCCTGAATGTGCAAAACCCACCACCACTACCACCCTCAGGCTCTCTATCTGGCACCAGGAACTCTCTCCAGCAGACTTTTAAAAGTTAAAACAAAAGACGCCTGCTGAATCTCTGTCGGCAGAGCATTCCACAGGATTGGGTTGATGACACTAAAGACTTGGTCCCATCTTGCTGTCAGATGAGCCTTGCCAACTCAAGTGATGACCAACGATTGGGGATGGGCAGCGTAGTGTGCAATCAAGTGCTTTCTCTCGATCATCCACCAGCAAAACACCGAAGGTTCTGTTCATTCCAGTGGAGTAGGGAGTGTTGCTTCTTTCTAATCAAAGAGAAGACTTTAACATTAATTAACCTTTAATCCGCAGTGGTATCATACCCTCCAACATTTCTCCGATTAAATAAGGACGTCCCATTCCTTCATGATAATGTTAGTATTTATACCCCACACATGTTATTGGGTTGCCCCAGCCACTCTGTGCAGCTTCCAACATATATAAAAACATAATAAAACATTAATTATTCTAAAAAACTTCCCTATGCAGGGATGCCTTCAGATGGCTCAGGGATCGGATAACTCCATACCCTCCAACATTTCTCCAATGAAAATAAGGACATCCTAAGGAAAAGTGGGGCATTCTGGGATCAATTCAGAAACTGGGACAACTTCTCTAAATCAAGGATGTCCCTGGAAAACAGGGACACTTGGAGGTTCTGCAATATCTGGAATGTGCTGAGGGGCTTTTTGCCATCCATTTACTTGTCTCTTAAAAGCAGTTCAGACATTCAATCTTCTTCAGATAGGATAGCAGAATCCCCTTCCAGGTGCCCCTTGCATCTGGTGATATTTAGGCCATAGAACCCCAAGCACTGCTTCTTACAACATATAGAGCAGTATTAGTAAAACCAGCATCTATAATAGCTATACTCCCTGTTTGAAATGCATCCACTGTATCTGGGGTGTATAACCTCAGTTCAAAAACAACATATCAAGGTGGAGTGCAGTTCTAACAAGTAAGACCCCCGGGTCCTTTTCATTCAAATCAGATATTTACCCAAGAAAAATAGAAAAGTGACAGAGTACACATGTTAGAAAAATATGCAGGCAGACACTGAAGAAAAAATAACATTCTGCCATAAGTAGCCACCTTGTTCCTCCAGTTTCCTCCCCTCGATATTAGAACCAACTGTTTCTCATGTGTTTTCAAGAACCTACTGTGGTTTCCAGACAGCTGGCTGGAGGAGTCTGGGATTGGGCTTGAAAAAATAGGTCATAGGTCAAGTTATTTTCACGAAAGCAATCACTAAGTTCCTGTTAGATTTGTTAAAATTCATGGTCGCTCCTTTTATTTTCCTAAACTGGTAGCAGGAACCTGAAGACATAACTTATTTTCAGTCACAAATGATGGGCTAATAAAGACTAGTTACAGAATTAGCTCACTGCTCTTTCAGTTTATGGTGAAAACAAATGTCTACTTGTCAGTGTGGAGAAACAGCGCTCTCTGACACTCTCAGCAGACTGTGAGAAGTAAAGCATTTAATCAAACGCAAATACATTTTATAATGTTCTCAGAACACTTAGCTTACAAAATCTGTCTCATTAACTGACAGCATTAGTTGCAAAGGTTCATTTACTATATCGGGTAGATAGGGTGCATGTGTGTTATGTGAAATTGCTATATTAGTTACTCTTTCAGGACAGAAAATTTAAATATTGTTTTAAGCCTCTTAACAGTGGCAGACCTTGGCGTCTCAAATTTCAGTGGCACCCTGTGCAACACCAAAATCCACCTCTCACCTTCCGTTGGACTTCATAGTTGCGGTGTCTGCTGCAGCGCCCCAGAAACTCTGCACCTAGTACAACCGAATCAGTCGCTCTCCTCTAAATCTGCCTTTGCTCTCAATGTTATCATCTTATAGTTTGGGGAGTGGGGTGTCATAGAATCTTCTCTGTTCCAGCGTTTATTTTAGGAAGGTTTTTCTGTCCCATGAATCTTTGCGAAGAACACTAACAGGTATTAAGCAAAGCATCAAGCTGTGGTTGAGATCTAGTGAAACAGGAGATGGGTGGCAAGAAACCCTGATTGTTTGTTTTCTCACTTTTATAGTATGTTTTTTATTTGATTTTTCTATGTACTCTATCCTTTAATATTATTGAGTATTTTTTAATGTAGAGTGGTTTGTGCATTTTGAAATAAATATATAAAATGAAAGGCAGTAGCAGACCTGGGTGTCAGTGAGTAGGAAGACAGAGCAAAGGTGTGGTTCAATATGGGAATAAGCATTCAAGAGCAGATTTTGGCATCACAGAACTTAAAACTGAAGTTCTCTTTTTTAAAAAAATCACGGCATAAACAGGGTTAGCTGTTTCCTAATATTATTTTCATATTATTTCTGATGGGAAACCAGGGGCCTCATGCCTCCAGTGCATATGAAATAGGTGTGCCTTTAAGCAGAATGAGGCTCTCCAAGTAAAATGTCATTTAAGGCCAATTGTCATGTGACTGGTTTTGATTTTTTTATTATTGTTCTTATGCAAAAAAAAATTAAACAGCCAAAATAAAAACAAATACCAAAGTGGTGAACAGCATAAAATCATCAATAAAATTGCATGAGTAAAAGTCAGTGAATCCAGTTAGTCATCAGCTTAGGAAACTAGGAGCTGCCTAATACCGAGTCAGATCATTGCTCCATGTAGCTTATTATTCTCTACACTGACTGGCAGTGGCTTTCCACAGTTTCAGATGGAGTCCCATTCATCTTTCCTTATAGACTAAGACTGGGGCCTTCTGCATTCAAAGTAGTTGCACCATGTCTGAACTACAGCCCTTCTACTTATCTGTATCATCCCTCAGGGAAAGCCTGGCTGGGGGGGGGGGGAAGTGTTTCAAGTGAGTGCCCCAACACACCTGATGTAAATACATGTTTGTAGAAACAAGGCCGAGAACTTTTTGCTGTTTCGGGAGACTAAATCTCCAAGAAGGCTGTGCTTAGTCCTGGGGAGAGTGTGGTGGTGAGGTGGGCAAAATTACGCTTGTACAACATGGCGGACTAAGACTACACACCTAATTGTTGCTTGTGATCTTCTTGCAGGAATGCTCTATAAATGTAACATTGCCCCTTGTTGTGGGCTTAATGTGTTCTGAGCTCCAAGTACAAGGTTGCATGTTGTATTAAAAGAACCTTTCAAATAAGGAATCTTATGATTCTCTTTAACCTTCACTATAATGGTCCAATAATATTTGCAAACATCAAAGGCTTAATAGTTTAATTATCTCTGATTATAGGTGCCTTAGAATAGTGAAATCCACTTATATTCATAGCATAGGAAGATGGTGCCTGTGTTTATGTACTGTTAATCTCAAGAATTCTGAACAGAGTCACCAAGAGTGTCCCATTTTCCCCAACCCTACTGTATCCTGTGGTGTATTTTATTCTGTGTTGTTTAAAATAAAGTTTATAATACTGCGCAAAAAAACTTCCATTCCCAACCTGATGGCCTTCCCCTCCCCAATTTGGCGAACGGTAAACATGATACGTTTTCTTTCCTGTTTATATCGCCAAAGGAAAGAGCAACATTATGTCAAGACTGATAGAGTAAGAATTAAACCCTACTACTGTATGTGCCCTTGCATTTTGAACCACAAGACGTTTCCTTTCTCCTCCCCCACACCCAGCTTTGCTCTATTCTTTTAAGCAAGCAGGATATTGACATTTACAAGACTTCTGGCCTTTGAAGTGCTAAGTAAACAAAGTTGTGGCAAAATTCATTGCAGCTCCTGTTCATAAGCAGTGAAAAATAAGTACTGTGAGGAGAAAGAAGAGGCCACTTCAAAAGAACCTCTGCTTTGGAGGTGCTACTTTATTTGTTTTGTACCTTAAGATCAGCTGCTCAGATATAGCTGAGGTAAAAAGGATTGTACACTCTTAATAACAGGCTAATGTTGGGCACTGAACTTTTTTCTTTCCAGTTCTACTAAGTGGAGATGGAGAATGGTGGTTCCAGCAACTTGGGAAGCAGTTTGTGATCTTCCTGGGAGGGGTGGTGTCAGCAGTGCTTTTTTTTCTAAAAAAAATGTTTGGCTCAAATGTTTTGACTCAAGAAAATCATCATTTAATAGTTCAAATTAGGGGGGAAAATACAGTAAATGGACAAAAGTACAAAGAACATGCATTACACTGGGAAAGAAAAGGAAACCGCCATTGGAGGTAGTAACAACGAAACTGACCAATCACCATGCTAGATTCCAACTCCTACTTCACACATTAAATGCTCGCTCCCGTCTGAGACTCAGGATACACCGTGACAGGAAATGAGGTTGCCATCGGGGGTAGCAATGGAACTGACGATTCACTGTGCTAGAGAAGAAACTAAATTTTTTTTAAAAAGTAGTTTCTTCTCCCGTTAGATTCACAAAATGTTTGGTGTATGCATACCCTGCGTCCCCCCCCCTCCAATAAAAGCACTGGGTGTCAGTACCTGTTCTCCCACAGCCCATCATCCCTTCTGTTGCCAGGACTGCTTCCTGCACTGTCATGGAAGAGGGAATGCCAGAAGCAGTCTCTGTAGATAGCAGCTCAGCTTAAATTGAAACGTCCACAGAGTTCAAGGCTTTTAGTGGTATGATTTGCTCTAGGCCCATTTCCACTAATAACAGAACCAGGCTCGCTCCAGACTTTCGTTAGAGTAAGTATGTGGTGGTTTCTAAAGTATACTCAATTTTCCAGTTTTCCATTGTATATTGAAACAGTGTCTGGTTTTATGGGGGTGGGGAAAGTGTTTTAAATAACAAAGCTGTGAAATCTTACGAGACTGTATAACATATCCCAAAGCCCAGACCCATTAGCATCTGAGATTTACCTTGGCATGGCCGAGTCTAAAAGTTTACCAAAACGTACACAAATAGTTGCTGGTTCTAAGAACTGAGCAGACCTCAGCTTTGCATATGGCAGAATCTGGAAACCACAACTCACTAAAGAATTTCAGTGTGATGTTTGGCTGGCTGAAGGATGTCAGCATTGCTGAAGCAAGCTTGCGGTTAGACTTCTCTGCTGTAGGAGGATCCAAGCATTGAGTTATATTTTTTCCCTCCCCTTCAAACAAGCGATAATTTGTTTTTCTCCACAGTTTGAAGCAGCAACACCTGTGTAGCCTTGGTTAATGACCAGCTCCAAGCACCTTCCTGCACTCAGCGCATGTTCTGCCAACTTGACAAACATTTTTCCTTTAGAATGCAGAACAGCTTGAAAGCTGTTTTCATGGCAGCTGAATAAAAGGAAATGGTCTCTGGTTAGCACTAACAGTATGGACATAGATGTACGTACATGCGCGTGTGTTGGTGTAAAAATAATAATTAAGAGAGGAATTCTCAAAAATACGTAACTGTGAACACCACAGATGTTCTCTTAGTGTTGATTTGCACAACCATGGGGCTTTTGGCAGTCACTGGAAATCTGGTTGAAATTGCTGCATGCATGTACGTTGTGCCTATGAATGCATCATGTGTTGTCTCACATGGGATCAGCCTCTTTGTACTCTATTACTAGCTACCTTAAATATTTAATTTAGTTAATTTACAGTATATACCACTTTCAACAGAAATCAACCAATAAAAAACAATTGATATAGAAAATACAATACAAATTCCACACTGAAAGCTATACATTACTAACAACATCAATAATCATAATCATAAACATGATGTATTACCAAAGTATAGTATTTAAAACCCATAACAGCTTGGGACCAGTTTACTTGCAGGATAGTCCCACTCGACTGCTTTGATCTGCAAAACTGGCACTGTTACTGGTTCGTTCTGCTCTTGTAAGAAGTTGATCTGTTAGGGAGTCTTTAGCTGTTATTCCTGCATTGCATGGGGTTGAACTATGACCACTGGGACCCCTTCCAACTCTACAATCCTATGATTATTTTTAGTGTGGCAGCACCTGCACTTTGGATGTCATCAGGCAGGCACCTTGGCTGTGCTCTTTTTGGTACCTGTTTAAAACATTTTTGTTTAAGCAAGCCTGTCTAGACATGTAGAAGCTACATGTGTTCCTTTTAGTTATTGTTGATTTTAATAATCTTTTGAATATTTTAATACCAGTTTTAATCAATCATTTTAATGTATTTGTAAACCAGAGAGGATTTTTGGTTTGTGACTTTTTAAATAACCAAGCGGTATATAAATTTTGCTGAATAAAATTATTACTGCTCCACATTTTAAAGGTAAAGGTAAAGGGACCCCTGACCATCAGGTCCAGTCGTGTCCGACTCTGGGGTTGCGTGCTCATCTCGCTCTATAGGCCGAGGGAGCCGGCGTTTGTCCGAAGACAGCCTCCGGGTCATGTGGCCAGCATGACAAAGCTGCTTCTGGCGAACCAGAGCAGCGCACGGAAACGCCGTTTACCTTCCCGCTGGAGCGGTCCCTATTTATCTACTTGCACTTTAACATGCTTTAACATGCTTTCGAACTGCTAGGTAGGCAGGAGCTAGGACCGAGCAACGGGAGCTCACCCCGTCGCAGGGATTCGAACCGCTGACCTTCTGATCAGCAAGCCTGTGGTTTAACCCACAGCGCCACCTGCTCCACATTTTAAGTAGCATAATTAAAAAGGTAAAGGTAAAGGGACCCCTGACCATTAGGTCCAGTCGTGTCCGACTCTGGGGTTGCGACGCTCATCTCGCTTTATTGGCCGAGAGCCGGTGTACAGCTTCCAGGTCATGTGGCCAGCATGACAAAGCCACTTCTGGCGAACCAGAGCAGCGCACGGAAACACCGTTTACCTTCCCGCCGGAGCAGTACCTATTTATCTACTTGCACTTTGATGTGCTTTCGAACTGCTAGGTGGGCAGGAGCTGGGACAGCAACGGGAGCTCACCCCATCACAGGGATTCGAACCGCCGATCTTCTGATCAGCAAGCCCTAGGCTCTGTGGTTTAACCCACAGCGCCACCTGGGTCTCTTCAACGTAATTAAGTAGCAATAAATAAAACACTCGTGGTATTTGGCAAAAGGTGTGTAGAAGGGGATGTATATGACCTATATACAGGAAGCCACTGTGCAGAGCACTTTCAGTAGTGTTTCAGCAGCAATAGTATGCACCAAGGGTTGTGCCCGTTTGATAATACAGAGGGGACATTTTTAAGATTATTGCTAATAAAGACAAAGAATCCATTGTACCAAAATCACTCTTCTTTGGAGTTTGAGATCTGTGTCTCAGGCTGGTCAAACCTTCAACATAGGGGTGGGGAAAGATCTCTCCTCATTCTTAGTAATGAGCCAAACAGCTTTCTCAACATAAAAGGCCAACATTGCTCCATGTGACTCCTTTGAAGCCCATAATGGCAGAGCTGAAAGCAAGAGTTTTAGACTTAGGTATCTGGAATATGTTTTCTGTTTTGTCCATGAGAGGCAGCTTCATTCTCCTGAAAGGCATAGACGTTTTCAGAAGTGCACACTGCCCCCCCCTTCCCAGATATACCCTTCCCTTAAACACTGCACACAGCACAAGTTTCCTATTACAGCTGGTAGTCATCAACCAGAAGAAGTGTGCACGCACAGGTCAACCATGGGAATGCATCAAGTATCAGATTTGAAAAAGAGCTGGGGAGGAGTGAGCAGTAGGAGGAACAGGACTGTGGTCTTTTTGGCCTGATTACTATTATTATTATTACTGTCTGCCCTTTAAGAAGGAAAAAGGAAGAAAGATTACAGCAGCTTTGCTATTAAATGAAAAGATTAACATGCTGTGGGTGCTTTGCCAGGGTGTGATGAGATTTGCAGGAGATGAGTGGCTGCAAAGCGGGACTAATGAAAAGCAGGCCATGAAAACCATGTGCTGTGTGGGCCCCCAAATTATCTTGCTTCTCTCTTCCAGGCATCTTCCAGATATCTTCCAGATATTTACTGAGATCCTCACCAGAAACAAAAAAGCCAGCACTGGGATGGGCTCTTTTGATAAGTCTTCCTTCCTGAGGTTCTTGGAAGTGATCCATTCTCTGACTTAGCAGCTTTTGTTTCCTTCTCATGATGAAGTGAAAAGCAATAGTGGCTCAGCCCAGCCTAGTTTTGAGTTTCATGGTACCTTATTTGGTGTGTGTGTGAACTGGGGAGTGCTTGAAGGGAGACAAGGAGGATATGTATGGTGAGTGTAGTTGTCAGCCTTCTTCAAAATTTGTGTTCTTCCGCTCCCCCCACCTCTTTCAAAGCCTGGAACTCAATTGACTTGTTTTTCCTTTCTCTTTGGGAAGGTTCAAGGTAAGAGACAGGAAACTAGCTTCTCAGGGAACGGTACTGAAAACAAAATACAGGCACTCCCCACTTATGCAGGAGTTACGTCCCTGGCCCCCACATGCATAAGTGAAATTGCATAAAGTGGGGAGCATCCTCTAAACACCCTCAGAATGCCCTCTCTGCCACTCACTCTTCAATCCATACAAAAAATACTGAGCGCAATAAAATAATGCTTGTGACCTATTCACACAGCCAAGTTTACTAATTCTATTATGTTTGTATTGAGGTCACACTATGAGAATGTAGGCCCCTTTGCGAACCCTTTCCTGGATGTTTTAAAGTGAAAAGTTCAGACAAGCTCCCATCTGGCTTCTTCGTAAGCAGTCAAAGTGTCCCCTTCCATTCAGATGAACATGTGTGGTACTTTGAGTTGACAAGTGTGTTTGCTCTCTCTGTACATATCAAGGTATTTGCTAAAGAAAGTTAAAGGAACCTGAATTTTGATTTGCTAGCTTTCCTGTCTGTAACTTTAATTTTCTTCATTGCAGATTATTTAGAAAAAAGGCCACTTCACGTGTATAAACCCAATTAATCTGAATCAGAACAGTTCTTAAGCTCTGTGACTTGCTACACTCTAGAAACCCTTTTAATCTGGTTTATGTTCCCATGGACAATGAATGCAGCCAGACAAAGGCAGGATCAGTGCCAACATAGAGCTGTGCTTTTTTACTAGTTGTTATGGCAGGATATTATACATAAACCAGAGTGGCTCTCCCTTTATGGTAACAGGAGTGAGGAGGGGAGTGAAAAGGAATTAAAGGGGTCAGAAGTCATACTCTCTGATGGATGGCAGAATCTCTCCCTGGTTTATGGTCTCTGGTGACTTCTGGGTTCCTTGATTTTAATGACTGACCTAACAAGACATTGCAACCTTCTTTCCTTCAGAGACTAGACTGATGCAGAGTTTGACAAGAATTAAGAAAGAATGCATTGTGCCTTTGATCTAAAGGACTATTTTTAATCTGTCATCCGAGAGATAAAATGTCACAGGGGCCTCCATTTATTTTCTAGAAGCTTTGACCGAGTTAAAAAGTTCCCTTAAACCTTAACTTCAGTGATTTTACTGCTTCTTGTGTTAACAAAAAAAAGCACTAATACCGGTAGTAGAAAAGGGACTTCATGCATCCAAATTGATTAAACTTTTTAGCCCACTTGTTGGGACCAGTTGAAAGGCTGTGATAGAAATGGCATGATGCACACAGGTTCTTGTTTGTTCTTGCACTTCAATGTTATGCTATGCCTGAAAGGCAAATTGCGTGCCTGTGGAGGAAATGAAATGTCATCAAGAAACTGTAAGTTGCTGACAGTGTCATGCCTTCCTGTCAGTGCATGGAAAGGCTGGGTCTTGTCTATTATAATGGCTCTGGAACTAAAGCCAAGTCGTAACCATCCAAGTCTCAAGAGGGACCGTAAAGCGAAACAGTTCTTGGCCAAGAAATCATCATATGGGTCCATAGTAATCAGACTGAGAAATATTCAAAGAGTACATGTCAGTTTGGAGACAGTATTAACAATGAACATTCAATTAGCATTAAGTGACACCCTTTCCCTGCTCAAAATAACTGATCCAAAGAAAAAAAATCAATGTTTGGGAAGGAATTTCAGTGAAGGTGGCCCAGTGCCATCTGAGCTTTGAGGCTGCTGGCTTGCAGATCTAAAACAGCATAAAAATAAAAAATGAAATTTGATGCAGCAAAATTTAAAAATAAGAAAGTGGAATGGGCTTGTGGACTGCAATAGTTAACAGTTGCGCACAGGTAGGTAAAGCCACAGAGTATTTTTTATTATTATTGAGAATGATAAACTTCAAACAGGGAAACTCCAGTTACGGAGGATGGGCATTGTTGACTCCTGTGATGTTATGAATCTACCCCTCAGGCTGCATTTCAAAACTTTAAAAAATGTGTATGGCTTTTCATATGTTCAAATAGGGCAAAGGAAGAATGGAACTTTAAAAAATGAGAGCGGTCCTGAAGCATTGGGGAAGACTGGTGCCTTTCTGGAGGCAGGGTTGAGAAGAGCTTCCTTCAGAGGAAGGAGGCTTGTATGGGAGGAACATTGATGTCTAGATAGGTAACAGAGAACATTATACAGAATATTACAGAGGGAGAGCTGCCATGGAGAAAGCAAAGGGAGATCCTGCAGGTAATGCAGTGTCCCAGGGAAAGTGGAGAAAACACTCTCATTTAACACATCTAACATTAGACTGGATAGAACACTGGAAAGGACAGCTCTAGGGTGGAGTAGATTATCTAGTGGGGTTTTGACTGTTTATTCCCTCTGTTTTTAGCACTTTTACAACTATCTCTGAATACATCACTATGTTTTTACCAACTATTGAATCCCCAATCTTGTGCCTTCATCCCACCTTCAGAAAACGAATTCAATGCTTTTTGTAAATTATTGCATCAGCAGCTATATTGATCCCAAGGGTCACAGCCCATAGTGTAGATGAAGGTAGAAATGATCAACTGCAGGCTTTCCTGTTGCTGGCTTTGCTGAAGGCTTGACCTCTTTTTTTTTTTTTAAAAAAAAAGACTTCAACAGCTGTTTCTGCTTAGAGACCACTGGCATCTTTATGAACTGTTTTTTCCATTCACCCTCTCTCCTTTCTCAGCAGCAATGAATTATGTAAGATTACATTCCTGCCCTTTCCTTATTAATGTTCTGGCAGACATATCCCTATGAAGTGGATCCACATAGTCTCTCTGGATTGTGCGGATACATATACACAACAGAAACACCCACACCCACACAACACACACATTAAATATGTATACTCAGAAGTTCAGGAATATTCTCTCTTAGATAGTCCATATTTTTATTCATCTGATATTCCTGAAAGCAGACGTAAACAATCTCACTCCTAGCTGTACATGTAACACTTCCAGTTCTTCACCCATCTTGCAGGGAATAATCCAAGATCCTGTAGGTTTCTTCCCCCAGTCTTTCCCTGTCAGGCCCAAATTCTTCATCCTCGCCTTAGCCATGGTTAAGTTATTTCAAACAACCATGGTTATCCTTACAGGTTTTGCTTTTAACAAGGACATAAAGCCTGAGTGTGAAGCTATCTTGAAGTCTCTGGTTTAAAGTGAACTAATCCTAGCATTCATCATGTTTCATATCAGTTTTGAAATAACGCTTAATTATGGTTAAGGTGGATGATAGACTCTACAGGCAAGAAGGGAGAGAGATTAGGGCAAAGGAGCAAGCAGACCCACTGCGCCCTCTTGATTACCTGACCAGCGATGAGGGGGATCTTGGCCCATTATGTCTCCATCAGCATGTGGCACATCTTGTCATAATTTGAGTTTAGAGAATAATTTGTATTGGATAAAGACTGTGGCTTCAACTGCATCGTCTCCTACAGGGGTGAGCAACCTTTTTTCTGCCCAAGAGAAATGGTCTCATGGCAATGTTCCGGAGGCCACATGCCAGTGGTATGTGGGAGCAGAGGTAAAAGTGGGCAAAGCAACAGATATGTCTGTACAGGAGGCCACACAAAAGTCAGGAATTTCTCCGCACACCCTACACATGCATCTGGCAAACAAGAGGCATTATCACAGCTCAAGGACAAATACCGGCCTGGTAAAAGCATTCAGGTGGGCTGGTGAGGGGCATAGACTGTGGGGGGAGGCATGACCTAGAGATGGTTCCAAGGGCCAGATAGAGCTACTTGGAGGGCCGTATTTGCTGTACTACACCTCAGCAGTTATTTAAAAGTAATTAAAATCATATTAAAAAGCAGGTAAAGTTTGTTGGTTGAGTTTCCAATGGAGGAGGAATGTGTTAGCTTTCAGTTCTGTTCATTCAAGAGCTTGCATTCCATTTGACCACAAACTCTATCCTCTTACCTAGTTTTTATCTCTTAAACTGATTTTAATTACTAGATATTAAATGCAGAAGTGTAGTAGAGCATGCATATAAAGGTGGTCTTTATCCAATATAAATTACTGGGTAATCTCCTTTTTCAAATAATGGCAAGAAATAAATAAGTTGAATAAAAGGTATTCTCTTATGTAGTTTGCATTTCTTAGCCTTTCAAGCCAAGACTGATCTTTATTTATTAACATGTCAGTATAGAATATGTGGTTTCATACTGCATCCAGAAAATAATTGTTTCCATATGATTTAGTCAGTCTTCTGCTCTTCAACAGGAGATAAACTAGTTTAAGACAATTCTGATTAGGCATCAATCATCAGCAAATATAAACTAAATTGGTGCATTCTCTGGGTGCATAATAAATTGTAAACATGAACATCGCAGCATGGCCCACATGCACATTGGGCCAGATTAGATTGTTCACATAGCTGTTGGTTGACTTGCAACCTGTCCAGAATTTTAAGTAAACATCTGTTGAATGAATTGTTGCCTGTTGGTGTGGCTGCCACAATTTGTAACAACTTGAAAAGGGGGTGTCAGAATTAAGCAAACTGCAGCAGCTATCCATGTGGAGAGAGAGAGAGAAATGTATACATACACATACATATTTAAAGATTAGAAAAGAACATTTTAAACTCTTCGAATGCTGATCCTGATGCAGTTTTTCAGAATAGTATCTGAATCCATACCTATTTCCCAATGATTAATGCTTGATGCCTTTAGTATACGGAAATGGACGAGTACTGCAATATCTAGTACTGCCTAGATATTGTTCCTTCTGCAATGGACCCAACTCTGGGAAAGCTTACTATGGAACTAAGCTTTTCCCATTATTATGGTCCTAGACCTTCAGAATTCCCACAAACCTGGAATGTGTTTGTCTCCCAAAGATGAGCTAGGATCATTTTATTATTGTCAGAACATAGTTCAGTTCAATTTTTCCCAGGCCAAAGTGAGAAGAGATGTGCGATATATGCCGTGGCTTCTATTATTTTACCAGCTATACATTGTAAATCTTCTCGCTGGCTTGGTAACTTCTAGAATTTTCAGGTAGTCATAATTCCAAACATTTCCTCATGTAAAAGTGGCAGACGGGAATGGAGCATTTCAGCGTCACATATCTAAGTATCCCTAAACGCAGTTTCAGCCTGAATTAAAATCTAAACATTTGTTGAAAATTATGCACATTTAGGGAGCAATCCTGCTCCCTCACAGGGCAGCTAAGGATAGACTGCCCTCTCTGTGGGTGGAGGCATCCCAGTATGACCATGGAAAGCTTCACCACTGTTGCTCTTATGCTGGTGATGCTTTTCAGGGTGGTGGAGGCAAAAATGGGATGCATTGGATTTAAAGCCCCCTCATTCCCCCAACAGCTCCTGAAAAAGGCAAAAAACAAACAAACTATGCCAGCCTGGAGCTGGCACTATTATTCCCCTCCCCTTATTGGTGTCAATGGTGTCAATGGAAGGGGATTTTTTTAAGGACTGGAAAGGACAGAAAATTAGGAGAGTTGCATCCCTACTTTCTGCCCTGCCAGAGCAAACAGCAGGGCTGAAGAAGTGACGGTTCTTCCACCACAGAATCTCCCCTCCACTACTTCTCCAAGGCAAATTTCTCTTTGCAAATATGAATTTGGCTGTGGAATTCCAAATGGCCCAGCTCTTTAGTTTTCTCAGAGTAAACTTGGCACATTTCACTAGGAATCAAGATATTACTGTTTGAGGAAGCATTCCATGTTCTCAGAATGAGGAACAACTGTAGTACAGCCAATAGTTTGTTCAGCTTGATGAAATGAAATCAAGCTTCAGAACTCCATTACCACATTTTAAATGCACGTTACAAGCACAGCTTATTAGCCAGTTTTCTGCCTGCACAGTATTATTCCCATTACTGGGGAAGAGTGTGAAGAACAGAGTACCCAAACAGCTGAGAGCCAGAACTAGAACTCAGGCATTTCTAGTTTCCTAGTCCTTGGTTGAATCTTTTAGACCAGACTGCTTTGGGGATAGTTCCATATCTGGGATCCAGCAGAAGATGCCAAGCTATGAGGTCTAGTCCAAGAACATTGTCTCCAATAACACCGAAACAGCACATAAGCAGAGGGGCCAAAGAACACGAAACTTTATTTTTACAGAGACATCATACCAAAGGTCTTCTTGAGTTTTCACTCTTGAAGATGAATTCTCCCAGCTCCCTGGGGTCCAGAACCTTGACTTGCTTGCTAAAGGATTTTGGCTCACACTAGTTTGTATGTTTGCTTCCTTGGCTGACATTTCATTTATATTATTTAGTTTTCTTCCCTGTGCTAAAAAATCTTACAGCTTATGAGAGAACAGTATTAACATATAAATAGTGATGGGATTTGAACAGACTGGGAGATCTAACCTGTAATGAAGAGCTAGCTGTCAGAGCCCTTTTTAAATAGCATATGGGATGACAGGCAATGTTCTGTGCGGTTATTGCTGGAAGGACTCTAGAGCAGGGATGGGGGATCTACTCTGCTGTAGAGGATGCAAATGTCAGTGGTGAAGCATATGCTTTGCACACAGAAGAGCTCATCTTCAATCACTGACATCACCCATTAAAATAGGGATGAGGCTCTCGAGATGTTGATGTATTCCAACTCTCATCAGCCTCAGCCAGCATGGTCAGTGATGAGGGATGCTGGGAATTATAGTCTAGCACTATCTAAATGGCCACAGGTTGTTCACCCGTCACACCATTAAAAGGCTCGTGTAGCAGGTGATAGAACGTCCACATGAGACAATGGAGAACAGCTTCCAGACAGAGCATGCAGTGTTGGCTAGATGGACCAATGGTTTCACTCCTCAGCAAAAGGAAACTTCACATGTTTTAACAAATGTACTTACCGGTAGAAATATACTTACTAAATGGTATCTCTTCTCAAGTAGAACTTTTATCTGGAGGGTTTTAAAAAAAAAAAGAGGATGGGCTGTTGTACCAGTAAACAGAGTTTCTTGCCATTTGTTTTTTGTGCTTTACTGTAGAACATTTGTGTTACATAGATTCCCCCCCCCCCGCAATAATCCCCAATTTTTTCAAATATGGGGGGGGGACATACACTGTTCAACAGTGCAAGGTTAAGTTCATGTTACGTGTACATGTGTGTGTTGGAGACTTGATGCCTTCCCCATGAAAAACAGTTGCAGGAGGTGGTATTGATAGCAGAGAAGTGGTAGCAGGAGGGGCACTTCACTGCTTCCAGCATGCCATTTCTATTCTGAATCCCCTCCTCCTGAAGCTGTTTGTAATGTCTCTCTCTGTGTGTGTATAAATATTTCACACTGAGGTCCCTGAAAGAAAGGTGGAATATAAATGTGGGATGTATAACACTGGTGCAGTCAATCACAACATTCCTAGAGTGTACACAAGGGGTCTTGGTCCTCCAGGTAGAGTTTCCTGTGCCAAGACTGAAATCACTTCCTTTGTGTGACCAGAAGTGGGAGTGGCCTTACCTGTAGCTATTCAAAGATACAGGTGAGCTGCTACTCTCCCTCTCTTCCCACCAGGACTTCGAAGAAGCAACATCTCAAGTGAAGATGCTCTCTTGGCTTCCAGCCGAGAGAGGCCACATGGAGTCTCCTCCCATAAGGAGAGACTTCACATGTACATACATATAATCTAAGCTAGCCTGCCTTCTGAGACTTATATATTCTTGGATGTTTGTGAGTAAAACCTTTATACTTTTATAAGCTTATGTGTCGTGTATTTTCTGTTAAGAGGGAACCAGGGGATATATGCCAGGAATCTGCCTTGTTCTAGAAGTTCATAGGAACTTAAACGCCACGTTTCGCTGTGCTTTATTGGGGATGAGAAACTCTGCTAGTTTGGAGCTTGTTAGCACAAGCTGGGATAGGAAATATTAAACAATATTCCCTCATCCACATTCCCACTCATCCCACAAAGGGTTTTGAGGCCCAGAACTGCGTATTTTGTGTATTTTTAAAGGATTGCTTTGGATTGTGATTTTTGGCATAGTAGTATTTTTCTGTTTGCACTTCCTGGTAAGCACATGGTCTTTTGTTCTCCATTGTGCTGTGAAAGGGGGATTAGTGACCCCTCCCCTCCCTCAGAGCTCACAGACCTCAGAGGCAGTGAAGATTAGTTTGCATTTTGAGATTTTTAAGTTTTGATTTTTGAATTTTAGCCATTTTGGGAATTTTTGAAATTTTGGAAATTTTTAAATTTTTGAGGATTAAGATGGCAAGCTCAGGATTTGATAGTGAAGCAAGATCAAGCTTTATGCTGCTGAATGATCGTAATTTTGTGCAATGGAAGCAGCGCCTTTTAGTGCATCTTGGTGCAAAGCGAGTTCTTAAAGCTGTGATAGATCCCAAACCTGATTTGGCTGATTTAAGCTCAGAAAATTTAACTGAGATAGCAGATTGGGAGAAGCAAAACAATGAAGCTAAACACATAATTTTGTGCAGTTTGAAAGATGAACATTTATCTCTGATTGACTATGAAAGTGATGCATCTCAGATTCTAAAGGATATTGAGAGGGTTTATGCACAATCATCAGAGAACTCTTATAGACATTTATTGGATAAACTGCTGAAGTTAAAGATGAATTCTAGAGAACAATTTACAGGGCATTTTAAGGACTTTAATGAAATTGTTCAAAGGATTGCCCTAACTCCCAGAGCTTTTGATGATGCAACCAAAGTGACTTTTATGCTGGCATCATTAGGACAAGAATTTGATTCATTTAAGAGTATAATGGATCACACAAGAGATTTGACTTTTAATGAACTAGCAAATCACTTAAGAGAGGAATGCAGAGATTATCTTGATTCTCCACAAATGAATCCAAGGAAAATGGACACAAGTTATGTTTCTAAGCAATTTCCCAGGTCCAGGGAGGTGTCCAAAGATATAATATGCCATAACTGCAATTTAAAAGGACACATAGCAAGGAGTTGCCAGAAGCCCAAGAATAAGTCCCGCCCCTTTCAACCAAAAGGTGAAAAGAAGGGGGGTCACGAGCGTACATTTCTACTGCAAGAAAAGAGTTTAAATGTGCAAAGAAATGAAAGGAAAAGTGACCAATTTATTTTAGATTCGGGAGCGACAAGCCATTTTGCGCATAAAAGAGAATATTTCAGAGAAATTAATGATAGTGAATGGACTGAAATCCAGATTGCTGATGGAAATGTTCTAAAATCACAAGGTACAGGTTCAATGCGTTTGAAATTCAAGGTGAACAATGAATCTCTTGAAACAACTGTGCCTAACGTTCAATATGTCCCAGAATTGAATTGTAACTTGCTTAGTGTGTCTGCTTTAGACAAGAAAGGTTTCAAGGTTACATTTGCCAATGGAAAATGCAATGTAATGAAAAATGGTGAGGTTTACGCTCAAGGGAAATTAATCAATGGTGTATATGAGATTAATGTTTCAGAAATCCAGTCAGCGCAAGTAGCTCCATCCAGGCAGAAGGACGATCCAGATCTGCAGCACTGGCATGAGGAGGCTGACACAAGGAACACAGCAATTGACTGTTCCAATGAGCCACCAACAGAGGAGTTTGTAAGTTTTCCTTTTGAAGCCATACCAGAAACTAACCTACCTCCTAGTGTTATAGCACCCCCTGCAGATGACACCCCAGAAGACGCGGAGGACCAGATGTCAGAAGGCTCCAGAGACGAAGAGGACCCGTATGCAGGGATGCCACCATTGGAAGGAGATGAGGAAGCTGATGCGGTTCAACAAGAGCCAGAGGTCAGACGTTCCTCCAGGTCCAACAAAGGCGTTCCACCACTACGACTGTCCTACTTTGCAGGGTCGGCGCCACCACAGGAACCTTCCACGTGGGAACAGGTTCAACGGTTGCCAGCTGCTGAGGCCAGTCTCTGGAAGCAAGCCGCGCAGGAAGAGATGGATGCACTGCATCGCAACAAGACCTGGACCCTGACAGAGCTACCTCCTGGTAAGAAGGCAATTGGGTCCAAGTGGGTGTTCAAGCTTAAGAAGGGGTCAGAAGGGGAGGTGCAACGCTACAAAGCTAGGCTTGTAGCACAAGGATTTTCACAACAGTATGGCGAAGATTATGATCAAGTATTTGCGCCTACAGTGCGATATAGCAGTGTTAGATTACTTCTAAGTATTGCAGCATCTAAAGGCCTAACAGTCCGTCATGTCGACATAGCAACAGCTTTTCTTCATGGGACGATTTCTGAAGAGATTTATATGAAGCAGCCCAAAGGCTTTATCAAGCAAAATGAGGCACATCTTGTATGTAAACTTCAGAAGGGAATTTATGGTTTGAAACAAGCTGCAAGAGCATGGAACCAGAAATTACTTGAAATGCTGGTTCAGCTTGGGTACAAGCAGTCAACAGCTGACAAGTGCCTGTACACTAAGAACAGAAATGGACAATTCTCTTACATTCTGGCTTTTGTCGATGATTTATTAATATCAACGTCCAATGACAGAGACTATAAAGACATAGTCAGACATCTCAACAAAGAGGTGCAAGTAAAGGAATTGGGACTTGTCCAGTATTACTTGGGAATTCAAATTGAGAGAGAAGAGGACGGCTCGTTTCTTCTCAGCCAGAAGCAGAAGATAATAGAACTGATTGAAAGCATGCAGATGCAAAATGCAAACCCTGTCGCGACACCCATGGCCACAGATTTTCTAAAGAATCAACAAGATTCGAAGCTGCTGCCAGACAACAGCGAATACAGGTCAGCGATTGGTAAACTTTTGTATTTGGTTACTACCAGCAGACCTGACATAGCAAGTGCAGTGGGGATCCTAAGCAGAAAAGTGAGTTCTCCCACTGAACATGACTTGGGTGGTGTCAAGAGGGTGGTGCGTTACCTCAAGGGTACAATGAATTGTAAATTAAAAGTGCCAGCTGTAAGGGACCCTAAGTTGGTTGGGTACAGTGATGCAGACTGGGCTGGGGATAAGGCGGATTACAAATCCACAAGTGGTTATGTTTTTATGTTTGGAAATGCACCTATCATATGGGGCAGTTATAAACAGAAATGTTTAGCCTTATCGTCCACAGAAAGTGAATATATTTCAGCTTCGGAAGCATGCAGAGAGATCATCTGGCTGGATCAACTCCTGACAGACTTTGGTTTGCCAAGAAAAGGACCTGTCAGCTTGATGGAGGACAATCAAGGCTGCCTGCAGCTAGCGCAAACCGAAAAGTTCCTTGCACGTTCAAAACACATTGGGCTCAGGTATCACTTCATTCGCCAGATGATCCAAGATGGACTAGTAGAAATGTCCTACTGTAATACTCAGGAGATGACTGCGGACATTCTCACGAAACCCTTGCCACGAGAGAGTTTCCAGAACCTGCGTGTCAAGCTGGGACTCTGGGTGGTTGAATAAAGTTGTTTTATGTTTGTTAAATGTTGTTCAGACTGAGAAGGGGTTTGTGGGATGTATAACACTGGTGCAGTCAATCACAACATTCCTAGAGTGTACACAAGGGGTCTTGGTCCTCCAGGTAGAGTTTCCTGTGCCAAGACTGAAATCACTTCCTTTGTGTGACCAGAAGTGGGAGTGGCCTTACCTGTAGCTATTCAAAGATACAGGTGAGCTGCTACTCTCCCTCTCTTCCCACCAGGACTTCGAAGAAGCAACATCTCAAGTGAAGATGCTCTCTTGGCTTCCAGCCGAGAGAGGCCACATGGAGTCTCCTCCCATAAGGAGAGACTTCACATGTACATACATATAATCTAAGCTAGCCTGCCTTCTGAGACTTATATATTCTTGGATGTTTGTGAGTAAAACCTTTATACTTTTATAAGCTTATGTGTCGTGTATTTTCTGTTAAGAGGGAACCAGGGGATATATGCCAGGAATCTGCCTTGTTCTAGAAGTTCATAGGAACTTAAACGCCACGTTTCGCTGTGCTTTATTGGGGATGAGAAACTCTGCTAGTTTGGAGCTTGTTAGCACAAGCTGGGATAGGAAATATTAAACAATATTCCCTCATCCACATTCCCACTCATCCCACAATAAACAGTTATTTTGGATCTAATTTCGGACTGCCAAAGCTCAAGGCTGCTATGCTGTGTGCTCTGGGAGTAGGTATTGTTAGCCAAGTAATACTTTACTTTTGTTGAGCATGTTTCGGTGCAGAAAAAGGGATCCAGGTGCTAGAACAACTCTACTATGAGGAAAAGTAACAATGTTTGGAGCTTTTTAGGTGAGCAAAGGAGAACCTGCTAGGGGAAGAGCAAAGTATGCTTCAAAAGTTTACAAGAAAAGCATGCTTTAAAAGCAGTTTAAACACATTCATGGGAGATGCCAATGTCTACTAGTCATGATGGCTATATATTAACTCTAAAACCAGAGGTGGTACCTCTGAGTACCAGATGCTGGGGAGCACAAGTGGGGAGACCCCTGTAGTGCTCAGGTCCTGCTTGCTGGCTCCTCATAGGCTGGTCCACTGTGAGAACAGGCTGCGGGACAAGATTTATTTTATTTATTTTTTATTTATTAGATTTATCTACCGCCCTTCAATTGTAAGATCTCAGGGCAGTTCACAGAATAAAATACAGGGACAAAAACAAGTAAATAATGAAAAACAGAACAGCAAACCTACATTTCTTTTGTCTAGCTTTTGGTTTGGCTGGTTAGTCCATTTGGGTGTTTCTGGTGCCATTAAATCTGTGTTTTCTGTATTATTTAAGTTTTGTTTTAAGCTATTAACTCAAGCCACCTTAAACCTTGGAAAATCTGCTAATAATAGGGAAGCAAGCAAGATGGTGCAGCCGGGCTTTTTATTATTATTCTTTCATTCATGCTACACAGGTGCATTCACAGTTGATGAATGTCTCCTCTCATGGTTCTTGTGTAGTAAAGAAATGAAGAGTCAACTCCACTCTGACTCAGAAGGGAAGGCTCAGCCACTCTGTAGGGGTGGCATGAAGAGCCTGGCTTATTGGCGCCTGTACTTTAACTTTTCTCCAGAGGCCTCTGGGACTATTGGTCCCATAACCTTGGCAGCACACATTCACTAAAAGTAGGTTTGTGAATTTCTTTTGGAGGCCCGTATGGGAATATGGCGAACTCAAGCTGAGGTTCTGAATTGGGCTAGGGATGGAGCTGCAGTTCACCTGCTGTGTTTTCTCTGCCCAGGGACTTGATAAAGCTCCTTCTCCCCCCACCACGACCCTCATCCCCGCTTTCCACAGCAAAGAGCACATACAAGGAGGCCCTTTCATCTTGGCATATCCCCCTGCTGATTAATGTGATGCAATGTTCCCACGTAGGCAGAGGCAACAGTATGTCGGCCGTGTAATTAGGAGCCAGATAATGAATGCTTAGAGGCTATTCAGACAGCACTCCCACCTCCCTGCCGACCAAGGCTGTTTCTCAGCAGTGAAGCCAAGTGGAAGAAAGGGTGGCACAAATCCTATTGGCCCTCTGCTTAATTGTGTTGAAAAGCAGGGCCTCATACTGCAGCGGGGGGATGGGTTGAGGGAACGCTGGACAAATGGATCTCCTGCAGTACTGTAGGGCCAAACGTTTTGGTGGTGGGTTTTTTTTTTTGAAAAAAAATGTTTTTGACCTTGTGGCCGCAGAAGCTCTAAACATGCACATCCCTGTGTGCATTTTTTTAAATGTTTCAGATCATTAGGGAAAGCCACCATAATAAGCACAAGGCTGCCCCTTCTCCGTAACCCAGGGGCAAATATGCTGCTGCTTAGTAGCCTTTGAAATGTGGGAAACAAGCCAGGCATACAAAGGGGTTATTCTTGTTATGGGCCTTTACAGTTACACCGCCATTCGTTGTCCAATTAATAGTTGTAAAAAGGCTATCCCTTTTCTCCAGGCCTCTGTGCTCACATAGGGAAAATAATAATCCATTGGTGTAACCAGGCTTGGCCAGATGTCTTGACGAAAATAAAGTATAGCTCTAAAATTAGCGGCAAGTTTGTCTGATAAGCTTCGCTCCAGACGAATCTGTTGCCAGACTTTTCAACCCCCCCCCCCCAGCCAACGAGTTTCCAAAATGCCTGCTAATATGTTTATTAACTGGGGAAGGGGGTGTCACACTTGAGCATGTGATGAATGTAAAGCATCCTGCTTGCATGTATTCAGTTCTGAATGGAATCTCTTAATTCAACCAGTCTCTGACTGAACAGGACTGAGCAAGTGATTTGGAATTTCAACGTCAGCTTCTGGCTAGTACACAGCATTTTCAACACAAAGATCAAGGGCCACAGTTCATAGGAAAGGAATAATCAGCAGCCTGTTAGTAAGGCTTGCTGTGACATCATCACGAAGGGCTGTAGGTGGGCTGCACCATCAGCTGCACCAGAGCAACACGTATCATGATGTTATAATGGTATGCATCATTCAGAGTAGTATTGAAATTGGTAGAACAGAAGGAGAGCTCTCCTGAATCAGACCAAAATTTCATCCAGATCAGTATCCTGTTTCTCACTGTGCAAGGGCATCACAAAACCTGTGACTGCTGGGTCTTGTGGAGGGCTTTGAAAAGCATTTTGCGGGTTGTGCATTTACCTGGATGATGTGATCTCACACAGTGAGCACACAAAAGGGTCACCTGACATCCAGGTGACTGAAAAATGGGCAGCCACACCCACCAGTCGGATTTGGCCAATGAGGGACATAATGATCAGGCCCACAAGCCAGATCCGTTTCCCCACCCTTGCTGCAGCCCAATTATATGCATACATGTCCTGTCCATGGGGCATACCCCAGGTAGAATAGCATAGAATAGCAGCCTTAATAGACAGGCATTTTTTCAAGTAGGATGGAGACAGGGAGCCCACAGTATTCCCTGGGTTCTTATTAAAGCACCCTTTTGACTTGTCTTCCTTTAGCTTGCAGCCAAAAAGGGCTCTTTTCCACCTCCAGTTTTTTCAACCCCTATCCATTCTGAGCCAGCATTTTTTCCCTAGCAAAATAGCTCAATTTTCTAATTTTGGGTTTAATTTTAACTGACAGTTCTGTGACAGATCTGTTGCAACATTTGCTGGACAAGTTTTTTCCATACTCAAATTCAATGTAGACAAATTTTTCCATGGTCTCCTAATATTGTGCATTTTGTTTGAGTAACTTTATCCCGTGTTAGTTGGTTTAATAAAAACCTAACTCTGTTGGAATATCAACAGTGGTGAAATTAGAAGGGATACATTTATGTTTTTGTTTTTTGTTTTTTTAAAACGTATCTACAAAAGAACAGCAATTAAGCATGTTTCTTGTTTAGTGATGCCATCCCTAGTTATTGCTTCTATGAGGCAAAGAGGGTCAGAGCAGAGCCTAATGTGTCCCTGACCTGTCCAGGGGGACAAAACAGAAGAGCTTTTGTTTTATTTGTTTATACAGTGACTCACTCTGTAGTAACTGGGTTAAAGTCCACTTAGAAATGAAGAGAACAAAAGGCGTCCTGTTAGTACTGGACATTTGCCTCTTAAGATATCATAGAAAGGATCTTTTTTAATACTGCAGCAGGATGCAGGAAGCCACAAGCTTATGGGAACATAGCAGCACTTTGGAAAGGAAAACACAGCCTCAGACTTTCATCTGCAGATTTCTCCCTTCATTTTTCCTTTAGCTTCTTTACCGCCTGCTGGAGCTGAAAGAATCAGAGCCCCAAATTTCCATACATCACAGGCTCCTGAAGAGAAAGGAAAAACATTGGAGGGCTTGGGTCCTCCATTGCTGCAAGCCCCAGAGACAGAGGGGGGACATTGCTTTATGCAACCTCTTGGATTCTTCTGTGCAGAGAACTGTATTTTCATTATTGTGTTATCTGATCTCTAAATCCCCAAACCCCCTACCAGACAGAAAATTCATCAGTACTGAATGCCACAGTCCCAGAGTAAGAATATGGGATATTAAGTGGTATTACTGTGTATGTCATTTACTTGCACATCCTAAAATGCTTTCTAAACTATAAAACTGCACAAACCCTGTAGATGGAAATAGCTCTGGAAAGGGTGGTAGTTACTGAACTTCCTTTTTTCATTGTCTTCCTTCAAGACGCTTGAGTTGCCCACTGTAGTCCATTCATAGTGATGCAGAATGCTCAATGAACTGTTTCCCACCAGAGCTTCCTACTCCACCTTTTTAGACCTCAGGAAGGAGAGGGATTCCCTCTAGCTCATTGGATAAGGCACTTTGGAGAAGCTTTAAGTTGGCCCACGCCCATCTCAGCTCCCGATGCCTGTGTTGTAGTTTTTGGCTACCTAAATTGTCCAACTGCTAAGTTTCATATAACTCCAAATTTCTGCCTTGCAACTAGTGAGTACACATGTGGGCGAAGGCTTGTGGGTTTTTATAATATTACCCTGAACCATGCCTTTTACTTTTATTTTCCTTGAGAGAGAAGGGGTAGGATTTAGGAGTGTTATGCAAAAAGGCCGGAAATTCTGTCTGCCTTGGAAGGTAGGTTTGATCTTGTGTTAGAAATTGGTGCATTTTTGGAAATCATCCTACATAAATCCTTGGGTTTGGAGACGTGATATTTGATAAGTGTAAATCCAGCAAAAATAGTTTTGAGGTAGGGTTTTTTTTAAAAAAGGGTGGAGTGAATTTTTCACATCTGTTCAGTGCTGAAGGTGACCAGCTCTTGCTTGTAACAGCAACTGCCAATGTCTGTCCAGGGCCAGCATTTTTCCCTGACCCCAGTTTACAGCTTCCCACATGAGCATGCTGCGCCCAGGCTACTCTTGCCAAAGAAAGCAAGAGCTCCTGTAGCATTAGAGCCTCAGTTCTTCATTGAAACTGGAGAGCATATGAAACTCATTCAAGCACAGGGTGAGTGTTGCTTTGACCTGGCTTTCAAACCACCATCACCAACCTCTCTCTTATGTAAAACAAAAAAAAAAGCCCACATTCAGTATTTTTGTAATAATTCCATTGTTTTGTCATCTCAAAATAGCTACGTCTTAGATGGAAGGAAGTCAGAATATTACTATACAAAACAAACCAGAGTTAGCAAGCCATCAATCACATGCCACTCTTAAGTAAATTAGCATGCACATATATGCACTCCTTAATGACCCCACAATAACAAACCAAGGCCTCTACAGGGAAAGGGAGGCAAATGCACATTCATAGAACAGAGAAAGTAACCTTCAAAGAAAGCGTAGGGGGTAGAAAAAGCAAAGCAATGGTGCAACAGACTGCACTGTGTTATATTTCAGATAGGTCCAATTAAATTTTTGCTTGAGTTCCCTAATTAAAACTTGAATAGCATTCAGAAGAACTTTCTGTAGATGTTGAGAATGTGGCAGATATAAGGCTCAAGTTACCTTTGCATTAGGTTTTATTTTGCTGCCAAGTATCTCTCTGTTTAATTATATGATTGAACTGGACCAACTAGACTGCTTAGAGGTTTTATTACAAACAATATATAAATTTTGTTAAATAAAAAGAAGAGTGAACACAAACGCTGGTTTGTTTTGCTTTTCCACTCTTTTAAATACTTTAATACCAATAGTTTAATATCCCAATGCAAAGGAATAGGTAAGTGGGGTTGTTGTTGTTGTTACTGTTGTTACTGGTTTTTTTTTAATTGTTTTTATTAATGGTTGTGGTAGGTGTTTTACAGAACAATAAAACAGAGGGTTAAGGGGCAGAGAGGGAGTAAGGTGTGGATTCCAGAATCTTAATGGGCTGTTTCACACATAATACTAACTCACGGTTTAGCACTATTCAGAGAATCCTCAGTGAGCCTGATCAGAGTGTTGCACACTATTCTCCTGCATGGCTGGAAGCAGAACTTTCGCGGTTATTTTCAGTCCTGAATATTTGTTTAGTACTGTACTACATACAAATCGGGAATCCCAGTTTAAAACAAGCTCTGAAAAGTTGGCTTCATGGTTCATGGTTTGAAGTTGGTTTATTATGAAATTCGTTAGACTTTGATTCAAATCGGGATTTCTGGTTTCTTTGTAAGGCTAAGATGAGATGCACTGAAACTTAAGTAATCTTGGCAGGTCGCCTAATCCCTGATGCACGGGAGGAAGGAAAGGCACATAGACCCAGCACCTTTGCTCAGGATTGCTGAGGCTCATCCTCATAGCACTAAACCATGCTGGGGTCAACAGCATGCTGCGACTGGTGGGATTTGTAATCCAAAACATATGGAGGGCACCAGGTTGGGGAAGTTTGGTATAGATGCTGAAAACATACTCACTGGTATCCATTCCTGTTTGGGATATACTCATTAGCAGAGAGAGAGAGAGAGAGAGAGAGAGAGAGAGAGAGAGAGAGAGGAATGCCAGAAGGGATACCTCTCCAATCTCCCTTTGTCAGTCTAATAGATTGTAAGCTACTGGCAGGGTAGGGAGTGGGGAGAGATAGTGAATACAGTGGTACCTCGGTTTACGAACTCAATCCGTTCCGGAAGTCCATTCTTAAACCGAAACCGTTCTTAAACTGAGGCGCGCTTTTCCTAATGAGGCCTCCCGCTGCCGGTGCCCTTCCACCGTTCGGCTTCCGTTCTTAGACTGAGGTAAAGTTCGCAAACCAGGACACTACTTCCGGTTTTGCGGAGTTTGTAAACTGAATAGTTCGTAAACAGGGCTGTTCTTAAACCGAGGTACCACAAATAGGCCAACTTGAGAGTAAACTTTGTTAATTGATCACATAGGGTTCTGATCATCTGGAGAAGCCCTCAGAGTTTACAACTCTAGAAGGCCTTGGACTTCGGTGAACAAGCCAGGTATAGCCTCTTGGAAGATTGACTCTTCCTATTTACATGAGTGCTGGGAGAAAGAGCTAGGTCAGAAATATTTGCTTGTACTATGACTTTGTTTTCTGCATCGGGCCATACTATCATTAGGAAGGTTCATGGAGCGTAACACCCTTTGTGGAATTAAATCTGCTTTTCCTCTAGTGCCATGGATGTGATATTGCATTACAAACAATGGATTCAGGAATAGAATGAGGGAACAATGGCAAAGCTCATTCTCCACTATTCCCTGGACTGTGAGGAGCACTGATCAGCTGCCGGTTCTCCGGCGTGTAACCTGAGCCCCTCACTCAGGACTGTTAGAAGCATATGTAGCTTGTTCAAGGCTAAGAGGGCAGGAGGCCAGATATAGAATGCACTAATGGAGGTGACAGGAGACTGGAGTTTACAGCCAAGGTCAGCATTGCTGGAACAGCCTGTCTTCAGCTGGGGCCATTAAATGGCTCAGATTTGTTCAAATTTGCTGTTTCCTTCCTAGCTGAAAAGAATAGTAGAGAAGAAACAGAATTCAATCTTAATATTTTTCTTTTAATTGTTTAATAATAATAATAATAATAATAATAATTTATTTATTTATACCCCGCCCATCTGGCTGTTGACTTTAAAAGCTCAGAAACTCTCTCCTAAGTGATGCTTCAGACCATGAACAATACACAATAAACAGTTGGAATCTGGGCACTGCTTGTGAGGAAATGAGTGGAGATCTTGCACTGACATGTTAAACAGCCCTGTTACTTTTATCTTATTTATGTCCAGGCTGCCTCACAGAGCAGTACACCACTTTGTTTATTCCACTGGCTTGAAAGCTTCAAAATGTGGCAACTCTTTTATGGCCTTCCTCTCTCTCTGTGTGTGTGTGTGTGTGTGTGTGTGTGTGTCCGTCTGCCTTTCTCTAAAGCAGGCATCCCCAAACTTCGGCCCTCCAGATGTTTTGGACTACAATTCCCATCATCCCTGACCACTGGTCCTGTTAGCTAGGGATCATGGGGGAACATCTGGAGGGCCGCAGTTTGGGGATGCCTGCTCTAAACTCTTGTTTTCTCCTAGGAATTGTGTTCAGGGAACTGTGTTCAGGGAAATGTGTGTAGGTTTGTGGGAAGGAAAGGCCTTAAACATACATTTCAAGAAGGATTCCTAAGCATGTATCCAGGGGTGAGGCCAGAGGGGGAAAGTGCATGGATCAGTGCATGTGACTCTTAACATTGTGCAGAAGGTTATATTCCAGCCATGCAAAGTGAAAGGTTACCACACCCACGTCTTTCTTTTCTCCATCCCGAAAGCGAGAGGCAGTATCACAATTTAGGAGCACATTCCAGCCACAAACACACTCAAGGAGGGCATGGAGCAAGGTCAGTGAGGGTGTGTTTCCAGGGAGGCCTAGTGGCTTGGCTGGTGGAAGTCGCATGGACCAGGTAAAAAGTCCTGGGGGTTCTCCACCCTTAATGTCTCTAATAAGAAAAAAAAATCAACTTCAATGAATCGTGTTTCTGCTGTCACGGGACTCTGCAACACTGCAGCCTTCTCATGGAGAAAACCATGGATTCTGCCGTATAATATCATCATGGTGTGAGGAAGGTTGCAGGGCATCTCTTTGCTTCTGTAGTTATGCAGAATGGGACTTCTTGGCAACTTACAGCAGCACAGGAAGAAACCGCTTGGTGTCCTCATGGCAGTGCAGAACGGTTCCTCTGTTCATGTATAAAAAAACTCTGCCAAAGTGGTTTGAGCCAAAGTCAGTAACAGTTTATCACTTCAGCCCCCGGCTCAGAGGATGTACATGCTTAAAAAAAATGCACAAATTGACACAGCAAATAGTCCTAAACACAGGAGAAGGTAAAATGCTTTGACCCAATTTCAACAAAAAGCACATCCATCACTCTGAGCTGTAAGTAAAAATACAGATATGATTTTTTGGGAGGGGAGTAATAAAAGACTTTGAACTCCCTCTGCTTTCATGCAGGAATGGGTTTGCGGGCAGCAGTTAGCTCTGGTGCTTCTCTCCTAACCTACGGTACATGTGCTTTGGACCCCATGCCTACAGCCAGCACGCCTCTTGATCCTGCTCTCCAGCATGTTGGTTTTAGTTCTGTAAGTTGAAAGGAAGGACACTTTGCTTTGCAAAAACCTAGATTGAGCAAGGAGATACTCTCACATAGTCTGTGTTATATTATTCTATCTATAGCTAGAATGCAGTTCTCATAGTTCCCATTTTAGGATTGGTTCATCCATACCAGGAAGTTACGAGTTTTGTAAGACTAGGTGGTGATTTGAGACCAAAGATACCACCATAAGATGAAATGTAATCATCTTCTTGTCTTTTTTTCCTTTTCTTTTTCTACCTCCCCTTTGTGGCTCTATTGCTTTGCCTTCAATAAAATCCTAGATATGAGCATTCCAAGATTTGGATAAGCAGCAGAACCAGATTAATAAATTTGTACCTCATTCTTGTGAAATAATTACCTCAGGTTAATTCAGATAGCTTGAAACTTTAAAATTTCAGGCCCTGACCTCTAGCCCTGTTCTAGCAAATTGGTGAGCCATGATTTGAGATTCCAACGCAAACCTCTTTTTAAAGAAATCAGCCTCATCTTGTACCCACTCTTGTCCCAAAAAATACATGCTAAGGTGCTGGTAGGCACTTTCTGTCCGTGTCTCTCTCTCTCTCTCTCTCTCTCTCTCTCTCTCTCTCTCTCTCTCTCTCTCACACACACACACACACACACACACACACACACACACAACCCCAAAATATAGAGCTGTAATAACCCTGTGACCAAACTTATCAACTGCCTTGTTTTGCTTTCAGTATTTCTTGTTTTGCAGCAGTTCCTATATTTTGGTAAACATGCTTTATTTTAGAATATCTGTTTTTTATTTTAAAAAATAATAAAGAAAAGTAATAAATTTAAAAAGTTATCCAGCTGACCTCTTACTGCTTTGTTCTATTATAATGTATGTAGTGTTTATAATATTCATAGTATCTGAAATGCTAGGTAAAGTTGCCTCAAAGTAAAGCTGTTTTCCACTGATCTTTACCCAGCACAAATAACATCAAAGTAGAAACTGAAAAAGAAATGTACTTTAAAGGTAACTAAAGGGAGATCTTTTTTTAATTAATCCTAATCAACCTGTAGAATCTTGAGAAAATGTTGCACACTTGCTTTTTTTGCTACCCTAACTCACTGGAGAAGGTACATTAAAAAAACAACAACAGCCAGTGAGCTCAGCTTTGTGTCCCCTGAACTCAGTATTACAGGTCAAAGGAAACCACCTTATGTCGAGATACACAGGCAGATACAAAATGCCATGTCAGGGACATGCTTCTTGACAAGATATAATGCACAGTATGTATTTTTGTCAGAAAGCAAGATGGGCACCTTCATGCAACACGTTAGCATTCACATCCAGACTGGCAGAATCACTAATGCGAATTATCCTGCATCTTGGAACAATGTTGAGATGTGGAGTCACCCTCTCTTTTATCTGACATAACTCTCTTCCCCCACCCGGCAGACTGCAGCATACATAGGGTTAAAGATCCCCTCCTCTGCCACTTTGGCTTGGCGCCCAGAGTATTGATTACGCCCCTCAACAATAGCAAGTCATTAGGAGATATTTTCTTATTTGGTCTCACAATTGCCCCTGACACTAAAGCCACTGCCGAGGGGCCTTGTCTTGGAGAAAGCGCAGCAGGAATAATCCAGCAGGGTCAGAAGGAAGGGTCAGAGGCCAGAGGCCAGGACAGGTCAATGCTAGGCACCCAAAGCTCCAAGCCAGTGGAGCAGGTGAAAGGTCTTTTTTGGTTTCACACTAGCCATCCTTTTGGAAACTTAAGATCCACTTTGGGAGATTCAGTGAGTTGGCTCACAATAACCTGGAGTAAAGGACAGGAGATGACATATGTCCCATAGTTTTTCACCCAGAAGAAAAATGGAAAACTGGAAAGGGGAAGAAGGGCAAATCTGAAATATGTCACTGCTTGGGCTTTTCTAAGCCAAACATAGCAGAAGAGGAGAACCAGATAGCTTACCCTGCAGCAACAGTCAGTTGCATGTGACTTGGGCTGAGGCTGCCTTCCTATAATCAAACAACAGCTTTTCCCCCCTTGTAAGAGGTTTTTTTCCCTACGCTAAAAGAAAATGTCTAGACAGTAACAATAACAACTGGGCCTTGTATGTGTTCAGGGAATGCCTATAGAAATTCTTATAAATATATTTGGGAACCAACCTCCAGGAATGCCTCCTCCACAGAAAATTTTTTTTCCACAAAACAAAATAAAAAATAAAAGAATTCCTTCCAGTAGCACCTTAGAGACCAACTAAGTTTGTTCTTGGTATGAGCTTTCGTGTGCATCTGAAGAAGTGTGCATGCACACGAAAACTCATACCAAGAACAAACTTAGTTGGTCTCTAAGGTGCTACTGGAAGGAATTCTTTTATTTTTTATTTTGTTTTGACTATGACAGACCAACACAGCTACCTACCTGTAACTGTTTTTGCACAACTTACATTCATTTCAGCAAGGTGTGCATAGAAGACTGGACATACTGCATTCAGCTGAGTCTTGCTGTTTATGTGCAGTGCACTGCGCTTACCTTATAGTAATAGTTCATTAATAAATATAGTACACTTCTGAAAAACAGGCCATTTCAAAAAGAAGGTTTAGAAAAAGAAGGCTTTTTAAAGACTCTCTGAGGTGGTGCTGAGCAGAACACAAACAGGATGGATTGTAAAATTGGCATTTAAGTTAGCTTCTCAGTTGATTTTTAGGAGGACAGCAAATGTCTGAAAACTAAAGCAGTTGTTTCCATCTGATGTGACAAACTCTGCTTCTTCTCTTTCCCCCAGTGCAGCAGTCCCTGGATCTGCCAGCTGGAGGAGTGAGAGGTTAGGCCCAAAGGACAGAATAAGTGTACACATTCATATCTATGTGCTGAGATCTAGTCTGGCCCTATTTGATTAAAATATCCTGGACTCTGAATTTCAAATGGAAAATGCCAGCTCCTATGGTAATTTTTAGAATTGACTGGTTTCACTCTACTTTTGAATTCTTAGATCCTCTTTTCAGCACTACTGTAAGATTTTAGTCACTTTTCATAATTATTCTATCTGTTTCAACATATATGTTATGTGAGGCTCAGTAACAGAATCCTCTACTGAAAGATTAGAGGCACAGTTGGTGCTTCCAGATACCAGTTTCTCCAGCAACCACAGTTCCAACACAAGTGTTGGACAGGAACAGGAAGTACCTCAAAGAAAGAAACTTCCTGACCTAGGGGTTTGACATGCTGTTGTGCTCTGTTTGACACTACTGCTGTCATGTCATCTGTGCAGCTTCTTCTGTTTAATCTATTGGACCAGCAGCAATTGTCATGAGGGCTTGGAAACACATCTGCCTGAAAGCTGCAGCCGCTAGTGGGTATGCTGAACAGTGGATTTGCTGACAGATCAGATTCTGTCTTATTTCTCTAGTAAATTATAATTACAATTTAGTACAATGAGGCTACAATATTTCATTAAGTAATCTGTGAACCCTTAATTGATGCTTAATCTGCTCTTGATCAGGGAAAATGGTTGGACCAGTCTTGATGCACATCACTCCAAGCAAACTTTGTCTGATCAAAATTACAGACCAATAGATTGAGCCATGATTTGATATTCCAAAGCAAACCTTTTTTTAAATATGTATGTCTCCTTTTGACCCACTGTTATTCAAAAACATACATGCTAATGTGCTGGTAGACACATTCCCTCCCTTCCCCCCCCCTCTCTCTCTCTCTCTCTCACACACACACACACACACAATGAAGACCTGATGGCTTGTTCACACAGTACATTTCTCATAAAGCTACACCTGGCAGGAATTGCTGACAAAATTGTATATTTGACCTGCCATTTTTACCTACATTTTTCCATCAAATGCATTTCAGAATATAGCAGGAACAGAAATTTTGGGTGAGAGGAAATCCGTATTCATAGAGTATTGGTACTTGTACACAACTTGCTTCTCCTTTCCTTCTAAATCTAAGCCATTGCAGCTCTCCAGTCTTCTGCTTTAGACTGCTCAGAAAGGGAGAGTTCAGGGTACTTTCTGCTTGCTGATTCAAACCCTGCCTCCTGTCATATTTCTGGAGAAGAAAAAGTAGCATTCATCTTTTTAAAGCAACACTTTTATTTTAATTGAAACATTCTACAAAATCTGTGGAGGTGGGCATGGCAAAATTTCAGCTAGGAAACATGTAACCAACACCATTTCCCCTTCTGGTCCCAAAACCCTAAAACCATTCCTCTACAATAACTGTAGATTTCACTATTGTGTTACTGTCTCTTGCACACAGCTGACTTTGCCAGTATGAGTTCTGGAGGCAAAACTCAGGTGCAGGAAACACTCCCCTATGTTCCCTGCTGAGTTGTTTGACATAGGAGGCAACTGGGTGCTTTCTTTAGGCACAAAAGTGAGCAGCCCAGAGAAGTGGGCTCCCAGAATCCTCCTCTGTTATCCTAGAATCGTCACACCCACACTTCCCTTTATCTCCTGTTCTGCTTCCTCCTCTAATCATTCTGTGGCTGCTTGTTTTCTGCCTCCCTCAGACATGGCATTGTGACTCAGAATTGCTGCAGGCACGCCATAAATAGGCTTGTTGGGGAGGGGGGAGCAAGTGATTAGAAAGCACACTTCTCCATCTTGCCATTAGAACTTTAGCTTCTCCCACAATACGGAAGAACACAATACAGGACGAGCTTGTATACACCATAACTTAAGACGTACGGTGGAAGCCTCTCTTTTGCTACAAGTAAAAAAGGTAAAGGGCCCCTGGACGGTTAAGTCCAGTTAAAGGCGACTATAGGGTGCGGCGCTCATCTTGCTTCAGGCCAAGGGAGAATCTGGAGAGCTGGTATTGAATGTGGCCTTTTGATCCAAGCACTCACAGAAAATAAAAAGTTGTCTCACACTGTATTTACTGTGTTTGCACATTTTCTTTGTTGTAGAGATTCATTCCACCTGGCAAAAACCACCAATTTAAAACACCTCTAGTTATGGCCCTGTCTGAGAGTAAGATTTCCCTCAAGAGTTCTAGCTAATGAAATTAAGTAGACTTTTAAAAGTTATTGGTTTACTTTTTTATTTTTTATTTTTTGCTATTGAAGTTTAAATTCCAGGTCCCCTTCATTTTATGTACTTGGATTCACTTAAAGCAATAATACAGGAAAATTCCATTCTAGCAAGCCCTTATTGCCACAGGACATCAGTTATCTCTCTAAAGTTTTTAAAAATAGAATTATCAGCAACAATCTCTCTTTTTCTTCCTTCCCCTACAGGGGGTCAGTTCAAAGGGTTCTTTTCCTCTGTGGATTCTATGAAGAGCTGTTATTGGATGTAATTCATCTAGCAGTAATTTACATTGCTTATCAGAAAATGAGAAGTGATGTGGTGTGTAAGCAGTTGTTATTTTTTTCAGTCTGTACATGCAGGGGCTAGTATTTTGTGCTCCCTCTGCTGGCTTTGTTGAGTAACAAATTGATTCACATAGCTGTGCATTCTAGTGTTTTGCTGATGAGCAACTTTTGCTGATGTTTTGGCAAGATCAGGTGTTGCATAAGCTGTTGATGTTACTTAAAGGAAAGTGCTACATATATTAATTGCAGCTCAAATTGAAACATTGGGGTGGAGGAATCAATGTTTGCCAGATGGAAAGTAATTTAGAAAATGTAGTATTCCCATGCTAATGCGGTCATAAGCTCAGTGAAGTAGGAAAACATGAAACAATAGTGGTGGCTTTCTGTTGTGTGTGTGATGTTATTCATACTATGGTACCTGGCATTCAAAATTGAGACTTCGGGAGCTGCTATCCTCCCTTCAGATTTCTTTCTCTCCAACTAATACTTGTTTAAGGAGTTTCTTATTCTTAATTTGCCAGTGCTAACCTTCAGTAATCAGGTTGCTTTCTTTTCTTCAGATGCGCTTCTCCTTTCAAGGAACTAACACAATCTTCTTAAGAGCAGCTTGAAGCAGGACAGAGCTGTGCTATGAAGAGAACACGAAGTTCCTTGTGATTCCTAGTTTGCTTCAGTCCCGCCAGTGGTGCAGTAATGGCTCTAGGGATTGCTATCCTCATGCCTCCCCACTGGCCTTACTGAGAAGCAGAGAAGGAGGATGTCCCCCTGCAGCCTTTCAGGGCAACATCCTGTAAGTTAATTTGCTTAGGGCAGGGTCTGCACATTGCTGAGACATTGTGGCAGAGCTGGATAGCCCTAACGAAAGCAAATATGTAAGATGAAATTGGCTGGCGGTTGAGGCTACCACCATCGGCTGGTAGCCCATTTGTCCCTTTTACCCTCCCTGTTGATGTATCTGGTGGGTGTCACTGGCACAGCTAGGCTTGGGGGGTGGAGGTCAAATTCTGCCTGCTGAGAATTTTCTCAAGATAACACGAAACCATGGATTCTATGCATAGTGGTGAGGATTATTCTAGTGTTTGAATTCGGCCTCATGTTTGTGTGAATCTAGGTTGGTTATTAGACAGCAGATCAGCTTCATGATGATCTAGATGTCCTCTTATTTTCAGTCAGAGTCGAAGTCAGTTGCAGAGAAGCAGATGGAGAAGAAATTAAGAGGTACATGCAAGGGCAAAAGGAGGGAGGAGGGTGTTTTTTTCATACATGCAAGCATATGATTTTTCCATATGGATGCTTATGGGTTTTTTTTCTCTCTGCAAATAAATAGACTCTTGTCTATTTAAAAAGCAAACATTCCCTTGTGATGAACCTCTAAGGATCTCACAGCTAATATAGTTTTATAAACAGTTTGTAATGTCATGTAGAAGCCTCTAAAAGTACTCTCTTTAGAAAACAATGCTTCTGTCTCACATTTCCTGGCATTTTCTTCTGCAGTGCTTGACGTGTTAGTCTTCAAAACAAGATCCCTGTTGTGATGGATTCATCTGCTGCTTTGGGTTGCCTTCATTTGATCGTGGCCACAATCCAGATAACTGTTACTTGTGCCCAAGGACTCCAGTTTCCTCAGTGAGACTCTTTTTTTATTATTATTTTAAGCAGCCCCTGTTCAACAAACTGCTTTTGAAACTCTCCCAGTTCCCAAAAGTGGCTATGCAGGGGAGCTGCAGTTCCTTCTTTAAAGGGAAATTTATATATCAAAAACCTCACTAGCCAAGTGTAGGTACTTGTACTGGTCTGTGGATCGTAGTAGCCTTTAGACAGAGCTTTCTGGTGTCAGATGAGGAACTGATAGCAACTCTAGCCACCCAGTTCTTAATGAGTTTGCATCCACATCAAATGTCTACATGCACTGCAAACTGTTTATATGCTAACAGTGAGATCCTTAACCTGCTATGATGATTTTATGAAGAAGGGTGAGTTCAGACTATGAATTAATTTGATGCCAGCTGAAACATTGTGCTAAAACTAAAAAAGGATAAAGAATACATTCCCACAAGGAAGCATGGCTCATGGGCATAGAATGTCTTTCTTGTACTAGCCAAATTATTCATCAGCTGCTGAATCGCTTTTGGAGCCCTGGTACATAGAGCTGGCGAGAAATCCACCATAATTGTCCTCTGATTCAGCATCCTCTCTCCTTTCCTCCTCTGTACACATGAGCGAAGTCTGCACTTTGCTGAAAGTGAGAAATTTATTAGCACAAGAGCTTTTCTGTCACAATCTCTTTACAACATCAAAAGGTTTATATCTGGAATGCAAGTTTTAATCACTTTAACAGGTTGACGAGAAATCAAGAATTCTTTGACTGCAATTGGAGCTGTTTCTATGCTGTTTTCACCATGGAACAGAGCAACACTATTTCCTATTCATATAAAGCACTGAGCTCTACCATTTGAAAACATCTTTGGGGGTCATGGGTACTTTCACTGGGGCAGTGGATTATATTCTATAATTCTAGTCTAAATTCTACTTAACATGTATTATATTTATGTATTGGCTGTACATTTTACAAATAAATAACAGACACAAGTGGAACTTCTGAGAAAGCAGGGTTTATTTTTTTCAAGTGTAAGGTGAGAAGAGGCCCCGGGGTGAATTTACACAAACAGTGTACCTGGTAACCACAGACTCTTACCAACCCCAGGGCTTCCTTCCCTTTGATAAGTACTGTTTACAAATAATGAAAAGCCTTTATCTGCAATAATTGAGCATCTTGGAAGCCTCAGGTGAATAGGTTAAATGAAAAACAGGTTTGTGTGAATTCAAGTTTTAAGAAGTAGGAGTTAAGTACTTAGTATCAAGTCAATACTTTGTGTTCTTTCTCATAGGAAAAAATGGTTTAGGAAACACAAAAGACTGTTGGAGCAATCACAGTGCAGTGCTACACTGATTGCTTTCACAAAATATATTTTTAGTACAATTTTAATTTTCTCTGGTATCTCAACATTCTGGATCTCACATACCCACTTTTCAGACCAGTTCATGGTGTTAAGGATGCATATGCTGGGCTGAACTCACAGCCTCCAGCCCAGTATTCCACGTTTAATAAACTATCACATCTAAAAAAGGCCCATTCAGAGGTTTTATTTGGGGGGGGGTATCCTGGGCAAAATGCCCATTGGTGAGTCTCCTCTTCTGTTGATGGATCCTGGTGGGCTTACCTGACAGTGGTGGCAGGCACAGCTTCAGTTCAAGCAGCACCAGCAAACTAAGAACTGCCATTTTAATTTTCCCACAATGCTTGCAGGGTGATGCTACATTGGAGTATTGCGGAAAATTAAAATGGCATTTAGACCCAGGGGCTCAAACACTGGACCAGTGGAGGGAAACCTTTTTAAATGAGACGCCAAAGAAAGTGTAGTTGGTAGGCTCTGCCTGGGCATTGCAGCCTTGGCAGTAGCCCAGGAATTCTGAGTGCTGATACTGGCCCCGCATCAGAAAGTTTTAGCTCTGTGCAGGGTTCCCTGCCATTACTAATCTGTTGCACTTTAAACTGTTACTCTGAGGAATGAGCATTCTGACTGTTAACCACTGTTAAATCCAACTCTCCATGAGTTGGTTTTATAAAATAATTTTACATTTGCAAATTTAGTGAGATCATAAGCAGCATCATACATTCCTTTTACAGTATCAGTAATTACTGATGAGTCACACAGTGGATTTTGACATTCTCATTGAAATTTTCAGTTGAAACAAGGAAGATGCTTTCACTGACTTTGTAGCCACCCCTGTGTACCTATCACCCCCCACAACCCCCCATGCCAACCTGCTCCCTTTACACCTCACCCCCCAAAACCCTTTATACCTTGCCCCTTACCCCTTTCCCAACCCCTTCTCCCTTCTCTCACACATTACCCAAACCATGCCCCT
This sequence comes from Darevskia mixta, assembly GCA_034641385.1. Taxonomy (NCBI): domain Eukaryota; kingdom Metazoa; phylum Chordata; class Lepidosauria; order Squamata; family Lacertidae; genus Darevskia; species Darevskia mixta. The sequence continues at coordinate 29,459,704 of JAWWNH010000066.1, forward strand.
CTTCCCTCACAGGTCATCCAAACTAACAAACACCCCCATTCCCTGACAGATCACCCAAACCACATCCATCCCATCTTCTCACACATCATCTGACATGGCAGCAGTGAGGTAAGGTGGAGACCAAGAAGAGGGAGGAATGGGGTCATAATAGGGGATGTAACTTGGCAGAGTGGGCTTACACTCACTCTGCCAACACAGGCAAGGGCCAGGGATGGAACCCCCACACAAAATGGTTGTTGCCTGTACTTAAAAATTAATATCCATGAGGATTTCTTCAAATTCACAAATGATATGCAGAAATAAGGTAAAGCAGATTTAGAAAACAGATTGGAAATAGATTTATCTGTGTATCACTAGCTGTAAACCCCGAAGGCTTTTCCATTGCTGATTTTGTGTCTCATTCCAGATGCCATTGCTCCACATACACAATTGAAGGTGAGAGTTGTGACTGTTGTTGAGAAATGTACCGGTAGTTTTATTTGGGCATTAGTAAAAGAAGCTGGGAATGCAGGTGTCAGAACAATTCCAAAAGACAAATTCGCTATTGAATTGAGTCTGGTGGGTGGTAGGTCTTCTTGGGGCAGTTCTAGTCACCTGGCCCAGTACTCCTCCTCTCAGTAAACAGACAAATGGGATGCTGCTGTGTTTGTGCTAGTATTAGATTTACTTATTTTTTGTTTGCTGATTTGATTTAGTGTTTTTATTTAAATTTCAGGTTGTGTATACTGCTCTGTAAATAATCCACAGAACTTAGTTATATGGGCAATATACAAATGTAATAAACAATATGAAATCAGCCTTGGTGGGGCCTCTGGATCACTTGTGCCCCACAGCCTTTGCCCACTAGTGTCATTTGAACTTCCTCCATCTCAGCTATTGTTTTTCATGATGCATTTTGAGGCCATACCACACCTTGATGTCAATATCCACATGCATCAATACACAACAAACCGTCCTCTTCCATGTTTTCTTGTGGCATTGGTGCCTAGCATACTTTGATGAATGTGAATACGTGAACGGTGTATTGCCTAGGTTTTATAAGAACCGTAATGTGGGAAGCTCACATCTAGAACCCCATTGCATTGGAAGCAAACTCACAAAGCTGTCGGTCCTAATTGAAAGTTGTAGGATGTTAGTTGCTGAGCAGATTGGTTCTGGAATCTGGAGATGTCTTTAAGACAGTCTTGAAGGAAATACAACCTCCTAAATCACTGCCAAATTCAGCACTTAAGTTCCCCTAGGAAATCTCCTGTCAAGATCACAAAAGAGATGGTACAGGCTCAACAAGTTTTGACACAGTTGTACCGTGCAAGATGGATACACTTGGGTTGTTTTGCCTTCCTTAGCTTAAGAAGAGCGACTACACCCATCTTGGCACACTATGTGAGGGTAAACTGCTGTATCAGGAGCTGGCTCCGTCTCTCTTCCCAAAGCAGCCAGGTAGTATTATGGGGGATTAGAGAAAAGAGAAAAAGATGGCAGAGATAATGAGCAAACCTGCCTGAGAAGCAAAGGAATGGGGGATACCCATACACTAGCAGCCTTTCCCCATCCAGTCTGCCCACAATGTGCTGTTGTGCAGAGTCTGCAGCAAAGCAGGGGAATTTGGCACTGACATGGCTCAGAATAGTCATCAGATATTTAAAACAGAGCTAGAATAACAAAGGAGCCCTTTGTAGTGTGAAGCTGCACTGAAAGCCCGACCTCCTCCCTCCCTCCCTTCCCCAGCTGGCTTGCAGGGAGCTGTGCACCAGCTAATGTACACAGTTACACACAGTAGAGTGCAGGTTGTGTGTTAGTGTGGGTACGGGGGGGGGGGAGAAGTATTAAATCCTTTAACTGCTGTAGCATTGATAAGCATTTTATGAAGACTTGAGAAACTGCATTCAGCTCCCCTTTGATCAAACTGACTGTGCTGCTCGCTGAACGGTGCTACTCACAGACAGAAATGGGACGCATCTATTTTTAATGCGTTATCTTTGCTGCTAGTCGCAAGTGAGACGGATGAAGGAATGTGAAATATCACATTGATTTCCCATCAGTTTGTTTTCTTACTGCAGCTCCTCTGACTTGGCAACATGGGAATTGTCACTTTTGTCTCTTCTGCGTATCTCCCCTCAACCCATTTCAAGGAAATAAGGAAAAGCTTGACTTAGAATTAGTAAGTTCATATCTATATTAATTAAATCAGGGGTTTCTGAGGTTATTTCTTGTAAAAGTGTACAATGCATCACCTTTCCATACTTTATGAGATTTATTTCAGTTTATGCAGCCTGATTATGCAGACAGGACCATTTCAGTGCTACAACCAGCTTATTGCTCTCTTGATCCCTGTCCATCCTAGCTGGTGAAAGCCAATCAGAGGGCTTGCCCAGGTGGCTCCAGGACATGGCTATGGAGTGGTGTATTTTTCCCTTAAACAGGCAAGGGTATGTCTGCTTCTGAAGACGCCCACCCTGGTGTGGTTTAGAACAACTTCTGCCCCATCACAAATACCCCTTTTTGGGTAAGATGGTGAAGAGAGTGTTAGCAAGGCAGTTGCAGGACTTCCTAGAGGATACCGATTATCTGGATCCATTTGAATCTGGGTTCAGGCATGATTTTGCAAATCAGCCTTGGTCATCTTGGTGGATGGCCTGTATCAACAGCAGGACAGGGAAAGTGTGACTCTGTTCCTGTTTCTCAGCAGCTGTTTATACCATTGGCTACAGTAGCTTCCTGGAGCAACTCTTTGGAATGTGTATTGGCAGCAGTATTTTACAGTGGTTCCATTCCTACCTTCAGCGCCATGTCCAGAGAATAGCGCCGGGAGATTGTGTCTCAAATCCATGATTCTTGTGCTATGGTGTGCCGCAGGGCACAATCTTGTCCCCAGGGCTCCTCAGCCATTGCTCAACATTAAGCCATTGGGAGCACTCATTGGGTGTCTAGGGATACAGTGTCATCAGTACACTGTTGGCACATAGTTCTGTTTCTCCCAAACATCTGAGTGGTGGGAGTGGGTGGCTGAACATGGTCTGGACCATTGTCAGGGCTCAATGGTGAACTGGATGAGGACCAGTATACTGAGCCTGAACCCTGAGAAGATGGAGGCACTGTACACCACTTACAAACTTTAGGGATTAAGTGTTGTATGAACAGCTTGAATAAATTAATAAAAAATCCTGGAATCTTACAATTAAGGCTGATATATAAATCTATAAATTTATATTTAGATTTATAAATCCATGATCTAAATAAAAATGAACAAATCTCACCTTGGCATCATTAGTACAGTGTTTCCCAACCAGTGTGCCTCCAGATGTTTTGGGACTACAACTCCCATCATCCCTCGCTAGCAATACCAGTGGTCAGGGATGATGGGAATTGTAGTCCCAAAACATCTGGAGGCACACTGGTTGGGAAACACTGCATTAGTACACTTAAAGCTGAGTATGTCAGAAATGTACTGAGATAGTTTGAAGCAAACGAGTTCAACAGCTCCAACATTTGTAATTCCATAGGGAAGATAAAAAACAAACAAACCCCTAGGATGATTTCATTCCTATTTGCACATTATGCACTAGAGTCCTATCCTTAGTGATAAGAGCAGTGTCTCTTACACTGGACAGATCTATCTTAAAGGAGGTGAAGATAGGAGGTTACGTCTGGGTTGCACCACAATCCTATACTTGGCTGCTCAGAAGTAAGCCCTATTGAGTTTAGTGCAGCTGACTTCTAGCTAAGTCGGTATAAGATTGCAGCCTTAATTTGATATTCCTTCCTTATGGTTCAGTTATCTTGCTTTGGGGATGCTGGCATGGTGCGAGACAGAGGGAGCTTTTAGGGGTGGAGAAAGGGATAGAAAAAAGGGGAAATCTTGTAAAGTTGAATAGAGGGGCGAAGCCTTTACTTTGGGGGAAGTCCTGGTCTGCTTTTGACTTGGGAATTTGCAGAATCCAGAAAATGATGAGTGATGCAAGTGAGATGCTGGCTGCTGCTTTAGGACAGATGGGTGGCATTATTGTAGGTTCCAATGCTCTGGAATATTCAAATGGCATATTTGACTGCCAGTCCCCAACTTCTCCATTCATGTGGAGTCTGTGAGCACTTCATCTCGTGGGCTCTGTTTGTCCTCTGCCCCCCACCCCGGTGTGGGCGTGCACACACACACCCCGGGCGGCATGGAAACAGGCTCTGACATTGCTAGATTTGGCTGGCTTGTTGCCTTGACCAAAAGGTACTGTAGATGGGCCTCTGACTCAATCTTCTCCTGAATCCAAAAAAGAAAGCAAGAGAAATCAAGAAGTTGTTTGGAAGAATCAGAAAAGGTCAGTCTACCACCTTTAATCCAGATGGCATGACAGAGGCTGAGTTCAAAAGAGGAATAAGAACAGCAGGACCAAGATTAGGCTAGTTGAGAGATCTTGGACAAACCAATAATGTTGTTGACATGCTATTTGCTAAATGGACAAAGGAGCAAGTTTGCAACTGGCCTCATGAACAGGGTTTGGGTTTTAATATAGGTCATGGCAAACATTGGATACTTTCTGGTCAGACTCTGTTGCAAGCTTCTCAGACTGATTTAGAGAAGGAACTTGGAATAAAGCATCCACTGCATCAGGGAAAACTCCAGCTCACTATTCAGGCATTAGGATCAGAACAACCAAGGAAAACTGGATTACAATTGGGTTACAAGGTGATTGAACTATATTGGACTATATACAGATATTTTTCCCTTTTTTCTTGAGGTGTGAGCAGAATCACGGAGCTGGTTCAGTAGTCCCATGACATGTCCCATTCTTCTTGCTCCTTCCTACTTTCTGAAAGAAAGAGATGGGGATTCTGTAGTTGCATGCTCTACATTTTAGAACCAAGTCCCTTAAAATTATATTTGTAGTGTCTTTTTCAATAGATTGGTCTCAGAAACACTCCTTCAGTTTTTCCTCCCTCTTTTATAGCCTCCTCATTCATTGTGCCTACGACTGAGGAAGTTATCCAGCCATCCTTGTTTGATACAATATTGTATAACAAAACGCCTTATTTTCATAATTTCCTCCATTGGAGTCCTCCAGCTAGGCAAGGACTTCTGATTCTGTGGATATTTCCATCTGCAATACCCTTCCTGGCACAGTTCCTTCTTCTTATGAGCCTTCTTGGCAAGGCAATAGCAATCAAGCCTTGCTTTCCATTCTGGCCTGGCAGAATTATTAAAACTGCGGAGGCTTCTGGTGCAGGAAATTGTGCCATTTTCTTTGTCCTCATCCGAATTATTGCTTGGTGTCTGGCACCATGTCATGGAACCAGTCAGAATTGGTACCATATTTATTTATTATTTTCCAGGAAACAGCAAACACTGAGCAACAGCACATAGAGGACAGCAGCAACTTTTTTCTCTTCTTAGCATGAAGTGTACTTTGGAAGGAAGAAACTTTAGATATCAATGGAGTTATGTGTCTGTGGATGCTGCAAAAGCATAGTAGTTACCATGGGGAAAGAAACAGGAATGAAAGGGTGCAGGCCAGCTGAGTTTATAAAATTGGCTTGTTCATACCATGCCTGGGTTCAAAAGAAGTCCCCCAAGTGGTTGTGTGAATTGGCCCCATATTAACCGAAAACAAAGGATAGTGAGAAACCTAAGTATCTGTTGTTTATTTTCTTCCAAAACGTTTAACTAAAAGAGATGAAATTGCATTTTTTATTAGGGATGTGCTTGAAATGATGTAAAATGATCACCAGTGACAAGTCTTCTATAGCTTGTAACCTGCTGGTGCTAGTTAGACTGTAATTTGCGAAGACAGCAATATTCTAAAAAGGTACACCTGAAGCAATTCCCACAAAATAGTCTATCTGAAGCCTCACTGTCTTGGGAATATATAGGAGGTGGGGGAGACTTAATCCTTTACTTAAACAATAAATTGTTGTTCCATACAAAGGAGTCATCCACTGGCAAAGTTCTAAGGAATTCTGATTTTTCTCATAAGCTTTGTTCTTAAAATTTAAATAATATGGCAGAGTAGTATTCAGGTTGCAATAATTTTTTTAAGGGTGAGGTTGAAGCCCTAAGGAGCGAAGCTGCAGGTGTCTTCCTCCGGGGAATTTTTAATACCTGCTGTTTGTTGCATTCAGGGCCCATTTTAAAGCCAGTTCCCCCACGCACACAATTTCTGCTTCTGAAGAATGCGTAAGAGCCTGGAGGATGTGATCTCTGGCAATTAATAGCAGGATTGAGGGCTCACAGGAAAGGGTCTTCCCTTTTCAATTTGAATGGTAGGATTTGAGTGATAAACTTCATAAAATAATTTATGAAGATCTATATGATATTGTTGTTGTTCAGTCGTTCAGTCGTGTCCGACTCTTCATGACCCCATGGACCAGAGCACGCCAGGCACGCCTATCCTTCACTGCCTCTCGCAGTTTGGCCAAACTCATGTTAGTAGCTTCAAGAACACTGTCCAACCATCTCATCCTCTGTCATCCCCTTCTCCTTGTGCCCTCAATCTTTCCCAACATCAGGGTCTTTTCTAGGGAGTCTTCTCTTCTCATGAGGTGGCCAAAGTACTGGAGCCTCAACTTCAGGATCTGTCCTTCTAGTGAGCACTCAGGGCTGATTTCTTTAAGAATGGATACCGGTAGGTTTGATCTTCTTGCAGTCCATGGGACTCTCAAGAGTCTCCTCCAGCACCATAATTCAAAAGCATCAATTCTTCGGCGATCAGCCTTCTTTATGGATATAGCCTAGGAAAAATGTTTATATCTGTATATAAAAAGAGAAACATGAGTTGGATCCAGAGATCCTATCAGTTGAGTTCTGGTCACGGCCAGGACTATCCTAAATAACCAAACAGAGGAGGCAGCTTTTGCAGATTTCATCTTCGCCCTACAGCCTCCTACACTGATCTGCTCTGAGGGGACCCTGTGGAATAGTCTTGGAGGTGACACAGGAGCTTGTATGGATAAAGTGGAATTAGTAGGAGTTGGCTTTCCCACACACACTTTTTTAGCTGCACCTTCACTGATCTAATGCACATTTTCTCTGTCCTGTGTCTTAATGTGCATTGAGATATATGTCAGTGTAACCATCCATACTGATTTTAAGCAACCCAACACTAAGCTTTCCAAATAAATGGCATAAATCAGATTCTATAGTAGAACAGTGGCAGATTTCCCCTTCAAACTTAAGGCTTCTAGATCAACACATTGCTGTAGCTTGTGTAGTTCACATAAAAAATAAATAATAATAATCCAAAGTCTGTGCAACAACTCCCCGCCCCCAAACCCTAAAATCAGTTTCCTGATAATGTAAAGTAAATACGGATATTTTCTCTTGTTTTCTACAATTTATTCTTCTATACATACAATTTTTGATAATTTATTCTGGTTTTGCTATGGTTCGGGAAAGACAAAGGACACTGAACCCTGTTCTTAAGCTAGCACTAGAAATATTGTTCCAGACACCTCTAAGCTTCTAAGATTACATCAAATATCAGCCACTTGCTGATCATAAGATCTAGAAACTTGATATTTAAAAAAATTATCAGGAAGCTGAATGCTGGAGTCACTGCTCCAATCTACATTCCTATGGAATGTTTTCTGCATTCCTATGGAAATTGCCAGGACTACCAAAAAGAAAAGGGATAGTGATGACTACACTTTTTAAGTTACCGGTATTTATTTCTCAGTTTTTAGAGAGAATCAACCAAGTGTTTAAAAAAAAGTCCCTGTTAAATCTGAAGCAGCACAATCTCCTGATTATTTCAGTATATGTATAGATGAACAAGGGGGCAGGTGAAGGGCCCCAACATCTTCACACAAGGG